>CM050889.1:5197983-9997983 GCA_027725995.1 Rhynchospora tenuis | reverse complement strand
TGGGTTCTCTGAAGAACTGCTGGTTCAGTTGATCCGGTACAACCCCGGTGCTCTTTATTTGAAAAACACTCTCTCACGCCTCCTCTTCTGGAAAGACTTTGTTGGAAACAGCGATGAGGCATTGTTAAAGATTGTGAGCAGAAACCGTTTGCTATTCACATTTGACATTGATAAGCATGTTGCTCCGAGAATAAATCTAATCAAAGAATTTGGACTATCAAATCAAGATATTGTGTCAATTTGTAGGGTCAAAGGCTGTTGCTTGACAGGGAGCCTTGATTCTTTGAGGCAGGCACTTGAGCTAATTGAGGAGCTGGGGATTCCGAGGGGGTCTAGAATGTTTCTGAGTGCGTTAAAAGCAGTTGGTGGTTTGAGCAATGATACACTTTTGAGGAAGTTGGAGTTCTTCAAGAGAGCATATGGCTGGTCAGAGGAAGAGGTGTCTGCTGCCTTCAGGAAGTACCCTAATTTAGCCTCTTGCTCTGAGGATAAATTGAAGTCCAATATGGACTTTCTTATCAGAAAAGCTGGGTTTGAGTCGAGGAACATTGCAACGCAACCTCGGCTACTGGGGTGTAGTGTAGAAAGAGTACTTGTTCCAAGGTATGCTGTATTGAGTGCATTGCTAGCCAAGGGGCCGAACAAGAAGTTCAGTCTTTCAACTGCTTGTATAATGTCTGAAAGTGACTTCCTGAAGAGGTATGTAGTGCCATATGAGAAGGATGTCCCAGGGCTCGGTGAGGCTTATGCTGCTGCTTATGGTGGTAGAAAGGTGTCGGTTTGACAATAAATTGTCAGGGGTCTAATATTGGGAATCAGTTTGCATTTGTAAATGTTGTTCCGGCAATACCACTGCATATGAATGCAACTGTGAGAGATGTTGCTATTTTTACATTACCATGCAGCTGATAGTAGGATTCAGTCATTTTGTAATTTTACTCATTGTTGAATTAATTTGATTGTCATCAGAATTGTAGTTCTCAACTGGTACATTGTTCCAGTATTATTCTGGTTGGATCTTGGTTATCCCCAGTTAATTTTCTCCTTTTGTTTTGTCTTGATTTTGTCATTTTCTGCTTAATTGTATCCAAAAGGTGTTAGACTGTTCACTGTTCAAAAGGTATGCTTTAATGTGGATTTTTACCAAATGAATCCAAAATCAGTACATTTGAGTAAGTGTATCAGCACATATGGTTAAGTTCTGAACTTGTAATAGCATGCCTTTAAAAGTATCCTTCAAAAGTTTATAGATATTTTCACACAAAGCCCTTCATACAGTTCGGCTTGCCGACAACAATTAGCCACTTGTGCTAATGATGTCCACCAAGCTGTATCAATCAACTCCAAACAAACTTGTATCATGCTTACAGGCTAAGTTAATATTGCTAGTTCAAGCTACTTAATGTTATTCTGGTTCATCTATATTTTTCTTAGTGGCTAGATATCTGTATGTGTTAGCTGCTAGACAAAAGATAGCAAAGTACACTGATGATAAGGATTGGACAGGTGGATTAAATAGGAAGAAATGTGGTTTGTAGAAAATTTGAAATTGGGTTAGTTTAGCTCCGTACTTTTAAAAAAATGGGTTCATTTTCGGAGGGCTAATTTTTTTGGATCTCATGAACAGTCACATTTCTACAGTTTTGTCATTATTGTTTACATGATCTATTGCAAATAGATGTACTGTTGTTTTAAAAAATAAATTTGATTTTATCAGTTCTCACTGTGCTGAACAATTAGCTATAGAAAGAAGTACGGTATGCTTCCTACAATTCTGGCTAAGGACTTTAGACGGGCCGGGGCTTGGTGAAACTTATACTGCTGCAATTTGTGGAAAAGTGTCTGTTTGACAATACCTTGTCTGATGAATATTATGGAAAGCTGTTTCAATTTGAAAATTTGGTCATGGTAATAGCACTGCAATTGAAAGCAATTGTATATGTTGTTGCTGTTTCTTACATAAACCATGCAATGGTGGAAAGATGTATGTTTGACAATACCTTTTCTGATGACGATTATGACAAACTGTTTGAATTTGCAAATTTGGTCACAAGAATACCACGGCATGAGAAGGCAACAGTATATGCAGCTTATATCATGCTTCAGTTATTTTGTAAATTTGGTTATTTTTTAAATTACTTTACTAGTCATCAGAATTTTATTTTTGAACTAGTACACCTCCTGTCCAGTTTTGTTTTGGTTGGCTGTTGGTTATCCTGATTTGATTCCTCTTTTGTTCTGTATTGCTCTTGTCATTTGTTGCTTAACTGCCCATAATCTGTTAGAAGTCTTGGGATTTGCTTCTATGAGGATTCAAATGAACTCATTCAATGTTGCTTGACAATTTTGTATCTGCTTATATAATTCAACTTGTGAACTTGTAATGCCTAACTATAGCATGCCTTTGAGATATCATTGACAAGTTTGTAGACTAAGTCACAGACTTCGTCTGGTATTGTGGTGTTAATGTACTTTTAGTATATTATAGCTTACAGTTGGGCTTGCAGACATTAATTAGCCACAAGATCTGTGGTGCCAGCAGGTCTTTGTGGACTTGGTGATGGTCCCTTTGTGTGCTGAGTCAACCTGCTTGATTTTGTTTGCCATGTGTATGCAAATACATTCTGGTGTGCCTCCATGAAGCAGATGACAGAAAGCACAATCATTACTGAGATCTGGCAGGAGACATATATGGTAACCACCTATCCTTTTACTTATAGGTTTTTTTCTACTTGCAAATAACCATAGACAGAAAGACAGAAAGAAGACTATAAAGTCTAAACACTGCTTTATATTTTGGTATTTCAGATTGGTCGGTTAATTTGTCTCCAGAAAACAATTTAGTAATCTTCTTAAGTGGAAAGTGAAAAGCGTCATCTTAGAACAGTGTTTGAATTTAAATTTGGCCTCTGGTACTCATCTTGTGTGCAAATGGAATCTCCAGCCATTGGGCACTTGCAGCACACAATACACCTTGATTAGGGCACTAGTAGTCTACTTGTAGTCTAGTATATACATACTTTTATTTTAAAATTGTTTGGTTCTTGCCAGACAAATGAACTTACCTCAATTGAATCTCCAACCATTGAGTTTACCAGAGATACAATCCGACCGAAAGGATCCAGTTGCTACTATATTCATACTGTTATTTTAAAATTTATTTTGTTCTAAACCTCGACTTATATATTTTATTTCTTCAAACTAACTTCCAATAAAGGATGGGCAGCACTGGCACTGAGACGGGGTGGTTGTAGTGCTGGGGTTATTAAGTTTGTATCAAGCGTCCGGGGCATTTATTGCTTTGATGTTGACTGCATGCTGTAGATTTTCTTCTGTCAATAGAAGAGGTGGTAACCATTCGACTTATTTCAAAAAAAAAAAAAGAATTAGCTAAACTTGAGTTTAAAATACCATGTTTAATAATAAATTGTTTGGAGTATTTTTTATCAGGTTAGTTTAATATTCATACCTTATTAGTAAACAATCTTATCTGAAATGATTCCAAGTCACTTTATTCTTGGTTATATTTAAAAAAAATCATCAGATCTTATTGCTCAAAAAATTGCAGTAACAGCAGATCATTTTTTTTGTCCAGTGTGCAAAATAAGAATCGGCATTCAAATTTGTTTACTCTGTAATTGTATATATTTGCTTAGACCATCGTATTTTGGATATTTTTCATAACAGTTCCCATCTAGATCTAGTACTTAATCATATCTGTAATAGGGTTGGTCCGGTTGGACAAAATATGAACCGTTCAACGAGTCTTAAAAAAGAAAAAAATTGTTCCTTAAACCTATTCCTTGAATTATATCAAACGGACTAAACACTACATAGTAGTATTAGGATGCAGTAGTAATTATACCTTCGGATGGTCAGTAGAGAGGAGTATAGGACGTATATAGGATAGAAATATAGAATATGCGATTACGGGTGCACATATAGATCGTATGAAAATTTCAGTCAAAAGTCAAAAAGAAAATGATATACTAGTGTAATCTTACAATTTATAAATTATATACTTTACTTTTCAATTTGTATATTGAATTAAAAGAAATATTAGATAATTATAATAAAATATACATTTACAGTGCATAGTCTTATACAAAGTACTCCAATGTACACTTCGGCCGTATTTATTCTCTACCGTTTGGTTTTGAAATAAGGGTTGCATAACTTCATTCATTGTGCACTATTTCATTAAAAATGACCAAAAATATTATTTCTCTACTTTTTTTAGCACAGCTGCACAGCACAGACAATATCAAGAATATTTTATTTTAGTTATGATTTAATTAATTTAATAATAAATGTTGAGGAACGAACAAAGTAATCCCCGTCAAAAAAAAGATTTTGAGGAAGGCTCAAAGTCGACCACACTCCTTCAGCTGATCAGCTCCCACAAAAACCTCGCCGCCTTCGCTGGCCGCGCAACCCGGCTTCAGTAATCAGTACTAAATAAACTTGCCATTTCGATTTTGGAAATCAAACGCCGCTGAGGCGCTGAGCAGAAGCATGTTTTCCCACCTCACCAAGAGAGTCATCTCCTCCCAGACCCAGACCCAGACCCATTTCTCCTCTTCCTCTTCTTCATACCTACACCATCTGTCGCTTCTTCTCCGCTTCTCTCTTTCCACCCAAACCCAAACCCAGCCTCTGCCACAGAAGGACTTGCCTTATATAGCCCAGTATCTCATCTCCTCCTTCGGTTTTTCCCTCGATCGAGCGCTCAAGGTCTCTAATGACAGTCACCTAGCAGGGATCAGATCCCCTGACCGACCCGAAGCAGTTATTCAGTTTCTAAAAGATACTGGCTTCTCTGATTCCCAGACCCAGGCTGTTGTTTCATTCCACCCAACTCTTCTGGGTCGCAATGTGGAGAAGACCCTGAAGCCAAAGGTGCAGGAACTCAGGGAAAATGGGTTCTCTGAAGAACTGCTGGTTCAGTTGATCCGGTACAACCCCGGTTCTCTTTATTCGAAAGACATTCTCTCACGCCTCCTCTTCTGGAAAGACTTTGTTGGAAACAGCGATGAGGCATTGTTACAGATGGTTCCCAAGAACCCCTTGCTATTCATGTTTGACATGGATAAGCAGATTGTTCCAGTTTTAAATTTACTGAAAGAATTTGAATTATCAAATCAAGACCTAGTGTCATTGCTTGGGCTCAGAAACTACCGCTTGATACAAAGCCCGGATTTTTTGAGGCAGAAACTTGAGCTAATTGAGGAGATGGGGATTCTTAGGGGATCCAGAATGTTTTTCCGTGCAACAAAAGCAGTTGGTGGTTTCAGCCGTGATACCCTTATAAGGAAGTTGGAGTTCTTTAAGAGAATGTATGGGTGGTCCCAGGAAGAAGTGTATTCTGCTTTTAGGAAGTCACCGACATTAGTCACTTTGTCTGAGGACAAAGTGAAGTTAAAAATGGACTTCCTCTTGAAAAAAGCTGGGTTTGAGTCAAGGAACATAGCTTTGCATCCTCGGCTGCTTTCATGTAGCCTAGAGAGAGTATTGGTCCCAAGATATACTGTATTGAGTGCACTGCAAGCCAAGGGACTGAAGACGTATCGTCTTTCAAGTGCTATTAGGATGTGTGAAAGCGACTTTCTTGAGAGATATGTAGTGCCTTATCAGAAGGACGTGCCTGGGCTTGGTGAACCTTATTCTGCTGCTTAGAGTGTAAGGGTGCATGTCTAACAACTGCTGTCATATGCGGAGAAAGTGCTTTCAATTTGCAACCACTAAGTTGGTTACAGACTGACGGCGACGAAGGCAACTGTATTTTCATTTTCTGTTTCTTTAATTTGCTAGGCACCTGATGTTAGCTTATCTCCTTCTTTTAACCTAATTATTCTGTAAGTACTTCTTAGGTTGTAGTTTCTACCGCTACCCTTAAAATGGTAACATTGATTGATCAGTATTTTCATCCATGTTATATTTCTTCTTGCGCATGTGATCTAGTAACTCAAGTGGTAAGAGCACTGGGCTGACTTCTAAGAGGTCCAGGGTTCAAGCCCGCATGCTTGCGATAGGCTTGGTGAGCCAGCGTAAAAACTTAGCCATATATATAAGAAATGACCAGGGTCGGGATGTCATTTCTAGCCTACCTGATTTGTTTGGGACAAAAGGCTCTGAACTTTTTTTTTTTTATATTTCTTTTTGTGTTGCATTTTGTCTGATGTTACTTGATTCCTTGATTAACAAATAACAATGTTATTTTATATCTAGGCATGCTATGGTGTAAGGGTGTAAATTTTGGTCAAATGAATACAACTCTGTCGAGTGTTGAGGTTTGTTGCAAGAGTGTATGATTGATATTCTTGTGCCTTGTTTTACCATATAAAACATCGAGGTGTTATAATTATATTTAAACCATGCACCAATTTTGTCCTTTAAACTGTATATGTGGTGCAGTATCTTATTTAGTTGACTAAACTCATGTCAATATAGGCTGTCAATTGCATTGGCTCCTTTCAGTTTACTGTGATGAGATGATAATTTTATTCTTCTTGGTATTTATTATTGAATTTGCATTTATTTAGATACAAATGGCAGGCTACAATTTGGGCATTTTGATGTCAGTTCGTCCAAAGTGCAATTTTTTGCGCAGTAGACTTTAATGTCACAATTTTGATGTCTTATTTGTTTCGTTTCTTCATCAAGGGCAGCTGTATTAATGCACAAATGTTCCAATATGGATTGAAGCCAGAGGACTTGACGACTAAGAGTGTTTATTGAGGATTAAATTGGCTTCTAAATCCATAAGATATGTGTTGAATGAAACGTATATTTCTTTGTAAGTGCCACTTCGACACTGATATTTTAATAGAATGTGTTCATGATAAAATATAGCCATATGGCCATATGAGTCCATTATGTCCCAATGCAGACAAGTCTATTTGGGAGTAAACTGCATAATATCTGCAGAGGTACTTGTTCGGTTCGAGCCTTCCTTAAAAAGGGCACTGTGACCAAGGACATATGACCTTGCTTCTTGTGATAATTTTGAATTGAAGTTTCTTTGGGGGTATAATGAATTAATGGAAATAGCAGATCCTTGGCATCATATAGTGTCGGCCCTGACAACTGGCGTCAGCACTGCAAGCTCGGTTCTTGTCTGCCATATCAATGTGCACAAGTGCCCTTCCGACATGCCACAATGATGCAGGTACAGAAGGCATGTAACAATAAAGATCTACATGGTCACATCTGTAATAATCACCGAGAATTCTTATTTACAATTTCCTGCTAGCCCTACAAATATAATACAGCAACCTTTTATTTTACTTCAGATTAACAAATAACAAACTATAAGCACTGCATTGCGCATTGCAATTATTAATCAGATTGACAAATTAATAGAATTCTGTTGATCTTCACTGGAATTATTGATTTTGAATCAGATAGGACTCGTGTTAATTGCTAAAAGCATGGCAGCTTCGTTTGGTTCTGTGAGGCTAGACAGTATATTCTTGTTGTGTTGAAGCTTGATATTATATTGCCGTAGCAGGATATGTTTGCATCATTTTTTCTTCTTTTTTTTTTTAAAAAAAAAATTTCTTTTTGTTGCATTTATCAGCTATTGGCTGGTCATATCTTCTCTTATGACCTCATGTAAATTATTTCTGCTTTTTGCCCTCTCATTTTGTGATGTTATTATTTTCCGTCATCCTCATTTAACCTTGATATATGACTGTCATAAACAATTTCAATTTTTTGCATGCAATGCTGATCATGACATAAAGATGCCAAAGGACTTGGACAGGGATGCAAATACACTTTGGAGTGACTATCATGTTTTAAGTTTTTAACCTTGATGGAATGGAAGGTGGCCAACAGAGAAGCAACTGTTATAAAAGGGATTTCTTTTATTCATTTTCTCTCCATCCTTTTTTGTTATTTGCGCATCAGAGGCAAAGGATGCATCTCCTGGATCACCTACAGCTACATGAGATTAGAGAGCCTCAAAGCCGTGTTTCAGTTTTGCAATTCAAATTTCTATCCTTGTTGTTGTGAGGTTGTACCACTGATGTGCATGCTTCAGTGAATGCCTTAAACAAGTCTGTCCCTGATGTTTTCGACTTGACCCTTTCAATTTGGTAATTTCATGAATTTTCCCTGACTTTTTTTTTTCCTAAGATGTCCTATTGACCCTGTGCTTGTCTAATTTTTTACAAATTTGTAAGGGGGTTTTTTGTCTGAATTCCTAGCAATGGTTATGGTGATATTACCAAAAATACCAGCTCCCATCCGTTTTGTTAAAAAAAATTAACGATCTCCGACTGAATGCTCAAGTCTTTACTTTCTGACAGTAATATTGCATTGCAAACTAGATTATTTATCTGTTGTGAGCAAGCTATCAATTCAAATACACCTTTTTGTTTGATATCAAAACTTCAAACACATCCAAGGTGTATGCTGCCTTCAGGAACTTCTCGATGGTCAGACACTCAAATGAGAAAGCGAAGCTAATCAGAGACAGGCTTATCAACAAAGCTATTATGAGGAAAGGAGCTAACTTGGGGGTATTTGTTCATGCTAAGCTCCTGGACTAAAATGTAATACTCATGCCCGATGATAATGATAATATAAACAGGGGCCAAGTGCACGATAAATTGAATAAAATGTGATTTAGGGCAATTCAAGATTGGGGCTAATTTTAGCTATATAGTTTGAATCAGTTCATTTTCAGTATGGTTTGTTTTTTAAGGCTCCTTGATTGTAAGTAAATTGCTTGTTCATTACCCTGAATTATTGAGTTGAATTACTTTGTACTTCTACAGTTCTACTGTTAGAAGTGCAACTCGCTGTTCCAGTTGAAAACTAAAATTCAGCCTGTAATTGCTTTTGTTGAATCGTGCTTTGTTAGTATCATACTTTTATAAATTATTGTGTTCGTCACTTTTTTATCGTATGAAATATTCATGTATGTTGAAGCACCAGTCCTTTGATGTAGATCATTGGACTGAGATTAAGTGGTACCAGACTTTACCAAGATGGTACAGCTGGCATCCCATTTTAAAGATGTTTTAAATTATCAAGTTAAACGTTATGTATTTTGTTTGAAGTAGAGATATCCTTTCCTCGTTTTCCAAATGCTAAGATATATCGCTATTGAAATCCGGGATAGAATAGATTCATTGCATTTGTATAATCCGGATAGGCTGCGAAAAAAAAACTTAACATTTCTCTCTCCCATTCTTTCTTTTGGAAATTATAACTCTTCCTTCTATCATAAAAATCTATAAAATCTCCGATCGAGGGAATGAAACAGTTGCGGAAAGAATAGGAAATGTGGTCAAAATTATATTGGGTGGGTATTTTTCAGTAAGAAAAAAAAAAAAAAAAACGGACTTGAATGATGATTAAGAAAAGTAGAAAACTGACTTCCTAAATAAATTAGCGTCTAAAACTTGTCTATTCCAGTAGGAACACTAACACTATAACTATCAGAAAAAAATTATTTTTTGGATAATAGACCTCGTGCTTACACAATTCACTATAATCGCACCGAAGAAGATAAAAGATCCCCGCTATAAATATTACATTATTGAATTTTTGTAACTATGGTGGAATTAATTTTATAAAAAAAAAAATTAAAGGTGTCTATTAACTCGTCTCTCATTGTTTCCATGAATTTTGTTTGCTGCTAATCAATCTGATTTGTACCGATGGGAACAACCCCTTACCATGTCTTCTTCTTTCCTATCGAAGAAAATAATCTCCTCCTATTTCGCCTCCTTTTCTCCCTACCACTACCACTACCATCACCGCCATCAGCTGGCGCTCCTGGCCCCTCTCCTCCTCCGCCACTCTCTTTCCACTCAACCCAACCAACCCAATGATCTGCCCTTCATTGCTCACTATCTCATCTCCTCCTTCGCTTTCTCCCCTGATCGAGCGCTCAAATACTCCGCTGACAAGAACCTCACCCCAATCAAATCCTCAGAGCGGCCCGACTCGGTCGTCACATTCCTCAAGGATACCGGTCTATCACATGACCAGATCCAGGCTGTTGTTTCATTCCACCCCAGTATTCTCGCTTGCAACGTGGAGAAGACCCTGAAGCCAAATGTGCGTGCGTTGATGGATGGGGGTTTCTCTGGAGAATTGCTAATCCAGTTTATCAGGTACAGCCCGCATGCCCTTTTAAGGAAAAACACTCTCTCACGCCTCCTCTTCTGGAAAGACTTTGTTGGAAACAGCGATGAGGCATTGTTAAAGATGATTCCGAAGAACACCTTGCTATTCACGTTTGACATAGATAAGCAGATTGTTCCAGTTATAAATTTATTGAAAGAATTTGAATTGTCAAATCAAGATCTAGTGTCATTGCTTGGGGTCAGAACCTGTTTTAAACAAAGCCCGGATTCTTTGAGGCAGACACTTGAGCTGATTGAGGAGCTGGGGATTCTGAGGGGATCCAGAATGTTTCTCCGTGCAATAAAAGCAGTTGGTGGTATCAAGCATGATACCCTTATAAGGAAGATTGAGTTCTTTAAGAGAACGTATGGCTGGTCCCAGGAAGAGGTGTATGCAGCCTTCAGGAAGTTTCCTAATGTACTAACTTACTCTGAGAACAAAGTGAAGTCAAATATGGACTTCCTCATGAGAAAAGCTGGCTTTGAGTCAAGGTGCATAGCTTTACAACCCCTGCTGCTTCGGTGTAGCATAGAGAGAGTATTGATTCCAAGGTATACTGTATTGAGTGCACTGGAAGCCATGGGACTGAAGACGTGTCTTCTTTCAACTGCTATTAGGATCTGTGAAAATGACTTTCTTGAGAGGTATGTAGTGCCTTATGAGAAGGATGTGCCTGGGCTTGCTGAAGCTTATTCTGCTGCTTGTGGTGTAAGGGTGCATGTCTAACAACTGCTGTCCTGTCAGGAGAAAATGCTTTCAATTTGCAGCCACTAACTTGGCTACAGTGACTAAGGCAACTGTATTTTCAATTTCTGCTTCTTTAATTTGCTAGGCAGCTGATGTTAGCTTATCTCCTTTAAGTGTAGTGTGATGATATGCTGATTTTATTCTTCTTTGTGATATGTATTCTTGAATTTCTGTTTGTTTTTAGATATAAATGACAGGCTAAAATTTGTCCAATCTACAATTGTTTGTGCATTAGACTTGTCTTATCTTTTAGTTCCTATAGGGACCATAGACCGGACCATAGCCTGAGGACTTGACAACTAAGTTATTACTTGAGGTTCAGATCGGTGTGTATGGTCAAATTTGGAGTGAATGGGTTTAGCAGTGTAAATCCATAAGTTATGTGTTGAATGAAATGTATACTTCTTTGGAGTTATTTACAGTTGAACTGGTACACCTCTGGTAACACAATTGTTATATTTTTTTTACTTTTATAGATGTCAGGCAGTGTCGACAACTATTGATAGAGAAACTGGAGGTTTGAGTCAGGTTTGTCATTTTTGGTCATAGTAGTTTTGGCTGTGCTTTGTTGTCAGTTGGGGTTATCTCACAAGTAGTTAGGGCCGTGAGGATTCAGGTTATTTATTTCTCTACTAATATTTTATAGATAGGAATAGGATATAGCGATATAGGTGGATTGTTAAGACTACTGGTAATCATTATAGACTGGTACAGATCGGCAATGTGCTGATTTATATGGCTATATTTGTGAAATCTCGAAAGTTCACGAGGATGTGTCATTTCGATGCTGATGTTTATAATGCATTCAGGATGCCATATAGCCATATGATCTTGTCCCAACATTGGCTGGTCTATCAGGGTAGCACACTGAAGAATACCTGCAAGTACTGGGTCAGATCAAGTCTTCCTTAACAAAGGGCACTGTGACAAAGAACAAGGATATACATTTTGCTTCTTGTTATAACCTGAATTATGTAATAGAAGTTTATTTTATTTTATTTTTATTTTTATTTTTATGAGAAACCCACAGGCATAACATTAATCAAAGAAACGAAGGTACAAATGAGTGTCATTACATCTCTAGACAAAGAAACTACCCCATCTGAATTAGGAACAACAACCTGATATCCTAAGTACCTAACTTACCAGAAAAGAAAATAAAAAGGAAAAGAAGTAAAACTACCTAAATGCTGGTAACAACAAAAAAGGGGGAAAAAAACATGAAAACTAAGGACTCAATAAAAACACTAGGGGATGGGGTAATTAAGAGGAGATCCTCTTTGCGGTGGGGCCTCTTGGACCTGCTGGAAAAACCTACCCTGCAGCATCCAAGCTTGTTCAATTGAAGTTTATTTGGGGTTGTGTATATGAATTTGGAAATTGCAGATCGTTGGCATTATATGGTGTTGGCACTGACAACTTGCGTGAGCACTTGAGCCTATGTGTTGGGTTATTTAGAGCTGATGATGGTCCCTTTAAGCATAGTCAGTGGCAATCTGCCAGCTTAAGTCTTGTCTGCCAGATCCACGGACACAAATGTCCTTCTGGCATGCCTCCATGCATTAGGTGCCGAAGGCACTGTGGATATAGAGATCTAGCTCACCATAGTCACCCATGCTTCTTACTTACAGGTTTCTGTTTGCTCTGCAAATGTAATGCAGGCACCTTTTGTTTTAATTCTGATTTACATTTAGCAAACTATACACATAGCATTGGGCAGTACAATTATCAATCAATGTGGCAAACAAAATGAAATATTGTTGGTCTTCAAAGTCGTGAATCAGGTTTGCAATTCAAAATCCAGTCTATCACATATGTTGTTGTTGTTAGGTGACACCACTGATGTTTGTTCTTTGGTGAATGTCTTAAACTAGTCTTTCCTAGATGTTTTTTGACTTGACCATTTCAATATAATTATTTCATGAAGTTTTCCTGACTTTGTAAATTTCGTTGATTATTTTTTTAAGATGTGTATTATTCTTATCAACTCGGTGCTACGGTGCCTGTCTAATTCTTATGAATTTGTGCAGTGCTCTTTGTCTGAATTCCTAGTGATTATTATGGAGAAATTATTAAAAGACACCAGCTCCCATCTGTTTTATTATTCACACATCTTTTACTCTTTGACGGTGATATTGCATTACATACTAGATTATTTAAATTTTGGTTGTGGGGCGCAAGCTATCACTTCAAAGCAATCTATTTTTTTTATTTTATTTTATTGAAACCTTCAAATTCAAATACATAAAGTTGCTTTATATTTTAGTGTTTCCAGAGGACCTACAGATAGAGGTGATGTATGCTGAGATGCTGACGGTTATGAGGTGGTCAGAGGTGAAACTGATGCTAAACATGGGTTCCTTTCTCCTCTTCAAATACATCAAAGTTCTTTATATTTTGGACATTCGTACTTTCCTTTCATAACAAAATCTAGAAAAAGGCTCTCCCCTTTGCTTTTGGAAATTAGAACTTCCGTAACAAAATTTAGAAATTGTCCAAGATAGGGAATGAGCCAATTCTTCTTTTTTTTTTTTTTTTTTTTGAAGATTTTAAATGCCCGTAGGGCGTAGGCTAGAATGAGACAGTTTTATATGCCAACGAGTTAAGCCCGGATAGGCAAATAGGAAAAAATTGAAAAAAAAAAAAAAAATGAGCTATGCTGGTTAACACAATGATTTTGGTTGATTTTATCAATAGGATAAGAGACGCACTTTAGTGATAATTAAGAAAGTAGAAAACATATTTCATAAATTAGCTTCCCAAACTTGTCTATTTGGTAGTTGTGTTGGATCTCCCTACTCCGAAATTGTCCTCGGTATAGCTAATTTATTTTAATAATTTCGTTGAAGTGATACAACTATACAAAAATCCAAACCAAATGACTTGCATGTAATCATATACTCCACTAAGAATATTAACACTATTAACTATCCAAAAGAAAATTTTGAAATATTATGACAATAATTTCTTTTTTTATCATACAACTTGTGCTGGCACAATACACAATTTGTACACTCGCTGAAGAAAATTCTAGTTTTAGTTATTACATTGTTAAATTGCTTTTCGAAGAATTTTTTTTTTTTTTTTGGAAATGAGTGGGAGCGCCCACCACTCTTCAATTTATTGAAGAGCATCCAACTGAAAACTTACTAATAAAAGACCAAAATTACATGAGAAAAACAATCATACAATAGCTGACCGGAACTCAGTCCCTTTCCTAGTTAAAACAACCACTCCATTGAAAAATAAAAACCCTCAATATTAGTACTAACAACGACCCTTTATGAGAAAAATAAGACCCCTCATTGATATCACATACAGACTCTCCCAAACACTGAAAAAGAAACGAAGCCAATTGAAGTAACCTCACTCAAATTCGGAATACCAAACCTCCAAATTATTACACAAATAAAAAATTGAAGATACTGGAAGGTCAGAAAAACAGTAAAGCACTTCTTTTTAAGCCTCTATAGCTCTGATCTCCCCATTCTCAAAATCGCTCCACATCAGTGTGCCTCCTGTCTGCTTTTCGAAGAAATTCATTGTTGAATTTTTATTTATGAAGACTGATCGAATTAATCTATAAAACAAATATTAAAGCTGTTCATTAACTTCTCTCTCATTGCCTTGTGTATTTTTGTTTGCTGCGCCTCCAGCTGCTGGTCTATTTAGAATAAAGAACAACTGAAAACCCATGTCATGGCACTGAATTAGGGAACCTATCCTCTACCCATCGCTTTAAGATGGGTAGAGTGCCCATCGCTCCGCGTCAGCCGTCTGATTTAATCTCAACGGCTAAAAGAGCCCCGTAAATTTCACCACTCTAGAAAAAAATTATTGACCCGAAAAAAATGAACCGTCCAGATTAGATCGGACGGTTGTGATGAGATGGACACTCTACCAATCTCTATTGCGATGGGTAGAGGATACTGGTCCTGAATTAGGACGAAATAATAATATTGGAGACACCATATGTCGGTATAATTTTTTTTTTTTTGGAACCAAATTAGTTGCAGTGGGTCCGAATCTGAATTGTACCGATTGGATCGAGCGCCCATCCCAACCCAGAAATGGTAGATATGGTGAACCTGAGTACCGACGATTCGCAAGAACCGTTCCTTCCACTTAATTATCTCTTCCGCAAAACCCCTCAAATCAAATCCTACTCTGCTCTTCACTGGTATACGAGAAATTGCAATAGCAATCCCTCTGTCCAGTTCCATTTCCCAGTCAGTCAAGTCTCTATTTGAGATTGAGAATAGAACTCTGAACCATCATGTCTTCTTCTTTCCTTGCCAACAGAATATTAATCAGCTCCTCTTCTCCCTACCACCACCGCCAGTGTTTTCCAATTTCTACTCAATCCCACCAACCCAAGGAGCTGCCTTTCATTGCACACTTTCTCCTCTCCTCCTTCGCCTTCTCTCCTACCAGGGCTCTCAAATGCTCGGCTAGCACAAACCTCACAGCCACAACTCAACCCCAGCAACCCAAGGAGCTGCCCTTCATAGCACAATATCTTATCTCCTCCTTCGGCTTCTCCTCTGATCGAGCGCTCGAATACTCGGCAGACAAGCGCCTCACTGCCATCAAATCCTCAGAGCAGCCCGAGTCGGTCGTAAAATTCCTAAAAGATGTCGGTCTATCAGATGACCAGACCGAGGCTGTTGTTTCCTCATACCCACTTCTTTTGGCTTCCAATGTTGACAAGACCCTGAAACCAAACGTGCTTGCCTTAATGGATGGGGGTTTCTCTGGAGACCTACTTGTTGATTTGATCCGGTACAACCCAGTCGTCCTTTGTTTGGAAGACAATCTCTCGCGCCTCCTCTTCTGGAGAGATTTTGTTGGGAACAACGACCAGGCATTATTAAAGACTACCCAGAGGTACATTTTCCAGTTAACATCGGATATTGATAATCATATTCTTCCACTTATAGATTTATTGAAAGAATATAAATTATCAAATCAAGACATTGTGTCATTGCTTGGGGTCCGAAGCCCTTACCTTAAACGAAGCCCGGATTCTTTGAGGCAAAAACTTGAGCTAATTGAGGAGATGGGAATCTCCCAGGGAGCTAGAATGTTTGTGCGTGCTTTAAAATTATTTGGTGGGTACAGTAAAAATGAAATAAAAAGGAAAGTGGAGTTCTTCATGGTAACATATGGCTGGTCCGAGGAAGAGGTGCATGCTGCTTTTAGGAAGTTCCCTGATGTACTCGCTCTCTCTGAGAATAAAGTGAAGTCCAATATGGACTTTCTAATAAAAAAAGCTGGGTTAGAGTCCAGGAGCATTGCTTTGCAACCTCAGCTGCTTGCCTGTAGTGTAGAAAGAGTATTGATTCCAAGGTATACTGTATTCAGTGCATTGCAAGCCAAGGGGCTAAAGAAGAAGTGCAGTCTTTCAGTTGCTCTTTGCTTGTCTAAAAGCAACTTCCTGCAGAGGTATGTAGCACCATATGAAAAGGATGTGCCTGGGATTGGTGAAGCTTATGCTGCTGCTTTTGGTGGAAAGGTCCCGGTTTGACAATACATTGCCTGAGGAAGAAAGAATATAGTGAATCAGTTTGCATTTGCAAACTTGATGACGGCAATGCTACAGCATATGGAGGAGGCTTCAGTTAATTTGTAATTTTGGTCATTTTTGGTTCTATAGTCATTACAAGTGGTAATTCTCAACTACCACCTCCATGTCTAGATCATTTTGAAACTCCAGTAGCACAGAATTCCAATGCTGATACTATTTTGGTACTGACTGACTGATACCAACTTGAGCTGATCAACAGCATAACAAGCTGTACCGAGCCTCCTGTTCCAACAAAACCATCATTTTATCGCCCGTCCCCCATTAATCTTTTGCTGAGTTTTTGAAGGTATCTGTTCATGCTAGCTCCTAGACAAAAAGGTAGCTAAGTAAGCTCGATGATGAGATAAACAGGGGCAAAATGCAGGATAAACATGGAGCATGTGATTTAGGACAATTTGGAATACGGACAAATTTTAGCTCTGTAATTCGAATCAGTTCATTTTCAGAAGAGTTTCTTTTTTACTCTCCTTAATTCACTTAATTGGTTGTTGATTACCCAGAAAGATTTGAGTTGAATTGCCTGTAAGCATTTGATTGTGGTTAAGTTGAGAACTAAAATCTTAGGCTGTAAATGCTTTTATTGAACTGTGTTGTGCCGATATAGTTCTTTCATGGATGACCATGTTCTTCATTTTATGTCGTATTAAATGCTCATGTATGTTGAAGCCTCAGTTCTTTAATCTAAATAAGAAAAGATAAACAAAAGAAAATATATATTTGACTGAGGTTGAGGGGCACCAGACTTGACCAAAATAGTACTTTCTTCCCATTGCAAAGACGCTAAATTATCAACATAGACGTGATGTATTTTCTTAAAAGTAGAGTTGCACTTTCATAGTTTTCCAAATGCATAGATATGATTGCATTTCTTCATGAAACCTCGGATAGAATCACTGCTATTCTTCATAAAATCCAGATTGGCTGATAAAAAAGAAAAAAAGAAAAAAAAAACATTTGAGTGGTTTGGCTGATATAGATTTAACTGGGGAGGCTGGAAAAAAGGGTTTTACTTGGTTTTTAACTAGAAATCCTGCATTGCCTGGTTTTGCTACTGAGATTGACAATTATGAAAGGATGAGCAATTTCAAAAGATAACCAGAAGTATTCACCAAAAATGTAAAGCAATCCAAAAGTTTCCATTACTCAGGTTGTTACTAGGCCTCTTTTGGATCCTTTGGAAGCCCAAAATCCTATAATTCAGGGTTTCATTGTCTATAAAGAAAACTGTTGCTTGATTTAACATCTCGGTTCAGTGTGAAGGGACTAACAAGCCCACTTCGCCATGAAGCCACCGGCCCTACCATTATTCATGTACTCGGATTAGACCTGTCAGTATTCCGCCGTTTTAACGTTTCCGTTTCCGTTTCGTCGGAACGGAACGTTAAACGAAACATGAAATGAGTTTCATTTGCAGAAACGGAACGGAAACGTAAATGGTTTTTTGAGACGAAACGTTAAACGGAAAACGAAAATGCGAAATTATAATGGTAAATCCGAAACGGAACGTTAAACGGAACAAAAATTTATTACGTTTACCGAAACGGAACGGAAATGGAAGAATAATTTCGTTTCGTTACCGAAACGGAACGTTAAGCGAAACAGCTTATTTCCGTTCCGTTTGGAACGTTTGACAGGTCTAACTCGGATACGTATATCACAACCAGTCAGCAAATGTATGCATGCAATTCAATATAAGCAAATTTTTTTTCTTTGCCAGTTTTAATGAAAAAAAAAAAATCACACTTCTTTTCGTTTATGTTACGTATGGACCCTCAGTTGGCTTGATTTTAGTTCCACATGTGACATGTGCATCCAAAAGAGCTATTTACACATAAAAGCGATAAGGTGACATTTAATGGAGTTTTATCTTTTTCAATGAATAAGTCGTAGGGAGCTTATCTACTAATTTGAAAAAAAAAAAATTGAAGTACTATCCAAAAAAAAAGAAAATTCTACTAGTATAATATTTACAATTTATTTGTTCATTGACTCGATTTTTTCGAATTAAATCATTTACCAATTGATTAAATAAAAATGCAAATTTCAAGGTGGACAAATTTTTTATGTAGGTCCACATATACATATTTTCACATTTGTATTGTTGTGAATAATCGGAACTTAAAACGGACAAAACTATGTCATTTACAGTATAATATACCAAAATTTTAATTTATTATTAATTTTTTGTATTATTAAAAATTAAAAATTTTTTATACAGATAGTGTCGAATTACGTAATCATATAATAATATTCAGTCACAATACAGCTTGGAGGAATTACTCAGGAGTCAGGACACTCAGGACATTCTAATTTTACTGTAAAACATCAAATTCTCAATAGTCCGTGCACCATATCCTACAATAAAGGAAATTTTGATTTTTTTTGTTTTTAATATTCAAAATCGGAGTATTTTGTAAATAAGGGAGTGTACCAACTACCAAGCAATTGCCACAGCTCAGCCGTAATATTTTAATTAAAACCCTTGCGGCCTCCAAGTCTACAAATCAAAGGGTTTCTCAGTTCGGTCAGTCCAACTGTGGAACCCCTTCAATCGACACCACCTGAGCAGCTGAGCTGCTGAGCACCTCCGCTTCCCTCTCTAGATTCTGGACTCTGGAGTCCTTTGGCACCTCGCCGCGTCACCTGAGCACCTCCGCTTCCCTCACTTGAGCTGAGCATTCCTCATTCGGCCAACATCCCATTTCGAAATCAAACAGCGGCGCACATAACCATGTGTTCCCACCTCGCCAAGAGACTCATCTCCTCCCATTTCCATTTTCAACTCTCCCCCTCTTCCCCATTCCAACACCATCTATCATTTCTTCTGACCCCTGCCCTACGCTTCCCTCTTTCCACACAGCCCCAGCCCCACCAGCAGTTGCCTTTTATAGCCCAGTATCTCGTTTCCTCCTTCGGCTTCGCCCCTGATAGAGCGCTTAAGTACTCCGCCCACAGTAATCTTGCTGCCATCAGATCCCAAGACCGGCCCGAAGCAGTGATTAAGTTCCTAAAAGATACTGGCTTATCTGATACCCAAATCAAGGCTGCTATTTCACTCCAACCAATTCTTCTGGGGTACAATGTGGAAAAGACCCTTCAACCAAAGGTGCGTGAATTATTGGAAAATGAATTCTCTGGAGATCTGCTGGTTCAGCTGATCCGATACAACCCATCTGCACTTTATTTGAAAGACACTCTCTCACGCCTCCTCTTCTGGAAAGATTTTGTTGGAAACAGTGATGAGGCATTGTTAAAGATGATTCCGAAGAACACCTTGCTATTCACATTTGACATAGATAAGCAGATTGTTCCAGTTATAAATTTATTAAAAGAATATGAATTATCCAATCGAGATATTGTCTCATTGCTTGGGGTCAGAACCTGCTTTAAACAAAGGCCAGATTCTTTGAGGCAGACTCTTGAGCTGATTGAGGAGATGGGATTTCTGAGGGGTTCCAGAATGTTTCTCTGTGCAATAAAAGCAGTTGGTGGCATCAGCCATGATACCGTTATAAGGAAGTTGGAGTTCTTTAAGAGAACGTATGGCTGGTCCCAGGAAGAGGTGTATGCTGCCTTCAGGAAGTTCCCTAGTGTTCTTTCTTTTTCCGAGGATAAAGTGAAGTTAAATATGGACTTTCTTATCAGAAAAGCTGGGTTTGAGTCAAGGTGCATAGCGTTGCAACCAGTGCTGCTTGGCTATAGCGTCGAAAGAGTATTGATTCCAAGATATACTGTATTGAGTGCGTTGCAAGCCAAGGGTTTCAAGACAAAAACCAGTCTTTTGAGTGCTTCTGTGACGTCTGAAAGCAACTTCCTGAAGAGGTATGTAGTGCCGTATGAGAAGGGTGTCCCTGGGCTTGGTGAAGCTTATTCTGCTGCTTTTGGTGCAAGGGTGGTGCAGTGACAAAGGCAACTGTATTTTCATTTTCTGTTTCTTTAATTTACTAGGCAGCTGATTATGCTTATCTTCTTTTGTAATTATATTATTCTGTAAGTACTTCTTAGCCCTTGAATGTTGTAGGTTCTACTGCTAAGTGCTACCCTTGAAATTGTAACATTGTTTCATTAGTATTTTCATCCATGTTGTATTTCTTTTTGTGTTGCATGTTGTCTGATTTTATTAGTTGCTCGAGTAATAATGTGATTTGAGTTCCAGGCATGGTTTTGTGTTAAGATATTAATTTTTGGTGAAATGAATAAAAAGCTATACTACTCTATCGAATGTTGAGGTTTATTACAAGAGTATATATTGAAATTCTAGTCCGGATTTGCGGTGCAAAACCAGGAGGTGCTATAATTATATTTAAACCAGGCACTGGTTTCTGAGTCTTCTTTAAGCCAAATGAGCTCCTCCCTTTTGAAGCATATATGTTGCAATATCTTATTTAGTCGAGTAATCCCATGCTCAGTTGCATATACTCCTTTCAGTTTACTGTGATGAGATGCAGTTTTATTCTTCTTTTTGATATGTATTCTTGAATGTCTGTTTGTTTTTTAATGTATAAATGACTTGCTAGAATTTGTACAAATTACAATTGTTTTTGCATTAGACTTGTCTTATTTTTTTAAGTCCCTTCAACATGTAAAGGCTATTAGTGCGCAAATGTTCCAATTGGATCGTAACCAGAGGACTTGACTGCTAAGAGTACTACTTGAGGATTAGACCAGCATGTAAGGACAAAATTGGAGATACTGGCTGTAGTAGTGTAAATCCATAAGGTATGTGTTGAATGAAATGTATATTTCTTTGGAATTATTTACAGCCGAAATGGTACACCTCTGGGTAACACAATTACAATTAACTTTTTACTTTTAGAGATGTCAGGCAGTGTAGACAACTATTGATAATGTGGGTCCTATAAACCAATGCCGACTTTACCAAGCTAAGACCAATTTATTTGAGCTTAATTTTGAAACTCTTCGAAAGTCTGAATATTTCCATGTCTGTTTGTCTCCTCATCGTTAATCAATGAATCTGTATTCTCGTAGGTCCTTGCTCTAACTAGAGGAACTGGAGGTTTTGAGTCAGGTTGTCATTTTTTGGTCTTAGTAGTTAGAGGCAGTGCCTTGTTGTCAGTTGGGGTTGTCTCACATGTAGTTAGAGGCGTTAGGTTTGGGTTATTTATTTCTTTTGTAATATTTTATGGATGAGGATGGGATATACCATATAGGTGGATTGTTAAGGCTACTGGTAATCATTATGAACCAATACAGATTGGTAATGTGGTGATTTATATGGCTATATTTGTGAAATCTTTAAATTGCACGAGGATGTCATTTCAATGCTGATGTTTATAATACATTCAGGATCCCATCTAGCCATATAAGTCCATCCTGTCTCAACCTTGACTAGTCTCTAAAGAGTAGTAGACTGAACTGTGGTAGTGGGTCAGATCAGGTATTCCTTAACAAAAGGCACTGGACAGTATTATTTGCATCAGTTAGTATGCTGCCCTTGTAGTATTATTTGCATCAGTCAGTTATTTTTTATTTTTGAAAAAAGCTACCAAAACATGGCAGCCAGCATACTAACTGATGCAAACAATACTGTCTGTGAGCTGTAAATTATTTCTGCCCTTTCCTCTCCTTTTGAGATTGGATTTATTCTTGTCCTTCATCGTCATTTAACCTTGATATATGCTGTCTTCAGGAATTTCTCAACGGTAGTGTGGTGCTCAGAGTGAAGTGAAGCTCTACATGGAACTTACCTATTCATATAAATGAGGCAAGGAGCAATGCACAGCTTTGGAATTTTGGCCCCTACTAGCTCCTGGACTAAATATAGTTAAAGCCAGCCTGTAGGGTTGTACTACAGTTAAAAGTGCAATTGCCTGTAAGCATTTGATTGTGGTTCCAGTTGAGAACTAAAATCTTAGCCTGTAATTGCTTTTATTGAACTGTGTTGTGCCAATATTGTTCTTTTATGGATGACCATGTTTTTCATTTTATGTCGTATTAAATGATCATGTATGTTGACGCCTCAGTTCTTTAATCTAAATAAGAAAAGATAAACAAAAGAAAAAATATATTTGACTGAGGTTGAGGGGCACCAGACTTGACCGAAATAGTACTGACTTCCCATTGCAAAGACGCTAAATTATCAACATAGACGTGATGTATTTTCTTAAAAGTAGAGATGCCCTTTCATAGTTTTCCAAATGTAAAGATATGGTTGCATTTCTTCATGAAACCTCGGTTAGAATCACTGCTATTACTCATGAAACCTCGGATAGAATCACTGCTATTCTTCATAAAATCCAGATTGGCTGATTTTTTTTTTTTTAAAAAAAAAAAAAATTTGAGTGGTTTGGCATATAGATTTAACTGGGGAGGCCGGAAAGAAGGCTTTAGTTGGTTTTTGACTGGAAATCCTGCATTGCCTGGTTTTGCTACTGAGATTGACAATCATGAAAGGATGAGCAATGTCAAAAGATGACCATAAGTATTCCCAAAAAAATTATAACTAACTTTAATTAATTTAGAAATTATAAAATAATCCGTTTTTAATTAATTTTTTAAAAATAACTGCGCAGTTTCGGAATCTCAGATTCCGAAACTAAACCTGCCGACATTTGTGAGGGAAAATAGCTAGTTTCGGAATCTCAAATTCCGAAACTAGGTAGTTTCGGATTTTAGGATTCCGAAACTAGCTACTTTCCCGCTCTTACTAACTATTTAATCAATTATTTCACTATTTAACCACTATTTAATCAATTATTTGCCCGTTATATATAACCCCCACCCCTCGTCCCTTTCATTTCTCTCCTCTCTCGCCTCTCGCGTCTCTGAAGAGCATCAGGTAAGTTTTTATTTTGTTTTATATTTTAATTTAATTATTTATTTTATTTAGATAAAATATGTTAATATTAGAAAAAATAGAGAAAATATTTGAAAATTTTGAAAAAATCTGAAAAAAAATTTATTATTTGTTATGTATAATAATAATATATTTTTTGAATTTTTAACGTGATATAATAATAGAAAATTGCATTAAAAATTAGGTTAATATTAGAAAAAATACAAAAAATATTGTTAAAATATTGGAAAATTTTGAAAAAATCAGAAAAAATTCCTTTATATATTATGTATAATAATAAAATAATTTTTGATTTTTTTACATGATATAATAATAGAAAATTGCATAATAAATTAGGTCAATATTAGAAAAAATAGAAAAAATTAGAAAAAATTCTTTTATTTGTTATGTATAATAATAATAATATAATTTACAAATATTGTAAAAATATTGTAGAAATATTGAAAAAATGTTAAAAGATATTATAAATAATATGTAAAAAAAATATTGTAAAATTGTTTTGACAGATTATAATAATTTAGAAATATTTTAAAAATTGGAAAAATTAATACTAAAATTGGATAATTCGTTTAGGTTGATATTATTTTTTTAAAATGTACAGAGAATATCTTACAAGAAGAGCAGTTGAATTCAACTTTGAGAGATATGGAGAAGGGAAAAGCGAAGGTTGATGCAAAAGTTGACAATACTCCAACAGTAAAAAACGAGGAGCAGTTGAATTCAATTTTGAGTGACGATGAAGATGGTGTAATTACAAAAAAAACCAAGAAAACTAATGCATGTACGAGATTACAGGGCACTTTTCAAGCTTGCTGCCAAAAAGATGAAAGACAGTCCGAAAGAAGAACCGAGTGTTAACACTCCGAAAGAAGAACCGAGTGTTAACACTCCTGAAGATGATTGAATGCCTTAACGTTCTCTTTATTTGTGGAAAAACTATTGTGTTGTTTAATTATGCATCTTGTTAACATATGTGATCTTTATATGTATTTTGTTCAATGTTTGTTTAATTTTAATCTGGTTGACATTTTGTGTGGTTTAGTTGGTTGTTTAATCTTTACATGAGGTTATTTTTTTTAAATTTTTTGTAAGCATAAAACTAAAGAGATATATAAAATATGAAATATAAAAATCACAATACGAGATATATAAAAAAACACCAATTACGAGATGAAAATATCATAACAATGTCATACAAAACGAGATACAAAAATCCTAATTTCGTCCATCACGACGGTAATTCCCCGTTGCCGGGGAATAATCAATATATGCGCCTGGTGGCTGTCGGCGCTGTCGGCCGCGAGCAAGTCCTAGAGTGGGACGAGGCGCAGGAACTGGAGTGGAAAATCGAGGAGGTCTACTAGATGATGCCCCAGGATGACCAGACTGTGGACTGTATCCAGGAAATGGAGACTGATACTGAGGCTGCGACTGAGAGAAAGTCGACAACAGATCATCATCTAAGGGAATACCGTATGTCTGAAAATAAGCATCAGCCTGAGTCTGGTACTGACTCTGCTGAGGCTGCTGCATATAACCCCCTCCATACTGACTCTGCTGCATATGACCCCCTCCAAACTGCGTCTGAGTCTGGTACTGAGGATAAGGAGTATGCTGGGTGGGGTAGTCTGGCTAAGAATAAGGTGGAGGTGGAGGTGGAGGTGGAGGCTGTGGCTCAGCAGTCTCAGGCTCAGCAGTCTCATGCTCAGCAGTCTCAGGCACAGATGGTCGGGAATGAGAGCGTCTGCTCTAAGTGATCGGCTGGCTAGGGCGCGGAACATCAAAAAATGAATCGAAATCATGCAAACTGAAATCACCCTGTTACACATAATAGCAGTAATAATGTTATAAAAATAATTTTGAAAAAGAAGAACATAAGAAGAATAACACAATAATATTAGATTAAGTTTGTGATATACATGCATGAACCGATGCTCGTCCCAACCGGGCTCCGGAAGCTCCTCCTCGTCAGACGACGTATCAGGTATGGATGCGATATCCGTCGGAAGACCCTTCGACTCCAATACATGAGGTATTCGATGAGGCTCGCCGACAAGATCCAATGTCGTGCTGCAACTAGTAAGCAGCGTCTTCCCAGCACGTCGGAATCCCTTCTTCACCGCCCATGCACATGCTCGAAGCACGTCTCTCAAAGTATGCTTAACCTGTTTAACCAATGTCAGCCATCAAATTATATTTGAAATCGGTTATTGTGAATGGTTATTGCATCAAAATGAACTCACCAAAGCCACGTGTGCAGGACTGTCGCGAAGGTACGACATATCGGCAACCGGAGCTGTCTCTGTCTCCTCCGGAATATATACGACATACGCACCCCCATGTACCCTCAGCCAACGTAGATACGTGGCCTCGATAGCATCGCTCCACGGCCGCTCCTCCCTGACCCTAGCCTGTGCCATGTCACCCCACATGCCTACCTCCGTCTCGAAAACGCCACGCCAGTCTCTGTTTCGGTAGGTGGTGAACATGTATCCCATCAGCTGCGACGTCCTCTGCCAAGCCTGTTTTATTTAGAAATTATATTAAGTAAATATATTAAGTAATAATAAGCAAATATAGTAGTGAAAAATATATTTTATTGTACCTCAGGTCGAGGTGGCGGCACTGTCTGGTACAGCATGAACTGGTGCATGACACGATCGGCGTAGTGCCACATCACCATCCAGTAATGAATGCACGAGATACGGACAACAAACAAGCTCGGATCAACCTGAGCATAAAATGTATGAATTTAAAAAAATAAACAATTATATTATTATTATACATAACATATAATGTAATTTTCTACTATTATTTCAAAAGAATATTAACCTAATTTTTTATAATATTAACCTAATTTTTTAATAAATTTTCTATTATTATAAAATGTAAAAGAATGATATATTCATTGCAAACCTGAGCATAACGAGGCACGAGGGCCCTCATATGGTCATAAGGCCTCCAATGGACGTGCTCGGGTCTGATCTTCATGAGAACGTCCCGAGCATAATCCATTCCGGATGAGTAACCAGGGCCTTGATACTTCTTAGATCTTGGACGTGTAGTCCATCTCCTGCAAATATTTGAACATATTTTTACATATTTGAACATCTCCTGCAAATATTCAAATGTGTTTAAAAATTTAATCTCAAATGCAATGAACATACCTCCCGTAAGGTGCACAGGTATCAATAGATGGTAGACCCCAGTCGCTAAAATCATCCGTGATCGTCGGCCGACACAAAGTCAATCGCGCATACGACCAGACCTGCAGAAGTAACCAGGGAGCCCCGATCTTCGTACTGTTATTTATTGCTGCTGTGTCCAAACCTCTATAGAAAGCAGCAAGTGTGGCCGCACCCTAATTGTACACTCCCTAAGAGGGAGCAGTACGAAGATCCTACAAATATTTACAAATTTCATTTATGTCAGGCAGTCAATTATGGCAAAACAAATGTACATATTATAATAATTAACAGAACTCATAAAGATTTTATAAAAATCTACGAACCCGCAAAAGATCGAGATAAAAAGCCGGAACAGAGTCCCCCGTAGCATCCGGAAATAACGTGCAACCAATAAGCTCTAGCACGAATGCCCGTGTGTATCTATCAATCTGATCATCATCGTCGATGACAACATCCTTCCAAATCTTTCGCAGCTTCGTAAATCTAACGCAATATTTTTTCCTGCATTTCGACTTTATTGTCAGAACAAAACATTAAGTTTATTATAAAGTACACAATAAGTTTTATAATTTTCTTACGTTCTATCTTTTTCTCGGAAGCACTTTTCCCTCCTGCGATGTGTCCCGCGGCAACGCATATGTCGAAAGAAGCTCGATATAATCGAAATGACAACGACCCGTCACGACTCGGTCACTCGTGACGGGTAAACCATATAAGAAAGCCACGTCCTGCATGTTAGTTGAAATACTATTAGTATACATATAAATCATAACACAAGTAAGATGAAATTTACTTATAAAATGTCACGTACCTCTAGACTGACGGTCATCTCGCCGACATGAGGAAAGTGAAACGTGTGGGTCTCCGGCCTCCAGAACAAGGCCAAACCCTGCACAAGCGTATGATCCACAGGCATATGACCAAGCTGAACGACGTGGATCAACCCAAGTGTCGTCAGATGCTGGTCCACCTGAGGAGTCCTAGCCATCATCGGCTTGTGCATTAGTGGATGCCATATCTTTATTTATCAGAAAAAAAAATTAGAGACTATATTGATTTGTAGTTGATTTTCAAATAGTAATGAAAAAAAATAAAATAACATACATCAGGGCCACGAAGCTGGTCTGGTTGCAAATGCAACAGACGATCAGCACCAGGAGGAGGAGGAGGAGGAGGAGGGGAAGAAGAAGGGCCCGCTGAGGTAGAAGCGCCGGCACGGCACGGCACGTGAATTTCCAAGACACGACACGACACGGCACGAAACACGGCACGACACGGGACACGACAAAATCCAAGAGACACAACAAGTTTATAATGATGGTTAAAAATGTTAAATTTTATAAAATAACAAGAAAATTCTTATATTATCTATTTTTTAGGATAATTTTATAATTTGAATTTCAAATTCATCCCTAAACATAAGTATATGACTATGTTTTGTGAAATTCAAACGTATTCAAACACGACACGGCACGACACGTATAAAAAAAACACGGCACGACACGGTACGAGGACACGAGGCGTGTCGTGTCCTTAGGCGTGTCGTGTCCATCCCTTAGAATTTAGACACGGCACGACACGGCACGTGAAACATTTAGACACGGCACGACACGACACGACAAATGATCCAGACACGGCGTGTTTGACACGGCACGAATTTAGAACACTAATCTCGGTGCAGTGTGAAGGGGGACCAGGATCCTCTGGACGTTTTTTTAAAAACGTCCAATGGACGTTTCGATCGGAGCCGTTGAGATTAAATCAGACGGTTCATTTTTTTCGGGCCAATATTTTTTTCGGGTGTGGTGGAATGCACGGGGCTCCCTTTAGCCGTTGAGATTAAATCAGACGGTCCAGATCCCGAGACGTCCACCAAACGTCCAGAGGATGGACGTCCAGAGGATCTGATTCCGTGTGAAGGGACTAACAAGCCTACTTCGCCATGAAACCACTGGCCCTAGTTACCATTATTCATGTACTCGTATACGTATATCACATCCTGTCAGCAAATGTATGCATGCAATTCAATATAACCAAATTTTTTTTTTCATTGCCAGTTTTAATGAAAAAAAGAAAAAGAAATCACACTTCTTTTCGTTTATGTTACGTATGGACCCTCAGTTGGCTTGATTTTAGTTCCACATGTGCATCCAAAAGAGCTATTTACACATAAAAGCGATAAGGTAACATTGAATGAAATTTATATTTTGTAATGAAAAAGCCGTAGGGAGCTTATCTACTAATTTGAAAAAAAAAATTGAAGTACTATACAAAAAAAAGAAAATTCTACTAGTATAATATTTACAATTGATTCATTCATTGACTCGATTTTTTCGAATTAAATCATTTACCAATTGATTAAATAAAAGTGCAAATTTCAAGGTGGAGAAATATTTTATGTAGGTCCACATATACATTTTTAACATTTATATGTCATTTATATACGTATAATATACCAAAATTATAATTTATTATTATTTTTTTTAGGAAAAATTATTTTTATGCCACTAAAAGTTTTGTCAATTTGGAAAATGCCACTCTTAGATTGCTAATTATATTTGTGCCACTATAGAATTATTAAAATTAGTTTTTTGCCACTATTTTTTACTAAAAACAAAATAAATTCTAAAAATGTCATCATTAACCTGTCATAAATTTTATTAATGACCAAATTATCCTTTTGAAAATAAACCCTAATCTAAAATAAAAGGACGGCTCTGGAGGGAAAAAATGAATGCACTCAAGAAACAATATTTTCATTATTTGTTATACCACTAGTACTATTTAAAGTAATCATGATTTTTTTGTTCGTCTGTATTATCTTCTTTATTACATAAAAACTACCTTTACTGGTCGTGTAAAAAAAAACGACTAAACATTATATTGTCCGTTATATTTTTCTAGATGCATTGATATGCTAGCTCCACTTAGATTCTTTCTTTTTCAAAAATAAATAAATAAATAAATAAATAAATAAATAACGAAGTATATTAAATCAAGGCATGTTCATCTTAGTCCAGTTGATTTATAATGGCAAAAAACTCATTATTTCATTCACAATGGCATATCTCGATTTTTCGAATTTTACATGACATATTTAAAAGGGTTAAATGGTCATCTCAATTGTTTGATGACATAAAACTATTTTTTATTATTTTGTAATGGCATAAAAATAATTTATCGTTTAGTGATGGCGTTTCTCTAATTTTAATTTTTTGCAATGGCATATATATAAATCACCCTTTTTTTGTATTATTAAAAATGTAAATATACTCTTATACAGATAGTGTCGCATCACGTGGCGTATCATATAATACAGTTTGGAGGAATTACTCAGGACACTCCTTTACTAAATACTACTAATTCCCACTGGTCAGCCGGGGCTCATCCGTATTATTTTAATTAAAACCCTCCAAATCAAAGGGTTTATCAATTATCAGTTCAGTCAGTCCAACTGTGGAACCCCATCAATCGACGCCACCTGAGCACCTCCGCTTCCCTCTCTAGACTCTGTAGTCTATTAGTCTGGAGTCCTTTGCATTGGCACCTCCGCCTCCAATAAAACCTCGTCGCGTCACCCGAGCACCTCCGCCTCCAATAAAACACCTTCAATCGACGCCACTTGAGCTGAGCATTCCTTGTTCGGCAAGCCAACATTTACACTTCGAAATCAAACACCGGCGCACGGAACCATGTGTTCCCACCTCGCCAAGAGACTTATCTCCTCTCATTTCCATTTTCATTTCTCCTCTTCCCCATACCAACACCATCTATCATTTCTTCTGAACCCTACCCTCCGCCTCTCTCTTTCTACATACCCCCAGCCCCAGCCCCTGCCCCACCAGGAGTTACCTTTCATAGCCCAGTATCTCGTCTCCTCCTTCGGCTTCGGCCCTGATAGAGCGCTTAAGTACTCCGCCCTCCCTAGTCTTGTTGCGATCAGATCCCAAGACCGGCCCCAAGCAGTGATTAAGTTTTTAAAAGATACTGGCTTGTCTGATTCCCAGATTAAAGGTACTATTTCACTCTACCCAATTCTTCTGGCGTACAATGTGGAAAAGACCCTTAAACCAAAGCTGCGTGAATTAATGGAAAATGGCTTCTCTGGAGATTTGTTGGTTCTGTTGATCCGATATAATCCAGCAGCCCTTTGTTTGAATGACACTCTATCACGCCTCCTCTTTTGGAAAGATTTTCTTGGAAACAGCGAGGAGGCATTGTTAAAGATGATTCCCAAGAACACCTTGCTATTCACGTTTGACATAGATAAGCAGATTGTTCCAGTTATAAATTTATTAAAAGAATATGAATTATCCAATCGAGATATTGTGTCATTGATTGGGGTCAGAACCTGCTTTAAACAAAGCCCAGATTCTTTGAGGCAGACACTTGAGCTAATTGAGGAGCTGGGATTTCTGAGGGGTTCCAGAATGTTTCTCTGTGCAATAAAAGCAGTCGGTGGCATCAGCCACTATACCGTTATAAGGAAGTTGGAGTTCTTTAAGAGAACGTATGGCTGGTCCCAGGAAGAGGTGTATGCTGCCTTCAGGAAGTTCCCTAGTGTACTAGCTTATTCCGAGGATAAAGTGAACTCAACTATGGACTTTCTTATCAGAAAAGCTGGGTTTGAGTCAAGGTGCATAGCGTTGCAACCAGTGCTGCTTGGCTATAGCGTAGAAAGAGTATTGATTCCAAGGTATACTGTATTGAGTGCATTGCAAACTAATGCTTTGAAGAAAAAATGTAGTCTTTTGAGTGCTGCTGTGATGTCTGAAAGCAACTTCCTGAAGAGGTATGTAGTGCCATATGAGAAGGATGTCCCTGGGCTTGGTGATGCTTATTCTGCTGCTTTTGGTGCAAAGGTGCTGGTTTGAGAATACCTCGTCTCGGGAATAATATTGTGAATTGCATTTGCAAATTTGCAAACAACAATACCTCTGCATATGAAGGCAACTATATACGATGGGGTCGTTTCTTACATCAATTGTGCAGCTGATATTAAGCTTTAGTTATTTTATTATTTTAGTTATTGTTGAATCACTTTACTAATCACCAGAATTGTAGTTCTGAACTGGTACAGCTTCTGTCCATTATCATTTTGGTTGAAAGTTGGTTATCCCTGGTTCGTTTCCTCTTTTGTTTAGTCTTGCTCTTGTCATTTGTTGCTTGATTAGCCCAAGTTGTTAGACTGTTGGAAAGCTTCCCATGCTTCGATGAGGATTATTCCAAATGAATCCTGAACCTGTACATTTTTGTTCAGTAAATATGGTTCAAGCTGTGAACTTGTAATGGCAAGCAGTAGCTTGCCTTTAAAATTATTCTTTAAATGTTTCGAGACAAATTCACACACCCCCATTCTGGTATTGTAATGGTAATATACTTATAATATGTAGCATGAGGTCGGGGGTAATATACTTATATAGTTGGAGGGTCTACGTATGTGTACATGTTACTGCAGACAAAAATGTAGTGAAAGAATCTGATGATAAGAGTGGACAAATGGAGGGTCGAATAGGCAAAAATGTGGTTTGTAGAATATTTAAAATTGGGTTGATTTGAGCTTTGTAGTTTGAATAAATTCATTATTTTAGATCTCGAGAACCGTCACTTATCTACAATTCTGTTCATTATTGTTTTGAAGATCTACTTGCAATTGGATATTGTTGGTTTATAAATTGAATATGATTTTATCAGTTCAGCACAATGCTGGGCAATTTCACTATAGAACGAAGCTGATTATGCTTCCAAAAGGTTTGACTACGTACTTTAGACAGGTTGGCTGTCCTGTGCTGTCTCTATCAATAGACTGGTGGAGGCACGAAGAGAAGTTAAAACTAGTACTGAGATGGTAACAATATTTTATGTGGAACTTACTCAAAATTGGAATTTGGTTTTTTCCTCCATCAGAGGTAACTTTCTTTTGGCATTATTGGTTTTCCTATCTTTTGGATTAGGTACCAGTTTTCTGCTGTGGTATCTTTTGTGAGGCTTGTCTGAGTTCACATAAAGGTTGTTTGGCATAGATATGAGGGTGTACCCGTGTACCTAATTTGTAGCTAATTTCACAACTAGGGTTTGTTGTGGTATTTATTGAACTAGCAATTATATATTTCCTTTTAATAGATAGAAGTGTTGAACATTGCACCATTTTTTGACCAGAAAGAATGTAGTAGGTTCAGAAGTCTTTTTTTTTTTTTTTTCCTTTTTGATGCTAAATTTGCAGTGTTGTGTTCTGCAACATGTCACTTCATTAAGAAGAGTAGAAGACTTTAAAAATTGTTTTGGTATTTCCTCAGGTTGGCAGGGTCACTTGTGTCCAGAAAACAATTTGGAAATCTTCTTAATTAGAAAGTCAAAAGAATCTTTTAGATCAGTGTTTGAATATGTATAAGTGATTATGAGTTTATGACTTACTACACAGCTATTGCAGCATTATTTGTTATGCAATTCTAAGTAGCCAAAGCTCAGAAACTGACAATTTAGTCGAGAAACACAAAAGAGTGAAATTGGTTTCATACCAGTTGCTAATACTGAGCCTGACTGGTACTCCAGTACAACAAAAAATCTTTGGCTATTTACAAACAAATACTGACAAAAAGTTCTTTATCAGAATAATTCCAGATGTTTACTGACAAAAAAGTTCTGATTAACAGTCCAGATGATGCTGCCCTGTCTTTAATTTGAAGTTCAGAATTTCAGTTTAGTTCAATTTTATAGCTGAAGAGACACTAGCTTCAATATAAAATTGAAACAGAAAATTAGCTTGAAAAAAAAATAAAATTGGAAGTTCGGTTTAATAATAAATTAATTTGAAACAAAAAAAAAAATACATATGCCAGAAAAGAAAATAAATAAATTTATCAGAAACAATTGCTGAGGCCTTTAATAAAATTCTTTGGTATTTCCACACACTGTGTTCTCTGGAGCACAGAAAAATACATTAGCAGGACTAGGGTTTAGAGTTAGGCCTTGCTCCAGAAGAGGGGAATGGAAGGGAAGGGAATGGGGAGAGGGTGAACAGACCATATCCTGCCCAAGAGTTGTTCCTTGCTCCAAAACTTAATTTTTGAAGGAGAATGGAGGTGAATGGGGGAGAATGAAAGTGAACTTCTATGTATAAAAGAGAAGAAAGAAGAAAAGCCTGTTACACCCCAAATTTGGGAGTAACTCAATTTCCATACTCTCCTCTTTCATTCCTTCCTCTTCCTTTCCAAGTCTAGTTCTGGAGCAAAGCCTTAGGGTCTCGATCCAGTGATCTGGATCAAGAATAAAAGCATCTCTCTTCCTCTCTCTTTCTATAAAACAACTAATTTTTTTCAGGCTTCAACAAAGAACATAAATTTTAGATTTCCGTTCTTATACCATGTCATTCATCATTAGGCCATGAAGCTTGCAAAAATTAAAGTTCTGAACACTTTTATTTTTCGCAAAATCAAAAGAACAATGTGCCAATCAGAGATTCCCATATTGACTAGATCATCATCCCCCCTTCTGAAAAAAATCGAAGGAAGTACGGAGTCCCTGTCTACTTTTCTCCTCACTTGCATTCTTATTAGTTCTCTAGCAAGATACTAGCAAAATACTAGTCTAACTTTTATACAAGACAAAACTTTTTCAAATGGAAATTTTTCACTGCGACTTCTTAAACTAACAAAATTTACTCAAATGTACTATTTCTCTCTACATGCATGCATAGTGAAGCTATATATACAGTACTCGAAGAGTAGTGATTATGACTAACGACACAGCTAACACACCACAAGATTTACCATCCACTTCCATACAATTTCAGAGTAGCCAATCTCAGGAACTGAAAATTTAGTTAAGAAAGACACAAAAGTGGAATTGTTTTCATGCCAGTTCATGTTACCAAACCTGTACTTGTACTATATTACAACGGTTCTTTTATATCAGAATAAAAGCCAGCTATTTGACAAAAAGGTTCTTGTTAACCTAGTACCAATAACTTCAAGACAAAACTAAGTTAGAAAATTAATAAAGAAAAACAAAAATTTGAAAATGCAATTTAGCAAATTCAATTTGAAACATAAAAATACATACATATCAGAAACAATTGTTGCGACCTTCAGTAAAACATTTGGTATTTCAACACACTATGTTCTCTGGAGCCCAGAAAAATTGCATCAACAGGATTGGGGTTTAGAGTTAGGGTTTAGGACTGGCAATCCAGATCCAGAATATTTCTAATAAAATGAAATGAAAAAAGTCATTCTGATCAGGGCCTGAGTTTTTCAGGAAAAATAGAACATAAACCCCTCAAGGATGGGACCACCATCCTCTGCAGATTTTCGATCCGAACCGTCCGATCTAATCTCGACGTTTGGAAGTGAAGTGAACGATAATGAATAAAATTTTCAGGCTTCAACAGAGAATATACATTTCAGATTTCCGTTCTTATATCATATCATTCATCATTAGGCCATGAAGTTTGCAAAAATTAAAGGACTATTCAAAAATAAGAAACAAAAAAAAAAAAACACAAAAGTTAAGTAAAAAACTAGCAAACACAAACACAAGATATTTATTCAAAAGATATTGCAAAATCAAAAGATACAATGCGTCGATCTGTGAGGAAAGAAAAGGAAAAAAAGCATCAGAGAGATTCCCATTTCGACTAGATCATCATTCCCCTTTCGAAAAAAAATTCAAAAGGAAGTACTGAGTCCCTGTCTACTTTTCTCATCACTTGCTATTTTCAACAGATGTAGCATTTAAAATTCGCGATGAAACTAAAAATCAAACAAATGAAATATCTGATGCGAAGAAATCAAACTACAAGAGCGCAGAAAATAAGAAATTTGGGATCTTTTGCTAAAAATTAGTCTCAGCTAAAAAATTTTTTGGGTATTTCGAATGATTTACAAAGAGAAATCTGACTCCAAGGCCAGCAATATTGATCATGCTTACATCGTATACAACGGTGAGGAGGCGATATGTCGGAGATTAAAACCCTACATAGTAGAGAGAGAGAATTGGTGAGATTTTTTAACATTGGGCTTCCAGTCCGAACAAAGCATTAAACGAAAAAAACCAGAGGAAGTTTTCGGTTAAGGTCCTCAGCTTTATTTATTTTATGAAAAAATTAAATAAAAGGCCCTTAGAAATTTTTCTAGCCACGGTCTCGGACTCGGATACCGAGGAACCAGATCCTCTGGTCGGCAGAGGATCCGGACCGTCTGATTTAATCTCAACGGCTAAAGGAAGCCCCGTGAATTTTACCACTCCCGAAAAAAATATTGGCCCGAAAAAATGAACCGTTGAGATTAAATCGGACGGCTCGGATCACGCGCCGACCAAGTGGTTCGCACATTTCTGCTGACCAGAGGATCCGAGTCCCGGATACTGAATTCAGATCTGCTGCTGTGCCATGCGGGACCGTGCAGCGTGGCAATTCCAACCATCTGATGCGAGATAGGTGCCCCATGAATTATATCAGATTGTGAGGACCGAAAAATTCAACTGTCGAGATCAGATCGAACGGCTACAATCCCTGCGCTGCACTGTCCGCGCGACACGAGATCTGGATCCCTTGGATACCTCCTCACTTCATGGAAGAAGGTTCTGATGATGTGAAGTTTTCCAATAAGGTCCTCAGATTTTATTCATTTTACGAAGACGTTAAATGAAAGGGTCTAAAATTTTCTAGCCACGGTCTCGGGCTCGGATCCTCACAAGTGAGAAGGTTTTGATGCTGTGAAGTGTGAAGCATATTTTGATGGCAAAATTAAATTGAATCCTGTTGGAATATACAAAAGAACTTTTGACCTCTTCAAGTGGACTTCTTCGAGTAAAGTTTAACGAGTCCATATTCTCTGTCGCGCAGCAAAAAATCAAACTCTTTCTTCTAGTAATGCTCTATTGCAAGTATGTGGTAAATATAATTTTCTTGCTGGGGTTTTTATTTTCAAAGATGATTCTTCTTAAATTAATTAATAAACGAATCATTAATTGAATATCTTGATAAGTCACAAACACAATTTGAGGAAGCCGAGGTTCTCTATTTAAACTCCAGACTCCAGTTCTAAGTCTTCTGCACCTTTTTCCGCGCATGCTAAAAAAAAAAAGTTTTAAATTACAAAGATCCTATAGTCCTGCATTTTGGAAATTGGAATTCGACATAAAAAGGAATTTTTTTCCCCTTCTACCAACCCCATTTAGCGGTTCAAGTAAGGCGTAGCGCCCTAGCGGCTTTAAGAAATCTGATTCTTGTGAAATTAGTAAGGAATTAGGACAGGGATTCGAATATGTTCTGCCAATTTCTCAAAAAATTTCATTCATATATGAGTCATATGAATTAGCCTATCCTAATTCCTTACTAATTCGAATCATGTTCTGCCAACAATGTTTTCAATACCGGACCGGGTATCGGAAAAACCGGAAAATACCGGGTTTCGGACCCTGATCCGGCATGAAAATGGCTAAATATCGCTATCTGTCTATACCGGAAAATACCGGCCAATATCGGAAATTACCAGAAATACCGTCAATCCATGATTTCCGAAACCTTTTCAGTTTTGAGTTTCACGTGACACAAAGGCCACTCCCGAGGCATATTAGTTTCCAACCCAACTTTTTCATCTTTCCCAAGGCAACTATTTTAAATCTGAACCTTTACTTTTGACAAATTGCATATTTTCTCTTTTCGTTCTTATTTTTTTGTAAAATTGTCCTTTTCCTTCCCATTATTTCTAAAAAAGATAATAATTAAATTGCAGAAACTTTATTTATATTTTCAGAATGTTTATGTATTAATTTATTTATTATCAAAATACTTATTAAAGTTACCTGGTTTTTGAAAACGGTACAACCAGTTATACCGGTAAAACCCCATATCCTTTGCTTGACCGGTTCGACCTTCGGTACGATATTCAAAACATTGTCTGCCAATGACAAAGGAAAAAAGAATCATATGAATCAGCCTTCTTCAATTTTTTTTTCCAAATAACTTAGAATATTTTCAATATTTTTCCAAAAAAATCATATGAATCAGCCTTTTTGTATGAGTGTGTTCTTCATTTTTTGTCATATTAAATGTTCATGACTTCATGTATGTTGAAGCATTAGTTCTTTGATCTAACATAAAGAAAAAATAAACGAAACAAAATATATGTTTGACTGAGATTGATAGGTAGTGGACTTGGCCGAAAAGTAATGACATCCCATCGTGAAGACGTTAAATTGTCAACATATATGAGATATTGTGTCTTTTCTTAGTTTTCCAAATACAAAGATATTGTTGCTATTTTTCATGAAATCCAGGATAAAACGATTTCACAAGGAAAGATGGGTTTTACTTGAGGGTTTTTGACCACCGGACTATTCGTGTTACAAGTGTATATTGAAATTCTAGTGCCTAAATTGAAATTGAGAATTATGAAAGCACAAGCAACTTCAAAACATATCCAAAAAAGTATTCACCAAATTAGAGGAAAAATATCCAGGTATGAGTCCATTACTCTTACCCCAGGTTGTACTGGGCCTCTTTTGAAAATTAATAGCTTTGCTAGCCCAAAATCCTATCTTTTTAAAAAAATGCATCCGAATTCTCTGGTCGGCGCGTTAAAAACGACTAGGTGGTCGGCATTTCATCTGAACCGTCCAATTTAATCTCAACGGTTCATTTTTTCGGACATATCAATTCTAGTATTATGCACGGGGCATCCTTAAACGTTGAGATTAAATCACACGGCCCGGATTGATCCGACCACTTGGTCTGCCGATCAGAGAATCTTGTCCCACAAATGATAATGTTGCTAGATTTTATATCTTGGGGCAGTGTGATGGGGCCAACAAGGGTCCGGATCCTCTGGACGCCTGTCCAGTGGCCGTTTTTAGTCTGGCACTTCTCAACCGAGGTCTGATTTATTCTTCAGTCCCATGACTTCCAGTGCACTCAATCTGATATTAATCACGGGACATTTATTATTAATCGGACAGACCCGGATCGAAGACGTCCGGAGAATTTCGTTCGGAGACATTCATTATTAATCAGGGACATCTCTAACTTTTTTCTTTTTCCAATTGCAGTTTTAGTTACCTGGCTTAATTTTAGTTCTGCATGTGCATCCAATAGGGAAGTATCAACACAGAAGAGCGATGAGGTTATAAGGTGACATTTTAATTATTTTCCAAAAAGAACTATCTACTAGTATAATCTTTTCAAACGATTTTTTTTTTTTTTTTTTTTTTTTTTTGAAATCAGTGGTCAAACCACCACCTTTCTTTATTAAGAAAAGGTTACAATACAATCATAAAATCAAAAAACAATCACCGGCATGAAGCCAACAGTATCGGCACTGGTACCCCCAAGATCTCATGTACAATCATAAAATAAAAAACAATCACCTTTCTTTTCAAACGATTAATCCATTGACTCAATTTTTCGATTTATATGTCCAATTTAAATAAAAATAATGAATAAAAAAATATTATTGTAACATAATATATATCCTAATATCCATATACGTACAGTCATATATAATATATTACATATCATATACGCTATACAACTAAAGAACTTGCTACTGCTACAGTGTACAGACTATTTCAGAGGCTTCCAAGTACAAAGTCTCATTTTTAATAAAAAAAAAATAATAAAAATTGTACTTGGAAACCTCTGACTTTGTACTATTTCAGAGGTTTCCAAGTACAAAGTCTCATTTTATACACTCCAGGAATTCCCAAATCCAAGCCGGAATGCTGCTAGTCTGCTACTCACCGCTAGAGTCAAAAGTAAAACCTCTCCGAATCGATTATACTCGTTTGCCACCTCCGCGTCCCAGAAGACATCGCCGCCTTCCCCGGCACTAGCGGACGCAGAGCTATTCTCTTTCTTTCGAGAACCATGGGGTCCCACCTCACGAAGAGAGTCATTTGCTCCCATCTCTCCTCCTTTTCCCCGTTCCAACACCACTTATCACTTCTTCTGAACCCTCTCCTCCGCTTCTCTCTTTCCACCCAAACCCAGCCTCAGCCACAGAAGGAGCTGCCTTTTATCGCACAGTATCTCATCTCCTCCTTTGGCTTCTCCCCCGATCGAGCGCTCAAGGTTTCTAATGACAGTCATTTAGCAGGGATCAGATCCCCTGACCGACCCGAAGCAGTGATAAAGTTTCTAAAAGATACTGGCTTCTCTGATTCCCAGACCAGGGCTGTTGTTTCATTCCACCCAAAACTTCTGGGTTGCAATGTGGATAAGACCCTGAAGCCAAAGGTGCGTGAATTAATGGAAAATGGGTTCTCTGGAGAACTGCTGGTTCAGATCATCCGATACAATCCAGTGTCCCTTTGTTTGACTAACACTCTATCACACCTGCTCTTCTGGAAAGATTTCATCGGTAAAGGTGATCAGGGTTTGTTAGAGATTATTCCTAAGTGCCCTTTGCTATTCTATCTTGACATTAATAAGCAGGTTGTTCCAGTTATAAATTTATTGAAAGAATATGAATTATCCAATCGAGATATGGTGTCATTGCTGAGGCTCAGAACCTTCTTTATGCAAAATCCAAATTCTCTGAGGCAGACACTTGAGCTAGTTGAGGAGATGGGGATTCTGAGGGGATTTAGAAGGTTTCTGGGTGCGATAACAGAAGCTGGTAAAATCAGAATAGACAAAATAAAAAAAAAAATGTGGTTTTCTTGATGGTAACATATGGGTGGTCCCAGGAAGAGGTGTATGCTGCCTTTAGGAAGTACCCTCAGATACTAACTTACTCTCAAAATAAAGTGAAATCAAACATGGACTTTCTTATCAGAATAGCAGGGTTAGAGTCGAGAAACATAGCTTTGCAACCTCGGCTACTTTCCTGCAGTGTAGAGAGAGTATTGATTCCAAGGTATAATGTATTGAGTGCGTTGCAAGTCAAGGGGATAAAGAAGAATTGCAGTCTTTTGAATGCTTTTATTATGTCTAAAAGCAACTTCCTCGAGAGGTATGTAATACCATATGAAAAGGATGTGCCTGGGCTTAGTGAATCTTATGCTGCCGCTTATCGTTGAAAGGTAACAGTTTGATTTTAACTGTATCGGGAAGAATACTGTGATTCAATTTTCATTTGAAAATTTGGACCCAGGGTAACACTGCATATGAAGGCAAACTGTATATGCTATTGATGTTTCTTACATTATCGTCCAGCTGATGCTAAGCTTCAGTTATTTGTAATTTTTGTTGTTGTTGAATTACTAAACTAGTCATTGTAAGTTTGTGATTCTCAACTGCTGCATCTTCAGTTCCATACCCTTTCAAATTGATATTTTTATCCCCAGTTCCTCTCCCATTTTGGTTTTTATACTGCTCTTGTCATTTATTGCTTAATTGGCCTAGGTTTTAGACTGTTAGAAAGCTTGGCATGGTTTCGATGAGGATTATTGCTAAATGAATCTAGAATCAGTATTACTTTGTTGAAGTACTTGTACCTCCACGAATAATTGAATGTTATAATTTTGTAATGCCTAGCAATAGCATGCTTCATTTTTTTGATAAATTTCTAGAAAAGTTCACATTCTCTGTAGTATACTCATAGCTTGTAGCTTGCTAGTTGTGCTTGTGACAATAATCATATCCACCAAGCTGTACCAACCAACCCAAACCTACTTGTATTATGCATTAAGGCTAAATAGACCTTCCGGGTTTATTTTAATGCTACAATATTTTTTCTTAAGTTTACTCTGCTTCATCCAGGTCTAGGTATCTGTATGTTAGAAAGGTAGGCATGCTCCAATGTCTTCTTATAAATTATGGGCAATGACTCAAGAAATCAATGCTGTTCTGTTGACGATTATTACTTGTATTGTGTCTCGGATGTATTGCTACTGAGCATTTTTAGACTCTGGCATTATCAATCAGACACTTTTGGTTTTGTTTCTTTCTGGTATCAGGTATTTTAGTCTAGTTTTAGCTACTGCTCGATTTGGTTCAGGACATTTGAGCTAATTATTCAGACATTCAGAATCAGCTTCTACTTAATTTGACCAATGCTGTATTCTTAGAGAGCACAACCTTACATGAATATTCTTCTGTCGGTCAATACAACCCTGTTTAATCTGAGAAATACTGTATTCTAGAGTTTCATGCATTAAATATACTGTGTTCTGACCTGTTTTGTACCAGGGTATATCAATAGATACATTTTAGATCAGATTCAATCTTGATCCAAATCCAAAATGATTTCATCAAAAAAAGAAAAAAGAGAGCAGAATGGAGTCTCAGTTCCAATCAAATCTGCTTTGAATTCGACCCATTTTAGTGATTTTTAGAATCTCATCGAGATTATAAGTTTTAGCCATTTGTTTGTACCTAATAAGTGATAAAGCATTATCAAAACACAAATATATAAGACTTTTGTTTTGATCGTGTAAATTGTTGTAAAATTTACGTATCACATACTTTGGTTTAACAAATCTCTACTACTTATAAATGCACCTAGAGAAAGGTCACAACAATTTTTGTTAACAATTTTTATACCGTTGATCTGTAAATGTATGGTTAGATCTGTCTCAACACATCTCTATGCGCACACAAGGAAAGAATTATCTCGGTTTTGAATTGCTGCACAGAAGGAAAAAAATTTCTTTGGATTTGATTGGTTTTCCATCTAATATAGAAACAATTGAATAACATATCAATTTGTATCGATGGTAAATTAAGAAACATATTTTTATTGTCTAACATTATTTTATTTTTTTATTTACCCACATATGAGGGCATCTTATGCTATCTTGTTATAACTGATCTACATTATACTGTTGTAAGAGCAATGCATGACATACTTTGGGTTAACAAATCTGTTAAACTGACCTCGAGTATTTCAAAAAATTTACTCATATTTTAACGGTTAAAAATATAGATGATGTAGCCTAAATATTTGAAGGCATTTCTTCTTCTGTATTCTATTATAAATTTTTACGAGATGCCTAATATCACGCCTTTGATTTTGAATTGGGGTTTGATCATTGCACCTGGCTCTTGAATAACGTAATTATTGAGTATTATTCGGCGCATTTAAGACTGAAATTTTAAAAATTTGGGCTTCATTACCAGGCGCGATTAAGAAAATCTAAAGGAGCGGCAAATGAATATATTAAACTTGGTTCTTCATATAATTTTATTTTTATAACATAATACAATAATAACAAGGAATGAGAAAACAGTCCTTTAGTACAGTTGGCTGCAATGAATTAATTATTTAAATTCCTGTCAATGGCAGGATAGACTGGGACTGGGACTGGGAGCAAGAAATATTTAAGCGACAATTACAAAATTAATTTGTGGAAATAAATATTCTTACTAGGAACGATATGACACACTGAAAACACGATTCATAACAAATTCACTGCTTCGGTAGAAAAGACGCCGAGTAGCAATAATGAACTAGATGAAAACCTAGCATTTCCAAATGATGAAACTAACCAAGCAGCAGATGGAAAGCTAAGACAACCAGAAATATCAATAATTAGACAAAAAATATATAACTACATCTCCTCAAGTTATGATATAGCATAACAAAAGAAACAACCAAATGCTTGGTTTAAACTTTAAAGTGAGTTCTACATTGTGAAACTGTTATAACTAGGGGCTTATTGGTCCACTATAGCAGCTTTGTTAATTTTTGGTAGTGTGCGTAACTATGACAGAGAATTTTTTTCGGCTGCATCCCTATAATTATTCTGCTTAAACAAATCCTTTGTGGAAGCTATGATGCACACTACCAGAAGTAGTCCCCGAGATTGATAAGTCCACGTCAGAGAGAATGTTAGATAACTTGCAACTTGTTCTAACTTATTAAATGATTCATTTCAACAACAAAACTGGAAAATTTTCACCAAAAAGCACAAAATAACCCTGATTCAACTGCTCTGGACCTGGCTTATCTATAATATTTATTAATTTTCCAAGCGGACCAAAAATCCCCCGGTAATGATGTTGTTTCAACTTTATATCAGTTGCCCATCCAATGAATGAGGTCATTATGATTTTTAACACATTGAAGCTAACTTGATTATTCAGGAAATTTAAATATCCTCAGTTTCACAATGTTGAACCTCACTTTAGCTCAAAGCAAAATCAATTACAGAAAACAATTTAACAGGAATTGCAGATATTATGATATTAAATAAACAATTAAACTATGTAATGTATCTGTATATGAGCCAAATTAAAGAAACTGTCTATTGAATTTTCTCAAGTCCAACAAGGCAATGTAATAGTTAGAATGTACATTTAGTAATTTGGAATAAATAAATTAAAGAGACAACCTGTACATGCCATTTATAATGAAGGAAAATTAGCAATTATGAGCTTGTGCCCTACAAGAAAGCTTCCAATACCCATGGAAGCAATTAAATTTTTGCAATAATAAGCTCATTAAGTGCGTAACCACAACAATTTTCTGCAAGTACTTATGATTGACGTTCTTTCCCCAAGGCAAAATTTCCATTGGTGCAGCAGGTGAACTCAAACTCAAGGTGAAACATTGGTATCAAAAAGTGCTAATTAAGCTCAAATCAAGGTCAACCATTAATAATCCACTGCTAATTAAGGTCAGACGTGATGTTGTTATCCAAAGTACCAGGCTGTCATTTATTGTTGTGCTTGTACCAAACCATCAACAATTTTGTACAGGCAGCAAGATCATACCAGTAAATGTTAAATCTCCATATCTTTTATGTGTGATCCTAAGTTTGAAAAAATTCCAACTTTTTGTGGATGCACTTCTGTGACTTCTTTCAGTAATGTACCTACACAAATTCTTAACCAGACTAGAACAGATGTAACATGGCCTCCTGACAGAAAGTATATACCTCACTGGTTATCACTGCAAAAATCAATCAAATCAAATTACGCAATAAAAAATACTGTCATGCTCCAAACAATGTAATGAAGATTATACAAAGCAGTCAATAGTCAAAACAAGCTATGCCTCATACTGGAATTAAGTACTAGCCCTGACTTCTGATCAAAACTCAGTTGTCCACATAACCTAGCTATAGTTTACTAAAGGAAAACTAAACTCAAAATTGTCAAAAAAAAAAAAAAATAATGAAATATTAAAAAAGTGCTTTTGGTCAAATGTGCAGCTACTTTTGATTTTTTTTTCCCCAGTGCGCAAACTTGGCATGCACAAGTGCACTGTAGCTTCACTCCTTAGCAATGACATACTACATAAAAGAAATTCTGCAAGTTGAAATTTTGCACTGTTACTTGCTTAAACTCACAAAATTTACTCCCATGTACATTTTCTCTCTAAATATGCTGTAAAAGTATAAAATGTGTTTCGCCATTGAGACCATTCAGTACTCCATACTAGTGATTATGAGCTTATGACTAACTACACAGCTAATACAGCATTATTTGTTATGCAATTCTAAGTTGCCAAATCTCAGAAACTGAAAATTTAGTTGAGAAACACAAAAGAGTGAAATCAGTTTCATATTAGTTGATAATACTGAGCCTAACTGGTACTCCAGTACAACAAAAACTCTTTAGCTATTTACAAACAAATACAGACAAAAAGTTCTTTACCAGAATAAATTTCCGGATGTTTACTGAAAAAAAAGTTCTTTTTATCAGAATTAAAGTCCAGGTATTGCGCCTTCTCTTTAATTTGAAGTTCAGAACTCAATTTTCAATTTTATGGCTGAAGAGGACACTAGCTTAAATAAAAAATTGAAACAGAAAATTAGGTTGAAAAAAAAAAAAAAAATTGGAAGTTCAGTTTAATAATAATTTAATTTGAAAAAAACTTCATATGCAGAAAAGAAAATAAATAAATTTATCAGAAACAATTGCTGAGGCCTTCAATAAAATTCTTTGGTATTTCCACACATTGTGTTCTCTGGAGCCCAGAAAAAATGCATTAGTAGGACTAGGTTACGGTTTTAATCCAGTGACCCGGATCAAGAATAAAAGCATCTCTCTTTCTCTCTCTTTCTACAAAACAACTATCATTTTCAGGCTTCAACAAAGAACATAGATTTCAGATTTCCGTTCTTATACCATGTCATTCATCATTAGGCCATGAAGCTTGCAAAAACTGAAGTTCAGAGCACTTTTAGAAAATGTGAAAGACACTCAAAAACTAAGAGAAAAACAAAGGTTAGTTAAGCTACCGAACACAAATAACAGGTAGCAAAAATTTATTTTTCACAAAATAAAAAAAAAAACAATGTGCCAATCTGAGAGGAAAAGGAATAAAAGCATCAGAGAGATTCCCATTTTGACTAGATCATCATTCCCCCTATCGAAAAAAATCGAAGGAAGTACTGAGTGCCTGTCTACTTTTCTCCTCACTTGCCTTCTTATTAGTCCTCTAGCAAGATACTAGCAAAATACTATTTATACAAGACTAAAAACTTTTTCAATTGGAAATTTTGCACTGCAACTTCTTAAACTAACAAAATATACTCGAATGTACTATATCTCTCTACATACATGCATAGTAAAACTATATACACTGTACTGTTTCTCCTTTTAGTACTCAAGGGTAGTAATTATGACTAACATAGCAGCTAACACACCACAAGATTTACCATCCACTTCCATACTATTTTAGAGTAGCCAATCTCAGGAACGGAAAATTTAGTTAAGAAAACAGAAAAGTGGAATTGTTTTCATGCCAGTAAATGTTACCAAAAGCCTGTACTTGTACACTATTACAAAAGAAATTAAATACATGGATGATTATTTAAATATTAAAACAGTTCTTTTATATCAGAATAAAAGCCAGATATTTGACAAAAAGGTTCTTGTTAACCTAGTAGCAATAAGTTCAATACAAACTTAAGCTAGAAAATTAACAAAGAAAAACAAAAATTTGAAAATACAATTTTGCAAATTCAATTTGAAACACAAAAATACATACACAAAAGAAACAATTGTTTGGGCCTTCAGTAAAACATTTGGTATTTCAACACACTATGTTCTCTGGAGCCCAGAAAAATTGCATCAACAAGATTAGGGTTTAGGACTGGCAATCCAGATCCAGAATATTTCTAATGAAATGAAATCCTGTGTTAAAAAAATGAACGAGATCCTCTGGACGTCTTTAATCCGTGTTCGTCCGATCAATAATGGATGCCCCATGATTAATACCAGATTGATAGACCCGAAAAAAAATGTAACCGTTGAGATTAAATCGAAGCTTTAGATAGTAGAGAGAGAGAGAGAGAATTGGTTAGAGTAAGCTGCAGAATATTTAAAAAAACCTGCAGAGGATACTGGTCCAAGTTTTTCAGGCAAAATCGGACATGGAAACCTCAAGGGTGCGTTTGGATGTGAAGTGAATAATAATGAATAATTTTTTTCAGGCTTCAACAGAGAACATATATTTCAGATTTCCGTTCTTATACCATTTCATTCATCATTAGGCCATGAAGTTTGCAAAAATTAAAGGACTATTAAAAAATAGAGAAACAACATAATTTTTTGCAAACACAGGTAGCAAAATATTTTTTTTTTTGTAAAATTAACAGAAACAATGTGTCAATCTGAGAGGAAAGAAAAGGAATAAAAGCATCAGAGAGATTCCCATTTCGACTAGATCATCATTCCCCTTTCGAATAAAATTCAAAGGAAGTACAGAGTCCCTGTCTACTTTCTCATCACTTGCTATTTTCAACAGATCTAGCATTTAAAATTCGCGATGAAACTAAAAATCAAACAAACGAAATATCTGATGCGAAGAAAAATCAAACTACAAGAGCACAGAAAATAAGAACTTTGGGATCTTTTGAAGAAAAAATAGTCTCAGCTAAATGAACTTTTGGATATTTTGAATCAATTACAGAGAGAAATCTGACTCAAAGGCCAGCAATCTTTATCATGAGAGAGCGTATACAAAGGTGAGGAGGCGATATGTCGGAGATTAAAACCCTAGATAGTAGAGAGAGAGAATTGGTTAGAGTTTTTAACATTGGGCAGTCAGCCTTCGAAAAACATTGGGCAGTCCGAACAAAGCATTAAACGAAAAAATCAGAGGATGTTTTCCAGCAAGGTCCTTAGATTTTATTCATTTTACGAAGATATTAAATAAAAGGCCCTAAAGTTTTCTAGCCACGGTCTTGGACTGGGATACCTCCTTACAAGTGAGAAGGTTCTGATGCTGTGATTCCTGTGAAGCATATTTTAGATGGCAAAATTAAATTGAATCCTCATGGAATATACAAAAGAACTTCTGACCTTTTCAAGTGGATTTCTTCAAGTAAAGTTTAACGAGTCCATGTTCTCTGCCTCGCAGTACAAAATCAAACTCTTTCTTCTAGTAATGCTCTATTGCAAGTATGTGGTAAATATAATTTTCTTGCTGGGGTTTTATTTTCAAAGATGATTCTTCTTAAATTAATCAATAAACGAATCATGGATTGAATATCTTGATAAGTCACAAACACAATTTGAGGAATCCGAGGTTCTCTATTTAAACTCGACTCCAGTTCTAAGTCTTCTGACCCTTTTTCCGCGCATGCTAAACAAAAGTTTTAAATTACAAAGATCCTATAGTCCTGCATTTTGGAAATTGGAATTCGGCATAAAAAGAAATTTTTTTTCCCCTTCTACCAACCCCATTTAGCGGTTCAAGTAAGGCGTAGCGCCCTAGCGGCTTTACGAAATCTGATTCTTGTGAAAATTAGTAAGGAATTAGGACAGGGATTCGAATATGTTCTGCCAATTTCTCAAAAAATTTCATTCATATATGAGTCATATGAATTAGCCTATTCTAATTCCTTACTAATTCGAATCATGTTCTGCCAATGACAAAGGAAAAACGAATCATATGAATCAGCCTTCTTCATTTTTTTTTCCAAATAACTTAGAATATTTTCAATATTTTTCCAAAAAAATCATATGAATCAGCCTTTTTGTATGACTGTGTTCTTCATTTTTTGTCATATTAAATGTTCATGACTTCATGTATGTTGAAGCATTAGTTCTTTGATCTAACATAAAGAAAAGATAAACGAAACAAAATATATGTTTGACTGAGATTGATAGGTAGTGGACTTGGCCGAAAAGTAATGACATCCCATCGTGAAGACGTTAAATTGTCAACATATATAAGATAAATTTTTTTAAAGTAGAGATGTCTTTTCTTAGTTTTCCAAATACAAAGATATTGTTGCTATTTTTCATGAAATCCAGGATAAAACGATTTCACAAGGAAAGATGGGTTTTACTTGAGGGTTTTTGACCACCGGACTGTTCGTGTTACAAGTGTATATTGAAATTCTAGTGTCTAGTTTTGCAACTGAAATTGAGAATTATGAAAGCATAAGCAATTTCAAAACCTATCCAAAAAAAGTATTCACCAAATTAGAGGAAAAATATCCAAAAGTTTCCGTTACTCTTACATAGTGAAAGTCTAGAAGAGCCAGGCCGGGCTTAGAGAGGTCGGGCCTAATAGGCCGGGCTAGGCTTACGAAGGGCTTTAGAAGGGCCGGACTTGAAGGACTTAAATTTTGAAAATTAGGCCCGGCCCTTCTAAGCCCTTCATGTTTTGGAAGGCCGGGCTTGAAGGGCTTTAAGGGCTTTAGGGGCCAGCATTAGATTTTTTTAAGAAATTTCATTTCAATTATGTTTAAAATATAAACTTTTTTAATGATAATTTTTTATTGTTTAAAGCCCTTCAAGTTTTCAAAGGTCGAGTTTAAAGGCTAAGTTAGGCTTAAGAAGGATCGAATTAGACTTTTTTATTTTTTTTATGATAATTTCACATAATTATGTTATTTGGACAACTAAAAATAAATAAAATATGATTAGATAATATAATTATATTATATAAAATATAAAATATAAATATAACTATAAATAAATTAGAATCTAGCCCTTGTAAGCCCTTGGTGGCCCTTAAAGCCTCACCCTGCAAAGTCTCCCCACTATAAAATTTGAGCCTGGCCCTTCTAAGCCCTTGGCCTTACTTAAGTCCTTACAAGGGCCGGGCCGAACCGGACTTTCAGAAGGGCTGGCTAAGGGCTGGCCAAGGGCCAGAGGCTTTTGGCATACCACTAGTCTTACCCCAGGTTGTACTGGGCCTCTTTTGAAAATTAATAGCTTTGCTAGCCTAAAATCCTATATTTTTACAAAAAATGCATCCAGATTCTCTGGTCGGCGCGTTAAAAACGACCAGGTGGTCAGCGTTCCATCTAAATCGTCTGATTTAATCTCAACGGTTCATTTTTTCGGGCATATCAATCCTAGTATTATGCACGGGGCATCCTTAAACGTTGAGATTAAATCACACGGCCCGGATTGATCTGACCACCTGATCTGCCGATCAGAGAATCTTGTTCCACAAATGATAATGTTGCTTGATTTTATATCTCGGGGCAATGTGATGGGGCCAACAAGGGTCCGAATCCTCTGGACGCCTGTCCAGTGGTCGTTTTTAGTGCGGGCAGTTTTTAGTCCGGCACTTCTGAACCGAGGTCTGATTTATTCTTCAGTGCCATGACTTCCAGTGCACTCAATCTGATATTAATCACGGGACATTCATTATTAATCGGACCGACACGAATCGAAGACGTCCGGAGAATTTCGTTCGGGGACACATTATTAATCACGGGACATCTCAACTTTTTTCTTTTTTCAATTGCAGTTTTAGTTACCTGGCTTAATTTTAGTTCTGCATGTGCATCCAATAGGGAAGTATTAACACAGAAGAGCGATTTTTTTTTTTTTTAAATCAGTGGTCAAACCTGATGAAGGCTTAAAACCTAGGTCAAATAAAATAAAAACCTATGAATTACCTCACTAGACGTTCGAGTAAAGCAAAGGTGTCGAACCCACAAAGACGGTTGAATACCAGACTTAATCTTTCTTAAAAGCTAGAGGATGAGTTTTTGTGTTTTTAGAAAATTAAAAGGTAATAATAATGGTAAAGGAAAAATAGGCAATTAAACAAATAATAAATAATAAAATATTTTTGGGATTATTTTTTTATGTTTTCGAGACTCAAACAGATGCAATAAAATGTCCTAGGGATAAGTGTTCAATTAGTTTAGCTTTAAGACAACTCTATCACGATTTTCATCGGGACAGAGAGTCATTTCGGGGCGAAACAGAACCATTTCGGTGCGAAATAGGTTCTGTCCAGCGCCAAAACTTGCCTTAAACTTGTTGTTTCGACTTGGCAATTTTACATGATACTTTGCGAAGGTTACTAAGCGACCAGACCCTAACCCTAACCTCAACTTTCGCTTCTTGGTTCTGGTTTAGATTTGATGTCGGGTTTTACCACAAAAACAACTAATCCTATACTTGCGTATTAAAACTAGTTTGTTTAGGAATACTTGAAGGGATTTCTAGAGATATTTAAGGTTCTGTCGGTGCAATAAAAGTTAGATCTTTCGATCGTTAACTAACCTACCCTTTCGAGTTTTGGTTTATCTCAAGTGCTTTAATCTATCAATTATTTGGTCGAGTTATATCCTATCAACGCTGCGCATCATCAATAAGCTAACTTTCAAGCAAACCATCAAATCAACCAAGCAAGTAATAATTCTCAAACAAGTAAATCGCAAAATATCAAAATATAATCATCAAGTCATAACAACATACTAAACTAATCTACTAACTACCCTAAGACATCATGAAAACTACTCACTAATATCCATAACAGAAATAACAATAAACATCATGCAAGAAACAACATACAAACCCATAGAAAAACAAGATAAAAGCATGAAAGAATAAACCGAGGTGTTTCTTTATGCAAATACTCGCTGATCAAGGGCAAAGGAATCGATGTAGATCTGCTGTGTTGCTGCTGTCGCCTCCAACACCGCTGGTCTGCCTCGAAATCTGTGGAAAAATGTCAAAAACGCAAGAACTTGAGGTCGAAAATGAATGATAGAAGGTGGATCCCCTCTTCTAGAGGCATAAACGTGCATAAAAAGTCATCCTAGGCGGCCAGGAGGCGGCTAGGGCAAAGGGAAGGCGGTTTGCACCTTCCTTCTTCGAAAATTACCAAAAATGCACTTTCCAGAAGTACATTTCGCACCGAAATCCGTACATTTCGCACCGAAATGGCAGCACAGCGCACCGATAGTATTTGGGCCGTAATTTCCTCATCCGGACTCCGATTTAGGTGATTCAAAGTTCGTTGGAAAGCTTAGGATGAGCTCTACAGTGCTATGGACCCATTTAGTCATTTTGCTTCTCCAAAATTCTCCTTTTTATGCAATTATTATGTCCAATCCATCAAGTTCCTACAAAACAAATCAAATGCCACGGCAGTACCAAAATCTAGGAAAACATAACAATTTATGAGATAATTTGTAATGGTTTGATCAATAATTAAGGGCTAAGTACGGTCAAAACATGTATAAAATATGAGACATCAAAACCACCACCTTTCTTTATTAAGAAAAGGTTACTCACAATACAATCATAAAATAAAAAAACAATCACCGGCATGAAGCCAACGGTATCGGCGCTGGTACCCCAAGATCTCATGTACAATCATAAAATAAAAAAAACAATCACCTTTCTTTTCAAACGATTAATCCAAAGATTCAATTTTTCGATTTATATGTCCAATTAAATAAAAATAATGAATAAAAAAAATATTATTGTAACATAATATATATCCTAATATCCATATACATACAGTCATATATAATATATTACATATTATGTACGCTATACAACTAAAAAACTTGCTACTGCTACAGTGTACAGACTATTTCAGAGGTTACCAAGTACAAAGTCTTATTTTATACACTCCAGGAATTCCCAGTTCAGTGTACACTGTACAACAGTACAGATGGTCAGTGGCTCCGCCGTTATCCTAGAGGTAACGGATTCAATTCCTGCTGGACGCGGATTAAGTAGAATAAATAGATAAATTAGTAGAAGAGAGATAAACTCTAATTTACAGAGTGGACTAAAGCCTCTATAAATAAATAGCCTCTTATTTCCAAAAATAAAAAGTACAAAGCTCTGGGGTCTAATTCAGAGCTATTCTCTTTCTTTCAAGAACCATGGGGTCCCACCTCACGAACAGTTTGATTTTAACTGTATCGGGAAGAATACTGTGATTCAATTTTCATTTGAAAATTTGGACCCAGGGGTAACACTGCATATGAAGGCAAACTGTATATGCTATTGATGTTTCTTACATTATCGTCCAGCTGATGCTAAGCTTCAGTTATTTGTAATTTTTGTTGTTGTTGAATTACTAAACTAGTCATTGTAAGTAGGGCTGGGCGCGGAAACACGTTGATTCGCGAATTCGTTCCGTTCCGTCCATATGGAACGTGTAATGGAACAATTTCTCATTTCGTTTCGCAAATGGAACGTTACACGGAACACAGACCTGTAACGTTGGTATTTATGGAACGTTAAACGGAATGGTCTCGTTCCGCATATGTTTCAACACGTTCCGTTTTAATTCCAGAAACTGAAGAGGAGAGAAGGGAGGGATGATGGTGGGGCCGACCACGTGTTGCGACTTGCGACATTTAAATGGGACGTTCAGCACCCAAATCAAAGGCCAAAGCCCATTGGAAGGAGAGGTGATGGTGGGGCCGACCACGTGTTGCAACAGAGGTATAAATGGGTTGGGTCGGAACCCTTTCCCATTGGAAGGAGAGGTTTAAAAATGTTTTGACTTTTATAACGTTTATAACGTATAATTCGTTGAATTCAAATGGAACGTCAACGGAAGAAATTTTTGCGACGTTTAACTAATGGAACGTCAAACGGACAAAATTTAATTACCGTCCATCAAACGGAACGAATTACGTATATGGCTAATTCCGTTGCCGTTAGACACGTTGCCCACCCCTAATTGTAAGTTTGTAATTCTCAACTGCTGCATCTTCAGTTCCATTCCCTTTCAAATTGATATTTTTATCCCCAGTTCCTCTCCCATTTTGGTTTTTATACTGCTCTTGTCATTTATTGCTTAATTGGCCTAGGTTTTAGACTGTTAGAAAGCTTGGCATGGTTCGATGAGGATTATTGCTAAATGAATCTAGAATCAGTATTACTTTGTTGAAGTACTTGTACCTCCACGAATAATTGAATGTTATAATTTTGTAATGCCTAGCAATAGCATGCTTCATTTTTTTGATAAGTTTCTAGAAAAGTTCACATTCTCTGTAGTATACTCATAGCTTGTAGCTTGCTAGTTGTGCTTGCGACAATAATCATATCCACCAAGCTGTACCAACCAACGCAAACCTACTTGTATTATGCATTAAGGCTAAATAGACCTTCCGGGTTTATTTTAAAGCTACAATATTTTTTCTTAAGTTTACTCTGCTTCATCCAGGTCTAGGTATCTGTATGTTAGAAAGGTAGGCATGCTCCAATGTCTTTTTATAAATTATGGGCAATGACTCAAGAAATCAATGCTGTTCTGTTGACGATTATTACTTGTATTGTGTCTCGGATGTATTGCAATTGAACATTTTTAGACTCTGGCATTATCAATCAGACACTTTTGGTTTTGTTTCTTTCTGGTATCAGGTATTTCAGTCTAGTTTTAGCTACTGCTCGATTTGGTTCAGGACATTTCAGCTAATTATTCAGACATTCAGAATCAGCTTCTACTTAATTTGACCAATGCTGTATTTTTAGAGAGCACAACCTTACATCAATATTTTTCTGTCGGTCAATACAACCCTGTTTAATCTGAGAAATACTGTATTCTAGAGTTTCATGCATTAAATATACTGTGTTCTGACCTGTTTTGTACCAGGGTATATCAATAGTACATTTTAGATCAGATCAATCTTGATCCAAATCCAAAATGATTTCATCAAAAAAAGAAAAAAGAGAGCAGAATGGAATCTCAGTTCCAATCAAATCTGCTTTGAATTCGACCCATTTTAGTGATTTTTAGAATCTCATCGAGATCATAAATGAAGTTTTAGCCATTTGTTTGTACCTAATAAGTGATAAAGCATTTACAAAACACAAATATTTAAGAATTTTGTTTTGATCGTGTAAATTGTTGTAAAATTTACGTATCACATACTTTGGTTTAACAAATCTTGTTATAACTGATCTACATTATACTGTTGTAAGAGCAATGCATGACATACTTTGGGTTAACAAATCTGTTAAACCTATGTTACCCCGGTACGACCCGGGTACTGGTACCGTACCCGGTACGTACTGTACGGTCAATGGTCAACAGTCAACTGTCAACGTATTGATATTAGTGTTTATGTCATTTATTTGTGCAAAATTCTAAGCCTTAGCTAAACAAAATTATGTTATAGACATTATATTTTGTAATATAATATAATTATAGATCAACAACATATTCAAATAATATATGTATCGTCGTACCCGTACCGAAGATTTTTGAAAATTTTCGTATCACCGTACCTGAATCGTACCGGATACGATACTCGTGCCCATACCAATGCAACATAGTGTTAAACTGACCTCGAGTATTTCAAAAAATTTACTCATATTTTAACGGTTAAAAATATAGAAGATGTAGCCTAAATATTTGAAGGCAATTCTTCTTATGTATTCTCTTATAAATTTTTACGAGATGCCTAATATCACGCCTTTGATTTTGAATTGGGGTTTGATCATTCACCTGGCTCTTGAATAACGTAATTATTGAGTATTATTCGGCGCATTTAAGACTGAAATTTTACAAATTTGGGCTTCATTACCAGGCGCGATTAAGAAAATCTAAAGGAGCGGCAAATGAATATATTAAACCTGGTTCTTCATATAATTTTATTTTTATAACATAATACAATAATAACAAGGAATGAGAAAACAGTCCTTTAGTACAGTTGGCTGCAATGAATTAAATATTTTAATTCCTGTCAATGGCAGGGTAGACTGGGACTGGGAGCAAGAAATATTTAAGCGACAATTACAAAATTAATTTGTGGAAATAAATATTCTTACTAGGAACGATATGACACACTGAAAGCACAATTCATAACAAATTCACTGCTTCGGTAGAAAAGACACCGAGTAGCAATAATGAACTAGATGAAAACCTAGCATTTCCAAATGATGAAACTAACCAAGCAGCAGATGGAAAGCTAAGACAACCAGAAATATCAATAATTAGACAAAAAATATATAACTACATCTCCTCAAGTTATGATATATAGCATAACAAAAGAAACAACCAAATGCTTGGTTTAAAGTGAGTTCTACATTGTGAAACTGTTATAACTAGGGGCTTATTGGTCCACTATAGCAGCTTTGTTAATTTTTGGTAGTGTGCGTAACTATGACAAAGAATTTTTTCCGGCTGCATCCCTATAATTATTCTGCTTAAACAAATCCTTTGTGGAAGCTATGATGCACACTACCAGAAGTAGTCCCGTTGATAAGTCCACGTCAGAGAGAATGATAGATAACTTGCAACTTGTTCTAACTTATTAAATGATTCATTTGAACAACAAAACTGGAAAATTTTCACCAAAAGCACAAAATAACCCTGATTCAACTGGACCTGGCTTATCTATAATATTTATTAATTTTCCAAGCGGACCAAAAATCCCCCGGTAATGATGTTGTTTCAACTTTATATCAGTTGCCCGTCCAGTGAATGAGGTCATTATGATGTTTAACACATCGAAACTAACTTAATTATTCAGGAAATTTAAATATCCTCAGTTTCACAATGTTGAACCTCACTTTAGCTTAAAACAAAATCAATTACAGAAAACAATTTAACAGGACTTGCAGATATTATGATATTAAATAAACAATTAAACTTCGTAATGTACCTGTATATGAGCCAAATTAAAGAATCTGTCTATTGAATTTTCTCGAGTCCAACAAGGCAATGTAATAGTTAGAATGTACATTTAGTAATTTGGAATAAATAAATTAAAGAGACAACCTGTACATGCCATTTATAATGACGGGAAATTAGCAATTATGAGCTTGTGCCCTACAAGAAAGCTTCCAATACCCAAGGAAGCAATCAAATTTTTGCAATAATAAGCTCATTAAGTGCGTTACCACAACAAATTTCTGCAAGTCCTTATGATTGACGTTCTTTCCCCAAGGCAAACGTTCCATAGGTGCAGCAAGTGAACTCAAAATCAAGGTCAAAACATTGGTATCAAAAAGTGCTAATTAAGCTCAAACTCAAAGTCAACCACTAATAATCTACTGCTAATTAACAGACATTAGTGATGTGGTTATCCAAAGCGCCCTCAAGTACCAGGCTGTCATTTATTGTTGTACTTGTATCAAACCATCAACAATTTTGTACAGGCAGCAAGATCATACCAGTAAATGTTAAATCTCCATATCTTCTGCGGAAGCTTTAATTGCAATGAAGCCTTCATATTAATAAGTCGAGCACTACATACACATCTAAAAATTCAAGTAGAACAAAAATATAAATTCAATAATTTGGAAAGCAACTTGATCAAATGAGTTTTCCTTCATATTTTATGTGTGATCCCAAGTTTGAAAAAATTCCAACTTTTTGTGGATGCACTTCTGTGACTTCTTTCAGTAATGTACCCAGTACCCACACAAATTCTTAACCAGACTATAGAACGGATGTAAACATGGCCTCCTGACAGAAAGTATATAATGACCTGACTGGTTATCACTACGAACATCAATCAATTCAAATTATGCAATAAAAAAATACTGTCATGCTCCAAACAATGTAATGAAGATTAACAAAGCAGTCAATAGTCAAAACAAGCTATGCCTCATACTGGAACAAGTACTAGCCCTGACTTCTGAATTAAAACTCAGTTGTCCACATAACCTAGCAGTTTACTATAAATTAGGTGCTCTACTCCCATAATAACAGGGGTGGCGGTTTATGAGAGTCTATGCCCTCTATCTCTTCTATCTAACTACCAGTCTCGAGAACCAATTTGAATAGTAAAGTGTCACTCTATCAAGGTTAGAGAGTACCAGTCTATCTATCTTTCAACCTATCGATCTCTATCTCTCTATCTCACTATCTATCCGAACGAAAAGCCTTCTTGGTGTATACGTGGCTATCGTTTGAGATGTCAAGTTGGATAATCAATCTCCTCCATTGCTTACACCTCTGAGCATTCAGATGTGACGCATCTCTTGCTCTTTGAAACAACTGCCACATGGTTTTTTCTCCTTTTCTGCATCATCTACTCATTTCACACCGGTTGTGGGCATCATCCTAACATCCATCAAGGCATACTAAACTCAAAATTGTCAAAAATAATAATAATAATAATAATAATAATGAAATATTAAAAAGTGCTTTTGGTCAAATGTGCAGCTACTTTTGATTTTTTTTTTTTTCAGTGCGCAAACTTGGCATGCACAAGTGCACTGTAGCTTCACTCCTTAGCAATGACATACTACATAAAAGAAATTCTGCAAGTTGAAATTTGGCACTGTTACTTGCTTAAACTCACAAAATTTACTCCGATGTATATTTTCTCTCTACATATGCTGTAAAGGTATATAAATGTGTTTCGCTATTGAGACCATTGAGTTCTCCATACTAGTGATTATGAGCTTATGACTAACTACACAGATAATAGGCATTATTTGTTATGCAATTCTATGTTGCCAAATCTCAGAAACTGAAAATTTAGTTGAGAAACACAAAAGACTGAAATTAGTTTCATATTAGTTGATAATACTGAGCCTAACTGGTACTCCAGTCCAACAAAAACTCTTTGGTTGTTTACGAACAAATACTGACATAAAGTTCTTTATCAGAATAAATTTCCAGATGTTTACTGATAAAAAAGTTCTTTTTATTAGAATAAAAGTCCAGGTATTGCGCTCTATCTTTAATTTGAAGTTCAGAACTCAGTTTAGTTCAAGTTTATAGCTGAAGAGGACACTAGCTTAAATATAAAATTGAACAGAAAGTTACCTTGAAAGAAAATAAAATTGGAAGTTCAGTTTAAGAATAATTTAATTTGAAACAAAAAAAACTACATATGCAAGAAAAGAAAATAAATAAATTTATCAGAAACAATTGCCAAGGCCTTCAATAAAATTCTTTGGTATTCCAACACACTGTGTTCTCTGGAGCCCGGAAAAATGCATTAGCAGGACTAGGGTTTTAGAGTAAGGGTTTCGATCCACTGATCCAGATCAAGAATAAAAGCATCTCTCTTTCTCTCTCTCTTTCTATAAAACAACTATCTTTTTCAGGCTTCAACAAAGAACATAGATTTCAGATTTCCGTTCTTATACCATGTCATTCATCATTAGGCCATGAAGCTTGCATAAACTGAAGTTCAGAACACTTTTAGAAAATGTGAAAGACGACTTGAAAACAAAAGAGAAAAACAAAGGTTAGTAAAACTACCGAACACAATAACAGGTAGCAAAAATATATTTTTTCGCAAAATAAACAAAAACAATGTGCCAATCTGAGAGGAAAATGAATAAAAGCATCAGAGAGATTCCCATTTTGACTAGATCATCATTCCCCCTTCTGAAAAAAATCAAAAGACGTACAGAGTCCCTGTCTACTTTTCTCCTCACTTGCCTTCTTGTTAATCCTCTAGCAAGATACTAATTTTTATACAAGACTAAAAACTTTTTCAAATGGAAATTTTGAACTGTAACTTCTTAAACTAACAAAATTTACTCAAACGTGTACTATTTCTCTCTGCATAGATGCATAGTAATATACAGTACTGTTTCTCCTTTTAGCACTCAGAGTAGTGATTATGACTAACAACACAGCTAACACACCACAAGTTACCATCCACTTCCATACTATTTCAGACTAGCCAAATCTCAGGAACTGGAAATTTAGTTAAGAAAGACACAAAAGTGGAATTGTTTTCATATCAGTAAATGTTACCAAGCCTGTACTCTATTACAACAGAAATTAAATACATGGAATGATAATACAAATATTAAAACAGTTCTTTTATACCAGAATAAAAACCCAAGTATTTGACAAAAAGGTTCTTGTTAACCTAGTACCAAAAACTTCAATACAAAACTAAGCTAGAAAATTAACAAAGAAAAACAAAAATTTGAAAGTACAATTTAGCAAATTCAATTTGAAACACAAAAATACATACACAAAAGAAACAATTGTTGCGACCTTCAGTAAAACATTTGGTATTTCAACACACTATGTTCTCTGGAGCCCAGAAAAATTGCATCAACAGGATTAGGGTTTAGAGTTAGGGTTTAGGAACGGCAATCCAGACCCAGAATATTTCTAATGAAATGAAATGAAATCCCGCGAGATCCTCGGCGTCCAGAGGATCCTCTGGACGTCTTTAATCCGTATACCGTCCGATCAATAATGGATGTCCTGTGCTTAATACCAGATTGATAGGCACGAAAAGTTTTAACCGTTGAGATTAAATCGAACGGCCCATTCTAAAAACGACCACTGGACACCTGTCCAGAGGATCCGAACCCGTTAAAAAAAGTGATTCTGATCAGGGCTGAAGCTGCAGAATATTTAAAAAAAACCTGCAGAGGATACTGGTCCAAGCTTTTCATGCAAAATTGGACATAAACCCCTCAAGGTGCGTTTGGATGTGAAGTGAACAATAATGAATAATTTTTTCAGGCTTCAACAGAGAACATAGATTTCAGATTTCCGTTCTTATACCATTTCATTCATCATTAGGCCATGAAATTCGTAAAAAATTAAAGGACTATTCAAAAATAAAGAAAAAAAAAACAGGTCAAGTAAAAATCTAACGAACACAAACACAGGTAGCGATATTTAAATTTTTGCAAAACAACAGAAACAATGTGTCGATCTGAGAGGAAAGAAAAGGAAAAAAAAAAAAAAAAGCATCAGAGAGATTCCCATTTCGACTAGATCATCATTCCCCTTTCGAATAAAATTCAAAGGAAGTACAGAGTCCCTGTCTACTTTCTCATCACTTGCTATTTTCAACAGATCTAGCATTTAAAATTCGCGATGAAACTAAAAATCAAACAAACGAAATATCTGATGCGAAGAAATCAAACTACAAGAGCACAGAAAATAAGAAATTTGGGATCTTTTGCTAAAAAATAGCCTCAGCTAAATAAATTTTTGGGTATTTTGAATCAATTACATAGAGAAATCTGACTCCAAGGCTAGTAATCTTTACCATGCTTCTTGAGAGCAAATACGAAGTGAAGGAGGCGATGGATAGGAGATTAAAACCCTAGATAGTAGAGAGAGAATTTGGGAGATTATTGGGCTTTCGGCCCGAACAAAACATTATAAACAAAAAAAAACAGAGGAAATTTTCTGGTAAGGTCCTCAGATTTTATTTATTTTATGAACCCATTAAATAAAAGGCCCTTGCCCTTGGAAAGTTTTCTAGCCACGGTCTCTTCAAAAGAATTTTGACCTCTTCAAGTGGACTTCTTCGAGTAAAGTTTAACGAGTCCATATTCTCTGCCGCGCAGGCTGGCGCAGCACAAAATTAAACTCAAGTCATCTAGTAATGCTCTATTGCAAAGCATGTGGTAAAGATAATTTTCTTGCTGGTCATTTTCAAAAATGTTTTTTTTTTTCAATTTAATTAATAAACAAATCATTGATTAAATCTCACAAACAAAATTTGAGGAATCTAGGTCCTCTATTTAAACTTCGGTTCTCACCCTTTTTTTTCCACGCATGCTGGAAAAAAGTTTTAAATTATAAAGGTCCTACAGGCTATAGTCCTATACTCCTATATTTTGGAATTCGGCATAAAAAAAATTTTTTTTTACCAACTCCATTCTGGTAAGGCCTAGCGGCTCTAAGAAATCTGATTCCTTTTTTTGACGTGAAAATTAGTTAGGACAGGGATTTGAATTCCGTCCTGCCTATTTTTCAAAAAAAAAAAAAAAATCTTTTATACTAACAAATAAAAAAACATATGACTCAGCCTTCTTGATTTTTTTTTCTAAAGAACTTAAAGTATTTTTCTGGTCAGTAGGGATTCTAGGTGTTTATTTATCTTCAATTATTACTTCTTTCTGGACACATAATTTGGCGTCCTATGTTTTTGCACATTATTTTAGTAAGCAAAATTCTATTGGAAGAATGAAGCGCGTCTTCTGTGCTTAAATATATGGCAAGTTTCATGGTGTATACTAATTTTAAAGCAAAGTGTGCAAGTGACCATAGTACTCTTATTTGAAATAAATGGGTGACACTACGATCACCATAGTCTATAACAATAGATGTACATCAGAATTACTCTATCATATATTACCAATACCATTTGTTGTTACAACCAAAATTTATCAACTGAGAAAAATGAAATTGATCATTCAGTCAATTAATTTCTCAACATTTATCATTGAGAATTGATCATTCAGTCAATTAATGTCTCAACATGATACATATCTACATTAGAATCAAGCCAATCACACTCCTTACTAGAACCACACTTTCTCGTTCCACTTGTATCTACATCTCTTGTTACATCAACCTTCATCTCCACAAGCAAATTTGGCAATTTCAACCCATCAAATTTCCGATCTTTTGGAGTAAAATTAATCCATTTTTGTAATTCCATCCCTTTTGAACCCATCACATCCTTCCATGAAATCTCACCCCCTCCCAATAACCTTGATCTTGTCATAATCCCTCCAAATATTGGCCTAGTTCTTCTTGATCTTAGCTCAAATGTGATGTGACTCAACTCAAGTTTCTGGATTTGATCTAAATTTGCGTGGCACTCAAATAACGCACATTCATTCCACATGACACTATTTTTGGATTGAATCTCCCTTGTATCTACCTGGATCCTTCTATTGCCACCAAATGCATGGATATAATACCTGATAAAGATCTTCTCATCTGACCCTTGGTCAATAAAATTTGCCAACTTAATAACTCTTATATCTAACTTGAGATGATAACTGTTAGGCATGGTTGGCATGGTGTGCAACGGAGAGAGTGTGTGTATGTGTTTTTTTTGTTTAATTGCTGGATACAACATGTTTGCTCATGTATATATATACAAGGTAAGAGAGAAGCGAGTTGAGGCATGCTGTGGGCTCAAACGAGTAGATTTGGTTAAAATCTAGCTTTTGGGAGGTGGAAAGGTCATTTATTGACCATTCAGAAATTAGAAGAGTGCAAACCAGGGACTCTCACTTTTTATACTCGCTTTTGTGAGGGTTAAGATTTAAATATGCCTGTTCCAAAAACATTTGCAAGAATATGAGATGCAACATATTTGAGCTTGACAATAGATTTATATAACTTGATATTTGATAATCACAAAAACCGGCACAATGCTTGCTACAACGATAGAGATAAGATTTTTTTTTTTTTTAGACAAACTGAAAAGTGGCTTACCAGTGAATAGAGATAAGATTTTATAGATGTAATTTCATTAATTCGATATATCGATCGTATGCCCAAGATTTAATATATATTGCTTAAACATTAATTAGTTATCTATTGAATTGAAGAACATATTTTAATTTTATTGGCTTCATGATTGGCAACCTAAAAGTTTTTTAAGTTATTCCTAATTAATTTGATAACAACCTTTGTGATAACCACATACATGTGTAACTTATTTTTACATTTAAATTTTTTTTGACGTCGGCTATTGATGCTGTCAAAATATGTTGGTGTTATCAAAATAAATTCTCGTACTTAGCATTAATTCTAATAGCATAAAATTAAATTTAAAATACCACAATAAGAATATTTTCTGATGTGGTCATACGATGGAGTGGTCGGTGACTCGGTGGTGCATGTAAACTAGGTTCAGAATATAGTTATGAAATTGTTTTGTGAACGGGTATAATCAATTAATTCTTTAAAAGACGGGGATATACAGCGGAAAACTTACTTGAATGAAGGCTGAGTCACCAAAATACAGCATGTTGTTCTTCTGGGGTGTTATCTGTATGGTCATCCGTAGTGTTTTAATTTCCATGTGATTTGACAATATTCTCCCTCTTTTTCACCACTTAAGTTTTCTCAAATTTGAAATGAACTTTTATTTCTAGAATGTTTGGATCATCTTCTTATTCAGTATAAATTAAAAAAGTGATCTAAACAACGTTTTAATCCGGATTATAAAAAATGATTCAAACATGTTATGAATAAATTGTCAAATAGTATGATTTATATAAATTATTTACCATTATATGTATTACTTAATAGTATATTAGACGAAAAAAAAAGAGAAATTATATGTAAAAATGAACTTGTTTTCATTAATTTATAAAACAAGACAATAAATATCTATTTTTTTTTTTTTTTAAAAAAAGAGGAGACAACATTGCTATTCAGTTAATCAAGACTACACAGTGGAAGATATAAAATGTACAAAAAACAACACACAAAGTACAAAAAGTCATATATTTTGTTACTATGAAACTCAGGAAGACATTTATTTTCGAGAGGACACATTATGTCGTTATTATAATAATAGAACCGAGGTACCATTATAATGTAAAATGACGGAAAATTGTTTTTTGCATACTCTCGTTAACGAAATCATATATATATAACATAATTATATATTAAATAGGCGTTTACTGTATAATTAGAATTCTTTTTTTTTAATAGTGAATTCTGTTATTTTTTTTCGTAGATAATCATTAGAATATTACTTTTACTAAGGGAAATCTAGAGAACCTTTCATATCAGATCTCGCTCTAGCTATTCGGATTCTGAAAGGATAAATTACAATAGCTGGCTCGTCTTGCAGTTAGGCCAATAAAAAATAACAAAAAGGTGGAAGTTTGACTTAAAAAAGAAAAGAGATAAAAAGAAACCCATATCACTAAAATAACTTTATGTGATGTTCATTTCCAAAACCTATCAGTTCTAATTAAATTCTCATCCCACCACACAGTGTGCTGTATCGTTAAGTTCGTCGAGAGAACCATGTTGTGAGAAGGGATAAAGGATGCTTAGTTTGCATCTCACTTTGGTTAATTTTATAATGTCTTCATAGCCCAATTGAGGGCTGCTAAGTATTACTATTGACTACACATCCAGTCCAGCCTCCTCCATATGAACACACATGTATTAATGTTCACGCAAAGATTTAATCATAGAAATATTTTATATTCGTGTCCAACATAATATCAACATGGGTATTCTAATAATACGAGTATTGAATTACCCGTGACTTTATTCGTGTCGATGCTACATAAACTTAAGTATATAGGCCTCCTGTATTTTTGGCATTACCCCATAATTAATAACAATTGGCAGATGGCACTTGTCAATTTAGTTTAACATAAATTCACTTCCCATTATCAATTAATTTATATTTCTATAATATATTAGTTTTGGCATTATTTTGGCAGTTTTATCTGGAGTCCTATTCGTGTCCCATGATTCCATGAATCTATATGCTTGATTCATCAATTACTAAATACGTCTAGAATCCAATTAATTAATAATTCGTTAGTCCTAGGTACAACCTGAACCAGTTTAGCCTAATAATTAAGTGGTTTTCATAATCGACATTCTTTTTAATAATAAAAGGATCCAAATCATCTGCTGAGCGTAAAATTGACACTTGTCAATTTAGTTCTAATAACCTGGACTCCCTTTACTAATGATTTTTTTTTCGTCTTCATTTCTGCATTTGCTTACACTATTGTTTGAAAATCTCGTCTGTTTCTCTTAGTTGATACACTCCACCTGATAAGCTGTTTTTGAATATTCACATTTCTTTGTGACACATGAATGCATTTATATTGTATACTAATGTTTTGATTTCATGCAAAAAATATTACTTATGCTGGATCAGCTATCATTAATTTATTACCTAGAAAGATAGGTACACTTTAGAAGCTGGGATGAAACCGCTACCATATAATTTATTACTTAACTAGAAAGGTAGATTCACAGCATCATGCTGGAGAGATGGATGGATATACTTGAAGTGGTGGCTCCATATTTGGTCATAGATATACTTGAAGTGGTGTCACTGAGTTATTATTAAATCACCATCACCGCCCCCAACCTCCCACCCTCAAACACACGCACACAAACACGCACAAATGGACATCATCTGTACACAATTGTCATATTGTGGTGTCATTTTTTTTTTTAATTGAATATTGTGGAGTTAGTTGATTGATAGATTTTGCGGAAAATTAATCCTCTGGAATAGTTGCTAATTGCAAACCAGAGCAATCTATCGTTTCTCTATATAGTGGAACAATAAGATATTGATTGTATCCGAACAACTAGAGTTTGTTATTTCACCAGAGAACTCGTGTAGATTTATATTTGAACATCGACGTTGAATATTTATCAACAGCAAACAACTCCCATGCTTCACTAATTAAACATGATATCAATAATGACAATATATATAATGAAAATTGAACTTTGAAAGTATATATTCATGGTATAAATTAATGAAATATATCCCCTTGAAAATACATCTAACCAATCAGGAGGATATAATGACTAAATCTTTGCTTAACAGCCACAGAAACCGGGCAAAACAGTTCTTTTTTAAAAGTAAAAAAAAAAATATTGCTGTGTATTTTTATTTCGACTAGATAGATTGTGTATCATAATTATATTAGAAAATTGAAACAGTTTGGTTAATGAGCATAGTGCCAATAAAAATTAAATCTTTAATTGGTTTCCAAATTTGCATCTGATTTGTCGGACAGTTTTTCTAAACTATAAATAATATATACGAATGAATTTTTTTTTACTTTTGATATTTATTTATCCATATCGTGATTATTAAATATAAGTAAATAATCGATATAAGTATATAACGCAGCTCTTATGTAAAAACGTCTTAAGTCGGTATGTAAGACCAACCATTGAACTATAAATTCGAGGCTATGAAAGAAAAAAAATTACAACACACAAAAGTAAAATAGTATTAATTACAACCAATATGTGAGATCAAAAAACTCGAAATTTATTTCATCCTATTCATTATTCAATATTATTTCATTCGTTTAGTGTTTAAAGATTTTTGTTTCTTTTACCACTAGACAGGTAAAATTTCCAGGCTGCAACAATCGCCTCGAAAACTCTTATTTTTTTAACATCTCTTCATCAATATCTTTTAGTCATGGATATTTTACTTCACTAAACAGTAAACACCTTTAAGATATGTTGATGAGTGACGAAAATTGTCCTCTCATTTCAGATGTTCTTCTGTTCGTATAAGCATTTCAATTTTTTTTTTAAAATTTGACAATAAGAGTAGTAAACATTAAGACGCAAGTTTTCTCTACTTTTATATCATAATAAATAAATATATTGTACCAATTTTTTTACTGCAATTAAACACCAATAGTTAAACATTTTAAATTAAGAAACCATGAAAACTTTATAACACTTATATATGTTCAAGGGAATATTTAGCTATTTAGAGCGAATATAATTGTTGAAAATATTAGTTGTCAGAATTTTTGTAATTTTAAACTTTTCACCCACCTGTCCTAAAGTGATCAAAGAGCATTTGAATTATCAACTAAGAAAAAGCAGCCCAAGGCCCAAACAGTCTTTCCGTCAAACCAACAATTTTCGGTTCAGTGAGGGCCGGTCCGATCGGCTCTCTCTGCTCTTTCCTTCTCTTTCTCCCTCATAGGGTTTATCAGTTAATTCCAGTAAAATCTCCTTTCCTTATAAACCTCAAGCCAGTGATCCACTGCTCTCTTTGCTCTCGGTCTCTGAATCTATACCATGTCTTCCCTCCTTGCAAAGAGTCTCTCCTCGTTATCCCCTTCTTCTCTCAGCCGCCACAATCACCACCTAAACCTTCTTTTCCCTCTCCTTCGCTTTTCTCTTTCCACCCAAACCCAGCCTCATCCACAGAAGGAATTGCCTTTTATAGCGCAGTATCTCATCTCCTCCTTCGACTTCTCCCTCGATCGAGCGCTCAAGTACTCCAGTAACAAGAACCTTGTAGCAATCAGATCCCCAGACCGGCCCGAAACAGTGATAAAGTTCCTAAAAGATACCGGCTTGTCTGATTCCCAGATCAAGGCTGTTGTTTCCTTCCACCCATTTCTTCTGGGGTACAATGTGGAAAAGACCCTGAAACCAAAGGTGCGTGAACTCATGCAAAATGGATTTTCTCCAGAACTATTGGTTCAGTTGATCCGATGCAGCCCAGTTGCCCTTTTATTGAAGGGCACTCTCTCACGGCTCCTGTTTTGGAGAGATTTTGTGGGGAATTGTGAGGAGAATTTGTTGAAGATTGTTACTAAGAACAAATTGCTAATCACTTTGGACATTGATAAGCATATTATTCCTAGAATAAATCTGTTCAAAGAATATGAGTTTTCTAGTCGAGACATAATGGCTGTGCTTGGATGGGATTTGGCTACATGACCAAAAGCTTAGATTTTTTGAGGCAGAGGCTGAATCTCATAGAGGAGCTGGGGATTCCAAGGGGATCCAAAATGTTCCTGCTTGCGTTCAAAGCGGTCGGTAATATCTCCAGAGACAATGTACTTAAGAAGGTGGAATTCTTCAAGGCAACCTATGGCTGGTCAGAGGATGATATAAGTGCTGCTTTTAAGAAATCTCCCAATATCCTTGCAATTTCTGAGGAGACTTTGAAGACAAAGATGGGTTTTCTTGTCAGTAATGCAAAGCTAGATCCAAGGAGCATAGCTTCAAAACCGGCTTTCCTCACTCTTAGCCTGGAGAGAAGGTTGGCACCAAGACATCATATAGTGAGCACATTGCAAGCAAAAGGATTGAAGAAATCTTCCTTTTTGAGTACATGTATTATGTCTGAAAAAAATTTTCTTGAGAAGTTTGTGGTTCCATACAGGGTGAGTGTGCCAGAGATTGCTGAGGCATATCCTTTAGTGGCATAGTATAATGACAAACTATCTTGTTGGTTATCTAACCACAGTCCTTCGTTGTTTGAACTTTCAGCTGGTATTTCTCCTGGTTAGATCTGTATCAGAGGATCTAATTAGGAGATTTTCCAACCTGAACTCTTGTCTGACTGAGTCTGACTGAGGTATTGTTAGAATATCTTAAAGTTAGATGTGAAAGCAAAATAGGTTTGATGGGGAAACTTTTCTGAGTTAAATGTTTTTCGACCAATCAGTTGAAATTTGTTTCATTTTGGACCATGTTTCAGTCACTCTCTGGGCTAATTAGACTGGTCTTAGCAGTTAAGTAAAATTCTCGCGTGTGTATAACAACAACAACAACAACAATGCCTTTTGTCCCAAACAAGTTGGTGTGTGTGTATGTATATGTATATTTATATTTTGAAAGGTCAACTGCTGTAGGCAACTCATTAAACAGTTCAAACAAACAACAATGTGTGATTACTCATGCATTATAATAATTCACCCCTTACTAAAACCTGGCAGTAACCAACAACTCACAGCTCCAAAGCAAATCAGAAAAGAACAGCAACCAAAACATACAAACATTAACAGTAAAGCAAACTAAACCACCACATAAACACCTACAATAGTTCAAACCTTAAGCAAACTAGAACGACAAATATAAATATAAAATAAGGAAACTATGCCAGGTGGTGTTGAAATAGAACCAGCAAGAAAATTAAGATGGAGCCTCTTACATACTCTGTGTGAATCTCCCTTAGCAATCCACTGCCTATGCACACCTTGGTAACCGATTCTGGTTGTTCTCGCAATGTTACCAGTAAATGTGCCTGGTGCATCACGCTCCTATTTTCTTGCCTAATCCAGATCTTGTTTGGGAACTGATTAGTGAGGTTGCTAGAGTAACGACTATTATGTATCTTAATTGAGCCAATATATGTGTGATTTGATTGCAAATCGTCAAGAAATTTATTATTTTCAATGGGAATTTAATTATTTAATCGTTTCTGATTTGATAAATTGCTCGTTTAGTGGTAGCTCATTGCTTGGATTCTGACGCCGCCAATAAATTTGAATATATGTAGCAATTGTTGGTTCTTATATCTTTTTTTTTTCTGGATTGCACTTGGAATTAGTCATTTCTCATATTTTTCAGCCTGTTCTGGTTAGCTTGTTTGGATGTGATGAAAGTGATTGCTCCTTTTTAAATGTTGTGCAGTTAGGAATTGAAAAATGAGAGGGGGGTGGGGGGGGGGGATAATGGAATGATTGGTGTGTAACTTAAAAAATGAGGGAAAAATAATAATGAAATGATTGGCGTTGGTTGATTGACTGATTCAACGCATAATTTCTTTGATATTTTTGTCAGCATTAAAACTATGTAAATTTACTTATCCTCACAGGAATAAATTGGTTATCCGAAATACTTGAGTTATTTTACCATACGCCAGGGAAATCAATGTATTTGCTAATTTATGACTCTTGTCAACTTGTTATTGAGAAAAGAAAAAATGCAATCGATCGTAGTAGGAATTGAGCAAACTCGCAAGTAATGAGTCGACAACCAATATAAATATAAAGCAGTATTTAAAGTAATCAAACATATAAATATAAAGTACTTTTGTATCTATGGAAGATGCAAAATAATGCCAGTTCATATTTTTAACAAAAAAATATATGATTTTTTTTTTATGATGTTTAGTATACGACGATTCATAAGAATGAAGAGGTGTAACAAGAATTTGATTGAAACAACTTATGTGTCCCATTTACCAAGAATTTCAACAAAAAGTTAATTTTCTTTTGAGTGATATTAGCAGCGAGAGTAGACTGAGCAGTATAAAAACTAGTACATTTAACGGAAAATTAGATATTTGCCATCCCTAAATTGTGAAATTATAAATTTGCCACTCCAAAGTTAAGTCTTTGAAAATTATTACTCTAAATTTATTTTACTTAGAAATTTGCCACTTTTCATTTTTTATTTTTGATATTGACAAAAATGTCCTCTTCCTTCTTTGTTGAAATTGCATCTGTTTAAGGGTTTCTGTCAATTTAAAAAAATTACCTCACCAATTATACAAAGAATATGAAAATAAATTTGTGACTGATTAATTGAATCTTGTTAATTAATCTCTATCTTGATCTGAAAATTGATACATATGTTGAGAGTTTTGAAACTAATTGGTTTCTTATTATTAACGGTGTGATTTTTATTTCGAGTAAAAAAGAAGGTCAATATCTATCTTTTCATAAAGAAAACATATTTAGGTAGTGAATAAATTCGTACAAAAACCTCCATTAAAAATCAAATCCTAGAAAATTAACTTATTAAAGTCTTAAACATGGAAAGTCGATGAGGAAAAAATTGAAAGATGGAATTGCGTTCTAAATTTCGAAAAGGTTAAATTAGTGCGCAAGATTAATTTGACTTGCAAACTTGAGACAAACTTTGTTACTACCGTATTTGGTAACAACATTCAACATTCGTCGATCAAGGATCAGATCAGAGGGTAGAGCTTCTCCTTCCGCCAACCAGCCGCCCCTATGCGGAAGGAGGAGACTCTGTTGCCCTAGATTCCAAAAATCCCCCTTTGAGTAGAAAGACAATGTCTTTTATATGAGGTTGTTAGGGCAACCTTGTTACGGACCAGACTGGGCCGAGTTGGATTGGATGGGTCATTTTGGACCCTATCATCAGCCCTCCAGCTTTTAGTGGAAGTAATTCCAGTAGAAGCTAAAAGCAAGTTTGTTAGAAGAACACCTATAGAGGAATGAAGGGAGCTCCCCTTCCGCCAACCAACCACCCCTATGCGGAAGGAAGATGGAGCATTTATTTTCTTGCCCTTTGACGGCCTTTCAAGCCATCTTATTATGGCAATATTTATATGTCTTAGGCTGGGTTGAGTCGGACTGAGCCGAGTCAGGCTGGACCGGGCCATTTGGACCCTATCACCAGCCATCCAGCTTTTAGTGGAAGTAATTCCAGTGAAAGCTGAAATTAATGTTGTTTCTTCGAGATTTGAAGTCCTTTTAAATTTTATGTCGAGGTGAGTGACCCCTTTGATCTTTTACGTGGTGGTCGAGCTCTCAAAATAGTCAGCTCGCGCGGTAGGAGAAGTTGGCGATGTCGCTAAGGCTGAAGAAATCGACGAGGCTGGCAAACTTGACGAGATCGAATAGGTTGACGAAGCTGGCGATACTATTATGGCAATATTGCTGACAGAGTTTGGAAACTGTTAGTTGTCTCTGGAAAGATGGCATCGCTGAGGTATGCAATCGGAGAGAAGGTGGGAGAAGGTGGAGGGTATCAGAAAGCTTGTAGTGAGACTGGAGGAGAGATGGTGAGGTCTCGACTGAGAGATGGTGAATTCTCGGCTGAGTATGCTAAATCAAATGTGTGAGAGATCTCGACTGAGAGATGGTGAGCGGAGAGATCTTTAGAGATCAAACTTATGGTGTGCGGCGTGCCCCACGGTGGCTGTTACTACCGTATTTGGTAACAACATTCAACATTCGTCGATCAAGGATCAGATCAGAGGGTAGAGCTTCTCCTTCCGCCAACCAGCCGCCCCTATGCGGAAGGAGGAGACTCTGTTGCCCTAGATTCCAAAAATCCCCCTTTGAGTAGAAAAACAGTGTCTTTTATATGAGGTTGTTAGGGCAACCTTGTTACGGGCCAGACTGGGCCGAGTTGGGTTGGATGGGTCATTTTGGACCCTATCAAACTTAAAAGTATAGAATCGCTAGAATTGCTATTATCTTCTTAAGAAACTTGGATCTTTGGCCATCAAACAGAAATTAATTTTTTTGAAATAAAAAATCGGTAGAAGTCCAAGTCCTAGATATGGGATTTCAAGTTTTTTGACGAGGGTGATAGGAGAGTGACAAAGATATGAAAAGTTAAAAATGAAAAGTGGCAAATTTCTTAGTAAATTTAATTTAGGGTGGCAATTTTCAAAAACATTAATTTTGGATGACAAATTTCTAATTTCTCAGTTTTGGAGTGGCACATATCTAATTTTTCCTACATTTAAAATATAATATCTCTGCAATTTTATTTCCAGCAATGTGCTGGAAAGATTAAATAGGCAATGCTGTGTTGTCCAAGGGCCTTTTTTATAAACTACAAAAATAAGTTTAAATAAGCAGTATTATTATGCAAGCTACTCGGGCCTCAAAAGATAAAAAATTATACCTTTTTCTGATGCCATAAGATAAATTTATAAGGGGTCTAGATGCCAAAAACATTTGATTACACTCTACAAAAATGTTATTTCCATTAATTTATTTGGTAACTTTAGAAAAAAATAATTTTGTAATCTTTCGTTTCGACTGAACTCGGTTCTTCCTCAAACTTTAATTAAAATACTATTTTTATTTTATTGCATTTAATTAAAAAATGGGTTAATTAGATTTATGCCACTATGAAAATTTGAAATTAGTAAAATGCCATCACTAAATGATAAATTAGTTTTATGCCATTACAAATAGTAAAAATTAGTTTTTTGTCACCGAAAAATTAATTTTCCAATTTTACCCTTTTAAATATGCCACTACAAAAATTTAAAATTAGAAAAATGCCATCACTAAATGATAAATTAATTTTATGCCACTATAAAAATTTTGAAATTTGAAAAATACCATCACTAAAATCCCAACTAACGAACCTGTAAATGGCGTTCTCGTCTCATGCCCAGTAACCTACCAATCAAATAAAGTTTTTACCATGGCCCAGTAACTTATCGTTATACCTATGACCTATTTAAGAAATTGAAAAACATTTAGTGCTACAGACAAAATTGAAATAATTTTTATCATGGCCTTCTCGTCTCACCTATCCACGAAATTGAAAAACAATTTTTTTTTTTTTTGAGAATTTAGAATTTTACCTATCCATGAATCGAGGGATGATGATCGGCAGTTTGGGGTTTGGGAATTTCACCGTATTTCTTCTTAGGATTAATTAAAAGGGCAGTTTGGGAATTTTTTAAAATAATGAGAGACTCCAGAATGTCATTTTTAGAATTTAATTTTTTTAGGAATAAAATAATGACATATATCTAATTTACACAATTTGATAATGGCATAAATCTAATTAACAATCTAACAATGGTAAATTTCTAATTAAATATTTTTCACAGTGGCATAAAACCAATTAATCCTTAAAAAATACATTAAAAAATAGTATTAGGTTGAATTTGATTAGTTAGAGGGGCAATTTTGTCCATCAATGTTGTTTCACTGTTTGTAGAAGAAAATCGCATGTGCTCCTATTTAGAATTGAAGACGAAGCAGATCATTTACCGTTTGATTAAGATCGACTGATGGAAAACAAGTCGATTCTCGTAAAAATCCTTTTAATAATTCCTCTTTCCCTCCGTTCCCCTCTCTCCTAGTCCTAGGGTTTATCAGTCAATACCAGTAACATCTCCATTACCTCTCTCAACTCTAAGCTTGCTGAGCCTCTTCTCTCGTCACCATGTCATCTCTCCTTGCAAGGAGGCTGCACTCGTTGTCTCCCTCTTCTCTCACCGGCCACAATCACCATCTAAACCTTCTTTTCCCTCTCTTTCGGTTGTCTCTTTCGACCCAAACCCAACCACAGAAAGAGTTGCCTTTTATAGCTGACTATCTCATTTCCTCCTTCGGCCTCTCCCCCGACCGAGCGCTCAAGTACTCCCGTTACGCTCATATGGCAGCAATCAAATCCCCAGATCCGCCCGAATCAGTGGTGAAGTTCCTAAAAGATACTGGCTTGTCTGATTCCCAAATCAAGGCTGCTGTTTCATTTTATCCACTTCTTCTGGGGTCCAATGTGGAAAAGACCCTTAAACCAAAGGTGTGTCAACTACTGGAAAATGGGTTCTCTGAAGAACTTCTAATTCAGTTGATCCGACGCAACCCCAGTGCTCTTGCATTGAGACGCACTCTCTCAAGCCTCCAGTATTGGAGAGATTTTTCTGGTAAAGGTGATGATGGTTTGTTAAAGATTATTCAAAAGAACCCTTTGCTAATCAATTTTGACATTGATAAGCATATTGTTCCAAGAATAAATTTATTGAAAGAATATGGGTTGTCCAACCGAGATATTACGAGTATGCTTGGGACGGGAACCTGCTACATTACCAGAAGCCTGGATTATTTGAGGCAGAGGCTCGATTTCATCGAGGAGATGGGGATTCCAAGGGGATCTAGAATGTTCCTGCATGGGTTCAAAGCTATCGGTTCCTTTGCCAGTGATAGATTACTAAAGAAGGTGGAGTTCTTCAAGGTGACCTATGGCTGGTCAGAGGATGAGGTAAGTTCTGCTTTTAAGAAATTCCCCGCTATCCTTGCAATTTCTGAGGAGAAATTGAAGTCAAATATGGGTTTCCTTATCAGTAATGCTAAGCTAGATCCAAGGAGAATAGCTTTAAGACCAATTTTCCTTGCTTTTAGCCTGGAAAGAAGGTTGGTACCGAGACATCAGGTGTTGAGCATATTGCACGCAAAAGGTTTGAAGAAAAGGTGGGGTCTTTTGAGTGCGTGTAAAATTTCTGAAAAAGATTTTCTTGAGAAGTTTGTTAATCCATACAAGGAGAGTGTGCCAGAGGTTGCTGAGGCGTATCCTGGGAATCTACCAACTTAATAAATTGCTTTTCTTTACTAGAAAATAACAAACGTTGTCTCAATTCTCCGGAGAGTGGTTTTAGACAGAGGCTAGATAACTCACAAAAATGAATGCTTTTCGGCAAGCCTTTGTTTGTCTAATTTCTCACTGAAGTTGTTGATGATTGTATTGAGAGTGGGACGGGCGCAAAAAACCTTAAGAAACTGTAATTGAATTTTGTTTTGTTTGCCATTATCTGGTTTTTGATGGCTGTTATTTCAAAAGTGATTCTTAATTTCTGTTGAAGCTGAACTTTCACACACTTCTCATCATATTCACAAATTTTCTCAAAACCTGTTATTTAATCTATAAATTATGAAAATTGCTGGGTCTTACAAGAAAAAAAAAGTAAAAGAAGAAAAAGTAGAAGAAAAACTATTTAGCTAATTATTCTACTGCAGTGTGTAGTTTGTTCACATTGTAAATCTATATTTTCATTTCACAAAACATTAATTCTGTTCAATAAGAAGGTATGCAATTGAACAGCAGCTGGGTTCTTCTTATCAGTATTTTTTGAATGAGCCACAAAAGTGTGTATTTGCATTACCGTGGTGCTTGTCTGAGTTCAGACTTTTAATATACCTCATATATATTCGAATGTCGGGGTATTTTTTTGTTTTTAATAGTTTAAACTGTACCGAGATTGTTACTGACCAAATATCCTGTTGGATATTTTTGTTAGTGTTGATATGATTTCTCCTCCTGGTTGGTTTTCTATCAGAGGATTTAGTAAGGAGATATCTCAACGTGATCTTCTATTTGGATGAGCAGACTGAGATACTATAAGAATATTAGATGTGAAAGCGTCCCTGGGTGGGTTTGGTGACTTCATATGTGAGTTTTAGGTTTTTGATCAATCAGTGTATTTTGGTTTTAGGTAGGATTATGTTCAGTCATTTGAATCTCTGATTTCAGTCAGGTTCTTGTCTGGGCAAATTTAGACTGCTATTCGGATTAAGTTATTTTTTTTTGGCTTTTATTTGTGAGTCATTTTTAGGCATTTCTTTTATCACCTTCCGATCTTGTTGTATTTGGTTTATTTGGCTTATTACGTAAAATATGGTAATCTTGATTACTTCCGTATATATGTCTGGCTTTAAGGGGAGTCACTAAGATATCTGCGATTTCAATGGTGCCGTCTTTACTTTTTTTTGGTATGAGTAATGACTAAATTAATTGCAGCTTGATAACTTGTATTACTTCGACTGATTTCATCAATAATTTGAACTCATGTAGCATACTAGAAGTTCCTAGCTCTTCATTTCTTGATTGTACCTTGTTATATTTATTCTTTATACATTTCCTTGATATTTGGGCGTGTCCATTTAGTTCGCATGACTTGTTTTTGAATGAACCTGGAAATGGGGAACAAAATTAATTGAAGTCGGAAGAGATTTGTCGACACTGCTATGGTGCAGAGCAGTTAATACCTAAGTAATTGCAGGAAGTGGTGTATCAGTGGTTTAATATGCCTTTATATAAGTTGAGAGTCTAAATTGATCCAGGTCTCAAAACGCTCAGCTTAATTGTGCCTTATCTGTGAGGTTTTATAGAACTAGGATTGTTGTTGGCAGGTTTATAGATTTCAGATTGACCACATGAGATCGGTTATCCTCTGGTGTTTTCAATTTGTTAAAGGTTTTCAGTTCTTATGTCGTTAAAGAAGACAAAAAAAAATGAGACAAAAATTTTATATGCAAAACAAAAAAGAAATGCAACATAAACACAAATCAGAAACCTTTTATAAGGAATTTATGTAGTTTCTAGTACACTTGGGTGCCACTGACGCTAGGACTGACTAGTGCAATGCTTGCCCTGTTGCCCATAAGCTTCATTTTTTAAAAAAAATAAAAATTTGAAAAATAATACTATAATGCTGTCTGTGACTTAGAAAACTTATTTTCTTTAATTACTTCTCCAAATTTTCTTTGAATTTTAAAATTCTTCTTCCTCTAGTCACAATTATTCTCGTAAATCTTGTACTTCAAAAATATATTATATGCTTAGGAAATTTTGAATCAGATATTTGTTGTATAAAAGCAAACTATGTGCCTAGTAATTTGATAACAAGATTGATTTTACTTTGTATGAAGAAATCCCTTATTTCCAACCTGTTACTAGTTATTTGAAATCTGATTCAGTTGAACCGATGCAGCCCAGTTGCCCTTTTATTGAGGGGCACTCTCTCACGGCTCTTGTTTTGGAGGGAATAGTGAGGAGAATTTGTTAAAGCTTGTTAAGAACAAATTGCTAATCACTTTGGACATTGATAAGCATATTATTCCTAGAATAAATCTGTTCAAAGAGTATGAGTTTTCCAGTCGAGACATTATGGCTGTGCTTGGATGGGGATCCATGACCAGAAGCTTAGATTTTTTTGAGGCAGAGGCGGGATCTCATAGAGGAGCTGGGGATTCCAAGGGGATCCAAAATGTTCCTGCGTGCGTTCAAAGCTGTCGGTTGTATCTCCAGAGACAATGTACTTAAGAAGGTGGAATTCTTCAAGGCAACCTATGGCTGGTCGCAGGATGATTTAAGTGCTGCTTTTAAAAAATCTCCTAGCTAGTATCCTTGCAATTTCTGAGGAGACTATGAAGCCGAAGATGGGTTTTCTTATCAGCAATGCAAAGCTAGATCCAAGGAGCATAGCTTTAAGCCCAGTTCTCCTCACTTTTAGCCTGGAGAGAAGGTTGGCACCAAGACATCATGCACCAAGACATCATGTACTGAGCACATTGCTAGCAAAAAGTTTGTGGTTCCGTACAGGAAGAGTGTGCCAGACGTTGCTAGGCATATCCTGGTAATTTACCAATTTGCTGATTGATCTTCTTTGGGGGGAAAAAATTGTCTCATTTTGTTTGTGAGTGTTTAAGCCAGAGATAAAGCAACATAACTCTTAAAAAGGAAGGCCTCTTCGCCAGCCCATTGTTGGTCTCATTCCTCTCTGTAATATCTGATTATTGCATTGATAGTGGATGGGCACTTCATCGTTAAAAAATTGAAATTGATTTCTTTTCTGTCGGCCTTCATCTGTTTTTTGCTGGGCAAGTGAGTTATTTCCATAGTGATTGTATAATTATTTCTGCTGAAGCAGTACTTTCACACACTTTCATCCAATCAGAACAATTTCTTATAAGCCTGTTGTTATTTTACTTATTGACAGTTACTGGTTCTTAGGGGGAAAAAAAAAAAGAGAAATGAAAGAAATTATCCTAGGAAGTCAATTATGGTAAATACTAAAAAATAATTTCATATTGTAAATGCATATTTTCATTTCGCAAAACATTACAACCTATGAAAACATAATGGTATGCAGCGGAACTCTAGATGGCTTCATCTTATTATATTTTGATGAATTGCCAAACTGTCTAATTGCATTACTTTTCTGATTGTCTTGAATATGCCTGTAATTGTATGCACATATGTTTTTCTAGGCCAGTTTACACTGTAGTGACATTATAATGACCGAATATCTTGTTGAATGTTTACCCTCTTTGATAATCCTAACTGGTTCTAATATGGATTGTATCAGATGATTTAATAAGGAGATATCTAAATCAAACTCTCACAGTGGACAGGGAGCACAGTTCTTGCCTTACTGTTGTACCATATGAATATCGAAGCTAGTTGTGCTAGGATAGGTATGGTTTCGGATACTTCTTCAGTTTCAGATTTCAACCAATCAGTTGATATCTGTTTCCGGTCAGATCACGTTTCAGTCCCTTGACTTTCTCAGAGTTGGTACGGTTCTGGTCTGTACTGTAGGCCTGTCAAAACGCAAAATTAAAACGTGGTGCCGTTCCGTTTTCAAAAACGAAACGGAATGTGGCACCAATTTTCGCTGCCGTTTCAGAAAACGAAACGAAAACGGAATGGATAATTATACCGTTTTACCGAAATGGAACGCCGAAATGAGAATGTGGCACCAATTTTCCTTACCGTTTCAAAAACGAAACGGAAACGGAACAGAGATTTCGTTCCGTTTTCCGAAATGGCACGAAAACGGAATGACCCCATTCCGTGTGCGTTTGGCACGTTTGCCAGGTCTACTGTACTGGTTTGACTGGTCTTTTTAATAAAGTTAATTTTCTTTGTATTATGAGTCTTTTTTTGTTGATGCTCGACTGTGACTGTATTCAAGTTCTGTTGATTTGGTTCAGTTAGTTTATTATGATAGATGATAGTTGATATCTGCTTGGTATTTTTTTTCCCAAGAGGTTACCACTATGACTAATATCGTAATTGAAGAAAAATGTGTCACTTTTAAGTGGAACACTTACAATATCTGTGATTTTTACTGGAGATTTAATTAGGTCATCTTCATTCATGTGATTGTGTGCTCTATGTCATTGTTTTTTAGTTTGACATTGCTAATTTGATTGTAGCACATTACTGGTATTTCTTGCATTCTGAGGTCACCAGTAAGGTGGTAATTTTAATTTTATATAGCAAGTGTTGATTCTTAGAATTATTACTATTATTTTTTAAAACTTCTTATTTGTTTCATAGTTCTATTAGTAATTTCTTATTTTCCTTTTACCCAGCGTTTGCTGTTTAATTTGTTTGTTGTGGTGGCTCCATATTTAGTTCATTGATTGATTTGTGGAGGTATAATTCTCTGATATTGTTGCCACTTGTAAAACTATGCAATTCATTTCTTTAAACAGGAACAATAATACATTGTAAATCAATAAAGTTGTTTCACCATACATCTACGGAAATCCTGCAAAGATATATCTGAACTAGGAATCTATTTTCCAATAGAATTGCTAGAGCCCAGGAAGAATATTAGAACAACAATGCCGAATGTTTATCGACACTAATTTACTCTTAAAGTAACAAGTGAAAAAGAATCATCACCTGAAATATGCAAGAAAGAAAGCAACGATGTTAAGTAATTACTGAATAAATTCATTAATTTAGAGAAAAAACAAACTCAACATTTATCTTATTCCAAGTTCTGAATTTTAGATAACTTCGTTTCTCATAGTTTTAAAACTTATTTTGGACTAATTCCACTGCACCGTTCAAATTTCGAAATTATGAAATTTGCAATGCTTTTTTGAAAAAAAATAAGGGTCAAAGGAAATTTGACATAGTGCATACAAGTGAAATCGATGAGCAGTAAAAAAAAAGGACTTTTTTCCTTCTTCGCTAATTTATATCGCATGAGGATTAAGATAAAGGAAAAAATTGGGTATAACTCCTACAATCTTCCCCAACTGGATATAACTCCTGCAATCTTCAAAACCGGATATAACTCCCTCCAATCACGTGTAATAAGGATATAACCCCTTTCTTTGGATTTTAACTATTTTTAAATGAAAACAAATTTTATGTGACCAAACTACCTCTTCCTTTCTAAAGGAATTCCACTTTCTTTCTGATAAATTTTTCTTCCGTCCAGAGAAGGCAACAAAATACTGCACTAAAGACAATCTAAAAACATTAATTTTTCTTGGATCCTTCTACATTCACTGACAAAAACTTTCGTCTTCCTTTTTTTTTTTTTTAAATGAACGATTCTACATTTTTCTAAATTGCGAGTATCCTTTGCACAAAATAAGAATGAAGTGATAATCAAATGAGGACCTTTTTTAACCCTTTATTAATCAACACGTTACTGTTCAAAATTATTATATAGAATTCCAATTTATTTCAATTTAATAATAGAAATCATTGTTGAATGAAAGTATTTACTCATACATTCAAGGGTATGATAGTTCGAATTTAATATTCTGCGCACCCAATATCCAATATCAATTCAAAACAATAGGTCAATGATAGGTGCTAGAACTTTTAAGTTTTGGTGCTGTCGTAGCTATTAAAAAAAAAAAAAGACACAAAATGAGGGAGGAGATAACGGCCCAACTATGCATGAGAAATTTTACGTCATTGATATCAGAAGGAAGGCGAAACGTTCCTGGAAGGAAGAAGAGGGTACTTTGGTCAAAATTTCATACTGGTTATTTATTTTTAGTTAAATAATAACTAAAAATTGTTAGAAAGGGTTTATAATTTTATATCCTTAATGCACATGATTGGAGGGGCCTATTTTCAGTTTTGAAAATTGTAGGGAGTTATATCCAGTTAGAGAAAATTGCACGGGTTATATCCAATTTTTCCTAAGATAAATTGCATTGACAAAAATATTGTTCTTTGTAAACGATTAACAGCAGACGGCAACAACTCTATTATTCAATTTATCAAGTACTAGTGGTTATAGTTTTAGGACTGAAGTAAAAAAAAAAAATTTGTGCAATTAAAATCAGAAAGACTGCTGCAATGTCTTTTTGCAACGATGTGCTAGCAAAGATTAAAAAGCGGCTGCATTTTTCTTTAGTACGTGTAAAAGTTAGACCTAAATAAATAAACAAACAAAAGTATCGATATATATTGGTAAATAACTTGGAAGCAAACTCACTCAAGACGAGATTTACATGTAAAAATATTTGCTTAAAAAGAAACATTTCAATCTTATGGTGTTAACATAAAGTTGCAGTATGATAATCTGTTATGGGCTGAATACAAAAACCTAAAGTATTTTTTTTTTTTTTTGAAATAAAAACAACCCAAGCAGGATTATGAGCTTTTCATTAAGCCAAAGTTTAGTACATACAAGTAAAAACCTAAATGAATCTTTCCTGTAAAGCAGAAAAAAATTCAAGTCTGCAAACTAAAGAAAAAAAGCAACAAAGGACTATCATAACCTGATAGTTCCACCACACAAAAGTAACAAAGCAACAAAGGACTATAAAAAACCTAAAGTAGTTAATGGAACATATGTGCTTCGATGTTGAAATGAACTTGAGAAGTTGAGATGGATCAATAACCGTCAAATAAATATCAAGTGTTGTACAAATGACAGTACGATATGAACATCCTCCCTAAGCAAGAGAGAATCTGATTCTAGAAACTAACGGAGGGCGGCCAAGGCCAAGCCAATTAGACCTCCGAGGCTCCGACTCCGAAGCATCGGAAATGAAATGAGCTATACTATTACTAAGTACTAACCAAAAAGAAAATAAAAATAATAAAGGGTTTATCAGTAACATTTCCCTCTTGTGTCTTGTCAGTCTTAGCTTCTCCTCTTTCCCTCCTTCCCTCCTTCCTTACTAGGGTTTATCAATCAGTTCGACTCCAGTGGAATCTCCTTCCCCTCTTCAAAATCTGAGGTTACTGAGGCCTCGCTCTCTCCCATTGGTCGACCAACACCATGTCTTCCCTCCTTGCAAAGAGTCTCTCCTCGTTATCCCCTTCTTCTCTCAGCCGCCACAATCACCACCTAAACCTTCTTTTCCCTCTCCTTCGCTTTTCTCTTTCCACCCAAACCCAGCCTCATCCACAGAAGGAATTGCCTTTTATAGCGCAGTATCTCATCTCCTCCTTCGACTTCTCCCTCGATCGAGCGCTCAAGTACTCCAGTAACAAGAACCTTGTAGCAATCAGATCCCCAGACCGGCCCGAAACAGTGATAAAGTTCCTAAAAGATACCGGCTTGTCTGATTCCCAGATCAAGGCTGTTGTTTCCTTCCACCCATTTCTTCTGGGGTACAATGTGGAAAAGACCCTGAAACCAAAGGTGCGTGAACTCATGCAAAATGGATTTTCTCCAGAACTATTGGTTCAGTTGATCCGATGCAGCCCAGTTGCCCTTTTATTGAAGGGCACTCTCTCACGGCTCCTGTTTTGGAGAGATTTTGTGGGGAATTGTGAGGAGAATTTGTTGAAGATTGTTACTAAGAACAAATTGCTAATCACTTTGGACATTGATAAGCATATTATTCCTAGAATAAATCTGTTCAAAGAATATGAGTTTTCTAGTCGAGACATAATGGCTGTGCTTGGATGGGATTTGGCTACATGACCAAAAGCTTAGATTTTTTGAGGCAGAGGCTGAATCTCATAGAGGAGCTGGGGATTCCAAGGGGATCCAAAATGTTCCTGCTTGCGTTCAAAGCGGTCGGTAATATCTCCAGAGACAATGTACTTAAGAAGGTGGAATTCTTCAAGGCAACCTATGGCTGGTCAGAGGATGATATAAGTGCTGCTTTTAAGAAATCTCCCAATATCCTTGCAATTTCTGAGGAGACTTTGAAGACAAAGATGGGTTTTCTTATCAGTAATGCAAAGCTAGATCCAAGGAGCATAGCTTCAAAACCGGCTTTCCTCACTCTTAGCCTGGAGAGAAGGTTGGCACCAAGACATCATATAGTGAGCACATTGCAAGCAAAAAGATTGAAGAAGAAGTGTTCTTTTTATAATGTATGTATGATGACTGAAAGGGATTTCCTTGATAAGTTTGTGGTTCCTTACAGGGAGAGTGTGCCAGAAGTTGCTGAGGCGTTTCCTGGTAATCTACCAATTTGCTGATTGATCTTCTTTGGGAAAAAAAAAAAAAAAAAACAAAAAATGAAATGTCTCGTTTTGTTTGTGAGTGTTCAATGAAAAAGTGACATAACACTTAAAAAGGAAGGCACTTCGCCCTGCCCTTTTTGGTCTCATTTTCCTACTGTAATATCTTATTATTGTATTGATAATGGATGGGCACTTCATTGTTAAAAATTTGAAATTAATTTCAATTGTGTGGGCCTTCATCTGTTTTTTGCTGGGCAAGTGAGTTGTTTCCATAGTGATTGTATATTTATTTCTGCTGAAGCAGTACTTTTACACACTTTCATCTAATTAGAACAATTTCTTATAAGCCTGTTGTTATTTTACTTATAGAAAGTTACTAGTTCTTAGGGAGGGAAAAATGAGAAATGAATGAAATTATCCTGGGGAATCCAATTATGGTAAAGACTCAAAAATATGTTTAGGCTTTAGGGTTTATCTCCCTCTACTTTCTCAGAGTTGGTATGGTTCTGGTCTGTACTGATTTGACTGGTGTTTGTACTAAAGTTAATTTTTCTTTGTATTATGAGTCTTTTTATGTTGATGCTCGACTGTGACTGTATTCAAGTTTTGCTGATTTGGTTCAATTGGCTTATTACAATAAAGATGATAGTTGATATCTGCCTGGTATTTTTTCCCAAGAGGTTACCATTATGACTAATATCATAATTGAAGCAAAATGTGTCACTTTTAAGTGAAACCCTTACGATATCTGTGATTTTTACTGGAGATTTAATTAGGTCATCTTCATGTGATATTGTGTTCTATGTCATTGTTTTTTAATTTGACATTGCTAATTTGATTGTAGCACATTACTGGTATTTCTTTCATTCTGAAGTCACCAGTAAGGTGGTAATTTTAATTTTATATAGCAAGTGTTGATTCTTAGAATTTATTTATTTATTTTTTTTAAAAAAAACTTCTATCTGTTTCATAGTTCCATTAGTAATTTCTTATTTTCCTTTTTCCAGCATTTGCTGTTTAATTTGCTTGTTGTGGTAGCTCCATATTTAGTTCATTGATTGATTTGTGGAGGCATAATTCTCTGAGATTGTTGCTAGTTGTACATTGTAAATCGATAAAGTTGTTTCACCATACATCTACGGAAATTCTTTTTGAAGATAAGCAGGGTTGACACGCCACTTTCTATTAGAAGAAAGCAAAAATTACAAAGTCTAACACATAAAATAAGTAATTAAAGTAGAAAAGGTCCAATATGGGTTTTCTTATCAGTAATTTCTGAGGAGAAAGTGAAGTCAAATATGGGTTTTCTTATCAGTAATGCTAAGATAGATCCAAGGAGCATAGCTTCAAGACCGGCTTTGCTCGCTTATAGCTTGGAGAGAAGGTTGGCACCAAGACATCATGTAGTGAGCACATTGGTAGCAAAAGGATTGAAGAAAAGGGTTTCCTTTTACAAAGCAACCTGCATATCTGAAAAGGATTTCCTTGAGAAGTTTGTGGTTCCATATAAAGAGAGTTTTCCAGAGATTGCTGCATATCCTGGTAAGCTACCAACTTATGATTGCTCTTCTTTGGAAAATAAAAATGGAAATTGTCTCATTTTGTTGGAGAGTGGCTGATGCATTGAATTAGGCAATATAATTCAAAAGAAGGAATGCTCTTCAGCAGGCCTTTGTTTGTTATAATTCGTCACTGTAATATCTGGTCATTGTAATAATTGTGGGATTTGCATACCTTATGAAAATGAAATTGAATTTTGTTGGGTTGATTATTGACCTTTATCTGCTTTTGCTGAGTGTTGTTTTCGTGTTGATTCTATTGTAATTTATGTTGATGCAGCGCCGCCCCCCAACACCCACACACACAATTATACATTGTTATATTTGTTACTTTAGTCATTGCTTAGTAATTTTTGGGTGTGCCCCATTCAATTTGTGTTTGTTACATTTTGCATTTATAAACCATGCCTATAAACAAACTATGAAGTCAGGATGAAGTTCAATTGAAGTCGAAAGAGAAATTGAGAACCTTGGTGCAGAGTGATCAATTTCCATACTATTTGTTCGGAGAAGGTATATCAGTAGTTCAATATGCCTTGGTGGTGGAGGTGAAGGGCTGTCAAGTGATCTAAATCAGCAGAATGTGGCCTGTCAAATCGGGACATTCAAATGATGCTTGGAAGTGGACACTGCATGTGCCAACACCTCGATTCTTCTCACAAAGTCATGGAGCTGATCGAATATATGGTGCTCCAGCATGGACGTGGCATGTTTCTGGCTGGGTAAAAGGCTCTCATTAATTCCAACATAGATATAATAAAATGGAAAAGAGTTCTTCATAACAGTCAGCATATGGCTGGTCAGAGAGTTGTTGCCAATGCATCAACCAAAATAAAACGATTCCGTGTTTTTGTAGCGCATGTGCTGGTGTAAAAAGACAATCCTTGAGAAATGTATCGAGTCGTAAGGAAAGTGATGCTACTTACATTTCTTAAATAAAGGACGGAATGTCCCTGCGTGTAATGTTTATTTTTTCTTTCAATGATTGACGAAGTTTTTAGAGTGTAAATATCATCTTTCTATTCACGATAACAGTTGACTTTATTATCAGAATTACTCACGTATGTTGACAATCCTTTAAAGACACTTAAAAGCCTCTTTCTTTTGTATTGGGTCAGCAAGCACCGATCTACTTGACATCCAGTTTGTCCCATTTGAGAAACATTTAATTAAACTGCAAAAGGTCTTCTTTACTTTGAATACCACAATCAATTTGATCAAGCTAATGGCATAAGCAGCTAGCTTGCTAATATAGCATTTTAGAGCCCACTCACGAAAATAAAATCACCGTTGATAATTTCAACTTCCTCGACCAATCAAAGAACCATACATCTAAGAAAGAAAGAGCAACCTGAACTAACACGTCTAAATTTATCAAAACTAAATTACAAATCGACTAATATTTCCTGGAGCTATATCTCACCTTATCTACCTTATTCTTCACCTATTTGCTCGCTTCACTCGGAATTTTGCTCAGTATTATGATAGGTCTTGCTGCTTTCTGATGATTCTCTGGTAGCCTTAACAACCGTCACAAAGCTCAGCATCTTATTTAGTGCACTCAAATAAGCTCTAACACTTGAAACCACTATGTCCATGGCCGCACCACTCCCACTGAAAAATAAAAAAAGAATGATTAGTTACAAAATTTTGGAATGAAATATAGAAGAGAATATTTACTTCAGACGTTAAATGAAAATCATAATCATATTTTTCCTTAAACAAAACTATGGCATATAATTCACCACTAACAAAGCAAAACAGACACCTACAGTCCATGATTAAGATGCAATGCCAGGTTGGGTTTAGCATTTTTGGTAGAAGTAATAAACAACCTGACATGTTATCCATTCAGTAGGTTGGGAGAGAGAGCAGTGCTGTCCCAAAACTGATTTTAATAATTACCTTAGATGTTGTAAAAAAAATAATTTTTTTTACTGTATTTCTTCACCAGTGGGGTTTGACCAAACCTGTCAGCTTAATTGACATTCTCAGATATGCCAGCACTAGACCACGTCAGGCTGGTCAGGCCATGCCAATAAGGGCCCAGCCCTCTAAATTCAGTAACAAATTTATGTTGGAAATATATTAACTAAAATTATATGTTCCATTATTCTTTTCTCATTTTATTTTAGTTAAAGCAAAATTGCATCAACACAATTATGAGCAATGTTTTTGGATTTATCATTTGAAACCTAGAATCTGGACTATAGAAGGGTTCACATAACAATACAAGGATTAGCTAAAGCTAAGTTCACAGAATCAATTATGTGAATGACCAAATGGTTGCTTTTGATACTTCAGTGTCTATTAAAGACTTCCATTTGATTTCCAAAAAATGAAAGAAAAGAAATATAAAATATTATGGATGTAGACAGGACCAATTTGCCCTACATTGTAGGCATTAATCCATGATCTAATTCAAACTAAACCCTTTTTTCTGGCTCCCATCACCTTGTTGTCTGTTATGCTTAAATTTTCACTTATGATAGCTGATCAATCAGTAGAATTATAAAGAAATAAACTAGTCCAACAAATGCATTACTATAAGCTAAGTAAAAAAATGTTCTTTGAGTTTCATATCCATCAACCGGGTGAATCTTGCAAGATACTGAATTTTATTACATTTTCTGAAATCCACCACAGTGGGAGTGTTTGAAATAATACATCCAGAACGAACCTGAAAGTGCGATTGAAGGTCTCTCTGTTCAATGTGTGTTTAGCGGTAATACTTGAGTCTCCACCAATTACCACACGAGTAGTTGCAATTGCATCAATGCCTTCTGTAACCGAGTTCATGCTGTATTCTTTCAACACAGTCGGCACCTAGACATATTAATCACATAAAGATTATAAAATACAATGGTTCAAAAATTTATGAACAATAACAAAACAATAAAAGAAAATAATTGAAGCATTCTTGCTTTATACGATAAAATCATGGTCTAGTTCAAGCCGTAAAATGATGTATCTGACTGTATGGTACCAGTAGGCAGTAACAATCTGGTAACAAATTGGCACTCCTATTTGTTCTAGTCATCCATGTATTGCCTTTTAGACCTTGCAATCATCCATGCCATGTCGGGTTAGATTCTTTGACACTTCACATAAACTCACCAGACACTACAAATTTGGGATTTTTGTCAATATTTACTACTGGGTGAATTGAGGAGATATTCAGCACCAATCCTATCCATTCCTGCTGGCCAGGTGAATTGAAGTTCTTCAGGTCAACTATACACCTAACCTGACAGGAAGGTCCATAATATTCAACCCAGTTGGGCCAACCCTAGGAGACCACACACAAAAATACCAACTATATACCCCAAATTGGTTCGTCTATTTTCTTTTTCACCAGAGTTTAAATAAAGAGCATAGGTTTAATAACTTTACTCAGGATGCTAAGATCAAGTTGTCTGGTGTGTTTATTAAGCTAGCCTCACCTGATTCAATGAATAACAACAACTTATAAAATAAATCTTCACATAAGAAGAGCAACCTGGACAATGCTATCAATGGCATTGTAAGCAGCATCAACAGGTCCTGTGCCCACAGAGCATGCTATTTTCTCTTCTCCATCGGATGCTACTAATTTAACAGTAGCAGTGGAGAGGCCAAGGGTCCCACATGTAACCTAGAACAAAAGAAACTCCATTAGCATCTTGTTCAAGAAGAAATAACTGCCTTGCAACTTCCAATTAAGCACACTTTACTGTTGTTTATAAAAAATAGTACCTGTATATCACCAAGGGACCAAATAACTTTAGGTTGAAATATCTCATCTGAGAGAAGCGCTTTTATATCCTCGTCAGTTACTCGCTGTAACCGTAATTTTAAAAATAAAATTAACATCACAAAACATGAACCAAAATTGCTGGCCTTTCAAATAACATTAACAAACAAAGCTCACCTTTTTCTTCTCAGCAACCTCCTTGTAGCGCTTGAAGAAATCTTCAAACTCCTTATCACTGATGTCATAACCAAGCTGAGTATAGAAGTTAAATTAAGAAACTTTCCTGAGCATACATCATAAAGATTGAGCAATGATATATAAGCAAATGAACATTACCTCAGTTAACCTGGTCTTCACAGCATGGCGGCCACTGAAAAGAAAAAAATGAAGACCATACTAGTTACTTTGGCATGTAGCTTTTGCATAAAACAAAGATGTAACGGGCAAAATAAATATAAAGAGCCAAGAATGGGATGGGGTAGGGGTGGGCATTGGAGGTGGAGGAGATTTGGAATGGAAAGGTAAACAATTATAAGACATAAATTAAATGAAATTGTATCGTCCGAGAAAAATCCCAATTATAGCAATGCTAATCGTATCATGAATATTACGTGATATTACACCACTGCACAACACTGCGTTCAGTCAAAATGCCCAGATAGGAAAAAAAAATAAAGATAATCATTTTACCTTAGCTTTCCTAAAACAATACCATATTCATTTGAGCGAAATAAACCAATATCTTCAGGGGATATAATTTCATAAGTTTCCTTGTGTTTAAGCATCCCATCCTGTATAAAAGATCCAAGAAACAAAAGAAACAAAAGATTCAATATGATAAAGTATAAGTGAATATTTCCATCATAAAATTTAAAAACTGTCACAATTTTTACTTGGAATAACAAATTTCAAATTTAAGATTGATTTCTACTATGCAAAAGCCACATGTGCGTTATGAGTCTCGTGATTTCAAAAGAAAAGACGGGAAACAAAGAGTTGGACTTACCTGATGAATACCACTTTCATGAGCAAATGCATTAGCTCCTACAATAGCCTTGTGTGGCTGCACAATTAATCCACTATGTTCTTGTACCTAAACAATATATGATGTTAATATAATGAGCCTAGATTCACATAGAGAAACAGACAACGGTAAAAATGTATTACTTAGCAAGAGTTGTAATTGTACCATCTTGCTACTCATCATGATATGCTCAGTGTTGATTCCAGTATATACCCCTCCCATTTCATCCTGACGGCACTTTATGGTTAGGACAACCTAAATTGAGGTAGTTGTAAAAAATAAAAAGTTAAGTACAGATGAAACGAAGATAAGATTTAAATTTTAATCCATTGAACACTGCACCAGAGATTCAACAAACTTCCATAAATATGCTCGCTAAGAGTGAAGTAAAAATGCTTCACCTCCTCAAGAGAAGCATTCCCAGCTCTCTCTCCTATTCCATTGATAGTCACTTCTACTTGGCGGGCACCAGCAGACACCCCCTAAATAAATTTGAAGTAATAAAGTTTTCAATATTTTTTATAAGTTATGCTAAAAAATTCTTTAAAATAAAAAAAATAAATTTTAGTTAGAAGTACTTAAATGCTTGTACCCCAAGTGTATTGGCAGTTGCAAGACCAAGATCATTCTGACAGTGCGTAGATATAATAACATTCTCTATTCCTTTAGTATTCTTTTTGATATCTGCAATCAGATTGGCGAATTCACCAGGAAGATTATAACCAACTGTATCAGGGATGTTGAGTGTAGTTGCACCGGCCTTTATTACCTCCTCCAAGATATGGTACAAAAATTCACGTTCGGACCTGTATTATGCTTCATAAAGGTGATTTAATTTCTGGGTCATTTAAAATGAGAAATGAACTTCAAACATAAAATATGAAAGTTATCTGACCTAAAATAAATAGTTCCTACTTAGAAAAGTACATTTCATACTTTGAATACAAAGATTCAGCAAAGTTACTTCTAAAAAGAGACTATAACTAAAAAAGATCATTCGTGATTTGATGCACACTACGTTAAAGTAATTTGAATAAAAGGCTTAGTTGAACATTCTAGAAATAAGCTTGTCAGCGTATAATAGTAATAAAATGTTTGAAGTGAAAAATTAAGATGACCATGTTAAATGTTCACACCATTATCCAAAAAAAAAGGGTCTTAATGCAAGTAGGTCATACACCAATTAAAAACAATAATAATAATGGAAAAAAAAAGCTTGTGCTAAAGTTTTTTTTAAGAAGCAGGGACCAACTAGCAAATTATAAAATTGGAATAACACCAACAATCAGTACTGCAATCAAAGAGAATTATGCTGACAAATTTGGGCAGATCATGTTTTTAGCTGGGGAAAACTTCTTGAACAAAAACCAACCTGAGATGCTTCAGGAATCCTAATATGATTATCCAGCACTTTTGTTCAGTTAACACAAAAAAGCTTGGGAACAAACTAAAGTCCTTAGCTCACCTTGACCTTGATTTATACAATTGTAAAGATTGAAATGCAGTGTACCACAACAAATTGTGGATAATAATATGTTGTATTATCTATTTGGCCAAAAAAAAAAAAGGTCCTGTCAATAATAATTACCTGCCAGCATCTTCTGGACTAAACTCAACATCAGGGCAGCCCAAACTGCGTGCATAAGCAACCATCTCTCTGGCAATCTGCACCACTTCCTCCTTTGTCTTGCGAAGCTTGTGCTGCATGTGAATCTCACTGGTAGCAATGAAAGTGTGGATCCTAGGCTTCTTGGCATGCTTTACAGCTTCCCAGGCAGCATCTATGTCTCGCTTGTTGCACCGGGAAAGCCCACAAATGACAGGGATGTGACCATCATCTCCAATTGGGTTATTACCTGTCATGTATTAGATGTTCATATAGGTACTGTTTATTAGTTGTTCACTTTATAAGAAATTTATTTTGTTCATATGAAGCTTTTTTCCATTCAAATAAGGATGTGCAGTTTACAAGAAAGATGTCTCCAGCGGTAATAAAGAACGAGGTAGCTTAATGAAACTACAACACAATGAATAAAGGAGTGCTACAGTCAGTGGCGGATTCAAACAGCCAGATAAGCATGGACACAAAATTCACAATAAGTGGATTTTCTTTCTCATTAGAATTTGCAACCTAGCTTACATAAATTAAATAATACCTTCAATTTAATTGAATCTAAAAGGGGTTACAAAAATAAGTCATTTAGGGATTAACTCTTTACTCTTTTTCCATTTACCCCTCTTCTTTTAAAGTTATGGAGCAAGGTTAGATAAAGACTTAATCTAACCTCCTTCCCTCACCCCTTCAAAATTTGATACTAGAGCACACAGCCTAAATTTGTGTCCCTTACACAGGTAAGGGGTATTATTATTGTCATCTATCTCCTCTGACATACACAATTGGTGTTAACTAGATGAGCCGTACAACTTAATGTCCATCACACCAGATCAGAGTTTCGCAATATACCAGTCTGATCAAATACTATATATAAAGGTGATTATAAACCAGTGTATAACAAACATAACATTTTCACCGCATTGCTTGTCCTAAAACAGGAGTATATTCCCAAATTAAAGTCTCTCATCAGAAATTAAATTATTCTACTAAGATGGGTGGTAAATTAGCACCATTAACTGTTCATGTTTCCTATGCAGCTCATCTAACTACAGCAACAAGACGACAAATCATCTCTATCTCTATCCTTTTCTTGCTTTATCTATTTAACAAGACCCAATTTCGTCACAACCAAAGACTTCTAATCAAAAGTTTCTTCAGGCCACATTTTCAAATAAGAAATTTCAATTACCAACTTCAATTGCAATCGACCGAACCGCATCGAGATCATCAGGAGAAGAAGCAGGGAACCCGGCCTCAATTATATCAACTCCAAGCCTCGACAGCTGCCGCGCAATAACCAATTTCTCAGCACTGGTCATGGTGGCACCAGGAGATTGCTCACCATCTCGCAAGGTCGTGTCGAACACTCGCACATAGTTCGGGTCAGGTATATGATTGGGTATGTACTCAGGTCGGATGCGTGGCTTGGCGGAGCAGATTATTGATTTATAGCTGGAGTGGGGTTTGACTGGAGTGGCAGAGGAGAGTGAGAAGAGAGACCTTAAGGTGGGGTTTCTAGCGGGGTTGAAGGAGAAGGTGGTGGAGAGGCGATGAGAGCGAGAAGTGGTGCGATTGATAGATAAGGGTTTTGGCGAAGAGAGAATCAGAGAAGACGCCATTGATGAATTGGCAACTGAGAGAGAGAGAGAGGTTTAGGATGATTTTTCTCTTTCACAGTGGAAACAAAACAAAGGTGATTTTGATTTTGATGTTGATGGCGGCGCACCGAGAGTGAGCGAATTTAGATCGTATACTGAAGAGGGATCCGATTGAACCAGGTGCACCATATTAAAAATTGTGAATCGAATTTAGTATACGATGTTTTCTGAGAGGTGGGGCCCATAGAAGATTGTAATGACGTGTAGATTGTTGTTCTGTAGTGAACCGGGGGCAGTAGCTATTATCTTATCCTTAAAGACCTCGCTGGCAGACGTGGCCGCCACGAAGGACGTTGGAAATGAGACGGCTGTCCGATGGAAATGAGCGGATCAGATTAACGGTAAAAAAAAAAAAAAAAAGAGGAACTTTCCTTTTTGTTTTTTGAGGTGAAATTTTTTTCCTTGATGCGGATAGATTTGATCTAATCATGTGATCCGTTCGTTTTAAACCAGATGGATAAGTCATAAATTTTTTTTAAAGTAGTTAGCAAATACGGATCTTTCGATTATGAGGATTATAATCCTCTGCTGTCAAAATGATTAGTTATATACACAGGTTTGGAAAAGATTTTGTCAAGATTTGTACAATTGTACTAAATATTTATCTAAAGATAATGACCTGGCATAGGGCAATTAAATTTAAAGATATGTCTACTCTAAATTTTTAGTTTGGTTTAGAATTTTAAATCGTCATGTTGCAAAATACTTATCGCTTAATCAATTTAGTATTTACTCTCGTCTAGTTTATAATATGCATATTTGGATTATGAAATAAATTAGCTAGACCCATTTGAAAAAAAGAAGTAAATCATCTACGTAGCCGTATTAATTTGAATATTAGAATAGACGTTGAATTATTTTTTTTATTTTAATAACGGAATTAGTGATATTCCCAATAGCTGCGAATCTATTCAAACGCTATTTTCAAATTCTCACTAATCTGATGTTATTTTTTGTCAATCTAAACATAAAAATAAAATCTCTACAGGAGTATTGACACATATTTATTATGTAATGAATTTGAGCTTACTTTTATTTTAAACTTATTTTTGTTTCTATAATTTACAATTAAATATATGCCTAAACAACTTTCTTAAGAGGACGCATTGGTTTCTGGGGCATCATAAATCCAAATTCTGACCCATCGAGTTAAATTTACTCAATTATTTATTTTATTTTTTTAAAAAAACAAACATTTACTCAGTGCCAAATTAATTATCCCGTAATCATATCTTTAATATCAGAGCATTCAGCTCCTCAATTGAAGGGAACATTTTTTATGTAACAGAGAAAGATTTGACCAAGGAGAGATGAGCATGAGAGAGCGTGGGGACTGGTACGAGTTCTGGGTATTGGTATGCCATCTGTGCTGGGTGCACGGTGCACCGGTTGTTTTGTGCCACAGGAATTCACAAATGTTCCAGGTACTGGTACAGTACCAGTAAAGAAATTTTTGGATCTAACATTTCTAATTTTTATTTGTCTAAAAAAGTAACATTTCTACTTTTTTAGGGGTTTTGACAGGAAATGGGCTGGCTTTTAATACTGGTATAGTCCATTGTATGGGTTTCAATGTTTTGTATAATTAGGAAGAGCGTCTCATGTATTACCGCTTATGTAATGCGGCAATTTTGTAACAATTTTTGTCTATTGAATAATTTTTCGGGCCTGCCACCTAGCCAACCCGCATGAAAAGAAAAAAAATCATTTAATCAGAAGATATTGTCCTGTTAGGTGCTGGCTGATGAGCCTAAATATTAAAATTTTCTATTGATTGGAGAATCGAAAGATATCAATTTTTATTTTCTCATCTTTACGGAATTTGTCAAAACAAAATTTACAGAGCAGTGAATTTTATTTCCACTTAAAATTAATGAATAATTGCTTGAAATACTTCAATTTTGTCTAGGACAGCTCATTATTTACAATTTTTATGCGTAATTGTCCTGTATAATTCAATCCTTTTGAATTTCTAAGATCATAAATTTATTCTCCACAATACAAAAAACTTAAATATAAATTATTGTGATCAAATGACTTAAAATGAATGCACAATCGCTTGAAATGCTCCAATTCTGTCCAGAATGCTCATTATTTGCACTTTATGTGCGTATTTTCTATGTATTTTCCAATCCTTATAAATTTTTAAGATCATAAACTCATTCTCCACTGTATAAGGAGCTTAAATATATATTACCGTGATCAAATGACATAAAATGAATGCACAATAGCATGAAATGCTCCAATTCTGTCCAGAATTCTCATTATTTGGACTTTATGTGAGTACTTGCCACGTATATTCCAATCCTTTTGAAATTTTGAAATCACAAACTTATTGTTCAGTGTAGTAAGAGCTTAAATATATATTATTGTGATCAAATTACTTAAAATGAATGCACAATCGCTTGAAAATACTCTAATTCTGTAAAAAATGCTCATTATTTGCACTTTATGTGCGTAATTGCCATGTATAATCCAATCTTTTTGAATTTTTAAGACAATAAACTTATTCTCAACTGTATTAAGAGCTTAAATATAGATAATGTTCTTCAAATGACCTAAAATGAATGCACAATCGCTTAAAATGCTCCAGTTCTGTCCATAACACTCATTATTTGCATTTTATGTGCATAATTGCCATGTATAATCCAATCATTTTGAATTTTTAAGATCATAAACTAATTTTCACTGTATAACGAGGTTAAATATACATTATTGTGATCAAATGACTTTAAATGATTGCACAGTCGGATGAAATGCTCCAATTTAGTGCAGAACGCTCATTATTTGCGCTTTATGTGCGTAATTTTCTTGTATAATCCAATCCTTTTCAATTTTTAAGATCATAAACTTATTCTTCACTATAAAAAAGTTTAAATATAGATTATTGTGATAAAATGACTTAAAATACACGCACAATCTCTGCAAAAGTTCCAATTCTGTCAAGAACGCTCATTATTGGACATTATTTGTGTAATTGCCATACATAATCCAATCCCTTTTAATTTTTAAGATCGTAAACTTATTCTCCAGGTTTGAAAGAGCTTAAATATAGATTATTTTAATCAAATTACATAAAAGAATGCACAATCGCTAGAAATGCTCAAATTCTGTCAAGAACTCTCATTATTTGCAATTTATGTGCGTAATTTCCATGTAAAATCCAATCCCTTTGAATTTCTAAGATCATAAACATATTCTCCACTATATAATGAACTAAAATATAGATTATTATGATCAAATGACTTTAAATGATTGCATAGTCAGATGAAATGCTCTAATTCAGTGCCGAACGCTCATTATTTGCGCTTTATATGTATAATCGAATCATTTTGAATTTTTAAGATCATAAACTTATTCTCCACCGTATAAAGAGTTTAAATAGAGATTATTGTGATCAAATGACTTAAAAATGAATGCACAATCGCGTGAAATGCTCCAATTCTGTCCAGAACGCTCATTATTTTTCACTTTATGTGAATAATTGCCATGTGTAATCCAATCTTTTTGAATTTTTAAGATCATAAACTTATTCTCTACTGTAGAAATATCTTAAATATAGATTATTATAATCAAATGACTTAAAATACACGCACAATCGCTTCAAAAGCTCCAAAGTTACCCTTTTCCCTTCTTGCAAAAAAAAGGGAGAAGTTTGAAGTAAAGGCACGTGCTTTAGTGGTTTTACCTTATGCCTTACTTCGGTGTTGTTTTGCAATTCGGCAAAAGGGGGCGATTGTTGAACTAAACAATTCATTTTCGTTATTTGCCGATTTGCAAAACAACACCAAAACCCTTTTAACATTTCTTTTAAGTGAATTATAGATAAATTATTTAAAGAGATGCTCAAGACAGGTGTTGTACAAGCTAAGGAGCTTTAGAAGTTATAGTTAGACTAATTAAATTGTTAAAAACAAGTATTGTAAGTGCCTAAACTCATCTCAATCAGTTTGCTGTCTTGTTGCTCAGTTTCTGAGGGTTTGCGTTATATAACGTAATATTCCGTTACACAACGTGCCAGTTCCAGCTATTTTCTGAGTTGCTGCTGCGGTCCGTTGTACAACGCACCATAGTGTTGCTTAACGCAACTCAAGAACGTTGTACAACGCTCTCTCTGCATCTTCTCTTTTTTCTCAGAGGTGGACGTTGTATAACGCATACGTGTGTTGTACAACGTACTAGTTCAAATTCTCTGACTCGCTGGAGTTCTTTTTTCAAATTTTTGTAAAACTGTTATACGTTGTGTAACGTGGTAAGCATTCTGTATCGCAGAGACCAGGAACGTTATACAACGGCTCCTTGCATTGTATAACGCTCGTGTTCTGTTTTAATCTTGTCAGTGACCGTTTGAATCTTGTCGTCCTGCGTTGCATAACGTTTGTTTTGCGTTGTGTAACGCAGTGCTGTCTCAAACGGCTATTTTATCCATTGTAATATGTTTTTTTATTATAACGGATAACTGACACGTTGTACAACGCAAAAAAAAAAATTTGATTGTTGTGGAGCTCTTGACGCCTTCTATATATATGAGGCCTTTTGAAACTAGAAAGGTTGATTGAAACCTTTGAAAAATCCCTGTCTAAGAGCTCCAAACAACTCTCCTTGCTACCTTCATTATTTGAGCACATTTCTTAGTAAAATCTTTGATTTTAGTTAGCATCAATCAAACCCCAGTTACTACGTTGCTAGATCTTTGAGCGTTTTGATTGAGAGCATCAATCTTGAGTTGTCTTTGGATATTTAGAGGTTAGGCCGATCCACCTCGAGTGTCATTGTGACGAGGCAATTCGGTTCGAAGATGTAGACACGTTCTTGTGGAATTGAACAAAGCGCCCTTTTGGTGGTTACGAAACTCCCGGAGACGTACGACTAAGGCTAGCCATTCATCTAGCGGGTCGGAACTCCGTAATCATATCGCGTGTCAAATTTCTCTAACTCTTCTCCTTTTATTTGCATGGTTTATTATTTGCTTGTGAGAACCTTTGAATTGTTTGTTTCCGCAAAATTGTCCAAACCGGTTTACTACTTGTATTTGTTCCTATTCACCCCTCTCTAGGCCGTAGTTAGGGACAACAACAATTTATGTTCGTAATTGCCGTGTGTAATCCATTCGTTTTGAATTTTTAAGACCATAAACCTATTGTCCACAATATAAACAACTTAAATAATGGTGATGAAATGACTTAAAATTAGTGCACAATCGCTTGAAATGCTCAAATTATGTCCAGAACGCTCATTATTTGCATTTTATGTGCGTAATTACCATGTATAATCGAATCCTTTTGAATTCTGAAGATCATAAACTTATTCTACACTATATAAAAAGCTTAAATATAGATTATTTTCATTAAATGACTTAAAATGAATGCACAATCGCTTGAAAATGCATCAATTTTTTCCCAAAACGCTCATTATTTGCATTTTATGTGCGTAATTTCCATGTATAATCCAATTATTTGTAATTTTTGAGATCATAAAATTATTCTCCAGTGTAGAATTAGCTTAAATATAGATTATTGTGATCAAATTATTTAAAAGGAATGAACAATCACTAAAAATGCTCCAATTCCGTCCAGAACGCTTATTATTTTAATTTTATGTTCTTAATTGCAATGTATAATCTAAAATTTTGAAGTTTTAAGATCATAAAATTATTCTCCACTGGATAAAGAGTTTAAATATAAATTAGTGTTTTCAAATGGCTTAAAATGAATGCATAATCGTTTAAAATGCTCCAATTTTGTACAGAACACCTATTATTTGCACTTTATGTGCGTAATTGACATGTGTATTTCAATCCTTTTGAATTTTTAAAATAATAAACCTATTCTCGACTGAAATAAAGAACTTAAATATTGATTATGGTGATCAAATGACTTAAAATGAATGCACAATCACTTGAAATGCTCAAATTATTTTCCAGAACGTTCTTTATTTACATTTTATGTGCATAATTACCATGTATAATCCAATCCTTTTAAATTATTAAGATCATAATAAAACTTATTCTCCACTACATAAAGAGTTTAGACATAGATTATTGTGATAAAATGACTGAAAATACACGCACAATCGCTTCAAAAGCTCTAATTCTGTCCAGAACGCTCACTATTGGAAGTTTATGTGCGTAATTGCCATTTATAATGCAATCCTTTTGATTTTTCAAGGTCATAAACTTATTCTCCACTATATAAAGAGCTTAAATAAATATTATTGTGATCAAATGACTTTAATGATTGCACAGTCACATGAAATGCAACAATTCTGTGCAGAACGCCTATTATTTGCACTTCATGTGAGTAATTGCCATGTATAATCCAATCATTTGAGAAGCTTCTGGCCCAGTGGGTCCATAAAACTATATATAAGCTTTCACGTGCGGGCAGTTATAGGATTTGAAGCTGTGGCTATGAATTTTTAAGATCATAAACTTATTCTACACTATATAAAGAGTTTAAAAAGATATTATTGTGATCAAATTACTTAAAATGAATGCACAATTCTGTTCATAAAACTCGTTATTAGCACTTTATTAGCTCCAATTTGGTTAATATAAAACCGTGAAGATGAAAAACAATAAATGTTTCGATTGTTTCTCTTGAATATTGTTTCCCCTTCTTATCATTCCTCAGTAAGCACATTGTCTCAATTGGATCGGAGACTGTGATAGCGCAAACAACGAGAAAGAAAACAGTTGATCGGAGACTGTATAACTCTCGTTGTTTGCGCTATCAGTCTCCGATCCAATTGAGACAATGTGCTTACTGAGGAATGATAAGAACGGAAATAAAATACTAAAGAGAAACAATCGAACATTTATCGTTTTTCATATTCACAGTTTTATATTAACCAAATTTTTACATAAATCGGTAAATTTTGATTCATGTTTCTTTACACTAAAGCTATAACTAACAGTACAATTGTATTCTTAATTTTATATGAACTTGTAAAATTTTTTTAATCATTTTTTCCTTTTGTATTTGTTATCACAATGTTAAATTCAATTGAGGCAAAACAGAAAAACCCACAAAAAAAAAAGTTTTCAAAAACGATGCACGCCAAGGAATGGCAAAACAACAGAACCAACCCATAACCTCCCATCTTTCTCAACAATTTCGCTAACATGCCTGATCTTCCCTGCACCACCTCGTAAAACTTCAACAATGTCACCCTCTTCGGTCAACCTCACCGCCAACGCTGGTTTACCAATCTTGTTCATAACAGATGAAACTGATAGGACTTGATCCGAAGGCACTTTGAGGAGTTGTTTTCTTATCCAGGGGAATGAGAGGACCCACTTGGTCAAAGTCGTTCTCTTCGAATGCAGACCAATCCAGAACCCACCTCTCGGGCTTCTCTTGATGTTGTCGGGGAAACCTGAGAGTTGGGTAATTAATTCAATCGTTTTGGCTTTTGGACCTTGGAGCCAATATTTGAAAATGTTACAGGTAGTTGTCTCAGCGAAGATAAGGTACGAGCCGTCCTGGCTTAACATCACCCCGTTTAGGAAGGACAAGTTGTCTAATAATATTTCAACCTGATTGGTTTTTGGATCATACTTCATTAACCTGCTGGTACGATCGCCAGAAATAATTGTTGACATGAAATCCCTACAAGTCAAGAATGATGTAGAAATGATAATACGTCAAGTCAGGAAAGATGACTAATAACATACATATGTTGCAAACCAGCTAGCACTCTCATTGTACATCCGTTGTAAAATTACTTGAAAATCTCATAATCGGCAACTATGTCTACTTACCTTCTGTGGTACTGAGTACTGCTATCTGTGAAATAGACAATGCCGTTATCTTGATTAATTTCTACACCGTTGGTGAACCGGAAGGGAACACCTCCAGCTTCTACTGCAATTACTCTCGCAACACTTTCCCCTGGATGGACCACCATGAGTCCATGGTATGCATCAGCAATATACAAATCTCCAGTTTTTTCACTGAACTTCAAACCCAAGGGTCTACCGCACTCGTGCTCTTTGCTGGGATCTTTCGAGCCTTTGCACATCTCCAAACTTCATATGCAAGAACCAAAAAAAAAAAAGAAGGAAAATCTCCATTTTTAATATTGCAAGGCAATAAGTTGACCAAGAGTGACATGTACGAATGATTAATTAATGGTTTAAACTTTAAAGTATTTGCATATAGCATTACTTTAATTTGTGTGAATACAAGAAACAAGTGGTTCTTCATTTTTCGAAATGCCTAAATTCTTCCTTTTTCATCTTGTGCGGTTTTGTTTGTGACCCAGAGATTGACATGATTATAAAGATATAATTGAGAAAGGTATAATTCACGATTCTAATTGGAGACATTAATTGAGAATGGTTGTAGGTTTATGTCCTTCTCTTAGATAACAGGAATATGTCAACTTTAGAAATTTGTTGAACTTAATATATGTTTGTTAACTTAATTAAGGAAGATGAAAGGTGTCTATCCAAAAGAAATTAAGCAGGAATTGTTTACCGGTATTAAGATGTTGGATTTAGGAAAAATATATATGATCATAGGATAGTAACTTCTAGCTGCTCAGAACGCTAGATTTAGCTGACTTCAATTTATTATTTCGAGTGAAGTCATGTCCCTTTAATTAGGTGTTAGCATAATAATAATAATAATAATATAAAAGACAACAACACTGAAAGACCCATATTTATCATGCATTTATCACTTTTCACTGTTATTTTATTTTTTCCCTCCTATTTATTGAAAATTAATTGCAAGTCTTTCCGACAAAGATTTTAGACATAACTCGTCCCAATATGCAGAGCTACAGTATAATCAAAGAAGGAAACATATATAAGACAACTAGTGACATGATATTTATGTTGACCAAAATTATTCTTTAAATGTATGCAAATAACTTAATGTACAGTCTAACGAAAACAACACCTTCGTTTATATCCAGCAAAAGAAAACCTTTTCTCGATGATAACAAAGATATAAAAACAGCAGAGCAATAAATGACATGAAGAACTATTTTACAAAGCGAATATATATGTAAAGAACTTATAAGCAACTGCTTAATTATAATATGTTCATATGGAATAAGAATATTCTCACGACAGCATGACAAGGCATTCGTAGTTTTTTAAAAAAATACATTTGTCTAGCTAAGTACGTTATAATTCACTTATCAAACCTTGAGAAAACTTAATTTCCTTTAATTCCAGAAATTTAAAAATTAGTGTCAACAATGATTTTTATCTTGGTTTAAATTTATAATAGCATGTATAACAAGCTATCACGTTAATGACTATGACTATCATAATCAAATTAAATATAATGGGTTCAAATATGGGTGTACCAAGTTAGAAGAAATGGAGGATAATATATTCTATTTTTCCATTGAATATTATATGAATATATAATAATTTTAATTTTCCATATGCTTTTTTAAGAAAATTTATATTTGTCGACTCTGTAAAAATATGAAAATTGTTTAGCATTAATCACCATAATTACAATAAAATGATATTTATATGTAAATATTTATATTCAATATAGCGTGTGGTCTCCATTTATTTATTTATTTTTGAATCTGCCCATGAATTCAAATCCTCTTTGTTAGCATAATTATGGATGTGAGAACGAATAATAACCCCCATGGTCTTGTAAATTCTAAGGACCTATTTCACAATAATATGAGATAGCTAATTAACTAGGCTTAAGCTCTGCAGGTAATACATGTATTCCAAAAGAAAACGGTACTTGAAGTCCATACCGGACCCAAGGACTAATAAGGCATATACAGGACAATCAATCAACCTGGTGCAAAACCAAAAGACAAAAACTAAAAAAAAGAAAAAAGACAAAGGAAAGGAAAGAAAAGAAGGTTCTACTTTCTTAGCTAGAGAGGCAGAGGAGGAGGAAAACTAACAATTCAGGAGGAGACGTTGAAGCATATTCAGTCCAGCGGTGTTCCTTCTCCTCCCATTTCAATATCCTTCCATCGGATACACCGGTATAGGGCCCACCTCCATTCGGATCAAATGTAATGCTTTCTGGCCCGACCACACCATCTTCAAATGATATGAACTCGACATCTTCATCCTTTGATTCAATTATCGTTAAATTGTGATTGTCCTTAAGAATTGGAGAGTAGAAAATGGCAGCTATGGCAGCTGCAACAGCAATTAACAGTACAATCTTTGTTCTCATGGAGAAATATGAAAAATCCTTCCAATGAGTCTTTGGTGGTTGATCTGTTGCTTTTTTGTAGAGATGTGTGCCGTTATATTCTGTGGGGGCTAACTACATATATATATAGTAGATGCGCGGGGTGGGTTGGGGTGGGGCACCGGCGTTAGGATTTTAGTTTAGTGGATTTCAGACCATATCTCTAGTTCTTTTATGGACATCTTGGGCGCGATAATGGGTGGGGTGAGAGCGTTTAGGGTTGTTTGTTTATCGAATTTTATTTATGTCGGTCCATTATTGTGTTTCTATATGTAAATTATATTTTAAGTGCAACTAATCATATTGTTTATAGCATTGATGGTTTTAAGTTTCCTCATAATAACATATTTATTTTTGGTCAAATTTGCACGCGCAAAGAAGCTTCAAATAAAAAAACTTTTTTATATTAATAATTAATTATTTTTTAATAGATACTTTTTTCGAAGGGGAGCCCAAAAAAAAAAAATCCATTCTTGTCAATTTTGATTTTGAGAGCAAAATTCCCCCAATATTGTCAAAGGCTACTAAACTAGTAAAAGTTGGTACTGTGAGCATAAAATCTCAAAGCTATTAAATCACTCCAAGGAGAACTAAAAACCATGTATTTTTAATTTATTTTCAATTGTTAATCTTTATAATTTAATTTTTTTATTCCATGTCTTGCGATAAATTACCAAGTATGAATGCGTCAAAATAATGTGTTTTCCGCCATTTTATTTTACAGAAAAATGAAAAATATTAAAATATAAAAGTTGACTTATTTAGTATTAAAAATATGATTAATAATTTGAATTATTTGTTTGAATGATAATTTTAAGTTAAAAGTTTAATCACCAACCTTTTTGATTTATTTTATTTTATATAAAATTAACTTCACACACTATATTAACAAACTAAATAACATATCAATGTAAGCTTGTGTCTAGAAGAAAATTTTCATGGTGAGATTATTGGGGGAGCATTGGTATTTTTATGTCTTTCCATTTTTTTTTTCCGTGGTGGAGAATGGAGACGTCTTCCTCTATTTTTGGTTCTAGCTAGTGGCAACAGGCCTGCCAATGAACGTCCGTTTAGCAAAGTCAAAAAAATGCCAAACTTCCAAATCATGAATTGATATTTTTAGAGTTGTAACAAAAGGTAGGGTTGAGTTAGGTCGCTAATATGACAAAAAAATGAGATTGGAATCATCTGCAATTTGTTGAAACGGAGAAATCAAGGCCTATATAATTAGAGATATGCAAATCGTTTAGGATACTTGCGTTACTCTAATTTTGATATTCTTTTATAAAAATCAAGGCGTTTTACAAGGCTTACGTTACTTTAATTTTAAAACTATTATTTTTTATTCTAGGTCCATGCATGTTGCATGATAATTAACAAAGTACAACAACACTGGGCTTTTGGGTGAAATGATTTAGGCTTGGATCAGCAATTTTCAACAACTCAACGAACAACCTGGAAATAAATAGCATGATTCTGGTACAGCGCAAGTACCGGAGTGGATTGGACATGCATTAGGTGGCAGTACCAGCTATATAAGGACGATTCACAAAAATTGAGGATGTTGATTGTCCAAAACTGAACATTATTTCATAATTTGTACAAGAAAATTCAGATTATTTAACAATTAATTTTGATTATCCGATCAAACAAGAATCAACGGGAAAATTTTCCACTCCTTTTTAGATTTATTTCTGATTTTTGGGAAGAAAATATTGCCTTGTAAATATATAGATTATGACAAAATTCCTTTTAAATTTTGTCATTTAATTTTTATAAAAATGTAACATTACATAACTATCCATCAAATGAATTTGAATCATCCAAGAAAATAAAATTTAGTTTACTACCGCAATTTCTAATAAAGCAAATGAATAAGTGAAATATTTTTTTTTTTACTATTCATTTGCATTTTTATTATTTTTAGTTCTGATGCCTTAATGAATTGGCTGGAAATACACTGTTCCTAATACTACCTGCCAATCAATTAAAAATCTGGAAACGCTTTAGTCCATGACAGACCTTTTCATTGTTCTCCATTATACCCTCTTATTTTTACTTATTTAATAAAATAATAATAATAATAATAATAATAATAATAATTATTATTATTATTATTATTTTATTTTATTTTATTTTTTGCTTGTACTCGGTCATTATGATGACAACTATATTTCCTTTTTGTATCAAAGCATATGTTGGGTTGAACTGTGCTAGAGCCCAGAATTAAAACTAAATTGGAGCCTTTCTATAATATTATGCTTTTGGCATACAAACAAGGTCAAACAAAGGCCCAGAGCCCAGCTGATGTCTGTTGGCTGTTGCAGTGATGCAAACAACAGCACAACGCATTGTGCGCTCTCAAGTCTCATCTGCTTTAGAGATGGACATTACGCACGTGTCCATCGAAGAACTTGACACACCACAATTGTCCTTAGATGGCAAGTGCAACGGTCTTTCGGATGCAACAGTGTACCTCTATGTTCTTCTTGCTTTTGAGTACAATTAATTCGCTGTGTTCTGCTGCTGCCGCAGGACTTACATGTGATATGAATATGATCCAAGTGCTACAGCTATGCCTCACTGACTGATCTTATTAATTGCTCAGGTACAGTCGTTGCAAAGCACAAATTAATTTACATATATACATGCATGGTCCTAGAAAAATTAATATCACGTCCAAAATATTTTGGTCTTCAATAATGTGCTACTTAATTTTGGGATTCCCGTAGATGTTTTGATACATATTTAAATATTGATTTCAGTTAATTTATTATTTACAATTATTTTTGTTTCTTTAATCTACAACTGGAGATATGCTTAATTAAAAGTACTTTCACATGAGGAGTGAGGACGCATTGTTTCTTTCTGCGATTATAACTTCAAATTTGATGACCATTCAGTTAAATCTTACTCGATTATAATTTTTTTCTTATTGAAAACATATTCACTCAATGCCGAATTAATTATCTCATAATCCTAGCTTTAGTTTATGTAATCAGAATTAGGATCTCGATTGCTTTGTTATGGTGATAACTGGTCATGATGAGCGTAAATATTCATTTTTCCCATTTACTGGACAACTGAAACACATAAATTTCCTCATGTTTACATTTTTTTTTTCTTTTTTTTTTTTCTGAAAACCAGTTTACATGAATCTGCGGATTAATTTGATTTCAGATTTTATCATTCACTTCATTATGTATCCTATCGCAATCTTTCAGCCAAATGAGAAAATATACTTCCAGAGGAATGAAAAAAAAAAAAATCAATAACAACGAACAATTGAAATACATTCAATTCGCATTTTACAATTTATTTGTTACCATAATTTACATGAACGTCTTTTATTTCATTATTTATTTTCACTTGAGGCAATATGATTACTAGGAATACAAAACACAAAAAAAGGAAGAATTCAAAAACGATGCACCGCAAGAAATGGCAAACCAACAGAACCAACCCATAATGTCGCATTTCTTTCGAATACTTCGCTGATATGCTGAAGCTTCTTCTTTGTATCACCTCGAGAAACTTCAACAACATCACCCTCTTCGGTCACTCTCACCGCCAATGCTGGTCTACCGATGCTGCTCAAAACAGTTGTAGCTGCTCGCACTTGATCCAATGGCAATTTGAGGAGCTGTTCTCTTATCCAGAGGAATGAGAGGGCCCATTTTGTCAGAATCGATCTCCTTAAATGTAGACCTATCCAAAACCCGCCTCTCGGGCTTCTCTTGATGTTATCAGGAAAACCTGAGAGTTCAGTAATTACTTCAGCTGTTTCAGCTTTTGGACCCTGAAGCCAATACCTAGAAATCTTACAGGTGCTGGTCTCAGCGAAGATAAGGTACGAGCCATCTTGGCTTAACATCACCCCATTTAAGAAAGATAATTTGTCTAGTAAGATTTCAACCTGATTGGTTTTTGGATCATACTTCATTAACCTTCCGGTATGATCACCAGAGAGAATTGTTGACATGAATTCCCTACAAGTCAAAAATAATGGATAAAGGATAACACATTGGATCAAGTAATATAAGAGAAACCTACTTATTTATAAGCCAGCTAACATTTTTTCAATATATAATACTATTTTTTTTTGTTAATGAAGACAAAAATAATATTTTTTATCCACCAGTTCTCATTGATAATTAATAGTAAGTCTCAGCTCAGAACAAAGTTTTGGTTTTAACTTTCTATATATTTGGCTGCTTTACTTCATTATATACTTTCATTCTTTCCAATTTGGTTTCAAAGTTTTTCCTTGTAGCTCTACGGACCACAAATAATTATCACTACATTGTACATCCACTCACCATTAATTCTGAATTCTACAGGGAAATTAAATCTCTTAATTGATAAGTACATCTACATACCTTCTATGATACCGAGAGCTGCTATCTGTGAAATAGACAATGCCACTAGTTTGATCAATTTCTACACCATTTGTGAAGCGGAAGGGAACACCTCCAGCTTCAACTGCAACTACTCTTGCAACATTTTCCCCTGGGTGGACCACCATGAGTCCACGATATGCATCGGCAATATACAAATCTCCAGTTTTCTTGCTGAACTTTAAACCCAAGGGTCGACCGCACTCGTGCTCCCTGCTTGGATCTTTTGAGCCTCTACACTTCTCCAAACTTCATATGCAAGGATGAAAAATTACTAATTCTCCATTTTTAATATTGCAAGACATAAGCAATTGGTTTCAACTTTCAAGTTTCAACCATGAAATTCGGGCCATAATTGCCCAAAAATGACATGTATAAATGGTTTCCAAATTCCAACAATTTTCGCATATATTTTGACTTTACAAAGTATTAAGGCCTTTAATTTATTAGTGTTTTGAGCTTTTAAATCTCTAGGTTCACATAAAGGTTCGTGTGCGAACAAAAGGTTTTCTCAATATTTATGCTATATGGAAGTTTTGATTAAAGAATATACTAACTTGAAGCTGCTTATAACGCTAGACTTAGCCAACTTTTTCATTCAATTTTGAAGTGACTCGTGTCTTACAATAAGAAAAAGCACAAACGACCCATATACTTGTATGCCATTCATTAATTTTTTATTTTTATTTTTCAACGCATTGAAATTTAAGGGGTTTAGACACATACACATACTCATCTCTAAAAAGGACAGCTATACTTTAGAAAGAAAAAAGGAAACATGTATACAAGAATATTATTAAGATGATAGTAATTTTGACCCCAATTATTATTCCAAATTATAAGGCCTGCAACAGTTAAATATGTACATGAAGACAACTGTACCTTCATTTATGTCCCAGAGACAAAAGAACAGAAACTTCATTTATATCCAAGAGACGAAATAACAGAAAGAAGAAGTTTCTAGCTAGAAAGGCAGATCAGCAAGACAGAAACTAACAATTCAGGTGGAGACGTTGAAGCAAACTCAATCCAACGGTGTTCCTTCTCCTCCCACTTCAAGATCCTTCCATCGGAGACACCGGTGTAGGGCCCATCTCCATTCGGATCAAATGTTATGCTTTCCGGCCCGACGGCACCATCAAGTGATATGAACTCAACGTCTTCATCCTTCAATGCAATCACAGTTGAATTATCATCCTTTAGAATTGGAGAGAAGACAACCGCAGCTGTGGCAACAGCAACAACAATCACTACTAAAATCTTACTTCCCATATATGGGATGATTCTCGTCACAATGCACTGCACCTCGCTTGAGGAGTCTTTGGTGCTTTAGGGGGATGGGGTTTATAACTACTGGATATCTGAGAGTAATATATTATTTCGTCATCTTAATTATTAATTGGAGTGGAGATACTGTACGTGAATAAATGATAGCACATGGGGAGATCCGGTTGTTCTATTTCTCCCATGGCTGTTTTCATGAAGGGTTTTGTATTGTTATTATTAGACAGCATGGGAACAAATATATTGTAGAACACTGCAACTTCATTATGTGCGTCGTTATCTCCTATCGGCCTAACAATAACTAGGGGGGACTACCGGGGAGGGCGTTAGTACTTGTAATTTAGTGGATTTCTCTAATTTTATGTACTGACTGCCTCAAATATAATTAATTTAAGTATCTTAATATCATATCACTTATATTCTAGTTATTCGATTTTGGTGTTTTTCTTTACTTGATGTTGGTAAAATGTTTTATATATAATTAATCTATATCTCTACTATTTATAAATGCATGGATGCAAAAGGTGTTACACTCTATGTCTAAATAGTAAACAGGTCTTTCTGCCGTTGGATCGAATTGATTTGTGGTTGGATGTGAATCGCTAGACGAAGCAACACTATTATTTGATTTTTCATCTAATATAGAAACAAATTGAATAACACATCTATTTGTATCTCTGGTAAATTAAACAACATATTTTAATTGTCTAATATTATTTTGTTTCTTTATTTGCCCATATTTGAGGGCATCTTATGCTAGTTTAAGAAAAAAGAGATTGTATTTGATATGTATAAAGTGTAATATAGCTCCAAAACAATAATTTTATATTGGCCCTCTTAATTAATTACCGCATAATTATTTTTTTAATATAATTGTCTAATATTTTACAAAAAAGTTAATTTTCTATTTTTGAATAGATTTCCGCCGTTGCATACTTGCATGGAGAACAACTCTCGTTTGTTTTGATTTTGAGAGCTGAGATGCTGAGGTAGGCATAAACAGAATCCATTAATTTTCTAAAAAGCTACCATATTTTGCTAGCTTGACCATACATTCTCAAAAGCTATATATTATGAATTTACGATTATTATCTAATTTCAGAGCAGTATTTAAACTATTTCTTTCAATTAATTCATATGCCCAGTGTTTATATTATAATATTTTTTTCATATTTGGAGTTCATTCAATCAATAAAAGATTATTTAGTTTTTTTTTTTTTTTTTTTTTTTTTTTTTTTTTTTTTTTGAAGGCCGGCAAAATGCCGATAATTTTCATTAATAAAACAAAAGGTAATCTCAAAGATTATTTAGTTACAATCTAGCATTTTGCAGACATTGTTCATGAATCAAGAACAAGAAATTAATAGAGCCTTTTGGCGATTGTACGGAGAGATTCTGTATGGAGAGCAACGAAATAGGTGATTCTTTGGCGATTGTACGGATGAATAGCGAAGGATGGCAAACCGTTCAACCCCGCCGCCGCTCTGGACCGCAGCGACCCTATCTCGCTTCCCCTCCACAGCAAGCTAAGCTCTATCAACCTTATCCTTCTCATCCTACTTACGCTCAGGTTGTTTCTTCTTCTCCCCCACCTGTTGTCCCTGCTGCGCCCCCTCCCCCCCGTTCTGCTGCCCCTAATGTTCCTGCCTCCTCCTCTGTTCCCCCTGTCTCCTCTTTCCCCATCCCTCATGTCCAAGCTTCTGCCACAAACCTCAACCCCCCTCCTGCCACTACCAAACCCAGCCACCATGCTCCCCCCCCTTCCTGCCAGGCCTGTGCCTAGAACCACCGCAGCTAGGGTAGCCAACCCTCCTGCTCACACCACCAACAACACTGCTACAATCCACTTCACTTTTATCTCTCCTCACAGCCCAACGCCGTTACACTCCCCCCCCTCTCCCGACTTTAGCGAGTGGAAAGGTCGTTGCTTTCGCTGCTTCAGAACAGGCCATGTCATTGCTAAGTGTACAAACCCCTTCTCCTGTGCTAAGTGTGGTGATGACGGTCATACCTTTTATCAGTGCAAAAAAACAGATCACTATCATCCCCAACAGGCTGCACCGGCCCCCATTGCACCCTACTCGGCAGCGTCAACCGACGGCTCCCCCTGTGCAATCTCTGCCAACCCCACGCCCCCAACCAAACACCCCCACACCTTCCATCAGAGCTAGAGGTGAACCTGTTTAACCTTCTAGAGGGTCCTTTTCCCAACCTTAATCCTATAATGCCACTTGACTGCGAACGACCTGATGTGATCTCTTGTTTTCTACCAAGAGACGAGCCATACTTTGCTGAACTCGATAGGCTCTCTAAAGCGATCATTCTCAGCATCCCACGAGACTTTGAAGTAACTCTCTCCTTAGACCAGATTGCAGAAAGAGTTGCAGCAACTGGGCTTGTCTCGGCTTCTGAACTTGCAATAGCTGAATTGCCGGGTGGTAAATACTTAGTGATGCCACCTCCAGCTGTTAGTAATCTGGAGCTATGCTTGGCTTTTAATGATTTCTTTTGGGAATTAGGTTTTGAGGTTCAATTATGGTCTCCATTAATTGATAAACAAGTTGTCATTCCTTCCTACACCATTTGGCTTGACCTTATTGGTGTTCCCCCAGAGCTTTGGCTTGAATCGAACATTAATGGCCTTATTGGTGTTCCCCCAGAGCTTTGGCTTGAATCGAACATTATAAAGGCTGTCAGCTCCTTTGGCTTATTCCTGGGAACAATTCAAACCTATCAAGTGCAAAATTTAGATATTTAGGGGGTTGTAGTTGCCACCACTGATCTCAAGAAGATACCATATAAAATTGCTCTCATTGCGGGTGGTACTGAATCCATGGTCAGGGTGATTCCAAAGAAATGGGTTCACCGTCCTATCTATGCAACCGCTGATCTCCCACCCCCCCCCCCCAAATCGATTGTCAGACCCTCGGAGCGTCGTCGCATTCCGTCCATACCAACTCCCTCTTCTTCTGCATCCCTTAATTCTGATACAAACTGGTTAATTGATGGTGAAACCCTCACTATCAAATTACCGGCTTTGAAAGAGATATTGCGTGGTGTTAACGTTTCTCATATACCACCTGACATGGCTGCCGCGATGACTGGAGACGTAGGGGCGCTGCGATGGAATAATGAAGAACAACGTGCTTTGCACGCGGCACGTGGGAAACAACCGTTACCTGCAGACGTTCCATTACATCACCATGGCGTCACTGTCTCCTCCAACCCACATCAAACATCTCCTTGCATGCGCTCTGAAAAGCGCCCACGTGACTTGATGCAGGTATCAGCTTTCTCCCCAATACGTTCAAATTCTTTGAGCTGTGATAGGATCATTGAGCCTGATTTGCTTTTCCTAGAGACTGTACTTGGGTCTTTGTCTAACACTGTTTTGGAAACTGAGGTACTGTGTATACAAAATGAGTCTTGTCATTTGCCACAGCAGAATGTTGGACCAGTTGTACCTGTTGGCCATGTAATTGGTTTGCAGACTGATATTTCCCACATTGACCAAGGACCCACCATACATGACCTAACTGAAAACGCTGCCCCTACTGTTCTTAGCTTACAATTGGAATCTTTGACCACCAATGCTTTAATTAACCCTCTTTTAAAATCTTTACCCCTTCTTCCAACTCAGCATACTCGCAAAAATAAAAAACAAAAAGCAAGTGGTGTCTCTTTAACACCTAAAAACTCCACACCAATAGCTACGGCAGATCCTTTTGCTTTTGTTGATGTGCCACTTATGTATGCAGAAAGCATGGTTTTAGCAGATTTAATAGGTATCCCTGCTTTTAATATTCCTAAAAATATTTTGGAACCTATTTTGGGCCAGGAAACACTTGGCAACAAAAAACAAAGGATCGCTTTTAAAGACAATGGGAAAAAATTAGCTCATCAAGATACCTCCAAAAGATTCACAGTTACTTCCTCTAAGGCCATTCGAATTGCATATGGGCCGAGTAGCTCCTCAATTTTCAAACGTCTGGGCCTTGCCCATGCTGATCAATATGCTGGCCCGGTGGGAGATTATGGGCTTATTTTTGATGTAGCAACTTCTGACGAGTTGGGTTTTGAGACCAACTAATCTCTGTTTCTCACTGCTTCCTCTTTCTTGTTAAGTTAGACGACCTTTTTGTTATATGGATTTAGAAGGATTTAAGAAAATTAAGATTCTTAGTTGGAATGTTAGAGGTTTAGGCGATTCAGTAAAATGTTTAGCTGTTAGGGAAGCAATCCGCTCATCACGTTGTGATATTTTTTGCCTTTAAGAGACGAAACTTGACTGTATTAATCTTAATCATGCTTTACTTTTTTCACCTTCTTATTTTAATTTTCCATTTGTGACTTTGGATGCTATTAGTACTAGAGGTGGATGTTGTATTGCTTGGAAAAGATGCTTTACTCTTCTTTCTTCTTGGGTTACTTCATATTCTTGCTCTGCTCTCCTTTGCGATTCAAGAACTAATACAACTTTTCTTGTCACTAACGCCTATGGTCCACATCAAGATGCTCAACGACGAGTGTTCTTCGAACAACTGCGCTTTAATGCCTCGTTAGTGGACTGTCCATCAGTTCTCCTAGGCGATTTTAACGTTGTGCGATGGATCATTGATCGCTCCAATCTTGCAACAGATTTCTCCATCATGGAAGCATTTAACAACCTCGTCTCTGACTTACAAGTTGTTGATATCCCCTTAAAAAATAAGAGATTCACTTGGTCCAACAAACAACCTTCCCCCACTCTTTCTAAGCTTGACCGTTTCTTTTTAACAACTCACTGGATTGAACATTTTCCACTAATAACTTTAGAACCTCTACCTATGGTTGTCTCAGATTACTGCCCCCTTCTTCTTCATTGTAGGCAATTCCCTACCCAACCTTCTGTGCCAAGACTGGAGAAATTCTGGTTTAAGTATCAATTTTTTCAATCTCTGGCCGATGATTTATGGGCCCAATCTCATCCCTCTTTAACTCCACTTTCAGATTTTTACTCTAGATTAAACTCTCTACATGAAAACTCTAGTAGTTGGCATCGCTCAAACTTCTCCTCCACAGACTCTCAGCTGCTGAACTCCAAGTTCTTCATTGCGCTCTTTGACCGATTAGAAGAAACTTGCCCTTTGACTCAGTTTGAATTTTGCATTAGAATTCAGTTGCGTGAACGTGCTTACGAATTGTCAAAGATAGCTGAAATTAAGTGCAACAACGCTCAAACTGCAATTGGGTTAAACTTGGCGATCGTAATACTGCCTTCTTTCATTCTTTTGCTTCTGCTCGTGTAGCAAAGAAGAAAATAACTGAAGTTCATGTTCAGGGACAGATTATTCGCGATCCAACTGCTATTCTCTCTTCCTTTACTGATTTCTACAAAGCAATCCTGGGCTCGGCTTCTACCACCTTACCTTTTCGGCCTACTACTCTCTATTCCACTGATATTTACTTAACTTATCTAGATGAGCCTTTCACTCTAATTGAAGTTAAAAATGCTGTCATGTCTTTATCTAATGGAAAGGCAAGCGGCCGTGATGGCCTTCCAAACGAATTTGCCAAACTCAAATGGAATTCTATTTCCAGCAATCTCATGCAAATCTTTGAAGAACTTTATCTCGGCTCACTGGACTTATCAGATTGCAATAAAGCAAACATTGTTTTGGTTCCAAAGAAAGAACAATCCCTGTGTCTAACTTATTTCCGTCCTATCAGTGTTATCTCTTACATTCCCAAACTTGTTTCTAAAGTTCTCACTATCCGACTACAGAAGGTAATACCTGAACTGATCTCCTCAAATCAAACTGGCTTCCTTAAAAATCGATTCACTGTGGAAAATTTCATTTCGGCAAGAGAAATGCTGCATCATCTGACTTCTTCTAAAGAACCTGCGATTCTACTAAAACTAGATTTCTCGAAGGCCTTTGACACTGTAGATTGGAATTTTCTTTTTCTTCTTTTATCGACCAGGGGATTTCCAGCAAAATTTATTTCTTGGATTAAGCAACTTGTTACAACTGCCTCTTCTACTATTCTTATTGATGGTATTCAAAGCCCTGAGTTTCAACATCAACGGGGGCTGCGCCAAGGAGACTCAATCTCACCATATCTATTCATTTTAGTGGTGGATGTGCTTACAAGGATGTGTCAAGCTGCTGCAACTTCCCTAAATGTTTCCTTATCAACCAAATTGCCTTTTCCCTACCAAATCCTCCAATACGCTGACGATACTCTGATCTTTGCTACTGTGAAGGCATCTGCTCTGCACACTGTCTCTCTTGTTCTCAAACTATTCTCCAACATCTCTGGCTTGGCAATAAATAATGAAAAGAGCGCTTTTGTGCCTTTAAACTTCTCACCTGAGACTGTCGATGTTGTGCAAAATATCTTAGGTTTCACGCCGACTGAGCTGCCGATCACTTACCTTGGAATGCCCCTAACTTCATGCAACCCTAGTAAAAGCTACTTCATGCCCTTACTTGACAAAATCAAACGCAGATTGGATGGTTGGAAGGGGAGACTACTTTCTAGAGCGGGCAGACTGCAACTGTGTAAATCGGTCATTTCTTCTATCCCTATATACTTCATGTCTTGCTTTAAACTGCCTTCTTGGCTCATAAATTCGATTGAAAAAATCATGCGTTCTTTCCTCTGGTCATCTGGTAATGGTAACAGGAGGGGCATCTCTTTAATTAATCGGAACCTAGTGTGTATGACAAAGGAGTTTGGAGGCCTAGGAATTTCGAATTTAAAACTCAAGAATGTTGCCATGCTCTTACGATGGTGGTGGCGCCTGTACTCTGATGATGCCTCCATTTGGAAGATCACTGCTTCACTGCTTCACTGCTTTTTTCAAGAAGATATAGAAACGTGCCGCCACTGCTCTGGATCAAACATGGTTCTTTCTTTTGGAGATTTCTATTATCTATCCGCTACATCTTTCAATTCTCCACTTGTTGGCACATTGGCAATGGTTTAAAGGCCTTACTATGGTTTGATAATTGGGGCATGGGAAATATTCTATCACTGTCGGATCTCAAAAAGAATCAACATCCTATGCACTGCAATCTCACACTAGCACAGGCTCAGCGCAACTTGCATTCTCTGTTTCCGCAACCTTACACTCTCTCTCACTTTAACTTGGTTCAATCTCATAGCAACCTATCATTGACAACCTCTACTGACTCTATGTACTGGAAATGAAACCCGGGTGGACTTTTCTCTGCACACTCAATCTATAAATTGTTTGCAAATGCTGGCAAAGTAAACTCGCACCTGCTCTCCGTCTGGAACTTCAAAACAACCCCCTCTATTCAACTATTCACCTTCTTCTGGTTTCGAAATAGACTGCTAACACATGATCGTTTACTGAGATGGAATTGCTCCGTAACTCCAGGATGCTCCCTTTACAATACATCTACACTTGAAACTCCCTTACATCTCTTTTTCAATTGCAGTTTTGCGCAGGAAGTTTGGCAGCAACTACATCGGCTTACCGGCATACCACTACCAACAATTCTTGATGATTGCTACTTAACCTTCCAAAGCACGATCAACTCCACTGGCACAAGGAAGATGCAGACTGCAGTCTACTTATCTTGTGGAGCTTGGTGGCTTTGGAAAGATAGAAATGCACGAATCTTCAGAGGGGACAAGCGCTCGGCCAGGACGATATCACAAGACGTTTTAATTTGCGCGAGAGATTGTTTTAGATACTGCTAATTTTTACAATTTTCCATTTTTCTTTTCCTTTTCCTTCCTGTTTATTTCTAGGTAGCTACTACCTAGCTTTTCTAAAAAAAAGAAATTAATAGAGTTACAAGGTGTGCGAACTTCCTCTTTTTTATAAACAGTCATTTCATAGTGTACTCCAATGCCTTTGTGAATTGGCTTTACTTAAGATAGGTGGAACACTTGATTAAACTGAAAATTCGAAGTTTCAATTATTCTTTTGTCAATACACAGAACAGACCGTACATCATTACTAATACAACCTACCCGTCAATGAAAATTCCAGAAACAAGTGTATTATGATTGAGGCTATTTGTGTCCCACTTCGGGATCCATACACTGGGATAGGCCTTTTCCGTGTTCTCAATTGTTTCTTCCTATTTCTATGCTAAGTTATTATGATGGCAAGTTGGCAACTACATTTCTTTATTGTGACAAAGCATAATCATCAACTAGTTCACTTGTCCTCTTGTGCCGTTGTGCGTAAACATGTTGGGCTGAATAAAATGAATTGTGAATGAATTTTAACCTAAATCGGATCCTTTCTCAAATGTTATTCATGTGGGGCAGTGGGCTACAACCCCTCTCTACAAAGACCCAAAGCAACATAGCCCAAACCAGGTGAAGTAAAGTAGTGTGTCAAAGACTCAAAGAAATATAATCTGCTATAAATTATAAACACTTTATTGGCTACTTTCAATTTATCAAATTGTTTGTTCTCATTTTTATAATCTAAAACGGCCAACGATCGAAGCAATAGAACACCTCAAGCTGAAGACTTGACAATTTCAGAAAATAAATTATATAAATCATTTGTTTAATTTCAAGCCAACGATGCATTAAGAGTGTCATTTGTTCAATTTCAGCACTAGACCAAATTAACCAATTTTTAACATTAACATTTAAAATTAATTATGCTAAATTTGTTTCAAAAATGTCACAATATTGGATTTTTGTGGTGAAATTTTAGCGAAAACATTTTCGATACAACATTCATGAGCAAACAAAAATTATGAGGTGTAAATGTAATTTGGTTAATTTTACCAATCTGATAGAGAAACAGCAACAAAAGCTTTATTTTAGGCGGTCCGATTTAATGCGTTTGCTGGTTTCATAAAACAAAAAAATTATATATATATATATATATATATAAACACTAGCAACCATAAGTATAATTGAAATACTGAAGTATAATATAACATAGAAAATGTACTAATTTTTTTAAAAAATATAATACATATGGTTTCATATTGTTTTTATAATCATATCTATTTAATTTAAAAAAAAACAAGAAAAATAATATCCCATTTTTGAAAAATGTTTTATTCCTTTTTTTAAAACAAAATTCTTACCCAAAATATTCTTAACAGATTATTAAAGTCTAATTCGTACCTAACTAACTAATGCTACGGTCCTGGTTTTTCAGCTAGATTAAATAAACCCCCATTGGTAAAATTCATTAAATTCAACTAACGTGGCAATCATTATCTAGCACGTCCACGAGAAACTTGTTTGCTCCCCCGTCGTGTTTACAAGTTCCCTCCACACATATTCATCTAAAGCATTTTATTTTGGGAAAAAATTAACAATAACATCTTTTGTGAATCATTGAAAAGACGTTGACAATTGTTTACTTCCTCTAATAATGTTAGATTTCAATACTCCGCACATTGATTTTCTATCATACTTCTCCAATTTCATAATTTCTCAACTTTCCTCAATGTCATACATCTCTATTTTTGTATTACCAATGAAAAAAAAAAGAAGTTGTGGTTATTCTACCACTGACTCTGTTTACCGCAATTAAATTATACAAAGAGTATATCCACGACACTGTAAGAACAATTAAATAAAGAAAAAATTGAGAAAACCAAACTTAAACTGCAAACGTGTTTCTTTTTTTTCTTTTTTACAAAAAAAAAAAAATTGATTCTGTACTATCTTTATTCCCATAAATATTTCGAGAATGCTTAGGGATTGATCTCAACAGTTCACAAGCGAGCATAATTTTAATCGAACGGATCAGATGCCTCCTATTACTTTTGCTGTTTTGCCATATATGCTTTTGTCACAGATCAAACTTTACAGCTTTTTTTTTAGGAGGGAAAGACTTGAGCTGGCTTTTAAAATATAATTAATTTAGAGGCATAATAAATATTGATTTCAAATTCCTTTTATGTTAATGTCTGGGGTTTTCGTCTAAAAAATACACTAAACAATTAGGAAAAAGGAAATGTGTCAACAAGAACTCATCTCCATTTCCCTATAACCGCATATATATATTGATCAATAAAGTGAGAATACCTGTCTATTCTACAAAGTAAGATGGCCAAAGATTCTAGAAAGCGTGCTCTTTTTGTTCTTCTTCTCATCCCATTAATCTACGCCTTCATCCTTTGCTTTGATGCAGCTTCCTTGCGCTCATCAGGTATGCTATTTCAGCTTATAATTAAGCTTAATGCTTTGTTAATGCACACAAAACAACTCTATAAATAAATCGTAAACAAATCATTTCGTTTTGTTAAATGCAGGTGCTGTTCAATTACGAGAAAGACAGAGAGACACCGATGTCGGTCAACAACAGTCGAGAAATCAGCATGATGAGTTTAGAGTATCAAGCAAAAATCATGGCAAGGACGTTGACTTTACAAGTTCAAAACTACAACGACTGTTAACAGGTTGTTTGTTAATTACTTGTACCAAATAATTAATAGAAAAAAGGCTAAATTGATTTAGCTAGTTTAGATTGATCCAGAAACAAATCAAGAAAAAAAAAATACACTACCGGTAATATTCTGATTGTTAGTTAATCTTACTTTTTACCTCGATGAACTATGATGTAGTAATTAATTTGGAATTGAATCGAATAATCAACAGGGAAAAGCCAGGAAGAACTGCTAAAGAAAGGAATAGCTTGCATTGCCAAATCAAAATATGACATGTGCGTCACAGTATCGCCTGTCGCAGTGCACATTACCAAATCTAAAACCACCAACGTATACCTTACTGGTAATCAAAAGCTTCCTTCAGATAGAAACAACATCACCGTCTTCCCGTACCCACAAAAAGGAGACGGGCGTGCAATGATAAACACTTCCCCAGTTAACCTCCTTCAGGCCAACTCGGCTACTTCGCTGCCACCGTGTGATGTCAATCATGCGGTCCCAGCCGCCATCTTCTCCACAGGTGGATATGCTGGCAACTTCTTCCATGATATCAGCGATATCCTCATCCCGCTTTTTCTCACTTCCAGCATTCTCCGCCCTAATGTAAGTCTCATATTGACTGACTACCAGCCATGGTGGGCCCAGAAGTACCAGCGTGTTCTCTCTGCTATCTCCATAAATGACATTATATCTGCCCCGACTGATAATCCCCGAGGAACAGTTCACTGCTTTCCAGGGGCCATTGTGGGGCTAACTTATCAAGGATTCATGGCTTTTAATAAGACAGAAGATATACCAGGAAACATCACCGGGGTCGATTTCCTCCATTTCCTTCATAGTTCGCTTTTTCTTAAAACATATGGCCCACCAGCTGCAGTATCAAATCAAAAGGAGAAACCTCTTATGGTACTACTCTCACGCCGCAACTATAGAATATTACTCAATGAGGAAGAAGTAATCAACCTTGCTAAAGAAGTTGGTTTCCGAGTGGAGGTTGTCACACCAAAGGAAGCATCACAGCTGCAGTTTATCGCTGAGTTGGTGCACAGTTCTCGGGTTTTATTCGGAGTGCACGGTGCAGGCCTAACAAACATGATTTTCTTGCAACCTGGTGCTGTGTTGGTTCAAGTGATCCCGTGGGGCTTGGATTGGTTCTCTACTTGTTACAGTCAGCCGCCACTGGAAATGGGGCTGAAGTATGTGGGTTACAAGATAGATATAGAGGAAAGCACGCTAATTGAGAAGTACCCAATCGATGACCCAGTTATGGTGGATCCAGACTCTATACACATGAAAGGTTACGAAGTGAGCAGGCCTGTTTACATGGAAGGGCAAAATGTGCGGCTCAACTTGACAAGGTTTAGGAGTACTCTTGAGACGGCCATGCAGCTAGCTGAAGTTTAACTTGAATAGGATGGAATTAAAGTATAACACCTTCCAACCCTGAGAGCCGAAATTCTATACATACATACCAGTTCTTTCTATTCGAAACAGAATCCATGTTTATTCTCAAATAATCCATTCATTTCTGGGAAGATATTTGCACCAACTAGTGACTTGTATTTACTACAAGAGGAAATTGATGCAGAGAAAATTGTTAGTTGGAGGCTTGTACGTAGCCTTCATCGTGGTACAACATTAATTAGAAAGGAGATAATAGCACTCATAATTATTCATTATAGGTTCACTATTGTACCTACGACATGGTACAAGCTGGAACCTCACATCAATATAGTTGAGGCTTTCAGCGACAATATTTTTTTTCGAGGGAGCTTGACAGAAGCTGTAAACAACAAAGCTTTACCAAGGAGTAATCACCCATAACGCAAAAGACTTTTACTCTTATTATTGGTGTTATGTATGGTTTGAGCAGAGTGAAACAATGGAGAATATTCTTGTGATTTTGCTGAAATTGAAGTTATCTGGCACTCGATGTTTGTTAATGATAATTGAATGGACGGAGTATTTGGTTTCGTTATTAAGTTATTATTCAAATTTTGAAAATTTGTTCCAATTGTGTCCATATCTCCTCAAATTTGGTACAATATTAAATAACTCAATCTAGGACTGTAATAATGGAGTGTCAGTGTGGTTATATGACCCTAAGTGTAGCATTATTGATATCCAACTACTACTTATCTTTCTAGTAGCCCTTACACAAATGTCTATCAGCTATTCCCAATACAAGTGATTTTCAAACAACGAGTCGCATTATTCCCATCTGAGCAAATATGAGGATTCTGAAATGAATATTGTGATTTTTTTAATGATTGGATTAGTTTACAAATTTAAGCAGCTATGAAAATGATAAATGTTCAAGCACCACATATTATACCATCACCGGTACCATCTGATATTTTCCCTTCTGTGTTGTGCTAATTACATAACAGTGGCATTAACTTTAAATTGCATTTGAAAGAACACAATAACGAATAAGTCAGCTAAATATAGGAAATGCTATACTGGCGTATGAATTTGGAAAAGACAAACTCTTTCAACTTTGTTGAAGGACAATTGTTTTATTGTTTGACTGAACAATAGAAAACTATTAGATGTAAGGAAGAATATATATATTTTTTTTGTTTCTTCAACAAGAAATAACTTCGCATTTCTTGTTTAACTGTAATGATGAAAAGGTTCAGTACCAAAAGGAAAAAGTTTATGTTACAATATTCACAACATAATGGACTAAAATCACAACACAAACGACAGAATAACTTGGGCGTATAAACCTATGGATTGGTAATATCAACATGCATGTGGTGTCTACAGTCGGGCGTGTACTATAAGGCCTTGATCTCATTTTAGATGCTTTATCCAAAAGTAATGAAAGCTGTTATTAATTTATACTTCTTCTGTAAAAACTCTAAAAATAAATTCACGGAACCTCTTGGAGTACAATTTTGGATCAACTGCTGAGATTGAGGTGGGGTCATACTGCATAGATTTGTATGCATGCTCGAGCTTCTTACTGATATCATAATCCTGTAGAATATCTATTATTCCAAAGTATAGAATCACATCATGAAATTCACCAGCTGGTTCCCCAGTAAGAGGTGATTCAGTGCCAGCTCTCCTCACTATCTCTTCAACCTTTGCTGGCATATTGACTCCTAATTTGATTGTCGACCACCTGAGAACACAAAATCCAAATTAAGCAAGCATGTTATTTAAATAGGTGGCTTTTTGTAATCAAAACAAATCAAAGAACAAAGAATATATTATTTAAGACATGTCAAATCACTTGAAGAACATGACAACATGCACCAATAGCAAATGACACTCTCAATGAAGCTACAAGATAAAGCTAAAAGATAGTGATTTATAAAGTTCTTTTTTTTTTTTGAAGGTAGGGAGACGAGTGTCTCACCTACAATTTCAATAAAGTTCTTTTGTTAAACAGTAGTACCTTGTCAAGTCAGAGTCTTCACTTAAAGGTGTTCCATTGCTTCTTTTTTCAGTATCGTTGTCTGTTTTAAAAGTTCAGAAATGTGAAAAAGAAATAGCGAAAACAATTTGAAAAGCTTAAACTTGCTAATAAAGGGTTTATACCTGGGAGAAAGTGTACACCCACCAAAAGACTATAGTCCATGATTCTTTCTTGTTCCAAGAAATCAGAATCTCTTTCCACTTGCCTATTCACAAAAAAAAAAAAAATAATATTTGGAGGCTCAGATTTATTTTAAGATGTTTCAAGTACCTAGACACTAGATAGTGTTTGTTTTGTTTCTTCCATGAAAAAAATCAAAAGCAAAAGGAGGAAAATATATATATGCCAGTTGGCTATTTCAATTAAAGGCACTTAACCAAACGCAGGCAATATAATAGCCAGAAAAATGAGTTGTATCAATGAAGCAGGCAGGTAACACAAACTAAAGTATTCATTCATAAATAATTAATCTGAAGTAGGAGGACTAAATAAATTACCTGAAGAATTCCTGAAACCAAGACTTCTGCAATCTAAAAATGAAATTGAGATCAAGATCTTTCAGAGTGGTGGTTTCGTCAATCTCTGTCTCAGGTTTGTCAGTCGTTCGGCCATGTGAAGATCCCTTCAAGTCAAATCGTCGGTGGATGGGGTACTCACAGCAGAAAAGATTACCCATTATCACAAAGCGAACCTGTGTTAATTTTTATTTTAAAGTTAAATGGTTCAGCTATTTAGTCTTTTATTTTTCATGGTGTTATTTCATTATTTCATCTTTGCTGACCTTTCTCTGGGTGGCACCAACCAATTTAACACAGTGTAAACCAAAAAACTTAGTTACTAAAGTGTTCTCAAATGCTCGCACATGGTTGTAATAGGCTGGAAGCATCTTCAAGAGAACCTATTCATAAAATTAATTTTGGAAATCTTAAATCAATATTATCATTTAGACAAAAACAATTCCAGGGTACTTTAACAAGTGCAAAGGACCAGATAAAGTAGTGGAGAGAAACCTACCTTCACCTCTGATTTTTTCATTGTTTTTATCATATATTTATCATCATTAGTCAAGTAGAAGAAACTTCCGCTCTTCCCAGGTGAAGAAAGCTCTCTAAGTGCTTCATTGCCACAAATAGAAAGCATGTAGTCCCCTGGATCAACCTTGAATAACTTGCGTAGAGTCCTGTAAAGGAGATGACCAGATGCAACTATTACATCTTCTCGATGCTTCTGTGCTCCTGTGTTTAATTTATGTACTCTTCTATCTAATTGAGTTTTCCTCAGTATAGCATTCTTGAAATGTATTATTCAACTTTTATCAGAACAATTATTCAATTTCTCAGATAAAATTAATTTTTACCAGATCTCAATAGGATTAATGTATTCAATTTAACCACTTAAAATATTTGTTTTTTTTTTTCATTCTTTTTCTATGACTGCGACATCCAATTTCTGATCATGGCAAGGTTAACTGTTCAACTGACCTGAAAACCATGGGACAGTAGTCTTTCCACCGGAATTCAATTGACTGGTGAGGAGGTGTTTGCTTTGATCCTTCTGGAGGAAACCTTGTCCAGAACTTCTCTTTTGGATCAAATGCAGACGGCTTGAGATCAAGTGATGTTGCAGCAGATTGCTTCCCTACTGCATGTCTGTTGCACAAGTGAACAACCAAATGAAAGTTATTAGCAACTGCAGGACCTGTGAATTTATTCAGAATTTTTTTGGCCAAAGCACCATTAAATCAAGAGAAAAAAGACACAACTGAAGATTGATTGGCTAGAAAAAACTGTCTAACCACCACGATTTTCAGCTTTCCTCTGGACAAGTTCAAGTAATCTCATCACTACATACTAAACAACCATAAGTAAACTATTATTTAGGAGTTAATACGGAAAAACTATGGGACTCAAGTTTGAAACACATATTTGATATCTTCTACTCCATGTTTCACTTAAAAAATTCACAATACCTACCCCCCCCCCCCCCCCCCCCCCCCACAACAAAAAGTCTCCAATAGAAAACAAACGAAGCACCTGATCCCAAGTTGGAGATTAAGCATAAGCTCATAGTTCCTGTGGCCCTTGGAAATAGTTTCTCCCTGCCTCTTTATTTCTGGTGGTGGCCACCTCATCATCGGAGTCACTGGGCACACCTCTGCATCCAAATCATCGTCAAAATTAGCAAATGAGATCACACTTTTTGAGTGTCCTCTGGCCCACAGCTTCTTTGAGGATGGCATCACTGACAAAACATCTCCTGGGCAAACCTGAAAAAATAAATTCTGTATTATGACCTTGAGTGACCTTACTGGAGCAAAGAGGCAAAGACAACCCCTGAACTATAGACCTTGTACCTGGGTTGATTATAACTTTATTAGACTTGACCAGAAGTTTGTTGTAATTCAATAAAATTTCCTGCATATCTTTATAACTGAAATTTCCCGCATATTGTGAATGAGAATAAAAGGAAAATCGCGCACCATACTAATAAAGTACATGAAATGTATCTTCAAAATTTCTCACCAAACTAAAGTGAAAAATCACGATGGCAGCAATGCACTAAATATGAAGGAAAATCAAAAAAGAAAAAAAGAAAAAAAAAATAAGAAAGGGATGCCACCAGCAATTCTGACCAAACCCAACATTGCGAGACAACTTGATCAAACAAAAAATTAAGGACCAGGGTTATTATCCAGGTGAAACCCGACCTGCTAACATCTACCTCAAATTCACTTCGGCCAGTGGTGAAGTAACTCTCTGGGTCTCGGGTAGTTGGTGAACTGGAGTCAGCAGATGGATAATAGGCACCCTGTTGTTGGAACACCCCATTCTCCATGCTCCAACAGCCAACATAGGTACTACCATCAGCCCACTTGAATGTGCCATTTCCATTTGGTAAGCCATCCTTCCAGCCACCTTCATATCTGTTGATGCAGTACCATAATAGATTTGGAATGAATAAGCCTCACCAAGTACTACAAAATTTACCTGCTCATGTTTTCTAGCCTTGATCAAAATTAAATTATAAATGGCCTACCCTTTCCCTTCAGAGCAGATGACTCAACCAACTTAACTATAATATGTTAATTTAATAGGCCTTCCGAGTTCTGACCATAATACATTTAACAATGTACTGTCTAACCATATCATGCTTGGATCAGCAAACAACAAAGAACAGCATTGCTGTTTCAACTTGGCATAAGACTTGAAACATTGGACAAACAATTGAACCTTTGAACACCAACATAGTTTTTTAATGGTCATTAAAAAATGTAACTCATACTTGACTCAAAAATTATTGTTCTGGATATCCATACCTATTTCCATTTGCCCATACTAGAAGTCCCTGGCCATGAAATGCACCGGCCTTCCACTCACCAGAATAGTCATTGCCATTTTTCCATACATACTTGCCGTAACCTTCCTGAAAACCATAAACCCACTCCCCATCATAATAATCTCCGGTTGGAAATGATTTCTTGCCATGGCCATGCTTGAGATTCTGCGACCAATTGCCCCAATACGTGTCGTCCGAACAGCTCGTGTACGTCCCGAACCCTTCCATGAACCCATTAGAGAACTCACCGTCATACGTGGCACCCGAAGGCCACAAAAACTTGCCCCGGCCTGTTGCACGTCCTCGCCGCCAGTGCCCCTCATACATGCACCCATCAACCCATAGGTATTTTCCCATGCCATGGGGCCAACCACCCCGCCATTCGCCGGTGTAAAAGTCACCATTCGGGAGGCGTCGTTCGACATGTTCTGTTTGTTCATCTTCTGGGGAAGATGTTCCTTCACTATTGGAAGAATTACTAGAAAACATTGTAGGAAAAACGAGGCTTCGCCGCTTTTGGTGTTGGTGGTGGTTGTGGTACTTTCTAAGGAAGGGTCGGTCCCAAACTTTGGGCATGATAATGGGTGTAGAGCTATGATATGTTGGAAGGTGGCAAGGGTCTCATTCTATGAACAAAGGGAGAGAAAGAGGATTTTGGTGGAATTTTGAATTGGATTTGAATTAGTTTGGGGAATGGCAACCGAATTGGGAAGGAAGGAGAGAGAGAGATGGATATGGTAGGATGCCCGAGGATGGCGCACAGAGGCAACATTGAAGGGGGAGAGAGAGAGAGAGACAGATAGAGCTTAATTTAGGCTTATAATGCGCTACAAATGATATACATTGATTATACATTGTAGATTGTCAAGGGGAAGAACGGCAGCGTGAGTTAAAATGACAGGTGCAGGTGGGCCCATCCAAAACATATGCAACTTGTATATGAAGTTTTAATCTTTTGGAGTAATCTGACTATCTGAGCCGTTTAAATTGTAGCATCCAAATGCCATATCAGGAAGGACTCAGGAGATGCGGCCGTGAGAAAGCGTGCTTAGCTTTCCTTTGTCTCAAAAAGTGTTTTTCTCAAGTCTCTCTGTCTCGAATGCTTTGACGTTTGACCTTGGTCAAAGAAATAAGAAAAGTTCATTATAACCCTTTAGAATCCTCATAATTTTATAGGTCCCGGGAAAAAGTGATCATCTCACTAAACAAATAATGAAGTCCAAAATATAAATGTTAATTAGTTCGAGTCTTTGACCGGCTAGAATGGGCCTTAGCTTTCTAATATATTTGTTTTTTTAAATTATAAGATTATGAAAACTATTTTTAAATTAAAAGGATACAATCACTTGTATAGTGGTAGATAAATGTATTTGAGAGTAATTAATTGTACCCTTACTTATGCCAGGTACTAGTTTGAGAAACAGTACCCTTACTTATAGCCATATGGTTTCCACGTACAATTAATTATTAATACATTCGTTGGTGTTATTATTCATTCAAATGATGTATCATATTGTGGATAATGATAATATTATCTCAACATGTCATGTTACTTGCATGGACAGCACGCATACACATTATTCGCAATGTTTAAATAACACCAAGATGGATTAAAATATTAATTTATCTAAAAAATATTCAAGGTAGGATAAATTAACATCTAACAACTAAACTAAAATTTTGAGAAAAGGTAAGTACTACATTGAAAAAGTAAATATTTTAAAGGCCTGTTGCAAACTTGCAATACTATATTTTATGTTGTTGGCATTTAATAAAAAACAGATGATGAAATGTTAGGAGTTTGTTGCAAAAAGTCCATAATTTACCAGTTAAAAACTTGAAATATCTCGAGTCCGGGCTTGGACGTCCCTGAGTAACACTGGAAGGCTAGACCATGACCATGACTCAATGACGCTGTATGGTATGGAGAGCCGGACCTCATTAATTGGTCTCCTCGACCTTCCTCCAGCTCTAGGAGAGCATTGCATGGAGAGAGGGAGAGAGAGAGTGTGACGATTTATACTAAATCAATGTTTTCCAGTTGACTGATTACTAAACAATAACGAACATGAAAATGCTGATCCTCTGCGGCTGTGGCTGTGGCTGTGGCTACTGATCCTTCTCAGAAACTCCGATCGTATTTATCTTTTCTTCAATTCTGGTAATTATGATCTAAATGTTAGTATCTGTGAGGAAATCTTAATGTCTGGATAGAAGTCATCTTGGACTTGTTGATTAGAAAAAGTAATTTGGTTTTCTACAATTTTTTAGAAGATATTATTATTATTATTTCCACAATACATTTATTTTTACAATTTGAAAAAAAATGTGAAAAACTGGTAATACAACAACATATATAAATTTAAAAAAAAGTTGATATTATATGTACATCTTTTTCTTGAATCTTTATTAAATTTCTGTGACACAGAAATTTTCCCTAAATTGCTTTCATAATACCTATGAAATGAAATAGTTGATATATATAAGAACACATTGTTTATTAGTGATTTAACATTGAAAATATTGACTCTGTTTATATCACAAAGACAACACATGATTATTAGAAAAACTGCCGCATTGTAGATTCGCTAGCTGCAAATTTCCAGGTTCCTCAGTCGTAATTTTTTTCGCATTGATAGCCTCGTTGCACTTTGTTCAATGAACTTCTTGGATTAGGTTAACAATTTGGACTTACTGCTCATTTAATTCAGAAATCTATGCACCTACGTCATATAAATCTTGATAGAATAGGATCAAGTTATTTCATTTTTCATACTTTTAATTCTAAAATTCTTAATAATAAAATAATTGAATCTGAAGTAACGAAAGAACAATATGTACTATTTTCTCTATGCACATAAGAAACATTTGTATTTTTACTTTGTTTGATAAGCGAAATCAAGGACTTGACAAATTAAAATGTAATGCGATGTCTATCTAAATAACGCAAATTGTTGTTGTTGTTGTTGTTGTTTTCTTTCTTCTTTTTTTTTGTAAGTAGAAAAGAGTGGCATATATGTATCACATCTAGTGGTTTTAACATGTTGCTTGAGTTTAAGTTCTAAGCAAAAAAAAAAAAAAAAAAAAAAAAGGAAACATGTAAACTAGTTTATATAATGATTTTTTAATAAATGAACAGAGAAGTAAAGACAAAATAATTTCAAAGAATTATAACGTATGGATTGTTTGTTTAAATTTCATATGGTTTAAATATCTTTTAAGTAATACTTTTAAGTAATATTGCATCAACAATCATTAAAAACTTGTTATCAATGATATAGACATGAACTAAATTTTTATCATCTGTCATCTAAAAGATACATGTATCCTATGAATCGTACGTAAAATATTGAATTTCAAATTTAAACTAACTGGTAAATAGTCAAATTAAATACCTTGTTCAATAATTCCTAGATCATTAATTATTTGACAACACCTTACAGGAACCAAAGACCCAATCAATTCTCAAATTTTCTCTTGGTTTCCATAATTTATAGTAAGATAAATCAAATTTTTTAAAGCACCCCAGTTATCAATGCCTAACACAAATGATCTACTAAACCAAAAAGAAAAAAAAAATGGTAATGAGCCAACATGACATCTATTTTTTTCTGAGCCTTAGAGTAAATGCTTGTAATGAAAGCAAAACCTTCTTTAGACGTTCTTTGATATCAGGATCAATCACATTCCCATCATTATCGAAGAAGGTTTGTGGAGGCTTAGCTTCAATGAATAGTTCTGGCTTGTTTATGAAATGCAGATCAAGAAATACACCAATCTGGCGTATGTGGTACTGTGCTCGTTTCCCTCCAGAACCACCTGCTGCAGACACTATTGCTGCTGCCTTATCAGCCCACACATTAGGAGGTCTTGAGGCCCAATCAATGGCATTCTTCAGAGGAGCTGCAACCAGACAAAAAAAATTTGATCTGATTTTAAGCATTTTTTTTCTGTAAAAGTATTTTAATGTCATAGTTGACTTAACCAAGGAGTTGAATGTCAAGTATTAATGCCGCATAAACCAATGTGCCATTACATAGTAGAATCTGTCAGAACCAGCAAGTACCACAAGTTGTCATTTTTTTTTCTTTTAGTAGTGTACATTATCAAGAACAACAAAGCTGGTAAGCTAGTATTATACTGGTTAAGTTGTAAACTTGTAATGGTATTTCTGATAATAATTTACATAATACTTGATATGGGATTGAGTGTCTTTATGTAACAAGAACAAAGATAGAGGACCAAAGAAGAAAAACTAATTGTAAAACCCACAGCTCTAACATGATAAAATTGTAGAATTGGTGGTACATATTCTGGTATATTCCCACATTAGTCAATTTACCAATAAAGCAGTATCAATTGAAAACACAATCCCAGTACTAGTTATATCAAAACTAAACCTGATATAATACCAGTATCAATTGACAGGACAACATTTTGCATGATCTCATAGGGTAATTAAAAAAAAAATGATTCTTCCACAAAGAAGTGTTAATCAATTACCATAATTACCTGAAACAGAATAGTTGTATTCGGGCGCTGCAAACAGGATGCAATCAGCTTCTAAAATCTTCTGTCTGAAAGCCTCTACGACAGGAGGGTATGTACCATTTTTCTCAAGATCCACATTTACAAAGGGTAAAGGCTCTATATCAATAAAATCTATCTCCATACCAGGAATAGATTCTTTGCATATCTCAATGGCTTAAGGGGGAAAAAAAGAACAAGATGAGATGTGTTAAAATTACAAACTATCCCTTTACTTTTCTTCTTTATTATTCTGCATATGTAATATATCTGTTACCCAAGATATTAATTAATTGATCATAGTTCTAGTCTAGAAATAGTAAGAACCTAATGCCATATCAGACCTTCTCCTTTATTTAATTCAATTTAATTTAATTTACTTATTTATTTTGCAAATGGAACATAAGCATCATTACAAACCATGTATCATGAAAATTTAGTGGAAAAGCACCCAGCATAACTTGGGTACCCAACTTGGAAAGATGGTTTTGCCAAGAGTTACCAAGGTACCCAACTTTCAGATTCTGTTTATTGGTAATTTTACCCATTTTAAGAAGCATACTGATTTTCGTTTTACTTTCATTATTTAATCCAAATTCTTTAATACCTACTTCTACTAGGATATCAGTGACTAATAAGAATATCTATGTGAACCAAGCTTCTAAGAACTTCCCCAATCCCCAAGACAAAAATCAGCGCCATTGGGGAGTTTGACAGCGAATTTTGATTATTGGCCGCCTATTTTATATTATTTAAACACCCGCAGTTACTCTACGAGAACGGAGAACCTAGAAAAATAACCGATATGGTGAAAGTACGCAAAGAAAAATAAGTGTTTTTTTTTTTTTTTTACACTCAGACACGCACACGCCCAGGCTTTTGAGAGAGAGAGAGAGAGAGATACCACAACGGATGACGCCACTATTGCGAGAGGCGCGGCGGAGGGACCCAGAAATAGCGGCTACCTTGATTTGCGCTTGTGCTAGATTTGAGACAGAGTTAGACGCCATCTCTGCTTCTTCTTCTATTCTTTTTCTTTTTGAAACTTCTATTTTTGTGTTAAGCATCACTAGCTATCTTATACTGGATTGCGCTCCTTTTCAATTGTAACTACTACGAGTCTGCGAAGCAGAATTGAACCATGGGACCCACAACTAGGAATTAATACTGGAGAGATTTGTATGCACAAGTGTGATTCGGATGGGATACATATCGCTCTGGCTGTTCTCCTAATCTAACCCGTCCGATCTAAAATACCAGTTAGATCTGAACTGTTGGATTAAAATCATAAGGTCTAAAACACCATTCATTTGGTGATATTTGAGGGTGGAAAAGCAGCGGATAAGATTCTGTGTGGTAGGTGTGGGTTTTTCCGTAAGACAACTAGACAATAACTTGTTTGGAAATTCGATCACCAGGATGGAAATAAAACAATTCGGACGAATACTTTCCGAAGATTTTGTTTGACGGAAGGGAATTAATTGCGTCTGAAGACTATTCTGTGGCTGCTGGACTGCTAGTTCTTTGGAGCGTGCTTAATTCTATTGGTAGTTTGGAACACCTCACCTTAATTATTCTTTTCAACGATTATTTTTGTTTGGTTCAAAACATATCAACTAATGTTGCTGTTTCAATCGACATATTGGGAATAAGTTCCAATTATTTCTCCTCCAAGACAATTGTCAACCGCATGCACATAGTTGGAAAAATCAAAGAAAATCTTACAGTTTGTAACTTTGTAAAACAATTTCTATGTTTCTTTTAATGACTTTGGTTTTGAAGAACAGCGAATCTCAGCCCAACCTCATTTACATCAATATTCTTCTCTTACCAAATATAACAGCGAATCTAGAACATCAGAGATTTAACGCTCACATAACCCTACAAAGAACAAACGTCGAGGCGAAACAGAATGCAAGCAATCTTTCATGCTTGCTGAGTTGCTGTCGAGGGGGAACAGAACTCAAGCAATCTTTCATGTTTTTTAGCAAAGCAAACTCCTTTAGATATATTCATTGGAAATGCTTGGTAACAGTGAACCGCATGTTCATACTATACTGCATTTGCGCACCGGGGGGGGGGGGGGGGGGGGGGGGGGGGGGGGGGGGGGCGCGTGGCCGGACGGGTGGACACAGCCACCACAAAGTACAGCAACGTGGACAATTTAAAGGTCCTTGAGAAATACATAATAAACAAATAAATTCACAGAACCTGCTATACTGACAACTTAGCACAAATTATCTTTTTGCTTAAACATGACTGACTAATAAGAACCCGTCCAGAGGTATATATCTATAACCACTACAGATTTGGAAATTGCAATATGAATTAGAAAACAGCAATCCCAATTCCAACTCCAACTCTCAAACACACTACATTGCTTACATCCTAGATTTTTTGCTGCTAGGCATGTCATCGTCATAACTGCCGCCACCTCCATCGCCCATATCACCTCCATCTTTCTCAGCGTTTTTCCTGGCGAGGATTTTGTTGATCTTGTGAAGATCATTTGCTAGCTTCTGCTCTTTATTTTGCTTGCGTGTCTTCCTACCGTCCTGCATTTTAACACCGAACTGAAATGCCGCCTTTGGCATCGCCTCCTTCTGCTCATTGTAAGTTGCCCACTCCTCTTCTGTCTCAAAGTCCCACCTATGGAGACGTCCCTTGGCCTACAACAAACAAGGTGTATTAGAAAGAGATTTTACCATACCTGATCAGAGGCAGAGATGTAACATGAGGAAAATTTTGGCAGCCCCATTATTTCTCTAAAGCTCATCGAACTTGTACTACATTTGAAGGTAACTAAAATAAAAATACTAAGGTACACCCAATTTGATCCTCCATACTGTTCGACAATTAACAGCTGACCCTCATATTCTTTTCAAAAAGAAGAAAAATAAAATCAAAGTATTGTAAATTTGTATGTGCATATTGACCCCGGCTAACTAAAATTCTGCCTAAAGTATAGTCCCAGATAATGTAGTAAGTAATGACATTCCACCAATGGAATAGGAGGCTCACTGGACTGGTGTACTTTTAGTCATAAACAAATAACTCTCCAGCAGAATTAAGCAAGTTCTGGTCATTTCGCTATTCATATTTGTCTGTTGTCATTCTGTTGTAAACCAAGTTTACGAAACAAAAAAAAATAAAAAAAAATAACATACAAAAAACAGAAAATAGAAAAAAACAAAGCAACACCACAGCACGAACTGAAACATTAATGCAAGATGCTAAATGAGAATTTTCTTATCCAAATTTCAAATTTTTTTTTTTTAAAAAAAAACAAAGAAAACAATATGGAGGAGATATCTTACCCGACCACCCATGTCCATCTTAGTCAAATCAGCCTCATCATCACTGTCAACTACTTCATGATTATACTCCTGGTATCCAGGATAGCATTCGGAATAACTCTCTGAAATAAAATTCGGATCCTTCTCCCGAGCATCCTTTTCTTTCATCTGAAGGAGCCTCTGGTCATCCCTCTTAAAGACTGATCCCAGACCCCGATCCTTTTGTTCCTGGGTCATGATTTGTGGGTCCTGAAGCTCAACCTGGCCTGCTAGCATATCATAACCCTGCATATTTTGTTGGAGGTATTGCTCTGTGTAGCCAGCTGCCGCTAGCTGCTCAGCATACTGCTCAGAGTACTGGTAGCCAGCTGGCCAATCTGCCCCTGCATAACCAGCCGCCACCATCTGGGCTTGTGTTGCATCATAGCCTTCCTGTAAGAAAATAGAAATGGTAAACTCTTATCATTAATATGAAAAAAACACATAAATCATGCAGAATATAAATAAAATGTCAGCAATAATGACTTTTTTTTTTTAATTCCCGCATAATGACTTTTTTTTTAAAAAAAAAAAATGAGAGAAGGACAAGAAGTTTGATCGACTTTAGAAACATATTGCATATCTTGATCAACAAAGTAAATAGGTTTCCAGATTTCATGTCTAGCTAGCACAGTAAAACACGGGCCTTTTTTTCTTTATAACAAAAGGCATCAAACACTCCCATTAAAAAAAAAATAAACTCACAGTTGGTTGCCAGTTGTATGTAGGTTCAGAAGGTGGCACAGGGCCATAGACCGGTTCTTCAAAGTAAGACTGCCTCTCCTGGGGATGACTTGGCAACCCATCCATATCCTCTAGGACCGGGCTGCCGTTGGTTTCTTTGGTGGGAACAGAATACTCGACTCCTTCTCCTACAAATATGTCGTCGTCGTCTTCTCTTAAAATTACAGGAGGTGGTTGCTTCTTTTTCTCATTTACACCAGCATTGCTTTTGCGGGGTGGCGGAGGCGGTGGAAGCATTTCTCTCTCTAGATGCTGTTTACCAGAATGATTGGTTTGCTTGGATTTCTCTTCCTCGTCATAACCATTACCAGCAGAGAAATTCACTACCAACATAGTACATTCAAGAAAGAGGGCATTTAGTACCTTTTTTACCTCCAGATAAATTTCAACATTTGATTGCCACCATTACTCAACCTTTTTTTTCCCCAGATGAACACTGACAAGTTTTATTTAATTAATGAGAAATGTTTAAATTGAAGACTGCATTTGCATGTGACCTAGTTCCCTTTTAATAGGTCAAAAATAACAAAAATCAAGTAAGAGAACTTGTACAGTTCTGAATCTCTATATTGTTGACAAAATTTGGTCGAGTAAAAAAATAAAAAAAAAAGGAAAATATAGTCAGACATGACATGGCTTATCCTCAGTCCTTTAGTTTACGCTGTCAGCTGTCATGTGTAAAATCAACTGAAAATTACTGGTTGAAAATAAATACAATAAATCTTGGATCCCACTGAAAGATGAATTATTTAATCATGTCAAAGACACTATGAAACAAACTGTCAGATTGATGACTAGTATTAAGCTGGACTTAATAGCACAGGAACACTTAAATTGAAAGTTCACCTCTGGGATCTTTCTCCTTCTTCTTTTTCTTTAACACCTTGCCAGATGAACCAAGCCGCAAGTACGCCATAATTTTAGCTATTCTATCAAGGACTGAACCATCCACACTGACAGTTACCATTTCCTGAATACCAAGAAAATGAGAACAATCTCAACAAGAGTTATCCATTGGAGAATTTGTGCCAAAAGAAGGTCAAAGTCAAACCTCTGGTACTGGGCAATCAGCTTTACTTCTGTGGAGCACTGTGGGAATATCATGAGTAAATCCATCCTCCTGATTTGATTTTTTTTTTTAAAAAAAAATAAAACAATAACATAATTAGTCTCAGCTATATAAAAAATGATGGTCTTATGGAAGTAGCTATTTGGATAATTAAGCATAAGATGCCACATATCTACTACAATCTAAGAGAAAGTAACTTTATGAAATGAACACTCAGTTAAGCAGCTGTCTTATACATACCATGTCATAAACAAATGCCATCCGACCAGGAAGGAACATCTCACTGGCCTTGCTCACAACTTGGGGCTTTACTATCCATTGATATACTGACTACACCCAAGAAAGAAAAAAAAATAGCATCAGAAACTTTTCCAAACAAGATGAAATATTCATTTTTATAATCTCAAACTTCCAATAAATAACTACTTAGTGAAAGTACCTTTGCAGTAGCTGTACGGAAAGAAACATCTTTATCTTCTTTTGCTGCTCTGTAGAAGAAAAATCAAGCAAATAACCAAAAAAAACAAATAAAAAAATGTTGAACTATAACTTGAAAAATATGCGTACCTTGATATTCCCTCCTTTGCGTCGTCAGAATCAGGCTTCTTCTCAATTTCACTCCTGACCTTATTGAGCAAAGCATAATCCAAACCTTTCACCAAATGTGTGTGCTCCAAATCACCTTTAAAAGTTTAATGCAAGCAAAAGAGATTAGATTAAGCGGCTCCAGAAAGTCAAGTAAATTAAATGTTTCGAATAAAAAATCTTGGAAGCAGGATTTGCTAGAATGCAAATTAAATGAACAACCTAACAGGGTAACAGTTCAAGCCGGGATCATTTCATTCAGAGTCAACATAATAATGCAGTTCCTTTCTAAAGGGAAACAAAATAATGCAATTTCTTTTCACTGTACACTAACCTCCAAGGTATTTACTCTTCTCAATAGCTAGCTTGTGTGCATCTGCTGACCTGAAAAAATTAAATCGAAATATTGTTCAGAAGGAGAGCAAACAAGGATACCAATGTTGTCAGCTAAGCCCATTTATCCCAAAAATTTCTATGAAACAGTAATACTCCTAAATTAAACCCAAATTAATGAAGTTACAAAAAGGAAAACAAACAACTTAAACTAAACTATGTTCCTATTTCCCATCAAACCAGTACATGACGACACTGGACCTAAACAGGTACAGCACCTGAATTTCAGCACTAGTACAGTACTTGGAATAATTTGACTAATACATCAAAAGTAGAAATATTGAACAGTAGAGTGCTGATAGAAACCTACCCCAATTCAACTGTACCGGGTGGGGCCACAGCATGGAAGGCGCCGAGCTCAGTCGGCTCATAATCGGGGTTTTGATCTTCTCTCCTCTCCTTAGCACGGTCTCTGTATTTTGGAACATCTGGTTCTTCTTTCTTCTCCTCTCTGCATCAGAGAAGAAGAATTAGTCCAAATTGCAAACCACAAAATATAAATCTGAGAGAAAATAATTAAAATATTATTTTGCGAAAACTACTTACTTCTTGCGCATAAACCGCTCTTTGTAGCTACTCTTCTTCCCGGACGACATCTTCTACTTTCACAGTTTCACCTCGTCAGAATCAGAGATTTTTCAGGTTTTGGAGTTGGGCGCTACAAGGAGAAGAGAGGTTTGCTGTGCCTTTTTACTTTTGAGACCTCAGTTTTTTGATAATTTTGCCGGGAGAATGATGCCGCTCCGAGGAAGAGAGAAGCTGTGCATACGAAGAAATGGAAAGAATGGGAATTCTAAATTCGCATTATCAATCTTAGTGGGCTGCTATATATTGGGCTGAGTTTGGACCCAAACTTTTGTCGGCCCATTTACAGGGCCAACACCAGGATGGCCTCTGATTTAACAATACTGCATCTGCATTTGTAATTTTCTTGCATATTGATGAATTATGAATATGAAACAATTTTACTTAGCTCAATCAAACTTTAAATAAACATAGGTTGACCCTCAATCATGATTAAAAATTCTTAATCCTGGGCATATTATACATGTTGACATTTTCTTTATTTTGTGTAAATTAGATACCAATACAGTTAATAAAGTCTCGGATGAATGTGTAAAGGAGAACCACAAGCAGCTCACCAATACTTTCTGTGTGTATCATGCAATTAGTTTAATACATTATATTATACCTACTCAGTGTTGTATTATTTTTTTTTTTTTTGCACATCATGCAATAAGTTAAACATAAGCTGCACAAGATTGACGTGATGAAGTTTTTCAGCTATCATGTTAAGAGGTAGTTTTCTACACTTCAGCCAATAAACAATATATATATAGAGAGATGTGTTTCTCCGCTTCTACTATAGTATTGTCATATTCTTAATGTCCTTGCTATTAAATTTAGTTGATTTAATTAGATGAGATACTGGTGGAAACCAATTTATATTTTTAAACATATAAGTCAGTTTCTCCATTAGATTTCACGTAATGCGATGTAGTTTTCAAGGTTAGTTTAACGCTCTCCTCTCAATTTTTAGTATCATCAATTTCTGATTTAATTCAAAATTTCCAATCATATCTCGATTGAAAATTGTGCCCTTTATTTAATAATAATTATTTAACACTTTTTTTCTCCTCACTTGTGATTAGATACAATAAATTGAGAGTTGTTAAGACAGTCGATTATTACAACCATACCAGATTCTACGACTCAAGAAATTTTAAGCACCACGGACACCAGGTAAGATTTCAATTATGTACTCGAAATGTCCCATATACAGATATACTAGTTCTAGAAATTGTATCATTATTTGACTTTTATGAGTTGCCATTGACATCTATATTTATTATTTAATACTATTTTGGATATTTCATTGCAGTTGTTGTTTTTGGCGTGAGTAGACAATTATTTCTTGTTTGGCCAATGATACATTTTCCTCGGGTATTCCAAAGGACTCAAATCCAAGGCAGATTGCATGTTAATAGCACATGTTAGAAGAGTACCGTACACATTGTTGGTTTAGCACTTCATCTTCGGCTTTAGTCCAAACGGTTTGTGGGATCAATTGTGTTTTTCCTTTGCTCAAAACAAAGATATCACAAAGTCCATTGAGAATCAAAGAAGTACATTTAGCAGCCTCTTCTTAGTTGACACAAAAAAAAGAAGTAATTACTATAGCTTTCAGAGCAACAATTCTCAACAAGTTAACTGGTGAAGGCTTGTAAATGTAATTTTAAGTATTTGCTTGAGAACAAAAGATAATACATCGTGTCACACATTTGAGAAAAATTCATACAAAATTTTTAATATTTTCTTTTATAATCCCACCTGATAACCACCGTCCTCAGGATCTATCATTTCCATTATCATGCATTTTTCTCTTTTTTATTTTCGAAATGTGATGGTTTAAGCGCTAATCATCTTTTTATTTTTGTCGCTCATTCAATCATTACATGGATTTATCATCTAAGAGTATACTTCCCCCTCCCCTCCTAGCACCTATGTTTCATTCCCTCTCACCTCATATGCTAACCTCCCACTCCATCCTCTCCACCTACACCAATTTATTTTTAGAACAATTAAGATATTTATGAAGACATTTATTACTATTTTCTAGATAATTAATTTTTTCCAGGAAAATTAATATTTTTTCCCGGGAAAACTTTTTTTTTATAGGACATATTATTTGTTGGGATATTTAGTATCAAAATCTAGGACAATTAGTATTATTTCTAAGACAGTTAGTATCATAAACTTGAACTCTTAATATTATTTTATAGGACAATTATGATATGTACGAGGACAGTTAGTGTTATAATATAGGACAATTAATATTATTCCCATAAGCTACAATGAAATCATAAAAAGCACGTCCCTCCCATTGGTCTCCTCTATATGAGAAAGGCAAACGCATCATCGATGGCATGTGACATTCATTTGCCATCGAATCATTTTTTTTAAGATTCAAAATTCAAATGGTCAATTCAAACCGTTCAAGTCGTTCACCATATTAAAATACTCTTGGAGACCAAATTTTACATTTTTTCGATTTTTTTCTATTTATTATGATATTTTTAAAATATATATATAGTGAATGGATAAAATACACCGACGTGTACGGATCGTCCCCGTACACATGAGTTGTTTTTCGAGATCCAAAATTCAAACGGCCAATCCGAACCGTTCAAGTTGTTCTCCATATTAAAAAACCCTCGAAGATCAAATTTTACATTTTTTTGAATTTTTTTACTATATATTATGATATATTCAAATTGGAGGGCCTGAAATACTCCAATTGTAGTGTTTTTTTTTTAAATATCATAATATATAGTAAAAAAATTCGAAAAAATATAAAATTTGGTCTCTAAGGGTTTTTTAATATGGAGAACAACTTGAACTGTTCAGATCGGCCGTTTGAATTTTGGATCTCGAAAAACGACTCATGTGTACAGGGACGATCCGTATACATTAGTGTTCTATATCCATTCTCTATATATATATATAATCAGAATATTTCAAGCCCCTCCAATTTCAACACTTGTGTTATCTTTCTCATCATAGATCAGCTGCAATTGTTGTTGAATTTTTTTTATAAAAAAAAGTTGATATATATTCTTTACTTGTTTGTGGAAATTAATTTAAGAAAAAAAATCGGTGGAAAAATTTTTTTGTTTGATTCAACATCGCATACTAAGGAGGATAAGTAATCATGAGAATAACAGAACAGTAAAATTAAGTAATCATAAACATATATACCTCACAAATTAAATCAAACAATTTCCAAACCATTATGTGTGTCTCTAATAATGACCAAAAGACATCCAAGTAACAACTATTAAAGTTAAGTGGGTCAGTGGTAAAAATATTGGGCTGACTTCAAGTAGACCAGGAACTCAAATAACGACTGCATCATTTCGTAAAAAATATTAGATAACAAAGACCTCTTTTTCTATTTTCAAAAAAAAAGTAACAACTGTTAAAAGAACATTTAGATTTAAAAAAAAAGCGTATATTATTATTATAGATTTGGTTTTAAGCGTATAATGTAAATAATTCATCGACTAATTATATGTTATTATACAATATATTTGTGGTCACAAAAAAACAATTGGATAAGAAGTGATAAAACTTCGTAATGAATATTATCATTTAATTATTTTGTTTCCACATCTTTTTTTTTATTATTGGAAGGTCACAACCAGAATTGAAGTTTTAGCATATAACAGTTAGCACAATACCATGTTAGATATTGTGATATATATAGAATTTAGATTTACAATAACAGCTTTAAATATTACAAAGACTATTCAAAATTAATTAATTGGCTTGAATTATATCAATATAATATAAATAAATAAAATCAGGATCTATATGAAGCTTTTGACAAAAATAATAATAATAATTGTTACATTTTTTTCAGCAGTGCGACCAAACAGATATCTACAATTTTACAATTATATTATTTACTGCATGCCTTAATTGTGGGATCATTCGCATTAGGGCATTAGGGCATTAGGCACAAACTCATGTCATTCGCACGTGCATTAATTAAGAATTAAATTCTCACACTCTTTAATCTTTGAATCTTTGATACAAATTACATGAAAGTTGACATATCTGTGAAGCAAATATAAATATTAAGGACAATATTTTTTAATGAATTATAATAATGGGAGATTTAAAAAAGGAAATTCCATAATTTCAGGGACCAAAATGCGAAGAAGATATCAGTAAAGAAAAATCAACACTAGAAATATGAAACTGAAACTACTTCGCATCAAAATGACTGACCAAAATAAACAATTCGTTCGACATGTTTAACACCTTGCGTATAGCTCAACACCGAATCTCGCCTTTTCTTTTTCCGAAGAAACAAATCCGATTCCATTTGAAAACAAACTTTCTCCAAAACCCAAAATCAATGAGAAAGCTCACCACAATTTTCAGATCTAACAAGCCCAATCGAACCCTCCTCTCCAATTCCAAATCTCCCATCAAGCGCCATTGCAACGAAACTTCCAACCCAAAAATCGACTCCGCCTCTTCTCCTTCACCTTCTTCTTCTTCAATTCCAAGCGCTGATGCTTCTCCTTCTTCGTCAAATCAAAGAAGGAAGGGAAGGAGTGTACGCAATGGCGACCCCAATTCGAGGAGAAAGAGAATGAGGGTTTCTTCGTGGTCGGTGTATCTCATCGTTTCTTCACGATTGCCTCGAACTTATGTTGGTGTCACTACCAATTTCACACGAAGGTTTTTATACAGTTCTTAATTAATTTATTTATAGCGTGTTATTGCATATGTGTGATTGATTATGCATCCATTATCTCAGTTAATGTAACTGAACTGTATCGTTGTGTATAGGTCTCAATTACAAAATATATATGGTTTCTGAAATGTAATTGTAATTAACGTAGATGAATACTATCAGTCAGTGATAAGAAGTAAAACACTCAAGTTGGGTTCAGCAGTACTATACTGCACAAGGTACAGATAGTATTATTATTTATGATACTATGCTGGTACCAGTACCCCAGAAAATTTCTTGGCTTATGAATGCAGTTTCAAACTTTCAACACAGCACATTTTTATTTTCAGTACCAATCTTAGCCTCTCCCTATCTATCTTGATCCTATACTACCTCTAAATTCAAAGAAACAGATCACAGAAAAATTTAATGGGTTGGTCATTACTAGCTCTCTACTGTCTTGAGAAGAGAGTGGTTACTCACTGGAGCTTCGACCTTAAGTTGGTTTAGTCTTCCAAGGCCTGTTAGAACTCCCTTTCAGCGGTGCATGGTTAGATTGATCGGTTTAGGGTCAAATAGGAAATGTCAACCTTACACCTTTAGAAAGTGCCTTCATTTAATAAATGAAGTCCCTCTTCCCTTTGATTCCTGTGTCGTTGTATTCTGGTTGATTCATCTTCTCCTGACTCCTCTGAGGTTTCTCGTGCACTCCACCTTATTTTCAAAACTTCTAATTCATTCCTCCTGCTCTTGCCGCAGGTTTAAATTTTTTCATTAGTATAAGATAAGATAGAAGTACAGTTCTCATGAGATCACCTGAAAATGTTTCGAGAAAAGAGGCATACCTCATTCCTAAGCAGCCTAATTTGAGCACATATAGCTCTGTGCTAACTTTAATTGTAACACGGGAGGAAATTTCAGTTTCCAAAAGTGGCATTCTGTATTTTCTTTAATTCAGTTTTAATTTTTATGTGGTACACTCTGTGAGCAATCCCTTTAAGTAGCTGAAATAATGGTTTTTATAGGTTAAAGCAGCACAATGGAGAGTTGAAGGGAGGCGCTAAGGCTTCTTCTGCTGGTAGGCCTTGGTTCCTTGCATGTATTGTTCGTGGATTTGAGAACAGAAGTGAAGGTAAATATCTTTCTTCTAAATATGACTTTTTTCATCATACATATATTGCGTAGTGGTTCAGTATGTTGTAATGTTTAGAATAGGTAGGTGAATTACGAAAACCTCAAAAACAGTGCAAAGAAAAGGACAAAGCAAGTACTTATATATGGTAATTGTTCAGTACATTGTTTGCAATACATGCTTAATTAAGAACAGCTTATGTTTTATTCAATTGTGCCAAATGTGTGGTTATTTTTTTAAAGAAATAAGCCAAGGATTTTTGGCTGGCAATTAGGAAAACACATGCACAATGACCTTCATAACTAATCAAATATATTTTTAAGACAAATTCTGTTACTGATTAAAGTGCTTATGTTTGTATTGACAGCCTGTGAATTTGAATCAAAATGGAAGAACATCTCGAGGAAGTTGACACGGAAAAAGAAAGAAGAAAATGCTGTTAATTCATTGTTACGGCATAGAGAGGAAGCTCTGAAGAAAGTAGATACATCATTTGATTCAAGTCGCTTAAAAGTTGAGTGGCAGTCGACAGAATCTTGATACTTTGAGGATGTGCATATTTAATTTTCTGTAATATATTGTTGATAATTCAACATTTTATTAATTTATTTTTAATTTGTATTTAATAAAGAACAGTTGTATCAATGGTTGCCCCAACCATACTGTTGACGGAGTGTTTGTTTCGAGGATCAACTACAATATACTTTGCAAACCTATCAGCTATCGCTTGTAATTAAAGATTTATGTTCCCAGTTCTAAACAAAATCAGAACACAGACGCCTAATTTGACCATATGTATCAGTATCAATCCTCAACAAATACTCCCAGCAGTGAGATCCTCTCACTATACTAAGCTTTTCATCTAGTACAGTACAACCAGCCTGACAATTATATATGACTTGTGAGGTATATTGAATCACATATCAATCCCAAAGTGAACTCCAAATGTCCATTGATAGCTGACTTATGTGAGGTTTTACTTATTGCACCTCATAGATTATACAGTCATCAACAAAAAGAAACTTTATTTTTTTTTTTCAATTCAACAGAAAACAGTTATCGTCTACAAACTTCTAATTACTAAAAAAAAATAATTTAAAAACAACTAAAACAACATAATATTCGAAGTCTAATATCAGCAGCCAGTTAACGTAAGAGAAAGCAACAGAATAGAATATACACGCAGTGCAATTACCATGGCCAAATTTGCTACAACAAACCGATATATAATTTCTTTTTTCCCCGGATGAGAAATTTTCAAACCCACATCTTTCCACTATAAGCAGCAGCATAATCTTCCCCTAGCCCACGCACATCCTTTTCATAAGGTACTACATATCTCTCAAGGAAGTTTCTTTCAGACTTTTTACAAGTATAGTGAGAGGTTTGAAAAGAATAATGTAGTTGATCAAAACTTCCAAGGCACTGATATGTGTGAGAGGTTGCAAAGAATATTGTAATTGTCAAACCCACACCTTTCCACTGAGAGGACTTCCAAGGCACATCCGGATCACTTGAACTAGTAGTCCTCTGGAGAAACCCCCATCCAGCAACTCATGCACCTTCAGCTTCAGGGTCTTCTCCAGGTTGTAAGTTATAACCCAGAAGAGATGGGTGAAAAGAGACAACAGCCTGGATCTGGTCATGGATCTCCAGGTTGAATGTTATGACCAAATCAGGCCGCTCTGAGGATTTGATGGCGGTGAGGTTTGAATGAGCCGAGCATTTGAGAGCTCGATCAGGGAGAAGCCGAAGGAGGAGATGAGATACTGAGCAATGAAGGGCAGTTCCTTGAGCTGCTGGGATTGAGTGGAAAGAGAGTGGCGGAGGAGAAGAGGAGTCTGAAGCGGCGGAGAACAGGAGAAGGAGAGAAGAAATATGAAGAGATTGTTCCCTTTGCAAGAAATGAAGACATGATTTCGTGGTTCTATTTTCAAATCGAGAGCAGAGACGGCTAGATAGAGAGTGCTGGAAAATGGAGATCGGGTTGCCAAAAACATTGATAGCTTCACTCAGTATGACTGCCTGACTGGTGAGCAGACGAAACAGGGATTGAGGGTTTTAATTGAAAACGGTAGAGACCCTTCAATTCCTTCATGAAACCAGTCTGGGTCGAAGGGGTTGAAAGTGCATGCGCTTCAAAATCATAGTCAGTTATTAGAAAGAAGAGTTATATCAATGGATGCCCTAACCATATTCTGTGCAGAGTTTATGTTCTGATGAGTAACTACATTATCGTTTGCAAATCTGTGCCCTCTCCTAATTGAAGTTTTTATATATTTCCTAGTTCTATACACAATTGGAACACAGACGTACTATCCTATCATGTATGAATAAATCTAGGAGCACTCCATTAAGCTCCAAATAGAGAACAACTGAACAAGATATAATGGTTTAATCAGCAGCCTATGCGTTTCCCGTTTTCTTATTATAAATAGAGAACAAGATATGGTTAACTCAACAAATATATATTTCATTAACCACAACTTATTCTAAAGCCAGTCACTACAATTTTAACCAATACGTGCCAGTACCAACCTCAACAAATACTCCCAGTTGTGAAGTCCTCTTACTAGGCACTAGCTTTTCATCCAGTGCAAAAAGCCTGAAAATTATGCGCAACTTGTGAGGTATATTGAATTCACATATCAATCTCAAAGTACATTTCAGTTTTTCATTCTTAAATTGGGTTAAACATGCTTAAATCGAACCCTTTTGAAACTCTGACAAAATGAATGTACACAACCAAATATGCATTAGCTTTTTCAGAGCCAAAGAAGAAAAAACGAAATGCATCAAAATTGAATCCCCCAGGAGACAAAAGATTCAAAACTCAAATAAGAAATTGGTTAGGGTTCACAAAGAATCAAGATATGACATTGGATTTATTATCCCAATTTATTTATTTCAAATATCATTGGTTTAGGATCAAAGGTCTAGCTTGCATCTGATTTCAATTCGATCCATCAACAACCACTCAAGAGTTAAGAGGAATTTCAAATGCAAAAAGATGGACTGGATACATCCAAAAGGTTATCTAACTTTTACATTAACACAAGTCCAGGAACTCAAATAAGCTACTGCACCACCATATAGGCATCAAGAGACAAAGTGCAAAGGACCTTATTATGTTAATACATAAATAATACACTGATGGCTGACTAATGTCTGGTTATAACAGCTCATTGTTTGCACAGTCATCAACAAAAAAAAGGCAGCACTTTTTGTTTTTTCAATCCAACACTATCTACAAACTTGTAATTGCACAAAAATAATTTAGCAACAACTAAAGTAACAAAACAATAAAATCCTAAAATCAGTTGCACATTAATTGTAAGTGTCAGCAACAGAAAGTATTTGCCTTCATATGCAATGAAATTGCCATGGCCAAATTTGCCATTACAAACTGTAGTATACAACAAAATTTCAATAAATTTAGTTATTAATTATTTTCTATATCCCATCATTGCCAATTTGCCATTTGATTATGCATCTGTCATCTCAGTTAATCTTATCAAACTGTAGCAATGTATAAAGGTTTCAATTCCAAAATATATATGATTTCTGAATAGTAGTTGTAATTTATGGGTCAGTACTAGTAATCGGTTATAAGGAGGAAAAAGGAAAAAATGATGTTAGGTTCGGCGGTACTATAGTATACAGCACAAGGTACTGATAGTTTTATTATTGGCAAAATTTGATATAACACCCTCTAATTTTTTCTATCCGGATATAACTCTTCTAATATCTAAAACCGGATATATAACCCCTCCAATCATAATATAACCCCTTTTCATCGATTTTAATTATTTTTTAATATAAAAAATCAGCAGCATAAAAATTATGATCAAACTACCCTTCTTAGAGATCCTTTCACCTTCTGTTTGATAAATACAACACCAGATCCTATATGCCAGAAAGGTTTACGAATAAGTTCTTTAAGCCATAAGAGTGTACCGGCAACTGATTTCAAGTTTCGTACCGAGCTGTACCAACTCCAAAGACACAATTTATCTTTATAACAATCGTTCTTTTCATCCATACTAACATCATTAAGTGGGGTGACATGGACAAATAAAGAGGCAGGATCTCGGCTTCAATTAACAATTTCCAGCGAGGCTAAAAATCAAGCACGACCACAAAGTTTAGTTTGCAATAATCAATTCGTCATAATGCCAAAGAAACCAATTGGCATGTACATTTTTACTACCTTCCTTGAGGAAAAAAGATCTTTCACCTATCTCATTAAGTTTCAAGTTAAAACATTGTAAATAAAGCACAATCCATGAACTAATTAATTACTCCATATCTTAATTGTTATAGTCCAAACTTGTTTTCTGAGTGGCAATTGAACAACCTCGCAACATGATACTCACCCAAGCAAACCATACAATTCCTCTGACAAGCCCTGACACATTTTTTCGAGACAACAATTTGAGTAATTTTTTTTAAAAAAAATGAACGATATATGCGGTGTTCGATTAGGTCTTACTAAATTTGGAGTCAATCTGTATAATTTTTTTAGACTTTTCCAATTTTTTGTTCCTTAAAACTATTTTTTTCCCTTTTTCCTCACGTTTGATGTCACTGTCGATGACTATATAGAAAAAAAAATGAGAGATGGAAGAGATTAGAGATGGGGGTAGAGGTAGGGGCATTCATGTCTAATTGTATTGAAAACGTTTTCTTTATAAATAAATATGATTGAAATTGAGCAAAAGGGTTTATATCTCAGATTGAGAAGATTAGAGGGGTTATATCCAGTTTTGAAGATTAGAGGGGGTCATATCTGGTTGGTGAAGATTAGAGGGGGTTATATCCAATTTTGCCTTTATTATTTCTGCTATTATTCTGGTACTGGTATCGCAGAAAAATTGTCGGCTCATGAATGTGATTCCATTTTGCTTCCTTAAGTGATGGAGTGAAGGACAGAGACCTATTTTATTTTATTTTATTTTATTTTTTATTTTTATTTTTATTTTTATTTTTTCATGAAACCAACCTGATTCTTCCCTGTCTATACTGGCTCAAAAGTCAAGGAACTTACAAAAGAAAAACATATACCTGGTGAATATATATATTGCACCTATCACTAAATATTGTCAGCAGGCAAGCCATAAAAGTTAAAACGATCAATATTCTGATATCAGAGGTATATGATTCTGCTGTAAATAGTTCAAAAATCTCTCATTTACCACAATCCTTATGGGATTTACACTATTTTGACCAAACATGCCAGTACCAATACTATACAAATTTTCCCAGATACAAAGTCGTCCAGTACCAATACTATCCTAAGCTTTTCTTCCAGTACAACAGACCTGACAATTATGTGTTAACTTGTGAGGTATATTGAATTCACATATCAATCTCAAAGATCAATCCAAAACTACTCATTGCTTAAATTAGGGGAAACAAAGCTTAAATCCAAACCCACTTCGGAAACTAAGATAAAATGAATGTAGACAACAAAATATGCACTAGTGTTTCAGCAAGATAATTGAAGCCTAGAATCAGCTGCACAGTTAATAACTCGATATAAGAGAAAGCAAGATAATATACAGCTGGATTGTCATGACAAAATTTGCAATTGCAAACTGATACACAAAATTTTGTACCCCTGACGAGCAATTATCAAACCACCACCTTTCCACCATAGGCAGCAGCATGAGCTTCCCTAATCCCAGGTACATCCTTCTCATATGGTACTACATACCTCTTAAGGAAGATATATTCAGATATTTTGCAAGCAGTCGAAAAACTGCACTTCTTCAGTCCCTTTGCTTGTAATGCACTTGATACAGTATACCTTGGAATCTATACCCTTTGTACGCTACACCCAAGCAGAACAGACTGCAAAGCTATGTCCCTCGACTCAAACCCAGCTTTTCTGATAAGAAAGTTCATATTTGACTTTACCATATCCTTGGAGAGAGCGAGTACATAAGGGAACTTCCTGAAGGCAGCATGCACCTCTTCCTCTGACCAGCCATACGTTACCATGAAGAACTCCATATTCTTTTTTATTCTACCTTTACTTGAACTACCAATTGCTTTTAAACAACACAGAAACATTCTGGACCCCCGCAAATTCCCATCTCCTCAATTAGCTCATGTGTATGCCTGAAAGAATCCAGGTTTTGGCCATAGCAGTGTCTTGTAGTACCCACCAACAATGAGACTATATCTCCATTTGATAATTCATGTTCTTTCAAAAAAATTATAATTGGAAGAATATGTTTATCAATGGATGTCTCAACCATATTCTTGGCAAATCTGTAGCTTCTCCTAATTGACGTTTATATATATTTCCTAGTTCTATACACAATCGGAACACAGATGTACTATCCTATCCTGTATGTATATATCTAGAAGCACTCCATTAAGCTCCAAATAGAGAACAAGATATAATGGTTTACTCAACAAATATATATTCCATTAACCACAAAACTTATTCTAAAGCCAGTCACTACAATTTTAACCAATACGTGCCAGTACCAACCTCAACAAATACTCCCAGTCGTGAAATCCTCTAAGTCTCTAACTTTACTAGCTTTTCATCCAGTGCCAAAAACCTGGCAATTATGTGCCACTTGTGAGGTATATTGAATTAACATATCAATCTCAAAGTTCATTCCAAATTTTCATTCTGAAATTGGATTAAACAAGCTTAAATCAAACCCTTTTGAAACCCTGATAAAATGAATGTAGACAACTAAATATGTATTAGCTTTTTCAGAACCAAAGAAGAAAAAACGAAATGCATCAAAATTGAATCCTACAGCCGACAAATGATGAAAACTCAAATAAGAAATGGATTAGGGTTCACAAAGAATCAAGATATGACATTGGATTTATTATCCTAATTTATTTATTTCAAATATCATTGGTTTTGGATCAAAGGTCTAGCTTGCATCTGATTGCAATTAGATCCATCAACAACCACTCAAAAGTTACAGGAGATTCAAATGCAAAAAGATGGAGTGGACACATCCAAAAGGAAATAATATAACTTTTACATCAACACAAGTCAAGGCACCCAAATAAGCTACTGCACCACCATATAGGCAATCAAGAGACAAGTGTAAAGGACCTTATTATGTTTATACATAAATAATACACTGATGGCTGACTAATGTCTGGTTATAACAGCTCATTGTTTGCACAGTCATCAACAAAAAAAAGGCAGCACTTTTTGTTTTTTCAATCCAACACTATCTACAAACTTGTAATTGCACAAAAATAATTTAGCAACAACTAAAGTAACAAAACAATAAAATCCTAAAATCAGTTGCACATTAATTGTAAGTGTCAGCAACAGAAAGTATTTGCCTTCATATGCAATGAAATTGCCATGGCCAAATTTGCCATTACAAACTGATACACGATTTTTATTCCCCAGACAAGAGCAACTGTCAAACCCACACCTTTCCACTAAAAGCAGCAGAATAAGCTTCACCAAGTCCAGGCAAATCATTCTCATATGGCGCTACATACCTCTCAAACCAGTATTTTTTTCCCAAAGAAAAGAGCAATTGTCAAACCAATCCCTTTCCACCAGCAGCAGCATAAGCTTCAGCAAGTCCAGGAACATCCTTGTCATGTCGCACTACATACGTCTCATGAAAGCGTCTCTCAGAAATCACACAAGCACTCAAAAGAGTGCATTTTGTCTTGAAACCCTTGGCTTGCAATGCACTCAATACAGTATACCTTGGACTCAATACTCCTTGTGCGCTATAGCCAAGCAGCACAGGTTGCAATGCTATGTCCCTTGGCTCAAACCCAGCATTTCTAATAAGAAAGTCCATATTCGACTTGACTTTATTCTCGGAGATAACGAGTACAGAAGGAAACTTCCTGAAGGCGGCATGCACCTCTTCCTTTGACCAGCCATATGTTACCATGAAGAACTCCATGTTCTTTTTTATTTTATCTTTACTTAAACCACCAATTGCTTTTAAACCACGCAGAAACATTCTGGACCCCCTTGAAATCCCCAGCTCCTCAATTAGCTCAAGTGTCTGCCTCAAAGAATCTGGGCTTTGTTTGAAGCAGCGGCTTGTAGTACTCACCAACAATGAGACTATATCTCCTTTTGATAATTCATATTCTTTCAATAAATTTATAAGTGGAAGAACATGATTATCAATGTCGTAATTGAACAGCAACGTGTTCCTCTGAATAGTCTTTAAGAAAACCTCGTCATTATTGCCAACAAAAGTTCTCCAGAACAAGAGGCGTGAGAGAGTGTTTTTCATTAAAAGGGCATGTGGGTTGTACCTGATCAACTGGACTAGCACTTCTCCAGAGAAACCCGCATCCATCAACTCACGCACCTTTGGCTTCAGGGTCTTCTCGACGTTGCGAGCGAGAATACTGGGGTGGAGTGAAACAGCAGCCTGGATCTGGTCATGAGATAGACCGGTATCCTTGAGGAATGTGACCACCGACTCAGGCCGCTCTAAGGATTTGATCGCGGTGAGGTTCTTGTCAGCGGAGTATTTGAGGGCTCGATCAGGGGAGAAAGCGAAGGAGGAGATGAGATACTGAGCAATGAAGGGCAAGTCCGTGGGTTGCTGGGAATGGGATTGAGAGGAAATGGAAAGACACTGGCGGAGGGTAAGGGTCTGAAGGGGCAGCTGATGGCGGTGGTGGCGGTGGCGGTGGTAGGGATTCGGAGAAGAGAAGCTGATTAATATTTTGCCGGCAAGGAAAGAAGACATGGTTCAGGTTTCTGACTTACTGACAGGGAAATGGATGGAGGAGCGATAGATAGTAACTCAGTTCGATTTCTCCGCTAGGAAAGGGAATTTGTTGGATACCTCGTGCCAGTGAAGAGCGGAGGAAGGAGGAAACGAGGGACCTGTTTTGATTTGTGGGGTTTTACGGAAAACCCTAGAGGTAATCAAGTCGAACGAATGGGTCGTCGGTTCACCCAGTCTAGGTTGGCACAGGTGGTCGATCCGATCGGTACAAGTCTGCTTCGGATCCCCTTGCAACTTGCGAGTACTCCGGTTCCAAATTATTATTGCACACTCTGATTCATGTCATCTGTCTCTCTTTCAAATAGACCAGCAGCTGAGGCACAACAAACTAGAATTCACGGAGGCAATGAGAGAGGACTCAAGTTTTTCTTTTGGATAGTTTATATAATGTTAATATTCCTAATGGAGTATATGTAATTATATTATTACATGCTAGTCATTTTGGTTGGGATTTGTCATTTGTGTTACCTCAACGGATGTACTAAATTAAATCAGATATATACAAAGACATTTATGGAGTACGGAGATACACAACAAAAATACTAAATAAACAAGTTTGAGAAGCTAATTTGTGAGGAGAAGGTTTATGGGAGATATGCTATGGTGCATCGCGATCATTATCCGTCAATTATTTTACAAATTGACAAACCAAAATTTATATTTTTTGAAATTTTTTCTATTTTTTCGAATTTTCTAAAACTTTTCTTTTTTTGTTACCAACTAATAATAAGGAAATTCCAAAAATGGCATGTTTTAAAAAATACGAAAAAAAAGTAAAAAAATTTTTAATTTTTTTTTTGGGTTTTCTATGAGATTTTAATGTATAGATTGGATTTGTTTAATTAGATTTGTCAATTTATAAAACTACGACAAATATATATGGTCGCGATGTACAAAGACCTTAACACATAGTAATGCACCATCACATTTCTCGATTTAGAGATTTGGTTATAAAATGAGAGTTTTGAATAAAGGAGAGAGTTATGCTTCCTTCTTTTTATAATAAAACAAATGGGAGCTGGTGTCTTTTGATAATTTCTCCAAAAGCATCAGCATCACTAGAAATTCAGACAACACTATGAATTCATAAGAAATAAGACAGGCACCGGGTCAATAGGAATAATACGTCTTGAAAAATATTAAAAAAACATATAAAAAGTCAGGATAAATTCTTGAAATTAATAAATTGAAAGGCTCAAGTCGAACAAATCTGGGAGAGACTAGTTTTAAGACGGAATCGTATCCTCTGCAGTGGTTATAAAAATACTGCAATGCAGTAGTTGGAACTAGAACCGTCCGATCTAAATGAACGAACAGATTAGCAGCGCTCCAATTGTCCCTAAAAAAAGAAAAGAAAATCGGAACCTTTTCCATCTGTCTCCTTCTCTCCCATCTCACTTCAACTCGGCTCCCACTCGCTCTCTTAATGCTACCTATTACTCGAAGAAATAAAACAACACCAGCGACACTGATTTTCATTTCAGTTGCTCTGTCCTTCACATGGCCAATAAGAAAAACACCTCCAGGGAAAATTAAAGAAATATTAGTATAATGAACAAGCAAAGTATCATGATGCTAGGCACCTAAATCAAATAAATAAAAAGAACTTCATGCGAGGTACATTGAATAACAAATGCTAGTACTTGTATAACAAGAGAACCATACAAAACCCATAACAAAATTTTTTTCTTTGATCCAGATATTAAATTGTACAAATTTCTTCAATAAGTTGAGTAAAAAGGAGAACACATATCGACTAAAAAGGGGAAATCAAAGAATCAACAGCGTTTAATACTGAGCTTGACCATATCGAACAATCAGTGAGGATCTACATCATCGCTAGGATTCACGGAAAATGGGCTGCGCTATATCCAAAAAACCCAGGCAACAGAGCAGGGCCGCACTATCATCATCGCCAGATAGGCACCGGAGAGTTTGGTTAAGATCGAGGAGAGAGGAGAGCGAGTGCGAGCCGAGTCGAAGTGAGATGGGAGAGAAGAAAGACGGAAAAGAAACTAAATAGGTATAATTGGAGCGCTTCTAATCGGTTCATTCATTTAGATCGGACGGTCTATTTTCAACTACTGCACTGCAGTATTTTTATAACCACTGCAGAGGATACGAAATCACACGGGATCAGTGGTACTGCCACCTCATAACAACACAAGGACAGAAATGACAGACTGAATTTTGAATTGCAAAATCGAGATATGGCTTTGAGGCTCTCTCATCTCATGAAGCTGTAGGTGATCCAGGTGGGCGTTCTTTGCCTCCCACGCACAAAAGACAAAAAAGGACGAAGAGAACACGACTAAGACAATCCCTTTTGAAAGTAGTTGCTTCTCTGTCGGCCCCCTGGCTTTGCACCAAGGCTTAAAACATTATAGCCATTCCACAGTGTATTTGCATCCTTGTACAAGTCCTTTTAGCATCATTATATCATAATCAGCATTGCAAATAACTAAGATTAAATGACAGTCTATCAAGGTTAAATGACAATGAAGGAAAAGAATAAATTCAATTTCAAAAGGAAAGGAAGGGAAGAAATAATTTACAGCAAAAAAGAGGAGATATGACCAGCCATATGTACAGAGCTGATAAACGAAATTAAAAAAATAATATTAAAATGACACAAACATACCTGCTATGGCAGGCAATACTGTCTAAGCTCACCGAACAAAGAGAAGTCATGATTCCTTTAACAATAACACAAGTTTGATCTTATTTAAAACCAATAATTCTACTCAAGACCAGCAATTTTCATTTTATTTTCAAACTTATTAATAATTGCTGTGCCCATGCATATAGTTTTTAATTGCATATCAGAACTAAAACAAAAGGTTTCAGCATTGCATATGCAGTGCAAACAGAAACCTGAAAATAAGAAACATGGGTGATTACCGTAGATGAGATGAGCTAGATCTCTAAATCCACAATGCCTTTGGCACCTGCTTCATGGAGGCATCCCACAAGAACATTTGTGTCCATGGATCTGGCAGACAAAAACTAAGCTGGCAGTGTTGCGGCTGACTCTGCCCAACGGGATCATCACACAAGTTGTCAGTGCCGAGACCATATGATGCCAAAGATCTGCAATTTCCATTAATTCATTATAGCCCCAATAAATTTCAACTTCAGAATTAAGATTATAACAAGATGCAAAGTTAAATGTCCTTGTACTTTGTCACAGTGTCGTCTGTTGAGCAAGACCGCATCCGACCCAGAACCTGCAGGTACTGCACAGTCTACTACCCTTATAGACCCAGTACTTTTGTCACATGTATGTATATATCTAGGAGCACTCCATTAAGCTCCAAATTAGGGCACAATATATAATTGTTTACTCAAAAGACTATCCGTTATCTGTTTTCTTATCACAAATTTGAAGAAACTAACTGTAGTGTTTAGTGTCATCAAGGTGAAAATTGGCAGAATAAAGATGCTACATGTCTGTGCTGAACAAGAAAAATGTTATCTTCTATATCTGCGGCGCTTTCTTGAAGTAACTCCTTTTAATTATCACCAAATTTATGAAGGCAAGTACTAACAAATTCAGAGTGCATATTTTTCATTGAAAGAATACCATACACTGTTGAAATATGAAATAGGTCAAAGCAGCCTGACTTGTATCTCCTCTAGAGGCCCTTCTAACTTCCAAGGTACTTCACTGATCTATCTAATTAATTTAGACCAATATTCAAGAAAATATAGAAAGAATAAGTACTATATCTATGTAATAGTACTAAATATAGGTACTTTACCAGAGAGGACTAGGAACTCCATAAACAAGAGAGTTCTATATTAGCCGTAAATATCTACTTCAAACTTAAAAGTGAAAATTTGGTCCTAGCTTGGTAAATGTTTCCATTGGTGTCTAGTACCTGATGATTATTAATAATATTGTCAACAAGCTAGCCTGATATCTATAGAAGTCGAAAGATTACAGTTCCGATATCAGGAATGTATGATTGAGCTGTCTTTTTGAGGGCCGACAAGGGCCAACAATTTTCATTAATAATAAAAAAGTTTACAAAAGATTTCATAACAAAACAAAAATCAATACAAGCTTCAAACATAGCTTGTGATAGTGCTGGTACCTAACAATACCAGTCCTTTAACCCTAGCCAATGACCCAATACCAGTATCAAATGGTACGAACAAAAGAGAAAAAAGTAGTACTGATTCCTAACAATACCAACACATAACTCTTCTAAGCCCACTACGACCTAACCAGTATCTACGAAGCAATCTTCCAAAAGCATGCAGACCAACACGACCTACCCACGTCATGGCTGCCACCATCCTTCACCTCAAACCTCTCTGCGCCGAGACCACAAATATTATGGGATTCATACTGGTAAAGCCAGTTAATACAAATATGGTCTAGTGTATGATTAAGTTGTCAACAATATCAACAATATACATCTCATTAACCACAAATCTTATGTGATTTATACTGCTAAAGCCAGTTACTACAAAGTTGACCATTCTCAGTAAATACTCCAGTTGTAAAGTTCTCTGGCTATACTAAGCTTTTCATCCAGAAATCGAATAAACAAGCTTAAATTAAAACCTTTTAAACTAAGATATATGAATGTAAACAACTAAATTTTTTCTTGCTTTTAAAAAAAAGGTGATTATGTCAGTCATATGTTTCAATGAAAGTGTCTCATCAGAAACAATGTATATGGTTGCCATTGAACAATTAAAACTACCCTCCCTCCCTAGGGCACACCACTTATATATCACTGGCTTCCTAAATATTCCTGGGTCGACTATATATGCATTAGTGTTTCACATCCAAATGAAGAAACAATATGCAAGCATCTTACAGCTGATAGGAGATTCAAATCTCCATAAGAATGGGTTGGGGTTCACAAAAGAATACAGATGATATTAGATTTGATTTCCGATTCAACTATTTCAACTATCATCTGATTGCAAATAGGTTCATCAACAACCACTCAGAGTCATGGGGCATTCATGCAAAAAGGTGGACCGGTCACATCGAAAAGGAGCTAATATAATTTTTAAATTAACATGTCTAGTCACCCTAAACAAACTACTGCACCACATAAGTTCCCAACAGTTCCAAAGGAGCTTATTCTATTTAAAGTAGAGTAAAAATCGATGCCTGGTTTAAGTGAGGTTATTACACTTTAGTGATTTGTGCAGTCAACCAGGCACTAGAATTTAGAGCATACACAGTTATGTAACAATCTCGACACTCAAAAAAAAAATTATATCAGAAAAGCAACAAAGAACTAGAAACTTCTAATTACTACAAAAAATAATTCAAGAAAAACTACGATAACAAAATAATTGAAACCTACAATCAGCTGAACAGTTAATGTAAGTTACAGCAACACAATTTACAGTTGCCTTCAAACTACTTCAAATTACTAAAATATGCAGTGCCATTGCTATGACCAATATTGTGATTACAAACTAATAAACATTTTTTCTTATCTGGACAAGAGCAGTTGTTAAAACACCACATTTCCAGCATAAGCTTCACCAAGCCCAGGAACATCTTTCTCATTTGGTACTACATACCTCGCGAGGAAGTCCCTTTCAGACATCTTACAAGCAGTTGAAAGACTGCACTTCTTTTTCAGGCCCTTTGCTTGTAATGCACTCAATACAGTATACCTTGGAATCAATACACTTTGTACACTACACCCAAGCAGACCAGGCTGCAAAACTATGTCCCTCGACTCAAACCCAGCTTTTCTGATAAGAAAGTGCATATTGGACTTCACTTTATCCTCAGAGTAAGCGAGTATCCTAGGGTGCTTCCTGAAGGCAGCACACACCTCTTCCTCTGACCAGCCATATGTTTCCATCAAGAATTTGATCTTCCTTTTTATTTGATCATTTCTGAAAGCAACAATCGCTTTTAAACCACACAGAAACATTCTGGACCCTCTCAAAATTCCCAGCTCCTCAATTAGCTCAAGTGTCTGCCTCAAAAAATCCAGCTTTTGGCCAAAGCAGCGGTTTGTACCATCCATCATCAATGAGAGTATATCTCCATTTGATAATTCATATTCTTTCAATAAATTTATATGTGGAAGAATACGATTATCAATGTCGTAATTGAACAGCAAAGTGTTCCTCTGAATAGTCTTTAAGAAAACCTCGTCATTATTGCCAACAAAATTTCTCCAGAACAAGAGGCGTGAGAGAGTGTTTTTCCTTTGGAGGGCAGATGGGTTGTACCGGATCAAGTGAACCAGCAGTTCTCGAGAGAAACCCGCATCAATCAACTCACGAACCTTTGGTTTGAGAGTCTTCTCCACATTGCAACCTAGAATACGGGGGTGGAATGAAACAGCGGCCCGGATCTGGTCATGCGATAGACCGGTATCCTTAAGGAACGTGACCACCGACTCAGGCCGCTCTGAGGACTTGATTGCGGCGAGATCTGAACGGGCGGAGTATTTGAGTGCTCGATCAGGGGCAAAGCCAAAGGAGGAGATGAGGTACTGTGCAATGAAGGGCAGCACATTAACATTAGGCTGCTGGGATTGAGTGGAAAGAGAGTGGCGGAGGAGAAGAGGAGTCAGAAGCTCCAAGTGGCGGCTGTGGAGAAAAGGAGAAGAGGATATTGTTTTCTTTGCAAGGAAGGAAGACATGATTTCGTGGTTTTATTTTCAAAATTGAGAGTAGAGAACTAGAGATTAGCTAGGAGAAGAGGATATTGTCGGACTCGAGATCGACGTTGAGTGGGTTCGGAGTTCGGACTTGAGATCAGTCTCATGGACCACCCGCTATAGTACAGGTCGTCTAGCGGAGAGGCGGATCACAATGTGCACTCACAATGCTGGCCTTAAATTCCTCGTTTACAAAACCAAAATATACTTTGTATTTTCAAAATAGAAAGTTCAGAGTGAACAGGCTCCAAATAAATTGTCAGTCAATAAAAAAATTACAGTGATTCAGTCTGTGCTCCAGAACCGAATTCGGAAGGGGAGACGGGATGAGGCGACTAACTCTTAGACCCTGATCAATTTTTTTTTTAACATGGGATTTCATTTCATTAAAAATTCTATTTATTATAAGAAAAGTAAAAAAATTCTATTTATTATAAATAAAATCTCATGTTAAAAAAAAGGAATTTTGATCAGGGCGGTAATAAAAGTGACGGACGAGTCATTGATGAAATTGTGGATGGTTAATTAATAGCGGCCACTAATAGATCATGCAAATAAATTAAATGCCGTCTGCCTACTTGTTTTGTGATTTTTTTTTTTTTTTTTTTTTTTTGTTTGGTGCGCATCATGTTCAATTTAATAAAAATTAGGCAGCACAAATAAAAAAATGTATGACGAAAAAATTCAAAAATGATGAGGAATTCGGTACTTTTATGTATATATATAAGGCAAAATTGGATATAACCCCCTGCAAACATTGCCAATTGGAAATAACCCCCTCTAATCTTTTAAATTGGATATAACCCCCTATAATCTTTATACTTATAGAAATAACCCCTTTTGATTAAATTCATCTAATTTAATTAAAGAAAAGATAAATAACTTAAATTTATGACCAAATTGCCCTTCTCCTCTCCCGAAAAGTTTCTTCCTCCTCTGGGTATAGTATGTGCGTCCTTAAAATGACGATCCCATTTTTTTTATCCATTTTTTCATGTTAAAGCTATTTGTTGGGCCTGAAATTAAACTCGACAAATTAGTATAAATCAAGAACTAACTTTTTTGGAAAGGAAATGCAAATTATTCTCATCCTCATTCCCACGAGGATGGTTCCCCAAAATCACAAAAAGAAAAGGGAAAAATAAGCTTTCTCAAGTTAGACAAATTATATTGCATGAAATATCAATTTAATTTGAAGAAGGTGCAAAATCCCCATTTTAATGGTGTCCGTAATGGCATAATGTTTAGAACAATTTAATAACAAAAGAGAAATGTGGATTAGCAACCAGATGCTATATTTCTTTGGTATTTAATGTTGTTTTATAGAATATACCCATTCAACGTGAAAGAATGGAAAAAAAAAATAATAAGAATCACCATTAAGGATGCAAACACCGGACTTGCAACCTAGAGGAAGACGAAACATTTTTGAAAGAGAAGGAGGGTAATTTAGTCAAAAATTTAGGTAATTGATTTTTTCTATTCAAGAAATAGATGAATTTAATCAAAAGGGGTTATTTCCATGAGTATAAAGATTATAGGGGGTTATATCCAATTTGAAAGATTAGAGGGGGTTATTTCCGGTTGGCAAAGTTTGTAGGGGGTTATATCCAATTTTTCCTATATATAATGTCTCATATTCCTTAGTGTGTCCTCATGCCTCGATGCACTTACCCAGAAAAAAAATAATAACAATTGATAAAGATATTTTGAGGTATTATCGAAAACCGATTAATGATTTCAGTACTATGCTTAAATTACCACCTGAGAGTTCACCATATCCATTACCGGTACAAAGGTCTGTTTTAAAATGATAAATATTATATCATAAATTGCATATTTCTTTTTGGAGTTGTCATCCTTAGGCTGTGCTCCAAAACAATCTATATTAAACAAAGAGAATGGAATGGATAGGTGGAGAGAGAAAGAGCAAGTAATGAAAAAAAAAAAGGAAATTATCAATTTACTTGCTTCAAAACTTTACACGAAAGAAGAGAACGAAAAGAGAACATGATGTCCAGCACAGATGGTCAGTGGCTCCGCCCTAATTCTAGAGGTAAGGGGTTCAATTCCCGCTGGATGCAGATTAAGTAGATAATTAGTAGAAGAGGAATAAACTCTAAGTTACAGAGTGGGCTACAGTCTCTTATTTCAAAAAAGAGAGAGCTATGACCAAAATACCAAATGTGTTCAATTCCTAATTTTTTATATCGTTAAATTAAAAAGTTGCAATTGAGTTGAACATGGATTACTTAGCATCAACTTTTTGTCAAAAAAGTCATTTTCTTTCAAAATCCATAAGCAACTGCCCAATAATGCTTCACTCCCATGAATTTAATTTCATTTCCTTGAATCATCAATCTTCGTTATTATATCTAATTTTGATTAATAAGCAAAATCAAGTCAAATTATAAACATAAACCTAACCAAAATTTACCATCTTACAGATTATATTTATTGGAAGCTACGGCAATAAAAAAAAGCATGGAAAAGATCATTGATGAGCTAACTAATCAAAGGCCCTATTTGGTTACGGAATAACAAGGCATAAAACCATTTTATTCCACTTTATGTATTCAAACACATGTGAAATATTTTAGAAAGTGTTTAATTTAATTTTTGTGCCATCAAATAGTAAGAAAACAACAACTAAACACACAAGATCTAGGCTTTAGAGCCATTCACAAGCATTTCATGAGATGAGAGTAGGAGATTTATACATTTCTTTGTGTAGCAACAAAGAGTCTCGATTCCTTTCACTTGGAGTCGATGGGGTGCGCGCTCCACCACCTCCACCACCAACGGTTGCCTCTAGCCCACCAAGGATCCAACCACAAGCTCCTAGAGAATGCTAGTTCTCTTGAGCTTCTAGCTAATCCAATCACCTTGCTTCTTCTTCTACTAACTAATTTATGGAGAGGAAGAGAGGTGGATTGCTCAATACATGAGCTAAAAGGAGAAGAAAGCCCTTTGGGTGGCGGCTAGGATGGAGGAAGAGAGAGAAAGGGAGACGGCTAGGGCTTTCCCAAGAGGAGACACCTTTATATAGCCAACAACTCTCATCCTTCTTTCCAACTATTTACAAGTTTTCCACTAGGGCTCCTAGCTGAAATTAAAGGGGCTTTATTGGGCTATTTCAAATGTGCAATGATCCAATAAACTATTCCTTTAATTGCCTTTTCATTCTTCCTTAAATCGGGCCTTTAATTAACCAATTAAGTAGAAGCCCAATTAGCTCAAACTAATTAAAGTAAGTTGAACATAATTAATTATTAACTCATTAATAATTAATTTAGGATTAACAAATGCATTAAATTGTTTCCATATAATCCTTTTGACTTAATTAATTATAACGGTTCATAACGGTATATAATTAATTAATCAACTTATCATATTTCACAATACTAACTGTTGCGAATAAACAATTAATGTATAGTGTGGTTAGAGTCCTATTTGTGCGACCCTATTTAAAGCTTTGACCTTCTTCAACCAATTCCAAAAAGTAAGTTCTCAAGTCGAGGTAGTTCATTGTATACAATAAAACAAAAGATAGTCTTTGTTTATATATTAAAATTTAGCAAGTTAAATTTTTTGTTTGAATTGTTTGTTGGAGTTGTGTCCTAGAAGCCAATCATTCTGGCTACTTCTATGGTTTATGTTATTGATGATATTTTATCATTTGTTCCTTGATTTATTTATTGATAGATCATTCAGGTTGAGGATCTGAATTGTAGATCTCTATAATTCATTTGTTCATAAATAAAATTAGTATGCAAGTTAAGCGATGATTAAGTTCTACAAATCATAGGTAAGGAGTTACCAACTTAATTGCATATGTATATGTTGTAGAACATAGTACAGGACTTGACCCAATGAAATAAACATTTGGATTGTGTTGAGTGTCATTGTTTATTTCATATCAGTTTGATTCTAAGTTTGAGATGCTCATCTTTTCCACATGAGGATAGGTGATAGGAGGTTTTCATGCACACATTCCAACCCCATTTAGGCCCCAATTCCAATCGAAAAGTTGTGTTTTTAGTTTATTTTATGTTATTTTTGTGTTAGATTCGTGGTACTGCTATTGCCCTTAGTATTTTGCAGGTTTTTGGAAGATTTGGCGCTATTTTGGGCTCGAAGCGGGCATTGAAGACGAAGAAAACTGCTGCTGCCAGCTTTCTGGCGGACCCGTCAGGATTCAGACGGACCCGCCAGGATTCAGTCGGACCCGCCAGGATTCAGACGGACCCGACAGAAACTAGCCAGAACTAAAAATGAAGAAAAATGCCTCTGTTAGGTTTCTGACGGACCCGCCAGGATTTGGACGGACCCGCCAGAAACGGTCCAGCGAGCAGAAATGGAAGCCAGATTCTTGTCCAGGAAGTCAGGCCAGCTTTGGAAACTGCCTGGCTGGCGCCTAGGATGCGCCCCAGGATTGATTGAGCGCCCAGGAGGCTATAAAGGCGAGTTTAGATGGAGAAAAATGATATCTCTCAATTTTTATTCTCTTCCGACCTAACTTGGAGAAGGGGCACAGCAGCAGCAGCCGCCGCGTTCTGGCGGGTCCGATCGAATTCTGTCGGATCCGCCCGGACACCAGCTGAGACCAGAAATGAGGGGTTTTGTTGTATTTTTTCTCTAATTTGTTTGTTGATGTATTGATATAATGAATTCCTTCGTTTTTTGTCAGTTTAGTTCATTAGGGTTAATTTTAGGGATTGAATACTTGGTGGCTATGTGATGTTTATTTTAGTTGATGTTTTGTTTGATTTGATTTATCTTGCTTGTTTAAAGGTTCATTTTGTCAAATAGAATATTTAACTAAGTAAATTGATCAGACGTCATTTTCAATCAGACCCGACTGAATTCAGTCGGACCCGTCTGAAAATAGCCAGGTACAGAAACCGAACGGTTGACCCTGATTCCTGAACTTATTTGTTCCTCGACTCTTTTCCATCGAATCAAATAAATTAGGATTAGATAAAACCCTAGAAGAGGAATAGTTCCGTCCCTGTGGATTCGACCCTTAAGCTATCACTGCAAACGATTTACATCGGTGATACTGAAGATTTGTTTTGACTTGGTTTCCCTCAGGCCGATCAAAAATGGCGCCGTTGCCGGGGACGGTGACCGATTTTAGGATTTTTATTTCATTCTAATTTATTTGATTTATTTCTCTTTTCACATTGTCTTGGTTCTTTTGTTTTGTAGGAGTGCACGCTGGCCAGGTAGAAGACGTCACGACCTTCTGCTTCTCTTGTTATCCTACATATTACTGGAGAAGCAAGTAGAAGTGAAGGAGTTCGTTCGTTGTGTACACACTGATAGGGTAGAAGTCTTTACAAGGAGCCATGGGAAGTGCTACAAGACGTCACGACCTTCTTTTTCTCTTGTTATCCTACATATTACTGGAGAAGCAAGTAGAAGTTAAGGAGGCCGCTCGTTGAGTACAGACTTACCGGGTAGAAGTCCTTACAAAGAGCCAAGGGAAGTGCTACAAAACGCTACGACCTTCTTCTTCTCTTGTTATCCTACATATTACTGGAGAAGCAAGTAGAAGTTAAGGAGGCCGCTCGTTGAGTACACACTGGCCGAAAAAATGAAGACGATGCAACCCGCTAGCGAGTTCGAATACTTTACAAGGAGCTAAGGCAAGTGCAAAAAGATCCCACCAACCTCCGTTTCGTTTACTTTCCAATCCTACATATTACTGGAGAAGAAAATAGACGCTACGGAGTTGTAAGTTTTCTTGAATTCCTCTCTTTTACTTCCTTAAGTTTGATTTTGATGTGTTCGTTGAGTGCCATCGAGCAAGTTTGGGGAAGGGAATTTGAGCAGTTTGGGAAAAACTCGCATGTATCTAGGTTTGCATCATCGCATGTAGAGTTTTTAGCCTCTGGACCCATTTGGACGGACCCGTCTGATTTCGGTCGGACCCGTCTGGATGAGTTTTGCTCTCGGCCAGGATTCGGTGGGTCCGTCTGTTTTCAGTCGGGTCCGTCTGAAATCTGGTCCTGAGTTGCATTTCATGTAGGAAACTTGTTTGCATTATAATTTCATGTTAGTTTGCATTTAGGAAAGTTTAGAGATTGATTTGGGAGATGGTCTAAGTTTGGTTTTTGAGAGAATTTGGACTTGGAAAATGCGTTGCAAAAATCTTGTTTTGAAAATGAATTTGAGAAATCCAAATCTTGAACTTCTTTGCGAAAAAAGGCGAGTGATCTTTTGAGAATTATTTCTCTAACTAATGGGGTGGTTAATTTGATAAGAGTTTGATTGAATTCGTTGGTTAGAGCCGGCAAAGGGCAACCACCATTTGTCTAAGATCATTCTTTGAACTCAAAGGTTTGTCTAACTGTAAGTTGTGTCTCGCATGTTTAGAATAGTCGAACCACTTCTTTAAGTTTTTTTTGTTGCACATATATAAAAAAAAAAAAATCACAAAAACACAAAAACACCTAATAATTTCTGTTGCGAACATGAGGGTGCGAAGGGACTTGAAATTCCAATTGAAAATTCCACAAATATTGGAGGGTGGTGGCGGTAAGGCGTAATTTTTCCACAAGTGGACCGTAGCGGTAAGGCGTAAAAACCGGTCCGACCTCCCCAGTGCGTCATGTGCTGGTAGCTTAACACAAGTCCCAATAGCGTAAAACCCTAAGCGATGAATCGCCGCAACATAACATCTAAATTTTAATTTATTTTTGTTTAAAGTGGTTCGAAGTATCTAAACATGTGGTTCACGACTTAGGGTTAGTTCAGGTCATTTGAGTTGAGGGGGTTCGATCCCGTTTCTACCTGACTTGTAAATCGATTGAAACTCTTTGAAAATTATCCAACCTATTAGTTAGGCAAATGATTCTTGATCGACAACTCACGTTTGATTCTAGGTTTGTTCACAAATGGATTAGCTCAACTTGAAATGTTTTGAATTAACATGTTTTGAAATTGCTTTGTCATTTCCGATTCCAAAGACTCTCAAGGGCACGACTATAACCTCCCTAAAACCTTCTCTTGACTTGTAGTAAACCAACTTTTCAATTGTAATTTGGTCCTAAATTCTCCTCTTTAGTTTTAACTGTTGCTTAGGGACAAGCAAATTTTAAGTTTGGGGAGGTTTGATAGGAGGTTTTCATGCACACATTCCAACCCCATTTAGGCCCCAATTCCAATCGAAAAGTTGTATTTTTAGTTTATTTTATGTTATTTTTGTGTTAGATTCGTGGTACTGCTATTGCCCTTAGTATTTTGCAGGTTTTTGGAAGATTTGGCGCTATTTTGGGCTCGAAGCGGGCATTGAAGACGAAGAAAACTGCTGCTGCCAGCTTTCTGGCGGACCCGTCAGGATTCAGACGGACCCGCCAGGATTCAGTCGGACCCGCCAGGATTCAGACGGACCCGACAGAAACTAGCCAGAACTAAAAATGAAGAAAAATGCCTCTGTTAGGTTTCTGACGGACCCGCCAGGATTTGGACGGACCCGCCAGAAACGGTCCAGCGAGCAGAAATGGAAGCCAGATTCTTGTCCAGGAAGTCAGGCCAGCTTTGGAAACTGCCTGGCTGGCGCCTAGGATGCGCCCCAAGATTGATTGAGCGCCCAGGAGGCTATAAAGACGAGTTTAGATGGAGAAAAATGATATCTCTCAATTTTTATTCTCTCCCGACCTAACTTGGAGAAGGGGCACAGCAGCAGCAGCCGCCGCGTTCTGGCGGGTCCGACCGAATTCTGTCGGATCCGCCCGGACACCAGCTGAGACCAGAAATGAGGGGTTTTGTTGTATTTTTTCTCTAATTTGTTTGTTGATGTATTGATATAATGAATTCCTTCGTTTTTTGTCAGTTTAGTTCATTAGGGTTAATTTTAGGGATTGAATACTTGGTGGCTATGTGATGTTTATTTTAGTTGATGTTTTGTTTGATTTGATTTATCTTGCTTGTTTAAAGGTTCATTTTGTCAAATAGAATATTTAACTAAGTAAATTGATCAGACGTCATTTTCAATCAGACCCGACTGAATTCAGTCGGACCCGTCTGAAAATAGCCAGGTACAGAAACCGAACGGTTGACCCTGATTCCTGAACTTATTTGTTCCTCGACTCTTTTCCATCGAATCAAATAAATTAGGATTAGATAAAACCCTAGAAGAGGAATAGTTCCGTCCCTGTGGATTCGACCCTTAAGCTATCACTGCAAACGATTTACATCGGTGATACTGAAGATTTGTTTTGACTTGGTTTCCCTCAGGCCGATCAATAGGTTCAATAAATATCGTCTAACGTTGATTCCTGATAAAGGCTGCTATAAGGACTTTATTTATGATCTCTTGAATTGTGCGGGAAAAAGTTGTTCATCAAGAAAACCGTATGTCCCTCATTAATATACTTAATGAGTGATAATATCTGTTTGGGCCCCTTGATGGAGTTGGATTGGTTGGCCAACATGTACAATCAACTCTAGATCAAGAAATGTATAATCTGCAAGAATGACACATTCCTATCTTGGATTATACAAAGATATCGTGTGACATAAGAATCAGACAAAGAAATACTAATATTTCTTATGCAGGATTGACATATTGTAGCAGTACATTATTTATGCGAATTGGGAATCATAACGTGTTGCTAGATACCGCTTATGATTATTGGAAATAAATAACGATTTATTTCCATGGCCAACATAGTATAAATCCTCAAAGGGTCACACAAATAGAGTTTTAGTCACACAGTGTATTATCTATTTATTCACAATAATGGGTATTGAGAAAATATGATAGTTTGACTAATTAATTATATACCGTTATGAACCGTTATAATTATTTGAGTCAAAAGGATCATATAGAAATAGATTAGTACATTATCTAATCCCAAAATAGTTATTAATGATTTAATAATTATTTTAGAGTCAACACATATTGATATAAATAGTTATATTAATTAATTGGGCCAACATTTCATAGCAAATGAATAGTCCAATTAAAGAGCATTGAAAATGAGTTTTAATTAAGTGAATTAAAGACCCAAATCAAATGGAGAAAATGGCCCAAAAGCCCATGTAAATTTCAGCTAGGGTATGGATGGCAAACTTGTAAATAAGTCAAAGAGAGGATGAGAGTTGTTGGCTATATAAAGGGGTCTCCTTGGGAGCAAACCCTAGCCTCCACCCATTTTCTTCCTCCCTTCTCTCTCTTGCGCCTCCATAGCTGAAAATTTCAGCTCTTTGCTCATGTGTTGAGCTTTATTTCCTCCACCAAATACATCTAATAGGATTAGTGCAAGGAGGAAACTAAAGGGATTAGACACTAGTCTTTGTTGCTAGCACAACAATTAGACTTAGTGACTAGTTCTCTTGGTGGACTCGAGGCCGGCACCGCTATTGGAGGGGAGACGAAGTTGGAGAGCACCCCATCGACTCCAAGTGAAAAGGACTCGAGCCTTCTTGTTACCATACAAGAAGAGGTATAATCCTCCTCCTTTTCTCCCTTGATTTTGATGTGTGATTGCTTTAGCACTAGATCTTTGATTTGCTTGTTGTTTAATGGTGATTAATTAGTTGTAATTGATCCAAAAATTAAAAATGAGCATTTTCTAACATTGTTGTAGTGTTATCATTCAAATTAAAATATATGATTACCGTGTCAAAAGGTTATTTTGACAGGTTAAAGGGAGTTTGATATCAGTTCATATGAGAATACGAACTATAGAAAGACAACTTCAAGTTGTTAAAGATCAAACTCACAAGATTAATTAATGATGCTATTTTCTTTATTATTCAGCAGCGATTTTTCTGCTTTATTTGATTCAAATAATTCTACTTTCTTCAGATCATTTGAATACTATTCACAAACCAACAAAAATAAGAGTACATAATTACGTAGAAAGATCTTTTTGAAATGGAGCGGAAGGAGGAAAGGTGATGGGAGGAGGAATTGGAGAGAGTGTGAGAGGAGCCAGATCAGAGCAAAAAAGGGACGAAAGTTACAAGAGGGAAGGCAGTGTTGGGTGAAAGGGAGGGGAGGGTGTCACAGTCTTGCTGTGATTTGTGTGGGAAATAGATACTCTTAATAAAGGATAAATTAGGAGATAGTAAGAGAAAAGGAAAAAGATAAACATAATAATCAATTGTTTTCATACTATTACAAAGAGCTATATACTATTTATAGCTAAACAAGACTAATCATATCCCTTGATTAACTCCATAGACTGGAGACAAATTGGAGCTTCTTGAATCCCTTTCCTTCTGCCTTACAATCAAAACCGTTGACCTTCAACTGATTCTTTCTTACATTCTTACGCTTTTAATGAAATTATGCTGTTAATTCCAATCAAGCCGGACCCGGTGTGGAGTCCTTCAAAAACTAACGCCTCCGTAACACCTTCTGCGTCCCTTCCTCTTAATTCATATTTGAATAAGTCTCTAACGGTCACCTCTAATTCCCAATATGCAGCAGATGATGAGAAAGAAGAGAGAGATCACTAGTGAGAAAGGAAAGGAAACAACGGCATTGGGTGAGACTTACATAACAAAAGGATGGATGATAAAAACAATTTCCATACTTTTTTCAGATTGCTGATTTTGGACCTCAATTCCTCCTCGTTTATGAACCCCACAAATTGCATTTTCACTAGTACACAGATTCTTAGTCTAATCGTCCCAATTTTATTAATAGAAGTTCAAAGTTCATCCTTTCTAATTTTAGTAAGAACTTTAAATTTAGAACTATGCAAATTAATCTAGTAGATATGACAACTACAGAAAATAAATATATCCATACGCAATTCTTTAAAATCTATAATATTATACGATTAGCTAAAAGTCTAAAATTAATCCCAAAAATTATTCAACATAGAAGTATCTAAAATCATTTAAATGCCCATACTATCGATAATAAACAAAATATATATGATTTATTATATTGTTTACATACTAGTTTTAAAAAATAGAATTTACTGTTCTCAGAAATAGTGACATGGAAAACTTTGTGAGGCCCAACAGGTTAGATTCAAAACTTTGGGGAGGAATTCATAGCACAAACTTTTGCAGCAAGCTCAATGCCTGGAAATTCAGAGATTTACACATGCTGGTTAAATCTTTAAGAAATACAAGACCTTTGAAGCAAGCTCCTCTAGTCAACACTTTCAAGGTTGCTATGTCATCCCGACAATGGTAAGCACATCCACTGGATCAGTTTTAACAGAACAAGCAATTTGCTTGCGCTGAAGGCCTGTGAATAAAACTGAAAATTCCATACCAGTACTAGATGTAGGATATGGTACATTGTCTTTTCTCATTCTTATCGGTCAGAACTGAAATTATTATGGAGGGGCATAACTGGAACAGTACAATTGCTTTCTTCAAAAATATACCAATTCGATCTGCAGGACATGAATAGCTGTTTCTTTTCCTTTTTCAAGCTTTAAATTCAGTATCAAGAAGTTACATGACAGTGACCCTGTACTAGTGCTGCAATTTATTAATTCAAAAAGGTATAAAACATTTCATAACAAAACAAAAATCAATACTACACCAAACCAGTCTTTCAACCCCAGCCACTAACCCCATACTACTACCAACGTACCAGCTAGTACCAAACAATAGAGAGAAAATAGTATTAATTCCTAACAATACTAGTGCACGACTCTTCCAAATCCAGCCCCTGCTTAATAGGTACCAATGAGGCAATTTAAAAAAATCATACAGACCAATATGGTCTACCCACATCACGGTTACCACATGTGTTCACCTTAAACACCTCTGCACCAACACCAACAGTGCATGCAATAAAAATCACCCTTATGAGATTCGTCAACTAAACCTTCCACTCAATCACCTCAGCGACAAGACTGACTCTTCAATTTGGAGATTTTACTGCAAGAAACTTCCATCATAATTTGCAACACCAAAATGCCACGTCGTACTTGCAAGTCGCACCTAACCATGTCACGACCAGCTGCAGCACAATGACAGCTGTAAAGAACTTGTCGGCTGCACCACACCTTGCTGCTGGCAGAAATTTGGACATGTCAGGCGCTCAATTCTCTAACAAGGGAATAGCCGTTGGAGGGAATGCAGTTCAAACTGATGGGAACAGATATGCCCGTGTAGCTGCCCCGGTCAGAGGAGAAAGATGAATTGTTTCGCTGTCAGGTGAAGCTCATAGATAATTCGAATAAAAGGCTGGATCGATGGACAAGCTGGCCATCGTAGAGCCCATAAACAATAGAACTGAATTCTGTTATGGTTGTTATGCACTTTTCCATTTGAGTCCAAACTCTTTTGTAATTTCTATAAACTTGTTAGCTGAATTCAATAAATCGGAGATGATATAAATAGCTGTATCTTTGTAATGAGAAATCAGACAATTAATGAAATAAGCATTTCTTGCCTATCTTGCTCTCTCTTCTCTTCTCTTCTCTATCAATTTCTTCTTCTTCTTCTTAAAGCTCTCTCTCCTTTCATCCCACAGAAGAACAGTTAAGAACTAGAAATTTTCAGTTACTAAAAAAATAATTTAGCAATATAACTTCTAGTTACTACAAAAATAATTAAAGAGTAGTAAATTACAATTCAGTTTTACTGCTAGATCAAATCAGCAACTGTAAACTAAAACACCAGTTTTCTTCCTAGGAAAGAGCTCAAACTAGTACCTTTCCACCACAAGCAGCATAAGCCTCACCAAGCCCAGGAACATCTTTCTCATTTGGTACTACATACCTCGCGAGGAAGTCCCTCTCAGACATCACAGAAGCACTAAAAAGACTGCATTTTATCTTCAGTCCCTTAGCTTGCAATGCACTCAATACAGTATACCTTGGAATCAATACCTTTTGTACGCTACACCCAAGCAGAACAGGCTGCAAAGCTATGTCCCTCGACTCAAACCCAGCTCTTATGATAAGAAAGTCCATATTTGACTTGACTTTATTCTCGGAGATAACAACTACATAAGGGAACTTCCTGAAGGCGGCATGGACCTCTTCCTTTGACCAGCCATATGTTACCATAAAGAACTCCATGTTCTTTTTTATTTTATCTTTACTTAAACCACCAATTGCTTTTAAAGCACGCAGAAACATTCTGGACCCCCTTGAAATCCCCAGCTCCTCAATCAGCTCAAGTGTCTGCCTCAAAGAATCCAGTTTTTGGCCAAAGCAGCGTCCTCCACATCCAAGCAAGGAGAGTATATCTCCATTTGATAATTCATATTCTTTCAATAAATTTTTAAGTGGAAGAATATGCTTATCAATGTCAAATGTGAACAGCAAAGTGTTCCTCTGTATAGTCTTTAACAAAACCTCGTCATTATTGCCAGCAAAATTTCTCCAGAACAGGAGGCGTGAGAGAGTGTTTTTCCTTTCGAGGGCAGGTGGGTTGTACCTGATCAACTGGACTAGCACTTCTCCAGAGAAACCCCCATCCATCAACTCACGCACCTTTGGCTTCAGGGTCTTCTCCACGTTGGAAGCGAGAATACCGGGGTGGAATGAAACAACAGCCTGGATCTGGTCGTGTGATAGACCAGTATCTTTTAGGAATGTGACGACCGATTCTGGCCGCTCTGAGGATTTGATTGGGGTGAGGTTCTTGTCAGCTGAGCATTTGAGGGCTCGATCAGGGGAGAAAGCGAAGGAGGAGATGAGATACTGAGCAATGAAGGGCATGTCCTTGACTTGCTGATGGTGGGGTAGAGTGGAAAGAGAGTGGCGGAGAAGGAGAGGGCTCAGAAGCACCAGCTGATGGCGGTGGAAAAAGGAGGAGGACATTCTCTTAGCAAGCAAAGAAGACATGGTAAAAATGTTGTATTTTCAAAATTGAGCTGCCTGTCAGTGAAGGCGACATTTAAGGGCGTCCATCAGTGAAGAGTGGAAGAGGGAGGGAGGAAGGACAAGGAGGGTTTGGTTTGAGGGTTTTGACTGAAGAAACTGTAGAGAAAGACGGACGGAGCCGATTAAAAGTGTTAGGAGAAACGGATCTTTCATCCGAATCGCTTATTCCTTGGTCAACAGTGATTCTGGTCATCCAGCGGTTTCGGATGTTGGGCCCATTAAAAAAATATTAGTCTAATAGAAGGTTCAAAGTGCATGAGCCTCAATAAAATTGGAAAATTGATTAGTGCCATCGGCACAAATTGCCATCGTGCGCCATCGCTGAGGCGCGATGGTCTTTCACCCAGCGCAATTTTATTTCATACCTAAATGTTCAATTAGATAAGTACAAATGTTCCGTTATTTTGAGTATAAATGTTCAGTTAGTTGCAATAAAAAATATAAGTGTTATAAGCAAAAATGTTCATTTTATTAAGTATAAATGTTTAGTTTAGAAAGTACAAATGTTCAGTTGGGTAAGTACAAATGTTCAGTTAGTTGCAATAAAAAAATACTAATGCTATAAGCAAAAATGTTTATTGAATAAGTATAAATGTTCAGTTTAGTAAGAACAAATGTTCAGTGTAGTAATACAAATATTCAGGTTATTAGATATAAATGTTCAGTACCACTTTTCGGTTTTTTTTAATAGGTGAGCGAAGGGGTCACGAACCGAACACAAAACACATGAAAAAATTAGAAGGGGTCATGAACCGGTCCGGTTCAAATTAAATTTTTTCCGACTGTACCCCTGGGGCGCCTCTCTCAAAACTAACGCGCAATTTTATATTAAACCATAAATTGATGCATTTAACTGAACACTTGTGATAATTAAATGAACACATTTTGTTATTAAACTGAACATTTGTAACAGACACAGATATTTTTGTTCAGCGATGGCTCGCGATGATAAATCTGCCGATGGCAGTTATCATTTCTGATAAAATTGTCCATAAGATAGAAATTTATAGTGATAAATTTATACCGTGTCTGGCGTCGTCTAATTTTTTCATTCTTTTTTCTTATAATGACTAACAAATCAACATTTTTAACTGATGAAAACAAATAGAAAGGACGCCTCAAAATTTTCTTTAATTAATGCCTTGAAGGATTCAGCAGTGTACTAACATTTTTTTTTTCTTTAATCTTATTCATATTCAATAAAATTGCAAATAGTAAGTTGAGGTACTCATGAGTAATTTTAGAGCCTAACATATTTGACATTTAGGTCTGTCAATGTTTTGGAGATTACGTGTGCCAACTGGATAGCTCAATTTGGTCTTTATTATGAAATCTTTTTGAAGATCAATTTTTTTTTACTACTTTTAAAATTTTCTAAAATACTTTATCTAATTACTCATGGATCATCCAATTTAGAAAATATGAAAAAAAATTAAAATTTTTAAAAAATATAAATTTGGTTTCCAAAAAAAATAAATATGAATATCTCATTAAGCGGTTTAGATCGATCATTTGAAATTTCAATAGGTAAGTATATGATCACGTTTGATTATAGCATTATTCGTAGCTCATTGTAGATATCAAAATAAATATGGCCTTTTTCATTGTTAACTAAAAAAATTACTTAAGCGATTTAGATTGGTCGTTTGAAATTTCACTAAGTATAGGATCACATTTAACTATAACATTATTCATAGCTCATCGTAGATAACAAAATAAATAGCCTTTTATTATAACTAAAAAAATTGCTGTCGTAACTTTTGCTAGTTCATTGCTTTTTTAATTGTGGGGCCACATCATTGCATCAAGCACGCGCCTTTTTAAATGAAGAGAATAGTATAGAAGTAGAGAAGCCTATCAAGATGCGTATGAGTGATGCAAGGACATGATGTATGTGGCACTGCTAAGAAGCTTACAAATTAAGCCATTGTTATAAAATATAAAATTATCTTATATTTCACAAAGTTATTTCAACTGATTTAAGAAACTACTATTCGGTTTAGAAAAACAATAATGAACCAATCCCCTTGCCGTCTTTATTTATTGATACATTTTTTACATGCAATCCACACTCTTTTGTGTGCTAACAATATTAACCTTCGTGAAACATGATAAAAAATGATAGAGCTAATTAAGGTATTCGTCCTTAGCAGATCTCTAATAAAAACGAGGCAATTTTTTTAAGCGTATACCATAATACGCTTTTGTGTAAACGATTTCTAATGTTATTCTTTCATGCTTTTGATATTATTAAATTGAAGCTAGCTTCAATTTTTACATGCACATAGAATCACATACTTAATTTATCTTTGTTTAGCTCTTAACTATTTTGTTTATCGCAACATTGCCAATGTGCCATTGATTATGCATCTGCTATCTCAGTTAATCTTATCAACCTGTAGCATTGTATGAGGGTTTCAATTCCAAAATATAAATGGTTTCTGAATAGTAATTGTAATTAACATATATGGATCAGTACTAGTAGTCGGTTATAAGGAGGGGAAAGAAAAAACTAATGTTAGGTTCAGCGGTACTATACTGCACAAGGTACTCATAGTATTATTATTTCGGTTATTATGCTGGTACTGGTATTGCAGAAAAATTGTCTGCTCATGTTGTATGGTTTCATTTTGATTCCTTTAATTTAGTGGAGTGAAGGACAGCGACCATCCAGATCCCTCCCTGTCTATACTGGCTCAAAATCAAGAAACATATACCTGGTGAATATAAATTGCACCTATCACTGAATTGACCAAACGAGCCAGTACCAATACTATACAAATATTCCCAGTTGTAAAGTCGTCTCACTATCCTAAGCATTTTATCCAGTGCAACAGACCTGAGAATTATGTGTTCACTTGTGTGGTATATTGAATTCACATATCAATCTCAAAGATCAATCCAACTACTCGTTGCTTAATAATAACAAAACTGAATTAAAATAACACAAGAACACACAACTCCCATGAAGCTCCCTTCCCTCCCAGATTTTATTTTATTCAATCAATAGTTTGATACAGAGAAGAAGAAGAGAAAACTTGTATATACTGCGCATACAACTCCTTAATTAGAAAAGAAAAAATTTTCCTATCTGTCTAATATTTATTTCCTTATACAATCAGATCGATTACAATTGGAAAATAATATAGTACATATACGAATACAGCTTTCCTTCTAATCACGCATACCGCCTTCCTTCTAATCTTTTCCGTATCTCATCTCTTGTGACACATCTACGCTGCCTCACTTGGACAGCTATCGCTAACACTCCTCCTCAAGTGGGTGCGTAGATATCTACCATTCCAAGTTTCGCTACTGCTTCCCTGAAAACTTTGCTTGAAACAGCTTTTGTCAACATATCTGCTAGCTGGTCCTCTGATATGACAAATGGCGTGCAAATAATTCTTAAGTCCAATTTTTCCTTAATGAAATGTCTATCTATCTCAATGTGTTTAGTTCTGTCATGCTGTACAGGATTCTGAGCAATATCAATTGCAGCTTTATTATCGCAGAATAACTTCATCTCAGTCTTTTGTTCAAAACCAAGTTCTCTCATCAATTTTTTTAGCCATAAGAGTTCACATATTCCTTTTGCCATTCCTCTGTATTCTGCCTCAGCACTTGAAAGAGCTACCACATTTTGTTTCTTGCTCCGCCATGTAACTAGATTTCCTCCTACGAATGTGAAGTATCCACCTGTTGACTTACGATCATCTATGTTCCCAGCCCAATCAGCATCTGTGTACCCCTCAATTTTCAAATGACCATTATTTGAGAATTTTATACCTTTTCCTGGAGATCCCTTTAAATATCTGATTATCCGCATTACTGCCTCCATATGCTCCTCGGTAGGTGCATGCATAAATTGGCTAATAATACTCACTGCATAAGCTATGTCAGGTCGAGTATGAGATAAATAAATTAGTTTTCCAACTAACCTTTGGTATCTTTCCTTGTTAGTGGGGGTTTGACTTGAATACAGTCCCAACTTTTGATTTTGTATAGTCGGTGTATCTACTGGTTTACAGTCAAGCATTCCAACTTCGGCTAGCAAATCAAGAATATATTTCCTTTGAGATAAAAAAATACTTCCCTTTTTTCTTGACACTTCAATGCCCAAGAAGTATTTGAGACCTCCTAAATTTTTCATCTCAAATTCTCTGCAAAGTCTACTCTCAAGTGATCCAATTTCCTCTTTGTCATCTCCTGTGATTATCATGTCATCCACATAAATAATTAACACAGTGATTTTACCTTGTCTCCTTTTAAAGAACATTGTGTGATCTGAATCACTTTGAGTATAATTGTAGCTTTTCATCGCACTGCAAAATCGTCCAAACCATGCTCTCGGTGACTGCTTCAAGCCGTACAACGATCTTTCGAGCTTGCATACCTTATTAGCTGATCCTGAGCACTCATAACCTGGAGGAATTTTCATATAGATTTCTTCCTTTAATTCACCATGCAAGAATGCATTCTTCACATCGAATTGATGTAGAGGCCAATTCAAATTTGCTGCAAGAGACAACAAAACTCGAACAGTGTTTAGTTTTGCCACAGGAGAAAAAGTTTCTTGATAGTCAATTCCATATGTCTGGGTATAACCCTTGGCAACTAACCTAGCTTTGTGTCTCTCTATTTTTCCTTCAGCATTATATTTCTTTGTAAACACCCATTTACACCCCACTGGTTTCTTTCCTTTTGGTAAGTCCACTAATTTCCATGTACCATTTTTTTCTAGTGCATCCATTTCAAGTTCAATTGCTTTTATCCAATTTGGGTCTCTCATGGCATCTTCAATTTTTTCGGGTACACTACTAGATGTCAATACATTTGCAAAGTCTTTTAATGGCAAACTTAAACTCTCTGTTGAAGTGTAATTTGCAATTGGATATTCACTTTCCTTAAAGGTTCCATCTTTCGGTATATATCGTTTAGGTGGTTTACCACGATTTGTTCTCAAAGGTAGCTGGTACCGGTTAGTAGAATTGATAGAAGTACTTACCTCATGGATGTTCTCACGAAATTCTTGATCACGTGGCTGCGTTTCAGATTGTATCATTAAGTCTTCTATCAACTCATGGTTTTCACGCATGTCATCTTGGTTGTCCTCAGATTGATTTATTTCATCTCCAAGTCCAAAATTAGATTCCACTTCAAAATCATGCTCAAACTCACGCACCTGGGTCTGGTTACGTGGTGTGTGGTTTTCCTCATTCACTTGTACATTGCCATCTTCAAGCTCAGAAGTGTTTTGGTGATGCACTTTTGGTACGGGCTGGTGCTCCTGCACATAGTGCCTTGATTCCTCTGCGAGTGGCTCACACACATATGGTAAGTAAGGATTCAATTCCACTAAATTCTCCTCCTGAATTGGATCATTAGATTTACCAAAAAAAGGTTCTTTTTCCAAAAAAATAACGTCCATAGTAACAAAAAATTTCCTTGTACTTGGATTGTAGCACTTGTACCCTTTTGTATGTGATCCAAACCCAAGAAACACACATTTCTCAGCACGAGCTTCAATCTTAGAACGCAAATGTTTTTGGAGGTGAACAAAAACTGTGCATCCAAATATTTTTGGGGGAAGATTAAGAACAGATGGAATTGGACTGTGTATAGATAGTTGTTGCAGCGGAGTCTTAAAATTGTTAACTTTTGAAGGTATTCTATTAATCAGATACACAGCCATAGACACTGCATTATCCCAAAACACTTGTGGTACATTATTTTCCAATAGAAGTGACCTAGCAGTTTCAAGAATATGTCTATTTTTTCTTTCTGCAACTCCATTTTGTTGAGGTGTTCCAACACAAGAGGTTTCATGTATGATTCCTTTTTCTTTAAAAAATTCTTGAACCTTTCTATTCACAAATTCTGTGCCATTATCACTTCTAATGACTTTTATTTCTTTCCCAAATTGAGTGCTAACCATTGCATGAAAGTTTTTAATAATCTGAGGAACTTCATCTTTGGTCTTTAACAAATTAATCCAAGTCATTCGAGTACAATCATCAATAAATAAAATGAACCATTTACTACCAGATTTGGACACTATAGGAGAAGGACCCCAAACATCGGTGTGAATCAATTCAAAAGGAACATGTTTTTTACTCAAACTCAAGGGATAGGTTACACGATGACTCTTGGCCCGAATACATGTTTCACATTCAAATCTTTTATTTTCTAAACCCAAAAATAACCAAGGAGATAATTGTTTCATATACCCAAACGACGGGTGCCCTAATCTTTTATGCCACAACCACACTTTATCTTCTAATTCCATAAGTTTGTCACTCACAAGACATGCCTTTCCAAACTCCATTTCTTCTAAATGATACAATCCGTCCCGCCTAATACCACGGCCAATTATCCTTTTCTTAAGAACATCCTGAAATATGCAGAAATCAGAAAACATGAGTACAACACAGTTTAAATCTTTTGTGATTTGACTGACAGATAAGAGTCGATTTGTCAAGGACGGTACTACAAGTGTATTTTTTAAGGTTATGGAATCTGAAATTTTCACATCACCAGAACAAGTTACAGGGTGTTCTATTCCATTTGCATTTAAGATCCCATTTTTCCTTGGTTCCACAAAATTAATCAGATCGGATGTTGAAAAAGTCATGTGATCGGAGGCTCCAGAATCAATTACCCAATTAATTTTATTAGGGATAGTATAGTGCATACCTTCTTCAGCCCCTTTACCTTTATGGGAATTTTTACCATCTGATAAATATCCAGTAGTCGCCATAGTATATCCAGGAGGCACTTGAGATAGTTGCGCACCAGAGGGTTGCTGCACCAATGTTTGTTGCGCACCAGAGAGTTGTTGCACGCTGGGAGACATCGTGAGGAAAGATTGCGCACCAGAAGAAGGGTATTGCGCAACAGACCCTGGTCCAAGCTGCTGCCCGAACTGCACAGGTATCCCTTGCTGCTGCGCACCAGACCCGATCAAGTGTTGCTGCCCGTTTTGCATAGAAGTCACCTCTCCTGGCCCTTGTACAGATCGTGGTTGCCATGCCATCGTCTGAGCCTGGTTTTCTTGAACCGCTAAGGCACCGATTCCCTTCATGTTCTGTCCATATTGATTTATGAGCGGTTTCTTTGGGCCCTTCCACCAAGTCGGGTATCCAATTACTCTATAACACCCTTCTTTTGAGTGTTTTGCTCCAGGGCGGTGAGGACAATCTCCTTTCTTCAATTTTCCCTGCGATTGGTCAGCTCTTACCAGATTTCCTTCATTGAATCTCTGGCCTTTTGAAATCATTGCAAAGGAACCCTGCATACTTGTTGTGTCTCCTTTAACCATAACATTTTGCCTATTCGCTTCATGCCTTACATGTCCATATGCCTCTTCAACAGATGGAAAGGGTTTAATTTGCAAAACCTGGGCTCTAACTGCATCATACTTATCTTCAAGTGCATCAAGAAAAGTATACACTCGATGTTTTTGAATAAATAGATTGAATTTCTCAATATCACCTGGAGTATCCATAGGATTAGGACACCGGAAATCAATCTCTTGCCAGAGTGCTTGAAGCTCGTCATATAGTTCTTCTAGAGATTTTCCTTCCTGCTTGAGTCGCGCGACTTTCCGGTTCAAAGCAAAGATTTGCGCTTCGTCACTTCCATCATAGTAGGTTGTTGCCAGCGCTTTCCAAACATCTCTTGCAGTAGGATGACGGATGTATTTGCTTCTCAACCGTGGATCAAGAGAGTTGATGAGCCAACTCTTAACAACAACATCATTTACTTCCCATTTGCTAAATTCAGGTTCTCCTTTCTTCGGTGGTGCAGGATCTCCTGTCAGATGCCTCATCTTTTCTCGACCTTTGACGTACATCTCGACTACTTGACACCAGTATGTGAAATTAGTGCCATCCATTTTTACGTCGATCGGATTCGGATGGTTCATCCCTTCACTCGGAGGATTTGAACTAGGCTGAGAACTTGATATTGTTGCTATCTGAGATTGTTGAAGAGCCACCAACTTGGTGAGTTGTTGCAAAACAGCAGCCATGTCAACAGGCTCGCTGTCGTTATCGTTGTCGTTGTCGTTCCCCATGTTAATTCGAGTATGAATAGCTCCTTAGAGCGATATAGTACAGAAAATTGAAGTTAAAGACAAGAGGATCAACAATTTTCTTAACTATACCACCAGGCTACCATGCTCTGATACCATAATAACAAAACTGAATTAAAATAACACAAGAACACACAACTCCCATGAAGCTCCCTTCCCTCCCAGATTTTATTTTATTCAATCAATAGTTTGATACAGAGAAGAAGAAGAGAAAACTTGTATATACTGCGCATACAACTCCTTAATTAGAAAAGAAAAAATTTTCCTATCTGTCTAATATTTATTTCCTTATACAATCAGATCGATTACAATTGGAAAATAATATAGTACATATACGAATACAGCTTTCCTTCTAATCACGCATACCGCCTTCCTTCTAATCTTTTCCGTATCTCATCTCTTGTGACACATCTACGCTGCCTCACTTGGACAGCTATCGCTAACACTTAAAGTAGGATCAAACAAGCAGTTACTTTTATTCAATCCAACAAAAAGCAGTTACTTTCTACAAACTTCAAATTGCTACAAAAATAAGCAAGCAATAACTAAACTAACAAAATAATTGAAGCTTAATATCAGCCACACACGGAATGTAAGTATCAGCAACAAAATACAGTACTGCCTTCATATGCAGTGCGAATGTTATGGCCTTGCCACTACAAACTGATACACAATTTTTCTACCTCAAACGAGCAATTGTCAAACCCACACCTTTCCACTGTAAGCAACAGCATAAGCTTCGCCAAGCTCGGGCACATCCTTCTCATATGGTGCTACATACCTCTCAAGGAACCTGCTTTCCGACATCACACAAGCACCTAAAAGACTGCATTTTTTCTTGATCCCCTTGGCTTGCAATGCACTCAATACAGTATACCTTGGAGCCAATACTCTTTCTACACTACAGCCAAGCAGAAGAGGTTGCAAAGCTATGATTCTTGACTGAAATCCGGCTTTTCTGATAAGAAAGTCCATATTAGACTTCACTTTATCCTCAGAGCAAGCGAACACCATAGGGAACTTCCTGAAGGCAGCAGACACCTCTTCCTCTGACCAGCCATATGCTGTGGTGAAGAACTCCACCTTTCTTTTTATACTATCTTTACTTAAACCACCAATCGCTTTTAAACCACACACAAACATTCTAGACCCCCGTGAAATCCCCAGCTCCTCAATTAGCTCAAGTGTCTGCCTCAAAGAATCTGGGCTTTGTTTGAAGCAGCGGCTTGTATTACTCACCAACAATGAGACTATATCTCCTTTTGATAATTCATATTCTTTCAATAAATTTATAAGTGGAAGAACATGATTATCAATGTCGTAATTGAACAGCAAAGTGTTCCTCTGAATAGTCTTTAAGAAAATCTCGTCATTATTGCCAACAAAATTTCTCCAGAACAAGAGGCGTGAGAGAGTGTTTTTCCTTACAAGGGCATCTGGGTTGTAGCGGATCAACTGAACCAGCACTTGTCCAGAGAAACCCGCATCCATCAACTCACGCACCTTTGGCTTCAGGGTCTTCTCGACGTTGCGAGCAAGAATACCGGGGTGTAATGAAACAACAGCCTGGATCTGGTCATGAGATAGACCAGTATCTTTTAGAAATGTCACGACCGACTCAGGCCGCTCTGAGGATTTGATTGGGGCGAGGTGGCTGTTGGCCGAGTATTTGAGGGCTCGATCAGGGGAGAAAGCGAAGGAGGAGATGAGATAGTGAGCAATGAAGGGCAGATCATTGGGTTGGTGTTGGTGGGGTAGAGTGGAAAGAGAGTGGCGGAGGAGGAGAGGGCTCAGAAGCGTCAATTGGCGGCTGTGGAAAAAAGGAGAAGAGGAGAAGAAATAGGAGGAGATTGTTCTCTTTGCGAGGAACGAAGACATGGCTTCATACGCTGTATTTTTTAAATTGAGAGGAGAGCGTTTATTGCTTTCGTTCAGAGAATAGGCGATTTTTCTTGGGGCGTCAGTGGTGAGTGGACCGAGGGGGGAGGGAGGGACCGAAGGAAGGAAGGAGGGATTCAGGGTTTCGACTTTCGACTGAGAAACCAAGAGTGGCATGGACCGATCACTTGAATCGGGTTGCTTGGTTCGACATTTGACTGGGTTCGGACTTGGAATGTTGGGCCCACAATGCTGGCCCAAAATTCCTCGATTACAAAACCAAACAGACCAAAGTCCCAGTTTGTATTTTCAAAATTAGAAAGTTTAAAGTGAACAAGCTTCAAATATACTGTCAGTCAATAAAGAAAAATAATAGTGATTTACCAATCTTCTATGTTGCTATTCTGTGCCAGGCGTCGACATACTTTTTTCAATTTTTTTCCTCTCATAGTAGACTATTGTATTTAAATTTCAACCGATGAAAAGCAATACAAAAGACGCTTTAAATTTTGCTTCCTCAGATAATTAATTTGATTAATATTATGCCTTGAAGGAATCAGCGATGTACTAATATTTTGCTTCCTTGCAACAGTAAAATCTATAACTATAAGCTTTTAACCTATTCAATAGAATTTACAAAATAGTAAGTTCTCAGGTAGAGGTAATTCATTGTAGATAACAAAAGAAAAGGAAGTCTTGTTTTTCCGTAGTTCCTCCACATGTTTCCCTCAAAAAATATCACAGGGGTAAAAAATTAAGAGAACCGTAAGAATTCATTAAAATTACGCAACCAACAAGTCCGTAGGATAGCACGAGTATTAGAAAACTGTAAAACAAGTTTAGAAATTGAACAAAAATCATCAAATAAAAAAGATTAGTTAAAGATATTACACAAAGAACAGTTAGAGACGCCCATTGAAGCACACGCATTAGTGAATTCACCTAGCAATAACAACAAAAGAAAAGACAAACCAAAATGATGACAATATGACCACATTAACAAATTGATGTGCAATAAAATACAAAATATACGAGTCAAGGTTTGGAACCAAATAAATAAAAAAACACCCAAAAATCAATGTAAAATAACCTTGTCGTGGACTCAGAAAAAGCTTGCACAGGATGCTCATAAAAAATTTCAATACATGCAAGCACTGGTACGGTGGTACCATATCCAACTAAAGATGTTGATTAAATAAAGTACAATTACAAAATTTTGGTAGCTTTATAATAAATCAGAAAAGTTAATTTTAGTCCATGAGCATAATACAAAGTTGTTTTGGGTTGGTTGGCACAGCTTGGCGAGCATGATTACCACAAGCGGTTAATTCTTGTCAGCAAGCCCAAATATCTCTTCCTCTGACCAGCCATATGTTGCCATGAAGAACTTTGAACTCTGTTTTATTTTATCTTTTTTGAAACCACCAATCGCTTTTAGAGCACACACAAACATTCTAGATCCCCGGTAAATACCCATCTCCTCAATTAGCTCAAGTATTTGCCTGGACAGGAGCAATCGTCAAACCAGCACATTTCCACCGTAAGCTTCACCAAGCCCAGGAACATCTTTCTCATATGGTACTACATACCTCGTGAGGAAGTCCCTCACAGACATCTTACAAGCAGTTGAAAGACTGCACTTCTTTTTCAGTCCCTTGGCTTCCAATGCACTCAAAACAATATACCTTGGAATCAAAACTCTTTCTACACTATAGCCAAGCAGATGAGGTTGCAAAGCTATGTTTCTTGACTGAAACCCAGCTTTTCTGATAAGAAAGTCCATATTGGACTTCACTTTATCCTCAGAAAAAACAAGTATCCTAGGGTACTTCCTGAAGGCAGCACACACCTCTTCCTCTGACCAGCCATATGTTATCATTAAGAACTTTGATTTCTGTTTTATTTTATCTTTTTTGGAACCACCAATCGCTTTTAGGGCATACACAAACATTCTAGATCCCCGGTAAATTCCCATCTCCTCAATTAGCTCAAGTATTTGCCTCAAAGAAATCAGGTTTTTTCCTATGCAGCGAGTTGATTTCTCAATCAATGACACTATATCTCGATTCGACAATCCATATTCTTTGAAAAGATTTATTCCGGGAAGAACATACTTATCAATGTCAAAGCTTATGATTGAACTGTTGATCTTAATAATCTTTAAAACAACCTCGTCATTCCCAACAAAATCTCTCCAAAACTGGATGCGTGAGAGATTATCTTTTAATACAAGGGAAGATGGGCTGTATCGGATAAAATGCACCAGCATTTCTCCGGAGAAACCCGCATCCATCAATTCACGCACCTTTGGCTTCAGGGTCTTCTCCACATTGTAAGTGAGAATAAGGGGGTAGGATGTAACAACAGCACTGATCTGGTCATGTGATAGACCGGTATCCTTTAGGAATGCGACCACCGACTCAGGCCGCTCTGAGGATTTGATTGGGGCGAGGTGGCTGTCGGCCGAGTATTTGAGGGCTCGATCAGGGGAGAAGCCAAAGGAGGAGATGAGATAGTGAGCAATGAAGGGAAGCTCCTTGACTTGCTGATGGTGGGGTTGAGTGGAAAGAGAGTGGCGGAGGAGGAGAGGGCTCAGAAGCGCCAACTGATGGTGGAAATGAGGAGGAGAGGAGAAGAAATAGGAGCCGAGTATTCTCTTTGCAAGGAACGAAGACATGGTTTCGTGGGTCTTTTTAAAATTGGGAGTAGGAAGTGCTGAAAAACAGGAAAAGGAAGATAGGGATGCTAAGAAGTAAGAACCTTGATTGCTTCGTTCAGTCAAGACAATTTTTTGCAAGGTATAGGTTCCACAGTAATTCAGTATCACAGCCACTCTGGTGAGGGAAGGAAGAGGAAAGAGGAGGAGGGTTTGACTGTTTGAGGGTTTTGATTGGAAAGCATAGGCCCTAGAGGGAATGTGAAAGAAAGTCAAGAGCTAGGTTCGGCTTTCCTGGGCCGAGATTGGTCCCATGGACCTCCCTGCATCAGGTCATGCAGTGAATCAGAATGTTGGGCTTACAATATAGGCCTTAAAATATTTCATTTAACTAAACAGACCACAGTCCCTGAGTCCCAGACTCCCAGTTTTAACTTTCAGAATGGATGTTCAAAGTGCAAGAGCTTCAAATATATTGTCAGTTACAAAGAAATTTATAGTGATAATATAGTATCCCATACAAAGGGATTGTTATAATGTGTCTAGCGTTGTCAAACTTTGCTTTTATTTTCATTTTCTTATAATAGACTATCAAATCAAAATTTGACGATTTAGAACCAATTGACGAAAATTCAAAAGTCACTTTAATTACTTTTTTTTTTTTTTCGTTGTAGAATTAATTTATTTTAATGCCGTGAAGAATGCACCAACGTACTATTACATTTTTCTTCTTACCTCAATAAAATTTTACAGAGTTGACCTTCTTCAACAAATTCCAAAAATTAAGTTCTCAAATCGAGGTAGGTCATTGTGTAATAACAAAACAAAAGACGGTCTTTGTTTATATATAAATAAAAAATAAACACTATTATTATAATTTTGCAAGTTCAATTTTTTTGTTTGAATTGTTGTAGTGCTATCATTGAGAGTAAAATGCATGATTTGACGGATAAAAGGGAGTTAATCATATCACTTAAGTATACGAACTATAGAAAGACAATTTCAAGTTGTGAGAAATCAAACTCACAAGATTAAGTAATTAGGTCCAAAAATTAAAATGTTATTAAGACTGTAATTTATGATGCCATTTTCTTTATTATTTCCGGAAGTGATCTTTCTGTTTTATTTTGTTCATATATATGATTCTCCTTTCTTCAAATCATTTGAGTACTATTTACCAACTAATAGAAATAAGCAAAATAAATAATTACGTGGAAACATCTTATTTGAAATATTACTCGCTGATAACTAAACGCGATATATGTCTAGTTCGGAAATTTTTTTAGGGATCAGAGAGGGGACGGAGGAGTGGCGGAAGAATCTGCGCCTAGGGTTCGTTCTTTGTGGAGAGGAGAAAGAAGGGATTGAGAGAGAAGAATGTGACTGAGTTCAGTCGAGTTTTTTAATCGATTCTGGTTGGATTCGAACAAGGGCAAAAGGGTCAGATATTTTTATTTTTATTATTTTAATCTTATTTATAGTAGAAAATATGTTTGAGGGGCAAATACAGAAGGGGTCATAAATTCGGAGGGGGCAAAATCTGGAGTTTAAACTTTCGGGTGGTAAATTCCTTATTTCCTCAGTTCTGAGGGGTACGAAAAATTTTTTTCCTTTTTTTTATGATGATTCTAGATGGCAGACATATAGAACTTCTTATCAATTTTAATATTTTACTTTTCATAATGCCTTTAAAGCAGTGGCGAAGCCACACTTGACAAGATTATATATTTTAGGCTTCAATTTAGAGGAGGTCCATGAAGAAAATCCATTAACTTAACCTAGTAAAATAAAAAATTAAATGGTAAAATTAAGTTGCTGGTGAGACCTAGAGGAGACCTGGCCTTCGCCAGTCCTCCTTTGGATTCGCCACTGCTTTAAGGAGGTCAGTTTTATAATTTAATAATTTGGAACAGGTCAATGCTTATCAACCAACTTGTACTATCAACCACTAATGTACATTGTTATCTATAGTATTAGGTGTGTTTGGATGATAGAAGAATAGAGAATTGGAATAGGGATTGGCCCAATCCTTATTCCTTATTCTAATACTAACATTTTGTTGGTATAGGAATAAGGGCCCGAATAAGCCCTAATTCCTTATTCCTATGGTGTTTGGTTTTCACCGGAATAAGAAATAAGGGGCTTATTCCTTATTCCTGCCTATCCAAAGAATTGTGACGCTATTTCTATTGTTAAAAATATATTTTTATTTATTTTATTTTATATAATATAAAATAAGTTTATATTTTAAAAATATATTAAAACTAGTAATATCAATCATTATTTAATTTAAAAATTAAATATATTTAGAAATCTAAAGTAATTCAGGCTGAATTACTATCAATAAAAAAATATAATCCAACGAAAAATTACGACTGCCATCTCTAATTTCAATAAATACATATGCTTAGTTCGAGTAACAAAACAAAAGTTGTGCTTATCGCCAAGAAATCTAAAATAATTGGTAACAGGTAATCCATCCTGTTCGGCCGGTCCATATTTTATATTACGGTTCGATCGGGTCGAAGAAAACTGGCTTCCTCAAGCTTAATAAACTTTAGTCTGTAGATGGCTGAAGCCTAAAGATTCTTAATAGAAAAATAAACCGGACCTTTCTAATAAAGTACTTGCTAAGCCAAACGGTCGATTATTTAAACTACCTGAACAAAAGGGACCCATTCTTGTGGCTATCGCATCGCATGTGCTCGATGCTTGCCCTCTCAAAATATTTCTTCCATTTTGTTGATATCTCTAAACCAAAAGTATCGCCAGCATATATAAAGTAAACTCAGGAGCTTAGTACCCAGTCCTCCATAGATAAAACCAACAAGTAATTGTCAAAACTTTTTATGTCACTGAAGGAAGGCAGGAAGATCCACCATTACATAGCAGATCAGATAGCAGCTCTGTGTAGCATGTGATGAGGTCAGCATAGGTAACCACTAACCACATGTTTGATGAAATGCGTAAAACAAGTGATGGCATGGCGCTTTGGAGATGACAATCTAGCTGGATTCTGTTTAAGTCAGCGGCAAAACCAAACACTTATTTTTCCATTTTCTCTATAGACATCAATGGCGGATATATAACTTAATAATTAAACATGAACACAACATTACTAAACTTAATGTAACAAGTAACAATAAAGCATATAATAAAATATTTGTAATGTAAAAGTACCATTTTTTGTTAACTAATAAGCAGTAACAAGACGGATAAAATTCATAAAATTACTGATACAGATGCTAAGGGCTCGAAGGTAGCAGGTGTATATATCTGGCTCTCCAAAAAAAAAAAAATAAATAAATAAAAATGATATGCAATCAACCTCTTGCATATCTTGCTATGCCAGGAGGAGAGCAAAAAAAGAAAATCGCCTCTTCCCGAGAGCTCTTGTATGCTATCCACCACTTAATGTTGGTGTTGAAGAAAATAGATCACACATTTGGTTAACTTATTTAAAATAATAATCTATCTATTAACTGAATATCTATAACTAATATTGTAAAAAACTTTTAACAGCTTTGCATATAAATGTGTATATATTAATATGAACATTGTTAGCAACAATTATATAAATTTAGTTTAAAGTTGTGACTCCAAAGGTTTCGATCTCTATATGATAGAGGGTCCGCGCGCATCAATCCAATATGATCCACTTCAGTCCACACAGGTATGTGACGAGGCACGAGGGTAATGACAAACCCACTAGTCGTGAGATCCACAGCTGAAGATTGATGCGATACGCATAGTGTTGATCCTCAAACAAGACAGCCTCTCTGCCAGCTCGTCAGTCATCATTCAGCTTGCTAATTTGCTAATGAGATCACCGAAGGACAAGAAGGTCCCCACCTCTCCTCGAGGCCAAGGGGACTTCATCAGTAGCCTTGGGAGCCACAAGGAGAAGCCTTAAAAGCTTCCAAAGAGGATGTTGAGAAGCTCGAGAGGTCCCAAAAGCCACAAGATCAGAAAGCCTCCAGGGAGTCTCGAAGGCCAAAGAACGGAGCCGACCATGGTAATGTTCTCCACCTACCACTCGGCTGATAATGTCAGGAAAATCTTCCAATGGTCCCACTTGAGAAGGTTATAAATAGATACCCAAAACCACCTTCCAAATAGATTGAAACCCTAAAAACATTAGGGCTTAACACATTATGGTTGTAACCATTAGCATAGGTCGCTAAAGCTTATTTCCTTTTCCTAACTTTGTGGCTTAACACACTCTCTTAACCATTAATAACACTTGACCCTACAAAAACTCTTTCTTTCGTTAAGCCGAAATAGATAAATAATAGCCTCATTCTAACTATCATAGCTTTCTGGGATTTGCTAGTACTAATTGTACTTCATATCAGCTCACTGTACTTTCCTCTCACCGTTGTTTACAAAATGATAGGCCCCAAATCATGGTAACATGAGCAAATACTGCATTTTTTGTGGCAATACTGTGGATACTGTCCTGTGCCCAAAAGACTTGTAGTTTCCTTCATTTCAGAATATCAATATTAATTTCTAATAGAAAACCAAAATTTGAAAGTGCCACTCAGTTTTCTGGTACTGCATTTTGAAACTGTACAGTATAATATATAACCTGATGTTGAAATCAGACAAATTGTTTGGTATTATCCGAGTTATACTCAATTCAGAATAGCTTTAATTATAAAAATATAACCTTCAAAAAGAGTAATACATGCATTGACGGAAATGATAGTAAACTAACATACCAATCAACATAACCATGTAAGCAAACTAAAGCAAATATCAGTGTTTACTTCGATAACACATTCATCATATGCTCCTATTTTAATTATAAATAAAAGTTCTATTCTGGCCAGAGTAGCATTTCGCAACTGATGACTGCAATGCTTACTAGATAGTAGATATTATACTGGATGGTGCCCAGAAAAGAGTGCCACATGTCCCATAAGCTTGTCTTTTCGAGAGAAAAATGTCCCGCATGAACACCTCCACCTCAATCCGCAATTCTTTTCATGGGTTTTTAAATCAGCAAGAATCGAAAACTCCTTGTTGTTACATATATTGCACACATACATCTTGGGGCAATGGACCCTCTTGTAATGGTTCTTCACACAGACTACTGATTTCAATGGTGCGAATTTTGGATGCTGCTTGTTCCGTCTACAACCTTCTACGGGACAAGAATATTGGAGGCCTAAACCAGGTAATTCTTTTGCACTATCACTCGGTTTGGTTAGAGCCTCATTTGTCTTATATTCATCGCCATGCGCACGCATGTGCATTCTTTGGTTAGCATCTCGCTTGAACCCTTTTCCACATATTGGGCAGTAGAAGGTGCATTTAGAAACCAGTGCTGCTGCATCTAACTCAACAATGTTGTTGTTTACATTATTTGAGCTGGATGCTATATCAGCTATCGGTCTGTACCCTTGAGATGCGTTTGATCGGGTTTGAACCATATTGGTAACTGCCATAACTTCTTGTGCTCCATCATAATTAGGATTTAAACTAGGGTTGTAGCTTGTGTTTCCAGTGCATTGCATATCTGTGTTGAACAAATTGCTTACCATACCATTGTTCAAATGCACATCTATGGTGAACAAATTGCTCCCAGTGCAATTATTCTGCTGAGGACAAATAGAAGCTAAATTGATTTGATATAATGCATCAGCAGCTGTTGAAGCTGAGTTTATTATTTCCTTAGCAACCAACTGTGCTTTTGAGACAGTAACAGTCACCGGCTCTTGCCGGAGGTGGTCTTGAGAAATAATTACCCCAGCAAGTGATTCCAATTGATCAATCTTTTCTCGAAGAACCGAGATATTGTACATCAGGTTACTCGATGGGACATCAATGCCATCCGAGAGGGAAAGCATATCAAATGGTCCTTGAAACAATTGATTGTTGGGATCTAGGTTCATTTTTTTGTGTGTTTTTGGTTTGATGGAAATATGTCGAAGAAGAATTTTCGAAAGACAAACAAATTTTTCTGAAAGAAAAAAGTTGAGAACGAATTTTTAAGAAGAGAAGCGTTTAAGAAAGTCAACAGACGACTTGGATAAGTCTTTCCCTACTTAAAGCCTCCCCCAAATTTAGACAAAAATTAAACCATGTGGAGACAACTGTTTTATCTGCAGTTAATTGATATATTATAAGAGTTACAGTTACATACAACGGGATTAGAAGTTGGAGGTTAAAGCAAAATTGTCTTAGGATTGTAACGACTCAAATTTATTTCGTAGAACGGGTTCAATAGACCAAATTGAAGCTGGATGCATTCATGAACTTGAATAGTCATATAAAAAAGTATATAATCTATTCGATTGGAGTAATAACACTGATGATATTATTTAATAATTATCTGATTCACATGCCATGCATAGGAATAGGCAATGGAGAATCAGAAATGAAAGTACTACTAATTGATTGGTGAAACTTTGTTTCAGGTTGCTAGCTTAGGGTTAATAAGCTGCATTGATCAGAATGTACGTGTCCTATGATCATTGCCATAAGCCCATAACCATTTGCATATTGTTTAATAATAATGTTCATAATATCAACGTACAATGGTGTGTGTGAACGTATGCATTTTTCCAATGTTCATAATATTACGATTAATAGCTTAATTTAATGGAATACTCTTGTTTCAGGTCGCTTAATGCTTGCTGATGTTTTTGGACCTTTCATGATAATCCTATTAAGGCCCTGATCAACATGTTTTTTCGCAGGATTTCAATTCAATTCAATTCAATTCAATTCAATTGATTTCACAGGAATTAGTTGGATCTAATTACATGGGAATTTTAACCAAATGACACCAAATCCTTTCCTTATGATCAAGAATTTTCCAATGAAATGAAATGAATCGAAATTCCCATGTTAAAAAAAAAAAAGATTTTGATCAGGGCCTAAGTTTCTACGTCAAAAAAATAAAATAAAAAGGAAAAAGAAATACTAATTAAGCTGGTACTTTCAGAAAATAGTTTTAATGATTTAATTTGTATATGCTAATGAACTCAGTCCAATGTGACTTTTCTTAGCTTAACTCAGTCCAATGCATAACTATATCACACTCTGGTTCAAAACTTGTCACTGAGTCAAAAGAAAATCCAAGAATTTTTTCTTGAAAATTCAAATGTGATGGAGTGAAGTGTAATGTTGTGCTTAGCCAAATTAATCAGAACAGCAGTACTACGTTACTGAGTGCAATTAAAATAAAGAGCACTTACCTAAATATTTAGTGGTAGACTAAGTCTACATGCTAAAAGGTGTGGAAAATGGGGTTTTCATTAAATATGGTTTAAATTATTCTGAAGATTTAAAATAATACGGCCAGATAACTGCATGATTTTTTAGTACGTTCTGTTCATGCATTGTCGATCGTTATGATTCCCTGGAGTTTTCAACGGTCAAATATAATATGCTTTACATTATTTCTTAGACAAACGAACATATATTATGGACTGAGGGTTTTGTGAAATCCGACGTTCTGTTAAAATTGAAAGTTCAAAATAATCAATCTGAACCATTTAATGTAATTTTTATATTGAAATTTCCTTTCTGATCAAATTTTATATTTTTTTATCTTAAAAATTTTTCGATCTAATTAGTTCTGAATCCTCCAATAGCATTTATAGTTTTTAAAATTAAAAAATATTTAAAATTATATATGTTGGCAAGGAGATATTGTTATCACATTAAATTTTTGTCAAATCAAGTTTTTGTCAAATCACTCTAACTGTAAACAAACTCTATATAAATTCGTATTTTGTAAATTAATTAAATTTTTTTTTTTTGCGTTGTTTGTACTATAAAAATCGTCATTTCACAATTTATAGGCAAGATGGAAACCATCATCGAGCAAAATTTATCAAACAAGTAAATTGTTATCGAGAGAATTAATTAGGAAGAAAGAAGAAATGGAAACTGGAAAAATATGTACATAAAATACAAGAGAAGGAAGAGCTAAAAGAAAAAGGTTGAGGTGCTTATTACGCAAGAATTATCCATCATGGTGAGCCGATTCTTCAAACCAGACCGCCGAATCTGGTAGAAAAAAATTGTTTGTCGAAAAAGTTCTTCGCATTTCTAACCCTCTAAATTTTCCGAAAGCCCGCCAGATCACATTAAGAGAGAAGTTGAATTTAAATATTTAAGGCTCTAATTTTAGAAGTTTGAGAATTCAAACTTTACAAACTCTAAATTTCAACATTGAAAGATAATATAACTTCATTAGCTGAGTAGAGTTCTAGTGACAAAAATTCCACAATTTTTTATTTCATTAATATTTCAAATTAAATTAAAATTTGAATTCAAACATTTGATCTTATTTAATGCAACGAACCATGCATTTTTACATAAACTTTATAGAATTAAATTTTAATATGTCCATGTTTTGATCTCTTGATCGGATATCAAATACACACCAACTTGCATATTTGATATCTTGAACAAAATTAACAGTTTGGATTTGAAGTTTAAATTTTAAAATTTTAAATATTAATGAAGTACAGGGATTGTGGAATTTATAGCACTAAAATTGTTGTACGATCGATATCCTTCCTCTTGTTGGATTTATAGTTGGAAATAACTAATTTTTTTTTGCTAAATTTGAGAATAAAATATCTACTACATATAAATGTGAAAATATTTGATGTTTTTGAAAATAAACTATATTATTCGACATAATGAAAATTGAGAAGTAAATAAAATTAAAGGGTTAAGTTTATTTGAAACTTATAAAAAAAAGGCATTTTTTTACATATAAAATTAAATCCCAGCTGTGAATAACCGTGAAATCATATGCACAAGATTTAATGAATTTGTTCTAGATAGGACTGTTATTAATTAAGCTTCTTTTCCATATGAGATAATTAATTAGACCTACGTGTGAGTTACAAAATTTTATATAGTAAAAAGATTCTTCTGTCTCCAGACTTATCATACAGTGACACCTCATTTCTCAATCACACCACTTTTTTTTTTGTGTTCTTTCCTTTTTATGTATTTATTTTTTTTTAGAACACACCTATTGATTTGTAAGTTGAGATTCAAGTCCAACATTATCGTCTATCTAAAATGTTTTAATACTGTAATTAATAATGATTATTATATATCGAATAATTTTATATAATTTTTTTTGAGGAAAAATGGGGATCCAGTCCCATCTTTTTATATATAAAAATCAAATACAAGATCAGCCAGAGGCTGAAGAAAAGTAAAAAGGAAAGTTACAATTTAGTTAAATCTCAGGAAAAGCAATAATTTTATATAATTGTTAATATTTATATGTGAGCAACTAACCATAAACAAATAGTTTGCTATATATTTATATATATTTCATGGCAATAATTATATTATAAATACGAGAATATCTATTGTGAACCATGATGCATAGAGGGCCCCGTGCACCATGACCGTTTGATCGGTGATTTTTTAAATCGACAAATCTAAATTAACCAACCTAATCTATATATTGAAATCTCATAGAAAATAAAATTTTACAATTTTTTAAATTTTTTTACTATTTTTTTCGAATTTTTTAAAGCTTACCATTTTTGACCGATAATTCACTAATTTGCAGCAAAAAATGGCAAGGTTTAAAAAAATCGAAAAAAATAGTAAAAAAAATTCAAAAATTGTAAAATTTTGTTTTCTATGATATTTCAATATATAGATTGGGTTGATTAATTTAGATTTGTTGATTTGCAAAATCACTGATCAAATGGTCATGGTGCACGAGACCTCTATGCATCATGATTCACAATAGATATTCTTATATTTATAATAAATATATATTAATAGATATATGTTATTAACTTATTAGTCAGTAACCAATTATATTAATGTGATAGAGTGAGATTCTGTAAAAGCTTTTAAGAAAAATGTCACTCTTGTCTAGAGTGAAGAAGACACACTCAACGAGGCCAGCTGGCGGGGCACGTAAATTAATAATAGAAATATAAATGTGAAACTTTGAAAATAAAATAGTAGTAACCTCACTGGACACTTAATTAAGTCCAAAAACTCGAACGCTTCATCTGAGGACGCCCCAGACCGGGAAAACACGGTAACATGTTGAAAGAATATTCTATATATAGACTACGATTATACGAAGTACAGAAGCATCTTGTAGAAGTTCCTGTTGGATAGACGATCTTGGGATCTACTAATAAAGGTTAATTTTATAATTTTATTATAATTTTTAAATTTTTTGTAAAATTTCAAATACAAATAATATTAATTTTTTAGACTAAGTAAAAATCCAATTTAAGATTAATAATTTTCATGGTTTAATTTTTAATCCCAACAATTTCATCCAATCTTATATATTAAATAATATGTTCAATGATATAAGCAGTAATTAACTGAGTCCCTAAAAAATGAGTTAAAACTTCCATCTGCGTAAAAGAAAAATTAAGTCGCATAATTACAACTACTACATCTATGCTAAAGGAAATTATTTACAAAACGTGTTAATGAAAACTATAACTAAGCAACATATTTGTAAATCAATATTTGAATATGCATGCAAACTTGTCAAACAATATAATCAAATAAATACTAATTTCAATTTTAAAATAAAAAATCAGGTCAAGGAACGGATTCATTTTTCTTTTTTCTTTTCTTTTTTTTTTAGCTAAACCGTCCCAAGCAGGAGTACTCAACTGTCGACATCATTAAAAATATTAAAAGTCGAGTCTTAAGGATGGACACAAAGACAGAAAAAAAATAAATCAAAATACCAAATCTAAGATCTTGCCCCACCACGCAATCGCAGCAACAATACCAAGACAATTCAATATAAAAGCAACTAAAAGTTAAAACAGTAAAAACAATTGCTATTCTCATGTTAGAAGATCTTCATCAGACTTCAAACGCAGCAATATCAATATTATAAATAAAGACATATGGGTGTCGGAATTCTTTAGTTAAATGTCATCTAACACTTCAAGCATTTTCAAATAGTTGTGAAATAATAATTTTTTATTAATGTAATATGACACTCTATAATTATTTATGTGTCGGATATTATTGCTCATAAAACTGACCCGGTTCACCAACATATAGTAATTTGACAAGACATTATTTTGTTTCTGATTTTTGTGATCCCTTTATATTTTCATTTTCATCATGTCTCCATCTCTCTTTTGTGTTGTTTAGAGTCCCTCTCCACCTTAATTTCTCTTCATCACCATTCTTAATTTTGGTTTACGAAATATAAATTAAATTTATTCAATTGAAAATAGAAAAAAAAATTAGATCTTTTATGATATATATATTTTTATTTAAGTCATTTATAAATATATCATTTCATGAATAATAGTAACATAATATAAATCATTTTAATTCAGATAACTATAACTATATTTACACATATATTTTTTTTAAATTGATCAAACTCTTTAAATTCAATCAAATCAAAGTACGTACAATAACTAAATTATATTTCTAAAGATAAATATATATTAACAATATATCTAAAAAATGAACATAATTAAACTATAGAAACATAATAAAATATATTCTTATTATAGATATCTACATCGAGCGAAGCTCGATATACTGCTCCAGTCAGTAGTAAACGCGCGTTTTGCAGGATCGAGCCTTGATGGGTCTAAAAATGTCTATTCAAGGGGTTGGATCGGACGGGACTAATTATTAAAAAAAAAATTCTTAAATGCCTTTGTTCCAGAGTAATGTAAAAACAAAAAATGGTTTATAGTTTCACTAACAAATAACATTTATTTGACCCTACGCAATTTTCTAAATTATCTAAAATAATAATTTCATTATTAACTAGAAAATTTAGTTTAGTCAAATGGGAAAGAATTTGTAAAAGAAAAAGAGTTTGGTGGCTGGGGGATTTTAAACCTCTTAGACATGAACATAGCTCTTTTAGAAAAGTGGTACTGAAAATTTGCTTCTGATGAACATTCTTCCATTTGGAAAGATATAGTTTTAGTTAAATATAAGGGCAACTGTCCTAGTACTAGTTCTTTCTTCTGGAAAGAAATAAATGCCCTTATACCTTTGCTAAACATTGGTTTGAATAGAAGAGTAGGAAATGGTACTAGCACTAAGTTCTGGAAAGACATTTGGCTTGGGGAAGAAAGTTTAGAAACTAAATTCCCCTTAGCTTATGAGAAATCACAAAGACCAAATGCAACTGTAGCACAAATTTGGAACAAAGGAAATCATAATTTATTTTTCTCAAGGGGTATTTCAGCAAATTTGAGAGTAGAAAAAATAGCTATCTTTAATTTACTGCATAGTTATAATTTCATAGAAGAAAATGACTCAGTAATTTGGAAATTAGAACCTAAGAGTATATATTCTGTGAAATCATGCTATGCTCTTCTTAATAGTGGAGGTTTAGTCACTGATTTAAATCATTCAGTTTGGATAGCAAAAATACCTTTAAAAGTTAAACTATTCCTTTGGTTGGTGATTGAAAATAAAATTTTAACTCAGGAAAATCTTCAAAAGAAGGGTTGGATATGACCAAATAAATGTCCTTTTTGCCCTAATTTAGAGACTACTGATCATTTGTTAGTTCAATGCCCAACAATTAGTAAAATTTGGGATAGTTTTAATAATAGCAATTCAAAAAATATTATACTGCTTAACAATGATACAGCCTCTATCTGGAATAGTTGTTTAGCTCTTCCAAAAACTCAAAGGGTTTTTGCTATGAATTTTATAGCAGTAACCTTTTGGGTCCAATGGAAAGAAAGAAATAATAAAATTTTTAGAGATTCAAAGAATGCAAACTTCCAAAGTGTAGTTTACAACATCTTAAATCTCTTTTGTAACTGGACAGGTGATTCAACAGGGTTGGAAAATAGCGGAGAAAATGCTTCAACTGGAATCATCAGATTCTGGCCAACTGACAGCATTGAATATCAAGTGTTTCAGGCAAACCAAAGGGAAAGACAGATAGCAGAAGAGGCGAAAAATAGGAATACAACTCCGGCAGCTCAGGCAAGACAGGTTGATTCTCAGGAAACGTCAGAGGGGCATGTGGAAAGCGCCTCAGATGAAGATTTGCTGGGCGATTAAGTGCTGTCATGAAAGACCTGTTTGTGTTGCTGTTTTTGGATTTTTCAGTTCTGTGCAGTCTTTAGTAGTTATTCTGAGTTTTGTGGTTATAATCTGACTTCTCTGTAATAGGATAGTTTAAACTGGTTTTTTTCTTTTTCTTTGCTACTTGTAGTCACAGTGGAGTGACTTTAAACTTCTTTTGGTTAATGACATGGATCCCCTGCTTGGGGCTCTTAGTTTCAAAAAAAAAATAATAATTTCATTATTTAAAAATTAAAACTAACAAAAATAACAATTTAATCTTCAGGGATACCCAAAATAACAACTTAATCTTCATGAGTATCGTGCGTTGGTGTGGCGTATACTGAGTTAACACAACACGAGCTTGTTTGTGTGGTATGTTAAAATTGTATCGGGTTGGCATTGTGAAAAAAAATGACAAGGTTTAACATGACACGGTGCAACACGACACATTTAGAACGTGACACAACATGATTCCAAATATTTTTTAAATTTTAAAATTCAAAAATTTAAAAATATTATTGAAATATTAATGTATTATTAAAAACTAAGGATGATTTGAAAAAATTCAATAAAGAAAGATATCATAAAGAAAGCATAGCTAAAATATTTTCAACTAATATTATGTAATTCATATTTTATTATCTAGGGCGCGTTTGGATCAGCTAAGAATAAAATTAGGATTAGTTATTCGGAGTAAAAAACATTATTCCTAAGCGATAAAAAATAAGCATTTTTTAATCTAGAGTGTTATTTTTACGTGGTCCAACATTAGGATTAAATTTTTATTCCTAGGGTGTTTGGATCATCTTCTTAATGTGGATTAAGAAATTGTTTGGACCACTTTTTAATCCGGATTAAAAAGATGATTCAAACCCTAGAAATAAAAATTTAATCCTGATGTTGGACCACTTAAAAATAATACTCTAGATTCAAAAAATGCTTATTCTAGATTGTATAGAAATAATATTTTTTACTCCGAATAACTAATCTTAATTTTATTTTTAGATGATCCAAACGCTCTAAATATTATATTTTATCGTGTAATATTAATATTTGTTTATGAACTATACAATCAATTTATAAAATTTAAAACAAATTTCTCAATTTTTCTCTAATTTAAATAATTTATTTTTTAAGAGAAAAAGAAAATTTTTTTTTTGACATGGTTTGAAACGATTGACACGACTGTATCGTGTCCTGTCGTGTCGTGCTAACAAACGTGTCAATTTCCGTGTTGTATCAGTTTTTTTCTCTACTTAGCACGACACGATACGATTTCAAATTCAACGTGTATCAACGACACGGTGCCAAACTCGACACCACGGTACGGCAGGATTACAAATTTACAATTCACTGGCTGTCGGACTCATTTAGGCGGGGTACGTGTGAACAGGTCTGAACTCAAACAAGGTTATTCTTCAGATAAAGTCAAGAGTCAAGACAGTCCGAGTCGGACGGGATTGGTTAACATTGCCATCGTTATTTAATTAGTTTATAGATCTGTGCGTCAGTGCCTATTCTGAGCAATAAATATAAATTATTCAATATATATTGGACTCCATATATGATCATAGAATCATTCACCCACGAACAAATTAACCCCCTCGGCCCCTCGTGTCCTTTGTCTTATATATTATTATTATATTATTGCAGCTGTTCATTGCTCTCGGACCTAAAATGTTGTTAACTAAATATTTTAATACCCGCACTATTAGATCATAATTCCATTGAGATATGATAACCCGCTAGCAGATACCGCTCATTGTTTTCTTCTGGAAAGAGTATTCTCCACATCCTCTCCAGTGTTATATTATTGAAATGAAATTAATTAGAGTCTTTTATTTAGCGTACAGTGAGAATATAGGTTATTATTATTATTATTATTATTAGTCGTTGTTGTATAATCTATTAATTTTGGCGTCAACGTTAAATAACCTATTTTCAACACGAAACTGCTTGCGAGTAATTAAAAGAAAATGCAAAAAGACACTTTTATGAGAAAAAATGACACTGAACAACAAAAATGCGAATTATTCTTAATTTTCAAATCGAGAATTTAATTTTAAAATTGACGGTTCTGGATAATCATACTCTACAAAGATTTGTTTCGAATTATATTACCGGCTGAAAAGTCTCGTCTGAAAAATCCACGTCATCATATGTCAAATGGGTTCAATATATACTTTTATCCAGCTGTGATGTGCTGGAACCAAGCTCTCATCCAGCCCTCTAATCCATTTTTTCTAATATGTTATTCAATTTAATCATACTTTAGCCAAGCCTGTTTAATCTTGTCGAAAGAAAAGAAGCATGATGCATGCAGTATCTCAGAACTGCGTCCGAGGTACAATTGGTCCCCTCAAAATCGTATAACATATAAATTTTAAACCTTGTTACTCCGGTCCCCTCCGAAGTGAAATTTGTACAATTGTACCCATAATAACATAGATACATGATCCGTGTACTTCCATACGATACGTAGGCAGTTGTTTGTAATTAGGTGTGAAAATGGGGCGGGTATTACGCTTCGAATTTGTAATCTGTATCAGTAAAATAGCATATTCGGATAGTAATATCCACATTTGAATGAATATGGACGCGAATATAAATTTTTATTATAAACGGATATGGTGCGGATGCAGAAACAATATTGATGCGGATACAAATAATTATCCATATCTGCATTTTTAAAAGTAATATCCACATTTGACAATTTTTATCTACTAATGCTTTGTTGGCCTGATATATTTATTTTGCAGATCTTAGAATACATCACCATGCTTGCTTTTAGAAATTTACTAAATAGAATATTTTATGATCAATTTTGTTGAATTGATGGATTTAATTTTTAACTTTTTTTTTAATTTTTGCTTAGGTACATTAAAGATATAGATATATTATTTTGGTCCAAATGACAGACTTAAACCTACTTTTGTAAGCATAAAAAAGAAGTTTTTGTTTAAGTACTTGTTTCCTTACAGAGAAGTTATTCCTGTAATTGACCATGCAACAATGTCATGGCATAAAAGGTCTGGGATTGAAACTTTTGATGGACAATGGATTACCGATTCAAGATGTTATTTTTTGTTTAATACAAGAAAAGAGCAAACTAAGATCTGCATTTGACAAAATACATCTGTATCGACAATATAAAAACCATATCTGTATCTATATATATCATGTTCGTATTCAAATCTGTCAAAAGATATGAACACTGATATGATATGGCTACTATCCGATCTGTATCAGATCCATTTTCATCTTAGTTGTAATTCATTTTTTATGAAAATTTGTTGAACTTGCTTGTGTAAACTCCGTATCCGTACGTTGGTATGGCGCAAACAAAATAAGGACTTCAACCTCCGGAATATTGTCCCGCAAATTTCTATATACTAGCATAAGATGCCCTCATACGTGGGCAAATAAAAAAACAAAATAATGTTAGACAATAAAAATATGTTTCTTAATTTACCATCGATACAAATAAATATGTTATTCAATTTGTTTCTATATTAGATGGAAAACCAATCAAATCCAAAGAAAATTTGTTCCTTGTGTGCAGCAATTCAAAACCGAAATAATTCTTTCCTTGTGTGCTCATAGAGATGTGTTGAGACAGATCTAACCATACATTTACAGATCAACGGTATAAAAATTGTTAACAAAAAGTTTCGACCCCTTTTTAGATACATTTATAAGTAGTAGAGATAGAGATTTTTGGACATCATTTTGAATATAAAATTTTAAATACTAACCCTGCAGTTCAATTTCATAAACAACTCCACTGAAAACTGAGATTAAGAATTATTGTTTTCTTAAACAGCAATGTTGTATTACTTTACCTATAAATCAACAAGTCAACAATATATATGCACAATGATTCAAAGAATACATATATCGGGGGAATAACTATGCTACAGTACAAGATATTTCACATGTGCCCCCTTGATCATCCAATGTCATACATACAACCCCTATAAATGATAACATTTTTAAGGCCCCTATAACTACAGAAAAGTGTTATGTTACCCTCACAAAAAAACTGAGAAATATCTTTATTATGCTCGGAATGTAAAATGTCCGAACAATCCATCTTTTCTCATTTCTTTTTTCCATGTATTAGTAAGGATAATCAGCGTGCGGTTTTGGAAACAGCAGATATATGCTTAAAATATGCATAAATCTTTCTAAGGTTTTGTAGGGGCACACAAGAAAAGATATCAAACTTTTGGAATTCAAGTATACTATAAGGAGCGTAGCAAGAGGCATTCTATCAAACTTTTCTCCTTCCTAAGTTTTCTCAAAGTTCTTATATGTATTTGCCGTGCTCTCTCTCCTGTAACATTTATCGACTTCCCTATCTCTTCAAATGTTTGTGCTCGTTCACCATTCAAACCATACCTTAACCGAATGATGAGTTCCTCTCTGTCACTTAGTTTACCAAAAACCTTCACTAAACTTTGTAGCTTTAGTTGCCTAATGACGGCCAATTCCGGTCGCAATTCATCTGACCCTGACATAACATCCTACAGTAAAAATGAAGGAAAAAGTTCATACAACCAGATAATCCAAATTTCAGGTTTGTCATTGCATCAAGGTCTAAATCTTATAGTGTTGCAATAACCGTAATCAGACCTTAATTTTCTTCAATGGAAAAAATGGATAAAATTGTTAAATTGTTCAGAACCTGGAGTCTCAGCCCATCTTTGTCTACCGGCAGATCAAAAGAGATAGGTTTCTTATTCCTCTGAACGATAAGTTTTACACTGGAGACACTTAGATTGACAAATTCAGCAATTTCAGCATGTGTAGGCTTCCTCATTAATCTGGACGTTAATATTGCATTTGCCTCTGTTACTTTGCTTGTTGCCTCGCACAGGTTCACCTACAAAATTGCTAACAATATATTTCTTAGTTACTCACTTGGAAAAAAGGACTTGGGATATCATGAAAATACATAATAAACCATCCCAACTCTTTGCACCATGGGTTGCAAATCTGCATTTTAGTCCTGAATCTTGATCTGAAATGTACTGGTTAACAAAAAGCCAGAGGCTCAAGTACCCAATAAAAAAGTTTAACTAATACAATGTCTAAAATTTGAGGTACTAATTCTAAGCTATCAAATCAAAAAAGAGGGGTCTATAACTCAGCATCTCCTGACATAGTCATCGCTATAACCCACTATCCTACTTGATTAATTCAAATTCAACTGTGATTTAAATCACAATTTGGCTTACAATTGCATGATGCAAGTTGGATAGCCCCGCTTTCTTACCATAGTCTGCCATTGTTGCAAAATGGAAGCAGAATGGGCATTGCAAAAGAGGATGTGAACATAAGTTGGAATTTATTAGTTGCTAAGTACTTACTGGAAGCCTGATAAGTCTTGAGTTGTTTGCAATAGCCCTCACAATTGCTTGTTTAATCCACCAGTAGACATAAGTTGATAGTTTATATCCTTTCTTATGGTCAAACTTTCGTACACCACGTAGAAGCCCTACACAACCTTCCTACAAAGAGTTATTAAGTTCCCAATCAGGCAATTATGAATTTTGTCTGAAATGCATAATCTGAAAAGGGGAGAGGAAAAAAGAAAACAACAAACTCGTTTGAAGCATGGTCATTTTCAACCTCAAGTTGGGCGCCAATGTAGTGATAAGAGTTGGTAATATGGACTTTCAAAGACCAGTATTGGTTTGGCATAAACACCAGGTAGGAACAGAAGCCACTGGACCAGTACATTACCTTTTCTTATTGCAAATATTAATCAGGATGTTAAGTCTGAACTGAATCTATAGGAATCGGTGAAAACTTTAGATGGTCAAACCTGGATCAGATCCTCAAGGCTGAGACCATTGCCTTCATAATTGTTAGCAATGGAGATGACCAGCCGTCTGTAATTCATCATGATCCTTTCTTCACTTGCCCTTGCTCTTAGCAGAACCTTATCTCTATTTCTTCTTGGTAAAGTAGAAGTTTCAGTACAAAAACCTAATTCAGTAGATTCCATTGTCATCTGGGTGTCATTAGTCAGTAACAAGGCCTCTTCCTATGATCATGCAATCAGAACAGTACATGCATTAGTTATTCTATTGATTTGGAGCATAGGACAGTCAGGGACAAAAAACTAATGGTCCCTCTTGAATTTCATTGAATATACATTGTAAACACATGTACATGTGCCTGTCACGGTACAGACAATACAGTTTGGTCTGAGCAAAAATACAACACAGAACTTTCAACTTTATTTAAATTAAAGAGCATAATTTTAAGTTTGAATTTGTCATGAGGAAACATAAAATAGCTCCTAAAGAAATTTAATCAGTTTCACAACAACAGCTTGTTAATTTTGTCAATAAATGGTCTGGTATGATCAGACAAGACATGTGGGTCTCAACTATTCAATGACAACTAAATTCTGTTCAAAATCAAGCTATATTGTGCAACATAATGATAAAAGAAAACTGGTACTATACATGATACATTTGTACAATTTCAAGCTGCTTGGTTACAAAGCTTCCACTTTGTGCAAGTTCCCCACTTGTAGCACAAAATTAGTATTCATAAAGTTGATATTTGACGCATAAAATGAAATGATGTTTAATCTGTCAAACAATTTTCAACTTAAAAAGGGTTATATACTGACTATAAGAAGGAGCTACTACCAATCCATAACATACCTGGAGATAACGAGAAAGAGCAGCCTCTTGCCTCTTGGTCAAATTCCTGGATCGATCAGGACCAAACAACCACCTTTCATCAATCTCATCCTCAATTCCTTCTTTCTCATCCCAAAACCCAAGATTCTTTCTCCTCTTCTTCCTCCTCGCACCCCTCCGTTGCCTCCTTCTCTCATCCATGAGCTGATCCCACTCGAGCGCGATATCCGACGCTGACAAGTCCTCTCCTAGCGCCACCATCTGAGCGTTGAAAGTGGTCCTGATCGTGAATGAATTGGGCTGAGGTGGCGCAATCTGGACCGTTTGTTTGGGCGGCGGCGCTGCGTGGTGAGAAGGGAGAGAGAATGTTGGGTGAGGCGGGTGTAAAGAGCAAGAAGGCATAGTGAAGGAGCTGTTAAATTAATTAAACTATAATGATAGGAAGGAAGGAAGAAGGCATAGTGAGAACGGTGACTGAGGGAAGGAAGGAGATGATGATATCTGATTTTTTTTTTTTTTTAAATTTTTTAATTTTGGGTTGCTTTTGAGTGGCTACTGGAGTGTGATTGTTTTCTCTGTGGAGAGGAAAACGATAAGGCCTTGCTTTTGAGGAGGAAATGGAGGGAGCAAAAGTTTGAGGTGTTGACGTGATGATTTTATTTATTTATTTTAATTTCTTTCCTTTAGTTTTTAAGTACAAAAGTGATTGAACTCCTCGTGCAAATTTCGATGTGTTGTTAGCAAATTGGAAAATTGCAATGTCTTATTTTATTGTGTAATAATAGTTAAAAAAATATATTTCATATTTAAATTTATAAAGAGTTTGTATATTTCCAAATGATGTATACATTATTCACATTATACTGTTTGTAAAATTAGAGGCAAATTTTTCTCAAAGCGATAGCTAGCAAGATTTCTTTTTAATATATAAAATAAGATAGTTAAAAACATTTTCCTTCAAAATAAATTTTGTGTATATCTTTATAAACCATCGAAAATATATGTTTCCTTCTCGAAAACATGTAAATATAGTTATAACAATATGTTGGGACGGAGATCATTGTCACGACTGGACAACAAAATAATAATGCCAGCCCATTATTAAGTTACACTTACACAACAATGCCAGCCCAGTTCTGATCCTTCGGCTCATTTTATCCTTTCACACATCTCGTCTGAGCTTGAACTTGGCATTGCGTGGCTCTAGCATGATGAACACCATCACTCCTCATCGCCACATTCGCCTCTGGCAACAACCAAAACCCCAACCCTCCCAAAACCCTCCTCGTCTAAAACCCTTCAGACAGTTCCCTCTCTGTTTTTCCAACCACAACTCTACCTCCGCTTCCACCTCCATTTCCAGAGATGGGGCTGAAGAAGGCATACCAAACGGAGATGTCAAAACGCTTGCCAGATTCCAGTCCCGCCATAACAATATCTGTGTTCTACAAGTTTCTCGCCGTGCTGACCATCCACTGGCTGGTTTACATCTTCCTTTCTTTTTTTTGTATAATTGTATTGGGATCATGGTCCAATTCATGGTGCAAAATGTTTGAGTAAATGTAATAAGGAAGCATTATTGGGGTTGTGAATTACTGATACCAATTCACTAATGAGGTAAAATTGACCTGAAGAACATTGGGAGACTTTCATTTTGATTTGTGGGGAAAAATAATTTCAGTTTCTTTACAACTTTATGGATTGTATTTCTTCAATCAATTGTTTTCCCTAAATTCAATGTGAAAAATATATAATGAAAAATAAATTGATCATTTTCTAAACTGACGTTTCAGGTTCTCGTCTCCTACTCCTCGATAAACCAGGGAACATACACAGCATTTCTCACCTCTTCAACCCTCTCACGTCCTCATATCTCGATGTATTCGCAACTCTCCCACCAACCATTCCTTCTGGTCCAATTGCTATATTGGGATTTGGTGCCGGCTCAGCTGCCAGACTTATCCTCCATTTATATCCAAAAACTATTATCCATGGGTATCCTCACTTAACTAATTACTTGATTTTATAACCAATTCGGTCAATTTAGAAATCAATGCAGTGGCTTACAGGTTACTGGTGCAATTACCTGACAAATGCAATTGTAATGAGTGTATGATATTGTGATCACTTTATATTTTATTTATTTATTTATTTTTGAAAAAAGGTGGAAGCGCCACCCAGTTTCATTTTTAAGATCACTGTATATTGAATCATATCAGCACATTATTTTATGCTTCCTGTTAAATTCCCTTCTGTATGACAGGTATGAACTTGATCCATCTGTCATATCAGTAGCTAGAGAATTCTTCAGCCTTTCAAAACTTGAGCAGCAGTATCGAAACCAGCTCTCCATATTTATTTCTGATGCCATTCAGTCAATTCCAAATCTGGAAGATGGTTTCTATTCAGGTACCATAAAATTTCTGGGTGGCCAATTGTTTTTTGACATTTACTGATAACCAATCACAAGTTGTTTAACATTTTACCATGCCACCTGATGAAACCTGGCCTTTCACTATTTCGTGCAAGGTAATATAGACTTGTTCATCTTATTCTGTGTCATTCTTGTCATTTCTTGGCTTCTGACATGTAAAAATGTTGCTATATGTTATATGGAAATTCATTTTCCAAGTAAACATGACTCAGTTAACTGCAAAACAGGTATCCTGGTAGATCTTTATTTAAAAGGAAGTGTAATTCCCCAGCTCCAAGACATGAACACCTGGAAAGAGCTGAAAAAGAAACTACATAGAAATGGTAGAATAATGGTCAATTGTGGAGGGAGATGTGTGGAATCAGAGGATCCGAGAAGGGATGGGGATGTGGTTAAAGAGGAAACTCTTAAGGCTATGAGTGAGGTTTTTGGTGAAGATAAGGTATTTGTGTTGAATTTAGGTGGGGCAAAAGAGGAAGATAGTTGGGTTGGATTGACTGGTGATTGGCCAGATTTGGAGGGGTGGAAAGGACAATTGCCATCTGAGTTGTGTTGCTATGTTGATATGTGGAGGCCGTACAAGTATATTAGAGACGGGCCAAATAACAAGCGCTTGTAGCATTTTCACCTCATGCTCATCGACCATTCTTAGCGCGCCTAATTCCGGCATGTGTACAACAATTGTCAGATAATTGTATCAAGATTCATATATGATTTTGCACTTGGTATTTTGTACAGTAGGATTTACACCTATTGGACAGTGTTTGTGAGCGAGCTCAGATGAATTGCTTGGGGCTAGTGAAATAATTTTCTTTTTAAAGTTAGGATCACAATTTTCATATATAGAGGGAGCAAAAGTCAACAGTCATTTTTCTTTGTAGTTATAGTTTTCTTTTTGGTAAATATATTATCCAAAGAACTTTTGCTTCGATTTTGTTAATATGTTTTGTTTCTTTTTGGAATATTTCTTCAATTATATATTGTGTAAATTCGGTTCACTTTATGCATGAAAGCTTGAAAGACAACAAAGGTGAGCAATCAGGGCATTTAAGGCCAAGAGAACAAATATATTCTAATTGGCAAGAGATCACTTTTTAACTGTCAAACCGAGAAGCTGATAACAGCTGGTCAGACTGTTGGAATCTAAGCATCGGAAAATGTTATGCGTTCTTTATTGGTCATTTATCTACCCTTGTGGTCAAATATATATTTCTATGTTATTAGAGAACTTGAGTGTTGTCAAGATAACAAGACAAAATAAAAATAATAGAGAAAGAGAAACTTTCTTATAATAAAATATACTCCCACAGAAAAATGTTACAACTTGGGCTTAGATTCCTTGAATTTCAGAGTTGAATTGAGAAGTAAAAAAAAAAAAAACAATCCGGCTGGGAAAATGGCCTACAATTTATATTAGTATCACTTTGGACTTCTCTTATTTTTCCAAACCTTATCGCCCTTATTTTATATGGATCATGAATATTTCAAGAGACCATTTCATGCATATCATGATTATCATCACAAAGTTACAATTACACAAGTAGCTGAGAGAGGGCTTCACCAGCACGAAAACCAGCTGACAAACGCAGCTTCCGGTACTTATTGAAAATGAAACTTCGGTACATACGCGGATGATCTGAATCAACCAAAGCAGCTGGCACCGCCACCTTGCCATCTTTTGGTGCCCACATAAAGAGAGCGATAGTGAACCGTGGTATGGCAGCCTTGCATTCTACCCTGTGTTTCACATTGCGGAATACGCCATTGCTCCATACCTACATTATATTTTTAGCTGGACTAAATAAGACTACTAGTGTTAATTACCATGTTTGTACCTCATATTGTAGAACAAAATATATAGAGACATTCTTTCATAGACTAATTTTCATAGTCTAATTTTTCGATCAATTGCAATCCAAAAAAATTCGGTCCACTGAAAAATTTGCTAATATATATTATTCATCTTTTTGTTGGATTCTGCCTTTTTTTTTTTTTTTTTTTACTGCCTCTACGAACTGTGTATTTAATTTGCCATTACCACATTGGGTAGTGCTAATTAATACAGCAAGGAAGAAATAGATGGATGAGTGAAGATGAGTGCCTTTGAGAAGCTTGTACAAAACTCCCAACTTTCATCAAATTAGACATGAGACCTATAACTTTTTGACTCCGAAATACTAAAATTCCATCAACCCAATAACATGCATAAAGAGTGGTATGAGACGTCCTTTCTATATGAACAAAGTTGTTAATTGTTTTTCAAAATTGAAATTGTCTACTAGTGTCAGATTATAATAGAATACAATTAGACGGAATTGGATAAATTAGTACCTTAGCAACATCACCCAGAAGTACAAGGAGGGAACCTGGCAACGGGTCAACTTCAACATAAGAATCCGAACCCGGATCCAATATCTCCAGGCCACCGACACATTCATCTTCTTGTAACAGAGTGAGGAAACCCGCATCCGAATGGATCTGCACGCCACTGTTGGAACCAACTGAGTCTTGGTTGAAATTGTACTTGATTAATCTGAATATGCATTGCCATTCACTGAAGTTTTGGTCTTTCAATCCCATGCTCTCCGCCAATTTCGTTGCTATATCCACCGTTACCTCGTGGGATTTTTGAGCATATGTTTTGATTGTTCCCCTATAAACAATTGAAAGTTGAAAAATTTTAAATTACGACGGCGTTATTTGGAAAAATATGATAAAATTGAAAATTTAACCATAGTTTTATATATATATATGTATATATATAGAGAATGACTAATTCCGTAAGAAAGCACAGATTGCGGCAATTAAATGTCAATTTTTGAACTTCAAATGATTGGTTTGAACTATTTAATATATTTTTTCACATTGAAATTTTATTGGAGACCAGATTTTATATTTGATTTCTAATTTTTAGCTATTAATTATGATATTAAAAAAAACCTTTTTATTATGATATATTAAAAAAGCACTATTACATGACACTCTTACATGAATATATACACCCTAATAAATAGGAAACATATAAAGAAAATATAAAATATCTCTAAACTTGTAATAGATTTTAATAAAGAGAACATAATTGGCAGTTCAAATCGGTTTTTGAAATTAAAAAAAAATAAAAATCTGATTGCTAAAGCATATCGATCCGCGTTTCCTAAAGCACTTTATCCATCCTATGTTTGAGATATGGACTTTACTTGCTTCTGATTAGATGTTATTCACTGAAAATCAACACACAAAAAAATGCGAATCTTTGGTTGAATAGTCCCAGGATCCACAATTTTTAAGAAGTTTGAGCACATTACTTCGAAAAAAAAAATTTATTTTAATATTTATAAAAAATGTATAAGACCTGGCATGGATGGGGGCATCAAGGAGGGAGCAGAAGGCATCCACATCAGTTTGAGATGATGCGTCATAAAGTCCAAATGCCTCGTAAAGTGGGGGACGGTTTCTGTAACTGGCGTCAACAATGTCACTGACATTGCGACGCTTGACATCATCAGGGAGGTCGAAGAGGGATTTAACAGAGGCCTTCATTTTGGACTGGAGACATCCCGGGATGCCATGGTTGATCACGCGGAAGCAGCCCCAGTAGCGGGAAGCTTCAAGAATGTTTTTAGTATGGTTTTGGTTAGAGAATTCAGCTAGATCGATCACTGGTAATGTTGCCATGAAATCCCCTCGCCACTGCCTGTTTCTACTTAGTTTATAGTCATTTGACGTAGTGAAAGAAATGCATGAAAGATTGATTGCCAACTCTTCATTTGAAGGAACAGTTGTGGCACCTCTCCAGTTTGCATACAAATGGAGAGTTCTTATGTGACAGTGATCCACACAGATAAACCTTGATCAAACAGGGATGGACCCACAATACAGCTCTTCGTTTTTGTTCCAAAAATATCGAATTAACATTTTCTTTTATTGTAAGCAAAAATATGCAAATTGGATATATACATCAATATTGTCCTAGCTCTTTGTAGTAAGTCTGTTTGTACCATCCAGAAAGTGTGTCCTTCATTACCTCTCTTTGCCACTTGACAAATTTGGAGATGCTCTATTGACGAATTTCAGATATTTTAACATATTGCTAAAACTTTTAATTTTTTAATAATTTCATTTAAATGGTAAGGGCTTGATACGTACTTTGCTTTTAGAAAAAAAAAAATGATTCGATTCTCCAACGGATCAGGGATAGATGTGATAACACTATCTCAATTTTGATTATCCTTCTGCATGCAGAGAAATTTCACAAGTTTTTTTTTTTGTTGTTTATGTGACTTTTAAGCTTTTGTATTCCAATTTAAGAAGCCATGAAATACCACGGTAAACAAAATAAGCAATTTTATTTTTGTTAAAAAGCTTGATGATAGTTGGACTAATTGGTGGATTTGAATTTGGAAGTATAATGCTTTCTTCATTGTTCATGTATCAGCCCTTACAATCAATGAATCAAATATACTTCCAAAGAGGAAAATGTATGTATCAAGGAACCGTTAAAAGCTATTTGGGTTTGCATTATATGGGCTTCGAAATTTTCTTAATTCAGAGTTGAAGTTCAGAACTTAAAAAAAAAAAAAGTAAAAAAAACAATTAATTCTGCTTGGAAATAGGCCAACGATGTATATATATTAGTCTCACTTTAAGCTGGAGGAGGAAAAAGAGCGGAAAAAATTAAACACAGATACAGAATTTTCCAAAGACAAAGTTCTTATAATTTAAAACCCCCGGAATTCTACTATTTGAGTTGGAAATGATCAAGATCCAGAAAAGATTTCTACCACCATTTTACTGTTAAGTATTCAATAAAATTATTCTATATATTTTTATATCCAAATAGTATTATTCTAGTGTTATTTCTTGTATTGTCAAACAATTGCTTACTTATTATAGGTTACAGCAATAGCATCATGGATCTTTTTTATGCATATGATAATCGTCACAATTGTTATAATTACATGAGTAGCTGAGACAGGGCTTCACCGGCACGCGATTGTAGATCTGCTGACAACTTTCGGTAGTCATTATAAAAGAAAGTTTTGTACATACGTGGGTGATCTGAATCGACCAAAGCTGCCGGCGCCTCTACCTTGTCATCTTTGGGTGCCAGTAGAAAGAAAGCAATAGAGAACCGCGGTATTGCAGCCTTGCACTGTACCCTGTGCTTTACATTGTGGAGTAAACCGTTGCTCCATACCTACATTATTTATGAAGCAAGTTAGCTACACTGCTACACTACTTCAATAAAAAATAATTTTTCTTACGAGTGGTAAGCATCTTCAGAGCTAGTTATTTTTCTTTAAGCAGTTCCAGGTTGCTGGCAATAAATTAAGTCTAGCTTTTCCATTATGGACATTTTTCATGCATATCGTTACCATCAAAATTGTTGCAGTTTCAAGAGTTCAGGTATAAAAATGACTTTTCCTTTTCTTGATGTACTGTGTTATATATATATAGGGGATGTTTGGTACCCGGGGGATAAGAACAAGAATAAGAACAAGAGCTTGTTCTTGTTCTTGTTTCTTGTTCCAACATTTTCATGGAACAAGAACAAGGCCCCTTGTTCCAACCTTGTTCTTATTCCCCTATGTGTTTGGTGGAACAAGAACAAGAACAAGAACAAGGCCCCTTGTTCTTAATGACAGTATACAGTTTGTAAATGTTATTAACTCATTTTGAGGCCTCATTTATACAGCAAGGAAATAGATACAGAAAGGCAGAGGAAGAGTCTTTTGACAATTTTACAACAGAGTTCCAACTTTTCCTAAAATTAGAAAATTAAGATTCACCTAGCTTGAGGGTTTTCAACATTAAATATCCATCGAGATTAACATTCAAAAATGAGTGGTCAAGAAAAACTTGAGACCTGTCATCTATATATGAAAGTGTTTTAGCGTTTTCAAATTGAACTTGAGTACTATCTACCAATTTTAAGATATAACAAACACAACAGCTGGTTGATTGCTAACTACCTTAGCAACATCACCAAGATTGACAAGGAGAGAACCAGGTAATGGGTCAACTTCGACATAAGAACCTGAACCCGGATCTAATATCTCCAGGCCACCCACACAATCATCTTCTAGTAACAGAGTGAGGAAACCTGAATCAGTATGGATCTGCACGCCACTGGAGCCGACCGAATCTTGGGTGAAATTATACTTGTTAATTCTGAATTGGCACTGCCATGCACCAAAGTTTTGATCATTTAAACCCATGCTCTCAGCCAGTTTCGTTGCTATTTGGACAATCACCTCATGGGATTTTTTAGCATATGTCTTGATTGTCTCCCTTACAAGATCATAAACAATTGGAAGTTTAAAATATTTTAGCATATGTCTTGATTGTCTCCCTTACAAGATCATAAACAATTAAAGTTTAAAATATTTTAGCATATGTCTTGATTAATTGTCTCCCTTACAAGATCATAAATAATTGGAAGTTTAAAATATTTCAAGTAGGACGGTGAATTTTGGTAAAATTAGGATTAAATTGAAAAAAATTTTAACTACCGATGTTTGGTATATACATATGAATTATTCGTTAGGTGTTATTTGCTGAAAAACATACAAAAGGCATACAAATCTTTTGTCCAATAATCACAGTACCGAATCATTCAAAAAGCAAATTTGGCTACAAGTTTACTTGTTTTTAATTTTAATAAAAAGTATGTAACCTGTCATGGCTTGGGGCATCAAGGAGAGAGCAGAAGGCATCCACATCAGTGAGAGATGAGGCGTCATAAAGACCAAATGCCTCGTACAGAGGATTCTTTGGTGTGAAACCCATGTAACCACTACCATGAATTACGTCTATGTTGCGGCGCTTGACATCATCAGGGAGGTCGAAGAGGGCTCTGAATGCAGCCTTCATTTGGGATTGAAGAGCTCCAGGGATGCCATGGTTGATCACACGGAAGCAGCCCCAGTAGCAGGAAGCTTCTAGAAGGTTCTTCCTTTGATTTTGATCAGTGAATTCAGCTAGATCGATTACTGGTAATGTTGCCATGAGCTGCCCTCTATAAGCACCACACTACCTGTTTATTACTCTGTTATCTGAGCTCCTTTTTGACTTAGAGAAAAGCAGGAAAAAAAATAATTTCTTAAACTCTTTCATTTAAAGGAAAGGTTGTGGCACCTCTCCTGTCATGCATAGGAATGGAGAGCTTTTATGACACAGTCGATCCACAGACCACAGTTCCACGCTGATCTACCTGAATTAGACAGGAGAATCTCTTTGAGATCTTCAAATGGAGAAATATAAAATTGAACCCACCACTACATGATAGCGCTCTTCATTTTCGGCGGTGATTGTGAGCAATTTGTCTACGCTTTTCCTAAATCTGGAAATTGATGATTTCACTTGTTTCTTTTATTGACGAAAGTTTATTGAAAATAGATTAATAGATACATGTTGCTTGGTATGATGACAAAGACAACGGATGTAACATGGGACGCACAAGGACACGTTTTTCCATGATTAATTTTAATTTGTTTTTAGCGTTCCAAAAGACGTGATGCATATAACATTTAATAATTATTTTTTATTCGACTTGTAAGTTCTTATTAATTACTAAACATATCTGAAGGCATGAATACAAAGGTATTTAAACCTTTTTTTAAAAGCTTCTTTTAATTGGGAAACTTGTTGATGATTGAGCTGATCGGTAGGATATGACAGGTTTCAAGTATAATTCTTAATTACAAAGATGGTAATCAAATAATCATTATTTCCGTCCTATGCGTTCACGAATCCCAAATATATATTACTTTCAAATTATGTAGGAAGAGGAAGGAAGAAAAAAAAAAAAGGAAAAAAGAGAATTCTTCAATTATTCTGTAACGATTACTTCCAGATGCAGTATAAAATCAAGAGCCACAAAGAAATTGTACCACTATTACGCTTTATAACTATTTAAATAGTACTATTCCTTAATTTAACAAAAAAAAGTCCTCTATAGATATGCGAATACCAACTAAAACGCAACTTCCGGTAGTCATCATAAGTGAAAATTTGAGACATTCGCGGGTGATCTGAATCGATCAAAGCCTCCGGCAGCTCCACCTTGTCATCCTTCGGTGCCAACAGAAAGAGGGCAATAGAAAACCGTGGTACTGCAGCCTTGCATACGACCCAGTGCTTCACATTGCGGAGCATGCCATTGCTCCACGCCTACATTAATTACTTGTCAAAGAAAGTCAGGCCCTGATCAAAATTCTTTTTTTTTTTAACATGGGATTTCATTTCATTTCAGTAGAAATTTTTTGATCAAAATGAACGGATTTGATGTCATTTGGTTGGAATTCTCATATAATTGGATCTAATGAAATCCCGAGAAATCAATTAGAGTGAAATAAAATCCCACATAAAACCATTTTGAACAAAAGTCTTAGTTGGAACGGGTAACAGTATACCTGCAGAAAAAAATATTTGGCCATCAGTTGTGACCTTGTGAGCATCTTCACATGTACTTCTTTCTTTATTTAAACAATTTCAGGCTAACAGTGACATAAGTTCATACATCAAAATAGTACTTCCTTTTTTTTTTATTGCTGTGCCTATAATAGTCTGTAAATGTTACTAACTCAATAGAAGGCTCACTTATACAATAAGGAAGAAACATATACAGGAAGGGAAACAGGAAAGTCTTTAATTTTGCCACTTTGCAACAGAGTCCCAACTTTTCATAAATAAAAATAAAATCCACCTAGCTTGTGGTGTTTTCACGTGTAAAATTCATCAAAATAATCACAAATTAGAGGTCCAATAAATTTTAGACCTATCACCAGCATGTGAAAGTGTTGTACGGTTTCCAAATTGGACTGCACTAGTATCTAGTTATCTACAATCTACAAACTCCAGATAATAAAAATTACAAATATATAAGATTGCAGTGGATAAACTAAGTACCTTAGCCACATCACCAAAATTGACAAGGAACCTGGCAATGGGTCAACCTCAACAAAAGAACCAGAAACCGGATCCAATATCTCCAGGTCACCCACACTCATCTTCTTGTAACAGTGTGAGGAAACCTGAATCTGTATGGATTTGCACCCCATGGGAACCAACAGAATCTTGTGTAAAATTGTACTTGTTAAATCTGAAATGGCACGGCCATGCACTGAAGTTTTGATCTTTCAAGACCATTATCTCCCCCATTTTCGTCGCTATATCTACAATCACCACATGGGATTTTTGAGCATATGTCTTGATTGCCTCCCTTGCAATTTCATAAGCAAATGAAATTTGAAAACTTTTCAATACACTGTTATTTTAGGATAGATTTGGTAGTTTTAACTTTTAACTACAGTTGTTTCGAATTATTCTAAAAATACTACAGATGTTTGGTATATACATTTCAGTTGCCAGAAGTTTGATGCTTTCACTGCAAAAAAGAAAAAGGAATACAAATCTTTTGACTAATAATCATACAAATCCCCAGTTATTTGAGCACCAGTTTAATAGTTTTTGAGTTGTAATTAATGTCGTATATACCTAACATGGATTGGGGTATCAAGGAGAGAACAGAAGGCATCCACGTCAGTTAAAGATGAGGCGCCATAAACACCAAACCCCTCGTAAAGCGGGTTCTCCGGAGGGGATACCACATAGCCGCTGCTATGAAGAATAACAGCCGCATTGCGAAGCTTGACATCATCAGGGAGTTCAAAGAGGGCTCTGACAGTAGCCTTCATTTGGGACTGGAGATCTAGAGGAAAATCGACAAGGTCTCAGTGGATCCAACGAACCAGATAAGGAAAAAAAAACTCACACCTCTAACTGCGCACGCATGTCCCATAGAATTTTCAAAGGGTCGTTCGCCGTACTTGAATTTCCGATTTTATTTTGTTTATTTAGAAAAAAAATTGAAATTCTTTTATAATAAATTCAGAAATAAAGGGAAAAGATGCATCTACGACCTCTAAAAATTATTTAAATAGTTTCCGTCAGATTAATGTTGTAAGTGTCAGCTCTAGAACGGTACATCAGGCTCCACGACAACAGTCATCTCAACATGACGTTCAAAATTTTTCTGTACTTATTTACGGACCAACGTTGCAAATGATTAATATTTCCGCACGGCATTTAAGATTTCTATAGTATCTCGCAAAGAGAAGTCATCCTCATCAGAGATCGTGGGGTCGAAATTTGATTGAGAGATTTTTTAATCTTTAAAAAAATATATATAGGATATCGTAGGTTCTTCTTGAATTTCTGATTTTATTTTGGATTTCTTAAGAAAAAATTTCGTATGGTTGTTGCACCTTTCTACTCGAGCATACGCGCGAATAGAGACTTAAATAGTTAAATTGTCAGAGTCGATCCGCACCATTGACTAATCAACGAGGATCAGACGAGCGAATCTCTTTGACTCAGAAGTCAGAACTGCTAATTTGGTGAGCAATTTGTGTATGATTTTTCCTAAATCAGAAAATTGACATGGGCACTTTTTCTTTTGCTGGAGGAAAAAATAAGTGCGGGAGTGTCGTGCAGTTCTTTCTTTGCCACTACTACCGCTTAATAAAATGGACATCAAGCCAAGGACGGAAGGACCTACGATTTGTTATGGTCGCTATAAAGAAAATTTTTTAAAAAAAAGGGAAAAAAAAAAACAAAAGCAGAACATATATAGTTCAAGATGGCAACATCACTTTTTGGGATTTTAATAATTTTATTAGAGATTTCAAATTAACTTTTATTAGATATGTCAGTACGTACCACTGTAACAACACTCAATCTCGATTTGAAAAAAAAAAATCTTATTTTGAAAAATATCATCAACGTTAGAGACACAAAAAGACATGATATATCTATCATATTTAACAATTATTTTTCTAATTGACTTATAAGTACTTATGATTAAAATAATCAAAAGTAAGGCATGAAATACTAGGTATTTAAAAAAGATTTAGAAGGATTTTAGTTATAAATATTGTTAATGATAATTGGACTAATTAGTCATAAGATATGACAAGTTATATATTATAATACTTAACAAAGACGATAAACAAATAATTAGCAATTGGAGGTCTAATATAAATAAAAAAATAAAATTCTGTAGACAGATGGGCACCTGGTTTGATGGAGAAGTGCCGGATTCGTTGGACAGAAAGTTAAAGAGACAAAATAGTCCATATTTAACTTTTTTTTTTTATATAAAATGAATTTAAGTCCTTTAACTTATTTCGAAATTAAATGCCACAAAGAATCTCTAGCTAAATTTCTAATCCGTGATCTCCATTGAAGATGTGTTTTTTTTTTTTTTTTTTTTTTATCACTAGATCAAGAGTTATTTCTCGGTTTGGTGGAACATGGAGGATAAATTTTGTTATTTTAACTACAAATGATCGCAAGAATTTTGTTATTTTAACTATAAATGATCGCAAGGTTGTAAGAAAGGAGAGGTTTGAGTGGCATAAAGCAGTCGTCAACGAACATTTATTTCGTATACGTACTGTGGCCCTTATGGTGCGACTTTTTATTTATATAGAGAAGAACATTATAAAGGTTGTGCACGCTAGTGGAGAGGAAAACATGAGAAGTTATTGAGGTGCAAGTTTGAGAATAGTAAATCTTTAAGCGATCAAAAAAGTTTCATTTTGGAATAGAAAATATTAGTTTTTAAATCTTTAAGTGTATTTTTTTTATAAGTGTGTTTTTTTTTATAATTTAAACATGTAATGAATATATGGTCATCTAACTTATTTTATAACGATAAGAACTAAATCATTATGTTTAATGTAATTAAAATATTAGTTTGGTTATTGAGCATAATTTAATCAACAATTGGCCCATAATGTAACTCACTAATCAGAAGACCCTGAGGAGTAGCACTGCCATGTGGATAGCAACATGAACAACAGCCAGATCAAATTTCAAAATCTGTGGTAATATTTCTCTTATTTTTTCCCCCAATTCTAAAGCCGTCTATGTTATTTAAATCATGAATCCTTCAGAGGATTACTGTTACAAATTTATTCCAGCTTTTGCCATTACAGACCATTTCATGCAAATTATCACAATTTTTCTAGTTACATAAGAAGCTGAGAAAGGGCTTCACCGGCACGCAATCCAGTCGACAACCGAAGCTTTCGATAGTCATCATATAAGAAACTTTGGTACATACGCGGGTGATCTGAATCAACCAAAGCTTCCGGTGCCTCCACCTTGTCATCTTTTGGAGCCAATAGAAAGAGAGCAATAGAGACCCGAGGTATTGAAGCCTTGCATTCTACCCTGTGCTTTACATTGCGGAGTACACCATTGCTCCATGCCTACATTACATTTTTAGCTTTTAAGTATCAAAGAAGATGTTATGACTATTGGAGGAAAATGATCACTAGTATTAAAGAATCAACAAAGATGCTATCCCTTTTATTGATGTTACATGCTATTTGGACCGTCTCCACTATTGCAAATGCCTGTCATTAACTCATTACCAGTACTCATTTATATAGCAGCAAGGGAGAACAGATGGATGAATGGACAAGAGGGAGTGCCTTTTGAGCAGCTTGTACAAAAGTCTGAACTAAGTAAATCAGACAAGATCCACCTGACTTTTTCTAAAAAGTAATCAAGATTAACATGCATAAAAGAGTGTGTTAGTGATTAGTCCATAGATACAGTAATGTTGGGTTTTCAAATTGAACTTGTCTGCCAATCCCAGATAATACTAATAAAGATAGACAGTAAGACACAAGTAGATAAATTAGTACCTTAGCAACATCACCAAGATTGACAATGAGGGAACCAGGCAACGGGTCAACTTCGACATAAGAATCTGAACCCGGATCCAAAAACTCCAGACCACCCACACACTCATCTTCTTGTAATAGAGTGAGGAAACCCGTATCGGTATGTATCTGCAACCCACTCGAACCGACCGAATCTTGGGAGAAATTGTACTTGTTAATTCGGAATTGGCACGGCCAAGCACTAAAGTCTTGATCTTTCAAACCCATGCTTTCTCCCAATTTCGTCGCTATATCTACAATTGCCTCGTGCGATTTTTCAGCATACCTCTTGATCGTCTCCCTTACAAACATCATCGAGTATTAAAAGTCAAAAACTTTCAGCAATGACGGTGTTATTTTGAGTCCAAATTAGGCTTAATCGGAACTTTATGGTACAGATTTTAAGAAAATACATATTATTTGCCTGTGATCAGTTGTTTCTTTGTAATTAACTAGAGCACCTACATAATCTAACACTGATTGTATCAAATTTTTTGCAATAACATTGACTCTCAACTTAAACACCTGTAGAATTTTATTACAAAAAAATATAGATTACAACCTGACATGATTTGGGGCTTCAAGAGTAGAGCAAAAGGCATCAATTTCAGAAGGAGAAGCAGCGTCATAAAGACCAAGGGCCTCATAAAGCGGGTTCTTCGGTGTGGGACACACATAACCGCTTCCTAGGATGACGTCAGAATTGCGACGCTTGACGTCATCGGGGAGGTCGAAGAGGGCTTTGAAAGCGGCCTTCATTTCGGACTGGAGATCTCCAGGAATGCCATGGTTAATTACACGGAAGCAGCCCCAATGGCAAGCAGCTTCTAAAAGCTTCTTCTTCTGGTTTTCATCGGAGAATTCGGCGAGATCTATCACTGGTAATGTTACCATTGATGATCGCTCTCTTTAAGTAGTCTCAACTCAGCCTTTTGAGTTTTGTCTCTCACTCATGCTCTCCGACTCGCTTCTTCGATGCGCACCAACGTTCGACTGTTTACATTTTTTTGGCCATTTTTTATTTTAGTTGGTACGATGTACTACCACCTCTTCAGTACTAGAGAATGAATGGAGAGTTTGTGTGGAATATGACCGTTCGACTTAGATCGGACGGTGTCGAAACATTGGAGAAGTTGATCAGACCAGATCACATGGTTAGATGTGTAAAAATCCTTCAGATCTCCATTTGCGACATGTCCGGGCGGTTCAGAGCTCTTTATTTTGGCAGAGGTGGGGGGCAATTTTCTCCGTTTATCTAACTTGAGAATTTTATATATGTTGATGGAAAGATATCAATTTTAATAACTTTTTAAATTGATTTAAACAAAGTAAATTTATGAGTATATTGTAGAATATATAAGTAATAATTACATTTTACACTATTTTAATATTATTTGGTGAAATCAAGTGTCATAATTATTGAAGTTAAAAATTTTCAAATTTCTGGATGAATGGTGGAAAGATATTCATAAAGCTTACGAAATACTGTAGAAATGTTTAATTGTTTAATTTCGATATGATCTGTAGGGTGAAAGAAGGACAACGCTTAAGCCTTAGTGTTGGAAAGTTTTATATGCAAATAGAAAAAGGTCATCAATTTTTATTTATACTAAAAGAAGCAATAATATCACAATTGATTATTATACTTTTTATTTGACCTTTGAAGTTTTTTAATAATTTATTAAATATGGAATTGAAAAAGAAAGCATTTCAACTTTCTTTAAGATTATTTTATTTTAAGTAACTTATTTTTACAATGCGATTAATTGGCGTGATATAAGTCTCAATTTTATTATTCTTAATGAAATTTTCTTACATCAGGGCTTACAGGGTTGGTGGGGAGGTACCAATTTTTGTAGACAGATATGATTCTTTATTGATTACTGTTAGGAATTCTAAAGACACAAAGTGGGCTTTTCTCAGGACTTGATGTAACCCTCCAAATAGATTATATAATTTTAGGCCACAAGTAAACGCAAATATTTACCACATGGATTGGTGGATCAAGGAGAGAGCAGAAGGCATCCACGTCAAAATAGGGCGACAGCGACACAAACATCAAACCCAGGGGCGGATCTGGGGGCGAGCATTTGCCAGACATACGTTAATTTTACAAATTTTACTTGGGAGTCTATAGTTGGGCGGCGGCAGGGTTGTCAACGACAGGAAAAATCACATGATGCCGTTCCGTGAAATCCAAACGAAACAAATAACGAAATCATATTTCATTTCGTTCCAAAAACAAAACAGAAAACGAAACAGAGAACCATACCGTTTCGACCGTTTCAGTCTAGTTTCAAACCGTTTCATGTGTTATTTATGAAGTGGCACGGTTAACGAAACGGAATTCTGTGCCGTTTCGAAAACGAAACAGTTAACGGAATGGATTCTGGTACCGTATTCCTAAATGAAACAGCAAACGAAACGAGCTGTTCCGTGCATTTCAGCCACGTTTGACAACCCTTTGGGCCTACTTTAAAGTTTGTCTGGGGCACTGGCACACTAATTCTCCCATAACATGAAATTTGCGTAGGCAGCTGCAACCTCATGAGAAATAAATGTTTCTAGGATTGACAATTTACAGCGCCACCCTTCTTTTTATCTTTATTTTAATTTTCATCGTGTTGTACTTTTAGCCAGTAGAAAGATTTGTTATGTTTTTACTTCCTATTATATACAAACTCTAATTTATTTAAATAAAATTCCTACGGTCTTCACATTAAAAAATATATATATATACGTGAATTTCCAAATACCTCCCAAATTCATTTCTGATCTCTCTCGTCTCTCACGGTAAGACCGTACCTGTGCATATTTTGTCCCGTGCGACGCCAGTGCTGCTCGGCACTCGACACTCGATATGTCAGTACTTCAAACCATGGCCTACTCCATCTTCAAATCCTGATTCCGTCCCTGATCAAATCACTCGTAAAGTGGGTTCTCCGCAGGGATACCACATAACCGCTGCAATGAAGAATGACATCGGTGTTGCAACGCTTGAAGTGGGCTCTGACAGCAGCCTTCATTTGGGACTGGAGATCTACAGGAAAACTGCGGTTGATCACCCGGAAGCAGCCCCAGTAGCAGGAAGCTTCTAGCAAGTTGATAGGAAATAGATTTTGTATTGAATTGATTCCAATGATTACAAGCATGAGAGTCTTTATATAGACCAATCCTAAAACTAATGATAACCATCTCCAACTATACATCTCCTACCAACCCTCTATAGTCTCTATTGATATCAATCTCCAATCATATTACAACATCAATATCTCCTACCTAACCAATCCTTAATCTAATTATACTCTTACATCCCCCCTCAAGCTCATCGTAGTGGCGCACACGATTGAGCTTGCCATTTTCGAAATGATTCGATCCTTGTCGAAATTGAATTGCCAACTTGCATTGCACTCCTTGAAAAGAAAGAAAGAAAAAGATCGAGCTCTTTTGGCTCAAGAAGAAGATGAGCTCTTTTGGCTCATGCATGCTTTCACAATGGCTTTTTGCCTAGCATGTTCATGGCTCTTTTGAGCATTTGAAGTAATTTAGCAAGTAAAGAGAAAAATGAGTCAAATGCATTTTTCGGCATAGTCTTTTTTTTTAAAAAAAAATGGGGGAGTTTGTAATTTCTCAGTTTGAAAAGATTTGGGTTAGGAGATAAATCAGAAGTTTGTAGGCACTTGAGACGGGAGATTTGCATGTAGGTTACATGGGCTTTTATTTCCCATTGCATCATTTGTATACTTGAGTATGAAGTACAAGATATGGGCTAAGCAATAAAACGTGAAGGCCCAGTGATGCAAGTTTTAAGAATTAGAGCAATACTTGAGTGAACTGCACTGTATCCCCACATGTCAGAATCTTCTTTGTTTCTCTTTGCACGCAATTTACAATCGCAGCTATCAACTCCATTCACCTCAACACCAAGATGCCACTGCTTCAAATTAACTCGACAAAGGTGTGCCACGGCGGTTAAGTCTCGTGGCGGTGGTGACAATAGGCAACGAGAAGAGGCGGAATGGGTCGGACTTATTGAAACGGGTCGGATATGAGGTATTGTCGCCGTTGTCTGATTTGAGTAGGTACAAGGCCGAGCACGCTGAAATAGCACCGTGGTGAGATCCTCCGTGTCGAGGTTGAAAGAGGCGAATCGGAGCTCAGATTGGTGGTGGATTGACGGTGTTGTAGGTTGAGAGAGGCAGATCGGTGAGCGGGACGGCGTGTGCTGGCGCGATGTTGCGCACGGTTGAAGACGAGGTGGCGACCGGGCTTGACAAGTCAGATCTGTGATCTCGGGTGAAGCACCACCGTGTCAAGTTGAGAAGAGGCGAGATTGCGAAGGTTTGCAGGAGGTGGCGCTGATGGCGCAAAGCCAGATCAGATGCGTGGCGGAGCTCGGTGGTGCGAGGTGTGGTGTTGAGGTTTCTTGCGCAGAGAGAAAGAGATGCTTCTGGAATAGTTTTTGGAATTAGAGAGAGAGATGAGAGTTTGCGATCTGATTTGGATCTGGTTGGAAAGAGGATAGGGAGTGGATAGTGTCTTATTCCTGGAATAAAGGAAATAACTGTAAACTAGATTTGAAGTTATACTAGAATAAAAGGGAAATAGCTACTTATTCTATTTATTAGGTGGAATAGGTGGGCTAAAAAATCATTATTCCTGGAATAGGCGTGAGCCTAATTCCAGTATAGTACTGGCTCAGATACCATGATAGGAAATAGATTTTGTATTGAATTGATTCCAATGATTACAAGCATGAGAGTCTTTATATAGACCAATCCTAAAACTAATGATAACCATCTCCAACTATACATCTCCTACCAACCCTCTATAGTCTCTATTGATATCAATCTCCAATCATATTACAACATCAATATCTCCTACCTAACCAATCCTTAATCTAATTATACTCTTACACAAGTTCTTCCTCTGGTCTGAGGATTCAGCTAGATCAATCACTGGTAATGCTGCCATGATCTTCCCTCGGCCAGGCCACCCCCTACGGCCCTAGCTGTTTCTCACTATCTTAGTATCTTTAATTAACCTTTTTTTTTTTTTTGACTCGGAGAACAATAGTTAAGAATGAAGATTGATTGCTATTTGCTAACTCTTCATCTAAAGGGAAGGTTGTGCATTATCTCTCCAGTAATGCATACGAATGGAGAATTTACTGTTAGAGTCATCCGCACCACACCGATCAATATAATTGGAGAGAGTTGGACGAGCTACATATATAGTAGCTCTTCAGTTTGGGCAGTAATAGTGAATAATTTGTCTATTTCTTTCTAAAAATTAGATAACTGATATTAACGTATTCACTTTGTACTTTCGAAATAAATACATATATAGTTATAGTGTTATACTGAGGAAACATCGTCCTCTCTTTGCCACTAGATAATTTTGGGAAGTTCCTTTGCAGCTTGCACGCCTTAATTTAAGGAAGGCAGCGAATGGTGCTTGGGACGCACAATAGAGACTAAATTGGGCACGAAAGGTCGAAATCATTCAAGATGTAATTACTAATGCGATTTATGGCACACTTCATACTTAAGTGGCCTTGGTTACATTTCGAACTCACAAATCACGCCACTCAGATATCTAATTTGAATAGTTTTCAAGGCTTAGATTTTTTTTTTTTTTAAGAAAAAAGAACGCATGTTCAAAACAACAAAAAAAAAAAATTCTAGAATTTTACTTAATTTGTTTTTACATCGCTTTTAAACATATTTAAAGTGTTTAATTTTGTTTGATTTTTGGATTTAAAGGAGAAATAGAATTAACAACACTTGACCTTGATTTGTTAAGTCTTAACTGTTTATGTAAAGAATTATCATAATATTTTTTTAAATCGTCGAAAACATTATAAATATCACATTTAATAATGAATTCCGTATAAGACTTATTAAGTTGTTATTGTTTTTTCAAACTAGGTGGCAATAGCCATGGAAGTTCTTATTATTAATATTTCCAAATGTGAGGCATAAATTAAATACAAGTTATGTTTATCTTTTTAATTTTTTAAATTTGCTAGAAGAATTTTATAATAATTGGACTAATCAGTAGGATATCATAAGTTCCGAGTTATAATTTCAAAGTTTATAAAAAAAAATGAGAAATTGCCAAATCTAATTAAAATTTTAAGACCAAAGGGCAAGTGGTGTTAACCAAAAAGTTCCAAATACATGGAAAAAAGACTGGAGACAAAATGAAGCATATAACTTGGCTTGATGGGAATAGAAGATGCATTTTTTTTTTTTTTGTAATTTTATTACTTTTTAAGTAATTTCAATTTTGCAAGGAAGGGAGTGATTGGAGTGGCACTATACAGAGTGGTTAATAAATAATTTATTCTGGAATATTTGTAAGGCCATTATGGTGCGATTTTATTCTGTGGGAAGAACATTATAAAGCTTGTGCGCCTTTGTGGAAGATAAAACAAACTGAAAAGTTATCGAGGTACATGTTCAAACAGATCTTTATTTTTTTTCCATACAAGATTTTTTTTTTCATTTATTAATTTTAGCATTCAGAAAAGTTATTATTCTTCTTGGGTAATAAAATTTATTTTTATTTTTATTTTGAACATATAATGAATGTTTATATATTAACATCTAAGTTATTTCACAATCATGAAAAATAAATTAATTTTTTTTAGGGAAATGAAATTAACCAAATTAAAATAGATACATAATGTACTATTCTCACTTTAAGCCGGGGGGGGGGGGGGGGGGGGGGGTGTGTGTGTGTGTGTGTTGAGGGGGGGGGGGGGGGGGGGGGGGGGGGGACGTGAGCAATAGAACTCTTTACTGATCTAACGATCACAAGACCATGTTTACTACCATGTGGATATATAGAAACATCCTAGTACCAATGGAATTCTCTCTTATTTTTCCCAATTCTAACCCCTTCTATTTAGTTAATCCAGCTGTTGTGCCATTATGGACCTTTTTTATGCATATAATGGGAGTGTTTGGATGTGAAGGATTAAGTTAGAAATAGTTTCTTTCTAGCATAAATCTTTTTTCATAACAAAAAATTCATTTAAACAACATTTTCTTATTTCTAGAATAACAACTCTTCTCACTCTTCTTACATAATACTCTTCCCAATAACATTTTTTTCTAATAACACTCATTTTTTACTTTTCACCCCAATAACACTCTTTTCAATAATATTATTCCCAAATTACCATCAAAATAACATTTTTTATTCCCCGGCATAACACTTTCCACTTTTCCCACCCTTATTCCCAACCCTTATTCCCACTCTTATTCCTTCACATCCAAACAAGGCCAATAAAAATTGTTACAGTTACCCAAGTAGCTCGGAGAGGGCTTCACCAGCATACAATCCTGTCGAAAAGCGCAACTTTCGGTAGTCATTATAAAAGAATGTCTGGTACATTCGTGGGCGATCTGAACTGACCAAAGCTGTCGGTGCCACTACATTGTCATCTTTCGGCGCCAACAGAAAGAGAGCAATAGAGAACCGCGGTATTGCAGCCTTGCGCTGTACCCTGTGCTTCACATTGTGGAGTAGACCGTTACTCCAGACCTACATTTTTCATGAAAGAAACTAAGTTATCTGGAGATAGCAGATTATAAATTATATCCAGCTTTTGCATGCATATAATTATCATGATTCATGACAACTCTTACAGTTACATAAGTTCACATATCAAAATGATATTTTTTTTAATGACTGTCACTGCAGGCTGTAAATGTTCACTAGATGACACATTTTTAAAACAGATATAGGAAGGGAAAACAGGAAAGTATTTTGATCAGTTTGCAATGGAGTCCAGAACTTTTCATAAAATTAAAATAGGATCCAATTAGCTTCAGATGTTTTTCAAGTTTCAACATTAAAGATCCAACAAAATTAACATTCACAAAACAATGATATATAAGTTAAAAGTATTAATGTACGTAGGATTTTCAAATTGGATCTAGCAGTATCCAGATAAGACAATTATAACAAGATTGTAGTGGATAGCTAAGTACATGTGCAATATCACCAAGATTGACAAGGAGCGAGCCAGGCAATGGGTCAACCTCAACAAAAGAATCTGAACCCGGAACCAATATCTCCAAGCCACCTACACAGTCATCTTCTTGTAACAGAGTGAGGAAAACTGCATCTGTATGGATCTGCAATCCATTGGAACCTGTGGAATCTTGGGTGAAATTGTATTTGTTTAATCTGAAATGGCATGGCCATGGACCGAAATTTTCATCTCTCAAGCCCATGCTTTCTCCCAGTTTTGTAGCTATTTCTACGATCACCTCATGCGATTTATGAGCATATATCTTGATTGTCTCCCTTACAAGATTGTAAACAATTGAAAGTTAAGAATTTTTCAAGTTTCAACTATGACAATGTTAAAATTTATAATAAAATTGGAAATGTTAACCATATGTCGTTTAGCATATACACATTGTAATTGCTTGTATGTTAGGTGTTTTAACTAGCTAGAAAACCTAAAAAAGGGATATAATAGATCTTTTGTCCCATATTCATAGTATCTGTTGGGATATAATAGATATATAAGAATTGATTTCTTCAAAAAAAAAGATATATAAGAATTGGAATAGATTAGATTAGAACTATTTATGGAAATGAAGAGAATAATTTTTGTATCTTTATTTCTAGTTTTTTAAATTTACAGTTGTGCACAACAGTAACGATAGTAACGGTCAAATAGAGGGCTATAAAAGGCATGTAATAATTGAGCAATATAAAAGAAATATAGAAACAAGTATTTTCCTTATTCTACTTCTCAAAAGTTTAATAGCATCCAATCATTCATAATAATTTTAAGCACAAGCTTGAAGCTTAGTAGTATTTCAACCTGACATGGACTGGGGCATCAAGAAGAGAGCAAAAGTCATCCACGTCAGTCTGAGACGAGGCGTCATAAAGACCAAACCCCTCGTAGAGCGGGTTCTTGGGAGTGGGGGCCAAATAACCACTGCTATAAATGATGTCAGTATTGCGACGCTTGACGTCATCAGGAAGGTCGAAGAGGGCTCTTACTGCATCCTTCATTTGCGACTGAAGAGGTCCCGGGATGCCATGGTTGATCACACGGAAGCAGCCCCAGTAGCATGAAGCTTTTAGCATGTTCTTTATCTGGTTCTGGTCTGAGAATTCAGCTAGATCAATCACTGGTAATGTTGCCATGAACTCCCCTCACAACTCACAAGTTACCTGTTTCTTACTCTTTACCCGACTCCTTTATTGACTTTGAAGTTTGAAAAAGGCAGGAAAGATGGAGGAGAGGGAGTGTTTTCTTAATCAGGCGGACAAATACCTGAAAAGAAACGGACGAAGAGAATATCGACGAGGTCTCAGTGGGTCCAACGAACCAGATAAGGAAACAAACTCACACCTCTAACTGAGCATGCATGTGGCATAGAATTTTCAAAGGAGATTTTTATAATAAGAAAAAAAAAACCTCACAATTTTAATACAGGCAGAGGTCCTACGAAAATTTTAATAAGAACATAGCTATTGCGCCCTTTACAGAGGCGTAAATGGAAATGGCCAATTGCACCCTTCTAATTGGCGCTGGAAGCCTTACTGCGCCCTTCAAAAGGGCACAATTGAGAAAAGGACAAAACGTGGTGGGTTTCCTGCCCGTTACTTTTGTTTTTTTCGCTTTTTTCTGAGTTCTGCGCAAAGTAATTGCGCTGCTTTGATTTCTGCGCATGAATAAAGGAGAGAGAGAGAGGTGTGAGAGGGAATCCGAGAGAAATTAAAGAAGAGGCTCTCTCTTCGACCAGAGAAGGAGAGAAAGAAAAAAAGAGAGAAAGAAAGGAGAAAAGGAAAGAAAGAAAGAAAGAGGAGGAGAGAAAAAAAAAAAGAAGAAGAGGGGGGTTCGGCCATTGGACGAAAAAGAGGAGGGGTTCGGCCATACTAGGAGGAGAGGAGAAAAGAGAAGAAGAGAAGGAAGGAATTCGGGCATTCGACGAGGAGAGTGAAATTCGGCTTCGATTCGACTCGACTCGACTCAATCTATTCCGTCTTAAATGTAAGTTTTTTTTTAATTTGTGTAATATCAAAAAAAAATTGATGATGAAATTTTGGTTAATATTGAATAGAAATGTTTGAATGAAAAATGTGTGAAATTAATTTGTATTAATTTGGAATTGATTATAGGAATTAAAAGTAGAAAATGTTGGAAATGTTGAAAAATGTAAATTAAAAAATGTTGAAAATAATTTTATTTTGTTCGAAATTCTTTGTAGAAAATAATAGAAATTGAAGAAATGTTAAATTGCAAAAATAATAGAAATTGGAAAAATGTTAAAATTGTTTGTAGTAATTAGAATGTTAAATTTTGGAGGAATTAAAAAAATATGATGCTTAAATAGAAATTGTTGGAAATTAGTTTTTATAGAAAATAGATAATTGTTAAAAATGGAAATTAGTTTGTATGGAAATTATTATTACGTAATAGGACGTGCATGTAAAAATTAGTAAATATTTCTTAAAATTATTATTTTATGTAAATAATTTTTTATGGATAATTTATTGTTAGATATAATCAATTAGAATGGAAAAAATACTATATTGAAATATTTGATTTTGGCTAAAATTAATTTATATTGAGTATTAATTTTTAAAAAAGTAAGTTTTTAAATATATGAAAAATTAATATATGGAAAATTTTTAGTTAATGAAAAAGAAATATTTTTATTCATAGAGTTAATTGTGTAGAGAAATTTAAAAAATAGTGTATGTAAGAATTATTTTTTTATAGATAAATTAGTGTATACGAATTATTTTTTATAGATAAATTGGTGTATGGAAATTATTATTAAAATTTTTGTTTTATGTAAATAAATTTTTTTGTCTTAATTATAAATATAGAATTTTTAAATAAATTTTTATAAGTAAATGCACAACAAAATACATGGACAACAAAAATATATTCCAATTAATTTTAAAGAATACTTAAAAAAATAAAAACAAAATCCTAATAATAATACAACATAAATTATAAATAATTTTTTATAACTAAATGCACAACAAAATTCATGCACAACAAAAACATATTCCAATTAATTTTAAAGAATACTTAAAAAAATAAAAACAAAATACTAATAATAATACAACATAAATTATAAATAAATTTTTATAAGTAAATATACAACAAAATACATGCACAACAAAAACATATTCCAATTAATTTTAAAGAATAGTTAAAAAAAAATAAAATATTAATAATAATACAACATAAATTATCATATGTATACATTGTCAAACTCAATAACTTAATAATATAAAAAAATAACACATATTGAATTTTCTCTATTTTTCCTTTTTTCTTTTTTCTTTTTTTCTTTCTCTCTTCTCTTTTTTTCTTTCTCTCCTTCTCTGGCGCAGAAATTCAGAGAGGAATCTCCTCTCTCTCTCTTTAGTTCTATCTCTCTCTCTATTTGATTTCCTGGCGCAGAAACTCAGAAAAACGGAAAAAGACGCAGCCAACATGCAGAAATCCAGGCCACGTGCCCCAATTTTGTCATTTTCCCAATTACGCCCTTTTGAAGGGCGCAGTAAGGCTTCCAGCGCCAATTAGAAGGGCACAGTTGGCCATTTCCATTTACGCCTCTGTAAAAGGCGCAATAGCTGTATTCTTATTAAAATTCTCGTAGAACCTCTGCCTGTATTAAAATTGTGAGGGTTTTTTTTTCTTATTAAAAAAATCTCTTTTCAAAGGGTCGTTCGCCGTACTTGAATTTCCGATTTTATTTTGTTTATTTAGAAAAAAAATGAAATTCTTTTATAATAAATTCAGAAATAAAAGGAAAAGATGCATCTGCGCCTTCTAAAAATTATTTAAATAGTTTCCGTCAGACAAATGTTGTAAGAATCAGCTCTAGAACGGCACATCAGGCTCCACGACAAAAGTCATCTCAACATGACGTTCAAAATTTTCTGTACTTATTCACCGTCCAACGTTGCAAATGATTAATATTAGCGCTAATTTTGTGTGTTGCGTGATTTATTTCTATACGAATATGTTATTAAATGATTGAGCGATTTATTTTACGCTATATAAAAAATGTCATAAAAAATTGAGAATACTATTCAAACATTCACAGAAAATCCACTTTTTGCCACAAAAGATCAGATGCCATAGAAAATCCAGAGCACTGTGCTTACTACAGTATCCCCACGCGGAACTCACACCCGCCTAAATTTATATATTTATAATTTCCGCATGGCAATTAAAATTTCTATAATATCTGGCAAAGAGAACTCATCCTCATCAGATCCTGGGGTCGAAATTTGATTGAGAGATTTTTTTATGACATTTAGTTTCGATTTTATCTTAAAAAAAAAAAAATCTATAGGATCGTAGGTTGTTCTTGAATTTCTGATCTTATTTTGGATTTCTTAAGAAAAAAGTTCCTATGGTTGTTGCACCTTTCCACTCGAGCATACGAATTGAGACTTAAATTGTCAGAGTCGATCCGCACCATTGACTAATCAACGAGGATCAGACGAGCGAATATCTTTGACTCAGAAGTCAGAACTGCTAATTTGGTGAGCAATTTGTGTATGATTTTTGCTAAATCAGAAAATTGACATGTGTACTTTTTCTTTTGCTGGAGTAAAAAATAACTGCGGGAGTGTCGTGCAGTTCTTTCTTTGCCATTACTTCCGCTTAATAAAATGGACATCAATCCAAGGACGGAAGGACCTACGATTTGTTGTGGTCGCTATAAAGAAAATTTAAAAAAAAAGGAAAAAATAAAATAAAAACAAAAGAAGAACATATATAGTTCAAGATGGCAACCTCACTTTTTGGGATTTTAGTAATTTTATTAGAGATTTCAAATTCACTTTTATTAGATATGTCAGTACGTAACACTGTAACAACACTCAATCTCGATTTGAAAAAAAAATCTTATTTTGAAAAATTTCATCAACTTTAGAGACACAAAAATACATGATATATCTATCATATTTAATAATTATTTTTCTAATTGACTTATAAGTACTTATGATTAAAATAATCAAAATTAAGGCATGAAATACTAGGTATTCAAAAAAAATTTAGAAGGATTTTAGTTATAAATATTGTTAATGATAATTGGACTAATTAGTAATAAGATATGACAAGTTATATATTATAATTCTTAACAAAGACGATAAACAAATAATTAGCAATTGGAGGTCTTATAAAATTTTGTAGACAGATGGGCACCTGGTTTGGTGGAGAAGTGCCGGATTCATTGGACAGAAAGTTAAAAAGAGACAAAATAATCCATATTTAACATGTTTTTTTTTAGATAAAATCTATGTTACTTGGTGCGGGTGCGTATGTCGTGTCGGATACGTTGCGGGTGAGGGAACACGACATTTTTCAAAAAATTCGGATACGGCTGTATATAACTAAAAATAATATATTTCTATAATTTATATATCTTTTTAATTAAAAAACTAATTATTTATATTATTAATACAATGTTACTAACACACGGCGGGTTAATTAACTGGTTGGGTTTGGAAGTTTTCTCGAACATTTTGTGATTTCTGGATACTTCCTTCCTCAAGATGTGATCTCGTATAAGCTGTAAGGATTAGGCCCAATAATATAATATTATTGATTAAAATCTATCAATTGGGAGTTGTGAGTTTCATCCTATATACGGACACAATAAACGACCCAGCCCAATAAGCAGTGTCGGCTGTCCAGTTTTTAAGTGGACGTATTAGTCCCACAATGAATTCCATCCTCTATACACGACGGTATATAACTAGTGAGTTACTTCATTGGGCAGAAAAGTCGGACGGAACGCACATGGTGCGCACGATAGTGTTATTCTTCGCGCGCAGAAGACCGACAAGTTATGTATAGCGAATCCTGACCGAATCCTTCAGTCAAACCTTTTAATAAAAAAAATCAGACACGCCACAATGTAAAGCACAGGGTAGAAGGATTCGGCCATGTGAATGAAATAGATTTAAGTCCGTCAACTTATTTCGAAATTAAATGTCAAAAAAAATCTCTAGCTAGATTTCTAATCCGTGAACTCCATTGAAGATGTGTTTCTTTTTATCACTAGAACAAGAGTATTTCTCGGTTTGGTGGAACATAGAAGATAAATTTTGTTATTTAAACTACAAATGATCGCAAGTTTGTAAGAAAGGAGAGTGGCATAAAGCAGTCGTCAACGAACATTTATTTTGTACGTACTGTGGCCCTTATGGTGCGACTTTTTATTTATATAGAAGAACATTATAAAGGTTGTGCACGCTAGCGGAGAGGAAAACCAGAGAAGTTATCGAGGTGCAAGTTTGAGAATAGTAAATCTTTTAGCGATAAAAAAAGTAATTGTTTCATTTTGGAGTAGAAAATCTCTTTTTTTTTATAATTTAAACATGTAATGAATATATGGTCATCTAACTTATTTTATAACGATAAGAACTAAATCATTATGTTTAATGTAATTAAAATATTAGTTTGGTTATTGAGCATAATTTAATCAACAATTGGCCCATAATGTACTCACTAATGAGAAGACCCTGAGGAGTAGCACTGCCATGTGGATAGCAACATGAACAACAGCCAGATAAAATTTCAAAATCTGTGGTAATATTTCTCTTATTTTTTCCCCCAATTCTAAAGCCGTCTATGTTATTTAAATCATGAATCCTTCAGAGGATTATTGTTACAAATTTATTCCAGCTTTTGCCATTACAGACCATTTCATGCAAATTATCACAATTTTTCTAGTTACATAAGAAGCTGAGAAAGGGCTTCACCGGCACGCAATCCAGTCGACAACCGAAGCTTTCGATAGTCATCATATAAGAAACTTTGGTACATACACGGGTGATCTGAGTCAACCAAAGCTTCCGGTGCCTCCACCTTGTCATCTTTTGGAGCCAATAGAAAGAGAGCAATAGAGACCCGAGGTATTGGAGCCTTGCATTCTACCCTGTGCTTTACATTGCGGAGTACACCATTGCTCCATGCCTACATTACATTTTTTAGCTTAAGTATAAAAGAAGATGTTATGACTATTGGAGAAAAATGATATTGATCACTACTATTAAAGAATCAACAAAGATGTTATCCCTTTTATTGATGTTACATGCTATTTGGACCGTCTCTACAATTGCAAATGCCTGTCATTAACTCATTACCAGTACTCATTTATATAGCAGCAAGGGTGAACAGATGGATGAATGGATAAGAGGGAGTGCCTTTTGAGCAGCTTGTACAAAAGTCTGAACTAAGTAAATCAGACAAGATCCACCTGAACTAAGTAAAAGAGTGTGTTAGTGATTAGTCCTTCATAGATACAGTGTTGTTGGGTTTTCAAATTGAATTTGTCTGCCAATCACAGATAATACTAATAAAGATAGACAGTAAGACAGAGGTAGATAAATTAGTACCTTAGCAACATCACCAAGATTGACAAGGAGGGAACCAGGCAACTGGTCAACTTCGACATAAGAATCTGAACCTGGATCCGATATCTCCAGACCACCCACACGCTCATCTTCTTGTAATAGAGTAAGGAAACCGGAATCGGTATGGATCTGCACCCCACTGGAACCAACTGAATCTGGGGTGAAATTGTACTTGTTGATCCTGAATTGGCACGGCCAATCACTAAAGTCTTGATCTTTTAACCCCATGCTTTCTCCCAATTTCGTCGCTATATCTACAATTGCCTCGTGGAATTTTTCGGCATACCTCTTGATGGTCTCCCTTACAACATTATCAAGTGTCAAAAGTTGAAAATTTCATAAAATGACCGTGTTTAGTCAAAATTAGACTGAATTAAGAGACTTTATTACAGATTTTTAAGCAAAAACATATTAATTGCCTGTGATCAGTTGTCATTAACTAGAGAACTATTCACAATTTTATATAAAAAAAGCTAAATAAATTACAACCTGACATGATATGGGGCTTCAAGAGTAGAGCAAAAGGCATCAATGTCAGAAGGAGAAGCCGCGTCATAAAGACCAAAGGTCTCGTAAAGTGGGTTCTTCGGTGTGGGACCCACATAACCACTTCCATGGATGACGTCAGAATTGCGACGCTTGACGTCATCAGGGAGGTCGAAGAGGGCTTTAACAGCGGCCTTCATTTCGGACTGGAGAGGTCCGGGAATGCCATGGTTAATTACGCGGAAGCAGCCCCAATGGCAAGCAGCTTCTAGAAGCTTCTTCTTCTGCTTTTCATCGGAGAATTCGGCGAGATCTATCACTGGTAAAATTGCCATTGATGATTTCTCTCCTCAGTAGTCTCAACTCTGAACTCAGCCTTTTGTCTCCCACTCTTGCTCTTCGGCTCGCACGAATGTTTGACCGTTTACATTTTATTGGCCATTTTGTATTTTAGTTGGTACGATGAATGGAGAGTTCTAGCGGAATACGACCGTTCGACTTAGATCGGACGGCGTCGAAACATTGCAGAAGTTGATCCGACCAGATCACATGGTCAGATGCGTAAATATCGTTCAGATCTCCATTTGCGGAAAGTCCGGGCGGATCAGAACTCTTTATTTTGGCAGCGGTGTGGGGCAATTTTCTCCGTTTTTCTAACTTCAGAACTTTATAAATGTTGATGGAAAGATATCAATTTTAATAACTTTTAATTTATGATACTTTTTAAAATGATTTAAACAAAGTAAATTTATAAGTATATTGTAGAATATAAAGGTAATAATTACATTTACACTATTTTAATATTATTTGGTGAAATCAAGTGTCATAATTATTGAAGTTGAAAATTTTTAAATTTCTGGATGAATGGTGGAAAGATATTTATAAATCTTAAGAAATACTATGGAAATTTTAACTGGTTAATTTCGATATGATCTGTAGGGTGACAGAAGGACAACGCTTAAGCCTCAGTTTTTATATGAAAATAGAAAAAGGTCATCAAATTTTATTTATACTAAAAGAAGCAATATTTATCACAATTGACTATTATACTTTTTATTTGACCTTTAAATTTTTTTAATAATTTATTAAACATGGAATTTAAAAAGAAAGCATTTCAACTTTCTTTTAGATTATTTTATTTTAAGTAACTTATTTTTGCAATGCGATTAATAGGCGTGATACAAGTCTCAATATTATTATTCTTAATCAAATTTTCTTACATCAGGGGTAACAGAGTTGGAGGGGAGGTACCAATTTTTGTAGACAGATATGATTCTTTGTTGATTACTGTCAGGAATTCTAAAGACACAAAGTGGGCTTTGTCTGGATTTGATGTAACCCTCCAAATAGATTATATAATTTTAGGCCACAAGTAAATGCAAATTTGCAAACTCTCAGCGTCCCAATTGGTGACTATCTCGCTCCTTAGCATAATTGTTACCGATTTTGGATATTAGGCACTAAGCAATTACTAGAGAAACGGCAAATGAGAAAAGTAAAACATGGGTTCAAGTGGAAGAAACCTATAAATTACCGTAAAAAGCTAGCTTTCTAATGAAAGTTTAATGAAATTAGCGTATGACAAAGGTTTGCACTCCTAAATTCGTCCCAGAAAAAAAAAAAAATTTGAAACACCTGAAGGTCCTCAACATAAAAATTCCAGGCACCGATACTGAATAACTGAATGTAAACAAACGAAAGTGAGTGATTTTATGCCATATTTTTTAAATTTTAAATAAAGTCAAATTTTGCATGCACCTAAATTTTAAAAAATTTCATGTCTAGTGATTTTCTTAAAAGATATCAATCTCTCAGAAACCCTGAATCTAACAAGAGCCCTCACCAAGTGACTCTTGAGAAGCCATTAGGAAAATGTCATTAAATCAAGCATTCAAATAAATTTAAACCACATTCTTCAATTCAGGGTCCAGAAGAAGGAATTGGAATCCTCTACGTGACCCTGAATTTATTGACAGTTCACAAAAAAAGAAAGTACCTGGAAGCTTAACTGCTTGAAATGGACTTTTAGTCATTAGAATATATTTATATCTCATTCCAACACTTCTCAAAAAATTTAAAAGAAAAGTTTAGTTTAAAAATATATTTTCAAAAGGAACTTAAAATAGCATACAATAGCATACCAGGCTTTATGTGCGTACTGGTTAGCAGGGATGAAAATACTCTAGCAGATCAATTGGCTAATTATGCTAGGATTAGAGGGATTGATTGTGAAGGCTTTACTTTTCCAACTTGTTATATCCCTGTAACTTGAACTTTGTTTATGGTTGTATCCTACGGGAGTTAATCAAAAAAAAAAAAAAAAAAATGTCAAGAGTACACTACTATAAGAAAGATGAAATTGACCAAAGAGAGATCTATTCCAACTAATACTCCCTAATCGAACTAATATAACAATAGAACTCTCAAAAAGTTGTTCAATAGAGTCCTACTTAAAAATCTTCATATCCAATATAACAAGGGAGACCCCCAATCCATGCAAAATCATCATATCCAATTAGACGGGCCTTAATGCAAAATCAAACTTTGGACCATAGATAAGATTGTTTTTTTAAAATATATATTAACTCCCAATCAAAGTTTCAATACAAAGACCAGTTCTCTGATGTCTGATCAAACTAAGGAAATACTGGTAAGTTAATTACAATTGGCATGGTTAAAAAAAGTAAAATCTAGCAATTTTCGGTAGGCTTAATAAAGGAATAAATAAATCAAACCATACCTAAAACGAAACAGAAATCTTAATAATCAATCAATATAATCATAACTTTTTCCTCATAAGAAAACATCACAGAAAGGAGTAACTTGAGTAACTAAGAGATATTTATGCCACCTGTGATACAATTTCAATGTGGCACCTTTCCAGAAAAAGCAGCTGCATAAGCCTGGGCAAGCCCTGGCACATCTTTCTCGTGCGGCACTATACACTTTTCAAGAAAAAAAAATTTAGACAGTACAGAAACAGTCAGGAGCTTGTAGTTTTTTAACCCATGCGCTTTCAAAATGCTCAACACGTGATGCCTTGGGATCAGCGTTTTTTCTAGGCTATATAGGAGCAATATAGCCTGTGAAGCTATGTACCTTGGCTCTAATCCAGCATTTTTTGTAAGGAAATCCATAATTGCCTTAATTCTTTTCTCAGATCGTGCTATAATAGATGGGAATTTCACAAAAGCAAGACGAACCTCTTCGTCTGACCAGCCATACATCTTTTTAAAAAACTGTGACCTTTTTCCTATCATCTCTTTACTGAAACCAACAATTACCCGAAGACCATGTAAGGTTCTTAGATCCTCGCATAAACCCTAGTTCCTCAGTATATTTGAGTTTCTTGCATAATTTATCAAGGCTATAGAGCCAGAATCTGGAACAATTGGTGAGCAGGTACACAATCCCTTTCTGTGACACCCCATATTCTTTTAACAAATTTAATCTAGGGGTAGCATGCTTATCAATGTCACGGGTGATCAGTAATCCATTACATTGAATAAGCTTCAAAAATACATCATTGCCTCCCATAAAACCCCTCCAAAACTGGAGAGGCGCAATGGGTGTTCTTGGTTCTAGGACAAACGGGTTGTATCGGATTAGGTCAACAAGAATTTCACCTGTGAAGCCGGCGGCCATGAGTTGATGCACCTTGGGTTTGAGGGTTTCATCCACATTATGATGTAGTAGAATTGGATTGAATGAAATGGCAGACTTTATCTTCCCATCTGACAGACCAATTTCTTTTAGAAAACCCACAACTGAGTCAAGCTGGGAAGAGGAATGGATTCGGGTCAGCCTATTGTCAGAGGAGGAGACCTTGAGCGCTCGGTCAGGGGAGAAGCCCAAGGAGGAGACGAGGTACTGTGCAACGAAAGGTGTCTCCTTTTGTTGGTGGGATTGGGTTGAAAGGGACAGGCGGAGGAGAGGGGTGAGAAGAGCTAGGTGGTGGTGCTGGAGGTGAGAAGAGGAGAAGAAATAGGAGGAGGAGATGGTTTTCCTTGCAAAGAGAGAGTACATAATTGAAGTGTCGACTGAGAGAGAGAGAGGTTGAACTGAGGGTTTTGTGGTTAGAAGGAGACCTTGTCACCGTTAGGAATCGGCTGCGCACGGTGGGTTCGACCGAAGCTGTGACCGAGCTTCACTGGAGTGGAGTGTGGGGTTGTAGGAATCTACTCTCAGGTGTGGATCAAGCCGTATGGGATTGCTGTTGCAGGTCACTGACAAGATGAGATATCAAATCAGCCGGGTAATTTGGAAGCGAGTAAAGAACTCCTGTCTACTTTAAACTGTTTCATCTGATCTTAGTTGATTCCTTGCTAATTTTATTCGTAAATTTAAAAATTAATTTATGTTTTATCTTTAGTCTTATATACATCCCGCTCTTACTCGTTGAAACTAACATTTAATGGGCGGATAGAGATATTTATTAAATAAAAATTTTAATTTCAATAATCTAATTCTAAAGAAAAACAAAAAGTCAAAAATCAAAATATTATTTTAATATAGATGCGCATAATGTCGTAAAAAGTTTATACATTTTGCTAGCCTCATTATTTTAAATAAAATAGAAATTTCTTAAAAACTTAGGGCTCGTTTGGATGATAGTGGGAATAGGGGAATAGTGGGAATAGCCACTCTTCCCACTCTTCCCAACAACACTCTTCCCAACACATTTTTCTCTCTACTTTTTCACACTTCCCAACGCTATTCCTAAACTCACCATCCAAACGACCTAGGAATAGCACTCTTCCCACTCTTCCCACTCTTCCTACTCTTCCCACTTTTCCACACTATTCCCACTATTCCCAACCCATCCAAACAAGCCCTTAGAATATGTTCAATGAATCATTTTTTTTTCAAGGCTTAATTGTAAACTTTATATAACAAATGACTCATTACAAGAATCATTATATATAATTTAAATTTGTTAATTACTGTACAGTAAGGGGCATGCTAGAGCAAAGGAGCACAGCTCCACAGCCTTGATTTTTTTTTTTTTTTTTTTTTCATATAGCTTTGAGGGAAACTTAAAAAAAAAAAAAAAAAAAAAAAAAAAAAAAAAAAAAAGGAGTGCTCCCAGGCATCACTTTTGGAGCATCTTGAAAGCGCATAAACAGGCTACCAGCTCCTGAGCGCCTGAGTGCTGTCTGACCCTGTCCCAAAAGGTAATTTATTGAGAGGTGCATAGTGCCACATGAGAAGAATTGTGCAAGATACTGTCAAGGATTATTCATTTGGTTGCCCTGGAAATGCTATATCTCCAACAGCTTTGACATGTATTACTGATGATGAAATGAATGGTAGTGAGTTATTTCTGCTGCTTATTAAAATGTTAGTTTAGTTTTAGGTGGGTGTTTGATTAAGAATGTATAGTTTCCTTAAACTTTATACGGATTGCTGCTATATTTCATTTTTTTTTTTTTTTTTTTTGCCATGCCTTTTGTAACTACTTGATTGGGTTTCACCTCAACTTGAAGACCTTTTTTTTTTTTTTTTTTTTTTTTTTTTAAGATAACTTGAAGACCTTGGATAAGCAATATGTTGTAGAAACGGATGTATTCCAATGACAGAAAATAGGCTGATGCTTTTAGGTTTACCCAACTACACACTTGTAGTTGTCCTAAAATAAGTGATACCTTTTATTTTTCTTTTTGGAGAAGTTAAAAATAAGTGATACCATATTTGGAAAATTATAACAGTTGCTGATCAAAACTTTAAGACAATGAACATTTGAATGATCAAACCTAGGGCTCACAGAATATTATTTACAAATAGGCACAGAAAAGAAAAGCTAGCTTCTTCAAACAAAATAAATAAGATCAAATGAAAAAAAAAAAAACGGTATCTTTTTTTCTGTTGTTCACATCAGTAAGAAATCTCAACATGAAGTACCTGAATAATTTTTTCGGAGGTCCCTAAACTTTGTATATAATCTAGTTTTTATCCCTAAACTTTTAATTGTCCGTTTAGAATCCTTAAACTTAACAATCATTCATTTTGGTCCCTCCATCTCTATTCCGTCTCTATTCTTTCTAAATACTAACAGGGAATGTGCAAATAGAGGTCACCGACACTTTTTAATAACTCTTCTTCTCCCACCCAACTCTTTTCTTTTTTTATCAGACATCTTTCCTCTCCCTCTTCTTTTGATTTCAGAACTTCAACGCTTCCTTTCTTTTCCATTGGCGTTGAGACTGCAAGAGTGAAAACGGATGAGTGAATTAAGTCTCGAAATTTCTCAAATCAGTCTTTGAAATCGAGGTTTGTTTACCAAAATTTGAAATTAAAGGTGTATTGAACTAGTACAATACATATATACCATGATACAACCAAATAAAATAGAAGGGAGGTTCACGGAAAATGACCATGGTACCAAGGTTTCACAACCATAATACAAATAAGCATTCAATTTGATCAAGTACCCATGAACAAATTCATATAAAGCAACTATTTGTGCGTGTATAAACCAACACAATATGATCGTTAATCAAGGTCCCACTTTAGTTCAAGTAGATATTTACATTAAGTTCAATTATTGTACTTAACCTAGCTTTGTATATATATGCATAATAACTCATCTGTAATCAGATACATTACATTTTTCAATCAATTACAGTCTTACACGATTTGTCTTCTCTCTTAGCTTGTAATTACCATTAAACACAAATTCTTCTACAGCGTGCACTAACATAGATTCAAGCATCACCAAAATTTAAGAGATCACATAGTAATTTAACTTTAATCAATTTGAATCAAGTGAATCTCACAGAGGAAATAAAACAATTAGACAGAGAGAGAGTGCACCGTGCCAAAAAAAGAATGGGATAAAAGGGTCACATCAACGATTAGTTTTGCAACCGTTGCCTCGCGTTGCCTCTCCTCGTCGCTGTCTCCACGAGCCACCTTGTCTGCCCGTCCTTAGCCTTCATCACCTGTTTTCTTTTACTTTTGTTCTTATCAGTTTTTCTCAAATTAGAGAGGGAAAAATGAGTCTGAGTGAAAAGAGGAAAAGTGGAGGGAGAGGGAAGAGAAGCACCAATGTTTAAGCAAGAGAGAAGGCAATAGTTCAGGTCGGAGCAGAAGAAGAAAAGAGGACGGAGAGGGAAGATGTTGGATCAGAAGGGGAAAAAAAAAAGAGAGAGAGAGAGTTGGGTGGGAGAGAAAGGAAGAATTATTAAAAAGATCTTTATTTGCACACCACCGTTAGTACGTAGACAGAATAGTGACGGAATATGGATGGAGGGACCAAAAACGGATGATTGTTAAGTTTAAGGCTGTGCTCCAGAATCGCGTATTAAAGGAAGGGGAAGGGACGGAGAGGGCGGGAGAGGAAGAGGAAGGTGCGGAAGGAGTAAAGTTACGAAGTTTACTTGCTCCAGTGATGGCCAGAGTAACCAGCGATTCGAAGAGTAACCAGCGATTTAACAGCTGTTACTCTGTATACACTCCGATTCGGGAGTAACAAAAATTAAGAATCTGAAGTAACTGGCGCACCTTACTTCCCTCTCCGTTACTCTCTCGTCTTCCCAGTGGAGCGAGTAAACGGTACGGATTTACTCACCTTTCTCTTCCTCCGAAAGAGTCCTCCTGGAGCAGACCCTAAGGATTCTAAATGGAGAATTTGAAGTTTGGGAACCAAAACGAAATTATATACAAAGTTTAATTACCTCTAGAAAAATTTACTCGGTTATTAATGTAGCACCTTCTCAGAAGCAACCAGGGGCATAAGCCAGAAATTCCTGCAAACTAATCTTTAGCATTCAGTTTGTTCTTTGAACAGGTTTATAGTTGGTAGTTCATTATTCCAAGTGTTACATTTCAGTTTTCGGTATCCTTCTGATAACCTTTAGCAGAGCCTGATCATGAAAAGGTTATTGCTACAGCTGGTCTTCTTAAACAAGTGAAACACTCCTAGTGATTAGATAACTTGTAATATGTTTACAGTAATTTGATATGGTGAACTTCACATAAACTCAAAAAGAAATGCAAAATAATTATGAAAAATTCAGCATTTACCACTCTTTAAGTTAAGAGTAAATCTGATTGTAATTAATTTACAAATCAAAATTAAAGGCAAGTCACATCACTAAAAGCAAATACAAATTCAAGAAAGAGGCAACTAATCTACTTCAATACCACCTGATCCCACTAACCAAAAAATAACCTCCATTCCCAATAGTTCCTAAATTGTGACTGTAACAGTTAATTAATACCTTCCATCAGATCTGGGATACATCAACTGAATCAACCCCCTGATTGCCAGTTCAAAGTGATATTACTAAATCAAAATCATATGCGACAATGTAAATTTTTTCAAATGGAATAGTTAACAAGGAATTCAGTTTACCATTTACTGATATCATGCCCTTCTGTCAATCATTGCCCTTCAGTCAATCCTAGTAATTTCTATATCTGTGCCTCAAAAAAAAAAAAAAGGAAAAATTTACCAAAGCTACAACAAAACTAACTGAATGAAGACTAAAGAACAAAAAAAAAAAAAAAAATTCCCGTTTCAATGAGACATCTTACAAATGAGAAAAACTGATTTGTCCCATCCAGGCCAATGACGAGAAATTGTCAAAGTGCTATTTTTCCACACAAAGCAGCAGCATAAGCTTCAAGGAGTCCCGGCACATCTCTTTCATGTGGCACCACCAACTTCTCAAGGAACTTTTCATCAGATAGCAGACACGCAGAATGAAGCTTGTAGCTTTTCTTCAACCCGTGTGCTTTCAACATAGTCAACACATGATGCCTCGGCACCAACCTTCTCTCCATGCTAAATCCTAACAAAAGAGGATCCGAAGCTATGCTCCTCAGATCAAGCCCAGCCTTTCTTATCAGAAAATCCATGTGAGACCTTATTCTCTCCTCAGCATATTTTAATGTTCTAGGGAATTTTGTAAAAGCAGTAAGAACCTCATCCTCAGACCAGCCCAATTTCTTAAAGAATTCTATCTTGCGATTCAATTTAATTTCAGTAAATCCACCTACAACTATGATTCCCTCCAAGAACATTGTAGATCCATGGTGAATCCCCAATTCCTGGGTTTTCTCAAGAACCCACCTTAAATTATCAAGGCTTTGAAACATTAGCTGACAATCCCTCCTAAGCAATGACATAATTTGGTGGTTTTCCAAACCACATTTTCTAAAAAGATTGAACCTGGGCACAACATATTCGTCAACGTCAAAATGGAACAGAAGCCGGTTCTTCCGGAAAATTTTCAACAAAACCTCACGATCATTGTCTACAAATTTTTTCCAGAACCTGAGCCGCAAGGCGGCATCTTTCAATGCAAACACTCTTGGGTTCGATTGAATCAACAGGACAAGTATCTCTTTGGAGGACCCTTTCGCCTTGAGTTTACGGACCCAAGGTTTGAGGTCTTTCTTCACACAATATGACAATACCAGTGGATCAGAAGAGATGCAGGTCTTAATTTGGGAATCCAATAGGCCGACGTCTCTCAGAAACCCAACAACCGATTCGGGCTGGTCGATGGATGTAATCCCAGATAGATGAGGGTCAGTGGAGAGCTTGAGTGCTCGACGAGAAGAGAAGCCGAACGATTTGACGAGATAGTCAGCTATGAAGGGGAGGTTATCTCTTCTCTTGGGGAGTGCAGCGGAGAGAGTAATGCGGAGAGGAGGTAGTTGGGTGAGAATAGGGAGATGGGTTTGGCGGAGAGAGGAGCGAGGAGGAGGAGGATGTAAAGAGGTGAGTGTGGGTCCCTTTGCAAAGAGCGCAGGCATAGGTGGTTCTAGAATCTGAGTACTAAAATTGGAAAGGGAAGCTGCTGCTGCTGGAGTTTGGATTTGGCGGAGAAACGGGAGGGGCTTCACCGGCCGTTAAGGGCTTGCTCCAGAATGGGTAATGAGAGCTAAGGAAAGGTAGTGTACATCAGTTGCTCCAAAGTCCAAACTATTATTCTGGGTGAATCGAGGAGAACGGAAGGAAACAGACTTTACATAAAAGCCAATTTAAAGAGAACACTGGTTACCTCCGTTTTGGGTGTAACCAAGATAACCAACAACTAAATTCTTCCTACCAAGCTGACCTTGCCTTTTAATTCATAAATTCCAGTTCCAATTCAAATAAAAGGGCAATATTGTCCTTTTGTAAATTAGACATAAGGTTACAATCATTAATCCTATACATACATTTTGAAATCTGGAGCAAGGTAATATAGTTTTTCTAAACTTCTTTCATCTTTCTTAGCTTTCACTTTCTTTCCTAAACTCTCGAATTTTTTGTTTCTGGAGCAGACCCTAAGTTCCGAGAGGAAGGTCAAAAAGAGAGATGGTTTGGGGTTCTGAAGGAAGGGATAAAGTGATTAACAAAAAATTACGTAATTTATATAAAGTAATTTACATTTATATATGTTATTTATAATAGTTTATAGTTCTATATTGAAATTTTAGTTTGTACGACTATTTTGGTTTATCTACATCTACATTTTATTTTTATTTGTCAAAACCGGAAGAAAATCAGATGTTACCAATCGAATCATTTAATTTAGGGAAAATTATGGAATTCCATTCTAATATATTTCTAATTATTTTTACTATTTACAATTATACCCAATATTTTTTCCATTAGTAAGAAATTTTAAAATAAATACTCTCTGTGAATCAAACGACCACTTAGTTGGTAGAATAGAGTGAAACCACTGAGCCGAACGGGACCAGGATCCTCTGGACGTTTTTTTTGAAACGTCCAGTGGACGTTTTGATCGGAGCCGTCCGATTTAAATCAGACGGTTCATTTTTTTCGGGCCAATATTTTTTTCAGGTGTGGTGGAATGCACGGGGCTCCCTTACAGCCGTTGAGATTAAATCAGACGGTCCAGATCCCCAGACGTCCACCAAACGTCCAGAGGATGGACGTCCAGAGGATCCGATTCCGAGCCGAACGACCCAGCTTGAGTCTCACCATATTTTTCATAAGGATAAGAGTTTCAAGACCAAGTACATCAAAAAAAAAATTACTTAGATCAGTCCCAATGAAAATTTAAATAACATAATTAAACACGTCAATATGCATGGTTTAAATGAAGTGATCTTTCAAACCGTTCAGAAATATAATTAACTCAACATTGTCCCCCGTTCCTAAAGCAATATAACTTAATCTAACTCAACAAGTTAACATGCTTTTTTTTTTTTTCCTCTTTTCTTTTCTTCTGGTGTAGTGCTTATGCGCATTGTGTAGTTTGTTTTTTTGCTGGCTTATCAGCTTATGTTTTTTGATGTTTGTGTGCTAGTGGAAACTCTACTGTGAATTTTCCTTTTCTTTCTAAGTAAAATTTTTGAGAAGGCCTGTGCCTTATTTTCGAAGAGAGATTCAGGTTTAAGAATTAAGGGCACTTGTCATCTCTATTTCAACCAAAGGTAATCATGTGGAACAGCATTCAGATTACAAAAGCAAATGAATGCGGAATAACTTTTGGTCAAACAGACAGAGGCCCAATTGGCATAACTTAGCCTCACTTTTTTCCTTTTATTTTCATTTCAATGTTACCTCAAAAAAAAAAGTTTAAACCATTTCCAAAACATACTTGGAATTTCCTTCAAAAAAAAAAAAATTCATATTAGAGAAAGTGGTAACTAATCAGTCTCAGTATCACCTCTTCACCTAAGTTAACATCAGAAAATATTCACTCTTTACAAAGTTCATTTCTATGGGTCCTTGAAAGTGAGTGACCGTAGCAGTAAAGTAATGCTTCTGTCCCAGTCTCAGAGACCCGAATTAACCAACCACCAAGGTTTTCAGGTCAAATTGACACCCAACTTGACCTGAGTACTAGATCAGATGTGCATTGATGTACACTAGCCCAAATGAAAAGAGTTACCAACCATTGATTCCAGCAAATGGAGATCCCAATTCTATTTTCCCATCCTTTCTGTCTATTTTGACTTCATCAGTTTGAGTTTCTTTCTAAATATCCACACTCATAGAGATGAAATCCAGCAGTTTAATAGAAAAAAAAAAAAAAAAAGATACTAATTCCTTACTAAAAAAGTAACCTATGGCTAAAGCAAAGAGAAGGAATTGTCAGAGTGACACCTTTCCACAGAGAGCAGCGGCATAAGCTTCCCAGAGTCCTGGCACATCCTTCTCATGTGGTGCCAGTAACTCCTCGAAGAATCTTTCTTCAGACAGCAAACACGCAGAATGAAGTGTATTGCGTTTCTTCAGCCCATGTGCTTTCAAGATGTTCAATACATGATGCCTCGGCATCACCCTTTCCTCCATGCTAAATCCTATCAAAGAAGGTTGAGAAACTATGGTCCTCAGATCAAGCCCCACCTTTCTGATCAGGAAATCCATGTTAGACTTGATTCTCTCCTCGCTGTAATTCAATGCTCTAGGATACTTCCTCAAAGCTGACAAAACATCATCCTCTGACAAGCCATAAGACTTGAGAAGTTCTATCTTCTGGTTCAATGTGTCTTTGGTACACATGCCTAAAGCCAAGATTCCGGCAAAGAACAATGTGGATCCGGGATTTAATCTTAATTCCTGGGTTTGCTCAAGAATCCACCGTAACTTATCTAAACTGTGAGACATCAACCTAGTAACCGTCATAAGCAATGAAACAATCTGATGATCTGACAAACCAAATTCTCTAAACAGGTTTAATCTGGGAACAACATATTCCTCAATGTCACAGTAAAAAACAAATCTGTTCTTCTGAATAACTCTCAACAGATTCTCATCATCATTACCAACAAATTCTCTCCAAAATTGGACTCGCGAAACAGGGTTTTTCAGCGAAAGAACCTTTGGATTGCATACGATTAACTCCACAAGGATCTCACTCGAGAAGCCGGCAGCCATAAGCTGACGGGCCCACGGCTTGAGAAGTTTGTTCACACTATATGACAGAACCACTGGATCAGATGAAATGATACTCTTAATCTGGGAATCAGACAAGCCAATGTCTTCAAGGAATCTTACCACCGAATCAGGCCGATCATTGGATTGGATCTCTGCGAGGTGTGTGTCGGTGGCGGCAACCTTGAGAGCTCGATCGAAGGAGAAGCCGAAGGAGTCGACAAGATAGTCGGCTATGAAGGGAATCTTCTCTCTTACTTTCGGAGGGCGACCACCGGAGAGAGAAACGCGGAGAGAAGGAGAGAGAAGTGACACATGGTGGTGGTAGTTGTAAAGGTGGTGAGAAGGAGAAAGAGGAGGTGGGATGAGGAAAGAAGAGTATAATCCCTTTGCAAGAAGAGAAGGCATTGTTGTTGTTGAAAGGTGATTGTAGAATTTTAGGAATGGAGCTTTATTTATTTCTATTGTTCGAAAATTGATCTCAAGTATCGGAGACTGAGGTGGTTTTGGGGAACCTGGGGTTTTGACTATTTTGACGGAGTCTTCGAGGAAGAGGGAATCTTTACAAATACCGTGTTACTGGACTAACGTCGTTATTGCAAGGGCAAAATTGTGAATTTAGTATGTACTGGAAATTATCGAACAAACGCTCTGACGAAACGGACCGTTTAAAATTCCGTAGGTTCTAATTAGCACATGTATAAACTAGTGATCAGGCGATTTTTGTTTGCCAAGGGTAGGTTGGTTTTATTATTTTTATTTATATTAAGATTTCAAAAGAATATATTCACGAATAATTTAATTTTATTATTGGGATATTTTTTTAGATGACTCTTTAATCTTTAAAGGGTGCATAGCTGCATAATTATAACGTAACCTATTTTCTTGTCCTACAAATTTTTTTTTTTTTTTTTTACTATATTATACTTCTATGTGATCCGGTAAAACTTGGTAGTCTCTTTGTCTAATGACAACATGGCAGTTACCATTAGATAGGGACAAGTTTCATAAGTTAGCAGTATGCTCAGTTACTACAGCTATGCTAATCGACTCCCTGTCTGATCACAATTTTGTCGTAACTGAGAAAAGAAAAATTACATTCTCAATCTACAAATTGCAGTGGTGTTTTAATGAAAATCCAGTCAGTAAGAAAAAAAAAATTACCTTATTAATCCAAAATTATATTTAGATTAGTAAACTTTGCTAACAGCAATCTTAATCTATACATGGTAAAACAAAGGCTAAACCAACAAAACAACACCAGTCTTCACTCTTCAGTAATCTGTTAATTTAAGATCTGCTTATCAAAAGAGGAACACGTGAATTTAGGGTGTGTTTGGTAGTGTCGTGAACAAAGGACGAACAAGGAACAAGAAAAATATAATGGGACCCACCCTTGTTCGTAGTTCGTTGTTCCCAGTTCGCGAAAATTTGAGAACTGGGAACAAGGCCCTTGTTCGTAGTTCGCGAACTACAATCTTCCGTTTGGTTCCAATTTCCTGTTCCCAGTTCGCGAACAACTAGTTCACGGACCAATCCAAACATACCCTTAAAGGATAACTTCTGTAAACAGAATATCTAATTTTGTCTCCTGCTAAATAAGATAGTTCTTAACAGTAAACTAATCGTGAAATTCATATACTCAAAGGGGTATAAATCTAATGAACCAACTACTTGTCAGACCCCTTATATTGTCGATACAACTTTGCAAGATAAGGAACCTATACGGCTGAACAAAATTCCGAAGAAATCGCTCCGGTCATTTTAAAATCTCCACAATATTTGAGCATATGTGCAGATCCTTTTCTTCCAAGATTCCTCAGCATCAATCTCTTCTCTACACAAAGTCCAAGCAACACAAAGGCATCGTAAATCCATGGCTGATTTCACTTATTTCTTAGAGTATGCTAGCATAATAGGAACTTTTTTATAAGCAGAATAAATTTCTTTTTCTGATTAGCCATCTTCCTTGAAAAACTTCACCGTCTCTTTGAAACTGGAGCCTTGGAAGGGTGTTTCTACTTTCTACTTAGGAAAGCACGTGGCATATACCTGATCAGATCTTGAATCGTTGGTCTGAAGGTTTTGTCTACATTATCAGATAAAAACCTGGCTAACAAACGCTAGTACGCTTGATCTGAGCATTGGATAGATCAGTATACTCTAAAAATTGTACCACTGAGAAATAATTTAGGCCTATGTGAGGATTTGATGGCAGTGACGTTCTTTTGAAAGGAGACCTTGAGCTCTCGATCTGGGTGAAGCTGAAGGAGGTCAGGTCAGATATTGTGCAACTCCTTCTGGGGCTGGGTTTGGAAAGAGAGAAGGTGCAAGGGGGAAGATGAGAGGCAATGGGACGAGATGACTATGCACTGACCAAAACCAAAGGTTAAAAACTTCGTTTTGATAATGCTTTATCACCTGTTAGATACAACAAATGATTAAAACATCATTTGTGATCTTGACATGAAATTCTTCAACTCACTAAACTAGTTGAGTTCAAACCAGATTTTATTTGAACCGACTGCACTCTTTTTTTTTCTCCTTTTTTTTTAATGAAATAATTTTGAATTTGGATCAAGATTGCATCTGATCTCAAACGTATCCACTGATACACCCTGGCACAAAACAGAAAACAATACATTATATTAAATGCACGAAACTCAAAATTCAATATTGCTCAGATTAAACAGGCTGCATTGATTGACATCAGAATATTAACTCAAACTTCAATGTTGGACTTTACAAAGAGCAAGGTTCTAGTGCCACCACTTTTTGGTGCCACAAGTTACCACAACTTCATATATATGTAACATTTTTAATTGTCCTTTACAAATACACCATTGGCAGATTTAAGTAGAAGCTTATTCTAATTGTCTGCATAAATTAGCTGAAGATATCCTAAACTGAACTGAGCGGTAGCCTGAGACCGGAAATAAACAAAACCCACAAGTGTCTGACTGATATTACTAGAGTCTAAAACTGACTCAATATTCTATTCACCTGCATCAGAGTTCGCCCAATTTGATCCACCTGTTCTCCACCTCGTTTACATAATCTCATTGTTATTGGCTTGTTTTTGTCAATAATTGCCAGTAGTTCACCTGTCTTGGTCCCTCCTGAACACAACAAAAACGAGGTAGCAAAAGAAAAAAAAAGAAAGGGGTATAACTACTCCCATAAAGCAGCTGAAGTCAAGGATACGTTATGGCAGTATACATCTTTCCTTATCAATTTGTGCCAAAACAAAGCACAAAAAATTTGAACACAAACACTAGTAACAAACCTCAACAGGATAACATTAATTTTGTATTTATTGGTCATAGTTCATATGTAGACATTGGAGCATGCTTAATTGTAATATATTACATCCAAACTTGAGTAATTATGCAACACAAAATGAAACTAAACTGCCAATCAGGATGCATGCACCAATAACATGATTTAAATTAGCTCATCTACTCAAGAAGAAAGATTCTAGCAAATATGAAAGTACCAAGCCACAACAGGTAGCAAAAGAAAATTACAATGTTGAATGATACAAGAGAGATTTGCAGATCATCTCCTTACTTAGACAGGAACAACCATCAAAAGGACATCTTTGAACCAAAAGCATCAACATAAGCTTGACGAAGCCCAGGTACATCTTTCTCGTATGGCACTACATACCTCTTAAGGAAGTCACTTTCACATTTCACACAAGCACTCAAAAGACTGCAGTTTTTCTTCAGCCCCTTGGCTTCCAATATACTCAATACAGTATACCTTGGAATCAATACTCTTTCTACGCTACATGAAATCAGCTGAGGTTGCAAAGCTATTTTCCTCGGCTCAAGCCCAGCTCTTCTGATAAGATAGTCCATATTTGACTTCAATTTATCCTCAGAGTAAGCAATTACATTAGGAAATTTCCTGAAAGCAGAATATACCTCTTCCTGGGACCACCCATATGCTCTCTTGAAGAACTCCAACTTCCTCAAAAGTGTATCATTGCTCAAACCACCAACTGCTTTTAACGCAACCAGAAACATTCTAGACCCCCTCGGAATCCCCAGCTCCTCAATTAGCTCAAGTGCCTGCCTCAAAGAATCAAGGCTCCCTGTCAAGCAACGGCCTTTGACCCCACAAATTGACACAATATCTTGATTTGATAGTCCAAATTCTTTGATTAGATTTATTCTCGGGGCAACATGCTTATCAATGTCAAATGTGAATAGCAAACGGTTTCTGCTCACAATCTTTAACAATGCCTCATCGCTGTTTCCAACAAAGTCTTTCCAGAAGAGGAGGCGTGAGAGAGTGTTTTTCAAATAAAGAGCACCGGGGTTGTACCAGATCAACTGAACCAGCAGTTCTTCAGAGAACCCATTTTCCCTGAGTTCCTGCACCTTTGGCTTCAGGGTCTTCTCCACATTGCGACCCAGAAGAGTTGGGTTGAATGAAACAGTGGATTTGATCTGGGAATCAGACAATCCAGTATCTTTTAGAAACTGTATCACTGCTTCGGGCCGGTCTGGGGATTTAATTGCTGCGAGATTACTGTATTTGGAGACCTTGAGCGCTCGATCAGGGGAGAAGCCCAAGGAGGAGACGAGATAGTCAGCAATAAAAGGCAAGTCCTTGTGGGGCTGGAGAGAAGCGGTTTGGACTTGGGTTTGGGTGGAAAGAGAGAAGCGGAGAAGAGGGTTCAGAAGAAGTGATAAGTGGTGGTGGAATGGGGAAGAGGGGGAGAGGTAGAGAGACGAAAGTCTCTTTGCTAGGTGTGAAGACATAGTGGTCTTAAAATGTTCAAATTGAAGTGGCAAAATGGAGTGTGCTCTGATAATGTAGGCTTGAGAGACAGCAATGGGGTTGGGGATTTTGAGTTTTTGACTGAGGAAGTGAAGAACCCTAGCACAGTAGCAGGAAACAACCTGAGGAAGGAGGAAGTGGAGGAGGAAAGGCAGAGTTGGGTTTTCTGTGTAGCCCAAAGATATCTTACAACTAGCCCAGTTACAGAGTGCGGATTCCTCTATTTTTACACGTATTAATGCATTTTTTATAAGTAATAATTTAGTGATTTATCAAGAGCTATTGATTTCAAATTGTTGGAAAATTCAAGTTACTTGATGAACCCTAAAATATGCATCAAATTCATCGTTTTTATTGACATGATATGCATTATAGGTTATGCATATAATATTTAATTTTATACATTGTCTTTATTATTGACAATTGCCAAGCTTGTCTACTCAAATAATTTCCAGCTGATAAAAGAGTTATAAAATGATTGTCTTTGACCGTACATGCTCAGAATATAGATTATTAAATATATTGATTATATTCAGTTGACTTTCAGTAGATTTTGCGTTTATTTGGGCTTGTTCTTTTTACTTATATTTTATAATTTCAATCATTGTTATTGGAGAATATCTAGGATATACAACATTTGGTTTAAGCTTACAACGGGAAATTATGGAAGCAAGATTCTGAGTTGAACTATGTATGTAACTTTATTTTGAAATTACATTACTTGGTCTCCATAAATTTAGCAGTTCAATTGAGAAGATGCATGGCAAAAGCAAGTTTAATTAATAGGTTTTTATCACATCAATTTGGAGTAAATCTTGCATTATTTCTCATTCGAGTGAAATTTTGAATAACGACAGCCTATCTAGCTCATTCATTTTATTGGCATATGATTCCAACATCATCATCAAGCACAATAATAATCATCAGATGTGAGATCATTTGCATATACTTAAGCTTAAAAATTTCAACAATTCAAGTGTTGCAAAATGAAATTTCTCTTAAGAAAAAATCTGTGTCGAACTATATAATAATGAGAATTATTTAGAAAATATAGCTTTTCATCTATGCTTGAACTCCCAAAAAGGCAAATTACAATAGATATAATTTTTTTTTTTTAAATTTCACCATCAGAACAATAAGGCGATAACCAAATCAGAACAAAAAAGCTTTTCATCTCTTTTTTTCTCCCCCTTTTTGGTTGCAAAATCAGTGTACGTCTGAAATTTTTTAGTTGCATGATATTTCTCATGTTCACAGAAGAAAAATTTACCTGGGTCACTAAACGATGTACCATACACCATTCAGACAAGTGATATATCGCCCCATTATAAACAAAACATTTACAAATCATAATGCGTAGACTATCACTGCGGGACCTGATCACATTGCAATTCTTATATCCATCTCTTATTCGGAATAATTTGTTGAAATTTGTTTCATTAAATTAAGGGATAGATCTTTCTTCGTCATGGATGTCTCAGATTTGAACTTGATAGCATTGCCATTGCAATTATAACTGCAGCAGATGTGAATCCGCTTGCAACGGCATGCTATATGTGAGCATGAAAGAGATAAAAATCCTGGTTAATTGAATTTCACAAGTGCCACATGATTTAGTTATCTCAATATCCAATCGCATTTTAGAGCTTTCAAATAAATTTAGAATAACTCCATGAGACCAAGCTTTACGAAACCCACATTCAAAAAAGCATGTGATACAGACCCAACTTACCAGAAGTAAATTATTAAACAGTATACCATTTATTCAGAAAATATTAAATAAAAAGAAATATTGAAAGAATAGCCAAATTCATAGGCATTTGCAAAATAACTACTGTGCAGTATATTAATTGGAAAGTTATCAAATGATCAAATGAGACAACCTAATTACATTAACCAAACAAAAGAACATTTTCAATGTAGCACCTCGCAAGAGTGAGCAGCAGCATTAGCCTCAGAAAGCCCTGACATATTCATTTCCAATGGTACTATACACCTCTAAATGAAGGCCTTTCTTGGACAGAACGGATGAAGCCAAGGATTGGAATCACTTGCATTCTTTCTTCAAGATGCCCAACATAAGATGCGTCACCCAGCCTTCTCTCTAAGATATACAACAGATTAACCACTTTTAGCCTGAAAATGAACATTCCGATTGCCGCTTCCTCAGTTTCAGATTCAGGTTTAAAGAGCTGAATCCCTCGAGGAAGATGTTCCTCTTATGCCCAACATGGCCGTTCAATGATCTCCTCTGAAGATCCAATATATTTTTTTAAAAGTCATCAATTCAGGGCACAACCTTCTTATAGATGTCAAAATTGATCAGCATTCAAACAGTTATTTATAGATTTAAACAATGCCTCATCCCTGTTACCCACAAAGTTTCTCCAAATCTGGAGCAGTTAGGGTACTTTTACATTTTGAGGCCTAACCCTAATCTAATAGATTCAGAATTTAAAACAAATTATAGTAGTTAGCACTTGGCACTTTAGCAGTATGCTCAGTTACTACAGCTATGCTAGTTGACTCCCTGCCTGATTGAGAAAAGAATAGTTACAATCTCAATCTACTAATTGCAGCTGGTCTTTCCAAGAAGACCAAGTCAGTAAAAGAAAAATATATATATAACTTAATAATCTAAAATTATTTTTTGGATTAGAAAAATATATATATAACTTACTAATCTAAAATTATTTTTTGGATTAGTAATATTGGCAAATGAAATCTTACCTATACATGGTAAAACAAAGTCTAGACCAACAAAACAACACCATTAGTCAGTAATTTGTTAATTCAAGATCTGTGTATCAAAAGAGGAGCACATAAATTTCAAGGACAGCTATTGGCGAACGACCATAATTTGCAAAATATCTAATTTTGCCTCCTGCTAAATAAGAATAGTTCTTAACAATGAACTCATCATCAAATTCATATAATCTAATGAAGCAACTACTTGTCAGACTGCGTACACTGTCCATACAACTTGGCAAGATGAGGAACCTCTTCCTCATACAGCCGAACAAATTTCTGAAGAAAGCGCTCTTCAGTCATCATAAAAATGTTCACAATACTAAAGCATGAGCATCTGTGCAGATCCTTTTCTTTGAAGATGCTCAGCACAAGATGCCTCGGCATCAATCTCTTCTCTACACTAAGTCCAAGCAACACTGGGTTAGAAGCAATAATCTTATTCTCCATCTTAGCCTCTTTTACTAAAAAATCCATGGCTGATTTCACTTTATTCTTAGAGCATGCTAGCATATTAGGAAATTTCCTAAAAGCAGAATAAACTTCTTTATCTGACCAGCCATACCCTTCCTTCAAAACGTTCACCTTCTCTTCAAAAGTTTCTTTCTTCCTATGACCAACCACATGTAGACCACGGAGGAACATGTTGGTTCAAATCCTAGCTCTTGAGTCTGCTGGAGGATCTACCTTAAAGAATCAGGTTTCAAAGCAAAGCTTCTGAAACCCCACATGAGAACTGTCCCTATATGTTGATTTAAAAGCCCGTATTCTTTTAGCACATTAATTCTGATAGTTACAAACTTATCAACGTCATGTCCAAAAATGAACGGACATCTTTTGATAAGTTTCAAAAACGTATCATCACTATTACTTAACAAATTTCTCCAAAACTGGAGCCTTGGGAGAGTGTTTCCATAAAGCAAAGCACCTGGCCTGTACCTGATCAGCTGATCTACTATTTCATGACTGAAGCCGGCAGCCATCAGCTCTTGAAACTTTGGTCTCAAGGTATCGTCTACATCAGATAACAAACCTGGCGTATGAATGATAGTAGGCTTGATCTGAGCATCGGATAGGCCAGTATCTTTTAAAAATTGTACCACTGTGTTAGGCCGGTCTGGGGATTTTATGGCAACTAGGTTCTTTCTAGCAGAGATCTTGAGTGCTTGATCTCAGGAGAAGCCAAAGGAGGAAATAAGATAGTCAGCTATAAAGGGAAACTCCTGTGGCTGGTGGGTTTGGGTTGAAAGAGATAAGGGAAGGAGAGGGGTCAGAAGTGCTTGCTGGTAGAAACTGGGGTGAAGGAAGTCTCTTCGCAAGAAATTGAGGTGGCAATGGAGGCTGAAAGGAAGAAATGGAGTGTACTCTGACAATGTAGACTCAAAAAGAGAGGGTTTTCTGTTTTCGACTACGGCTAGAAGCCTAGAAGATGGAATAAACAGTGAATAGCATGTATCCAACTGGCCCGGACTACCAAGCAGGCCAGCACTAGTACTTGTTGGGCTTTTAAGAATGCAAAACGAGAGAAGAATTTAGTTATTTGTACGTTTGACCATAAAACCCTCATGTAAACCCAGTTGACAGAACAATTGTGCCTTGGTAATTGAAAACAAGAAAGTATAATAAATCTTCATTGCTCATCATGATCCGTCATAGCTGTATGAGCGTTCAAACCCAATGAGTGCAAATATATTTAACTTTCACAAAAGAAAGGTTTTAAAATAGTAAAATATCATTGGAAAGTTAGAAAATAAATTGTTAAATTGCAGTTACTCAGTATCATCAACTTCCTTAAAAATAATAGAACCAAAAGGAAAGGAAAGGAAACTAACTAAAACTTCTTAACATTCATAAAAAATCAGTAACATAGTTAAAGTTTAAATGTACTAATTTACTAGCATCACAAACAGACTCTCCATCTCATAGAAGATCTGATACAAAGTTAGAATTGCACAATAGCTACAGCTAGCCCCCATCAAATCCCATAAATGCAAATAGCATTTCAACTTGCCTTTTCTGAAGTTCCATTTTCAACAGGTTTCTCAATATAATCATGCCCATGATACTCTACCTCCATCATCGGTCTCGGCATTGGTCTGCCACCAAAATCTTCTGGAAAGAACTCAAAATCAGGGCCGAAATTGAACGTTACTTCACAATTCGGCTCGTTTGGAAGTGTGTATACTGATGCGGCTGGGTAATATCGACCTCCAAACAATTCTGTGAATGCAACACCCTGGCAGATACCGTTCTTGAAAAACATTATCTCACTTCCTGAATTATTATAAACAATTCATTAGGGTCTCCAGTGTTACATATCAACACAATAAAGATCCATCATGTACTAATTGGTACTAAAAGGCTGGTAGTCTGGTACCAAACCATTCCCATTTGAGGACCTATTTGGCATTTTTGTATCCATTTCTGTATTGTTAATGCCTAACGGAAAACCTAGTGTTATCTGTGCATCTTATCAAGCTTTAGTCAAACTCGAAAAGTCTATACATTAATTTTTTGCTTTTTCTGCATTAAGAATATGGTCTGGTTACTCTGGTAGATTATTACCTTACTAGCCAAGCCTAGGTCAGATTTCTTTTGTCAGGTGCATTTTGTAATCAAGCATTTCGTAAAATTACAAGAATAATCAAATGAACAAAGGTACCAGTAATAACTGATATGGCAGCACTAACCAGGTACAATCTGAGGTGCTTCCTCCTTCCCATCGACAGGGTAGAAGTACCTCTGCCCCTTAAGACAAACCAAATAGGGCTTTTTCGGTGCATATTGCTCCCCTTCTGGTAAATTAATATAGAATCCTATCACATCTCCTTCTTTATATCCTTCTTTCGCATATTTCTCTCTTAATGCCTTGTGTATCTTACTTCCATCTATATCTCTGAAACCATAACTATAGGAATCATATCCAACTGGGGCTTGTAGGTCCCCCTTGTCAGTGGACCAACCAAGCCGGGTGTGGCCTGTTGCACCAAGATGTTTCACCTTGATCTCAAAGTACCATGCTCCTTGCATAACTCCACGGGTGGCTCGTACCATACGGTACCTGTGATGTTCAACACGGGTTCAGTTCCAGACAGCTCATGAAATAAATGTATGCTTACTGTGCAAGATTTATTCATAAAAAAAATTAGACATGGAGTCGAGGGATACATATACGAGCTCTGAAAGTTCTTTTCTATGAACTTCCTTCTGCATAACATGTCTTAATTTAATACTGATTCTATAAAGCAATTCCGGGTAAATTGAGGCCTGAGCACAGAACTGAGGCTAACTGGGGAGGAACTGCCTGAAAATAACATTAAATTTCACAAGGCTCATTCAGCAAACTAACATCCAATTGGCTCTAACTGAAACACTTCAACCGACGAAACGGCTACTTTCAAATTAAAAGGGTATAATAATCATATTATTGAAAAATTTACAATTATACCACTATGAGTACTAAAATTACCCTTTTGTGCAACCAGCTGTCAATCTATCTTCACTAAGCTCGATCCTCTCAGACTTGGAAACACGAGACAAGCAAATAATAACATCGGGCGAATCATCAGACCGGTCGGGCAACCGAGGCACGGGCGTCATAAGCACATTGTCCTCGGGAGCGGTCGAAGCCGGTGCGGATTGTCCAAGCATCGACTTAGACTTCTTCTTCCCTTTCCGCGAGGTGGGTTTCGTCCACACATTGTTGTTCTTGCTGTTCTTCTTCTTCGGCTTCTTCGTGGGTCGAAGAAGAGAAGCAGGAGTGGGGGTGAGAGAAGAGAGGGATTTCTCTTTAGAAGGATCCAGGTCTAGGTCATTATCAGCGTCAGCGTCACCGTCAACATCCATCTCGGCGTCTCCTTCAGCGTCAGCATCAGCGTCAGCGTCGACGTCACCGTCCGCGTCTGCATCAGCGTCGTCGAATGTGTCGGGGTCGGCGTCTAGGTCTGGGTCGGAGGAGGAGGAAGGGGAGGGGGAGAGGGGATGGGGTTCAGGAGGAGAAGAGACTGCGGAGAGGGAGGGGGAGCGAGTGGGAGAGCAGGCGGCGGCTGCGGCGGCGGCGAGGGGAGGAGGAGGTGGGATTGAGGCGGGAAGAGCTTTGGGCTCCATTGCTTATTTGCTTAGCCTGAGCGAGAGCGACTCAGAGGAAGTCACTGGTTGCCTCCGGTGTTTTGATTGATTTGTGTTGGAGGAGATGGAAATGGAGAGGACATAGGTGTTTTGCTGAGACTTAAAATGCTCAATTTTCTGTGACGTAAGCTAAGTGTCGGATGTTATGGCGAGTCGTTAATCTCGAGAAAATATTAATGCCTTAATGAGACATTGGAAGAAGTCAAAAGAATGGTATATAACTAATTATTTCCAGTAATAATTCAAGTATATTGTTTCATAAAAAATCCGTTAAATTTCAATTATATTTTTTCATCAAAAATTCATATGATCTGTATAAAATTCTTGTGCTAAATTAATAATGTGTGATAAAATAATAATAGGATTTGTTTTATTAACACTACGTTGGCAATTTATCTCTAACTTGTTTAAGAAATCTTTGATAACCGTCATTCAGCTAATACACGTCCGACTTCTATGGTGATTTTTTTTTTTTATTTCTCTGTATGACTTTTGGATCTCATTGATAAATGCACGCACTTGCACGCTTAATGAAAAATCTCTTTTTAAGCATCATGTCAACGTCATTCTTCTTACTCCTTACTCCATTTCATTTCTATATATTCCCTTCTGCTGAGTTAAGCTCTCTTCCCTTTCGGATCCAAATCCTGTGTCGCGCGACACAGGATGTAGCGCACAAAAGGACAAGAACGTGGGTCCCACGTTTAGTTGAGTTAAATAAAACTGAGGAATTTAATGGTGAGTGCACCTTTTGTATAGAGAGTTATAAAAAAATAATTCTTATTAATGGTTAAGTTTTATTATGGTTAGAGAGTTGTAAAAATAATACAATTTAATACAACTTATGCTCATTTCATTATGATTAACCATTGTGATATTTAGTTAACGATTTCTGTGTATCTTTGATATTGTATTATTTATAATATTGTATTGTTTTTATGTTATAAAATTTCTCAATTTAAACATTATTTTTTTTCCAACACAATTTTTGCTCTTGTAGGAAATTTAAAAATGATCATAAATCCTATCGTAGCAAACAAAATTATCACATGTGATAATTTTCCAATATGTGACAATTTCTGGTGTCATGCTCCCTTAAACAAGTACTTTTAATTCCTTTTCTTAAGCATGCAAGATGGCCAACTTTTTTTCTTTGGGCAAACATACCCTCCATCCTTAGCTTCTAAGAATAAAAATGCGGGTTGATGCTCTTATAACATGTTGACAAAAAAACATAATTAAGTTCACTGTGAAATCTAACATATGGTGATCGACATATTACCTCCTGTCAAATATTTAGTTTACTGAATAAGATATTCCTGGCTTAATTTTTTGTAATGGGGTGGGACTCACGTGCATAAATTTTGTCCTTTTCTACGCTACATCCTGTGTCGCGCGACACAGGATTTGGATCCTTCCCTTTCTATATTTTCTCTTTTTTTCCTTTATTGATCGATGTCATGCTTTACACCACGATTTTTATTGAATCTTTTGATTCTTAAGTTAATTATTATTAATCTCAAACTGTATAATTAAATTGTACGAATTATTTTTGTAAATTTTTTTTGTCGATTATTTGAAATAATGCATAGAACAAAATAAAAAATATTTTCAGTCCAACGCTCCTAATTGTCGATTTGTACTGAAGCTTTCACATGAATCTTTTTGTACTGAACGGGGCCCTGCCTCCATCTGAATTTTTTTTAATATTATTAATTTTCTCAAAATTATAATTATGTTATTGTAATCTCGAACTTCCAAAAGTCCAATGATAACTAATATCGGACTTTCAAAGTCGGATATTGCCCCATTCCACCCGGTCCTGTTATTTAATAACTTAAATATCATTGTTTAACATTATATTTGTTTACTAGTATTGTTTCATATTATACAAACGTTATTTAGTTTGTTTCTTAAGTTAAATATTTTCTTAGACTATATTTGTTATTTGTTATTTAGGTACTTAGGTACTTATTTTTATTATATTATTATATTAATAAATAGTAATAATTTAATTAAATATTTATTTTTATTTATTTATTTAAAAAAGGAAGCTATTAAAATTAGTTTTGCAAAAGTTACACGTGCACTGATGGTTCCTGAAAAAAGTGAAGTATTCTGAGAAATTTAGGCGTGAATTGAATCTCTTTGAAAATAGAGAGCATGCATCAAAATTATAAATAAAAATGTATGGTATCAAGATCATTTAGTTAAATGTAGTTCAACACTCTAAGTATTTTGAAATTACAATTTTTTCAATTTCTGTAATGTGATATTCTGTAACTATTTGTGTGTCGGATATTATTGATCATAAAACTGTTCTGATTCACCGGCATAAAATAATTTGGCGACGCATTGTTTTATTTCTCATTTTTATAACCCCTTTCTATTGTCATTTTTGTCCTTCATCCGTCTCTCTTTTGTACTGCAAGTGTAACAACTTATTTATAATCAACCATTATTAAAAAATAATATTTTAAATTTATATTAATATGTCAAGGTTTCAAGCAAAGCTCGATAGATTAGTCCCTAGTTATTATTATTATTATTATTATAAATAAATAGTGTGAGTGTCAGAATCTTTTAGGTAAATATCATCTGACACTTCAAGCATTGTGAAATAGTTATGAAATAGCATTTTTTCTTATTTCTATAATGTCATACTCTGTAACTATTTGTGTGTCGGGTATTATTGTTCATAAAACTGACACAATTCACCCGTTGACAAAAATTTGGCAGCACATTATTTTATTTTTGATTTTTATGACCTTTCTATTTTCATTTCCATCATGTTCCAATATCTCTTTTGTGTTGCTTAGAGTCCCTCTCCACCTTTCTCTTCTCCATCAGTACTCCTCAACCAAGAATGACTAATATATATTGATACCATGTTGTTAACCAATCAACATTTCAGTACCAAAACATGAACACAAAGATTACGAATACAATAGCAATTTATAAAAAATATTTTTTTTCATGCATAATGAATTTTTTGTAGCCATTTTAGTTCACTCTACGTCCAGCCTTCTTCATTTTTATAAGTCATCTTTTCATTTTTATTAGCTTTTATATCGGTAAACTAATAAAGTTCAATGAAATTAAATTTGATTCATGCCCTTGACTAGATAAAAAGATCACGAACAATTTAAAATTTTCGATTTGGCAAAGTTGATACGCTGTTTATCCTCATTGTCCAATAAATCTATTTTCTTATATATTTGCCATAAGTTTCAATTAAGTTTTTTCCAATGGAAAAATATGAAAAATGACATTTTAACTTTCAATAAGTACTTAACTAAATTATTTTCTCTTCCTTCTTAACATTCCATAAAAAACTATCAATTCTAACTTTATACTTGTAACATAGTAGGACAACCAAATTAATCTAAATTAATTAGGATCAATTAACAAAATTATTAAGAATATTAATCAATAAGAAATCCATAACTCTTGATAATTATAATATTTATAAAATTCAAATAACACATAATTAAATCAAAACTAACATGAAAATCAACTCGGATTCGAAATTTTTGACCTTGTGTAAAATCTATAATTAATATAAAATATTCTAGTAAAATCAAAGCTTAATTAATTATAAAATCTATTGTTAATTTGAGTAAATCTTATGAAATTCGAATTAAAATCAATTAAAAGGAGTTGCCACACCAGTGGCCACAAAGTTCTCGTCACAGAGGATCCGGACAGGGTAAAATCGATAAAAATCGATTTTACAGTTGGCCTCATCTCTTCTTCTCTCCTTTCTCCGCCGAAGAATTTTCTCTCCGTCCGATTCTTCCGCTTCAACCGTATTAGTCGCGCCGCTTAGCACGAGTTTTGACGAAGGATTCGGTGTGGCCACCCTATCGCCTTGGCCATGGTTACGGAAAAGTCACCTCCAACCGTAGCCGTGTGATGCTACGGTGGAGAATCGGGTAGGTTTAAAAAAAAATTTTTTGGGATTTTGTTTCAATCTTCACCGTCGATTTTTCCCTTCTCTCTGATGAAGCGGTATTTTAGAGTACCAGATATCAAATAAATTTGTAACCTAGAACCTAACTTCACTAGTCGTTTTAGTTAAGCTTTAGGGTCGAACCCAAGGGACGGATTAATGATTACCGGACTCACTGGTTTTCAAAAGCTAGACAGGAAAATAAGAGTGATTCGAAGCAAACAAAGAGTAACCATGCAATAAGTAAATGTTTTTGGTATTTTGGACTCTAAAATAAGACTTAAAACAATTCTAAATAATAGAAGCTAACAAACAGAGGTTTTTTTGGTGGTTTTTATAATAAATAAAAGCGTCCTAGGGATCAGAAATAACTTAGATTTAGCACCGGAACCTCCTCGGTCGATTGCTCTCGCAACAGACCACGAGACACCGGATTCCAGGGTTCTGTCCAACCCGAACAGAATCTGTTCGACCTGGACAGAACGCCTAGAAATGAGTTGTGCTTCCGGACTTTTGTCCAACCCGGACAAGACGTGTACGGGTCGAACAAAAGGCCAGAAAATGAGTTCGAGGCTTGACTTGGACGATGTTCAGGGCCCGGACCGACTGTAACACGAGTTCTAACCCTCAACTTTCGCCTTTTGGATTAAAACCCAGCACAGGACTCTACCTAGCCCTCTTAAGTTCACTAACCTAACTTCGTGTCGGGAATTAGTTCACTTAGGTTTGATCTACTTGTGTTCTTAAGGATATCTAAATGTTCTTTCAAACTATTTAGAAGTAACAACTTTCGCTGCTAACTAGTCTCCCCTTTCAGATCTACAACTTATCCCATGTACATTGTTTAACTCTAATTGATTAACCTAACCTTGTAACTTAACTAAATGTGGCCATTCATTTAGAAGTAAATCAGTTCAAGCAATAGGATTAAACAAGCATCAAAATAATACTAAGTAGACAAATAACCAAGTCAAATATCAAGCCAATCATTCATCACAACAACATACTAAACATACATCATAATCTTACCCTAAGACATAAAAGAACTATTAAATAATAGAAATAACAGTAAAGATACAAGCCATCAAGGATAAAGAGAAAAGCATCAAAAGAATGAACCGAAGTACTCCCTTTATGCTCGTTCTTCAATCTTCAAAGGCGATGGAGCGCTGCAGGGGCGTGTGACCATCTTCTCCTTGTTGCTGTCGCCTCAAGAATAGGTGGCTTCGATGAGATTTGGTGGAAATAGCAGGAGGAGGCCACCATGGCCTCCTCCTCACAAATGGAGGCTCTCTCAAGGTAGAACGTGGAATCAAGGAGTTTCCCTCTGCTGGGCAGAGAAAGAGTTTTATTGCAGTCTCCAAACTTGGGGAGGAAGCTGGGGGCGTCCAGGCTTCAATCAGGGGCCAGCTGGGCAGTCATCAATGCAAATTGGCCTTCCAAATAGGGCTGTTCGACCTAGACAGCGAGATTTCGACCCGGACAGAAGCTCATCCCTTGGAACCACCTTCTGTTCGACCTGGACAAAATTTGTCCAACCTGGAGGCACTAAGTTCGGGCTGGAGAGGCATGCGTTCGACCTGGACAGAATCTGTCCAACCTGGACAGATCGGAGATTTGGGCTTGGAGTGGAATGGGAGCTACGGCCCAGATTTCGACCCGAACTGGAGTTTGTCCAGGTCGAACGGAGCGTGGAAAGCCCGAAATCGAGGTCCGAACTGAGTAGATCGTGGCATGTGGCCCGCATGTCGGTCCGGAATGTGTCCCAAGCGCCAGGAATGAGTCGTCTGGCGTGCAAACAAGCGTGGACAAGCTTCTTTGAGTTCGTTTTCCTTAAATCTTCATCAAAACCTGTGTCAAATAAATAAAAGCGGCGACAAACCAAATCCTGGAAAAACACAGCAAAATGTCAAATAAAACAAGTTTTGGGTCATAATTGGGTGCCAAGTACGGTCAAAATACTAACAAATAAAAGCGATATCAAATCCCCCCAAACTTAAACTTTGCTTGTCCTCAAGCAAGAGCCTAAACTTAGAATTTGACTATACTTAGACTTAGAGAGAAAATTTCCCAAAACAAGGTAGTGCTTGAAATTAATCGCTTGTGCCTACAAAACAATCACACAGAAACGAATGAGCCAATTCAATTAACATCATCAAGTACAAGGGTCTAGTATTCCTCAATTTTAACCATGCAACTCTTGGTCCTAATGAGGGTTTAATCAATCAAGGTCCCTAGCTCTTATTTCATCAACCAAAGGCAATCTCAAAGTAACTAACCCGTTCTTTTCCATGCCTTTCAAAAGTTTGCAAAGAAATTTTTGACAAGTTTAGAAATTTTATAATGAGAGAGACAAACAACAAATTCACCCACTTAAATTGATTTTGGATTAAGCTACCGGCACCTGACGCACTGGGGAGGTCGGACCGGTTTTTACGCCTTACCGCGACGGTCCACCTGTGGATCAATTACGCCTTACCGCGACCACGCCTCCAATATTTGTGAAAATTTGGAGATCAAACAGAATATTACACGACCAAGGCCACGGTACACTTGGGCCAGGGCTCCTAGTAATATCCGTTATCATGTCTCAATTTAGATTCAATCAATTTCAGAATGGTGATTCTAGCAATAACAACCATCTAACTCATCTTATAATTTTTAAAATTGTCAAATTTTCTGTAAACAAAATCCCGAAAGACACAAATCAGTTCACTCGGTGAGAAGTCGTGAGAATTGACTGAGATTGAATTGACAAGTTATTGAGCAACCAGTTTCGGGCCCTATCAAGACTAAAACAAACAATTTGGTCCATTGGTGCACAACTTCAAATCAGGACGTCTAAACAACGAGAGCACTTGATGAAAACGATTAAACAACTCTTAGAGGAATGAGACAGTGTGATTTTTCAACAATTAAAGTCCAGAAAAGAAACGGTAGGCAAAAGCGCTTAATTTCAACAAAAACCCAACGTTTCAGCTCAAAAATCCACTTTCAGTTCGACCTGGAATGGACCAGTTCGACCTGGAGTGGATGCTGGGTTCCAGAAAAATCGCCCAAGTAGTTTGTTCGACCTGGACAGATTCTGTTCAACCTGGACAGAAGGCAAAATAGCAATGAAACTGCCGTCTCCAGTTCGGGTCGAACAACAATCTGTTCGGGTCGAACAAAAAGTCAGAAAATCGAAAAAATTCACCCCTTAATGCCTATTTTCCCCAAAATTTTCCAGAAAATCAACAAGTTTGAAAAATAAAGCAATTTGTTGCGTCCCCCCAAACTTGAATCAAACATTGTCCTCAATGCAAGCAATCAAATAGAAAAGTAAATAAGAAGAAAAAGACAGCTCAACCTATTTTTGCTTTGCACTGTGTTGATTTGATCCTAGTTTGTCTTGTCAATGTCCTGAATGGCTCCAATTGTCTGCTAGATCTGTTATGCAACCCATATGAGGTCGTGCGTGAGTTTCTAAAGTCATCCAACCCTTGGTGCTCTAGCATAAGTTGCATTTGACATTATTGTGATCCTTCAAAACAAACAAAAACAAAGGTCCAAATTAAACACTAATTTTTTTTAAATTTTATTAAAATAAAAAATAAAAGTCTAGTCTCTTGATACTAAAGCAAGTATCCAATATCAACACCGTCCCCGGCAACGGCGCCAATTTGATAAAGCGGTATTTTAGAGTACCAGATATCAAATAAATTTGTAACCTAGAACCTAACTTCACTAGTCGTTTTAGTTAAGCTTTAGGGTCGAACCCAAGGGACGGATTAATGATTACCGGACTCACTGGTTTTCAAAAGCTAGACAGGAAAATAAGAGTGATTCGAAGCAAACAAAGAGTAACCATGCAATAAGTAAATGTTTTTGGTATTTTGGACTCTAAAATAAGACTTAAAACAATTCTAAATAATAGAAGCTAACAAACAGAGGTTTTTTTGGTGGTTTTTATAATAAATAAAAGCGTCCTAGGGATCAGAAATAACTTAGATTTAGCACCGGAACCTCCTCGGTCGATTGCTCTCGCAACAGACCACGAGACACCGGATTCCAGGGTTCTGTCCAACCCGAACAGAATCTGTTCGACCTGGACAGAACGCCTAGAAATGAGTTGTGCTTCCGGACTTTTGTCCAACCCGGACAAGACGTGTACGGGTCGAACAAAAGGCCAGAAAATGAGTTCGAGGCTTGACTTGGACGATGTTCAGGGCCCGGACCGACTGTAACACGAGTTCTAACCCTCAACTTTCGCCTTTTGGATTAAAACCCAGCACAGGACTCTACCTAGCCCTCTTAAGTTCACTAACCTAACTTCGTGTCGGGAATTAGTTCACTTAGGTTTGATCTACTTGTGTTCTTAAGGATATCTAAATGTTCTTTCAAACTATTTAGAAGTAACAACTTTCGCTGCTAACTAGTCTCCCCTTTCAGATCTACAACTTATCCCATGTACATTGTTTAACTCTAATTGATTAACCTAACCTTGTAACTTAACTAAATGTGGCCATTCATTTAGAAGTAAATCAGTTCAAGCAATAGGATTAAACAAGCATCAAAATAATACTAAGTAGACAAATAACCAAGTCAAATATCAAGCCAATCATTCATCACAACAACATACTAAACATACATCATAATCTTACCCTAAGACATAAAAGAACTATTAAATAATAGAAATAACAGTAAAGATACAAGCCATCAAGGATAAAGAGAAAAGCATCAAAAGAATGAACCGAAGTACTCCCTTTATGCTCGTTCTTCAATCTTCAAAGGCGATGGAGCGCTGCAGGGGCGTGTGACCATCTTCTCCTTGTTGCTGTCGCCTCAAGAATAGGTGGCTTCGATGAGATTTGGTGGAAATAGCAAGAGGAGGCCACCATGTCCTCCTCCTCACAAATGGAGGCTCTCTCAAGGTAGAACGTGGAATCAAGGAGTTTCCCTCTGCTGGGCAGAGAAAGAGTTTTATTGCAGTCTCCAAACTTGGGGAGGAAGCTGGGGGCGTCCAGGCTTCAATCAGGGGCCAGCTGGGCAGTCATCAATGCAAATTGGCCTTCCAAATAGGGCTGTTCGACCTAGACAGCGAGATTTCGACCCGGATAGAAACTCAGCCCTTGGAACCACCTTCTGTTCGACCTGGACAAAATTTGTCCAACCTGGAGGCACTAAGTTCGGGCTGGAGAGGCATGCGTTCGACCTGGACAGAATCTGTCCAACCTGGACAGATCGGAGATTTGGGCTTGGAGTGGAATGGGAGCTACGGCCCAGATTTCGACCCGAACTGGAGTTTGTCCAGGTCGAACAGAGCGTGGAAAGCCCGAAATCGAGGTCCGAACTGAGTAGATCGTGGCATGTGGCCCGCATGTCGGTCCGGAATGTGTCCCAAGCGCCAGGAATGAGTCGTCTGGCGTGCAAACAAGCGTGGACAAGCTTCTTTGAGTTCGTTTTCCTTAAATCTTCATCAAAACCTGTGTCAAATAAATAAAAGCGGCGACAAACCAAATCCTGGAAAAACACAGCAAAATGTCAAATAATACAAGTTTTGGGTCATAATTGGGTGCCAAGTACGGTCAAAATACTAACAAATAAAAGCGATATCACTCTCTTTTTCATTTCGCCTATAAATAAGTCCGTTGAGGTCGGTTTTTGGATTGGCCGGCGAATAAATTCCAGAAAAAAAAAAATTAGAGAGAAAGAGAGGAACAGAGGTCGGGAAGGAAAGAAATAGACCATAGTAGCTAGAGATCAAGGTATAATCACTACCCCTAACTTTGTTTGAGCTTATTTGAATTATTTGATAATTAGTAAAAGAATTAGGATTATAGCTTAATCTCGGTTTTAAACTCTAATACTAATATCTGAGATTGTAATCGGGTAAAAATAGCTTAGATTGATGGGTTGGAAGAGATTTGAAACAATTTTAATGTTTGGAAATGGGAATTTTAGGTTTTCGGTTTTTGTCTCAAGGAATTCGATTTAAAATCGATGAAACCTGAGTTGTTTTGCTTAAAGGTGTTTAAGGGAAGTCGAGAGAGGTAAATTACAGCAGCTAGAGACCTGGTACCAGCAGCTGGTACAACAACTGTACCTCTGGTACGCTGCTGGCAAGAGTCAGCGAGGTACAGGGACTGGGTTGCGAGAAAAATGTTGGCCAGGGACCTAAGTGCGAAAAAAAAGACGAAAAAGTTAATTAAAAGGACCAGTTCATAAATAAAAGGACCTAAAAGTAATTAATAAGGATCTAATTGTAAATAAAAGGACTGATTTATAAATAAAAAGGACCTATTCGTAAATAAAAAGGACCTATTGGTAAAATTAAAGGACTGAAGTAAAAAAAAAAAATTTTCTCGGTTTGGGCTGAGAAGGAGTGGGCTTGGGTTCAGCCGAACTTAAGAAGAAAAAAAAAAAAAAAAAAAAAAAAAGAGAGAAAAGGTGGGTTGGGCTTGAACTTTCGGCCCAGAACAGAAATTTAAAATTTGTTTATAATTAACAATCTAATTAACAAATCTAATTGATAATTAAGTTAATAAATTATCTTTTAAGTTTATGATTAATAATTTTCTGATTTTAGATTTTTAATTTATAATTCATTAATAAGTTAATTTTCTACATATTTATATATTAAAAGTAAGTATTTAAATTAAATAAATTGATTAGTTATTAATAATTAACTAATAATAAAGGAAAATATTAAGATTAATATTTTAAAAATAAATTGATTAATTAAATATAAATAAAATAAATGAGTAAGAAAATAAATTAACTAAAATAAAAAAATAAATCAAAATAAATTAAAATGAAATAGAATAAATTAAGATATAATGATTAATAATTAAATTATTGAAAACACAAGCAATTACTATAAAATTTAATTAGAAAACTCAGTCAGTCTGGTAATTTAAGCCGGACCACCCTTTTTAAATAAATAACCGTTAATTAATTAGTGACGGTTTTTATTAATTACAGGGGATTGGATACAGGAGACAACTGAGACGAATACAGGTGCGGATACGTGAATTTTTGTAGAAATTGTGTGGTAATTTTAATTTAAATGCATAAGCATGTTGATTCCACATTGTTATGCATTATGAATTTATCATGTTAGATTATAGGAACAAATATTATAATTCATGTTGAATTCATCTCCATGTTCACTTGATTTGAATGGAAACAGGCAAGTTTGAATACTTAATTAACGGAAGAGCTAAATCCTTCTAGCTCAACCTGATCTTGCCTGAAAGACACTGAATGATAATCATGAAAGGACAGTATTGAGTTAAGACTGACTGGAGAATCAATACCACTCTCCGGAGTCGGTCGGCCACCGGCTTCGGCCAGTTCGGTAGCGCTATTCGGATATGGAATTCCCTTATGCCTGCTCAGGGTTAGGGATTCGTCCCTTATGCCTGCCCTGAGTTAGGGAAAGGTCTCCTCATGCTTGCCCAGCCGGTTGGGTTAGGGGACCTGAGTGTGTTTTTGATATTACTGATATGATGTTACTGATATGATGTGATATGATGTGATTTGATATGACCGTGATTATTGATCATTCTTTTGACTTGATTTCATGCATGTCTATTACAGATGGTTGTGATAGGGCCTTTTCTGATGAGGTGCTCGGTACGTAATTAAATAGATATTTGCATTGTGTTATTTATATTTTATTTAAGTTATTTACTATTTATTTACTATTCATGTTGATTATTACGGGAATTATTTCCAGAATAAGATTTCGATCAGAAATCCACGTCTGGAACTAAAACCCGCACTGAGAAATTTTTCTCACTTGATTTTTGTTGCATGTTCCTCAACGGTTGGGGGTTCCAGGGGACGCACAGGCCCACGAGGGGACCACCAGTGGCAGTTATTGACGGATCGTTTTACCACCAGCGTGTATATGTGCCTCACTTGCATGCTTATGTTACTCACCACATTTCATTTTCTCCTACGGGTGTTTACTTTTATTTTGAGCATAGTGATCCAGTTCCTCCTCCGGTTCCAGCACCGGCCCCTGCTCCGGCTCCTGCACCAGCTCCCGCACCGGCCGATCCTCCAGTCATTGTCATTAGTGATTCTGACGAGGAGCAGGAGCCAGAGGAGGATTTGTATGAGTGAGTTTAGTGTTAGAGTCAGATGAACTAGGGATCAACTTTTGGTTAGCACTAGTTAGTCTTGGTTGTATATAGACTAAGCTAAGTGTTGTAGATAGATCCCAGTTCAGAAGTTGTTAGTCACATTTTGGGATGAGATGGTTGTTGTACTAGACTTTTGTAAATATTATGTATATATTTGTGTGTGATGCTGTGGGTGTATTTACTTCATTTAGTTTTATATTTCTACTATCGTCATTCTGATAATATTCGATTATATTATCAAAAGAAAAAAAAAAGAAAAAAAATTTATATGCGTTTCTATAGGTTAAGTTAAAGTCTAAGCCTTGCGGAAGTACTAAGATCAGTACTTCCGTGGCGGGATTCTGTCATATCATACTCGGGATGTGACAATACTTCATTTTGTCTCCTATCAAGTGTTACTCTGAATCTAGGTAACAATTTCAATTTCATATTTATATATAGATTATATTTTGTGTTATTATTCATTTTTAAACTGAATCACACATATTCGTCTGTCTCTTTGAACTTCTCTCAAATTTCATAAGTCTTTAATTGTCAGTCTCTTCGTTGCCAGGTAAATATATTTAAATATGTTATAATTTATTTTTTTTAGAAACCTTAAATATCTTATAATTTAGTTGGTGTCAGTTACACATTTGAAATCTATAATATAACTTCTCTCAAATCATACCTTACGTTGACACTGCGATTATCATAAAAATAGCGACCGGGAATAAATTAACACAAAATGTATACTTATTGTCTACAAGTAAATATAAATTAAATTTGACATTTGTTCCAAGTTGTATATTTTTTTTCTTCAAATTGTTAACTAGGAATAAATTAACAGCGAATAGACCCACAAATAGCTATGATTCTCAATTGTGATTGTACTCACAATTGAACTACGCTTCCTACCTCGGTCCTATGTAGTGAACAAACAGCAAATTAGTTTTTATTAGAAATTCATAGCGGCTGCCAAGTGAAAACAGCAAATTAGTCGTCCATATTTAAGAAAACACGGCACATGCATAAACCAGTTTGCTTCGGGCAATTTGGGAGGGTTAGTATGTGGGTTGGACGGATTGTTTTTCTTTTCTTCTGTTTTCGAGAGTCTAACCCTCAATTTAAATTGTAGTGGTAAGTTGAGCTTTCACAAATTATTAAACTAAATAAAACCGAATTTGCTGGACAAAATAGATAAAAAACATACTTTATATATGTAACATAACTTTAAAGAAGTACGAAGTATGCTTGAAAAAGAGAAAAGATGTCTTAACATTTAAACCAATTATGTCCTCCAAATAGCAATCATCAGAGGATTTACATGAAGTCACTTAAGGCGCCCCTCCAAGTGACGAAATGTGAGTAAACGTAAATGAAAAAAAAATCATAAAACTAATTAACTGTACATCCCGTGAAATAATTACAATAATCTTCCAAATACAGTATTACAAAATAAAAGCATCAACAACAACAATAGTAGTAGCAGCAGCAACAACAATAGCAGCAACAGCAACAACAAAAATAACAACATCGATCAACAAAATAAATTAACTTTATGACACGACAAACAGTCAGTGGCTTAGGTTGTGTATGAATTCAGATATGGCAATTTCTTAGGGGTAGCTGTTGTTTCACCAGGTTCCAATCACCATCCACCTTCCAACTAACCGCAGCTCCAATTGTCAGTTGCCCGAACATCATTGCTACGTCTTGTGATGCCACTGTCGTTTCACCCCAAGGACGAAGAACTGTATGTGTATGAGAATTCCATCTCTCAACAAAGCAGGTGATCAATGCTTTGTCAATTTCGATGTTACCTATCAGCGCCATCCCATGCTGTCAAAGTAAAAGAAGCCTGCAATGCAGAAGAGAAGTTATTAGCATAATTGAGTAACAACCTCGTTCGCTATATTTGCTTGTGTTTAAATAGAAACGGACACGAAAGAACGAAAAGAGAGCCTCAGTAGACAAGAATAACCATCTATATTATTCACATTCATGCATTGTAACTACTGAAGGTGGCTAGCAAACGACTTAACCAAATACTGGTATAATTTATAATTTAACAAATTTATGTACCTTGGTATGGCGCAACCATTCCAATACAGTGATGTCCTTTTTTCTAGACCCCCCATGCTAAATCGCAAACAAAATTGATGAATACGAGAAACCATTCCTTTTTCAATCATCCTGAAAACAGTGCAGCAAAATCATAAAATTCAAAACTCACTCGTTATATCAACATTTGTAGAAAAGGAATAAAACAAACAGTCACTACAACAAAAACGGTATTTACCAAGACGCAATAGTCTAGCAAATTGTACTTATATAGGTGTTGCTATATTTCTTTGCAAGGAAATTTTCGATATTGCAGAATGTCCTGTAGCAAGGTGTTTGCGCAACACCGTTTCGCGGTGTGGGTATCAAAAAAAGGTCTTGCAAGTTAGCAAGATTCTCTCTGATGAAGTTGCAACAAGAATTCCATCTTGCTTTTTTGTTTTTTATGTGCACGAAAATAGCAAAATAATAATGGTCATAATTTTCTTGCAAGACTGAAGAATCTAGCGAATTTTCATGCCAATTTACATTTAAATTGTCTATTTATTTCCTTTTCCCATATTGAATTAATAAAATCAACAAATGAAATTATAAGAAACAATTATTTAAAACACAGAATCACATTTTGCAAAAGAGACATTTCAAATATAAATTATTCAAAATTAATTATAATAAACTCATTGTATTTTAATCAAGAAAATGTACATTTACAATACAAACTTCTATATAATAAAATCTGTACAACATCTCAGCACAATAAATTAGCAAAACAAGGTGTTGAAAATTTCCTATTTTGGATGTGCCACGTCCATCCTTACCAATTAAGAATTTTGAAATGCACCATCCTCCTAGAGCAAGCCTTGGAAATGATATAATAATCTACATGATATAATAATCCTTTTTGAGTATAAAGCACTCCCACCTTCTTCTACTCTCCCGGACTCCCCAGTACTTGATAGCAGCGGTGGAAATAGAGGCTTATGGAAGGAATAGCCGCCTGTGGTTGAGAGCAAGTACCTGGGCAGCATCGTTCCCATCATAATAGATTGTCGCCACAGCCTTCCAGACATCTTTGGCAGTAGGATGACGGATGAAACCTCCTCGCAAGTTTGTCTCGATTGAGTTTATCAACCATTGTTTTACAATAATGTCCTCTGTTTCCCACTTGTGATATAGCGGGGATGAAGGACCTAGTGGTGGTGGAACACCGGTGAGATGACTCATCTTCTCCTTGCCTTGGACATATAGCTCAACACTTTGAGACCATAGCTCGTAATTAGCACCATTGAACTTCACATCAATTGGATTTGGTTGGACATACTGTTCAAGACTGATTTGTGGTTAGTGTACTTGAGATGATTGCTGCAATGCCTGAATTTGGGCTTGTTGTAGACTAATCATCTGAGTTAATTTTTCTAGGATAGTAGACGTCTAGCTAGGCACCTCTAGATCCATCTTCTGTTTGGTGGCTGAGGAATCTACCATGCTAGTTTAATGGAGAGACAATAGTAAAAGAAAGGAAGAGAAATTATGGTGACCAAGGAACCAGAATCATACACGCTCTGATACCATGAACAAATTAACGAAAGAGAAAGAACACAAGACTCCCTTGAACTCTCTCCCTCCCTTTGTTTATTTCATTGGAAAAAATTATTACATCGATACATCAAATTCTAACTACCGCACCCTTTTAATCCTTGTTCTAAATACATAATCAGGCACCATATCTTTTATATTTAGAAACAATTAAACCTAATAAGCACACATAAATATTACGGCCATTAGTGTCATATACCGATACAATTAACATAAATGCAAACTTCCTTCTATGCTCGATATCGCTATCTTCACATATGCGCATCTGATATCCTGATAACTACGTATCAGCTTGTGCAATCAACAAAATGATATACCAGGCTACTGTTAATCTCCAAAGACTGTGGATCGAATTATTGAATAACAAAAGCAATCTGGGTATAAACTTAGGTTCTTCTAGTTTATTATTTTCTGAAAACAAAAACAAAGGGAACGAACACACGACCTATATTCCAACATCAAACCTTACCAGACGGTAAAGGCCCTTATATTGACAATTCAGGGAAGAAATTATAATATATTTACATATCACGAGAAAAAGATCTCGTGAAATCAGAAAACAAAAACACAAAAAAAAGGAAAATAAAAGAAAAAATAAAGATCATACCGTTCCTTTTTATGATGCCGATCTCCCAATCTATCTACTTTAGAAAGTGACAGTCGTCGATAGCTGCAATACCACGGGATAATGCCAATGATGGATGGCCGTTACCAATTTATAGCTGTAAGAAGGAGGCATTCGTTTTAAATATCCATGTGGGACTAAACAAAATAGTATCCGGTTCAGCCAATATGAGAAAATTAAAGCGTCACACAGACAGATCTTGGATTTGGGTCTACTGCAGTAGGTGCTAGGTACAGTAATAAGACCCACTGTTAGTTACATGTGGCCCGTACCTAACTTAAGTCAGTGGAAATTGGGTTTAATGGGCCAGCAATTTTCACCTGTTTGAAAGCACCAAATACTGAAATACTCCTTTTAAATCCAAAAGCAACGCCTAAAAAGGATCACGAAACAATCAATTTTTTAAGGTTTTAAAATGCAGTTTTTACCAATATGATGGTACGGAGTTCATTTAGCGATTCGGTGTTATATCGGTTATATAATAACAGATAAAAAACGATGTGTGTAAAATAATAATTATACAACTAATCTATCTTATAAGTTACTTGAAAATTAAAAATCTAAAAAAAATAACAAGTCAAAAGGCAAAATAGACAAAATCAAAGTATAAAAAACTAAACGAATTAGCTGCAATACCACGGGATAATGGCAAGGATGGATGTCCGTTACCAATTTATAGCTGCAGGAAGGAGGCTTTCGTTTCAAATATCCACGTGGGACTAAACAAAATACTATCCGGTTCAGCCAATATGAGAAAATTAAAGCGCCGCAGTGCCACACAGACAGATCTTAGATTTGGGTTACTACAGTAGGTGCTAGGTACAGTAATAAGACCCAGTGTTACATGTGGCCCGTACCTAACTTAGGTCAGTGGAAATTGGGTTTAATGGGCCAGCTATTCTCACCTCTTTCAAAGCAACAAATACTCCTTGTATTGAACCATCAAATATTCGAGAAAACGAAATTCACAGATATACATAATTATACGGATATTAAACTTAAATGCACTTTATACGTAAGCAATGTACTGTAATTTATGGATAGTATTCTTTTCAAGATCGTCTCCGGCAGCTGATATAACGTTTTCCTAAAACGGGTCATGTCCCAGTTTATTGCCGACCAGGAATACGGAAAGCCCTTAGCGCTCCAGAATCATTGATCATTCATAAAAGATTAGATAGATCCAACATGGGCAAAGTAGGACTTCCACATTTTTTAAAATATTAGTTTGACCATTCCCAATCAACAGATTGCGCAACATTACCACTAACTATGTATTATTATTTATTAAGGGTTGGTTAAGGGTATATAATTTTTTTTCTTTCTCTTCGCCGCCTCTCGTGGGACTGCAGGAACCATGAAGTTTAAAAACCTTTCCAGATTTAGTGGAATTAATAATTCGAATCTTGAAATTTTGAATGGGACTCCATCACTAAGATTTTAAATTTTGTTACCATCCTTATAAATTGTCATTTTATATATTGTAAAGGGCACTTCACTATATTTTATAAAACATCATTTTACAAAATAGCCATTCATTTTGTCCCAAAAGAAAAAAACAAAATTAATCCTAACGATAATAACAATATTATTATTGATTGCAAAACAATGATTAAGCGTTTCGTTGCAGGTGTTGAGTGTTGACCATCAGCAAACCTCAAGACGAAGCAAAATTGGATTAGTAATGTCAATTTTTCTTTTATAAAATTATAATCAGGAATAGTCAATTCTGAACAACTAATCAATCAAACGGGAGTTACTTTTGGGAAGAACACTAGTCGCCAAGCAACGAGCCCTATTTAAAGTTGAAGCAACAAGAGATCCTTAAGCAGCAGCAACAACGACAAAAAGGATACACGAAGAGGAGGTAAAATGGGTGAAACATTAAAGCTTTTTGGTTGGAAGGTAAGCCCCTACAGCCACCGTGTTGAGGTGGCATTACGGCTCAAGGGGGTGAAATATGAGTTTATCCATGAGGATTTGGCCAACAAAAGTGACATGCTAATCAGGTACATATGTCCAAGTTAATTATCTCTTAATAAGGAGTAGCTCACTTTTTCAAGTGATTTACCCTTTTCTACAACTTTTATCTCACTAGAGTTAAACGAGAATCTTTCTGATTTGGTAATTTTTGTAGGTACAACCCAATCCTTAAGAAGATACCTGTCCTGCTACATGACGATACGCCGATCGTTGAGTCGCAGGTTATAGTTGAATACATTGATGAAGTATTTGATGGGCATCCCATACTTCCAAAAGATCCCTACGAGAGGGCTGAGGCTCGTTTCTGGGCTCGCTTCATAGATGAAAAGGTACTTAATTAATTACCTTTAACTTTCTTTATACGCGGCCCCATCAATTACTATGTGTAAATATTTTCTTGATTTCAGGTCAGGCCTCAAGTTTGGATGTCATGCTGGACCGACGGAGAGATTCAGAAGAGCTTCATCGCTCAGGCGAAGGAGAGCCTAGCCACACTCCAAGGCCGTCTTGAAGGGAAGAAGTTCTTCGGAGGTGATTCGATTGGGCTAATTGACATAATGGCATGTAGTTTAGCACTTTGGTATGGAGTGATGGAAGAAGTGGTGGGATTGAACCTGCTGAATGATTATCCCGAACTGTGCCGCTGGGGTGAGGACTACCGCAATGTTGAAGCAGTTAGGGAATGCTTGCCTGAACGGGAGCTCATTGTCGACTTTTTTGCACCTCGAAAGGATAGGATTTTCGCCAAAAAAGCTCCAGTTTATGATTAAATTAAAATTTTTTAGTTAAAGGCGGTATTTACTATATGGAAAATGATTGTGACTTTTCAAGAGTCTCGGCTCTTTGTTCTTTTTTATTTTTCCTCTCATTTTTAAGTTATGTTGATTTATCAGAACATCCAATTGTTCTGGATTACATTTTATGTAATTTAGCGTTTCCTGTTACATTCATTCATCACGTCGAAGGTTATGTACGTCAGCTTTGGTTTTGATATTTTTTTTTATCTCCGTTAGTTATTTTTGAAAAATCATGAGCGCGTACACAATGGTTAATTAGACAACCCGGTTTGAGCACCACTATTTAATAAGTCCAACATATGAAGTCGAAAGAACCTCGTGACAAAAAGGAAAAGTTATGATTTAAATAAAGCATTCATAAAGTACAATGACAACACATTATTACCATAACTAACCAATGTAAAAGGGAACGAAAAGAATGTTTACTTCATAAACTTGATCCTAAACTAATAAATTATCATGATTTAACTATCGAGACCAGTCACCTAATTTACCTTACTCTTAGTTAAATGAATAAAGATCTTTTCAAAAAAAAAATGTGAATAAAGAAGAAATCAATTATCAATATAACTAAATAGAGATTGGCTAAAATGCTTTTTAAAGCATAAAGCATATATGCTTTAGTGTTTTTAACCATCCGATCGAGTTATTTGATGGCTCAGATCTCTGAGCGCTACACCTTCCCGTTTGTTTTAATTTTTCCTTCCGTCTCCTTCTTTCTCCCGTTAGCCTTTAGCTGTCTATGTGCCCCTTGCAATCTCTTACCACGAAGCAAAAAAACCTCCCTCTCAGACGCCAATTGGGGATGTGTTCGAGGCGTCGAGCACACGAAGCCTTGCCGGCCCTTTGCCTCTGTCCCCAACCATCTCGTCTTTTTCCCCTTCACTCTACCGCTACTAATCCTTTCTCCCGACCCGCGTCAGAATCGGAAGCCTAGACGGACCCTTTTCTCTCTCTTGCCTCGAAACCCCTGACAAACCCACGGTCCAACTGAGCCTGAAGGACCATCTGGTCAGTCTCTCTCTCGATCTCAACTTCTCATGTTAATAATGGTGTTAAATTAAGTTTGGTTTTTTCAATTTTTCCAAATTTGTGTCATTTTCTCTTTGGCACGGTCAATTTGTCTGAAAGGAATATTTTTGAGAAGTTTGTTTCTTTGATTTGCCAATGAACATATTTTGATTATGTAGAAAATTTGACATTTGTGCAATGCCGATTGAGGCACCATGTAGAACCCTTAACCTAGCTGGTTAGAGAAAGCTTGTCAAATTGTGCTAAACGAAATTTGGAAATTTGGAAAATTTCAGTTTAAATTGTGTTGTATTTTCGATTCTAAGTAGTTAGAGATCAAACCCTTAAACCTAATTTGTCAATCAGACCAACTACTAACCGATATATTTTGATTATGTGAAAAATTTGACAATTGAACAACGCCAACTCAGCTGCAGTTTTGGGGTCATTTGCAATTTTGCACTTTAATTTTCAATTCGCTACTTATTTTCAGCTGCGCTCTCTTGTTCAGATTAGCTTGCTGACTTGTATGAATTTGCTTTTACAGCCAATTAGACGAGAAAGAGATGCAGCTGCTTCAATTTCTAGTTCAGTTTGGAGTACTGCTTGCATGCAATATAGTTATGGCTTGATTGTATACAGAATTAATTAATGTTTTTCTTATTGTTTTTCATGATTAATTCTTTCATGATTGTTTTGTTGTGGAGATTTTATATGCTACCACATGTGTTCGTTAGCTTTTTATTAAAAATATTCAGTAGCTAACATAGAACCAATACTTGTTTTTTAAAACCTTCTTCTCTCTTGTTTATTGCAATAATCATTGGTAAAATATCTACATGTTACAATTTGAGATCTCTTAGATACTACCAAACTATAACTTTTCCTGGTACGAACAGTCAATTTGAGATCTTTTAGATGTTACAATTTGAGATCTCTTAAAATATCTACATGCTTCAGAGACTGTCAACTGTCAATAGAATTTTCTGGTACGAACAGTCAATTTTTTCATTTACCTGTACCAAGTGTCATTAGGTTTGAGCTTTCAATTAGCAATTAATTTGAAGATATTACCAAAATATATACAACTTCAATTTTTCTGTGCTATGACTTTTCCTTTTCAGGTTATACTTAAGTGAAATGTTGACCGAAACTAAATTTTTGTTGCACTTTTTGTGGGTTCACAATGTCTGTACCAGATTCCTACATCATGGTAATTTTAAGTTTGGTAAATTGCAATGGCATAAAGAAGACAAAGGTTTGGGAATCTTTCAATATTATTTCATATTGTCCTTCCAGTACATTAGCATTAGTCAAATATTACTTCATAATTGACAACCTGGAAACTTTTTCATTCACAATAGTCATGTAAATTTGTAATGAATACATAATTGCTTTTCACACTCTTTATAAATATGAAAATAGCAGTAATATTAAATTAAAATAAAAAGATACAACATTTTTTCCTAGCTACGACGACAAAATTCTTAGAAGAATATATAATTGACATCTTGAATACATGAAAACGGAAAGAAAAACAATTTCCAAGTTTAACAAACACTAAGAATGCATTCAGGCCAGCATGCAACCTCTATTAAATTCAAACTTACATCTTAGAATTAGTCAAAATTGACCAAAAAAAAACAAATTTAAGAATCCGTTCCAAATTGGAGTTCCTTACACTTGTTTTTCTCAATTGGAGTGACCAGGTGGCCTTTTAATTAGCGGCCAAATTCGCAAGAGAAGAGAGGGTCCGTCGGTGAGTGGGTCCATCTAGGATTTCGAGCTGAGAGAAGTTCCATCTAGGGTTTCAATCTTTCTAGAACGAGGAATGAGAACGGTTGGCGGGGCGAGTGGCCGAAGGTCGAAGCCAAGAAATTGGTTCGAAATCCTATTTTAGTTGACAGAGGTTGAATTTGTTGGAGAGAGCCATGGAAAGAAAGAAGTGGGTTCAAAAAGAGAAGCGTTGGAGGAGAAATAAAACAGAAGAGAGAAAGCAAGAGACGGAAAATTAAAAATTGACGGACAAATTTAGCGCCTCAACGCTTCAAATCTTAGCGGCTCAATTAGACCTGAGCGCGAATCTAAATGAGAATTGGATGGTTCAGAATTCTAAAGCACATACCTCTATGCTTTACAAAGCATTTTAGCCGGTCTCTAACTAAATATAAAGAACTTTGAAAATTGGATATAATTAACTATGTGAGAAAGCGACATGCTTCATGGACTCGATCTCATCCCATACTTCCTTCACAAGGTCAGGCCGGTTCTTCCTTGAAGGATCACTGCACCGAAGACCCAATAGCACCATTTTCTTAGCTTCTTCAAATGGCCACTTCCCGGCAGAAGCATCCACTAATAACTTCTCCAATTTCCCCTTTTGGACTGCATCGTCCACCAACTTCCTCAAACCCATTGCGGCTTTCCCAGTAATCAGCTCTAGCAATACAATGCCAAAAGAGTACAGTCGTATTGAGGAGTCAATTCAGCAGAGTGAAAGTACTCTGGATCCATGTAAGGAAGTGTTCCCTTTGAATTATCGGTCCGGTGGTGCGGCATGATTCTCATGTCTGTTTGGTACAACTGGCGGCATATGCCAAAGTCACTGATCTTGCCTGTATAATTCAAATCAAGGAAAATGTTAGCGGGCTTGAGATCACCATGGAATATGCCATGAGGCTTGTCTGAGTGGAGAAAAATGAGACCGGAGCAAATATTTGAGGCTATGCAGATTCTTTGTTTCCATGTTAGAGACTTGGATCGCTTCTTGCTACTCAAAGGATCATGTAAGCTCCCGTTTGGCATCAATTCATAAATGAGAGACCATGCCTCTACGCAGACCCCGACTAGCATGACAAGGTTCGGGTGCCTAACTCTGCTTAGGATTTCTACCTGTGAATATGACAAGCAATGTTGTATATGAATTTAGAAGTAGACTTGAGTAAATATCAACTTTAATCTAGGATTTTTTTGTTGCTGATTTATTAACTATTTATATTATTTTAGTTGTTGCTGTTTCTCTCCTACACAATTAGCTATTCATTCAAGTGGAAGAATGTAAGCTCAGAATTAGTAAAACATGTGTAAACTATATATGTTTGCCAACAGGGAAAAAGTACATTAGATATTTATATTTATCCTCGGCAAAAGACAAAAAAAAAAGATGATGCAGAATTGTGAGTTAATAATCAGTATTAATAACGGCATTTGTAATGAAAATTACCTCTTTGCTGAACTATTTCTCTCCATGGCGGCTCGCGTGGTTATAAAATCTTTATAGAAACTGATGTGTGACGAAGGAACCCCTTGTAAACACTACCATATCCACCTTTTCCAATCATAAGTGAATCATCAAAGTCATCGGTCCCTCCCTTGAGCTCAATATAGGTAAACTCGGTCAAATTGTTCATTGAATGATTACTAGAAGAAGATAGGTCTTCACAGGCGGAAGTCCTCCAGGTTTCTTACAATTTTTTCTCTTTCATTTTGGAGCTGAGTGTTCTGCTTTTTCAATCCTTCAATTTCCTCAAGCATTTCCTGTTGTGATTTTTGGATACTTTGTAGCACATTTCGCTCATTTGCAAGCTGTTTGTTCTGCTTCTATTCTCTTCTTTGTTTCTGCATGAAGTGAGTCTTCTGTTTCCTTGAGCTGTACAAAGGAAATTCTCATTTTTTTCTTTTAGGAGGATAAAATTTTGGGAAATACATTCTTTAATAAATGCGTTCTTATCCTAGTATACTCAGTATACCTGTCTAGTAATGATACCAAATAGATTTTTCTAGACCTGCACTTTCTAACAGTGCTAAAACATACAACCAGTGTGGGATCCTTGGAGGATGGAAAAAAATAATAATAAAAGCAAAACATTGTTATCTGGCTGCAAAAGTTAGTATGTGTCAGATACCTTGCAACTGGACTTAAGCAAACTGACTGCCAACAGGATATGAAAATCCAAAACTAATGCACCAAAGAAAAGGAATCCATACTTGTATGCAGGCGTCGAATAATTCCAGCTCAATTTCTTGACATCAGTTTGACTTTTTAGATGCCTCAATCTTTCGTTCATTGAGCTTCTTATAATAAAACATTTTTTTTATTTTCAAATTCTGATTTCTCTGCTTCCAATTGTTTCTCCAATCTCGTCCTTCTTTATCTTTCTGGAGCAAGTGAGCTTTCAGTTACTTTGAGCTGTATGTCAGAAGTGTTAAAATAAGAAGGTAGGCAGCATTCATGATGCATACAACTATCAAAGCCGAGCAAAACCAGATGGTTTTTTTTTTCTGTGTTGAGTTGACCATGGCATTACAATAACCAGAGGTAATTTCATTGGTTACTTTCATTTATTCAGAGGTAAGCATGGATCATAAGTTCATAACATAAAACTTCAAGCACAAAACAAAACAAATTTCAATTAAAATAATTGGACTGGCACTCAATACAAGTCCCATGCATCTGGTACCATCATTACCATGTCATTCCCAAATCCATTCGTCTTGATACCAGTTAGTTGTTGTTGGCTCTTGTCTTACCTTTTTAATCTCATTAAGCATTTCTTCATGCAACTTCATATATTTTTTAAGTTCTTCTTTTGCATCAGCAAGTCCTTTCTCAATTTCTTCTGGACGGGGTGAATTAGTGGTCCCTTCAATCTGCATAAAAACAATTCAGAGTGGTATGAATTGACTAATTTAATATTTTTTATATGATGTTTGTTTACCAGTGACCAATGGTTTTGCCGGAGAAAATCACTTCTAAGATGACTCCTGTCAAAAACAGGTTGAAAATAGTGATACCAATTATACCTTCAAAACTTCTATTGCAGGTTCATCTCAAACTACGAACCAAACGAAAACAAGCTATACCTACTGTCCTTCAAATTTTTAATTGGCACATTCGGCATTCCAGGTGTCTTTATTAACAATTTCAGCTCAGGTATTTTTGGCATTTTTTGTTGACAGAGATTGCAGGCTTGATACCTCACCTGAGAACTTGGTTTTTCTGATTTGATATCAGTACATGCTCCTTCTTTCTGGAAAGAATATGCATTCAACACATATTGATTAGCAAGCTGGTACAAAAATATAAAATTAGATGGAACAAAGAAAAAAGAAGCGGGAGTGAGTCTAATGATTGCAAGTAGCCAAGTATATTATGTTGGCGTGAGATATAGAAGATTCATATGGAGGAGCAAATAAGGGAAGATAGTTGCAGCAATATTTGTTGATTATTGTGTTTCCTTGTTTGTAATATTATTGAATTTTGTACAATTAGAAAGTAATTAAGAGAGACAGGAAGATATAGCTTGTATGACAAATATAGCTAGATGTTTCTGTTCTTTATATGCATGTAAGTGTAGAAGAAAAGCTCTGTACAAAACTATTTTCCATGAAATAAAGAAAGAGGGAGGATTGTGGGAGTCTTGTGTTCTTTGTGATTGATATTTTGGCATATTAAACAAAAAAATGATAATAAGATACTTACCGGAATTAACTCTGGAGCAAAAGAAACGAGTAGAACGACCTCATCAAACACCTTTTCTGGTTCTTTCTTGAAATGTAATGAATATAATGGAACTGAATATAATGAACAGTTAAAGGAACAAAATAAAAAAGAGGAACACAAGAAACAGCATGAAAAAGTACCTCCGAATTGGCTTAATACAATATTATTGAATATTTAATTACTAAAAGGTCTTTTTTCATGGATTGTATAAACATTTATTCAAAAGAAGATATTTAAAAGGGCTACTAATTAAGTACTAATAGTAGTCCTCGCACAGAATGTCAGGATACTTCACGCCAACTGAAGAGAAGAATACCTCTCTTATTTATAATTATGAAGAATTGTTGAAACAATTTCATTACTTTTTATGATTTGCGATCGTGGATCTATAACATCATGAATTAGGCCAATCTCTTATGAATAAGAAAAGCATAAACTTGTTCAAATGCTTTTCTCTGTATTCCAATTTGAATGACCTGGCCATCTATTGCACGAGATAAGACAAAAGGAATCAAATTAAGTTTCTCCCATTATGTTTATACAAGCAATTCCTCATTTTATTTCGCTATTCTATTTAGCCTGAATTATAGTGACTAAAGCCCAAAGTGATATCAATAGTTTAGTCAAGGCTTAAATGGGCCACCATATGCAACATCAATTTTTTCGTATCAATGCGAGCCTTACAATTAATACATGCTAAAAGAAAAGAGTCCCGTATTACAGTCTATAATATTGCGATTTTGATGGAGCAATGTTTTTTGCGAGATCCATATTCGCTTCCGCCTTTCAAACGGGATTATAGTCTATAGAGAAACACGGACCTTTTTCTTCAAAATCTTAAGGAAGAAAAAGGGGACTGTTCTTAGCGTCTAAACTATGGGATTTGGTTTAATTCTAATTTTTAATTAAGGCTCGGAATTATTGTATTGCTAACTAACCATGCAAACTTTCTGTTAAATAGGAAAAAAATATATATTTTTGGTATTTGTTCCATTTTTCCTTTGAATTAAAGCTTTCCTGCAGCAAATAAGCATTTTTCTATTTCTAAGGGAAACAAAACATGCGGAGAACAAAGAGGGTTATAATGGGTTTAAATCGGGAATTTGTTTAAACCCAAGAAAATTTAGCAGTTTAATTAAACAAAATAAAATTTATGGTAGAAGGACACTGTTGAATCTACTATTAATAATTGTGGGTTCGATTGAACAAAACTTAAATTACTCAATTGAACTAAATAAAAAAAATTTGAGACTCAAAAAATCAGATATTTCTGAAATCTAAAATTCGAACTCAACTCATCAAAAATAATTGATAAAATGGGTATATTTGAACCAACTCATTAGTGTTTCTTGATTACATTCAAATTATCCTATATGATCCCAATATGTCGTGGCTATCTGCAGTTGTTAGCGGAGAGACTCGTGATATACCTGAGCTTAATTCATTTAATTTTTTTTTTTAAATAGAGATTTATCTACTTATCCGAACTACTTTTTCTACGACAAGACATGCAGAAGTATGATTGACTTTCAAGAAAATGACTTGCATAAACATGATCCTTGCTTGCTACTATCTGTCAACTTCCCGAGGAAGGGGACTCATCATACTTTTTATCGCTAAAATACAAGTATTATTCTGACTAAATTTCTAATTATTGAAACAAAAATAATATATATTTATTTTACGGCGAACAAAACCAATGGAAAATATTAATAATTAGCTTTTTCTTTCACTCTTTCTCTAACGAAAATTGATTACTGTCATCTACAATTTTGTCATCTTTTCCATCATTTGAACAAAATGAACTCATAAAATAGATAAGATGAACATATAAGTGATCAAAGTGAACACTTACAAATAAATAAGTTCAATAAAAATAAGTTGAACATGCATATAAAAATATGAACAAGAATGACAAAACTTATTTATTTATATGTGTTCACTTTAATTATCTATGTGTTCTACTTGTTTGTTTCATGTATTCACTTTGTTTAAGCGATGGTAAGAGATGACAAAATTGTAAATGACAGTTATCATTCATGTTCTAATCGCGGTATTATTTCTTTCTTTTAAATAGGTGTCATCCTAAAAGAAATCTAACAAATCATATAAATTAAGGGAAAACAAGTAGTTCAACAAGGGATAAACAACGAACGACAAGATAAAGTTTTTGAGATATTAGTCTTATTCAACGAAACCGACGTTTAAGAAGACGAGATGAGACGAGCTAGTAGATAAAGCAACGAAAATCAATATTAAGTTATCCGAAGTTAATTTAATAGTCGGAGTTTACAGGTAATGGGTAGTTTGTACCTTAGAGTTTTTTTTTTTTTTTTTTAACCCTTCTTTTATCCTTTAATTTATCCGAATTCAGCCCAGAGAAGAACAAAAAAGAGGGGGGAAGATGATCCTCTCCAGCTGGACATTAATTTATTCTCGAGAAAATTTATTTTTTTTTCTTACGGCTGTTATCAATGTTAGGAAGTGTTTAATTCTATTTTTGTGCCATCAAATAGCAAGAAACAACAACTAAACACAAGGGATCTAGGTTTCAACATCATTTACAAGCATTTCAAGATGAGAGTAGGAAGAATTGTACCTCTCATGAAATCGCATTCATGAGGCTCGAATCTATGGCATGGGAGTCGATGGCGTGCCTTCTCCACCACCACCACCATGGTTGTGCCGCCGGCCTCGAGTCCACCAAGGAGATTAACCACGTTCTCAAGGTATGTGCTAGCACACCCAAGAACAAGTCTAATCCCATTAGCTTTCTCTCTTCTAGCAATTAAATCTTTCATTTAAATGGAGAAGAGAGCTCAACACATGAGCAAAAGAGGGAGAAAAGAGGAGGTTTGTGGCAGCCACAAAGGGAAGGAAGAGAGGAATAGAGCTCAAACCCTAGGAAAAACTTCTCCAAAATTACACCTTTTGCCACCCTATGGCTGGCCACGAATTGGGCCTATATGGGCCACCTACAATCTCATTTGGATCTTTAATTCACCTAATTAAAGTCCCATTAGTTTGCTCTATAATTGGGCTATATATTTTTCTATTAAATAACGGCCCAATTAATCAATATAACCATTTATATTGAAATGTGTTGATCTAAAATTAATTATTAACTCATTAATAATTATTTTGGGATTAGATAATGCATTAATTTATTTCTATATGATCTCTTTGACTTAATTAATTATAACGGTTCATAACAGTATATAATTAATTAATCAACTCATCATATTTCCGTAATACTCACTGTTGCAAATAAATAGATAATGCATTGTGTGGTCAAAGTCCTATTTGTGTGACCCTTTGAGGATTTATGGTATGTTGGCCATGGAGAATAAATCACTATTTATTTCCAATAATCATAAGCGGTATCTAGCAACACGTTATGATTCCCAATTCGCATAAATAGTGTACCGTTACAATATTTCAATCCTGCATAAGAAATATAAGTATTTCCTTTGTCTGATTCTTATGTCACATGATATCATTGTATAATCCAAGATAGGAATGTGTCATTCTTGCAGATTATACATTTCTTGATCTAGAGTTGATCGCCTAATTTGCATGCATACGATCCAACTCCATCAAGGGGCCCAAATAGATATCATCACTCACTAGGTATACTAATGAGGGACATACGGTTTTCTTGATGAACAACTTTTTCCCGCACAATTCAAGAGAACATAAATAAAGTCCTTATAGCAGCCTTTATCAGGAATCAACGTTAGACGATATTTATTGAACCTATCCTCATGTGGAAAAGGTGAACATCTCAAACTTAGAATCAAACTTATATGAAATAAACAATGACACTTAACACAATCCATATGTTTATTTCATTGGGTCAAATCATGTACTATGTTCCAATAACATACACATATGCAATTAAGTTGGTAACTCCTTACCTATGATTTGTAGAACTTAATCATCACTTAACTTGCATACTAATCTTTTATGATAATTAATGTTCCTTATTAATTATCAAGATTATGGACGATTTAGATTTATTATTGTCATTCTAATGAATGATCCACAGAGATCTACAATTCAGATCCTCAACCTGAATGATCTGTCAATAATAAATTCTAGGAACAAATGATCAAATATCATCATTAACATAAACTAAGAAAATAAGTCATTAAATATTGACTTCTAGGACATAACTCCAACAATCAACTGTTTAGATAAAATATAAGTATAGGGGAAAAAAAAATATCGCTTCAATCTGACCTTACTAGTTGTATAATTATTGTTGAGTTTTCTTGCTTCGTTCATATACTGGAAAATTACCTTCTAAAATATAAAATTTCTATTTACAAGAATTGTCAATAGGACGAGCAATTAGTAAAATATAAAGAATTTTTATATAATTCAATAAGCTAATATTAAACATTTCAATCAATTCAGAAATTTAAAGTAGAGTCTAAACTAAAATACATTCAATTGCACCACTTTTTCACAAACAACAAGACAACAAAATATAATTTTTTTACACTTATTAATATAAATTTCTAAGAGTATCTCATCAAAATATAATTTTCAATTTTAATTCATTGTATTATATTTTTTAAAATATGATCCACTAAATAAAAAAAAGCACTTAGGAAATACTTTAAATAGAACACAATTATTATCCTACACATGCTTGAGTATGGTAAAAGTTTTGCGCATTGTAAATAGTTGAATCTGTTAATATAATTTTTTTTTTTTTTGTCCTTAGAAACAACTTGCAAAAATTTTACACTACATGGTAGCCATTATTGGAGAGAAGAAAAATAGGTCGGAAGATCTTAATTCAAGCTGCATTAGACACATTTGTTGTTGTGTCTCTAGTATCATGCAAAACTCAACGAAAATCAAATATTATATAAAGATGTTTGGGTGTCGGAATCGTTTTAGTTGAATGTGATCCGATACTTCAAGCATTGTGAAATAGCTTTTTGTCATATTTTTATAACGTGATACTCTATAACTATTCATGTACCGGGTATTATTGCTCATAAAACTGGCCTAATTTACCAACAGACAATAATTTGACAGCACATTATTTTGTTCCTGATTTTTTTGACCCCTTTATATATATTTTCATTTTCATCCTATCTCCATCTCTCTTTTGTGTTGCTTAGAGTCTCTCCACCTTTCTATTCTACTCCTCCGATAGCACTGCCTCATTCTCATGCCTTCTTTTTTTCATCAATATAGCCGTACCATACTAAATTTAATTATCTTCGTTTTATATATAACTTGATTATAAGAAAAAAAATAAGAATTAATACAATAAAAATTCATATATTGAGCGAAACTCGATGAGACCCTCTAGTACTAATATAATGAAAATCTATATTAAAGCTTCATTAACGTTATTGATATATGATTTAAATAATATTTAAAAAAAATATTTATAGTTTTGTAGATACTTTTAGTTATCCATCAATAACTTATAATCAATTGGATACTAGGAACATCATAAGTTATTTTAAATCATAAGTTATATTCGACCGTGAATTATATAACAACATACGCTAGTCAACTTTTTAAACAGAAGAAAAAGCATGAACTTGTTTCCCATTTGCATGACCACGTCATACAATTTTGTTACGGGATGAAAAAATGAAGTTCATATTAGCTAAAAACATGTTGATTGGAGGCCCAAAAGCTAACGTGTTCGATCACCAAGAAATATCTCAATTTCTCATTATATAATTTCAAAATTCCATTATATCGCATTGACAGCCGCTGTCAATCTTTCTAAAAAAAAAATTCCATACTATGTGGATCCACATGTCATTTGCTGGATCAGTATTTATTTTCTTGTTGGTAGAGGATTAATAGAAACTCGCGGACCTATTCAAGCATACTAATAAAAACATGAACTCAATAATTCATCTAAAAATCATCGTTAAAATGAGTATTTGGACAAATTCATGAATTACATTCGCTTTGTCGTCCATTATATCATTTGTTTTGACCATATGCCGTATTTGTACAATTCATGGATATATCCAAGATAATTTATTTTACGAATTTATTACTTTGTGAATGGAAATTATCTAGATATCCACATTAGGCTACTTTTTTTTTTCTACCATGACTTGTAGAAGTATGGCCTGCTTCTAGAAAACGACTTGCTCCTTCATTTCTGTTATCTCGCCTACCACAAGCTCATACATTGTCCCACAAATTATTTCCTGACTAGCGCATGCATGTATACTTTTATCATTCTTTCATATTGTTTGTTGTGTGCTATTTAATTAATATTACACAACAAAAATTTTAGTTACATTGTTTCAGCAAACTTAAATGTGTTAGGAGTCAATGAGATTGTTTATTCGCCAACGTTAAAAGGATTCCAACGAAAAAAAAAATTGTATTTTTATCAATTTTTTGCTATAATATATAACTAAAAACCTTTAAAAAAAATGGATAACTATGACCTTCCTATTTATTCAAAAATATATATATGTCTAAAATTCCAAGGAAACGAGGAGATCTGAAACACATTCGATGCTGTTAAAAATGTGAACTCATCAGTTTAATGTAGCTAACTAAAATGCCTAATTATATATACATAACAAATATTTTATTTTTTGGAAAAGAAATCTAGACATATCATAATTTTTTTTTACTCTATTGTACTTTATAAATGGATGCCATCAAATGAAAAATAGAGGAAACAAGCTACACCAATCAAGGGACAAATAGCGACCCTCCGTTCCAGGATGATTCATGGCAGACGTTGTGAGGTCAATCCAGAATTCTTACGGCACATACAGTGCAATCACCTGTGTTGTTTATTGGTGTGATCCCATTCAGTGCCAACATTAGTACCAATTTCTGTTTGCTAGTATACCAACTCTTTCGTTTGTTTAACACGACAAAGATAAGAAACTTTTTGTTGCCTCCAGTCTACAAATATACACACCATTAATAAAGGATGTCGCAGGAGATCAACTTTAATAATTGATAAGGTCAATTTGATATATAAAATATGATAAAACAAGGAAAATCAAAAGCTTATCCAAGAACCAAGACTAATTAATTACGTGTCAAGATTCTTTTATGTAAGTTACCAATCAAAACCGTGGGCCTAATATAATATCTTCTCTGATTCTTCTGGCAATACTATGGGCGCCCAATGGCGTCGTTTGGTTCTTATTAATTTCCTCTTTAATTATTATCTTATACAGTAAGAAAATTCTCTAAGATGGAATCCAAAATTCACACTCCAATCTCACTTTTCTTTTGCCTTTCATGTCGGGTAAGAATTACTGTATTTGTCCCCTCTCTTCGGCGAAGGTCCGAAGGATTGTGGTTTCTCTAGAATATTAGTAAATTAACTATCAAGTAGTAATCTCTACACATTGCTGCTTGACCGTTCAACTTGTTAAGATAATCTAGAAAATGAACTTGCATATATGTCTGATTTCTAATCATAATAATTTGAGATTAAAATTTCAATTGATCATTAGTCTATATAGCTTTTGTTGGTCATGAAGCTACATATGTGGCCATCAATTAGTCAATTATACTTAATAACATAATTTTATCAAGTTGTGTGTAACATCAAAAATTCAAAAGTGCTATTTTATTCAATTTAAAGAAGATATGAAAACAGCATCGGAATAATGGAATCTATGTGCACAGTGTATAACTAAACTATTTAAAAAGAAGTTGTTATCACTACATATCCCCCTTAGGTATTTTTCGTTTTGATTTCTATATTTTCCTTTCACCCTGTCACATGATTGATTATTTTGTCTTTGCTTTTTATTTTTAATTAATTTAAACAGAGTTCATGGTTTACTTTCATGTGAAAAAAATTATTCCAAACCAGTTATATTCACTCGAAGTATAATTAAGAAAAAACACTTACTTGCATTTTATTAACAAATCATATAAAGAGACCGCATAAAAGATGTAACTATGATTCTAGACAAATGGATTTCTGTTCCAGTGGGTAAGCAACTTCACTTAGGATTCCTCACTACTTGCGCCTGTAGAATATTCTTCTTTCTACATCAATTTAACTTTTTGTTGGCCCATGGAAAATGTTTATGATTCTTAGCAGTGAACTACGCAATACGTTACATTGTTTTATTTTTATTTTTTCTAATGGTGCACCGAAAAGTTCTAATACCGCAATAACTATATAAAATATATATACATGATTTTTTTTTCATTGATTAATTAGTAGCATACGGTAATGATATAAAGGTATATTTTCTCGCGTCAATAATTACAGATTATATTTCTCAAATATGTCTATATGGCATTAATAGTTGTTACATATTTCTCAGATTATATTTTGCTTCGCTGCGTTATGTAAAATATAAAAAATTCTATCGTAAAATCTAAAAAATCTGTCGTAAAAACCTTGTTAAAATTTATAGAACAAAAATTTGTAAGTTCAAAATTAGTAATTTATTCCATAAAAAATCATTATATAAACTTGACATAAATTTTCTGCCCAAAAAAATCTTGCTAATATTAATGAAAAAACTTGTTAAAATTTTTAAGGTCAAATTTAGTAACTTCTTCCATAAAATTCCGCTATATAAACTTGACATAAATTTTATGCCCAAAAAAATCTTACTAATATTAATGATTGGTACGAATATTTTTAATTTATTTTAAACAAACTATAAATAAAAAATATTAAAAAGAAAAAACAAACTATTTGTGGCGCAATTCAAAGCGCCCACGACTTTTATTTAATATCTTAGATTAGGCGTTAAGAATGCAATACCAAACTGAAACAATATATTTCATAATTTGAAATTCAAAATTCTTCATCTGACAAACAATTCTATGCTTAGAACAAAGCCCTAATTTGTTGTTCGTCATAATTAAATCTCACTTCCACAAAGTGCCAACCACTAGTAAAATTCTACTACACAACTTGAGAAATCAGTTTCCAAACAAAAGTAAGTTGAAACCATGTAGACGTATCTATATGTTTTTTTCTTTAATATATTTTTTTTAGTTTATTGCCACACACATCAGAATGATGTGGCTATCTGTGTTTTCTACTGCTTAGGCACACTCTCCATATAATTTTTCATTAAAAATTATTGGTACGTTGCTTCATTGTCACTAAATGACAAAAATAATAGAATTTAAATGTTTTTGTTTTCAGGGCCAAAACAGTGGTATTCTAATAACATAGGCATTTATTAATTCCTCAGATTGTGACGGACATTGCTTCATAATCGAATTTAGAACTTATTGTTTTCAGCACCAGACTGTGCTACTCTGATAACAATGGCATTTTTTTAATTATTTAATTCTTGGCCAGATTGTGTCATGCTATTCTTCGATATTCTGTTTCGTTCTCATCGAGTTTTTATTATATTTCCCTTAAACAATATTGTAATTGCTATTTTTCTCGAAGTTTGTAGTAATTGTGATTTTATTGTTGAGTTATTTGTCAAAACTTAAAAAGGAAAATGCTTAAAAATTATGTACAATGGGTGCTTTATTTTCAGATGGATAATAAACAAATTAAAAAAAAATAACAATTTTCAAAACTAAAAAGTAAAACAACAGAAAATTAATATGTATTTTATTTGGGTAGGCGTAAATTTGAATTCTTTGGTCTCTGATCAGGAATCAATAAAACTACATAGTTAATTTTTCTAACCACCCTACATATGATATATTGATTTTGTTTTCGAAGGTTATCATAAAATACTTAACTAACAAAATAAAACTTAAAATATCAAATTGAAAAGAATACCTGTATATATTAGTTAATATTCCTAATAGACGGTAAGCATATAAAATATAACAATATATATGTCAATTGAAAGGAGAAATAAGAAATTTTGACAATTTAACACCTCCTTGCAAATGAGAAGTTAATACCATTTGCTTTTATTTGGATTGGGATAATCCAAACGTCCACATTAATTATTGAGAGTTCATACATCACTTTTTCCGGGTAGAAATATTATATTTGTGGATAAATATGCGAATACAGACACGGAAAAAACAAATAAATAACCCTTCCGTTTACAACCCTTTGATTGATACACTCAAAGTGTAGTGCTTTTGACTTAGTCACGCAGTAATTGTGCCCTTTTTTCATTTTTCGTTGTGGAAGTCTTGTACAACTTTTAGAGTAAGGGTCTGATCGGAATGATTTTTGAACAGAGTTCAATTCATTTCAATAGAATAGAGTTCAAAAGAAATGATTTTTAAATGAAATCCGGTGATCAGAATAAATAGAAAAAGAATTGAACGGAATTCCATTTTGTGATCGGATACCAATAAAAATAAGAAAGAAATGATTTAATCTCCATAAATTTGACTATTTTACCCTTGCTATTAGAATGAGAACTTGCTTGTTTCAGTCACTGAAACCGAGTGAAGCACTTCGAGGTTGGTTTTTTTACAAAAATATGCACCAATATACCTTGTTCTCTGTATCGCTGGTGCATGCCTTCTGCGTCAGAAGATGGAGAAGAGGGTTATAGGGTTGTTTTAGGTCGCATATGTCCTAGTTCGGTAGAGGAACCATTAGTTTGGTATGGGCTGGGAAGGGACTGGTACCATACACACACAAGGAGCAATTAGTTAGTCTTGGATGTTGTCAGGGGTCTTATACTTCTCACTTTGATGCGTTTGTATGTTAATTGATATCAAATTTCCTAATTGACAATTCCTTTATGAAATTAAACTTGTGAGCACACAGATAATGAATATGACTAACTGCACACAGCTAATACACCACAAGATTTATGCAACAAAGTCCTCAACAAATCTAATAATAACAGTGACTGAAAGACAACCAATCAAGCCTAATCAAAGCACACCATATCAGCAAACTGAGTACAGCAAAGCCAAAACTTACAATCTAAAAATCATTAAACAAATGCAATCCAATACACATCAGAAACAAACTCAAGACATGGATATCAACTCACATAAAAACGAAATTTAAAATAAATGCGAAATACAAGAGAATCACGGTGGCCTATGGCTCTGTACGGAAAAAGACAAATTTGCTCACCTCCAAAATCAATTGTGTTGTGTTGCGCAGAGAAGAAAGACGCAAGGTGGGTTTTTACGCAAGAGAGAGGCGGGAGGGGTAGAAGAGGCTAAAACTTTCCCGCTGCTTTTCACCCAGCGAAATCGTGGGAAATTCCTTGCTTTTTCACGCGATTTCAACAGCCCTAATTTTTCCTTCCAAATCGCGCTAAATGAATGGAAATCGCGGCCCTCTAACCATTCCGATCAGGAATATCTGTTTCCCGTCAATTCCGATTCCCGATTCCGCTCCTATTTTGCCATTCCGATCAGACCCTAACAGCTACAGAGTCTACAACAGGGGAAGCGTATTATATCAGTTTTGTCTCGTTACAGTTCTGAAATAGACACTTCGGATTTTTTTACTTTCTTCGTAGAAAAAATCTTCCAAATTTAGATATAAAACATCAGAAATATTTCAAACCATAAAGGATAAACATTAGAATAATAAAACAAATACATAAAAAGCAAAAGGTCAGAATCATAAATTTCTTTCAGGTTTCTACATTTGTCAGTATTTATAGAAATTTTTCGCGATAAGAAACAATTGCTTGGTTTTAACTTGTATCGTGTCTCTAAACTGCCACATAAATATAAGTGTCAGCTGAGCAAATAAATAGACGAATTGAGGTTTCTCTTTTTACCCCTATTTCAATTTCATTCCTTTCTCTTTAAGTGTCAACACAGTCATAAGCTTTTAACAATATCTATAATGTACTTTTAGTAATTGATAAGAAACTAAACGCCAACCGACTTACAGCAGACAGAGTATATATAATGCTGTCGATTGTAAAGAAAGAAAGCATCTAGTCTTTATTTGTTTGTGTTTGTCAATTTGTCTTGAAGGAAAACAGCACAACAGCATCTTTACGTGTTTCTTCACAAAGTAATGAAGGGAAGTCTTATTTTGTTCCTGATATAATTAGTCCTTTTATTTCTGATTCCCTTTCAAAAGTTTCAATTATTAATTCTTGTTCAATCAAGTTAACCAATTATTCTTCGATTCGAACAACCATTCAATTCATGAAATTAGTACAATTAACAGTTCACAAGAAATTCAGAGTTGACGCCATGCCTTTAGTGAATCGATGGCAAAATTTTATCAGCTTAACGATTAATCTTGAAAACAATTTTAAGGACCATAAAAAATTGTTTTGTAAAATATAGCAATCTTAAATTATAAGAAACTATTGTTATAATATACATCTTTTTTCGTTCTTCTCATGCTAAAATTAAATTTTTTTAATTCATTACTGTATGACCACAAGTCCACAGTAATACTAATGTACAAATGTTTTAGCTATAACAGCGGTGTAAAAGAATGCATGAACGCTACGTGTTTGTACGATACACAAGTTTTTTTGGAATGTAGCTACAGTACACTTGAATCGGCACATGTCGATCATATTGTGTCCACGTGGCGTGCTATATCATATAACATAGTTGGGAATTTTAGCGCCGTTTGTTTGTGACTTAAACGGTGCATAACTTAAGTTATGTGTATCCTTAAGTCATCAAACACCCGTTACATAAGACGCTTTAAGGTTGCATAACTTATGCAACATATTTAGGTTGTATAAGTTATGCACCCATCCCCTTTAATTATTTTTCCAACAATACCCCTTAGAAATAATTAATAATAATTAATAAATAATTAATAAGTCACAATAATTATAAAATTAATAATAAAAATAATTATTATAATTAATAATTAATAATATTTAACAAGTAATATTAATTATTAATAATAACAATTTAACAATAATAATAATAAATTAAAAATAATTAATAATAATTATAATATTTAATTAAAAGTAATTATTAATATTTCATAATAACAAAAATAATTTATTATTATCATATATAATTATTTTTTATAATAATTAATAATTAACAATAATTAGTAATTAATAATATTTAATAATTAGCAAATAATTAATAATAATATTTAATAAGTAAAAATAATTATCAAAAAATGATAATTATTAATAATGATTAATTATGAATAAAAATCATAATTATTAATGCTTAATTAATCAAAATAAAATCTCCCACGAGGATGTTTCTTCCGGAAAAAAAAATAATAAAAAAATAAAATATTTTGTTGATGATAATATTTCTTATTAACAGTCTAAGATCATGTAATTTATATGAAATATAATTAGAATTGGAAGTCACAATTTTAAAGGACGGATATCATTAAGCGAAAATTTCCTATTTTTTTATTTTCTTTAGTTTTGATGATGATTAGTAAGGACATTTTCCTTCAGTTCTCTTTTTAATTTTCTTCTTAATGGATGAAAATAACAAAAGGTGTATTAAATACTTAAGACAATCAAAGTGATAAAATACAATGAATCTGATCTAGCTGATTTTCTACCAAAATTCTGATACATCCTTTGAATAATTTAGTTAATAAATTTGATCCAAAGACCACATAAAATTTCAACATTAACAAGTTATTCTTTTTTTTTACTCAAAAAGAACAAGTTATTTTTTCTTATCAGAAATGATGACGTGCCATGAAATTTGATATGTCAATCTAAATATACGAAAACACCTCCAAAACACATCTAACACAATTCTTAGCGTGATATATTTAACACGTTGGCACAATACGTGTCATGTTCTACTAGATTTTAAACTCATTTTCCCTCTTCTATCTTCTTTTCAAGAAAAATATGACATGCAAGCCTAAGCGCCGCAAGTCAAGTGAATTGTTATGCACCTGAACGCAATATATGACATTACATGACTAAAGCTAAAATACTAATCCATAACGTAACCCACCTATGAGTGTTACTACTTTTCGAAAATCCTTATATTATCTGACAAGTGGCCTTTGGATTATACATTGAACCTTCGCTTCTCTAGAAGAAAATTATCTAACAGTACGACAGTGACCCAAATTCATACTTACGTCATCTTAATTTCTAGAACGATCGAAAAATATGATTTCACTAATTAAAAAGCCATTTGTTGATCATTGAAGTATATTTACATATACATAAGCAGGTGAAAATTACTAGTTGATAGCAAGAAATATATCAATGCCAGCTTCAGTTCATACAGCTGGACTACAATATATATTCCAGTTTGGTTCATTCATAATTGTGTGTAATTAAGATATTTTTCCATTTAGTAGCTTTCCTACCTATTTGTGGCAAATTAATAAAAAAAATGAAGTAATAGGAGAAATAGAAAACTACATAAAAAATCTGCCAATTAAGATCTAATTTAAATCTTTTGCTTACCATATATAGCTAGGCTTTGGCACTGAAATTTTATGGAAGAAAAGCATTATCTTTTATTTTTTTAGTTTTCATTTTTTTTCTCCGTTTGTATAATGCCTCTTCTTTTAAATTCTTATCAATGAATTACAACATTTATATACACTTAGGTTTTGATCAAAATGTTTTTACATAGGATTTTATTCCATTTCAATTGATTTGTCAGGAATTTGTTGGATCTAATAATATGAAAATTCTAATCAAATGACACCAAATTTGTTCATTTTGATAAAAAAAAAATTCTAATGAAATGTAATAAAATGAAATCTCATGTTAAAAAAAAAAATGGTCAGGACCTTACATTAACTTATATATGTACTCCTTGTTGATATTACTATTTTCTTTTTGAGAAATATACTCTTTGTTATTTGATGAAAATCTTGACAGTGCAAAGTACTCCAAACGATCAGTTGACCCACTGGTCCAATTACTGAACCGATAGCTCTAACCCAGAGTTGATTTCCGGTCCGATTCGGGTTAAATCGGAATGGGGCGTTTTTATGCATGACAAATTAAGTTGACTAAAAATCTGCATGTGAGCTCTCGCTGTATATTTTGTTAAGTCATTAAATCGAGACAAAAAAAAATGTGCTTTTCAGTAAAAATTGTCACTAGTAAATTGATTGTAATTGTAAGTAGACAAAAAAGTTTTAAACATCTAATCAAATAATATTAGAATAAAAATTCGGATTCTTTATTAATTACGTTTTATCGCACCATCTAATGCTTAATAATAGTTTTGTGCAATAATTTCCGGGTGTTGACTGTATAACATAACAATATTGGATTTGGCGAGATGTCTAAATAAATGTATTAATTATTAAGAAAATGTGCCATATATATCCGATAAGCTCGATGATGCTAACACTATAATCAGAATTAATTTAGAATTCCAATATTGCTTTCTTTTATTTATTTATTAATTTATTTTGAATGAATTGGTTGAAAATCCAAGATTAATATACTGGATTTGACATCGACTTTCTGGCGGCAATGATTAGATCTGTCCTGATGAAATCTGCAATATTTTAAATTATCTTATAAAAGCAAACAAGAAAACTGAATTGCGGCAAATCTAATTTATTATGGGCTTATTGAATGACAAAAATAATTAAGAATAGTTTCAAACCTAGTTATCTACCTTAGTAGTCGCCTAATCCATATGTTTTTGTCATTTTTTAGGAAATGATTTTTCTTATTTTATGATGCCATTAATTTCCAGCTAAAAATCAAATAATAAGATAATTTAAAGTTTAAATGACAAAATAAGCTATTGAATTTGATGTATTGCACTTTCTTTGTATACATTTAAAGATATCATGGCATTTTATTTTAATTTCGATTGGCAAAGAGTTTGTACGTATTAGTATGATATTTTTCATACATATAATATATGCTCATAACATGAGAAGAATGAACCACAAAACTTTATTGCATGTCAAAAACAAATATTTACTAATATGTGGATCGAATTTACTAATTACTGGTTACATTTATTATTTATAAATTTCTTTTGTTCGATGAAAAAAATTACAAATAAAGACATTTAACCTGCATCAGGATATAGTCCTTGTCAGAAGTGAACGCAGATCTCTCCGGTCGATGAAACAATGGAGATGTGGAGTGCATGGATCACAGATAAAGACCCTCACCTACCGTCCCCTAAGTCCCTAATTCCCGAGTCCTGAGTCCTGACGACCTGACCTGATCCGTAGCAAAGAACCAATAAGCCCTTGCAAACATCAAAATATTATATCTACATAATTGTGTCCTTCAGTATTTTTCTCTCTCTATTCATTCGTAAAGAAAAAAAAATAAACAGACATGAAATATTTTTCTTTCTTTCTGTTTACTCATTTTAATATAAGATAGTAGAGAAAATATTCACAAAAAATAATCAATCATTTCACACATTAATCAGGTATAGCATATCTAAGTATAAAATATGTATATGATTGACACTTATTTGAATAAATTTATATGGTTCACAAAAACAGTAAATTTTATTGTTCACGAGCTTGTTGAAATTTATCCATATGAGTACTAAAATGTCTTTTAAAAATGACGTAAATCAAAGTAATAATCATTACCAGCAAAAAAATTTTCGTTTACAGAATTAACTTTAAAAAAAATGAAGTGCGCATAGCACTCACTAGTATATCTGATTATACATGTACATGCATGCACATATATATTAAAAATTTACAATGCATTTCTGCTACACACCTATGCTCGTTCGATCCATTTGAGTTTGTGTGGTATAAATTAGATGGATATTGATATAATGCACTACATACTCATATCGGTGTTTATGAAATTCTGAGGAAGGATTTGAACATATTAATTGTATTATGGAATTTTGTAAGGATAAATTTGAAACTTTCCGATTCAAGATAATGAATATTGAGAGATTTTACCCAGCTTTTGTTGTACTTGTATCCATGGATTTTCCAAACTAAAGGAGCAAGGCATGGAGGCGTCCAATACTAAGATATTTATTTTATTGATTTCATCTTCCCGAGGTATGATATATTGAAATATTAGAGCTGCCCATTCTAATGTGATTGCTTGCTATGTTTTGAAACAAAGGAAAATCAACATGAAAATAGGAGTCTGACCTACAAACTGATCTATATCTATGTTGCTCATGTTTGAATCATTACCTTTATTATCATGATAGTGATGATACATAAGATTTATCCTATTAAATATAATATATAAAATGCTAAAAGATGATCTAACAAATTAATATGTAATATCAATCGTTTAATTTTAATTATCTTTTTTTAAGAAATATTTTTTATTAATTAAATGGTCTATTGATTTGATAGTAGGGCGCCATTGCCTTTTTGGCAGTATATTTATACTCCTTACATATCATAGTATAATAGAATATATCATTTTTCATTATAAAAAAAAATCATGACGACTTTTGTGATGATTATAAGATTATGCAATTTTGTGGCTTACTGTTAGGAAGATTTCATACTAAGGTTTTGATCCAAATTGGCCCTAATTACTGTTAATTTTATGTGTTTCTAACTTAATTTCTGCATATAATTATTAGATATAGGTACTTCTATGCATATAATTTAATTTGGAGCATTCAAGCGATTCAGCGAGCTATGTGAGCGGACAGACAGAAGAGGACAGTTGATGACACATCTGCTGACAACCAGGCGGGCAGCTTGAAGTCTAAGCGGACCACAAGCATGGAATTCGACAGTTTTCAATCCGAGCAGTTATTCTAAACCTTACTTTCTCACATGCACTTACTGGACAGAAACCACAAAAACTGGCACGATCTTCTTATCTGGAGGTTACAATGCAACATTATATAAGGACCTAAAGGCGAAGAAGAGAGGAGTTCTGGAAAGAGAGAGAAAAACACCATATAAGAGATCCAGGACTACGACTTCTGAGACTTCAGGCAATCCACTTGGCCTCCAAGTTGACCGCTTGATGCTCAAAGCAGAGAACAAAGCTGAGGAAAATCGAATTTATTTGTTGTTATCTCTTCTTTACTTTCAACGTATCCAGATTTAATGTTTGATACATGTGTTTTGATGATGATCTGTAAAGGCTAAATACAGTTTAGGGGCATAGTTGTGAATCTTTGGTTTAGTTTAATTCAGTTTGATTAATTAGTTTTTATTTGATCTTTTATGTTCTTGATCTTTGTGATTTACTTTTATTGCTGTTCTGATTTGTTTGCAAGTAGATTTGGTGTTTTCCTGTTAAGTTCAAGCCAAACTCAAGTCTAGGAGTTTAAACCCAATCAAACTTAGAGCAAATCTGTGACAACTTATCCTTAGATGACAATTGATCGAAAGATGAAAGCCTAGATCATGAATCAGAAATGATGAAGTCTAATCTCAATAAACGAGAGTTGAGAGATATCATATCATAGACCCAAAGATATGAACTGTCTTCCCAAGTTAAAAAATGAAAGTTGACACTTAGGATAGATAGGAAGTTAGTTGTGACGGCTAGTTGAATCTTAACCTAGACGAAAGTTAGAATTAAGTACAGTTAATCGTTAGCTATCTTACACACAAAACCAAACAGAACTAATTAGATTACTTAATTATTGTTGTCCCTAAGTACGGCCTAGAGGGGGGTGAATAGGCACAAAAACACACTATAAACCGGTTTTAACAATTTTGCGGAATAAACTAAAACAACAATTCTGCGGTTCACACAAGCAAGTAATAAGAGTAAATAAGCAAAAGAGAAGAGACACACAAACTTGATTACGGAGTTCCGATCCGTTAGGAATTGCTAGCCTTAGTCGTACATCTCCGGGAGTTTCGCTACCACTCAAAGGGTGCACTCTGTTCAATTCCAATAAGAACGTGTCTACAAATTCGAACCGAATCGCCTCGTCACAATAGACTTCGAGGTGGATCGGCCTAACTCAATGGAAAGCATACACAAGCTTCCTTCGACTCGAGATTGGTGCTCACAACCAAAATACTCAAAGATTCTTGCACTAATGAACTTGGAGTTTGATTGAGGCTAACTAATCTCAAAGAATTTGCTAAAATAATGCTCAAACAAGTCAAGTATGAGAAACTAGCTGTTTGGAGCTCAAAGGCAAGAGTTTTGCAATGTATTCAACAACAAGAAACAGCTCAAAAATGGCTGGTACAAATAGAGGGCGCAAACAGCTCCAAAACAGACTAATTTCCTCCAGGGCGTTGCCTAACGCTAGACAGCGTTGTGCAACGCCCAAGTTACCGTTATAAATTCCAACGGCTAGTTTATCTGACACTTGTCAATGTCAGAGCGTTGTGCAACGCTGGATAGAGTTACACAACGCTGGTCAAACTGAGTTGAAAAACGAAAGGCTGGTTTGACCAACTAAGCCTGGCGTTACACAATGCCAGACACCATCACACAACGCTGAGCAGAAGCGTTGCAGAACGTTTGATTTGCGTTAAGCAACAACTCAAAACCAAAACGTTATACAACGTTCTGTAACGTTAAACAAATCTGAGCTCAGAAACATCCCAAAACGACCAGGGAGTCAGAGCTAAAACGTCGTATAACAGAAGGCAAACGTTATACAACTTTTAGTCTTTGAACCGTTGTGCAACGCCATGAAGCGTTGCCTAACGCTGGACTGGGGAAAGCATTGATGCAGCGTTGCCTGACGCTATTCAGCTTTATGCAACGTTATTTCACTGCTTGTCAGAGATTTTACAATTTTCAAACGAATTTCAAACTAAAAGACTTGCGTTGTGTGACGCTACATGGCGTTAAGTAACGCAGGACAGTATTTTGAGCATTTTAAACAGCAAACTGATTGGGATTAGTTTAGAATGAAATTAACCTTAATCTAATGACTCTAACTGTCCTATAAACATCTCTTGATGCTCCACAACTTGTGCAAATCATGCCTTGAGCATTTCTTCAAACAATTATCTATAAATCAAATGAGATGTTAGACGGAATTTGGTGTTGTTTTGCAAATCGACAAATAACGGATTAAATTGTTTAGTCCAACAATTATCGTTTAGGATTAGGAGGTATACTTAGACTATTCGATTGTTGTCTGTGCAAACTTAGAAACAAGTAAACCGCCTGAGTCCTGTCGACCCTTGGTGATTTGAGCGGACCGCTACGAAAGTAGTCGGGTCGCTCGTATTCGGAACCAGTGGCGGATCCAGAAAATTTTTTAGCCTAGGCACAATTATAATATAACAAATTTAAAAATTAAAAAATAAAATAAATAATAATTTCATCAAAAAAAGTCATTCTAAATGTATATAATTGGAATATTACAAAATACATTATCTTTTCCATAAACTTAATCACTTTTTCATGATCTTTACTTCTCTATCAATCACCAAAAAAAAATCTAATTCTAATTTTATAATGCAAGTAACAGACCTTTGCGCGACTTCATAGTTTGAAATCATTGCATAATTGCTTCCCTTGGAACATTTTTGTATACATCTCTTTCTATGTAGGTAACCAAATTATCATTCAAAAAACATCTCCCATTCGGCTTCTCAAACGTGTTTTAATAAGTTTCATGGTCGAACGTGCTCGCTTATGATTTGATGAGGTTGCTTTTTTAAAATATCTCTCCATATTTAAAACAAATAAATTTAAAATAATTATGAGCATAAGAGCATCCAAACTAATAGATAAGTATATATAATAATATGTAAAATTCATTATATTAATGAATGAGCATAACCAAGAGAAGCATAAGCGTGTCATTGATGGAACCAATCAAGTAATCAATCAATACAATGAATCAATAATAATATAAAATTATAAATACTTTTCTTTTATTAAGATCTGTGAACCCTAGAAAAAAATATAATCAAAATGACTAAATACCAAGAGGTCAAGACTCAGGATGACGCACCATGCAGGCCGGCTCATTATTTTTACTTTTTCCCGAGTTTCTCATCTTGTCAATTTTAAGTTGGGAAATACTGAATGAAGCATCCAACCCAGGCACAATAAATATTTTAACCTGGGCACTAATAAAACACTAGTACTCTGGTCCTTTATTTTCCAAAATAGACCCCAGGCAAGTGCCTACCATATGGCCTATTTGGATCCGCCCCTGTTCGGAACTAGATCAGAAGTTAACAACTTGATCCCCTAGTTTACAATTTCATTAGGTTTCTATCTCTACTTCCAAGAATTCATTAGTTTAGCAAGTTCAATAGTTTAGTTTAATTCCAAAATAATCTGAATCCTATTATCAAACTTGTTATCCTCATTTCATTTGGCTAAAATTCTAGAGCAAACACTCTATGTAATTGAACAGTCCGTCCCTGAGTTCGACAACCCAACTGTACTAATTAAGTTAATTTAGTGGCTGAATTGAGTATAAATCGGTTTTATTTTCTATAAGACTTCTCAAACAACGATAGAGTAAGTCCTCATCACTTACTTTTCCTATGTGTTATTCTAAAATTAGGAATAGATCGTTCCTCTTCAAAATTACTTGTCATATTTAACCTTTGAAGTTTATATCTAAACAATTTTCATATATACGCAATATTTACAAGGTATCAACTTTACGAACTCCTTTGAAAATTTTAAATTAATAAGTTTACTATAACTAATCCTATCACCTAAGTTATAATTACTAATTTAATAATTTACAATTTTAAATACTCCTTGCTGTTTCACCCAACCAAAATTTATCCGGGAATTGAACATATATAGCTTAATTGTAAATACATTAAGAGTTGTATTATCAAGCTGCTTTGTCATATCACATCATCATTTATGTTGTTTACCCTGCCTGGTCCATAAAACATATCCTAATCCATATGGAATATTAAGTTAATATATACAGTTGTGTATAATTTTTTTTTTCTAGTTGCAAATAAATGGAGATTTCCATTTTAAAGTGACATTAGGCTCCTAAACCGCCAATCAGTAACCGACAAATTTTTTTATCACACCACACGGGGATTTCACATCTCCAACTAAAATTACGGAAACACTGAAATCATGCCTCCATTTCAGATCAAATGGAAATTATAGCTTGTTGTAGAATAAAAGAGACCACAAGGGGGACACCAAATATTTTCTAAAATAAAAATTAACTTTCACCAAACAAAACCGTCCCCACTATTTTTCATTTCCATTCCGGGTTTACCCTTCTTCTAGCCTATATAACACCGTCTCCATACTCTCTCTAACCTCTCCATTCCATCACTCTACACTACACAACAAAGAAGCCCATAAGGCCACATCACCTTTTACTTCTCTTGTACTCTTCCCTAAGATCTTTCCCCTTTAACCATATTTATCCCAACAAATTAATTCAAACCCTTCACCACCATCCTTGTAAGAAATTGAGAGAGCAAGATGTTGGGTGTTTTCAGTGGAGAGGTTGTTGAAGTTCCAGAGGAGTTGGTTGCGGCCGGTAGCCGGACACCGTCTCCTAAGACGCGTGCTTCTGAGCTGGTGAACCGATTTCTTTCCGCTGCTGCTCCGGCCGTGTCGATTCAGCTCGGCTCCTTTGGCCACATCGCATACTCACATGCCAATCAATCCCCATTCCGGCCTAGGTAACCTTACTCAAGTTCATGCCTAATTTGGTTTTTGAGAAGTTATTATTTGGTAGAACTGCCTAGTGAAGTAGTGATGTTTATGCATGATCAGTTGATCTATTGTACAGTAAGTATTTTACTAATCTATAATGCAGCATGCTTAGTTATTTTGTGGAAATTGAGAATCTTATGTTAGAATATGGTTTATTTAATTTATTACGTCATATCCAGTCACTAATAATGGACTTGGTTGGTGAAATTTACCTTATCGAGTTTTGATCAAGATAGGTGACCTAATAATTGATTTTATCCTCATCCCTATACCGGTCCCACATCAGCCAACATTTATTTATTTATTTATTAATATTAAAATTTAAGCGGCATCTGCTGTTGAAAGATGACAAAAATATTTATGGTTGCATAAATAAATAGTCAATTTTTGGTGAGGTACAATGTTGTGTGATCCCCTCTTATAGTCCTCCTAGCTGATTTAAACTCCCCCTTCATTATTATTTATTTATTTATTATATTTCTTCTTTTTGTTTATTTACTTACTTTATCTAAGAAAGGTTCAGATTTGATCATTTGAAAGAAGTATTTGAGTTATTTACAATAAAATTTACATCTTAGGTATCCATATAGTTTGACGAAACGAGATCTGTCTGTTCGGTTTGAATCGGTTAAAGACTAATTAATCAAGACAACATAAACTTTTATAAACGATTTAATTTGGTTATTTTTATCATTTTAATAATAAAATAATTGAAGCATTTAATAACGACGACAAATAAAATGTCAGCATCTTTACAACTTTCTAGATAGAACTTCTGTCCTTGGTCTTATGGAAGATGCACACTTTGACTATCTATCTCACAGTTTGTGCCTAGTTGTGATTTTGATTTTTTTTTTTTTTCGCTTTCTTTTTGTCTTATTATATTTTTACAATTCCTCATTTAAATTTTCATTAATTATTTAATTCATCTTAGCCACAAATCTTTAGTTGTCAATTTATTTCTTGATACAATTCAGCCACAAATCTCGATATTTTTATTAATGAAAAATATGTTGCAGGTAGTACATACAATATTTACCCCCGGAGTAAAATAAATAATTGAATATCCCATGTATATTCTGCCCCTTGATACTTCAAGACTTGTGTTTTAATGGTGGATTCGAATATTTTAATTTATGGCTCCTATTGAAGATTCATCCAAATGAAAAAAAAAAAAAAAAAAAAAAAAAAAGAAAGTGACAATCCACGAGTGAACTTCTAAGTTATTGACAGAGGTATAAACAAAGTTAATTGGTGGTGGGGGTACAGATAATGATACTTAGAAAATGACACCCTATAAGATAAAAAGATATGGCAAGAAATTAATGAGCTCGCACACCCACAAATCCAGTGTTCGAAAAAATCAAAATGATTGGTTACATATTTTTTCTCATTGCTTTGAGCTTTTACCTAATATTAAATTCATTCAAATGTAAGATTAATTAATGTAATATCTACACTAGAATTTATTTTGTATAACTTTGATTTTTTTTTTAAAAAAAAAATATTCTATTTAGACTGTTTCTAATCTATTAGCAAAATTAAACTTTTTTTTGTTAGACTAAACCTATTATTTGTAATTTTTAATCCAAACATTGTTTAACTACTAGAAAATTTACTTTCTGGACAAAATAGGGAGATTTAATGGTTGGTATTGTTTGGCTGGTTCAATAATTCACATCGACAGTGTGTAATATAATAATGAAGTGGTGAATTCGGTTCAATCTACTGATGTTATGATTATATTAGTACTCAAATTTGAATTGTCTTTTTTGGGGTGAATTTATCAATTGATTGCGACCACCGGAATGCTTTGTTTTATTAATCCTGGGGTCAATATCAACCTTAACAATACTAGCATAAAAAATAATATTAAAATATTAAGTCTGGTAATATTAGTAGATTGCTGAATTTATTTATCTGGAAAGTTGTTGATTTCATAATTGGTCAAGGCTGCTGACAAGGAAGGGGAAGGGAGCTAGTGGATTATTATTATTATTTGAAATATGCTAGTGGCTTATTATTGACGCCCCTGGTTTGAAAGAGAATGGTAAACAGAAAACAGCGTCGGTGGGCCCTACCTTAAAAAGATAAAATGGTTAAAGGAAAAAAAAAGTTAGTTTAACAATTATTGTCATTTGATCTTATCCAGTACCTAATCCTATCCAAGTCAAGACAGGTGAAACAAGAAAACAAGCAAACTCTTACACGTGTAAATCTATATTTTTAATTTCAGTTCTGTGGCATATATTATGTCTGGTAAACTGCAGTGAGTCAATTATTAATTTACTGAAAATATATTTTCTTATTAAAGCGTATAAATGAAATTTAGTGACCCGCTACATTCTCTAATTGAAGTATGAACCACAGAAAAACAAGATTATATTCTTGTGACCTTTATACAGTGTTAGTTATCTTTTTCTTGTGATAAAGGCCCATAACTTACTGGGCCAGGGGTCTTGCGCTTTCAATGGTACTTGTTAACTTTATGAGGTTATTAAGCTTGGCAGCCGCTGGCCAGTAATCTAAAAAAAAAAAAGAACTTTATGAGGTAATTATTTAAATAACATTAACCTATAGTTCATTTTATTGCCCGTAGCATAGTAACATATCGTTCTAATTAAGGGGGGAAGCAGCTAGAAAGAAACTTAATTCAAATAAGCTGCAATTGGATGTGAATTTAATTTCAACTTTGCAATAACAAACTAACAGAAGGAATATAATAAGATCATTTATATCCTAACTATCAGCTACTGCTTTGATGCAATTAATGGGTTGTTATGATTTATGCAGAATTTATTTTGTTTCTTTTGTTGAGGCTGACCACTCAAGTGCAAAACTTCAGAATTATTAATTTTTGTTGGACAAGTTGTTCCCCTTTTGCCACTTGGTTACTCCTATCCACCAAATAATATACTAACCTGGTCTATAGTGTCAGCATAATTTTTTTCAGTTCTAAACTTAAGCTGTGCTTAGTGTTGTGTAAAATAGTTATTATAGTCACTCAACCTTAAGACTTATGCTAATATTCTCTGAAAATATGCCAAGCCACTGTGAACATGCTTTAGATTCTTAGCAGTTTTCCTAAAAAAAAAAAGATTCTTAGCAGTTGTTAAGGATAGCATGCTTTAGATTATTTTACTATGAAGTGTTTCCAAAGAACCTGACTGCCATCATTTCAGACACAACCAGCAATTGAGGAACGCGAGTCAGGATAATTTAATAATAAATTTCATAAATGAAATTATGTGGTGATAATATTTAGATATCCCTCTCATATGAACTTATTGAAAAGAAAGTAAAAATTATTTCTTTCTCTTTCAACATAGAACTAATCAATTAGTTGACAGATAAATATTCAAAAGATATTTAGACATTATTGTTTTGTCTAGTAACAAAACTCTAATTGAGTTTTTTTTTTAATGTTGCTGCAGGATGTTTGCGGCGAAGGAAGACATATTTTGCATGTTTGAGGGAGTGTTAGAAAACCTAGGAAGCCTTAGGCAGCAATACGGCCTTTCTAAGTCAGCTAACGAGGTTGTTTTGGTGATTGAGGCATACAAGGCACTTAGGGACCGGGCTCCATACCCAGCAAGCTTCATGCTCAGCCACCTCACCGGCTCCTATGCCTTCGTCCTTTTTGACAAGTCTACCAATGCTCTTCTTGTCGCCTCTGTAAGTGCTATATACATTCATGTCAAGGAGGAGCTGGAATCTGATGGCAATCGTACTAATTCTTTTTGGGTTTGGGTTTTTGCATATATAGGATCCAGATGGAAGAGTTCCTCTGTATTGGGGAATCACAGCTGATGGGTGTGTTGCATTCTCTGAGAACATTGAATTGCTCAAAGGATCATGTGGCAAATCACTAGCTCCATTCCCACAAGGTGCAAAAAGACAGATGTCTTAATTGTTTAATACTTTCTTAATATGATTAGTATCTAATATAATATCTAATGTTTGTGATTGATTCTGGTTGTTGAAATACAACAGGATGCTTCTACTCAAATGCGCTCGGGGGCTTGAAATGCTATGAGAAACCAAAGAACAAGGTTGTTGCAGTTCCTGCCAATGAAGAAGAGATTTGCGGTGCTACTTTCAAGGTTATATATTTGGTTTCTCAGACATAATAATATAAATTTTCTTGACATAAAAGAAGGTCAATAGCAACTATGTATTCGTTGAATTAACATTCTTTTTGCAAGTGTGCTAGCTACTGATATCTTACTTTTACTTTACCAAAATTGATTATATCTAATTTATGTTTTCCATAAATTTTTCCAAACAAGAAACTAGTATCTTGACTGACATTTATTTTTCAGTTTTCAATTTTCATTAATATACATAATACATACTTCAACAGTTATGTTGTCGATATAAATTATTTCACTGATTCTGATGCCACTTCAGAAATATGAACTGTCTACTCCTTTTTAAATTTTGTTAAAATCTAATTCTCCTCCGAATCTAACAAATTTTAATACACAGGTGGAAGGATCTGCTGTTCTTACAGCATGAAACTAGAAAGAGTGCTAAATTTGCTTCCGATAATGTTATGATAATCTTGAAGAGACTGCTCTAAGAAGAGCAACGAAGCATGTGACAATAATCCTCCTGTTCATATCATGTTGTCTTTGTGTGTTTGTGAGTGTGGTGTATGTTTCTGTTAGATTGTTTTCTTTGTAGATGTGAAAGCCCCTTTCAGAACTGTCTTTAGCTAAATTAGTCGTCCTAGGAATAATATTTGCTTCAATGCGGCTTATTATGCTAATTAATGGTTTTCATCATTGTATATGTCATAATGTCAAACTGTTCTCCTGGGAAGTAAGATCGGTTTCCGGCTGAAAGATTTGCTTTTTAATCTGAAATTTTTAGCTGGCTAAATCCTGTTGACTTTGAATATATAGTTACTTTATCAATATGCCAAAAAAATATAAAAATAATTAAATAAGTAATTTTGTCGTATATATCCATATTGTATGGTACATTTAATTATGTTTATGATAATATTATGTAAACTAAAAACATTTATGGGTAATATCATGTATCTAGGGTAAAACTAATGAGGTATTGGTTCTTCAACTTTTCCGATATTGTCGAATTGATAATTAAATTTCCAGTTGAACCAAATTCGTCTACAAATTTTCTTCAAAACTTAAGATGGATCTTAAGAGTTTTGTTTGCATTAAGTTGGTCCTCAAATTTTAAAGAATTTAATCCTTCAACTTCTCTCAAAATGACAAAATTAATACTCCAATTGGTCATTCTTGTCTCAACGTCTTGACTTTTTCTGTAAGATCAATGGCTAATTAATTGCAATTTGCAAATCAAATCCACTGTTGGCCAGGGTTTCTGGAACACTGGAGACGATACTTTTTAAAGAAACAGACATCAGAAAGTCATATTCTCACCAATTGTTGTTTTTGGGTGGAGTCATGTTACCTTTGAGCTCATGCCGTAGATGCCTACCACATGGAATATAAATCCTAATAGTCCAAGCTCGCTCTCGCTTTCTAGTCCCTACTGTTTTTATGAACCTTTTAATCTCTCTCTATTTGTAAGTTCTTGCCAGCTATAACAGATGCCAATTTCAGAAAATTTTTCTTTCTTAGCTGGTCCCTCCTCCCATGTCTCGAAGTTTTTTTAATGTGCTGTTGCCTTGTTCTTTATTGGAAAGTATTTTCTTATGTAATAATATTTTTTTGGGACAGTTAACCTGATCCAGGCCCAAGGCCCAATCGACAAAAAAGACTTTGCATAGTTTAAAACCCAAAATATTTTCTCGTCTAATTAACAAACATTAGCCTCTTAGATTTGATTATTGTAAGCAGTGTCACAGTAAGTTAGTCCGATGTACCGATGATAAAAATTTAATATTTGGATATTTATTAAAGAGAGCATTGATTTGTAATTGTGAAAAGACAGAATGGCAATTTTCTGGAAATGATTCACCAGGTAAGATAATGATGGTTGGTTTCATTTTGGGTGCTAGACTTGACCTCTGAAGCAAGTCCTTGCCAGCACCAGCAGTTGCCATTTTCAGATATGAAATTCTTCTCTCTTAGCTGTTCCCCTCCTTGTGCCTAATTTTGATGTGACCTTGTTTTATTTTTGAAGTCTTTTGTTGTGTACCAATACTTTTATGGGTTAGTTAAATAGCTCCAATAGGCAGTATTAGTTAGAGTTCTCTGGCGATCCAGACTTGACACGATATAAAAACAAAAATATTATCCCAAAAAATAAGTTTCCTAGAATTGATTAGAGTGAGTAGTGTTTCCAATTTTTAATACTCGTACTGCTCCTATGAATCCCAAATCACTACTTGTGTGCTAATGAATGTTCAATTGTCATTGTTTTATGTTATTAGCAATTCTGACTTTGATTGTGGTTCTTTATAACTTTGAGAATATGATTAACATATCACGACCGAATGTCGTTTTATGTTCTTGTCATGTGCATGTTCTAATGTTATCTCCTTTTATTCACAATGTACCTTTTTATTCAATCCAACATATTCTAGACGTCCAGTCGCAATAATTCTTTTATTATTCAATAAAAAATGGCGAAAATTTTTTAAAAGATACAACATTTGAGCTTTATAAAATTTTGGTACGTAAGTGGGGATGAAAACGGAGCGGAGTTTCGCTCCAATCCAAATCCAAAAAATGAGCATAATATCCTAACTGTACCATATCCGAACATATCTATATTTGTATCCGTATCCGACAAAAAAAAAAATATATAGATACGGATATGATTTTGACATAATCCGATCCGTATCCATATCTGACCAAAAAAAATATAGATATTGTCCATATCCGGTAGATATTAATTTGTTACTCCATATCTTTAATGGCACAAGATGATTAATATAATTGCTTCTCTACATTTGAGAACTTTTATTAAATAAATTATCTTACGATAATATTTTGATTTGGACTACTAATATAAAATTAATTTTATTTTTTTGTTAAGATGATTATATATGATAACAATGTTAAAATTATTATTTTTTCTTTAATCACGATGATTACATATAATTAATGTACTATTTTGATGTATGATGACATTTAATGTCAATATTATATCTTGTTTATCTTTTATTTATATTAGTTCGTAAATTTATAAATATATGTTTTAATATCCAAAATATATCTGCATTCATATCCGTATCCGATAATATCTGATTCGTATTCGTATCCATTTAACATCCGAATAGTATCTATATTCAAACATATCCGTATATGTATCTATATCCGATAAAAAATATGAATACTAATATGATTTCACCACTATCCGATCCGCATCCGCTCCGTAATGACTTTGTGCCCCTTTAAAGTTTAAAGGTAAGCACTAGGTTTTCGATGTGGACACTAAATTAATTTTTACATATAATTTGTTTTACAGCAACAATTAGCTAGCTTGGAAATGTGTTCCCTGCTTGCTTCTGTGAATCTCAAATATTAGCTGGTTTTTGCGCTGATGATAGTTCATTTACCATTTTTTTTTTTTCATGTTATTGGCAATTATCACTTTGATTGTAGTTCTTTATAACTTTTTTTATGTTGTTAACATATCACGACTGAATGTTGTTTTATGTTATTGTCATGCATATGGTAGTTCTTATGTTATACATTCTTTGTGCATAATGCACATATAATCTGTCAGTGTAAATCGGAACAATTTCAGATGTAAGTGTTACTGTTGTTAATTTTTTTTTTTACGAAGGACAGAGTATATTAAAATTTGAGACTTTGTTTGGCTCAAGAAATTTTCTCACCAAGAATTAATTGAATTTATCCTCATTGATTGGTGCACCACGTGCAACTATATATATACACATCCCTGCATGATGTATGCCCAATTTTTGAGTTCTTTGAGCCTTAGTGTGTATGTATATTTTTGGATTCAGAGCTCTGTTTCAGGAATGAGGCTTTGATGAAAGAGCTTTCGTCAATTTTGGAAAGCCACTAATGGTGGTTGTTTCATGTCATTGTCTAGCTTTAGTATCATTTCATAGTTCATACTACAACTCATCCGGAGATAGAGCTGCAACAATTGTTTTGAAGAGCTTGAAGAGTTAGTTACCTTTGTACTTCGCCTCTTCCTCAGCACTGATCAGAAACAAAAACCTAAATCTTCATACAGATTGGTCAGATCTCTCTCTCTCGCTCTCTCTCTAAAACACACACGCATGCACAGAGAAAATGGTGGAAACGTTTGCTCTGCCATGGATCAGGTTAACCAACCACACGCTTGTTATTAACGGATCTCCTCTCCCCACTAAACCAGTAACCACCCGCTGCACTCCCGGCCCACTCCTAAACCAGCACCTCTTAATCCTAGTAACCACCCACTGCACGACTGGACTTGCCTAGAAAAGATACAATTAGCCTAGCACATCTCTTCTCCTCTTTCAACAGTAAGGTCGGTCAATGAGTCTAGGCAGAAAGGTTGGTATTATAGACTTATAGTAGTCTATATATGTGCAAAGTTGTTGCTGGTAATCTGGTATAGTACTAGATTAGTTCAAGATATATTAATCATTGTAAATTTCCTTCGCTGGAATTCTTTATTATTTGCAAAGGTTTTTTCTTTGCTTGTCAATAAATTGGTATATTTGGTGCTACATCATGATAAGACATTTTCTTTTGTCTAGTAGCTTTTTATTATATGTTTCTAGCATTGCCAGTACATACATGAAGGTTTAGTTTCAAATTTTTCCATGTTTCTATTCTATGTCCCTCATGCCATGCATTTTTTGTACACTGTACCAGTAAATAAATAAGCTATTTAATTTAACTTGAATCTTGTGATCATGTTTTCATTTTTCTTGTGGCACTGGTTGAAGTTCAATGGGTCTTATTTCTTCCATGCCGATACTTTATTTCAAACATCAATTAAATAAAACGAAAATAGATATACTGACATGGAATATTTGGTAGTGCTTTAGATCGTTAAGTGATTAATATTTCGATATCCGATGCTTACATAAATATTCATATATTATTTTTTTATAAAATAATAAGAAGGGTCAGTATGGAAAAAAATAAAAAGTAATAATTACTTCCTTCAACACTCTTCTTAAATTTACAATTCAAACAACAGTTACTCTTCTTGGAAAAGCATTCTTCTCTCCAATTTTGAAAGAGCACGCTTCTCACCAACTCTTCCAAAAAATCATTCTTCTCGACCAGTATTCCATTATTCTTCTTCTGCATCCAAACAAATTGTCTTTCTTTTTTCACAAATCATTGAAGGAATTAGTATTTTTACAGGTTTATGTAGGATCGTTTTCATCTTTCGTTTTTTAAAATAAATATTGCATGAAATCTTTTGTTTATTATGTTTTTGGAAATATCTGTGCTAAAATTAATTACATTAGAATCTGCAAATATTATCATTTTCTATTGTCCCTAAGTTAGAATACGTCTTTACTCTTTTGTTTAACCAGGAAACAGTACAAGAGATGAGCACTCGCAACACTTTTGAGGTTCTTGCTCAAAACCTCATTAACTTGTGCCCGACGTTTGTGAAGGTTCTGAATGAGGATTTTTCAAGTTACCTGGTAATTAACTTTCCTCTGACAATTTTGCAAAATGATTTGGCAGCCTGTCTTGATGGGTAATTCTTCTGTTGAACTTCAGTTCTAGAAATGTAAAATAAATTATTAGTAATGGTTAACCAAATTGAAAATTCAACCAAATCAAGAAATAATAGAGTATTTTTTTTTCTTGAGAGACGGGTGGCAAAGTGCCACGCCGAAATATTTTATTAATAAAAAAAAAATATTTACATCAATAAAAGAGAAAAAAATTAAAAAAAAAACAAAACAAAACAAAACTAGAACCTGTACTGTCAGCAGTCAGCACGACTATTCTTACAATAAGCAGTACCAAACCTTGACTTTCCTCATTTCTAAACATTGTTTTAATGTAAGTGCAAAGTTCATATTAAGTGTAATAAGTACAAAATAAAACAATGGCTTTATAACAATTGTTAGAAAACCTCATCCTACTCAATCGATTATTAATTTTTCTGACTCAATCTTTTCTTGTCCTGCTAAATTTTTGTATTAATTCTTTCTTCTGATCCAACTTATCTGCACAGAGAATATCTAAAGAAAATCTAGGGAAGGCCCGAGAAGCATTCTCCGATAGGGAAATTATGTCTATCGTAGGCCCAAACGGGAAATATGATGTTAGTTGCAAGATATCGCGACAAGCTGTTACATTGGAGGCAGGCTGGGTTGAGTTTAGTAAGGCCCACCATCTGTGCTACATGGACAAGCTGATCTTTTCTTGTGTTGGTCAGGGCCTTCTCTTTGTGCGCATCTATGATAAAAATGGAAAATGTATTGGAAACCGTTCCAGTCCAGGTACAGAGCATATCAGGATAATTTTCTTCTTTTGTTTTATTCTGTTTTTTCTAGGCATGTAAGTGATGGTTAAAAACCAACTTGTACTCATCAGTACCTGATTAATCCTCAGTCAATAAGTCATCTACCAAATGACCAGAACAGTGTTGTTCTGATAACAACTGAAGCATGGAGTTTACCTGTGTGGTATTTTTTTTTTTTTTTTCTGGTCAACAGACTAGTGTGGTGCTACATGTGAGAATATGAACAAAGTATACAAAATTCATTTAGTTCTTGAAAGTTCTAATATTTATGCAATAATTAGGTGGAGTTGAACATAAGAGTGATGGTGGAAATGACAAAGAAGCTCAATCCCAGTGCAAAAAACCAAAGGTGGTCCCATCCAGCTCAAGACTCCCACAGAATAGAAAGGGTAAATATTTATTACTCATACCTGTTGGTATTAATTTTATTATAGTAATCAAGGTAGCACCTTGGGCAATTACAGGGTATTTGTGCTTTTGTAAGTACCATTTATATCCATCTCAGGTTGTTCGCTATAAGTCAAATTGGATATTTTCTACGTAATATATCAGATCTGGCCACAAGAACGCCGATTCTGTAGTTGTGAATGTCTGAAAACTTCATCTAATGTCTCATTGATCCCAAAATTAGGTCCTAATAAACCAAGTGAAGTGCCTTCAGCCAGACCAAAAGTGATCTCCATCAGCTCACACTTGTCAAGGGAAAAGGCTGCTGAAAAAGGACAAACCTCAGGAGTTCATAAATCTAATGATAAACGTAAACGAGGTATATATCTATTCATGTATCCGTAAAGGGATTTAGAGAAGACTAATTTATGACTGTTCTCCATCAAAAATCTGAAATAACATAATATATCACCACCTTTAAGAAAACTAATCTAACCTTCAAAAAAGCATTTAATTATTTTTCTCTCTCCTTGAATATGAAAATGTTAAGTAACATTCTTTGGAAAAAAGAAAAAAAGAAAATTGGGGGGAATAGTGGGATGGCTATTATTATATTTAATGATACACATTTCAACTGCTGGAGTAACATATGGAACAATTGAATTTACTTGAGCAAAGTACTGGAAACTGTTGTGTAAGCTTTCTACATCATCCAAACAAATAGTAAACACAACATACGCTTGCATGATTCCTCATTTTAATAAATCAGTACTTTCTATGAACAGTTTCTCAATAGTGAGATTTCATCTGGACATTAGGCTGGCGCCAATGTTCTTAACTTCTTAAAACAAAATTGTGACCACCGATTGATTCATATCAACATTAGGCTGGCACCAATGTTCTTATAGCATAATTGTGACTACTGATTGATTCATATAAATTCATTGCGACATTCTCCCTGACTGATTTTATGCTTATCCTTTTCTCACAATTGCATTAAACATGCTCTTTTCTTTTGGTAAATAGAAATATCAGACTCCTTTGATGATATCTCTGAGGATGAAATGGATGACCTGCCTAGAACAGAAGTAAGAATCAGAAAGACCTTTCGTTCACATAGGAGGGCAGTAACAAATGTGGAACAACAGATGGCACTGAAGAAAGCAGCTAAAGAATTCAAGTCCTCGAGGCCTCACTTCCTTAAACAAATGAAGACAACTAATGTCTATAGGGATTTCTTTTTGGTAAGTTGGCTTTCTTTTCTTAGTGCATCAATAATTCATTTGTTTTACCACTTTCTTTTAAGTAATAAGGAAGGTTGTTTGTGTTGTGAGTCTTGTGACAAAATAGCTATTTTATACATTTTTACTTATCAAACAGAACTATGCATCTTGAAACATTCTGGATATTGAAATTTAGTTCCTCCCTATAGCCTTTTTACTATAGGAAAATCATTTTTTTAATTATTTGAATCCTATCATAATATTCTTAAATGTTTTTTATCTACTTCCTGCATAGTATATTCCGACCAAATTTGCCATATCAGCAAAACTACCAGAGAAGTCGTCTAAGATCTCCCTTCGAGTGCCAGACAGGGTTGAGAAATGGAAGGTCACTTGCACATTTAAAGTACAAAATGGGAAGCAGAAAGTCTGGAGCATCATGGGAGGCTGGTGGCGATTCTCTCTTGATAACAACTTAGAGGAAGGTGACGCTCTAGTTTTTGAAATGAAGAATGACAACCCCACCGATGCAGAAAACCAGAAGATCAAGATAAATGTGCACATATTTCGGGTGATTAAGGAAATCAAACTCCTAGAAGTTCTTTGAGTGTTGTAGGTATTATCAATATTGGCCCATAGCTATTGGTGTCACTCTTAGTAAGTTTATATATTGCTTAGTATGATCTTTAGATGTTTGCCACTTTATATTCTGTTTGGGAGTAGATTGTGGAAACCCCATTCTGGTACCTTCTCTCTGAAAACTATCATGTTATTTAATTTTAAGAGCTCTTAGGTTTTTATTTTGGATTTCCTTACAGAATTTTATAATTTCCTCCTAGCATCCCCAAGTTTTTTCATACATAAAATATTTTTATCTTACATTGGGCAAATGAAGTGTATCCTGATGGCATTCACTTGTAAACATGGATACGAATTCTCGGACTCTATGGATATCAGTTGTGATATGGTAAATGATCTTCTAGATCGATAAAGCAACTGGCCTTATAATTTTTTATTTTTTAATAAAAGGTTGACAGAAGCTGTAAACTCAAGAGAAAGGCTAACAAAAAAAAAAAGTGAATGCCATCTGGCATTGTATTTTACTGGTTTTTTTATGGTATGAAACAATAGGTACAAACTGAACCAGATTAAATAGATGTCCAGGCCACTCAATGGGAACTCGTAGTATATACACTAGGTTGTTGAGTTTTGTTCTGGTTGTAAGAAGCTTTTCCTATCTGAGTTTAGAAACTGAAATTTGATAAATTGTTCCGAGTCATTAATTCACTTTGATTTAGAAAACATCATCAAACACTCAAATTCCAAGAATAATCAGTGCTTATGATAAAACACAAATGCTTGTTTGTCTTTTGTATTGAAGTCAGTATTAGATTTGCAGTAATGGCAAGGGTGTTTTGGAATCTGATTAGGGAAGCGTTGTGTGTGTGCCCATCTCTATATCCCACAATGAATTATGAATTGACACTCAAAAGGAGGAGGTTAATTTCTTAGATTTTTAACAAGACAAAAGGAACCCTTCAGTTCTTGTGGAACATTTTACCAGAAATGGTTGTAACCATAGCTGCTGCCTGCTGGAGCCAACTCAAGGCCAGTAGTCAGCCACTCAACTGTCAAAATCATCTAAACTCCTAAAATATATAATACATTTTCAGCTTCAGTCAGCAAAATTATTTATTAAGCAAATAAAAGACGCAACACCTCTTTGTATGGGACCGAAAGGCACAAAGCAATAGAGCAAAGCCTATAATAACTAGAAGCAAATTACCCAGATTTCTTACTCAGCCTCTCAGTGTTGCTTCGTTAATTGGGCCTCTTCTTTTAGTTTCTTTCTCCATATTTGATACTGGACTTCTTCTTTACTGTGTTCAACTCCGACTTTCGGGCTTCTTCTGCGTTACTAACTTTTGTTTAGAGTAGTAACTAGTAAGGCAGCGGCCGCGAGACAACTCTGTGTTAACAACTTATTATATAACTAAGCTTCATGGGTGTTTCGCCGCTGAATCTTACATTAATAAAACATTAAGTGAAAAACCTTTTGTTAAATGTTCCGTGTAGTTTTCCTTAGTCCTAGTTTTCATCTTTTTTGCTCCTTTTATTCTGCCTAAAATGTAAAAGGTAACGTAGTTGTAATGTCCCTAACTAGTCGACAAAAGTGTTCCATACATAAGCAGAACAGGTTGACATCATCATCAGACAATGGCGGAACTAGCTATGTCAATCTGAGGCAAGTACATAAGCTTGATTTCGGGAAAGTGTGTTTCATTGATGCTTAAGTGTAATTGTAGTATTAACAATCATTTTTTATCTAAAGATAAAAAAAAAAAATGAAATGCTAAAGTCTAATATATTGGTCAAATGAAGTCCTTCCAATACGATGATTCTCACATTTTTAAATTTCAAACGACCCATCCGAACTATTCAATATGTTCTCCATATTGAAAATTTATAACCAATTTTTACATTTTTTTTCGAAGTTTTTACTTTTTCTGGTATTTTAGGAAATCATTTTTATTGGACAATCCATAATTTTTATATCGTGAATTTTCTAAGATATGAAAAAATAAGTAAAAAATTTTAAAAAAATGTAAAAAATTGTCACTTATAAGTTTCCAATATAAAGAACATATCTAACGGTTCGGATCGGTTATTTGAAATTTGAAATGTGAGAACAATCATATTGGACGGCCCCATGCGTCAAATATATTGGACATTAGCATTTCTCTAAAAAAAATGAATATCAAATGAAAGATACACATTCAAAACTCAATTTATAAATATTTAAATTGAAAAGGTTAGCAGACACCTTATATTTCTAAAAAAAAAAATCTTATCATGGTATTAGATATACTATTGGCTATTTATTTCATTCCTGATAACAAAATCACATTGGTCCGTGGGCGTTTGCTAGCAAGGCTCATCAATATTATAAATAAAGATGTGTGGGTGTCGAAATCCTTTAATTTAATATCATCCGACACTCCAAGCATTGAGAAATAGTTGTGCAATAGCATTTTTTCTAATTTCTGTAATGTGATACTTTGTAACTAATTGTGTGTCGGGTGTTATTGCTCATAAAACTGACTCGGTTCAACATCAGATAATAATTTGACTGCACATTATTTTGTTTCTGATTTTTGTGACTCCTTCCTAATTCATTTTCATCATATCTCCATCTCTTTTGTGTTGCTTAAAGTCCCTCTCCACCTTAATTTTTCTTCATCACCATTCTTAATTTCGGTTTACAAAATATAAATTAAATTAATTTAATTGAAAATAGAAAAAACATCAGATCTTTTAAGATATATATTTTTAATTTAAGTCATTTATAAACATATTACATTTCATGAATAATATCAACATAATATAAATCATATTAATCATATTATTTCAGATAATTATAACTATATCTACACACATATAATTTTTTCTTTAAATTGATTAAACTCTTTAAATTTAAGCAAATCAAATTACCTACAATAACTAAATTATATTTCTAAAGATAAATATATCTTAACCATATATCAAAAAATAAACATAATTAAACTATAGAAACATAATAAAAAATATTCTTATTATAGATATCTACATCGAGCGAAACTCGATATGCCCTCTAGTTGCAGTAAATTTGCACATTTAACACAAGTCTGACAGGAAAACCAAAACATATACATAAATTAATTAAAAGGATAAAAATATCATCCACCAAAAGTTATGGTTTAATATCCTCAATATTAGGACCAACTTGCCTAGAATTGTATTTTATCTTTTCTAAATAAAATTGAGGGACTATAAAAAAGACAGTACTATCACAGCAAAAATTTCCAATGCAACACCTCAGTTCGATCCAAATCAATGGTCAGGATCATCCGACGAACAGGAAGTGTGGCCAATGATGCACCATCTCGCATGATTGGTCATGTCAATGTGGACAAAGTTATTGGGTAAATATTTATAAAATTATAAATAAAAAAAGAAGAGAGGAAAATACACCCTAATTCAGAGGTACGCTCACCAACCACCAGTTCACCACCAAACGAAGTATTGGGACCTCCTCCATGGTACATGATTTCTCTGCTGTACACATATTATATTGGTTACTGGTACAGTGGTACACACACAGGAACAGAAGAGAACAAAAGTCTAAAGTGGTCTTGTGGTCTCCAAGAGAAACAGTTGGTGGGGTGGGCTAGTGTAGCTTTGACTCCTGGGGCCTCTTTATTTGCCTTTATTTGATTGAATTGAAATATTGAATTCTTTTCTATGCTTGTTAGGGAATAACGAATAATCAGCTCTTTGTCAGTTCCAAGAAAAATGCCATCCCAGATCCAAACAAAATCCCTGTCAAGCCATGCAAGGGTGCAGCGTTTGGACAAAGGTGTCAATCTCTACTTTCCTTTCCAGTCTTTCTTTCCTTCTCTTTTTTTATTCCATTTCAGCTTACAGATGTGAATGATATTTTGGTATACCACGTGATTCTGTTTATCTTTTTTTGTTTTTATGGTTTCTTTATAAGTTATCCATGGATGTGTGTTTGAAATTTGGATGCATTTATATGTTTGTTTATGTGTTGTAAAGTGCGTTTGTACTTGTTCGGTTTCATCTTTGTAAATATCATTTTTGTTCCTTTGATTCTCAATTTGTCTCAAGCAGATATATTGAGTTTGTTTAAAGAGGTTAGATAATATATCCGTACAAAAAGAAAAAATATTAAGAATACAAAGGTGGTTTGGTGATTTGGTCTGGTTTAAACTCTGACATGCATGCTAGTGCTTGAGATTTTTTTACTTGAAGTTTGATCGAAACTACTTTAAAAAAAAACACGGGGGAGAATTTAAATTAAGCAATATACGCACTGAAATTTCTGAAAGTTATTGGGCCTAATAGGCCCAAAGTAGTGATACAAATATTTAATTTGAGTTGTGAGAATAATTGAGATCTCATCTGGGCCAACTCTGACCAGAAGCACTTGGATTTATTTAATGCAAGTTCAATAATGTGAACATAAGCACCATGAAGTAAACAACTACTTCTAAGCTAGGTAAATTATCTTTGATTGTTCGAGCAAAGCAAGTGTTAAGCAACAATGATATCCAAGTTACATACGTAAATTATTTTAATGGTTTGGGATCACAGAATCTCTTCTTATTCAGGATCTGTGGTTAGTTGTACTCACTACGCATTATGCTATTATTATCGCATTTGGGAAGAAAATATCCTCTACCAACACTACATCTTGCCGAAACAAAATTGCAATCGCAAAACTTTGAGAGAATGTTGGGAAATATGGAATCTGATATTGACATATCCGTTTGCTTAAGCAATGCAACTTTTTTTTAAAAATATATATATAGTTCTTATTTAAAAGATATTATTTAAGATACTTTTTGTTTTTTGGTGCTAGGTCACACGAAACCCAAAGTGAATCTAAAACATAGAATATACAGGCGTCCCTTATATACAGTAATCGACTAATTATCAGATGAGCTATCACTAATTTAGATTGTCATAAAAAAAAAGTCCACTACAGGAACCCCATCATGTTAACAGTAAACTCGCATCTTTATCATATCTTCTACATTGATATTGATGTTGACATTTGAATGTATGATCCACTTCTTATTTGCATAGTTGTATTAACTATTTATTAATGGTATTTCACAACAAATTGAGTTGCCGATAAATTTTGAGCACTGAAAAAACAAAAAAATATATATATTTTGAAACTAATTGTTGGAGGAATGAAAGGATCAAAAGGACAATACAAGAAAAATAAATTGTAGGCAAAACATAATTCTTAGAAAAAGGATCAATTTAGCCAAAAATAGAAAAAGGCTCTAGCTATCAACCAAAAAAATTTTTTAAATAAAATAGACGTACGTAATTACTTTGTGAGTTTTTGCAAAGGTTCTATGCATTATTGAGAAAATCTTTTATTTAAAAAAAAATCAGAATCGGAAGTTGAAATAAATTTATTTCCAATATATTTATCCTCTTGTCTTATGAAAAGTTGAAATTCAATTACCTCTTAAAAATAAACAGCGTGCGCACCGAATTACATGTACCATGCTACTGTAGTTAGATACCCCTCACTAATTTAATAGATTACAATGTCACCCAAAATAATGTTTAAACAGCCACATTGTCACATGAGCATCAAATTTCATGTGTCATCAGAAAATTCTCACGACTCAACAGGAAGTGACCAAACCTAGTTTCACCCAAATAAACAAAAAGAGGTGACAAAAACGGTACCCAAACATAGCTTCACGGGAAAAGAATGCGATAGCAGTGTTCAAATCCCCTTTCAAAAAAAGCAGTGTTCAAATCTGACACAATACTTATAAAAATCAGTGTATCATACACAATTATTGGATAGATATTTATTCAATTCAATCCAACCGTCCGACCTTAATTGGACGGTACAGACATATCTAGGACCATGAAAAACTTTAACAAAAACTGGAGAGGACCTAACGATAGCAACCCAAGAGGCCCATTATTTATTATTTTAATTGAGTGGTGATCTCATCTCATTCTTATCCCCTGAAGGCTTAGCAGAACGAGATAATTGCAAAATTCATGTGATCATGGTGGGTCCTATCTCATCAAAACGGCCCAGTGAAATAATTAGTATATTTCTTTTTTGTATTATATTTTGGGAAGCACTTTTCAAGGATATGAACAGTGAAAAAATGAAGAAGAGAAATGCTGCTTTCACACAAGAAGGTGATGAAATGAGGTGGCCTGTGGCATTGTAAGGATGATGCATCATTATTTTGTGGCATGTTACTGACAACTTTTTGTAGATCAAAATGTCTTGGTCAAAAGAGGACACCATCCAATCTTAACTCTTTGGTGCTTTATAAGAGGAAAATCATTAGAAAATGTACATGTAAAAGTTACAAAGTGAAAAAAGAAACATCTACTTGAATCTTGAGGATCATGCTTTCACAATACGTAACAAAATAGTGAATATATGAACTCGTCAGTCAGGGAATGAGTTTCTTACAGTATGTTATATATGAACTTGTCAGTCAGGGAATGAGTTTCTTACAGTATGTTATATATGAACTTGTCTGTCAGGGAGAAACTACACTTTTTTCGTAAGTCAGTATGCCACAGAAAATCTTCTCTCTCTCTCTCTCTCTCTTAGTGCGTGCTATTAAAAATTTAAAACGTGTCTCAGTAGTACACTCATTTTATTTTACTAATTAATCCTTTTACAGGCCAAATCGTTGAGCATGTGAGTTGATACACCCCAAACTAGTCAAATATACAGTGAACACACAAAAAGCAAAGAAAAATAGAAGTTCACATATAACTCTTCATTAAATAGGATTCGTAATGTCTAGGCTAAAATGTTTCAGCGTGGATCAAAGAGATGATATGTCATCAAAATTATACTTCGGCGGAGATTTGTGCCACTAAAAATTAATACAAGACGGAAGAAAAGTTCAGACCTCTACATATTGAAAAAACAAACTTTAGATTTTTTTTAAGATTTTCCCTTTTTACTTTCAAAAGAAATCTGTTATGTTTGTACTTTCTAGATTTTTTGAAAAACAAGGATTATATCGTAAGTTCGTAACCAAATAAAATGATAAAATATTGTAACTATGTAAATTTTAGCTTCCCGTAAATTATATAGGCCCCGTTTGTTTGTTACTTAAAGGTGCATAAATCCTTAAGTCACCAAACACCCGTTACATAAGACGTCTTAAGGATGCATAATTTATGCAACCTAAATATGTTGCATAAGTTATGCACCATCCCCTTTATTTTTTTTTCCAACAATACCCCTTACAAATAATTAATCATAATATTTAATAATTAAAAATAATTAATCAATAACAATTTTTATTATTAAGTAATTATTAATATTTCATAATAACAAAAATGATTTATTATTATCATATATAATTAATTTTTATAATAATTAATAATTAACATTAATTAGAAATTAATAATATTTAATAATTAGCAAATAATTAGTAATAACTAATAAATAATAATAATTAATAAGTAATAATAATTATAAAAAAATCGTAATTAATAATGTTTATAATATTTAATTAAAAGTAATTATTAATATTTCATAATATTACAAATGATTATTATTATCACTAATAGGGTTCTCCAATCGTGCGTGTCGTGTCGTGTCGTGTCAAACACGATCGTGTTAGAGTCTCGTGTCGTGTCGTGTTGACACAAACTACTTTTTTAATCGTGTCGTGTTAAATGGTGAGGATAGGCAACACAACACGCATTCTGACACGACACGACTAACACGATCGTGTCGTGTCGTGTTGACACGTCGTGTTAGTCGTGTCAAATCGTGTCATATTATTTATTATTTTTAAAATTAAAAAAATATTAAAAAATTAAAGTAAAGGGAAAATATTACTAAATAATAATTAAATTAGAACAATATGAGTCAAATGATGGTAAATAATATGATATAGTATTATAAATTGAATTTAAATTATTAATTTTATTTAATTAATTAACATTAATAATTAACTTTGTGTTAATGTGTCGTGTTAATTCGTGTTCGTGTCATGTTGCGTGTCAAATCGTGTCGTGTTGGATCGTGTTAAACTTTCTAATATCCCAACACGACACGATTGTGACACGACACGATAACACGATCGTGTCGTGTCGTGTCGTGCCAACACGATCGTGTCGTGTCATTTTGGAGAACACTATTAATTAGTTTTTTATAATAATTAATAATTAACAATAATTAGGTCATAACGTCTTATTAATACACAATACTAATTCAAATTAAATAATTCAAATGTAAGGACATTTTAGTCTTTTGACATGAATATGTGCATGTATTAAGTTACTCATCCTTACTATACAACCAAACATCTATTACAAAACACTACATAAATACTTAAGCATCCTTAACTTATGCAATCCTTACTAGTAACCAAACGCCCCCATAGAGCGACTCCGAATCTCCGATCAACTATTTAAAGCTAGAAAATCAAGATATGAAATCATAGTTCATAATATAGCTTCCTAGTTTCACTCACAATTAATATCCAATAAAAGATTCAAACTGTGTGTCTAAGCCATTCAGGCCTCAAGCGATTAAAAATAAATGGCCTCAAAAGTTTTTCTTACTATTTTTTCAGTAGATATTTAATTCCCTCCACAAATGGCTTTGGGATAAACTATGAAATACTCTTTTGTCGTTTTGCCTACTTCAGAAGTTGCTTCTCATAAATGCACATTTAAAACCGGCACTCCATCAATGAATTTAGAAATATTTTCTTATTTTATAGCCTAATATGTCCTTAGGAAAGAAAGATCATGTCCCGAACTTTGATCTATCAATAATAACTATCAAATATATGATATTTGTTATATTTTTTCTTTAAGAAACAATGTTGTAAGATTTTAGATGATTTGACCCCTAATCCAATTGCATTTAAGATTCCTTTATCGGGCTCCCAATACTCACGTGAACAAACATATAATGTAGTGGCATTATACTTATTCAAGGTAAATAAGAAATTGAATAGCGTCAGAAGTAGATGGAGATAAGATGCAATTAATGGCCTCCCTTGAAATGAGAGTATTAGAACCTCCATTTATTTTGCCTTAAAAAAAGCCTCTATTTATTTTTCCATTTTCATGATTAATATAATAATATCCGACTATAATGTCTCGTTCCAGGCTCTTGTATGTGTTTCGAGGAGAAAAGATAAACGTGTTGCGCATGGAACCAAACAATATTTTATAGGCAAAATTTTAAGTTTGCTCCTAAGAATTTTTTTTTGAAGAGAATAATAAATTCCTCCTCTTTTGCCTTAATCAAGTTGATCCTTAACTTTACAAATAAGCAAAATGATCATTCAATTTATAAAAAGGAGCGAAGTCGATTAATTCCAAACTTCTATTGAAGTAAATTAGCCCTTAAATTATAGTCGTTGAGTTGTTTAAGATATAACAAAATTGAATTACCCTTTTAAGAAGTAGTAACATGAATTACTTGATTTTGTTCAAAAGTAAAAAAAAAAAAATTTTGAAGTCCTTGATTTCTTTTTGGAAAGTTTCGGAAAGTTAATTGTTAATTATTTTTTACAAATCAAAGACCAATTTGGTAATGGAAAAAAAAAAAATCAGAGGCCAATAGTTGTGTTGAAAGTGTCTAAAGACCAATTTAATACTAATATTAATTCAAATATTAATATTAATTAAGAATTTAAGATTTTGTACGGACTTAAAAGTTAAAATTGTCCATTGAGTATACTGAGGTTGATAACCAAAGCATTCGATAAGATCAATAATATTGCAATGTCTATTGTGTTATATTATATATATATATATAAGGAGGAATGCTAACGCGCCATCGATGGCACAGAGGGTCCCGTGCCATCGAGTCGTTTTTTGACATCCAAAATTCAAACGTTCGATCCGAACCGTTCATGTTGATCACCATATTGAAATACCCTTGGAGACCAAATTTTACATTTTTTCGAATTTTTTTGCTATTTATTATGATATTTTCAAAAACATTATAATTATAGTATTTCAGGTCCTCCAATTTGAAAATATCATAATAAATAGCAAAAAAATTCGAAAAAAATGTAAAATTTGGTCTCCTAGGGTATTTCAACATGGTCATCAACTTGAACGATTCGGATCGAGCGTTTGAATTTTGGATGTCGAAAAACGACTCAATGAAAAATTGATGGCACGTGCCATCGATGGCGCGTTAGCAATCCTCTATATATAAGTACATTTCCCGATAAAAAAAATGGCTTTTAAAGGTCCCCATGATATTCTTGGCATTCAACTCTTTTGAGACTATTGCTTGTAAAGGCACTTTGGATACTTCTTCGCTTGTATGAATCGGAAACCCTATACGTTACTTTTACATATATAGCACAACCTTGTATGTGCTCAAGTATAAAAGTCACGACACTCGAAAAGAGTATATTTACAGTCAATTTTATAGAACAATCAGCACCATTGATGTTATATTATTAAACAGAAAATTATATAGAATATTCGTCATCTTTAAGATATATTGTACATAATCCGGTACATCGGATCTCAAATTAGAAATTTTAAACAAGTAATTCAAACTGCTTATTGTATTTTTCACATTTAATTTAAATCTCACCATAAACCAATTTTTTTTTAAACTTTTTACTATTATTTTTAGATTATTATAAAAGGTTGTTATTTGACGGCTCAAAATCGTTCAATCAATTAATTTTCTATAGAAATCTAAAATATTAATAAAAACTACATAAAATACATAAAATATTTCTAATGAGATTTTAATATGAAGTGTTAGACGAAAATATTTATATCATAATAATATTGTCTAATTAATATTACGCAATTCATATAAATTAACAAATCATGATAAGAACTTACAGGATTGGAGAGAAGACAAATTATGCAGAAATTTGATCTTCTTCAATTTCCCTTAGTCCAGATGATGACAAATTATGGCCTTTTTCACTCTCTTCCTAAACACTTTTCTTAATGGTGGCGAAAATTAGAAAGGATGCCTTCTTAATTGACAGGAGATTAATATTAATACTAAGGTCATTAAAGGGATCTTGATTAAATGAATCCGGTCCATCAGATTTTTCCATCAAAATATGATACACCCCTTAGATAAATATATTAAATGAACTCGGTTCTTATTAAATAATATAGACCACATTAATTATAATTAGGAATATTAGTTATAACATAAATATCATAATAAAAAAAATGTTCAGATCAATCGTTAGGCGAGCACATCCAACAGACTATTTGACTCTAAAATAACATTTAATGATGGCCAAAAATTGTGCTTCTGCCAAATTTTGAATACAAGAAAATTTGTTATCGACTTTTTCTTTACCTTTTTTTACTGACATGTTCTATCCCTATAATACAATTTTTTTCGTATGTTTTGCCAAGGAAATTGTTTGTTATAATTCGGATCCCCCAAGTTGGTAGCCTTATAACGCTCCATTATTGAATGTAAATAAGGGATGACAACAAGCGAACAACAAAATAAATACTCTTCGACGCCTTTACTATTTTAGTATTGAGATTACAAAGATGATGCTTAATGGCATAATAATTACGCATATCTAAACATCAAACATGAGAAATGCTTTTGAGCCTCCAACTCAAAAACCTTTTATGGTATGAAATAATGCAGTGGCCGGGAGGCCCAGCCAACCAATTAGACTTGCTACTTTATTTAATTAAGCCCTTCCGAAAAGTTCCAACAAAAAGAAAATTAGAGATAAGTTCAATACTTGATGGTACTGTTGACCCAGTTTAAAAAGTAGCAGATCCTTTTTTCTTTTTCTTTTTTTACTTTTAGGTTGAAAAATGTAGATCTTATTCCTCTCCATTTAGCACTCAAAAGCAGATTGATGTTTCCTATATTCCAACGAATGTTCTGCATGGTATATTTTTGTTTTGTTGAAGCGGGCTTTGAATAAGGATATTCCTGTCATCAATAATAATTATCTCCAAATAATAACTTTTAATTTAGTATATCAACAACCAACTAGCTGCAAATTTCTTTGTGTTGTACTTTAGATGTAGCTAGGAGACATTTACTCTCATGTAGGTTGTCAATAATTTTTTAGACCTGCCAATAATTATCCAGAGCATTTCCATCATGAATTTGCTTGCATGAATTTTAATACATTAGCGTGGAATAGTTAGAATTATCAATATAATTATAAATTATATTGGGTTTACGGTATATAGTTTACCTTGAATAAATGTCAAATTCATTTATATAGACTTCACACTTAATTAGAATTTTTGGAATTTAAACATAATTAATTATGTCACGTATGTATCATGTTAAGCATGAGTTTGTGCTTACATTTCTCAAGTTTTTCATATATCAAAGTACTCACTGACGCATCAAACTGTATGCTTACAAGTCTGAAATATTGAAATATTGACGATTAAAATAAAAATTTTAATATCTTTGCCATGACTATTGTACTTTGTGCATACAAGGCTCCAAAAATCTTTGGAAGAGGTAACAACAGAAATACACACACAACGAAAGTCCATTATTATAATTTTCAAATAATACTATTCAAAACTGCTGCCTATTTTAACTGAAAGCTCTTTCGGCCCAACAGAAATTTTATCATCGACCTGACGGAGCAAAACTTCAAAAAAGCTTTTGCCAAATCGAACAATAAACTTTGGACATATACCCGCATTCGATGAATCTTCTAAAAATAGGATTTTCATAATTGTAACTGGCGACGACGACTTCTTCATATTGTGGTCCAATATATGCAAAAAAAACGATAAAATTTTTTGGTGGATCGAACAGTGAATGGAATAACATAGTACGAAAGCGATTGAATATGTATACGTAAGAAAAGTCACATCAATATCTAGCTAAAAAGAGAAGGATATTACCATGAATTCATCTTTGATATTCGCAATTTAACAAAATTAAATTACTCAAATCAATATTCGTGTGAATATGGATCCGAACAATGTATACACGACGTGAAAACAAAGGATAGTTTTAGTTTTTTTTTAAAAAAAAAAAATTATATAGGTGGCTTTTCACCAGTCTTTCTAAAATATTTTTTCTTGTTCCTTTTTGAAAGACTAATTTTTAAAATTTTTGTTACTAATTATGAAAATGCGGCTTCAGTTTTCCAATTTGGATTTTGCATGTTTTACGAAAGAAAGGTTTAAATGCCAGTATATTATGGAATGTTCACTGAGTCTTTATTTTGAGGTTTTAATTATTTATAATCTAAAGTATATATCGTGCTAAATTGTCTAATTTATTTTTCTTTTTTCTCTAAAATAAATATGATATTTTAATTTCATTATGTTATCAAATACTTAAAAAAATTCAATAGTGAAGACAATTTGTGAATGTTGATTTGTTAGTTATTCTATTATATAAAGTTATTTGTTACAAAAAATGAAATGAAGATATCCGAACATTCATATGTTGATTTAATTTTGTCAACGCAACATGAATGAGGATATATAGGATCTCATAATAAACTTTTTATCCGTTCCATTCTCAAACTTAAGGCAAAACTACAGCCCAAAGGATTAATTAATGCTCGAAATGAAAAAAAGAACCAACATATACCCAGATAGATGGTTGGGATTGTGATAGGAAATAAATGGATTGATTGGCACATTAAATAAAACACACACCGCGGGACATGGTGTTAGCTACGCAAGTCAATCAATCCAATGTGCAACATGTTATGAACATTAATTAACGCATCAACACTTTAAAACTACTAAATTGCTAAAAGAAAAGGACAGCACTAGTTGTTTATTGGTTGTTGGGTTCTTGATTTCCAAAATTTCTTGTTTTTTAACTTTTAAGAGGACATATTCCAAGGAAAACGAGAAATTTAATTGGACTAATTATGCGCAAAGTGAGACAGGACGTGTGCATCGGTCGACGCACAGTTTGTAAATTTTTCCTTCACTGGGAACAAAAGGAATTTTTGAATTCCCCAAGAAGAAGCTTCTCTTATAAGTTGAATTGGATTTTGGAACATTTTAATGTTAAATATTATTTTTGTTAGTATTTTAAAAATAATGATTATACTACTCTGCAACCCAATATCTTCTTTTCTTTTACATAGTCTGTTTCAAGGCCATTGGAACTCGTCATAATTTTCTAATGACACGGTATATATTGTTGTGTATAGAACTCATTTAAAAAAAAAGAAAAGAAAAAATAAAAGAAAGAAAGAAACACAAATTTCAAAAGTTAAAGACTTCTATATAGTTTAATTTTAAAGGGAATCTATGAAGAATATAACCTATTTCATCTGCATTTAAAGAAAATTTAAAGTAATTTTCAATGCTTCACCAGACATAATAGCTAGCTTGTTAATTTACCAGTACAAAAATTAATTGATGATTTTATTTTTAAGTCTTTACTCCTTATGTAGCTTTCATGAAGTACACTGCAAAGTAAAAGAGATGGTTACATCTTACATGAGAAATGAGGCTAGCTAGCTTGATGGGTAAATAGACAAGATGAAATAAAAGCTGTATTAATTACAAGTTACAAGTTTTCATGTGTTGGATTGGAATAAAGTTTGTACAGGTGGGGCCCAAAGAATGACAGCTACTAAGCCAATATATCGCTTTGAAGCAATAGAGAGCAATGATTCAGTGCCCCCACCTTAAAACGGGGAGTAAAACCCGGAACTAATACTTAATCCCATTGTCCTTGCCTACATGTTAAAAGCCAAACTGTTATGCATCTCCAAGTTAATCTCACGGAGAGTAAAAGATGGAAGTAATCCTTACTATATTCTATATAGTACACATAATTAAGGTGGTGAATATTTTATAGCCTGATACACATCAGTCAACTCTTGAATTCAAAAGAATTCAAAATTAAATTGTTTTTACTGTTAGTTTAGAATTATACTAGGATTTTCATTGTAACCATTCTTCTTAATCTTGGATTGACGAGGTAATTTTTACATGGATAGTTGACTTACTATAGAAACATCACACACTTGTAGCATAAAAGATAATTTACTCTCACTCTCTCTCTCTCTCATGCTAACAACACCAATTGATATTTCACGGATGATGAAAAGTAAAGCATAAAATAAGAAGTTACAGAATGTTAAATTTAATTGGAATAGTCTTTGTTCTGGTTGAATTCAGGTTGTAAACTTGTACGATTCAAAGAATCTTGGTACCAGTTCGTATCACCTGGTACCGAGAAAGTTCGATCAGTACAAAATGAAAATATACTGAATTTGAAATAAAAAGAGAGTAGAGTCATTGTTTTCAGTTTTTCAAACGTCAGGAGGAAGTCATTCTTTCTGAATTTTTTTTTTTTTTTTTTGACAAAAAGTAGCATTAGCTACCGGTTTCATTTTGAAGTATAATCGAAGGAATTTCTATTTCTTTGGGTTTAATATCAACTGATGTGCAAGAGATTGTTTTTTCCTTCATCGTGTCATTTTCTTTCACATTAGATGAGAGAGATTTATTTCCTCTGTTTAATCTCAGCAATATTCAATTTCTCATGAAGCGTGATATAAAGGCAACAAGGACGCAGGGTGGATTCAAATGATATATGTAACGTTCTTAGATATTCTAAATATTTTTTTGCACAACTCTCTACTTTCTTAAGCTTTCTTTTTGTTTTTCTTCTTTAACGAAAGTTTTATATGATTTAGAGCTTCTTAGTAATGTTCGTACTATAACTGTACTAAATTCCGATTATAAATTTCTACATGTCGTTATCAATTTTATCTAGCAAAGTCTTCACTTGAAAGCTGCTGTCAAGGTTTCGAAAAAAAAAATTATCTAGCAAAGTAATATGTAAAGAAATAACTAAATAAATACCAAAAAATCAATATAAAGATCATTTCCCTCCCATGTCTATATAAGTATATATTAATGGATGTTTATTTTGACAATTCCAATTCTCATGTTAGTTGAACATGCCAATTTAACCAGTAAACAACTTCAAAAAAAGTTCTCAATTTTCTCACTATACAACATATAGAGCAGAACCCGTTCAATTAAACTGAAAACATTATGTCACTGACCCATTCAATTAAACTTTAAACATTAAGAACAAACTCTAAGTAATGTTAATATTTTTTTCTACTTACTGCCAAAGATTGAATCTGATGACCCAATTAGCTAAAACTTAATTTGGACCATTGAATAAAAGTAAATCGGTAAAATAACTATAAAATATCAAACAACTGTTGGGAGCTTTTGAAAACATTTTCTAGGATTCCTTGGAGATGATTTCTGGGAGATATGTACTAGCTGTCAACATTACAGTAGATTAGAGTTCCATAGAATCAATCACGTCATTCGTTAAAAGCAATTTAGTACAAAGAATAAGGAGTTTGTTGAAATTAACTCCGAGAAAATCACTCCACATCCATCATTACGTACATTAACAAGCTTAAGCAAATCCATATTATAGTAAATACTACACGTAAGCTTCCATTAATTAGTCCTTTTGCTTCAAAATATTGTTTGTACTTGATTTTATTTTATTTATTTTTAGTTTTAACCCAAGCTTGTATACCACCGACGAAATTTCAATAGAAGTTCAAAAAAAGAACAAATTCTCAGTTCAAAAAAGTTACACTAACTGAATATTACTCTTTCTGGTTAATAACTAAGGGGGCGTTTGGTTGTGTAGTAATGACCCCGTATAGTAATAACTCATGATAAGGGAGAGATACTTGAAATTCCTTTTATTCCAGGTAGGTAGTAATTTTAATATGTCGATTTCATAAAATGAAGAATGAAGCGAAGGAATCAAATTTGCAAAGAGGTCTCTTTGCAAAAGTTATGCACCTTAACAGATGTTTGGTGAATTAAGGATGCATAACTTAAAAGTCACAACCAAACGGCTCCTAAGTATAGCAGTGCCAGAATAAAAAGTTCTTACATCTAAATGGGAATTTTCAATCCCAATAAACCTTCTCAAAAAACAAAGCCTTATTTGTCAACTTTGTCTCACATATGCTAGGTCTGCACTTGGAATGAATTCAACGGCAAATAACCATTTTTTTTTCTTTTTGAAACTTGCAATGATACTGTTTGGAACATAAAGCAAAAACATATAATACTACCAGATGCAGTTTGGAGTAATAAATACATGTTGTAAATTTAACTTTGCTAGAATAGTTGACTCTTCTAGTTTAAACTTAACAATGGAGACTATTCGCAAAACAGCATATGTTCCTATCGGGTATGGACAATGAACCACTATAAAACCGACCCAATAAACCATTCCGACAGAGTGCTGGACAAACCAAACAATGCAGATAAAGGGAGAGAAAAATAAAGCAGAGTCACTCACTACCAAACACTTAGTTTGACCACCATTATTATCCTCATTTCCTTTTTGCCATTTATAAAAACTCACAAATAAATACACCCACTATAGAAGAAAAGAGTTGTAACATCTCACACAGCAACAAGAGCTCATAAAAGCAAACCCTAGCTAACCCCTTTCTCTCTCTCTTTTCCTCTTTGCCAAAGCTTGAACAACATGAAGTAACCAACCTTCCTTATGTTATGAGAATCTATTATATAGATAGAAGAACTAGTACTATACCTAACTTCACCTTCAAGTGACAACTTTTTAAAGAAAGAAAATAAAGATGGCAACATTAGAAAAAGATAATATAAAAACTAGGTCTCTGATATATTATCCCCAATTGTCTTGTATAATGCCCCTTAAAAGTCTCTCAATATAGAAAAAGCATTAGAGAAGAAGCACCTCCATTAATAAACAACAACTATTTGACAACCCTTTCCTTTTTTTTTTCCTTTTGTTTTCCGCACTTTTTTTCACATGAGGGAGCAGCTGTTAGGATTTTCATCACTAAAGAAATTTGTGTAAGGGTCGGCGCCATGAGGATTGTGCATCATGGGTGGCGGCATGTACGCTGGTCGGCCGTACCCGTAAGCCATACCGGGATGTTGGTACCCCATTCCGGGATGACCATGCACGTGTGCATGTGCCGGCATGCCATGTCCATGGCCATGGCCATAACCATTCATCATCATCTGCTGTTGTTGCTGTTGTTGCTGATGTTGTTGTTGTTGCTGCATTAATGCAGCCAGGTACTGTTGTTGCTGGTACGCGTTCATTTCATGTGGCGGGCCACTCATCGCCGGCAGCCCCTGTGCAGCACCCATATTCCCCATGTGTGCCCCACCAGCACCTCCAGGACCAGCCATGGCCATGCTCATGGGCCCCATCTGCCCCATCATGGGTCCCATTTGACCCATCTGACCCATTTGTCCCATCATCATGCCATCAGGTTTTCCCATGGGCAGCTGGTGGTGGGGCCCACCGTGACCACCGCCGGCAGGATGGCCTCCATTACCTCCTTTCTTGCCACCTCCATTCCCCTGACCTCCATGATTTGGCTGGTTATTGTGTCCACCACTAGGACCACCACCGCCACCTTTATTACCGTTTTTACCCCCGTTCTGATTCTGATTATGATTCGGGTGCCCCTTCCCGCCACTCCCGTCTTTCTTTCCACCACCATTATTCCCACCGGCATTTTTATTCTGTATCGGTATATCCCCTTTCTTCCCATTATTACCTCCACCGCCATTATTACCACCACCTTTCCCCCCTCCAACCTGACCATTCACACTAACAGGTTTTACAATCTTTGGCTCATCATAGAAATCATCATCAAGCCCATCTAGATCATCAAACTCATCATCATCAAAGTCATCAAAGTCGTCATCGAACTCACTTCCCTCATCAAATTCATCATCCGGAGGCAGTGCAAATTTGACCTGTTTCTGATTGTCCTTACCATGATTGCCACCATTGTTGACATTAGGGTTGCCGAGAGGCGGCATTTTGAAATCTTTGAGTTGGGGAAGCTTGAGATCCTTGAAACCCTTCATCTGCTGCAATTGCTGGAGTTGTGCAAGCTGTTGTGGGTTGAGTGGCGGTAAGGCGCCCTTCGGAGGGAATTGGTCTAACTTCCCCATATTCCCATGTCCGGGATTCGCATTCGGATTTCCATTACCGCCTTTCTGAGATTTGGCCGAGCCTCCACCACCACCACCTCCACCATCTTTTTGTTTGCCACCTTCAAGGTTGAGCTTAGAGAATTGGTTGGCGAGGTTGTTTCCTTTCGAGGAACCCCAGAGCTCGGCATGTTTACCAGCCTTGTTGAGTTTTTTTATAATGGTGGCAGGATCAGCACTGCCTGTTACTGTCACTTTGCCTTGGTCGGCATCTATGGTTGTAGTGTACACACCTGAAAGGGTTTGCAAACCAAATAGTATATAACAAACTTATTCGAAAGTTCAACAAGTTGAGATCTTTGCAAAGATAGTTTTGAGTATATGGAAGTACCTTCTATTTTTTGAAGAAGCTTCTTGACCTTCTTCTGACACCCGTCACAGTGGATGTTTACCTTCAACACACAAGTCTGAAAAAACCCAACAAAGAAAAAGAGTGAAGGATGACAAGGTTAGTAAAACAGAGAAGAAACAGAGGAAATAAAAAAAAAATGAGAGTTCCAACGGTACAGAAAATAGGGTCTATCTCTTGATAGGAGAAGAAGAGAGAGAGAGAGAGAGACCTGTATTTTGAGGAAATTGGAGTCGTCTTTACTCATGGCTTCTCCACTGAATAGAGAGAAAGAGAGAGAGAGAGGAAGCGCGCAAAGCAAGCAAAGCGTTAACAGATCTGGTCAAAGAGCCCTTAAAATCAGGGGAAGAAGAGAAGGTGACGGAGATAAGAAAGTAAAAGAGGCAATAAGAAACAAAAACAGGGGGCTATTCTAATTATTGACTGCTCCGAGGGAAAAACATTTGCTTAGATAATGCTGAAACAGAGGAAAAGAGAGAGAGAGCGCTTAGTGTGTGTCTGAAGAAAACCTTTGCCTCTTAACCTCTGGTTGTTGGTTTTGAGAGAGAGAGAGAGAGAGAAGGAAGGCTCCTTTAGAATGGCAGAGCAACTTATATCTTTTCTTCTCTCTTTCGCCCTTTTACGTTAACCCACTTTTTGTATTTTGTTTTTCAAAACTTGGGGGATTTTTATTCCCTCTTTAATCCCCCTTCTTGGCCAACAAAACACTGTTAGAAGGGAATTTTGAGGGTTGTTTCCTAGGGAAGTATCTTTTGCTGTTGGAGAAAGACTTTAATTACAGTATATCAGCTTTTGATTCCCTCATAAGGTTTGGTAAAAAAAGAAAAAAATGCTAATGTATATCTCATGAGAAACCGCCTTTTTGTGAGATTACGAAGCATTTAATATTTCAAGCTTGACAAAATTGATCTGTCAGATAAAAATATTACTAACTAAAAAAAATCTGTGTAGGAAAACAAGAAATAGATATTACCTTTGTATTATTATCCTTTCTTTTGACACAAGCAACAATACTTAGAATTTAATTAGTACATCTAATTTGGATGGCCATTGTATTAAAACATAGTAACCTTATATATAGTGTCCTAAAAGAAAAATCATGAAAAATACATGGGTTACGTTACGCCGGTTAAAGTGTCAAAATAAATTGACTGGACATCCTTAACATAGCATGTGAGTGTTCACACTTATCCTTTCACATAATAATCATGATGATGAAGTTCCAAATGGAGTGCGCGCAATAGCAGCACAAATAATCATTATATTTTTTGGATAATAAAATATCATTATTTGTAAGTTTCAGAAAATGATTTGATATTTTTGTCCTAGTGGATAAAAAATGTGTAAATATCTCCTCAACGTATCCACTATGTGAGATATAATGTAGATAAACCCCACATGAGATGTTTATAGTATACTATTCAACTTAGTGATGAGGTGACAACTAGAACTTCTACATACTTTTATTAGTCATTTCAAATATGCTTTGTCAATGTCTCAATGGGCAGTCAATATATTACATTATACACACATAATTGACTAAGTGAGCTCACTGACACTGTATTAAACATTATTGTTAGTTTATTTCATAAAATAACATATGTTATAGTCAGAAGGAATTTGTCCAATAATACATAATATTGAACTTTTGAGGGGTTATATGAACATTTTGTAGTATCTGCCTTTTTTCTTCTCGCTGCGAGAAAAGTACACGGTAAGAAAATGTTATTTTTTACCGTTTAATCATGTACCCAGCGGACAGGCTGGTACTATGATTTCAGCAACTTCAAGAGAAACAAGGTGCGCTCACCGCCCTGTGAACCAAAATGAAACTCACGCGCTTGCATTGCCGCTCAAGCCTCTCCTCTTTCTTTCAAGGAGGTCTCCAGTTCTCTCTTTATTTTTAACCGCCATACATGTTGAAAAAAATGTCACAAAAAGGCAAAAAAATAAAAAACAATAGTAATTGTTAGGTTTAATTATTTACAAAAATATAATTATATTATAAAAACTTACGTTACAAATATTAAAGCTTATTAATCTAGTGAAATGCTTGATGCAATCATTGACAAGTATTTTTAGGTAAAAGTTAAATAAATATACAGTAAAGTTAAGAAGGTAAAAGTATTAAAAATAAATATATCAGTATAATTGTTTAGAAAGTTTCATTTTCTATACTCTATCTACTTATTTTGATTAAAAATATATCAATAAAAAAATTATTTGTATTTTTAATGGTTAAATTATTAGAGCAGTCTCAATTTTTGTTGATCAAAAACTCACAAAGCACTTCCTTCAAAAATCATGTTGAAGGTCAAAAAAAATAATGGAGGCATCCTTTGTTAATAAAATGGAGAAGAAAGGTAAAGAAGGAGAGGTGCGTAATGCTTGGCCAGAACGCGTGTTGTGGAACCGACTGGCGCAGTGTCAGAAGGGACGCGCCGGAGTTAGCAAGAGCATTTACTCCTCCATTTATGGGTCCTACACCCCTTCGCATGTGAATTTCCATAATTGGCCTTCATTCTGCCCAATTTTTCTCGTGTTGCAGTGGTCCTGCTTCACCGCACCAAGTTGCACCCCCAACTTTGTCCTCTCCGTCCTTAATCTGCTATATATTTCCATCTTCATCTATTATTATCGTTCTGACTTTTCAGTCCGGACTCCGGATGGTGTGATTTAATGCGAATACGCCATATTGACTCAATCACATCATGTTTTATACAAGAGTTAGGATTTGATCATATCAGTACAAAAATAATTACTTTGTTGGTTTTTAGACTGAATTATCTAGACCGCTAAACCGAAAGTCCAATAATCTCAACTCAAAATAAGCGCTAACACACGGGCCCTGATCAATATATTTTTTACATGGGATTTCATTTCAATTGAATTGATTTTTCAGAATTTCGTTGGATCTAATTATAAAAAAATTCTAACTAAATGATGCCAAATCCGTTCATTTTGATAAGAAAAAATTTCAATGAAATGAAATCCCATGTTATACAAAATGGATTTTGATCAGGGCCAAAATGTTTTTTGTAGATGTAAGATGATGGTCAATTTGGTTATTATATTTTGGTCATTGCTTTTGACTTATGCAAGAAAGAAATTTAAATTTAACATGTATTTAATGGTGATCATAGAACAAATTTATGGAAAAAGAATTTTACCATGCATGCAATTGTTACAGCTTGCTATGACGCCTATGAGTGCTTTGATACAGTGTTTGTATGCATGAACTCAATATGAAGATATTTGGTCTGTATAATTGCATTGCGAAAAAACGATAGTATGAGACTATAAGTATTAAATATTTAGCTTTTGGATGTCATTTTTTTGCATACAAATGACATTTACATGATACTAAAAGAAAATACTATATTACAATTCGAGATCGATAACTATTTTACAACATTATATTAGCAAATTTGTCAAACCATCAAAGTTGTATATAGCATATTTGTTTAACTTAATTACTTACCCTTATGATACATGTGCAAGCCGTGAGATAAACTTTGTGAATCAAGATTTTTGGGTTTAATCTAGATAACGAATGAGAAATGCATGTGTTAATTGAACAGAGTAAATCATAATAAATTTTCTCAAATGAACATGCTATAAATTGTTGCACGAAATAATGTTCTTATCTAGCTAGTTTTTAAAACTATGTATATATATATATATATTTTAATACCTACAATAATTAGCTTATCTTTTGTTTGATTTGTTAATTCATGTGGTTTTGTTCTCTTGATATATAGTAATGTATTATAGTTATGTCATGCTATCATTTAATGTCCCTTTTAAATAAGTAACTCAGTGGGACCGTAAACTAAAAAATAAACATTTTTGTTTGAGAACAATAGTATCCTAATTGAAAATTCTAAATACTGCTTATGCATGTGATTAATGACCAAATGAGCATAGCTTGCCACCGTCTTTAATGTGGTATCATGTTCCGAATGATTCTGTGGATATACATGGTACGAGTACATGTCTGTTAGTTACACCAAATTTGCTTAAACTCGCTGATCGTTTTAACATGCGTTTCTGTCTTGCCAATTCAAAACATTATGTTCGTATTAGTTGTGAGCTATTCCATTAATTCCCGCATAAATGGAGTTGGTTGTCGAGTCAATACCATAAACGTTTCGATGATTATATGTAGCTAATTAATTAACAAATACTTGTCGGCGACGGATGTAAACTGAGTGCGGAATGACGACAATTCAACACTGGATAATGAAAATCAGGACCTCTTACGAGCTCATCTGTCATGTGTTTGGGAATCACTTAGAAGAAGCTTGTCCGCGAACAAAAAAGGAATAAGGATTAACCAAACAACTCGCAACAAGCTGAACAAGTTGTTTCCGACCTTGTTCTTCTTTCAACTTTTTGTTGGAACGTACAAAAATACTCTTGTGAACTAGCTGCTCAAAACTAATTGTTCTAACTCATACTTTTGCCCAACACACATGTAACAAGATTTTTCGGTAAGAATACTTAGAAAAACATATTGATAAGTTATGCTAATATATATCTAAACCAATATATCTCTTTGAATACTCGCACAGTTATTTGGGAAAAAGATATATATTTTTTTTATTAAGACAAATTCAAGTTTCATTTGACTTTGTATTTTTTTTTTTTTTTTTTTTGAGAATGCACTTAAGATTTACTTTTGTAGAAACCGACAGCTAACAGTTACAATAATGCTTCATTGCAATAAGAATTACAAGAATTTCTTCAAAATATTTTTTAAAAAATAAACATTATGTGCAAAAGTCTAATTAAATCAACAGGTCTCCACGATGCTGGTCATAAAAACATGTCTAAAATATGCAAAAATAAAAAAAGAATAAAAAAAAAAACAAGTCAGCATTCAATCGCACTTGATAACAAAAATCATTAAATCTCGTATCAGCCAAAGTCTGTAACGAATAAACTCTATTTCCACAAATACATAATGTATTCTGACAAAAAGAAATTCTCACAGAAAGAAGACCAAACAAAACTGGATACATCATACAGAATTATCACTGCAATACATACCCAAATATACAACATGTACCCAACAGTGTAAAAGTAAAAATAACCATGTATAAAATTCACTAAAACAGAGAAACAAAAAGGAAAAAGAGGAGGCTGGAGACGCGGTAATGGGGTACGGATAACAAATAAAAATGCTCAAGCTCCCAAAATCCACGTCGACTAGTCACACCGAAATAGATGGATCATGGACGTACAGTTAGTGGATCTAGTTTCAGAGCCTGTTGTGATATCCTCATCTCCTTGTGGATCCAACGGTGGGAGATGAAGAGAAAAGCCAGCTAGAAGTCTCGCCGGAAACCTAGCTCGCCGGGAATGTAAATACCGTTCAATCCGATTTAGTCCGTCCTATCAGTCCTGTTTGTTCAGTCCGTCCTTTCAGTCCTATTTATTCAGTCCATTCGGTTAGTTCCCCTCCTAATCTCTCTTTCTCTTCCTTCCTTACTCGCTATCAAATTTTATTGTCTTCGCACATTTATGACCTACTATCGCAAGCCAGCTACCAATTCCTACCATATTTACTGACCTACTGCCTTATGTTTTCTCCCCCAATTAATGCTTCCCGTACTTGTCCATTTCTAAATCCTTTACCCTATATTACTTTGCTTATTACTATTTTCCACTCTATCCAATCTCCATTTACTACAGTAGTTTCTGTACAATACTTGACTCCACTTAATGCCTTCTACCTTTCTTTCACAAAGTCAATAGTGTGAAGTGTTTGACAAATTGCCTCAGAGAGTTTTTTAACTTGTTCCCAAAACCAACCATTAACCTACACCTTTGCACATTCCTCTTCTCCAATTACCATAAGAGACAACCAATTGAATATAGCATCATCCCAAATACCATGCTTAAAGCCAATCACTGCAGAATAGAAGAAATCATAAAGGCCAAGGTGATGAGTTATATTGCGTCGCCATTTTCACCATGAGAATATTATCTTGGAATTGTCGGGGAGCCAGAGGACCCCAAACAGTGAAGCACCTTGCAAACCTCCTTCGAAGCACCCGTGCTTCACTGGCTTTTATTTGTGAAACGAGGTGCAGTGCCCAGAAATCAAAAAGCATAATCCAAAACCTACCTTTGACAAACAGCATCATCATTCCGTCAAATGGTTTTTCTGGGGGGCTTTGGCTATTGTGGGATGATACAATTCATGTATTCACTATACAAACTTCAAAATTTTTTATCTTTGCAAAAATTACAATGGCGGGTGGGTTAACATGGAACATTGGCGCAATTTATGGAGATCCCCATCACAAATATAACCCGTACATTTGGGACTTGATTAAGCTGTTGTCTATGGAAAACATGGAGCCATTGTGTTGCTTTGGAGATTTCAATGCAGTCCCATCGCTGAGAGATAAGTACGGGGGTTCAAGAATTTTAAATAAAAATAATAGATCCTTTAGAGACTTACTCATGCAGGCGAATTTGATAGATCTAGGCTACAAAGGCCCGGCGTACACTTGGTCCACTAACTTGCACACCTCAAACCCTATGCACCAGAGATTAGACCGGGTAATCGTCTCCCCATCTTGGTCAGCCATGTACCCTGATGCCTTTGTAAATCACCTACTTAGGTTGCACAGTGACCATTGCCCCATTTTGCTCAATACATCAAAGACCTTCCCTCAACCTAAACAATTTCAGATTGAACACTGGTGGCTGCAAGTCAGTAGCTTTAAGGATGAATGCAAGAGATTGTGGCAGGAGGATCCTGATGTTAGCTGGGGACAAAAGTACCAAATCTTGGTTAGAGGAATTAAAGCATGGCGTAAGAAAATTAAAACGCCAAAAGACAAATTAAGAGAATTGGAGGAGAAAATTTTTAAGCAACAGATGGTGCCACCTCACCTACAGAACCTCAATGAAGAAATCAACTTGAGAAAGGAATATGAAGAAACAATGCAACAACTAGAAACTTATTGGCAGCAACGTTCGAGGGTCAGGTGGGCGTCCATGGGTGATAGGAACACAAAATTTTTTCACAATGCAGCGACCATCAGGAGAAGACAGAACTATATCACAACTCTGCAAAAACCTGATGGCTCATGGACCAGCACAGAAGGTGAGGCAAGAAAACTTTTAGTTGAATATTTTAAAAATCTTTATTCTTCTACAAGAGCCCAGCTAAATGAACCCGTACTTAGTTCATATATCAAGAATGAATTTAAAAAGTTGACAGTGCAAGCCCGTGACCAACTTAGGCAAATACCTAATGCACATGAGATCAAAACAGTATTATGGGCAATGGGACAGGATCGTGCTCCAGGTCCGGATGGTCTAACGGTACGATTTCTTAAGGAGATGTGGGATTTAGTTGGTCCGGATATTGTTAATAGGATAAAATGGGCTTTTACAGTTGGGATCATGCCACAAGAGTGGACCCCGTGTAATATTGTTTTGATTCCAAAAGTGGAAAATCCTCAAAAACCAGACCAATTTAGGCCCATCTCTGTTTGTTCAGTTTTATATAGATTGACCATGAAGATAATTGCGAGAAGGCTTGCACCATATGTGTCAGAAATCATTTCACCTGCACAAACTGCTTTTGTTCGGGGAAGAAGTATCCATGAAAATGTGATTTTGTTGAGAGAGATTCTCAATTCCTTTAAATCTAAAGATTTCAAAGAAAAAGCTTTTGCATTAAAATTGGATTTGAGGAAAGCTTTTGACACTGTTGAATGGGGACTGGTTCATGAAGTTCTTAAGACCATAGAAATGCCAGAAAACATAATAAAACTCATATACTCAGCCATGACAACAGCTAAATTCTCAATTAAATTAAATGGACGAAATGGCGATGGATTCTTTCAAGCATCAAGAGGGCTCCGTCAAGGCTGCCCAATGTCGCCATATCTTTTCATTTTGGCTGCAGAGGTGCTGTCTAAAATGTTTAATCTGGCTACTAGAAATGGGGATGTACAAGGAATTTCCTTAACACAAGATACAGAACCACTCACACATGCTTTATATGCTGATGACCTTGTAATCTTTGCAAAAACACAACAACAAGAGGTTAACATGGTTAAGAATATCATCAACCGATTTGGAATGATCACTGGGCTTAAACAAAACCCTGACAAGTCACAAATCTGGTTCAGCAAGCATGTAAATCAAAGGGAGAGGCAAACCTGTCAAACAACCTTATCAGTTCAGCCTGCACCAGAGTGTTCCACATACCTTGGCAATCCTCTCACGACTAAACAGTATACCAAAAGAAGTTACCAAAACCTTTTAGAAAAGATTCAAGGAAGGATGGCAGGTTGGAAGATGCACACTCTTTCTTTTGCTGGTCGCGTTGAACTAATCAGAACTGTCTTGCAATCGATCCCTATGCACACTATGGCCACTCAGCTACTGCCAACAAAGGTATTAAATGAACTTACATCAATATTTCGCAAATTCCTCTGGGGAAAGGTCAATCAAACTAGGTTTTTGGCATATATTAGCTGGGAGAAAATTTGCAAAACTTTTTCACACGGGGGTTTGAATTTAAAAGATCTTCACATTTTAAATGTTACATGGATCATGAAAATGCTCCATACTTTCTTGTCTGGAGTTCAGTCTCCGTGGGCCAAAATTTGCTGGGAAAAATACTGTAAAAATAGTGGGTTTTGGGTATCTAATCCGAAACGTGGGGACAGTGAAATTTGGAAATCATTTCATAAAGTTAAACAATATGTCAAAGATGACATATGGTGGGTTATTGGAGCGGGAGACAAAATTCCTGCCATAGGTCAACCATGGTACCACAATTGGTATGACGATAGACATGGCATCGCACAGTTTCCGAACCTAAAAGTCAGAAACCTCTTCGATTTCGACAACAACAGGTGGAACCTTCAAACCTACCAACATCTCTTCTCTCAAACATCCATAAACCAAATAATGTCTATCACACTAACCCCTTCCAATAACATTTCAATACCAGATAGGCTTATTTGGACCAGAACCAAAAATGGAAAATTTTCATTAAAAATCGCTTACCAGTTACTTACCCATACCCAACAACAAGTAGAAACAAGCCAAATATGGGAAACTTTCTGGTACCTCAGACGCTTGATCCCAAAAGTCAAAACTTTCATTTGGAGGGTAATGCAAGGTGCTCTACCGACCATGTACCAGTTAAATAAGAGAATTGGAAGAGTTTCAGCTATGTGTCCCAGATGTGCAATGGAAAATGAGACTGAGCAACATATGTTGTTCATGTGCCCAGCTTCGCGTGCAACCTGGTTCATATCACCACTAGCCATCAGAACCGAGGAACTCTCTCTTAACCTGCTACAGTTGTTGCAAGATATGTCAGGGATCTTATCAGAAATGAATATGGTGTTATTTTACAACATCATGTGGACAATATGGAAGTCTAGAAATAAATTCATTTTTGAAGGCAAGGAGGAAAATCCAACCAGCATATTAGCTGAAGCCATGGCCATCACCATGACACCAGTACTGAATGGAGCAAATTTAAAGAATATGAAGGCCGACTGTACAATAGTTCCTCCTCAAGTTACAGCAGTATGTATGGTGGATGCATCATGGGATGTAAGGGGCAAAGGAGGAATAGGGATTGCATTTTATTGCAGACAAGGTTTGCTACAACATGCATATTGTAAACCGGTCACAGCTTCAAGCCCTTTCCATGCAGAGACTTTGGCACTGGCTATGGCTCTTCAGCTGATTACACAAATACAAGCTCCAATGCCAATCATAATCTACACAGATTGCCAATCTTTAGTGCTCTTTTTAACAGAGAATGAAGATAGTCATATCCAAGATTGGAAAGCATCTAAAGCAGCATACCAAAGCAAAGTTGCAATTGAGGAAATGCAAGGCAATGTCATAGTAAAATACATTCCCAGATCTTTCAATGAAGTTCCGCATAAACTGGCAAACTATGCACGGACAAAGGGCGTCTATTATCAAGGTTTCCCTTCTACACAACTCATGGGAGAGCTGGACCTATGCCAGAGGTTGACAGCATTTTTTATTTTGTAGGATGTTGAACCTTTACATTTGTTTAACATTATTTTGTGTAACTTTAATATGCTCTGTAATGAACTCAGTTTCCCAAGGGAACGAGACATTTTCAAAAAAAAAAAAAAAAAAAAAAAAAAAAAAAACGGTGGGAGATGAAGAGAACTCTCCTTTTTGACAATTGAGCAGTTAAGCTGTTCCTGTCAAAGCCCCCCTACAGGCTACATCTCTCTGTCTCTGGGTCAATAGCCCATAGGCTTCAGTTTTTGGTCCTTTCTTGTTGGTTTTATTCTGTGGTCTTTTGTGTGCTTTTTCATTTTATTCCATTTATATAGCCTGCCATCCAAGTGTCCAACAACCCAGTTTGGTACATTTGCATCATGAGTTAGACCGTTAGGGGTAGCACGTTACTTATATCTGAATTTTTAAAATAGTTACCAATTTATTTTTTTATTGGACTAGCTAGCAAGATAACAATACTAGCCATTATTTTTACAATTACTCGTTATTCAAATATAAATCATAGGCTTCATTTGAAAATTATGATATCCATTTTAAATGGCTACCTTAGATCATTGATGTTGATTTAATTAATGAGCTAAGAATTTTTTCTGTCGAATTTATAATATTTCAAGTTTAATTTGTATATAATTAAAATGAATAAGTTGAAATTGAAGTACTATATATGTTGCATTTATTTTCAATAAGTTCAGTCTTCTTGATCTTATATAGAAAATTAATTAGCTTCGATTAAAGTTTTGTTTAAAACGTTTGGCTTTCTGAAGCAGATCAAGCTCTATGGTCTAAATTTGTTGTTTAATTTAAGTTATTCTAATGATTTATAGGTAATGTATACGAGCTGCCCGGCGAGACTAAGCTTGTTTTACCAATATAATGTAACTTTACATTATTAATTATGTTTCAAAATTTTTTTCCTTTGGTATACAATAATATGAAAGTTGAACAATAAAATTATATCACTAATTGTCCATGGTCAATACTAGCTTTGCTCCAATAAACATGCTCTCTTGATATTCAAAAAAAAAAACATGCTCTCTTGAGGCAACAACTTGATCCAATTCTTTGCGGCTAAACATATTCACCATAGAAGTTTGGTTAAGTTACAATAGATACAAACGAAAAGGGATGGACAGCATTTCAGGTTAATGGCTGAAATACCATCCTGATACTGCTGAAAGATCCATCTAAGTGTATACCTAAAAATTTTTGTTGTTTGTCTTGAAGATATAAAGAGAATCTTTCTTTATTTATCAAACATTTAACACTGACGAAATCGAAGTCATATTTATCATTTGATTAGAGGACGAAATAATAAAAAGTAAGAAGTCTAGTATAACTCCCCTAGTAAAGGCGAACAACATTAATTTTTATATTACTCATATAATAATGAATAACTAGAAAATTATTCTACTGATTTTTTTTTTTTGTGACGAATAGTAAATGGTTATTTTCTTTTGATGATATTTTGAAATATCGCGAAGATATCGTTTTTATTTGATTAGTGAATGGCATCTCATACCAACGGTTTAGTATGGTATTGTTTAGACAGATGGCTGGTGTATTATTTAGAACAAAATAGAGTCATTGTAAGAATAAAATATGATTTAATAAAGATCATAACTTCAATAGAGAAAGGAAAATAGGAATGATGTGTCAGTTGTGGGACCCTGATCTCGTGTTGCGCTACACGCCGTGTAGCGCACTCACGAGCCGTTCGATTTTGATCGGGCGGTTTATTTTTTTCGGGCCTAGGAATCTAGTTACATGCACGGAGCTCCCTTATCCATCTGATCAAAATCGGACGGCTGTGTGTTGCGCTACACAGGATTTGAATTCGTCAGTTGTGATAAAGCCTTTTATTTTATGGAAATCCGCAGTCGATCGGAAATCACTGCCCCATACGAATGATGTGTTAGTTTTGCATCTCTTCTCTCTCGTCATATTAGCTAATGTAACCCTTATAACTTGAAATATATGTTTTTGTTCAAAGCAGTTGCATCTCACCTGTTTATTCAATATATATAATTATCAAAATGGAAATATAAAATTGCAAAAAACAAAGTGCAATAATCTAAACTTCTTTGGAAATTTGTCAAGCTACCATTCGGAATAGTACCAACGGATGTATAACTGCAAAAATCAAGTGTCTAGTGCAAAGTGCCATAACATGGCCACAAAAGATCCCTCGAGTAATATAAGGATGTGGGGCAAGATGATGGTCTCATCTCTCATGAGATGCTATATCCATCATTAAGAAGTCACGAGCAGAGACAGTATGCCAACACTGGGCTTTCCCAGTGGTATGGCACTAAACTCTCTACGGAGAGTTCTGGGGTTCGAGTCCCACCATGGGGAGTGGGGCTGTGTGGGTGTGTGGGAGTGCCTACGGGCCATATATCAAAAAAAAAAGAGCAGAGACAGTACATCGGGACACAGTATTAAATGGTACATCTCTCCATTTATTAATACCTGGCCACAAACTGTGTATTAATAGCCTAATAGTTCAATCAGTACATGGAGACTGACTAGTTTATACCTTAAATCTGTCCTACCTTTAAATTATTTTAACTCTTCCATTCTCACAGGCAAAATAGTTCCCTCTCGGTTACCGCTAAACCTAAATTTTATTCATATATATACATCCGTGGTTCAATTGTACCATGTACCTTTAGTACCTATATGTTTCTTATTTTCTTGTATGACAACATCTTAAGATCAATGTAGAGATGCTCGTACTGAGTCTACACTTGACAGAGTTATGATGTTTATAATGTATTCGTAGGAATCGGATCCTCTGGACGTCCATTCTCTGGACGTTTGGTGGACGTCTAGGGATCTGGACCGTCTGATTTAATCTCAACGGCTCTAAGGGAACCCCGTGCATTCCACCACACCCGAAAAAAATATTGGCCCGAAAAAAGTGAACCGTCTGATTTAAATCGGACGGCTCCGATCAAGACGTCCACTGGACGTTTCAAAAAAAACGTCCAGAGGATCCCAATTCTGTATTCGTAGAGTCAGAAATGGAGAAGATGTGAACAGTATTCACATGGATGGACACGTGTGCACCTCGAGCTAGATAGCTGGAGACTATTGTCAGTGGCATTTAAGACTGGTGTCTTGCATGGATTGAAAGGAAGGGTTAGGTTTAGGGTTTGTTAATGGGGTCTGGAGATGGCAAAAGAGTACTTGACAAGTCTTGTTATTAGTAGGAGCTTCCATTTGCATGTGTAGGTTAGTTGATGGCGGGAGGGAATGTACCATGCTATAAGGTGATTAGTCAAAAGAAACTGCATCTTTCAGTTATGGTTTGATTTTTGGGTTTTTCTTTGATCCCAATAGAAATTTTTACCACAAATCTATAAGGACAAATGAGTAGAAAAATACTTGGTAATTTACTATATATTTTTCTAGTGCTTATATACATTCAAAATTTTTCGGTCTAATGTGTGCTTCACACTACCTCTTTAATTAGTCACTTGATAATTGTTCGTGACATATTGTTTTGACTTTTGAGCAAAATTCGGATGCCACAAATGCCACACTTTATTTTTTTATTTAAAATTTTTAATTTAAAATATAATTATCCGATCCGAACCGTTAATCTTGTTTATTATAACGATGGATGCGTTGTCATAAAATTTTATAATTTTTGAAGTTTATTTGATACTTGATCAAGAAGTTGAAAAATGAACATATTAGAATTAATCAATTATAGTTATTTTGATTCGTTAGTTTTTTATCCTTTGATCAAGCATCAAATAAACTTAAAAAATTATAAACTTTTATGATATCGCATCCATCGTTATGATAAACAAGATCAACGGTTCGGATCAGACGGTTATATATCAAATTTTAAAATTTAAAATAAAAAAGTAAAGTGTGACATTTGTGACATCAAAAAAATATGACACCAAAACCTTGCTCGTTTGTTGTATATATTACATAGCAAGTTTTCAAAATTCGAGTGAATTTTAATCATTTTTTAAAGCAATATTTGTTTCAAAGAGCGTGGAACTAAGCGATTGGTATAATTTGTTGGAAGATTTGGAATGTTAGAGGGTTGGTTTTCAATTGAGATTGAGAAGGTCGGTGTCGGTTGGAGAGCGGCAGCTGATAGCGGTGTTTTATTTTTTAAGAATTTGTATATAACATACAAAGATTTACCGTGAATAAACACGAAAACATTTTTTAATTACTTTTCTATATATAATAACACATTGCATGTGATAAAATAGCAATATACTTTTAAGGATATTACATGTCTAAAATGAACCGACGTTTAGACATTCATGAACTTGCTGATAATTAATCCTTCACATGAGAACATAATTTACTGTAGAACATTATAACCTGATATTATTACAATAATTTATTTATTCGACTTGTCATGACAGTTAGTTAAAGAGAATTAAATTAGGTACTGCTCTCAATTCTCATAATCCTTCAAACCTTTTTAAAGTATGTGCATGGACCATTCATTTTCCATCTGACAGGTGAGAGGTACAATTTACAGATCTTATGAAAGTTTTTTTTTTTAATGTAAATGACATATGTACGTTACATATTAATTTGCTTGTGTCGGAATTTAACTTGAACCAAATTTATAGTTGTCATCAAAATTGTCAGATCAAATTTAATTTTACTGTATATATACTGCGACCCTTTTTAAATTTTTTAACTTCCACAGTTGATACTTAATGATGTTACACCTCATTTGACTTCACTTGTACTTTTTTGACTACCTCTCTTGCAAAGATCTATGAGGTCCCCAACAGATTGATTTTTGGTCATCAGTCAGAGTAACACATTACATGCACAGTGGAAACTACAATATAGCTTTGAGTGCAATTGATAAGGTTTAGATTCCCATTGCAATAATTATGTCAAAGAGAGATTTGTTGAGCGTCTTGTCAACTTCATTAACCACTTTCTGATGAGTTTTGTTATTGAGGCCATGAGCATTTTTTCTGGATAACTTACAAATTAAAAGTTTAGATCTTATTTGGAAGAAGAAATTCCAACATAAAATGAATTCTGATGGCTATTTTGCCTGACTACAACTGGTGGAACGACAACTAACAGTGATTGATTTGTCCATCTGGATAAGTAAAAAAGTGACGGGGACATATTTTGTCATCTTAATTTTCTATAGAAATTATTGTAGCGAGGTGTTAAATGAAAAAGAATAATATATCTGTAAAAACAATCATCAAAATTAATTCTAAAACTAATTAATACAAATATATATAGTTTATATAAATAATCGTCTTATAATGACTATCATCTAGAGATATTTTTCAGCGTAGCTATATTGGTTTTAAAAAAATTTAAAATTTATGATAATAAAAAGGAACTTATCCATTTCACGTGAAGCTTACTATTGGATATAAATTTAGAATCTCATTATTTGAACAATTAGTTTATATTTGTGTGTACTATTGAATGTATAAAAGAAACAGTTTGCAATTTCAATTGAAATTGGCATAACTGGTTAAATTCAATAAATTAAATCTAAATGAAAAATAGGGGTTAAAACTAAGTAATGTCTTCTAATAAAATGTATTTATTGTTAAACTAGAGTCATTAAGCTCATCGTGTCAGCCGAGCTGATTCTAGCTCTAATTTAATTTGTTTATAACCAAGTCGAGAGTAAACTTTTATCTAAAGATCAATCAAATATACCAAGTTCATGCTAATTCGAACATCAGTTGAGCTTAGACGTAGTGAATTGTTACGAATTTTTATATTTATTTCATATTATCTTAAATAACAATAATTCCTTCTTTTCTGGGTTATAGTTTACTTACCAAAAGTTTATTTGTTCCATTATTAATTTGACAAGTACATATTTTAATACAAAGTGCATATCATGTAATATTAATATCCATATAATAAAATTGAATATAGATATAATTATAATTAACGCTGTATATTTTGAAACAAATTGGAGCACATTAAACAAAATAATTTTGAGTTCGAGCATATCTAATAAAGGAAGTCGAGCTTGAACTAAATTTAGATTAATCTCAATAGAGTAACGAACAGCACAATTCTCTTGCAACCTAACTATTACAGAGTATCCATCCTGCTTGGGGGGAAAAAAAAAAGCTGGAAACTACCCAAAACCTTACTAATTGAGAAGTTAAAAATAAATTCCAACTTAAGCATCCTAATTAAAAATAATAATAAAACTATCAGCCCAATTAAAATTCAACTAGAACACATCAATTTCATTTTAATGTTGTTTTCATACTCATTTAAACTGATTTCTTTTCTTTTAAATTTTATTAAATATAAATTTAGGACATTCTAGCTGAATACATCCGTTCAGGACATGAGAAAGAATCAAAGTCTGATAGGAAGCATAAAAGTCTGAAAAAGAGTATTTATTCCCTAGCTAGGGGGGTCAAAACAACGGGGCAGTCCGCAGTGGTCACAAATAGAGAAAACTGTTGCGACTCAAAAAAACAGAACTCAGCCCGTGTCTCTCGGTGTCAAGTGCAACTAACAAAAAAGGAACAAAACTCTACAGGGACCTCCAATTATGAACTCTCTTTAAATCCATATTCTCTGTTACATAGCCTACGGGTTTCTTTAAAATATATATATATATATATTCCCTGTTACATATTCCCAAAACATGTTTCGTTCTCAGATCACAGGTCTCTCCACGACTCATGAGTCATGAAAATAGTTGACTAATAATGAACTCTTATAAACGAATATTAGGAGAGAGAGATCATTTTTCAATGGAAGCATTGAAGTAGTGAAAAATTAAATTTAATATTTATTCTTAAGAATTATCATATAAAAAAGAATGCTAATTTTTAATGCTAACTTTTACGTTTTTGGGATTGATTAAGTTATAGTCATGTATTTATAGGAGCTCAAGTATAGAATTATTTAAAAAAATACATATAACCATAAAAATTTGTGAAAACATATTTGATGGTGAAAAAATGTACAAGACATTGCAACCACATTCTTAAGATTGGATTTGACCATACTCATGTATGAATTATGATATCCTCCAGTCAGAGATTTGTAACATGCAAGTTGTAGAAAACTTGTAAGAGAGTACATGTTCTGTTTCCATCCAGTTGTTAACTAAATACACTGTAGCTGATACCGTATATTGGCAAACCATGAGAGAATTTAGGCTCATGTGGTATTGCTTCATTACATGGACCCTCATGCACAGTTGCCATGCTGTTGAGCCCTGCAAGTCATGTCTGATTTGAGCACTCATAGATCCATTATGTGCAAGCAAATGGCTCACAGATTCCTCTCTAAGAATTCTTGTTTCTCTTTTCTGATCATAGAATGGCTTTATCCTTGTTTGTTAACAGTTCATTTCAATGTTTTGGCAGTTTGTGTTTTATATCCATCCTTTTAAAGCTAACAATTTTCCTCAAAGAAGTAACTATCCTATTGTTGGGATCAAATATCTAACACATCATTTTAAAAAACCAAGGAAAAAATTTTACCTAATAAAGATTTTTGTTTCCAATTTTGATATTTTGGATTTCATTAAGAGGAATGCGAATCTCAACGCAGATGAAAGGCTGAGAAGCCTCAAACGGTAATCATGTAACTTGAAAGGAAAAGGGGGAATGGCACAGATTGTTGTAGGAAGGTACTGCCAGTAGTACCCACAAAACAATAATTGAAAACCTCACTGAGTTGTGCTGTGCAGTACTGGCAAGGTAGTTCAAGGTTTTTTCCTAGTGATTAATGTTGCCAACCTCATTCATGGAAATATAAACAAGAACTCATACTTCCATTGTGCTTAATGTGAAAGACCCTTGTCAATTTTGCCAATAGTGGATCACTTTATACATGTTGGTTTCTAACAGTCATTAATATTGGAGCAATCTACATCAGAAAATTAAAATCAATCATAGGTTTTGAATTATTGCAAAAAATGGGGTACAACCATGCACGCAGTTATAGATTGCAATAATTACAAGTCATATTTTTCGGACTCAATTTTAGTTTTTAATAAAAAAAAAACTAAAACTTGAAAAAACGAAAGGTTCAAAGGGCTCTGGTGCAGGCATGTGCGAAGTATGTAAATTCGGACTATCCAATCGAATATTTTATGGATAGATTTTAAGTGCGCGGATAGTGTGTTTTTTTTTTTTTTTTTTTTTTAAAGTTTTTCAAGAGGAGGAAATTTTTGGCCTCCCACATCTCAGTTATTCTAAGAATTGTTCCCAATCAAATTAAGATGTAAAAAAGTTAAGTATCCTTTTTTTTTTCTCTTGCCTTCCCTTCTTTAATTTAAATCAGGAACAGAGTCTAATAGTTTAGTCCTTAGAAGAAAAATGGAGAGATCACTTGATGGCCGTCAAAAAAAAAAATGGATTCATCTTTCTTTTTGAGTTCTAATTCATTTTTTTTTCTAAAAATTATTCCATCCTAATTTGTAGTTTAAAATGCATATGTAAGTTGTAAAGTCGGTAGATTAGTTCTATTTCTGTAAATATACATTAGTTTTTATGTGTTTTTGTATGAACTTTTGGATAACATAGCAGATTTTGTTATGCTTGACACAAATATGTATCCAATATTTTAAATAATAACAGAGGCGAATCAAACTATGGTCAAGACATGTAAAATTATACTATAGTAACCCAAATAGAAAAAAAAACTCCGGTTCTAACCATTGTTGCACACATTGCTTTTCCTGCTTTCCCCTTCTATTGGTTCTACATTGTAGCCTTTGCTTAACTTGCCTTTATATTTTCTTTCCTACTTTCTTTCCGTTTTCATGTCTAATTCATACAACTTTATAATTAAAAACGAAAACCGGATGGTAACTTTTCTGATAATGATGGAGACTTCATAACAAAATTGCACTATTAATTTGTGGTTGTGGTTTTCAAAAGAACATAACACAATTTAAGGTATGAAAAATTAGCTTTCAGACTATAGAAGTCTTTTGGATGCTTTTCATCATTTCTGATACAAAAGCTATGATCTGAGGTTTCCGAAAAATAAGAAAGAAGTTATATCTTTTTCATACATTGAAGGTTCTTTACCATGCAGAGATGATATTCCCATGAAGTCCACCATTTCATTTAAATTAATTCATTACAAGTAATTAGTCCTTCTCTGACATGATAATCATATCTTGCACGCTTTCTCTACTCTAATCAATTTCTTCCCACAAGTGTTTGTCGTTCAAGTGGAATTATTAAGGTTTGTTTATTTATTTTTGTAAATTTGCACCACATATCATACATATGACCCCAATACCAACAAAAAATATGACATTTTCATACTCGGAACATAGTCTGAAATTTCAAACATGAATATGTTTGTAAGCGACCACTTGGGGGGTCATACATGTACGGATCAATTGCGTGAAAATATGTTCAATACGTCTTTTATCGTTTTATTCTTGACTGGCCATATATTTTAATGAACCCATTTAATATATTTAATATAATGTTCATGTCGTTAACTCCTCAGACTGAAATAAGAGGCTATCCTTCGTTACCATACGCTTCAAGTTTTTGTCTGTAACAACTATCTTCTTTTTTAATATTTAGACATGGCGATTTTACATAGGGATCTCCAACTAGCTAGAAATTTATAACAAAAATATTTTGCAATCTGCATTACATATCAAGTTTTTTTTTTTTTTTTAAATAGCAATCAAACACGAGTATCAATTAATTAAACTATGAACCCTTTCTGTTTTTCAATAACGGCCAGGTATTTAAACTTCTTAATTTGATTGCTTGCCCAAAAATCTAACTGTGACTGTCACTTAAAGCTTTTCTAAAAAAAGAGTTGCTGACTTTATAGGCTTATAGCAGATACGAAATCAAGAAAAACGCATGTGTAAGATGTTTTCTGGTACATAAATTATAGCGCGCAAATTTAAACTATAAATTGACAGGTTTTCGTTATGCCCCCCCCCCCCCGGCCTTTTTTTTTTTTTTTGAGAAATTGTTATACCCTTGATTGTATGGATGTCAAATGTTACATGAAGAGTGAGCGGGTTTTAATTTTGTATCTCAACAATGACCTTGACGTCAATCCGACAATTAATCCCAGAGCAGACATGCCAGCTAGGGCTGGCAACGGAATACCGTTGAAACGTTTCTGCGCACGTTCTGTCCAAGCAGAACGAGTGACGGAACGATTTTCCATGTCGTCATATAGAACGGAACGTTCCACGGAACGAGTTTCCATGCCGTCATGTAGAACGAAACGTGGAACGAAATGGTATGTATCGTGCACGTTTCAAATTCGTTCCGTCCAGTATTCTATATGGTTCCAATAAAAAAAATTGTGGAGCAGGGATATATACATGTCCCGACACACCGACGACACGCGCGAGACTTAAGGTTCAGCTTCAGCTAAGTCTGAGTGATCCTAGGGTTTTCCGCCCGCCTCTTTTTCCTCCCTGGCTCCCTCTTTCCTTCCCTGATTTCCTCCCTCTTTCCTTCCCTGATTTCCTCCCTCTTTCCTTCATTATTGCGCCGAATAACCTCGATTCTCTCCTCCCTCCATCACCATCACCTGAACTCCCTCAGTCTCTGTCTCTCACTCTCTCTCTCACAGTCTCACTCTCTCTTCCTTGCACAGTCGCACGCTTAGTACTGTTGTTTCCTTTTCTTGAAACAGAATGATGATCTTTGATCTCAATTTACCCTATAAATTCCTACCTATTTGTGACTGTGGTGGCTTGTGGCTGTCGATTTGTCACATGTTTCCACCAAAATAAAACTCCTATAATCAGATCTGTGAATTGTGATAATTAGAGGCTAAGTTGAAATGTGAGACGGTGACCGATCTGATGGCCAAGGCAGCACAGTCAACATTAATTGCTAGGGTTTGGGTCAGTGAAATGATGAGGCAATTGGTTATATATTGCATATTTCAAGGAAGTGAAAGGAGAGAGGCTGAGGCTGAGATTGAGAAAAGAGAGAGACTGAGACAGAGGAAGACAAAAATAAAACACAAAAGTAATTTTTTCTGTTAATTTTTCTTTAATTTTCCTTGATTAAGAGTTCAATTTTTGTTTCTACTCGTTTGATATTTTTTTTCTTGTTTGTGATTTTGAAGGAATTGAGGTTGAAATTCGAATATGGCAGAAGAACAAGTTCTTGAGCCTGACTTGTCAAGTGATGAGTATGATTTATGAACTCTGAACTTTGCTATAATCAATTTAATGCTTGTTATCAGCTTAAAATGCTTTATAGACTCGAGATGATTTATGTTGACATTGATTGAAATGCTTTAATGCTAGTTCAGACAGTATCTTTGTATCTGATTTAATGCATTTAATGCTCTAATCATTGAACTGGTTTAATGCGACCCAATTAATTAGTATCTGCTCTAATGATTGATGATTTAATGATTGGTTCTTTATTGCTTGTTGAGACAGATATTTATATGCTCTAATTACTGCTCCACTTTATTTTTGCTTGAAATTGAGAAACATTAAAGCACAAGTATCTGGTTTAATGCTTGAAAATGTGTAAGCATTTATTTATGTTTTTGTACAACTATTATTTCTGAGAATTATTGTTTCTGATAATTACTTTTTTAGAGAAAACCTGTTATTTTAATTTAATGATTGAAAACGTGTAACTAATTATTTTATTATTGCTCAAAACTAATTCAAATCAATTTCTTAGATAAAATTTATTTTTGCATGCATGTAAAGCATTTAATGCTTGATAATTAGTGTTTCCTTCTTAATTGTTGATATCTGCATGCATGTAATACATTTATTACGTTGCTAACTTGTTATCTGAATGCTAAATGCATGATATATTTCTGATTATGTAATATATCTGTATACATTTAATGTATTTCTCTCTTCATAATATTAGAATGGAACCTGGGATAGATGGTGAAACCCATGAACAAATACAACAAATTCAAAATGATGCTCAAGCAGAAACACATCCTCCTCCTCCTGAACAAACTAGTAACAAGAGAAATACAAAAGATCACTTTAAAGCTCCTGTGTGGGCTCATTTCAAAAGGGGTGAGGTTTGTGAGGATGGTAGTTACACTGCCACGTGCATCTATTGTGGACGTGTGTATCCTATGGGTAACCAAAGGGATACTGGCAATATGAGAAACCACATTAGGAGGGGTTGTAAGAAAATGCCTCCATCAAAAAGGCGCAAGCTTGATGCTCTACAACAGCTCTTGCAGGCTAGCAGAGATAAAGGTAATAGTTGAACTTAACTAACTTATTCTTTATGTTGACATTGATTTCATATTGTAACTTTGATATGTTCCAATTATTAGATGGCCAGGCCACAGTTCAACCTGGGGTGTTTGATCAAGGAAAGAGTAGAAAGAGTTTGGCTAAGTGTGTTTCTGCACATGACTATCCTTTCAATTGTGCAAATCACTACTTCTTGAAGCTATTCTTGGCTGATTTATGTCATAGCTTTAAATTACCATAAAAAAATACAATCAGATCTGATTGTATGAACCTTTATGAGGAAGAGAGAGTTAACTTGTATGCTTTGTTGGGTAAGCTTGATTGTAAGTTCAGCTTCACTAGTGATTTATGGAGTTGCAAAGGCAGAGATAAGGGGTTCATGTCTTTGACATGCCACTATATAGATGAGAATTGGGTGATGAGAAAGAGAATTATTGATTTCACAGCCTTGCCATCTTCCCATACCGGCAGGCATATTGCTAATGCTATTTATGGGAAATTAGTTGATTGGAATTTGGATAAGAAAATATTATGTCTTGTCTTGGATAATTCATTTGCCAATGATGTGTGTGTAAGAGAACTATTGAGCACAACCCCAATTAAGAATATGCTGCCAGCAGATGGTGCCATTTTTCAATTGAGGTGTGGATGCCATATATTAAATCTTATAGTACAAGATGGCTTGGATGTTTTATCTGATCAGATAATAAAGATTATAGAAATCATGAAATACATCAGGCATTCACAACAAAGGATGGAGAAATTTAGATTGGCAGCATCTCAGGTCATTGTGGGGACTTTTTCGTCATTTCTCGAAGAATAATTGGGTTTCCTCAAGAATGGGAATAAGCCTTAGATTCACCCCTCACGAGTTTGAATTCACGTATTATATGACTCTTGACAACAAGAGAACACTAACGGGAACCCACTCTCATGAGGGTTTATTAATTTGTGGATCCTTTCTTTCCAATAGGAGCAAGCCCCTATTGTTAATTACCCCGTGACGAATCACGAGAACCTCTGATTAAGGGATTCGAGGAATTATATGTCGTAGGCTAGAAAAGTTGTTGTCTCCATTTACTTTAAGATTGAACTAAACTCAATTGATGTTACCAAACTTGGTTGACGGGGCACAATTGAGAATTTAAATGATTTATTTGCTTTGGCTTAAATCAGACTCAATTAATGGTACCAAACCTAGTTGGCGGGACCTAATTGAGGACATTTGTTTTATCGGGTAGGTTTTGAACGGTAGCTTGATTTTGGCAGTTTGTAGAAATTGGTTTCTGATCGTTTGATGACTTATAAGGACAAAAAGATTTTGGATTTTATTCCTGTGACTGTGTGAGTTGCTATAGGAATTGGTTCCTGGGACTGTGTGGATCGCTGTAGGAACAAGGAAGAATTTAATTCCTGGAACTGTGTGAGTCGCTGTAGGAATTGGTTCCTGGGACTGTGTGGGTCGCTGTAGGAACAAAAGGAGGGATTTAATTCCTGGGACTGTGTGAGTCGCTGTAGGAATTGGTTTCTAATCGTTTGATGACTTGTACGGACAAGAGATCTTGGATTTTATTCCTGGGACTGTGTGAGTCGCTATAGGAATTGGTTCCTGGGACTGTGTGGGTCTCTGTAGGAACAAGGAAGGATTTAATTCCTGGGACTGTGTGAGTCGCTGTAGGAATTGGTTCTTGGGACTGTGTGGGTCGCTATAAGAACAAAGAAAAGGATTTAATTCCTGGGACTGTGTGAGTCGCTGTAGGAATTGGTTCCTGGGACTGTGTGGGTCGCTATAGGAACAAAAGAGATTTGGATTCCAAGGGCTATGTTGGGCCGCCGTAGGAATTAAGGAGATTTGGATTCCAAGGGCTATGTTGGGCCGCTATAGGAATTTGTTTCTGAAAAGACGATTCGACTTCGCGTTAGCGTTGATCTTGATCTCGGGGAGTGACTTTTCTTTACCTGAAGAGGTTTTGGCTTTGACTTTGGGTATCGTGTTTTGACTTTTAATTTTCTAGTGTTTCTCTTTAGACTTTAGTGATTTTTATTATTTTTCTTTTATTTTGATTTGAGAAATTTAAAGGTTTCAAATTCATTTTTACATTTCTGAAAATACTTTGAAAGTACTTAGTTGAAAATAGTATTTTTGAATATTATTTTTAGTGTTGGATTTATCTAGGTTTTACTTTTTAAAATTTTATAAAAGATTCAATGAAGGTTTATTATGTTTATTTTTTTTTTTTTATGAAATTCAATTTTATAACGAAAATATTTCAAAAATATAAAAGGCTAATATTTTGAGAGATTTTGATATTAAAATATCAGTAAATCTAGATTCTACAGATTTTTAGAATTTTATAGATATTTTATTTGAATTTTTCTGAGTTTCCTACTATTTTTGGTAATTTTTCCAAGTTTAGGCTGATTTGGCATTTTTTGTTGGGCCACGTGTATAAAAAGTTTGAGGTGGCTGTTGGTTGAAATTAATGAAGTAGCTGTTTGATTTAATTGAATTGGGCTTCTTGCAAAGAACATTGGGCTGCAATAGTCTTGGACTTGTTAAACGAATTTCCTTCCTAATCCAAATTTCATTAAAATCTATTAGCCTTCATGTAGCGGATAACAGAGGAGACACGAAATTTTGGCCGCAAAGAATCAAGGAAGACTTAGGCGCTGAATATAGACTGAAGAAGACGGGTTCCGTTTCTATTCATTAACGGGCTCGTAAATGACAGGTTTGGATCCATTAACGATTCCGGCGGCCGCAATGTCGGAGGAAAGGTTCTAGAGCATCGTGGCAGAGAGAGGGATACGATTATGGGGTCAGCTGATGTTGCGTCGGCCTCTAATGGCGGGGGAATGGTCTATGGATACGGTGGTACAGGAGGTGATACCGTGGGGTTTGCGAGAAGCTTGATTGTACCATAAACGGATCCTATGGTGTCGTGGGAGTGAATGGAAGGCGTTTGTGCATCTAATTTGGTTCGCGTCTATCCAATTTGGTAGCTTGATCAAAGATTGATACAATGAAGGATGAAGGGTGGCACCGAGATAGATCTAGCTCAGCTTAAATAATGAACAATATGTAACCTTCTGCATTTATACGTGTGCACTAATTGTTTACCAATGCTATCTCATTAACAATTTATTTACAAAATGAGCCTATTGCATCTTGGGACAGTGCATGATTTTACCTTGCGCTTCATTTTTTTTATTTCACATGGTCTGGTACAGAAGGTCCACCTTATAGTTTCATGTAACACTAATTGATTCAATATGCATTTAATTCAGTATAGTATGTTCATATATTCCATTGATAAACAACAATCGGCAGCAGTGTTTGATTTTTATTATGCGTTTCGTTTTGCATCTCATGTGTTCTGGTACAAAGGCAACATGGATAAATGGTACTATTTTGACCATCCTATATTACTAATTACTTTCTCATGTGCGCTTATTTGACTCAACCTGAATCATGTACATCATTATGTGCTTCCAACTATTATCATGAGACAACTGATTATTAGAATATATATATTTCTTATATAAGCGTTCAATATGACCTTGTGGAAAGATGTAAGTCACTTGAGAAAGAATAAATCAAAATTAAACAAATTGCATTTAAACAATCAAGATATCTCATGCAGCGCTTATCTTGAGTCAACTACTGAACTTACCCACAGCATGCTATATTTAGGGATAAACAAAGCTTAAGCTACTTCCAACTAAAGGATCCATATTGAAGAAAGTTTTCACTTGAGTCCAGAAAATTCTTGACATTTCATTATGACTTTATGCTATTTCTAAAATCTGAGTCCACTATTCTGTCAAATCATGATACACAAACAGCTAAGCTTCATGGTCACACTTGTATAACTTATTCCAGGGATATTCTTTTATTATTCTGTAACTTATGGGCGCCTAGTTTATAAGAAAAAGGTAAAGATCACGGGGTCCAGATACTATCCAATTTAATATCAATCTTCAATTTTATGCATTCAGGGGTCCAGGATTCTTATATAATTGCAAGAAACGAAATAGAAATGGTTTCAGCAAATCAACTCGAATGGCAATAAAATTCATTGAAACTGAACTTATGCAAACCTGGAAAGAACCTGAACTGAAGGACAGTGCTCACTGGTGTGTTTCCTTGGCCATGGATTTAGTCACATTACACTTTAGCCAAATTCTCTTGTCTTGCCAAGAGAGGGTCTTAACACAAGCTAAGTCAGTGCTATGCTGTGACTTTAAGCTTGATTAGACTAATAGCTATTCCATGAAGACTGATGCTGCGTTTCAGACCTCCATGAAATTGCTTTCCCGAGCTCACCAGTGAGCATAGCCATCTCATGAAAATTGATGCTGCGCTTCAAATTTCCATGAGACTGCTGATATTATTTTCTCTAATAACCACAACTGATGCTGCGCTTCAGATCGTGGCAGTAGAGGTTGTTTATTACTGACTTTGATTAGATCGGAGGGAGAAGAAGAGAAATGACATATGCAAAATGACTGAGCTCATTGAATCAAGAATAAAGCTTAATCAATCAAGAATAAAGCTTAATCAATCTGATCAGCTCGCATTGTAAACACTAAGAGTAGTATCTATGTTACAATCTCGATTGATGCTGCGCTTCAAATCGAGATTATAACCTAATTCACTACTTGGAACTAGGAAGGGACAGTATCAAACCAATTTTCAAGAAAAACTGAACTTAAATCAGTGAATTGCACTCAAATTGGCGCTTTACTTCAAACAAGAACGTGATTGGGCAAGAAGGAGAAAGAATAGGTGAGTAACTCCAGATCTTGACTGATGCTGCGCTTCAGATCGAGATCATGGAGATTGACACAAGAGAATTGATCAATATTAGACCTTAGCTGATGCTAAGCTTCAGACTAAGGTCCAGATTGTACTAATCGGCTAGAGATCAAATAACAGGTGAATCAAGGAAATTAACAAAGGATTGAGCTTAATCAAACAACGGAAGAACTCTCTAACTGATGCTGCGCTTCAGATTAGAGCTACGGATGAAAGCATTGAATCGAGAAGAGGAAAAAAGAAAGATGCAATCACGGTTTTTTACCAAAATTTCACATTTCATTCAAAACTTCGAAATTCTTACAAATTAACTTCACCTGATTACCTTCTTTCTCTTACAAAATCGCTTCTAAATTGCCTCTTTTCTCTTGCTTTCCTCTCTCTCTACCTATGCACACCAGGTGTTTGTGTAAATGCCTAATCTATTGCTCTCTCTTCCTAATGGAGTGTGTGTGTGGGAAGGGTGATCTCTGACTTGCCAAGAACTGCCTCGCCTCTTCTCAAACTCGGCTATATATAAGCCATCTTCCTCGCTTCTGATTGGCTGGGGAACTCGCCAAAAGCCCGGCGGTTCGGCCTAACAAACTCATTCCAACGACTTTCCGTTGGAGCTCCTCTTCTCTTCATTTCTTCATTTTGGTTGGTATTGGTGTATGATGCACCATATAATTGTTGTGTAGGTTCAGCAGTTTTCGCCTCTTTAGGTCTTTGTATTCCAGGTACACCCGAATTCAATTCACGAAGGGGTCACATTTTAACCCAGCGTTTCTTCGCGACATTTCCTCTAGTGCTTTTTGTATGCATCTGGTTTTCATGCACCGTTCGCATTTCTCATAACTCATAGCACTTGGTGTATGAAGAAACAAGTGCAGATAACATTGAGGCGGGAGAAGGGATTTTAAAACCAGCGAAATTGCCCATCTATCCCAGATCCCCTGCAATGGATGCACGCGCCACATTCCCTTGATTTTTGTGGGATTTTTTCGACATTTCATTTAAAATAAACCATTTATTTTGCTGCCAAATGAAAATAATTTATTTGAGGGCCTTCCCAAGGGTATTTTTGGATGAAATTTTGTGGGTAAGTTCAGAAAATATGAGTAATTTAATGGTTCAAAGGATTTTGTGAAATTACTCATGGTATATTTTTTGGTAATTTTATAGGTTTCGGGGATTTCTTTGCATAAAATGGGACTTCTGTGAGGCCTCTAGTCATTCTAAGGGCACCATAATTTTTTCCATGCTTCATTGTATTTTTGGGTAATTTTCCATAATTTTTGGAGTTCGTTTGGTATTTTCCATGATTTTCTCAATCTCTTTGTATTTATTATTCATGAAATTTGTATAATTATTTTCATGAATTTGGCCTCATAAAATTGGGTCAAACAAATGCCCCCCACTGGAGTTGGTTGTGATAATTCTGAAATGGGAACAAGTGATTCCAGTGGCCTCTCTTCTTGACCCCTTTTGCATGGTTGAATGGTTTTCGTCAGGATTTATTCTTGGTTTGTAGATATGAGTGTGGGATCTTGGTGTTCGTCGTGAAATCTTGATTGCCACGCTTGCTTGTTCATTCTCTTGCATTCCTTGTTGCTTGTTATTGTTGTTTGTTGCCTTTATGTGTGTCGATGCATGTTGACTTGAGCCTTGATGCTTCAGGACCTCTCTTCATATGTCTTGTTTTGTATTTTTTTTTTTTTTTTTTTTTTTTTTTTTTTTTTATGAAAGCACAGGGCTCTTTTTTTTTCTTTCAACTTCTATTTTCTCTTCCACTTCATTTGGACTTGGGCTGCACATGAGCCCGAGACTCAATTTAGGCTGGGGTACTTTGGCCCGCTCCTATATTTCTTTGGGCATGGGCTCATATGGGCCTGTCGATGTTTTGAATTCAAATTTTTGGCCCTCAAGCATTTCTGGCTCTTTGTGTGCTTCGACTATTATACGGTTATTGCGCATAATCAACCATACAAGCAGTTTCTCTCCCACGATGTGCCTTTTGATTTCTTTTCCACACCTTTATGCTGCATGTTTCCACTACTTGGCAAGTAACGTCCCTGACTCCAGGAGTTTATATAAACTAGGGCCTCATATCATTCTTCTCATCCCATCTTCAACATCATATCCTTTGTGTCTTTATCACATCTTTCATAGCCTTTCTCAATCATGTCTGTTCATAAGCGTCCAAGAGACACTATGGGTTCCTCTTCTTTGTGTATTAACCCCATCGTGTCGAACTGGTCCTTTGCCCCAGACAACCGCTATCTTTTTCGTGATGAGGCGGCTTTTGACAGCTATAACGATGACATGGGCCGTGATGAACGACCCGTGGCCGAGTGCTTCTTCTTTCGGCACGAGAGACGCATTCCAGTAGAGCACGTTAATCTTATCCAGGATTGGCTTGATTCTTGGAGTTTGCATGGCCTGGTTGGTCTGGATAATCCTTATCATCCCCGCATCACTCGCCTCTTTTATGCAAATCTCCATATCTCCTATGATCATTATGGTAACCCTTCGGCCACTTCTTATCTTTTTGGGCAATTCATGACTATCACTGCTGCTAGTTTGGCCGAATTTTTGCAAGCCTCAAACACGCTGGCTGGCTCCACCACATATGCCTTTTGTCGCTGGCCACGAGGGTTTGGTAATTACCCAGAGTGTCTCCGTTGGTTCAAAGCAGTCCCCGTTGAAGGGGATGTCGAGATGTCTTCCACCGAGCACCTACCCGCTCTTCATAGGTATTTCTAGTTTTCATCTTATCATGTCTATTCTCTTCTTTATTCTTTTCTACCAGTTTTCTCTTTTATCTCTTCTCATTTACTTTCCTTTTAGATTTCTCTTTATGGTGGTGGATGGCATCATCTTTCCTCACGGAGCCTTAACCAACTATGCTTGCCCGGGGAGTTTATTCTATCTCCGTCACCTCATTCAGAAGCATCATCCCATCAATTTGGGTCACATGATCATCTTCCATATGCATCAAATGGCCATGGCCTCTCATAGTCACAGAGCTTTGCCTTATGGCCACCTCATAGAAGCTCTTATGCGCCGTGCACATATCCCAATCCCAGAAATGTTGTGGGGAAATTCTATCTCTGAGGCTCATGTGGCATATCCTCGCAACCTCCTTGACTTGTTTGACTGCACAGGATGGGTGGAGTCTTCAATGAATATGCTGGTTCCTGATCCCAACCAACCCATCAATGAATACATCTTGGCCCCCAACGCTGAGCCTAACCAGTACAGCCCGGTGAGGGTGGATTCTCCTCCTGCTGACGATGGCTCTATTGCTCTAGCTCTTGAGGTTCCTGCCCCTGTCTCAGTTCAGGCTCTTATCGACCAGCGCTTTGGAGAGTTAAGCGCTCGCCTGGAGGTAATAAAAGGGATGCTCCAAGGTATCACCGTCACTCTTAACAATTTGGGAGGCGGTGTTGCAGCGGTTGCGGTCCCGGAATAGGAGGGGCCTTTTCTTTCTGATTCTTTGTGCCTCATGCACATGTATCTTTATGTTTTCTTTAGTTTGTAATAGGCCTTTCTTTTCCTTTATTGTTGTTGTTGTACCGCGTCCTCCTTGGACTGGTTATATGTGTATACCTTTATGATAAATGAATGAAACCTTCCTTTCACTTTGTTCCCTCTTTGTCTTTGTTTCTTTCTGATGTTATGTGGCTGCCCCAATGTGGTTGATTGCGGGCGCTTGTCCCAGCATGGTTGACAATCAGCTCTTGCCCCACGATAATTGATAACCGATTCTTGTCCCGGACTGGTTGATTGTTGGCTCTTGACTTGTAAGGTTCCATCATTGATTGTCGATATAGTGGTCAGGAACATTGAGGCTCTTTATTGATCACTATATTTATAGATACCAAATACAAAGCGTTATGCTCGTTTTGATGTTTATGAGTCAACATTGAGGTTGCCCCTTTAGAAAATAGAACATTGAGGTTCTTTAGTGTCTTTTCGACATTGAGGTCGATATAGAAGGCATGAACATTTAGGTTCTTTATTGCCTATTATACTTTTAAATATCGAATACAAAACTTTTATGCTTGTGCGATATTTAAGGATCGATATTGTGGTCGACAAAAGAAGTAACACTGACTTAATGTCGGTGGGGGATGGGTGCCCTCAGATAGCTTCATAGGGCGGTGCCTTAATGCCTTCAGACGCCACACAGGCTTCTTCATTAGGCATAGGTGTTTTCAGAGAACCACTAAGGCTCTCTTCAACACGGCTTCGCGTTCTCTGGGACCCAAGAGTCCCTTCATCGATCACGGATTTGTTGGGTAAAAACTTTATTTTCGTGCATTCGGAGACCACACAGGTCTCCTCAACACGGGTGTCCTATCAAACTACGATATTTGGCTAGTGGACTTTGTGGAGTTAGGGATATTTCTCACCCTCTCATTGCTCACCCTCTCATTAGGTATAAGCACTCATTGTAATGTCTCTCAATCGGCATTGGCGCATTGACACGGCATTGGCGCAGTGAACATAGGGTTTTAGGATTTATGTAAATTTTTTATGGTTTTGGGTTTTGGAATTGTTTTATTGAAGCTTTGGCCGACTTTATTCCTTTAGTATGTTCAAGACTTATTGAAGCCCTTTATTAATGGCATATCATATATTTTGTTGGTTATGGTTATGGGTTTATTTTGGTAATGGCATTTATTTATAGTGAATTTTTGGATTTTGTTGAAAAGATTCAAACTTTATAAAGATCTCAATCTACTGGTGATAGGATAGCGAACGATTCAAAGTGATTTTAGGTTTTGGGTTTTGGTACATTAGGTCTTATAACATAGGATCATATCCTACTCATGTGACGCGGGCCTCTGGAGGACGTGTTCAGGAAGAGATATTATGCCCTTTCGGTATTGTTCCTCAATCCAATCTTTGAATACCCAACAATCTTCCACCTTATGCCCCAAGATTCGATGATAGACACAAAAATTAGGATCATTTGACTTCTTCATATCATCTGGACGCTTGCATGGTGGCAATTCGAACATACTTCTGAACTCGCAAAATAGCTCTGAAACTGCCTTCTTCTTGAAAGAATATGGTTTACTTGTCAATGTTGCTAATGACGGGAGCGGTTTGGGATTGTTATTAGAGCTACCCTTGGCTTTTGGTGCATTTGAGCTTGCGACCATTCGTGTCGGGGCCATCCTTTTACCCTCACTTCTTCTCTTTTGGCCATTTGAAAAGTGGTCTTCTTGTGGAGGTCCTACTCTTTCCAACGCGCATACCATCTCAATGAGTTTTTGGTAGGAGTTGATGTCGGCCGTAATGAGATGCCGTTGTATCCATGCTTCTAAATTTCGCAACAAAATCCCAACTCCTTCTTCTTCTGGTATTTGGTATTCGCACTTAATGCTCATTTTTATCCACCTATTGACATATTTGGAAACGCTTTCTCCTTTTCTCGATTTTTCATGTAGCAAATCGGCCATTGTTACTTTTCTCTCTTCAAACCCTGCACTCGATGTTCTTTTGAGCTTTTCATCTTCCCCGAATACCACTTTTGGTTTGTTCTTATCTCCTTTTGGTTTTGGCATGTCTTTTTCATCTTTTTTATCCAAAGGTTTCTTAACGAGCTCATCCTTCTTAGGTGGTGAGTCATGCTTTCCATTGAAAAATTCATCATACAACCCTTTCCTTTGAAGGAAGTGCATAAGATTCGTCCATAATGATGATTCTTCCTCCCGTTTCTTCTGTATCTCCTTTAATTTTCTTTTCACCCTTGATAACTCATCATCTTTTGATATGCATTCCTTTTCTTTTTCTCCGCCGCTCATCTCTTCATCACTTATCCCAGCGAACGGGTCATCTTGATGATTATGGTGGACTTCGTCACCATCTTGTTCTATCATTGCCACTAATGGCTCAAAGACTACGCCCCTCTTTTTAGTCGTGTCATTAAAGCCATGCATTTCTACTTCTTCTTCCATCTCAGCAGATTGTACATCACCCTTGATCGTCTTTTGCACACCATCCTGAATGTACTTGACACATTGATGGAGTGTTGATGGGACTAAGTGATTCTCATGTATCCAGGGCCGTCCCAATAAGGCTGTATATGTGGTACTTGACTTAATCACTTGAAATTTTACCCATGTTTCTAGCCTCCCAAACTTCATAGGAATCACGATAGCCCCTATGACACGCTCAGACTCCTTATTGAACCCATGGACATAGACATTCTCATCAACCAAGTCGTCTTCTTCAAAGTTTAATATATTCAAGGTTGTTAGTGGCATAATGTTGACCGATGCCCCTGTGTCTACCATTATTCGGGTTAACCATACTCCATTGGACATCCCTGAAATTTGTAGCGGCTTGTTGTGATAAATCGTGCCAAGTGCTAGGTCATTTTCTGTGAAAGTGATTTGGACGGGAGAGTTCATCTGAACTGTGTTTGACTCCGAGGTTTTAGGCACATGATTGTTTGTTTCTTCAGATTCCTCGTACCGAATCACATTACACTCGACTTCATTGTTTGAGTTTCTTCTTCTAACAACCGCATAAGTTTGGGCATGTAATGCTGGATCTTGCTTGAATGTATCGGGAATGGTCAAGTACCCCTCCTTGATCATATCCTCGATTATTCCCTTGATCTTAAAACAATCATCCGTTGGATGCCCCAACACTCGATGGTAAGCGCAATACTTTGGATCATTGGTCTTGTATTGCTCTTCTGGTCTTTTACACGGTGGCAATTCTATGGCCCCCATTTCTAGCACTTGTTTTAACAGGGCTTCTGTCTTTTCCTTTCTAAACGAGTATGGCCTATTCAGTCGCTCGGCCAAACTCTCAGTGGGATGGTTATTCTTGTTATTATTGTTGCCCCGACTATTTCGACTCACAGGGGCCTCATAAGTTCTTTCATGCCTTTTTCCCTTTTGATCATTCCAATTGTAAGTGGACGATGTCTCCTTTGGCGGTCCCATATGCACCACCCTTGACACACGTGTTATCAGGTTTTCATAAGTGTAAATGTCGCTACCAGAGAGCGACCTTTGTATCCAATCATCCAAATTTCTCAACAAAAATTCCACAGCCTCACTTTCGGGCATTTGGTGGGTGCATCTTATGTTTAAGTTTCTCCATCTGTTAATATAATCGAGGGCCCCTTCCCCCGGCCTAGGTTTTTCGCATGCCAAATCGGCCATCGTGATCCTTCGGGTTACCATAGCAAACTTAGCTCTGAATAATTCCTCCATTTCGTCCCATGACTCCACCGAATCATTCTCCAATGAGGAATACCACTCAAAAGCGGGACCAGTCAAGCTTTGGGAAAATTGTTTCAAGAGAAGGGCTTCATCGTGAGAAGTATTGCCACATGCATTTCTGAATTGCACCAAATGTTGCTCGGGGGTAATGTTCTTTTCACCCGTGCCATCAAATAGATTAAATTTCGGCACTTGGTAGTTGGACGGGTATTGCACATGCTCATACCTCTTCGAGTAAGGTCTACCACACTTCTTCCTGAAGTTGACGAAGTGCCCAGCACCTGAGGCTTGCAATTGTTGGCTTATCATTTCTTGAATGACTTGTTTTGTGGTTTCAGGTCTTCCTGCCCCATTCCGGGATCCTGCCCCTGGGATCTCGTCCTCGTAAGACCCATACTTGTCCTTACTCTTCCTTTCTTTAGAGGGCCTTCTTATTACCCTTTCTTCTTCTTCCGACGAGTTGTATTTATCCTTGTCTTTTCTTCCTTTGGAAGGCCTCCTCCTACTTCTTTCTTCTTCTTCATCAGAAGAATAACATTTGTTTCTATTCTTCCTTCCCTTGTGAGATTTTCTCTTGTTCATTTCTTCTTCATCGTCGGAGGACGCATATTTGCTTTTGTTTCTCTTTTCTTTAAGAACTTTTCCTCTATATTCATTTTCTTCTGAGGACGAGGGGTATTCTTTCTCAAGTTCTCCCAATAGGTTCTTCTTTTCCAAAAACTTGTACATTTTCTTTATTATATCCTTTTCCTTTTCTCTTTTGTACATCAATTGAGAGATTTTTCTTTCATTCATTTCCAAAACGCTCTTCAATCGAGCCTTCTCCCCTTCGGCCCATCGGCCTTCATCATCACTATTGTCTTGACCAATCTTAACAACCTCTTCTTCACTTTCTTTATGGTGGTGATGACTAGCTGATGGGTCATCTTGTTTTTTTTTGCCATCTTTATGGCTTATAGGAATTTCTTGATCACTAACCATATGCACGAATGCATGCATTTCAGGCCTTTTATCTATTTCCACCATATTGACTCGGGTGTGGATGACTGGCCTTTTCTCTTGCCATACCATGCGTCTTTTTTTATTTTGTGGCTCTTGATTAACCACCTCAACCACTAAACGGGCTTTATTCTTAGGCACCCACATTTTCTCGGGTCCTTTTCTATTTCTTATTGGCCCCAATCGCTCCTTGACTGGGGTTGTTGCTACTTCTTTGACATTTCCTCCTAACCTTTCTTTTACTGGAGCAGACGCTCTCACTTTTCTCTTTGGTCCCAATCTTTCATGGACCGGGATTCGCGGAAACACAAGTCTTTCCTTGACAGATTGTCTTGCTCCAAATCTGGCCTGGTACTCGGGAGGAAACTCTTCTATCATTTTCAATTTAGCCACCGGAGAATTCTCCTTGACCAGACGAAGCGGTGCGAAATGGTTGCTTACCGGGAGATTAGGTTTAGTTTCCAGCTCCCTTTGATACGCCCCTTGGATCTTTCTAAGAGTCTTTGCACCATTGGTGACTCGAGTGTAAACCTTTCTCACCGCCTTCTTCTTTTGAGAAGAACGGCGATTAGATCGACGCCTCCTTGACGGGATTGTTGAAACATCATGAACCATTTTCTGTGGAACAAGGGCCCACCCCTCTTCATTATTCACTTCTTGCACCTTAGGCACGACTTCTTCAATGCCCCTGATGTCTTCTCCAGATTGAGCGATCTCCATTTGCCCATCTTTACCATGTACTAGAGGCACATAAGCAAATCCAAAGGGCATGCCTCCAAACATGAATTGATTGTCGAAGCGGATGGGGACGGCCCCGATGGTGAACATCCCGCTCGGCTTGCTCATCTCAACACTTGCATTGAACGCCATTTCAATCCTACAATAACAAATAACTCAACGTTATCATTAGTAGCGTTTATTTGAAGATTTGAAAATTTTAAGAAACACTCTTTTAGCCTATACATTATATCCCTCGAATCTCAAAGATGAGAGGAGAAAGAGGTCCCACCGGGCGTGCCAGAGAATCTGTGGGGACTTTTTCGTCATTTCTCGAAGAATAATTGGGTTTCCTCAAGAATGGGAATAAGCCTTAGATTCACCCCTCACGAGTTTGAATTCACGTATTATATGACTCTTGACAACAAGAGAACACTAACGGGAACCCACTCTCATGAGGGTTTATTAATTTGTGGATCCTTTCTTTCCAATAGGAGCAAGCCCCTATTGTTAATTACCCCGTGACGAATCACGAGAACCTCTGATTAAGGGATTCGAGGAATTATATGTCGTAGGCTAGAAAAGTTGTTGTCTCCATTTACTTTAAGATTGAACTAAACTCAATTGATGTTACCAAACTTGGTTGACGGGGCACAATTGAGAATTTAAATGATTTATTTGCTTTGGCTTAAATCAGACTCAATTAATGGTACCAAACCTAGTTGGCGGGACCTAATTGAGGACATTTGTTTTATCGGGTAGGTTTTGAACGGTAGCTTGATTTTGGCAGTTTGTAGAAATTGGTTTCTGATCGTTTGATGACTTATAAGGACAAAAAGATTTTGGATTTTATTCCTGTGACTGTGTGAGTTGCTATAGGAATTGGTTCCTGGGACTGTGTGGATCGCTGTAGGAACAAGGAAGAATTTAATTCCTGGAACTGTGTGAGTCGCTGTAGGAATTGGTTCCTGGGACTGTGTGGGTCGCTGTAGGAACAAAAGGAGGGATTTAATTCCTGGGACTGTGTGAGTCGCTGTAGGAATTGGTTTCTAATCGTTTGATGACTTGTACGGACAAGAGATCTTGGATTTTATTCCTGGGACTGTGTGAGTCGCTATAGGAATTGGTTCCTGGGACTGTGTGGGTCTCTGTAGGAACAAGGAAGGATTTAATTCCTGGGACTGTGTGAGTCGCTGTAGGAATTGGTTCTTGGGACTGTGTGGGTCGCTATAAGAACAAAGAAAAGGATTTAATTCCTGGGACTGTGTGAGTCGCTGTAGGAATTGGTTCCTGGGACTGTGTGGGTCGCTATAGGAACAAAAGAGATTTGGATTCCAAGGGCTATGTTGGGCCGCCGTAGGAATTAAGGAGATTTGGATTCCAAGGGCTATGTTGGGCCGCTATAGGAATTTGTTTCTGAAAAGACGATTCGACTTCGCGTTAGCGTTGATCTTGATCTCGGGGAGTGACTTTTCTTTACCTGAAGAGGTTTTGGCTTTGACTTTGGGTATCGTGTTTTGACTTTTAATTTTCTAGTGTTTCTCTTTAGACTTTAGTGATTTTTATTATTTTTCTTTTATTTTGATTTGAGAAATTTAAAGGTTTCAAATTCATTTTTACATTTCTGAAAATACTTTGAAAGTACTTAGTTGAAAATAGTATTTTTGAATATTATTTTTAGTGTTGGATTTATCTAGGTTTTACTTTTTAAAATTTTATAAAAGATTCAATGAAGGTTTATTATGTTTATTTATTTTTTTTTTTATGAAATTCAATTTTATAACGAAAATATTTCAAAAATATAAAAGGCTAATATTTTGAGAGATTTTGATATTAAAATATCAGTAAATCTAGATTCTACAGATTTTTAGAATTTTATAGATATTTTATTTGAATTTTTCTGAGTTTCCTACTATTTTTGGTAATTTTTCCAAGTTTAGGCTGATTTGGCATTTTTTGTTGGGCCACGTGTATAAAAAGTTTGAGGTGGCTGTTGGTTGAAATTAATGAAGTAGCTGTTTGATTTAATTGAATTGGGCTTCTTGCAAAGAACATTGGGCTGCAATAGTCTTGGACTTGTTAAACGAATTTCCTTCCTAATCCAAATTTCATTAAAATCTATTAGCCTTCATGTAGCGGATAACAGAGGAGACACGGAATTTTGGCCGCAAAGAATCAAGGAAGACTTAGGCGCTGAATATAGACTGAAGAAGACGGGTTCCGTTTCTATTCATTAACGGGCTCGTAAATGACAGGTTTGGATCCATTAACGATTCCGGCGGCCGCAATGTCGGAGGAAAGGTTCTAGAGCATCGTGGCAGAGAGAGGGATACGATTATGGGGTCAGCTGATGTTGCGTCGGCCTCTAATGGCGGGGGAATGGTCTATGGATACGGTGGTACAGGAGGTGATACCGTGGGGTTTGCGAGAAGCTTGATTGTACCATAAACGGATCCTATGGTGTCGTGGGAGTGAATGGAAGGCGTTTGTGCATCTAATTTGGTTCGCGTCTATCCAATTTGGTAGCTTGATCAAAGATTGATACAATGAAGGATGAAGGGTGGCACCGAGATAGATCTAGCTCAGCTTAAATAATGAACAATATGTAACCTTCTGCATTTATACGTGTGCACTAATTGTTTACCAATGCTATCTCATTAACAATTTATTTACAAAATGAGCCTATTGCATCTTGGGACAGTGCATGATTTTACCTTGCGCTTCATTTTTTTTATTTCACATGGTCTGGTACAGAAGGTCCACCTTATAGTTTCATGTAACACTAATTGATTCAATATGCATTTAATTCAGTATAGTATGTTCATATATTCCATTGATAAACAACAATCGGCAGCAGTGTTTGATTTTTATTATGCGTTTCGTTTTGCATCTCATGTGTTCTGGTACAAAGGCAACATGGATAAATGGTACTATTTTGACCATCCTATATTACTAATTACTTTCTCATGTGCGCTTATTTGACTCAACCTGAATCATGTACATCATTATGTGCTTCCAACTATTATCATGAGACAACTGATTATTAGAATATATATATTTCTTATATAAGCGTTCAATATGACCTTGTGGAAAGATGTAAGTCACTTGAGAAAGAATAAATCAAAATTAAACAAATTGCATTTAAACAATCAAGATATCTCATGCAGCGCTTATCTTGAGTCAACTACTGAACTTACCCACAGCATGCTATATTTAGGGATAAACAAAGCTTAAGCTACTTCCAACTAAAGGATCCATATTGAAGAAAGTTTTCACTTGAGTCCAGAAAATTCTTGACATTTCATTATGACTTTATGCTATTTCTAAAATCTGAGTCCACTATTCTGTCAAATCATGATACACAAACAGCTAAGCTTCATGGTCACACTTGTATAACTTATTCCAGGGATATTCTTTTATTATTCTGTAACTTATGGGCGCCTAGTTTATAAGAAAAAGGTAAAGATCACGGGGTCCAGATACTATCCAATTTAATATCAATCTTCAATTTTATGCATTCAGGGGTCCAGGATTCTTATATAATTGCAAGAAACGAAATAGAAATGGTTTCAGCAAATCAACTCGAATGGCAATAAAATTCATTGAAACTGAACTTATGCAAACCTGGAAAGAACCTGAACTGAAGGACAGTGCTCACTGGTGTGTTTCCTTGGCCATGGATTTAGTCACATTACACTTTAGCCAAATTCTCTTGTCTTGCCAAGAGAGGGTCTTAACACAAGCTAAGTCAGTGCTATGCTGTGACTTTAAGCTTGATTAGACTAATAGCTATTCCATGAAGACTGATGCTGCGCTTCAGACCTCCATGAAATTGCTTTCCCGAGCTCACCAGTGAGCATAGCCATCTCATGAAAATTGATGCTGCGCTTCAAATTTCCATGAGACTGCTGATATTATTTTCTCTAATAACCACAACTGATGCTGCGCTTCAGATCGTGGCAGTAGAGGTTGTTTATTACTGACTTTGATTAGATCGGAGGGAGAAGAAGAGAAATGACATATGCAAAATGACTGAGCTCATTGAATCAAGAATAAAGCTTAATCAATCAAGAATAAAGCTTAATCAATCTGATCAGCTCGCATTGTAAACACTAAGAGTAGTATCTATGTTACAATCTCGATTGATGCTGCGCTTCAAATCGAGATTATAACCTAATTCACTACTTGGAACTAGGAAGGGACAGTATCAAACCAATTTTCAAGAAAAACTGAACTTAAATCAGTGAATTGCACTCAAATTGGCGCTTTACTTCAAACAAGAACGTGATTGGGCAAGAAGGAGAAAGAATAGGTGAGTAACTCCAGATCTTGACTGATGCTGCGCTTCAGATCGAGATCATGGAGATTGACACAAGAGAATTGATCAATATTAGACCTTAGCTGATGCTAAGCTTCAGACTAAGGTCCAGATTGTACTAATCGGCTGAGATCAAATAACAGGTGAATCAAGGAAATTAACAAAGGATTGAGCTTAATCAAACAACGGAAGAACTCTCTAACTGATGCTGCGCTTCAGATTAGAGCTACGGATGAAAGCATTGAATCGAGAAGAGGAAAAAAGAAAGATGCAATCACGGTTTTTTACCAAAATTTCACATTTCATTCAAAACTTCGAAATTCTTACAAATTAACTTCACCTGATTACCTTCTTTCTCTTACAAAATCGCTTCTAAATTGCCTCTTTTCTCTTGCTTTCCTCTCTCTCTACCTATGCACACCAGGTGTTTGTGTAAATGCCTAATCTATTGCTCTCTCTTCCTAATGGAGTGTGTGTGTGGGAAGGGTGATCTCTGACTTGCCAAGAACTGCCTCGCCTCTTCTCAAACTCGGCTATATATAAGCCATCTTCCTCGCTTCTGATTGGCTGGGGAACTCGCCAAAAGCCCGGCGGTTCGGCCTAACAAACTCATTCCAACGACTTTCCGTTGGAGCTCCTCTTCTCTTCATTTCTTCATTTTGGTTGGTATTGGTGTATGATGCACCATATAATTGTTGTGTAGGTTCAGCAGTTTTCGCCTCTTTAGGTCTTTGTATTCCAGGTACACCCGAATTCAATTCACGAAGGGGTCACATTTTAACCCAGCGTTTCTTCGCGACATTTCCTCTAGTGCTTTTTGTATGCATCTGGTTTTCATGCACCGTTCGCATTTCTCATAACTCATAGCACTTGGTGTATGAAGAAACAAGTGCAGATAACATTGAGGCGGGAGAAGGGATTTTAAAACCAGCGAAATTGCCCATCTATCCCAGATCCCCTGCAATGGGATGCACGCGCCACATTCCCTTATTTTTTGTGGGATTTTTTCGACATTTCATTTAAAATAAACCATTTATTTTGCTGCCAAATGAAAATAATTTATTTGAGGGCCTTCCCAAGGGTATTTTTGGATGAAATTTTGTGGGTAAGTTCAGAAAATATGAGTAATTTAATGGTTCAAAGGATTTTGTGAAATTACTCATGGTATATTTTTTGGTAATTTTATAGGTTTCGGGGATTTCTTTGCATAAAATGGGACTTCTGTGAGGCCTCTAGTCATTCTAAGGGCACCATAATTTTTTCCATGCTTCATTGTATTTTTGGGTAATTTTCCATAATTTTTGGAGTTCGTTTGGTATTTTCCATGATTTTCTCAATCTCTTTGTATTTATTATTCATGAAATTTGTATAATTATTTTCATGAATTTGGCCTCATAAAATTGGGTCAAACAGTCATTTAACCACATATCACTAATCATTTTAATAACTTATCTTTTAATCATTTAATAACTTATGTAATCTGTTTTCAGGTTAATGTCCAAAATAAAAAACCAGCCTGGGATGTTGAAACAACATGGAACTCGACATACTTGACACTTGACCTTGCTTTGCAATTGAAGGAGGCCATTAATAGGTATGCCTTGTCTGATAGCAACTTTGAATACTGCCCATCTGATATAGATTGGGAGCACGTGGAGGCATTGGCTTGCCATTGAAGGTATTCTATAATGTCATAAATAAATTGAGCGGTACCAAGTATCCCACACTCAATCTTTTCTTTCTTGAATATTGTGAGGTGTATCTCACTATCAAGAAAATGGCCAACATTGCTTATCATTTTATTGTTAAGATGAGTAAAAAAATGTTTCCCAAATGGAACAAGTATTGGATGGCTGGCAATATTCTTTTGGTTGTTGCTTGTGTTCTAGACCCTAGGTGCAAATTGGCTGCAGTTGAGTACTATTTTAAAATGATGCATCCAGAGGAATGTCCTAGGTTCATGGAAAACCTAAAGGCATGCTTAAATAAATTGTTTAAAGACTACTCAGATGCATATTCCAAAGGCAATGAGAACAACCAAGCTACTTCATCAACTGCCCACATGAGGTATTTAGTTCAACTTGTTTATTTACATTCTTAATTACATAATTTGCTTCCATTGTGATTTGTGAATTTGCTTGTGCAGCTCAACTACATCAGATAGCAATTCTAAATCAGATACAAGAGCTGGGCTAAAGTGTTTTTTAAGTGGTATGAGGAGGCTTGCTGACCCAACAAAAACAGAGATGGAGGAGTATCTAACTGACGTCCTTGATCCAACCAGTATGGATGCAGAGTTTGACATATTGGCATGGTGGAAACTGAAATCACCTAAGTATCCTATCTTAGCTAAACTAACAAGAGACATATTGGATGTCCCTATTTCAACAGTGGCCTCAGAGTCAACTTTTAGTACAACCCGTAGAATTTTGAATCCAATTAGAAACTCTCTAAATGATGAGAGTCTAGAAGCTTTGATATGTACACAGGATTGGTTAAGAGCTTCAGTTACAGGCATTTTTTTTCAATTGTTACTCTTTCAAATTTTATTATTTCATCAAATGTTTCACTTAAGCTAATTACATTTGGTATTGGTTGTAGAAAATGGTGGCTTCTTTGGAGATGTTACATGGTCAAGTGATGAACCTTTGCCTAATGATGACACCATTTGTGGCAATGCTGCCAATTAAACATAAAATTGTGTTACCAAGTGTTAGCATAGCTGCATAGTAAGCTTCTTTTGTTGCCTTGGCCCTTGCTGGTTGCTTTTCATAGTTAAGTAGTTGTAGTCTTGTAGACTTATGTAGTTGTGTTGCATTGTCATTGTTGCTTTCAAATGAGAAGTCTGGAGTGTTAATCAAACTAGTTATAGTTGTAGTGAGTGATTGCGTCTCTGTGTGACTGTGTGTAATTTAGGTATTTATGGTTTTGGGATTATTTTGGAAGTCAACTAGCAAGCCAAGTTGTTTATGATGTGTGGACTGTTTAATATATGCAAGTTGTGTCATGTGTGCAAATTTGCTAGATTATGATGTGTGTCATGTGTGCAAGTTGTCATTTATGGAACAGTTTGGATTATTTTGTAAGATTATGAATTTATGATGTGTGGAACAGTTTGATATATGCAAATTTGTTTTGGTATGATTAATTATAAATTTTTTTGTTCATATGTGCAATATTTTGTTAGATATTTTATGCAACAAATTGGTAAATCTGCAAAATCTATTTGGAACGTTTTATAACGTTATGAACGTTTATTAAAACGGAACATCAACAAATGCAAATTTTCCTGTCGTTCAACATGACGAAACGTTCAACGGAAAAAATTTTCTAACCGTTGATCAAACAGAACGGACAACGGCATGGTATGTTTCCGTGACCGTTGTGAACGTTTGACAGCCCTAATGCCAGCTCTGTTTTTTCCCCTCATGCATATTATTTCCTTTCCAGTTTTTTTTTCTTTTATTTTTTTATTCTGTATTTATTGGCTAGCTGCATACACAAGCAAATATTTACTTAACTGATTGTTAATTAAGAAACAGAGGAAGAATGTAAACGAATCATGTTGGAGTTACGTCCTAGAGCTAGAAGTCAATGTTTTAATGATTTTATTTAATTTATGTTGTTGATGATATTTAATCATTTATTCTGAGTTATTATTGACTAATCATTTGGGTTGAGGATCCGAATTGTGGATCTCTATGTTTCATTTTAATTAAATGACAACAATAAATCTAAATTGTCCATAATTTTGATAATTAACAAGGAACATTAATTATCATAAAATATTAGTATGCAAGTTAAATGATGATTAAGTTCTACAAATCATAGGTAAGGAGTTACCAACTTAATTGCATATGTGTATGTTTTTAGAATATAGTACATTATGTATCATTATTTATTTCATATGTGTTTGATTCTATATTTGAGATGTTTAATTTCATATGTGTTATGTGTAATTATTTATTTTCTTGTGCTTGATGTTTAATTGTGTTAAATACGATTTAAAATTAAAAGATGCACAAAACTTAGTTCCTTCACAGACTCGAATTATTCGATTCATAATTAATAAAAACCGCTTAAATTAAATAGTCGTTTCGAACTTAAAAAAGTTGATTTGAGTTTTATTTATCGAAAATTTGATTTAAATCAATATATTTAATATGGTTTGATTTACAAACTTACATCTCGTGAATCCGATATAGATTTGATCTAAGTTGAGTAGTTGTGTCTATTGAATCGTTCATACTTTTGTCAAAGATACAAGATGCTTGGATTAAAACACCAAAGTCATATTGGACCTAAAAATTATAAAATACATATGTGTAAATCAAGTTGGCGTAGTTTCTGAAGTACTTTCAAGTTGGGTCCCGTGTTTGATTTTGATTGATGACTGATTCAGGTTCCAAACTCGATCTATCAACTTGAAAATTAATTAGGAACAATTATGGAATTTAACTTACAAGAATCATGATTAATGAGTCATAAACTTTGTTTAAAATCACCATAGAGTGGAGTCTGAGACTTCTGTCACTATCCATCCTGTATATTTTAAATTTTTTATATCAAGGTAATTTTTCTAATGTACTAATTGCACTTACGAAATGATCAGAACTTTAAATTTGATAGCCGAATGGTCGATGAAAGAGGTCCCATATGTTCTTCACATGAAAATTTTATTTTCAATAAAATTTTACTAGTTTATATTTATTATTATTTTGTTTAATTTTTTAAAGACAGCTCCTTCTGACAAGCTACGTTTAATTTTTTTTTTGAGGTACTTTGTAACTTTTATGGACCACCTTTATAAATCCAGCAATACGATTATACTTATCATATCATGTAATATATGATTTAAAAGTTTGTACTTCTTTCTATTTAGAAAGAAATCCTATAGTTTCTCTTCTAATCTAGTCTTTTTCTCCGGTTTTGTATGCCCTGTAGGTCTCCAATTGATATCCATTCCAGGACTCCAGCTCATGACTTCTAATTTTATGCAGATTCTTTATCAAAGTTGTCAGTATTAACAGCACTTGTTTCCGTAGAATATTCGGCTTCATTTCTGGACGGCAAGTAACATGGGGTGATAGTGATGATACAATAAAATCGGAAATTAATTTTAATATTTTCAAAGTATTAAAAAGTACATTGGATTATAGTAATTGCGCTTTTTTTTTAGGCAAAATCAGATATAAACCCCTGTAATCTTTGCTATTTGGATATAAACCCCTCAAATCTTCAAAATCAGATATAAACCCCTCCAATCCTATTTAGTTTGGATATAAACCCTTTTCATATTTCTGATAATATTTTCATTAAAAAAATTAAAGGTATGACTAAAATACCCCTTGCTGAAATGCCCAAATACCCTGCCTATCCTCATCTTCTATCTTTCTATGTAATATCCTATACTCAAAAGAGTTCAGGTAGTTTGATAAACCAGTATGGAGCTTGATCTGTTATATTGGTATACCTATAACAAGAAAAACAAAAATTTTCCTTCTACACGTGCTATCTTGGCTTATATAAGCTTACAAGATCATACCATAAATCAAAGAACTAATTGAGGGTTTCACTTTCCAAGTGAACTACTTATATTGGAAAGTTAGTATTACGTATTAAGAAATATAGCTATTGAAAAAGAGTGACCTAAACCACACAACATCAGTACTAAGATGTACTAGGAGAAAATATTTCGTGTATAGAAAAGCCTTTTCCATTAATCAGTATTTTATACAAGTGATGAATACATTTTTTATTTGAGAGAGAGAAAAGGAAAGAGAACGTAGAGATTTAGTAGAATCGTCAAAGGAGAAAAGTTCCCTAATTGATTTGCAAAGAAAAATGTAAAATAGTCAATTTGGAAAGAAATCGCAAAAGGAGGAAGGAAGATGAATCGTCTCTGTGTCCATGACAAAGAGGGAGAATAGTCCGTACAGGGTAAGGGTATTGTAGTCATAAGTTTAAATTTTTTATTGTTTTAATTGAAAATATGATTAAAAATAATGAAAAGGGTTTATGTCCAAACTGTATAGGATTGAAGGGGTTTATGTTCGATTTTAAAGATTTGAGGGGTTTATTTCTAAATAGCAAAGATTGGAGGGGTTTATATCCTATTTTGCCTTTTTTTTATTTTTAAGAAAAGGAGAGCATGAAACGAGTCTCACACTCTCACACCATGATTATGTAGAGTAAGAGTTTAAGTTTGATTCCATTTATAGGGCCTACACCACATGCAAATAACAGGCCTAAAACTAAACTTTTCCCTATAGAGATCGTCATTTTATTCGTTCCGTCTTTTTCTTTGGTTATGCTGGAGTTAAATTCCTCTTATAGGGTAATGTTTAGGAATTTTAATTATAATATTATTTGGTAATTATTTTATATATTTAATTATTTATGGACGAATATATACACAACATGGTGCATTCGAAGAAAACTACACAGTTCTCTAGCTCACTGTGTTGTCATAAGAAATATATATATACAGCACTCTATGTGACCGTATAATAAAAAAATGATTTAAATAAGGTCTTAAAATCCTCCATAGTCATCTCCATACCACACATATACGATTTAGGCAAAATTGGATATAACCTCCTGCAATCTTCTCTAACCGGATATAACCCCCTCTAATCTTTAAAATTGGATATAACCCCCTCCTATCATGCTTATTAGGGATATAATCCCTTTTCATCAATTTTAGTTATATTTTAATTGAAACAATTCAACATCAATAAAATTATGACCAAACTACCCTCTTCTTTTCAAAGATCGATACACCTTCTTGTCTAAAAGACATTAGATAGGATACCCATCTTTCCTAAAATCGTTTCATCTTCCTTCTCTTTGAAATTGCCAATACTCAATCGCTTGTCTCTCTCTCTGCACCACAAGGGAAACAAATGAGACCCTTTCCTGTATTTGATTATCAAGTGCTAGGTTAATTAATTAATGTAAGAAACTAGTATTTGATTTTTACTACTCTTTGTGAGTACTCGTTAAAATTTCTACTATGGTCAAAGCTTGATGGCACTTCTCTTTTCACTAATTTCAGAAATTTATTTAAAATTACTTCAAATCTATTATGATTGATTTTCAATACCAGAAATGATACACACAACAAGTATTTAATAAAGTTTCAGCAATTTGATTGCGCACTATACTGGTAAATGTCTTTTATTACATGAAAAAAAAGTGCCGCTCAGCCATTTATTTATTTTTTTATTTTGCGCACTATACTGATGAGTCATAGCTTTAATTTAGTTCCAAGCCCAAATTAACTTTTTTTTTTTGTCAAAATGAAAAGTTTTAATCGTCAATTATAAGACAAAAGAGAACAGTGCAACAAGCAAGGCAACTTCTTCATAATGATGATTTTTTAAAAAAAAAATTGGATATGGATGCATTACTTGAATTTGATCTATATGTATCCAAATTATTATCGTAAAAAAAGGGAGGGAGGGAGAGAGATGAATCAGAGTCCAATGATATAGAAAAATTAAGTCTCGTATATATCAGGAAGTTGAAAGTTCTTTCTTTCTCGAAAGAGGGTAGAAATGATGGTACAATTTTGATATCGATCTTTGAAAAAGAAGAGGGTAGTTTGGTCATAGTTTTATTACTGTTGATTTGTTTTAATTAAAAAATAAGTAAAACTGATGAAAAGGGGTTATATCCCCAATAAGCATGATTGGAGGGGGTTATATCCACTGACGGAGCTACATGGAGCAAAGGGGTGTCAATGTCACCCCTTTTTATTTCCATAATACATGTATTTATAATATTTTTATTATTATAAATATATTTTTTAATAATATATATACTATGTGAACTCCCTTAAAAAATTTCCTGCCTCCGTCTATGGTTATATCCGGTTTTAGAGATTAGAGGGGGTTATATCCGGTTAGAGAAGATTAGAGGGGGTTATTTCCAATTTTTCCTAGGATTTATTACTGGAAGCGAAAGAATAATAATCCAGTCCATTAGATTTAGATCCATGCAACGCGGGTATAAAAATACAAACTAACCTGTTATATTAATTGTGCATTTATGATCCCCCTAAAAAAAAAGTGTTCCGATATGTTTTGGGCCTTCCATCTCCAGCATTTTTGCATACTTTCAGGAGATTAATTAATTTAGTGAACTTATTTCTTACAGGCTTACAGAAAGTAAATTCATATAATTTACATTGCTAAAAGCATTAACTATAGGCCCAAAAAATGAGTAAAGGAGATGGACGCAAAGTACATACTGCATTTATTAGAAGAATTGATGAACCAAGGTTTGTAAAAAAATGGAAACTCTTGTGATGATTGCAAGCGTTAATGTAATTATCTATTCATACCAGAGGGGCACATCGAGCCTCGCTTGATCTTGATTGTCTCTATCAATTTCAATCCAAAATAAAAAATAGAATAAAGATGAGATTAATGATTCTCGACAAAAATAAATATTATATCATATATTAACACATTCTTTTTCCTCCAAAAATATATTGGTGCAAAGATCAAATAATAATTCCGGATAGCACAAAAATAAATAAAATAAGTAGTTAAAAAAGTTTTATCCTCATCACGTTAAGTATAGTCTCTAAATGTATTCCATCTCAACGTGCGACAGGAACTGTAACTAAGATAATTTGGGAATTTCACCTGCATGAAAAATAAATCTCGGAATTGAAAAAAAAAATGGAATTAACTCCATTGCTCCAGTAAAGATGAATTCAATGAGATTTATTAATTCAATAGATCAAATTGGGTTCGAGCAATGGTCTAAAAATGACTTTCATAATTAATTTGTTATGTAAAGAATTCGGCCGTAAATATATTCTAACGAAAAATAATTAAGATAATAATGAATTTCAGAGCAACTGATACCAATAAAAAAGAAAATTGAATGGGATATAACGAATCTTAATTTAGAATAATAACTGTCATTGTCATTCAAAATGAGTATTTTTTAAATAAAATTTATCAAATGAAATGTTGAATTTTGGACGTTTGTTTCAACAAAATTATCAATTCTATAATTTGCATAAAAATTTTAAAATCTTAAATAAATTAGTAATAGTATTGCAGATTTTTTTTTTGGAAAATCTTATGTTTTATATATTATCTAAAATAAATCTCTAAAATTTTTACTCAGTTTATCATGGTACTGGAGTCACTCATCTAGAATTGGTGATCATTTTCATTTATATGAAATACAACATATAAATTTTTTTACAATTTAGCTTTTAAGGGAATTATCTAAACTTGGAGGATTATTAATTGACTACCTATAACAAAATGATTAAACTAAAATAAAATTATATATATGATATAAATGAATCGTATATTAATTTTCATGTATTTGAAAAAAATTATTATGATAACAAATGCTATTCAATTTAAACTAAATATGATAACAACCAAATTATTTTTCAGATTCTAAAGTCAATATTAATCTAAATATTATTTACATTCAGTGTTTAAGGTTTTTTCTGTATTTACGTTATCTTTTATCACAAAAATTACAATTGCTCATGCCTTTCTTTCATTACTTTTAGGTCTTGGCAGCGGTAGTTGCAGAGGAATCAAGAATTTTTGGAAATGAAATAAAAGTGAAGAAACTGATGGAATAAAATAAAGAAACGGCTAGGTTAAATATATGGACACACATTAATTAAAGTATTTAAAGGCAAATTTAAAATTTGAGGAACGAGACTGATGGAATTATTGCTGTTTCCAAGGTATGAAGAAACAAACAATGTTACTATATCTTGTTGTCTCAAACAAATGCGAGAATCTATAGCTATGAATTTCATCTATAGAAATTAAAATTTTTAATCTTATGGTTTGACCAATATATGTTTCATTAGTTCATCGTTTTAGTCGGAACTTAATTGGTTAATTTAAATTATTTTTTTCCTCTCATTCCTTTCTTATTGTGCAATTACTTATTTGTAAAATTTTATTCATCATGTATAATTTTTTTCACATATACTTATACTTACATATACATATAAATGCATATATATATATATATATATATATATATATATATATATTAAAATGTTCAATTAACGTTAACATGTCAAACTTAAAATTTATTGCTAACTAAACATCGAATAATTACCCACTAATATTGAATATGTAAAAATTATAATTATTCCCATCGTAAATTACAAATGTGAACTTTAACTGTTACAAATTTTAAGTGTATAATATATTCCAAATTTTACAATGTCAAATATTGAGCAAAACTCAATTAGTCCCCAAGTTAAAATAAAAGGAGAAGAAACATAAACACGCTTAGATTAGTGAGCCAGTGAGGAGCTCAATTGCAAGGAAAATAAATTGGTTCGATCAATTTATTTTCTAACCAAACAAAATCAACACAATGCCACGTCGAAAATCAAACCTCCAAACTGTTTTATTCAATTTATTCTCATATGCACCATTTGAATTCAATTTATTTTTTAATTCACTTAAATATTAAACTAACCAACTTATTTTGAATGGTTAGGCTCTGATTGGAACAATAAAAAATGACAACGATCTCTGTATAGAATTTGTAAATGCGAAAAATGTAATTAGAAGAGAAAAGAGCTAAGGAAGATAGAAGAGCGGAGGAAAAGAAACAGCTTGATGCTATAATCGTTGGCTAATCTATTTGTGAAATATTTTTAACTTTCTTTGTGGATTGATGGAAATCAATTCATATGAAAAATCTTTTCGTTTTTTTTTTTCATTTTGAAGTGAACTATTCTCCTATATTTATTCTATAAAAGTTGAGAAATTGTATCCTTAATTTTACTTTTCAATATATCACTTTTTGGCTTGTAAATAGGAAGGGAACACAAAAATTAGAAACAAAATAATGTGCTGCTAATTTATTGTCTGCCAATGAATCGAATCAGTTTTATGAGCAATAATATCCGACACACAAATAGTTACATAGTATCACGTTATAAAAATCGAAAAAATGTCATTTCACAATGGCTGGAGTGTCGGACTACATTTAACTAAACGATTCCGACACCCACACATCTTTATTTATGTTTTTTATTTTTGATTCAGATTCGAATCTTAATGTTACTGGAAATTCCACACAAAATTCATCGATATCCATACAGATCCTAATATTTTGGCAAATGCAGCTAATGGTCTTATTTATAATTTTGAAAGCATACGTGACTGTATAACAATTGTTCCTATTCCTTTTTTTTATTATTTTTTTGGCAGTCTAATTGGGAGAATATAATTGGTTGGAATCTCAATAGTTTACCTACAGCCAGACCAAGTGGATTTTACCTTTAGCGAAGTTAAAATTAGGATAAAGGAGGTAATAGAAGACAAATATAAGTATATGACATCAAAATTAATAATATATTTTTAATAGAAATAATAAATGTTAAAATTAGCAATGATGTCGCTCATGTTTCCCCATAACTGGGATGAAAGATCGCTATATATTGTAACAATCAATGTAGCGGGTTACTGAGCTCCATTTATCGACCGAATCAGTCCTCTTGCATTGCAATACGATATAGATTTGTTTCTGCATTGTGATGTCAAGATCCAATTGTTATTCCTTTGAGACTAGAACTGAGATATAGAACTTTTTTAGAAGAAACGCTTAAGATGAATAATCCGAGTGAGATCGAACGGCTTCCTTGATATAATCAGCACATTACATGGTAGTAAACTTACTGAAAATACCATTGCTTTATCAGATACACCTAAAATTGAAAATTTGAGAAATTGTTTTTGGGACATTTCTATTGACATGATATTGACTGAGTCATATCCATGATTCAAATATATATATTTTTTTGTTGAACATAAGAATCTCAAGCAGAAGAGTACGAGTCATTGAAGTAACATAGAGAAGTTAAAATCAGATGTTTGCTTATTAACACAGACAGCAACATCCCACTACAATGATTTCAATCAATACTGTTAACTATTCTGGGTTTATTAATTATTTGCAACAAATATTCAGGGCAGAGGTAAAACCAATTATAGAAACTAAAGGATAATAATTATTAAATTTAATATCCCAAGAAATATTTTGCTATAGTTTGAATCTACTAAGAACATTTTGTTTTTTTTTTGTTTTTAAAAAAAGATATTATACAGTCGAATTTTGAATTGAAACAATACTTTTAAATGGATGTCAAAATATTAAATTGCTCATTATACGCTATTATTTTGGCATCAATTTATTTCTTTAGAAGTCTAAAGATTGTTGTATTCATTTTCTCTTGAATTGAGGGATGATTTAAATTCATGCTACAGTTTTGTGAAAATATAAAATAAAACCAAACATACTTCTAGGAAGAAAATTGCAGGAAATTTATTTAAATAAACAAAGAAAATGGGTTTTCTTCCGGATATCACTTCTATCTTATTCCGTAATTAAGAATAAATCTGGTGGATTCCTTCTTTATTTTTTTTTTATTTATTTTTTTTTAAATTTTTTTTTGTGACACGATGGATTCGTTTTCAGATGGGCCAATTTGTAGGAAATAACAGCGGAAAGGAACCTGGACTTGTTGGTTTATCCAATCTTCATTGGATTCTGAGGTAGAAGAACGTAAGAAAGACACTTTTTATGCGCAGAAAAAGGGGTCACAAAAATCCATAGAAAAATCAAGGTGGGGTTGCAACAAAATTCGGAAAATGCAACGGATGCCTTTCTTTCAAACTACAAGACCACGTGAAATTACTGTATTGGTGCACCCCTCGAGGCGACCGAACGGAATTGAACATCTTCTGAGAACACATCAATTTTCTCCATCTCCTATTAACTGGGCCTAAATGTAAAAAAAAATTATTTGGGCTTAGTTTCTACATAGGCCCTCGATTAAATAAAATTAGATTACAATTTTTTCTCGAGAAGGTGCTCATAAAATACTCAATTTGAGGGTGGTTATTGGTTAAAATGAGATGCATAACACGGATGGATCTTATACTATCAATATGCGACTGTTTTTAGATTTTTGGAATTTATACGCTATTGTGATTTTTACATTGAATTATTATAGGAATGCAATTTTACATTTTTTTTTCAATATTTTTAAATTTTCTTCCACTTTTTTATAAAATAACTTGAGTTAATGATTATGGATTGTCTAGCAACAACAATTTCCTAAAATTCTAAAAAATTACTAAAAAAATTGGAAAAATGTTATAGTATTTAATTCATAATAAAATTTTAATACAAAAATAGCATTTAGCGGTTCAGATTAATTATTACAATGATGAAATCCAACGTTTTGATGCATAGCATGGGTCATCCATATAGCATTTTAATAATCCTCTTGAAATTTTATTTTACTAATATTGAAAATGTAATGCGAGCAGCAGATCGTTGAGGGTATGGAAAAAAAAAATGCGGTTTCTGTATGTGGGGACCCGCTGTTTTTTCTTTGTCATATCATCACCCTGCTTTAAGTGGCAAGTTTAATGGCATTGACTTTTGCAAACATCAGTGTTGTGCTTTATCAGGACTCAGGAGTGCCAGAAAAAACCTTCACAGCATCACCTCTTGGAGATTGCCACGTGTACAGTAAGCAGTTCATAAAAGGCTCCTTGGACTGTTTTTATACAGCACAGGGTACTAATTAAGTGGTTCAATATTATCTGTAGATTACAAATCCAATGGTTTAGATCAAGATTTATGTTTTATTGTGTTAAAGATCTGATTTTGGAAATTTTGTTGTTTGGATAATTTGATTTAGGCTCGAATCAATACCGAGTTGAAATTCATTGTAAATTAATAAAATACCGGTACGACACAAGTAAAATCAGTAAAAGCTGGCGCTTATCAAATTGAAGGAGAAATTCTCTGGCGCATCGCCAAAAAGTTATACTGCAGAAACAAAGACAACTTGACAAATTGTTCAGATCACTTTTAGATCGTTATTAAAAAATTGAAGTGGATGTTTTTGGGCCACATCAGAGTCTTTTAATTTTGGTCTTGAACAGTTTTGAAAGTTGACAATGCAGGTAGACATAATCGGGTCGGTGCACTGCTCTAGATTGATTGATCAAATTGGTGGGTTTATTTTAGTATAATAATAAGATTGATTTTTACTATTATTTCTTTTTAGTATTTTTACAAAAGTCATGGATTTTGTTTTGTTTTAAAAATAGACATACTTGTAAAAAAGAGCTATTTACATTGGTACTTATCTTATACACGGATCATGAAATTTAATTAGCTCCACAAATTATCTTCAAATTTTTAAAATTTAACTATGATTGTGAGACTGTACCACAGTATCACAGACTTGGGGCCATAAGCCCATAACACCAGGCAATAATGCCATGCCTTTTGTGGTAATACCCACTAACCCACACAAGTTACGTTACGCCTAATAGAATCTTTAGTAATTTTATTTTTTTTATGGAACATAAGGAGGATCGTATCAAATTCATCATATTGTTACTATGTGGTTCTATAAGTAGAATAATTTTCATACTTTCATAGATATCAATATGTATTCTTACAAAAAATATAAATGAAGAACTAATATAATGATTTTATGATATGCATTATCTAATAAATATCTAAGTACCGGGGACATATATTCTCCCTTGAAATGTAAATCCAACACATTAATAATCATACAAAATGGCATCGCGATCATCAAAGACGAAAATTCGGTTTCATTCTTTCATCACTTCGCATAAATAGTGAAGGAGCAGACCATGAGCAAACTTGGGATTTCATTTGAGTTGTACAGAAATTTCAGATACCAGATATGATATATTAGTCGCCAAAAAAAATATTGTTGATCGTTTCCTGGTTCAATGCGCTTGAAGCAAAGGCAGATTTAGATAGGAAAATGAAGTGTGGCATCAAGAGGTGTTTGTTGTTTAGGTAAGGATATTCATACCCTCTGTACCGTTTCAGTTTCTGGTTTTCATATCAGTGGATGTATCGTGTATGTCTACAGAATTTTCTAAGTCTTGTACTGGATTCTCAAAAAAAAAAAAAAAAAAAGAAGTCTTGTACTGTACCACTAAGTGGGCTCCTCCGTAATTATGTCTCGACACGATTATATACGAAAAAGGTTCAGACATAACAAGGCCATGTTCCCATACATCTTCACTACAAATAGAAATAACAAAAAGAAATTTGAAAGGTGGTGCTTTATGCGGTTCATAGATCCGTCTTTGTTGACTCTTTGATAGCGGTCGCAGACAATTGGTTGGGATTGGTGGCAGTAAAGCGACCTAGCCTGGCTCGCCTTTTCATGCCTCTCGGTCAATCCCCCTTGGACCGAATCTAGTTTAATCTACCCAATTACGCTCTCGGCTCTTCTACCTCAAAATGGAACGAAATCCTCTGTCTGCAGACCAGGTGGTTTGTTTGATCTGGACCGTCTGATTTAATCTCAAAAGATAGAAATGTTTCGTGAATTATACCAGATCGATAGGTCCGAAAAAAATTAACCGTTGAGATTAAATCGAACGGCTCGGACCTAAACAGACCACCTGGTCTGCCGACCAGAGGATACGGGTCCCTCAAAATATGTGGTGCGATATTTTATATTTTTTTCCATCGAACATTTTGTATTATACTTAAATTTATACATATACAACGTTTTTTTTTCAGAAATCTTGTATTTGGCCTCTACAAAATTATTATGACTATAATTCTATTATTAATCTTCTCATTTTGTAACTCAAAACGATTATATTTTTTTATATAAAGATTCGACATATATTAAAACAAAACAGAATTATTCAATTATTATTCAGTTTATGATTTCAATTGAATTTTTTTTTCACGATGTCGATAAATATAATTAAGATATCATTCTTATATATCATATTTTTTACGTATAGATGGAATTTTACTGCACCAAAATTAAAGCCTTTCGTTGTTTAAAAAATATATATTAACAGCAATGTGACTAGCAATAAATTTATGATTATGATATTGAGACTTTTTAGTTTTTAGTGAGATTTGATTTTGGTTCAAAGTGTATTGTGTATCATCAATTTAGAATTTTTCTACATATAAAACCTATTTTTGTTCCCACGTCATACATCCAAATTAATAAAGAATTAATAGAGCCGTGGGTGTATAGCAATTTGCTTGGCTAGGTGGGATTCACGGCTTAGTTGTACTTGTCTGTTTGTGCTCTACACAGGACACATGATTTGGATCCCTCCTTCAGTTATGTTTGAAAACTGCGAAAAAAAAACTTTTTGACTCTTTTTTTTTTTTAAAAAAAAAATCAATAACTGTATAAAACTTTGAGTAAGTAATTTATAAAACAAGTAGCACACTGTCATGTACTTTCTATAAAAATTTATACATACTTTCTTTCATTGAACTGATTTTACCTCATGTCATGTTTATACAGTAAATCAGATCTACTAGATATCCTAGTCACTTAGAAAACTTTTAAACTGATATACTTGATTTTTGGTATCTCAAAATTATTATTTGTGCATCCACACTTTTGACCTTGGTTAGTTGAAAATTTCTGATTTTCAAGCATATAGTACGCACCTAGTTTTTGAAAGATATTTGATGTATAAATAAATGATTCCTGTTAATGATCGAACTTTTATTTTATGAAAATAAGAGCATACCATGTTTTAACAAAGGATATGCGCATGATATTTAAAGGGTTTATCATATTGTATTCTTTGACCTGTAGCACGACTGCATGCTTATCAAATATTTTAATTAGTTATACTTTCTAGAAATATTTTCCATTTTCAATTTAGTATTTTCGGTTTTGGTAAGTTATATATATGAATTATGTTACCATATTTCCAAAATGTGACATCTTTAGTAATTAAATATAAGATTTGGTGCATTTTTCATTATTAAACTTTGAATTACGGCATTATTGCACATGAAATATACAGTGAAATAGAGAAGACTTTAAGTCCCAGGTACCTTGAGAAATCCACTCAGGGACTCTTATGTACATATTTGTCACCCTCTATATGGACTTGGTCGCGACAAACTGATCATGCGCCTCATTGTACATGACAACAATATTTATAAAAGTGTTATGATAATCAATTATGATTGATATGAGTTATTCAAAGTGTTATGTATTCTTAAGCCCCTCATTTTAACCACGTGTCTTTTGTCTTAATTGTTTTATATTATAGTTTATGATATATATAAATATATTTTTTTGAAGTAGCTTTGTAGTACTGGACTGAGAGTTGTCAGGGCTCTCATCTGTATTGTTATTTTATTTTTAGATCTAGATTGAAGATGAGCTCAACAAGCACCTGCTACATGTGCAAGTTTATCACTCGAGTCATGATGCCAAATATTTGTTTTTTTTTTATTTTTCAAGAAAAACATTTGATCTAGCATGAGGAATACCATCTTTAAATTCGTCATGTTAGACGTGTCATGTAAGACATTATTGTTTATTTAATAAATTTTGTGACATTATATTTATTGTTATTGTATGTGATGTCGTGTACGCCTTGCGTTTATATGCGGGGTTGTCCTCCCTTCTGGGGGTGTGACACATATCTTGAACATTTTATTTTTCGTTTTCATAGTCACGTTTATATTCTTAACTCAAGTAAACCTTATAGGTACATCGCATAATTCTCTTAGTGTTGCATACAGACCTATTATATGACTTAATTATATTTTAATACTATATTTTTCATCTTCAGTAGTACTCTATTGATTAAGAAGGTAATAGTCGGTCTTTAAGATCTCATACGTACTGATTAAATCTCATGTAACAATAATTTTGCACATACAATAAATGCAATAAATTTATTCATCCATTGTGTTATCGAAAAAAAATTAATCAAATTAATTAATCTAATACTTTTCTACATTTTCTTATTAGATTTTTTAAATAAGCAGGATTCGAAATGTCTATTACTTAATTACACTAAAAATATTTTTTTTATGTCGCATACTAACATCTATCTAAAAAAGTAGAAAACAGCACGGGAAGTGCAAACTGCAATCAATTGGTAAATAGCTTTAAATAGTTAGAAATTAAGACCATATTCATGATTTTCTCTAATATCTTCAATCATTCCAGCAACATAAATCAGTATTTCTTGGGGCAGGATGGCGAGCACTACGCCTACACAAATATTTTAATCACAGAAAAGTTCTATAAGTAAAAAAAATGAAAAATGCAAAATGAAAGAGAGTCAACTATTACGCAGTTTACAGGCTAACTAATTACGAGTTGTATGATTCTGTTCAACAATCAATTTGTATGAAATCTGATTTGCTCTACGTAAGCTAAAATTATCACGATAGAAGTATGAGGAGTCACGCGCAAATGAAAAATTGCAGTGAGTCAGGTTGGTCATTGCCACGTGTAGGGTGAACAGTGGATATGCAATTTCTATAGAGCGTGTAATACATGGTACAATATTATCTATACATTACATTTCTTAGATCAGGTGTGTTTTTTTCATCGAGAATCCATATCAAATTCATGCTTCAGCTTTGTTTAAGGATTTTTTTTTAATTATTTGTAACTCAATTTTTCTAAAAAGCACAGAAAGCTGGAGCACAGTTTATTGCTGCTGTTCTAGCTTAAAAGCAGGCTTGAATCCATAGAAAGTGAAATGAAAACTCCTAATGAAGAAGTTGTAGCAAATTTAATTTTTTCTAAAAGGAAATCAGTCATTTGTAAAAATCGTTAAAAAAAAAAAAATGAAACATGTAAAAACTGATGTTATAAAATTGAGAGGCGAACTTCTCCGGTGCCCCGTAAAAAAGGTGTAATATTGAAACCAAGACGAGTCTAGATAAATAGAATTGTTCAGGCTTTTAGATTCTTGAAATGGACAATTTTGGGCCGAACCACAGTCTTGAATTTCGGCCTTGCCCAGTTCGAAAGTTAGCGATCCACTGATCCAAATGGAAATTTATTTTTATTTTTTACTATTTTTTTCTAAAGAATGGAAGAAATTTTTGGGTAATGTCATAGAAGGGAACGAAATTTACAAAAATTATAAATTTACTTTTCTTTAATAAAAATTTAACCCTACTTGTATTATTAAAAGTAACTAACTAGCCTTGCCAAAAAAATTTTGAAATGTCGAACTGTAAGTCTTTAATTATGGTTATGACTTGTTAGAATACACCATATTACCACGCATTTGGGTACATAACACCATGGAACACCATATGCATATATGTGACGACTCATATAGAATCTTAGATGTCCGCATTTAAAATTGCCGTAATATGAAATTTAACGATGAAGGAGAAGTATCGTAATTACAATTTTACTGTCTGGACTAATATAGTCTAGAATATGTAATCTTTATTTATTTAGTGGTTTTTTAGCAGTTATTGCTCTTAGATAATATGCGAAGTCACGGTATGTATAAACACGTCAAAATAAAAAGAAGGCCAACCAACTTAGTGGTTTTGAGTCTACGGAAGCAGTAATCTGCACTTAGATAAATTGCATAACTTGCATTGAGTTAAACAAATTAAACTGCTTGAAGGATGATAATTTTAAAATTCCACCTACGCAAGTGACCTCATGCAAAGTTTGTCTATCCAGGCACTTTTGTGATCTTTGTCAAAAAAAAAAAAAAAAAAAAAAACGACGTTATGCACAACGGACCCTTGTTAATTTTGTTTTTTCTTGGACATAAAAATCTCTGTGATTTATCATCACACGCGTAAAACGTATTCAGACTTGTATATCGAAAATGCCGCTTTTATTAACATTTAGATTCGATTGAAGTTGTTATACTTATCCGATATGGACAACTTAACTGCATGTCCTAAAGGAAGAACTCAATGCATGTCCAACTCGATCGGCTCAGATTGATGTAGTATGCAAGTATCCTAGTGACTCTGTGAGAGGTTGAATGTCGATTCATTTGCTCTGCATTGAGATTTTTACTATTTCCTAGTATGTATCTTGAAAACTAGTCTACTGAGATTCCCAAAAGGACTGAACTCTTTTCCTAATATTTATAATTTATAATTTATAGAAGAATCAATAATATTAGTTATTCAATACTTTTTTTTAGGGTCAGGTGGCAATCACCACTCTGACAAATAATTTATTAAAAAAAGATATTTACAAAAGAGGAATTAAAAAACAAACAAAAAAGAAAAAACTAAAACTAAAACTAAAACTAAGGCTAACAAATTAAAACCTAAAACTAAGCATGCCTAATCCACTGAATGATATCCTCGCAGATTGTATTGAACAACACCTCTGACTGGGTATTTAAATTAGAGAAGATTCAGTACTTAATCAAACCATGTATGAAATAAATTTATAGGGATATGTAAATTCATTTGTACCGTTTGTAGTGAGCGAAATAGTTACCAATCATCTTCCTAGTTAATAGACTTATTATTATTATTATTTGACATCTTCCTAGTTAATAGTGGTACTACTCTCCTTTTGTTTCTTTACAGTTTATATATCGTCTTTTCTTTCTTCTTCAACTTTAGACTTTTTTTTTTTAACTCGGTATTCATTATAACACGTAGTTATTTTTCTATCAATTTAATTTGTTTTTTCCGTAACTTTTTTTAAATAAAAAGAGAGGTCTTTGTAATGTAATTAATTAAGCCACATGTTTTTCTCGTTCTTTTATTATTATTTTTTTTTTGTTTTGTAACTCTGTCATTTTTAGAATATAGAAATTAATACACATTAATATATATTTCGCAAATTTACCTGATAACAATTCAACCAACATGACCAAAAGTTCACATTTCTCAAATATGATATACGTCAAATTATGCCCACTTCAAAATTACAAATTTAAGAACTAAGAACGTGTTGTTATACATCTCTCAATTAGCTAGTTTAGAGAAAGGGAGCAATTACGACAATATGACTTATTCATTAGTTCTATATTCGTTTCTTTTATTTTGTTAATTAATGTCAATCTAGTTATTTATTTTAATCGTTGCATGCCAAAGTGGAGATCATTCTCAAGAGAAGCCAACGAAATTGCTAGCGCAGCTGCTTTGAGATATCAACTCCATGAGATCTATTTCTTTCTTCACTGCGACCTCATTTTCGTTCGGCATCGCAATAGTCCCATTATCATAGGAAACTACCTCGTCGTCATCCCACACCAGCTCCATCACCTCGTCTATCTTGGAAAATACAATGTTCTCGCTAACATCAAAATTGTCACCACCATCATATAATAAGCTATACATATCGGCAAAAGAATCATAACTTGGTAGCATAACATCCTCAACTTCCGCTTTTTCAATCTTGGCTGGCGCGAAGACATTTTCATTTTCCGGAGGCATTACAGAGACGGGAATTGCAGGAGTTGGTGGTGGGACTGTTGATGGAAGGGGAGGTGGCATATTTTTGCGATTGATTGTGATGCCGAGACTCTTGATGTAGTCTTGAAGGATGGTGTTGTTGGTGGCTCCTCGGGAGTTTTTGACAGTGCGGGTGCGGCGACGGGCAAATTGACGACGTTTGGTGGTGTTCCAGTGATTCTTCAGCGAGTTTTCTGTCCTTCCAGGGAGCCGCTTGGCAATCTCTGCCCATTTGTTGCCGATCTCCTTATGTGCCTCGATCAATATCCTATCCTCCTCTTCTGTCCAGCTATCTTTCTGTATTCATTACCAGTGAAAGGTTATGTATTTGAAATGAGTTCTAATATGTGGTATATACTATATACATTTGAAGTTGCATATTCAGAAATGATCTAGAACTTCCAATTTAATTTCTCATACCAAGTTTCCCTTAAAAGAATAAATATAGCTTTCAATTTAGTGGAATTGTCAAGAATGTAATTACAATCATAATAGGATATTTGTCCCAATCTTAGGCCCAATTCGGGGCCTTCGAAAAACTTTTCTGAGACAACTAATACCGGTCATGTTTGAAATATTCTAGTGTTTTTGGGCCCAATTGGGCTTTGTAAGTAAAGTTTGAGCAGAAGTTAACAAGTCCACTTTAAATAATGGAAAGTAACATTAGCTTTGTTTTTACAATACTATATCATTTCAAGAAGTTAGTGGAGATAATTATACCTTAATATTAGGTCTGAGATGGTTGTGCCACCTTTCTCTACACTGTTTACCTACTCTTCCAGGAAGCATTTGAGCAATGTGAGACCATTTCCTTATCCCATTTTTCTCTACTAATTTTATCAATCGTCTGCACCAAAAAGGAAAATTGTAAAAATGGCGATACAAACACATCAGTTAGCACCGCTTCCTCATTATAACAAATTATACGTTTTTTAAATATTAATTACCGCTGTTTTAATTGAAGCAAGTCAAACTAAGTGCAAAATCTATTATTTCAAAAACCAATCAGCCACCTAGACCAACAGTAATTATAAAACTCATAAGAGGATTCAATTCTCAAAATTCTTAGTCATGTTACATATATTACACATGTTTCAACGTTATTACATATATCGTAATTCACAACATGTTTCAACGTTATTTTCGCACGACATGAACCATTAAATCATGATCACAAAGCGAAACACCATAACAATGAGAAAAAATAATAGTAGTTCAATAAGAAAAAAATTATACCTATCTTCTTCTAGTGTCCATTGACCTTTCACCATGTTAGTTTTCTTTCTGTTCTTGCTGATCAGATTCTTGCACATCGTATTGACAACCATTTTGTTCCCACCATTATCTCTGAACCCCAAAAGCCGATCCTCTATCACAGTTGAAGAAGAAGATGAAGACGAGAAGGAAAACTTCGGTGTGATACTAGACACCATAGCTGTGTTGTAACCTTTTTCTTCTATATTTTGCATCGTCATCACAGGAGCATTGTTATAGAAATTAGATAACCCTGATGTGGAATAGCAAGAATCCAGTGGGGGTATACCATAAAAAGAATCCCCTGTTATAACATCACTAGTGGAACCTCCGTTTAGTTGATGAATACTATTATGCAAATAACCTAGTTGTGTGTTATCATCAATCCAAGAATTCAAACAGCCAAAATTCATATTGCAAAGTTTTCCTTTGTCTTTTTGGCCTGTGTATGGAGAGACAAGGGTATAATGCTGGAGTATTAGGGTTCTAACGTGCTTGGAGCTGTTTGTAGGAGTATAAGGCGACAGGGAAGGCGTTGTTATTATAAAGGAAGAATGGCTCAATACAGAGAGAGAAATTACAGGGTAGAAATTAAGGAGGTAAAGAGGCCTCTTAAACATGCATTAAACTCAATCTTAACTCTTTTTCAAGATTGTTTGTAGCGCTAATCTACGGAATTCATATAGAATATTTTTTGTGCATTAGTTACTCCCACTTCTTTAGTAACAAAGTGTTATAATGGCAAAATAAAAACTGAATTTTTTGTGCATAACCGGAGCTACTTTTAGCGTATAATTACTGAAGTTGAATTATAGTAATATATATGTAATACAATTGTGATCAGTGTAATAATCTGAGATGTTTTGAGTTATCATATCAAAAGTGCCACAGGATATCAAAAGTCTTTAACTAAGTCTTAAGTTAGTAGCTTTATTTAAGGAGGATTAAATAGGTCAATTTAATTGAATTTCAATTCTCATAAACCCTTCAAATTAATTATAAATATTATTAATTTAAAGGCATCTCTATTTTAATTGCAAGTGTAAAGCTAATATGGCAGTTTCTATGATTGATTAATTATCTTTACATTTCTTCTTTCCTGAACAATCCGTATATGAAATTTGCAATACCAAAATTTGTAAAAAGGGAAAAAAAAGTTAAAATTTTATAGAGCCATAGTGATCTTTAAAGTTTAAACATGAATTTTGACTTCTTAAATATTGTGTTTAACATTATAAAGTGCACATTTTTTTATCGATTGATTGATGTCTTTGTATTCATGCATATGCAATTATGTATAATATAATTTAACATCAAATATTAATTTGTTTTGTCTATGTTGTTTTTCACCAATAATGTTCTACATTTCTTGTTTGTAGTATATATGAATAAACAAAATTATAAACGCTATGCATTATTCAACATTGAGTTAGTTTGTTGTGCTTAATTTGTACTTGAGTCACATTATCATGATAAAGGTTTATATGACTCATGCAAATATGAAGAATCCCCTCCTACTCTAGAGATTGGTTTTCCATATCAAAGTCAAAGTTAAATAATATTAACATACGACCAATATCTTTAACAAAAGGTTTCCAATGTTCAATTGAGAAAGTTGTGTATATGTTGCATACAAACATACAATCTGTAAATCTTTATGCAGAACAGTCAAAAGAGACAATTATTAGAATAAACCGTTCACTTGGATAAAAAAATTATGATATAATAAGGGTATGTTAGAAATACAAAATTTTACAAATTTGAATAAATCTTTATGTGATATGTCACTGTGATACAATTACCAAATTTGACTCGATTTTTACTGATAAAGGCAACGCATCAACCACGCAGGCAACGTTTTCCTTTGCATTGTCATCTTGTCGCCACAAACTAATCGCCTTCAGTAATTTGCAAGAGATATTGGCATTTTAACTTCTCAAGTTGATTACACATGATGCTGTTACTTGTTCAATAATAACAAGTGATTGTCCGATTATATCAAATATTGAATTTGATCTATTAAAAAAGTTTCTATCTAAAAGTTTAAAAAATTAAAGATTAAAGCGTTCAAATTTTCAACATAATTTGATTCTTGACTCCTTCGTTGCGAGGGGATCTTAGATTTACTTATAACAACAGATAAAAAAAAATTATTGCAATATTAATTTTTTTCTCAAGGAATTAACAATAGTTCACCTCTTCGTTTACCGTTTAGTTATTGTAGTACTGTACAATCTATTTGGTCACTTGATACAACAATGAGAGATCCAGCAAGAGGTCCAAGTAAAGGTCCAAAAATTTCTTCTTGCAGAAACGGTGCCAAGCTAGCAAAATCAACATGATTATAATTTCTCTAACTTAATTCTCTTTCATCATAATTAGTTACGGTCAAGGACCACCAACGGTCTAATTTTTATTTCGGCCGAGTAAATTTTAATAACATAATTAATTCATTCTTTTATGGTAAAATGAATTGTAGGTAATGCTCATGCCGATATATTTCGTTAGAGAAATTATAGTCTTGCACGCTGTGCTTATATTTCGTTGCTATATTTCTCTGCAAGAAAATTTTTAATTTTGCAGAATGTCGTGTAGCAAGGTGTTATTACAATATAATTTGCTGTGTGGGTAAAGATCGATAGAGAGTCTTGCAAGTTCGCAACACCATGCTTATAAACTTGGCAACAAAGTTCGGTCTTGCTGTTTTCGTTTTTAATGTGCACAAAAATTACAAAATGATAACGCGGTCATTCCTTTTGCAAGACTACACAATCTTGCGAGTTTTCACGCTAATTTACAATTAAATTGTATATTTATTTTCATTTGTGATATTAAATTAATAAAATCGATATATGAAAATAATAATGTTATTAATTAAAACATAGAATCATAATTTTTGCAAAAGAGACCATCACAGAATAAAAATTATATTCAAAATTAATTATAATATACTCAAATTTCATCCACTATTGTACATCACAAACATAAAATCCCAATCAACGAAATGTACACTTATAACATAAAACTATACAATCAAATCTATAGAATATCAAAGCACAATAAACTGGTGCATCTTATTGAAACAAAAAAAGGCGTAGAAAATTTTTCAGGAGGTGCCATGTTCATCCTTGCCCAAGAGGTGCCATTTTCATCCTTGCCAAGTTAAGAGTCTCTGAAATGTACCATATTCTTATAGCAAGCCTACCTCCAACTAAATACAAAAATCTACGTGATATAAGAGAGAAAAAGTTAAAATTACAAAAATACTAGAGCCTTTTGACTCTTTCTTTTGCATATTTCTAATTTCTAGTATATACATTTAATATAATTTATTATAAGCTTTTGTCTTACATGATAGATGACCCCTCTCTCTTGTTTACTGAATAATCATGGCATCTAAAATTCTTCAGCATGCAAGTTCAGCCAAGCACCTACAAGAAAAGTAAATGTTAATAGTTTTCTCTTCAACAAAATTTGTAGGCATCATTTGCAGAAAAAAAAAAGAAAACAATACACCATAAATAATAAACCATACCAAGGAACTTCGAGTTACTAGTCTTAGGCTCGTAGCCAACAGTTTAGAGACCAAACAAATAAACTTCGAGGTATTTCATAGATAATCATAGATACCACAATTTTACCAAATTAAAACAAACAAGCCAAGAAGAGATAATTTGAAGTTACAAAAAAAAGAAAACAATAAAAAATGTGATCAGACTGAAAAATACCTTGATAGAAACACAAGAGTTCAAGCCTCGTACTTGAATATGATTCTTAGCTTTTAATTTTAGTTCCCTCTAAATGATAAACATCATTTAGTAATTCTGTTCAAAATTTCAAATATATTTGCCTTTCCTGAATTCATAACAATAATTACAAATTTACAAGGTTGATGTCCACCAGTTAATTAGTAGGAACAATATATAATCATATTCAAAAAAAATATATATATATAATTACAAAACCAAAATTGATGCTGTCAACCTTAACTCCTTACCAACGAAGTTATAAAAATGAAGATGAGATAATTAACTAAGGATAAAATCTCTCCTACGATCGCTGCTCTTCAATCTCGGACAATGTCTCTGGTATTAAACTACAAGGTTGATAGTGAAAAATATTGGTAAAAGAAAAAAGAAAATAACTTATCTGAATTTCCTAGCAAATAATTAACTTGAGCCAGCATCTTATCCATGCAAAGCATTAAAAGACCGAAACCAGGAGCTATGCACATGCTTTTGTTTGCTTGTTATAACAAACCTAGAAACAAATACCAACATGACCAAAAGACATAATTACATAAATTACATGTGAATTATCAGCTTAAGCACTTTCAAAAAATTTATTGATTATTTAACAATTGGCATGTTGGCTCGACCAATATAAAAATGGTAACATTAGCTGGGTCAGTCTCAACTTGATAAACTTCACAAGGCCATACCTTTCTTCAAATAATACTAAATTGCAAGATACGAAAAAAGTTATATAGACTATACTCTTGCCATGTTGGATTTACAAATCAATACTAGTAGTACTACCCCGAACATGCTCAACCATATTATTGGTACACCATGCAACAATCAATTATACTATTGGACATCCTGCTCATTCCAAAGCACATGTTTGGAGTAAAAAGGTCAAGATATTAATCAATAACAACGATGAAAAGACAATGCTTTTTTCTTTATTCTATTGACTCATTAAATCTTGACATAACCAAATTTAAAGAAACAATGCTCAAATTTGTTCTAAAATTAAAAAATACAAGTGAGAAAGAACCAGCAGAGATCGAATTGGAAATACCTTTCAGCACTGGCACACGACCATTGAACCAATCAACACAACGAGAGAGAGAGGGGGAAACCAACCTGAGAAGAAATAGGACAGTATAGAGAGCCAAGGTCGTCGTGTCGGAGAGCCAAACAAGAGAAAAGTCAGGTCGATTGAGAGAATGAAATGTGATAACCGTCGGATCGGAAGAGAGACGAAACACTAGGGTTTGGACATCGAGAGAAAAGAAGAGAAGCCGGTTTTAAGGAGGAAGAGATGGAGTGAAACCCAAGAAGGCTCAGGCGAAGGGCTGCGGTGCGATGGAGAGACAGGAGACAGGTGGAGAAGCGAAACCGACGAGAGGTGCGAGTCGACGGGAACGAGGGATTAGTGGGGGTGAGGGGGTGCCGGCGGGGGTTGTGGCTGTGGACCGTGTGGTTCCTGCTCACGGAATCGAATAACGATTCAATCCCATAAACCCATCAAAACTCACATATTTCACATTTGGCATATTGCATATATGGTCTGAAAACTTCTTAGGTACCATCATTTTTTATTTATATCTTTAATACTATGTTATTTTTATTAAACAGAAATTAGAGTTTAATTATAACTTATTTAGAATCAACATGTTTTGATTGTGTATTATCATTATAAATTTATCTTGGTAATATATATTGTCATATTTATCATTTCATATGATTATTTTTATAACTAAAATTATTTAACTATTAGTTATATTTACATCTTTTATCTTGAGGATGGTTTCCTTATCTTACTATGTCGACTAGTTTAGTTTATGCGTTTCATTTTTTTTTTTTAGTTTAGTTTTATTTATTAGCTTCACCACAATAAAAAAATTTGGAAAGTTGTCGGAAAATAAAATTCTGACGCGAAATTTGGAAGTTATGGGAAAATAAAATTTTGGGGCCATGAGTTATATCTTTGTAATATTCGGGACAAAAAAAAAAGTTATAGCAAGATTTGATTACATATTAATATTATCAGAAGACATATTGCAATGATCGATAACATGCATTGTTCTAATTTATGAAATTTTCTTAAATGATAGGCTACATAATTTCAAATTTTTGCTTTACTAAAATTTACATATGGCTAGCTTATTTATACAATATTAAAAGATATGCAGTAAAACAATCAAGTAATATTTAGTGTGTTAACTTTAATAAGTTCGAGTACTACGAGACAAGAAAACAAATATGGTAAAAATTTCATGAGAAGAAACTATTTTTTTCATTAGATTACTCTTTATATTGAAAAATTTGTTATGTTAAAGTTTACTTTAACAAACTTTTATATTACACATATATTCTCATTTGTTATACTAAAATTTCACGAGAACTGAGATTAAAATCAGTTAATAATTTTATTAGATATATGCAACGGAAAATTTTATAATTAGAGATATATGTAATCGCACAAATAAATAATTGATTTTATCTCATCGACAAAAGATATAGAATTCCAAATTTCAAATTCTAGATAATAAAATATGAATTTTTTAAAACTTTGACTCAAAATTCTAAAATTTGAACTTTGTAGTTTTTTTAGTTTTCAAAATATAAATTTCTATTTTAAAATTTGGAAATCTAAAATTTTCAAATTTTTTATTGTTAATATTTATTTGCTATCAAAAATGTTTTTCAAATTAGGGCAAGTTGAACATTTTCAAAAAGTTATGGTGGCATTTTTTTAATGATTTAATATAATTAGGCAATTTGAACATTTTTAAAAAGTTATGGTGGCATTTTTCTAGAACTAATTTTAACCATGTTATAGTGGCATAAAACTAATTTATGATTTAAGAGGCATATCTCTAGTTATCAATTTTCATGGTGCATATATCTAATAATCATTATTTAGAGTTGTTTACAATACGTTTAGATAGAAATCGTTATTTTAAACAGTTCGTAATTTTTTTAGATCGATGCTATTCTAATAATGTCAAAAGAGTAAAAAAAATAAAAAAATCCAAACAATATAAAAATTGGTTTTATACTAGACTTTAAAATGAATACCAAATTGAACGATTTGGATAAACATTTGTGCTTCAATTTGAGAAGGAAATACATTGCATTTCCTTTGAGTCTTGCTCGTAAACTAATATTATTATTTTTAAATTAAAATTATACATATGTCTTATATTTTTTAAGTTAAGAATGCATGAGCATGTATATTGCACTTTCCCAATTATGGATCATTCGTACTTTAATACAGATGCAAATGAATTCGTTAAATGCAAATCTTTTCTTTGGCCCAATTACCGATTAGAAGATTTATTATGTATGAATCGCTATTGGTTTGATACGAATAATGGAAGTCCGCTGCAAGTGCTTGAGAATGAGTTCACGCTCCTTCCTATTTAACCAGTAAGTGCTGCAATTGAATCCAAGTAGCAGATAGCTCGAAGAGCCTAGGAAGAAGAATCTGAGAATTCGTGCGTTAACACTAATGGAAGAATAGTCTTTTCGTTCGGACAAGTAACTACTCTGTGAATTCATATCATTGGAATCTTAATTTTTAAAATTTCATTAATTTGTTATCTATATTGAAGTCTCATGAAAAATATTTTTTATATTTCGATATTGTTTGCTATTTTTTATTATGAGATTTTAAAAACTACTTCTTTAAAAGATTTTTTATCATTCAATAATAGTTTTTTTTCCTAAAAAATAGATTAATAAGTAAAAAAAATGATTTTCAATGAGATTTCAATAGGTAAAACACTTGCAACGATCTAGATCAGTCATTTTAAACTCGAATCGGTTGCTAAATAACGTAGGATTCACGCTTTCAAAAGTACAATATTAATTCTCGAAAATATTATTATTTGAACATAATCAATAATATTATATTTCCTTACATTAATATAATGAATTTATATAGTAATAATATATTAGAAATCTATGCTATGGTCAATCGACCTGACGGATAGTTTTGTTAAATCTAATAGTATTTTAACGAGCAAGGTTTCGGTGCCACATATGTTACACTTTACTTTTTTTTAAAAAATTTTAATTTCATAATTTAAAATATAATCATCTGATCTAAATTGTCGATCTTGTTCATTATTGCGACAAATGAGTTGACATAAAATTTTATAATTTTTAAGTTTGATTTCATGCTTTAAAATATAATACACATAAAAAAACATAACAAATATATATTGTTTGTTTACTTATAAGTATATAAAGTACTATTATTATTTTATAAGATGATTAGTTTTAAAAATAAATCAAAATATGTAAACAAAATTGTGACTATATATTTTGAAAACAATTCCAAATGGCTTATTCAATCGACATATTTTTAATATCGAAGTCAATTAAATTTTGCATTTCTTGAGTTTTTATTTGTTTTTTTTCTATTTTTTCAAAATTCTCAATTTTTTATGCATACTAACATAAAAAATGATATTTGGTAATTTTTAAAAATCTGAAAATATATAGTAAAAAAATGAGGAATTCTAATGATATATGGGTCGGATGGGTCTGTCCAATACGATCGTTCTCACATTTCAAATTTCAAATGACCGATTCGAACTATTCAATTTATTCTTCATATTGAAAATTTATAATAAACCAAATTTTATTATTTTTTTTCAAAATTTTTTACTATTTTTTCGGGTATATTAGAAAATTCATGATACAAACATTATTCCATCCAATAACAATGATTTTGAAAAATACCAAAAATTGTAATTTTTTTTAAATATAAAATTCAGTTTCTTATTAGTTCTCAATATGAAATTGAGCAGTTTGGATCAGTCATTTGAAATTCGGCATGTGAGAACGATCATCCATCCCCTATATACACTAGCATTTCTCAACAAAATTTTAAAATAGAATAATATTTTTTTGTGAGATTTCAATATATAGATTAAATTAGATAAAATTAAATTTATTGTTTCAAAATAATATTGACTGATAAGAAAAATAAATTTATAATGCACTGTTATCAATCCTTATCCTTAATTTATAAATAAAGAATGAAATATACAACAATATTTAGCTAAGTAAAGGTAAAGCAGTAGTTCGGACTTTTATAGCATCAATCCAATGTATTTTTTTTTTTTGCCTAATTATACGGGCAACATAATTACATATACTTTAATATATTTGACTTGTGTTATTATAATGTATAAATTTTTAGAATCCTATTTCTTATGTTATATTTATCGTTGTAATTTTTGCCTCATTAATTTTATAGTATATGCTATAATTAGAAATAGATACTAATGTTAATAACAGAATTAATATAGTTATATATAAGTAATAATATAACCTATATTAATATGTGTTAATAGTTTTTAGTAGTTGTAATTAATTTTCATTAAATAGTTATAACTATAATTTAAAAATAACAGTTATGCAATTAGTGGAACAATGAAGCAGAAAAGGTAATCCAAAAAGGCGTCTAAAAAGGGTGAGAGAGTGGTCATGTCCTTTTTTCAAAAAAGAAAAAAGAAAAAAGAAAAGTAGTGGTCTTGTCAGTTGTCACAGGTATTTCCGCATAGTCCTATCATCCTATGTGTTGCCTCCACACAACCGTAGTGTCGCCAACTTGCACATTGATGAACACTCAAGGCGCCATTGAAAATCACTACTTCTCCGCTAGGAAGCAAGCACGCGACTACGTGAGCTTTGCAGTTATTTTTTTTTTAATAAAAAAAAAATTGCGGTTATTGCTCCGTTCGGTTTTTTTTATGCAACATTTATTTGATAGTACTATACATAATACTTTGTGTGGCATGATGATATGAATATCATTTTGTCGACTACAGGAAAGCTACGCTATAAAAACCACAAAAGATCAACAAAAACAGTTACATTGTAGATTTTCATGTCGAAATATATGCAAAAAAAATCATTTAAAAATAAAACAAGCGATAAATTTTTTGGTTATTTTTAATGTGAAAATGAAAATTTATTGAAGTTGTCGCAGTTCTACGGTCCACATCTTGCTTTTTTTTGCAAGTGAAAAATTTGGAATATATATCATGCGTGATGCGTTCTATGTAACTTCATAAAGCTAGCGTTAATTTTTTATTATTACGTTAATTGAAAGAAGGCTAAAATAGTTTGGGCAAGTCTAATTTTGGTGTAAAAATTTTGGGAAGGCCGAAATATTGGCGCCACTGTGAAAAAAGTAGGTGGTAAAAATTAGCCGCTAAACCGATCGATTTATAATTTGCTACGCGACAGATTTGCTTTTGCAATTAATGTTGCAATAATCTTTTTTTAGCTACATGATAAGTACTCTAGCGACTTAATCTTGCCGAAACATTCAACGCGCAAGACAAATGAAAATTCTTGCAATCCTAGTCTTGCTAAATGCCTTTTTCGGTGTAGTTCTAGGTATTCAATTCATATCATCGAAGTGATTAATAATTAGAATATGTGCGTGGCCGAACACGATCTCAAATATCAATTTTATCTTTTAAAGTAATTAATATTACTTTTGAAATATTTTATTAGTGGTAACGGATAATGTAGAAATTTTTTTTTAAAAAAAATAATTTAGTAACATAAAATTTTCAACTGTCATGTTTGGGGAATAAGTGAGAAATAAACCTTTTCCTCAGTTCTGCTAAACATGTTATGAAAATGGCAAAATAAATTGGAGTAAAGAGGCTTACGCCAGAATTAAGTTATCGACATCCGGATTGAAGTATAATTAACACAACACTGCTTTGCTATATTCATTCATCTATTTTACAAACGAACAATGTTAATATTAATTCAAGTAACACAGACATTTCTCCCAAGGATAGGAAATAGGTAAATTATAAATAAATAACTGCGAATAATTTACAAAAAGTCCACGGAAGCAACAACAAAATTGAGCTATACTCCCAACGAGAGCGTGCAAATTTAGAGAAACCAAGGAAGAGAAAGAATGATTATATATATATATTAAAAGGAATGAAACATTGTTATTTGGAACAAGTTTGTCTTATATTTTACATGCAATTTATAAGCCAAATCAGGGAGCGCCAGCGGCTAATTTAGAGCTTTATCTAGTATTTGCAATGGAAAGAATCCACAGAAAGCAGAGCAGATCAATCTTTATCTTGTACCACATATTTCAATCAAAATAATGAAATTCCTAAACTTCAATTACTAATGTACATAACAACTAATCAGCAGCAGGAGGCTCATGATTAGCTATACAATTGATTCCTAGACTAACCACTAAAATGCACCTTCTTTGGCCATTTTAAGGAAGTGAACCAAGGTTATTTTTGGAATGATTTCACAATAACCTGGTTTCTTCTTAATTGTCGTCTCTTTTAGAACCTCTCCATCCTCTCCATCTTTTGTGATGTCAACAGTCACACATGTCACATTGTAAAACTGCACAATGAGAAATTTAGGCTCAGATTATACTTCTACAAAATAACTAACATTTAAATTTTTGGTGTTTTATCTTTAGCTGCATTACCTGGCATACACCCTGAAGAATTAATCTGTGGAAAGAGCTCTGCTCATCTAGTACAAGTTTCTCAGTATCTGTAGTACCACTGACGAAATTTCGTACCAGCTCCTACATAAACATAAATATCACAAGTTCAATGGCTCAACGGCCAGTGATGAGACAATTGATTCATAGACAATTTAAAATTTTCAATAATACTAAAATTTTCATTTCAGAATTATGTCATAGAGTTTTAAAGGTCATAAACAAATTTTTTCCAGAATAAGAAGGCTCAGGCATTATTACCTTAAAAATGGGGAAAAAATAACCTACCAATTTCAACCCTATTAAAGCCAAAAGTCATCACAATTACACCTCAAGAGCTATTTATTCACGCTATTTTACCTTTTAAAGGAGCATGCTCAGTGAGTTGAATTTTGGGGTAATAACAGCAACACTACCAAAACTGAGGCTCATACCTCATATTCTACGAGGATGTCAGAGAGAAAACAGCGTTTTAAAAGAGCTCTGGTATGGTAGTCAACCCTCCTCCATGCATTCAATGTTACTGCCTTATCCTTCACCACTGGAGTTTTCCTCTTTGTTTCAGATTTTTTACTGCCATTGATCAGACGGCTCTGTGTACAAGTCAAGAGAAGTCAAATGATAAACATAAATCAAAATCGGAATAAAAAAATATGAAGGATTCCTCTAAAAATTAAGAAAGAACCAATACCCTCCCTCCCCTTGTTCTTAGCAAGACCTAACAATCTATCCTTCCTAATTTTCCTTTCAATCGAAGGTGGTTAGAGCATTTCTCAAAAGAAGTTAGTAGAGGAAGGCCTATGAAATAACTGATATTTCACATGCTTTGAGGTGCACATTTGATACTTTCGTCTCATAAAAATGCAAAAGAAGATATACTGACTAACCTCGACATCCATGTCAATACTTCTAAATCGGTCCCATTCTTGTGCATTTGTCATGCAAAATGCTGAAAGTTGTGCATGATCACCTGTATTTCATAAATAAGGAGAATGCAAGTTGAACAAATGAAAAAAATACGAGTTCACAAGATAAAGGGTGGGAGTGGGACACTTGAACTATTGACTGTATTGTAGAACAAAATTTAGTAATTACTAAGACAGTGAAATTAAAATATTAATGTACTAGAATAGGACTTGCATAAATAATCTTCTAAAAGCTAAGAGGATTCTAACTAAATTTAATTGCAATCAACAAACAGAGTTATCTATTATTAGGTTTAAAGTGATCAATTATAACCAATGGTGGTAGTGGAATCAAAAACTATATGTCAGCCCAACAAGCACATTACTTGTATGTACATGGATGCACATTATTGATTAACAAAATATCAGAAACAGATGAAACTTTAAAAGCACAGTACACCAAGAGCCATCCATCCTGAAATTCATAATTAATTACCAAATGGTGGAGGAGCAAATAGGCCTCTAATTTCTTCAACATTCAAGCGGGGCACCAATTCTATTAGCAATCGATCATTCAACCATCTCCTTGATCTCCTGTTGCTAACCTTTCAAATTAAATTTCAAAACTTTACTTGTCTGCCTTTAAATATATATATATATATATATATATATATATATATATATATATATATATAAAACAGAAAAGTGAATAACTTTAAAATGAAAAACAAACTGGCCTATATTGGTTTTGATCAACCTGTATTACAACAGTGGTATTTCATAAAAAATTTTTTTCCAGAAAAGTGAATAACTTTAAAATAAATAATGGAAGAAAGAAAGAGATTTTGTCACCCTTTCAGCTAACCCTTCAAGAAGGTCAATTTTTTTCTCTATCAATTGTCCACGTGATGCCCCTACTTCACCTTCAAATTATTAACACATACAAAAATTAGAAATCAAACAATTACAATAGATCACCTCAAATTCTATCTAAAATCACCAATTCTGTTATAGAGAAAACAAATTACATCTGAAATTACCTTTGCCCAAGTCAAAGAAGGAGGCGAAAAACTCCTCCTCACGCTTCAACAAATCCACATTCGCCATGATTGCAAAAGAGATTAGAGGAGAGAAACAACACCAAGGAGCACAGATCCTTGCTTTGGATCGTGAATTAGGGAACCCAAAAACAGATTCGGCTTGAAAGTTGAAAGTACTCCCGAAATTAATTCAATAGCAGGAAATTCTAGCTTCAGGTTAGGTGTCGACTTGAGAAGGTAAGAGACTCACAGCTAAAAGAGAACCAAAAAGACAAGGTAGAAAAGAAAGAAGAACAAGCGGAGGAATTTGTTATGATATCCAGAGAAATTTCTCCAGAAGAAAATGGAGAAAGTTTATTAAATCAGGACCGTTGGATTGAGATCTAACGGTAGTTATCGATACAACATGGGAGGGACCATGGAGGAGGAAAGGAGAATATACTCCGAACCTGTACCGGATCAAACCAGTGCCGTGCCGTGTCCCTAACATTTTTCGATTTTTCAGAAATCAGATCTAGGGAAATACTATTGGGTTTTGTGGATTGGGTTTTGTAACTTTGGGCTGGAAATATTATTGGGCCTGAAAGAAGGGAGTTCGGACCCTCACAGATATAGTAGGTTGACTTTTCAGGCTGAGTAATTTTGAATTTTGAATGATTTCAAAAAGATTAAACGGCTGACAAATCAAAAGGTCAAAGCTGGCGCATGTTAGTTTTGCCACAGTAAAGTATGCAACCATTGTCATGACATAATAATTGATGAAATCATGACATAATCATTGATGCAATCAAATTTTATTCTTCATAAATTCAGTAATAAAAGGAAAAGAGTGACGGTTCTTGGGGAGGAGGTCAAGTTGCTGTCAAGATATTATAAAAAAAGAAGTAAAGAATCGGCTTCCATATATAAAGATTTCCTTATAAATAAAGCATGACTAGCTGAATTGATGAAACAGAAGTTTTATTTTGCATAAGCACACACGCGCACACACACCGAGTAATAGAGAAAGAAAACAATGGCAATTGTTGGGGAAGAGGTTAAGTTGCTCGGCTCAAGTACGAGCTTAGTCACAGCTCGGGTACGGGTTGCATTGAATCTGAAAGGTGTAGAATATGATTTATTGGAGGAGAGAGAGGGGCAGGAGAGCAACCTTTTGTTAGAATCAAGCCCAGTTTATAAAAGGTTCCCCGTTTTGATTCACAACAGCAAACCTGTATGCGAATCGATGATCATTGTTGAGTATATTGACGAGATGTGGACATCATCAGGGTCATCAATTCTGCCTATTGACTCGTATGATTGTGCCATGGCCAGATTCTGGACTGCTTACGTTGATGGCAAGGTGATGTTTTTGTTTGATTGTTTTGATAAACAGTTTATTATTGGATATTGTACAGATCAAATTTTAATTTTAATATAAACAATGCATACAAATATCTACGTGAATTATACCACTCTATTGTTCAATAAAATGTATCCAAGACTAGCCTATCTTAATCATATTTATGAAGGGGTATTTGACTATTTGTATTACTTATGAGTATTTATATATAGTTTTATAAAAAAATAAAAAACTAGAAAATGGAACATTATTTCCAGATACCATCCTAAATCAATTGGGCACACCTTTTGTCATCCCCAGAAAATAACTAGTACACCACTGTCATCACATAACTCCGCCAAATTCATGATTAAATCTAAAGATTCAGATCTCTTTAGATTCAGCTGCGCACCCAATAATTAACTAACAATTGTTTTTGTTTAAACATCTCACTGCAGTTTCCTTCCCTGTGTCGCATTTTGATTGGACTTGAAACGGGCGACAAAGAGCGTGCATTGGAACAACTTGTAGCCTCCTTGCATCTACTCGAAGCAGCCTTCGTGAAATGTAGCAAGGGAAAGAGCTTTTTTGGTGGAGACGATATTGGCTATTTAGACATTGCATTGGGATCGCATTTTGGTTGGATCCGCCCCACAGAGAAGGTGGCTGGCATCCAATTATTGGATAAAGAGAAATTTCCTCATTTGGTTGAGTGGTTCGAGCATTACTGCTCACATCATGCTGTGAAAGAAGTTACTCCGACTACTGATGAGTTGGTTACAGTTGTTGAAGAGGTCATATCCTCTTTAGATGCTCCTGCCAAGTGAATCTCCTCTTTAGTTGGCTTCCATTGAGTTTGAGTGACATTAGTAGAATAAAATAAATATATGAATTGTACGGTTTCTGCTACCATTTTTTTTTTCTTGCACCTTTCTATATCTTTTATGTTGAGTACTTGAGATTCGATCTATAAAATTTCTTTTTTGTAAGAATCTGCTTGTGTGCCAGAAAGAAATAAAAGAATAATAACACTTAACCTTGTTAGATGCATTACCATAATATTATATTATCATTGTTAGTGGTACAGTCCGAAATATTTATAATTGGAGAAATAATTCTATATAAAGTAGGAACTAGAAATTAAGCATGCTCCCGCCGAGTTCCTCAAATTTTCTTACTGATATATTGATATTGTCCTGGGAAGATTATATAAATGATTTAACGATCCTGGTCTGGACAAAAGCTGGACTGAACTTGGCATAATAGGCTCATCTTAGTGCTCATATACTAAGATGGCCCAATGAAATAGCAACTTGTGTAAGTTAAAAAGTAAAAAAATTAATGCGTCTCTAATGTTAGAAAAGACCAAGGCCTAATTAATTCGGCCTTATCGCACATTTTGTTACTATCGTTCTCTTCCTATCTTGTTTCAAGGAGAAAGCAACAGTTCATACATGCATCGCCGGTTTAGAAGGGGGCAAGGGGCACTGGTGGTAGACATTACATGGTTTCCACAAACCAAACGCAGTTCATTTAAGCTTAAATGTCTGTTGTGTGAAAATATTTAGTTTCAAACAGGCGCTGATCCTAGAAATACTCTTTTATCTGCTTGCTCTAGCTTATTGATAAATCTCAATTACGGCTTTTTGACACATCTCATTATAGAGTCAATAGCAGCGTACTTCATGAAAAATTTCGTTTTATTGATCACATATTAATATGTCGAGAGGCCCCTAACGGAGGTGGAAAATTTGCCCAATTAACATAAACGAAAATTCAGATACAGCAAATAACATCTTGGCAGGGTGGCAGAACATAACAGAACATTCATATCACAACATCAACACACCTGGTAATGAAGAAAAACAATTTCAGCGGATAAAGTTAATAAAGTTGTCTATACGATACATAGCTATTTTTTTTTTAATTCCAACTGGAAAGGAACAGTTACATATATCAAGTTAACAAGAACACAAAATAATTAACATTCTCTGTACAGTTCCTTTCCGACACAAGGTAGTTGTCTCCTCAAAAAGGTGTTTATCTTAGTGTTCAACTGACAAAATCATTATTACATAAAAGTTAGCTCCTTCCAAGAATAAGTAGGTTAATCAAATCAGGTCAAGCAAACAAGTTTCGAACAACTAATTTCTTTCGAGTCAAATCTTCTGTACTGGCACCAATGACTTCATTAGCAAAACCCCAACAATCTCAAATCTGATGTATAATTACCAGAAAAACGCTCAGTTGCCCTAACAAAACATCCATTCCACGAACAAACAAAACTACAATAATTCAGTAATTAGTCATCATCCTCTTTAGCACCGCTCACCGTAACAGCACCAGTCCCTGTAACAGCACCATTACTATTGCACATGCCATTTTGAAGCCAACTGGAGAAGCCCTTTGCCAGAGCTTCACGCATCCAGGGGTGTCGGCACTGGTCAATTGCCTCAGGAACTGTGATCCAGTGTCTTGTTCGAGTGCTCTGCTCTGGCCAAATATCCATTTCTTCACTTACCAGCATTGCAAACAATGCAGCTTTGCAAAAGCCATCTGGACTGACCTCATCCTGGCAGGTCTTGCTCTTGAAGTCATAGAAACCCAAAAAATCCTGTACATTCCCAAGAAGTGAAAAGTAAAAAAAAAAAAAAAAAAAAAAAAAAAGAATGATAACAGTTCGTAAAAAAAAAAAAAAATACTCCGCATTTAGTTTCATAGTCATAGGTTTCAGAGGTTGAATTTGCCACCTATGTTTATTTAATTACTCAACTGATTATTAACAAAGAAGGCTAACTAAATTGGTTTTGATGACTATGCTTATATCAATAACAGCATGATGCTATCAACTATTGCATCTCATTCAAGTATCTATTTGAGCTATTCTCTCTAACATATAGTTGCTAAGTAAGCTTAATCCCTGCCTAAAAACCAAATCAAGTACAGAAAAGATATAAAAGCCAGATAATAAGAAATAAAGATAAATAAGATGATCATTAATTGTCCTTTCAGAAAAGGACATAGATGTACGAGAGGAGTACAAAGTACTGCCTGCACAATGTATAACAATATTATAATTCAGCACAGCAATATTTTGTTCATGGACAGCAGAAAGCTAAGAAATTATACACTGGGATAAGGTTGGTCCAGGAAATAAAACGTTGGTTTAAAAAAATAATAAGATGGTGTACCATCAATTCACCACGTACTCCTGCTTCTTCTATAGCCTCTCTTATGGCCGCCTCCTCAACTGTTTCATCATTTTCCCAACCTCCCTATTCATTGAAATTTAAACAAACAACATAATGAAAGTGCATCCAGTGATCACCAAACAGGCACACTACCGTACCAGTCCATCAAAACAGATTGACCAGTTTAGATGCCATCAGTATTGGCCTTACAAATGAATAGCATGGATATCTGGTACAATTAAGCATTCATATTTAAGTTTTAGAGCCTAAAACTGTACTTTGGGAAATAAGAGGCCTGGACCACTTGTGGAATTTATCATAAGAACTTCAACTTCCTTCTGCTGTTTCCCATTACAAGTCTGACCAACATCTTTGTATCTGAATGGTATACACCTGTAGCATGCAAAAGTTGTCAGAAATTGCAAGAAAGATCTACTCAAATTATTGTATTTGTATCTCATTTCATGTTTCTCCTACACTATACAAAATTTACTACAGCAATCGATGAGGTATTAACTATTGTAATTGAAAGGGATAACAAAACACGAAAACCAAGTAATGCATCAGTGTCAAATTGACTTTGTGAAAGGCAAGAATAGGGCTTGCAATAAGCCTTATATATTCAGTCAGATGCCCAGGGGCGGAGCCAGAAATTTACATTAGGGGGGGCAATGGTTTCTACATACAAACCTAAAATAATAATAATTATTATTATTTTTATTAATGAAATAACTATGATGGCCGGCGATTCTTTGCATACACAGTTTGGTGCACATTAAAAACTTCCCAAGTTATCATAATTAATAAATTAATTCATTGTAATATTTGAGACTATGTAGGGTATTTTAATATTTGATTTAAGAGATGTAGTCAACTAAATATGAATGCGTGGATAGGAACTTGTTCCCTCTGCAATGCTGAAAAGCTATTTTTGGGTGGATTTATACTAAATCTAACCAGTAAAACAATTTGTTTGAGGGCTTTGAGGTCATAAATCTAAATTATGGTCCAAGTTGGGGGGTCAACATATCTTGTACATTCACTTCAACCAAGAGTATTCAATAGTATTTAATAAACCGCACAAAAGTTAGGGGGGGCCAGGCCCCCCTTTGCCCCCCTACTGGCTCCGCCCCTGCAGATGCCTGCTTGTGGTAATAGCCTTATTATTGCCTTTAAAGGCAAAGGAATAAGGTTTATTCCCACCAATACCTAATTATAACCAATCATTTATCAACATAAAAATCTAGTATTTGGTTAAATTCTGGGCCCAGGTACTATTCGATCACCCCTTTCACACACTAATTAATGAGCAAACAATCAAATCAACTCAATCCGTTGATTGGTCTAGTTAATTGGGCCTACACAAGTAAAAAACCCATACAGATATCCAATATAGCTTAGATTAAACTTTAATTAAAGAATTAAGGACAGATAAAGAATATTTCTGAGTGGAAGGAGAGATAGAGAGAGAGAGACCCAGCTAAAAGGCGACAGCCATCTTCGTACCGCTGTTGATGGCGACCGGTACGGGCTACCAAATCGCACATATTCCTCCCAATTCCAAGTCTCTGTTCGTAAAAGTTCCTCTCTTTTTTTTTTTCCCGAAAGATTCTCAAATATTAGTGCATCTCACTCTGAGTTATGGGTCTTAAAGGGTTAATAGTATCTCCCATTGGGTTTTTCTATGAAATGGGATTGAAGATTTTTCAGGATGAGAAATTGATTGAGATTTGAGAGGATAAAGCGAAAGTTCATGGCCAACACGAGAAGGCAGCGAGGGACGCTCCAATGCAAGTGAAATTTAGAAGAGGATATTATCTCAAGTTATTAATAAAAGGAGATGTCTTTTGTTTGGGAGTGTTCACCCCAGCCCTAGGTTGCTTGGGTGCGGGTGCGGGTGTCGCGTCGGATTCGTTGCGGGTGCGGGGATTCGGCATTTTTCAAAAAACTCGGATACGGCTATATATATAAAATAATTAAAATAATAAAAAACTAATTTATATATTTTTGTAATTTGGTGTATATGAATTTTTTTTATAGATTGAATTATAATCTAACTTTTTAATAGCTGAAAATTGAGCAAATAACTCGTTCAACAATTTGTTTTTAATTTATTATGCTTTAACCAATATCTAAATTAAAAGAGCAATATAATTTAGAGGGCCATTAAACAAATGTGTTGTATTATAATGCTTTAGGGGCCCACTGGCCATTAAACAAATTCAAAAATTTAGAGGCCCATTGGCCCAGTAAGTGTTTCCGGTTTTTAACTTAGAGAGTTAGTCCCACATGGGATTCACAAGTATTAATGGAAAGGTATATATTGAGAGGTACATCACATGGTGTCGACAATATGGAATTTCTCGTGTAAGACAGGAGCTGAGGTGATCACGTGCGCTCTTTGGCCTTGGTATTTGTGACAAAAATAAAAGTAAAAGTATTCTGTACATCCAAATACAAGACTAATATGGCAACATGAAGCCCGACACGCGCGTCGGTGCCGTGTCGACGATCGAATCTGTCGGTCAAACTAATTAAAATAGTCCGACGCGTCACGTGGCGCACCCGGTGCGTAGCGCATGCGAATCGCACGCGTGTCCGCGTCGGATACGTGTCCGACACGGGATACGGTAAGAAATTGCCGAATCCACGTAACACAGCCCCAGCCACATGATGGGGACTCCGATGTATGAAGAGAAGATTCTTCTGGAGATTTCCTGGATTTGAAACTGGAGAAACTAGTGGGAAACGGACAAGATCGAAACGAGGTCCTTCTGTTATGATGATGAAATGAAGACAAAAATAGCCATAATGTGGGCCGGAAAAGGTATGGATCTGAATATTGGATTTTTTTTTTTTTTTTTTTTTTTAACACTTGAAAATTGGTGGGTTCGTTCTGAACCGATTTAAATTTTAATTATATTCAATAAAAAAATATTGTTGTGCAGTGTCGGATTTAGGAGTTTGATTTTTTTTATAAAAAAAGTTTTTAATTTTTTTTAACACAATTTTAAATTTTGTTTTTCCAACAAAGACAAATAGTGAACCCCAACTATCCTCACATTTGTTGGTTAAAGTAATTGTAAAAAAAAATTAAAGTCAATTGTTTTACAATTTGAAGAAAGTAAAATTGAATTCTAGATCATGAGAAGACAAGAAAGTATAAAATAATAAAAGCAACAAAGAGAGATGTAGTTTTGAAGCTCTTGTTGACTTAAGTTGAATTTTTAGCTTTCCCTTTGTGGTTGACTCTAAGTTGCAGCTCGAGTTATTATAATCTATTCCGGATCAAACTAGTTAGGATACTGTAAACTGTAAAATTTAAAAAAAAAAGTTGAATAATTTTTAATTTATAGAATTAAAAAAATTTTCCGTAAGCCTACCAGGCACATTTGCCTTGCCTCGGTCAATGACGTGGGGGGTTCCAAAAAATATTGATTTAAATATGCTATTACTAATTTCTTTTTAACGGTAAATGTGCAAGAAAGACAGACCGAAAATAAATTATTTCCAGAATGTGTGTAATTAGAACAATATATACCTTACTGTTTCAATAATACAGTACAAAGGCCGTATTGCAATAGAATTTGCGGCCCAAATACACCAAACCAAGCTCAAAGCCATTAATTAGCCCACCAAACACCAAGGCCTACAAAAGTCGGCCTGATTAATTTGAGAAGAAATCAGGTCTTCAGCAGAATTATAATTTTGATTTATGCATTATACCAAGTTACCAACCAGACTCCATCTGAATTTGAGCTAGTCTAAATCTATGTCGATCCGAACATGACGCTTCTTGAAAGTACAGAACAAATCCTAAGATGACTTGAATCAAACTCATCTTGATTACAATAACTCGTCACATTTTACCATTCCATCTCGAATGTAACATGAAATTTGAGAAACAAAGAAATCTAGTGCAATTTCTTTGTTTCTCAAATTTCATGTTACATTCGAGATGGAATGGTAAAATGTGACGAGTTAAAATAAAAGAGAATCATAGATGCATCTTTTAAGGCTGAAAATCTCAATAATTTTCAACGATAATACTATTTAATTTAGTTATCAATCTATCTACCTAATTAACACACGTAATGAGGATCTAGAACCTCCCTCTACATTATTATATATTGTCACTTTCTTTACTGACAAAAATATTAACAGCAGATTGGATAGATATCAGAGAGTCCATCCTTGCTTGAGAATGCCCGAGAAACGTTGGCAGTGCGCTGTGTTAATTTGTTTTCTTGAGAGTTTTCAATACACTTTTTTTTTTTAAAAAAAAAAAACTACTCGTGATAACTAATGTAATGAACTAAATATAACTATAATCTTAAAGGAAAATAAGAGAAGCTTCACTTGCTTGCATGATCACAAAGTTCTTCATTGATAGCCAAAAATATTTTGATTTTATTGATTCCCAACAATTAATCACAACTATTAATTGCCACGATAACAATTTATTATGAATTTTGTGCTTTCCTAATGTGCTAGACTAATATTTTTGTTGGCATTATTAAAGATACACCAATTCTTTTCTATTTTGGTGGAGCAATAATTTTATAAATTTTAGATATATAATTATATATCTCAAATGCTGATTAGTATGAACCTAGTCTACACAACAAAGATCCTTGATAGGCGCTAGGGCTTTCGTAAGCCCTACTTAGAGCTCGATCAACTATAAATACCCCTCGCCCCCTGACAGCGGCGCCGCAACCTGTTATCTCCCTTTAATAAAAAAAAACTGGATCCTCTTTCACTCTTGTATCCTCTCCATCTCTCCGTGTTATTTTCTAGGTGTGTTCAAGATAAATTTAAGGTTTGGTAAGTTTGTTTTTTTTTTTTTTTTATGACTAATATACTTAATACTCGATTGGCAAGTATCAAATTGTGACCGACAATATCCTTTACCAGATATGACAGTGGCAACGATAGTAACTTTTGTGTATGAGAAACTGAAGTGGATTAGGTATGCAGAAAAGATCCACTAGTCTAATAAAGGCGAAGAGACTTTTTATGTAGCAGAAGCAGCCATGCTAAAGACCTGGAGCAGTCAAGAATAGAGGTCTATGGCTCTAGAAAAGAGGTTAGTATCATTGAGGACCCGCCGAAGTTTTAGAATTTATTTAAAGTTATACATAAATATGAAACATTAGTAGCTTATTCTTTTTCATTTTCTTTTGATAAAAGTCAGCTTATATCACCATTTCTTTCATAAAGATATTCAAGTTCATATAAGTCAAACACACATTAATTCAAATGGTCCCCTCGAATTACTTTAGAAAAGATTGATGTCTATTATTATTATTGGTTCTTCTTTTATTTATTGGAAAGAATTGCAAAATAGCAAAAGGATTTAATTCGTATGGATCTAGATCATTTATATTTTTCCAAAATTTAAGTAACAGCGTAGGCAAATTCCCCTATGGAACGGAAGCTCTAACTTTCCAACTAATTGATATATCAATTAAATGATATTGAAAACTGTAGTCCCAAGTTTCTGCCAATTTTATACATTTCTTGGCAACAGATATACTCAACTCATCTATCAGTAGTAGCTAGCTAGAAAGCCTACATTCAAGCCCCATCTTTCACCTTTCTCTAAAACTAATGTTGATTTATAATTTGATATTAATTGAGCTCACTTCAACCACAATGGTAGCAACTCCTATCATGATCTTTTGCCTAACCCTAGTCCAAAATGTCATTCCCACATCATTAGCCTCAATGATAAACCTAACCCTCATCAATATCCTATCTTAGCACGAATGACTTCTAAGTCAGTTGAATTCAAAGGATAGTATGGCTGAAGAAAAACAAGGAGAACAAAAAGAACAAGGATGAGGAAAAATAAAAGACATAATATTGCCTACCGTTCCATAACAAAGTCAAATTCAGCTGACTGGCAGCTAACACATCATTTTACCAAATGCAATGTGGTTGGCAACACCAATCAGGTCTAGTTTGGCTTGTTATGAAGCGTTGATCAATCTCGCTGCATCTTTTGTATTCTTCCTTCTCTTTGTTCTTCTTGTCCTCTTAGATCCTTCAGCCATACTCCTTTGAATATAACTAACTTGGGAGAGTCTAAGTTAGGAAGTTGACGAGGCTTACGTATCTATATATGTCTTAGCGTGGGAATAGAATTTGCATCAAGGTTTGGTTTAGGGTTAGGATTGTTGTTCCTTCTTTGTCCTACCAATGAGACTGGTTAGAGCTTACAGAATTCTACTTTGTTTGAGGTTTATGTATTTAGTTAAGATTTTAAGAAAATGCCAGCGAATAAAATATATTTTTTGATATGCATATCAAAGCTTACTTAACTTGGACTTATTTAGATCTTGGGTCCTCCGGTGACAGCATACAAAGACAAGCCTACTGTCTGTGTGTAGGCTTATAGCTATAAAAATAAAAATATCGATGTCTGGTGACAGCAGCGCAGTTGCTAAATTTTCAACTATATATATATAGAGTTTTGCTATGGTGAGTCGCGACTCACAGAGCCTCTGGTGAGTCGCAATCCAGACCGTCCAATTTGCTTCAAAAATGGTGCAGATCTGTGCGATGCATTGGCGTGGATCGACGCTGAATCGATTAAAATTTTCCGTTCCGTCTCTCTCCGTTAGTATCTATTCTCTCTATTTCGTCTCCCTCTGTTTGAAAAAAAGATCGATAGATCTGAGCTAAAGTGCCTCCTCAAATCCTAGAAACCCTAGAAAGCTGAGGGTGAATCGAAGCCAGAGAGCTTCTCCTCGCGACCATTGCCTCCTATCTCCTCTCCCGTTGCCTCCTCTCGTCACTGTTTCTTCCTCTCTCCTACCGCACGACTTGCCTCCGATTCATTTGAATAAGGTACATACAATCAAGCTTCCTGCACTAGCACGCCTTGTATCTTGCCTTTCATTTGATTTTTCTTGGTATCTCATTAATTGAAATTAACTTATAAACCATTTTTGGTCCGCTTAATCTCATTGTAACTTTTCAATTGTTAATTACTGACTCATCTTACAAAGGTCTGATGCAACATCGCTGATTTAATTAAATGCCTCTGTGATATAAAAAAATTCTCAGATTTTTTTAAGGTAAAGATGAAATCAACTATCCAATGAATCTGATTTAAGGTATCCTAGGTTGTTTTGTAATGGTCAAGTTTTATTGCCTCCTTTGTACATCTCATTGGACTGAATTGCTATTTTTATTGCCTCCTCTCTCCTTAGTGATTTTCATTAATTCTGCCCGTAGGCCTAACTTCCATTGAATTAATAAAGTTACAAAGAATGTTGTGATTTAAATTTCGCAAGTGTAGACTCCAACAGTGGAGAATTTTTCAAGCTGTTATTTTCTTATTTAAGTTGTTATTTTTCATATTTAAGCTGATATTTTTTTTCTGATTTTCAGCAGTGGAGAAATTTTCAACAGTGGATATGTCAACTTATGGGTCAACAAACGCTGTCGAGGACGACGAGCAAGTTAACAGTTAACAACATTACAAAAGTTGAACTCTCTCAAATCTATAAACACATCTAAGAAAGCACTAACCCAAAAAATCGAACTGTATGGTCCTATTACCCCTCTGACACCTAACTCAGTAAAGTAGCTTTACTTCTGTACATAGAGAGCCATCTTCTGGCCTGCAGTTCGATATCAATTAGGACAGAATGAATATTTCTGATATGACCAAAGAAGATGACGTTGCAACAGTGCTTCCAAATCGACCAGCAGGTTGCGCTCCACGCCGAGCTCCATGTGTTTCTGGAGGCAAAATTTTTGTTTTGATTTGGCTAGTATATTTTAAATTTGTCTAGTATTTTTAATCATGTACTAATTTCTGTTTTGTTTGTATGGTACCATGTTATTTAAATTTCATGTTCAGTGTGCTTGGTTGTACTTCTAAGATACTAGTTTGTTCAGTAATTTTTTTTTTTTTGAATGAATCTACGATAACTTTTTGAATTCATCATCTAGCTGTTCCATGTTTGCTTGTTAAACTGTTATTTACTAGTTCTGAACGCACTGTTTGCCTTTACTGTCTAATGCGTCTTCAAATTTGGCCATGATTTCATTTTCTTAATTTAAATTTGGATACTGGTTTTACATTTATTTAAATTTGGACACTGGCACGTATACATAGTTGCACAATATGAAGATTTTAGCTATTACAAATTGTAAAGATTTCTGAAGCATTGTTTTTATAGCATAAGAATGTTATATAGAAAACAAATTTCTAATGTTTATACTGTGTACCACTGTTTTACTTATGATTTCATACTATGTACCACTCTTTATTCTTATACAGTGTAACACTCATTATAGCATATTGTGTACCACTATTATAGCATGCATATTATAGCATACTGTGTACCACTGTTATAACATGCCTATTGTAGCACTGTCAATTAAAATGAAAATCACAACCAGCATTTTTCTTACATGGTACTTGAAATATAACTAAGCATCTATTACATGAAAATCACACCAAAATGAAAATCACTACTGGTACTTGAAATATAACTAAGCATCCATTACATGAAATCAGTATACTTCCATCAAATTAACAAGTACAAAACTAAAGCAACTAAAATAATTATTATAACAATATCCTTTTTTTCCTTCAACTCCTGAGCTTCTTCTCCCATTCAAGATTATTCAAGCGACTAAGAACCCCATTGATTACTGCCCTTGATCAGTCTTTGACGCCTGCATCATACCAAACAAAGAATCTACAACCTCTTGACATCTATAAACCAGTGCTTGCATTTGAACCTTCCATGGGGATTAATTGAATGAAATATGAACAAATATTGAAATTGAAGATATAAATAAAGCTAGTGAAGGATATAACTACAGCTGAACAATAAGCCACAACATTATCTAATAGTACAGCTGCTTTGCTCTTGGTGTGAAATATGAGTACTAAATATGAAATGAACAATTAACTGATATCTAAGCAATAAATTAATGTATCTATTTAGTGTGGTTTATTTCAAATTGGATATCAGTTAAGTTATTACAATTAAATATGTTTGCTAGGGATAATTTAAGAAGTTTGACCAGCTCATGCTCAAAATGAGAAAAAGGAAAAGGAATTTCTTGATCCTAATTTTGACTATCCAGGTTGCAACACATCAAACGATCAAATAAATTTTTAGCTTTTGCATAGGGTACAATTATCAGCAAACGATCAAATAACTATTTAGCATCTCAGTTTTTGAACCGCTCGAGCTAGGGTACAGCTATCAGCAATCTTAAGTGAAAATTATTAAGTTCTCATTATTTTTTCCCACAGCCTGATCCTCCCAAAAAAACACACAAAAGAAAGAAGAGAAAAGGGGCTTGAGAAATTGATCGTGCATACCTCAGATAAGGTGTGCGATATGGACTTGAAGACGCTGAGGTGCTGATTGAAATCGGAGGAGCGAGAGAGACAAGGCGACGACGGCACAGTCGAGAGGAGAGAGTGCACAGTCGAGAGGGAGGCGACGACGGCATAGTCGAAGTCGTGTAAGCCTCCGATCGCTGATGCTCTTCGATCCGATATTCTAGGGTTTGAGGACGAGGCGCAAGCCTCAGATCTGTTTCTCTGTCTCGATTTCAAAGAGAGAGATATTCGGAGTTAAGAGGAAATAGACGGAAACGGAGAGAAATACAGACGGGACGGAAAATTTTAAGTCGATCACGAATCTTGAAGCGAAATGGACTGTCTGGATTGCGACTCACCCGAGGATGTGTGAGTCGCGACTCACCATAGCAAAACTCTATATATATATATATATATATATATATAGAATGGCTATACTACTATTCATATGTAAATTGACTTTGTAGGCTAGATTTTTAGACCGTTGGATTCCTTTAAGATCCGTGCGAGGATTTCAATCGATGGAGAAGATAAAAGCGCTGGTTGTTCCGTGGGTTTAATATTTTCCGTTAGTAGCTGTTAGCCTCTCCGTCTAAACAGCTCCGTCTCCCTCATATTTACAGCTTCCGTGTATACAGCGCCTCTGTAGATCAAAAAAATAGAAAAACAAAAAAACAAAATCAAGAGCTCAAAATTGGTGTGGTTTTAAATTGAGGCTGCAGATGTTTTTATTCTGCTCTCTAATAGTGTATGGATATATTATTTTATTAATGTGTTGTTTGAGTTGAAACAAAATGAATTTAGTGTATCTGAATTACGTAACTTATGCTTTGTATGCACAGAATCAAATTGAGCTTGAATCATGATTGGGTTCACGTTCTTTTCGTTAATATAGCAAATAAGCAAATAACAATAACAATTAATGAGCTTGGATCACGTTCGTATTGCATTTCATCAATTACACAATATGAAATCTCAAAACAAATACATTATTGGCTAATCATTTATATTATCCCAAAGAAACAAATCAGGCAACATTTAATTCAAACTCCATATCGGAATCACAATTAAAGCAACCCTAAACTGTTCCTGCCACCTCGTAGGCATTTCAGCAAACACCTCCCATACATTATGAAAACCCTTACCATAACATACAAAACGCAAAAATTAAACAATATACATGCATTAATTAAACAACATACAAAACGCAAAAATTAAACAAAAATTAAACAATATGAAAACTCCATCCAATCAAACGGGTTGTTGACTCCAAAATTCTTGTCAGTGCCATGACCAATCGATCAGCCACAAATTCAATGTACTGGCTCATCTAATCAGCATTCATCCCGACCAGAGCCACCGACAACGCATCACACATAAATTCCTTCTCCATTTCCACAACATCCATCACAATACTCCTCAGTCCTCACTCTCTCCTTACTCAACTTCCTGTTCAACAACCCATACAACAAACATGAAAAATCAGAGTGTAAACCCTCATCCTGAGAAATCAGTTCATTCAAGAAGGTAAGACCCATGTTAAGAAAAATCTCCTCATTCGTTTCTTGAGCCAGAAAATGGCCTACATGTTAAGAACTCAGAAATTACCTATCCAGATTGAGAAAACAAAGGATTCGAAGTCAATTGAAGATAGAGTTTAGGCTTCGTTGCACCGATCTGGCCACAATCGAATTTAGGGTTTCGGTTTGGTCTCAACCAATCTGGCCTCAATCTGTCGAGTACCGAGCGAAGAAAAGCGGAGGAAGGGCAAGACGAGGCAAGCTCGGGAAAAGGGAGGCCAGTTCTTCAAACTGTCGAGATCGAGGGTCGAGAGTGAGAGAGAGGGATAGGTGGAGGAAGTTCTTTTTACTCGAATGAGAAATCACCTCTCTTGTGTTTCATGGAGACGGAGAGGAAAATATGCAGAAACAGAGAGAGAGAGAGAGAGACGGAATAGAAGAACAAAACGGAAAAAATTAAAGGCAAAGGAGGGCTCAGCGCTTCAATCTAATCCGTTGGTCGTCATCTCCACACGAATCTTGAAGAGATCCAACAGTCTAAAAGTCTGGCCTACAAGAACAGTTTATATATGAATAGTAGTATAGCCATTCTCTATATATATATATATATATATATATATAAATATATATAGAGGATGGCTAATGTGCTATCCGTGGCACGTGCCACCCATTTTCTATATACTCGTTTTTCAATATTCAAAATTCAAACGACCAATCCAAACCGTTCAAGTTGTTCATCATATTGAAATACCCTTCGAGACCAAATTTTAGATTTTTTCGAACTTTTTTGCTATTTATTTTGATATTTTCAAAAAACATTATATTTCAGACCATCCACTTTGACAAATATCAAAATAAATAGCAAAAAAATTTGAAAAAAATCTAAAATTTTGTCTCGAAGGATATTTCAATATGATGAACAACTTGAACGGTTTGGATTCGTCGTTTGAATTTTGAATCTCGAAAAACGAGTATATAGAAAATGGATGGCACGTGCCACGGATAGCACATTAGCCATCCTCAATATATATATATATATATATATATATATATATATATATATTATAATTATGAAATTAGTCTCATGGCTCATAATCTTTTGCTAATCCGATGTACATTGTTTAATGTTGGATGAAAATATAGAAAATTCATAAACAAAGACATTGTTTTGAAAAATATTATACCATATTCCAACACTATAAGCAATAACCCAAAAATAACTCAAAATTGTGGAGGAAATGGAAAAGAAAAAAAAGGTACTAACTGCATTATTTATGACATTATTTGCAAATTGCAATTAATTGACCTCATCTAACTCCTAAAGAAAACCCATAATCAATTGTGTTATCAAGACTGCTACCGTCCTGAATGAAGCGAATTGGACATAGGATTGGCAGACATGCACGGCATGATCCTGAGCTTCAACATCGATGGAATAGGAGACATCCAAGTAGCTCAATATCTGTATGGGACTCCTTGGTGGCAAATCCACTGAGCGGCGTTTCTGAAGCATCTCAACTATGTCAGTCATGCTGGGCCGTTGCTCAGGCCTATCTTGAATGCACCATAGTGCCACTTTTACTACAGCAGCTAGTTCTTCCTCAGTAACTTCACCACTTCTTACCAGTGTCTTGTCTGCAACCTCAATCAGCTTTCCTTCGACTAACTTCTCCCTTGCTATCTTCAGGAAATATGTGTACCTCTGTTGGTTTCCTCCGTCCAGCAACAAGCTCCATAAGCACCATCCCGTAGCTATAAACGTCTGATTTTGTGGAGATAGCACCATGTGTGACTACCTCCGGAGACATGTATGTGAACTGTTATTGTAGAACAAAATAATAATAAAAAAAAACTTCTGTTTCTCAAATCAATTTCGAAAAAACTAATGCAACGAGCAACAAAAATGATAACTAAGTTGCAGGTAAACAGTCAACATTATTACCGTGCCTTTAGCTTTGGTCCTAACACTGCTTTCGTATCTGCCAACCAACTTGGATATGCCAAAATCAGAAACGACTGCCTGGAACTCACCATTGAGAAGTATATTTGCAGGCTTGACATCACGATGCAAAATCATGTGAAGGCAATCAAAGTGCATGTACTTGAGAGCCTTGGCAACATCAATTGCAATTTGATACCGCAGTCGCCACGTCAAAAGCCTTCTCTTCTCTTCACCCGCAAAGAGCCACGCATCAAGAGACCCATTCTCATAAAATGGATAGATCAGATAGCGATCTCCCCTTCGTGTGAGGCAGTAGCCAAGTAGGCGCACCAAATTGATGTGTTGAAGGCTCGCTATCACTCTGAGCTCAGTCATGAACTCAGTTTCCCTACTTGGTTGGCCTTTAATCTGCTTCACAGCCACAACCGTGCCATCTCTTATCATTCCCTTGAAAATGGCCCCTGATCCACCCTCTCCAATGCTAACATGGAAGTTTCGTGTCGCTTCTTTGATATCTCTAAACAAAAATCTTGTCGGCAATCCGACAGTTTCTAATAAATTGTTCTCCTCTTTTTCAGCCATTTCTAACTCAAAATAAACTTGCACCAAGTCTTCTAGCTTTGGAACATAAATGCACAGTGTGTACACCACAATCAAGCATGTGTCAACTGCCAATATCAAGTAAAACAGGACATACCACTGCGGGAAAAGAAATTTCCCATAGAAAACCATTATACAAATAATTACAAAGATGTGACCTAGTGGCTCAGTGGTAAGAGCACTAGGCTGGCCTCCAAGAGGTCAAGGGTTCAAGCCCCGCATGCATCTTTAATTTCAGAAAAAGTTGGATGGCAAAGACCTCCCTCTTTCTTCAAAAAAAAAAAACAAATAATTACAAAGAGGAAGCCTCCCACCACTACAATCTTCCATCTTGTGGTTGAAAAAAGCTTCACATATAGCCAAAGATTTATGGAATATATGACAGTGCAAATAACAACAGATAACATTACTAACTCAATAGTTGGTGAACCTGCCCGGATGAGGATAAAAAGACCAATAATAGAAAATGACACAGATGCTATGAACTTGCTATCTGTATCCCAAAGAACAACTAAGGAAATAAAAACAAGGATGCTTGTGAAATCGATGATTAACATAATGCCAAAAAGATAAAACCAGGGTTTTCTTCTTGGATTAACAATCAAGGTCAAGGCAACTACTGCCTGTAGGGCACCCAAAAATGATAACCCAGTTACTAGCTTCCACATATTACCTGGCACTGCTGATATGTACAACAAAACAATTATAGAGTATATTATGGTGCTAAGAGAATCACAAATGATGTAGTACACTGGATTAATGTTGTATGGTCTGTGCTTGTTTTCGCGCCAAGAATACCTATCTATCCCTGATAGATTAGCATCTAGAAATACCAAAACAATAAGACATAGCAACACAGCAGCTGTGGCTCGAATTTGAACCTTTTTGCTCACTATTAAGCCCACGCTCTCTTGGTTTGGTTTTTTGTTAAGGAAAATACAGTCCTTTCTTCCCTCTTTCTCATACCATACTTTTTCTAGCACTCAATAATTATGGTAGTTATCAGTCTCTCTCGGGCAAAGACTAAAATGGGTCAATTAAATAAGAAAATCTTTTCCAGAAAGAAAAAGACAATAAGACCGAGAATCTGACGTTTGACTATTTTACTACAAAAAAAATAAAGTAAAAACAAAAAGTAGTTCAAAATTTGACTGTTGACCAAAATATGTAATTAGTCTGTATTGACAAAATTATGGACTCATTGCAGCAAGGTCACTTGAAATCACCAAAAGAAAAATATTTCAATAGTATAAAAGGTCATGGAAATTCATGCAAATCCTTGTGAATTTTTTGTAAATCAGGTATAAACTTGGAACTATGTTATGGCTGTTCTAAGATTATCAGTTGGGTCCTAAGAATCATTTTTTGATTTTGCACACAGATTAAGGCCAGGAAGCATATTCACTTGGCTATCATTTGGTCCATGGATGACAGCTCAAATAAACATCTTTCTTGTATAGTTTAGAGAAGCAAAAAAGGTTGAGGATAATGATTGTGCATGACTGCAAGTACTGATTAGAGATTACCATTTGATCATGGAAACAAATGTTCATTGCATCACCTTCAACATGTAACATGGTTTGAATAATGGTCTCAATAGTGACTGATAAATTGACAGGGAGAGTTCCGCACAATGGTTTCAATTTTTGTTTCTTGTTTCATCCTTTTTTTGTTCTTTAGGCCTATCTTAGTTTTTAATTTGTTTTGATTTTCTTTTCTTTTTTGTAATCTCGACAGTCTCTGTCCAGTATATCTAAAAAAAAAAAGTTCCGCACTATTTATTAAAATGTAATGGGCTATACGTGTGTATAATAACAAAAATAAAGGATATTGTTTCAAATAATACTAAAAGGAATGAAGAAGATAGGTGATTGCTCACCCTACTGAAGCTATTATACTAGCAGAGGCCACTAAAAAACTACATACACACAACAATCAAGAAACTAGGAACACGAACTATATATTAAAGACAGTCCAGTCGCATCCTCTTGTGACCAGTACAGCCATCCTCATAACGAGATGCAAGGCCTTGCCGAAATCATAAATCACCCCACCACAGAATCTCCTTATGATTTCGAGTAAATATTCAACCAATTTAAGTTAATTAAAAACTAAATAGTGAAACCATTTTAAACAACAAGGAATGTCAAACAGGCCAGTCACCTCAGCTGTATTACTTACTAATATTGTAGAGACTTGGCAAAAATCCTGACAGTAATCAAAACACACATCTTCATTATGTCATCTTAATTAGCAAAAGGAAATAGGCATTATTAAATTTCCAAATGGGCAGTAGTCATAGAACTGTATTAAAAAATCAATTCAATATAAACACCATAATGTTTTCTTCTGTATATAATTGTTGCCTATAATTAGAAGTATTGTGATAATGTGGCTGAGGAATGATGTTGTCAAAACTAGGCATTGAAGTCAAGATATGTGGGTTATAACATCGCAGCTGATGAGTAATCATGAAAAGAAGCAGGTCAAGATGCTCACAGCTTTCCTTTTTTCTTTTTCTTTTTTTCTGAAATTTATGATGGGGCCTGTGAATCAGCACACTAACATTCTCAGTATTTCCAATTGCACACGGTGGCCCCATGAACATTATCTTGGTTAATCTTATAATTGTCTTTAGATTTGTTAAGAGCACGAGAAAGTACATGATCAAGCTTTATTTTCTTGTGCCCATTTTCTCTCATACTGCCATAATTTGTTGGAAGTAGAGACACAATTTCAAGAAACAATATACGGAATTGATAGCAAGATTGAATTAGACAATTAGAAAATAATAGTTTCTACAATTGTTCTGTGGTAATTAATTACAAATCAGCAAGACAATAGTAATGCACCTCATCTTTGACATTAGCAGTGGATTTTTAATTTTTATTATTTCACTAATCATATACTTTTAAGTTTGTCTCCAAATGGCCTTTCTTCTTCACCATTATTAATGTGCAATTCCTGAATATTTGTGCACAGCTAATTATATTGACTAGAAGATTTTGGTTCAGATATGTCAGGATCAATTCGTTTCATTTTAATTGTACTTTTTTTTTTATCTCCATTCAATCAGTAAAATGTAATTGACTCACAAGCAGGAAAGATAAACTCACTACAACCCCAACGAAAGAGGTAGCAAGGAGAGTCTCACGTGGCGGCGTTTCAACTGGGGAGAGAGAGCATCAACTACACTGTGGAAGCAACCAAGATTTCGCAGAAGTTTCGTGAATCTTTGACTCTTCCCGGATGTGCTGATCATTTCCCTCTTCGTGCCTCCAGCAAGTGCGCCGTGGCTACGAGAAATGAAGAAGATAAAAGAAGAAGACGGATGAGTTTTAACGCCGTTACCACGGAACAGGTGACAGTGTCAATTTTGCGGGGTCCACTTGACAGCCATTTTTCGAATTTTCCTAAGGCCTTGATCAAAATAATTTTTACGCGGAATTTCATTTAATTAAGAATTAATTTCTCTTTGGGTCTAATAATATAAAAATTCTGATCAAATGATGTCAAATTCATCCATTTTGATCAAGAATTTTCTAATGAAATGATACGAAATGAAATCTCATGCTAAAAAAATGCCATTCTGATCATGGCCTAAAAGATATTTAGGGAAAAATGAACTGGCGAATCGTATAAATCTTGTAATATTTATAGGCTGTTTTTGTTAATTGTTACCTATAAAATTCATTTTAAAGTTAATTATGAGAAAAATAGTTTTCTTAAAACAGAAATGTTGTATACAAATACTTGCTCTGGAAAAATAGCAGTTATTTATTTTGAGCCATTAGCTGGGGAGAAGAAGGATTCCTTTTTACTTAAGCCCTCTATATTATTCTAGTAGATAAAAGTCAGTAAATAAATATTTAAGTATTTATGTTATATCATTGTAATATCGTTTTGTGATAATTTCTTGTAAACATATAGCACGTTTAATATTTGACATGTTTTACGAATGTATTTTTATTCGTATTGTACTTTTTTTTACATGTTGAACCGATGTGAAATGATTATCTTCCTTAATTTCTGTTTCAGCATTGAGCGTTCAAATTTCTTTTGTATTGAAACCTCCCTGAACCTGTGACATTAACGAAATACAACAAAACATTGATTTTGAGCTTTTTAAGTTTGTTTTTCCAAAAATACTTAATAGAAACAAAATAGATTCATGGAGCTGTAACATCAATTGTGTGACCTAACGAATTGTTACATGTATCATGCATTTTTTTTCCAAAAACAAAAATTTGAGAATTGTAAACTTGCTTTCTATTTAATGCTGCTTAAGTTCTACCCGAAAAAAAAAAATTACAAACCATTTTTATTATAATGTTATATCATACTGTCGAGAGTTAAACAAAAGTATTTAGTAATTATTTTAAATTTTTAACAGTTTATGACACAAAATGATATATATTATTGTCTAATATCTTTCAAACATAGACACGTGATGTTGTATCTAAGGCGTTCTAGTTTTTATTTTATTTATAGATCTGGGATGTGTTAATTGATTGCTTCTACTGCACACCAACTGCTCAAACGTGGCTGTGAATAGACATTTTTTTAGTTATGTAAAATAAATACTGTTTTTTTTTTAATTATGAATCGGTGAAACCTATGATCTTGTTCTGAATAAACATTGTTTTTCTTTATAAATCGAATAATGACACATTGAACTCCGGATAATGAATTCGTCAACTTGATTGTCAATAGGGACGCATATGATAAAAAAAAAACTAAAAACAAAATCACAGAAAAATAAAGTATGAGCTTCGAATCAGAGAGATGTCAATCCCAAATGGGAAAGAGGGGGATTCTTTATAAAGTATTAAGCACCAAATAAATCGTAAATCGTTGTATTCTCATAATCGAAGTTCCCAAATTATAGAAGACACTTGTGAGATTTCTATTGCCAGTGGAACCAATATAGAATAAAGTTCAGAGATGAGTATTGTGTTTTCAATATAGAACCAATTTCAGAAATATTGTTTTAGAAATCAAGTTCCAATCAGTTTGGGTAGAATTGACTTTTTATTTAAAACATAATTAGTACTTAAGTTCAGCTTGTTTATTTCAAGTGATTTAAAGTCGAAAAGGGCAGAACTTTTCAAACATGTGTGGGTTTCTTCTCATGGGTGGCCTCTTCTTTCGACCCACAAGCTGCATTATCTAACCCGCCACACAGAAGCATCTATTTGAGCGCAATCGGAATAAATGAAGAGAAGGATTCAAAGAAAGCAAAAAAAATAAAATAAAATAAGATGTGATCTGACGTATGAAAGAAGATTGTAGAAACCTTAACTCGGAAGTTCTTTATTTGTTTTAAACTAAATAAATTCAGTTTCCGAATGAAAAGGAAAAAAAAAAATTGCATTGTCGAACGGAAAATTAAACAAAAGAGTGGAAATCGTCGTCAAAACTAAAGTAATGAAAGGCATCTTGCATATATAAATCGATATGTTTTGATTTTTGAAAGCGAGATGGTTTTATTTTTTTTTTAAAAAGGTAACCTTCCTCTAAAATGGAGAAACCACCAAGCATGCAGGCGCATATATCTGATTTTTTTTTTTTTTTCTTTGCCATCTCGAATTTTAAAGAAAATTTACTACTTCGCACTTCGCAGTATTAAACTGTTTGTTTTCAGAGAGCCTGACAGTGACTGTCAAGATGAATTCACAGCATTAAGCTTAATTTGTTCAAAGCACATTTGGAACTTCATTTAGAATCATTATTCGTGGTTTTTTCAAAGAAATGTTTATTTTGATAGGCCCAAAATGAACACTCATTCAATTGAAATAAATCCTTGCTTAACTGAAAATAAACAATTGTTGGTCCGCTCTCAAGTAAAAAAGTGCAAAAAAAAAGGCCGAAGGCCACCAAGACCAATGAGTCGCTCGTGGTGACCAAATCGTCACATGTAATGTATTTAGCGGGCACTTTGTTATCTTGAAAAATCACTGTCAGAAACTCAGAATCGATTAGTTAGTTACCGAACAAATTAATTGGTCATCACATCTGATTATTCAGGCGCAAAACTGATAACTTCTGTTAGTTTTTGTTCTCACTAATTAAATAATGGATTTTCTAAATTCCTTTTTCTGAAATGAGAATAATCCATAATTACAATTTGTGTATTTTATTCTTGAGATACTGAAATATCGTGAAGATATCTTTAATTTTGATTTCGTCTCTGTTTACATAAAATATTTAATTCTCAAGTATATATAAATAATTTTTTTTAATATGAATTATCAATATAAAAATAAGTTTTTTGTAAAATATATAATTAATCAAATAATTAGTTACGGTGCGACATTTTGTAAAACATTTTGCATATAAAATTATAAATGCATAGTTAATAATTTACTGCACTGATGATGTAGTCAACAGTATTTATCTATTTGAAAAAACAAATTTAAGATTTAAAAGCGATCTAGACTACTGAACTAGGAGACAAAAAGTGCAAAGTAGGAAACAATAAAATAAACTCAAAGTAGATAATAACAAAACAAAAAGAGAAAAGAAAAAAAATAATAGAAAAAGGCAACGAGTTAGCTAAGCTGAATACTGAAGTCTGATTGAGAATGGGAGCTTGCAAATTGGCACAGCTCTTCTTTCATTGTATCCTCATTCCATGATTCCCACCTACCTTGCTTCTAACTTCACAATTCATTTGAAATAGAGATATATAAAGGGAGAGAGAACACAAGAGAGAGAGAAAGAGAGAAAGGGAAGAAGAAGCAAGCACCATTGAATGGATCCAACGGTCGCCGAGCGCCGCCTCAGAGCCATCTCCGGCCACCTCTTTCCTCTCTCAGCCGATCTCGCCTCTTCTCGCTTCACCACAAACCCAACTGCTGGAGAGTTCGTAAAGGGTATTGTTTATCATTTTGTGCTTTTTTAGAGAGGAACTGGATGGAAATATGTTTGGTTCGTTGCTTTTTAGTCAATTGCGTGGTCCCTACTCGTTTATATGCTAAAATTTGTGGTGGAAATTCATTCAAAAGTCATAATTGTGTGTGTGTGTGTGTTTGAAGGGAGAATTTGTTGTGTGTGGGGTTGAAAAAGACTTGCTTACTGACAAATTTCACATGCTATATACATGTACAAAATTCTGTTAAAAATTTACTTCTTTGCCTATTTTGAGTTAAAAATAGCATTATAGAACATTTTAGATAGCACCGAGGGACTTGAATTTTGTATTTTTTTTTTACATGAAAAAAATTGTGTGCATAACAATATTAAAATGTGAGGGCTGGTTCTGAATTTCGAAGATGGCTTGAACATAACCTTTTTGTATTTGACTTGACTTATATTCAAGCTTTATTTTTCTTGCAAAAGGAACTTTGGATAATGGTTTTCCACAGTACAATTTTGATAAAAAGCCATGTGTGATGGTCTATTTTTGGTAATAATTGGTGCAGACTTGAAACTTTGGATAACTTGGTGGGAGGAAATTAAGCAAATATTAGGAATCCATGTTTATTAACATGGACTAAATGTAAATTACTGTGTGTACACCTTAATCTAAGCTTCAAAATATAATTTTAATTTAAGTAAAATTTTCTTTCATGCAGTACAAGGCTACTCTGTGGTTCTTCCAGAAAAATTGTACACCGGAAAGTGGAACGTCTACAGGCATGCTCTTTTATTTGTTGATTGATTAATTTATTATTGTTTGTTAATCTAATTTCCAGTTCATATCTCCATACAGTCAATACTGATATGAACTGATAACACTGTGGTGCCAACATTAATTAAGGCTTTGAATAAGAATGCAACAGCTAATTAATATTTTTCCCCATTGAACGTACCTTTTTTTTAAAAAATATTTATCCATTAACTTGTAGATCAGCACGTGCTCCATTAAAGTTGCTAGAGGGATATCCCGATCATCCTGAAATTCGAACTTTACATGATAACTTTCTGTAAGTTTTCTTACTGTAGCTGCCCATTTTGCTGGTGGAGTAATTTCTTAAAAAAGCATGGAGTCCAAGTTGTCTCTACAGTATAGATGAAAAATGATAGGGAAAAGTAGAAATAGAAGCTTCTTTTGTTAGATATTTTGGAGCTTCTTTATCTGGCCTATTCAGATAGGGAATGTGCTTATTTCTAAATTGGTAGGCTATCCTCTATTAAAGTGAGAAACTTAATGGTTGTTTTTTTCTTAAAAAAAAGCTTGAATCTTATTACTATAAATACTTCCAAGCCCTTTCTCTTTGCACTTAATAATGCTCTGAACTAACAGATAATTAAGTTAAGTAGAACATTTTTCTTATTATTTCATTACTATTCTTTTCAGTAAAGTGAAACCTGTGCTTGAATGACCCTTATGCTTATTCCTTGCAACTATTTAGGTATGCTGCAGAGAATTTTAGAGATCATAGATACTTGGGAACAAGAATCCGTGATGATGGGACAGTAGGAGAGTATGAATTTTGTGCCCTGCTTTCTTATTTTCTAGCATAGTTCTCATGATGTTCTCTTTCTTAACTTGTAAGCTGGAAATTGAAGGTATAAATGGATTACTTATGGAGAAGCAAGCACAAGCCGAACCGCCATTGGTTCTAGCCTGGTCAATCGTGGAATACCTCAGGTTCTCTCTCATTTTAGTATTGAGATATAGTTTGTATACAGCCCTTTTACTGGATATTCAGCTAATTTCTTTATTCCATGTGAAATAGGGATCAAGCATTGGATTATACTTCATAAACCGGCCAGAGTGGACGATAGTGGATCATGCATGCTCAGCTTATTCTTATGTCTCTGTACCACTATATGATACTCTTGGTATGATTTTATTCCTTCTCCAGGACTAAAATTTTTGTTTTCCAATTTCTGTTAAAATGTTTGGCTTGATATATGTACAGGACCTGATGCTGTGCAATACATCATCAGCCATGCATCTGTGCAAGTCATATTTTGTGTGCCACAAACCTTAAGCATAGTAAGCTTTATCCATTTATTAATGTTTCTTTCAAATTTTTGTTCATTTTCTTGTGCTTTTTTTTTCCCTACCCCTTTGTGAGGTTCCATTCAGTTTTTAAGCATTGTATAAAGTTCAATTCATTTGATATTTCACATCCTTGATTTTTTTTTTTTTTTCAGCTGTTAAGCTTTGTATCGGACATTCCATCTGTTCGACTTATGGTGGTTGGTACATACACCTATGAATTTCGTTAATTACTTTTCTATATAACATATGCACCTATGAATTCCGTTAATTACTTTTTGTAATTTAGCTCAATTAGTAATTTATTATAATTCACTGAAACAGGTTGTTGGAGGGCTTGATGAAAATATGCCACCTCTCCCATCAACTAATGGGATAGAAGTCATTACTTTCTCTAAATTACTGAGTCAGGTGATTTTTATTTGTGAATTAAATCATCTTATACTTTTACTTTTGTCCAAGATCAAATGATATGTACCTCTTAGGTTCCTGCTCAGCTAGGATCAGATCTTTATCCAGACCAGATGAGACCTGATTAAGGTTTACTGTTTTTGTTTGTGAATTGTAGGGTCTGAAGAATCCACAGCCCTTTAGACCTCCAAAGGCTGATGATATTGCCACAATTTGCTACACAAGTGGTACCACTGGTACACCCAAGGTATTTTGACTGTCTTTTTGTTTTAATAATCAGGGCTAGTTGTTGTTGCTTGATTTAGATTTTTCATTCATCACAAAATTGTATTGGTTGATGTGCACATAAATAGTCTTGTGGCTATAACTTATTCCTGGAGACACACATTGCAATTAGAAAAATTGCTAGGACGAAGCAATAAATCAAAACTGGGACATAACTGATACTGGAAAATAATTGAAATATGTGGCCAATTTACACAGATGCCGAACCCTTACTGGGAGGTTTTCATTTAATCTTTTGATAAGTCTACACCTTGGTATTCTTGACATAAGCATGAATATATTGATATATTTAAATAAACCTTTTTTATTTATCTTACTTTCAGGGAGCTGTTCTGCTACATATTAACTTGATAGCAAGTACTGCTGGCACTTGTCTTTCTCTAGACTTTAATCCTACTGACATGTGAGTGATTTTTCATCAACACTATAAACCCTCCTCCAATCAAAAAAAGGGAAGATCGAGGAGTAGCAGTGAATAGATAAAAACAAAAATTAGTACCAGCACTCTATGGGAAGGATTTTAAACAAGAGTTTCAATGGATTTTAGTAGTATGCTACTGTAAACCCTTGATCAAGAACTTTTTTTTTTGTTTTTAATTGATAATTTTTGTTTCCATAGAAAGTTATTGTATACTTTAATTATTTCCATTGTGTATTTCAGATACTTATCCTATCTTCCTTTAGCGCATATCTATGAGAGAGCCTATCAAGTTGCAATGACACACTATGGTGTTTCTATTGGTTTCTTCCAGGGGGTATTGCACTACACTACTTTTGTTGATATTACATTTCATTAGTGTTGTCAGAATAAAAACAGCTTCATATGATCCCCCAAACCATTATTAATTCTGGAAGTATCTAGCAACAGACTGGCATATTCTGGTATCTGGCTCAATATTTCATGGCTATACATTTTAAAAGCTATGTAGAGAAAAATTATGTGAAACATTCTGGAGCATTTAGTATATCATTTGGTTTCTCTTTTCAGGATAATTTGAAATTAATGGATGATTTGGCTGTTCTAAGACCAACTGTGTTTGCTAGCGTCCCTCGGTTGTATAACAAAATTTATGCAGGGTAATTTCTATACTTATCATTTTAACTAGTATGATATACCTGCTTTCATAGTAGATATTTTTCATTTTTTATTTTCTAATTCTATTAACTTGTAGAATAATTAATGCTGTTAAGCAATCTGGGGGCTTGAAGGAAAAATTGTTTAATGCAGCTTTCAATTCTAAGAGACAAGCATTGATGAATGGTATGCAACCTTATTCAAAAACTTTAATTATAGGATCAAAAACCTTAATTGGCAATCTGAAGTCTTATAACTTGATTTAAAACTTTCTCCAATCGCTTCAATCAATATATGAAAGTTTTTCTTGTTTTTCCATTCATGTTCACATGCAATAGGGCTTGTTATGCTAATATTCCAAAGTTCCATTGTATAGGGGTACATATGTTATTATGTTTTACAGGAACTAAAGCAATATTTTGTTACGATTTTTTCCTTTTCAGGAAAGACTCCCTCTCCCATTTGGGACAAATTGGTCTTCAATAAAATTAAAGAAAAGCTTGGTGGCCGCGTGAGATTCATGACTTCAGGTGCCTCACCATTGTCTGCTGAAGTTTTGGACTTTATTAAAATGTACGCCATCAACAATTTTAAAATATCAAATGTTCCATCAAAATTGTTGGAATGTTTTCTGATTCACCTTTTCACAATATGTCAAATGAACCATCTCTTGCCCTTTCTCAGTACCTGAATTAAAGTTAAAGCAGGATAATTTGTCGGCCTACATGTGCTTCCTATTAAATAGGTGCATATGAGATATATTTTTCCTCTTTAAGAATACTCATAGAAAATATATTCCTTATTGAGTGTATATGAGATAAAGTTAAAGCAGGATAATAGGTGCATATGAGATATATTTGATGTCTTGTAAGGATAGACGTGAAAATATTCCTTATTGAGTGTATCCTTGCAAAAGCTGAATAGAGCTGTGCAAACCAATAGTCAGTTTTGTCAAGGTTGGTAATTCCAACAAATATAACTATATGAACTTGATGAACATCTTCATCATGTCCATTTCCTTTGAGGTCTTTCTGCTTACTTTATAATTGTTTTGAATTGATAATCTTATTTAGATGCTTTGGATGTGAGATTTTGGAGGGGTATGGTATGACAGAGACGTCGTGCTGTGCAACAACAATGGATGGTGGTGACATGCTTTCAGGTCATGTTGGCTCACCTAATCCATGTGTCGGTATGTGCTATATACATAATTTTCTTTTGGAAAAAGAAAGGATTATAGTTATATGCTCCCTCTTGTGTCCATAAGCTTCCTATCTTGAATTGAATGAATAAGTAACAGCTGGTCTATATCAGTTTGTAGCTCGTAACAGAAGAATTTATAAATAAGTACTCACCACTCACCAGTTTAATTTCACAAGTTAAGAAAAGTTCCATTGTTGGTTGGTGCACTATTGGTACAATACCAGTGTAGTGAACTGTAGTGGCCACTACCAAGTTGATATCAGTAAATAGTACATAAGTTCTTAATGGAACATGCTGACTAAAACAGTATCAAGCGCCTTTAAAATATGCAATTAGAAAGCCAATATTATAAAAAACAAACATGCACACTTCAAAGATATCCAATTCAGTTGAAAACACTCTGATCACTTTTGTCTCAGCATTTTTGCTGTACTATATCTACGTGGTACCAGAGTTAATGTGTGCTTTATCAGCATCAGCTACAGTACTGGTTGCCTGCACTGATGAGACCAAAATATACCTGTTCTAACTTTAATTAAACATTTCAGAGATTAAACTTGTTGATGTACCTGAGATGAATTATACTTCTGATGATGTACCATATCCTAGAGGTGAAATTTGTGTGAGGGGACATAGTGTTTTCAGAGGCTATTTCAAGGACGAAGTTCAAACGTAATTTCAAATCGTATGATGTGTAATTATTGAAATAATAATCAGCTAAACAATCTCATTTATGAACTTACCTCTCATATTTCAGGAGAGAGGTTTTTGATGAGGATGGATGGTTGCACACTGGAGATATTGGCTTGTGGTTGCCTATGGGACGTCTAAAGATTATAGATAGGTTAAAAGTTATTTTTCTTTTTTAATTTTGATTCAAGTTCTGCAAAGTCACTATGTTTCCCATACTTGTATGTAAGATACTTTTCTTTTTATGGAATCTTTAAAATTATATGATTTCTTACAAGATGAAATGAAGTCTTTCCACATTGAATGCAATTAGAAATTAGATGTAACCAGTTTGCTATATTTTCACTTGCAAAATTTTCTTTTGAGATTGTAGGAAAAAGAATATCTTCAAGTTGGCTCAAGGTGAATACATTGCTCCCGAAAAGATAGAAAATGTGTATTCAAAGTGCAAGTTCATTGCGCAGTGCTTTGTCTATGGTAAGGTCAATGATCAAAGTTTTGTTTAAGTTTGGAAGATCTTTGCCTGGTATATTTTTTTTGGTTCTAATTAAACAGATTTCAGGTGATAGTTTCAATTCTGCTCTAGTGGCGATTGTATCTGTTGAACCAGAGATATTGAAATCTTGGGCTGAATCCCAAGGAATCAAGGTGAATATGAACTTTTAAAAAAGGTTTAATAAATCATTATTTTATGTTTTTTGTTCTGTAAACTTTCTATTTTTCCGTCTATAAAAATAAGTCTAAATATAGCTCATTCAATATAATTAGTATATGTATGATATAAATGCGGAACAGAGTGAAGATCTGGGGCAGCTGGTGAACGACCCAAGAGCACAGGCTGCAGTTCTCGCTGACATGGATCGGGTTGGAAAAGAAGCTCAGGTAATTTAGAGGCCAAATTTTTAAAATTCTTGTTTGAGATAACCGTAAGGAACTGTTTGTTAATTTGGAAAAATGTCAATTGCTTTCAGCTAAGAGGTTTTGAATTTGCAAAAGCTGTGACACTTGTTTCTGAACCTTTCACACTGGAAAATGGTCTACTCACACCTACTTTCAAGGTACAAGGCATGCATTTTTTATTTTATATTTCTAATGTTCTCAAATAATGTACTCAATCACAATTACTGCAATTGTGTACCTTTATTGCAGATAAAGAGACCTCAAGCTAAGGAGTACTTTACAAACGCTATAGCTGACATGTATGCTCAACTATCTTCATCTCCAGTCAATTAGACAAAATTTTCTTGTGTATAATAAAAGGTAATAGAGCTCTGTTAATAAAGTATGTTATTTCCTCCAAAGTTTAGAGGAATCTGTTGTCCATAGCTTACAATAATGTTGTTTACAACCTGTGACTCATAGATGAAATTTGAAAGAAATGAAAGACGATTCTACTAATGTGAAGCATATTTACTGGATGTCTAAGCATATTTCTCACGTAAATACATTCACGAGTGGTATCTTGGTGAAAATTTTTATTAATGCAAACGTTTTCTTTACTTCATTCCAGAAAGTAAAACCTCAGATGCACTAAAAAGCAAAACCTCCAGCTATGGAAAAACCGGTGCCCTAAAATAAGATGAATAGTCCCAAGTTTTTTTTTTGTTTAAAAATCAGATTTATGATCATAATATATACTAAAAACAAAGCTTTTTCTTTATGAAAGAGTAAATAAGAAGAGGAGAATGATAAAAAGAAAAATAAATAAAATCTGGTTAACTTGCTTATTCAGATTTTTTTTTTTTTAAAGTCATCTATCTATTCTGTTAGTGCATGTTTGGCAACACAAAAGAAATATAAAAATAATATTTTATTTAAATAGTAGAAAATAAATAGATTTGATAGAAAGGATAATTCATTTCCAAGATTGCATGAAAGTATTTTTTTCTTTTTGTTTTGTTGGATATTTTTTTTTCACTTTGAAAACAATTCAATAACTGCTGCAGATCCTCAGTAGGCATAAAGTCAAGTGTTATGTCAAATCGTGAAACTCGAATATCTATTTGATAAAAAGAAGTATATTCTTCAAATGATATTATATATACAAGCAAGTATTTATTTGTGCGTAATAAGTGATTGCAAAATTTAACGAAGAAAAGTGAGTTCTTAAAAAAGTTGAAGAGCCAACTGTCAGCATTTGATGGTTCTATGAATCCTGTGAAAAAGAGAAAAATTGAAAATAACTCCAGTAATAAAAGGATAGAGGGAACTTCAATAATAATAAAAAAAAAGACCCCAAACAACAAGAAAAGGGTGAAAAAATTACCTTTATGTAAAGCCTTGTGTAGTGGAAAGATCTATGTTTCTACTGAGGGATACTTCTATAGAAAGCGAGCTGCCTGATTAGTGATGAACTGATGATTACTTTTGTCAGTGTTATAATACTATTCTAAGTTTGGAAATTATACACCCACATGTTGGTCATTTATACGTCAAGTAATCCTTTTTGGTTTCAAAAAATAGATAATTATTATATGAACATCCCGTGGATTTGTCCTCTCCTGTACAAGTTGTGTATTATCCTTTTGATGCAATTATTAATGGGTCGTGCAAGTGCAACACATTGCATTACTCTCATTTCTAAACATCAGTTCAACGCCAATAATTTGTGTTTTTTCATTTAATATTAAGGAAATTGATAACCATACCATTATCCTGGAGATTCGTCCGGTACAAGTGGGCTACTTTTTTTCTTTTTTTCTTTTTTTCTTTTTTTTAACGCAGCTGCTTTATATATATTATTTTTTTTCAAAAAATCTCAATGCAAGTGTTAATGACCGATTCAAACTTATTAATGTTTTCTCCATAGTTATATTTTATAATTAAAAGAAATGTCCCTATAGTTTTACAAAATTTTGGATCGTTCAATAATTTTGATCTTAAAAATTATAAGAAAAAGCAATATTCATAGAAATTATAAATTTTAGTTTTTAATGAGATTTGAATACCAAGAACTTATTGGATAGTTAATTTGAATCAGTCATTTAAATTTAAAAATTCGAGCTACTAGACCGAAGCACCGCTTGGTCTATACTTTGAAAAATACAATATCCATTCTGTGTATAAAAATCTGAAATGCTACTTCGAGGTCACAAGTTGCTTGTCATCTAAGGTGAATATTCTATATTACAGAAATTAATCACCTCCTCATTAAACTATATGTAACAGATGAATTTGAAATTATGATTTTTTTTTTTTTTTTTTTTATATGGGGGTAGATTACGAAGGGTAAGCGCGCTTGGAATGATGTGTCTTTTAGTTGTAAAATTAAAAGTTCTTCCATGGGATCTTATGCAACAGGAACTTAGTACGTCGACCCGTTATAAAGAGATGTTCTCAAAGGATTTTATCATTTTACTAATTTGTTTTCGATATATTTTTGTTAAAAACGAAGTGAAAATGGTAGAATATGTAACTTTCAGTAATTTTAACTATAAATTTACTAAATTTGTTTTAGATATATTTTTTTAAAAACGAAGTGAAAATGGTAGAATATGTAACTTTCAGTAATTTTAACTATAAATATGAAAACTGTCAAGCACCGAATAATATTTAATTTAAGCCCTTGAATTGAAACGATGATAAAAATGCACCTTAATCCTATAAAAGAAAAAACGCGGATAAAAGTCAACTAGCACATTTAGCCTAATGATCAATTAAAGCCGAAAACTACTTGAGAACAAAGTTAATCGTCTTGACAACATCTTCAACGGTTAGAGAAAGCTCCTGATCAACCTATAACAATAATAATTAAAACTACATTACATTATCAGAGGAAAGCATGATGGATGTTCTTCTTCATCCCAAAAGGCAAAAGTAACTAATACAATACTAGAAGACATTCATGGTGACATACCTTTGTACTGACAGTAATGTTGATTGAAGAACTCGTAAATGGCACAGCCGACGTAGTAACAATTGTTAGTCCAAGGTTTTCGATTTCGGATAGTAACTTCGCCAAAATTCCTTTCTGGTTGCCACAATGGATTTTGATGAGAACTCTTTGTTGAGAAATCCTGACCTCTATCTCAGGAAGAGACATCCCCTTGGTTGATTGATCATCATCCACTGAGCTCTCGGCACAATTATCTGAGTTACATTCATCAGGAGAAGATTGTGATTTTTGTTCAATATTCGAAGGTTGGACGGATTTAGTGACAGTTTGAGCTTCTAAGGTCTGCACTCTCACTTGGAGTTGCTTAACATACTTGATAGCATCTTCCAAAACAGACGCTTTATCCATCTGTGAATAATTACATATATTACATGTCATTAATGTAAAACAAACGATATTCTTATTTCTTTATTTATAATGAACATGCCTTAATTAGAATACTGAACTAATGGCAGTTCTTTCAAATTAAGCTTAAGTACTTTCAAATGTCAATTTCTGCATCTGTGTCCATGTATCAATTATTGATGCAAATAAATTAGTTTTAAATGATGAACAATAATTCAAAATTAGGTTCTTGAATTATTCATTATAAGATTAATTTCTATACATATTATTTGTTAACTAATTTCTGATGAAATCAGTTACAAGGTAGGAATAATAGTATTTATCATGCTATTCGTATTAGTAATGCTAACTAGCTTGGTGCTATTATAGATGACATATATTTTTGGAAATGGCTATTGAACAACTTAAACCTTTAAATACTTAGATTGAAATGAGAAACTAATGATACATTAAGGATCACATGTAAAATTAATGTAAAGCAATTAGAATTTATACCCTGGATAGGCCCGGGAGAAGAGAAGATAATGCAATGAACCTTTGTGTGAGCTTCTCTCTCCTCATTCTCTCTGCTATTACGTGATCTTTCTTATGTAATCCAAACTGAGGTACCTCAGTATCGTTAGACTTCGCTTCATAACTCCTCTTCCTCCCACGACCAGTACTCGGGCTTAGAGTCATGTCATCTGAACCGTCTGACTTGGCGGTTCCTTGTCCATCTGTGTCGTTCCTTTCTTTTGCAATGCGAGTGCTCCAGTTCTTGTTTCTTGGTTTCCTTTTCTTCTTACTTTGATCCGTTACTGTGTCTGGTAAATTGCTTCCCAGCATTGGTGGCGAAGTGGTACAGACTTCAGGACATGGATTAGGATCCAAGGTTGAGTCTGACAAGCAGCATTCAGGAGAGGGAGAAGAAAGGTTTGGTATCATTGGAGATGGTGCGAGTTGATCGAGTTGCTCAAAATCTTGAAGGAAGTAAGGATAATCTGGTTCCTAGATTGTATAAAATTCAGGATGCTTTCAATCTTTTTTGTTTGATATATACTTATTAGTAGCTTTCTGTTTCAAATTGGAAGCTAAATAATGGCCAATTAAATAAGTGTGGGGTTAAATCATGAAATTCTACTGTCAAAAAAAGACCCTTTTTTTTTGTAATTAGTGATTTGAAACAAAAACAAAAACAAAAAAAAAAAGGAAATAAGAAAAAGGAGTTCTTACAAAGTTGATGAGCCAACTGTCAACATTTGATTCTTCCATATAGAAACCTATATGAAGGAAACAAGAATTAAATACTACTTCGTTAGATTTCAAATTGTTACTGATAAGTAATAAGACGCAACTATGAAATATTAGCTGAAAAATAGACTCACAGGGAGGGTTTATATATATCAGAACTTTAATTTTAATGGGGTCCCACTAAGAAAAAAAAAATTGAAGTTACTAAGCTGTCGCGAATCTAGCAAAAATGAGAGAAGATATTCAGATGCTGTAGTCTGCAGAGGGAAGATGTGTGTGTTTGACTACTTGTTACTCCTATTTCAATTTATAGACATAACATTAAATATATATATGTTTCATCTAACATGTGACTGATTTTGAGCTAGCACATGTGACCTGAAGATGTGTTTACTGTTTCCCTTCAGGCGGTGTTGAAATTGAATTTAATAATCAAGCTGCATCAATAATTCTATATTCAATCTTCTGCGTGTTTACCACTTGACGCTATTTTAAATTTGGAAGTTGTGAGCACCCACTTCTTGGCAATACAAATATTTTTTTATTTGATTTCTTTTTTAGATTCAAGAAATAAGATAACCATAACATGCACAATCCTGTAGATACATCGTCTCTAGTGCAAGTTGTGTATTAGTTTTCAATAAATGCGTCGTGTAACACGTTTAGTCAACCAAACCGGCCAATCAGATACTCCGTGAGCAAAACTAGATAAATTAGAATCAAGGTGGAAAATATGTTATTAATTTTTTTTTCATTTAAAATTAGAAGACTTTTCGCGAATTCAAATGGTTACCCCCACACTCACACTCAGAGAGTTTAAGAAATTGAAATGCTGACTTGAGGGCAATTAAACGCAAAATGAAGTGGCAAATTAGTGACTATTGTGTATCGTTTACAAAATTCCTTTAAGACGTTAATTTATAGATAGAATATGTAAATCAGGAAAACCAAAATGTATATTAGAGGATTTTGAATTGCAATATATCAAGTCTTATGACTCATGTTATATACTATTTTATAGAGAAATATTGCTAAAGCGCGCCAATTCATTTTCGAATTTTGAGTATGAAAGGACTGATCCGAACTATTTAAATTTGATATTGGTATTAAAATTTAGTTGGAAACTTAATTTTACATTTCTAAATTCTTTTATTATTTCTTTTTCCAATTTTAGAAAATCAATTATAAACCGACTAAAAGTTCCATTAAAACTTAAAAAAGTGACCAAAGTTACATACATTAGCAATTGCAAAGAACTGTGCCATAGAACTGTGAATAAAAAATATTGATGACCGATATAAATGCACCGTATAAATGGAGTACGTCTAAAAAGTTGAAAAACCTACATTTTCAATTCTGAAATTAAAATATTAATTTATAAGAAATTAAATAAAACAGACGAGTAGGCGGGCACAACGTGATTAATATGGTAAATAGTGAAAAATACATGTGGATAGTGAAGACGACAGCCTGAAGAATGGGTAAAACGAATATCTAAAGTTATAAACCCTCTGATATGTAATTATTAATTTGGTACAGCCTAATAATGCTACAGGTCGTTGACAAAGAACGCCGCATCCAAATATTAAATAACACTATAATTTGAAGTATAGTTAAGTGCCCTGGGGAACGAATATTAGGGAGTAAATTAATCCGACTCGCCTAAACCGGTGGAGATCTAAGCATTGTAATTATAGTAGTAATTAAACTTGTCTTGGCAAAGAATGTGCCAGCTTCCATGGACTTAAAAAATAAACTATTTTCTCAAGAAATCATGCTTACCTTATTTATACAACAGATCGAGATGGATCGTAATTTCTTATATTTTTCCAAAGCATCCATCTATTTGGTAGTGAACTAAGTCGAGATATAGTGATCAAGAAGAAAATGAGTTTGGACCAGATATGGCTGATTTTTTTTTTTTTTTTTTTCTTTTTGTTTAACAAAATTTCGTAGTTTGCAGAAGTTACATAAAAAAATATACATACTGAAGAAGTATATATATATTAAAAGAAATTAGAAAAAGTGATGAATTAATTTGGGATATTCTGTGGTGGACTAAACTTTTGAGTATTGCATACTTCAGGTCATTGTTTTAGATCTGGGAAAATCTGAAAATGTGCAAATGTACTTCTCTTTTTTTTTTTTTTTTTTTTTTTTTTTGGGGGGGGGGGGACACTAATAATTCAAGTATTAGGAAATCTATACTACAACGTATCATTTTTCAAAATAATCGTCACACCCATTGTCTTTTTGTGGAGGGTCAATGTGTGTACGGTGGTACTGATAATCTTACATAAGATGTCACATATGCGAAAGCCAAGTTGGTTGCATAGTATTTCGTAACATAAATAATGTAAACAAGCGACAGTGCCCCTGGTTTGTCTTTGTTCATATGTCCATGGGATGACGATAACGTCTCAATATAAACTAAACGAGAGAAAGTTTTGGATCGGGACAAAATTAATTGACCTGACAAAAACTTTGCAAGTTTCGTCGACGTCCTTCATGCAGCATGTGTACATGCATTCGCACAATCGCACCTTACCCGATTTGAATATTCACCTTTAACTTATCCATATTAATAAGTATCTTTATTTTCAATTTATTTTTTTGAAAAGAAGGGAGAAGAACGATGAGCGTACAAAAGAGAGAGAAATAGCATTTTTTTTTTCCCTTCTCGTAGTTGTCAAATATATTTAGTATTTTTGGAATGCACTCTTTCATTATGCTTGAACCATATTCTTCCAACTATTGTTCATGTAATATTTTGTGCTTTGTCAAACTTCTTTATAAAATTAGAATTGATCAATTAAGAATTAGAACATTAAGACGGAAAAAAAGGCAAAAAAAGAAACTAAAAATCCACTTAAAGGTTTAAACGGGTAAAATGTATTAGATATATAAAGAGCCAAATGATAATTTTTATAATTTGTAATTGTACCCAATATCGGTACAATTATAGACTTCGCAATGGCCATTGTTTTTGCACCTTACTAACCCGGGTTACACTGAAAATTAATATGTCGGATACTGACTTCATTTGTTTAAGTCATATTTTGGATTTTTTTTTTTTTGGGTCATGTTATATATATGTACATGGCAACGGCAGCTGCTTGCTTAATGTTTTTGACTTTTAATTCTCATATTTTTATTTCGTTAATCCATATTTTTAGTGTTCTCCAATAACCCATAATTACATCTTGGTCTGATAGCAGCAATATGCTCGTAGTCGTAGAGCAATCTGCGCAATCCAATACTAAAAAAGGAATGAGCGCCCATTCCATCCTTTCACCCCTCATAACTGTTGGTCAAATAGTCAATTATAATTGAGCGTATAATTGAGCAGGGTTCTAGTGCCATAAGTTTTTTTGCCACAAATATCACTTCTCTTTTTCATTAACTAGCAGCAGTGCCCGCTCAATGTGCGGGCGGACTTTAAAATGTGAATATATGGATGTGTTATCCGTTTACAATATTTAGATCAACGTTGTATTGATCGACGGTGAAGGTAGCAGCGGTATTCACCGATTTAAACAGATATAATCAGTAGAATACCACTTTAAACAAATATAATAAGTAAAAGTAGACATGTGTCCAAGCTCAATGAAGAACCATCTCTAACCAGTGCCTAATTTGTAACAATTTTATTTATTTTACTTCATCATTCTTGTTTAATAGCTTAATCGTATATTTGGGAGGTATAAAATAAAATAAAATAATTAAATATAGCATATAACAAACAATAAATAGATCACTGGCAGCCTAGCCATATCGACAAGAATATACCTCGGTCTTTAATATAACATGTAACAAACAATAAATATATCAATAAAAAGAGCAATGTTGTTTCACATTGGCTTCTACAAGACATTTCTCAATATCAAATACTACTATTTTGGCTAAATCATGAAGCTTGTCTCCCTGACATAAAAGATTAGGAATTAGAAAAAGTCGATCTTAATCCATATGCAAAATCTTCTTTTCTTTTCGCAAATAGACACATCAGTCATTGTTTCAGTCATTGTCTCTCCTCGACTTTTGCAATCTGCAATCATCAACTCATTAATATAAATATTACTTGTTCCCCAACAGCAGCATCAAATGTATGAATAAGAATAAAACAAAAGAAATTCTTATCAATTTATCAACAAGAGTTCTGAATTTGAAATTATTTTGCATATTTATTAAACCTTGTTTATTACCACTAACTTCTTAAAAGAAAACTGGTGTCAAGCACAGCCAAGAAAAGTGAAATCTGAAATATCCAGTATAGTTTGTATTGGTAATCTGATATTAATTCGGAACTATATATGTTTCAAAATCCAAATGCGCTTGACAATTTACAAAAATAACCCCTCTTTTCTAAATAACAAAAAGAGGAAAATGCTTGGAGTGAAGCAAAGTTAAATTTACCAGGGCAATTGTGAACAGCTTCAGAGTGAGGGATTTTGATCCTGATTTCCTTGTCAGGAATGAACAGTTCCGGGAAATAAGACCGTAAATCCAGTTCCCATATTCCAACTTGCTGTCCTTTGTCTGCTCCATCAATTTCTCCACCCAAGTATGGCTCCTTTTCTATTACAGTGTCTCTTTCCTCAAAGAAGGTTTTTAATGTCCCAACATACACGTTACAGTCCTCAACAGAAGTGATCTTCCACCTGCGTGCAGGTCCACTTCCCCAGCAACACCGATGCCCTACATGGCTTATCAGTAACTGCCTTATTTCAACTTCATCCAATGCCCCGCTGCAAATTGATTTACATGTACATTACTTTCCAAATAGATACTATTTTGCAGGAAATACATGTTAATTTGGAAGATACTACATTGTTTAGTCACTTGTTAAAAACCAAAAAAAAAAAGGAGTTTATCTTGGTCTATGTTCAAATAAAAAAAATTAATTCCAAGGAACACAGTACATAAAATGAACGAAGGGAGCCAAAAAAGGTAAATGCCATATTAAATGAATAAAAAATAAAATTTTCACAGGGTGTTTAGAGTGAAATGCAAGGCCAGGATTACAAACCTACCAGTTTGCCTTGGAGGGTAACCGGATTGGTAATCATTGTAGCTAGCGGTGGGATTGGGCCAAGTCGAGCTGGGTATCCGGCTCGGCCCACTACTCAAGTGTTTAAAAACTGAATCGTATCCGGCCCTTCTATTTCCACAAATGTTCGGCTCGGCTCGGCTCGGCTCTTCGCAACGGTACAGCTCGCTCGAGCCAGCCCCCGATTAGAGAGGCATCCGAGTTTTTTTACGGAACTCAGAATTTTTTTCGCATTAGACCCTATAACTATTTTTATTTCCTACAAGACTTCTCCGACAGAATTCCGACGACTCAAGCCACCGTTTCCGACGAGTCTGGGTTCTATGGCATCGTGAGATAGAGGAGAACACAACTGTGATCTTGGTTTGTGACACGTCGGCCTAGGTTGGTGGGGACGCCATCTCGTTGGTACGGAATCGAACCCCAGAGTTTGGTATCGATTTTGGTTTTTCGATTCAATTTTGGTTGTGGAGAGTTTGAGAGCTCAGATTTCAGATAATTTTTATATAAATTTTGGTTCAATTTCATGATTTGGTTTCAGAAATGTTGGGCCTGGTTTCTTCTTTACCTTCATCCTTCCTCCTATTATACTTTTAAAAACCACTGCTTTTGTTGGATTTGTTCACTTGGAACAGTCAGAAACTTTAAAGTCTTGTTTAAGTGTGAAATTTTACTGTAAGTGGATGTGAGCTTGATATATGTCTCTGTCATGGTTTGCTATATTATTTTCATTGTCAGTGAGCCATGAATTTTCTTTTGGAAAAATAATTGTCTAATGTTTCTTTTACTTTCAATCATGTATGTGCTATGAAATTTTTGTTTTTGGTCTTCAATTCTGCAATGAATTCTGAAAGTATCTCATTTTCTAATAACATAAAGGTACCTCATTTGCTATATGACCCTCTCTGTGTATCAAACTTGCATCTGACACAAAGGAAAATTGAACTTTGTAATTGTGCTGAACTTGTATCAAACTTTCATTAAATTTGATTAATTTCATGTAGAAAGGATAATTGCCTCTGGAAGAACAGGTGCCAGCAATTTGAGAGATGCTGAAATTGAGACCGAGTTGAAGGAGCTAAGAAGAAAGGCAAGAGAGTACTAGATTATAGTTTTTTTTTTTAATTTAATGTAATGATTTTGTCTCGTTTAATGTAATAAATATGCACATCCAGTGGATGGCAGCGACCAGTTGTCCAGTTAATTGATCATAAAATCTAGATACTTTGTATACTTTAGTATTTTTTTTTTTGCACTTGTTTCATTTGTTATGAAAATGGAATGGGTGGCGGTACTAGGTGTCTAATTCCTGTAAAGCCTCTTTCTTTATTAGAGAAGGTGCTACTAGTGTTCTCATCTGCATTTTTTAATTGCATAATTGTTTGGTAGCAATGAAAAGTATAAACTAACCGCATTTCATTTTGCAATTCAAATTGAATATGCATAATCCATTTAAGGACTTATTTACAAGCGCTACAATTCCATTTAGCTTCAAAATTAAATAAGCAGAAACTTAGAAAGAAATATGCCATACTAATCACTCAAAGCCTAAAATAAGAATATGAAGTTTCAGCAGAATTCTCATCCAATGCCTCAGCCAAAGTTTGAATTTTGCAAAATCAATTTGAATAGAAACATATATAAGTAGATGGTTTATATGGAAATATTTTCTTTAACCCCCAAAAAGCTATAGTCTTGTTCTGAGCAAAAGGGATATGAGGGGCAAAAGTTAACTAATTAAAGTACTATGAACCAGCATCTCAAATTCTTAACTAATTAAACTAGGGGTGATCTTCAGCAGTAAACAAAAAGAAAAAAGAAAAAAAAAGAAAGTTTACATCCATCAAACCACAACCCAGCTACTTAAACCACCACAAACCGCCACAAACCAAACTTAAAAACAAAAGTAAAAACACAGATCATAGAATAAATCTTCACTGCTCCACGATAGTCTGAATGGTCTCGTTTCTGCTCTCACTTTCTTCCACGATAGCGTCGACATCAAGACCCGGTTGATTACCAGAGAACGACAACATTGCAGCCTGTAAAAGAAAAAAGATAGAAAATTAGAAATGAAACCAGTGTGTCAACTATTAAAGCAGTATCTGATCTAACAATTAAAGTACTAAAATAATTAAAGTACAGATCTGATCTGACATTCAGACTATGGGTTTGATTATGTAGATGTTCAATATTAGACAATATAGTTCTTCACTCTTCAGAACTTCCTATGCTGACAAACAGTTATACATATATCAATGCAAGTACCAGGTTTGTTTAAAAATAAGAACCTAATTAAACAAATAGCATGTTAAAAAAATATGTACAATTCTGGTCTTGAAATAAGTTAAATAAAAATATGTATAATTCTGATCTAAAGTTTTTATCTTCTAAAATTTACAATTGGGTGAGTTCTTGGGGGGGCTTTTCTCATCCTTGGGCACTAACCCTTGGGCAGAAACCAAACAATTAAGCAATGGTTACTGTGAACTTAAAGTGGCAGCCTGAGTCACATGATGCACAACTGCACAAGACCATCAAGTTTCCTCACTTGTAACAGGTGACAATCTTAGTATTCAAGGCAAAAATAGTGGGTCTGTAGCAAGTACAAAGACATTTAATGGTAGGAGATACAAGCAAAGAAAATCAAACCTAAACCACAGCTCAAGATGAGGTCCTCAACACTTCTTATTAAGAAACTCCAGGAACTTCTCAGTTAGCCTAACAATATAAAAACATAACAAGCTGTCATTTAAAGAGAACTAATTATAAGTAAAACAACCAACATCAATGGCTCAAAATACTCCTAAGGGCTAAGACTTAACAAAACACAAAGCACTGTGGATGAACCATCCTGACAGAGAACAGACAAGTGAGCACCTTATGTTGTATCTCATATATTCCAGGAATTTATGTAAAATGAAAATTTAAGGACTTACAAAAAACACAAAGCACTGTGAAAAGAAATATCATCCAATCTTCATGACATGCATCTTTTCTAATGCAAACCTTCCCTCTTTGTACTTCTGGCTGTCATCATATGCTGAAAATTAATGAAAACTATTTTAGTAAGGTACTAATTAATTTTGACATTGGAATTTTGACATTAGAAAATTACACACGATGAATTCTTCAAATTGAAACAAAACTGAACACAAAACCCAACATTTTGCTTCTAGCACGATGAATTTTTTATCTAGACATTTTGCTTCTAGCAGTCGAATCAACACTGAACACAAAACCCAACATTTTCTAGCAAAAACAAACCCATGAATTCTTCTAATTGAAACAAAGAATGAATAAAAAGTGCTGAATTAATCGAGCAAACAGGAACAAATGAGAAAAGATGAATTCTTCGTTAATAGATAGAGTAAACCAATTGGATTGCTGGGACTAAATTGAAATTCGAGAGAAGGAGAAAACCTGAGAACTAGATTCGATCGGACTGCAGATGGAAGGCTTGTAATGCACGAGAGAAAGAGAGAGAGACGAAGTAACAAAGGCAATTCGTTGTCGAGTTCTCGAGCGGACCCGTCGGAGCGAGGGTTCACTAGCTCAAGCGTTGTCGAGTTCTCAAGCGGATGCGTCGGAGTTTCGTCGGAGCGGGGGTTCAGTTCGGCTCGAGGCGAGAGACTGAGGGCCGACAGAGGTGGAGTCAAGCTTGGTTCAGACCTTCTACTTTATGAGGGCCGAGCCGAGTTTTAAGCTCGGTCCGATCTTGGCTCGGTCCACTTATTAATATATGGATATCCAGTCCGTGGGCCCACTGATAGTCCAGGCCCATAAGCAGGCCTAATTGTAGCCTCCCTGATAACCATACCCTCCTAGAGAAGAAATCATCAAGTCAATTTCATCAGATATGTTACAAATATCATTCAGTAATTCAGCCTATTATATAAGTCAAATGTACAATTATTATTATTAACCCCTCAATCAGATGCCACCAATCATAACACAAGCCAATTGTACGAGAAATTACCAATTGCAGTCAGGAATACAGAAACAAACATAGGAATGGAATGACTTATATACCAGAAGACAGATGCAAAATTGTGAAATTAAATTTACAATTTACCATGGGAAGGGGGATTAGGGAAGAGAGAGAGGTGGGTCAGGGGAGCTGACGAGAGCACCATGAATGGAAGGTGGGTAGCAACTGAATCTGTCACTGTCAGAGAAGTTGGATGCCAATCGCACCTCTTCTCCACTCACCAATTCCTCTCCAGTCGGTACATGCAACGATGAGCTCCTGCCCAAGTACTCGTACGACCTCCATGATCCCCCCCGATTGTCATTTCCTGTGATCACAAAATTAAAAGGGAATTAAGTAAAATTGGGTCTCAGCTCCTTATCATAAAGAGAGAAATGAGACCAGGGAGAGAGGGGAAGTAGTACCTGAGAGTAGAGGTTACTTCTTATTTTCGTAACCCTAGGTGAGGCGACAGAGGAGAGAAATTTGCCCGAGGGCTATGTCGGAAGGTTCATGGCGACCCAAAGAGGCGCAATTCATGTTCCGCGTACGCGACTTGATCGGAGAGAGGTGAGGCCGCGAGCCAATCTAGGGTTCTGAGACCGTGAGAGAGTTCTAGAAAATAAGAAGGGATAGCGCAGGGGAAAAAAATAAATAACCAAAAAAAGAAGAGCGGAGAATCGAACACACGAACAGTTACGAAAGTTTCCCTTAAGAAACATTCCAGCGACTCGACAGTGTCAGATAAAATGTTAGCTTTTTATCTGATAGCCGCATTTGGACCACAGATCACATCATATCAACAAAATCAATGACTCATATTTGATGTTAGGGATTGAATACAACCTTTATCTGATTTTTCTTACAAGGTTTGTTAGGTGCATTTATAAGTAGTAGAGATATTTTAAAATTTTTAAATATGACTTTCGAATCCAAACTGTTGATCTTGTTCAATTTTACGAATGATGCAATTCTATATAATTTTTATAATTTTTGGAGTTTATTTGATATTCGATCAAGAGGCCAACACATAAGCGTATTAAATTTTAATCGGTTATAATTAACAACATCCGTTCATTTTTTATTTATAAAAATTACAAAGAAATGCATCACTTGTAAAATTGAATAAGATCAACGGTTTGGATTCGAAAATTATATTTTAAAATTTTAAATATTAATGAAAAAGATAAGTTGTGGTATTTGTAGCACCAAAAACTTGTGGCACTAGAACCTTGCTCATTATAATTAGTGTCCAATGTCCAACATCTTCCTCTTCTGGTCCCACCCTCATCCTAGAGTTGAACCATTTGAGTATAACAGTTTGGACAATTAGATTACGAAGGTGTACAATTAAAATAAGCCATATATAATTTAAATATAATGGTGGACAAATTAGAAATTAGAATATAACAAAATATAAAGGTGAACAATTTGAATATGAAGATGGATAATTTAAATATAAAGGCGGACAATTAAAATATAACAGAATATGAATGTGAACAACTAGAGAATATGAATGTGAATAATTAAAATATGAAGGTGGACAATTAAAAAAATATGTCCAGTGAGCCAGAGTGATATATAGGAGGAGAAGGTCGGGACGTGGAGGGTGTGAAGAGGTGGAGGGGTGAAAAGGTGGGAGGGGTTGGTGAGAGGTGGTTGACAAGGGTAAAGGAATGTGGAATAAGGACAAGAAAAAAGTCAGGGTATGAAAATGACAAAAGGTGAAGGTGGAGCTGTGGATTGCATATGGATTGCTCGTTTTGTAGATTGTAAATAAAAAATGATATGTGTCATAGCAAAAAATATCATCGCGCGCATCACTAACCCACCCCTCTCACGCGCCACTTTCCTAACACGTTCTCCTCCCTTCCTAAGCCCTTATTTCCCTGGTGCACTTCCTTCCACCTCTCTCCACTCTTCCTAGCCTCCTCCTCTATCCTCTTTCTTCTTCCTAGAGCGCTTCCTTGCACCTCTCCTCTCTCTCATATTTCTTTATTATGAACCAAAAATAAATACAACAAACAAATTGAACATATTGCACAAACAAACTGAACACATAATACAACAAAAGTGAACATATTTAACAAGAGCACTTGCGATAACAAAAGTGAACACTTATAACAATACAGACAACAAATACAATAAACAAGATGAATACTTGTACCAATAAAAATGAACACTTATAACAACAAAAGTGAACACTTACGTAAAAATAAAATCACTTATAAGTTATAACAATAGAGACAACAGAGACTATAAACAACAAAGTGAATACTTGTAACAACAAAAATGAACACTTATAAGAAGAAAAGTGAACACTTATATAGAAATAAAAATAACAAACATAAAATATTAATTGAATTCTTAAATAAAAAAATAACAGATTGAACACATATGGTGAACAAATATAACAAATAAAGTGAACACTTATAATAACAAAGTGATTAGTAACAACAGTTGAGGAAAAGAGACAAATAGAGAGAGGATGAGATAAGATGTTAAGTGAGAATTGAAAATGAAAGATTGAAATTAGAGCGAAAAAAATAAGAAAGATTCACCGAGGGAGAATGAGAAGAGAAAAAATCACGGAAAAGAGAAAAAGAGATAGCGAGCGAAAGGGAGAAAGAGAGATAGATCCGTGGAAGGGGCGAGATGGAAGGACTCGCTATGTGAGGGGAGTGTGGAATGTGACACCCGGTAGTTTTGGCCCTTGTGGGACAGTCATGTAAACCAGGCAACCAGGCAACCAGTCCACAGGCTAGGGGAAATTGCAGGGCTGGCTACCTTTGTACTGTGTGTTGGTAAAAACTGCATCCTCCCTATTAGGGGGTGGTGATTTTTGAGAGGTTGCTGGCCATATGACCAAGTCCAAGCAGTGACCAGCCAGTGTCCAGACAGTGTTTTGGCCATGTAAATCATGATCAATAGCGGTGCTTGTCCCGCTGTTGCAATGGTTGCCAACAAAACCGTCCCTTTTGTGTTGTGCATCATCTATTGCATCATGAAAATAGGCCAATTGCTGGTGAAAATGATTTGTAGCGGTGCCTTAAACTATGACTGATAGATAGGCCAAAGTGTGTTTATCGGCTGACCGATATGGACCGTAAGCCTGAACGGTGGTTAGGCCACTTGACTAGTGGTATATTGTGTACTTAGCAATCTGGGCAGCTTGTATTGGAGAGTCCAGTGAGTAGGGCCAATGGACCAATCCAGTAGGTAAGTCAATGGAGCTGTCCAGTTGGACAGTCCAAGTTTGCTATTGACCAGCCATTAAACTTAGGCCACCTAGCAGCTGCTTAGCCAGGGGAGGCAGAGTGGCTTGTTGACACCTGTTAGGCCACCTCTTAAGGCTGTCTCTCCCAGCCATAAGCCCACCCCTTTGCCAAAATTCGTAGCTGCCATTACCAACCACAAAACAGACCCATATAGGCAAGGTTTGAGTGTTGTAGTGCATGAATTTGCTAGCTGGATCAATAGTTGGATAGTTGGGGCAGTCGAGAGCAAGGTATAGTGCATGGTGTTGCTTGCAAACGACCCAAACCAGGCCAAGCAAGTCGTGGCAGGGGCTGCTGCCAAGTATGGTTCATGGTTGCCAACTCAGACCTGGCCTTGGTGATACTGAGCAGTGCAAGCCAGCGCTGCTGTTGTGCAAACTGTGGTCTTGTGACCATGCTTTAACAGGCCACTTGCATGTAAATTGCATAAGCATGGTAGGACAGTAACATGGCCAAGCAACGGTGTGGTTGCAGCGAGCAACCTGTGATTGTGCGACGATAGAAATGGTGCTTTCACCGCAAACCAGCCCCGACCAGTGGCAAGTCTGGTGAGTTACCCATAAAACTGAATGAGGTTTGGATTGATTATGCATGTTTGTAACCCACAAGTGTTGTACTTGTGAACCAGACATCGCAGGGCAAGAAGAGGGGGATCTAAGCGGTGAGGCAGCGGCAACGTCTGAGCAACATTGGGGCGGTAATTAGGTGTAAAGGTGCGAATTCCACCTGAGCCCTCAAGTTTATGTTTTGGGAACTAAATACTATTATATGTATGCATGTTGTATTGCTGTTTGTGCATGACTTGCATGTAATTTGCATATATGAATTGCTATATTACATGACTATGGACAGAAAAAGAATTGGTAAGTGCATGACTTGCATATTGGATGGTTTTCTGGTTGGTTGGTTGGTTGGCTGAATTGGATTGGTAATTGGTAAGGCTGTGCTATATGTGTGATGAATGGCATTTGCATCTTTGGAAAGTGGCGTCATGAACCGCTGTTCCAAGGGCCGTGAGATAAGCGCTTATGTTCCGGGACTCATTTGATTGAGGGGATAAATGTCCTCAGCATTAGTACAGATGGTTGATTGAATCGGTTGGTAAGGCCGTTGGTAAACCTGGTATAGGTAATCGCGGTCTATGTTATTGCAGAAGATTGAATTGATTGGAGTCGGCAAAGAACCAGTCTCGTAGTTGCATGGTGTGGAGACTTTTTCGTCATTTCTCGAAGAACGATTGGATTTCCTCAAGAACGAGAATAAGCCTTAGATTCACCTCTCACGAGCCTGGGTTCGTGTACTGATGCCTCTTAACGACCAGAGAACATAGACTAGAATCCATTCTCATGAGGGTTTATTAATTTGGTGGATCATTTCCTTCCAATAGGCGCAAGCCCCTATTGTTAATTACCCCGTGGTTTCCCACAAGAACCTCTGATTAAGAGATTCGAGGAACTAAATGTAAATAGGCTAGAAAAATTGTCTTTCAGGTGATTTTTGGTATTTAGCAAGCAGTTTATTTCTTTTGGCTTAAACAAGATTCAATTGAGACACCAGACCTAATTGACGGGACACAATTGAGGGTATAAGTGATTTATCTCTTTTGGGCTTAGATTGGACTCAATTGGTGGTACCAGACTTAATTGACGGGGCCCAATTGAGGAAGACTAAGTATGTCTAAAACCATCTAAGAATGTCTAAAACTATTTATCCAACAAGATTTAAACTAAAACTATTTAAAACTATTTATTTTAAATTTTCTTTATTAGGAATTTTAAATTTTGATTTGATTTATGATTTGATTTTGATTGAAAGAGAAATTTTACAACTCTTGGGGCCTTTGATAGCCTTCTTGTAAGAGTTGGTTCCTGGGACTATGACAGGTCTTCTTGTAGGAGAAACTTGGCCTTGGGTTTGATTTCTTTTACTTTGATTTGGACTTGACTTGATTTAGTTTGGTTTGTTTTGCTTTGATTTGGTTCAATTTGGTTTGATTTAATTTGATTTTTATTTGATTTATTTTGATTTGACTTAATTTGATTTAACTTGATTTATCTTGATTCGATTAAGATTGATTTATTTAAATTGATTTCACTTAAATTGCACTTGATTTGGATTTATTTTGAGTTAAATTTATTTAGTCTCATTTTAATGTGATTTATTTGATTATATTTTATGTTATTTATTCATTTATTTACTTACTTGTTTATTATTTTTACTATTTATCATTTGCTTTATAATTTATTTACTTTTAACTTATTTATTTAATTGTCTATTATTTATTTGTTTTTACTTATTTTCATCTACTATTTGTTACTTATAATTTAATCATTTTTATTTATTGATTGATTTGCTATTATTTATTTATTTATTTATTTATTATTTATTACCTAAGATTTATTTGCTATTTATAATTTATGATTTATGATTTAATTAAAAGTTATGATCTTATTTATTATTTGATGATTTACTTATGGTTTATTACAATTATTATTATTATTATTTTTATTTATTTCATTTCTTATGTTATTTATTATTATTTTCTTTTTGGAAATCTTATTAAAATAAGATAAAAACTTCTAAATATTGCCAATTTTATTTTTAAATTTGATTAAACTTAACAAGAAAGTGATAAAATTACTTAGAAAATTTATTAAAGTATTTGACCATTTTTCTAGAATTTATAAAATTGGATTTTTATCATAGAAATACTTCAAAAATAAGAAACTATTTATTTAAACAAAATATCATATGAAAATAATATTGGATTTGGTTTATTTAGGTTTTTTAGAAATTTTTAGATATTTTATTTGGATTTTTCTGAGATTCCTACTAATTTTGGTGAATTTTCTAAGTTTTAACAATTTATAAAACTCATTTTTAATTAGAAAATACTTTGAAAATACAAAAGGGACATAAATTGACATAATTTCATATCAAAATATCAGTAAATCTAGATTCTACAGATTTTTAGGATTTTATGGATATTTTATTTGTATTTTTCTGAATTGTATACTATTTTTAATGAATTTTCGAATTTTTTTAGCTGATGTGGAAATTTCTAATTGGGCCACGTGTGCTGATTGGGCGCTGACTGGATTAGATCGACGCTGACTACTTTCTGGATTCCGTGTAGCGAATGATGCAACCTGCCGCAAGAAATATGCCACAGAATATCCTAACGAAAACAAATTTGAAGCCTTCTCCCTCCGACAGCTCGCGCATTTTTTGCAGATAGACCCCTGGAATTTCTCCGACGAAATTGCGGCGACTCCGGCCGTTATATTCGTCGATTCTGGGTGCATTGAACTCGTGGAAGTGAGGAGAACACACTGATGGGCTCCACTCGTGCTATGGAGGCTTGTACTATCGTGTGAGACCTGAGGAGTCTCGAGGTACCCATTAATGGTGTTTGAGCTATCTGGCGACTTTCCTTTGCCAGGGAAAGGTTCCTAATGCTCTTGGGTATGCATGGAGCACTATAGTGAGGTCAATTGTACTTGAGAAAGCTTGGAAGAAGGTGCACTCGACTGAGGCACATCGGGTCCAATTTGAGGTTGAGCTGTGCTAGGTGATGGGCCCCACAGAGGAAGCTTCTTGCGCCAGTCATTGTCTAAGTAGCTTCAGGAGTTTAGCTAAATCATTCTTGTGTCTTTAATTTGTTCTAAAACCACTCAATTTAGTACGAGAGACAAAGGGGCAGTAGGTGTCGATTTTGGTACTTTGTTTCAATTTCTACGTTGCATGTAAGTCTATTTACAGCAACAGAGCTTGATTTGATGCTCTATTTAGAGTGATTTAGGCGTGTTTTAAGTGTTTGAATCGATACAGAGAGTTAAAGCAAGTCATTTTATAGTTTTCTTAATCCTCAAATTTTTGTTTTGATTATCCTTAGCCATTGTTTTGGTGATTTTTGTTTTGAGTTGTCTAAAATGCAAGAAAATCACTTGCCACAGTCACAAAATGCTTAAGAAATGTATTTAAGGCAGTAGAAACAATGAAAGGACCTTTTTGTTAATATCTTATCATTTATGCAAGTTCTGCCTAATTGTAAAATAAGATTAAATATATCCTTTTACTTATCCAACAACCATGCAAATTATAGGAATATGCATTGAAGTACCTGAGACCTTTTGGTTTAAATACTTTTCCAGAAAATACCCAGAATTTGATAAATAACATTTTTATTTTCAAAATACCCTTGATGCCTATATGAAATCATATAAAATCGAATAAAATCCAGAAAAATGGAAAACTTGTTCCCTGCTGTTCAAAGGGTCATATACCTTCTGTTCATGTGCAACTTTTCATTTTAGTCCACATAAAACATTATTTTCCACTTGTTTCAATTTCAATCCAGATTTGTGTATTTATGTATACTTATTCATTTTCTGTTATTATGCAATACTAGCTTAAGGCACATAGAACCCATTATTCTTTTGCACTTAAATCCTAAACTTTGAGCAATTTCACAGACAAAAGGGTGAGATTAACATAAAATAAATTTTTAGAAAATTGGGCATTATGACCCCATCTTGAGCTATTCTCAGCTCAATTTCAGATACAACAGAGAGAAAAGACACTCGAGTTGTATTCAACTCTATGTCTAAACCCTTTTGAAGGACCCTCCAAGGTGTCTTCACACTTGGAGCAAAACCAGATTTTAAAAAAAAGGAAACAAATGCAATTAACTCAAATTAACTCAAATTGAGGCTTTAAATTCTTCTTTCATTCATACACAGATGGTTACCATCAGAAAATCACCCAATTTTACCTTTCTTCTTCTCTTTCACTATTGTTCGATTCAATGCCTTTTACAATTTAACTCTCTCTACCCTATTTGAGCACAATTATAGAGTCTAAAACCTAATCTCGACTTGCGGCTGGTCACCTCCTTCCTCTGATGCCTTTACTTGGGGTTTATATAGGCTGGGTGCTAGGGCTTCAATCCATGGCCGAGAGCTAATCAACTCCACCCATTTCTCTTCAACGGCTCAGATCTAGTTATACCCCAAGTCTAGTTTTGCAAAACCATGGGCGGAGATGCCTGGTTTCGATGATTGTGGAGCTAGCAATGGCCACGTCGACGAGATAAGCTAAATTCACCTCTTTTCCCTGGCTTCGCGCAGTAAAACGCAGCTTTCATTTTTTACCCAGGGAAGAAGACGAACTCTTCGCCTGGGCCCCGCTTGTCGGGTTAAATGAGAGAGTGGGAGATACGTAGGCGTGTTTCACCGTAAGCCAATGAACCAGCGAAAACAGTAATCCCTTTAGGTGCATGGGCCAAGTTCACCCAAAAATATTTCCCGCGTGGTAAATTTTAAAATGCAGCAACGTCGCTACCCCCCTGGGATCCGCTGCAATGGGTTGGACGCGCCCAAGTTCTGGGTTTTTCTGGGAATTTCTCACTATTTCATTTAATTTATATATATATTTTTTGCTGCCAAATGGAAATAAATGATTTGAGGGTCTTTCCAAGGGTATTTTTGGATGAAATTTTATGGGTAGGTTCATAAAAATATAAGGGATTTTTTTGTTTAAAAGGTTTTGTAAAATTCTTTATGGATTTATTTTGGGAATTTTGTTAAATTTAGGAGTTTCTTTGTGAATTTTGGGATTTCTGTGGATAATTTTTGGGTTTTAGAACCATGATGATTCATCATAATTCATGGGGAATTTTTTGGGTATTTTTGGAGTTTATTTGGTATTTTTCGTCGATTTTTTGAACTTTCTTGCTATTACCTTTGTTTCTCCAAGCACAATGATGAAGGAATTAAACCCTAAGTATCAAATAAATTTATACCTAAGACTCAACCTCACTAGTCGTTACGGTAAAGCTTTAGGGTCGAACCCAAGGGACGGATTAATGAGTACTAAACTTTACTTCCTCACGAAAGCTAAACAAGACAAATATTTTGGAGTTTTATAGATTAAAGAGACAATTATCTAAAGTGCAATAAAATAAAGAGCTTTTGGGTTTTTGGGGTATAAAATATGCAAACAAATGTCTTAGGATTCATGTTTCACCTTAGTTTGGACTTTAGAACACGAGACTCGTCACTTTCGTGCATAGAACAATGTTTTTCAAGCATTCAACTCTCAGTTCGGTTCGAACCAGACCCGTTCGGTCCGAACAGAGAGTGAAAGTGTGTGGTTTAGACTTTCTACGATACTTTATGCCATGAGTCAGGGTTTGTTGGCTAAACCTAAATTTACTAAACCGCAGCTTTCGCTTGTCGGACTAGAAACTAGTTTAATCACAACCTAACCTAATAAGATTAATAGACCACAACTTTTGGTATAGGTGACTAATCTAAACTTGTTTGTTGGATTTCTTAAGGATATTTAGATGTCTTTTGAACTATCTAAAAACTTACACTTTTGGTGTGAATTAATCTCCCCTTTCGGATCTACGATTTACCCCAAGTACTTAATTCGAACTAATTTTGTTTATCCTAACTTAGGCTTAACTAAATGCGGCCGACATCTAGAAGTTAATTAGGAATCACAAGCAATTCAAACTAGCAATTAACATAATTCTCAACAAAGCAAATCAACAAAATATATCATAGCATATCAAGTCAAATCACAACATCCAAACTTTAGTTACTTCCCTACTCCTAAGACAACATAAATCTAACCTAACATGCTAATAAAACAAACAACAAATGCAAATAAACAAGATACAAACTCCATTCGATCAAATATCAAGAGAAAGGAAGAAATAAACCAAGTATCGCCTCTAATTCGAGATACCGAACGTCCAGAGCCATGGTTGGATTTGTTCTGCCGCCGTCGCGCCTAGAATCGCTCCAAAGTTGATGCCATGGTCGTGCTCTAATGGGAGATGAGGATTCCCACGCCTTTCGGCGCGAGAACGGTGGTGGAACGGTGCCAAAACGTGGTAGAAGGTGGAATTTCGTGTATGGTGGCTTCCCTCTCATCCATGGCAGTAGGAGACTCTTATAGAAGGTCTAAGATGACTTGGGAAGGAGGCTAGGGCCAAAGATCACGAAATATGTCCAAAATAATGAGTTTCCATGCATGAAAACCTTCCAAAACAATTATGTCGGCTCTCTGTTCAGACCGAACTAGTCCCAATTCAGACCAAACTAGTCCAATTCGGACCAAAGTAGTCCAATTCGGACCAAAGTAGTCCCAGTTCGGACCGAACTGATCCTAGTTCGGACCGGACAGAGAGTAAATCCAGCATATAGTATTTCGGGCATAATTTCTTCATCCGGACTCCGATTGAGGTGATTCAAAGACCGTTGGAAAGCTTAGGATGAGCTCTACAATTTCATTGATTCCATTTAGCCATTTCCTTCTCCAAAATCCTCCATTTTATGCAATTATTGTGTCAAATCCACCAAGTTCCTACAAAACAAGCCAAATGCCAGGCAGTACCCAATTCTTGACAAATATAGCACAAAAGCACAATGAATATAATGGTTTGGGTAACATTTGAGTGTCCAGTACGGTCAAAATACCAATGAATATAAGTGATATCACACAATAATTTAGGGTCAAACACATGGTTAGGTGTCCAACCATGGCTAGCTTTTGTATGCTCTTATGTTATTTGAGTTGCCTCATTTATTGCTTGGCTGGCCAGTGCATTGCATGATATGTTTTAAATAATTTCATTGCTGCAACTTGTATTTTGAAAAGCTATGTTCTAAAGTATTTCAGCTGCGTGTTTAGTTCCGCAGCATGAAGCTTTGGGCTTGTGTGTGGCTGGAACTAAATACCGCATTGAGAAATGTTTTGCATTTCTCACCGTTTCCATGTTGCATGGGTTCCAGGTTGGAGCGGGGCAAGAGCTGGAAGGGATAAGCCGGTGTGTTGCCAAGACTTGTTGTGTTTTGTGTGTGCTGTTTGTAAATTATTTTGCTAAGTAAATTTGTGCTTGTATGTTATGTAAACCTCATGCCTTGTTGCTTTGATGTTCTGCTTTATATATTTGTGTTGGGAACAAGTTGGGGCTAAGGGGATTTGGAAGCATTTATGGCTGGATGCAAGGAGGTGCTGTTGAAAATTTTCTTTTTATATGATGCACAAGCACTTGTGTTGGTCCTGGGCCTTGGTCGCTGCCTAAAACTTAGTATTAGTTAATTGGTGAGCCCTATGGCTGCATGTGGTGCGTGTAGTCACGGCGGGAATCTGTCATGCCTGGGCAGCGGGGCGTGACGGGTTTCACATGGAAAGCAGAGAGAACGAGGTAAGGGAGAAAACGCGAGGTCCACCGCTAAGCCAAGAGAGTGTCTCCCTCAACAATGATGCGTGATGGCTTTATGGCTGATGACACATGGTGATTTTTTTGTAAATTACATCAGTTTTATAGTTTTATATCAGAAGTCGGGCAGCCAAACATGTAGCTTCTTGATTCAAACGAATCGGGATCAAATGTCGCGCGACACACGGTGTAGCGCGCTTTTGGACCGTCTTACCCAAATCGGATGGATATGGGAGCTCCGTGCATGTAACCAGATTGATAAGCCCGTAAAAAATGAACCGTCAGATCAAAATTGAACGACTCGTGGGGTGCGCTACAGACGTGCAGCGCGACACCATATCAGGGTCCGATTCAAACGGGTTTCTACAAACAACCGAATACTTCATAAATGTAAAGAAGGCCTTCAGATCCAAAATTTAGCTTTAACAAAAAGAAAAGCCCTAAATACGTTCTTAGCCCAGTCTGTACGTTGGGCACTTGGGCTACAGAATAATTGGGCTTCAGAAGCCCACAAATTTCTGCTCTTCTCACATCGCAGAAACCTTCACTCTCAGGGAAAAAAAATCGTAGAAAGCTGACTGGGGCGGTGATTTTCTCTTTTTTTGAAGTATTTCGTATTGCAGTTTTCACCTCTCATCGCACAAGGATTTAATCAGAGTATCATACAGGTTCCATAGGCACTTGCACGCAGATACATTTTTCAGGTTAGACAGTGATAAATTCTACAAATAAAAAAACTTAAATTGGTCTTAATGGTGATTTATAAAAGCTCAATGTTACAGAATACTTTTTTTTAAGAAATAGTTCACCAATTAAAAAAGGAGCCTGCTTCATTACAAATGCAAATAAGTTTTACAAACACATACAAGCCACCTACATACTAATAATACAAGCCCCTCCCCCAGTATCCTTTACCCATATCTATTAAGATGGGCACTATGCCCATCTCATCACGACCGTCCGATCTAATCTCGACGGTTTATTTTTTACGGGCCAATATTTTTTTCGGGAGTGGTAGAATTCACGGAGCTCCCTTTTAGCCGTTGAGATTAAATCAGACGGTTGAGACAGATGGATGGGCACTCTACCCATCTTAATGAGATAGGTAGAGGATACGATCCCCCCCCACACACACACCACACACACACACAAAAGAATGCTTCATACACGGAAACCTCATAAACCTAAGAATGAAAAGTAGAAAAGTAAATTAAAATGAAAAACCTGAAACTCAAAAAAAGAAAAAAAATGGACCCTCTTTGAAGCCTCCAGCAACTCAGAAGCAATGCCTCCATGATGACCATGAGTCCATGACAGCTACAAGGCAATTGTCCCTTGAGACTCTCACCACCACAAAGCCTGCAATCTTGCTTCATACGAATGTAAAGCATCCACAAATTTGATAGGATCGTCTTCTTAATATGAGGCTATGTGGATAATAGTGGAGATAAATGAGATACTTAGAAACTGAAATTCTTCATTCATATTCTTGATACAACTCTCTTACAATTGATATTTTCTCTCTTCTAAGTTCTGAATTTATAATCACTCTTACATTGTTTATATAGATAAAAACTCAACTACTTTCATTAACTAAACATTCAATGGCATAGTCTTCTAGACAATTAATAACAACAATTTCCTAAGCATTATTCTTGTAACTCTAAATAATTAAACTCTTTGACCATGCAAACTTAATTGAGTTTATATTTCCAACATCCTTCCTTAAACTCAATTATGTTCCAACTCGCATCCCGAGCAGCTTCTTGAAACGGTTGAACAATTCTGCTCCAAGCGGTTTAGTGAATATATCCGCTGCTTGATCTCGACTCGCCACGTGAGTCAACTCGACATCGCCATCCTTCACATGCTCGCGTATGAAGTGAAAGCGAACATCAATATGCTTACTCCTTTCATGATGCACCGGGTTCTTCGCCAACTCGATTGCTGACTTGTTGTCGACTCGAATCTCCGTCGGTTGATCTCGAGCGAAGTTCATATCCTTCAGCAATTTTCTCAACCATATCGCGTGACATACACATGAAGATGCAGCCACATACTCCGCTTCGCAAGTTGACAAAGTCACAATGGGTTGCTTCTTCGACACCCATGTAAATGCCGTGTCTCCCATGTAGAACACGAAACCCGCGGTGCTCTTTCTATCATCGATATCGCCACACCAATCGCTGTCCGTATATCCAACAAGATCAAACTTGTCAGTATAAGAATAGAACAAGCCATGAGATAAAGTATCTTTCACATAGCGAAGAATTCGCTTTATGGCTTTCCAATGTGACATCTTTGGCTCTTCCATGTACCGGCTTACCAAGCCGACACCATATGCAATATCTGGCCTCGTGCACATAAGATAGCGCAAACTTCCAACCAAACTTCTGTATTGAGTTGCGTCTACGGTCTTGCCTTCATCATAACGAGACAGCTTTGTCCCGCTCTCAACCAGAGTACATACCCGATTGCAATCATCCATCTTAAATCTTTTCAACACATCTTTTGCATATGCTTCTTGCGAGACAAAAATTCCATATTTGTCTTGCTTTACTTCCAACCCGAGAAAATATGACATCAATCCCAAATCTGTCATCTCGAACTCTTTTGACATCTCGAGTTTAAACTTCTCAATCATTTCATTATTATTCCCCATGAATATCATATCATCAACATATAAAGCAACAAACATAATGTCATCATCACATACCTTCACATATAAAGCATGTTCGTATGGACATTGCACAAACCCATGCTCCTTGAAGTATGTATCAATTCGGGTATTCCAAGCTCGTGGAGCTTGCTTCAACCCGTACAACGCCTTCTTCAATTTCAGCACCTTGTTTTCTTCTCCTTCCTTAATGTAATCTGGTGGTTGCTCGATGTAGACTTCTTCTTCGAGTACACCATTGAGGAATGCTGATTTCACATCCATTTGATAGATGTTCCACTTGTTTTGGGCAGCCAATGATATCAACAAGCGAATAATCTCCATTCTCGCAACGGGGGCAAATAGTTCTTCATAATCAATCCCCGCTTTTTGCTTGTAACCTTTGGCTACTAACATCGCTTTGTATCTCTCAACTTCGCCTCGAGCATTGAGCTTCTTCTTGTAGACCCACTTCACGTCAATCGGCTTATGATTCTTGGGTAACGTCGCAAGTTCCCAAGTATCATTCTTCACAATAGCATTCATCTCTTCATTCATAGCTTGCTGCCATTTCTTCTCTTGAACGGCTTCTTCAAATGTAATGTTCTCGGCATTCGCCAAAAGACACACCAAGTGCAGCTCGCTTGTTGCCTCATACAAGTCTTGCAAGGTTAGGGTTCGAGGTGTTCTCGCCTCGTCATCACTTGAGCTTGCACTTGAACTCGAACTTGGCTCATCTCGGTTTGTTGTGTTTGTCGAAGTAGAGTTCGCTATGAGTTGCACTTCTTTCTCGACATCATGCGACTTCTCTTCCATAGAATTCCAGCACCATATGCCTTCTTCATTAACTTGCACATCGCGACTTATATGTATTTTATTAGTTGCTGGATCAATGAGCTTATATGGCTTCGACCTTTCATCATAGCCGATAAAAATCAGTTTCTTGCTTTTGTCATCGAGCTTAGTCCTTCGCTGATCCGGAATGTGCGCATAAGCCACACTTCCGAACACTTTCAAATGAGACACCGCTGGTTTCACACTGCACCAAGCCTCTTGCGGAGTCATGTTTTTCAAGCTCGTTGTTGGACATCGGTTTTGCAAGTAAACCGCGCATTGCACAACTTCAGCCCAAAATTCTTTTGGCATATTCTTACTTTTCAGCATGCTACGAACCATGTCGAGTATGGTCCGATTCTTTCTCTCGGCTAGGCCATTTTGTTGAGGTGAGTATGGCGCTGTTAGGAACCTTCTAATGCCATGCTCCTCGCAGAAATACTCAAACTCATTAGAGATATACTCGCCACCTCAATCCGGCCTCAACGCCTTTATGTAATTTTCATTCAACTTCTCAACTAGCACCTTGAACTTCTTAAAAACAGCAAATGCCTCGGATTTTTCCTTCAAGAAATATACCCAAGTTCTCCTTGAAAAATCATCAACAAAAGTTATGAAATATCAGTGCTTACCCAATGAGTTTGGTATGATCGGACCACATATGTCCGTATGTATCAACTCCAGCGGCTTCTTGGCACGATAGCTCGCTTCTTTTGGGAATGAACTTCTCGGATGCTTTCCAAGCACGCATCCCTCGCAAAACTTGTCACAATGATCAATTTGTGGCAGCCCCTTCACATGCTTTTCTCTGACAACTCTTTCAGGCAGCCAAAATTTAGATGACTAAACCACAAGTGCCACAACCATGCTTTATCAACCACACAAGCCTTCAAACACTTAGCTTGAACATTCATCAAATTTAACTTAAACATGCGGTTTCTAGTCATTTCAACTTGGGCTATCAATCTATCATTCTTATCTCTCAAATAGAGGGTTCGGTCTTTCATAACCACCGTATAACCCAATTCCAACAATTGACCCAAACTCAAAATATTACTCTTCATTTCTGGTATATAATAAACATTGGTGATAAAAGTCTCACTTCCATTTTTTAGCTGAATGAGAACTTTACCTTGACCTTCAACTTTCACTTTCGATGCATCACCAAATGAAACATGACTATCTACCACTTCTTGCATCTCGGCGAACATGTGCTTGTACCAACACATATGATTGCTCGCACCGGTATCCAAATACCACACGGTCTCTTGATTGGGAGTTGCTTCTTTGCTCGCAAGCAACACCACGCCATCTCCAATCTTTTCTTCTTTCTTGTCATTCTCATCTTTCTTCTCATGACGACATTCATAAGCATAGTGACCATATTTATTGCAATTGTAACATTGAATATGAGACTTGTTACCTCATCTTCCTCGACCTCGACCATTGCCAAACGAGCCTTGCTATTCCTTCTCTCGATTGTCTTGCTGTCCGCGACCACGACCACGGCCACGGCCACGGCCACGACCTCGACTGCGACCTTGACCACGACCTCGATCGCTGCTGGTCGGTCTTTCTTCTTTCAATATCAACTTCGCTTGAAGTGTTTCCTCAAGCACCTCTTGCTTTTTCTTCTTCTTTCTTTGCTCATGGGCTTCCAGCGAACCCAAGAGCTCATCAATAGTCATTTCATTCAAATATTTCGATTCTTCTATTGCACACACAACATTCTCAAACTCGCTTGTCAAAGAGCGAAGTACCTTCTCAATAACTCGAACTTCAGCAAGTGGTTCGCCATTTCGCTTGAGTTGATTCACTACGGTTTGCATTCTTGTAATGTACTCGGACACACCTTCGGTCTCTTTTATTTTCAAGGCCTCGAACTCGCCTCGAAGTGTCTGCAACCGCACTTGCTTCACTCGATCAGCGCCTTTGTATGCCTTCTCAAGAGTATTCCACGCCTCATGCGAAGATGTCGCACCGGCTATCTTCTCAAAACCCGACTCATCCACCGCTTGATATATGATATAGAGAGCGGTCTTGTCCTTCTTGCGATTCTCCCTCAATAATCTCGCATTCGCACCCGTCAACGCGGTCGTATCGGCATACTCTTAATAGTCATCCTCGACTATCTCCCACACTTCTTTCGCACCAAGGAGAGCTCGCATTTGTATACACCAGTTGTCGTAGTTGTTCTTTGTAAGACGGGGCAGCGGCATGTGCCCAACCGTCGAAACACCGGTACTTGTCATCGTCTCTGATACTAATCTGATAGGATCGTATTCTTAATATGAGGCTATGTGGATAATAGTGGAGATAAATGAGATACTTAGAAACTGAAATTCTTCATTCATATACTTGATACAACTCTCTTACAATTGATATTTTCTCTCTTCTAAGTTCTGAATTTCTAATCACTCTTACATTGTTTATATAGATAAAAACTCAACTACTTTCATTAACTAAACATTCAATGGCATAGTCTTCTAAACAATTGATAACAACAATTTCCTAAGCATTATTCTTGTAACTCTAAATAATTAAACTCTTTGACCATGCAAACTTAATTGAGTTTATATTTCCAACAAAATTAAGGGTCGTGCACATCTACAACGCTTGCTCTTTTAAACCTTGAAACTACGAAATTTTTGAGCTGCTTTCAAACCAGCTATCAAGGAGTCACTCACATCCGATCGGTTTTCACTTTTCACTTCTACACCCAAATCTGCTAAAGGTGAAAACTCATCCCTAGATTGGGGTTCCAGTTCCACACCCTTCTTTGCCAACAAATCCACTATCCAATCCACACATTGCCTACGGATTTTTTTTAAAATAAATATATTAACCTTTTTTATTTCAAAGATAAATATTATATTAATTAAATTTTAAAACTAATGACCCAGCTACGGGGTTCAAAAGCCCGTAGTGGGAAATTGTCACCTACGGGGTTTGAAACCCCGGAGTTATTTTTTTTTAATTTGAATTATAAATTTGAATTTAAATTATTAATTTTGTTAAAATAATCAACATTAATAATTAAATTTCTATTGATGTGTCGTGTTAATTCGTGTTCGTATCGTGTTTGTATTGTGTTGTGTGTCAATTCTGTCGTGTTAGACCATGTCAAACTTTCTAATGTCCCAACACGACACTATTATGGTACAACACGATAACACAATCTTGTCGTGCCAAATCAATATTCATGTTGTGTCATGTCGTGTCAACAAGCACACCGTATTGTGCCAACACGATTGTGTCATGTCATTTTGGAAGACACTAGTCATAAATGTGTCATGTTGGGACATTAGAAAGTTAGACATGGTCCAACATGAATTAACACGACAAATCACCATAAATTTAATTATTAATGTTGATTATTTTAACAAAATTAATAATTTAAATTCAATTTATAATATTACATCATATTACGTAGCATCATTTGACTGCTATTGTTCTTATTTAACTATTTTTTTAATAAAAATATTAGTAAAAAGTTAAAACTTAACCAAATAATAAATTATTATGGTGTAGTAAAATTATTTCCTTTACTTTTACTTTTTTTAGTAATTTTTTATTTAAAAAAAATATCTGACATGACTAACACGTCGTGTCATGTACAATACGATCGTGAAAAATGATACGATACGCAAGATTGGAGACCTTACTCCGGGGATGAAAACCGAGTAGTTGCTTTATTTTGATCTTTAAAATTCCGTAACAATGGCAGCTCCTCAATATTAAAAAAACATAAATCAATTAAAAATGGAAATAACTAGCACACGTGGCAACTCCGGGGTTTCAAACCCCGAAGTGGGCTCATTTTCACTTCGTGGTTTTGAACCCCGTAGTTAGGTAGTTATTTTTAAATTTTAATTAGTATTATATTTATCTTTAAAATAAAAGAAGTTAATATATTTATTAAAAAGAAAATCCGCATTGCCTATCAAATCGAGAATCGACCAATCACCAAAAGCTTACTTTAACCCTTTCCCGAGTTCAGACCTTCCGATTCCGAAACCACTGTCAAGTCTACCTACCAGCAAAGGATCAATTTACATGTCCTTCCTCTCACAAAACTTGTCAGCTGTGAGAATCTCCGCACTAAAAAACCTGACCTACTGGACCCGTACCTGAGGTAAAGCACCCATTTACCTTGGATTCGTATTAAATGGTACTCAATTGTCGTTTCTGCAAGCATAACATATTCTGGCACAAACTGACCCATACCACTAATGAGGTCAGATACTGCACCTCCAGCTGGCTTGTTTTTGCATCTTTCTGCCTTGTATCATCCAAGCCTACCAATTCCTTCTCATGCTCCTCAGACCCTAATGAACCACTGGTGCGCTGGGCCGCTGGTGCCACTATAACAGTAAATCAACCATAGAATAATCTCTTAAAAAAAACGCAGTTTAGGAATGTACTAATTTTGGAAACGATGTACACCTTGACAGCCAAGACTGCAAAAGAAGTGTGGATTAATTGTTGATTGTTGAAATCTCATTTCTGAGGATTCCGAGATTATGGTTTAGGCAGGATTAGAGGGGGAAAAAAAAAAGGCAATTAGGACAGTGCCGCATAAAATAAATAAAGATTTGAATTTTTTTTTTCTCCTTTATTCCTTAATGTTTCTCTGTTTGGTTTAACTAGCATGATTGTACCTTTCCATTATGGACTAGTCTAACGGTACATCAAGTTTCTCAAATTTGTTTACCTTTCGTGAACACATCAAAATGTGAAAGAAAATCACAATTTGTACAAAAAAGGGACTCTAATAATTTTTTTTTTTTTGCATGAATATACTATTTTCGTAAATAAATCAAGATGAATAATCCATTAATGTTTGTTGTTTGAAATCCAGGTTTCTGGTCTTAACAGAATATTAAAAACAACTCTATCTTCTTTATGATGCTAAAGTTTATCGAGACATCTTGAAAGAGAAGAGGAGAAATATATATATTAATTGAAAGAAAAAAAATTATAAATTTTTTTTCTTAACTTCGTTAGTAATATATACAGCGCTGGTATTTTAAAATGTGTAATCCATCTATTCTGTTAATGCATGTTTAGTAACTAAAAAACAAATTTAAAAGAAAAGTTTAGTTATAAAACTAAAAAAGAAAGTATTATTAAATAAGTGTCATATATATATATATATAGAGAGAGAGAGAATGGATATAGAACACTAATGTGTATGGATCGTCTCCGTACATATGAGTCATTTTTCGAGATCCAAAATTCAAACGGTCAATCCGAACCGTTCAAGTTGTTCTCCATATTGAAAAACCCTTCGAGACCAAATTTTACATTTTTTTAAATTTTTTTTACTGTATATTATGATATTTTCAAAAAACACTACAATTGGAGTATTTCAAGCCCTCCAATTTAAAAATATCATAATATATGGTAAAAAAATTCAAAAAAAAATACAGAATTTGGTCTCCAAGGGTTTTTCAATATGGAGACCATTTGAATTTTGGATCTTAAAAAACGACTCATGTATAAGAAGACGATCCGTACACATGAGTGTATTTTATCCATATATATATATATATATATATATATATATATATATTGGCTAAAATGCTTTAGAAAGCATTGGGCCTTTGTGCTTTAGAATTTTGGTCCGCTGGATCGCTTCAAAACACGTGCGATGATTGTTTTGGATGGTTTCGATTGAGAGTGTTGCTCCTTTCGTCTCGCTGTTAATTTAAAATTTTCCATCTGTTTCTTTCGTTTCTCTATTAAGTGTTATTTTTAATAAAAAAAAATATATCCTCAGAAATTTTAAAAAGAAAAAAGGAAAAAAAAAATTTAATAAGGAAAAAGCCCTAATGCGTTTATGGACACAGTAAATGCGCTGTGTCCTAACGCGTTAGGGCGCCCTAACGCGGTCAACGATCGCGTTAGGAGCCATAACTTTTGCAGGTTACCGTTTTCGACCGTTTCTAGTTTTCTGCGCGCGTTTTTGTTTAAAAGAGAAGGCTGAGGGGGGGAGTGAGGCACAACCAGATCAGAAGAGAAAGAAATAAAGAGAGAAAGAAAGAAAGAAAGAAAGAAAGAAAGAGAAGAAAAAAGATGAAAAAAGAAGAAAAAAAAGAAGGAAAGCAAGAGAAGAAAAAAAGATTTGAAATTTTTTATTAAAATTTTTTTATTGATTTTTATTCATTTGTTAAGACAAAATTAGTAGAAATTTTTAATGATATTGAATTATAATTATTGACGATAAAATTAAATTAAAATCATAGAATGTATTTATAGTCTTAATTTAGATTTTTTTTAAACAATAAATTATTGACTTCCTTAGATTTTTTAATTTGAAAGAAATTTAAATATATTGTTCCTAAATCCTAATTGATATTTGTCAATTGTGATTGAATAGAAATGGATTTGAAACCACGCAATGTTGTTACCGGTGTGCTGCTAGAGGGACATAGTGAAGTATTCGACCATCACATATTGAGGACACTATACTGGATGTATCCGCACGACAAGTTCTATTTGGAAGATTTGGATGATTTATTTAATGAAGACGACAAAGTGTGGGAGGTTAGAGGACCGAAGCACTGGACCGACAAATATTACAAATAGTTCATACTAAAATATTACAACTAGTTCATACTCAAATATTACAAATATTAAAATAGTTCATACAAGTTTTTGAATGAATTATTTTTTCTTATTAAAAATATTACGGATTGTCGTTTTTAATCATTTTCCTTTTGATTGCCCAGAAGCCCTAGATGTGCTTGTTTGGCCCGTCGGGAATCTAGCTGACTTGGATCGTGTACTGCCTGATGTGGCATTCATGCTCCGCGGATCATTGCTGATTGAAGCACGATGTGGTTGGACTGAATCTTAATCCGCTGTGGTGTTCATGCTTCGTGGGTCAACATGAAGTGACCTTCTACCTGGTTGATAAGTCTCTTCAACATTTAGTGCAGCGTCCCTTCGTCGACTGTTGCTCCTTGATGGTGGTCTGCTGGTTCGCCGACCAGATTGAAGTGTATCCATAGGATATGGCGGCTGGGGTTGTCGTCGTTGACTTGTTGAACCCTGCCCTCCTGTACGGCTGGGTTTGGAACCCCCCCCTTCTTCCCTTCCATTTTGTCCATCGCCATCTCGCCTCGAATTATCTTGCGCCTTCCTCGATTGATCAGATCCTTATCGGGGACCAACGTCGGACCATTATAAATTGGTCATTCACTCTCGTCTCCGTAAGAATGAAGGGGCAACTTTGACCAAATCGTGTGTTGGTGCCATACGCTATACCGCTTATCTACAAACGCATTCACATCCCATCTCATCTCCCTGCAAACAGCAATAAAATGTGCGCAAGGTATACCAGTCAGTTGCGGTTTCTGGCACTCACACGTGTAACCCACATGAGGTTCCTGATATTCGAGTTCTTCAAATTCAATTTTATCCGGTACAGGTGGCATGAGGACCCTGAACGTTTCATACTCGTAACCTGAACCATCCCGGTATGGGCCTGGAACCTTTACCTCAAATTCACCAAGATCCAGTCTCACCACGAAAGCGTGCATGGAACCTTAAAATGCAACATTGAAAAGTTATTAATTTCAAAGATACATTAAAATTAATGAATAATAAAGAAGATATAAAAAATACATACGTGATTTTTCATCGTGCTTGTTTAATTTATTCTGGACAGCTTCGACCCATCTTTCTTCTGAACTCATCCGTTCAAATGCTTCTTGTGTTCTCTTGTTCATCCAGCGGGCGCATTTATACCATGTGCCTTTAACAATTGCTGCCACCGGTAATCTTCTTTCCACTCGAAAAATACTATTCAAACTCTCGGCTCCGTTAGTCGTCATTATACCCCATCGATGCCCTTTGTCCTCGGACTGTGCCCATTTGTACAGCTTTGGTATTTCGTTGGGGTCACTTTTCCTATTTTTCTCACAATTTTTCAGATACCGATAGGCCCTCAGATTTGTTGTCTTCAATTCCTGCCACCTTACTCTGAAACGTCGAGGATTTTTCTTGTTCGCTAGCTTACATTTGAAGAAAATTTTCAATTCGCGGTGCTCATTCCCGCCAACCTTCTTATGTAAGTTTTCTGTGACATGTTGCATGCAGTAACGATGAATTGCAACTGCATTTCGACCTTGTGCCTTCCTACCGTACTCTGTTGATGCAAATACTGAATTTATGGAAAGATGCCGGTCAGAAATGACACAATACTTTTTATTTTTATCTCCTATAACCTCTGATCTAACCCAAGACATAAACCAACCCCAAGATAAAATTTCTTCTTTCTTCGTCAATCCGAATGCAACCGGAATTATATGATTTTCCGGATCATAACCAGCAACCACAAACAACCTGCCTTTGTATCGACCTGAGAGAAAACTAGCATCAATAGAAATGACAGGTCTGGCCCACCTTAGTGCTTCTATGCATGGCCCGAAAGCCCATGCAGCCATCTTGAACATCCGAATATTCGGATCGTTAGTTGGCCACGAAACGATATTGTACTTCGTCCCGGGAGTGGTGGACTTCATTGCTTTCAAGAGCCGTGGAAGTTTATCGTACGACCATTCCCAAGACCCGAACAATTGCTCGAGCGCTCTCTCTCTCCCACGCCAACATTTATTATAAGTGGGTGCAATACGTGGATATCTAGCCCTTATGAGGCCTCCTATATCGTCAACAGTTTTACTTAGATTTTTTTTAATTCATCACGAACATGTTCTGCAATAAGGTTAACTGTTAGGTTTACGTGACCGAATACGTCGGGCGGTCTGTAGCACGTATGGTCTTTAGGATTTGTGGAAATTTTCCAATTAGTATTCCAACTTTCAACTCTGCCATATAATCGCCACTCACACCTTGGTTTCTGAATACAACTCATTACGACTCTTTGTTTGTTGCTTGTTTCGGTTCTTACCTCAACATTGTTCTTGCAACAATAATCACAGACTGCCAATACTAGTTGTTTCTTAGATCCAAACGTTTTACCAGGTCCGAGTTTTCGTTTTGACTCTAAATTTTGTTCCATCCTACCAGCATATTCGAACATCGAAATATCACACAAATCACTTACAGGATGGTGCGTGTCTGTTCTTCCGGAAATGTACGGCTGGTCACATTTTGCATAAAATGGCAGTTCTGTGTTTGGTAAGTCCTCTTCATCCGAAAATTCCTCTCCGGTGGGGAGATCAGAATAACTATCCGGACCTTCTTCATCGCCATTATCCTCGACTCCGACATCATCTTCCGACTCCGACCTTCTTCTCGACCACAGGCGACAGTCGGACACCACGACTATGATCTCCAACATTGCTGATATACAAAATATTTAACATTAATTCAATTTGAAATACAATTGGTATACTAAATATTATTCCAAAACATCATAACTATTATACTTACTCGTAAGGATTGGAATCTTGACCACCAAAAAGATTTAATGTCGTGTTTGGCTCGCTACTACTGGGCTCATCAACCGGCGTCAAGTTTAGGTCTGGTCCCGTTCCATATATGGGCATCAAATCAACGAACAGTTCGAGAATTGGTATTCCTCTCATCTCGAACGTCTGCTGGTAATAGTACCGCCATTCAGTTTCGAAATTCAAAGGGATAAGTAAAGATTCAAATCTACCGTTGACTATATCGTTGTAACGACCTTGAATGTACACTGTATATTGACTTTCATAAATCTGAAGTCTACAGTATAATTCATTTCGGATATCGGCATAAGTTGTGGAAGGACTACAATTTAGATACAAACAACAACCAGTGAAATTTGGAGATGGGTTGACAAGTATAGAAACCGAAGTCATTTTTTAATATACGAGGTAATGAATTCGATTATGTTTCAGTGAAGCAGATCCTATATCCTATATATAAGTTTATCTAATGCGGTTATAAACTCAGTTATTCATCGACAGTTATTTGATTGAAATGACAAAAATTTTGATCTGAAGCGATGAAATGACAAAAGAGGCAATGAAATGACAAAAGAAAATGGAGAAACAGCCAACGCATTTTTAAAACACGTTAGAGAGGAGCTAACGCATTTCAAAATCGCGTTAACTGTCTCTTTAAAGCCACCCACAGTGTACTTTTCTTCGCTTTTCCTTTTATTAAATTCCCCACCTAACGCTTTTCTTAAACGCGTTAACAAAGCTCTAACGCGTTTATGGACCGCGTTAGGGCACAGCCCATTAACTGTGTCCATAAACGCGTTAGAGCTTTTTCCTTATTAAAAATTTTTTTTAATCTTTTTTCTTATTAAAATTTCTGAGGATATAATTTTTTTTTATTAAAAATAACGGCTCTATTAAGCTTCTATCGCTCTCTCCCTTTTCCTCAGATGAAAGAAAAAAAAAAATCCTAGGTTAGCCTCTCTTTGCCATCAAGCACCTCACAGGCTCACACTGTGCCTCTCCCCTCTCGTGGATCTCCCCACCTCCCCATCTCGAGAAATCCCTCTCTCCACCTTTGGTCTCCCCTTCTCGAAATAGAAGGGATCACTAGCAAACAATTGGATCTTTTTTGAAGGGGAAGAAGGAGAATGCTTCAGGCCTTCAGCGTTAAGCATTAATAACTAACGGAAGGAAAAACTTTAAAATAACGGATAAACGAAGGAGCGCTCTCAATCCAAGCCGTCTAAATCGATCCGCGCACAAATCTTAATTAGATCGGATGGACTAAAAGTTTAAAGCATGGGAGGCCTATGCTTTCTAAAGCATTTAAGCTATTCCGAAGAGGAGAGTGAGCAGTTACTTGTAAAAAAAATAAAATAAGATTTTTAATTGCGCAATTGTTATGCCAAATCGTGAAACTCAAGTACCAATTGATAATAAACAAAAAAAAAAATTAATATACAAGCAAAAAATTATTTGTAATTAGTGATCGCAAACACTAAAGAAGAAAAAAGTGAATTTTTACATGGTTATATAATTAATGAGCTAACTGTAGCATTTGATGGTTACATGCAGAATTCATTAAAGGATACAAATGTTGAAACAAATTAATTATAAAAATTCTTAGTAGTGAAAAGAAACTATGAAATATAAGTTGAATATATGGACTTACAAGAAACCATGTATCAGAACTTGAATAAATTAAAAGCATCCCCAGGAAAACAAGATAATATAAGGGGGAGAGAAGAAAAATATACTATTTTTGGAGTCTTGATTTCCTCTTCCGTAAAGCCTAGTATGATATCCTGTACGCATGCAGTAAGGTAAGATGTATGTGTTCTCTTAGGCCATGTTTGTTTACGGAATAACAAGACATAAAATCATTTTATTTCACTTTATGTAGTCAAATACATTTATGTAGTCAAACACATGTGAAATAACTATACATAAGAGGCACGAGTTATAACATCAAATTTGATGGTATAACTTATGAAAGTGGGTCCCACGCACAAGAATACTCTCATCTACCCTATTAACTTATGTACAAATATATGTTATTCTTTCTTCCTCCTTATTCCATAAACAAACATTCATTACATAACTTGACATAAGTACATAAACCTCTTAACTTATGTAATCATATATTCTCCAACCAAACACATCCTTAAGTCTTAACGGATACTTTTATAAATAGACAGCATCTGGCTTATTACTTTGTCTAGTTCACACTATTCTAAGTTTGGAAATTATAGAGACCCACTTGTTGGCCATATAATACTTTTAAATTTTAGTAGTCCTTTTTTGTTTTCAAAATAATAGATCCATGATTTTTATGCAACCATCATGATCCGCCTTCTCCGGGACAAGGTGATGATTATTTTTTTTTTTTTTTGAGGAATTATTAATGCGTCGTGTAACAAATTGTATTACAATAATTTTTTACGAATTCATTTTGGAACCCCTTACATGGGGCTATTTGTTTCATTAAAAAAAATTAAGAATTCAAGAAATTAAGATCGATACACCGCCACTGATCGATTTTCTTTATTTCTTTTAATATTAAAGAAATCGATAGCCGTACCACTATCATGGAGATTCGTCAGGTACAAGTGGACTATTTTTTAATAAAGCTGCTTTATTTGTTTTTTGTGTCGAAAATCTCAATGCAACTGTGCAATTGTTTGATTTGGCTTCAGAGTTTTTACTGAGATAGTGTTACTTCGGAGGGAAAAAAATATATGAATAATTAGTAATAAAAATTTGAGATGCTGCCTCGAGCTCACAACTACTCAACTACCTCGTCAGCTAGCTAAGCTGACAATTAAGTTTTAGTTTGCAGAAACCACCTCCAATTAAATTATTTGTACGAGATGGATCATAAATTATTATTATTTATATATATATTGAGATGCGTCTTCAATTGTAAAATAATGGTGCTCTACCATACACTACGCCAAAAATTGAAGTCTGCAACGTTCAAAAATGTAAGTCTGTAACGTTCATCCGCACGTTACTGTAGACCTCGTTGCAAATCAATAGAAACGTTACAGATCAAAAAAATGGGAGTTACAGGATATCAAATCTGTAACGCTCAATAGCTATTAAGCGTTACAGAATGGGAGGCATCTGTAACGCTCAATAGCTACGAAGCGTTACAGAATAGATATATTAATTGTTTATTGTCCCAATCTGTAACGCTTCATAGCTATTGAGCGTTACAGATGCCCCCATTCTGTAACGCTTAATAGCTATTGAGCGTTACAGATTTGATATATTTTATTTTTTTTTGTATTTCTGCCTGGTTCTGTAACGCTTATTATGTAAAGAGCGTTACAGATGTTGAATAATTTTTTTTATATATATTGTTGGTACTCTGTGGCTAGCCCAGGTTTGCTAGCCGTACCAACTGGTACCAATGTACCAAAACAGAATAGACATGCATCACATATACAACACATATAAACATCATCATACACATATATACAACACACATACAACACACATATAAACATGCATCGAAGTTCAACAAAATTGCATATCAACAATTTTTACAAGTTCAACACAAATTGATCAACTATCCAAATATGTTACCATAGATGAAATGCATGAGTTCATCCACGACTTCTGAAATATCGTCGCTCGAGTATGGCTTTCCAATCGGATCAATTTTCTATATTTAAAAACAAACAAAAAACATCATATTAATTAGTTAATTCCAATCGTATCATGTAAACCCTAAACCCTAAATCCAAAATCCTAAACCCTACCCTAAACCCTAAACCCTAAATCCAAAGTCTATCGGTGTTGGTATTCTAAAACCGTTATTAAGCCCTAAATTCCTAAATTTTGAAATAAAGCAATAGCTTTGATAATACTCCGGTTGCCCTGACATAATTCAGTACATGTCTCATGGTGCACAACATGAAATAACCACACTCTGTATTGTCCTTTTGTTTTGGAGCCTAAAATCACAATTTAAACAAGTACTTAGATAAGAATTTTGAAATAATTTCAGAAAAACTAATATGTAAACCACTAATCCATAGTTTTCGTACCTTTATTTCGTGCCAGGAGAATAATTTGGCTTTACGTATATTATTTCCAGTCTTCAGCGCCAAGTAGGTCTATATGCCCTGCATTCAATTTATTCAATTAAATTAGATTATACATATAGCAATTTCCAAAATTTCAAATTATCACTATTATTTTTCTTAAGTTTAGAAACTTACGAAGTGATAAACGGCTTAATAGCTAAGTCTGATATGGGATCGTCGCGAACCAAGGAATTTATGAAGTAAACCTTCTCAGACTTGATATCAACGACGATAACCGTCCAATGGAACCTGTAACACAGTTCAATTATTGTTTTGATTGAAACAAATAACAATTTAAGTTTAGTAAGATGCTACGTACCCCTGATTATACGGCAAAAGAAAATATTGACACTCTGGTTTCTCAATGAATGTCCTCTGCATAAATTGCACGTTAAAATCTGCGTTCTTTTTCCATGAATCTCCATATAGAAATTCCGGATCCCACAAGGTGATGCTTTTATCGAACCCAATTTCTTTCTCAAGTTCGATCATCCAATACCTGCAATTATCCAATACTTCGATATATAATTTTAATTGAAATTTGAATATTGAAAAATAAAAACCAAAGTTAGAAAATAATACCATGAGTACATCTTGACCATCGATATACTTAGGCATTCTCTTTTCATACATTCCAGAATATCGCCCAAGTTGAAATTGAATAGCACAACGGTGTGTGTACCCCAAGGGTTGCACTCAGGCACCTCAAATGACTCTTCCCCTTTCGGTGTTAGCTTCAACAATGTGTATAATTTGCGCTCAGAATCAGAAAGTCTGTCAATAACCGCCTGGTCTAACCGCTCTTCGTGCAAAATAGTAGATCCCTCACTTGAGACCCTCGCCCTATTGGCATTATCAATTGGCATTATCCCTTTTCCTTTCTCCTTCTCCTTCTCCTTCTCCTTCTCTTTCACCGCATGTGGCTTCGGTTTGGTCTTACTTTGCATTCAAAGTAATCAGTGAAGTCAGTATTATTAATATTACAAGTACAAATGTGTACGAATAGATTGGGATACCTTTTGGCGTGGCTCCACATCAGATGACGGCCAAGCGAATCGTCCTCCAAAACTCAATCCTAATTGCTCGATCGACGAGCCAGGAATTTACCAGTCTGTGAATTCATCGCCACAATCGCAAAGTTCGATTAACGTTTGATATTCACTTAAAGGCACACAGTGTACTAGCATACCGGCAAATGATGGAAGTATCAACCCCCTTGCCGCTAAAATACGCCCTCGTGATGAACAATGTAAGTAGAGATCGCATTCAACCAAGTCCTGAAAATTCCCAAAAGATTAAGATCAAATCATTATTTACAAATAATTAATAATAGCGAAGAATTCATTACTTAATAGAAAATGACAAGATGATATATCAACCTGTGCATCACCAGTCGGATCCGGAGGCAAAGTGTTTGATGCAACACCTCTAGGCATTGCTGAGTCCACCTCGGCCGAAAAAACTTGATGCGGCGTCTGTAAGAATTGCGGCGGTAATTCTGGAACTTGAACTCCGTTCATGAGTAGCCAATTTGTCATCTCTTGCCTCAATTCATTCTTACATTTCTCCGTCACCGCCTCCATCAAGTGTGCAATCTGGCCCGGGGTCATACATCCATCATGCACATTTTTTCGGGACTTTCTCCCATATAAATTCGTCTTGTTAGAGAATCCAGAAGTGCTTCTCGTTCTTCCTGAATATTCCGGCCTCCCAACCGCCTTACTCAACACTTCTTGTGGCTCGATTGAGCCGGAACTGACTTCTTGAGACATAGTCTGTAAACGACTAAATGCTTCAATCGTCGCCGTATCCGATGGATTGAAGGTGTAAGAACCTATATATCAAATCACATTTAATATCAAAATTTAATAGAAAATAACAAATCAAATTGGTGGATTGTGCAATTAAGTACCTTCTGTGCTAGTAGGCACGACTCTTCCCATGAAATACCTTCGGCTCCTAGGTTCTAAGTCGCCAATGACAATAGTAGTGGAACCGACACCCTCCGAATCACCACCTATAGTAATCGTGTCTGTAGGTTTCCACGTACCCTCTTTTCATTTATAGCCTGTTGAACCCATTCTGTGAGGCTCCTTCCATTTCTCTCTCAACTCTTTCCCCTTTTGACTCCTTTGCTCAAATTCTTCAGAACTTTTCTTCTCGTAAAACTCATCCCAAACCTGCAATTTTAATCAAAATCATTATCATATTCATTTCAATCAAAATAACATATCAAGTAAAACCTCTTCTCGTATCTTCTTTGAGAATGAGAATATGTCCCACGGTTGTTTGGGATTCTTTTTTCTAATGAAGTCATCCACGAGCCTACTCCTAAAGGTCGTATGCGATCTGCCCATGACTTTGAGAGTCCTCTCCTTTCCTGTATCATCCTCGATGTTGAATGCTTTATGAAATTAAAATAGTCAAAAGTTAGTTTCATTTCTTAATTTAATTACGGTTTTAAATTTTCAAAATAGTCAAAAGCAGTTACCTTGATCTCCAACCACATCTCATCTCTCATGTCTTGTGTAACGTCTTTCTTCCAATCATCAATTGTGATCGGCACTCTCAATTTAGCTAGATAAGCACAAAATGTGCCGAATTTGGTGACAGATTGCTTCTCACTAGTTGGCACTCCTTCTTTGTTAAACTTAATCTTGAAGTTGTGCCCTGAAGCCTTTAGACGCCTAAATTCTTCCATGTTAGTCCTACTTCTTTTATTACTTGTTGCTGCTGTAATGAATTCATCTTCTTCCATGTTGGTTTGTTTTTCAACATTTTTTTCATCTCCAGAAGACATCTATTAAATTGATAAACATTAAACAAGCAATTAACAATAACTTAATAACATTAAACCATATTAAACAAGTTCACAAACCATTAAATAACTTAATAACATTAAACCATATTATACAAGTTCACAAACCATTAAATAACATTAAACAAGCAATTAACAATAACTTAATAACATTAAATAACATTAAACCATTAACCATTAAACAAGTTCACACAAATCAAAACATCAAATCCAAACACGTTCACAAACATCAAACATTAAATCCAAATACGTTCACATAAATCAAAACATTAAAATAGAAACCCTAGCCTACAAGAAACCCTACTTTCCCCCCTTCTCCCCCGCCACCTTCTCTTCTTCCTCGCTTGGCTCCTCCTCGACTGGTACCTCGTTATCACTTTCCTCCTCCACTGGTTCCTTCTTCCTGCCGCATTCCGACGGAAAACGACGCACAGCCGAGACGGCTCTCATCTTGGGACCCGGACCTTTCATTTTTTTACCCCAATGATACCAGCACTCTTCTTCCTCCTCCTTTTCTTCCTTCTTCTCCTCGGAAACATGCCCCTTGTTGACCTTCTTTGTGTAAGAAACATGCCCCTTCCCCTTGTTGTCCTTCTTCTCCATCTAAACCCAATAACATAAATATTTTAGAAAATTTTGACATGACCTCCCCGATACGTAATTAATTTACCCAAAATTGTTAACCCAATCACATATATATATCATATATCCAATCAATAATTAACCCAATTAATCACATATTATCATATATCCAATCAATAAATGAAGATTTATATGAAATAAACAGCCAATAAACAGCAATCTTCAATTTTATATCAAATAAACAGCCAAATAAACAGTCCATAAACAGTTTGCAAATAAGTCCCTAAGAAGTTTTCTTCTTTACAAATAAGCCCTTAGCAGATTTATTTTATTGCAAACAAGCCCTTAACAGATTTATTTTATTGCAAACAAGCCCTTAGCAGATATGAAATATTACAAACAAGCCCTTAACAGATTATTTTTATTCCAAACAAGTCCTTAACAGATTTATTTTATTACAAAGAAGCCCTTAGTAGATTTATTTTTATTACAAACAAGCCCTTAATAGATTATTTTTATTACAAACAAGCCCTTAGCAAGGAAATAGAGCATGGCGCTGTTATGTGTACCTTCAATGCAGTGGCAGAGGTGGCGCTGTTTGTCGAGAGGCTGTCGGAGCTTAAGAGAGAGCCCGATCGAGAATGGCGAAGTAGATCGAGCTTCAGGCTGTCGGAGCGGAGACGGCAGGGAGTAGAAGACGGAGTATAGAGAAGAGAGAATGTCGACAGAGAGAGTATTGAGACTTAGGTTTTTTTGAACTGGAAATGTCGACAGAGAGAGGGAGATCGAAGGGTTTTTGTTCTGCTCCTTATTAAAAAAACATTAAATTTCGCATCTGTAACGCTCAATAGGTAATAAAAGTTACAGAAGCAGGCAATCTGTAACGCTTGTTACCTTTTGAGCATTACAGATGGGAAGTATCTGTAATGCTTATTTACTATTGAGCGTTACAAATGCGTTCTCACGAATCTTGATGCGTTTTGCGGAATGTGATGCGTTCTGCCGAATTAATGATGCGTTTAATGTGCCGAATAAATATATAATATACATTTTAATTATTTTCATTATAATTTCTGTTTCTATTATATATTATATACATTTTAATTATTTTCATTTTAATTTCTATTTCTATTATATATTATATATTATACGTTTAATTTAATTTTTCATATTTTGTTTTGTTTTCATTTTACCCTATTTTAATTTCTATTTTGTGTTAATTAAAATAGAAATAAAATATAAATAAAATAAGAAATTTTTAAATTAAAAATAAAAGGATATTAAACATGTAAAACTAAAATTACATTATACATGATAAAGCTAAAATAAATAATACTAATTAAGTATATTTTCACCAACGACCTGCAAAAATAAAAGGAAAATGTAAGTATAAATTTGCAAAATTAAAGAAAAATAAATCTTTAATTAGTAAATTGAACTCGCATGGGATTATGCATCTGCTTTCTTTTTTTTCCTTCGCTTATTGACCCACACGCCTTCGGTGTTGTCTGTACGCCTGTAACTGATCGATACCGGCTGTGATGCATCATCAATACCATCTGAAAATGGAGGTGCTTCATCGAAGTGGTCGTATGCTTTTTCGTCCACGACATCTCCAACACCGACAATGCGTCTCTTTCCTTGGAGGACAATATGTTGATACTTGTCGGTCAGATCTTGAACGTAGAACACTTGCATTATTTGCTTATTTGCAAGTATAAAAGGGTCGTCTTCATAAGCTCTTTTTTTTAAGTCAACAATTGTAAACCCATTTTTGTCTTTTTTGACTCCACCGCGAAGGTTGTTGATCCATGCACACTTCAATAAGGGTATCTTGAATTTTGTGTAATCTAGTTCCCATATCTCTTCAATCCACCCGTAATAAGTAGTAGATTTTCCATTAGATAAAGCTACAACTGACACTCCACTATTTTGCACGGTGCTTTTACCGTCATGTTGCTTTGTGTACCAGGTGAATCCATTCAAATCATACCCTTGGAAGGTTTGGACCACCGAATCAGGACCTCTTGATAACCATTTTACGGTTTCATCGACCTCGGTTCCTTCTTTCAACTGGGAAGCTACCTTTTCTTCAAACCACTCCACAAAATTTATTTGATGCTCTGTGTTAATCATCCTTTCGGTGTAAGATGGGTATTGATTGCGCAACTCGGTTATATGCATGTTGATGTAAGGTGTCACAATTGTAAGGTGTTGAAGAACTTTCATATGTGCTTTTGTTCTCATTTGAAGGCTCACTCTACAAGTTTTGGCTCCAATTGTACCTTTTCCTTGAAGTCTACCCTCGTGCCGGGACTTTGGAAGACCGATAGATTGGACATCTTCCAAGTAATCGGTATAATACTCAATAACCTCTTCCGCAACATAGCCTTCCACTATACTTCCTTCAGGTTTAGATCGGCTATGGACTAACCCTTTCAATTGGCCAATTGCTCTTTCAAACGGATACATGTACCGTAAAAACACTGGACCGCACATTTTGATTTTCCTAACCAAATGAATGGTCAAATGCACCATGAAGTCAAAAAATGACGGGGGAAAATACATCTCCAGCTCACAAAGGGTAACAATAACATCATTCTGTAACTTGTCCAGTTTATCCGGGTTAATCACCTTACAACAGATTTTATTGAAAAAATCGCACAACTTAGTGAGAGTCTTTCTCACTTCTTCCTTCAAAATTCCTCTAATTGCGACCGGAAGTAAAATTGTCAGCAAGACGTGATAATCATGTGACTTCATACCATACAATTTATTATCCTTCATGGACACCTTTCTTGATATATTCGAGAAATAACCGGAAGGAACCCGAATTGCCTTCAAACAACCCAACAAACTTTTCTTCTCCTGCTTTGGTAAATTAATTGTGCTGCACGTAACCAATCTTGCTTTTTACCCTTAGATTGTGCTGCTAGATCCTTCCGAATCCCCATTTCAACCATGTCCTTCCTCGCATTCACGCCATCTTTATTTTTCCCTTGAATTTCCAGAAGACAACCAATCAAAGCTTCACATATGTTCTTTATTATGTGCATCGCATTTAGGCAATGTCTAACCTCTAAACACTGCTAATATTCAAGCTCCCAAAATATAGACTTCTTTTTCCATATTCATTTCGGAATCTCATTTGCAAATTTCTTACCAAATTTTACCTCTAGGTCCTTGACCTGTCGATATACTGCCCTTCCGAATTTTGGCATCGGGGCCCTGTCATGCTCCTCTGTACTATCAAATCTTTCCTTGTCTAGACGGTAAGGGTGGTTGCGGAATCTAAGAAACCTGCGATGTCCCAAGTAAATATTTTTTCTATTGTTTTTCATGTAAACAGAATGAGTGTTTTCCTGACAAATGAGACATGCTTTGGCTCCTTTATTCCTGTACCCCGACAGATTGCCATATGCAGGAAAATCATTAATCGTGCAAAATATCATGGCACGGAGCTTGAACTCAGTTCTAGAGTTTGCATCAAATACTTTCACTCCCTCAATCCATAATTTTTTAAGGTCATCTATCAATGGGCGCAAATACACATCTATGTCATTCCTAGGTTGTTTAGGACCAGAAATCAACAAGGGCATCATCAAGTATCTCATTTTCATGCACAACCAGGGAGGAAGGTTATAAATACACAATAAGACAGGCCACGTTGTACTACGGCTACTCATGTTTCCATAAGGATTCATACCGTCCGTGCATAATCTCAGTCTCAAATTTCTTGGTTCACTTCCGAAATCGAAAAAATTACTGTTTATATTCGTCCAATCAGGACAGTCTGCTGGGTGCCTTAACATTCCATTGCCTCTTTTCCTGCAGTCTGCGTGCCATCTCAACAATTTGGCATCCTTCGCATTAGCAAAGAGCCGCTGAAATCTTGGAATTATCGAGAGATAAAAAACAACCTTCGCAGCTGGTCCCTTACTACCGACATCAATCTGATCATCCCTCGGTTTAAACCGTGATGCTCTACACTTTGGACATTTATCCAGATCTTTGTACTCATCCCTAAATAATATGCAGTCATTCGGACATGCATGAATTCTCTCTACATCTAGTTTCAAAGGACACAACATCTTCTCGGCCTTATAAATAGAATCCGGCAACTGGTTATCTTTAGGAAGAAAATCCGTACGCAAAAGTTTAAGCAAAGACGTGAAACTGGCATCACTCCATCCATTTTTGGCTTTCAGATTAAATAGTTTAAAAACAGTATTTAGTTTTGATAATTCACAACCGGGATATAACTTAACCTTATCTTCTTCACGTAACATACCAAAAATTTCAGCATTATCAACAAAATCTGCATCCACATTGTTCACAATTTCATCTAAATCAGCATTCAATTCTGCATTATCTACATTTTCATCATCAGAAACATTTGCATCATCAAACACATCATTTTCATCATCAAACGCACCATTTTCATTATTAAATACATTTTCATCATCCAATAATAAATTTTCTTCCTCATGTTGTGAATCCAATACATTGTTACTAGTCCCAACATTAGATGAATCTCCACGAGTCTCTCCATGAAGTGTCCACCGAGTATAATCCGGTACAAATCTATCTTTAAGCAAATGAACTCTCACTTCTTTTAAATTAGTCCATTTCACCAAATTCTGACATAAACGACAAGGGCAACACATCTGGTCATCTTCCCTCCTTTTTAAATCCGCTTCGGCACAAACCATAAATTCTTCAAGCCCTTTCAGAAACTCGGCAGAAAATCTGTTACTTGAGTACATCCACGTTCGATCCATCTAAACAACAAAAATGTATGCAAAATGTCAGGGTATAAGTCAATTTAGTCACATTAGGTTTTCGGGCCGGTCACCATCCTAACCCACTCTTTGGATACTCTATCTCATTAGCGAGCGTACGCTAGATGCAATCTGGTGTTTGAGAAAAATTCGGCAGCATTTTCCCTTATGTTCACTGAATACGTCAACACACGATTGCTCGTGTGAACGCATCCGTGGGAACATAAGAGGAAATGCCGTCGAATTTTTCTCAAACACCAGATTGCATCTAGCGTACCACTCGCTATCCTAAATGAGACAGAATATCCAAAGAGCAGTCCCAAAAAATGGGGACTATCCGAGATTAATCCCTAATGGATTAATCTCGGACGGGCAACGACCTAAATTCAGTATTGTTCCGATATTTTTTGGTCCTATATGACAATACCATTAACTAATTAAATGCATGTGCAAATTATTAATGCATGCATGAATAATTTGGTAATTAATTAAATGAAATAAATAAGAAAATGTTTTATGAAAATATACCTTCAATCGGATAAAATCCGATGGAATTATTCTCCTCTTGAATGAGATCTAAAATTATGCCCTGCATGAAAAATCAACTAATCATTAGTTTAACAATAAAACAAAATAATTTAAAAAAATAAGGAAAAAATTGAAAAATATAAAATATAGGTCAAATTAAACTTCTTTTACATATTTATAATTTTCTATCCAATTATAATTTTTTCAAATTTTTTTTAGAATTATTTTCTATTTTTTCAATAAAAACCGAAATAAATGAAGAGAAAAATTAAAAAAATATGAAATGTTGTTCAAATTAAATTTTTTTACCTCCAAACTGCTCTCCTTCTTCTTCTCTTCCAATTTCTAAATTTTGAGAAATTTTTAGCTATTTTTTTGGAGTGGAAAAAAAAATGAAAAATGGAGTTTAATGCATGGAAATTCCTCTCTGCTGGTTGGTGGTTGGGGTGCGGCGCTGTGTATTGCATGGAGGGGGGAGACGAAAGATTAAACCTAAAAATAAAATTCTCAGGACTTCTGTAACGTTCATTATCCAATAAGCGTTACAGATTATGACCTTCTGTAACGCTCTATATGTTCGAAATGTTACAGATTATGATATTTGTAACGCTCCTTACGAATGAAACGTTACAGATTTGTAACGCTCATTAGAGAGCAAGCGTTACAGAATCGTCCGCAGATTTTTTTTAAAAAAATTGTTTTAATCTGTAACGCTTGGTTAATAGGAAGCGTTACAGATGTCTCCCGCCTTTTTTCACTGCCATTTTTTCGACTAATCTGTAACGGGTCTCTACTGAAGCGTTACAGAGGACCCGTTACAAAAACCCTTTTTTGTGGTAGTGTATAATAGGAATTTAATTAGTACATCGGAGCCGTAGTAGGTTTGTTATCAAGGATTCCACTCAATTTGTTTTAGATGTACAATGTCAAAAAAGAAGTGCAAATAGCAGAATATAATTTTCAATAAATTCAATAGTGAATATTTATGAAAACTTTCAAAGCACCCAAAAACAAACCCTTGAAATAAAAAAGAAAATGAAATTACAGTTTAAAATCTGATAAAGATAACGATGAAAATCAACTAACACTATCCTAATTAATTACTAAACCTAAAACTACTTAGAGCAAAGTTAATCCTCTTGAAAACATCTTCAACGGTTAGGGAAAGCTCCTGATGATCAACCTGCACCAAATGAACAATTAAAATCAACTGTATAACCTATAAAGAAATCATTATGGATGTTCTCCCTCAATCCACAAAAAAAAAAAAAAAAAAAAAAGAATCATAAGCAGAGTGCGACATAACACTAGAAGGGAAATCATGGTGACTTGCCTTTGCAGTGACAGTCACGTTAATCGAAGAACTCGTAAACGGAACAATTGACGTAGTAACAATTGTTACTCCAAGGTTTTCAATTTCAGACAGTGCCTTCGCCAAAATTCCTTTCTGGTTGTCGCAAAGGATTTTGATGAGAACTCTTTGTTGAGAAATCCTGACCTCCATTTCAGGTAGAGATTTCCCCTTAGATGGTTGCTCATCATGCACTTTGCTCTCAGTGCAATTATAAGAGTTAGATTCATCAGGAATAGATTGTGGTTCTTTTCCGATATCCAACGGTTGAACAGTTTTAGGGAGAGTTTGAGCTTCTAAGGTCTTCACCCTCTCTTGAAGTTGCTTAACGTACTTGATGGCATCTTCCAAAACAGATGCTTTATCCATCTGTTAAAACATACACTACTTAACACATGTAATTAATACGTTTTCATACTCATAAACTCTTTCCTTTTTTTATTTTTATTATTTTTTTTTTTGAAGAAAAACAAGGGTCTAAGCCCTTATATTTTTATTGAAATAAATAAACAATTAATTACAAGCGTTATCAAAAATTAAAATAGCAACACGACTACACGAGGAAATAAAATATAATTTCATTGATCTGATTATCTGAACCTTTTTTGGGCTAAGATTTGGACTGGGCCTTTCCTCACCAGCCTAAATTTCCAGGCTTAAACTCTTCCGATTTATTATTTATTTATTATGTTCATGCCTCAGAAACTTAATGAACTATGGCAGTTCATCCAAAGCGTAAGGGTAGAGTGCAGGTTTTATGGTTTAATTAATATAAATGCTGAATACTTATATTACTACGTACCCTACAGTTCAAATGATAAGTACTTCACATTTAATATCTAAACTAATTAGATTCTTGGATAATTCATTGAAAAAAAAAAAGAGTTGTCAGAATTGGACACCACAGGGATATTAATTAATTAGATCCTTATCTTCATAATTAGAGAAACAATAAAAGGAAAGACTACAAAAAAAAATTATAGAAAAAAAAAAACTATAAAGTGTTGAATTAACTTGCTCAGAGATGGGCCATTAATTCATTTTGTAAAAATTTAATATGTCATTCATACATCGATCTATCGTTTAGTCCATTGATATGACAGAAAAGATATTCTCTTAAATAGAACACATATTAAACTACATAAAGATCCTCAAGCATTGCTTATTATGCAATCTATTGTACTAAAATTTTAAATTATATCATTTCATTCCTCAGTTGATACTATATTGGACACTGTTATTACTGATAAAAAAAAATTATATAAAAGTACATGTTAGCGTATATATTACGAGAGTATATTTATGATAAGATGCATATATATATAACTTATTTTTTAAATACTTTCTTATGAAATCACTTACAGTATTATCATGCTGTTAGAACTTAATGCTAATTAATTAAGTAGCTAGGTGCTATATATTATATATAGATAAAATATTAATATTTAAAATGGACAATATAGAGTCATTTTTTTGCAAACTTAGAAACTTCAGATACTTTAGGGATCATATGTATAATTTAATCTAAAACAATTAGAATTTATACCCTGGATAGGCCCGGAAGAAGAGAAGATAATGCAATGAACCTTTGTGTGAGCTTCTCTCTCCTCATTCTCTCTGCTATTACGTGATGATCTTTCTTATCTAGCCCAAACTGACGAGGTACCTGATCGGCTGAACCAGTATTGTTTTTTCCTCTTATCACCATCAAACTTCTCTTTGTAACTCCTCTTTCTCCCACGACCTGTACTTGGGCTTAGATTCATGTCATCTGAACCGTCTGACTTGTCAATTCCTTGTCCATCTGTACCGTTCCTTTCTTTTGTGATGCGAGAGTTCCAGCTTTTGTTTCTTTGTTTCTTTTTCTTTTTAGTGTGATGGGTAACTGCATCTGGTAAATTGCTTCCCGGTGTGGGTGAAGTGGTGCAGACTTCAGAACTTGGGTTGGCATCTGAGTTTGAGTTTGACAAGCAGCCTTCAGTTGGCAAGAGAGAAGAAAGGTTTGGTATCATTGGAGATGGTGCGGGTTGATCAAGTTGCTCAAAATCTTGGAGGAAGTAATAAGGAGAATTTGGTTCCTGCATTATATGAAATTCAGAATGCTTTCAATCTATTTGTTTGATAATTCAAATTAATATCAACTTATAATTAGTTTTATTTTTACGTGTATCACATTGTTTGCTAAATAATGGCTTAATTGATTAGTGTTATGTAAAATCATGTAACTCCAGTGTCCATTTATTTTAAGCAATTGTTAATGCACATTTTTTCTTTTCTTTTTTTTCTTTTTTTTTTTTTGGTAATTACTTATTGGTGATTTGGAAAAAGAACATAAGAAATAAGAAAAAGGAGTTCTTACAAAGCTCATAAGCCAAGCTTCACCATTTGATTCTTCCATATTGAATCCTATGAAGAACAAGAATTAAATACAACTTCAATAGATATTCAGATAGTTACTAATAAGAAGCAACTATGAATATAAGCTGAAAAATAGACTTACAGTTACAGGGGTTATATATCTGAAGTTTTAACTGAATGAAGAACCAATTGAATTCTAGAAAACTGGAGATATATCGATATGTAGAGGGAAGATATATGTTTCACTACTTGTACTCACCATTTTGGTTTATATACGTATTACTAACATGTAGGGTTCTCCCAGGGGCGGATCCAATGTATTGGATGCCCTGGCATGTGCCCGGGCTAAAAAATGAAAATTTAAGGACCACGGATATATATTTATATGGGGTGCCTGGGGTAAAAAATATGGGGTGCCTGGGGTAAAAAATAAATGGTGCCCGGCCCTGAACTCTTCCGTAAACGTTAGTGCCTCTATTTTGGGCTTTGGGCCTTAAGAATTTTTTACAATTTGTGTTTCTTTGCGCATTTGGATTTTGCACCTGAATTGGATCCGCGTCCGAAAGCTTTTTCTCACTGTCGGTTTGTCGCTGATACACATACACAATAGGGTTAGGTTAAATTATTTTTTGCCGATTCGTCTCCGACCTCCGTGACCCATCTGATTTGGGACCCTGATCTCGTGTTGCGCTACACGCGGTGTAGCGCACTCACGAGCCGTTCGATTTTGATCGGGCGGTTCATTTTTTTCGGGCCTAGGAATCTGGTTACATGCACGGGGCTCCCTTATCCATCTGATCAAAATCGGACGGCCTGTGAGTGCGCTACACACGGTGTAGCGCAACACAGGATTTGAATTCTCTGATTTGGCCATCTCTGAAAATTTTCTTTGTGCTCTCTAATCTCCACCGACTCCACCTGGTATTCATCAATTATTTCATTTGCCATCCTTGTAATTTCGTTTATTTTACTCCCCTGTTATTGACTTGAGACATATTTCATATATATTCATATGATTTGCTATTGAAAACACTTTAATTAGCAAGCAATTACCGCATGACGATTGGCGCATGTACCTTAATTTCGCCTTGAAATCATCATAAAATTATTTGTTTTATTTTTTAAATCTGGTACAATTGTTAAATATTTGTATGTTTTCATAAGCAACATGATAATTGATTTATAATTTGAAAATTGAATGCGATTTAATTTTTTAAAACAATTTCTGATAAATATATTCCATCTTTTTTCTTCTTTTTTTTTTTTTGAGCGATCAACTATGGCATGAGGACAAAATATTGAATGTAACCAAGGTCCTAAAATTAGAATGAAACCAATAACAACAGAAGTTTATTAAGAAGGTGTGTATATACAAAATATATATATATAATATTTTAAAATTAATTATATTATTTATAATAAAATTTTAATATTAAATCTATCATTTATTTTACTTCAAATATAAATATATTATTTATTTATATTTTTATATTAATAATATTAATTTTTTTAGTGTGCCCGGGCTTAAAAAAATCCTGGATCCGCCACTGGGTTCTCCAATCGTGCGTGTCGTGTTGTGTCGTGTCAAACACGATCGTGTTAGAGTCTCGTGTCGTGTCGTATTGACACGAACTACTTTTGTAATCGTGTCGTGTCGTATTAAATGGTGAGGATTGGCAACACGACACGCATTCTGACACGACACGACTTCGTGTTGACACAACACGTAAGGTTTAATAACACGTGAGTACACGTAAGGTTTAATTCGTGTCTTATTGTATTTTTAATGTTTTTATACTAAATATGCTCTAACAGACCTGTTACGTGTCACGTGAGTACACGTGACATGCATGGCATGGCTTCTCGTGACATTTGTTTGTGTGTTTGGAAATAACTAAGCCTATTCGCGATTCGAATATTCGCGTGAACAAAGCAGAAACTGAATTGCGCGAATAGCCAATTCAGTTGCTTATTGCTTATTCGTATTCTTGCTAAAACAATCGAATTAGAATTGTCGGCCGTTGGAAAAGTTTCTAGTGACACAACTTTTGAATATCACAAGTAGCCATAACTTCAGATTTAACTAGTGATGCGTTTTTATAAAAGTTTTATAAAATTTGGAATTGATTTGATACTTAATCGAATGGTCAACAGATGAATGAATATGGTTAATTATGACATATTAATTCTGATACGTTCATCATTTGGTCACTTAATCGAGTATCAAACTGATTCCAAATTTTATAAAACTTATATAGAAATGCATCGCTCATTAAATTGAACAAAATCAATGGTTTGAATTCAACATTTGAATTTGAAAATTTTTGAATATTGATAAAACATGAAGTTGTGGCAACTTGTGGCTAGGATATTGCAAACATGTCGTGTCGTGTCGTGTCAAACACGCATGTGTTAGTGCTTGTGTCGTGTCTTGTTGTGTCAAATGAAATAATTGGTTAACACGACGTGTCATGTCGTGTTGACCCGACGTGTTAAACATGTCAAACCATAATATAATTTATTTTAATTTATTTACAAAAAATTCATTAAGAAGTATTTAAATATTTTAAAAATAGAAAAATATAATAAATTGTTGAAATTTCATGTATCAAAATAAAAATATTATGAATCAAATTATTAAATTTATTATATAAATTCAATATAACTCAATAAATTTTAAATAATATTAATGTTTGTTGTGTCACGTGTCGTGTCGCGTCATGTCACGTATCAATGTCGCATTAAGACATGTCAATGTCTGGAAGTCTCCAACACGACACGACTTTGACACGACATGCCAACATGTGTCGTGTTGTATCAATACGTGTGCGTGTCGTATCAACATGCTCGTGCCATGTCATTTCGATGAACACTACTTCTACACCCAAAAATAGTGGCACCGGAATTCGCTCCTTTGAGAATAATAGATCTGGTTGGGTTCCCACCTTACGCGATTTATATACTCACTTCAACTTATCCATAACAATAAGTATCTTTTTATATTTTGGTTGTTTTTACACTAAATGTGGGTTATTATTAAAAAAAGAGAGATATGAAAGACCTAAGAAAAAAAAAAAAAAGAGAGAAATAGCATTATATACTATATATCCTTAATTAGTTGCCAAAAATATTTAGTAATTAGTGCCCAATATCGGTAGAATTAGACTCACACTGGCAATTGTTTTGCACCTTGCCAAACCGGGTTACACTGAAAATATGTTGGGCCCTAACTTCTTTTGGCAAAGTCATATTTTGGACTTCTAAATTTTAATTATCACATTTTTTCCGTTTGGTTAATTCAGATTTTCAGTGCTCTCCGAGAACCCATAATTAGATCGGTTTCATGGTTCAATATAAGAAAGGCCAGTCGTGCTGGTGCTTTACAGCTGCAGAGCTGCTTGATTTAGATACAAAACAAGGGTAATTACTACTCACCATCCTTCTAATTACCATCCACACCATCCACAGGCCCCAAATATGCCAGATTGGGCCTAATGACTGGCCCAGCGACCAGCCCACCTCCATATATACTTCCAAACCTCTCTGAACCCTAGCCGCAGAGAGATGGAAACTTCGATCTCGGCGCCTCGTCAGTTGCTCAGTCGCTTCTCTCCCGATCCCGGCGCCCTCGCCCTCGCCCCCGCCGCTTCTCTCCCTATCCCTGTACTCCTTCTCTCCTCTCTCTTTCTCTCTACTTTTCTCATTGATTTCGCTTTTCTCACCAAGACAATGACGCACCAGTTCGAGATGCCTATCGAGCAACGAGCCGATCTCTTTCTGTACATGTACCATATAGTTTCTTGAGCAGATCTACTCTTCAGCGGTTTCGTAAGTTGTTTAGTGTAGATCCAGTTCTTGCTCAACTTGTTCTTTGCTTACCAAGGTCCTTATTGATGTATTTTGTTTATTGAATTGAACTGAATCTTTGTGCAGTTATATATGATTTCTCTTTTCTTTAAAATAATTGCTCTGTTTGTTTTTTCAATTTCGATCTGATCTGATTTGGTTCTGATCTTAGGTTTTGTACTGGTTGTCGAGGCTCACCTGTATGGACGAGGAATTCAGCTTCCAAGTCCAGTGCGCAGCACATGGCAGCTGCTAAGGGCATCGCCTTGGTTGCAGCTGACACTTCTCCAAGTATATTGCATCTTCCCTCTCTCGTTTTTTATGTACCCAAATTTTATATTTTTTTGTACTGAGAGTTGTGTTTGGTTGCACCGGACTTCTCCAAGTATATTTTCAATTATCTTGAAAATGTGGTTCCATTTTGAGCTCGATTCCCAAATCGAGATTTTAGATATAGAGCGATCAACTAAAACCAAAATCAGTATGGTTGTTGTTCAATTTCTTGACATTTTTTGTGATGAAGTGTTTTTGTATGATTAGGCTCAAGTATTCTCCCCACAAGCTGCTTAATTTGACTCGAGTTCAGCGAGATGGTTTCTTTTGGTTTATGCATTGTAGTGGTTGAATTACTTTTACTGTATTTGTTGCGTGTTAATTTATGCATTGTAATAGAGAATTATTTGTAATGGATACTATTATTAATACAATGGTTCAGTTTATTGTAATAATGGATATCATTCTTAATAACTGATTAGTGTTTATTTTGTTGCATGGTTATTAAAACGTATTTGATCACAACTAACTAAACACATAAATAATGTTAATTGATCCCTTAACTAGTTTAATTGAACACAAAAACTACGAAATCAAATTTCTACTGCAACTAACTGAACACATAAATACGTTTAATTAATCCCTTAATGTGTTTAACTGAACACAAAAATGCGAAAATTCAATTTTGAGATGCAACTAACTGAACACATAAATACTTTAAGTTCATCCCTTAACGTGTTTAATTGAACAAAAAAATGCGAAAATTCAATTTTGAGCTGCAACTAACTGAACACATAAATACTTTAAGTTCATCCCTTAACGTGTTTAACTGAACAAAAAAATACGAAAATTTGATTTTAAGATGCATCTAACTGAACACTTAACAACTTTAACTCATCCCTTGATGCATCTAACTGAACAGAAAAATCTGTCCATTTGATGACGTCAGCGAAAAAAAATTTTCCAAAAATTTTTTTTCGGAAAAAAAAAAAAAAATTTGATGACGTCATCACGCGCTTTGATGACGTCATCGCGCGGAAATGGAATTCTGGAGCGCCTGGGATGCGGAATTCTCTTCCGAAAAGTCCAAATAAGCCTTAATTGGCCTATGGATGGTAATGGATGGTTTTTAGTTGGATGGTGTATATAATTTCTGATGGATGGTGTATATAATTTCTGAGAAATTATATACACCATCCATCAATTTACCATCCAATACCATCCAACAGGCTTCAACAGGCCAAATTAGGCTTCAGCCATCATTTTCCGCGTGATGACGTCACCAAAACCGCGTGATGACGTCATCAATTTTTTTTTTCAAAAAAAATTTTTTCGAAATTTTTTTTTTCGCTGACGTCATCAAATGGACAGATTTTTCTGTTCAGTTAGATGCATCAAGGGATGAGTTAAATTTGTTAAGTGTTCAGTTTGATGCATCTAAGGGATGAACATAAAATATTTATGTGTTCAGTTAGTTGCATCTCAAAATTGAATTTTCACATTTTTGTGTTCAGTTAAACACGTAAAGGGATAAATTTAAAGTTTTATGTGTTCAGTTAGTTGCAATAAAAATTTAATTTTGTGGTTTTTGTGCTCAGTTAAACACGTTAAGGGATTAATTTAAAGTGTTTATGTGTTCAGTTAGTTGCAGTAGAAATTTAATTTTGTAGTTTTGTGTTCAATTGAACTAGTTAAGGGATCAATTAACATTGTTTATGTGTTCAGTTAGTTGTGATCAAATACGTTTTAATAACCATGCAACAAAGTGAACACTAATCAATTATTAAGAATGATATCCATTATTACAATAAACTGAACCATTCTATTAATAATAGTATCCATTACAAATAATTCTCTATTACAATGCATAAATTAACACGCAACAAATGCAGGAACAGACTTCAGAGCATTTGGTCCATTTCTTATTCCTCTTTTATGGCACGACACCTGAAATTCAAAAAATAGTGTCATAAAACCTACAGAAAAAAGAACCATGGCACCTGATGATTCATTATCAAAGCCTGGCAAATCAGTAATCTCCATTTCAGAATAGTTAAAACTGAGTGTTGAATTCTTTATAACATAGAAGTGATGTAGTAAGACACAGAAGGAAACAATTTCATCGGTTAATAGACAATAAAAGCAAATAAGGATGTGCAAGTACCGGCCCTTAAGGCTCACCAATTAAATAGACAATGTTCCAGTGATTATCAGTACGTCAATGTGCAAAATCAATGTTCATAAACAATGCAGAGCCAACAGAATTAGCAGTCTCAACTAAAACATGTGTCACCATGTTGCAATTAGTTCATATATTCAATTCACTATCCATGCTATTTAACCCGATTCTAACATTATTTCAAAAAAAGCTTAGATTCGTGGCAACTTAAATTTGATTTGACATTATTAAGAAAAGGAGTAAAGTAAAATGTATTCGGTTTTAAAAGACGAACTTCTTGATGCTTTTACCAAACAGAGGGAAGAAGCAAGGTCGGCCAACACGCCACTTTGCCGCACCAGTGCCAAACTCATAAAGCTTCTTGACCTCTGCCTCTTCGGTTGGATCGGCAGCCATGACCTTTCGAAACATTTAGAGTTTTGGAAAGAGCAAAAAGAGGCGCGTCGGTTGGAGTAACACGAAGACATAATGGAGAGAGGCGCTCAGTTCAAGTTGCGGATCTGTTTATGGTTGAACGACGAGCAGTTCTCCGACGAAGGCGAGATCGGAGCAGAGGAGATCGAAGGCGATTGAGGAGAGAAATGGATGGGTCTAAGGCGACAGAGGAGAGAAATAGAATGAGGCACCAGCGGCTAGGGTTTTGGAGAGAGGAGATTTAGAGGAAATATATTGACTGGCCCACTAGCTGGGCCAAATCTGGCCTGTTTGGGGCCTATGGATGGTGTGAATGGTAATTAGATGGATGGTGAGTAGTAATTACCAAAAAGAAAGCCCAGAATAGCTTATCCTTACGTTGGGCCACATAAAAGATCAAACTAAACGTCAGTTAGATCAAATTATAAACATCTTGTTCGTATATTAATTCATCTTTCAATTATTGTCTTTGTTTGCAACTTCAACTTAAAAGCCATGAATTTAAATAAATCTCTGACAGTTAGTCCGCTCTTTCCCCAGAGTTTTCTCTCTCATCTATCGTGATTTAATCAAATTATCAAACAGGTAGAATTGGCACTGCAAATGTCTTTTTTAGGTTAGACATGATTAAATAGGAAACAAAAAAGTTAAATTTGACTTGTTGGTGATTTAAAATCTCAATGTTGCAGAAGATTATTTTGATTTCTTTTTTTTTTAAACACTGATTGAAAGTTTCGGAACGGTGAAGTCCTGGTTAAAAAAAAAAATTTAAAAAGTATAATTTAATCAGAACATTTTATAGGACAAAAGTAGAACAAGTTTTATCTTCAAGCCAGCTGAGCTTAGATCATTGTAATTATTTTTTCTTTGGTTTATGTGGTAAGTTGTTCTGCACTTTCTTAAAAATAAAAATAAAAAATTCGGAAAACTAGTCTTTTGACATATCGAGTTTCGGAACGTTAGTTTAGCATATACATCTTTCATGATATATCATTTGGTAATTCCACAAATATTGTTCGAATTGGACAAAAAAAAATAAAGATTTTAGGTGGGACCTTTTGTGGATTGATGATGTATATTATATGTTACTAACAAACCACTCAATGTCTGGATAAATAAACATTTAGAAAAATATATATACTTCAACAAAAATTAAAATAGACATCTCAACATGCAAAAATAATTTAATAAAAAATATATTTCTTAAAACTAAAATTATTTGAAAAATTATATATATGTACTTTCTTTCCAAAATGAAAAAAAATCAGAAAATTTTCCATATGCATTGTACTCTTTTTCAAAGAAAAATAATAATTATCTTAATAAATGTTCTTTAAATTTGATTTTACTAACCAAAACTTAAAATACATTTTCATTTGAAAATTGTCATCTAGCCGCATATCAGGAGTACGGATACACTATAATTCAATTTATGTATAGGATTATTTGTTTAAAAAAAGTTAATAACACAAACTATTCGCAGATATTGGAGGTAATCTATGTTTAAAATATATTCTTTATTAAATATGCAACCAACTTCTTTTGGCTTTCAAATTAAAAAGAAAAGAGACCAAAAATGCAACGTGTAACGTAAGCAGATGGTGTCCTCATGAATCATCACTTGATGGGGGAAAAAAGACCTATAATAGAAATACTACATATATTGATGATGGCAATATGTAAGTTTATAGTCAACGAAAATACAGTCCAATGTAGTGACACGATAATGTTTTATTATAGAAATACTAAATAAAATTGAGCAGAACTAAGTTGGAATGTAGTTCGAAGGATGTGAGCGCAAGATTTATAATAAAAAAGTAAAAAAGTGAAATATGGGTATTTCTTAGTTTTATTTTTTTTTAAAAAAAAAAGCACAAAAATAGTTCAACTATTATTGTGAAGAAAAAAGAAACATTTTGCTCACTTAATATTTCAGGGGACAAAACACAGATTTGATGAAAGAGACAGAAAATTTTAAAATTTTGAAAGGACTGATTTAATTATAAAAATGTCCAGCTGCATAGGGATGTTAGTCGGTGGGGTAACATTAGTCATAATTATCTTGAATAATATTAGTCATAGTCAAAGAGATAGTGCGTGTGCTTAATTCAACTTGAGTGTCATAATAACTTTCTGGATTAACATTGGTAGATCTATCAATTCATAGATATCCAGAAAATAGGATAAATATTGAACGGAGGCTGAATCAGAAAATGAAATAAAAGAAATAAAACAAACAGATTCTGTGTCGGTGTTTCCCCTCCATTTATTAATAATAAATTACCTCCAGTTTTAACCAGAAAAAGTACAATACAAGTCCATTTAATAATGAAAAGGAGATATCCCTGGAAAGGCGGAACTTGGACGCAAAAAAAAGCTAGCACACTTTTCCGGTGGTCTATCACTATGCAGTTCTCCGTGTCGCAGATCATTTCTGACCATTTAAGATTCGTTTCACATGGCAATACAGCTTCTAGAAACAAATAAAAAGTCAAAATATCCAACACAAGGCGCTTCTCTCAAGGAAGCGTACACACCAAAACAAAATTCTGTAGCACATAATACACAATAACCCTGTAGCATGTCACTGACAGTTGAGTATAAATAATCGTGGTCCCCACATGTCATACTGTAACAAGCAGTGAATACGCAACAGTGAATCGACAGCCGTACGCACGCGTCTCTATACATCACTGACATCTCACCCATACAACTCGTTCCCGTTCCCTATCTATCTCTCTTCGCTTTCTGCCTTTATCTTCTCACAACTGAAAAAGCGAAAAAAACCAAATCAGAATAAATTAACGTCGAAAATTCTTTCCTTTTTTTTCCCCTCTTAGCTCCGTCTCTCTCAAGCTCAAGGTCTATTTGGGATCAAATCTTCTCTGATACGAGCATTTCGCATTCGTTTATGCACCTAATCAGCTACTAGAGATTCTTCGGATTGAGGTAAACCTATTTCTCTCTTCAATGCGTAAACGTTTTTCTTGTTAGTAATGGATCGCTTTCAATGTTGAATGGATTCTTTTGGTATGGTTTTGGTTTCCCTTCGTGTATCCATGTTTTTATTAGGCATTGCACTTGGTTGTGATGTTGGTTCAGATCAGGTCCAATTATTATTCATCACTTCCAATTTTAATTGTTGTGTTTTTGTCTTTACGGGGCATCCCAAATTTGAATTAGTTGGCATTTTTCTGGTGATACCTTATAATTTGCGCAATTCCAATTTCTGGAGCCAGTGTATTTCAGTTTAAAAGATATACCAAATTGTCCGGTTCAGTGATTGTGAGTGGCAGTTGTTTGGATAGGAGCAGGTGAACCTTTTGGCAAACAACAGTCAAATTAGCCAATCATATGCTCCATGGCATGTGGTTAAGATATAATATGCAAATTAGTATAGTTTGGAAGTTATATATATTGCTATTTTAAACTTCATTGAAATGAATCCGCCTAACTATACAACAATATTATCCAAAAAACACCCTTTTGCATACTATATTTAGCTGCACTGTTCTTATGTTGTTAAGGAATTTCTATTTAAATAGAGCAATTCAAACAGTCAAACTTGATTGCTTTCATGTTGTTATATTTAAAGGGTTGGGGCAGGAATATAAACCAGAAAGTTTCTTATTAGATATTTCAGGAAATCTGTTATATTAATGTCAAGTTATAATGAACATGTGCAAAATTTAGTATCGACTATATGTGTGCTTCTTTTTTATATGTAAGATATAAATGCTGAATTTTAGCTCAACATCTAATTTTGGCCCAAATAACTCGAGACTAAATTTTCATCTGTTTGAAATTATATCTAATATCATACAATTTCTTCAGCTCTTTCAATTTAGGTAACTCTAATTAGATGGATACAGTGGTTGCCGAGCGCCGCCTGAGAGCCATATCCCGCCATCTTTTCCCTCTCTCTGATGATCTCGCCTCCTCTCAGCTTGGAACAAACCCAACTGCTGGAGAATTTGCAAATGGTACTTGTTCTGTTTAATGATTTTCTAGGGAGAAATTTGATGGAAATACTTTCTATTTGATGCTTCTTTTTTTTTTAGTTAAAAGTGCAGAGAACAATATGATTTCTCTGTGAAATTAATGCAGAGACTTTTTTGTTTTAGTAATTTTTTGAACTCTTTTCAAGGTTCTGATTTTTCTGGAGAGAACTTTAGGTCTGTAGCTTTTAAATTGAGTTTTCTGGGCCTTGAATTTGTTGGAGGCATGGTAAAATATAGAACTAAAATTGTATTTGAAAATAGGGAAGTGATTAGAATCGAAACCAATTACTTTTCTCTCTAAGGTGTAAACTCGAAAATAAATTTTGTGTGTGTGTGTGTTGTGTGTCTGTTATTGTTACTGACTTACTGGTAGATAGTTTATTGTTTCTGTGTTAGAAGTACAGTAAAATTCTCTCCTTTCAAAAACGAATTTGGATAACTTGGTGAGTAGGAACATAGAAACATAGACAACCCAAAGCTGTCTGTAAACTGCTTTGACTTGCCTTCACTAATGGTGAAGAACCTGTCCAAATCTTGAACTAAAATACTTGGATTTTAATTTTTCTTATGTCTGTTTCCTTCCTGCAGTGCAAGGCTACAGCGTGGTTCTTCCAGAAAAATTGCATACTGGAAAGTGGAATGTTTATAGGCATGTTTTTTTTTTTTCCCAAATTATTTTCTCATGTTCTTTTTAAAAAAAAAGATAAACATTGTCGCAATTAAGTGCCAGTACTCCAACCAGAACTAGTTTCAATTGTGTACCCAGATGTACAGCTACGGTTGCCAGTACTAGAACAGCATCAACAATGAATAGTTCGGGCCTTTCTAGGAGTTTTTACACAGCTAATCAAATTTGTTCATACTAAACATATGCATTTATTTGGGATATGCAGATCAGCACGCTCTCCTTTAAAGCTGATTGATAGAAATCCAAAGCTGCCCGAAGTTGGAACATTACATGATAATTTCGTGTAAGATTATAAAATTTTTATTTTATGTATTTTTAAATAAAGAGATTTATAATTTTCTTAGTTATAAAGAACAAAAAACAAAAAGATAAAACATCTCTCTGTAAACTATTTCCAAGCTTCTTTTGCAGCCTTATTAGAAATTGTGCTATTGTAGAGATTCACCCTGTTTTAAATTAGTAATATATATCAAATCAACGTGTCTAAGATGATATCAATTTTTGTAATTTAATCTTGATGAAGGATGTAGTGAGGTTTTTTCTTTGTTTACTTTATTAGTTCCTTGCAAATTATTACACTTTACTTTAAAAATGGTAATTTAGGTCTGCTGTTGAGAGGTTTAGAGATCATAGATACTTGGGAACAAGAGTACGTCCTGATGGAACAGTTGGAGAGTAAGAATCCTTTGCCTTCCTTTTCCCCTATAATCTTTTAGATATGTATTATTTTTTTACTGTTGCGGTTATTATTGTCATAATTAATTTACTACAGGTATAAATGGATGACATATGGAGAGGTCAGCACAAGCCGGTCTGCTATTGGTTCTGGCCTTATCTACCATGGGATACCTCAGGTTCTTTTCTTACTTCAATACTCATGCAGTTACACACAACCCTGGAAAGTCTCAGAATTTAATACCATGTATCTGTGCCTGCAAAATGAGACTGATCTTATGTTCAAAATTTTGGCACACATAGGAAATATCTCATATGCTGCTATGTTCTCTTCTCCCCATTTTTATTTTTAATAATAATGTCTAGATTGACAAACATACATTTTTTAACACTAGTAAGTCCTTCCTGCTCTTTTTAAAACTGTTGTCAAGCGCATGGTCTTTCCGTCCTTGCTGAGTTGGCTGGCAGCTCACCCTCTGTTAATAAAACAAATTGGAAACAGGCTATAAGAGTCTTCTTAGCATATTATACTTAAGAGAGGGTAGAGGACAGGGGCAGAGCTAATTGTTGTTAAAACTGGGCAGTGGGCAATGTCATGTTTTCAAAATAACCCCTTAAAAAATACAAAAATTACATGCAAATCAGTTTGTTTTATTCAATTAGCCCCCCTCAAAAATCTTAAAATTTCATCATAAGCATCCTATGCCCCCTTGTCCTCTGGCTCCGCCCCTGGAGGAGTAATTTTTTTTCCATGTGTTATTGGTCATAGAGATATTTCGTATTTTGTACTCTCTATATAATAGTATTCTTGTATTTTATGTTTTAGAAGGGTACCAAGTAAAGTTCTCCTTCAGTGGTTAACATAGTTGTTTGTTTTAAGGTTCAATAGTTCCTTTTTTCTTAAAAAATATTTCACGTTATATAGGGATCAAGCATTGGACTATACTTCATAAACCGGCCAGAATGGATGATAGTGGATCATGCATGTGCTGCTTATTCATATATTTCTGTCCCACTTTATGATACTCTTGGTATAATACATTCTCAAAAGAAAGAATATCTTTTAATTTTTCCTACGTCGTCACGTTAATATTTTTATTTTAAACATCAGGCCCTGATGCTGTTGAATTTATTGTGAATCATGCTTCTGTACAAGCTATATTTTGTGTGCCACAAACTTTAAGCATTGTAAGTCTCTCAATATGTTTCGGCTTTCTAAAATTAGATATTATTATTATTATATATTGTTTCCCTTTTTTTCGCACTTTTTTTATATTTTTTTATTTGCAGTTGTTGAGCTTTGTATCAAAACTTCCGTCAGTTCGTCTTATAGTGGTACATGCAAATTTCGATCATATCTCAAATATTAAATTTTTGTTTCATGGACATCCATTTCTTTTTGAGTTTAGTTGATCTTTTCCTTTTTTTTTTTTTGGTCCATTGATTGACAAAGGTTGTCGGTGGAGTTGATGAAAGTATGCCACCTCTTCAATCAACTAACGGGATAGAAGTCATTGCTTTTTCTAAGTTACAGAGTGAGGTTAGTTTAACTACTGATCTTTTATATCTAATCAAAGATTAAACTAGCTGTTAGATACAGTAACGAGTTCTTTTGGTATTGGTTGAATCACAGCTTATTGCTAATTTATGTTTCTTTGTTAAATTACAGGGGCAAAAGGCCCTGCAGCCGTTTAGACCTCCTAAACCTCAAGACATTGCCACCATTTGCTATACAAGCGGTACCACTGGTACACCAAAGGTACTCCCAAAATTTCTTTCCTCTAACAGTGATAATCAAGGCCATTTGTTTATACCTGGTTCAGATATACCACTTACTGTTATTCTTCAGCATATGTGTGGTAATCTTGCACACATCCAAATTTTAAGCCCTAAAGGAGAGAATATAGGAAGAAACAAAAACTAAATGCTGGTAATCTTGCACACATCCAAATTTTAAGCCCTAAAGGAAAGAATATAGGAAGAAACAAAAACTAAATGCTGGTAAATAATTTGTACACAAAATGTTTCAATCTGAAATCACTCCCAACTTACCTATTAGAGCAAACCCCTATAGAACTGTCTTTTGGTATGTCTGTACTCTGTGGGTGTGTGTGTTTGTATGTATCCTTTTAACATTATGAATGGATTACTTATATGCCTCTTAGATGACTAACTGAGTTGACTGTACTTTTCTTTCCTTCAGGGAGTTGTTCTGACACATAGCAGCCTAATAGCAAATGTTGCTGGGTCCAGCCTTTCTATTGATTTTGGACCTTCTGATGTGTAAGCACTTATCCTCCTTATATATGTGTTTAGTAGTACATTGCCACTCAGGGACGGAGCCAAGAAATTCTTTAATGGGTGTCATTATAATTTGATTATAAATTTCATAATAATATTAATATAATTTGAACATAAAAAATCTGGATTTTTAATTATGGGGTTCAACAATTGAAATAAATTTATATTTTTATGGGGTTCAAATGCATAATTTCTTATGAATATGGTCTACTTAATCATAAAATACCACAAAATACATATAAAAATATTGGACTGAAAAAAAAAATAGTGGTGACATTGCACCCCCTTTGGTGTACTTAGATCTGTCACTGATTTCCAGTCGAATGAATTCTTATTCTCTTTTGTTGTTATGCTTGTACTTTGTATACATCTTTTGTTGCTTAAGAATAGTTATGTGTTGCTCTTTATTGTTTGCTTCAGATATGTATCCTATCTTCCGTTAGCACACATCTATGAGAGAGTTAATCAAATTGGATTGGTGCACCATGGTGTTGCTGTTGGTTTCTACCAGGGGGTATGCATTGTATTTCATTTGTACGTCTATTTCAACTTGTTACCTGTATCATGCAGTGGTACTGTTTGTTACCGGACTAATACAAACTTGGACAAAAATAGGGTATTTCAGTACTTGCTGCAGTGGCAATACAGGCATGTGTGACTACCAGTATTAATTATTTCATTTGCTGCCTTTATTCAGGATAATTTGAAATTAATAGATGATTTGGCTGTCTTGAGACCGACCTTGTTTGCCAGTGTGCCTCGGTTGTATAACAGAATTTATGCAGGGTAAAAATTCTTCTGTTTTATATTCTAGTGCTTTGATTTGATTTCCGGTCACTGTATTGTTTTAGTAATTGATATTAATTTAAATTTTGGGCTTGTAGAATTATAAATGCCGTGAAAGAATCTGGGGGCATGAAGGAAAGGTTATTTAATGCAGCTTACAATTCTAAGAGGAAAGCATTATTGAATGGTACACATTTCTTTTTGTACAAATCTGCAACCAAAGAATTAACTAATAAAAAAGTCTAATGTAACTAATGGTCTTTGAAACTTCTGACCTGAATAATCTAGTATGCCCATCAAAAGAAGTTGTATGTTAAATTTATCCTACTCCCTTTCTACAACATTCAAGATACATATGCGCACCCATTCACCCATTCCACTAATCCCAAAGAAAGAACCTGGGAAAGATTATTTGGCTGTGTTCTAGTATAATTTTTAGAGGGAGAGGGGAGGGGAGATTAGGGGAGGCTGAGTAAACTCCTACACCCCATATTTGGGGTTATAAAAATTAGTCATTTGGAGATTTAAGTCTTACTCTTCTTCCATTAACCCCTCTTCTTGTAAAGTTATGGAGCAAGGTTAGGTAAAAACTTGACTTAACCACTCTCCCTCTCCTCTCCAAATTTTGGTACTGGAGCACACCTTAATTTCTTCTCTTTAATTTCTTGAAACGATACACTACTTCCTCCCTTATAAAAAAGCATGGAGCATTCATGAGATTTCCAATGCTTTATATGGAGTTAAATATGTTCTTACTTTTTTGTAGGCAAGAGTCCTTCTCCAATCTGGGACAGATTGGTATTTAATAAAATAAAAGAAAAGCTCGGAGGGCGTGTAAGATTCATGAGTTCTGGTGCCTCCCCGTTGTCTCCAGATGTCATGGAATTTCTCAGAATGTAAGCTGTATCTTTTTTCTCTAGGCACATCTTCACATATTCTTTTCAGCAACCGTAAAGGACAACTTATGCCCCTGCATATAATTATGTTGTGTTCCCTTGGGAAGATAAGTGCATGTGAATGCTCCCTTTCCCCATGATTTCAATAGATCCAGAAGTAACCCTTGATTCGTGAGGGGTGGAAAGGGTAGTTCTATTTTTATTTTTCTTTTTTGAAAAAGTAATAAAGAGCATAAAATAACATTACCCATATTTTATAGATGCATGTGAGGAGCGTCATATGACCTTTGAAAAGTGACTTTTGTATCAAAATTGGTTTTAGATCAGTGTTATAAATATTCTTATAGTATTTGATTTTAAATTATTAGATGCTTTGGCTGTGAGATTTTGGAAGGATATGGAATGACTGAGACATCATGTGTCATATCTGTAATGGATATTGGTGACAAACTAATTGGCCATGTTGGGTCTCCTAATCCTAGTATTGGTAAGCTGTATATAACAATAGATGAGGAAATGTGGGTCTTCTTGGCTACTTTACCCTCATTTCACTTAAAGCTTTTTTCTGAATTAAAATGATAACATTACATGGTGCTACAATGTACTGAAATGAGTACTGATCCAATTATAAATTTCACTTTAAGGTCATTAGCAATAATTCTAAAAAAAAAAAAAAAGAATATTTGGGTCATGAACAGCATGCAATTTGTGAAGTATCTGTGTACAAAACTAACACTTATGACAACCAGTTTGGTGGTACCACATCCAGTCTTTTGATTGAATAATCAAATGTAATGAAGCTTTTTTTGTTTACTATTCAACTTGATAGAATAGAAAAAAATGCAAACCCTCTCAGACAATTGGTAGTAGACAAAACATGAAAAGGGCAAGAAAAATTGGATAATGACCGTCTTACCTTTGGGAAAGTTACAATTGTATGTTAAATGGTAACAGGCAGAAAGATGTGTAGCAGTGCCTGGCTTTGAGGATCTTTACTTAGCATGTAATTGGATCATATAGATTTGTCTTTCTAATATAGTTACACTGTTTCAGAGATTAAACTTGTTGATGTACCGGAGATGAATTACACATCTGATGATGTACCACATCCTCGAGGTGAAATTTGTGTGAGGGGACACAGTGTTTTCAGAGGCTATTACAAGGATGAAGTTCAAACGTAATTTAATTTTCAAATTGTAATTCAGTTTTAATATAAAAGCCTGAATGCACCTTGACTCCAGAAATCTTTTCCTTCTTTTGTTTTTTTAAAAAATATATATATATAGGAGAGAAGTTATTGATGAGGATGGATGGTTGCACACTGGAGATATTGGCTTATGGCTGCCCGGGGGCCGTCTAAAAATCATAGATAGGTACTATGTCCTTATTTGTGTTATATGTTGATTGTTGTTTTTTAAAGTGTAATATATCTTATTTACTAACTTGATTCTGTTTTTTTTTTCCCTTTTTTCTTTTTTTTTTGGGAATTTAGGAAAAAGAATATTTTTAAGCTTGCACAAGGTGAATACATTGCTCCTGAAAAAATAGAAAATGTGTATGCCAAATGCAAGTTTGTTGCACAGTGCTTTGTATATGGTAAGCTCCACAATTTTTCTTTCCAGAAAACCTGAGAACACTTTTATTTTTATATTTTTATATTTTAATTTACTGTTATGTGAAAATTGCAGGTGACAGCTTCAACTCAGCACTAGTTGCTGTTGTATGTGTCGAACCTGACGTGTTGAGATCTTGGGCTGCATCACAAGGAATAAAGGTAACATTTTTTATTCCCAAGAATTTTAAGAGCAAATTATACTTAATTAATAAAGAAGCCACTAATTTTCTTTTTTGAAATTATTTATGTAACTATCAACTAATAATTTGGTAATATGTAAACATTGAACAGTATGATGATCTGGGGCAGCTGGTAAAGGATCCAAGAGCATGTGCTGCAGTTCTTGCTGAAATGGATGAGGTTGGAAAAGAAGCTCAGGTATGCACTCTTTAATATTTTATAAGAAACCAAGTCTGAGTTAGTTTTAAATTCATTTGACAAAAATTGTAATTGCTTTCAGCTAAGGGGTTTTGAGTTTGTGAAAGCTGTAACACTGGTTCTGGAACCTTTCACCTTAGAAAATGGCCTTCTCACACCTACATTCAAGGTAATTAGACTTTGAACTTCTTTTATTTAAATAAGATTTTTTTTTTTTTTTGGTAATCTTTTTCAATAACTTAGTTAAGAACAGATACAACCAATGTTGCTAAATATGAGTATAATTTTGTTCAGATCAAGAGACCTCAAGCCAAGGCTTATTTTGCGAAGGAAATTGCTGATATGTATGCTCAACTGTCTTCATCATCTGAAGCTATTTAAGAAAAATGTAGTACTATGGCAAATAAAGGTCAATTTTGACATCTGTTAATAAATCATGTTGTTTCCAAATTTTGAGAGGAAACACCTTGTAGCTATAGCTCCCTAGAATTAGAATAAGAGCTGTATGGACATTGCCAAGCAGTTACAGTGCACAGCATGCAAAGCAATAGAGCCCAAACAATTGTAGATTCTACCCGTGGAAGCAAAAACGTTGGTATATTCTTTGTAACTTTTAGAGCTTCATTCCTTCTTTGTTTGTTCTGATGTGATTTCTTCCCAAACATTGAAGGGTTTCCAGGGGTGGCACCTCCATCATAAATTTATGATGCATATGAGTTTGATCTGTGTGGTGTCTATAGATGTTACTAGTGCTGTTTTAAAAATACAATTCCTATTTTAGTTATACGAATTACAAAAGTATATCTACTATAGTAGGCTTTGTATGTATGCAGACTTCAAAAGTTTCCGGTTGGTTTGGAGCAAATTTTTATCAACTTTGAGGAGTTAGATGATTGTAAACTGATATATTTTTAAAAAAATAATAAAAAAATAGATTTATGCTACATATCATATAGTTGTGTTCGATTGGATTATGTCTCTCTCTTAACCTACACATATCATATATCGATAATGTCTTTAGAGCAAATAATTAATCTTCATTATGAGAGGGGTCCATTTTCATGAAATCGCAACACCAATACCAGAGCGTTTCGTACGCTGCTATCTAACCAGTCAACATTAAAACAGTCCAAAACTTATCAAAATTTTGGGGAGAACTGTGTGATGATTCGAGCAACAGTGCAATTTCAATCCCACAAAATGTTTATCTCGCAGTTTTTTGTAGACAGTTGGAGCCAGGACTTTTTGATATCTTAACGCTAGACGAATCTTCTACGCATTATCTGTCTCCAAATTTCTAAGAAGTGTAAATTATTCCGAGTATCAGGAGATTCTCAGGGCCCGTCGTGCTTTCAAATCTATTATGGATAATTTAAATATTAACAGTTGTAACATATTATAAGAATTTTAGAGTGCAATCGAAAAGGTAATTTGGAAATTTCTAGTCAAAACCTCGTGTGATGAGAAGAGGCGAAGAAGATGACAAAAACTATTTCAGCAAAAGCTAATACCTATTACATGAAATGCATAGAACTTAAAGAGGGCACCGAAGAAAGTTAGCTTATGCCACACATTCATGTTTCTAATTTTGCAGTACAACAAATTCAAATACTATTTATAAAGCAAATATATTAAGGCAGGTAGAGGAAAAATGTCAACAATTTTTTAAATGTTTTAGCCAACTTTTTTGGTCTATACCACAATTGGCCATAATAACTGCATGCACTTCAAACTGTATAATTCTGCAGGTCAGAAGCAAACGAAGTAATGTTAAAGCTAAACATAAATTACAATAAAACCCTCCAGGAATATACAAGTTCAACGACCAGCCACTACACTATAATCCAAACAAAATGCAGATATTTCATCACAAACATAGGAAGATAATTAACAGAAAAGCAAATATAAAAGATGGGAAGAAAATCATGTCCCCAAGCATTTTGACAAGCACATGACAAAGCATCAGAATTAACTCTTATCATATTCTGTGAATTCAAAACACAATGTATTAATGTGTAATCTGCACTAGCCTATTTCATAGCATATTGGCAACGTTAGATCCTTTAGATTTGTCAGTTGGCCGCATCACAACTATACCAAAACAAGCGGCACCTTCTCTACTCTGTAACTACCCTACCATGAACCATCTCTTCCTCTGTGCATGCATGTATAAAAGCACCTGGTACCAACTATCAACAAAATCAAAGCTAACAATACCAAAAAGAAAACTAAGTAAAATGTCATTTCTCTCTAAGTGATTCACTAGAAAAGTCTTCTTTCTGAACAACATCTCCCTTAACCCTTTTTCCTTTTGTTTTGTTCATCTTAAGTCGTGGTTGCATGGGTTTCAAGAAAGGAGCTTGGAACCCCACCATTGCTCTAAGAACTTTAAGCAATGTTTCCTCCACAAGTGAACCCATGTTGTCAGGTTCAAGGATTCTAAGAGCCCTAGCCACCGCCTCAATGGTGCTCATGCATCCCTTGTGTGGTTCCTTTTTAAGTAGCAAGTTAGTCTCACACGGGCTCTCACCTTCTATGCCAACCTGTTAAAGAAATATAAACTATAAACATTGAAATACATTCTTCTGTTTCAGAACAATGAGAAGCACATACTAGCATGGTTATGTACAGACTACAGACACAGCCATAGAAGTAGAATCATGATTTAATTTACAGGACACTGAAATATTAACAGCAAACCAATGGAACAGCCAACAAAATGAAAGGAAAAATAATAAAAATTGGCCGGACCTAAAACATGGCAGTGAGTCTAGATTCTAGAAATGTAATTTTTTGCTGACGTGCATTTAGAACAATTTTTTTGTAAAAAGAAAAAGAAATAATGACCTCACAGCCAAGGGAAACACAAGTGGCAAACCCAGAAAGGAACTCGAGGCTTCCAGTTGCCATCTCTCTGGCCTGATTCCAGGTTCCATCGACAAGAACAAGCACTGGGTTGGCACGTGCCTCGGTGGGAGTTATCTGGGCCCACTCAGAAAGATCAACCGCATTATGAGACGGGAACAGAAAAAGAACTGGACAGGAACTGGAGGGAGAGGAATGCAGAGAGTCAAGGAGAGGAGAGAGCCCAGAGCGGAGACGGCGGCCCGAGAGGAGTTGGAGCTGAGAGAGACACCGGGAGAGAAAAGGAACTGTAGCAAGGCGGTTGTACCTGATATACAATTAATTATCAGTACTTAGTTACATATTAAATAGAGAAAATTTGGCCTCAAACCATATTTTTGAGTTGGGAGAGGAGAGCATTTTTATGGCAATCAAAATAGCAACACTAGCTGACCACAAACAAAGAGATGTTTTGCTTAATTGATGGAATTTCTAGCTGAATAATTTTTATAAAAGGAAAATAGCATAATTAGGCAATGTGCATTTAAGCTTATCAAAAATAATAAAAACAAACATTAAAAAATAAACAAAAAAGGGTTTAGGGTTTAGCAAAGGGAAGCAAAGTAGGAGTGTCGGAGGCCAATTTGAGGGTGAAGAAAAGGAACTTTCCACTGCTCCAAAAGTGCTCCTCAGTTCATGGAAGGGCAAAATAGTCATTTTCAAAAAGAATGAAGAGAAAAAGAAAGAAAGAAAGAAAGAAAGACGAGAAACCATGACTGTTTAATAGAACAGTGGTGAGGTGAGGCGTTGGAAAGGAAGGAGAGGGTATTGACCTGAGTTCATGGGGGTGTTGTAGGATAACAACGGAGGTGGAGGTGGCGAGAGGTGAAGGAGGGAGGAAGGGGCAGATGCACACGCTCTTCGGTCTTCCACATCCGTCGTCGCAGATGGCGCGCCGCTTGGTCGGAGCAGCAATCAGGCTCAGCGAAGCCATCTCCTCCTCCGCCTCCGCCATGGCTAGAGAGAGAGAGAGAGAGAGAGAGAGAGAGAGAGAGAGAGAGAGGAAGTGGTCTTGGACTTGGACTGTAGTGATTCCCTTTTGTTTTATTCTTCCTCTTTTTGGAGTATATCTTCCTTTTTGAAAGACCAAAGGTTTTATTTGAGTTGACAGGTGGAATGTGGGTCCCTGCAGGGCCGTTCAGGCTTGGTTACATTCTCCAGTAATATCATCTCCAGTGCAAATAGACCTGAGTATAACTGTACAAGTGATTACTGGATAATAACTACCTATTTTATGTTGGTTTAATCTTTAATCTGATTATAAATATTTAACTTCTTTCGTTTCTTTAATATTTTGTCACTTGCTAAAGATTTTTTTCTAATACTTTTTTGTTTATTTAATTTAAAATAATAGGGACTAGATCCATGTTTTTCTTCAAAAAAAAAAAAAAATTTAACTGTTTATAAAAACCACTGCCTAGCTTACAATTGATGCAAAATGAACAGAGAATTAAATATGCTGTGCTCAAGAGCTGATTATTTGGTTTAGTAGAATGGTTCAAAGTTCAAACCCATGAAAGCCAGTTTGTAATTGTTTTCTTTTAGTTGATTGTGAGATAAAAAAATAATAAGATTGAATGATTTACAAGTTATAACAAGGTAAGCAAAGGCGAATCTCACAAATGCAATACAATCATGCCTCTGTAATAAAAGAAATCAATACTTTTGGAAGAAATAAACTTTCAGAGTCATCAGCAAGATAGCACCCGTAGATTACAGCATCCATGAACAGCTTGTGTCAAATTTAAGCCCCTTATATTACCCCAATTTTCCAACGAAATGAAAAAGACAAAGAAAAGGAAAGATCAAAACAAATTGATCAGCCTTTACAACTTGGTCATCAATCGCCTCTTTACTACCCTTTCACTTTGTTTTTCTTTGGTCTTGATTTTGATGGTTCTCCTGGACCCCTTCCAACCGTTGCCCTTCGCACCTGCATCATTGTTTCCACCACCATACCGCCACCATCAGGCTCGAGGATGCTTAGTGCTCTTGCAATTGCCTCTAGCGTGGTATATTCACATTGCCTCCCTCCTTGACTTTCAGCCTGCGATGAGAAAAGTTGTGTTAAACACTATATTACTTTCTACATTAACCTGCTTATCAACACTTCATTAATATACAATTAGCCAAAGGAAAACAAGAATGAAAAACAAAACAATTCTATGCAGCTCGGTAAATTAGTTACTGACAAAATTAATCAAGGATAAAATTAACCTGGTACCAACTGTTTATAAGATGCATTTGTCAGTTGGTTCTATACAGCTGGTAAAATTAGTCATAGATAAAATTAACATAAAGGCTTCTTAGCATATATGTGCAGGTATCATAACGATTCACACATCCTGTATCACTTTTTTAAGTATGGTACCTCCTGGTATCAACTGTTTATAAGATACATTTGTCAGTTGGTTCTACACAATTACCCAAAATTATCTGACATATCAGGGATAAAAATCAAGAAAATAAAACATAACCACTTTACCTCACCACCTAGTGAGACACAAGTGGCAAACTGGGACAAGAACGAGAAACTGTTATTAGCCATCTCCGATGCCTGACCCCAGGTGCCATCAACAACCACAAGCACCGGATCAGTACGCTTCTCGAGGGGAGTTGACCGGACCCATTCTGCCAGATCAACCGAGTCTGGTGTGGGGAAGAGAAATAGAACTGGAGAGGAACTGGAGGGGGATTCCAGTTGAGTGTCTAGAAGGGGAACCTGGCCCAGGTAAAAGCGCCGTTCTGAGATGAGCTCGAAGCGAGAGAAGCTAAGGCGGAGGAAAGATAGTGTTGCGAGGTGGTTAGGGCTGTGTCTGTTGAAACAGCAAAGAATTTATTAGAGAGAGAATTAGATGGTAACCGTACAATAATATGGTACCTATCCTGGTACTGATATAAATTGAACTTATAATTATGCACTTTTAAGTCTATCCTTGTGCAATTAAACCTCAATTTACACCCAATGTGCATCAATCGGTTCTTAATTTGACTCAAAAATTTCATCAACCAGCTACCAATTATGCAACTAAGCATCAAGAAAACCCAATTTCACCTCCCCAATCCTAAGTTAAGCCTCAATTTACAACACATTGACACCGGCACATACTTAACCAAAAAGGTACAAACAATGGCAAGAAACCACCAAAATTACAACACATTAACAGACCAACTAACTCCAAATATAAAGCAAAATAGAATAAGCACCAAGAAATGTACTTTTCTTCGTCGGGGTGGTGGAGGAGCACAACGGAGGTAGACGTGGCGAGAGGGGAAGGAGGGATGAAAGGGCAGACGCAGACGGCTCCCTTGGGGCATTCACAGCGGCGCTCTTGTGCTCTTTGCTGTTGCACAATCTCTTGCGGATCGCCGCCATTCCGGTCGTTTTCTTCTACTTGTTCTACCACTTCCATTTTCTTATTTTTCTTGTTTTGGTCGAGAGGGATTCGGTGGCAAGGAAAGCGAACGAAATGGGAACTCACGAAATTCCGTCGTTCGGATGGAAGGGCAAAATTAGCGAGGGGATCAAGTTCCCTTCTACAGTTCTCCTCGCGCTCAAAAAGATGTTGCTCCAAATCGAAGGAGAGCGGAGGGAAAGAAAATGGCGGAGATGACTCATTGGCGAGTGCTTCACAAGTAGGGATTTATGAAAATATTAGTTGGTAATTTCTGATTAATTGCTTGGGAGACACGTATCTTAGAGGACAATTTTAGTCTGTGGTTTACGGACTGCAGCTGATCGTGCAGTAAATCACCGAATTTTTGTTTATTGTTTAATTAATATTTTTCCAACAAGAATAAATTGACTGATTCACATATGGGTTCACTATTGGAAATAATTTCTGAATATATATGGGTTCAAATGTTGAATACCTATAAAAAAATAATATTGTAAGTGCAATTTTTTATGTACATTGGTATTTTTCATAAATAAATGGGGTCATTTGACCCCCCCCCCCCCCCCAACCCACCCCTTCATTCCACTTATATCCGCCTCTGGCGTGTACCCACTTTCTATATCGTTGTTCGATTTGATATGTAGTTGGATGTTAATTCAGTAGACGAAATGAGATTGAGTTCTGATTTTACATTTACAATGAAATGAGCATTTATTAGAATAATAAATATTACTTTCATTTTTGAAAGAGAGCATAGATGAAAACTTTTATCACCTGTAATTTTAAATATACTTGTTATAAAGGAAATTAAAATATATATTTATATTAAATTATATTTTCCATGTCGATATATATTGATTTTAATTTTGGTTGAAGTATAAATATTTTTCAATAGACATTATGTTTGTTCGTTGAGGAGCAAACAGGCCACATTCCTCATTAGACAAATGAAAATAGCAGAATCGCATTAAAAACGCGCATCTGCTACTGATTTATTTTTTCAATTTTATGTTCTTAAAAAGATTAACTTGATATATCTTCTAGCTGATTAGGTTTTCATATGTCTTTTAGTCTTTTATCAGACAATAATTTTCAGAACTTGATGTTATTACGCATATAATTTACAGATTATGTAGATTCTGGGTATAATGGAGCATTTCGAGGGATTGTGCATTAATTTTAAGTTATTTGATCATAATAATTTTTATTTATGCTCTTCACATTTTCTACAATATATTTATGAACTCATTTAAAATGATTGGATTATACACAGTAATTACGCATATCATTTTAAATCATATGAAGAGCAGATTATGCAGATTCTGGGTATAGTGGAGCATTTCGAGCGATTATGCATTCATTTTAAATTATTTGATCACAATAATCTATATTTAAGATCTTCATATTCAAAATAATTGGATTATACACTGTAATTATGAGTAAAATGTGCAGATTATACAGATTATGGGTATATTAGAGCAATTTCGAGCGATTGTGCATTCATTTTAAGTCATTTGATCACAATAATTTATCTTGAAGCTCTTCCTACATTCTAGAATATGTTTATGAACTCACTTATTTAAAATGATTGGATTATACATTGTAATTATGCATATAATTTTGCATATTATGCAGATTATGTGTATATTAGAGCATTTGGAGCAATTGTGCAATCATTTTAACTCATTTGATCACAATAATCTATCTTTATGATCTTCATATAGTTTAGAATATGTTTATGAACTCACTTATTCAAAATGATTAGATTATACACTGTTATTACGCATATAAAATTCAGATTATCCAAATTAATGGTATACTAGAGCATTTCGAGCGATTGTGCATTGATTTTAAGTCATTTGATCACAATAATCTATATTTATGATCTTCATATAGTCTATATTATGTTGATAAACTCACTTATTCAAAATGATTGTATTATACACTGCTATTAAAGCCGATTATGGTATCTTAGAGCATATTGAGCGATTGTGGATTGATTTCAAGTCATTTGATCACAACAATCTATATTTAATCTCTTCATATAGTCTGGAATATGTTTACGAACTCACTTATTCAAAATGATTGGATTATACACTGTGATTAAGCGTATAATGTGCAGATTATGCAAATTCTGGGTATATTAGAGCATTTCCAGCGATTGTGCATTCTTCTTAAGTCATCTGAACACAATAATCCATATTTAATCTCTTCATATATTGTATAATATGTTTATGAACTCACTTATTCAAAATGATTGGATTATACACTCTGCAGATTCTGCGTATATTAGAGCATTTCGAGGGATTGTGCATTAATTTTAAGTCATTTGATCACAATAATCTATATTTATGCTCTTCATATAGTCTAGAATATGCTTACGAACTCACTTATTCAAAATGATTAGATTATACACTCTGATTACGTGTATAACGTGCAGATTATGCAGATTCTGGTTATATTAGAGCATTTTGAGCGATTGTGCATTCATTTTAAGTCATTTGAACACAATAACCTATATTTAAGCTCTTTATATAATCTATAATATGTTTGTGAAATCTCTTATTCAAAATAATTGGATTATACACTGTAATTACATGGATAATGTGCAGATTATGCAGATTCAAGGTATATTAGAGCATTTCGAGTGATTGTGCATTCATTTTAAGTCATTTGATCACAATAATCTATATTTAAGATCTTCATATAGTCCACAATATGTTTATGAACTCACTTATTCAAAATGAATGGATTATGCGCTGTGATTAAGTTTACAATGTGCAGATTATGCAGATTCTGAGTATATTAGAGCATTTCGAGCAATTGTGCGTTCATTTTAAGTCATTGGATCACAATAATCTATATTTAAGCTCTTCATAGTGTCCAGAAAATGTTTATCAACTCACATATTTAAAATGATTGGATTATACACAGTAATTTCGCGTATAATGTGCTCATTATGATGATTTTGGGTATAGTAGAGCATTTCGAGCGTTTGTGCATTCGTTTTAAGTCATTTGATCACAACAATCTATATTTAAGATTTTCATATAGTCCATAATATGTTTATGAACTTACATATTCGAAATGATTGGATTATTCAATGTAATAACGCGTATATTGTGCAGATTATGCACATTCTGGGTATATTAGGGCATTTCGAGCGATTGTGCATTCATTTTAAGTCATTTGATCACAATAATCTATATTTAAGCTTTTTATATATTCTATAATAGTTTCTGAACTCATTTATTCAAAATGATTGGATTATATACTGTAATAACGTGTATAATATCCAGATTATGCAGATTCTGGGTATTGTAGAGCATTTCGAGCGACTGTGCATTCATTTTAAGTTATTTGATCAAAATAATCTCTATTTAAGCTCTTCAAATAGTCTAGAATATGTTTATAAACTCAGTTATTCAAAATTACTGGATTATACACTGTAATTACGCGTATTATATTTAGATTATGAAGATTCTGGGTATAATAGAGCATTTCAGGCGATTGTGCATTCACTTTAGGTCATTTGATTACAATAATATTTATTTAAGCTCTTCATAGAGTCTAGAATATGTTTGCCAACTCACTTATTCAAAATGATTGGATTATACACTGTAATTGCGCATATAATGTGTAGATTATGAAGATTCATGGAATATTAGAGCATTTCGAGCGATTTTGCATTCATTTTAAGTTATTTGATAACAATAATCTATATTTAAGTTCTACATAACTTCCAAAATATGTTTATCAGCTCACTTATTTAAAATGATCGGATTATACACAGTAATTTGGCGTATAATGTGCAGATTATAAAGATTTTGGGTATAGTAGAGCATTTCGAGTGATTGTGCATTCATTTTAATTTATTTGAATAAAATAATCTATTTTTAAGTTCTTCATATAGTCCAAAATATGTTTATGAACTCACTTATTCAAAATGATTAGATTATACAATGTAATTATGCGTATAATGTGCAGAATATGCAGATTTTTGATATATTAGAGCATTTCGAGGGATTGTGTTTTGTTTTTAAGTCATTGGACACAATAATATATATTTAAGCTCTTCAATAGTCTATAATATGTCTATAAACTCAGTTATTCAAAATTATTGGATTATATACTATAATTACGCGTATAATGTGCAGACTATGCAGATTCTGGGTATAGTAGAGCATTTCGAGCGATTGTGCATTTAATAAGTCATTCGATCAAAATAATCTATATTTAATCTCTTTATATTCTCCTGAATTTGTTTATGAACTCACTTATTCCAAATGATTGGATTATATACCGTGATTAAGCGTGCGCAAATTATGCAGATTCTGAGTATATTAGAGTATTTCGAGTGATTTTGGATTTATTCTAAGTCATTTTATTATAATAAAATATATTTAAGCTCTTCATATAGTCCAAAACATGTTTATGAACTTATTCAAAAAGATTGGATTATACACTGTGATTATTTGTATAACGTGCAAATTATGCAGATTCTAGGTATATTAAAGTATTTGAAGCGATTGTGGATTCAATTTAAGCCATTTAACTACAATAAAATATATTTAAGCTCTTCATATAGTCCAAATATGTTTATGAACTTATTCAAAATGATTGGATTATACATTGTTATTACGTGTATAATGTGCAGATTATGCAGATTCTGGATATATTAAAGAATTTCGAGCGATTGGGCATTCATTTTAAGTCATTTAAACACAATAATCTATATTTGAACTCTTAAAGTAGTCTAGAATATGTTTATGAACTCAGTTATTCAAAATTATTTCATTATACAATTTAATTTCGCGTATAATGTGCATATTTTGCAAATTCTGGGTATATTAGAGCATTTCGAGCGATTGTGCAATCATTTTAAGTCATTTGATGACAATTATCTATATTTGAGCTCTCCAAATAGAGTCCAGAATATGTTTATGGATTCACTTATTCAAAATAATTGGATTATACACTGTGATTATGCATATATTGTACAGATTATGCAGATTCTGGGTATATTAAAGCATTTCGAGAGATTGTGCTTTTATTTTTAGTCATTTGATCACAATAATCTATATTTAAGCTCTTCATATAGTCTATAATATGTTTGTGAACTCACATGTTTAAAATGATTGGATTATACACTGTAATTATGCGTATAATGTGCAGATTATGCAGATTCTCGGTACATTAGAGCATTTTGAGAGATTGTCCTTTGATTTTTAGTCATTTGATCACAATAATCTATATTTAACCTCTTCAAATAGTCTAGAATATGTTTCTGAACACAGTTATTCATAATTATTGGATTATACACTGTAGTTACGCGTATAATATGCAGATTATGCATATTCTAGGTATATTAAAACGTTTCGAGGGATTTTGCTTTGATTTTAACTTTTTAAGTCATTTGATCACAATAATCTTTATTTAAGCTGTTCAAATAGTCTAGAATTTATCTATAAACTAAATTATTCAAAATTATTGGATTATATACTGTAATTACGCGTATAATGTGTAGATTATGCATATTCTGGATATAGTAGAGTATTTCAAGCGATTGTGCATTCAATTTAAGTCATTCGATCTCAAAAATCGTATAGTCCAGAATGTTTTTATGAACTCACTTATTCCAAATGATTGGATTATACCCTGTGATTAAGCGTATAATGTGCAAATTATGCAGATTCTGGGTAAATTAGTGTATTTCGAGCGATTGTGCATACGTTTTAAGTCATTTGATCACGATAACTATATTTAAGCTCTTCATATAGCCTAGAGTATGTTTATGAACTCACTTATTCGAAATGATTGGACTATATACTGTAATTAAGCAAATTATTTTGCACATTATGTAGATTCTGTATATATTAGAGCATGTTGATCAATCGTGCATTCATTTTAAGTCATTTGATCACAATAAAATATATTAAGCTCTTCATATAGTCCAAAATATGTTTACCAACTTACTCATTCAAAATGATTGGATTATACACTGTAATTTTCGCATATAATGCAGATTATGCAGATTCTGGGTACAGTAGAGCATTCCCAGATATTATGCATTCAATTTAATTCATTTGGACACAATAATCTATATTTAAGCTCTTCCAATATTCTAGAATATGTTTATAAACTCAGTTATTCAAAATTATTTCATTATAGACTTTAATTTCGCGTATAATGTTCAGATTATGCAAATTCTTGGTATATTAGAGCATTTCGAGCGATTGTGCATTTATTTTAAGACATTTGATCACAATATTTAAGACTTTCTTAGAGTCCAGAATATGTTTATGAATTCAATTATTCAAAATGATTGGATTGTACACTGTGATTACACGTATATTGTCAGATTATGCAGTTTATGGGTATATTAGAACATTTTGAGAGATTGTGCTTTGAATTTTAGTCATTTGATCACAATAATTTATATTTAAGCTCCTTATATGGTCTAGAATATGTTTATGAGTTCACATATTCAAAATGATTAAATTATACACTGTAATTAAGCGTATAATGTGCAGATTATGCTGATTCTGGTATATTATAGCATTCCCAGAGATTGTGCTTTGATTTTTAGTCATTTGATCACAATAATTATATTTAAGCACTTCATATAGTCTAGAATATGTTTATGAACTAACATATTCAAAATGATTGGGTTATACAGTGTAATTACGCGTATAATATACAGAATGTGCAGATTCTGGGTATATTAGAGCATTTCGAGTGATTGTTCATTAATTTTAAGCCATTTCATCACAATAATCTGTAAGTGCTACAACAATTCTAGAATGCGAAAATAACCCAAAATCGTAAAATACCTCGTGCCATCGCTAATCGAAATCGAGTGTTGAGTGGATGAACTTGAAACCAGCAAGCCATGTGTGTCTCCTTCTTATCTCCTGCAATCTGCAAAGACTCTTTAGCGAGAAGGCACTACAGAACCGTTCAGACTTCCCGTGACTCGATGGTGTACTCGGGGAATGACGGTCCTGACTTGTTTCCCTCTCTCTCCTTATATTCTCTCTCTCTTGCTCTCTAATCAATAGAGGAACTGAAAGAATGCCAAAGCCTTACTGTACTCCATCATAACAATGGCTTATATAGGGGTTCTAAACACTCAGAGGGCGCATACAGTGGATCTGAACAAAGGGTGCGATGATCAGAATGTTCTGTCCAGATTCAGTGTCCCAACGGTTGCGACCCGCTAGACGACGTTTTGGACAAAATACTACATTCTCCCACTTGAGCTTACATCCTTTGTATGCACAATCCCCTCTGTTTTCCTTATGCCAAATGATCGAGACATAATACATGAACTAAGGCAGTAAGTCATCATTATCGTTATTAGTGCTAAAAGCAACTAATAAATGCGAATATTACTTTCCATAATCACAATGTACTATATAACTATCAATTCAGCCCTTTATGTGATTAGAATACAACCTTTATGAATAAACCCGACGTTTATTCCAAATCAGTCTTTATGATGTAATTCTCAACCTTATGATCAAATATATATTCCATATATGCGCGCAACCAACTGAGAAAAAACATCTATACTCTTATGAAGAGTTTATACACAATCGTACGATTAATATTAACCATAGGATCAATTCCTATATATACCCGCTACATGATCTTTGAATTCCTTTAGCTGCAGTATTTATTCAAAGAATCGGTCAGCTTCTATTCTGTATGAACACCTTTAATAACCACTTAATTCTTCTTAATGCGCTCTTTCAAAGTCAAATACTTAATGTCAATAGCTCGACCTTTACCTTTATTATTCTTGACTAGAAAGACTGCAACAGAATTATCATACAGAATCCTTAATGACTTAGATATAAAATCCACGACTCTAAGTCTCACAATAAAACTCTTCAAACACCATCGAGGGTAATCTCAAAACACACAACAAACTATACTTTATGTTGAACTAACGAACAATGTCAGTTAGACATTTCTTTATGACACAATTTCACTGGTTAACATGTATTCTTAATTTGATTTACTAAAATCAACACAACCAGTTTGTCTACTAAAATAACTTCAACATATCAATCTGTTGAGACATAAGCATATTATCTTAAGTACCTTAAAGATATATCATTACTTTCTTAGCAATTTAACTGTGGTCTATCCCCTAATTATTATGATATCAGTCCAAATATTCAAATGGCAAAAGCTATGTCAGTTCTTGTGCACAAATCTGATCATACTTTATGCTTTAAAATTGCCTAAATACTTGAAGTATTTATTATTTGTTCCCTTTCTAAGTTATACTGAGGATACTGATTCACAATGAATCTACCACCTATTTTAACAGGTACTGGACGGAATACATTTTCTTCCAGAATCTTTCTAATACCTTATTGATATATGCTTGTTGAGATAAATCAAGAATATCTTGATTCCTATCTACATGGGCCTTGATGCCTATCACAAACAAAACTTCAGTCATATCCTTCATATCAATATTTTAGAAAGAAATTATTTCACCCTATATAACTATCTTTTATCATTAGTTACAAGTATAACATTCTCTATATATAAAACAAGTAAATAAAATCAACTCCCACTAATCTTCTGATATATGCATCAGTTCATCTTATATTTCTTCAAACCGTATGAAGAAATAACCTTATGAAACTATTAATACCATTAGTGAAATACTTGTTTTAATTCTTATATAGAATACTTTAACTTGCTAACTAAATACTTATTACCTCAAATAAAGAAATTTTATGATTATTTAATATAACCATCTCCTTAGATCACCATTAACAATTGCAACATTTATTTTTATCTGATGTAACTCAAAACCAGAATGAGTTATTAATGCCATAATCATATGAAGTGAATCTTTCTTTAATACATGAGAGAAAATCTTTATGTAATTCACTACTTCTTTTCAATGAACCACTGGTGACAAGTCTAACTTTGTATTACTTCATGTTAACTTTGTATTACTTTATGTTAACTTATGAATCCCTTTTGGTTTTAAGAAATCCGTTACAACCAATAGGTTAAAACCATAAGTAACTTACCCAATTCTAGACTCAATTACACACCATTGATTCAAACTGATTTTACTTGGCATTATTCCGTAATATGGACTCATCGCAATTCATTATCTTGAAAATGTAACAGATTATGCTCAGCACTTATATCTTTATAAGAGTCTTGTAGGTAAACTACGTTACAATACTAGGGATAACCGACCTTATCCTTTATTAGATCACCTTAATATTGAATCTTAAAATTCAACTTGATCTATTATTGTATTATATGCCGGTTAACAAATGTCAATAATTCGATCATCAATATTCAGTGATCCTTAATGAATACCATCCAATTATGTATTAGAGAGAATTTCCGTATGATCTAAAACAGATCACTCCCACTAATCTGAACATTCTCTAGAACTTAAATATTTCTAATTCAAATCCTAGTCATATTTCTAATCTCTATACCATTAACTGACTTCACAATCTTTATTTGCTTACCGCATTGTTTCTCTACTTCCGTCTCAATAGGTATGTAGAAATACATATATTGTGAATAATCATCATTTAAAGAGATAAATGCAGGCTACACGCTTGATGCCGGCTAGTCGTTTTCTTGTTAATCATATCTCAACCATATGAACACTCTCAACTTTATCCATAATATGTTTATTCTCCTATTAAACACATATGGTCAAAAACACCAAACTGACCATTTATCTTTATATGTGTTATAACCTTATAGGAAATCTTGATAAGACTATATTAAACTGGACAAGTATTCAAAATAAAATATACAAGTAATGACTCACAAATATTATATAGACTCTTTTGTTGAACAAATATATTCCTCATTTTCATTATGTGCTCTCGCACCTATAATGGTAATAAGCCTAAAAGATAAACTTTTATGACGAGTATTATTACATTAGCCTTAACCTAAGAGGCCAACTACTCATCTAATGTCTTATGTAAGAACTTTACATTAATATGCATATCAACCAAATCACTATACATTGAAAGAACTTATTCTTTATAAACATGAAACATAAGTAGTTAAACTGCTCCCACTGTTCATTATAACTTATGTTCATAAGTTCAACCTCAAAAGTGGATCCTACTGGTTGATAAATTTAATATTCTTACAACTATAATGAAGGAGAGCAGTATCCTACTAGACCCTATAACTATTATCCTCAACCCAGGAACTTTGACACTTATCATTTCTAAAGGGAATATGCTATCCTTATGAAACTAGAACCGATACATGCTTATCTTTATGTTGAGACTTAACTTTATACTTTAATTTACCAATGCAAACTAAGTGATGTATCTTTACGAGTCAATTCCTGCATAATATTACCTGTGGGCTAAATATCATGCTATAGCTCTTTATGTAATTAAACATTACATCTATATGAATCAATTTCTTGCACAATATTACTTGTGGACTAAATACTATGTTTTGATTCTCCATATGATATAACTAGTTAATTATATTCATATCCTTAATCCCTGTGGGCAAATTAAGTATTCATAATTTAACTATTATATCCTAATATATTAAGTTAGCTAAGTCAATAGTCCTGTGGGACGATACTAACTTCGTTAACTTAATCTATTACAATATTGTGTCCGTTTAATCCAAATGTGATTTTATAAACTTTATATATACATAACTTTAATCCAACTAAGGATGCTGTGGCTACTCCTTAATATATTAATATATATATTTATCACTAGACACAAGCTATGTCCTTTCTTCATAATGTGATTTATAAATACACTATATAATATATATACCTTAATGTAATTGAAGCTGCTGTGGCTACACTTCAATCAATTATCATATATTAATCACAAGACATATAACTTTGTTATCTATCACCAGTTGTAGAGGTCCGCTAAAACCACAAGTGGTTCGCTTGATACTTCAGCGGCCCGTTAAACCTTTAAGCGGTTCGCCTAGTCACACAACAATGCATCATGAACATACTATGGGTTTCAACAAATGAATCCATATGTAACTATTCATTTCAATAGATAATCGTCTATTTCCTTCACTGTTACAGACAGATATGTTTAAACACTAACCTAATGATCTAAACGAAACAAATCTTAAAGCAAACATATTACCTAGCGGCCCGTTAAAGACTCAAGCGGTCCGTTTAAAATGTCTGCATTCAAAGACTTAACCAGAACATAGATTATCTTATTATAATTATCTATATTTGAATAATTACCATATGCATAATTACTTGTCGTATCTTTTACAAATACAATTTGTGTATTAGTATGCCACATCTGTTGTTATTCAAGTTTGTTTAATCAATACAATACTTGTAGTGCTAATACTAATAGAGTACCCGATAGTATGATGGTCTGTGGACTGCATCAAACTTTACTACTATAGTATATTCAAGCATATCAGTATTGACTAACCAATCTCCAACAAAAAAAAATGCAAACCATCTTTATACAAATTCAGTATTTTGACAAATTGTGACTATCCTATAGATTTCCATGATAATTAAGTAATCTACAATGCCTAACTAACAATAGAGAACCATAATATGTCTGATTATACCTTAATTTTCATCTTAAGATTCATTTCTGGACCAAACTCTATTGGAACGGGTCGTTCCAACTCCAAACGGATCGCCCCACACGAAAGGGTGCGTCCAAAGTACATCCAGAAACTTTCTGACAGCCTGAACACTTTCTGGTAAACTGACAATAACTTTCTCTGTACTTAATCGTTTTCTGTGTTTTTGGTCATTATAGAAACTAGATTCAAAGATCTTTTCAATGACGCAAGTTTCATCAAAAACAAGTTTACAGATCAAAAGCTATGCCGCTCGAAATACAGACTATCACAGACGAAACCCGACAAACTGTCAGAATGACCTATCTTGCAGACAGTATATCTCACTCATACTTTATCGGAATTTTACAAATTTACACTCTATGGAAAGATATCTGAAATATCTACATCCCAGTAAAATTTCATGCAAAACCGAATTACCAATTGAGAGAAATCTGGCCCGCAATACTGAAAGGTCAGAAAATTCAGAATCGCGACTGTCTGACCTCTACTAGTTGCAACTTGATTATCTCACTGTATACCCACTGGATTTTCATGATGTTGGTCTCGCTGGAAAGTAGACTCATAGATCTTTCCAATCCCGAAAACCTCACTCAAATTGGATAAGCGGATTTTGAGATATTGCTCCACGAATTCAGACAATCAATGAAAATCAGACAAAACTTAATCCACTCAACACTTACAACAGAATTTCTTACAAACCGTTATGAAATTCCATTTCAATAAAGGCAATCCAGCGGCATAACCCGCTCTGATACCAACTGTAAGTGCTACAACAATTCTAGAATGCGAAAATAACCCAAAATCGTAAAATACCTCGTGCCATCGCTAATCGAAATCGAGTGTTGAGTGGATGAACTTGAAACCAGCAAGCCATGTGTGTCTCCTTCTTATCTCCTGCAATCTGCAAAGACTCTTTAGCGAGAAGGCACTACAGAACCGTTCAGACTTCCCGTGACTCGATGGTGTACTCGGGGAATGACGGTCCTGACTTGTTTCCCTCTCTCTCCTTATATTCTCTCTCTCTTGCTCTCTAATCAATAGAGGAACTGAAAGAATGCCAAAGCCTTACTGTACTCCATCATAACAATGGCTTATATAGGGGTTCTAAACACTCAGAGGGCGCATACAGTGGATCTGAACAAAGGGTGCGATGATCAGACTGTTCTGTCCAGATTCAGTGTCCCAACGGTTGCGACCCGCTAGACGACGTTTTGGACAAAATACTACATAATCTATATTGGAGCTCTTCATAGAGTCCAGAATATGTTTATCAACTCAATTATTCAATATGATTGGATTATACAATGTAATTACGCGTATAATGTGCAGATTATGCAGATTCTAGATATAGTACAGACTTTTGAGCGATTTTGCGTTGATTTTAAGAAATTTGATCAAAATATTCTATGTTTAAGATCTTAATACAGTCAATAATGACCTCGCTTATTCAAAATGATTGAAATATACACTATACTTCCAAGTATAATGTTCAGATTATGCAGATTCTAGGTATATTAGAGCATTCCGAGCGATTTTGCATTCATTTTAAGTCATTTGATCACATTAATCTATATTTAAGCTCTTCAAATAGTCAAGAATATGTTTCTGAACTCAGTTATTCATAATTGTTGGATTATACACTGTAATCACGCGTATAATGTGCGAATTATGCTGATTCTGGTTATATTAGAGAATTTCGAGATATTGTGCATTGAATTTTAGTTATTTGATCAGAATAGTTATATTTAAGCTCTTCATATAGTCTGGAATATGATTATGAACTCACATATTCAAAATGATTGGATTATACACTGTAATTATGCATATAATTATAAAGATTATGTAGATTCTGTATATATTAGAGCATTTCGAGCGATTGTGCATTCATTTTAAGTCATTTGATCACAATAATCTATATTTAAGCTTTTCAAAAGAACTCACTTATTCAAAATGATTGGATTATACAATGATTACGCGTATAATGTGCAGATCATGCAGATCTGGGTACATTAGAGCATTTCAAGCGATTGTGCATTCATTTTAAGTCATTTCAACACAATAATCTATATTTAAGCTCTTTATATGGTCTACATATTATTATGAACTCACTTATTCAAAATGATTGGATTCTACACTATAATTAAGCGTATAATTTGCAGATTATGCAGATTCTAAGTATATTAGAGCATTCCGAGCGATTATGCATTCATTGTAAGTTATTTTATCACAATAATCTATATTTAAGCTCTTCATACAGTCCAAAATATCTTTATAAACTCACTTATCCATAATGATTGGATTATACACTGTGATGACGCGTATAATGTGCAGATTATGCAGATTTTGGGTATATTAGAGCATTTTCAGCGATTGTGCATACATTTTAAGTCATTTGATCACAATAATCTATATTTAATCTCTTCATAGAGTCAAGAATATGTTTATCAACTCTCTTATTCAAAATAATTAGATTATACACTGTACTTACGCGTATAATTTGTAGATTATGCCGATTCTGGGTATATATGAGAATTTCGAGCGGTTGTGTATTCATTTTAATTCATCTGATCACAATAATCTATATTTAGAGTCTTCAAATAGTCTAGAATATGTTTATGAACAAATTTATTCAAAATGATTTGATTATACACTTTAATTTCTCGTATAATGTGCAGATTATGCGAATTCTGAGTATATAAGAGCATTTCGTGCGATTGTGCATTCATTTTAAGTCTTTTTTTAGATAACTTGACAGTGGCTGTCAAGGAAAGAAAAGAAAAGAAGAAAAAATAAAAATAAAAACCCTAAACAAGCACCTAAAGAAAAGAAACTGGAGAAATTTAGCAGTGTTTGAGATAAGAATTCGCTTCTCCTATGATCCAATCCCTCACTTGGCTCAATAGTCGTATTTGACTTCGGAAGCACCGTTTAAATTTAGCAGTGCATTCATTTTAAGTCATTTGATAACAATAATCTATATTTAAGCTGTCATATAGTCCAGAATATGTTTATAAACTCACTTATTCATAATTATTGGATTATACACTATGATTACGCTTATAATGTGCAAATTATGCAGATTCTGGATATATTAGAGCATTTCGAGCAATTGTGCATTGATTTTAAGATATATTATCAAAATAATCTTTATTTAAAATCTTCATATGGTCTATAATTTTTTTATGAACTCACTAATTCAAAATAATTGGATTATACACTGTAATTTTCCGTATATTGTGCAGATTATGAAGATTATGAGTACAGTAGAGCATTTCGAGTGATTGTGCATTCATTTTCAGTTATTTGATTATAATAATCAATGTTTAAGCTCTTCATGTAGTCCAAAATACGTTTATGAACTCACTTATTTAAAATTATTGGAGCATAAATTATTATGATTATCCAAAATACACTGTGCTTGCGTATGTATAAATTATTCAGATTCTGGGTATATTTAGAGCATTTCGCCCGATTGTGCATTCATTTTAAGTCATGTTGATCATAATAATCTATATTTAAACTCTTCATAGAGTCCAGAATATATATATAAATTTACTTATTCAAAATAATTAGATTATACACTGTAGTTATGCGTATAATTTGTAGATTATGCCAATTCTGGGCATATTTGAGCATTTTGAGTGGTTGTGTTTTTTCATTTTAATTTATCTGATCACAATAATCTATATTTAACCTCTTCAAATTGTCTAGAATATGTTTATGAACTCAGTTATTCAAAATGATTTGATTATACACTTTAATTTTCGCTTATAATGTGCAGATTATGCAAATTCTGGGTATATTAAAGCATTTCGAGCTATTGTGCATTCATTTTAAGTCATTTGTTCACAATAATCTATATTTAAGCTCCTCATATAGTCTAGAATATGTTTATGAACTCATTTACTCATAATGATTGGATTATACACAGTGGTTACGTGTATAATGTGCAGATTATGAAGATTCTGAGTATATTAGAGCATTTCGAGCGATTGTGCATTGATTTTAAGACATTTTATCAAAATAATCTATATTTAAGCTCTTCAAATTGTCTACAATATGTTTATGAACTCATTTATTCAAAATTATTTGATTATACACTTTAATTCCGCGTGTAATGTGTAGAATATTCAGATTCTAGGTATGCTTGTGCATTCCGAGCGATTGTGCATTCTTTATAAGTCATTTGATCAAAATAATCAATATTTAAGCACTTCATATAGTCCAGAATATGTTTATAAACACACTTATTCATAATAATAGGATTATACACTATTATTACGCATATAATGTGCAAATTATGAAGATTCTTGGTATATTAGAGCATTTCGAGCAATTGTGCATTGATTTTAAGATATTTTTATCAAAATAATCTTTATTTAATATCTTCATATAGTCTATAATTTTTTTACGAACTCACTTATTCAAAATGATTGGATTATACACAGTAATTTCGCGTATAATGTGCAGATTATGAAGATTTTTGGTATAGTAGAGCATTTCGAGTGATTATGCATTATTTTTCAAGTTATTTAATTACAAAAATCTATATTTAATTTCTTCATATAGTAAAAAATATGTTTATGAACTCACTTTTTCAAAATGATTGGATTATACACTGTCATTACGCGTATTTATAGATTTTGGAAATTCTGTGTATATTAGAGCATTTCGAGAGTTTGTGCTTTGATTTTTAGTCATTTGATCACAATAATCTATATTTAAGGTGTTCATATAGTCTAGGATATGTTTATGAACTCACATATTCAAAATAATTGGATTATACACTGTAATTACTCTTATAATTTGTAGATTATGCAGATTCTGGGTATATTAGAGCATTTCGATCGATGGTGCATTCATTTTAAGTCATTTGATCACTATAATCTATATTTAAGATCTTCATAGAGTCCAAAATTTGTAAATCAACTCTCTTATTAAAAAATATTGGATTATACAATTTAATTATGCGTACAATGTGCAGATTATGCAGATTCTAGGTATATTAGATCATTCCAAGCGATTGTGCATTCATTTTAAGTTATTTGATCACAATAATCTATATTTAAGCTCCTCATATAGTCTAGAATATGTTTATGAACTCACTTATTTATAATTATTGGATTATACACTTTGATTACGTGTTTAATGTGCAGATGATGCAGATTCTGTGTATATTAGAGCATTTCGAGTGATTGTGCATTGATTTTAAGACATTTTATCAAAATAATATTTTGATAAAATATTTTAATGAACTCAGTTATTCAAAATGATTGGATTATAGACTGTAATTACGAGTATAATGTGCATATTATGCAGATTCTGAGTACATTGAAGCATTTCGACCGATTGTGTTTTGATTTTAAGACATTTTATCGATATAATCAATATTGAAGATCTTCAAATAGTTTAGAATATGTTTATGAACTCATTTATTCAAAATTATTTGATTATACACTTTAATTTCGCTTATAATGTGCAGATTATTCAGATTCTAGGTATATTAGTGCATTCCGAGCGATTCTGCATTCATGTTAAGTCATTTGATCATAATAATCATTATTTACTTCCAGAATATGTTTATAAACTCACTTATTCATAATGATTGGATTATACACTGTTATTACGCATATAATGTGCAAATTATGCAGATTCTGGGTATAGTAGAGCATTTCGAGTGATTGTGCATTCATTTTTAGTCATTTGATTACAATAATTTATATTTAAGCTCTTCATGTAGTACAAAATATGTTTATGAACTTACTTATAAAATGATTGGATTATACACTGTCCTTGCGTATGTACAGATTATGCAGATTCGGGGTATAATAGAGCATTTTGAGAGATTCAGTTTTGATTTTTAGTCATTTTATCACAATAATCTATATTTGAGCTCTTCATATAGTCTAAAATATGTTTACGAACTCAGATATTCAAAATGATTGGATTTTACACTGTAATTTCGCTTATAATGTGATGATTATTAAGATTTTGGCTATATTAGAGCATTTCGACCGATTGTGCATTCATTTTAAGTTATTTGATCACAATAAGGTCTATTTAAGATCTTCATAGAGTCCAGAATATTTTAACTCACTTATTCAAAAAGATTGGATTATACACTGTAATTACGCGTATAATGTGCAGATTATGCAGATTCTAAATATATTAGAGCATTCCGAGAGATAATGCATTTATTTTAAGTCCTTTGATCACAATAATCTATATTTGACCTCTTCAAATAGTTTACAATAGTTTATGAAATCATTCATAATGATTGGATTATACGCTGTATTATTCTTATAATGTGCAGATTATGCAGATTCTGGGTATATTGGAACTTTATGAGCGTTTGTGCATTCATTTTAAATCATTTGATCGTAATAATCTATATTTGAGATCTTCATAGAGTCCAGAATGTGTTAATCAACTCACTCTTTAACTTTGTGTATAATGTGCAGATTATTCAGATTCTAGGTATATTAGTGCATTCCGAGCGATTGTGCATTCATTTTAAGTTATTTGATCACAATATTCAATATTTAAGCTCTACATATAGTCCAGAATATGTTTATAAACTAACCTATTCATAATGATTGGATTATACACTGTGATGACGCGTATAACGTGCAGATTATCCAGATTTTGGGTATATTAGAGCATTTCGAGCAATTATGCATAGATTTTAAGATATTTTATCAAATTAATCTTTATTTAAGATCTTCATATAGTCTATAATTTTTTTATGAACTCACTTATTCAAAATGATTGGATTATACACTGTAATTTCGCGTATAATGCACAGATTATGAAGATTTTTGGTATAGTAGAGCATTTCGAGTGATTATGCATTCATTTTTATGTCATTTAATAACAATAATCTATATTTAAGATCTTTATATAGTCCAAAATATGTTTATTAACTCACTTATTCAAAATGATTGGATAATACACTATCATTACACGTATGTACAGATTTTGCAAATTCTGTGTATATTAGAGCATTTCGAGAGATTGTGCTTTGATTTTTAGTCATTTGATCACAATAATCTATATTTAAGCTCTTCATATAGTCTAGAATATGTTTATGAACTCACTTATTAAAAATGATTGGATTATACACTGTAATTACTCTTATAATGTGCACATTATGCAGATTCTGGGTATATTAGAGCATTTCGATCGATTGTGCATTCATTTTAAGTCATTTGATTATAATGATCTATATTTAAGATCTTCATAGAGTCCAAAATTTGTAAATCAACTCTCTTATTCAAAAAGATTAGAATATACACTTTAATTACGCGTATAATATGCAGATTATGCAGATTCTTGGTATATTAGAGCATTCCAAGCGATTGTGCATTCATTTTAAGTCATTTAATCACAATTATCTATATTTAAGCTCCTCATATATTCTAGAATATATTTATGAACTCACTTATTCATAATTATAGGATTATACACCGTGATTACGTGTACAATGTGCAGATAATGCAGATTCTGAGTATATTAGAGCGTTTCGAGCGATTGTGCATTGATTTTAAGTCATTTTATCACAATAATCTATATTTAAGATATTCATATAGTCTATAATATTTTAATGAACTCAGTTATTCAAAAATGATTGGATTATAGACTGTGATTACGCGTATAACTTGCAAATTATGCAGATTCTGAGTACATTAGAGCATTTCGAGCGATTGTGTTTTGATTTTAAGACATTTTATGAAAGTAATCTATATTTAAGCTCTTCAAATAATCTAGAATATGTTTATGAACTCCTTTATTCAAAATTATTTGATTATACACTTTAATTTTCTCATATAATGTGCAGATTATTCAGATTCTAGGTATATTAGTTCATTCCGAGCGATTGTCCATCCATTTTAAGTCATTTGATCATAATAATCAATATTTATTCTCTTCATATAATCCAGAATATGTTTATAAACTTACTTATTCATAATGATTGGATTATACACTGTGATTACGTGTATAATGTGCAAATTATGCAGATTCTGGGTATAGTTGAGCATTTTGAGTGATTGTGCATTCATTTTTAGTCATTTGATTACAATAATCTACATTTAAGCTCTTTATATAGTCCAAAATATGTTTATGAACTCATTCAAAATGATTGGATTATACACTGTCCTTGCGTATGTACAGATTATGCAGATTCGGGGTATATTAGAGTATTTTGAGAGATTCCGCTTTGATTTTTAGTCATTTTATCACAATAATCTATATTTAAGCTTTTAATATAGTCTAGAATTTGTTCACAAACTCAGATATTCAAAATGATTGGATTTTACACTGTAATTACGCTTATAATGTGAAGATTATTCAGATTCTGGGTATATTAGAGCATTTCGACCGATTGTGTATTCATTTTAAGTTATTTGATCACAATAAGCTCTATTAGAGATCTTCATAGAGTCCATAATATGTTAATCAACTCAGTTATTCAAAAAGATTGGATTATACACTGCAACTACGCGTATAATGTGCAGATTATGCAGATTCTAGGTATATTAGAGCATTCTGAGAGATAGTGCATTTCTTTTAAGTCATTCCATCACAATAATCTTTATTTGACCTCTTCATATAGTCTAGAATATGTTTATGAACTCATCCATAATGATTGGATTATACACTGTAATTACTCTTATAATGTGCAGATTATGTAGATTCTGGGTCTATTAGAGCATTTCCAACGATTATGCATTCATTTTAACTCATTTGATCGCAATAATCTATATTTAAGAACTTCATAGAGTCCAGAATATTTTAATCAACTCACTCATTCAAAAATTTTGGATTGTACACTGTAATTACGCATATAATGAGCAGATTATGCAGATTATAGGTAAATTAGAGCATTCCGAACGATTATGCATTCATTTTAAGTCATATGACCACAATAATCTATATTTAAGATCTTCATATAGTCTAGAATATGTTTGTGAACTCACTTATTCATAATGATTTGATTATATACTGTGATTACGCTTATCATGTGCAGTTTATGCAGATTGTGAGAGTATATTAGAGCATTTCGAACGATTTTGCTTGATTTTAAGACATACCATAATAATCTATATTTAAGCTCTTCAAATAGTCTAAAATATGTTTATGAACTCCTTTATTCAAAATTATTTGATTATACTCTTTAATTTCGTGTATAATGTGCAGATTATTTAGATTTTAGGTATATTAGTGCATTCCGAGCGTTTGTGCATTCATTTTAAGTTATTTGATCACTATAATCAATATTAAAACTCTTCATATAATCCAGAATATGTTTATAAACTCACTAATTCATAATGATTGGATTATACACTGTGATGACATGTATATTGTGCAGATTATGCAGATTCTGGGTATATTAGAGCATTTCGAGCAATGGTGCATTGTTTTTAAGATATTTTATCAAAGTAATCTTTATTTAGATCTTCATATAGTCTATATTTTTTTTATGAACTCACTTATTCAAAATGATTGTATTATACAATGTAAATTCGCGTATAATGTGCATATTATGAAGATTTTTGGTATAGTAGAGCGTTTCGGACGATTATGCATTCATTTTAGGTCATTTAATTATAATAATCTATATTTAAACTCTTTATATAGTCCAAGATATTTTTATGAACTCACTTATTCAAAATGATTGGATTATACGCTGTCATTACGTGTATGTACAGATTATGCAGATTCTGGGTATATTAGAACATTTCGCGAGATTGTGCTTTCATTTTAGTCATGTGATCACAATAATCTATATTTATGTTCTTCATATAGTCTAGAATATGTTTATGAACTCACATATTCAAAATGATTGGATTATACACTTTAATTACGCTTATAATGTGCAGATTATGCATATTCTGGATATATTAGAGCATTTCGAGCGATTGTGCATTAATTTTAAGTCATATAGATTATTGTGGACAAATGACTCCAAATGATTCTATAATCACTTAAAAATCCTCTGATCATTCTTAGAATAATCTTAATTTGGGCTTTATATGTATATTTTATAAGAATAAACTTATTTTGAATAAGTAAAATCTAAATTATATTTTAGATTATATAAAGAGTTTAAATATAGATTTTTGTGATCAAATGACTTCAAATGATCTAGAATCATTTGAAATGCTCAAATGGTGCCCAATTTGCACATTATATGTGTATTTTCTTAAAGTATAATGTAATATTTCTAATGAGTGATATCTGAATTATATTTTAGGCCATATGAAGAGCTCAAATATAGATTATAATGATCAAAGACTTCGTTATATTCTAGATTTCAATATGAAAATTATATTTAACGATTGGGATCGGTCGTTAGAGGTTCAAAATTCAAGAAAGAACGCATTGGACGGGACCCTCGTGTCCAATGCATTTTACATTAGCCTTATTCTAATTTATTCTTAAAAAAAAAACCCATTAATTCAGATGTAGAATTTCAATTTTATCTTTGGAGAAAAAAATGGTACATATTCTATTTTCATTTTCAATTGAATAAATGATTTCTTTTTTAATTGCAAATATAAATATTTAAATATAAAATTAATAAATCAATAAAAATGTCAAAATATTTGTACAACTCTTATTTATCAGCTATATAATAATTAATTACTTGATAATCCTCCCCCCGTTTGCCAAGCGAATACCTTTTGTTTTTTATAGCACTGTATTGCAAATTGTTGGACCATACATTATAACTACTCAAAGTTATTTCGTAACGTAGAATATTTGTTGGAGAATGTTACCGTCGGTGACGGACTCATTCTAAATTATAGGCTATGCAATGCAGCGGTGAAGTACTAGGGATTTCCGCTATATTCTTTTTATAGGTTATTAAACACTAGCAGATTGCAGCAGAGCACAGCATATTGATAGTCATATTTGGAGACTTAACGCTGACTGGTGCAAACATCAATAAAAATGATCGATGGAAGAATGAAAGGGCGCTGTTATGTTGTGGTTTTTTTATTCACCAACAACCAAAATTTGTGCATACCAACAACGTGAAACGGTTTCAAAGCTTTCTCAAATTCTACATGCGGCGGCATTATGATCATAAAATTCGCCCCTATAAATTGTAAAAATCCAACTACAAACATAAAAAAAGCTAATTCAAAAAATACATTTTTGCCAAGGTTCTAAGAACCATAAGCATCTTTAACTAGAGGAACTCTTCCTTGCTGCGTATACTCGATAGGCAGCCACTCCTACAACTGCAACTGCTGCTCCGACTATTACGTCCAAAAGATACAAAAATAATACAAATTAACATTTTATGGTGATAGAGATACTTATATGAAGATATATCAAGGATTCACCCAAAAAAGATAATAAAAAATTGAGCAATAACTTTAATCAAGATACTTATGTAAACGTGAACAAATAATTGTCCACTTTGGACATTGTAATAATTGGATACTGGTTAAAATATCCTCCAAAACCAATAGTAATTGGTACACAATGGTAGTTATACTACAATAAGGACACTATTTGCTAGCTTATCAATTATTAAATATCAGAGTCCACAGGTACTAAATAACCTTCCAAACACCAAAATAACCCTAATAGCATAATGAGGTACTTATAACAAAACAATTTAGTATTATAATGGGTCAAAGAAGGCATTTGTATATTTATAAGGTATATTGACTACTTAATTTAAGTTAAAAGGAAAGGAGGAAGAGCTGAAGGTGCAAGTGCCAAAACAATTGCAAAATATAGTTATTAACCAACAAGCATCAAAAGGGATAATGGAAAAATATATGAAAAATAGTACCTGAAACGACCATGAGGGAGCGGTTAACAAGGCGGCGGTATTGCTTGCGGGTCTTACCAGCCTCAGTTTCAGGAATGCTCAGGTGAGGGGTCTGAGCTGCACTCACTATCTTACGAAAGATATTATTTATATCACCCAATTTCATGCTGACAGGTGTCGGAGTTTCAATCCCCATATCCTGGCTTACCTGTATCAACCAAACAATTGAGCTATAAAGTAAGAAATTCATTTCTAGGGTTATCAAGATGTCAGCCTAGGCCGTTTGAACACAACCATCAAGCAGGCCGTTGGAAGGAAGTCTGAATTTTGGCCCCTTTGAAACAGGTCCACAAAATTTTAAATTTTATTTTCAATAATTGCTCCATCATTAGGGTTTTGCAAACATCAGTTCATGATTTCTTTTTGCCATGAACCAAAAAAGGAAAGAAAAAGAAAAAAAGCTTGTTGATATTTGCTTCAATAGGTCTACCCCTATTTTCAGTCAATGGATATAGTCCCAATTGAGCTGAGACGTTGGGGAAATAAATTTTAAACAGAAAAAAAAAATTCAGAAGCCTATTAAAAATGAAGAGGAAATAATTTAGGTCTTCAGGGGTGATAAACCAAAGTAAAAGTTTGGGAACTTATTTAGCCAAGTATGCTAGCACCATTGACAAATCTAGTATGCTTGAAGGTGGTATATTCTCATCATCAAATATAAATGATTTTTACATGTTATTACAAGTGTTAACAGCCAACAATTAACAACATTGCATACGAAACCTACTATTCATGAGATTTGCAAATGATGCTAAACAACACTAAGTTGTTCTGAAAAATTGACCAATAAAAGTGACTCGTTATCTTAATCCAGTGTAAAAGCTGTATTCTGTAATCTACTGCCAATTTAGACCTCACTTGCAATAAGCTATTTTTATATATGCTCGAATGAAAGAAAGAAAGAAGATTAATGAGTTATGTCTGGTATATAAAAAGAAGATTTTTTTCTATTAACTTTTGTTTCAACACTTCGGTCTATTTGCAATTAAACCCAAAAAGGGCATCAGGTGGCAGTTATATAGAAATAGCCAGGTAGCTTACAAAAATCAAAATTAATTTGACTGGTACAGTTTGAACCTACAGTAAAGCTAAATGATAAAGGTGAGAGAAGAAGCATACTCTTGTGGAATCCGCAATGGCCAAGGGATATGGGTCAAGATCGTCCTTGGCTGAAACAATGAGACATGGAACCTCATATCCGGTATTCTCACCATGGGCTGCCACCTGTACCAATAAGTCCTTTGCTCTTTTCCACGAACTCTCATCAGAACTATAAAGAAAAATTCCCAACACAAGGATATAGAGTACGAGTTAGTACTGAATAACTAATTCTTTTTTTTTTTAAAATATTTTCTTTGTTTGGCCTGAGATTATGCTTTTCATGAACCTACCTGTCAAAAACAAATACAGCAACATCACAACCAGCTAAGGACTCCTTGTCAGAAAGCATCATTTTCACATTATCCTCTGGTATTTCTCGCATTACCAACGTCTTTTTTACACCCTGCTAAATTTTATTTGGAATATTCTATTAGAACACAAGAGTAAGAAGCAAGTGGGAGATCACGCAAAATGACACATCTTACCCCTGGAAGATCAACTTCATTGGCAGCAATACGGACATTGGATGTTGGTGTATACCTTTCAACAAATGACCTGGACATGGAGATAGAGCAATGGTTGAATTGTCAAACTTTATATTTCATGTTTTTTCAGAAACTACACTCAACCTCTTAGTTTTATTACAAACATTGTAATATATATAATTACATATATATTCAGATTCATGAAAAATTGTTTCGCAGATTTGCAAAAACGTTTATAAATACTTTGGGTCTAATTTGCAAAAGAAGAATCCTTAATTGCCCCTCACAAATAGGGAATTTTATGGGGAAAAAGGACAGAACTTACTTTCCAATAAATGAATTAAGCAGTGCTGACTTTCCAGCATTCTTAGGGCCAAATACAAAGCACTGCAAAACATTACGATTTGTCTGCCTTTTTTTACGGTCCTGACGCCTTTTCCTTGTGATGTGGAATGCTGATGCAGCATCAGCAGTGTAACCAATGTAGATCAAATTTGCCAGGCTTGCAGCTGGATCCAGAAGCGTCATCATGGACCACTATAATCCAGTTATTAATCCAGAGTTCAGTTAGATGTACAAATAGACCACCAAATGCAAATACCAGAGAAGACAGAAACCATGGTAGTGGTTTTTACTTATTATTAATACATAAATGGCAGCACTGGACCACCAAAAATCAATCATAACTCTCTCTTTTCTTTGCCTGTTTGTTACTGCTTTTTTTAAGTATGCTCCAATTGCTTAAAGAAGCTCAACCATATTATCCTAGTCAGATAAATAACAAAGAAGCCGGAAATGAAAGGTCCCTGTAAATGCTAATAAATATGTAACTCAGTACCTATTAATAATGTCTGGTATGTTATTACCTGAGAAAGAAATCCTTTAACTGTCAAACCACCCAACACATTTTTCTCGGCCGCATCAGTGTAGGGGCCTTCAACAGCCCAGGGACTGGTACATGTACAAAAGAGTAAATTAGATTTCACAGTAATCAAATTGCAATCCAATTAAGCACCGCACTACATCTGTATTTCTTATTATATAATGGAGTAGGTTTGTATTGTGCTCCTGATGATGAATGCTATTTCCCCCTTTTCTACTTGTTATATCATGTCTTGTATTGGAAATACAAGGGTAAACCATGCAAAGCCAAAATATGTTTTCTGAAATCTTACTTTTCAGGTGCAGTAGAGAAAAGATCCTCAAGTTCTGCTGGCCGCAGAGTTCCATCCTAGATATTAATAAAAACAACTCAATTACTTGCAAATAATGAGATTAATCGAATAAACAGATCTTGAAATGAGATACTTGCAAAGTATCCATAAAACAACTAAGTATGCAGAGGGATTCCTAGATTGCATTGTAAGGATAAGCTACCAGGTACTTTTACCAAGGAGTAATTCTAAATAACAGACATTCCCTTTATATAAAGCTAACAAAATTAACACATCAATGCAATTGATAAGATAAATAGAAGTAAGAAAAGAGAACAAAAAGAGGTGACAAATCAAGCTTCTTATATTAGCACAAAACTGATCTATCAAATAAAGAAGGGCTTCAGCCATACATTGTCCATGTCATACATGAAGAAAGCTGATTTCAAGAACTCCAGGGCTTCATTTGTTAACTCTACAGTCTGCAAGACAAAAACTCATACAAGTCACTTCCATGGTTATCCAGTACAAGAACCTTCACCAATGTATATACATGTCTTGAAAAAAAAAATATAACCACACAAAATTGGTAGCACACTTCTCGAAAGCTTCTTCTCATAACAATACATATTGTGTGATTAAAAAATCTATGATACAGAACAAAATAATTTATGTTTATACTCAAAACTGGACAAAATAGAACCTCTACATATCTATCAGTCAAACAAATACATCTTACGGCAGTAGATTTGACATCATATACTTCCAAATTGTTGAAATATCAACAGTAGGTCAATTCCAAGTATATTTAATCTTTTGTATATCTGTTGGAACATAACAAAAGACAGGATCTAAGTTTACAAAAATCAGCAGAAGCATACCAAACTCCTAAGACAATTCAATAATTCTACAAGGCTTGTATTCATACAAAAGGTATTGATTTTTTTAATGCAAAAACCACATCTGTTCCACATAAAGTACGTAACTACATAATACCTGATCAGGGGCCCGCTTAAACGTTGTTGGAAGTAGATCATCCCTGAGTTTAATATCATTATCGTACCCAAATTTCCTTAGCACGGTCCAAGTCGTCTCAAGACGGCCTTTCTCTATGAACAAAGCATGCAAGAACAGAAAACCAGTAAGTGTGAGCCCATTTTCATTGACTCCATCTGGCATCTTCTCCTGCACAACCCGCTTCACGCCTGCAATTTCAGTCGGCTGGAGTGGTGCATTGAAGCACTTGACCTAAAAAGTATTGCAATAATTTTTGTCAGTGGCAAAAATTATAGGAAGACTAGTAGTGGTTTAAGACAATGAGCACAGTGTACAGGAGATGTAAGCTCTGAACAATTAGGAATGTCCTGTATACCTTACAAACTTACAAAAACTAGCCACAGACTCTCCTCATCCCATTTCTCCAAAAGACACAAAAAGAACTATCATTCTCGTTAGTTCAAAGAAAATGAGTAAGAACAATGTGTTGACTGAGAACTTCTGTAAGAATGGGTAAAAGGTACCCATCAAACATATGTACTATTATTCTTCACCATCAGTTTGTAGAGGTATTCAGAAATATTTATATTTTTTATAACCACACAGTAAGATGTTCCTTGTACTTCTATCAACTTGCTTGTATTTTTGTCCTCCTTTTCAAATCAGAAAACAAAACAATCTTAAAAAAGGAACAAGAAAGGAAACCTGGAAGTCGTTCAGCTCGGCATCACTAAGAGCACCATCTCTGTCATGATCACAGAGAATGAAAATGCGTTTGAGAGCCCTGACGCAGCGGGGCTTTAGCGACTGTGTTTCCTGGTCAAAGAGTGGTGCTGTCGGGTGCAGGACTGCCTTCTGTGCATAGTAGAACACCTCTGGCACCTAAAAGTATAAGTTGTTCAAAACCAAAAGCTTTACCACTGAGGGTTGACAATATTCAGAGATTCAGATTGAAGTTGATTTTAAAAGTTATTTTGGCTGGTCAAAACATGATGGTTGACCTTGATTTTGGAGTGGTCAGTGGAGTAGGACACCGTGATTAGAGAGGGGAAAGGAGAGAGGTGGAGAGAGAGACCTGAATCTGTCGAAGAGCAGAGCACTCAATACAGGTCTCAATCTCACGAAACTGTTGCATGATGGGAGTCATGACCTGCTCCAATGATATTTGCTGTTCATCCCGTGTATCCAGCTTACACCCAACAACTATCACCGGCACCCTGACCTAAAATGACAAACCAACAATCGAACTACGAGTTAGTACATAACTACCAGGCTATGCGCATAAAGTAATATAATGACTAACAGAAGTTAAAAGTTTGGCATCCTTCCAAGTTCCTGCCAAGTGTGAACTTAATTTCATCCTATAATTTAACTCCTCTAGCACACATCACGTTTTCAGATATTCTATTTTTCTCTCTCTATTGAATATAAGTGAGAATATTTAGTTGACTACAATGTGGAAATATATATTAAAATATGAAAATGAAGAGAAAGGAGACAGTAAAAGCTCAAAGTAAACCTCAAGACGCCTAAGCTCAGGGAGCCAATAAGTGCTGAGCCGGTCGAGTGTAGAAGGTCGGTCACATGCATATGTCAGCACAATAGCATCAGCTGCTTGGCACTCAGCTATTAGCTTTGCCTTGTCCTCAGGACTATGTTCATTAGCAAAACAACAAATTACATTACAACCTTTAAGAACCAAAAAGATCTATCAAGTGTAGTAATAACTGTTATCAACCTTAGCATACCAAACATAAGCTAGAAGTCATGATAGGTTTAGTATGTTAACTTTTTTAGTTCTTCTTTTGGATTGAAACAAACATAAGCTAGAAATCATGTAAGACAATACTTCACCTAATAACAGCAGATACGCCAAAACCAAGTAACCAACCAGTCAATCAAACAATGCTACCAATAAACCAACGAAATCAGAGAGAAAGAAAGAGCACATGTCCATACTTAGCCGAAGTATCAATGATGGTAATGGGGACCCGATCAGGGTAGTAATCGGCCGGGAGGCGAGTCGGGGGGACCAATGGGGGTGCTTGATTAGGGAAGATTTCAGTGGCGACAGACACGATGAGACTCGACTTGCCCGTTCCCGAATCGCCTATGACTGCTACGCGCACACTGGTGCGTCCCCCGAAGTTTCCTCCGCCGCCTACTCCTGCCGCCGCCGCTGCGCCTGACATGATCGATTCGAACGAGGTCGCAAAACCCTCTTAAGAGAGATCGAATAGAGGAAAGAAATGGAGAGAAGAGAAAGAGAAGAAGAGTGACTATGAATAGAAAAGGAGAGGAAAGGGATTTGTGTTGTGTTGTGTTGTATTTATCTCTCTCTCTTTTAAAATTGTAGAGAGGAAATGGAATAGAGAGGCGTCCGAGAGGGAGACAGAAAGAGGAAGGCTAGAGAAGCCCTATTTTGCTTTTTTATTTTTATTATTTTTTGCTTTTTTCCTATTCGGGTTGTTTTTTCTATAATTTTTGGGTTTTAATATTTATATATATATATATATTTTGGGTCGCAAGTCTGGGAGTCTGACGAGTTCTTGCGGAGGAAGCAAAGATAAATTGCATTGCGTACAAAATGAGAAGGAAAAGAGAAATATGGTAGATATCAGAAAAAGAAACAAAAAATATGGTCTGGTCTGTTCTGGTCAGGTTAGGTCCAACCAAATATTGAGCATTTTGGTCCTGTATAAGTAATTTGTTTGCAACAAATTGTGTTATATTTGAGTGGTGAGCAATTGACAAATTGTGGTCGTTGATAAATTACACTCTAATTTTCAAATCTGTGTTGTTTTTTTAGGTATAACTGTATAAGTAATGTAAGTGTAAAATGTAAACATAATTATCTGGATTTCATAACTATTATATGTCAAATTGAAATAAGCTTATAAAAATCCTGCACCGAATTATGAATTGGAGATACGAGAAAATTATCTAACATAATACATTAAGGTTTTTTTTTTTTAACGCAGTTTATATATCTTCGTTCCATTATTTTGTTTTAATAATATTTCATTTATTTTATTTTTTTTTCATAAATATCAGACTTTATGACACAGAATGTCCACAACTAAAAATTTTGCATACGTAAAAGTAAAGTCACAATCTGAAAGAAATTACTTCCACTAGCAATCATTTTACCAAAGTGTTGCAAACCAAATTATAACTGGTCTCTTACTTCTTCTGCCATTCAATCTTATTTATTTCTTTTAATTCTAATATTTATTTTCACCCATGCTTCTCATTTAAATAAAGACCTTTACAATTGTTTCTTTTGTATTAAATTTCATACTTAATGCCAGTCGTATTTAATTTTCATTGTACAAGTTTACGGAATAAATATTTATGCATGATATTCGCTAAGTGTAGTTTTTGTTAGAAAAATATTACTCTCGTTGGAAAAAGAAAATATTTCTTCATTGCTGGGAAGTCAAATTTCATTATTGAGGGTGTTTTGTTTTTTTTTATTTGTTTAGAATTTATCTATAGTAAATTGTTAATTTCAATTTATGATATTTTTTTAATCAATTAATAGTGGAGGGGGGTTCATGTGCTAACATTTTGGGTCTCAAATGCTCACATTTCATGCTTTAGCTATTTTTCTAAAATTTAAAATTCAAATATCAAATCTAAATTGTTGCTTTTGTGCAATTTAACAAACGATATATTAATATATTAGAATTAAATGCAATTACATGTTTTTGTTAACAAGGTATGTTAACTTTTTTCACATCTTAATCAAATAGCAAATGAATTCTAAAATTTACAAAATTTCTAGACTCGTTATTTGAATAAATGAAATGATTTGAATTTAACGTTTGAATTTTATATTTTAAAAAGATAAATCAAAGAATGAAATGTGTAAGAGTAACAAATTCCGAACCCTAAAGTTAATAATGTTATGATCGGTCTAACTTGCCACTCTCAAATGTTCAAATATATTTTATAATTATTTTCAGGGTTCGAATCTACAGACAACGTTTTAGTTTAAAATAAGGCTTCAATAAACAAGTAAAAGAAATCATAGTAATTTTATTTCATTTGATGAAAACACAAAACTTTGGTTAAATTATTTTTTAATTGTATTATGTTCACACTAAATCATATTTCAAAATTATAAAGTTGTCGAATTATAAAATTTATAATTTTGACAACGACTAAAGTTCTGGAATTAAGTTATACATTAAAATTTATAAAAAAATAATTAGCATGTCTCTCGAACCCTTGCATAAATCCGGAAATTTACTACTCACATAGTTAATCAAGAGGCAGAGCTTTACTTAAACCACACTTATTTATTCATTTCAATTCTCTTGATCCAGCAACAAGAGCGATCAAACCTTTAACACTCCAAATGCTTCTCCAATCCACTCAAGCACTCAAACAACACACAGAATTCTCCAAATAAAGCACAAACCACAAATTACAATCATCACACAGAATACACAACTTTTTCTTGCAAGAAACTCAGGCACCGGAAACTTCAATGGCTTTCACCTCAGGCTTCTTCACCTCCTCCTTAGGCACAGTAACAGTAAGAACGCCGTTTTCCATGGCGGCTTTGACCTGATCGACCTTTGCATTGTCAGGCAGCCTGAACCTCCTCAAAAACTTACCGCTGCTCCGCTCCACACGGTGCCACTTGTCGTTTTTCTCTTCCTTCTCCCGACTACGCTCCCCGCTGATCTTCAGCACTCGGCCTTCCTCGACCTCGACCTTCACTTCCTCTTTCTTTACCCCAGGAAGATCGGCCTTGAAGACGTGTGCTTCTGGAGTCTCTTTCCAGTCAATGCGGGCATTGACGAAAGCACCGGTTTCGTTGGTGGTGCTGAGGGACCGGAGCCTGTCGAACGGAAAGCCTTGGAAGGGGTCCCAGAGGTCTAGCGAAAATGGGTCGAAGACGTTGCTCCTAACAATAGACATCTTTTAAGTGTTGGTTGTGGAAAGTAAGTAATAGGCGCTTGAAGTGTTTGCTTAGCAGTTGATTATTTTGTATCACTCTTTGATGGTGATTATGTCTGATATGATGGGTATTTATATGGAATGAAGAAAGCTACTGAGGGGTCCCTCAAGGTAGCTCCGGAATGCTCCAGAAAAGAAGTCTAGAGTGGTCCGGCTGTGCGCACTAATTATGACATTCGTTACTTCTCTCGAAGCTGCTCAAAATGTCTTATGTTAAGCGCCAAAATGAAAAAAACAGGTGGGCTTCGTTTTTGTTGTATTGCAGTATTGGGCTCACGGGCCATCGATCGGAGTGGTCCAGACCGGAACTTTGTTAGAATGGAATGGGTTAACAAATTTAATATGTTGAAATCCAACAAACCAACAATACAACAAATGAACAAAAGCTTTCTCAGAGTTTTTTAGGGTAATTAGTATCTACCAACCACTTACAAACCATCTGTTAACAGAGATATGCCCTAGAAACCAATCAATTTATGGTTATTTCTTTAGTTTATGTTATTGATAATATTTGATTATTTGTTCCTTGATTTTATTATTGACAGATCATTTATGTTGAGAATCTGAATTGTAGATCTCTATATTTCATTTATGATTAAATGACAATAATAAATCTAAATTGTCCATAATTTTGATAATTAACAAGAAATATTAATTATCATGAAAATATTAGTATGCAAGTTAAGTGATGATTAAGTTCTACAAATCATGGGTAAGGAATTACTAATTTAATTGCATATGTATATGTTATAGAACATAGTACAAGACATAACCCAATGAAATAAATATTTGGATTGTGTTATGTGTCATTATTTATTTTATATGAGTTTGATTCTAAGTTTGAGATTGTTCAATTTTTCGACATAATGATAGGTTGAATAAATATCGTCTAACGTTGATTTTCGATAAGGGCTGCTATATGGACTTTATTTATGTTCTTTTGAATTGTACGGAAAAAAGTTATTCATCAAGACAACTGTATGTCCCTCATTAGTATACCTAATGAGTGATGATATCTATTGGGTCCCTTGATGGAATTGGATTGTTTACTATTAACTTGTACAATCAACTCTAGATCAAGAAATATATAATCTGCAATAATGACACATTCTTATCTTAGATTATACAATGATATTATGTGACATAAGAATCAAAACAAAGAAATGTTTTATTTCTTATGCAGGATTGAAATACTGTAACAGTATAGTATTTGTTTATGTTAATTGGGAATCTTAACGTGTTGTTAGATACGGCTTATGATTATGAGAAATAAATAGCGATTTATTTCCATGGCTAACATAACGTAAATCCTCAAAGGGTCACACAAATAAGACTTTAACCAACCGTGTATTATTTATTTATTTACAACAGTGGATGCAATAATATGATAAGTTGATTAATTAATTATATACCGTTGTGAACCGTTATAATTAATTAAATCAAATGGATCATATTGAAATAAATTAATGCATATGATAATCATAAAATTATTATCAATAAGTTGATAATAATTTTGTTCAACACATTTTAATATAATTGGTTGAATTATATTAATCAAATGTGTGCCTTTATTTAATTATTAAATGAAAGCCCAATTAGAAAATAATTAATAGGTCCATTAAATAATGAATTTAGTGGATTAGTTTGAGAAGAGAAAATGGCCCATGCATACCAAATTTTAAATTTTTTTAAAATTTTTAAGTATTTTTTTTTAATTTTAGAATATAGTTAATCTAATTACTTCTAAATTGTTAAAAAACAACAGTTTTTAAAAATTCGAAAAAATATTAAAAATTTTGAAAAAATATAAAATTTAGTCTGCATGAAGATTTCAATAGAGATATCATATTGAACGATTTGTATCAATCATATTTTAAACTAGATCTATAAGTTTTGATCGCGACTCACCAGAGTGAGTCGTGACTTACCATAACAAAACTCCCGGAAACAGTATTCAAAGTTCCCACCACGTCCTTAAAATAATAATTTGACCCCAATGCATAACCAAACTAATAGTAAATTTAAGCACTAAACAAAATATGAAAATACAAGACCAAGGATATATGTTACGACAGAGCTTGTGTCATGTTCAAATTAAGTTGCACAGTTCAGGACCTCTCTTCATTATTGTTGTCGATATCTAAGTCTTTGCACCATTCATTCCATTCTATTCTTGGGCTTGCGCTTGGTGATCTTACGAGGTACATGTAAGGGAATCCATGGGAATTTTCAGTCGGGCCTATACATCTTTGGTCCACGTAAGACAATTCATGGCAATTTTCAATCGGGCTTGGACATCTCTGTGATAGAGGAGCAGCAAGCATGTTACCGTCTTTTCCAACTTCACCAGTCATCTCCGTTCCAAGTCCAAGAGAACCGCCAAACATCGCTCTGTCAAAAAATTCTTGGATATACGCCCACGTCATTATTGGGCTACGAGATCCTATAACTAGATATTTTAAACAAACTACATAGCGCATATCAAAGAAAGCAGAGCGTGTTTCTACACATTCTGTCTTCTTCATCAACTCCTTTCGCATATAATTCGCCCCATCCTCCCAACCAAGCACCTCAATGGCTGAGGCATCACGCTCCTCAGTGAGACTTGTTAATTTATGTTCGGCTGCAACCCTCGCTTCCTTCTCCTTCCTGATCTCTGCCTTGGCACGGTCTAGTGCCTCCTTAAGCTCCTTCATCTGAGCCTCCTGCTGCTGCAGATACTCATTCACAAAGCTTCTCAAAGCCCCTCCCATTCCCAACTCCAAAATTGAACCATTCTGATTTTGGGGTAGCTGTATGGTCATGTTGTTTTTCTCACCAATCAAAATAGCCCCTTCAGCATTCAAACCAGGCTCCTCGATTGGCCTCTTCAGCTGCTGCTCCTTGTTGAGACGAGCCCTTTTTTCCACCAGGTGATTATCCACCTCCCTTTCCTCCCCGGTGAGGGCCGCTTGTTTCTTGTCCCCGGAATGACGAGCACCACATCCTGTATTTCTCTCCACACTCAGTACTAATTCCTCTCTCCCAAAAGCTGCAAATAGATATGTTGTCAACTGTCATGCATATGGCACTGAAAAACGAAAATACTACAAAAGAAAAACAATAAACTCTACTAACGTGGTGCCAATTAGACAATAGAATTTGATTTTCAAATTCTAAAGTTTAATCCAGAGTTACTACAAATTAACGTCATAAATCCCAATCAAAATATTCTTTTTTTCATTAAGTTGGAATATAGCACACTTCTCCAACTATACAATGTAATTTTGATATTTTAATTTTTTTCTGTGAAAATGCAAACTATCTTTTGTTAGCTGTGCAGCTTAATTATGCTCAAATTATTTATTCGTGATTAAGTTTGACGAAATGTATGTCCTTCGTAAATCAGAAAGTAGCTATCACCGACAATGAAATAAGTACCTTACTTTTGATAATTAAAAGTTTACATTTTTTTTTCTCTCAAGAACAAAATGAAGTACTTAGTCATACTAATAGTAACCTTTTGCCATCAGTATGGTCAGCTGTAATCCTTTTAGGGTATGTTTGGAGATGCGCGAACAGCGCTGTTCGCGAACAAGGGTAGTTCGCGTGAATACCAAACGGCGAAAAAATTCTCATGAACAACGAACTGCAGCCTTGTCTCTTGTTTCACCTTTTCGCGTGAATAAGAACAAGGAACAAGAACAAGTAGGGCCCAGTGTTCCTTGTCCCTGTTCTTTGTTCACGACTTTTCACCCAAACACACCCTTAATGGATGACTGAAAATCAGTACCTGCATCTTCATGTGGGTGCTCTTTGCAAGACTTTTTCAGGTGACGCATAAGATGAGTAGTCCCATGTTTGCTGCTATCGCCACATAGTTCTGCATTGCAATGGTGACATCTTGCCATCTGAGTAACTTCATCGAATGTGAAATGATGCCATACTTCTGACCGTCTTTTTGATGTCCTCTTTTTGGCATATTCTCTTCCATTGTTGGATGTACTATCTCCCATTTCCTTTATTCTGATTGACTAAAATGGTCTGGGATATGGGCAATTTTACAGGCACGAAACAATCTGGAAATAGTAGTCATATATACAAATCAAAGATGAGAAATAAACCGTTAAAAAGGAGTGATAAATAAAAGTAATACCATAATGAGCTCAATACTAATTGACCTAAACAAGAACCAAGCATGTCTTGGCAATTTATAATCCTAATACCAGAATCAACTAATCAAGCCTCTGTTTGCTTTTGTTATTTAACTCACATATTTGTCTAGACATCTGTACTTCTCTATATGATGACAATTTTTATTTTATTAGAAAAAGTAGAGCAGCACCCTACCACTTTACATATTAAACGAAAGTAAACCAAAATACAATTCTTATCTAAATACTAAATGTTTTCCTGAGTGAGTAACCCAACTCAGAATGAACTGGTACCGTTATCTTTTGGTACCAGTGCCAAAACACTATCTATATTCCCAGTTTCTCCTAAAACAGATGAAATAAACGCACAGAATTCTCAAATCCGTAATAAAAATAATGCAGATAAAAAAAAAATCCCAAATTATGATATCAGCCAACAAGATCCAAAGTTCCAAACAAATTAGACAATTTTAAACTCGGCAACATCTTTCTAGTTAGTGGTGAAGTTTCTTTGCTACAAATTATCGCTCTTGTAGTAAAATTACGGAGTCATGAAAATGGACGAATATAGAAAAAAGCTAATTCACACAATCCTTTTGCTGATTCAGTACTTAAATTGCTTTATACCAACTGATGTAAAAGAAAATACAGAATAATAAAGGGTTTGTTACAATAATCTAACCTCACGCAGTCACGCTGCTACAGAGCTCGGAAGAGAAAATAACGAGCGGAGCTGCAAACAGTTTCACACTATTTCGTTATAGTTGAGCTGTTGAAGCCAAGGTCAAGCAATACCGAGAGCGAGAGAGAGAGAGAGAGATCTTGAGGGTACAGCCGTACAGGGTACAACTGTACAAGAGTTATATAATGAATCCTTTCGATACAATCGGGCCGGGCCGGTCAAAGGAGTAGTTATTTACTTTTTTTTGCTGCTACTTTCCTTTCCAACCAAGCTTTTCTTACAGGCGAAATTAGATATAACCCCTTTGAATCATCTCCAATTAAAAATAACTCCTCAAAACTTCAAATTTAGATATAATTCCTTTTAATCATCTCAATAATAGATATAAATCCTTTTTAATCATTTTTATATATTCTAACAATATTTTTTAACAAAATAATGAACTGTATAATATTTGAACGAAAATGCCCTCTCTTCCCGTCCAAGACCTTTCGTCTTCCCGCTTAGACAAAACAGGAAAGTTTAGATCTGATTTATATCTTTCTAAAAGTTATGATTCTGAAATCTATCTAAAAATACCATCTCTCTTCTCTATCTCTTTTTTCTCCGCACCAAATTGGTTGTCCATCAAGCTATTTCCAAAAATAAAATTTACTGACCACAACAAAGAACCTCATCAAATTAAATTCTTTATTTCTAACGAGGTTAAGGGTTCGGGGTGATCTAAATGAGACATCTAAAAAACTTTTCTGTTAAATGAGTCATCTAAAAAGTTTTTCTGTTTAAACCCTAAACCTTTATATCTAATTTTGCCTTTCTTATAAGATTCTTACTTATTTTTAGCCCTTGGTCTAATTAAATAGTTTGGATGATAAATTAGTGGATGGTGTATATCACCCAATTTTTTAGTGCCTAATTGTAAAGGGTACAAAGTATTTTACATGTATTCAAGTGTGTTTGTTACATTACCGGACATGTCATTGGAAAAATATTAGCAAAAAATCGAGCAGTCTGCAAATCAATGCTAATAAGTGCAATCAAGCACTAATGCAATTAAGCAATCATATGCTAAAAATGGAAAGAGGCGCTAATTAAACATTTACAAAAATAGAAATCCTTCCCGTCCGCATGTCATCCTCTCCCCTCACGCTCCCCTCACCCCGCTTCACCCTTCCTCCCATCGCGTCCCCTCGCACCTCTCTCCCTCATTTCCCTCCTTTCGCATCTCTCTCCCTCATCTCCCTCCTCTCGCGCGTCGCTCTCACACTACGTCACCCCTCACCTCTCTAATCGCCTTTTTTCCCCTGTTACCTTTCTTCTACCTTTTATTCTCTGTTCCTATCGTATTTGTCATTTTTTTGCGCAAGATACTCCTTTAAATACAAATAAATACTCCCTTATGATATATAACTACATAATCTTACAAGATACTCCCTTCTGACAAATAAAAAACTCCCTTATATTTCTTCATTACTCACTTAAATTTACCACATATTTACATTTATTAGTTACTCCCTCGTACACATTATTTACTCCCTTATATTGTGTTTAATTACTCCCTAATAAAGATACACAGAGTATTTACTTACTCTCTTATTCTTGATAAATACTCCCTTCTACTATTTTAGTTACACCCTTGCTCTCGTTATTTACTCCTTTTTAGTTAAAATTACCACATATTTACATTTATTAGTTACTCCCTCATACACGTTATTTACTCCCTTAAATAGTGTTTAATTACTCCCTAATAAAGTTACACAGAGTATTTACTTACTCCCGTATTCTTGATAAATACTCCCTCCTACTATTTTAATTACTCCCTTATATTCGTTATTTACTCTTTTATAGTTATTTAGTTACTCCCAAACTGTAGAAGAACCAGATCTAAATGTCTTTTCTCTTTTCACCCTTCTTGATCATTAATTGTTTCTTCTTATACCACATCTGTTTGTCTTCCTTTTTCTCTACTCGCAAGGTAAGTACCAGATTGGATTGAGAGATGAAGTTGGGTCAGATTGAGAGGTGCAGAGGTAAAAGGGAAGGGGAAGGGGAATGGTGCGTCAGATTGGGAGGGGGGGTGCGTGAAAGTGAAGGCGAGGAGAGCGTGTTGTGCGTCAGATTGAGATGGGAGAGCGTGAGAGTGAGGGTGAGGAGAAAGGGAGCACGCGACTTGATTGCTTGATTGCACAGGAGTCTGATTGTACGAAGCAATTCTCCTCTGCAAATGAAATTAAAATGATGACTAGCTTCATTTCTTGCTAATCAACATAACTCGCTAACACAGCAACAATTTATATATATATACGGTTACAATTATTAGTTTAAGAATAATACATAAAATGGTAACATTAAAAAACCAAGAATACACCCTGAACCATCTCTTCAAATGGATATTCTCTCATCTCAACTATAAATAAATTATAACGAATCTACCTAATAGGCCTCTAACCACTATATCTTGAAATAAAAATGCTAGCCACAGTAAAAACTATATACAGCCCAACAAGAGAATAGCCCCAAAATCGAGGCACTCTAAACCGGTTCCACATAACCACCAGTAAGGAACTCATCAAACTCAACAAGAGAAACACAAATGCGAATACGATATTAACATTAAATTGTAGTTTATAAGCATCAGGATAAACTCTAGCTGACTGTACTACCAAGCCGGTACCTAGACCAACCAGCATGTTGAACATGGGCCCAGCAAAACAGCCAGCTATGGCAACTTCAGGCTGGCCCGCCTTGGCTAGTGCCACATCGGCAACTAAGTCTCCAATTGAATTCCCCCATGCTAAGACGGTTAAGCCAAGTATGGCTGGAGGGAGATCCATAATAGTACCTAAAAACAGTAAGAAAGTGAAAGCAAATTGCAAAATATCAATGAATGTCCTTTTTTATAAGCTTTGAATTTCAGGAGTAATTGGTGGCTCCTTAACATACTCCTAATTAGGAGGTTATCTACTCAAGTCATTGCTATTAAATCCAGGCATTCCGAGCATAGGAACTTATCGGAAAGTACAGGGCAAGTATAACGATACAGCCAATTGGAAACAGAACTAATAGATTTGGCAACTAACAGTAGATATTTGCCATACCAAAAGTACTGAGCTACAACAGTTCCATTTTTTCTGTACTATAATACCACAGGAGGCAAAAAGTAACAACTCTAACAAAATTATTATCACTATTTGAGGATGGTAGACAGCATGAAACATAATAAAGCACCGGATATACATAAGAAACTGACAGATACAAGGGAATTGGTTTAGCACTGGGTGTACTTGAACATCAGTACAATTGGTTTTGAACCATACATTACATAAATCACATATGAACAACACTAGTAGAATAACAATACCTATTGCTGCGAGACAATTTAAAAGCTCTCCAGCGATGGTTGAAATCCAGAACACACTCATCACGAAGGAAATTAGGGTCACAGCTACACACTCCTTCTCTTCATCTGAGGAATTCCTCTCGAAAAAGTAATGAGATATTGCCATTAAAAGGCTAATCAAAAGAATTATGCACCAGAGAGGGAAACGGGTTGCTGGTAGGAAGAACACAATGCGGGTATTTAGTGGAACGACAGAGCTTAGAGAGTATGCAATGAGAATAGGGCACAGAGCTATGTTTGCTGAGGTGTAAAATTTTTTTTGTTCGGATGGTACTGTTAGTTTCAAAAGCATCACTGCAGGTAAGTCAAAAATCTGCATTACCTGAAGAAGAGAAGAAAACAAAAATTATAACTATGTCAGCTTGTTTGCACGATAGAATCCTTAGTTAAATTAATAAAAAGACTTCTGATGAGCTTTCAACAGGCTGACCACAAAATGTAATTGACACCTTTTTCATCCGATTCTCTATTTTAAGTAGCAATTGAGCCCATGAAAGGTCAATAATTGAGGCACAATTACCTTATTTAGGTACGAAGGACTGAGCTAACATTGGAGCTGGTTGATGTCAGATTAAAATATCTGAGGAACAGTACTAGCTGCATTACTGATGAGTCTGGTACATACCATTCACATACCTTGCTGAGAAGCCCACCATTTCTAATCTTGTCCTTCCCTTCCTCAAATTCCTTCAAGACCTCTTCTCTATCTACACTCCCCATCTCTAACTCAACACCTGTCTCACCATTCTCCTCCACTGATAAATAATCCATGTAAAAAACAAAGCCAACAAAGAATAGGTAGAACAGTATGAATCCAGCGGCCTGCCAGAGGTATATCTCAGCACTTAAATATATATAAAACAGTGCTAATGCAGCAATCAGATAGAAAAAGACATCTCTGACAAATGGGGCTGGCTTGAGAGGGAAAGGGGCTGCTTGGATTGCCACAGCACCTACTACGAAGGCAGAAACAAAAGCACCGGCTGAGAGTATTGCTGCTAGGCCTGGTAGGAAAGATGATAAAAAAATTACTTCAGATATAAACAAACAAACAAACCAAAACTAGAAACACAACTACATAAAGGATATTTGAAACAAAAACCAAAAGATTCCAGTATTTGCAAAATAATATTAAATTATTAATAATAACAATTGGAGGTATCAAAGGTAAAACCTATAATAACTTGAACTGTAGTACCATTAATTAAAAGAATGGTGGTATAGTGATGTAATTAACACTAGATATCAAGTTTTGTACCATGTTGCAATAATTAAAAAAGTAAGGGACTTTTTTGAAAAATATAGTTGAAAGGTAAGAACCTTATTTACGACATTATGGCTATAATTCATATAATTGTGGGGGGTCCAGTAGCCTAAATTCTGTTCTTTGAGGGTTTAATTTTTGAAGCATTCAGCCGTCTAGTGGAATTTATGGATTGATTAAGGTAGAAACTAGACTTAACTAGATAATCACCTTCCTATTAGAAAAATAAAACAAATGCATATATAATTTTTTTGGGTATTGCAGCTCGTTTATATACATATCAAGTTCAGTGTATATTAGATAAAAAAAGATGACTTTTCCTTTTTTTTGTTGTTTGCTGCCAACTTTTGACAAGTTAGGTATTTATCAACTAATTTATCCAATAACACTACTGGAATTTAACCAAACTGATACAAACCACACAAATGATTGTAGTTCACCTGCACGAGGTAGACCACTACGGAGAGCTGCGGCCGTAGAGAAGGCATCAGGCGCGCCATTGCCGAGTGCAAGGAGTGTAACACCAGCCATGGAAGGAGACAGCCTGAGCCGATCAACCAATTGCGAAACAGCGGGAGAGAAATGGCGACCAGCAGCCAAAGCTAGAAACCGGAAGTATACTACAAGTACTAGCACGAGAAATGCAAGCGATAGGCGAGGGTTGCCATTAAAGAGGCACAAATGGAGGGTCCGGTAGTCGATCGGAATGGAGGGGCATGATTGTGGAGATTGGATAAGAAAGCGAGCGGGTACTGGAGAGGAGGAGGAATAGGAGGGTGTGGAATGGAGGGGGTGAACTGGAGGGGAGACGAGGAGAAAGAGGGGATAGGAAAAGAGGAGAAAGGAGATTAGAAGAGGTTTCTGGTAAAGGAAATGGCATTGCGCCATTACCAGAGGAGAGAGAAAGAAAGAGATCGAGAAATTGTAAATGAATGTTTTGAGGGGTATTTGAACAAAATTGAGAATGAATATTTCTATTTCTGTCTTTTGTAATTACAGGAGCTGTGTTCTATATATACAGCTATTGCCCTAAATTACTTTCCATACAATGATGTTCACATATCGTCAAATATCATATCTTTTATATTATTCCACATACATATCTTTATTACCATATAAACTCCTATACTCCCCCTCAAGTTGGAGCATGAAGATCACAAATGCCCAACTTGCCCAATAAATAATGAAACTGTTGTTTTCCAAGAGCTTTAGTAAATATATCAGCGAGCTGTTCTGATGATCGAGTGTGCACAGCTACAATGCACCCAGTTCGAAGTTGATCACGCACAAAATGACAATCTAACTCAATGTGTTTCGTTCTTTCGTGAAACACAGGATTAGTTGCAATGTGCAGGGCTGCTTGACTGTCACAAAACAGGTTCATTGGAGTTGAATGATGAACACCAAGTGAAGTGAGAAAAGATTTTATCCACAACAACTCTGCTGTTGCATTGGCCATGGATCTGTATTCGGCCTCAGCCGAGGATCTGGACACTGTATGTTGCTTCTTGGTTTTCCACGAGATAGGTGAGTGGCCAAGCATCACAAAATAACCTGTCAACGATCTTCGTGTTAATGGACAACTTGCCCAATCTGAGTCACAATAGGCATGAATTTGCAAATTTCCATCAGCTGGAAGTAGGATCCCTTGACCTGGACTGTTTTTCAAAAAACGCACAACTCTTAGTGCAGCATCATAATGTGCTTGCAGTGGATCTTGCATAAACTGTGCTAAAACATGAACTGAATAGCAAAGTTCGGGTCTTGTAATTGTCAGATATATGAGTCGACCAATGAGTCTTCTATATTTTTCTGGATCCTTCAACCTATTACTCACTGATTCTGCAAGTCGATGGTTTTGTTCCATAGGAGTTGCTGCCGGTTTGGCTCCTAAAAGTCCACATTCTGCAAGTATGTCAAGCACATATTTGCGTTGGCACAAGAATAAGCCAGATGGTCCTCTTGCAATTTCTATACCCAAAAAATATTTCAACTGGCCCAAATCCTTCATATGAAACACATTACTCATGTATTGTTTGAAAGCATCAATTGTTTTATCTGAATTGCCAGCAATCACCAAATCATCTACATAGACCAAAATTGCAATAAATTCATTCCCTTTGCGCCAAGTGAAAAGTGAGTAGTCAGCTTTGGACTGGACAAACCCATATGACTCAAGTGCTGCCGCAAGCTTTGAGAACCACATACGTGGAGCCTGTCGCAATCCATAAATTGATCTCTTGAGCAGACACACTTTTCCTGGATGCGAGTGAGTGAAACCTGGTGGCAACCGCATGTATACCTCTTCATGCAAATCGCCATGCAAGAATGCATTTTGCACGTCCATTTGATGCAAAGCCCATCCTTTAATTGCCGCAACAGCCAAAAATGCACGCACACTGACCATTTTAGCAACAGGTGCAAACGTCTCTGTGTAATCTATGCCTTCCACTTGTCTATTTCCAAGAGCAACCAACCGCGCTTTGTATCGCTCAACCCTTCCATCAGCATGATATTTGATACGATACACCCATTTGCATCCAATTGCACTTTTATTTGGCGGCAAATCCTTCAAAATCCAAGTCCCATTCTCCTGTGCCACAACATTGAGCTCTTTTGTTTTGCAACATGATTTGCTTGTGCTGACGTCACCACATGATAGTAGTAAATTCCATCCTTCATCTCACCCACACCAATCAGCATCCTCGAAATGAGGTCCTGTACAACACATAGCCCATGAGTAAAAGTAGCAAAGCAGTTGTTGTCTCTGAGCAATTCACTAACAGAAATCAAATTGCAATTCATGCAAGGCACATACAAGACTCTTTTAAGAGTCAGTCCTTCACTCAGATGAACTGATCCCTCCAAATCAGCAAAGGTTTGGTCTCCATTTGGAAGCAAAACAGATGTGGGTACAATTTTATGCACATTCTTCAAACACTCAAAATTACCGGTCATATGATGCGATGCACCGCTGTCTAGCAACCAAGCTGTGTTAGTAAGATTACCTTGCAGTTTTTCAGCTGTATCACTTGATGTACCGTGATTTGAACTTTGCAATATTGCTAAAATCTGCTGCATCTGAACATCTGACAAGCCAGGAAGTTTCGGCACTGTAGCATCACTAGCAGTTGACTCAATCGCAGTTGCATGGACTGCATGTGCCGACACACGGCCTCGTCCTCTGCCTCTGCCACCTCCTCTGCCACGTGCGCCACGTCCTCCTCGTACCCAACCTTCTGGGTATCCAATGATTTCAAAACAACGAGTCACATCATGACCCGGTTTGTTGCAATGTGTGCACATCGGCCGCTCACCTGCTCCACCCTTTTGCTGATTCATTTCGGATCTGTTGACCTGTATAGCAAACCCAACTGCTTCTCTTTTATCATCACGTCCTCTCACAACTGTTCTGTGTCTCTCTTCTTGTACCACCATTGAGTAAACTCTGCTTAAATTTGGCAGGGGATCCATACCCAAAATATTTGTCCTCACTGTTCCAAATATTGTGTCCTCCAGACCCATGAGAAATTGATGAACTTTCTCTTCTTCCTTTTCCTTGAGAAATTCTGCAGTCACATTACACGTGCATCCTTTGCAAGTGCATGTTGGGACTTTGATATAACTACTCAACTCGTCCCACATCCCTTTGAGACGAGTGTAATAAGCCACAACAGATTGTCCCTGCTGCTTTGCGGCAGCTATGTCAGATTTAAGTTGATGAATTCTTGGAGCATTTCCAACACAAAAACGGTCTCTCAAATCATCCCAGAGTTCCTTTGCAGTTTCAAAATACGCTATACTTGGCTGAAGAACAGGGTCAATAGAATTGAAAAGCCAAGAGACTAACATGTGATTACAGGTACCCCAAACCTCAGATTCGGGTGGTGTTGTCGGTTTAGTTACTGTACCATCCACAAAACCCAATTTATTCTTTGCACTCAAAGAATTTTTCATCACCTTCACCCACATATCATAGTTATTCTCCTTCAAGATACAGGAACTAATCGACATACCTGGATTATCTGAGGAATTCAGATAGAAGGGAGAGGTACTTTCAATAAATCTCTTGACTGATTGATTACCTTCTTTCTTCTCTGAATTGGAGTCGCCCATCCTCACAATTTTGATTTGTCAAAGAAATACTGTCAAATACAAACTCTGATGATCTTTTCTATGCAAAACAATATCAAAATTGCATAGAGTGTAGAATGAAAAATTTGTGGCGGCTATGGTTTAGCCTGGCTCTTGATACCATGAACAAAATTGAGAATGAATATTTCTATTTCTGTCTTTTGTAATTACAGGAGCTGTGTTCTATATATACAGCTATTGCCCTAAATTACTTTCCATACAATGATGTTCACATATCGTCAAATATCATATCTTTTATATTATTCCACATACATATCTTTATTACCATATAAACTCCTATAGTATTAATGGAATTGAAGCGGAGAGGTGGTGTGGGGTTATGTTATGTTACGGAGAGAACTCGGAAGAGGAGAGAGTGTCAAAGGACAGTGGATTCTCGCACCGTTAGATTGTTTACTACTGATTCAATGTAGCGTTAGAATGACAGGTGGGAGTGAATGGCTACTAACTAGTTCGACACACGGTCTGTTTGTATGTATTGACCACAGAGGATCATAATTCCATTTTATTTTTTTAGTTGTTGATGTACGATGACGTATCGGTTTCTTGAATGCGACGGTGGTCGGCGTGTCGGACGAAGAGGAATGTCTTACAAAGTTACTAGGCCCAATAAGTCTATTTGGGCTTCGGCCCAAAATAACTCAACCCTCAAAACCCAGACTCGTTTACTTGTGTTTTCACTCTCAAACCCCGCCGGCTCAACACATCACTGGTTTCTCTGGTAGCGAGAGAGAGAGAGAGAGATGTCGTACATGAGAGGAGATCTGCTGACAAAGACGAGGAAGCTGGTCAAGGGATTGGCCGTAAAGACTCCACTCTGGCTTAAGGCCATGGAAGAGTAATGTCAATGCCTCTCTCTCTCTCTCTCTGTCGCTCTTGTTACTTTCAAATTAGGGTTTTGAAGTTGTACAACCATTGTCTGGTTTCAAGTTGAGGTTCTCTGGAGTTAAGGTTTTCTTCATTTTGGGTCATTCCAAATCAAACAATCCACACTAGATCTTGTCTAATTTCAACACTTTGAGTTACTGATCTGATGTTAATTTTTGAAAGTGTCCAAATTTTAATCTATTCAAAGAGTATTTGAAAGGGATCATGCTTGAGGGTTTAAGGATTATTATTTTTTTACTCTTTGAGCCATTTTTAATCATATAATTATGTTCAGTGGTTAACCTAAGTCTTAACTTGCTTAACAGATCGCCACCAGTGACATTTCCAAGAACTGATGGAAAGATAAAAAGGATAGAGTTGCCAGAGGATGTATATGTCAAAAGATTTCTCAAAAGACATCCTGATTCCATGTATCATGATGCTATCAAGTAATGTTCCTACTCTTTTTCCTTTTACATTGGAAAATTGTTTCTTTTGCAGCTCAGGGAATTGCTTTTTTTTTTTTTTTTATTGTTTGAGATTAGTGCCTTGGTTTTATGCAAATTCCAGTTAGTTTAGAAGACTCTTCTCCATATTTAGCACATTTGCTCCAGGTGCATGGATAAGCTTTTGAGTTTTGACCATAGCAAGTTTGTAATTTCTACAGTTTATTGGTGAATGTATGCTATTCATATAATCTTTTTTTTTTTTCATGAAATTAATTATGCTGCATACTGTGTAGCACTCTAATTTAGTGAATATTGTTGGAACAAAAAAAAAAAAAAAAAAAATCCAAACTTAACTACCTTGTTTAACAACTGACTTGCTAGTAATGTGATATTGTTATGTGTGGTTTTGTTATATTTTAACCTTGATCAGTTGTTTAGAAGGAAATTTTTGAACCTGACATCAGAAAATTGTAAATCTGACTTTGATAAATATGAACAGGTTAAGTGGCTTTGACCCACCCCCTGCTCGTGTATTTGCATGGCGGGTCTTGGAGCTGAAGCAACAAGGTGTTGGTGAAGATGAAGCCATGGCAGTTGCTGATGTAATATTCCTTATTCTTTTAAATAACCTTCTTTTTAAAATGATGTTCCAATTATGTTTTTTTTACACATTATTCCTTTTTACGGTAATTGTGAACTTGCAATGTTATATTTACAATGATGGTTTGGTCATTAGTTTGATTTAAACTTTTCCAAATGGTAGGATGGCATTAAAAAAAATAAAACAGATGCATCCCATGTTGCTATGAATGCTGCACATTACATGATGTATTCTTGAAAAATCCCATATAAAGAAGGATATTAAAAATGTTGCTTCCAATCCAAAACCTTTTTTTTTTGTTGCTGTAGTTTGAAAATGGTGGGATTTATTATTCTATTGTAAATGGTGAGAAATGAAGATTATTCAAATGAGTCGTCTTTTTTTTTTCACTTATGAATGGTGGAGAAGCCATGTGAATTGTAGAGGTTTTGAAGACATAGTACCTTTCTTGGCTTTTCTGTACCACTAATTGTTACATTTACTTTCCAATGTAAAAAGTAATAAAATAATCTGTATGAATCTTCACAAACTGGCTCTCCTTACGTAGATGGAATACATAGCTGAGAAAAAGGCTAAGAAGAAGGCATACAAAGAGCTTAAGGGGATATGCAAATTGCGGGGGAAGAGGCCACCTGAGAACCCGTACCCAAGTGCCATCGACGAGATACAGCGCGAGGAGAGGAAATTTGTCAACGAGCGGTTCTCCAACCCAAAGATATTGGAGCTTGTCCAGAAAATGAAAGAAGAGAAAGATGCAATGATGCAGGAGCGGGAAGAGGCAGCTGCCATCCTTGGAGGCGGCAGTGGAGGTGGTGGTTTCAGTCGTGGTGGTGGTGGCGGCTTCAGTCGTGGTGGCGAATATGGTGGGGCTCCTGGTGGTTATCGGGGTGGTGTTGGAGGTGGATATGGTGGCACTACTGGTGGTGGGTTTAATCAATCTCGGTGAATTTGTTGTCAGGTATGTATTATTGATTCCTTTTATTAGCAAAAGAAAAATTTCAGTGTCATCCATGTCTAATTTTTGGAACATGACATATACCCTGGCAAAGAATAAATTTTAATTTCAGTTTAATACAGAGTCGAAGAGGTTGGGGAAGTAGGACTTGATAGGTTTCAGAGGAATAGGTAAGGGGAGTAATTTGTAGGAAACTTGTATTTAACTGGTGCATTGAGGCTGCTTTTTTTCTTTTTAGGAGGTTTACAGGAGTATACTCAGACATTGTTTTTTTAATGAAAATTAAGTTTTGATTTATTTCTGTTTGTGCAACTGTTTTCCTTGTTTATTGGATCCCAGTGATGAATGATTTAGTAATCTTAACTTGTATTCAAGTTGTGAATTCTTGGTGCTCCCCCATAATATTACATTATAGAGGTTGAGGAACTAAGATTTCGTACATGTGGAAACTAGGCTTTTCTGAGGGATCTTTCATTTCTACAAAAATGCTTTTTTTTTTTTTTTTGTCATATCTCATTTGAAAAACAGAAGTATTTTTTTATCCAGCACAACCTAAGCACAGAAAGTTTGTTTAATAACAAATACTTTGAAAAAAAAAATGTGTAATTTGATGTTCTTTTGCAGCTTTTTGTCTTTGTGATTGTTTTAATCTCTGATATGGTTCGTTGTTTTCTTCAGGAGTTTTCTTTTAGGGCCATCTGATGACCGATAACATTCAAACTGAGATTATGACTGATGACATCCAAACTGATGCCTGTCTGAGTCCAGGAGTCTTTTTTTCCTCTTACGTTTGCCTCTTTGTAGATCAACTTTGTGAAAATTGTTCAAATTTATTCTAAATAAATTACCATTCCTTTTACTTGCAAATTACAAGAAATGTAAAAAAGGATAAAAAAAATTGGGAAGACGCCACTTTTGTTAAATTTGAAGGAAGCCCTTCATCATAGGGAACTTCAATGATTAATGCAAACCGACCAATACTCATATTCAATGTGATGAAAATGAAGTTGGTTATTTTGAAACTCCAGTGCCATGAAACGCTCTGTGGGACCAAGACATCTCCATTAGATGATAATTGATAAAAAATGTCCCAAAGAGATTATTAGCTACCTGTCCAATAGGTTATAGACGTGCTATTTTCTTTTGTCCAGTCTTATGCAAACCTATGTTTTATAAGCTTGAAATCTATCTTCTGGTTCTCTTTATTAAAAGGATTGGTAAATACAACGCTTTGCTCGGATATGTCGTGTATAAAACTAAATTAATCAAGTAATTGCATACACTATATTAATCAAGCAATTGCATCTAAGCGAATAGTTGGGTTTGTTTGAGCGATAGACACTTTCTTTTACTCCAGAAGTGCTTTTTTTTTTAGGGCCGACTGGCAAAAGGCCAGGGGCAAATTTTAATATAGAAAAAGAAAAGTATTTACATCAAAGGAGACTTAAATCTCCAAAACTAAATAAGGAAAAAGAAAAAAAGAAAATAAAGCACTCTACTAAAGTACAAAATTACTTAGCAAAGATAGTCTGCCATTGCTTTGTCTTAGACAGAATGTCATAAACTAAATTTTGCACGGAAGCACGGTGGTTGCCGAAGATGATCAAACATCGGTGTTTCCAAATCATCCAGCATGTTGCTGCCCATAACGTAGTCCAGAGGCTTGTCTGCTGACCCGTTAGACCCTCACTAGTAGAGAGCCAAACTGATTGAACATCAGCAACCGAAACACATGGTGTAAGGTTGAAGTGGGTCGTCACCCTTGATAGGACCTCACTAGCGAAGGTGCAAGAAACAAACAAGTGATCAGCAGTTTCTTCAAGTTGCGATTGACAAAGTTTGCACGCAGAGATGGAGGGCCACCCTCTCTTCGCAAGATTGTGTTGGGTGAGGAGTCTATCACGAAGCAATAGCCAGAAGAAGAAAATCACTTTTGGTGGGGCTTTCATTTTCCAAAGCTGTTTGTGATAAGGAGAGACAACCCCGGACCACGTCATGATTTTGTAAGCGGAAGCCACCGTGAAGATGTTATTTGATGTCCATCGCCAGTCGAGAATCGGTCGAAGGTCATCAAGCTCCGATTGAATTGGCCTCTCAGCGGCCAAAAATAAGGCCTTAGTTGCGAGAATGTCTTTTAGAAGCGCAGAGGTTGTCGAATGAGTCTGTAGGAGATTGGGGTCCCTTGTGTGAAAGAGTCGAAGTACAGTGTTAGTCCAGACGGAATCTGGCCTCGCTCTTAGCCACCAAAGCCATTTGGCAAGTAGTGCCTGATTCTGAGTTGGCAGGTCATGGATACCTAAGCCTCCATGAATTTTCGGCATGCAGCACTTGTCCCATCTAACAAGGCAATGACCGCCCAAACATTTTTTATTTCCTTTCCAAAGAAAGCTTCTCCTTAATTTATCAATTTGATTAATGACCCCTTTAGGTAGTTTGATAACCTGCATGTAGTGTAGCGGCATAGCCGAGAGAACTAACTTGACCAGCGTCAATCTACCTGCCAATGAGAGAAACTTCGATTTCCAGCCTTGTAGTCTCCTTTGTATAGCTGCTATAAGCGGTTGGAAATGTACTTTTTTAAGTTTTTTGACAGACAAAGGCAACCCTAAGTACGAGATATGTGTTACCTTAGTTTGACAATTAAGAATGGATTGTACAGTCTGAATGTGCTCTTGTCTCATTGCAATAGGCACAAAACACGACTTATCATTGTTAATCTTAAGACCTGAGAGAGCTGCATAGTGACGCAAGATACTAGCGACTATGCGCAAGTTTCTTGGATGCGCCTCCATCACCAAAGCAGTATCATCCGCAAATTGCAAAGTTCGCGGTGGTAAAAAGATAGGGGCTTCCATTAAGTTCATCGCGTTTTGCATGAAACGCTGCAAAGCATCTGCGACCAGTATGAAAAGCAATGGAGAAAGTGGGTCTCCTTGTCTGAGTCCTCGAAAGTGACGAAATGTCTCAGATTGTCTCCCATTAACTAGGATCGCTGAATTTGAGGATTGTAGGATGCAAAGAACCCACGATATCCATAACGGGGGGAACCCCCTTTCCACTAGTAAATTAACTAAAAAGCACCAAGAGACAGAGTCAAACGCCTTTGTAAAATCAACTTTTAAGAGAACAACAGGAATCTTTTTCTTGTGAAGAAAGGAGATGGTTTCTGAAGCCACGAGGTAGGATTCCATTATAGAACGACCTTTGGTAAAGGCAGTTTGGTATTTGCTGACTAACATTGGAAGGAAAGATCCCAATCTATTTGCAAGAATTTTTGAAATGATTTTAACCGGTGTGTTAATAACACTAATCGGACGATAATCCCCTAGGCTTTCTGCACTCTGTCCTTTAGGAATGAGAGTAATGAGAGCTTTGTTTAGAATACCAAGGCGCAAAGAATTATTTTGGAAAGCGACAATGAGGTCCATGAAGTCAGGTTGAATAATATCCCAGAATTTTTTATAAAATTCAGCGGGAAATCCGTCCGGACCGGACGCTTTTCCATTTCGAAGCCCTTTGACCACTTCCTTAACTTCTTCGGAAGTGATAGGGTCCTGAATGGACATCAGGTCAACCTTATCCCCTACCTTGTTTGTCAAGTCAAAAGGTGGAGGGACAGGTGCTGGGGTGCCTAGTAGGCCCTTGTAGAAATCGCAAAAAGCATTGCAGATTTCTTCTTCATTAGTGACAACTTGATCATTAGTTTTAACTGCAGAAATATTATTTTTTGCTCTCCTTTCATTTGCTATAGCATGAAAGTATTTTGTATTCTTGTCACCAAGTTTTAACCACGTTGCACTCGTTCTTTGTCTCCATTTTTCCTCTTGAATGAGTGTGAGCTTATATGCATGTTCTCTAAGAGTAATCCTGAGACGAAATTCCCTGGGCGTTAGTATCCTTCTTTCCTCTATTAAATCAAAGAACCTGATAAACCATTTCGTCCTTTGAAGGAAAACATTATAACTAGCAAACTTTGTTCCTGCCCAGGACCGTAATGCTTTGCGAACAGCATTGAGTTTTTGAGCAAATCTAAAGGCCGAGTTACTGTGTGTAGGAACTGAGTTCCATGCTTGAGTGACTATAGACTCTCTCTCAGGGTATCTGAGCCAAAAAGTTTCAAATCTAAATCTTCTTTTTGGTGGTCGGCTAACTGGCTTAATCAAGAGGTTCAATGGGGCGTGATCCGATGTGGTAGCCGGTACGTCATGCAAAGAGAAAACTCGATTAAATGACAACCAATGTTGCGAGAGAAAAACTCTATCCAATTTTGAGAAAGAAGGCGAAGGTCTTTTATTCGACCAAGTAAATTTGCGGCCTCTAAGCGGAACCTCTAGGATATCCACATCTTGAATGAAATCATTGAAGTGCCGCATCGACGATAGGGACCTAGCACTACCCGTCGCCTCTGATTGCTCCCTTAGGAGATTGAAATCGCCCACCAAAATCCATGGCAAGTCATTAAGTGCCCTGACAACTCTAAGCTCATCCAAAAATTGAATCTTCCTTCTTTCATCTATCGGACCATAAACTGTCGTAACCATGAAATCATGACTATCTCTTCTTAAAACTACTGTGATAGAAAAGTTATTTTTATACGTATTGATAGGAGAGAAATCAGAATTCCACACCAAAAGAATGCCCCCACTTGCCCCTTGCGAGTCCAGTGCAAGAAAAGAGTTAAAATGGAATGGACATATTTTTTTAATGCGAAATACATCACAATCAGTCCACTTAGTCTCTTGCAAACACAAAATTTGACAATGAGACGATCTAATAGTGTCCTTAACTATGTCACATTTTACATCATCTGAAATTCCTCTAACGTTCCAACAAATTAAATTAAGGTTCTGTATCATAATTGAAGGAATAAACAATATAAAGGATATATAATCCAATGAGAAAAAACAGCCAATTAAAGGCTCCAGAACACAACAAGAGAAGTAAAGAAATCATAGATAACCTCATTAATTGTTCTGTTACATTAGCCCCACAAGAGCTACCAACGTTTTTACTTCCCAAGTACGTTAGCATAATCCAAAAAAATACATAAAACCATCCATCAAACGACTTACTAAAAAGCATGAACAACAAAATAGGACTAACACGCGATACTAGAATCGCAACTGATCGAAACCAACCATGAACTAACATACTACAATTCATTAAGAACAAAATAAGACAGACACGCCACGGCATAATCGCGACTATTCCAAAAGGTGGGGCTAACCGACCTAAATGCATCAGTTCTTGGAGCCGGCCTCATCTTCCAGGCCTTTAAGCTCATCCAAGCCGAGCTCTACATCGTTGTCTTCTGTTTCAAGGTCAGAAAAGCCAAGGTTGTTGCCATCTTTCTCACCTCCCTGAGCATCAGCTTCTGCAGCAGAGAGTTGGACTTGTTGAGTGGCTAGAACACCACAAACATCCCTGATTTGACCTTCCTCATCCGACATAGTAGCCTCTTCTGCGAAAGCCTCATCATCAAAGCACCGCGTGAGACCAGCAGCTGCAATTGCATCCTCAATGGCCTTTTTGCTAGCCGTAACAACCGGCTTTGGTTTAGCCCTCATCTTCCCTGTATTAAACTGGGTTAGATTCTTTTTTAGTTTCAATAAACGCTTACTTCTTCTTAGAGAAGTTCTCCAGAAGTGCTTATAAGCAAGACAAATCCAAGCAGTTATCACTGTCTAATGAAATATTTCAGCCAACTCCTTTATATCAACAATTAAATGACACTAGGCATGGCGCTATATTTTCTTAGATGACAATAATTTATTATCAACTACTTTAGATTTTCAAATATATTTAATTCTTAAATTAAATAATGATGAGTACAACTATTTTAAATATATTTAATAAAAAAAAGAGAGTTATTTTTAATTATAAAAAAAAACTATATTTGATGAAAAATAAATTAGAAAATGCAAACTGCGGTCAAAAAAATCGACGGGTTTTAATTAATAAAAATATTGATTTACCTCAGATTCATGAAAGTTTGTGTGACTTCGTCAAGCAAATATAAAGAAGCAAGGCACTTCGGGTAAACCAATCAGATCTAAAAGTTTTTTCACAAATAAATTATAATCCAAAAATAACATAAATTTATAACACATACAGTCAATTATCTCAATCAAAAGTTGGTCTATATTTACCAATACAATTGCGTTATTTGTACTAAATTAATTAATAATAAAATTCCACACACAATAAACGTCTATTTGCAGTCATGCCTATTTGTAGAACATACAAAACCTAATCGGTGAGTACCATATTAATTACTGGACCTAATCATGTACAATTGAACTTCTATTAGTAGTAGTTACTAAACTAATTCACACACAAAACCTGTTTCTAGTCACAAAACTTGTTTGCAGTAAATATCAAGTTTCATTGACCATGAAACAGTTACTGGACCAAATTTATTGGCCATGACAAGCCTTGTTCTGCAGTAAAATTACATACTAAACCTAAAAGTTGCTGGATAAAATTACATACAAACTTTGAATTAAAAGTAAAATAGGCTTTGTTTGTATGTGATTTAATACAGTAAAATAATTATCAATAGTTAATTTCATCGCCTTAGATGGTTTCATGGAGCGGACAAGTCAGTGCCCTCTCCATTAATTTTAATCTGATATTTTTAAGTTTTTTATATTCAATAAATTTCTTCATTCCCCTGATTTACGCTCAACGAAAATATGTAAGACGATGGAATTAATTTATAGGCTTGTTCTACTGTATCAAATCACATAGCCTATTTACTGTTAATTCAAAAGTTTGTATCTTATTTTATCCCGTAATTTATAGGTTTTTTATGTGATTTGGTACAGTAAATTTTTAAAACTTTCTATGTGATCATAGTCCATTTTTAACCAAATGTTGGTCAACGAATTTTGTCCAGTAACTATTTCACGGTCGATGAAACTTTATATTTGCTGTAAACAAGTTTTACTACAAATACGCCTTTTATGTGATTTATTTTAGTAAGTACTACTCATAGAAGTTCAATTATAGATGATTAGGCTCAATAATTAGGCACTGATTAGGCTTTGTATGATCTACAAATAGGCTTTGCATATATAATACTACAAAAAGACGTTCATTGTGAGTGAATTTTTAGTATTGTTGAATTAAGTATATTACTAAGAAAATCGAAAAGAAAATATACTTGTTTTTGTTTGACTATTTCCATTAAAAGTACTGGTTTTTTTATATCATTAGTAATTAATATTACTATTAGTACCAACCAACTTATTAATTTATTATCAATTAATAACTCATGTATCATCTTATATAGCCAATTTTTATCAAACGTTGATCTTTCCAGCTTTCTTCCTTGTAGCAGACGCACTTGATGGCTGCTATGTCAGATCTTCCTTGTGAGTTGCTCTACCTAATTGCAGAAAACCTAAATGAAGCTGCTGACCTCATCCGATTTCGATCAGTGAGTCTGAGTTGGCGTGATGCCACATCATCAATCCCTATGCCACTACTATCAGTCCCTTGGCTTTTTCTTTTCCATAGTCCGGATAACCGCTGCTGTTATCTCTATTCTTTCTCTGAAGATCGCATATACGCAATCCATATACCTGATATTTGGGCTTCTGTAGATTTCTCAAGTCCCTCTAACAAGACTGGCTGGTTCCCTGCTTCAATGGAGAAGAATGCTGATGGCAATTACAATTCGCTCTTGAATTTGTTCACTGGTAAAGCAGTTGATCTACCAGATCCACATTTTGACCTCACTTTGCGTAAAGCCTTTATATTCCTTGAAAACATGCAGCAAATTCTCGCACATGGAAAGTGTTTTTGAAATTTGTATGACATGTCATTGGCTGCACATTATGATTTCTCTCTTAGAAAAAGTTTAACTAAACATGACATATGCTTGTACTTTTTGAGCCTTGAAAGGTGTGCTCCAATGGTCACTTCAGATATTAAGATACTTCAAACTCTCTCTCCAAGTTCCCTTCCTCTGAGAGATGAGCAATGTTACTTAGCAGTCTCCTCTTACAAATTCTATGTTCTAGTTAATTATACATGTAGTAGCCCAGTGAAGTTTAAGGTTTTTGTAATGCATCGGCAAGCTCCGAAGCGAGAGTGGGCTGAGGTTCGTGACATAGGCAACAAGGCCATACTTCATGGTAAGAAGTGTTGCTTCTTAGTTGAAGCGAGTGGCTCGGCTGGGTTGATAAGAAATTCTGTCTATTTACCAGAGCTGAAGCCATGTGAAACAGAAGTTGATGGGAATATGGACTGGGTTTATCGCATGACTAGGTTCGACTTGAGCAGCGGTAGCTGCGAAGAGGTAAACTGTCAATTGAATGGCTTAATCATTTCTGATTCTTGGAAGCAAGAAAGTTCGGCTGATACCCATTCTTGGATTGTACCAGATTTTGATTGATATTTTGTACTGGATGTGTTATAATATTAACAATTATGCATTCTTTTTGGGATTTTCTTTTATTTCTGCCAACCATTTTACATCTGATTAGTTTACAGGAGTGCCGAACTTCTTTAAATTTGCTTGACAAAATTCACTCAAGTCTTTTCCAATTGATATAAAAAAGTTAGCAGAAATATTTCTTTACACACTGATAATTAACAACTTCGATTTTATCTTGCTTTAAGTACCTTTAGAAGATATGTCGTAGCCCCTAAAATAGCCATTGGAGCATCCTGTCGAGGGTCAAGCAATTGTCATTGTATATTATACTTTCGCAACAGCTGTGCCAAAATTTATAGCAAGAACTGAAAAACGTCCTGAGCCACGCCAAAAAGCGAGTTATGAATTCAATTGGCAAATCTTTACCAGGAAAAATAAATCATAATATATGTAAATATCTATTGTGAGGAGCTTTAGGAATTGCAAATTAGACCGTGTTCAACTGTTGAGCATAAAACTGTATAAAGTTTGAAGAGATAAATAGGAATTATCGATTTGTGCACTATACAGACATATTATTTTGGGGACTACTTCTTAATCGATAATAATTATAATTAAAAAAAATTGCAATAATCTGACACAGTACAATTATGCAATGCATGTCTAATGATTTTTGCCATTTCAAGAATTAAACATGTTCAAAAACGATTATAACAGACAACTGATAACCCACAAAACAGGAAAAAAAAAAGAATAATAAATAGTATTTTCTATCCAAGGACTCCAGCCTTTAAAAAGCCTCACTAATTAAATTTAATGAGACGGAACTCTTTCAAAAAAAAAAAAGATTACTAATTTATCTTTTTAAAAAAAAGTGGCAGCAAGTCACCAACCAGCAAGAACAGAAAACCATATTAAAAAAAAAGAATAATAAATAGTATTTTCTATCCAAGGACTCCAGCCTTTAAAAAGCCTCACTAATTAAATTTAATGAGACGGAACTCTTTCAAAAAAAAAAAAGATTACTAATTTAACTTTTTAAAAAAAAGTGGCAGCAAGTCACCAACCAGCAAGAACAGAAAACCATATTACGCATCACATAGTAATGCTGCACAAACATCAGTTTAACTTCTAAACAAAAGATACAGAAAATAAAAAAATCCTTATCCCTCAGCAAAAGCAATTCACCGGGAATTGCTCAAGTGCTGTACAGTGAGCTGCTTAAACTCAACAAAGCGCTTGGCGCAATTAGAGAGGCACGCCACTTCACTGCTACTGAAGCTTTTACCGATGCTTCCAGTAATACACTTGTCCCAGCAAACGTAGGTCACTTTGGCCACCATCTCATTAGCCATTGCCTTCATTTTCTCTCCCTGAAAAAGCAGCATCAATTGTGTTAGGAATGTTTTATGCATAACTCTACACAAATTCAGAATGCTATATTGCACGTAATCAAAAAGTACAATATTATCGGTGAGTGTGTTACTTAAATCCCTCAACACCAACCCTTCCTGATTCAGTAACATCCCCTTTTAAGTATCTCCATGGGTGCATCTGACACAATAGTAGTAGTGGTCCTGCATTTTTCTGGGACAGATAACATAGACATCCTGCATTTTTCTTGCAATATTTTTTTATTCTTTTTTGAAAACAAGCAGATGAACCACCACAATACAATAATAAAAGAGAAACAAAATGCCTCACAATACAAACAAAAATGCATCCCAATAAACCAAAAAAAAAAAAAAAAAATAGAGAACTGGTGATGCACATCTCCAGATACCAGTGCACCCTTATTGTCTAACCCTAAGGGTCTGCTCCAGGATTCACTTTTTAAAGGAAAGGAGAGGAAGGTAAGGAGAAGTTTTACCCTTTACTTGCTCCAGGATAACAATGAAATGAGAGTAATGGAAAGAGTTTACTCTATTTTCACACAAATTTGTACCCTCCAAATCGGGGTGTAAGAGTTTACTCTACTCTCCCAACCCTTCCCTTCCCTTCCCTTCCTTTACTAAATATTTCTGGAGCACAGCCTAATAGTCTAATACCATATATCAAACACTTGAAACATTTTATCATAAGAAACCAAACAAAATGCAACACTGGTAACTGATCCATCATGAATTCGAAAGAAAACAAACTAGTGCCAAATAATATGCAGAGTACTACACTACTACTAGATGAATCATTCAAATTGTATAGAAAATCATACAAAATTTCAAAATCTGAATAACTTCATGTATTCATATCAGTCTCAAATAGATTGGAGACCTAAGATCAGTACAACTTTCAACCGTCATAGACCCTAACCCAACTTACAAGCGTAACAAAACGCTAACTCAAGTAAATGTGAGAGGGTAGGTAGAATAAAGTATATAACTAACAATTTCAAATTAATCGTATAATAGCTTCTGAATTAAAGAGGCAAAGTACCTCGGACACTGTAGTTCACTAAAAGTTGTTTTCTTTAGAACAAAATCGAGTAGAAAAAGGAGGGAAATTCCTTGCCTCGATAAGGGATTGGAGCCTAGCGTTGTCGACTGACGACGAATCCATCTCAAATTTCAATCGATTCTATGTTCTCCAACAAATTTAAGCACGAATTTTTTTCCCCCCCTTGATTACTTTTCTCCTCCGTGGAAGAAGAAGAAGAAGAAGGGTTTATTCAAGTTTCTCATCTGAGATATCAAAAGAGGTTTTAATGGATTCTTTACTGGGCCTAAAGAACAATATAAATTGGGCCATAATTGTGGATACAAACTTTAAGACTGGAAGTCTGGAATGTACTAACTAGGTTAATAGGCCTAACCTAACAATGGCATATTGGCTTGTACAATTAATGGATTGTTGTATCAGAACAAAACTTATGTGCATGCATATGCATTGCATTGAAGCGCCTTTTTTGAATCCGAGTTGTGTATTAATATTGGGGAACTCTATAACAATTTTCCTTTTTCTTTTCTATAGAATAAAATGCAGAAACTTGTGTTTCCTAGGGAGCTTTCGTCATGATCAAAACAAGAAAACTTTATATTTTTATTTGCTCCAAAAGAAAATTAGATACAATTTATCTTCTGAAGGAGAGGCCAGTTAGCTTGTTGAAACAATTAACACATCCCCACAAATTTAGGATAAAATGCATGTTTTTTTGTTACTCCCGGAGTCTATATTTGCTATTAGTTGCAGTAGAATCTCGACACCTGATTTTTTTTTTTTGTCAAGACAGACTGATTGATCTCAAAAACAAATAAGCAAAATCAACCTACTGATATAATCTAGAGAAGAATTCAGATTTTAATAACATGAGCAACTCCATAAGATATGTTTATTATATATAAGACTATTCGGATCCAAAAAAGCAAGATCCAGCGACCCCCAGTCAAAAAGTAATATCATAAACAAAGGATTACAAAATAGCTAATGCATAAAGAGTAAGAATGACATAAGAAATGTTTGTTCTGACACCATTCGGGCCGATTCAGAACCTTGAATTTCAAGACTTGTAATAAGAAATCTAATTTCAGAGTCCTTTCAAAATGCCAAAAACAACCAAAAGTTCTCAACTTGTCCATTATGCAAGAACAGAATAACATTAAGGGGCTACTGCTATTTGATGCAGTGCTGAAAGCCAGCAGTCATTTCCAAAAAAATAAAATAAAATAAAATAAATGAGAAAAACAAGTAAAAAAATCAGTTGCATTGAGTCCTCGACTTCATCAGAAATTCAGCCAAAGAATGCTAAATTTCTCTTAACAAAAAGCTACAATCAAACAGGTATATCACCACCACAAGCAGCTAAATAAGCCTCAGCAAGCTCCGGCGCATCCTTCTTGTATGGCTCTATATATTTCTCAAAGAATCTCTTCTCAGTAAATGAGTATGCAGTAGTAATGTTAACATTTTTCTTCAGCCCTTTTGTAGCCAAGATACTCAGGCAGCAAAAATCACACAGGAATATTACCACCACAGGCAGCAAAGTAAGCCTCGGCAAGCTCCGGCACAGCCTTCTTATATGGTTCAATATATCTCTCAATGAACGTCTTCTCAGTAAGGACGCATACACTAGAAAAAGCAACACTTTTCTTCAGCCCTTTTGTAGCCAAGATTCTCAGCACATGATGCCTCGGTACCAACCTCTTTTGTAGGCTATACCCAAGTAAAATTGGCCGAGCAGCTATATTCTTTGGTTTCAGCTCAGCCTTTCTTATAAGAAAATCCATGTTTGATTTAACCTTATCCTCAGATGTTCCAAGTATATGAGGCCATTTCTTGAAAGCAGAATAAACCTCTTCCAGGGACCAGCCAAAAGTTGTTTTACAGAACTCCACCTTTCTTTCAATTGTATCTTTGGTAAAACCAGCTAACACTCTAAAGGCCGACAGAAACATGCCAGATCCCCGAGGAATCCCCGCCTCCTCTATAAACTCAAGAATATGTTTGCAAGAATCTAAAGATCTGGTCATGCATCTGTACCCTCTTGCAAGCATCCCCACTATATCTCGATTTAAAATTCCATATTCTTTGAATAGATTTATTCTTGGAACGACATACTTATTGATATCATACGTGATCAGCAAACCATGCTTCTTTAAAATCTTCAACAATATCTCATTGTTGTTGCCAGCAAAATCTCTCCAAAACTGAAGGCGTGAGAGAGTAGCTTTCCCTGCAAGGGCACTCGGGTTGTACCGGATCAAGGGAACCAGTAGTTCTCCAGAGAAACCCGCATCGATCAACTCACGCACGTTTGGTTTGAGGGTATTCTCTACATTCCAAGACAGGAGATCTGGTCGGAATGAGATAACACCCCTGATCTGATCATCTGATAACCCAGCATCTTTTAGGAACTTTACAACCGACATCGCCCGCTCCTCTGATTTGATAGCTGCAACCTTCTTATATGTTGAGATTTTGAGAGCTCGGTCAGAGGAGAAAGCAAGGCTAGAAATTAGATACTTTGCGAGGGAAGGGATCTCCTTCTGTTCCGCGGTTTCGGTTTCGGTTGAAAAAGAGAGGATAATAAGAGGAGCCAAAAGGGGTGAACGGCGGTGGTGTGACAAAGAGGGGAAGATTAAAGAGAGCCTCTTTGCAAGGTGGGAAGACATTGTAATGGAATTGGAAGGAGCGAGAGTGATAGTGATAGAGGAGGGGGATTGCTTTCCTCACATCCCAAACTAGAGATTCACTCCTATTGGACTAAAATGCCCTTCGCTTTCTTTGTTTTTTTCTCTTGCCACTGCATCTGAACAGGGCGTGCATGAAGCAATTTCCAGAGGATTTGACAAAGACAATTGAAGTCCGAATAATCAATGTATTTTCTTTTCGTAATAGAACCTTTCATGTGTCTCGTAATCATGATTTACATGCTGCTCAAACAAGTTGTTTCTGAAGCAAGTTAAAGTTAGTATAGTCAATTTTTTTTTGCTATTTTAAAGAGAATGATGTGTATATTTTTATTTAAATTTCACTATAAGGACATTTTATTCATAAAAAATTCTTTGAATACTCGTGAAATTGTCGATACATTTGATATTACCATGAATTGTAGACGTATCCACTCCATTATTCTCCTCTTCTACCGTCCTTTTAATATCCAAACACATGTTCTTTTCTTCTTTTTTTTTCATTTTTTTTTTCTGTTCATTTTTAATAGGGAATGACTTTTGTTGCTTTGGACAATTTTGTTTACAAATAAGAGCAATCTAATTAGGACGTGTACATCTTATATATAATTAAATGTAAACTTTTGCATAATTTCTGAACAAATATAAAGCCCACAATATATAACGCTTACACTTCATGGGAAAAGACGAGGAATGTACCGAATTACAAAAGCTCCTTTAGAATTTGTAGTAGTACAATGGAATTATTATGATTCATTATTTGACTATTTTTCTACAACATGAAGGGGAATTAGCCAAATTTAACTTATTTGAGCAGATTACGGTTATTTTTTTTTTTTGCACAACATTGCAGCTATTGGCAGAACTAAGGAAGTAAATAATAGAATACTAGTAACTAGTAACTAGTAAGAAGAAAGACGTACTGGTTCATTGATATCAAATTTGTGATTTTTCTGGTTAACTTTTTTTCTTTTATTTTCTAGTTTCTTTCAGGGTTTTCTGAGTAACATATTGATCTTTAGACATATTTCAACGCTGGTGGGTTTTGTCGATGTGTCCTTATTATTATCTTACTGGGAAACATGAATCAAATCTCAACCTAAAATATTATCATGGTACAACTATTTCTAATGCTTGTATGATATTGATTCAATTTAATAACTGTTCTACTGTCCTGTAAGTTGCAGTTATCTAACCTCAGCAGTGCATAATCAAGGCAAACATAACCACTAACCTTGCACCAAGAGTTACCAGTCTGTTATCAGCAAGGGGTGAATTGAACTGTTACAAAGAGTTTAGGTCTGGTCGAACTAAAAAAAGTTAAGGATAAAATTCACATCTCTCAAATTAGGATGAACTGTATGGTATTTTGATCACAGACTATATATGTTGCTAGTAATGACTAGAATCAGGACAATGCCACAATTACTCACGACAATGCTGGTACTTCTGATGCAGCAGGCAGCCAGGCGATTTTTGGAAATCAAGGAGGGGTGACACATGGTGCTGGTTCCCAGAGCGTGCAAGATAATAGCATAGAGCAGTGAAGATTTATTTTATGATCTGTGTTTTTACTTTTGTTTTTAAGTTTGGTTTGTGGCGGTTTGTGGTGGTTTAAGTAGCTGGGTTGTGGTTTGATGGATGTAAACTTTCTTTTTGTTTACTGCTGAAGATCACCCCTAGTGAACTTTTACTCTGTTTTTTTGCATCAGTAAAGAATGCAGGCCACCTTTTTGAGTGGCTGTTTTTCCAAAAAAAAAAAAAAGTATGGACTAGAATCACCCACCTGTTTTTTCAGTCCAGGACCATTTGATCTGAAACAATGCGCCAACTTGACCAACTGGCTTGACCTCAAAGAATATAAGATGCGACCAACCGTGGCACTGACACCATTGAGGCCATCCCAGAAAAATAAAATAGACAAAAACTACCAAATCACTGATGAACAAGGAGCAATATACTGATACCATTCAGGCCAATTACAGTCTTTGCTTATTTCAGGCCAATTCACATCTCACCATTGCTTGCTGTTTGCTCACATTTCAAAATGCCAAAAATGAACCAAAGTTTTAACTTCTCCACTAGAAAAGAACAGAAAAATTACATTTAAGTTTCTACCCGTACTGAGTGCTGAAAGGCAGCATCCATTTCCAAAAATGTAAAATAAAAAGATAAGAACAAAGAAGTTTTTATTGGTGAGCTTTCTCAATTTATCAGTAACATCTAAAGAATGCTACACAATTCATCCTAACAAAAAGCAGCAATCAAACAGGTATATTACCGCCACAGGCATCAAAGTAAGCCTCGGCAAGCCCCGGCACATCCTTCTTATATGGCTCAATATACTTCTCAATGAACCTCTTCTCAGTAAGGATGCATGCACTAAAAAGACTAACATTTTTCTTAAGCCCGTTTGTAGCCAAGATGCTCAGCACATGATGCCTCGGTGCCAGTCTTTTTTGTTGGCTATACCCAAGTAAATGTGGCTGAGAAGCTATGTTTCTCGGTTCTAGCTTAGCCACTCTGATAAGAAAATTCATGTTTGATTTTACCTTATCTGTGGACATGGAGAGTATGGAAGGGGACTTCTTGAAAGCGGAGTAAACATCTTCCTGGGACCAGCCATACGTCAGCTTGAAGAACTCCATCTTTCGTTCAATTGTTTCTTTACTATAACAACAAATCTTTTTAAAGCATGCAAGAAACATGCCAGAATCCCTGGGAATCCCTGCCACCTCTATAAAATCAAGATTATGTTTATAGGTCTCTGATTTCTTGCTCATGCAGGAGCTGTAACCCTTTGCCAGCACCTCTGTTATATCTCGGTTGGACAGTCCATATTCTTTGAATAGATTTATTCTAGGAACAACATAGTTATCAATGTCATAAGTGAGAAGCAAACCGTTATTCTTAATAATCTTTAACAAAACCTCAATATCGTTCCCTACAAAATCTCTCCAAAAGAGGAGGCGTGAGAGAGTGTCTTTCAAACAAAGGGACTTTGGATTGTATCGGATCAACTGAATTAGTAGTTCTCCGGAGAAGCCATTTCCCATCAATTCACGCACCTTTGGTTTAAGGGTCTTTTCCACATTGTACGCCAGAAGAATTGGGTGGAATGAAATGACAGCCTTGATCTGGTTATCACTTAGACCTGTACCTTTGAGGAATGCTACAACCGAGTCCGGCCGCTCCGAGGATTTGATTGGAGTGAGGTTAGTGTAAGCCGAGTATTTGAGGGCTCGATCAGGGGAAAAGCCGAAGGAGGAGATGAGGTACTGTGCAATGAAGGGAAGCTCCTTGGGTTGCTGGGAGTGCGTTGAAAGAGAGTGGCGGAGAAGAGGTGTGAGAAGCTGGTGGTGGAAGGGAGAAGAGGCGGAGACTAGTCTCTTGGCAAGGAAAGAAGACATGGTAGAAGGCAATTATTTGTTAGGAAGAAAAGAGACTGGAAATTGGAGGGAGCGATAACAAGAACAGAGATTGTTATTATTTGCTCCGTCCGTCGGAGAAGGCAATTATTTGAAGAAGAGTGGAGGACTATTCTATTCGGGAGGAAAGAGGGTTTAATTTGGGGGTTTTTGACTGACAAAGTGACAAGTGAAGAGTGAGAAGCGAGAACCCTAGAAAGAGAGATTTGTTCAATGCGAATCGGAATTTACCTAGGTTGGGAGTTCAAGAGTTGGGAACAAGTGATTGGTCCAATCGGAATCAGTTATGTTGTGAGGATTGGAGAGCTGTTTGATTTTGTTGCTTGGGACAATTTTGTTTACAAATAAGACCAATCTAATTAGGACATGTAAATCTTATATGTAATTAAATATGACCCTTTGTATAAATTCTTAACAAATATAAAGCCCACAAAATTCTGAAATTATATAACGCTTACACTTTATGGGTGAAGACATGAAATGTGCTAGAATTGATGGCAATTCCCCAATGAAATTGTTCATGCGAAATTGCAAACACTCTTTCGGCCGAAATTTTTGATAAGAGAAATATTTCCCTCAGAAATTTTAAAACAGCATCCTTATTTGTTTTAAAAAGAGCATCATATTAAGGGCCTATAGCGCCATTATGCTAGGCGCTATAAGGCTTTTTTTTTTATTGTTTCGAACAACCATGATCATAACTCACAAAAACAGAAAATGACAGTCACTAATGGACCCCACTTCCTTTCTTTTCTTTTTTTATTCTTATTTGTTTCTTAACTTTAGCACACGTCTCAATAAATTAAAAATACCCTGCACCCCAATAATACCTCGTGGCCAACTTTCTCAATTAATTTATTGGATGGATCTCCAATATTATGGATGTTAGACATTAATTATGATACAATAATAGACAACTAATAATGTTTCAAGTTGTAACGTTAATTCAATAGCAAACTAGCAATTGTCTTATTGGTGATATTTATTAATATAGGCCCAAGGGCCTTTCCGATTCAATATATATATATATATATATAGAGAGAGAATATCTATTGTGAACCATGATGCATAGAGGGCTCTGTGCACCATGACCGTTTGATCGGTGGTTTTGTAAATCGACAAATCTAAATTAACCAACCCAATCTATATATTGAAATCTCATAGAAAACAAAATTTTACAATTTTTGAAATTTTTTTACTATTTTTTCCGAATTTTTTAAAGCTTGCCATTTTTGGTCGATAATTCACTAATTATTGTCCAAAACTGGCAAGCTTTAAAAAATTCGGAAAAAATAGTAAAAAAAATTCAAAAATTGTAAAATTTTGTTTTCTATGAGATTTTAATATATAGATTGGGTTGGTTAATTTAGATTTGTCGATTCGCGAAACCACCGATCAAACGGTCATGGCGCACGGGACCTTCTATGCATCATGGTTCATAATAGATATTCCATATATATATATATATATAAAAAATTTTTTTAGGATAACCAGCAAAGAAAGGATATAAAACATTTTCAATTTTATTAACAAAATCAGTATTCGTTGGCCGGACATCGTTCAAATCAAAGTGACAAATTAATAAGAGCAATGATTTGGTTTTGCTTGAAAAATATTCTTGTAGATTCAGCCATCATTTTGTCGGTTAATGTGCAATCTTTATTTCCTAAACAAAAATATTGGTTGTAAATTTAATATATATCTTACACATAGTTATAATTTATAAATTACAAAGAAAAATGTAAAAATGGGATAACATGATGTAATTGTTTGACGACGGCCAGCAGCTCCACTTTCCTTTTTCTTTTGTCTATTAATAATCTTTTCCATGCACTTCGAATTTGATTCATCGAAAACAGAATATATTGATTGCATCGAATTTGATGAATTCAAAGGAATCCTGTCAGAGAAAAAATTGAGGTAAAACTTGAGGTAAAAATCTTATTGCACCCTTCAAGATGCCGCAATAAGCCCTCCCTATCGCGTCTCAATGGTGATTCCATTTTTAAAAGAAATGAGTGACCATGGCTCTGTTTAAAATTCTGAGGGTTTTTTTGTCCGTTGTTAAAAATTTCGGCTCTTTCGGAGTTTGTAATAGTAGTATGGAATTATTATGATTCATTATTTGACTACTTTTCTACAAAATGAAGGGACATTAGCCAAATCTAACTTATTTGCCCAGATTACGGTTATTTTTGCACAACATTGCAGCTATGAGCCTATGAGCAGAACTAAGAGAGTAAATATAGGGCACGAGTGAGAAGAAAGATGTACTGGTCATTGATATCGAATTTCTTGAGTTTTCTACCTTTTTTTTCAAGAAAAAAAAAATTAAGTTTCTAGTTCCTTTCTGGGTTTTCTGAGTAACATATTGATCTTTAGGCATATTTCAACGCTGGTGAGTTTTGTCGATCTGTCCTTATTATTGTATTGCTCAGAAACATGAATCAAATCTCTAAGCTAAAATATTATCATGCTACAACTATTTCTAATGCTTGTATGATATTAATTCAATTTATTAGGTTTCAGTCTCATGTCGAATAACTATTTTAATGTCCTGTAAGTTGCAGTATCTAACCTCAACAGTGCGTCAACAGTGCTGAATCAAGGCAAACATCACCACTAACCTTGCACCAAGTGTTATCAGTCTGTTATCAGCAATGGGTGGATTGAACTGTGACAAAGAGTTTAGGTCTGGTAGAACTAAAAAAGGTTAAGGATGAAATTCACATCTCTCAAATTAGGATGAACTGTATAGTATTTTGATCACGGACTCTATATATGTTGCTAGCATGGACTAGAATCACCCACCCGTTTTTTCAGTCCAGGACCATTCGACCTGAAACAATGTGCCATCTCGACCAACTGGCCTGACCTCAAAGAATATAAGATGCGACCAAGTGTGGTACTGACACCATTGAGGCCATCCCAGAACAATTAAATAGACAAAGGCTATCAAACCACTGATGAATAAGGAGCAATGTACTGATACCATTCAGGCCAATTACTATCTTTGCTTTATTTCAACAGATTAATTGCTTGCTGTTTGCCTACATATCAAAATGCCAAAAACAATCGATGTTTTAACTTCCCTGACTACAAAAGAACAGAAATTTTACATTTAACTTTCTACTGGTACTTAGTACTCAAAGCCAGCATTCTTTCCAAAAATGTAAAATAAAAAGATAAGAACAAAGAAGTTTTACTTGCGAGCTTGCTCAATTTATCAGTAAAATTTAAAGAATGCTACGCAATTCCTCCTAACATAAAGCAGAAATCAAACAGGTATATTACCGCCACAGGCAGCAAAGTAAGCCTCGGCAAGCCGTGGCACATCCTTCTTATATGGCTCAATATACTTCTCAATGAACCTTTTCTCAGTAAGGATGCATACACTCGAAAGACTAACATTTTTCTTAAACCCGTTTGTAGCCAAGATTCTCAGCACATGATGCCTCGGTGCCAGTCTTTTTTGTTGGCTATACCCAAGTAACATTGGGTGAAAAGCTATGTCTCTCGGTTCTAGCTTAGCCACTCTGATAAGAAAATTCATGTTTGATTTTACCTTATCCGTGGACATTGAGAGTATGGAAGGGGACTTCTTGAAAGCGGAATAAACATCTTCCTGGGACCAGCCATACGTCATCTTGAAGAACTCCATCTTTCGTTCAATTGTTTCTTTACTATAAGAACAAATCTTTTTAACGCATGCAAGAAACATGCCAGAACCCCGGGGAACCCCCGCCTCTTCTATAAAATCAAGAATATGTTTATAAGAATCTAATCTTCTGCTCATGCAGGAGTTGTAACCCTTTGCAAGCACCTCTGTTATGTCTCGGTTGGACAGTCCATATTCTTTGAATAGATTTATTCTAGGAACAACATGGTTATCAATGTCATAAGTGAGAAGCAAACCATTCCTCTTAATAATCTTTAACAAAACCTCATTATCGTTCCCTACAAAATCTCTCCAAAAGAGGAGGCGTGAGAGAGTGTCTTTCAAACAAAGGGACTTTGGATTGAATCGGATCAACTGAATTAGTAGTTCTCCGGAGATGCCATTTTCCAATAATTGACGCACCTTTGGTTTAAGGGTCTTATCCGCATTGTACCCCAGAAGAATAGGGTGGAATGAAATGACAGCCTTGATCTGGTCATCATTGAGACCTGTACCTTTGAGGAATGCTACAACCAAGTCAGGCCGCTCCGAGGATTTGATTGGCCTGAGGTGGGAATCAGCCGAGCATTTGAGCGCCCGACCAGGGGAGAAGCCGAAGGAGGAGATGAGGTACTGTGCAACAAACGGCAGCTCCTTGGGTTGGTGGGAGTGCGTTGAAAGAGAGTGGCGTAGAAGAGGTGTCAGAAGCAGCAGCTGATGGAAGTGGTGGTGGAGGAAGGGAGAAGAAGAGGAGACTAATCTCTTGGCAAGAAAAGAAGACATTTATTAAGTTTTACTGGAAAGTTAGAAATTGGAGGGAGCGATGGCAACCAGAGAGATTGCTCCGTCCGTCGGAGAAGGCAATTTCTTGGGGGGTTTTGACTGAGAAGAAGTGACAAGCGACGGAGTCACGTGAGAACCCTAGAAATAGAAATAGGATGTGGGAGAAACGGTTCATGATTCGGAACTAGTTCGACCCTATCTGGTCTGGTCTGGTTTGGGCCAAGCGATCGGTCCGAATCGTATCGGGTACGGTACTCGTACCCGTACCAATGCAACATAGCTTGCAACTCAAAATTTGCAGCAGAAGTGTGTGCAAGATTCTTTGAGGTTGGACTTGGGAGGTATGGTTTGTGATGTTTCATTGATTGTTTCTGTCACCATTAGTCGATACTCGATACTGATTATTGCAAAGCTTGAACTCTGATAATAAAAACTATTATTAGTACTATGCAATAATTGTACAATTAATAATATTGGTCATTTTTCTAAAAAAAAAATTTCCTTCAAAAAAAAATAATATTGGTCAATTCTTAAACAAAAAAGAAAAAAGCAAAAAGCATGCTTTAGATAAAGTTAGTATTGCTCCACCCCCTACCCAATCCAATTATTTCTGTTGTTCTAAAACATAAATATGGTTTAAACAAAATTGCGGCAGAAAAAAAACATATTGTTTAAAGTCTATTATTAACCACACAAATGGAAAATTTTCATTTTTTTTCTTTGTTGAAACTATTCAAAATGTAGAAATTGAATATTTTTATAAAACAAAAAAAAAATATAAGGTCATCGACAAATACATTCAGAAAAGATTTATTGAACTTTTCGGCAGTGACCAAATTTTCTTGTTCTTATAGAAATATCTAATAATGTACATTTTATTATAAACATTAAATATATATATACCTCATACATATATGACATACGTATTATAAGTATTTATAAATTATAATTATAATATATTTTAAATCTATATTTTACATGTAATTTGAAATCACCATTGCTATATATTTTTTAAAATATAAAAATAAAGGGACAAAATTGCAAAAAATTATATATAAAAAAAGGGTAATTCTAAGGTGGACCAAAATTTTAAATCGGGCATGAATCCTAATCATTCATATAATTGATGATGTTTAATAAACAATCTTAGATTTAAGCCCGGTCTACAAATTCAGTCCACAACAGAATTTGCCTAAAAAAAATAATGTCTCAAAGATGGCAGGGAAGTTTGAACGGTATTGCCAGAAAAAAAAAGTATTTAAACAATAGTGGAAAAAAGATTTAAAGTGTTTTTTAACATTGTTTATAAGCGTGATGTTGCATGGTTTTTATTAAACTTAAAATAACACAATGTTATAATTAATTTTTTTCTTATTTTTTTTATTAACAATTTCCGGCTGAGTGGTGGACAGGTGGTGGCCCAAAGAAGAAGGGATAACAAAGAGTCTATTTGCAAGGAAATGGAAAGACATTGAAGTGGTAATCCCTGGTTTGGATATGATCACTTATGGAAATTAAAGGAGCAATATGTCTGTGGTCACTTATGGATGAAGACACGGCAAAACGTGACGTGCTACAATTGTGTGGCTACTGGCGAGCCCCGGATAAAATTGTTCATGCGAAATTACCAACGCTTTTTGGAGCGTTGTAATTGTTTAATCGAATTATAGTTCATTATTTGACTACTCTATATCATGGGTTTTAGATGGCGTGTATGTTTGCAGTTAAGATATTATTGTACCAAATGAAGCCGAATTAGTCAAATTTAGCTTATTTGCACAGAATGCAGGTTATCAACTCAACATTGAAGATTTGAAGTTGTCAGCAGATCTGCGTAAGAGGGTTAATGGAGGGTACTAGTGAGAAGAGATACTGGTAATTTTGAAATCAGATGTGTGTAATTTGTACTAGTTGATTTTCTGGTCACTTTTTATTAATTTTAGTTTCGTTTTTGGGTTTTCCAGGTAACATATTTTTTGGGGTTAGTTCAACAATGTGTTTTCTCAACTAGTTGCCTTGCCGTCGCGGCTTCGCCGCGACCAAGCCCTAGATTATATGTCCGTCGATTAATACCTGTTCGCGAAATGTTGTCGTTGAAATATTGTTATCTTATATTTAAAGAAGCGGTTAGCGGTCAGATATGTGCTGAACAAAAAAGACGAGAGAGAGCATCTAACACGGTACAGGCATGCATGCATGATGCATTAATTTATAGTTTAGGGATAATAGAAGGTGTAGTTAAAGAAATGTTGTCAAACACAAATAATTTGGGCTAATATATATTATAGTGAAGAGAAATGACTAAAATGTCCCTACATTTTTTTCATTTGCAAAATTTTAAGGGGGTGATTTATTCGATGATATAAACATGAACATGAACTTGATGGGTTATTCTTTTAAACAAATATATATGAAATATTTACATGAACATGAGCTTAGCCATAAAAAAGGTATCTATCTTGCTTATTACATCAATCTTCAATATGCTCACTCTAATTAGGCAGACAATTATTGATATTTTAATCCGTGTATACCTGATGAGAAGCGAGAAGCATGTACTCGATGGAATATAAGACTTCTCCGTCGTGGACCTAGGAGCACAGAGGACAAATTGCCCATTAAATTTTGGGAGAACCATGAGTATCTTTAGTTGATTACGTGACAGTACTAATATCGGTTAAGGTGTTTTGGTGGCCAAATTGCTCATCAAAAAATTTTAAAGTTACCTTTTGAGTTGATGTAGTCAATCAATGGTTCCTCATGTACTTACCATTGAACTTATCTTAACTGTCACTTCCATTCGAGTCATGCTGATTGCTGGTTTAAACTTATCATTGTACATGATCTTTATTTGGACTTCTATTTGAATGGAAGTGACAGCAATACTTGTCTATGTTTTGTTTTCTTAACAGCACCAAGGTAGTTACTAAGGTGTACTGATCTAATGAGGTGAACTCCAGAGGAGATCTGTTTTCTGTGATTAATGTACAATTACATTTAAAAAAAAGATCATAACGCATAACATGACTCTACTTCTCTTAAGACATTTGTTAGCTAGATAAGATCATGAACAGTTGTTTTTTAACATTGCTTACCATGAGGAAACTGAGTCATCTAATGAGTTGCTTGGTTTCACATTCTATTTTAGGACATCTACGGACATGGCTAGAGAAGCCTGAAGTTTGCCATACCATCATAAACTCAAACTCGATTTTTTTTTTTTTTTGGAAGATTACACATTAAAAATGTTATAAAGACTAAAAGTTTACTATTTTTCCCTTATTGCTACTACTTATGATGTATTATCCTCACTGCTAATTATGAAATTGCAACTTTCATCCAGTCAATTACACTGGTGGCATAGTTGATTCTGGTAAGAAGTCATTTTAAAACAAATTATAGATGGTTTTCTAGCAATACAGAACATAACCATCAATTTATTTTCACAAAAAATTGCAATCTTCAGAATTAAAAAAAGTATCTGGTGCGCACCTGCAGACAATAAATTTGATTGGCAAGAATCTAATTCCCTAGAAAACAGTGTTACCTCATTCGCATCAACTTGAAGATTGACAATGCCAATTACTATGTGTGCGAGAAATCTATTACAATCAATTCTTACATAAGTGATCGAGCTGTCTTGACATCATTTCCTCTCTTATAATCCTGCTAAAGAACAACAAAGATTTTGAAAGTACTTGAAGATGTACCCTGGAATAAAACTTATTAATGAAAAATCGGAAAAAATCATATCCGCACACTGAAAATAGCCATTCCAGTGAGCATAATTAAAATTAAACACTATCCTAGCAATTATGACCTGGTATGCAAGAGGGGTGATTTTGGCGTGGTGAGCAAAACAAAGATCCCTTTCCAACTACCGTGATTGATCAGGAAGGTGGCTGCTGAGTACTGGCATCACCCTTTCACCATATGGAAAGGTGCCACAAAAAAAATTATATACATAAATCTTATATTATACACAGTTTAATTTGCAAACGCAGTTAAGATCAGGGGCAGAATGGTCTACAATATTTTATATATTGTTGTTACTCCTTACTTTGAGTACTTGAATCTACAGATTGTTAGACCACATCTAAGTATGTGATTATAAATTAATTTTTGAAGGGAGTTTTAAAAAAAAAACTACAAAGTTTGAACATTGTCTCATTACTGATATATGCGTGCGTCTCATACCAACAATATAGATATATATATCCTTTTGTTCTTGTTCTAACCCTTCTGATGACAACCTTTTATAAATCAGAATTTTAACATCACCAATATATATATTTAACTTCTACAAGGGCAGAGAAAAAAAGATTGAATTGATACCGTTTACTTAACGTTAATCTTCATTATAAAATTTGTTAACAAAAAATGCATATCTTATAACAGTAAACATTATTTTTCGGGCTGACCATGATGCAATCTCATTAGGATTTACCAGTAAACATCCCTAAGTACTCAAATAGGTGGGGGGTTCAGATCTGCGCTCACCTGATTCTGTGAACATATCAATTGATACCAGAAAACATATATATCTGAAAAAGAATAAAAGATAATAATGAGATTATCATTTTTGTCAATATAAGATAGCAGAATATAAGAAAACAAAATGTATAAAAGATCTAATTGTCTGAAAAAACAGCCCCATATAGAAAGGAAATGGAATGACCACTGAACTTCCATAATAATACATTTTTATTGAAATTTGAAAACATAAACTATTCTGACTCTTTGGTCTCTGAAAACATTTAATTATTAAATGGACAATTTACCAACAATAGTGATCTGGTCTGAAGAGACTAAAATGAATGGCCCAATATCTACCCTCACTATTCAATCAATAGAGTTTCCTCCATCTCCAAAAATAATTTCCTTTTAAGATTATGCTCGACTATTAATCTATTATTGATTTTCTCCACGATTCTTTCTGCATGTCTAAAGAAGGGGTTCTCCTAATCCTTGTTGTGGGTATCTTGGAGAGGCAAAATCTTGAAAAATAATTTTGACCTTTAAGTGCAAAAGGAGCATGTTCTCCAAACGCACTCATTTGAGTTTGTACGTTCCTAACAAATAATCATATAGTATAACTGTCACCACTATGGTTAACTCCTGCATTCAATGCAGTTGATAACAACCTCAATTTAAGAACTCTAACAGATGTAAATGTAATATTTGATTTTGGTACTATTCTAAGGATGAGGTTCAGTGGAATACTAAATTGTTACTCTTTCTTCGAAGATCTGGTTTCCCTTGACAAAGGGTGCCAATAAAATCGTAATAAATCGGTTCATCCAATTCAGAAATTCAAGAAGAAACTAACAAAGATCAAAATTGAAAATCATTGCACGTATAATAAACAACTAACCCCATAGAGAGAGACTCTCAACCAGGCCCTCCCCTGACTACCCTCGCCAGAGGCCATGAACGCCCCAGATGGATTCTTCGAGCGACGCCGTTGCTGCTGCTTCCCCTGGACCAACTCCACCTAGAAGCGCATCTAGCTCGGCTCCGACTGTGCCCTGCCTTCCCCAACACCGACTTGCTGGTGGTCCTGCGACATTACAGCCCTCATGAAGATCCGCGAGTGGTCTAAGATCATTGCGGGCCTTCGCTGGAAGACCTCCATCAGTCGCTTCAATCGAATGCTCGCTTTGGCGTTGTGCCATGAAAAGATTCACGAAATTAACAGCCTAAAAAATAGCTGATTTGGGTTAAACTTTATCAATTGCTGCTGGCGAAGCTTCTGTTGAGGTGAGGGGTAGTCGGCGGAGGAGTAGGTAGGACGGTTTGGACGCTGGCGGAGGAGGGGCCGGGGCCCGGGGCGGTGGTTTTCTGTTCAGTCTCCATTTCTTTCTTCTCTTTCTCATTTATTTGTCGTTGAGAAGGACAGATCTGACACAGAGGGTGGCGGTGGAGTGGCAACAGGTGAGAGTCTGAGGGAGTCTGAGGGGCTATTAGGGTGAGGCGGTGGCGATTGGGCTATTAGATCATGATCTACCTTCTCGTCTACCCTTCTAAGCTTCTTCCTTTTCCGATTTTCCCAAATGTGCCGCAATGAGCCGATGAGGCAGAAAATTAAAGATTGGGAGTGAAACTCGGTTGGCTTCGCAACAACGGGAGCAACATTTAATAATACAGACCATACACAAATATTCTCATTATTGCAATAGAGTAAGAATTAATTTCATACACCAACTTCATTCAAGCCCAAATGTATTTTTTTAATCCTACAAAATTGATAGGCGCTGGGCCCACCAAGTAGACCATAAAGGCTGTTGGTGCGTGAGATAAGTCTAAGCCAAATGTATTTTTTTTACACCGAGTGCTTTTTTTTCCTCCCCATTCGTTGACCTTGCATGTGTCTAAAAGACAAAACTGAAATCGACCTCTGCACGGTAATTCAAAGGAAAATTCAACCCAAAAAAAAAAACGGTACTGTTCATAAGGAAGTTGAAGGGGGTATCAAGCATTAATATGTTCAAATTTATCCATACTGTAAGGAGATATCCACCGAATTCTCAAGCTAAATATTGGCTGAAACAATTATCATGGTACAACTATTCTAATGCTAGTATAAGCATTGATTTAATTTATTAGCTTTCAGTGCGTAACACTGTTAATTATAGCTACCTAGCCTCAACAGTACGTAGTCAAGACATACATCAGCACAAACCCTGCAGCATAGCTCCCACATTGTATGGCTCTGTGTACGTTTTTTTTTTTTTTTTTTTTTTTTTTTTTTTTTTTTGAAACAAGTACTACCCTAAGACCTATCACTTCCATTTACCAGAAGCAAAGTTTTGTACAAAACATCTCACAAGACCATACATAACTGCACTGATACCAAACTGGTACCAACCCAGGTACCACATTGGTACCAGTGCTTCGATGCTATCTGTACCATATAGAATGTTAGTTCTGTTACTTGAGATATTATGAATATGGAGCTTTTTTGCTTCAGGAAATAAGATAACTGTATATCAACAGCAAGGAGGTGGATCAAACTGGAAACCAAGAGTTTATACTGTATTAACAGAAAGCAGTGAATTGAACAGGAAACAAGAGCATAGGTGTGGTTGAACTTAAAAAAAAAAAAAAACCAATGCAAATAGGATAATGCATTACTTTTGGTTACCACCCGGGTCTATTTTATTGTTATTTTGGACCAATCAATCTCAAAAGGCCAAATCAATGCAAATCGATGTGTTTCTAATACTGATGTTATTAGAGAAGAATTCAGAATAACATACAAAGCAATGCAATTAATTTAGATCAGATGATTGGGTCCAAAAGAAGAAAAGGATCCAACAACCCAAGCCCAAAATAATAGCAAAAACAAAGACCACCAACTCACTGATGAACAAGGACTAATTAGATATAAGAGTGTCAGTATTGACACAATTCAACCAAAGTAGTCTCTCCGGAAATAATAAGCCTTATTTCACAGTCTTTCACGAGTGGGTTAATTGCATGCCATTAGCTTATATTTCAAATGGCTGTAAAAAGCAAAAGTTTGCAACTATCTCATTAGGAAAAAACATGAATTCTATTAAGTTGCCACTGGTAATAGGTGTAGTGCATAAAGCCAGCATGCATTTCCAAAAAGATATAATAATACTAAAATAAAATAAAATGATAAGAAAAAAATATTTCCAGAAACTCACTTGCCTCAGTGAGCTTTCTCCCTTCATCAGTAATTCAGCTAGAGTATGATGCAAAATTTCTCCTAACAAAAAACAAAATTAAACAGGAATATACCACCAAAGGCAGCAAAGTAAGCCTTGGCAAGCTCTGGTACATCCTTCTTGTATGGCTCTATATACTTCTTAGAAAGGCTCTTCTCAGTAGACATGTATGCACTAGAGATATTAACATTTTCTTTCACCCTTTTTGAGACCAGGATGTTCAGCACATGTTGCCTTGGTACCAACCTTTTTTGTAAGCTATACCCAAGTACAATCGGCTGAGAAGCTATGCTCCTCGGGTCCAGTTTAGCCTTTCTGATAAGAAAATTCATGTTTGATTTTAGCTTACCCACGGATATTGTGAGTACATTAGGAAATTTCTTGAAAGCAGATTTAACCTCTTCCTGGGACCAGCCATACTTGATTTTGAAGAACTCCACCTTTTGTATAATTGTATCTTTCCTATAAGCAAGAATTGGTTTGAAGCAAGAAAGAAATATGCATGATGCCCTTGGAATCCCCATCTCCTCTATAAACCCAAGAATATGTTTTGAACAATCTAAGCTTCTGCTCATGCAAGCATCTCTACTATATCTCGATTTGTCAATCCATATTCTTTGAAAAACTTTATTCTTGGAACAACATGCTTATCAATGTGATATGTAATTATCAAGCCGTTTTTGTGAATGAGATTTAACAAACCCTGGTCGCCATTCCTGACAAAATCTCTCCAGAACAGGAGGCGTGAGGGAGTGTCTTTCAATAAAAGAGCACATGGGTGTATTTCTGATCAACAGTACAAGTAGTTGTTGAGAGAAACCGCCATCTACCAATTCACACAATTTAGGCTTCAGGGACTTGTCCACATTGTAACACAGCAGAGGTGGGTGGAATGAAATAACAGCCTTGATCTGGTCATCTGTAAGCCAGTATCTCTTAGGAATGTTAGGACTGACTCCGACTTCTCCTCTGATTTGATAGCTGCAACCTTCTTATGTGCTGAGATTTTGAGAGCTTAGTCAGGGGAGAAGCTAAAGGTAGACATTAGATACTTTGCGTGGAAAGGGACCTCCTTTGTGTTCACGGGGTTTAGTCGAAAATGAGAGGCGAAGAAAAGGAGTGAGAAGGGCTGAATGGTGGTGGCGTGACGAAGAGGAGAGGAACAAAGAGAGCCTCTTTGCAAGGTGGGATGACATTGAGTGGTAACGCTGGTTCCAATGAGAGACCTAATGGAACTGGAAGGTGCGATAAGAGAGTGATACAGTAAGTCAGTTCGATTTCAAGGAAGGAAAGGGAGAAAAAGAGATAAACCCTAAACCCTAGGGGGAGAGACTAGAGAGCTCCGGTTCCGATTGATTGAAGGATTTGACGAAGCCAATTGTAGTCCGCTTCCGACTTGTTTTCTAACTTACGAAGAATCAATGAATTTTCTTTTTCGTAATTGAACCTTTCATTTGTCTCGTAATCATGATTTACATACTTAAACAAATACAGGTGGTTTGATTTCAATATTAGCTGAAGCAAAATAAATTTCATTTCGCTATTTTAAAGAGAATGGTGTGTATTTTTTTAAATTTCACTATGAGGATATTTTATTCATCCAAAATATTAATTTGCATACTTGTGAATTTCTCCTCCCTACCTTCTTTTTAAAATCCAAACATATTTTCTTTTCTTCTTTTTCTTTTATTGTTTTATAGGGAATGATTTTTATCGATTGGGAGTTGGGACAATTTTGTTTACAAACAAGACCAATCTAATTAAGGGCATCCGAAAGTCTTATATATGATTAATTATGAATTTTTTTGTTTAAATTCTGAACAAATATAAAACCCACAATAATTTCAAATTATATAATGTTTTTCACTTTATGGGTGAAGACATGGAAAATGTGCTAAAATTGCTCCGGCCGTCGGAAAAGGCAATTTCTTGGGAAGCAGTGAAGAAGAGGTTTAGGGTTTTCATTGAGAAACCTAGAAAGGGGGAAGAGAGAATTGTTTTTAATATAAAAAGGACTGATGAGCGGTTCCTTTTCCTTTGTTTTTTAATATTTAAAAATTTTAAAATTCAATTGTTGAATCCAAACCGTTGATTTTGTTCAATTTTACGAGCGATGCATTTTCATATAAATTTTAAAAAAATTGAAATTAATTTGAAACTTGATTAAGTGCTCAACAAATGAACGAACCCGGTTTGATTAATTCTAATACATTCATAATTTGAATGCTAATCGGAACTTAGTTCGATCCTATCTGGGTTGGGACAAGTGACTGGTATTATTGGCAACAACTGTAAATTAGTAGGATATGGATCCTTTGGTCGGTCGGATTTGTTTTCGGACCGTCCAATTTAATTTCATTGGTTAATTTTTTTCGAACTTATCAATTTGATATTATTCACGGAGCATTCAATTAACCGTTGAGGTTAAATCGACGGTAGAGAACAAATCTGACCAGAGCATCTTGTTCCGGAATTATTATGTTGTGAGAACTGTCCGCATATCTATTAAAATTTAAAATAAAAATATGTTCCGAGAACTAGATAGACTGCTTTTGCGGTTGTAGGTCGTCTGCTGATTGATTTATATAACCTTGTGTTACTTCTTTGTCTAGTCGTAGACTTGTAGTAGCTGTGAGAGCTGCAGTTTGTAAGAAGTTCACACTGGATATATACAGTGCTGCTGGGGTCATGAACTGTGCTGCGTTTCCTTACAACTCAAAATTCTGCAGCAAAAATGTCTGCAACTTTCTTTGAGTTTGGAGGTGCATGGCTTGTGATGTTTAATTGGTTGATTTTGCCACCATTCGTTGGATGCTGATTAATATTGTCTCGTAACCATAATTTACAGACTACAAATAAATACAAGTTGTTTGAGTTCAATACTGGCTCAAGCAAATCAAATTTATCTTTGCTGTATTAGGAAGTATGGTGTGTATATTCGTTGAAATTTACTATTTGAAAACTTTTTTCACCCAAAATTTAAATTTGAATACATTTGGTATTCCATGAACAGTAGACATGTCCACGTAGTAAGTTAATTATTCTCTGCTAGGACATGCGTAAATCTTATAAAACTCAACATGAACTTTGTTACAAATTCTGAACAAATATAAGCCTACAAAACTTTGAATTTATAGAAGTTTACACTTATGGAACATGGATGAAGATATGGATGGCAACACGTGATGTGCTAGAACTGGTGGTCAGTGCTGAGCGAAATTGATCATGCAAAATTACAAACACTCTTTTGGAGTTTTGTAACAGTATAATAGAAGTATATTTCATTGTTTGACTATTCTATTCATCCGTTTCAGCCTTTCAGATAGGCTCTATCTCTATAGTTATTACGTGGTACGTACGAAGTGAAGGTAAAATAGTCAAAATCAGCTTATTTGCACCACTAAGCGGGTCAATGTAGGGTGCTAGTGAGAAGAGAGGCGTACTGGTACATTGATGTAAGAAGTGTTAATTTTTCTGGCCGCATTTTTGTTAATTTTCTAGTTTCTTATTTTGGTTTTTCTAATAACTTATTGATTTTGGGGGTTAGTTCAATGTTTTTTTGGTTTCATTTCTTAGTTCTCACTCTCAGTTACATAATTATTTCTTAGTATTCAAGTTATAACTAATTTTTAGTAACTTAATCTCAAACACTAACTCCAAAATTACTAACCTAGTATTCAAGTTATAACTAATTTTTAGTAACTTAATCTCAAACACTAACTCCATAATTACTAACCCCCTAACCCCACTAATATTGCCAAACAACCGTAAATTTATAAGTAAACAGTTTGTTAACAACAGCACGGATGGATCCAACTGGAACCAAATTAAATGCACTTTCCTTAAACTAGGATAAAATGCATGTCCTTTGAATATGGAGTCTATATTTGCTGCTATTTGGGATCAGAATTGCACAGCTGATTTTTCAGTTAAGGACCATTCAATCTCAAACAATGCGCCAAATCAAACGACTTATGTGATCCAAAAGGACTTGATCCAATACTACCAATCCAGAACAATAACATAAACAAAAACTACCAACCAGCTGATGATCAAGGAGTAATGAGATAAAAGAGTGTCAGTAGTTACACACTTACACCTTTTAGACCAAGTACCGTCTCTGGAAATAAGCCTTCTTCAGAGTCCTTGCAAATGGGTTAATTGTCTGCTGTTAGCATATATTTCAAAATGCCAAAATACAAACAAAGCTCTAACTTTCCCATGAGGAAAGAGCAGAAAAATTACACTTGAGTTTCTACTGGTACTAAGTGCTGAAAAGTACAAAGAAGTACACAAATTTGGCTCCCTCAGTAAGGTATCTCACTACATTAACAAGTCAGGTATAAAATGCTACATAATTTCTTAGAAGAAGCAAAAATCAAACAGGAATATTACCACCACAGGCAGCAAAATAAGCCTCGGCAAGCCCCGACACATCCTTCTTATATGGCTCAATATACTTCTCAATGAACCTCTTCTCAGTAAGGATGCATGCACTAAAAAGACTAACATTTTTCTTAAACCCATTTGTAGCCAAGATTCTCAGCACATGATGCCTCGGTACCAACCTCTTTTGTAGGCTATACCCAAGTAAATGTGGCTGAGAAGCTATGCTTCTCGGTTCTAGCTTAGCCTCTCTGATAAGAAAATTCATATTTGATTTTACCTTATCCATGGACAAGGAGAGAATGGAAGGGTACTTCTTGAAAGCGGAGTAAACATCATCCTGGGACCAGTAATACGTCATCTTGAAGAAATCCACCTTTTGTTCAATTGTTTCTTTATTATGAGAACAAATCGTTTTAAAACATGTAAGAAACATGCCAGAATCCCGAGGAATCCCCGCCACCTCTATAAAATCAAGAGTATGTTTATAGGTCTCTGATTTTTTGCTCATGCAGGTGGGGGAACCCTTTGCCAGCACCTCTGTTATATCTTGGTCGGACAGTCCATATTCTTTGAATAGATTTATTTTAGGAAGAACGTGCTTATCAATGTCATAAGTGAGAAGCAAACCGTTCCTCTTAGTAATCTTTAACAAAACCTCATTATCGTTCCCGACAAAATCTCTCCAAAAGAGGAGGCGTGAGAGAGTGTCTTTCAAATAAAGAGCATTGGGGTTGTACCGGATCAGCTGAACAAGTAATTCCCCAGAGAATCCATTTTCCACGAGTTCACACACCTTTGGTTTCAGGGTCTTTTCGACATTGTACCCCAGAAGAATTGGCTGGAATGAAATGACAGCCTTGATCTGGCCATCATTTAGACCTGTACCTTTGAGGAATGCTACAACCGAGTCGGGCCGCTCCGAGGATTTGATTGCAGTGAGGTTAGTGCGAGCCGAGTATTTGAGGGCTCGATGAGGGGAGAAGCCGAAGGAGGAGATGAGATACTGTGCAATGAAGGGCAGCTCCTTGGGTTGCGTTGAAAGAGAATGGCGTAGAAGAGGTGTGAGAAGCAGCAGCTGATGGAAATGGTGGTGGGGGCGGAAGGGAGAAGAAGAGGAAACTAATCTCTTGGCAAGGAAAGAAGACATTTGAGTCATACTGGCAAGAAGCAGTGAAGAAGAGTGGAGTAGCCAGGAAAGAGGGTTTAGTTTAATTTGGGGGTTTTTACTGACAAGTGAGAACCCTAGAAAGAGAGAACTGGAGGAACGGTTCAATGCGAATCGGAACTTCGATCCTATCTGGGTTGGGATTTGGGACAAGCGACCCGTCTGATCGGCAGCAACTAGGGAATTAACGTGTTGTAAAAACAGCATATCTAGGGAAAAAAGGGGAAAAGAAAAGCTCTAATGCTTATAATTTGATTGTCCAAATATTGTGTCAATTTTTTCAAATTTCACTTTTTTTTTTCTTTTCTAAAATATAAAATTCAAATTTCAAAGCTAAACCGATGATCTTGTTCAATGTAACAAGTGATGTATTTTCATATAGATTTTATAAATTTTAAGGATTATTTAATACTTGATCGAAAGACCAAAATATGAACATATTAACATTAATTTATCATATTTAATTAGATTAGTTAATTATTTTATCTCTTAATCAAGTATCAAATAAACTTTAAAAATTACAAAATTTATATGAAATCGCAAGTTAAATTGAACAAATCAACAGTTGGATGAGGTTTGACTTTTATATTTGAAAAAAAATAACAAACAAGTGAGTTTGAAGGCATGTGGAGGTGAGCATTTGAAAAAAAATATAAAATTTGGTCTAAAAGAATATTCATATATTGAGAACTTGTATAAACCAAAATGTATACATTTTTCATGTTTTTACTATTTGTTTCATATTTTTTTAAAAAAAAATCCATCATATAAAATTTATTGAACGAACAATAACAATGATTTTTAAAAGAAAAATATAAGGATTAACTAAAAAGATTCCTTATCCAACAAGAGAATATATCTGTTTAGGTTCTTACAAAATTGATACGGAATTTGCCGAGAAAATATAAAAATAAATAAATAAGTTGGCATTATTTTTACTATGAAAACATCACAACTCAGAAATTCACGTTATTTAGGAGATTCCACTCTTTTCTTATATTCTCCAAGAGCCCAAATTGGAAAGATGTTACGGTACGCCACATAATTTAGTAACCCACTTTTGAAGAAGCTCCCCATCATTTCCTATAGTACAAATCAGGTCATATTAACCCAAACATACAGTCATACAGAAATGCAGTATAATTGCAGATTTGCAGATGCTACCTTATTACTAGCAGGTGGCTAGTACAAAACAGGTCATGTTGTATTGGTTGGTTTGTCAATGATAGATTTCATATTAATATTAGTTTTAAACAACATTTCATATACTTTTTCGGAGGCCATGCCGGCCAGCATTTCGGTTTTCGGTATGTTCCTCATTTTTTTCATTCTTTATGGGAAGCCGTCATATCAGCCAGCGCTCTGCTTTTCAGTTTAATCAATATGCCAACTCGAATGGCATATATAGTACTCCAAAGACTGGTTTTATGCAATAAAATTGAACTTACTGATTGATGAATTAATTTCAGGATTGATTCTCGATATTTTGTAAGGAAAAGGAAATCTGTTTGCTTGTGATGGTATCAGTAAGGTGACGTACCTGTTGGGGGAAGTCCCCATTGTCTAATTGCATGTCAACTAGGAGGCTGGCTGCCCGATGCAATGGAGTTGGATCTCTTTCAACCTCAAAATTGTTAGTATATAGTATGTCAGTTTTGCATATATAAGAGACATAGCTGATGTTTTGCTTCAGTGTCGTGTATATTTAAAAGGGAACAAGAGTTTAATGTGACATGCTTGAGCAAATTATTTTGATTCTGGCAAGAAGTGTAACTTCAAAAGGAATAGTGGAAGTAAACTTCAAAATTTATTGTCGGCCTAAATAGCAAAACAAGCATTATATAACGTCATCTATAATAAATACCATGGAATCCGGGCCTTACCAGAAAACTAATATGAATGCCACTTTAAAATACTCATGTTATCAATATCGGTGAACTTGATAGCGCAACCTTCATGGAATGTCATTTGTTCAGTTGTATATATATGGTATTATAGATTGCCCTTTCTTTAAATTGATATTTGCGACCTTAATAGCACAACAAATTGGCCCATACCCTTGAGGAAGAGAATTGTTTGAAGATGTTTTTGCCATATCAACATTACACATCAAATTGTGTTTTTTTTTTCAATTAGAAGATAACCGACGATATTTGTTATTATCAAAATGTACATGCCAAATTTTGATACATAATTAATGAGCGAGTCAAGGTAAAAACCTGGCCAGCTCTCAGAAGGGCTAGCATTGCCCATGCCGTGTTCACCAGATTTGATTTATTTCCGTCTAGATTTGTGTATTCCTGTCAAGTAATTAGCTTAAGGCTTTCAACAAATTTTAACCAGGATTGGTCAGTAAAATATTTGGAAAGAAAAACAATTTACTTTACTCAAACTAAATTACCTGACTATAATGTTAGAGAGGTCCAAAAAATCATAAACAAATTAGTGTTGACCTGTTCTGACTGCTGGAGTTCTCTAATCCAGCACAACATGACTCACTTTAGGAAACAGCTATTCAATGATTTTTTTCCCCAAAATAGTGAAAAATCATGAAATCGCAAATAATAATAATAATAATAATAATAATAATAATAATAATAATAATAATAATAAACGTGGGTGTGCAATTTTGGTTTGCATGGTCGTGAAGATGGCTCATAGATATCGGTTAGGTTGGGGTAAGTTTGGAAACTAGTACAAGTCTCAATTGGTACTGGTATGAGCTTGGTACTGGTACAAGTGGCAGTTTCTTTGGTTAGAGTTGGTACTGGTACAAGTATTTGTATTGGATTTTCCTTCTTTTTGTTATATCAGTTGACAGTTGGTACTCATAAAAGTCTCAGGCTTAGTTAGGCGAAGTCGGTAAACTTTGTTAGGAGTTTACTAATTGTATGTATTTTGAGTTTTATTGTGATAGTTTTGTAAACTTTTTTGTTTTTCAATTAAAATTAACCAGTATTTTGCTGGCCCTAAAATAATAAATAATTGAATAGGATCGAAGGCACATGTAATTTTGAAAGTTTGATTTTGTGTGCGAAGCCTAGCTCTTTTACCTGCGAAAATCACTTTTTGACCCAAATTTTAAAACATTCATGTGCCAAAACTGTACCTTTTTTATAGAAGAAAGATAACTCTCTCCCCAGCCACCATCATTCAACTGTTTTGAAAGGAGAAATGAACAAGCCTTGCGGATGGCCTCACAAGTTTCATAGCTTTTCCCAGCTGCTGTCAGAGCTTCTATGCCAAACCATGTGCCATAAGTGTAGCACACTCCCCATGAACCATACCTGCATATGAATAAAAGAATTTTCCTGTGTGTAAAGTCATTTTTTATGTTGTTGCATTTGTACAAAGACTCTCTGCTATGGTAAACCTTATCCTAAGATGGTAAAATCCTCCCCCGGCATCCTTGAGAAATTAAAAATGAAAAAAAGAAAAGTTATTATAAGGAAAAAGTTACCAAAATGAAGCTACCAAACTAAAGCGAATTGAAAAGAAAGAAATTAAAAGAATCCGATGCAGTATAACAAATGTTACCATGAACCATCATAATTTTGTGTCTTTTGAACGTAATTGATCGCCTTTTTTACACAGACTTGTATTTCATCCCCGAGGTGCAAGGGATATTTTTCATGAAACAGCAACAATGCTTGGATGGCTGACGATGTGCATTCCACATATCTGAAATTATAATTTGAAGTCGATCTTTCAGTCTTCTTTTTATTTGTTCCAAACAATGCATTTAATGGGAACTTTCTATGACAAGTTTGCAAGTCTTACTGAGATTCCACTGTAGTGTCTGGAAACATGTCTGTCATGTTTAACACCTATCATCAAATAATAAGGGAATTAATTTAATAAGTCGAGCAATAGTAGATCAGGAAGAGATCCCGATTTAAAATAAATAATGTTCCAATGAATGAACTCTACTTTTGTTTTCCCTCAATTATTGCAGGTCTCCTAAGAAAAAACAGGGAAACAAAAACGAATATTTAATTGTTACTAAAAATAATACCTCAATCCATGAATATGTCCGTTGCAATTCTGATGTTGAAAAGCCACCATTAGGATTCTGCACAAATTCTTTCTGGTTTAGGAGTCAAGAATATAGGATGACTACAAAATTTACTTTACTTTCCAATGAAGGAAAGATAACAAAATAAAAGCAGAGAAAATGGACCTGCAAAGATAGGATGAAATTGACAGCTTCATACATGATTCCAGTGGATGCATGATCACCAACAAGTTCCGGTGAAATCCTTGCCAACAATATCAGTGCCTGTCAATAGCAAAATCAGGTACAATATTGAAGTTCATGTATAGCTATTTCTTTGCAAAATATTAAGTTCACAGAAATTTTCCATATGCAATGTAACCTTGAGAGCCTCTGCAGTACAGTCTGAAACGGGGCATCCCTCATCTGCAGTCCCTAAGTTCCAACCACCTTTAAAGAAATGATGATAATTCCCACCAAAGTCACCTGTAGGATTGTCCAATATCTAAAGAAGAGAAGGACCATGGTTACCATAGACTAGGATTGGAATTATTTTCAAATATTTATTTGAACTTGAGAAAATGATTTTCTACCAATTCCCTGAAATGAAATGTTAAAAACGAAACATTGGCCCAAGCCCAAAATTAGGAAATCTCTAGATAAATCAATGAGTTTCATGAAGAAGAAAATTCTAGAGATATAGTAAAATATCTAAGTTAGATATTTTGGAAGATGGTTCTAGATTATAGATATTTTAAAAGATAACTCTTGATACTTAGCAAAATATCTAGGTTTCTAGTGTATTCCATCAAACTAGTATAAATAGGTGGCCATGGCTTTCATTTGCTATCATCCAAGATCAAATCAAGCCAAAGCAATCAAAGCTAAATCCACTTGAGAAATATAGTGCTAGCTAGTGTAGTAGTTAGGAGGTGTAGAAATATTTGAGTAGTAGAGTTGTAATTTTGGAGGTACAATATTAGAGAAGTAGAGGTTGTAACGATAGTTTTAGTGATAATAAAGAAGAAAGTTTGAGCATAGCGCCTCGTCTCTACTCAACATGAAATACCTAATCTTTGACATAAAAATTATCTTCCTTTTAAAACGTGCCTATTTTTTAACTGAAAATTCATGATACTTGTACAAATTTACAACAAAGTTAAATAAATTTATAATCTGTTTACCTGTGAGGCTTTTAAGAAATCATGAGCTTTTCTTAGTGTAATCCACTTCTCCTTGCCAACGTCACATGCCAAAATTGCTTGAACTGCCAAAGCAGCATCCCATGACTGGGATGAGCATGCCTAATTACAGTAAGTAAAAAGAAAGAGATTTATAATTTGAACATTTGTATAAATCTATCCCATGTCAAGTTCGCATCTGCTGTTGTTGTGGCAGCATGTTCTCACTTCTCTCTTGAATTACAAAGTATAGTTACTTCTGCCTCTAGCTGCTTATAAATATGTGAACCCTTGTTAAGTAATTGATCATTGAGATATACAATTACTAGTCAAGTTTCACTTTTTATTGTTCCTTCTCCACCTATCATTTCTCATTTCTCTCCTCCCATCGTCCCAACTGTCGGGTGTTCTAAATCAACTGAGAAATTATATAAGGTTATGATGACAAAATCTTTATCTCTTAGGCTTCATATATTTGAACTTTCTATTGCTGCTTCGGACTGGGAAGAACTTAATTGTATTCCTTTTTTTTTTTTCTCAATTTATCCCTAGTTAATCATTTTCTTTTTCAGTTATAGTTTGCGCAGAACTGTATACAGTTCATAATTTTCATATTATAAAGAATTTTAGTGACTTCCTTAGAACCGGAAAAATACAGTAAACTGAAATTCCTTTACCCTAATTTTCATGCCATCTTCACCAATCCATAGAAAATCTGGCACTCTGGCAAGATGCTCCTCAAAGCTTTTGCTTTTAGGAGCCCTCACTGAACAACTGAGCATCCTAAGGGCCTGTTCAAGCTACTATCAGTTCAATTCATATATGCACAAAAACATCCAAAAAACTTGTAATTGAAAAAGTTCAATTCAGAAATGGTTGCAAAATAAAGCCTCAATAGAAAGCAAGAAACATTTTAATTTTGACATTAATACTAATGTAGAGTTAAATATAACAAATTGACTATTGAAGAACATATTTTAGTCTAGTACAAGGACTTAAGGTAATTGAACATGATTTTTGGGAAATTGAACCAAAACTGCTTAATAATAAAGTATTAAATTTTAGAAAAAAAAAATTCATACAAGAAGGTTCTCCTCTCTGATGCTAATGGTGCACCCAAAAAGAAAGTTTATTTAAAAAATAAACAACAATGGAACTAGCAATACAGGAGAACTAGCCTTTTCAATTGCTCCCAAGCACATGTACCCTATGGTCTCATCTTCATATTGTAAATATTTCTCTATTGCATGTAGTGCTTTTGTCCTCACTAGTGAAATGGGCCAAGTGGTAAGAAGAGGTTCGCCAATTTTGTATAGGAATTCGCACAAGTAGTCCAAAATTTTTGACTGTGGTACAAAACGGTCCTCCTACATTAATAAAACATGCATGCAATCTTAATAAAACCAAAGCATAATTAGTGAAAAAAATGTAAAGTAGGGTTCATTAAAAAAATATAAACAAATAATAAAGAGAGCAAATTGAACTATTAATCACCTTGGCGCACAAATTTCGTGCTTGGTTCCAATCTATGCTGTGGTATGGTTGAATGTGTAACTCCTCTCTCAAGGATAGCACTATATTTGTGATCGGACCGACAAACCTCTTTCCATATAAATAGAGCATTGGCACCATAATCAATCTTAAAAGGCAATAGAAATTCCCTGAATTACAAAATGCTAATTAACTTGCGTAATTTTGTACAACCAGTTACAATGATATGCAAGAAATTATACCCGGATGAATGGGGAAGGAGGAGGGAAGAAGAAAAATCTCAGGCGGCATGGGATTCACACCTGACCATTCATATGCTCCCAGAATCTGTTATAAATTTATTGATGATGTGTTAGAGTATAATTGTATTAAGTTATGGTTAGGTTGGAGATAATTGAGGTTGTACAATATTGGAGATGATAATCATTGTAATGAAGAGATGAGAGTATGATGCATAGTTGGAGATGGTTAGTAGTAACATTGAGATAAGTCTATAAATACTCATATAATTGTATTTATTTCAACATCAATTCAATACAATTACAATTGTATTTGTTTCAACATCAATTCAATACAATTATAATGAGTATTTATAGATTAATCTCAATGCCATAATTGTAGTTTTATTAAGTCTTCAACAAATTATTTGGCAGAACATTCTATGCCATCAATAAGGGCCCCAACACTAATCCCATTTGTTTTGCTGAAGTTTTGAAGACTGATTAGTCAAATGGGTCATGTGCAATTTTCTTTAGTGGAATGTGTACATTTAATATTTTATTTTTCCTAATACTTTATTCTATTTAGAAATTTCTGTGCGAAAATTGTTTTTCTAGCATAATTAATTTTCCATATAAACTATATTTTATTTGCACCAATCATGCATATTCTATTTATATAATTTAATTTTCCATGTGCTGAAGAGCTTGGTTTCAAGGATGACTCCTGCGGCTCAATAGCTCGTTCTTCTCTAACATAGAGTTACCTTCGGGGAAAATTCTGATGGTTTTAATTTGTTTCAATTAGATTTTATGTCACTCAATTTTTATGTGTATTAATTACTTTTTATTATGACTTCTTATATAGCAGCAAAAAAAAAAAAAAAATACAGAATTAGAGAAAATTTTACCGAGAGAAGAAATTTTCCCCATAATGGTATCAACGTAACGCCACCGTGACCGTGGATCCATTTTCTTGCCTGATGCATAGCCTCGTCATCTCCGCTATTAGCCTCTTTCCCCAGGAGCCTTAAAGCTGTGTAATTTAGAGCAGTACAAATCATGCAACTGGGCATCTCTGCATGTAAACCCCAACCACCGTCTTCATTCTGTTATTTGAATTAATTTTACAAAAGGAAAGTAAATACAATTTTAATTTTGGAAAGAATCTCTTCATGGAGTATAATATAACCATGCATGAATGCCTGAAGTGTTAACTACTAAAATTATATATAGAGCATGCTATTTTATTTTTAAAAATTCATAAAAAAAAAACAGTATTCTGCATTTATGCAGCTACTGTTATTTTATATATTGAACGATCTCTGGATCTGATAGTAGCCTTACTTGAAGGTTATACATGTACCGACATAACTCTGTCTGACACACAGGAGATAATATATCCAGAGATTCGGTGACGTACAGAACAATTACCTGCATCAACATTCAACAATATAAATTAATCTGTCACAAGAATGAATAATTCCTACAGGTATTTCACCAAAAGAATGAAAACTAGAAAATATACAAAATAAGTTCGCAAGGATTCCAAATTAAATCCTAATCGCTTAAATCTATTGTATCTTAAAACCTATTGCTCTGGTGCTCCTTGCCTAGACCTGTCATTGTTGTCTAAATAATTACACAATTTGAAGAACATTAATTTAATCTTGTACAGTTCAATAAATAACAATATTAATCTCTACAATGTTAAGACAACAAAAAAAAAATTGAAGGCACAATTATTTTGAAATAATAACTTTGCGCTATCTATTTACAGAGATACTGTAGAAGAATTGAACTAAAATAAAAAGCAATGAAATAAGGTGGTGAATAGTCCCTCAAAAAAAGTTTTTTGTCCCTCAAAGAAATAAGGAGGTGAATATATATATATATTTTTCAAGAAAGTATTGAGTACCATAACAGGAGTGAGAAATAATGGTCCAGGAAGATCCCCAGGCCAATGCCCATCCTTTGCCTGAATTGCTGAAAAGTAATCAACTGCTCTCTGCACAGCTTCTGATACTGATTTTTCAGTATTTTCATGTGCTTTTTTGAAATAATCAAAGTTGTTCTCTTTAGCTAGCTGCAAGTAGAACAAATCAGCATTTTAGATGGAGCTTGCAAGGATATTGAGGTACTATATATTTTCCTAATACTTTACGGAAAATATTTTTTTATGGAAGCCGGATAGAAATGTTCAGTTTTCAAGTAGCTTCCTATATGAAAAATTAAAATGTGAAAGGAAGAGAAATTAATTATACTTACTAATACATGGGATACAACAAAAATTACTCACTCGATTTTAGTCCTATTCGACCTATGGCGTAACTATAGTCCACATGAATTTATTTCACATTTAATCTGAAATTTCTAATCTAGGGTGCCAATTAAATGGTAATTAGTTAAACAATATATGAAAAATATCCACGGAGGACAGCAACACCATAAATATACATAGCACAGCGGTAATGATCAACCTTTTACGACAGAAAAATCGAACTTTTCTACTGTAAGACCTGATTACAATCTAAGTAACTTGCAATAAACAGAGTAGACTAGAATAAGAATATCAAGTTCATTGGCACACAAATTGAACCTGCATCCTTGCAAGTAGGTCTGAGCTTTCCGGCCTATGGTGCCGATTTTGGTAAAATTCTTCTCGAGCTCTTTCTACAGCAGCTCGATCTTCACTTGATCTGAGTGTCTCATCAAACTCCCATGTTTCTCTTCCAGTATGTCTGTTGCAAGTTTTCACAAGTGGTCCACCTTCTGCAATTATAAGCTTCCACATCTTCTTCCAGTTCTGCACAAAAAGGACTCTGTTTGTCAATGCACAGACCTCGCATGCACACAAAGAATTGCTTTAAATTACTAAATGATGTAAAAATGCTCAAAAGTTTTTTCCAAGTTCAATAAAATAATTTCTTACAATAGTTTTTGGAGAAAATTCCTCTATAATTAAATAATCACAAAGAAATAAGAGATACTCCAAGAAAATGCTATGCTATTGTTATCGTTATTAGTTTATGGACTGTGGTTGAAAGATATAAGGTGTCCTTCAACCAAACAGCACCAGAAAAACATGGAAGATCTCTGACAACGATTATTATTGCTCTAATTAGATTTTGTACGTCATGAATGGTTTAGAATAAGTTTAGTAACGAGATTGTTCACTGCTCCGTTCATGTATTGTAAAAGAGGAAGAGGAAGCACAAGAGATTGGTACCGGTGTGACTGTGTGAGCTTGCTGGGATGGTACAGCGATGCCAGCTGGAGTGTTTTTTTTTTAACAAAAATGAGAGTCAAGCCTCATCTTTTCCATTGAAAGTTTAGATTACATATTTAGCCAGTGGCTAAATTAAAAAAGTTAAAATTTAAAAAAAGATGGAAAACAACAAACCAAATAAAGAAGTGAAATATGTCTAAAGAATCTATCTGCTAGCAACCAAAGACGAAAGAAAATTAAGAAAAGAGCATCCTTAGCAGGGGTAATTAGTTGTTCCAGTATACCACAAAAGAGAGTATGGCAAATAATTCTCTCTGCTTCTTGTTGTTCGATGCATCCACTAGGAAAGGGACATATTCAGAAAGTTGAATTGTAGCCAAGGTACTGGACAATGTTCTCGCTATATGCAAAGACTGAAGAAAGAACGAACAATTATTAAAGAGATCGTGAGCTGTTTCTTCTTGCTGTTTACATAAGCAACACATGTTTGGAAGTTGCATGCCATCCCGGGAAGTGCTTTGGGCAACCGGCCATTTACTTGGAGCAACATTTTTTTTGTTTTGAAATGTCTAAATTACGTAGGCAATCTATTGTCAGCTAGCTGGAGTGTTACGCCAGCTTGAATTAATTAAGGCAAGATATAATGTCTACTATTAATAATATTTTTTTTGAAGTATTAGAACTTCATCTTATGTTCTATTTCATAGAGTGTTGTTTAAGTCATCATCATTAGCCACTTATGATGATGATTTGATGATCGTTCAAACTTTTTAATTGCCTAATTAATCTTAATTAACTCACACTATATTTCTCATTTTTATTCTTCCAACTGACCGTTGATTGGGTCCGTAAATATATGCATTTATGTCCTGCTATTGGAGAATGGGAGGGAAAAGAATTAGCACCACAGCTGTCACAAAATATATATGATTTAATTACATTCATTTTTTTTATAAGGACTTCTTGAAAATTCTATATTATTTTATACTTTGGCAATGAAATGTTGAATGTTGATACTAATGTAATTCATTAGTTACCATTAGTTACAATGAAGTTGACACTTATTTGTCCCCTGACCAAAATTAACGGGATATATATCCATGAATTCTGCAGCTTAAATCTAAAAGAAAAAAAAAATCATTTATTTACTTATTTTTCGAGGGCTGGGTGGCGGTTGCCACACCCCGTAATTATAAGAAAATTATTTACATGATAAAAGTTTACAGAAAGCTAAAAGGAAATTAAAGCAAAAGGAAAAAGAAGAAAGAAAATCTTAAACGTCAAACCTCGGTAAAAGTGAAGCGCTTCACACAAGCACACCTTACTGAGATAGAAAATTAAAGGGAAGCTCCGTAATGAAGTTTTAAACTTTTTGTTGACATATATATATATATATAAGGAATATTCCTTAAGCTTCTTTAAAGAGGAATAGCTCAACAAACAAGAGAGGAATAAATTTCTTTAAGGAGGAGGAATTTGTACCACCAAAATTGATTGAATAACTTCTTCCAGGACGGATTTCTTGTGGATTAGTCTTTATTTTCGAATAATGAATCACTAATTTTGATAATTAATGATAATTAATATATTATTTTGATATTATTATTTTATTATTGTAAGTATAATTATTAATATATTATTAATATTATCATTACTACAAGAAATAATCAATAATATCTTAATTCATATACTACTACTAATAATAATAATAATAATAATTTATACTAGTAATTAATATTATAATAATTATTATACATCTAATTTTATATTTTTATATTCTTATTCCTTCATTTTACATAATCAAACAATCATGACATAACTCTTCCTCCTTAACTTATTCCTCTTAAGTTAATCCTTTACCAAACACCACCATAAGGCCTTATGAGTCAGTATCCATAATTCATTTGATTTGAATCAAAGAATATAGATAAAAAATGTCTAAGTTAAATTAAATCCACCATAAATAAAATTAGCTAAAAAGTATCTAATTAAATAAACTAGGAGCTATCAGCAAGCACAATAAATATAACTTCACTTAATCGGTCACACCACATCGACGACCACGCATCCATGAATAAATCGTGCCTAGTGCGGTAGTGCCACACCTATGGTCACACCGCTCCTTCAGTCTTCCGCATCCTCTGAGCCGTGCAACCACAACTGCAATACACACACCTCGACCAAACTGAGAGAATTATAAATGTTATCCATTTTTTAGCACTAAAAAATTATAAATGTGTCTTATCTAAATAAAAAAATGGATGACATTGACACAAGAGAATTCTTCTCCGATTTATTCTAATTTTTTATAGTTTTTATTGGTGCCTTAGTTAATTTGAAATAAGAAACCAATAATTATTGAAAATATAGTAAATAACATAATAATAATAATAATAATAATAATAATTTTTTATTATTCTAGGACTGACATGCTAGTGCATGGATTCCAACCTGAAGGAACATGTTGAATTTAAATTTGAGTTCCGCACGTTTGATTTGCCATCTCTGGGATTGGTCTCTTTAATTAGTTGTTTGATGCATTTTGAAAAAAAATTAACTATTTGTCTATATCGTTTAGATTTATTGTTTCAATATATACTTAATAATGATCAGAATTGTAAAGTCACATATTTATGAATGAATACTAACGTTTTAACAGGAAGAACACAATGTGACCTAACTCCAAAAGTCAAATTACTTTTATGGCTAGGATTTCACAATAAAATTTCGACATATGAAATTGTAATTCAATAAGGCCGGATTTGTACACAAAATGTGTCTTTAACTTTTTTGCGACCATAGTGAGTAAATTCTGCATTTATATTTTCAATATTGTTTTTCCAAATCAACCTTTTTTGTGATATCTTTAGTGAGCTTGTACAATCCTAAACGGTTGCAAGGTTGATATTCTTTCTGTTATTACAGCAAACAAGACATGTTTTAGTAGTTGGAGATTTTACTTGACAGCAGAATACAGCTGATGGAGACACTTGAGCTTATGGATGCGTGCGAGTCGGATCAGCATGTGCAGGCTTTGACGACGAATATCTTCTTTGATCGTTTAGTTAATTTACAGTGACGTTTGGTCTTCTTCTTTTAATAATTTTGTCTGGACCTAGCAACAGCCAACAGTGGGTGTCTGTTGCTTTTCCCTTTCAGTTTAATTTGTTATTGTTTCTATTTTTCGGTCCTTGGTTTAGGACCTGACTCTAGGCGGGATAAAAATCCTCTGTACTCCGTAGTGAACTTGGTACGCTGGCGTGTAGCGGACCAAAGTCCATCCGTCTGATTTAATTTTGACAGACAGATTTTTACAAGCTGCACGAATCTTGATGGCTCTGGTATTAATTACGGGACATTCATCATCGATCAGACTGTCCACATACTGTTGTGTAGCCGCTGCAGAGGATGTGGTCCCAACTCTATAGGCCTTTTAATTGGAGGAGGGTGTAATTGTTGTGCCATAGAGAACCTGTGATTCAACGTAAACTGGAGGATACCAACACGGCAACACCACACCCTGATCCTTCCGACTTTTAGAATTAAGTTAACTACTCTTTGATACCAACGACCGTCGTTTTGTACTTTTGTGTTGTATTTCATCACACTTCCATTTTTAAAACTTTTTAGAGTTGATGATCCTCTTTTACAGGAAAATTTATTACTCTACTTTATTTTACTTCAAACCATAGTCTCCTTCAAATTCGATTTTTTTTTTATATATTACAATAAAATTTTTATAGAGTAATGATAAAATCAAACGCGTTTGACACTTAAACCTACCAAACACAATGAGATCTTAATTTTTGAGATTACAACAACCAATTCAAACCGTTAAAATCTTATCGGTGCAAACATCAAACGAAAAAACGAGATAACCTCCTAAAAAGTTTACATTGTAAACCAATACCAATCCCGTACCACCAAATGCTCAACTTACCCCGCCAAAACCTTATCGACAACCATTAGCCATCATGAACAATGGAACGATTACAGCACAACCATAATCAAGCCACATTGATCGGTCACACCACACCTATGGTCAATTTGCAACGAGAGCCGCAACACTCTCCTCGACCACATTGCAACAAAGCCCATTTTTAACTCGATCTCGTTTTCAGTCTTCAGATAGCACAAACATCCAATCTACCCTCCCTCCATATTATTTCTGGAGCACAGCCTAAAAGAGTGCTCCGCTTCCGACTAATTGTCGGATTTGACAAAGCCTATTGTAGTCAGAAGAACGATGTTTGGTATTAAGACAATTGTATTTTGTGCGCGCTTTGCATTTTCCTTTTCGTGCACCTTTCATTTGTCTTGTAACTATAATTTACAGACTCAAACAAATACAGGTTGTTTGAGTTCAATACTAGCTCAGCCAAAAAATGAGATAAGGATTAAATGCACATTCCTCAAACTAGGATAAAATGCATGTCCTTTGATTATGGAGTCTATATTTGCTGCTATTTTGGATCAGAATTGCACAGCTGATTTTTTCAGTAAGGACCATTCAATCTCAAACAATGCACCAAATCAACCTACTGACGTGATCCAAAATGACAGGATCCAAAACTACCATTCCAGAACACTAACACAAACAAAGACTACCAAACAGCTGATGAACAAGGAGTAATGAGATAAAAGAATGTCAGTAGTTCACCATTTAGGCCAAGTACTGTCTCTGGACAGCCTGCTTTCAGAGTCCTTGCAAATGGATTAATTGTGTGCTGTTGGCATATATTTCGAAATGCCAAAAAACAAACTAAGTTCTACCTTTCCTACTAGGAAAGATCAGAAAAATTAAACTCAAGTTTCTACTGGTACTAAGTGCTGAAAGCAAGCATCCATTTCCAAAAATGTAAAATAAAAAGATAAGAACAAAGAAAAACACAAAATAGGCTCCCTCCAGTAATCTTTCTCACTACACTGACAATTCTGGTAAAGAAAAAAAATGCTACATATAAATTCTTAGAAGAAGCAAAAATCACACAGGAATATTACCACCACAGGCAGCAAAGTAAGCCTCGGCAAGCTCCGGCACAGCCTTCTTATATGGTTCAATATATCTCTCAATGAACGTCTTCTCAGTAAGGACGCATACACTAGAAAAAGCAACACTTTTCTTCAGCCCTTTTGTAGCCAAGATTCTCAGCATATGGTGCCTCGGTACCAACCTCTTTTGTAGGCTATATCCAAGTAAATGTGGCCTAGAAACTATGCTTCTTGGTTCCAGCTTAGCCTCTCTGGTAAGAAAATTCATGTTTGATTTTACCTTATCCTTGGATATGGTGAGTAATGAAGGAAATTTCTTGAAAGCAGAATAAACCTCTTCCTGGGACCAGCCATATGTCGATTTGAAGAACTCTATCTTTCTTTCAATTGTATCTTTACTATAAGTACAAATCTTTTTAAAGCATGAAAGAAACATGCCAGATTTACGGGGAACCCCCGCCTCCTCTATAAAATCAAGAATATATCTGAAAGAATCTAAGCTTCTGCCCATGGAACAGCTGTATCCCAACGCAAGAAACCCTGCTATATCTCGGCTTGATAATCCATATTCATTGAATAGATTTATTCTTGGCACAACATGCTTTTGGATGTCATATACGACTATCAACCCATTACTCTTAATAATCTTTAACAAAACCTCGTCATTGTTCCCAGCAAAGTCTCTCCAGAATTGGACGCGGGAGAGAGTTTCTTTCCTATGAAGGGCATTTGGGTTGTGCCGGATCAAATGAACCAGTAGTTCTCCAGAGAAACCCGCATCCATCAGCTCGCGCACTTTTGGCTTCAGGGTCTTCTCCACATTGGAACCCAGAAGAGGCGGGTGGAATGAAACAGCACCCTTGATCTGGTCATCTGATAGACCAGTATCTCTTAGGAACTTTATCACTGACGCCGGCTGGTCCTCGGATTTGAATGCACCGAGATTCTTGCCTGTGGAGACCTTGATTGCTCGGTCGGGAGAGAAACCAAGGGTAGAAATTAGATACTTTGCAAGGAAAGAAATCTCCTTTTCGTTGGATTTGGTGGAGAATGAGAGGCGGAGAAGAGGAGTCAGAAGGTGGTGGCGCAGAGAAGAAGGGGAGAAGGAAGAGAGTCTCTTTGCAAGGAGATGGGAAGACATAGAGATTGTAAGTTTTGTATCTGATGGGGAGATGATGTAACGAAATTGGAACGAGAGAGACTGCGAGAGGTCAGTGGTCCACTGAATCAGTCCGATTCAACGGGAGGAGAGATAACCCATAAACCCTAGGAGAGAGAGAGAGAGAGAGAGATACGGGGATGTTTGGTTGCTATGAAAAATGTGTTTTTTTTCGTTTATGCAAGGATGAAATAAGATATCATAAAAAAAAAGGTTTAATTGTGTAAATTAAGTTGCTGGAATAAAGTTACTTTAATATTTATTATTACTACTACTTTGTAATTATACTTATCACTAATACATTATTACAAATAAAATTAATAATAATAGTAATAAACACTACTAATTGTTTTGCGATATATAATTATAATTATAAGAGTAGTATGATTTACTAATATAAATAAACATAAACATAATATGTGGGCTACATTATATCGAATAAACAGGAATTATATCGAATAAACTGTGGACTTTCTTTTCGTATAGCACCGTTCGTTATGTCTCGTAATCATAATATACAGACACATTTTAAAATCCAAACTAATTTTCTTTTCTTTTTCTTAAGGCATGATTTTTTTTTTTTTTGGGGGGCTTGGGATATTTTTCTTTAGAATGTGTGCACAAAATAATTTTCTTTTTTTTTTTCTTAGGACATGATTTATTGTACAAAATGAAGCTAGATTGGTCAAATTTAGCTTATTTGCACAGATTGCCGGTTATTTACCCAGCATATATTGAGGTTATTAGCAGAACTGAGTAATAAGGTTACTGGTAAGAAGAGAGACGCACTGGTGCATTGATATCAGATGTGTGGTTTGCCAATTTGTTCATTTTGTGGTCAATTTTTTTAAAAAGATTATAGCTTCTTTCTTTTTTGGGGGATTTTCTGGACAACATAACGATTTTTGGGGTTAATTTCAATGGTCATCGTTTTGTCCTTATTGCAGAGAGACATGAGATCAAATATCAAGCTATATTGGCTAAAACATTATCACGGTACCATACTACCGGTATTCTAATGCCACAATAAGTATTGATTAAATTTATTAGTTCTCACTCTCATGGTGAGATAACTATTCCAATGGCATGTGATCCCTTTCAGTGCTGATTTTGGCAAAATTTTAAATTGCTATAATAATTTTGATTGGCATGTGATCTCTTCTAGCTTAAATGACATTTGGGATTACAGTTGTCATCTTCCTACTATCACAAGATCCCATTTTCAGAGTTTATTTGTTGCTTTTCTTTGGAAAATTTGACTTACTCGAAATGGTAGATATTTTGGTAATACTAATAGTTCTAATAAGTACAACACTTATCTTAACATTCTTAGTTTGAATTATTTCTGGTCAGGTAAGCATGCATTGGGAGAGTTTTTTCAACACTTCCACCACTCCCCACTGCCAATATGGAGGATGATAGCAGCATTGAAATCCTTCCTGATAAGCGAGTTTTAGAGATTCATGACTTAGAAGTTGATGATGAGTCAGATATTGATCTGCTGGACAGTGACTAGTACGCTAGTTTTCTCTTTTACTTTTGTTTTGAGGTTAAGATAGAGGCCTGTTCTATCTACTTAGACTACTTTTTCTGTTTTTTTCTTTACTTTGGTTGATGTTTTGTTATAACTAATACTTTGGCTTTAATGAAAGCAGGCAATCAGTTTTTGATTGCTTTTCTCAAAAAAAAAACTATTCCAATGGCACCTTAGTTTCCGTCAGCTAACCTCAACAGGGTGTAATCAAGAGTTCAAGACACATATCACCACCGACTCTGCACACATATATAGTACATCCTCCAACATTATGAGTTAACAGTGTGTTGTTCAAGGGGTGGATTGAACTGAACCAAGAGTTTAGGCGTGGTTGAGCTAAAAAATGTTGATGATAAAATGCACAAATCTCAAATTAGGATAAAATGGATGGATACCCTATTGGTTACGGAGTATACTTTCTGTTATTTTCAACTAGAATGGCACACCTGATTTTTTTCATTACAGAAGGGCCATTCAATCTCAAACAATGCACCAAATAGACCTATTCACATGATCTGAAAAACAACAAAAGAACAGGATCCAACAGTATCATCCCAGAACAATAACATAACAAAGAGTAAATACCTGACGAACAAGGAGTCATGAGATAAAACAGCGTCAGTAGTAACACCATTCAAGCCAAGTGATGCCAAAAGCATTATAAGTTGTAATTGCTTGCTATTAACTTTATATCAGAATACTTTATTAGTGGATTAATTGCTTGCTGCTAAATTTATATTTAGTAATGCTAAAAACAACCAAAGTTTTAACTTTCCGACAAAGAACAAAAATAGCATTAAGTTTCAACTGGTTCTAGGCAGGGGCGGAGCCAATAGGGGTGCGAGAGTGGGCTTTTGCACCCCCTGTGATTTGATTTTGACTATTATTTTCCAGCTAATTTTGATAGAATTGACTGATATTTAAGCACTTTGCCCCCCCAAAATAAGAAAAATGCAAATTTGACCCCCCAAACATTTCTTCCTGGCTCCGCCCCTGGTTCTAGGTGCTTAAAGCTAGCATCCATTTCCAAAGAATTAATCTAAAAATAGGAGGGAAAAAAAGTTTGCCTCGATGAGCTTTCTCACTTTATCGGAAATTCAGTTACAGAATGCTACACAGTTTTTCCTGACAAAAAGCAACAATCAAGCAGGTATATTACCACCACAAGCAGTAAAGTAAGCGTCAGCAAGCTCCGGCGCATCCTTCTTGTATGGCTCAATATACTTCTCAAAGAATCTCTTCTCAGAAAAGACGCATGCAGTCGGAAGACTAAGACTTCTTTTCAACCCTTTTGTAGCCAAGATGCTCAGCACATGATGCCTAGGTACCAGTCTTTTTTGTAGGCTAAACCCAATTATAATTGGGTGAGAAGCTATGTCTCTTGGGTCCAGCTTAGCCTCTCTGATAAGAAAATTCATGTTTGTTCTTACCTTATCCATAGAATATGCAAGTATAGTAGGACATTTCTTGAAAGCACAGTAAACCTCTTCCTGCGACCAACCATAAGTCGTTTTGAAGAAATCCACTTTTCTTTCAATTTTATCTTTACTATAAGAACAAATCGCTTTAAAGCACAAAAGAAACGTGCCAGACCCCCGAGGAATACCCGCCGTCTCTATAAAATCAAGAACATGTTTGGAAGAATCTAAGCTTTTGCTCATGCAGCAGCTGTATCCGAACGCAAGCGCCCCTGCTATATCTCGGTTGGACAATCCATATTCTTTGAATAGATTTATTCTTGGAAGAACATAGTTTTGGATGTTGTATGTGATTATCAACCCGTTAGTCTTAATAATCTTTAACAAAACCTCATTGTTCCCAGCAAAATCTCTCCAGAATTCGAGGCGGGAGAGAGTTTCTCTCCTTTGAAGGGCATTTGGGTTGTACCGGATCACATGAACCAATAGTTCTCCAGAGAAACCCGCATCCATCAGCTCGCGCACTTTTGGCTTCAGGGTCTTCTCCACATTGGAAGCCAGAAGAGGAGGGTGGAATGAAACAGCACCCTTGATCTGGTCATCTGATAGACCAGTATCTCTTAGGAACTTTATCACCGATGCCGGCTGGTCCTCGGAGTTGAATGCACCGACATACTTGTCTGTGGAGACCTTGATTGCTTGGTCGGGAGAGAAACCAAGAGTAGAAATTAGATACTTAGCAAGGAAAGAAATCTCCTTTTCGTTGGATTTGGTGGAGAATGAGAGGCGGAGAAGAGGAGTCAGAAGGTGGTGGCGCAAAGAAGAGGAGAGCCTCTTTGCAAGGAAATGGGAAGACATTGAGATAGAAATTGTTGGTTCTGATAGGAGATATATTGGAAATGGAAGAAGCGAGAGGTTAGTGGCAAACTGGTACACGTGTACAGTGAATTAGTTCGATTTCAGCCTTTCAGGGAAGGAAAAGGTGAGATAAAACCTAGGCGGCTAGGAGGGAGAGACCGAGAGAGTGAACTGAACCATTTTCAGCCTTTAATTTGTATCTTTGTTTTATACTTTTATTTCAGTCAGAAGGCCGATGTTTTGGACCATTTTCTAAATTTTATTTTTATCTTTGCAAATTGGTAGGGACTAAAAATCATACAGACAAAAACTGGAATTATATCGAACTAACTATGGACTTTCTTTTCGTAATTATGATTTTGTGACTCTCAAGCTATACAGTTTATTTTAGTTCAATACTAGCCTACTAGCTGAAGCAAATCAAAGTTGGTTCAGTGACTTTAGTCTGACCAAAAATTCAAAAAAGAAAAATGGTTTAGTCCATTTATTTCTGCTATATTAAAAAGTATGGCGTGTATTTATTTCATCCGAAATTTAAATTTGAAGTACTAGTGAAAGTCAAAGTCGCAATACATTTGATGGCCCATAAATTGTAGACGTCCACTCGCTATTATCCTCTTCTGCCTCCTTTTAAAATCCAAACTAATTTTCTAGCTTCTTTTTTACGGGGTTTTCTGAACAACATAATGACTTGGTATTAGTTCAATGGTGGTCGTGTTGTCCTCGTTGCAGGTAGAAGTGAACTTAACTCTCAAGTTATATTGGCTAAAACATTATCACGGTAGCGTACTACCATTTTTCTAACATTACAGTAAGTATTGATTAAATTGATTAGTTCTCACTCTCATGGTGAGATAATTATTATAATAGCCCCTTAGATAGCCCCTTAGTTTTCTCAGTAAGCTAACCTCAACAGGGTGTAATCAAGACAAACATCAGCACTAACTCTGCACATAGACAGTACATTCTCCAAACATCACAAGTTGAACAGTGTGTTGTTCAAGGGTGGATTAAACTGACCGAGAGTTTAGGTGTGGTTGAACTGAAAAAAATGTCACATTCCACAAATTAGAATAAAATGGATGGATATCCTTTTGGTTACGGAGTCTGTATTTTCTTTTATTTTCACCTAGAATGACACACCTGATTTTTCATTACAGAAGGACCATTCAATCTCAAACAATGCACCAAATAGACCTATTGACATGATCCGAAAAACAAAAAGAACAGGATCCAACAGTATCATCCCAGAACAATAACATAACAAAGAGTAAATAGCTGATGAACAAGGAGTCATGAGATACAACAGCGTCAGTAGTGACAATATTCAAGCCGAGTGATACCAAAAGCATTATAAGTTGTAATTGCTTGCTATTAACTTTATATCAGAATCCTTTATTAGTGGATTAATTGCTTGGTGTTAACTTTATATTTGGTAATGCCAAAAACAACCAAAGTTTTAACTTTCCCACAAAGAACAAAAATTACATTAAGATTCAACTGGTTCTAGGCGCTTAAAGCTAGCATCCATTTCCAAAGAATTAATCAAAAAAGATTAGAAAAGGAAAAAGTTTGCCTCGATAAGCTTTCTCACTTTATCAGAAATTCAGCTAAAGAATGCTACAAAGTTTTTATTGACAAAAAGCAACAATCAAGCAGGTATATTACCACCACAAGCAGAAAAGTAAGCCTCAGCAAGCTCCGGCGCATCCTTCTTGTATGACTCAATATACTTCTCAAAGAACCTCTTCTCAGAAAAGATGCATGCAGTTGGAAGACTAAGACTTCTTTTCAACCCTTTTGTAGCCAGGATGCTCAGCACATGATGCCTTGGTACCAGTCTTTTTTGTAGGCTAAACCCAAGTATAACTGGGTGAGAAGCTATGTATGTCGGGTCCAGCTTAGCCTCGCTGATAAGAAAATTCATGTTTGTTCTTATCTTATCCATAGACAATGCGAGTATAGTAGGAGATTTATTGAAAGCAGAGTAAACCTCTTCCTGCGACCAACCATAAGTCGTTTTGAAGAAATCCACTTTGCTTTCAATTTTATCTTTACTAAAAGAACAAATCGCTTTAAAGCACAAAAGAAACATGCCAGACCCCCGGGGAATACCCGTCTCCTCTATAAAATCAAGAACATGTTTGAAAGAATCTAAGCTTTTGCTCATGCAGCAGCCATATCCGAACGCAAGCGCCCGTGCTATATCTCGGTTTGACAATCCATATTCTTTGAATAGATCTATTCTTGGAAGAACATACTTTTGGATATCGTATGTGATTATCAACCCATTAGTCTTAATAATCTTTAACAAAACCTCGTCATTGTTCCCAGCAAAATCTCTCCAGAATTCGAGGCGGGAGAGAGTTTCTTTCAGTTGAAGGGCACTTGGGTTGTACCGGATCAAGTGAACCAGTAGTTCTCCAGAGAAACCGGCATCCATCAACTCACGCACCTTTGGCTTCAGGGTCTTCTCGACATTGAAAGCCAGAAGAGTTGGGTGGAATGAAACAACACCCTTGATCTGGTCATCTGATAAGCCAGTATCTCTTAGGAATGTTACGACCGACTCCGGCTGCTCTGAGGATTTGAATGCGGCGACGTACTTTTTTGTCGAGAACTTGAGAGCTCGGTCAGGGGAGAAGCCAAAGGTAGAAATAAGATAGTTTGCGAAGAAAGGGACCTCCTTACTTTCGTGATTTTGGGTTGAGGAAAAGAGGCGCAGAAGAGGAGTAAGATGGGTTAAGTGGTGGTGGCGCATAGAAGAAAGGGAGAAGGAAGAGAGCCTCTTTGCAAGGAAATGGGAAGACATTGAGATTTCAATGGAAATGGGAGGAGGAGAGGTTAGTGGCTCAGTGAATCTGTTCAATTTCAATTTTCAGGGAAAGGAGAGATAAACCCTAGTAGGGAGAGAGTGTGTTCAGAAGTCGGAACCAAAAACCTCAACAGTAGAACCGAGCTTTTTGGTTTGGGTGAACCGGTTGACTGGTTGCGACTTGCGAGGAAAAAAAAAAAAAAAGTATATATATATATTCAAGTAATTTTATTAATCTATTTTTGAACTTTAAAATATTGAGTACAGAAAAACGTCAAAGATTAAATAAAAAATTAGAAAATTATTTAAGGATAAAATTATTTAAAAATTAACTCACAAATTCAATGCACAGATTTTTTTTCCCCCTTTGTTCATTTGGTTTACGAGTAACAACGAAAAAGAAATCTCCATCTAGATAAAATATATTTTGTGTTTAGGCCCAAAATTCTAACCCTCTGTCATGAGGTCCGATGGTCCTTTATTTTTTTTAAAATTCCTGTTTGGCGACTTCCATACGTTTGCATTTTTTTTTTATTTTTTTTTGAAAATTGGGTACCAGAGAAAGAAATAAAAACAAAATGTAGACGCCTGTAAAAAGTGTGCAGGCATGTTGTCATATTTAATAATATATATAATTAATTTATTATGGATTTTATTCGCAAAACGGAAGTAATAACTAATTACAGAAAAGGCTTTTTAATGAAACCATGATCTGATATATCCTTTTTCCGATAGAAAACAAAAGAGAAGTTTGTTGTACATGATGAAAATATGAGTGCTCGCTCCAACCTATTCAGTATTCACAGTCGTTTTCGTTTCGAAAAGTTTAAACGTCAGCATGATTTTTTTACAATAAGAAAACTGAATTGGTTATAGATTGCCATTTTCTTTTAAATTGATGTGTCGTTTTTTATTTTTAAAAAAGAAGCCTACTTCACCCTTTTATGAGCTTGACTGAGTAATTATACAACTTACTCTGATTAGGCATATCAGCATGCTATACCCAACTGTGCCTCTCATTAATTTTATAAACTAATCATTATCAATTCTTTCTTCCTGAAAATCGTTATCTCGTCGATTAAATTTGAGGTTCTTCTCATATAGCAATATTGGTGCTTAAGTGTGTTACATGAATTAATGACTGTCAAGTTAAGTTAGAAGGTTACATCAGAAAAAAAAAATAAAAATCAAAATATTGTTGGTCATTTATACTGACAGCAGGAATAATTGAATATATTATGAGTAGGTACATACACACATATATGATGTACACAAAATGTCAAAACATACACGAATGTATTGAAAGTTTACATTAATATTGTGCAAATACAGAATACAGGGTTAGCAAACAATTTCACTTTTCTAAAAGTTTAATGTACAACGCACGGTCTAGTTTCTAGAATCAAGATCCGCCCGTTACCGCAGAGACCAAAATGTTTTAAATTGTAATATTTTAATTTAATTATGTGTTGCATGGAGATTGATCATGTACAAGACCAATATTATATATTTGTATAAAATTTAAGTTGAGCAAATTCAAATTAAAGTTTTATAAAATTTACATTAACAGAAAAAGAAGGTACAATGTATATACTTAATTTATTTTGTGAAATATAAATTACAAAAAAAATTATGTTTCAAAACTTACACATGTACATTAAAGTTTGTTGACATATAATTAAATATCTGCTGATTGGAGCCACACAATTATTTTCTTTTAAACAATTATGTAGGTAATCACAACGGTATAATACTGTTCTGTAGATTAAGCGACAAACACTGGAATCTTATCCAAACTGACAAGCAAAAAGAAAAAAAAAAAAAAAAAAAAAAAAAAAAAAAGCTGCTGCAAATAGTTTTTTTTTTTAACTAATTGATTACCTGGTTAATCCTTTTCTAATAGAAAACAGAATTGGTATTTTTCTTTATTGTTACTAAGTTGGTCTTTCAGTTTTTTATTAACAAAAAGAGAAAGCCTACTTCACCGCCTTCATGAGCAGATGGACCCGGATCTGGTGTAGCGCTACACGGCTTGTAGCGCACCCAGGAGCCGTTCGATTTTGATCGGGCGGTTCATTTTTTTCGGGCCAATAATTTTTTTCGGGAGTGGTGGAATGCACGGGGCTCCCTTATCCATTAGATCAAAATCGGACGGTCAGATCTCTTTCTCTCTCTGCGCTACAACTGGTGTCGCGCGACACCAGATCTGGATTCTGAGCAGATGAGCTTGACTAACAAAGATTATTACCTTCGGATGTGACCCCTTCATTCGGCATATTAGCACGCTACATCCAATTTGCCGCTCACAAAGCTTATGTAAATTAATTTAAAATTAAATTCCACGTCTTCCTGCAAAATCATTGTCTCAATTATAAATTCAAGCTAACTGTTGCTGCTCAAGTAGTCTACATGACTGACCGATCTGGCGAGTTAAAAAAGCTACATCAGCCAAAAAAAAAAAAAGATTAATTTTAAACTAGTGTAAGACTACATAAAAAAAAAGTAGTGTTAATCATGTGCAAATTCAATTCAATTCATATAAAATTTACAAAAAAAAAAGGGATAATACTAATACTTAATTTATTATTATACATTGAAAGTTCGTGACATATAAAGTATCTGCTGATCGGAGCCTGACAATAATTTTCTTTTAAACAATTCCATAGGAAACCATAATCTGTATTGATTGCCTTGACTGTTTATATATTAAGAAAACTGATTTCTTAAAAAAAAAAACCATTACCGATTAATCCTTCTCTGATAGAAAATAGAAAGAAGTTTGTTGGACATGATTAAAATATGAGCGCTTGCCCTAGTCCGTTCACTGTCGTTTTCATTTGGGATATTTTAAATATTGACATTTAATTTTTACGATAAGAAAAAAAGATTGGTTTTAAAATTTTATTTTCTATTAAATTGGTCTTATCAATTTTTGTTAACAAAAAGATAAAGGCTCCTTGACCCTTCCATAAGCTTGACTAACTAGTAACTAATATTATTACCTTTGATGCGACCCTTCTAATTCGGCATATTAGCATGCTATAAAAGTGTTAATCTGGCGAGCTATAAAAGCTACATCAGCAAATTAAAATAATACATTATTAGTGTAAGGCTACATCAAAAAAAAAAAAAAGTGTTAATCATGTGATTCAATTCCAATTTATGTAAAATAAACAAAAAGGACGATACTAATACTTCATTTATTATGTCAACGTAAATTATGCATAGCATTTTAAATTATTTTATATATAAAAAAAATTCCACTTTAAAGTTCAATGACATAAAACTTCTGATGATTGGCCTCAGAATAATTTATTTTAAACAATTCCATCGGAAACAAACACATACATTAATGGTATTGATTGCTTGACTTGACTGTATTATATTTTAAGCAAACAGAGAAAACACAAGAACACTTATCTAAACATGGAATTGGTCCATACTGTACATTGGCTAAGGTGGAAATGATCTCAAGCTTACAGTTACAAGCTACATAAAATGTCCTACTTGTGTCTAGAGTCTAGACCTAGTCGCATAATTGTTTTATTGAGGACTGGGGTCACTCAAATGTACCACTTATATAAAACTAATTCTCAATTAAGAACAAATAATTGCAGATATATATAGGTTGAGATAATTAGATAGGACCAACTGACCTGGGAATTGCTTTCCCCACGTCTCTTTTTTAGAGATGTACTCCCAAGGACAAAAATACCCTCCGCATTCTGAACACAAGCAGAAGCAGGAAAGAAAGATTAAAATTGGAGAGGGAGGAGTGCGGGGTATTTTCGGCACATGAAAGTGCATCTCTAAGTTTATACCGTGCAGAAATCAATTTCCCAACTGACCTACCTGACATAGGCAGCCCCTTATCCGAAATAAACCATTACGATAAGCATCTCCAGAATCTGGCACCAAAATAATCTCGTCTACACTCACTGAACTGTGGGACCTAGTTGGGTAGTCTTCATCTCCCCAAATGAACCCACCAATCTACTCCAAAGTCATCGCCTCTTTGTCTCTCTCTGCTCTCTACTTCTTCCCTCTCTAGTCACAGTGTTGTTCTATTTAAGCCCTCTCGAGTGAGCTATTTATTCTCACATTTACCAAGCCTTTTTGAGAAGAATCAACTTGGGAGGTATGAATTGGTATAGTTTTTATTATTTTTCTGAGAGTTTGAAGCTTGTATATCGAGGTAGTTTCAATTATTCGACGAATTTCCCAAAACTATAAATTTGGGCATGTTGGAGAATGCATTGATTGCGAAAGAATTTCGGATTGGATTTTGTTAGGACCCAATTTGCATATGATCGTATATTTTCTTTACTGTATAACCATAGTGTACCCTTTAATTGGTTAAAAACATGTCCAGTTGCAATTGTTTATTGTTAATTTAAATGCTAATAAGAGATAAACTATGAGTGCTATCTCCTCCTTTTGTTTTGGAAGACTTTACACTTTTTGCTCACTAAAGTTCTCTTTCACAACATATATGCAGGTGTCTTATGCTTCTTTGATTGAATGAAGTGCTACAAGGTCATGGATTTCAGAAGGATGTCTCCAATTATTGCTGTCTATGTTATTTTTCTCGTAGGCGTCAGCATAAAGTATGGGGCGTGTGATTTAGAGAGAAATAAAACTGCAATTTTGGCTGTTGATGCTTCAGCTGATTCTGGTAGAAAAATACCCGACACACTTTTTGGTATCTTTTTTGAGGTAAACGGCAAAGATTTTTAGTAAAGTTGAAAGGCCTTTATTGTCCATTTTATTCATGGTTTTGATTCAGGAAAGATTAATTTATGCATAAAAAAATCAATGTATCAATTGAGTTCTAGTATCACAAAAGTTGTCATATGAAAAATGTAACAAATCACTTCTGAATAAAATATCAATTGTAGGAGATTAACCATGCTGGTGCTGGTGGCATTTGGGCAGAACTAGTCAACAATAGAGGTATTGTCCTACTGGCCTTTTTCCTACGAACAGTCAGAATTTTGAAAGAAAGTGTTTGTTTGGAAAAGTTTAGAATTATTACTTTTGTGTTTAAAATAAATTAGGGACTTTTGCAAATTACATGTTAACACTTTTTCTGTGTCTAGGGTTTGAAGCAGGAGGTCAAAACACCCCGTCGGATTTCAGCCCTTGGGCCATTATTGGAAATGAAAGTACTGTCTTTGTTGCTACTGACCGTAGCTCTCCATTTAAAAGAAATGCTGTGGCGCTTAGAGTGCAGGTGAATTGTGATGCTGATGAATGCCCATCCACTGGTGTCGGTGTCTACAATCCTGGATTCTGGGGCATGGTATGTATGCAAGTATAGTTCTTTTTATTGGTATGGTGGTGCAACGTTGATAACCTAATAAGCATTTAAAGGTCAGAAAACCAGAACTATCAAACGGACAGATAACAATGGTTAAGTTCTCTTCTTAATTTTTTAAATTATTATTATTTTTTCAGATGGTAAATAGTTTAACGTACTTAAGGAAAATGCCAACATATTTCCTCTTTTTAACTAACTGCACTTTTTATATATGAATTTGTAACTGAATATCTAGAACATAGGTTGAAGAGATCAAGACAAGATGGTTGAATTAATCCCTGTTCCTTACATTATCTCTATTATTTTCAAGTGCATTCATGACCTGCTTCCATTTTTTACTAAACTTGTCATCTATCTTTTTTTCTTTTGTTGGGTTAATTTCAGAACATTGAAGATGGAAAAGGATACAAACTAATATTGTATGTCAAGTCCCTAGACTCGATAAATATTAGTACTTCACTGACGACCTCTGATGGTTTACAGACTCTGGCCACAACTAACATTGTGTAAGCAACAACAACTTCTCTGTTGTACCCCTGTGTGTGCATTTATACGGATTATGACTGGTACAATACTTCTTTTACAATTTTTCTGAATCTGTGGTATAATTATTTATTTTCTTATAGTTTTTAATAAAAAATTGTTTGTCTGGCTATTACCAGCCAACCTTCAAAAAGAAAACAAGAGAGACCGGCACAGTTCTTAAACATGCTTCCAAAATTCTGGATTTTAATTTATTAGCTATCTTGTTTGTGTAGAGCTTCTGCTTCTGATGTGTCAAACTGGACAAAGGTGCAGCTTGAGTTGTTTGCCAGTGGTTCCACACCTAATGGACGCCTTCAGTTAACAACTAACAAGAAAGGGGTTTTCTGGCTCGACCAAGTCTCATTAATGCCTATGGACACCTTTATGGTACATAAATCGGTTTTACATTACTTCGTTTACTCCAATACTTTCTGTTAATTATTTTTATTGGACACCCCTGATTGTACACATCGGACAAGGCAGGTCTTTTATTTATCTGACAGTGGCGTACTTTATTGATTTTATGTAGGGACATGGTTTCCGGGAGGATCTTGTCTCCATGCTTGCTGATTTGAAGCCTCGTTTTGTAAGGTTTCCTGGTAAGGTATATCTAGGGGAAAAAATATATATATATATATAACTTGTATTATTCCTGTATCTAAAATTCTTGTGCCACTAGGGGGATGTTATGTGGAGGGAGAGAGGCTATCAAATGCTTTCAGATGGACGGCCTCGATTGGTCCATGGGAAGAGAGGCCAGGGCATTATGGGGATGTTTGGCAATACTGGACTGATGATGGTCTAGGCTATTTTGAGTTTCTTCAGGTAATAAATGATTACCAGGCTGTAAATGCCTTAACAGACCTGCTAAATCTACTTGTGCAATGCATTAATTAGTTTCTGCCTTCTTAATCAACAAGACTCTTCGGGGGAGAAATTACCACTTTTGTGCATCTATCAATCTAGTCAAATCGGGTTGCCGCGGACCATGTATAATCTGTCTTGCTTTCATATTTACTTTACATTACCTTATGTATCTATATCCTTGTTAATTGTGGCAGCTTGCGGAAGATCTAGGTGCATCACCTGTATGGGTCATAAACAATGGTAACCTGTCTTAATTAACTAACATTTTACCACTCTTATATTAAATTTGTTGAAAATTTTCATAGTGATAGAAGAAACTTCTAAATCCATTGCCATGCTTTGTTTGTAGGAATCAGTCACAGTGTTTCTGTTAGTACTACAAACATCTTGCCTTGGGTTCAGGCATGTATTCATTTATGAGTTTCTATCTCAGATTTTTATTTCTTTTTAAAATTAATTGAGAGAAGTGGAACTAAACACAAGTGCCCATCTCACATTCTCACTATTAACTAGCATACTGCAGAAAGAATTACTCCTACTGTAACATAGGTCCACTGCAGTCATTCTAGTGATGTCTAGTACAGTAAAAGTGCTGTACTATTAGTACTGTACTAAGTACTAACATGGCTTTTTGACCATTTTTTCTATTCTAAACGTGGAACTCACTATACTCTGGTTTATTAAAAACTTTAACTAGGATGCTCTGAATAGTATAGAGTTTGCAAGGGGAGACGCAAGCTCAACATGGGGCTCTGTTAGGGCTTCCATGGGTCACCCTGACCCATTTGAATTGAACTATATTGCTGTTGGTAATGAGGATTGTGGCAAGAAATTTTATCGAGGTCAGTTTTGCTTTGTAATGCTAATAGTGTAACTCTCTTTTGAAATACTGTCATCAAAAGATAACAAATGGATAAAAGCACATTAAAAGTATAACAAATAGATGGCGCGAGCTGTAAGAGGGAATTGGTTTATTGTTGTTATGAGTTGATAAAATCATAAATATTTTTAGTCTTAATTTACTTTACATGTTTTTAGGAAACTATCTCAAGTTCTACAATGCAATTAAAGAGGCATACCCTGACATTAAAATTATCACAAATTGTGATGGATCAAGAACGACCCTTGACCACCCAGCAGATTACTATGACTATCATGTAAGCAAATAAAAAAATTATACCACTTCATGTACTGTGTTATATTTTTCTGACGTTTTTTTTTTTGCTTTTCCCCTGTTAAAAATAGATCTATACTTCAACAAGCTATATGTTTGAAATGAAGGACTTTTTCAACAGTGTATCAAGATCTGGACCGAAGGTTGGTATTTAAGATGATTTTTGTATGTGTTAATTTATTGCTCCATTTTGGGCTTTATCGTTACTATTACCAGAATTGACTTGTGCATTGCCAACATTATGATATTATATTTTGTTCATTGAATAAAAGTGTTGGCTGAACAAAGCTGTTATGCATGAAAAATATTAAAAAAGACAAAAAAAAAAAGGATCTTAAGAAGTATGGTTTGGTACTTTGGTTCTTTATTGAAGATGCCTGATCTTACCAAAAAAACTTTACTTAATGACCCTAATAAAAGAAAAAGCACATTAAAACAGTTTCAGCAATATTCAAGATTGCAACCCATTTAGCTATTGCTGCAGCCTGTAAAACTTCACTGTTATGGTTTGTTTCATTTGTTTGCATTTAATTTCCTCCTTTTATAAATAAATATATGATAATTTGTTTCAGGCTTTTGTTAGTGAGTATGCTGTGACAGACAGTAGTGCTGGCACGGGAAGCCTCTTAGCTTCCTTGGGGGAAGCAGCTTTTCTCATTGGTCTAGAAAAGAATAGGTTCTTCTTTTATGGACATTACAATCAAATGTTTCTTTCAGTGCTATGCACATTAAAGATTTTAACTAATCTGAACTTCTGGCTTCTCATGCAGTGATGTAGTAGAGATGGCAAGCTATGCACCACTTTTTGTAAATGCAAATGACCGAAGGTTTCTCTTTTCCTTATTGTTTTTCTATAAATCTTATGGTGTGCTGTGTTGTAAATTAAGTTGTAATTAACAATGATTTTTAATATAAACTAAATCAGGTGGAATCCAGATGCAATAGTATTTAACTCGGCACAGATGTATGGTACGCCAAGTTACTGGATGCAACATTTCTTTAAGGATTCGAGTGGTGCAGTTCTTAATCCAACCTATATACTACCTAACTTGTCAAGCCAACTGACTGCATCTGCAGTTACATGGAAAAGCTCAGATTATGCCTCATATTTGAAAATAAAGGTAAAATGAATCAAAATTCTTGACTATGATTACATCGTGTTTTGCATGTCCAAGGGCTATAATTTAAAAGAAACATTTTTTATTTCTCAGGCTTAAATTTTAGCCATTGAATGTGTTCTTATATTGGTTGTGCTTGAAAACTTGGTTTTACACTAGAATCACCCAGAAGAGAAATGGAAAATTTTGATTACTGACGACATTAAAAGCCTTGTTTTCCCCTAATGTATCCTTCTAATTTCAGAGCCTTCCAAACTTCTTGTTGTTACCAGTAATTGACATTAGATCTGTTACTATTTTGCCGATTATATTCAACTCATTCTTTTAAATTGTGGATCTAATACTCCGTGAAGTTTGTGCTTTCTAAGAATTAATTTAGGATTAACTTTCAGTTTCTATATATTATCTTCCTTTGGCGCAGATTGTGAATATTGGAAGTGACAGTGTGAACCTCAAGATTTTGGTGTCTGGATTAACACACACAATAAACTCACTCAGTTCATCCACTACCATTCTGACATCGCACCATGTGATGGACGAAAATTCGTTTGTGAACCCGACTAAGGTAAAAACTCATTACTTTGATGGACAATAATAGTTTAATATAATAGCTAGTTGATAATTCCCTCTATAATTTTTGTTGGAATAATAGGTGGTACCTCAAAGGAGTGTGCTAACTGATGCAAACACAGAAATGGATGTTGTGATCTCCCCACATTCTCTCACATCATTTGATTTAGCACTTGAGCAAACTAGTTATGCAGCTGATATGTAAAACAATATAGAAGTAAAGAAGATAAGAGGGGTAAAAACCTGAAGGGAAGTTAACATTGGTTCACATTTTGTAAATAGTACTCTCGTGGTTTAGATACACAGGAATGAAATTAAATTAAGATAGGGGTAACACCCTTCACTGGCATTAAATACGGGTATTGTTGTTTATTACCTACTGAATTACATGACTACAAGTCTAAACTTTTGTTATCAAATTTTTTTTTATCACATTTTTTAATTATCTAAATTGATTTCTACTTGTGTGGGTCTATTTAGACACATTAGACCTAAACGACAAAATAGGCATTTCTCAATTCTAATTGGCAAATTGTGAGATCTGTAAATGCATCAGTATGGCTATCATTAACTTCTTGAAGAGTTTCATGTTTGAAAAACAAAAAATCGCCAAATTAACGAACTCCAATTCAAATTAAAAAATTTCACGAATCTCTATTAAAAAAAAAAAAAAAAAATCCAAACTGAGCATTAGTAATTTTCGAAAATGATAAGTTCGAAAATTACGACAGTACTCTATATCCGACAGTTGACACTTTTGATATGTTGGCGAGTTATAAAATATTATGACAATGGAGTTTTCCTTCTTTTTTTTTTTTTTCTTTATGTAAGTCACATGTAGATCCAGTTATTTATGTAATATGATAATGGGGTTACCAATCTATATATATTGATTTATGTAAGATGTAGTAGTTTGATAAATTAACATATTAAATATCAATAGGTAAGGTGAACTTGATCTTCTTTTAAACTGTAATAATTTTATTGGAGAATTTCGCTGCATACATCAAATTTATATCCGAAATTTCGAATATTTCTTACATTTTATGCATTCTTCACATATTTAAATTATAATAGCCGTCCGATTATTTAGTTCTCTAATACAATCTGTACCATTATGTAGCAGCCGAACTATCTAGAGTTCGACATTTCGCAGCATAGTCGTTGATCAGCATTCATCATAATATGGATCGTCCGATAATCCATGGACGGTTCCGATACTGCCTCTTTTAAGTACTGTACAAGTGAACCGAAGAGGATCAGAAATCTTTGTCAAACCTATGATATTCTCATTAAAATATTCCTTGGATCCTAAAAAAATAATAAAAGGAAAGAGATAAATTGTAGAATCCGCGCGGGTATATGTCAGTATGTATGTGATATCTCACGCTGCGCGCCGCATAGGATAAGGACGTGAGAGAGAGGCGGCGACTGGAACCCCCAATTACAACCTCAACTGGAGAAGAAGAACCTCGGTTTGATTCACCATCGGTCTTTTTTGTCAGAGGCGCTGTCTCCTTAGATTTCCATGGCTGCCGACGAAGAGCGGAGAGAGGTCCATGTCGACATGGCGGAGTTGAAGAACCTCCAAACCATCGTTCTCGACTTAGAAGAGTTGAAGAAGCTCCAATCTATCGCTAAACGGCCACGTGTCCGCTCTCTTCTCTCTCGTGAGATCAGCAATCTTCAGGCAAAGGTAATCGATGCTTCCAATTTTTATCAATAATGTACGAATTATTCGTTTTTAAGTGGAATTTTGAGTTGGGTTTCTTGATGTTTGTGATTATGATTGGAGATTCTGTCGAATTCTACCATCTCTGATGAGGAGGCTCCAGAGGAAGATACTGGTAAAGTCAAAGTAAGTATATATATATTTTTTTTTCTCAATAATTGTTTAAATTTGAGAGACTTTCTTTCTGGATGTTTTTATAGTTAACAATGTGCGTGGGTTTGATCAGAGTTTCTATGTTATACTGTTCCAGTTTGGTTCCAAGCGGTTCGAGACTGAAATGAATACTCTTATGGTGTATCAGACTTATTTTTGAACCTCAATTGCAACAGGGTTTCCACCTAAATCCTTATTAAACACATTATCTAATCTCTTTTTCCTGTAAAGAACACTGCATAATTTCATTGGGTGGAAATTTTAAGTTCTGTGATTGTTTTACATTTCTTTTTCCAATATCCTTGTGAGATAGAATATATTACTTGCTAACTAGATAGCTTTTTGTTCTGGATTTTTAACAGAGGTATCAATTATGTTAGGCAACTACTACTGATTTAACTTAACAATTTCAATGCTGGTATCATGGTATGTAAATAGCTCATAAGAAAACTGATGAGCTCAATCAGATCCTGTTATCTCTAATTTTTAGGATGCATTAATTTTTTCTTGTATATTGGTTAGGTTCCTTATAGACCTGCTGTCCGTAAGTGTCCCCGAAGGATGTGTAAGAGGGTAATTAAAAGGCAATCTGTACAGGTAAGTTGCATCTTGTTTTGCCAGTTTACCTGATTTATTTTTGGTACTTCCTGCTACCTGACACTGCCTATTAACTCCCAGAAAACTCAGAGAAAGTTGTCAATAACGATTGGGGACAATCAATTAGCCTCATCAAATCTCTCTGTTCCTGCTCAATTAGCTGAGACAGCCGAGGAAGAAACTGTTCCTTCTGATAATGGGACTCTGGCAATTGGATTAGGAGAGACTATTGATATCAGAACTAATCAAGTCTTGAGAGAAGGTTCTTCCCTCCAAACGCAAGTTCCTGAGGTGGGTTTGAAGAGAAACCGAAAGGAAATAGAGGAACCTGAAAGTTCAATGTATGCTCCTGATCTACGTTTAATTTATGCATCTTCATTTGTTTCTTATTTAACACAAATTGGGGTTATTCTGATAGTTGTTACCAAGCATAACTTAATAATTTCCTTATAATACCAGTCTTTTATCTCATCTTCTATAAAATTTTGATTTTGCTTCTACTTCCATTGATTTAATTTTTTTTTTATTTATCCGTTGTTACTTCTTTATTGAAATTTACATTACATATTGCATAACATTATATGCTTCTTTTATCACATTTTGTCAATGTACATATAGTGTCTTTCTTAAGTTTAAACAACGGCATTCCATATTTAAAATCCTTTTCTGTAGTACTTGAATTGCACAGTTGACAGGGATTAAAAATTATACACTAGGTTTGAGTTGCAAAGTTTACAGGAATGAAATGCATGTTGTAGAAGAAAAGGTGCAAAGTGTATCAGCTGAAAATCAAACGGGTTATGCTTCTTTTAGAAGTAGAGGGTACAATGTCGAATAGCAACTATAAAGGAGTTACATGGAAGAGAGCATGTCATATGTACTTTATACTTCTAATCTTGATATACAACGGAATTGAAATTGGTGCATGAACTAATAGTTGAGTTAAAAATGAATATTTTTCATTGTATTTTTAATTTTCTGAACTGAATTAGAGTAAGGTACTAATGTTGATCTAACTTTTATCTATCTAGACTGAAATTGGGTGCATGCTGTTACAGTAACAGTGTGATGTGCAATTTATTTTTGAATATTGCCAAAATACAAATCAGTGCCAAAAGAAATGCAAACACTTCTTTCTTTTTATTTTAATTTTTTTAGAGCATGAAACTTTCAGATAATTAACATAAAGAGAGCAGGGATTTTCTTAAGTTAGAAAATCGTAAACAAATCAATGTGCAGGGAAATTTTGTTCCTGTAGCTATTGATCTCTTCCTCGTTTTTTAATATAGGATGAAGAAGAAACCAAAGTTTACTAATATCCAACAAACACCTGTTATAAATGGAAGCATCTGCGGAAACATGGAAGAGGAACCAAATCAACAGTCTATCAAAACGATAACTTCAGAGCATGTTTTACAAGAGAGAACAGATCCCTCTGATGTCAATGAAGCATCCCATGCAGCAGTTGTAGTGACTGAAAGTGCTGGTGTCTCTAATAAGACAAATCAGACCATGCCATCACGGACCACTGTTGCTGCTTCAAAATCCAGACTTGGCGTAAGCATGAGAAGAGTTACTGATGGAGGCAGTTGTGAAAGCATGCAAGACGAACCGAATAAATCCCTCCAAACCAAAACTTCAGATAAAGTTTTACAGGAGAAAGCAAACCGATGTGATATGAATGAAGCATGCCCTATGGCAGTTGTTGTAACTGAAAGTGCTGATGTCTCTGATAAGATGAGTCAGACCATGCAAAGGGGGTATGTTTTGATTGGGACTGACCAGCAACAAATGTATCAAACGACCACCTATAAGAAGGTTAGACCCTCTTCATCGAATTCTGGTGCAGCTTCTGGATCTAGAAGAAGGAAGTCCTGGTGTTATAGATGTCGAGCAGCCAACCATGGGAAGTCTGAGTGTGACCACCTTAATCGAACTTGCTTTAGATGCCACGAGAATGGACATTTTTGGGCAAACTGTCCTAATGTGCCTCAAAACACCATTTATCCCAGTGGGATGACAGCTACGGCTGGTGGTAACACAGTGGAGCATGCACTCCTGAATGAAGAACCTCGAGAGGAAACTGATTCCATGCCCACCAAAAATGGAGTTGACTTGATGCAAGGTACACATCCAGATCCAATAGACCTGTCTATTGTTTAGTGTAATCTTAAATATCCACCTTAGCAAGTACCTAAATGTGCAGTTTTGATGTATTCATTGGCCTCTGTTGCAGCTTCTGGATCCAGACAAAAAAGGTCCTGGTGTCATAGATGTCGTCGAGTAGTATCCCATGCCGAGTCAGAGTGTTGCCTCCTTAATCAGACCTGCTTTATTTGCCATGGGAAAGGACATTTTAAGGCAAACTGTCCTAATGCGCCTCAAAACACCATTCGTCCTGATGGACTGAGAACAGCTACTGCTGGTGAAAACACACGTGGTGCATGCACTATTGGATGAGAAACCTCAGGAAGAAACTGACTAAAACTCTGCTGTAAACATAGTCAACTTGATGCCAGGTACACAGTGGTGCATGCTCTCCTGGTGTATTCCTTAAGTTCTGTTTCCTATGTTTCTATAGCCTTGGCAATTCATCATTTCCATTTTTCAAGGATGCAACTCTGCATCCTGGACCAGCTTTTACAATTTTATTACCTAGCTGATTTTCTACAGTTCATTGCATGATTTAGGTAGGCCTCACACATGAATTTTCGGCTAGACTACCATTATGGATTTCTGCAAAATTCACCTAATATTTCCTGAAAATTGTATTCATTATAACATTTTCTGTCCTGATTTATCTCAGTTTTGACTTGTTCTGACCAGTAAAGGAAAAAGATCCAGAGTGTTGGATTTGAAACTGTCAATACATTTGGAAATGTACAATGTTTGTTGTATCACCCTACTGGCTGGATATCATTTGGGGACACTCTAAATTATATTTGAAAAGCTTGCAATTTGTAACATGTTTTGGTTTTTTATCTGCAGGGGGCCTAAAATACAAGTAGAGTATGCAAAGAATGATGAAGCATAATATAATGCAAAAAAGTTGTTTTAGGCGACTGATGTGGGATGGAATGCAAGGCTCAGGAGTCATGATATTAATTTTACTTATATATTTAGATGTAGGAGTAAAAACTGCACCGCAGCCTCGGCTCGGCTGGGTCTGTCGCCACTTTTTGGTGGTACTCTGACTCAGTCATTCTGCTCTTCACCAATTAGGAAACTCAGTCCTTTAATTGTGCATTTTGGAAACTCTTGTTGACTGCATAGTCTAAATTGTACATCATATGCATTTCACACAATAAAAGATACTAAAAAAATTGGTTATTTGTCAGTTTTATCATGTTATTGTGTATTTTAAATTGTCTGACTAACTTATCTGTCTGACTGTCTGTATGTTTGTAACATATTAGCATGTCATCTGAAATTGTGGATTGGATACACAGTCAGATTTACAGTTCAAGGAAACATAGGACATGCTAGGTGGATGACCCCTTCTGCACCCACACCCAAAACTAGTTGGGTTAGGGGATTACTCTGCAGTTAGTACGGTATTTTTGAGAATGTTGTTTGATACTACTGGAATCTGACAATTGCTGATTGACTTGAAAATCAGACTTTTAGTTGCATTGTTTGGAATCATATTAACAAGATGGCTTGTTTGTTTCCCAATTAATGAACTATATACATTGTTGGTTATTAAACAATTATGTTTTTTCATTATATTTGTTTCATACGCTAGAACTAAACCTGCACCAAGCAACTTTTTGTTCTCACTCATTCACAGTGACTGTGGTTTCCAGGGTTAGAGTCAGACCCGCAAGAGTGTCAGCTAACATGTTGGTCCTCTGCTGCCATGACATGCTACCTGTATTGCCGTGGGCACTGTATTTTTGTCCAGTGAGATAAAGAATAATCTCATGCTGTGTAGTTCTCAGGTATCCCTCTCTATTATTTGTTATATGTGTTTGTATTCCTACTATGGGAATACGTTCAGCATCTTTGATCATATAGTCACTCTGGATAAGTCTTGTTGATATAAGATAGTGTTATTCTTATTGTGGTCGTTTTGTGGTGGCATTCACTATACTTGCTTAATTTTGGTAGTAAGCACTGGGTCCATGATAAATTGGGTACTGGCGGCGGTATGTGTTGTGCCCTACCTGTCAGGTCTGACATACCTTTGGTGATATACTTTGCTTAATTTTGTTTCTTTTTTTTTTCACATTTTTAGTTGCTAAGTGATGTATCATTTGATATATGTCGCATTGTATTAAAATGTATGATATATCATCAATATATTCCAACACTAGTTACTTTATTTTATAAAATAGTACGGTGGCAAGCTGAAATTGTTACATTGCAGTTTGTGCCGTCTTGTCTCTTGCCATAATGCTTGAGCAGGGCTGTTATCGGATTTAGAATTTTGTGTTTGAAATAAATATTCTGGAAGGTTATATGGCCATCATCGACCAATAACGATTAAAACAGAATAAAGGTACAAATACAAATGTTCGAAATATTAGATTTATTATATAATTTATGATTTAAAGGAAAGAGAACCCTCTGAATGGCCCCGAAAAAAGTTCAAAAATTTGAACAAAAATGTTCAAGAAAACCTAGATGGGTGATGGGTATTATGGCAACCAGAAAGAGAAGGGGCGATAGAAGTTGCTCCATTGCTGGTGCGACTCTCTAATACGGGATTAATAAGTTCAAATTAATCAAGTGGTTGATGACATTTTACTTTTAAGGGTAGCTCAAATTCCAAATTTTATAACTTGAATGTTCGTTATAATAAGTATTTGTGGTTTCAGTCTTAGACATGTTCAATGAAATTTGCTTACGGTTCTTATTCCTCCTAGGTAAGTCCTCTGCATGGCTGACATATCTTAGAAGTATATGACTGGATACAATTTTCATTTATAGTATTGATTTGGTGAAAACATAGATGAGAAAAGTTAGTGCGATGCCAAAATATAAGTAGGATTTAGAACAATTAGTTAATAATCTTCTCTAGGAACAGAACAGCTTAAAATGCGGGGGGTTATTTTTAAAAATTATGACCGAAAAGGGGTATTATTATAATAGCTCCATTTAATAAATTAATTAAAGGTATTTAACACTCTGCATATAGCTTTACCGACAACAATAAAAAAGAGAAAAATAGTTAGCTCTGATTTTCACATGAAGACAGATCAAACTTGACAACAATAGGCTGTACAAGGTATTGAATGTTATGACAAGAAAAATATATAATTTGCCAATCATTTTTTTCCTTTCATATGTTCAATCCTTAAACATTTTTCTCTAAACTGTACTAATTTTGTATTTTTTTTCTCTTTTATATTATCAAAGTTAGTTTCAATCGTGTCTTGTCCTATAGGTATATGAAATTCATATAAACATGAATGTTGCATCAACATGTCTACTTAATCTATTAACGGTAAGTTAGGTGATCAAGACCAAATCATCTCTTCTCTTTGTGGTGTGTTTATGTTCTGCATTACCCCAGTAACGTAATTTCTTTAGCAATGTTACTCGAAACATAACGTTTGAAGACCAGCAAATCATCAAGTGGAACTAGCATGGATGTTACCCGGAAGTTTTGTGGCATTGAAAATTGGATGTGGTATTGATGTTGTTTTAGGCTTTGTCAAGATATCGTTCCTAACCACAACTTGTAGATCTTTGTCACCGATAAACTTTGAATAATTATTACTGCTCCGATTTGTTTACAACTAGCAACAGTAAAGTCTGTTCATCCGTAAATCCCACAACCATCTTTATCACCCACAAATCTCACCCAGTCACAAAATTCGTAACATTGAGTGCCATAGTCATGCAAAGAAGCTCAATCAATCACTTCCACAACACGTTATGACAACAACTACAAATAAGAAAATCTGTAGTGAATAATAATTTTGAAGCTGTGAAATTAACATTCAAAGAACCTGTGATTGATTGAAAATAAACAAATAGTTATATCATCCATTAAATATTTGGAAGTTGCAAAATTTCTGTAATCATATTGTAGCGAGTGAATCACAAAATTGGGACCACCTTAGAATTTTCTTCTGCGCCACAATTGGACTTGGATTTTTGTAGAAAATATATAAAATTGAAATTAACGATGCTTCGGTAATAAATATTGATGAGGCTTAATTAGATTAGTCATGGAAAAAGAAATACCATAGGTCGCGTATTTAACATTATTTAATGAACTAATGTCAGTTGTTCAAAGATATGCCAATCTAATTGGTTTAGATTCCTGTTTTCAAAGTTGTCAACAATGTTGTTGTTTATGTATCACAAATTGCTTCTTTGATGAAAAGTTGGCTTTTCACCATATTTATATATCTTGTTTAGGTGCGATGACAAATAAAAAAGTTAACAGTTTTACAAATGTTAACAATTGCAAATCTGAATTTTGAAATTTTAAAGCAGAAATATAATACCGTTCATGTTTTTTGGTTTCCCTCCAACATCTTAGCAAGCATAGATTTCAATTGTACAAATATTATCATCTAACATTTTTTCCAGATTTTTTTTAATAGTATGGTCTTAAATACTGTCCATGTTTAATAATTCAATCTATTTTTTATGAACTAAACTAGAAACAGTGTGACGAAACTAACTGTGTTTATTTGAAATCATATTACATGTACAATAGTGTGACAAAAACGAACTCAAGAGTTATTTTCATTTTCCAACTTCTCTTACATGAGTCACAAGAATGATGAAAATTAATGAACGAAATTTATTTTCCTGACTATATTTAAAACCGATTTTCTTAATAATAGGTGTTAATATATATGGTCGTGCTAAAAATCGTTTCTGGTGTAGTGGGAAGATCACATAGGTGATCCAACTAGCTAGGTCGTCACTAGTAGAAGATATTACCAAAAAAAAACATTGAAAAAGTCATTAAAATATATTATTGTAAGAAGGTATAAGTAATTATTTAAGTGCTTAAGCAGTTCTGCCTGTATATGCAGTATATAATTAAAAACCGAAGCAAGAGAAGAGAGTGAGAAGTGAGAACAAAGAAGACCGTAGATAGAATATTCTGGTAATTAAAGGATAAGAATGCATAAAATTGTATGCACGCAAATGTCCAGATAGTTTAATGTCTAAGCACAAATGATCGGACAAGTTTTAGTTTAGTGGCTAGCACACATATGCAAGTGATTGTGTTCTAGAGAGCTTGTGACACCTTATTTTTATCTGCTTTTTTTTATGGTAGTGTTCTATAATTAACCATATTTCATTGGATTAGAAATTAGACTTGCAAAATTTTGAGTATTTTTTTATGATTAAAAAAATATTTTGGTGGTGCAGATGTGTCACTAATTTTCTTACTCTAATACACCTTGAGTTTGAATTATTCAAGGACTGTTTTAGGAGCAGATGAAGATCTATGTTAACTGGTCCATACTATATATAACTCTATCTGGTTTAATAATCTCCATTCAACGCCCTTCATGTAGATTTCTTTATTTTTTTTATTTTTTTTTTTAGAAATTCTTGGTAGTGGCTACCAAGTGAAAAACACAAATACAACGCAACAACAAACACAAAATAGAAACAATAACCACAGACGCAACAACGATTACAACAACAGCTACCACCTAACCATCAACCTAATGAAATAACCATCTCACTAAGCACACATCAAGCACTACAAACCTGACTCCGTACTACATCCATGGTCATACCGCTCCCACAGCGGCACATCTACGATCGCACTGCACTCGGCCACATCGTTTTGCCAACTGCACACCAACGGTGGCACCGTACTTGGCCCCACCAGATCAACGGTCGCACACTCTCGGCTGCGCCACATCCATTGGCCGCACTGCCCTCGTGCCTGTACCGCCTCTTCGGCCACACCCCTTTACCATACAAAAGCCGAATAGTTTGTAGTCACCAACCACTCTACACCGTCTTTGGCGGTCACCAAATTAGCCGCAATCACGACCATCACTGTTGTTGAATTTGCCCTTACGCCACATTTACCGACACCAAATTGGTCCGTTATCGCCAAAAAACCTCAACCACCACTGCTGTTTTGGTTAGGAAAAAAAAAAGAAGAAAATGAGCACTCATCTTCCTACACCATCTACGAGCCTCGACATCGACGACGCCGAGGCAGCGACGACAGTTTCAGATCTGAGGAGAAAGGGCCGAAAGCAGCAAAAATAGAAAAAGAAGAAGAGACAGGAAGTGAGGAGAGAAATCTGACAAGAAAGGAGGAGGCGGAGGAGGTTGGGGTGGCGCCGCCGGCCTTCCCTCCTAGGATTTGCTTCGCTAAGTTCGCTTTCTTTTCGCTCTGGGTTTTGTCGCTCTCAAATGCCCAAACTTTCCAACGCGTCCATAGTCTCAAATGGTGAATTTGCTGTAGTCTTCATGTAGATTTCAAATCTGTGTTCTTAGGAAAATGAGATGGGAGTTGCATCCATCCAAACCCAGATCCTATGGTCGGCAGACCACCTAGTCCGCATTGATCCGGACCGTCTAATTTAATCTCAATGGCTAATGATGCCCCATGCATGATAGGCAGGATTGGTAGGCCCGAAAAAAATGAACCGTTGAGATTAAATCGGACGGCTCGGATCACATGCCGACCAGGTGGTCCGCACTGATCTGCCGACCAGAGGATTCGAGTTCGCATCCATCCGCCCTAATTCCTACAAAAATTAAATTAAAATCATGAAAAAAAAATATATTCCAGTTACTAATCGCATAATATGTAAATACTTGTCAGCAAACACAATCTATCAATGATTCAATATTCATTATTAATTATTAGATAAAGATGGAATTTAGTCTTCTAATTAATATTGATTATTAATTATCAGATTTTCAAAATAAATTTTTTTAATTAGATTTGAAGCCGTAATTAGTAGAAATTAATGTTCTTTTAATGTATAATAACTTTTGCAATCAATTTTTGTATGTATAATATCTTTTGCAATTAATCAATTTTCATATGTATAGAACGAAGCATAACATGAAGTAATTAAGAGTTTTTCTTTTCCTCTATACGGTTGCTCCTAGTCGTCTTCGTCCACTCCACGCCTCCACGGATTTTACACTTTGATTTTCATGTGTAGAACGAATCATACCTTGAAATAATTAAGAGTTTTTTTTTTCCTTTGTGCGGTTGCTCCTAGTCGTCGTTTTCGTTCACTCCACGGACTCGACACTTTTATTCTCACGCGATAGAATTTTCATACGTATAATATCTTTTGCAATCAATTTTCATATGTATAGAACGAATCATACCATGAAGTAATTAAGAGTTTTTCTTCTGTTTTTTTCCCCCTCATACGGTTGCTCCTAGTCGTCATTTTCGTCCATTCCACGGATTTGGCACTTTGATTCTGATGTGATGAATATTTTGGCAGGGGACAGTTCCTAACTTCCTATACGTAGAATTACGAAAGTTCTTACATTTTTTTTTTTTTTGAAGAATCCAAAGTTTTTATATTTAAGTATAGGATTATGTAAAACACGCCGAAGTGCATGTGTGCCCGTTCCTTTTTACTCTTACTATTGTTTTCATTGCTATCGCGTCTTCAGACGAATTACGAGGAATGGTAACAATTGCAGTACAGTGTCTATCTAACCGTTAAAAAGAAAAATCAGCGACTCCAATTTAGTCGGTGCGTACTCAATTTTTAAAGTTTTTTGTTTATGAAAGCTCGCCTTCGGACACGTACTAAGGAATACAAGAGTGCACAAAGTTGCAATTAAATTAAATTATATCTCACTATATCATATATTCAAATGCGCGAACCGCTGCAGAGCCATGTGAAACCTTGCCGGCAAAATCCTCTTCCTCTCTCTATATATACCGGTGATATCACTAACCTTGCTACTATGTATATCTCGGTTCCTCCTAAAATGAACGTGTTTCTAATCTTTTTCATTCAAATAATTGGATTAGACATAGTAAATACGCACATAATTTACAAATAATGAAAATTCTGAGTATCATTTGAACATTTCAAGTGATTTTTCATTATTTTTAAATCTTTTGTTCGCAATAATTACATTTGAGCTCCTTATATAGTCCAAAATTTGTTTCTGATCTTACTTATTCAAAACATTAGATTATACATAGTAAATGCGCCTATAAAGTGCAAATAATGCAAATTCAGAGCATCCATTGTGCATTTCAAGCGATTTTTCATTCATTATAAGTCACTTGCTCGCAATAATCTATATTTATTCTCTTTATATAGTCTAGAATATATTTTTTATCTTACTTATTGAAATAATTCGATTATACATAGTAAATAAACATATAATGTGAAAATAGTGCAAATTCTGAGCATCATTTGAGCATTTCATGCGATTTATGATTCATTTTAAGTTATTTGATCATAATAATATATATATATATATAGAAGTTCTTTATATAGTCTAGAATATGTTGCTGATCTTACTTATTCAAAATGATTGGATTATACATTGTAATTACGCAAATAATATGCAACTAATGAATATTCTGAGCATCATTTGAGCATTTCAAACGATTTTGCATTCATTTCCAGTCATTTGTTCGCAATAATATATATTTGAGCTTTTTATTTTGTCTAGAATATATTTCTGATCTTATTTCTTCAAAAAATTTAGATTATACATTGCATTTACGCATATAAAACTGTGTATAAAGCAAACTCAGAGCATCATTTGAGCATTTCAAGTGATTTTGCATTTATTTAAAGCCATTTGATCATAATAATCTATATTTGAGCTCTTTGTATAGTCTGGAATATGTTTCTGATCTTACTTATTCAAAATAATTGGATTATAAAATACCAATAAGCGTATAATTTGCAAAATAATGCAAATTCTGAACATCATTTGAGCATTTTAAGATATTTTTCTTTCATATTATGTCATTTGTTCGTAATAATATATATTTAAGCTCTTTATTGCATCTAGAATATGTTTCAGATGTTATTTATTCAAATAATTTTATTATAGATAGTAAATACGCATATAATGTGCATATAATGCAAATTCTGAGAATCATTTGAGCATTTCGAGCAATTTTGCATTCATATTAAGTAATTTGTTTCGCCATAATCTATATTCAAGCTCATTATTTTGCCTTGAATTTGTTTCTGATCTTATTTATTCAGATAATTGGATTATACATAGTAAATACGCATATAATGTGCAAATAATGCAAATTGTGAGCATCATTTGACCATTTTAAGCGATTTTGCATTCATTAATTCTTCTTTTTTGGAAGAAACGTATATTTAATCTCTTTATTTTGTCTAGAATATGTTTCTAATCTTTTTTATTCAAATAATTTGATTAGACATAGTAAATACGAATATTATGTGCAAATAATGAAAATTCTTAGCATCATTTGAGCATTTCAAGCGAGTTTGCATTCATTCTAAGTCTTTTGTTCGCAATAATCTACATTGGATCTCTTATATAGTGTATAATTTGTTTCAGATCTTACTTATTCAAATAATTGTATTATACAAAGTAAATACGCCTATAAAGTGCAAATAATGCAAATTCTGAGCATCATTTGAGTATTTCAAGTGATTTTACATTCATTTTAAGTCATTTTCCCGCAATAATCTATAGTTATTCTCTTTATACAGTCTAGAATATTTTTCAGATCTTACTTATTCAAATAATTCGATTATACATAGTAAATAAGCATATAAAGTTCAAATAATGCAAATTCAGAGCATTATTTTAGCATTTCAAACCATTGTGCATTCATTTTTAGTCATTTTATGTTAATAGACTATATTTATGCTCTTTATAAAGTATAGAAATTGTTTATGATCTAACTTCTTCAAATAATTTGATTGTACACTGTAAATACGCAAAACATGTGATAATAATACAAATTCTGAGCATTATTTGAGCATTTCAAGAGATTTTGGATTCATTTTAAGTCATTACTTAGCAATAATCTATATTTAGGCTCTTTATTTTGTCTATAATATGTTTCTAATGTTATTAATTCAAATAATTTTATTATACAAAGTAATTACGTATTAATTTGCAAATAAAACAAATTCTGAGAATCATTTGAGCATTTCAAGAGATTTTGCATTCATTTTTAGTCATTTTCTCGCAATAATCTATATTTATTCTCCTTATATAATGTAGAATATGTTTCTGATGTTACTTATTCAAATAATTCGATTATACATAGTAAATACGTTTATAATGGGCAAATAATGAAAAAAATCTGAGCATCATTTAAGCATTTCATGCGATTTTTCATTCCTTTTAAGTCAATTAATCTTAATAATCTATATTTAAGCTCTTTATTATGTCTAGAATATGTTTCTTATCTTATTTATACGCATAATTGGATTATACATAGTAAATACGCATGCAATGTGCAAATAATATTATTCCGAGCATCATTTGAGCATTTCAAGCGATTTTAATTTCATTTTAAGTCATTTGTTCACAATAACCTATAATTAAGCTCTTTATATAGTCTAAATTTGTTTCTGATCTTAGTTATTCAAATAATTGGATTATACACAGTAAATATGCATATAATGTGCAAATAATGCATATTCTGAGCATCATTTGAGCATTTCAATCGATTATGCATCATTTTAAGTCATTTGATCATAATAATCTATAATTAATCTCTTTATATAGTCTAGAATATGTTTATCTTCTAATTTATTCAAAATAATTGGATTATAAGTTGTAAATACGATTATATGTGCAAAAAATACAAATTCTGAGCATCATTGATCATTTCAAGCGATTTTGCATTCAATTTAAGTCAGTTGTTCGCAATAATATATATTTAATCTCTCTATATAGTCTAGAATATGTTTCTGTTCTTATTTATTCAAAATATTAGATTATACATAGTGCGTATGCATATAATGTACAAATAATGCAAATTCTGAGCATCATTTGAGCATTTCAAGCAATTTTGCATTCATATTAAGTCATTTTTTCGCAATAATCTATATTTGATCTCTTTATTTTGTTTATAATATGTTCCTGATCTTAGTTATTCAAATGATAGTTTTATACATCGTAATATGCATATAATTTGCAAATAATGCAAATTCTGAGCATCATTTGAGCATTTCAAGCCATTTTGCTTTCATTTTAAGTTATTTGTTCGCAATAATCTATATTTTAACTCCTTATATAGTCTAGAATATGTTTCTGATCTTACTTATTCAAATAATTTGACTATACATAGTAAATATGCATATAATTAGCAAATACTGCAAATTCTGAACATTTCAAGCGATTCTGTACTCATCTTAAGTCATTTCATAACAATTTTCTATATTTAACCACTTTAGATAGTCTATAATATGTTTTTGATCTTACATTTCCTAAATGATTCGATTATGTATTGTAATTACACATATAATGTGCAAATAATAATATTCTGAGCATGATTAAAGTATTTCAAGCCATTTTGCATTCATTTTAATTCATTTGATCGCAATAATCAATATTTAAGCTTTTTATATTGTCTAGAATATGTTTCTGATCGTATTTATTCAAAATTATTGGATTATACATTGCAATTACGCAAATAATGTACGAATAGTGAATATTATGTGCATTGTTTGCTCATTTGAAGCTATTTTGCATTCATTTAAAATCATTTGTTCATAATATTCCATATTTAAGTACTTTATATAGTCTATAAAATGTTTCTGATCTTACTTTTTCAAAATAATGGATTATATATAGTAATTAAGTATGCAAATAATGAATATTTCTGAGCATCATTTGAGAATTTCGAGTGATTTTGCAATAATCTATATTTAAGCTCTCTTTTTTGTAGAATGTGTTTTTGATCTTATCTATTCAAAATAATTTGATTATATATTGCAATTATGCATATAATGTGTCTATAATTCAAATTATGAGCATCATTAGAGGAATTTCGGGCTATTATGCATTCATTTTAAGCCACTTGATCACTATTATCTATATTAAACCACTTTATATAATCTAGAATTTGTTTCTGATCTTACTTATTAAAAATGATTGGATTATAAATTACAATTACGCATATAATGTGCAAATAATGATTATTCTGTGCATCATTTGAGCGTTTCACGCGATTTTGCATTCATTTTATGTAATGTGTTTGCAATAATCTATATTTAAGTACATTATATTGCCTACAATTTGTTTTTTATCTTATTTATTCAAATAATTTGATTATACAAAAGTAAATAGGCATATAATTTGCAACAAATGAATATTCTGAGAATCGTTTGAGCATTTCAAGTGATTTTGCATTCATTTTAAGTCATTTGTTCGCAATAAATTTTATTTAATCCCTTTATTTTTTTTTCTAGAATATGTTTCTGATCTTACTTATCCAAAATGATTGGATTATAAATTGCAATTAAGCATATAATTTGCAAATAATGCAAATACTCGGCATCATTTGAGCATTTCAAGCAATTTTGCATTCATTTTAAGTCATTTGTTGGCAATAATCTTTATTTATGCACTTTATATTGTTTAGAATTTGTTTCTGATCTTACTAAATGAAATTGATTGGATATATAGTAAATACGCAAACAAAGTGCAAATAATGAAAATTCTGAGCAATGATTTGAGCATTTCAAACGATTTTGCATTCAATTTAAGTTATTTGCTCACAATAATCTATATTTAAACTCTAGTCTAGAATATGTTTCTGATCTTACTTATTCAAACTAATAGGATTATATATTGCAATTACACGTATCATTTGCAAATAATGCAAATTTTGAGCATCTTTAGAATATTTCATGTGATTTTTAATTCATTTATGTCATTTACTAGCAATAACTTATATTTAAGATCTTTATATTGTCTAGAATTTTTTCCTGATCTTACTGATTCAAAATGATTGGATTATACATTGCAATTACGTAAATAATGTGCAACTAATTAATATTCTGAGCATCATTTGAGCATTTCATGCGATTTTACATTCATTTTAAGTCATTTGTTCGCAATAATCTATATGTAAGCTCTTCATTTTGTCTATAATATATTTTTGATATTATTTATTCAAATAATTAGATTATACATTGCAATTACGCATAAAATGTGTGTATAATGCAAATTCTGAGCATCATTTTAGAATTTCAAGCGATTTGCATTAATTCAAAACCATTTGACCATAATAATCTATATTAGAAATTTTATATAATCTGGAATGTGTTTCAAATCTTACTTATTCAAAATAATTGGATTATAAAATGCAATTACACATTGTGCAAAATAATGCAAATTCTGAGCATCATTTGAGCATTTTAAGATATTTTGCATTAATTTTAAGTTCTTTATTTTCTCTAGAATATGTTTCTAATGTTATTTATTCAAATAATTTTGTTATACATAGTAAATACGCATATAATGACCAAATAGTACTAATTCTGAGCATCATTTGAGCATTTATAGCGATTTTGCATTCATTTTAAGTCATTTGTTCGCAAGAATGTATTTTTAAACTCTTTATTTTGTTTAGAATGTGTTTCTGATCTTATTTATTTGAAATAATTTGATTAAACATTGCAATTATGCACATAATATACATATAATGGAGCATTTCAAGAAATTTTCCATTCATTTTAAGCCATTTGATCACAATAATCTATATTAAACCACTTTATATAGTCTAGAATATGTTTCTGATCTTACTTATTTAAAATGATTGGATTATAAATTGCAAATACGCATATAATGTACAAAATAATGAATATTCCGAGCAACATTTGAGCATTTCAAGTGATTTTGTATTCATTTTATGTAATTTGTTCGCACTACTCTATATTTAAGCTGATTATATTGCCGAGAATTTGCTTCTGATATTATTTATTCAAATAATTAGATTATACATTGTACATAAGCATATATTGTGCAAATCAAGCTAATTGTGAGAATCATTTGACCATTTCAAGCTATTTTTATTTTTTTAAGTCATTTTTTTTCAATAACATATATTTAATATCTTTATTTTGTCTAGAATATGTTTCTAATCTTTTTTATTCAAATAATTGAATTAGAAATAGCAAATACTCGCATAATTTGCAAATAATGAAAATGCTGGGCATCATTTGAGCATTTTCAAGAGATTTTGCATTCATTTTAAGTCTTTTTGTTCACAATAATTTACATTTGAGCTCCTTATATAATCTAGAATTCGTTTCTGATCTTACTTAATCAAAACATTGGATTATACATAGTAAATACGCATAAAGTGCAAATAATGCAAATTCTGAGCATCATTTGTGCATTTCAAGCGATTTTGCATTCACTATAATTCATTTGCTCACAACAATCTATATTTATTCTATTTATATAGTCTAAAATATGTTTCTGATCTTACTAATTCAAATAATTCGATTATAAATAGTAAATAAGCATATAATTTGTAAATAATGCAAAATTCTGAGCATCATTTGAGCATTTCCTGCGATTTAAGATTCATTTTTAGTCATTTGATCATAATAATATATATTTAAGTTCTTTGTATAGTCTAGAATATGTTGATCTTACTTATTGAAAATGATTGGATTATACATTGCAATTACGCAAATAATGTGCTAATGAATATTATGAGCATCATTTCAGCATTTCAGACGATTTTGCATTCATGTTAAGTCATTTGTTCACAATAATCTATATTTAGATTATAAATTTGCATTTACACATATAAAGTGTTTAATGCAAATTTAGAGCATCATTTGAGCATTTCAGACGATTTTGCATTTATGTTAAGTCATTTGTTCGCAATAATCTATATTTAGATTATACATTGCATTTACACATATAAAGTGTTTATAATGCAAATATAGATCATCATTTGAGCATTTCAAGCGATTTTTGCATTTATTTGAAGTCATTTGATCATAATAATCTATATTTGAGCACTTTATATAGTCTGGAATCTGTTTCTGATCTAACTTATACAAAATAATTGGATTATAAAATACAATTAAGCATGTAATTTGCAAAATAATGCAAATTATGAACATCATTTGAGCATTTTAAGATATTTTGCTTTAATATTAAGTCATTTTTTTTACTTAAAATGAATGCAAAATTGCTTGAAATGCTCAAATGTTGCACAGGATATTTCATTATTAGCACATTATATGCGTATTTGTAATTTATAATCCAATCATTTTTTTATAAGATCAGAAACAATTCTAGACTATATAAAGTGGTTTAATATGTAAGTGCTACAACAATTCTAGATTGCGGAAATAACCCAGAATCGTAAAATACCTTGTGTCATCGCTAATCGAAATCGAGTGTTGAGTGGATGAACTTGAAACCCGCAAACCAAGCGCGTCTCCTTCATCACTGATCTTCTCCATATCTTGTGTCTTCCTGCAGCGAGATCTTGACGAGAGGGCACTACAGAAACCGATGTAACTTCCCTATACTCGATGGTGTATCCAAGGGAATAGTCGGTCCTGACTTGTCTCCCATCTCTTTTCTTATATTCTCTCTTACTTTCTATATAATAGATGAACTGAAAGAATGGCAAAACCTCATGTATGCCATCAGTACAGAGGCTTATATAGGGGTGCACATCACTCAGAAGGCACCACAAGTGAGTCAGAATGAAAGGGTGCAAGATCAGACCACTATGTCCAGATGCTCTGTATCTAACAATATGGACGAAATACTACATAATATAGATTATTGTGATCAAATGATTTAAAATGAATGTAAAATTGCTTTAAAAACTCCATTATATGTACATTATATGCATAATTGCAATATATAATCAAATTATTCGAATAAATAATATCAGAAACACATTCTTAACAAAATAAAGAGCTTAAATATAGATTCTTGCGAACAAATGACTTAAAATGAATGCAAAATCGCTCGAAATGCTCAAATGATGCTCAGAATTTGCATAATTTGCACATTATATGTGTATTTACTATGTATAATAAAATTATTTGAACAAATAACATTAGAAATATATACTAGAGAAAATAAAGAGCTTAAATATTTATTATTGCGAATAAATGACTTAAAAGTAGTACTGCAAAATATCTTAAGATGCTCAAATGATGCTCAGAATTTGCATTATTTTGCACATTATATGCGTAATTGCATTTATAATTCTATTATTTTGAAGAAGTAAGATCATCAACATTTTTTACAGACTATAAAAAGAGCTCAAATATAGATTATTGCGAGCCAGTGACTTCAAATGAATGCAAAATAGCTCAAAATTCTCAAATGATGCTCAGAATTTGCATTATTTTGCACATTATATGCGCAATTGCATTTTATAATCCAATTATTTTGAATAAGTAAGATCTGAAACACATTCTAGAAAGAGCTTAAATATAGATTATTATGGTCAAATGGCTTTAAATTAATGCAAAATCGCTTTGAATGCTAAAATGATGCTCAGAATTTCCATTATACACACATTATATGCGTAATTGCAATACATAATCCAATTATTTGAATAAATAAGCTCAGAAATATATTATAGACAAAATGAAGAGCTTAAATATAAATTATTGCGAAAAATGACTAAAATGAATGTAAAATCGCTTGAAATGATCAAATCATGCTCAGAATATTCATTAGTTGCACATTATTTATGTAATTGCAATGTATAATCCAATCATTTTGAATAAGTAAGATCACGAACATATTCTAGACTATATAAAGAGGTTAAATATAAATTATTGCGAGTAAATGACTTAAAATGAATAAAAAATCGCATGGAATGTTCAAATGATGCTCAGAATTTGCATTATTTACAAATTCTATGTGTATTTGCAATATATAATCCAATTAATTTGAATAAGTAAGATCAGAAACATATTCTAGACTAAATAAAGAGCTTAAATATAGATTATTGCGAGCAAATGATTTAAATTGAATACAAAATCGCTTCAAATGCTCAATTGATGCACAGATTATTTGCACTTTATAGGCGTATTTATTATGTATAATCCAACTATTTGAATAAGTAAGATCAGAAACAAATTATAGACTATATAAGGAGCTCAAATGTAGTTGATAGCGAACAAAAGACTTAAAATGAATGCAAAATTGCTTGAAATGCTCAAATGATGCTCATAATTTTCATTATTTGCACATTATATGCGTATTTACTATGTCTAATCCAATTATTTGAATAAATAAGATCAGAAACATATTCTAGACAAAATAAAGAGATTAAATATAGATTATTGTGAGCAAATGACTTAAAATGAATGCAAAATCGTTTGAAATACTCAAACGATTCTCAGAGTATTCATTAGTTGCAAATTATATCTGTATTTACTATGTAAAAACCAATTATTTGAAAAAATATCAGAAACAAATTCTACGCAATATAATGTGCTTAAATATAGATTATTGTAAATAAATTAATTTAAATGAATGCAAAATCACTTGAATTGCTCAAATGATGCACATAATATATTTGCACATTATATGCATAATTGTAATTTATAACCCAATCATTTTTAATAAGTATGATCAGAAACATATTCCATATAAAGTGATTTAATATAGATTATTGTGATGAAGTGGCTTAAAATGAATGCATAATTGCTTTGAAATACTCGAATGATGCTCATAATTTGCATTATAGGCACATTATATGCATAATTGCAATGTATAATCAAACTATTTTGAATAAATAAGATCAGAAACACATTCTAAACAAAAAATAGAGCTTAAATATAGATTATTGCGAACAAATTACTTAAATGAATGCAAAATCGCTCAAAATGCTCAAATGATGCTCAGAAATATTCATTATTTGCACATTATATGCGTACTTACTATATATAATCCATTATTTTGAAAAAGTAAGATCAGAAATATTTTATAGACTATATAAAGTGCTTAAATATGTGAACAACTGAATTTAAATGAATTAAAAAAATAGCTTCTATTGCGCAAATGATGCACATAATATTCATTAGTTGCACATTACATGCGTAATTGCAATGTATGATCCAATCATTTTGAATAAATAAGATCTGAAACATATTCTAGACAATATAATGAGCTTAAATATCGATTATTGCGATCAAATGACTTAAAATGAATGCAAAATGGCTTGAAATGCTTAAATCATGCACAGCATAATATTATTTGCACATGATATGCGTAATTACAATATATAATCCAATCATTTAAAAATGTAAGAACAGAAACATATATAGACTATATAAAGTGCTCAAATATATAAAATTTTGATCAAATGACTTAAAATGGATACAAATTCGCTTGAAATGCTCAGAATTTGCATTATTGGCTCATTATATGCATATTTACGATGTATAGTCAAATTATTTGAATAACTAAGATCAGGAACATATTTTAGACTATATAAGGAGTTTAATAATAGATTATTGTGAATAAATTGTAAGTGCTACAACAATTCTAGAATGCGGAAATAACCCAGAATCGTAAAATACCTCGTGCCAACGCTAATTGAAATCGAGTGTTGAGCGAATGAACATGAAACCCGCAAACCAAGCGCGTCTTCTTAGTCTCTGATCTTCGCCACGTCCTGCAGTGAGAGAATCACTACAAAGCCGATATGAACGCCCCAACTGATGGTGTTTAACAGGGGTTGGTCGGCCTTGACTCGTTCCCTCAAGAAAAACCTTATGCTCTCTCTCTCACTTGTCTAAATTCTGTTTAGATCTGAAAGAGACACTATCTCATATATCCTCTGCCATCTCAGAGAAAGTATATATAGAGGGTTCAAATCGCTCAGAAGATGCAAAGGCAGCGTCTCAATGAAAGGGTGCGATGTTCACAATATTCTGTCCAGGTGCACCGTATTGACTGAACTGGTCCGTTCTACTGACAGAATACTACATTCTCCCACTTGAACTTGCATCCTTTACATATTAAATACCTTCTGTTTTCCTTATGTTAAATATTAGAAATATAACACATGAACTGTAGCAGTAAGTCATCTTATCGTTACTAGCGTTTTAATCTACTAGTAAATGCGAATATTACTTTCTACAATTACAATATGCTACACAACTAATAATTCAACCTTTTATGCGATTTTGAATTCCTTTATGAATAAACCCAACGTTTATTCCAAGTCAATCTTTATGATGTAATTCTCAACCTTATGATCAATTATATTCCATATATGTGCGCACAATCAACACGAGAAAACATCTATACTTTTATGAAGAGTTTATACACAATCGTACGATTAATATTAACCATAGGATCAATTCCTATATATACCCGCTACATGATCTTTGAATTCCTTTAGCTGCAGTATTTATTCAAAGAATCAGTCAGCTTCAATTCTGTATGAACACATTTGATGACCACTTAATTCTTCTTAATGCTCTCTTTCAAAGTCAAATACTTAATGTCAATACCTCGACCTTTACCTTTATTATTCTTGACTAGAAAGACTGCAATAGAATTATCATACAGAATCCTTAATGACTTAGATATAAAATTCACGACTCTAAGTTTCACAATAAAACTCTTCAAACACCATCGAGGGTAATCTCAAAACACACAACAAACTATACTTTATGTTGAAGTAACGAACAATGTCAGTTAGACATTTCTTTATGACACAATTTCACTGGTTAACATGTATCCTTAATTTGATTTACTAAAATCAACACAACCAGTTTGTGTACCAAAATAACTTCAACTTATCAGTCTGTTGAGACATAAGCATACTATCTTAAGTACCTTAAAGATATATCATTACTTTCTTAGCAATTTAACTGTGGTCTATCCCCTAATTATTATGATATCAATCAAATATTCAAATGGCAAAAGCTAAGTCAGTTCTTGTGCACAAACCAGATCATACTTTATGCTTTCAAATTGCCTAAATACTTGAAGTATTTACTATTTGTTCCCTTTCTAAGTTATACTGAGGATACTGATTCACAATGAATCTACCACCCATATTAACAGGTGCTGGACGGGGTGAATACATTTCTTTCCGGAATCTTTCTAATACCTTATTGATATATGCTTGTTGAGATAAATCAAGAATATCTTGATTTCTATCACAAACAAAACTTCAGCCATATCCTTCATATTCCTTCATATCAATATTTTAGAAAGAAATTATTTCATCCCGTATAACTATCTTTTATCATTAGTTACAAGTATAACATTATCTATATGTAAAACAAGTGATAAAATCAACTCCCACTGATCTCCTGATATATGCAATAGTTCATCTTATATTTCTTCAAAACGTATGAAGAAATAACCTTATGAAACTATTAATATCATTAGTGAAATAATTGTTTTAATTCTTATATAGAATACTTTAACTTGTTAACTAAATACTTATTATCTCTAAAGAAGAAACTTTTATGGTTATTTAATATAACCTTCTCCTTAGATCACCATTAACAATTGCAACATTTATATCCATCTGATGTAACTCGAAACCAGAATGAGTTATTAATGCCATAATCATATGAAGTGAATCTTTCTTTAATACATGAGAGAAAATCTTCATGTAATTCACTACTTCTTTTTAATAAACCACTGGTGACAAGTCTAACTTCGTATTACTTTATGTTTACTTATGAATTCCTTTTGGTTTTAAGAAAACCGTTACAACCAATAGGTTAAAACCATAAGTAACTTACCCAATTCTAAACTCAATTACACACCATTGATTCAAACTGATTTTACTCGACATTATTCCGTAATATGGATTCACCGCAATTCATTATCTTGAAAATGCAACAGATTATGCTCAACACTTATATCTTTATAAGAGTCTTGTAGGTAAACTACGTTACAATACTAGGGATAACCGACCTTATCCTTTATTAGATCACCTTAATATTGAATCTTAAAATTCAACTTGATCTATTATTGTATTATATGCCGGTTAACAAATGTCAATAATTCGATTATCAATATTCAGTGATCCTTAATGAATACCATCCAATTATGTATTAGAGGGAATTTCTGTATGATCTAAAACGGATCACTCCCACTAATCTGAACATTCTCTAGAACTTAATATTTCTAATTCAAATCCTAGTCATATTTCTAATCTCTATACCATTACCTGACTTCACAATCTTTATTTACTTACCGCATTGTTTTTCTACTTCCGCCTCAAAACTTTATAGGTATGTAGAAATACATATATTGTGAATAATCATCAAATAAAGAGATGAATGCAGGCTATACGCTTGATGCCAGCTAGTCATTTTCTTACTTGTTAATCATATCTCAACCTTGTGAACACTCTCAACTTTATCCATAATATGTCTATTATCCTATTAAACACACATGGTCAGAAACACCAGACTGACCATTTATCCTTATATGTGTTATAACCTTATAGGAAATCCTGACAAGACTATATTAAACTGGACAAGTGTTCAAAATAAAATACACAAGTAGTGACTCAGAAATATAATATAGACTCTTTTGTTGAACAACTAAATTCCTTATTTTCAATTATATGCTCTCACACTCCTATAATGGTAATAAGCCTAAAAGATAAACTTTTATGATGAGTATTATTACATTAGCCTTAACCTAAGAGGCCAACTACTCCTCTAATGTTTTATGTAAGAACTTTACATTAATATGCACATCAACCAAATCACTTTACATTGAAAGAACTTATTCTTTATAAACATGAAATATAAGCAATTAAACTGCTCCCACTGTTCATTATAACTCATGTTCATAAAAGTTCAACCTCAAAAGTAGATTCCACTAGTTGATCTTTCTTGATGGCAAATTTAATATCTTTACAACTTTAATGAAGGAGAACAGTATCCTTCTAGACCTTATAACTATTATCCTCAACCCAGGAACTTTGATACTTATCATTTTTAAAGGGGATCTGCTATCTTTATGAAAGTAGAACTGATACATGCTTATCTTTATATTGAGACTTAACTTTATACTTTAATTTACCAATGCAAACTAAGTGAGGTATCTTTATGAGTCAATTCTTGCATAATATTACCTGTGGGCTAAATATCATGCTATAACTCTTTATGTAATTAAACATTACATCTTTATGAATCAATTTCTTACACAGTATTACCTATGGACTAAATACTATGTTTTGATTCTCCATATGATATAACTAGTTAATTATATTCATATTCTTAATCCCTGTGGGCAAATTAAGTATTCATAATTTAACTATTATATCCTAATATATTAACTTAACTAAGTCAATAGTCCTGTGGGACGATACTAACTTCGTTAACTTAATCTATTACAATATTGTGTCCGTTTAATCCAAATGTGATTTTATAAACTTTATATATACATAACTTTAATCCAACTAAGGATGCTGTGGCTACTCCTATATTAATATATATATTCATCACTAGACACAAGCTATGTCCTTTCTTCCTAATGTGATTTATAGATACACTATATAATATATATACCTTAATGTAATTGAAGCTGCTGTGGCTACACTTCAATCAATTATCATATATTAATCACAAGACATATAACTTTGTTATCTATCACCAGTTGTAGAGGTCCGCTAAAACCACAAGTGGTTCGCTTGATACTTCAGCGGCCCGTTAAACCTTTAAGCGGTTCACCTAGACACACAACAATCCATCATGAACATACTATGGGTTTCAACAAATGAATCCATATGTAACTATTCATTCCAATTGATAATCGTCTATTTCCTTCACTGTTACCGACAGATACGTTTAAACACTAACCGAATGATCTAAACGAAACAAATCTTAAAGCAAACATATTACCTAGCGGCCCGTTAAAGACTCAAGCGGTCCGTTTAAAATGTCTGCATTCAAAGACTTAACCAGAACATAGATTATCTTATTATAATTATCTATATCTGAATAATTACCATATGCATAATTACTTGTCGTATCTTTTACAAATACAATTTGCGAATTAGTATGCCACATCTATTGTTATTCAAGTTTGTTTAATCAACACAATACTTGTAGTGCTAATACTAATAGAGTACCCGATAGTATGATGGTCTGTGGACTGCATCAAACTTTACTACTATAGTATATTCAAGCATATCACTATTGACTAACCAATCTCCAACAAAAAATGCCAACCATCTTTATACAAATTCAGTATTTTGACAAATTGTGACTATCCTATAGATTTCCATTATAATTAAGTAATCTACAAGGCCTAACTAACAATAGAGAACCATAATATGTCTGATTACACCTTAATTTTCTTCTTAAAATGCTTTTCTGGACCAAACTCTGTTGGAAAGGGTCGTTCCAGATCCCAAACGGGTCGCCCCACACGAAAGGGTGCGTCCAGAGTTCATCCAGAAACTTTCTGACAGCCTGAACACTTTCTGGTAAACTGACAATAACTTTCTCTATACTTATTTGTATTCTGTGTTCTTGGTCATTATAGAAACTAGATTCAAAGATCTTTCTTATGACGTAAGTTTCATCAAAAACAAGTTTACAGATCAAAAGCTATGCCCCTCGAAAAACAGACTATCACAGACAAAACATGACAAACTGTCAGGATGACCTATCTTACAGACAGCATATCTCACTCATACTTTATCAGAATTTTGCAAATTTACACTCTATGGAAAGATATCTGAAATATCTACATCCCAGTAAAATTTCATGCAAAACCGAATTACCAATTGAGAGAAATCTGGCCCGTAATACTGAAAGATCAGAAAATTCGGAACCCTGACTGTCTAAACTCTACTGGTTGCGACTTGATTATCTCACTGGATACCCGCTTAATTTTCAAGATGTTGGTCTCGTTGGAAAGTAGACTCAGAGATCTTTCCAATCCCGAAAACCTCACTCAAATTGGATAAGCAGATCTTGAGATAATGCTCCACGAATTCAGACAATCAAGAAAATCAGACAAAAAATCAATCCACTCAACACTTACAACAGAATTTCTGATAAACCGTTATGAAATCCTATTTCAATAAAGGCTATCCAGCGGCATAACCCGCTCTGATACCAACTGTAAGTGCTACAACAATTCTAGAATGCGGAAATAACCCAGAATCGTAAAATACCTCGTGCCAACGCTAATTGAAATCGAGTGTTGAGCGAATGAACATGAAACCCGCAAACCAAGCGCGTCTTCTTAGTCTCTGATCTTCGCCACGTCCTGCAGTGAGAGAATCACTACAAAGCCGATATGAACGCCCCAACTGATGGTGTTTAACAGGGGTTGGTCGGCCTTGACTCGTTCCCTCAAGAAAAACCTTATGCTCTCTCTCTCACTTGTCTAAATTCTGTTTAGATCTGAAAGAGACACTATCTCATATATCCTCTGCCATCTCAGAGAAAGTATATATAGAGGGTTCAAATCGCTCAGAAGATGCAAAGGCAGCGTCTCAATGAAAGGGTGCGATGTTCACAATATTCTGTCCAGGTGCACCGTATTGACTGAACTGGTCCGTTCTACTGACAGAATACTACATAAATAACTTAAAATGAAAGAAAAATCGCTTGAAATGCTCAAATGATTACTTGGTAGCCTCTGCCAAGTTTGTATCTAAAAAAAATGCTCAAATGATGCTCATAATTTGCATTATTTGCAAATTATATGAATTTTTACGATGGAAAAAATTATTATTTGAATAACTAAGATTAGGAACATATTCTATACAAAATAAAGATATCAAATATAGATTAATGTGAACAAATGATTTAATATGGATACAAAATAGCTTGAAATGCTCAAATGATGTTCAGAATTTGCATTATTTGCACATTATAAGCGTATTTACTACTTATAATTCAATTATTTTGAATAAGTAAGGAGATAACATAGCACCGATGAAGGCGTACCACCTACTTTTGGTAAACATATTCTAAATTATATTAAGAGCGTAATTTATAGATTATTATAATCAAATGACTTAAAATGAATGCATAATCGTTTGAAATGCTCAAATGATGCTCAAAATTTGTATTATTTGCACATTATATGCGTATTTAGTATTTACTATGTATAATCCAATTATTTGAATAAGTAAGATCAGAAACATATTTTAGACTATATAAAGAGCTTCTTTTTCTTTTTTTTTTTTTTTTTTGGTCTAAAAGTACCTCTCAACGGAGGCACCAGCTTTTTAAGCCCAAAAAAAAAAAAAAAAAAGAAAGAAGAAAGAAGAAAACAAGTTTATACAGAGATCCACGAATAAAAGAAAACATACAAACATCCACCAGAAACAACCGAGCAAAATCAAGTCCACAAAAGTTCCAAACAAAAGTAGCAACCAATTGAGAACTACTCTTCATCAGGATCGCTTGTGGTAATGTGTCCATCCCTGAGATTGTCCAAAGCTCAGAACTGTGCTGCCATGTTTGTGGAAAGACCTGTCCAGAAGTGAAAGAGATGCAGTATGTTATAAATAATTGCCATTGAAGGAGTTTTGGAACCATCTTTGAAGATAATTCTATTTCTCTCCAACCACTGGACCCAGCAAACTGCTGCTAGAATAGTTTGACTAAACACTCTATTATCCTCTTGTAACCTATTTATGCTATACAAAGAGCTTAATTATAGATTATTGCGAACAAATGACTTAAAATGAAATCAAAATCGCTTGAAATGCTTAAATGATGCTCATAATTGTATTATTCGCACATTGCATCCGTATTTACTATGTATAATCCAATTATATGAATAAATAAAATTAGAAACATATTTTAGACATAATAAAGAACTTAAATATAGATTATTACGATTAAATGAATTAAAATGAATGCAAAATCACTTAAAATGCTCAAATGATGCTCAAAATTTGCATTATTTGCACATTATATTTGTATTTACCATGTATAATAAAATTATTTGATTAAATAACATTATAAACATATTCTAGACAAAATAAAGAGCTTAAATATAGATTATTGCAAACAAATAGTCTAAAATGAATGCAAAATCGCTTGAAATGGTCTGAATTTGCATTATTTGCACATTATATGTGCGTAATTACAATATATTCTCCAATTATTTTGAACCGTCCATGATTTTGGTTTCCCTCCAGTATCTTAACATATATTTTAGTTTTAGCAAATATTATCATCTAATATCCCCCCCCCTTTTTTTTTTTCGTTAATGTGGCCTTAAATAATAAATAGTGGCCACGTTTAATACTTCATTCTATTTTGTATGAACTAAACTATAAAGTAGTGTGATAAAACTAACTCTTTTTTATATGATTTGAACAACATTGTGACAAAAACTAACTCATAACTGATTTTGATATTTCCAACTTCTCTTACATTGCTTGTAAGAATGATGAAAACTACTTGTGGGTATTACCGTGTTCGACTTGTATAAAAAATTATTTAAGTGAATTACAGTCAACAGTAGGTGCATTTATGCCTGCGTAGGGTAACGGAAAATTGCATACGCTACGAATACGCAATGTCACGTGCGAACTTGTTACAACAAGTTTTGTCGTGCTAAAACCAATTATGGAAGGAAATTGATCTATTCCTAAATATCGTCATAGTTTAAGGATTAAGTGGTCCACTCTCACTTTTTGGAATGGGTATCAACATAGAACCGAAAAAACGGATTTAAAATCTGACTAAAATGCATTATCAATATTTTTAGTTGTGAAAGTTGAAATATTTTCTCTGATAAAACTGTCAAAAGAGTTTATTCACTTTATTCATAATTTTTTTTTTTTTGATACAATAACCATCTAAATCATCTCCCATCTAATTACGTACAAAACGACGACTTAATTTCCCAAACATTTTGTTGCACTGTCAAATGTTTATTTATTTGATCTTCTGCGGCAAAAACTATGGTCTATGGAGCAGCTTCGTAAAAATGTTATACAATGTACATAAGGAAATTCAATCTTTGCATTCGTCAATCGTCAGTTATAGTCTTATATGCTGTCGTTTGGAACACATGGGAATAGGCCTATTCCCCGAATAGCCTATTCCTGGCGTACATTTTTCATCCAAACGCAATTACCAATTCCAGAAATAGTCAATTCCAGGAATATCACTATTTCCAACAACACTCTTTCCAACAATACTTTTCTCTCTACTTTTCACACTTCCCAACGCTATTCCTAAATTCACCATCCAAACAACATTCTTATTTCCAAAATAGCACTCTTCCCACGCTTCCCGAAATCTCACTTTTTTCCTTAAATTTAGTCCCGGAATTGCTATTCTTACCTATTCCCCACCCATCCAAACGACTCCATAGAGAAGCAAATTTCTTTCTTGGGCCATGAAGCTGATATTGTATACAAATTTGGGCCCCAAATACATAAGGAAATTCAATCTTTGCATTCAGAAAAGCAAAAACTATGGAGTTTATTGACTTTATAAGATTTTCGTCAGTTCTTTGAGAAAAATTTTCTTTTTGATCCCCAAAATATTTAGATTTGGTTCAAAGGAACTCTTTTAATTATTTTTGTGATTTCAGCTCTCTAAACTCTTCAGTTTCATCTTAAATCCCTTTCGTCATACAGCTAATAAGTATGCTTTTACTAGAATGTGCAAATGTGCATCAAAACAATAGTCAAATATGCACTGAAATAATTAAAAAATGTGCGCCGATTCCACTTGAAAAGTATGGATTGTTTGATACAAAAAGCATTTAGAAGGTACATTCGTAACAATTAATTACCAAAACTTTATTTTTCATGTCAAATTCGTGAGTTGGTTGCAAACATAATGAGAAATGAATGGATGGTGCATGACTCGTCATCTGTATGTTATGAAAAATCAATATTATGTTCAAAAGATAAGGTTTGGAGAAGAAAAAGAAATGAACTTAGAATGTCTAGAAATAAAACACCAAACGCAAAAATTTTTACTTGTTGTTGTTATTGTTGTATGCTAATATTAGCAATAAAAATAGTATTGTTGCTAATATTAGTAATGTTATATTTAGTACAATGGTTCTACGATTATTAGTGAATTTATTGTAAGTGTTGCTGTCGTTACTATTATAATTATAATCAAATGTTTTCTAAATTTAAAAAAAAAAAGTAAAAATAGTACTCTCTACCTCTTTGTTAACATTTTTAAGAACTTAAATCATACTCGTCAAATATGGTATATAAACCATCAGGAGGGAAAAAAAAAAAAAATCATGCGGAATCATCTAATTTCGGAATTAATGTGGATATATTGGCGAATTAAACTTATGCTAACTATCGAATTTTAGGGATTTGGACAATGCAATTTTCGGCCCTCTTCAACACCCATTAGGTGCAAATGTTATTGGTGAGCTATTCTAAGAATCGACTAGTATAAATACATGAAATACGTAGGAATGAACTCTTTGTTTCGAAAATTATTATATAGGTTAATTCAGACTTCATAATTTATGATTTGTTCATCATTAAGTTATTCTTATCCTTATTGTTAGGTTTGCGAGTATGAATTTATTTCAAAAATATATATTATATCTTATCATGATTGTTGTTCAAGAAAAAAAAAAAACGAAACGGTCGGCAAAATAAAATTTAAACACTAGCATTTCCCTCTGGTATAAAAGGAAAATTAATTATCGCATTATTTTATTACCAAATCATAGTTGTACGAATCCTAGCAAAGTTTTCTCGTGGTATGATAACAGTAATAAAATACCACTGACATTTCTACGAATCAACTCTGAGATTTTTCTTGTTCCTAGAAAGCAAGACAATAAAATTAGTGAGTCGACCGTACCCTTCTTTAAAAAGTACTAAAAACAAATAATTTATTTAAAATCGGAAACCTGAGGTTTATTATCCGCATCAGCCGGACAAGACACAGTGAAAACTGAAAAAGATACCCTAAACTTATGTTCTCTGGCTCAAAGTTACACAGCAGTCGAAAGAACTTTGGTGCATTTTTTTTGTAAGCTTATAAGATCAAATAGAAATTTCATGTGTTTCATTTAAATATGACACTCTAAAAACTGTTTCTTAAAATTTTCAAACTAATACGGGACTGTTATTTAGGGCAACATAATAATCATTTCATAAATTGATTTTCATAAATATTCTTTGATATCTTTTTGGTGCAGTAAAGATTTTCTGTTTTATCCAATCAATATATCCTAAGTTCTAACTAATGTTCAAATACCTATCGTTCAAAATTATCGCCAAATATCCTGCCAAGATTAATATATATATAGGCAAAAGTTCAATTTTCCGTAAAGACAGTTATACCTCTAATTTAATGAATTCTTTAGCAAAGGCGAGATTAATTTGGCTTAAAAAATAAATAAAAAATAATCAGCTGTACACGAGGCAAAAAACAGCCAATCCACACGAATCATCCGCTTTTTTTTTTTAGCAGAGAACGGGAATCTGGAGGGCTGTTGGTATCTTACACGGACCCGATCTGGTGTTGCGCTACACAGCGTGTAGCGCACCCATGAGCCGTTCGATTTTGATCGGGCAGTTCATTTTTTTCGGGCCTAGGAATCTGGTTACTTTCACGGGGCTCCCTCATTATTAGGATTTGATAATAGAGAACAGAGAAACTGATAGAAAGCTTGTATATTGATTTTGTATGTATGAAGAGTGTACAGGAGATATATATAGGCAATTGAGATCGCTACCTAACTTTCTAATCTACCTAACTTCCTAATTACAACGGCTATATTCTAATTACAGAGTACATTGTATATAGGTACTGGTATTCTGAACTTAGTCATCTCCAGTAGTTTCGCAGCTGTTTGTTAACTGGACAGGGCCATTGTTTCTTGTAATACTCCCCCCACAAGCCAATGGAGGTACTGTGACATTGAGCTTGTGTCAAAGCCATGAGAACCGAGGAGAAGTCAGAGCTTTGGTTAAGACATCCGCTAGTTGATCTTTTGAGCAAACAAAGCGAATGATAAGGTTTTTGGATGCCACTCGTTCTCGAACAAAGTGATAGTCAAGCTCGACATGCTTTGTTCTAGCATGGAACATTGGATTGGCGGCCAAGAAGGTGGCTCCTATATTATCACACCATAAGATAGGAGAGGAGGTTGAAGGAACATGTAATTCTTGGAGCTAGGGCCGTACAAAAAAAACCAAAACCCACCCGACCCGTTTAGCCCGTTCAACCCGACCCGTATTTTAACGGGTTTCAACATTAATCGGGTTGGGTCGGGTTTTATTTTTATTAACCCGGTATAATTGGGTCGGGTTATATTTTTTACTTCTGATAACCCGCTTGTACCCGACCCGTCCGATTAGATGACAATATCGAAGTTTAGATAATTAAATTTCCGACAGACCATTAATTCTCCTCTTTCCAAAGCACACGCGAGAACCACACAACCTAGCATTAGCAATCTATGCGACTCCTCGGCTCCTTCCCCCGACGCGATGCCTCGACTTCTCCCGTGCCAACCTCGATCTGGCTTTAGGGCTCAGCCACGTCACAATCTTCCACGAGGTCTCAGAAAATGGTACAATTACGAATCTTATTTCAAATCTCCATTATAAATAGTTGAATACTGTTGCCTTTTGTGTTAATTGCTATTTCCGAAACTGCTATCTTTCTCTCAGATAATCAATCTCCTTTTAGTTGATTATTAATTCTATTTGACCATGTTGTTCTAGTCATTGACTCATTGTACAAGCCTACAAGAGCACAAGTTCTCAATTCTCAACCAAGCTAAAACGGTAGAGCCATTCTTGTGTGAGAAGCGACTAATCGGTGATCTCCAACACTGCTCAAGGTATTCTATCAGCTGATTTCTTTGTTTCCTTTTTATTTAATTATATAATTATCTGAAGAAACTCTACAATAGGATATGAGTAAAGAGTTTATTAATTCGCAATTGATCCATTTCATATGATAGGACTGACTTAAGAATCCTTTTAGTTCTTTTCCCATGAATTTTATGCACCTAATTGTAAACCAAATTTTTCTCCAAAGAGGCTTAACCTATTTAAATTTTGATCAATAAACATATATTTATTTTGTTTGGATTTTAATTGATATTCGAAAATACTACAGAGTCTATCAGTAAATGTGAAATTACCTTGTTTTAAATGACAAAATTAAAAATTACGTGTCTGTTAAATAAATTGAAAAAAAAATACAGTTCTTCATCGTAAAAGGGGTGGGAGAGTGGCATACTGGATGTAAACTCGGAAGCAAGAATATAGCTTGTAGAGAGAATAAAATGACATCGAGAAAAGAAGAAACTAGACCGCTAAAAAATTTATATTCTATAAAATTAAAATGAACTTCTCTGTTTTCTTATAATCAAGATGGTAAGAAAATACTTAGTTGTGTGCATTATGAACCTTTAGCGCATAAGTAGTGATAGTGCATTGTTTGTTTAGCTCTTCAGTACTTAGCAGATTCATATTAAAGTACTTACAATCAGAGAGTGTTAGTGTTAGAGAATGATCATAAGGTTATAAAACTAACATAGTTTATGAGACAGGTAAATAATATTGTTCAATTCACTAACATAGCACTACATTTTTATTGCAGGTAAAAGAATCATGACCGGGAGTCTGGAATCTTTGAATTTTAATTAGAATCATGAATTTATTGTTATGCTTTTTAGATTTGTATTTTGAATGTTATTTAACTCAAAAGTCAAATGTTCTAGCGCTGTATTTGAACTCCAAAGTGTTATGTATGTTATGTGCTAGTTATTTTTTATTTCAATTATGTGATTATTTTTATTTTTGTGCATTTGAAATTATAACCCGTTAAACCTGTGTAACCCGCATAACCCGTAATAATTTGTATGTAAAAAATCATCCGGGTTGGGTTGGGTTACGGGTGGGTCAACTAAAGGAATTTTTTAACCCGTTACAATTGGGTTGGGTTGAAATATTAATAAAAAATTGCAAACCCGTCCGTTGTACAGCCCTACTTGGAGCATATATTGGATCCATATAAGTTCGGCACTTGTAATAGCCAAACTCCGATATTCCGCTTCCGTGCTAGACCTCGAGACTGTGGCTTGCTTTTTAGAGCTCCATGAGATGAGATTTGATCCATGATAAACACAAAACCCGGATGTAGAGCGGCGATCATCGGGACACCTGGCCCAATCCGAGTCGGTATAGGCATGTAAAGTCGGGGAGGAGTCTTTTTGAAAGTGAAGGCCATGAGTAAGAGTGCCATTAATGTACCTTAAGATCCTCTTAACTGCTGCCCAATGTGTAGTAGTCGGATTATGCATAAATTGAGAAACTTCATTGACCGCAAAGGCTAAGTCGGGTCTTGTAATGGTTGCGTATTGAAGAGAGCCCACAATGACACGATATAGATGAGGATTATCCATTGGCTCACCATCAAACTTGGATAAATGAAGGTTAGCAACCATTGGGGTGGGGCACGGTTTGGAGGTTTGCATATTTGCTCTAACAAGAAGGTCTTGAAGGTATTTTGCTTGAGACAAATGAAGGGATGTAGGGGTATGATGAACTTCAATTCCAAGGAAATAATGTAAAGGACCAAGGTCTTTGATAGCAAATTTTTGTTGGAGAGAAACTATGAGATCTTGAAGTGAAGGTATATTGTTGGAGACAAAGATGATATCATCAACATAAACAAGAAGAAAGAAGATGCAAGCTTTGGAGTGGAAAATAAAGAGAGAAGGGTCATATTGTGAAGGTGTAAAATCGAGATCTATTAGAGCCTTATGAAGAGTTTAAAACCATGCCCGAGGGGATTGTTTAAGACCATATAGTGATTTGGAGAGGAGACACACATGGTTAGGATGATTTGGGTCAACAAATCCCGGTGGCTGAGACATAAAGACGGTTTCATGAAGATGTCCATGTAAGAAGGCATTTTGAACATCTAATTGTCGAATATGCCAACCATTGGAGATAGCAATCGAAAGAATTAGACGAATGGTAGTAGGGCGTACGACGGGGCTAAAGGTCTCAAAATAGTCGACACCTTCTTCTTGATTATACCCCTTAGCTACAAGTCGAGCTTTGTAGCGCTCAATAGACCCATCCGCTTTGCGTTTGATTTTGTAGACCCATTTACACCCGATAATATGTTGTTTGTCGGGTGGAGGAACAAGAGTCCAAGTTTGGTTAAGTGCTAAGGCATCAATTTCTTGAGCCATAGCATGTCTCCATGGTGCCATTGTTTTTGCTTGATTGAATGTTGAGGGTTCAGTTTCGACATAAGTAGTAATATTGAATGCCACATGATTCGGAAAGGTTTTAATTTTATGGATGTTATTCTTTGACTGAGTTGTCATTGAATGTGTGGAAATAGAAGAAGTTGTAGAGGAAGTATTGTGTGGAAGAGGAGGATTAATTTCGGTTATAGGAAGAGAATTGTCAGGTGACAGAGAGGGACTAGGAGGATGTATTTTAGGACTTGGAAGTGGCGTGTCAGAGCTAGATACTGGTACAGGTCGGTCAGAAGAGGTCACTGCCCGAACTGGATTATTTGAAGATAGGGCAGTAGTAGCCGTTGAGGTAGAGGCGACAACAGTTTGAGGCTGTGTATTTGGCGTGATATTCTCTGTAGATCCAATTGTTGATGGGCTTGTGTTAAGAGTAGACATGGGCTGAGGCCCATGAGAGTTGAGAATCAGACACCATAGGCTGGCCGAGAGAGTATTGGAAGTGGAATGAATATCAGGTAGCGTGCTACCTGAAGCTGAAACATTTAAACTTCTTAACGGAAAAGTTAACTCATCAAATACCACATTACGAGAAACAAAAATTCTATTGGTCGGTAAATGGAGACACTTGTAACCTTTTTGGTTTGAGGCATAACCAATAAAAACACACGGTAGAGACCTATCTTGAAGTTTATTCTTATTGTAAGGTCTAGTAAGAGGGAAACACAAACAACCTAAGATTTTTAAAAAATTGTAATCAACCGGTTTGGTAAAAAGTTTGGTAAAAGGTACATCCTTAGTAACAAGAGATGGTAAACGATTTATAATAAACACAACACTAGCAAAAATTGTATCCCAATAGTCTAAAGGTATAGAAGCATAATTCATTGTGGCAAGGGCAAGTTCAACAATATAACTATGTTTGCGTTCCGCAACACCATTTTGTTGAGGTGTATAAGGACAAGTAATTTGGAAGGTAATATTGGGAAACAAACGTTGGATTGACTTATATTCCGTACCACCATCACTACGAATAGTTCTAATTTTAGCATTCAAGAGAGTCTCAACTTGAGACTTAAACAAGAAGAAAACATTCACAAGTTCATCTTTGGAATGAAGAAAGAAAATCCACGTAAATCTCGTAAAATCATCGACAAAGATTACATAGTAACGAAAATTTTCATTTGAAACAATAGGTGACGGACCCCACAAATCCGTATGAACAAGCTCCAAAGGGGAAGAAGAAAAAGAAGAACTAGAATGAAAAGGTAAAGCATAAGCTTTAGCTATACAACAAGAATTACAAAAAGATAAATTCCTAGTAGTACAAGGCAATCTACTTGATTTCAAAATTTGTAAAGTAACATTGGAAGAGGGATGACAAAGCCTTGCATGCCAAAAATCGGCGGAAGTACGCTCTCCAAGAAAAGCTTGAGGTGAAAGAGAAGAAGTATGGATGTAGTAAAGACCATTTTGTAGACTAGCTTGAAGTAGCATTTTCTTGGTGTGCCAGTCCTTTACAAAACAAAAAGTGGAAGTGAATTCAAGGAAGATGGAATTATCCTCAAGAAGTTTAGAAACACTCAAGAGATTTTTTGAAAAGGAAGGAACATGCAAAACATTTTTGAGAACTAAAGAACAAGAAGAAATATTTAAATGAGAAGAGCCAATGTGGTGAATTTTCATATCGGTACCATTACCAATGTGAAGAGTATAGTGACCATCATATGGCATGAAGGATGAGAGATTATTGATGTCGCTTGTCACGTGATGTGTGGCGCCCGAATCAAGACACCACTCATTGTTGAATGAGGAATTGGAAGGTTGAGCCACATGAGCTTGGAATTGATGAGGAGAGTTATGGTTGTTGAAGGAAGGAGGTTGTACCGGCTCTCCATATCTTGTGTCAAAGCGCCACCAACACTCTAAAGCGGTGTGTCCACGTTTTGTGCAAACTTGACATATCTCGTTTTTAGAAGAATTGTTGACTTTCTGTGGAACATTGCTGGAAGGGAGAGGCAATAACCCTGTGCCGTTTGAAGAATTTACCCTCTGTTGAACAGTTGGAGGAGGGAAATTTGAACGAGGTTGATTGTTGGCTGGATTCCTGGGCCTAAAAGAGGCCTGAGTATTAGATTGTTGAGATGGAGGCCTGTAATTTTTATTTTTGTTCCTTGATTGTTGTGGCTGAGTGTAGAAAGCGGAAGCTGAAGTAGAGGAGGCAGAAGCAAATTGTTGCGTCTGAAGTAACTGTTCATGAGATAGAAGTAGTGATTGAAGGTCGAATAGATGAACTGGATCAAATCTTGAGTTAATAGCCATAACAAAAGAATTGAATTCAGGTCGAAGACCATTAAAGATATATAAGACTTGGTCTGTATCAGCCACAGGAAAGCCAATAAAAGCTAACTCATCGGTAAGAGCTTGTAATTTCTCAAGATAGTCAGCACAAGAAGAGGAACCTTTGGTAAGATTTTGAAGGTTGCGGCGCAATCCGGTCAATTTTGCTTGTGAAGTTGAAGAAAAGAGGCGTTGTAGGTTAGACCACAGTTGAGAAGAGGAAGTGCAAGATATTACACGAGCAAGAATCGTTTCGGTTAAAGATGCCCGAAGCCATGCCAGCAAGATCTGATCTTGCTTGTGCCAAGCAAGATAGGAAGGGTTTATCTCAATTTGACCAGTGGAACTAGGTCTGGTCGGAGCTGGAGAAGGAATCATGGGATTAATGAAATTGGATAGCTCATAGGCTTGGAGCAAAGGTAAAATCTGGGATTGCCATGACAAGTAATTGGTTCTGGTTAGTTTTGTTCCAATTGGCATGTTGAGATAGGCAATAGGGTCTCTATTGGAAGAAGAGGCGAAATTGGAGAATTGGAAAAATTGGTTTTGAGAATTATTCAAGAATGAAGAAGAGGGATTAGTCGGATTGAAAAACTGAGTAGAATTGAAAAATTGGGTATTTTGGCTGTTGGAGGAGAAAGGAGAAGCCAAGAATCGGGGATTTTGATTGTGCGAAGAGAAAGGAGGAGCCAAGATAGTCTCGGGTTGAGAACTTGTGAAATTGCCGGAGAAGACGCCGGAGTTAGTCGACACAGTGGCCGTACCACCATTACTATTGCCGGAGAAGAAAGGTGTAGGATCGATGTGGTTGTTAGCCATAGCGCTGGAATCTGATATAATAGGATTTGATAATAGAGAACAGAGAAACTGATAGAAAGCTTGTATATTGATTTTGTATGTATGAAGAGTGTACAGGAGGAGATATATATAGGCGATTGAGATCGCTACCTAACTTCCTAATCTACCTAACTTCCTAATTACAACGGCTATATTCTAATTACAGAGTACATTGTATATAGGTACTGGTATTCTGAACTTAGTCATCTCCAGTAGTTTCGCAGCTTTTTGTTAACTGGACAGGGCCATTGTTTCTTGTAATACTCATCCATCAGATCAAAATCGGACGGCCCGTGATTGCGCTACATCGTGTGTAGCGCAACATAGGATTTGAATTCGTCTTACACTGCGCCGCGCTTTGGTGTGACATCGGGATCCCACCGTTCAATTAACCAATCCATATCTGTGATCTTCTCTGAATCAATCAGCGCGCCGGATCACATTCGATTGCGTTTCAGCTAATTTTTTGTTTATACCAAATCTTGTAGGTATATATTTTTCTTTTATCATCGTGAAAAAATGCATAAAAAAAATATTATTTGATAGGGCCTAGAAGAGCTCAATTCGGTAAACATCCAGTCCAAATCACAAGTATTGCCCTAGGAATTAGAGAGAACATTTCTTATTCACTTACAAGTTACAACCCATGACGAGGGGAACGAAATCGGATCTTTTTGGCTCTACATTTACTCTGGCTAGCTTCGGTTGGATCCGTATCCTCTAGACATCTTATTACGATGTCTAGAGTAGATATCTCTCGTTATGAGCCGTTCGATCTAAATTGACGGCCGGATGTGAAACGCTCTCATTTCTTATGAGCCGTTAGATCACGCTCCCTCTCTCAAAATCGCCAAGAGTAGTCGAAGAGAGAAGAAACCTACTGGATCGCTCTCTCTCAGAACTCAGAATCGCCAGAAGGATTGAAGAGAAGAGAAACCGTAGATCGCGCTCTCTCTCTCTCAGGTTTGATGAAGAGAACCTGCTCTCTCTAACTCTCGTCTGTCCAATTTGAGTTCGCTGAGCACTCTTCTCTCTGACGAGCCTAGCGGCAAAGATGGGACTGACAGTTCTGTGCCATTAGAATCTAGGAGGAATATATGTAGAATAGCCAATGCAATTAGGCAGCTTTCAGCTATCCAATTGACCTTGAGTATGGACTGTGGCAGAAACTCTGGAGGAAAGCGCGAGGGCAGATGTAGAGATAAATGAAATGCTTGGGGCTGAGTTTTATGTGCAGACAGTTGAGAGAGGCTAAGCACAAGGCTTACATGGTTGTAATTTTTTTTTTTTTTTTATGATGGTTGTAATTCTGGTTGTGTAAGATACTGGTTGTAACACTTGTTGTGAAGATACTGGCTGTGCTATCAAGATATTTGTTGTAACGATCTGATTTTCTAACAATTTTAAGGCAATTTATTCTATATTTGTTGTGACAATATAGTTGTAATTTTTGTGTAAGGCAATTTACTCTTTATTTATGTAGCAATCTGATTTTCTAACGACTTTAAGGCAGTTTATTCTATATTTCAGTGTTTAGCAAAAACAAGAAATAAAATAGATCATGTTGCTATCAGACGCTTTAGTCATAGAGCGATATAGCTGAACTAAGTGAAATCCACTAATGTGATCTTGTGGTTAGTTGTCCTTGTTAAAAATAAAGTATGAACCTCAAAATGGTACAGGTTAGGTACCACTTCTTTGTAACAATCATTGTATGATACTGACCTGAATAAAATCTAATTCAAATCAACTAAATATTAGATAGTAAAGTTACCATATGAAATCCAATAAAAAAAGAGAGGATACATTGAAGCTACAATTTAAACTGCTAGCAGAAATATATTCTACATTAATCTTTACATCAATTCTTTATCGTATTTTGAAAAAAGAAAAGAAAATATACAAAAATATATATGTACATGTGGAACTTATCAGGCATAAACAAGATTGAATGTCAAATTAAATATATCAAGTACACCGTCCTCTATACATACATAAATTGCTTTATTTGTCTGATGTTTGTAGCCTGAACTTCAGCTGCTACCTCATCTCCTACATACATAGGCAAATTGAACTTCAGGTCTTGGAAAACATATACTGCTCTAGGCTACATTTCAATTTCAACAAATATGTTAGTATAGCTTATATCAAATCACACTGAATACAAACCAAGAGATAAATCCATGTCGTTCATTACATGCCAAACCCATTACGAACAACTTTCCAAAATAATTTGATGAAATTTTACCAAATTAATTGGGTCCGAATTAAAGCAACCCATTACCAGTAAATTCTTTATTCAAGAAAATATAACCCATTACCGGTACATTCTTTACTAAGGAAATATAACCCATTACCAGTAAATTCTTTATTCAAGCAACCCATTACTGAAAAATGTAAAGCAATCCCCTTTGGTAAGTAGCAGGCCTTTATTGCTCATGTTACATACTATTCCAAGTTAGAGGTGATACTAAGTGTGATACTAGACAAATTACAAGCTATGTAGTTCATACACCAGTATCAAGTAGACAATAAACTATTTATTCAATGCTCCCTTTAGTATCACTAAAAGTCTGAGACAAGACAACCAAATGGCTCAAGGTTTAGCGTATATTAATAAACTGGTACTTATCCATGTATTTATAGCATATATCAGTATCCATATACTTGGCAATTTTATAGAGTAACAACAAAATTTGAAGTGTTATACTTAATGGCTACAAATTCTCCATGTAGGTACCAATTCAAATTGAACTAATCAGATTTGAACTAAGTAGTCATGAATGAGCCAATAGTAATGTCTACTAACCAGTAATTTCAATTGAACTAATCGATTTTCAAATTAAATCAGATTAAACCAAATTAGACCAAAATTCAACCAAAATTGTAAACAAACTAATCCAAATTCAGTCATTTTCTTAAAAGTACACAAGTAACATGCAGACCGCCAGTTGTTGTACAACTAAATACACACTGTAAAGCTTCGGACTGTTCCAATGTTTGACTTCTGTACTTACTCCAGAACTAATATTAAAATCACTTGAAAAACCTTAGGCCAATCAAGGATACTAAATCGATTGGGGGTAGGTTGTTAATTAGCACCATAAAAAGGAAAATGGAAGTGTAGTTTAAACAGACTAAATGATAGAGATATCACGAAATTAGCATTAACAAAGTTTAAGCAACCTAGAGCTTTCTCTTCGTCAGACCTGAGAGAGAGAAAGAGCGCGATCTACGGTTTCTCTTCTCTTCGATCCTTCTGGCGATTCTGAGTTCTGAGAGAGAGCGATCCAGTAGGTTTCTTCTCTCTTCGACTACTCTTGGCGATTTTGAGAGAGGGAGCGTGATCTAACATTCCGATTTTCTTTTTTTTTTTTGAGAAGAAATGGGAGCGTTTTCACATCTGGCCGTCAATTTAGATCGAACGGCTCATAAAGAGAGATGTTCACTCTAGACATCGTAATAAGATGTCTAGAGGATACGAATCCAGCTTAGGTTGGCTTGAAACTCACATAAATCTATGTAAAATACTTCTAAACTAGCACTCTACTCTAGACTAGTAGAAAAAAAAAAGAAAATAATTAATTTTAATTCTAATATTCTTCTGAATTAAATTATACTTTCTTACAACAATAAAATAAAAAGAAAAGGAATCTTATAAGTTGTAAGCATATTCAAATTTCTTACTAAGTCGTTGTAATGTCATCAGAGAAATGCCAATTCAAAATTTGATAGTATAAAAGTAATAAAGGATAACTTCGAATAAACTATATAGCTAAACACATTTATATATTTGTCAATCTCATAAAAATTCTCACTTTTAACCTTCAAGCTTCCAATTATTTAAGGACATCGTGATTTTTTTTTTTTAATGCATGTGTGGACAATTTGGGAAAGCAAATTAGAATATCAACGTTTTTAGCAAAAAGTTAGTCATGAATCACATAATATTTATTCTATGTTAGTAGAATAGTAGGATGTGGTTTTTACAGGATAAAAAGATAAATGAAAAAAGTCGTAATATGATGAGGACATTCTGAAGTGCATACAGCAATACCCATTACATATTTGATGAATCATTGTGTGCATGCCTATCAGCTATCATCTAGCTATAAATTTGTAATTCCAATAATTTAATCACCTTTCACTAAGGATGTGTTTGGAAGTGGCGTGAATAAGGAATAAGCCCGCCCCTTATTCCTTATTCGGTGAAAACCAAACAACACAAGAATCGGCTGACTCGGAAAAACTCGGGTGATTCGGATCGGAAACTCGGATTTTCATAAATGATTATTTTTAATCTCTTAAAAATTACAAAAAATATGAAAAAATTGAGAAAAAAATAATTATTAAAAAAATTAATAAAGTGAATATCAACGATAATATAAAATTATATAATATTAATTTTAATGGAAATAAAATTTTTGAACAATAGAGTTGATATTTAACGATTGATTAAAATATTTTAAGCATTAATTTTTTGATGATTATACTTTCATTAAAACATATCAAAATGTCATTAGAATCGTAGAGAATAAAATTATTTTTTTTCTATGTTTTTGGATCGAATTTTAGATCAATAATCATTTTGTTTTAAAATTATTTCATTTATAAGTAATATGGACCGTCTGATGATATTTAAAAGAAAAAATAAAAAATAAACAAATGGAACTGTCCATTTCCGTCCCTTCCCCTTCCTCTTTTCCTATCCCAAATCGCCTCCCTCCTCTTCTTCCGATAGAGCACAAGAAGAGGCTAAATCTCCTCACGTGAGCGGCCATGGTGCTTTTTCCTGTCACCTGTCGCGATTTCTCCACTCTAAAAACCTTTCCCAGTGTCTCCGGTACCCATCATCGCTTCCCATGGATGAAGACCACAATTAATGGCGACCTCAACCCAAATCCGCTCCAACTCGCCATTAATCGGATCGTTGGCCGCCGAGTCCGAGTCAACTCGGGCCTATTCCGAGCCAACTCGGCGAGTTTCAAAACCATGATTTGAATATGAAATAAGGAATAAACTCTTCTATATTCAAATTTTCTATTCTCACTCCATCCAAACATACCCTAAGCGACGTCTCGTGTCTAATGCATGTAATGTGTCTCTAATACATAGCATGTCGTATCTTGTCGATTGATTTGTCATATCATATCATATCATATCTATGATATCAAAGTCGAACACGACACGTCTGAGTACACTGTACGTCTAAGTTTCATGTCGTGTCTATGCCTTGTCTTATCGTACCTCCTCTATAGCATGTGTTCGGACACATCATATTCTTTTTTTAAGAATCCAAAAATAGTATAAAGTTGGGTAGCTTTTCTACAGTAACTTGGATGATGTCATGCTGACATCATCAATTCAATTTTTTCACATGGATGGTTGGCCATATTTCTTTTTGTCATTGTTTATTCATTTGAGTACAAAATGGATGTTCCATGTCATATTTTAGTACAAAATGTTACATTAGATTTTTTTTATCATTTGAGTATCTTTTAAAATTTCATTTGCATATGGAATCTTATATGCATGCACAAAAATATTTGAGAAATCTGCAATATAAGATTTTTCAAACAAGATTTTAAATATTTTAAGAAACGCATTTCATTTCTATAGTTTGAGAAATGTATTAACGCTTTAAAATGTTTGAGGGCCTTCTAAATTTATTTTTTTCATGAAATTTTATGTAGATACCCTCAAAATTATAAAAAAATATTAATGATAATTGTTGGACTAAACAATTTAATCCGTTATTTGCCAATTTACAAAACAACACCAATTCCGTCTAACATCTCATTTTAGTGATTTATAGACATTTATTTGAAGAAATGCTCAATGCATTAATTTGCACAAGTTGTGGAGCATCAAGAGATGTTTATAGGACAGTTAGAGTCATTAGTTTAAGGTTATTTTTGTTTTAAATTAATCTCAATCAATTTGCTGTCCAAAATGCTCAATTTTCTGGTAGGCGTTACTTAACGCCATGCAGCGTCACACAACGCTAAGAGTTTATTTCGTTTGAATTTGCAAAACCTCTGGCAAGCAGTGAAACAGCGTTGCACAACGCTACTCAGCGTCAGGCAACGCTAAGTCAGTGTCTTTCTGTTCCAAGCTTTAGGCAACGCTCTCTGGCGTTGTATAACGTTCCAAAAATTAAGAGTTGTATAACGTTTTCCTTCTGTTATACAACGCGTGTTTCTCTGACTTGACAGAGGAATTGGTAAAGTTTGGTCATAAGTCCTTAACGTTATTGATTTTCTTAACGTTTTTAAAACGTTGTAAAACATTTTGTTTTTGAACTGTTGCATAACGTAATGAAACGTTGTGCAACGCTTGTGTTCAGCGTTGTCTGATGGTGTTTGGCGTCGTGTAACGTCAGTCTTAGTTGGTCAAACCAGCCTTTCTTTTTTTAACTCAGTTTGACCAGCGTTGTGTAACTCTTTCCAGCGTTGCACAACGCTCTGACATTGACAGGTGTCAGATAAACTAGCCGTTGGAATTTATAACGGTAACTTGGGCGTTGCACAACGCTGTCTGGCGTTATGCAATGCCCTAGAGGAAATTAGTCTGTTTTGGAGCTGTTTGCGCCCTCTATATATATCAGCCATTATTGAGCTGTTTCTCTCTGTTGTATACATTGCAAAACTCTTGCCTTTGAGCTCCAAACAGCTAGTTTCTTATACTTGACTTGTTTGAGCATTATTTTAGCAAAATCATTGAGATTAGTTAGCCTCAATCAAACTCCAAGTTCATTAGTGTAAGAATCTTTGAGTGTTTTGGTTGTGAGCATCAATCTCGAGTCGAAGGAAGCGTGTGTGTGCTTTCCATTGAGTTAGGCCGATCCACCTCGAGGTCTATTGTGACGAGGCGATTCGGTTCGAATTTGTAAACACGTTCTTATTGGAATTGAACGGAGCGCACCCGGAGACGTACGACTAAGGCTAGCATTTTCTAGCGGGTCGGAACTCCGTAATCAAATTTGCGTGTCTCTTCTCTCTTGCTTACTTACTCTTATTACTTGCTTGTGTAACCCTTGAATTGTTATTTTAGTTAATTCCGCAAAAATTGTTAAAACCGGTTTATTGTGTTTATTTGTGCCTATTCACCCCCCTCTAGGCCGTACTTAGGGACAACAAAGTGGTATCAGAGCAGGGGTTATTTAGATTAAGACCAACTTAATTGTGATAACCTTAGTTTCCAATGGCTTCGAGGGTTATAGAAAAACCGGACAAATTTGGTTCCAATTGCAAAAACTTCCGATATTGGAAGAGATGCATGGTTGTTTACCTCAACTTAATTGAACTTTGGGATATAGTTGACAAAGGGTACTCACCAAAGTATGGTAGTGACGGCAAAGAGACCGTAGAATCCCAATTAGAGAAAACCAAAAATGACAACGCCGTCAATGTGCTTCTTAACTCGGTCCATAAGTCTATTTCTCCTATTCTTAGTAATTCTATGATTGCGCATGATATGTGGGTCTCTCTCATGAACCATTATGAGGGAAACTCTCTAATTAAGAACTCTCGTCAATACGAATTGGAGTCTAAATTAGATAGTTTCCACATAAAGGATGATGAACCCATCGAGGAGATGTATACTTGATTTATACAATTGCTCGATGAGTTCACCAACATTGGAGAGACTCCTTCTAACAACCGTGTTATAGGAGTTATGCTTAGGTCCTTGGAGGGAAGATCGGGATTCGACAACCTTATCTCCAATCTTGAGACACAACAAAGGTCGCACAACAATCTCACTCCCGAGATCATCTACACTCACTTCCGATGTGTGGAAGAAAAGCTCAAGCAACAAGGAAAATTGAAATATGAGCCCAAGTCAATGGCCTTGGCGGCAAAGAAAAGTGGCTCATCATCCGACCACCGAAGGCACTCTCATCATGACAACCATCAAGGGAGAAAGCACCATTCAAGTGACAAAATCAATGGCATTATCGACCTTGATGAAGAACAACAAGGAGCCGTGCTTTCGAAGATGTTTCGGGCCATCATGATCTTTGAAGGTAATTTCAATAAAGAAAGATTTGAAAATGATGACCGTGCTCTTTGTTTTGTGTGTCAAAAGGAAGGGCACACCATGTACTCTTGCTTCAAGCTATTCCCGCACTTAAGGAACGAAGAGGGAAGCAAGAAGAAAATTGATGGCCGGCACAAGTCAAGAAAGAGTCATTTCAAGAGCAAGAGAAAGAAGGAAAAGGCCATGCAAGCCACATGGGATTGTGAGTCCGACACGAGCTCATCCGGCCAATTCGATTCGGAGCAAGAAGTTAACTTCGACAACCTTGCATTGGTGGCCAAAGTGGTGATGCCGGTGGATGATGATCTTGATGACGTGGTAAAGGAAGCATTTGAAGAATTCAACAATGGCAAAATTTATATGCATCGTTGAGCAAGACTAGAGCGGATGATGTCCAAAACTCAACCTCAACCTCTACCTCAACTCCCACTCAAGATGAGGCTCCTAAGGTTGACAATATGGTACATCTAAACTCTTATCTTGATAATGATAGTGATGATGAGAACGAAAAAGAACTTTCTTGAATGATGACACAAACTCTCAATTTGATAGGTTGAATGATTATCTTGATGAGTCCTTTAAGACTATTGCAAGTCAAAAGGGGCAAATTAGTCTTTTGACGACTAAGGTCAATGATCTTGAAGCTTTGGTAAGTAAGTACAAGGGTGTGATTGAGGAACTTGAAAAACCAAAAGATTGTGAAAAATGTCAAACTCAATTGAGCAAGACAAAGGTTTTAAAAAATGTTGAAAGGGCTTCAAGCTCATCTAGTGCTTCATGTAGCACCAAGATGGACCTTGAAAAGTTGTATGTGGGTCAAAAACCCAATGACAAATCGGGACTTGGTTACAAAAAGGGGAATCAATCTTCTTTTGTGTCAAGAAACCCATCAAGCCCAACAAAGAATGTGAGGCATTTTCAAAAAGGTACCAACTATAGGAAACCACACGGGCAAGGGCAAAATAATTTCAATGGTTCTAAAAGGAATTTCAATGGTGCCAAAAAGAATTTCAATATGGGTCAAAAAAATTTTAGGGGTCAACAAAAGAATTTCCAAAACAATCGGGATTCCAAAAACGTTCAAAATAAGTTGTATTTCAAGAGTCCCGATGGGTGTTTTCACGTGTTTAACAACAAGGGGCAAAATAGGAATAGTGACACTCACAATAGGAATTTTAGAGCCCAAAAAAAAGACCTCAAAGAAATTTGGGAAATGTCAATGCCTCTCAACACCAAAATAGGAATTTCGAAAATCGGAATTTCAAGAGTCCTCAATCAAACTCTTTTTCTAATGATCCAAAGCTTAGGGCCATAGAGCTTAGACGTCATTTTGAAACCCATTTTGTTAGAGATAGCACACAAGTGAACAAGCCGACTAATGCTTGTTGCAACTATTGTGGAAAGAATGGTCATATCTCATTAGAATGCAAGTTTAGAAACTTGTTCATCTAATGTTGTTTGGATTCCTAAAGTCGCTTCTACATCCGCTTCAACAAGTGGAAGCGGTTCTAGTGAGGCTTGATTAGCTATTCGATCTTTTTCGGTTCTTATAGTCAAATTTTAAGGGGCAGAGTTTGCAAGAGTCAATTGTATGATTCTTGATTGATTGTTTGTGATTATGGTTCAAGAAAAGTGCTTTTTGCACTTAAATTAATTTCTTGCATATCTTTTCTTTGCATCCATTTATTTGTACTGTTTGTGAGCTATTTTTTTATGTTATTTGGGTACTTTTTGAAAAATCTATTAGTTTATTAGATTTCTCAGGGTTTTTCTGTTCAATTTTGATTTTTCTGGTACCAGCGTTGCAGAACGCCAATCAGCGTTATGCAACGCTCCTCGTGTGATTTTCTCTCAAAAACTGAATTTCATTTATTTTTCTTTAAAATGTTGTATAAAGTTATCTTCAGCGTTGCCCAACGCCATTAACCGTCATACAACGTGGATTTAAATTAGTTTTCAAAATCTGTTTTAATCTCTCTTTACGTTGCTTAACGCCATCCAGCGTTAGCTAACGTTGTTTATTGATCTAAAGTTTCTTTGAAGCGTTTTTCAACGCCAACTGGAGTTGTGTGACACCCTTAGATGGCGTTACATAATGCTGTGTTAGCGTCATCTGACGTTACTATCCGTTTTTGGATTTTATTCTTTCGGAGCTTAGCGTTGTACAACGCCTTCGGGCGTTAAGTAACGCTATTCGGAGATTTATTTGGTCGATTTCTTCTTTTCTTCTCCTTCTTCGTTTCACTTCCAACCCGAGAGCCAGAAAGCTTTTCTCTCTTTTCTCTCTATCTCCCTTCACACCCTTTCACACCTCTCCTCAAAATACTCTCTCCATACTCACTCTCTCTTCAAACCAAGACCACCCTCAAACTCTCCACTCTCTCCTCTCTCTCCTCATCCTAACCATATCCACCATCTCTCTCTCTTTCACCCAAATCGTCCAAAACCCTAGTTTTGATTATTCTTCGATTTTCGACAATCCGACCGTCGGATCTTCAATTGGCTTTGGATTCTTACTCTTCAAGGGTCTCTCCTTCACTTCCTCACATCAATTTAAGGTTTGGTCTTGGCTCTCTCTATTTCAAATTGCCATGGCACCCCCCAAAATCAACAAACGATCTAGAACCGGTACCAAAGGCCAAACCTCGGGTCCCTCCATGGAAATTGACCCCCCCTTGCAATCGGTACCTCAATCCTTGTCCGAAGTCCCTTTGGTTAATTGGGCCTTAACATCGGATAACCGTTATCTCTTTGATGACTCGGCCGGTTATAGGAATTGACAATGCTTTCTAGAGGCCAAAAGGGAGTGCTCGGATTGTTTCTATTTTGAAAATCCTTGTGGAGATGAGAGATTAGCAACAAGGGAATGGAATTGGATTATTGAGAGGTTGAACTTTTGGCATATGCCGGGATTGCTATCTTGTACCCAAAAGTATCATCCAACCATGATTAAATTTTTCTATGCCAACTTGAATGTAAAATGGGACAATGGAATACCAACCGCTCATTCTTATGTGTTTGGCAAGCGTATTAAGATAACCCGAGAGAGGTTAAGTGAGCTTTTGAGATTGAAAAATGAAGGAGAGGAGATATACATCCATGGAACTTGGCCTCGAGAGTTGCCACCTTATGAGGAGTTCTATCGTTTCTTTTATTGTTGGCGCAACCTCCATGCCAACCAATTCACCGCCACCGAGTTGCCGGCACTTCACCGTTTCCTCTTCTTGATCATCAATAACATCATCACTCCTAAGGCAACTATCAAGACCAATGTTGAGTGGTTTGCGGTTTATCTCCTACGGTCCATCTTGGAAAAGGACCCTCGAGTCAATATCCCTCACATCATCCTTGCTCATATGCACAAGACCGAGACCTCTTTCAAGTCTTGCTTTCCTTATGCACACATCATCACGTGCATCCTTATGCAAGAAGGGATAGATTTGGACATGCCGATTTGGGGCGTTCCAACAAATGCCAATGAGTATGCCGAGCCCGAAAACCTCTTCAATTATCTCAAGAGCACCGGGTGGATCTCCTCCACCGATGACATCCTTGTGCCCGGTCCTTTCCATCGCAATGCATACCTTTTTCGATCCAATGCCAAGGTGAACCAATATGAAGAAATTGGCAATGAGCCGTTGCATGTGCCCGGAGGAAGGGCGGCATCCCATGAGATTGATGCCAACGTGGCCGCCTATATTGATGAGAGGTTTGCGGCGTTGAACACGAAGATTGATACAAGGTTTGACAAGTTAGAGCAAAGTGTTGCTAAAAATCAAGAGGACTTGCATAAATTTTGGGCTTCGGTGGATTTGAACTTCAGGAAACTCATGTCAAGGGTCGGGGAGTGGAGGAAATGATGAAGAAGACTAGTGATTGTGTGGACGAGATCTTAGCCATACCGAGACCTAGCCTATTCCCTTATCTTTTCTTTTCTCTTTTGGCTTTTGGTGGATTGCGTAGTTATTTCTTTATGCTTTTATCTTCATGGATTTTAGTTATGAGTGCTTGCTTTATCTTTTGGATGATTGTTAGTTTTGGCTTGTGATGTGGTTTATGAGTCATGTATGAACTCATTTGGTTTTATGGTATATGATATTATGTTGTGTGTTATTATTGTGTTTAATTATGCATGCATGCTCTTTCATTCTCAAATCTTTCTATTACTTGTTGTTTATAGACCTAATTCCCTCTAAAAACCTTGTTTTGTAGTGCAAAATTAATTTAGATAGGGGGAGTAATTGAATTGTGGTAGGTTTAAACCCTAGCGGTTTAGGGTTTGTACCGAATAACGCCCTTTTCCCTTATTGCAAAAGGGGGGAGAATTTTGAAGTAAAGGTCCTTGCTATTATTCACTATATGTTATGCTTTACTTCGGTGCTGTTTTGCAATTCGGCAAAAGGGGGAGATTGTTGGACTAAACAATTTAATCCGTTATTTGCCGATTTGCAAAACAACACCAATTCCGTCTAACATCTCATTTTAGTGATTTATAGACATTTATTTGAAGAAATGCTCAAGGCATAATTTGCACAAGTTGTGGAGCATCAAGAGATGTTTATAGGACAGTTAGAGTCATTAGTTTAAGGTTATTTTTATTTTAAATTAATCTCAATCAGTTTGCTGTCCAAAATGCTCAATTTTCTGGTAGGCGTTACTTAACGCCATGCAGCGTCACACAACGCTAAGAGTTTATTTCGTTTGAATTTGCAAAACCTCTGGCAAGCAGTGAAACAGCGTTGCACAACGCTACTCAGCGTCAGGCAATGCTAAGTCAGTGTCTTTTGGTTCCAAGCGTTAGGCAACACTCTCTGGCGTTGTATAACGTTCCAAAAATTAAGAGTTGTATAACGTTTTCCTTCTGTTATACAACGCGTGTTTCTCTGACTTGACAGAGGAATTGGTAACGTTTGGTCATAAGTCCTTAACGTTATTGATTTTCTTAACGTTTTTAAAACGTTGTAAAATGTTTTGTTTTTGAATTGTTGCATAATGTAATGAAACGTTGTGCAACGCTTGTGTTCAGCGTTGTCTGATGGTGTTTGGCGTCGTGTAACGTCAGTCTTAGTTGGTCAAACCAGCCTTTCTTTTTTTAACTCAGTTTGACCAGCGTTGTGTAACTCTTTCCAGCGTTGCACAACGCTTTGACATTGACAGGTGTCAGATAAACTAGCCGTTGGAATTTATAACGGTAACTTGGGCGTTGCACAACGCTGTATGGCGTTATGCAACGCCCTAGAGGAAATTAGTCTGTTTTGGAGTTGTTTGCGCCCTCTATATATATCAGCCATTATTGAGCTGTTTCTCTCTGTTGTATACATTGCAAAACTCTTGCTTTTGAGCTCCAAACAGCTAGTTTCTTATACTTGACTTGTTTGAGCATTATTTTAGCAAAATCATTGAGATTAGTTAGCCTCAATCAAACTCCAAGTTCATTAGTGCAAGAATCTTTGAGTGTTTTGGTTGTGAGCATCAATCTCGAGTCGAAGGAAGCGTCTGTGTGCTTTCCATCGAGTTAGGCCGATCCACCTCGAGGTCTATTGTGACGAGGCGATTCGGTTCGAATTTGTAAACACGTTCTTATTGGAATTGAACGGAGCGCACCTTTTGAGTGGTAGCGAAACTCCCGGAGACGTACGACTAAAACTAGCATTTCCTAGCGGGTCGGAACTCCGCAATCAAGTTTGCGTGTCTCTTCTCTCTTGCTTATTTACTCTTATTACTTGCTTGTGTAACCCTTGAATTGTTATTTTAGTTAATTCCGCAAAAATTGTTAAAACCGGTTTATTGTGTTTATTTGTGCCTATTCACCCCCCTCTAGGCCGTACTTAGGGACAACAATAATTTTATCTTTTTAGACATTGAAAATATTCTACATAATTTTTTATAGCTTACGAATTTCAGAAATGATTTTAATTTTTTTAGTGATTCATACCTTTCCTAAAATTTGGTTACAACGATATTTTGTATTTTAATTGTTTGAACTAACCAAAATATGTTCGATAATTTATTTTATTATTACATTACATAGATCTTATTATTTAAAAAAATATAAATACATTATATATATTTATATAGATAAAGAGAGAGAGAGAGAAAGAGAGAGAAAGAGAGAGATTTTGGTTAAAATTGCTCTCTGTTCGAAATCTGAAATTCAAAAGTCAAACTGAATAATTCAAGTTGTTCTTCATATTTAAATCTCCTAGGAAAACAAATTTTATATTTTTTCGATCTTTTTGTCATATATTATGATATTTTTGGAAAAAAAAATTATAATGAAGTGATGCTATGGTGCATCATGATGAAAGAAACATTTTGTGCATCATGAGTTTATTTTTCATATTTTGGGAATGGTAAATCTAATTTAATCAACTCATTTAAAATACATTGAGTCTTATAAGAAATGAAATTTTACATCTTTAACCAACTCATCTTGATCATTTGAAGATTTTAGTTATTTTATTTAACTATTTAAAAGCCTTCTAAATTATTTTTGCATGAAAGTTCATGATGTTCTTAACAATTATAAAAGATCTAGTGATATTTTTTTTTCAATTTTAAAAAAATATATATAAAAAATTAATCATGCGAAGCGCGAATATTTTTGCTAGTATAGTATACAATATGAGGGACCTTTTCTACAGTAACTCATTTCCTTCTTTGGATTTTATGTGGTCTATTTACATATATTTTTGTCTAACAAACGTACTATAAATTTATAATGACCTCTTTCAACAAGCAACATGAGTATCTACATGCAATCATATACAGAAAAAAATTTAAAAAAACAGCCATGTGAATATTCTTGGGATTTTTTTTGACGAACTCCCATGTTGTTAGTCTCTTCAAACAAGCAACGCGAAAATCTACATGGGATCATCTACAAGAAATAAATTTATAAAAAATGATAGCCCATGTGGATTCTCTTCGGATTATTTGTGAAGAACACCCGTATTATTACATGTAAATCACCCTCATATGTCTATTTTTTGTATAAGCAACACGATAAACTGTACATAGGAATATACATAAAGTTAAATCAAAGTAACATTAGCTTAAAAAAAAAATTTCTCCATATGTACGGTACATGCATGGATTAAATTTTCTAATTGTAAGATTTTGAAACTATGAGGTAAATTAGTAGTAATTAAAAGTTTTCAACTTTTCATATTAGTATGTTGTATGTGAATGCAACCGTTCTCTAATAGGAATAAAAAATATCAATTTAAAATTTACAATTCGATGCTATGGTAAGAAAAGGAATTGTAAATACTATATGTGAAACAAAACTACTGCTAACTTGGATTAGAATTTAAATACTTTTTTTTTTCTATTTTTGTGTTTTTTAAGGTGCCATTTTTTAAATCCAAAATTGAAGTTATAAAATTAAAACATAAAATAATTTATACAAAATTACAACATTAAAATATAAAAATTAGTTATATTGTTAACAAATCTATAATTTTTCTTACATTATAACTCTATTTTGATAATCCCGACATTGATTTTGAAATTGGTCATTTTTTTAACACATGTCATTTGTTTTATTATTATTATTAATAATATTAATAATCATACTTCTGGTATGTGTTGATTGTATATTGCAAATGAAATCAATTGTAATCTCTATTTTAGAAAAATAAAAATAAAATAGTACATGTCCAATTGTATACATTTTGTTTAAATTTAAATTTGTGTCCTTTATTGTTTCATTTTTTTTGCATACTAAACTTGATAAAAAAATATTATTATTAATAGTAAATTAATAATTACATATCTAATCTGAGTTGAGGCAAGAACACTTAAAAACAGAAAATGTGACTTAACTAAATTCTATAGATAAATTAAAAGGTAGTTTAGTATTTATTCAAATAATTTCATTTATAATTCTATCACTTCTAAGTTCTAATAATTACATGTCAGACTCGCCTTCATCGCACGAAGCGCGAGTACAAAGCTAGTACTAACTTATATAAGGAAAATATTAGACACACTTCAAATGCTAACATGTAAGGACAAGATTAGAAACACTTCAATTAGGTACATTTTGGGAAACACTTCAAAAAAAAAAAAAAATTGCCTCTTGTCTAGACTTAATTTCTACAAAGTAAGACGCAGTTAGTCATTTTGGGAACAATGCATGAGCTTAATTTACAAAGTAAGACGCAGATGGATTTTTGTACCTGGACTTGGCTTGCTAGTTAAACCAAAATCGAACATCGAAATTGAGAAAGCCGGAAACAATGCCAAGTGAGATACCACTAGAACATCGTTTTTTTTTTTTTTTTTTTTGTTAATTTAATATTGTGTATGAGCTTATATATTGTCTACCGCCACTAATTGAGTATGTATATAGAATTGGCAAAGCTTCACCCATCAGTTTTGTATTAATAAATTAGAATGCGTCTGATAATTTAAAAATAAGATTAAAATTATTTATTCAAGATTTAAGTGATATTTCATAATATTATCTAATTCAAAATAAAATTCTAGTTTAAACTAATTAAATTATTTTTAATACGAAATATATTTAAGTTTGTACATTTAAAATTTCAAATGCTGCACATATGTTTATTTATAATCCATTTAATATCTCAAACAAAAGGGCATTGTGACCCGCTCTGTTAATAGGTACACCCTACACAGCAGCGAAAGCTGCAATATAATTCGAAAGGAAAAAAACAATAATACCCTGTTCGGCTGTTCCCCAATTACGGGGACCGTGTGAACTCCTGTTTTCCTCGATGTGCATCAGCATCAGGGTCAATTTAAGCCTTTCACTCCAAACTTAAGCGTGCAACTTTTAAAGTTGCGTCTCATTTTGCATTTGCTTACTTTGTTTTCGTTCTCATTTTTTTTTTCCTTTTTTCTTTCCCTCCTCTTTAGCAAAATCCATACTACTTGTCTATTCCTTGTTGGTAGGCAACCCTATGTTACACGCAATAAAGGGCTCATTTAGACATTTGGGGGAGGTTTCTTTTATTTCCGGCGAAAGGAACAACTAGAGACAAAGATAGGAAAAGACATTGATGATTATAAAGATTGTATGGTATGACCACCTCATATATATCGTACAAGAGTCGTCAATTCTTAAGGTTGATATACGTTTTAATGATTGATACGGCTTAATAATTGGCGTTTGAGCAGGTAATTTCAGACACTACACAATTGTATGCATAACAGTATTATTTAATGTATACATGATATAATATAAAATGTATAACTCTAATACATGTAGATATATTGGCATATACACTGCTATTTTTTGCCCCCGTTTTTGACGATTATTTCTTGCGCATTTGTTGTAATATGAATTTATTTATTTTTCTTTTTTTTTTAATTCTTTTATTTTCTTTGATAGTTAGTCCTTAAATGAAAAATTTTGTTGTTCTGCCTATCACCAACCAACCTTTAAAAAACATTTAGGGCTTGTTTGGATGGGTTGGAAATAGTGGGAATAGTGTGGAAAAGTGGGAAGAGTAGGAAGAGTGGGAAGAGTGGGAAGAGCGCTATTCCTAGGGCTTGTTTGGATGGGTTGGGAATAGTGGGAATAGTGTGGAAAAGTGGAAAGAGTAGGAAGAGTGGGAAGAGTGGGAAGAGTGTTATTCCTAGGTCGTTTGGATGGTGAGTTTAGGAATAGGAAGTGTGAAAAAGTAGAGAGAAAAATGTTGTTGGGAAGAGTGAGAAGAGTGGGAAGAGTGGCTATTCCCACTATTCCCAACCATCCAAACAAACCCCTAGGTCGTTTGGATGGTGAGTTTAGGAATAACGTTGGGAAGTGTGAAAAAGTAGAGAGAAAAGTGTTGTTGGGAAGAGTGGGAAGAGTGGGAAGAGTGACTATTCCCACTATTCCTACCAACCAAACAAGCCCTTAATACATACGTACTAGTAATGCATAACTCATCATATATGTACTCGATATTGGTGTAACTTCTATATATTATAGTTGTATTGTTGAAAAAAAAATTACATAAAATATTGTGAAAATATTGAGATATCGGATAATAAACTCAAAAGTACTATATCTAACTTGACATATAAGTAACTGAATGTATATAATTATTATATCTATGTAATTTGACATGATATTATGGAATATTTATAATGTATATTTAAAAGGGCAAAGATCCTTTCACAATGGATTAATTTGACAATCTTGATAATCATTAAAATTTATTTCAATATTGACATGCAACATATGAAATGCAATTCGTACTTTGTTATATACTACTAAGGTTATAAAAAAAAATGATGCAAGTTTTATTGTTCATCAAAAGACAACTTTTACAATAGTTACTTTTATGGGGTAAAAAAAAGAGATTTATTTTTTGCATGAAAGTTGATTAACAATCAATCTATAAATTTCTGCATGTTGAATTGTTGAAATTAAAAAGAATCGACAAGATTATCAAATTAACCATTGTCCATGCATCACCAAACCCCCACTATAAAAACCTACGGGTTTATTTTCAAAAAAAAAAAAAAACCCCACTATAAATAATATACGAGTTACAAACTTATATATAAGAAAAAAATTGCAAGTTTATACTATCTAATTAAGTTATACATTTTCCATTTAATTAAATATAAATCAAGGTAATTTTTACATAATAATATTTTTATACATTTTTCATACACGTCTATTTTTTTTTAGTTTCAAAAAAAATAATAGACGTGTATGATTTAATATTAATTATTGTTACAATAATTGCGATTTCATTCAATATTATTTGCATGATATTATTAATACAGTAATTTAGAATTCAATTAAATATATACATATATTATGTACTCTACATGACAACATTAGTCGAGATTGTAATAGCTAAACTTGACCAACAATCTCAAAATAAATACTCAATTATCTAAATAACAAATAAATCAATATTGCATTTATGTTATTGATTTGCATAATAGATTTTCTATCAATAGTTCATGTTTATTAAAATAGAAAATACACAAAAAAAACATATATTGAATGATTAATTATTGACTTTTATAGTTGCAAGGATGAAGCGAGCAATCCGCTAGATATCCCTCTATCTTGGTTTTTCCCAAAAAAAAAAGGACAAAAAAAAGAAAAGAAAATAAACGAGGAACTTGAGAAAATTACCACAATGTGTTAAACGCACAATAAGAAGTATATATTGATTGTAAATTTTTATCCTAGCACAAAAGAAAATACATAAACCTCATTGGTCCAATTTGAAATGAAAAAAAGATAATTATTATAGCAATCACAAAATATTATCAATATTGAACTCATTTTGCCTCGTAATAACAAAACGACCCATGTTGAAATACTATTACCTTAATCGAAGTTCACACACGAGATACATAACTGGAAAATAAGATGTTAAAATTTTTTTTAGAAGCTCTTAAATGAAGATTTACTTTAAATCTTATTGTATTGTTAAATTATGCCGGAATTTAAATTAAATATATTCAAATTATCACATTGACATGCGAAAATGTTTTTTAAACATTTTAAAGTCATATTTGCAAAAAAGTTAAAATTTTAAGTGACAAGTTCAATGATAATTCAATTTTGTATCTTCGAAGATTTTAGTACGAAAAAGTGGATTAAATATTTTTGGATCCACCGTTCAAATATGAAAAATATTATAATTTGGCCATTCAGGTATTATTATTATTTTGAAACAAGTGGGTTTCACCATTCAGGTATGATGGTATGGACATTCAATATAGTTTCAAATTTTTGATATGCACATCCCGGGAACAGTGTGTTTGCATTTCAACCAATAAAGGAGGAAACGTTGAAGAGTGTCTTTTCTCGTAAAAATAAAATAATACTAAATTCAATTTATCCACTGAGAATTAAAATTAAATTTTATTATCAGACAAGGACAACACAGTCCCCGCTGGCGGATGCTCCGACTCGTCCTTTCCTTATCCGAAATATCACTGTCACATGGGCCCCACGGTCCAGTTGTGAAGTTGTGATACTAATAATTTTCTCCTCCTGTAAGCGCAGAAGCAACAAAGCGTGGAGAACCAGGCACCGCTTTTAATCTCTGATCTCATATCCACCCAGGGGCGGATGCAAATGAGGTCAAGCCTAGGCATGTGCCCGGGCTTGATTTTCAGGAATTAAGGTCTAATCTGTGGTTGGACGGAGCAGTGCCCAGGCTTATTTTAATTTTTGTCTCCACTGGTGCCTAGGCTTGCAGATAATGTAGCAATTGGCCTCAACAAAAAAAGACAGGAGCGAATTGATTATTTTGTTCCTTCTTAAATTGCTCACCGAACTTTAATTTTTTTCATATTAATTTGTTTCTCTTTTATTTACGTCTCCACAGAAGTGGCCAATTGGGGAAGTATATCCTAATTTTAATCTTTTTCTAATTTAGATGTCGCTGAGCATAGAGCCCCACAAAATTATGATAGTTTGCAAAGTTATGATTGATGTATGATTTTGTAAAAATTTTTATTTGTGTTTTAAATAATTTTTTAATCTTAGTATTTTTCTAACCAGTCACTTTATTGATTATATTTTACTTTGTTTTCCATTTTATCAAGTGCTTCTACTTTATAATTTTAAAATTGAAGATTATTAATATCATTCATTTTAAAAAAAATAATTTTGTTCAAATATTGTCATTTTTTTTAATGAACTATAGCAATGAGAGCAAAATATTGAAAATAATCAGTGTCCTAAAATTAGAATGAAACAAATATGAGGAATGCTACGGTCCTACGTGTAGGACAAATGCGGTCCGTCCAACACGAAATAAATAGTAAAAAAATTTTGAAAAATGTAAAATTTGGTTTCATACAAGTTTTCAATATGAAGAATCAATCTAACGGTTTGGATCGCGATCGTGTTGGACGGACCGTATCTGTCCTACACATAGGACTGTAGCATTCCTCTGTATATATTATTTTTAAATTAAATATATTATTTATTATGTTTTTAATATTAAATATATTGAACTGTTTATCGTGCCCAAGCTTAAACAAAAGTCTGGATCCGCCACTGTATCCACCGTTGGATCGAGATGCAACGGCGGAGAGCTACACCACCTTGCCCGACATGGGTCGTTCCTCGTCTCGCTCAAGCAAGCACGCTGTGACCATGGCATGACTTCACATTCTCTCCCTTCAAGTTACCGCGCCTTCTCTCTCTCTCTCTCTCTATACACTTTCTCTATCCTCACTATTCCTTCACTATTTAAGCACCATCACAGTGTGCTTCTGTTTCTCGCAACTACATTCTCTCTTGCCTTCTCCACTTGAAATGGTTGTTCAATTTTGAAAATTGGGAGGTGCTAATTGAAACATAACAAGAATTTACAAGGTGTTAAATTGGCGATTTTTTTTTTTTTTTTTTTTTTTTTTTTTTTTTTTTTTTTTTCCAGAGAACTCTCTTTTTAGTGAAGTTGGTATTTTGGCCAGTATAAATTTATGCTGAAATTAGCACTTTGTTCCATCAATTGTTCCAAATTTGCCAATATATGTGTACTTTTTTTGGTTTACTTTCAAGTTAATTTTCTTTTGGGTGGAAAAAAGAGGGTTCAAATTCGACATAACATAAAACATTATCATCCGTTTTGTAACTGAAAATGTCATCATTGACACGATAAAAGTGTTTCAGTTGTAACGGTATTGCCAACTTCTAGTGCAAAGGCGTGCAGCCTTCTACATTATCCTTTCTGAAAGCCATTTTCATTATTATTAAATTTTTTATTAATAACAGGTGCAATTGGCGCCTCTGAATTGGATGAGTTGGCAAGGAATTATGGATTTCAACAGGAGGGCTCAATTTGTTTTAATTTATGCCCTGTTTGTGGTATGCATTACTGCCAATTATGGTGTCTGTGAATTAAAGGCGAATAAAAGTGCGACTTTGTCTGTTGATGCTTCATCTCAATCTGGCCGGAAAATACCAGACACACTTTTTGGGATATTTTTCGAGGTATTTCTTTTGAATTGTAAGGACATTTACTAGCCAAAGTTATTTATCGATTTAGTTTGGACTTTGGATTATTTGGTCAGAATTAGATTATTTTTTTTTGTGTAATACTTCGTAGCTTTTCAGTGTTAGAAAAGTTAATTCGGAAATTTTTGTGTTATTTTTACAAAATTGTAGGAGATAAATCATGCCGGAGCTGGTGGGATTTGGGCTGAACTTGTCAGTAACAGAGGTACCCAGCATCCTAACTTTCAGTAGTTTAAGAAGTATTCCTTTTTTAATAGAAATTACTCAATTAGAAAATAATAACAATTTCATTTTTGTATCGCCTGGTTGTTATTGGTTCCATATTTTATTAATATCTTTATTTTTTTCTTTTCTTTCCCTTTTGTATTTTCTCATATCTAATGAAGTAATGATAAAGAGAGCCTGAGATCTCCCTCTTTTTTTTTCAGCCTTTAAAGAAGTTAGACTTATATTGCAAACTTCCATTGGTGTCCTTATAATTGTTAACAACAAGGTTTAATTAATCTATCAATTTTAAATGTAAGCAACAAATGAACTACTATAATAAACAAAAAGAAGTACTTGGGTAAGTATTATCTTAAACCAGGAAATTATGCACATTTTTCTGGTTGCATGTTGGTAATTTCAGTGTAACTCTTTATATATGTTGTATTTCTTCTTTTCTTACTCAAGATATAGTTGACAATATTAAGATTTAAGAAGGTTCATGACATAAAATTCTTCTCTATTTAGGGTTTGAAGCTGGAGGCCAGAACACGCCGTCAGACTTCAGCCCTTGGACCATAATCGGAGATGAAACGACGATCTCGGTTGGCACCGACCGCAGCTCTCCCTTCAAAAGGAATCCTGTGGCACTTAGAGTACAGTCAAATTGTGATGCCGATGCATGCCCCTCCACTGGTGTTGGTGTCTACAACCCTGGTTACTGGGGCATGGTACATACACTTTATATTTTTATAACGGAATTGGTCTTTGGGCCTTGGCGGTTCTGTGCTGATCTTATTGTTGGTACTGGTATGGTGCTACCTGCTTAGCTATTTGGGTCCTAAATTTACTTAACATTTGAGAGGTCCCAAGTACTTATATTAGAGCAGCAGTCAAGCTCTAATTCAGCATTTACCAACAAACAGAGAATAATTAGAAATGTGTTTCTAGTGCTTATTTACTGTTTTCGTACATACTTATATTATGCACCCTTTATTCACTTGTGACCTAGCACTTCTAGTCACTTTTTATTTAATGTCAGTTAGCCCTTTTGTTTTCTTGCATGTTTGTTTGAGTGTTCTTTTAGTAATAATTCATCTTTGAAATGAATTACAGAATCTAGAAAATGGAAAGGGATACAAGCTGATATTACATGTCAAATCACTGGACTCGGTTAATATCAGTGTTTCATTAACAAACTCTGACGGATCACAGACTCTGGCGACCACTAACATTGTGTAAGATAAAACTTTTGGTTTACTACCACACCTGGTTCATACCAGACAAGACTAGTGCAATTAAGAAAAATTTCCCATGAAATCCTTTATATTGTATGTTACTTAATAGCACCGCACCCTTTTTTTTTTTTGTGCAGAGCTTCTGCTTCTGATGTGTCAGATTGGACTAAGGTACAGTTTGAGTTGTTTCCAACTGGATCGGCCACTGGTGGACGTCTCCAACTCACAACTAGGAAAAAAGGGGTCTTCTGGCTAGACCAAGTCTCCTTAGTGCCGATGGATACTTACATGGTGTGGGATTTGTTAATTTATAATCAATATATACGAAACACTCCATTTTATACCTTATATAATTGCTCAAGATAGTTTCAATTATTTATGAAATGTATGAAAATTATTAATCATCAATCACTTTATTGAACTTTTTTTTTTTTTATATTGTCTAGGGACATGGTTTCAGGAAGGATCTTCTTTCCATGGTTGCTGATCTAAAGCCTCGGTTCCTTAGGTTTCCTGGTAAGATACATTTATTGATAAAAGATTAAATAAAACATCCATGTCAAATTAGCAAGTGCTGATATTTTCTCTGCTAATTAGCTTTCACCTTTTCATTGTACTTCCAATCTATTAGTTGCTATAATGCCATTTAATCCTCATACCAGTACTACCCATGTTTGACCACTTACTGGAAAAACCAATAAGGAACATTTCTATGTAAGTCCTCTTTTATCTATGTTTTTTTAATTATTGTGCTGTTAGGTGGTTGTTATGTGGAAGGTGAGAGGCTATGGAATGCATTCAGATGGACAGCCTCAGTCGGCCCGTGGGAAGAGAGGCCAGGGCATTTCGGGGATGTCTGGAATTATTGGAGTGACGACGGGCTTGGCTATTTTGAGTTTCTTCAGGTATTAGAAAATATATCGTGCTTTATAGTTCTTAATTCTACCAGTTATCCAATCCTTATAGGTTTAGATAGTCTTGAAGCCTACTTTTGCACTAAAGCAGATAGTCTTGAAGCCTACTTTTGCATTAATGTGGATAATTTGGGCTGGGCGCCTATATATCTCGTAAACTAACGGGTTGCCTAAAGGCCAAACCTAATATGACCTGACCTCTTTTCATATGTTGTGATGCCTATGTATTTATTTATGTACTTTATGATTTGTTGTAGCTAGCTGAAGATCTTGGTGCTGCTCCCGTGTGGGTTATAAACAATGGTATCTTTTTTTAATAAAAAAATATTATTTCTGTTCTATGTATAGAAATTTATTGTATATGTAGGAGTAAATTTCTTAAAAATTTTGTTCCGGTTTGTGTTGTAGGGGTCAGCCACCAAGATTCCGTAAATACTGCAAACATAGCATCCTGGGTTAAGGCATGTATTTGAAATTTTAGGCTGCTATCCAGTTTCTAAGACCTTTATTGAAGCGATTACACTTTAAATTGCGTGCAGTGTCTTACAAGTTAAACTTCTTAATATCAATTTGTATATTTTTTTTTCGGAAATAGGATGCACTAGATAGTATAGAATTTGCAAGGGGAAGTGCTGACTCGACATGGGGCTCAGTTAGGGCTTCGATGGGTCACCCTGAGCCATTTACTTTGAAGTATATGGCTATTGGTAATGAAGACTGTGGCAAGAACTACTATACAGGTTTTTTTATTACTGTATTTACTTCATCGATTGTTTATAAATCAATATCCAATTCTTTTGCTATATTTTCAAACTAACAACCTTCTGTTTTTATTCTCACAATTAAAATGCCCTGTATATCTGATCATTTGTAATAGCCAGCTAATATTAAAAATATTTTTAATCAAACAAAAATTATTTTTTTTTAAATAGCTCATATTAACTCGACAAAATCTAATGGTAACAAGTTCATGCAAACTCACTATACAACGGTCAACACCGTATTTTAATTTGTGCTTAAGAGTTAAGAGAGTGATAGATTTTTGAGAAAGTTGAAGGTACTAGAAGGAAAGAAGGAGCATTTGAGTGCTTTGGTCTAATGCACCTTACAGCCACCCCACTTTGAAATATTAAAAAAAAAACATAAAACTTAAAATAACAAAAAAAATACTTTATTGTGATATAATCTCTTTTTTGGCATGAAAACATAGATAATGCAAAGAAGTTGCCTCAATTGATTTCTTACAAAGCTATCGGACCATGAAACTGATACAAGAATGTTGCAATTTTATACATTAAGGAGAGTTATTTACATCTAATAGTTCTGTTGTCATTTGAATATTACGTTTTTAATTATAAAATTCTGTAGTGGGGTGGAGACAATAAAAGAGGAATTGGAACCTTCATTTGGAGGAGTGAATCTGAAATATTAAACTGAGCTAACACAAACATCTCATAGAGTTCGTGTGTTAGTTGCTAACATTTAAAAATCTTTATGGTATTTGCAGACATGCAGCATAAATCCTGTATTATAATATGTTAAAACAACTTTTTTTTGAACTTTGTGAATGGACTTAGAGTTAGTAAACAATTTAGTACTAAACGGCTCAAAATGTAATGGTTGGTTTTTTGGGCAGGAAATTACCTGAAGTTCTACTCTGCGATAAAGAATGCATATCCAGATATGAACATTATAACAAACTGTAATGCATTGGGTACCACACTGGATCACCCTGCTGATTACTATGACTTCCATGTTAGTATCTAAACTTAAGTTTCATTTAAATATCTGGATAGATTGCAAATTACGCTTTTTGTTTTCCATGTAAAATCCAGGAGTTATCACACTTGCAATTATGACCTGAAATATGTTTCTTGGATTCTTTGAAATAAGACCGAATTCTGAACCTAGTTGCAGTCATGAAGAAATTGACTAATTGCTTAGAAGTCTATTATTAGTCAACTAAACTGCTTTATAATTGGTTCATATGAATATGTAAACCAGCTTGAATTGATTTTACAGAATTTAAACTAGATAAAAAAAGGATTAAGGTTGTTTTGAGAATTTGACAATATTTAACAAAATGTACCTTTTCCATCATGCTGGCCTTTATTTGGGTTCTATTTGCAAATGTCCCAAATAATGTTGGCAAAGAATGATAAAATGTTCAGTGTAATTGCAAGAAACACCATTCTTTTAGTCGGTTTTATACTAATCTTTTTGTCAATTAGACATACACTACAGCTAGCAGCATGTTCTCCCAGAAAAATGTATTCAACAGTGCAAAAAGATCTGGGCCAAAGGTTAGTTTTGGATACATCAATGATCATTCAATTTTTCATTTATGAAAAGTTGTCTAATGAGTTTTTTATTTTTTTTATTAGGCTTTTGTTAGTGAATATGCTGTGTGGCAAAGTGATGCTGGCAAGGGAAGTCTTTTGGCTTCATTAGCTGAGGCTGCTTTTCTGATTGGGCTCGAGAATAATAGGTTCTTTCTCTTCTTCTTTTTTTTTCCTCTCTCTTCTTGTTCTTAACCAAGCTTTCTTATGACTGTCTATTAAACCACCAATAGTGAAATGCCAATAAAGCATTCTTGATTTGGCATGTGGTTGTTGGTTGATTTCATTTCTATCCCCTCCCTAAATCAAATTAGTAGATGAAAACTAAATTAAAAAAATTAGTAGTGAAGTAAAAACATGTTAATGCAGTACCACACTTTTGACTGGTCATCAAGTTGCCTTAATGCACATCTCTTTTGAAGTAATTCATGCATAAAGTTTCAGGAGAAATCTAGTAACATAATTAATTTTTGAACAAAATCTAGCAATAAACTCTTCTTGTTTTCCAATGCAGTGATATTGTGGAGATGGCAAGCTATGCGCCTCTCTTTGTAAATGACAATGATCGAAGGTCAATTCTGATAGTTATATTTTTAAACCTAACCATGTCATAATATACTTATAAAATACTTATTTCTTTTTTTGTTGTTACAAAATTGAAACAGGTGGAACCCAGATGCAATAGTATTCAACTCATCACATGTTTATGGAACACCTAGTTACTGGATGCAACATTACTTTAGGGAATCAGGGGGTGCCATTCTTAACCCTGCTACAATTCAGTCTAATTCGAGCTCACTTGCAGCATCTGCAATCACATGGAAGAACTCAGATAATTCAGAATTCCTGAAAATAAAGGTGACTATGATAATAATTCTATTTTACAAAATTATAATGGGATAAGAGTTCCTATTTTGACCTAATATTTTTTAATGTCTCCTTAATTTCCCATGACCTAATATTGGGTTTAACATCTCCTTTCCCGTGAAGCATCCGCTTTTTAATCTAATGATGCTCCTTTATTTCATATAATGTACCCTCTCGATCCAACATACTTTAACAACTTTTTGATATTTTAGAGAGGGTTTATCTTTACTTTGCTACACTTAGTCGGGCGTCTCAATTTAAATTGCTTAATTAATTAATATATTATTGTACGTTTTAAGTACATGACTAAACCCTTTTTAAAACTACTCGACAATAAAATATGTTTCCTTTTGCAGATTGTGAACTTTGGAAATGATACCGTGAATCTCAAGATCTCTGTGTCCGGATTATCAAATTCAATAAATGAAGTTGATTCATTTACTACTGTTCTGACATCTAGCAATGTGATGGACGAGAACTCATTTTCGAACCCTACGAAGGTAAATTTTTTGCCAATATGTTGGGTAACATAACTTGTTCTATAATATAGCAATTAGTGCCTCATTGAAATTTGACTGTACTGTAGGTGGTGCCGGTACAAACTCCATTGACAAATGCGAACTCACAGATGGATGCTGTGATCCAGCCGCATTCAATCACGTCCTTCGACTTAGCACTTGCACAGACAAGTTATGCAGCTGATATGTGAAAAATAAAAAAAGTAAACATGGAAGGGAAATAATTGAAAAAAGGGGCAAGCGGAAAGCATAATCCAATAAAAGAGTTTGTCTTGGAAGAAATGAGCACCAGTGTATTGTAAATTCTTGTTTTTATATACTTCTTGCTTAACCTAATAAAAGACTGCATGTATATTTGTAATAAAGATCTCTCTGCTTAGCTATTGTTATGTACTGTTTTTGCCTGGTTTCTTTGAGCAGCTAATTCAGCACGCATAGAGTGCAGGTATATAAACACGCTTAAAATTTAATATTTGTTGGTGACAAATGTCCATCTTTCTTGTAATTACAAAACAAACACGTTTGAAAAAAGTATTCATATGTCGATCGTTTCTTATAAAATATAATGTAAAAGTTTGCAAGTCTTTATCTGAAAGGTTAAATAAAACCTGTTTATATTTTCTTATCGAAATTTACAAATGAATCAGATTTTTTTTTTAAAAAAAAAAATTATTTCAATTGACATGCAAATATTTTTATATGTTCTTAAAGTCATGTTATATATATATATATATATATATATATATATATATATATATATATATATATATATATAATAAAAGTAAGGAAAACATTCTGTACATTTTGGTATCTTTGAAGTTTCTAATATGAAGAACTTAATGGATACTTTCGGTCGAATTTTTATATGTAAAAAAGTATAATTTGGACCATTTAGATATCATAGACATTAAATAAATACAAATATCTTTTCATTGTTTATCATGGGAACTTCATATTTTTCATTGCAACCGATAAAAATAAGAGTTATTGAAGAGTCTTTTTTTTTTCTCTGAAAATTGAATAATACTAAATATAATTTATCCACTAAGAATTTAACTAAATTAAATTAAAATTGTTACCAGACATTGGCTCCACGAAGACTGTTCCCACTGGCGTCTAATGCTCCTAGCGGTCCTTAAACCCAAAATATTTCACCGTCAAATGGGTCCCACTGTCCATACCATTTTCCCACGTTTTTTTAAACCCAATCATTAATGTCCTCGAAGAAACGCAGAAGCAACAAAGCGTGAAGAACGAGACACCAACTTGCTCTAGTGTTTTTATTCTATACCATCTTGCTTGACATCGGTCCCTCGTCTCGTACACTCTGACAATGACATGGGTTCACACATGCTCTCCCTTCAAGTCACCCACGTGCTCTATATTCACTGTTTTCACTATTTAAGCACCGTCCCAGTGTACTTCTGGTTCTGCAATTACATTCTCTGTGGCCTTCTCCACTTGAAATGGTTGTTATATTTTGAATCTGAGAGGTGCTAAAGGCATAAAACAAAAAGTGCCAAGGTGGTAAATTGGTCAAACTTTTATTCTTCTGAGACCTTTTTTTTGCTTTTCTATTTTATTTGTGTAAAGAGTAGGCATTTTGCATGATAGTTTCACTTTGTAGTGGGGTTTATTGCTGTTAATTTTGCATTTTAGTGTAGTTACTTTGTTTACTCTTTTAGGTATTGAAGTGGTTTCAGGTTGCTGGTAACTGGTAAGGCTAGATGTACTGGTAGCAGAACGATAAATTTTGGAAGTTTAATGTTTCCTCAACTGATGCATAATTTTGAGGTAGTGATTTTGACACTCCCTGTGTTACTAAAACACTCCAAAATTATTTAAAAGACTAAAATGCCCTCTATTAATGTGGAGGGCCTGGAGGCTCCAAGTATTAAATTAATTGCCATAGATGTAGAAATTTCCTAGCTGCCATTATGCACCACCATACAAAACAAAAGGGGGAAAAAATATAAAATTACGCTCAATTTCTCGCAATTGGTTATTGCATAGACAGACATATAAGTTTTTCAATGTTCATGAGTCTCATTTTGGTATTAAATTAAAAATAAAAAAAGAATAGAAACATGTCTTCCTTCCGGCTATGTCTACAATGTATCATCGTTGGACACTCTAGTTTTGGTTATCAAAATATTAAAATGTAAATATTTATTGGTTGTTTTTAATAATTTTTTTTTAATAATTGTTGTTCTAAATATTAATTATCAGTTAGAATGAATTCATTGCGTGCTTTGCAGGCAAAATTTAAAATTTTCAATTCTCCAACCATTGGAACCAATTAAGATCTCCCCGAATGCATCCGTGACTCCATTGTTATAACTCTTTTACGTGGACTTGTAGAGGTTATGTATTTATGCTGTTGAAGTCCATCAACTGCTCATCATCTTGCTTGTTATATGTCTAATATTTTGATCATAAAATTCCTTGATTTGTCTCTCTTTACGTGGAGTGTGATTTCTTTGGATATCCAATACAAGCCTCTTTATTATATAATATATCTATATCTATATATCTATAATATAGCAATGCTTCTTTTTTTTTTACCGTAAAAAAGGGATTGTGTTGAGAGAGTGTGCTGTTTGCATCAAAGTATTCACAGGGAAAAAAAAAAATTCAGTACAACGAAAATTTTCATTCTTAAACTAAACTGGGTGGTGCTCCCAGTTATTTAAACAAAACAGGGAAAAAAAGTTCACAACAATGAAAATTTTCAGAGACTTTAGTTTCAAATCAGTAGTTAATTGTACAATCAGTTGTTTGAAATTGACCAGAAGGTATTAAATTTGTTTTTCTGGCACACTTTAACGTTAGAAGTCTTTTCTTTTGGGTCAAAAAGAGAAGGTTCGATACACAAGTATTTTTACATTTTGCAACTGAAAGTGTCATCCTTATACGATAAAGGCTTTCTGTTGTGAAGTGCTTCCTTCTACACTAAACATTTTGAAAACCATTTTTATTTTATTGATTTTTCTTTTTTTGGTTTTATTAATAGAAGGTTCATTTGGCCCCTCTGAGTTTGATGAGTTGGCAAGGAATTATGGATTTCAAAAGGAGGCCTCAATTTGTTATAATTTATGCTCTGCTTGTAGTATGCATTCGTGCAAATTATGGTTTTTGTGAATTAAAGGAAAATAATAATGCTACTTTGGCTGTTGACGCTTCATCTCAATCTGGCCGGAAAATGCCAGACACACTTTTTGGAATGTTTTTTGAGGTGAAATTAAATTTCAATTATAACATTTACTAGCCAGTGTGACTTATGGATTGAGTTGGGACTGTTCTGTCAGAATTGAATTACTTTTGGGTAATTTTTTAATTTTTTTAGTAGCTCTTCCATAATACGAAGGTTACTTGGTAAAACTTTTGTAATATTTTAAAAATAATTATAGGAGATGAGTCATGCTGGAGCTGGTGGAATTTGGTCTGAACTTGTCAGTAACAGAGGTACTGGCAGGATAACTTTTTATGGTTTAAGTGGTATTTATTTTTAATAGAAATAGAAAATCTTATCAATTTCAGAATTAGCCAATTTCACTTACCTGTTTGTAATCGTAAAAAGAGGGCCTGATAATTATTTTTTGTTTCTAAAAAGAAGTCCCACTTACATGTCTTTGAAGTTATTTACAACAGGTATAAACTTTATGCCTTTAAACAATGCAATTTGAATGCATATAACAAATGAACTAATAGAATATAAACCAAACGAAGTTCTTAAGTATATCTTGAACCTGGAAATATTCTCATATTCCTGGTTGCTTCTGGTTAATTTAAGCTTAACTCTTTATTTATGTTGAATTGCTTCTTTGCTCTCTCAAGATGTAGCTGAGAATCTTTTTTACTATATAGGATTTGAAGCTGGGGGGCAAAACACACCATCAGACTTCAGCCCTTGGACCATAATCGGAGATGAAACTGTTGGAAATATAAACTCAATTAAGTTTGCATGGTCAAAGAGTTTAATTATTTAGAATTACAAGAATAACTCTTAGGAAGATGTTGTTATTTATTGTCTAGAAGACTATGCCATTGATTAGGAGATTGAATGTTTAGTTAATGAAAGTAGTTGAGTTTTCATCTATATAAACAATGTAAGAGTGATTAGAAATTCAGAACTTAGAAAGAACTTAGAAGAGAGAAAATATCAATTGTAAGAGAGTTGTATCAAGTATATGAATGAAGAATTTCAGTTTCTAAGTATCTCATTTATCTCCACTATTATCCACTTAGCCTCATATTAAGGAGACGATCCTATCAGATTGGTATCAGAGCCGATGGCAAGTACCGGTGTTTCGACGGTTGGGCACATGCCGCTGCCCCGTCTTACAAAGAGTAACTATGACAACTGGTGTATACAAATGCGAGCTCTCCTTGGTGCGCAAGAAGTGTGGGAGGTAGTCGAGAATGGCTACCAAGAGCATGCCGAAACGACGGCGTTGACGGGTGCTAATGCGAGGTTATTGAGAGAGAATCGCAAGAAGGACAAGACCGCTCTCTATATCATGTATCAAGCGGTGGATGAGTCGGGTTTTGAGAAGATAGCCGGTGCGACATCTTCACATGAGGCGTGGAATACTCTTGAGAAGGCATACAAAGGCGATTGCAAACACTTCGAGGCGAGTTCGAGGCCTTGAAAATGAAGGAGACCGAAGGTGTGTCCGAGTACATGACAAGAGTGCAAACCGTGGTGAATCAACTCAAGCGAAATGGTGAGCCACTTGCTGAAGTTCGAGTTATTGAGAAGGTACTTCGCTCTTTGACAAGCGAGTTTGAAAATGTTGTGTGTGCAATAGAAGAGTCGAAAGATTTAAATGAAATGACTATTGATGAGCTCTCGGGTTCGCTGGAAGCCCATGAGCAAAGAAAGAAAAAGAAGAAGCAAGAGGTGCTCGAGGAGGCACTTCAAGCGAAGTTGACATTGAAAGAAGAGAGACCGACCAGCAGCGATCGAGGTCGTGGTCGAGATCGCAGTCGAGGTCGTGGCCGTGGTCGAAGTGGTCGAGGTCGCGGACAGCAAGACCATCGAGATGAGAAGGAGCAACAAGGCTCGTTTGGCAATGGTCGAGGTCGAGGAAGAGGAGGTAACAAGTCTCATATTCAATGTTACAATTGCAATAAATATGGTCATTATGCATATGAATGTCGTCATGAAAAGAAAGATGATAATGACAAGAAAAAAGAAAATATTGGTGATGGCGTGGTGTTGCTTGCGAGCAAAGAAGCAACTCCCAGTCAAGAGACCGTTTGGTATTTGGATACCGGTGCGAGCAATCATATGTGCGGGTACAAGCACATGTTCGCCGAGATAAAAGAAGTTGTAGATGGTCATGTTTCATTTGGTGATGCATCGAAAGTGAAAGTTGAAGGTCAAGGTAAAGTTCTCATTCAGCTGAAAAATGGAAGTGAGACTTTTATCACCAATGTTTATTATGTACCCGATATGAAAAGTAATATTTTGAGTTTGGGTCAATTGCTAGAATTGGGTTATACGGTGGTTATGAAAGACCGAACCCTCTATTTGCGAGATAAGAATGATAAATTGATAGCCCAAGTTGAAATGACTAGAAACCGCATGTTTAAGTTGAATTTGATAAATGTGCAAGCGAAGTGTTTGAAGGCATGTGTAGTAGACAAAGCTTGGTTGTGGCACTTGCGGTTTGGTCATCTGAATTTTGGCGACTTGAAAGAGTTGTCAAAGAAAAGCATGGTGAAGGGGCTGCCACAAATTGATCATTGTGACAAGTTTTGCGAGGGGTGCGTGCTTGGAAAGCATCCGAGAAGTTCATTCCCAAAAGAAGCGAGCTATCGTGCCAAGAAGCCGCTGGAGTTAATACATACGGACATATGTGGTCCGATCACACCAAACTCATTGGGTAAGCACCGATATTTCATAACTTTTGTTGATGATTTTTCAAGGAGAACTTGGGTTTATTTCTTGAAGGAAAAATCCGAGGCGTTTGCTGTTTTTAAGAAGTTTAAGGTGCTAGTTGAGAAGTTGAATGGCAATTACATAAAGGCGTTGAGGTCGGATCGAGGTGGCGAGTATATCTCTAAGGAGTTTGAGTATTTCTGTGAGGAGCATGACATTAGAAGGTTCCTAATAGCGCCATACTCACCTCAACAAAATGGCGTAGCCGAGAGAAAGAATCGGACCATACTCGACATGGTTCGTAGAATGCTGAAAAGTAAGAATATGCCAAAAGAATTTTGGGCTGAAGCTGTGCAATGCGCGGTTTACTTGCAAAACCGATGTCCAACAGCGAGCTTGGAAAACATGACTCCGCAAGAGGCTTGGTGCGGTGTGAAACCAGCGGTGTCACATTTGAAAGTGTTCGGAAGTGTGGCTTATGCGCACATTCCGGATCAGCGAAGGACTAAGCTCGATGACAAAAGCAAGAAGCTGATTTTTATCGGCTATGATGAAAGGTCGAAGGCATATAAGCTCATTGATCCAGCAACTAATAAAATACATATAAGTCGCGATGTGCAGGTTAATGAAGAAGGCGTATGGTGCTGGAATTCTATGGAAGAAAAGTCGCATGATGTCGAGAAAGAAGTGCAAGTCATAGCGAGCTCAACTTCGACAGACACAACAAACCGAGCGAGTTCAAGTGCGAGCTCAAGTGCGAGTTCAAGTGCGAGCTCAAGTGCGAGATCAATTTCGAGTTCAAGTGCGAGCTCAAGTGATGACGAGACGAGAACACCTCAAACCAGAACTTTGCAAGATTTGTATGAGACAACAAGCGAGCTGCACTTGGTGTGTCTTTTGACGGATGCCGAGAATATCACATTTGAAGAAGTCGTTCAAGAGAAGAAATGGCAGCAAGCTATGAATGAAGAAATGAATGCTATTGTGAAGAATGATACTTGGGAACTTGCGACGTTACCCAAGAATCATAAGCCGATTGGCGTGAAATGGGTCTACAAGAAGAAGCAAAATGCTCAAGGCGAGGTTGAAATATACAAAGCGAGGTTAGTAGCCAAAGGTTACAAACAAAAAGCGGGGATTGATTATGAAGAAGTGTTTGCCCCCGTTGCGAGAATGGAGACTATTCGCTTGTTGATATCGCTAGCTGCCCAAAACAAGTGGAACATCTATCAAATGGATGTGAAATCAGCATTTCTCAATGGTGTACTCGAAGAAGAAGTCTACATCGAGCAACCACCTGGTTACATTAAGGAAGGAGAAGAAAATAAGGTGCTGAAATTGAAGAAGACATTGTACGGGTTGAAGCAAGCTCCACGAGGTTGGAATACCCGAATTGATACATACTTCAAGGAGCACGGGTTTGTGCAATGCCCGTATGAGCATGCTTTATATGTGAAGGTATGTGATGATGACATTATGTTTGTTGCTTTGTATGTTGATGATATGATATTCATGGGGAATAATAATGAAATGATTGAGAAGTTTAAACTCGAGATGTCAAAAGAGTTCGAGATGACAGATTTGGGATTGATGTCATATTTTCTCGGGTTGGAAGTAAAGCAAGACAAATCTGGAATTTTTGTCTCGCAAGAAGCATATGCAAAAGATGTGTTGAAAAGATTTAAGATGGATGATTGCAATCCGGTATGTACTCCGGTTGAGAGCGGGACAAAGCTGTCTCGTTATGATGAAGGCAAGGCCGTAGACGCAACTCAATACAGAAGTTTAGTTGGAAGTTTGCGTTATCTAATGTGCACGAGGCCAGATATTGCATATGGTGTCGGCTTGGTAAGCCGGTACATGGAGGAGCCAAAGACGTCACATTGGAAAGCCATAAAGCGAATTCTTCGCTATGTGAAAGGTACTCTATCTCATGGCTTGTTCTATTCTTATACTGACGAGTTTGATCTTGTTGGATATACGGACAGCGACTGGTGTGGCGATGTCGATGATAGAAAGAGCACCGCGGGTTTCGTGTTTTACATGGGAGATACAACATTTACATGGGTGTCGAAGAAGCAACCCATTGTGACTTTGTCAACTTGCGAAGCGGAGTATGTGGCTGCATCTTCATGTGTATGTCACGCGATATGGTTGAGAAAATTGCTGAAGGATATGAACTTCGCTCGAGATCAACCAACGGATATTCGAGTCGACAACAAGTCAGCAATCGAGTTGGCGAAGAACCCGGTGCATCATGAAAGGAGCAAGCATATTGATGTTCGCTTTCACTTCATACGCGAACATGTGAAGGATGGCGATGTCGAGTTGACTCACGTGGCGAGTCGAGATCAAGTAGCGGACATATTCACCAAACCGCTTGGAGCGGAATTGTTCAATCGATTCAAGAAGCTGCTCGGGATGCGAGCTGGAGCATAATTGAGCTTAAGGAAGGATGTTGGAAATATAAACTCAATTAAGTTTGCATGGTCAAAGAGTTTAATTATTTAGAATTACAAGAATAACTCTTAGGAAGATGTTGTTATTTATTGTCTAGAAGACTATGCCATTGATTAGGAGATTGAATGTTTAGTGATCGGCTCGAAAACCAAGTCAAAACAAATACCTCAAAGTACCGATCTAATCGTTTGTAGTAGTAGCTTAAGGGTCGAATCCACAGGGACGGACTGTTCAAATTCTAGGACTTAACTAAATCTAATTGGTCTAATTTGGCGAATAAAAGTCGGTGGTAAAAATTTGGGTATAAGTTTTCTTTTTGGTGATTTTCCGATAATAACTAAAAGTAAAGCGATTAAACTAAGCAATAAATAAAGAGTAACAGTTCTAAACAGTAGTAAACAAGGTTTAAATTACGAAATTCAACAATTGGGAAAAGTTAGGGTCAATTGCTACGGGTTCCTACTCCTGGCCGTGTTTGGACGGGTCCGACTGAATTCAGACGGATCCGCCAAAACACGCCGCTAGTGAAAATTGCTTTGTTAAACGTTCTAAATGATATGCAGGTTCTCGAATTGGTCCAGGGCTTACAGCGCTAACTCTCGTTCTTGGCTTAAACAACTGGATTCAACTCTTCAAACCTCCTAAAAACCCTAAGTTTCAACTCTCGTTCCATGGCTTAGGTTTTCTAGGTTCGACTTTCTTACCGGTAGGACAACCTTCTTCTCTCGATCTCAGGTAGAGACGTCTCTCGACTAAGTCCCGGGTTCACCTCTCAGCTACTACCAATCCTATAGCAAATGTTTGTAAAATGGCTTAGAGTTTTGGTTCTTACTACCTAGCAAACTAGACTTGGCCACGTCTATTGGGTACAAACCATAGATCCAAGCAATTCACAAACCACAAGATAAAACAAGACAATCAAGAAAGCCAAAGCAAATCGAATAAAACGTCAACAAGAGTAAATATCACATAGCTACCAAGTATCGGTTCCCTACATTTGCCCCTAAACTAAAAACTACTCACACATAGTCATAAAACAAGCACAAATCGTCATAAAACAACCACAAACAAACATGTTTACTGTATCAATACTCAAACCAAACAAGTATATAGAGATTACAACAATAAACGGTGCAGATCTGTAGCAAAAATGGTTCAGGCGGGTCCGACTGAATCGCCCGGCGGCTGCCTTTCTCCAAAGCTGCTCCAAATCTTGACCTAAATGTGGAATGATGTTTTCTCTCTCTTCCTGGGTGCCTAATCAACCCAGGGGCGCATCCCAGGCGCCAGCCAGGCAGTTTCCAAAGCTGGCCTGACTTCCTGGACAAGAAACTGGCTTCCAAATCTGCTTGCTGGACTGTTTCTGGCGGGTCCGTCTAAATTCGGGCGGGTCCGTCAGAAACCAGGCGGGTCGACAGAATCCTGGCGGGTCCGACTGAAAGCTGGCAGCAGCAATTTTCTTCGTTTTCAGTGCCCGTTTCAAGCCCAAAATAGCGCCAAATCTTCCAAAACCTGCAAAATACCAGAGGCAATAGCAGTACCACGAATCTAACACAAAAATAACATAAAATAAACCAAAATAAACTAAAACACAACCTTTCCGATTGAAATTAGGGTCTAAAAGGGGTTAAAATGCGTGCAAGAAACCCTCCGATCAATCTCCCCAAACTTAAAATTTGCTTGTCCCTAAGCAACAGTTAAAACTAGAGAGAAGAATAAAGGACCAAATTACAATTGAAAGGTTGATTTAATGCAAGTCAGGAGATAATTTCGGAAAAGTTAAAGTCATGCCTTTGAGAGTTTTTGGAATCAGAAATAACAAGTCAATCTTCAGTAAAGCAATTTAAAAGTTTCAAGCCGAGACAATCCTTTAGTGAACAAACCTAGAATCAAACGTGAGTTATCGATCAAGAATTATTTGCCTAATTAATGGGTTGCTTAATTCTCAAAGAGTTTCAATCAATTTCAAGTCAGGTAGAAACGGGATCGAACCCCCTCAACTCAAGTGATTTGAACTAACCCTAAGTCGTGAACCACATGTTTAGACATTTCGAACCACAAAAGAAAAGTAAAAGAAAATTAAAATTTAAGGGTTGAGTTGCGGCGATTCATCGCTTAGGGTTTTACGCTATTGGGACTTGCAGTGAGCTACCGGCACATGACGCACCGGGGAGATCGAACCTCGGTTATCTCACGACTAAGGCCACGGTACACTTGGGCCAGAGCTCCTAGAGATACTAGGTTGTCCTTTCTCCGATATTTGTAGAATTTTTCGAATTTCAAGTCCCTTCGCACCCTCATATTCGCAACAGAATTTATTAAGTTTTTTTTTTTTTTTTTTTTTTTATATTAAAGTGGTGGTTCGACTATTCTAAACATGCAAGACACAACTTACGGTTAGGCAAATCCTTGAGTTGAAAGAATGATCTTAGACAAATGGTGGTTGCCCTTTGCCGGCTCTAACCGACAAATTTAAATGATACTCTTCTCAAATTAATCATCCCAATAATTAGAAAAATAATTCCCGAATGATTACCCGCTATTTGTCACTAAGCAGTTCAAACCTAGGATTCCTCAAATTCATTTCCAAAATAAGAGAATGCTCACAATTTCCAAACCCAAATTCTCTTCAAAAACCAAACTCAAACATCGCCAAAGTCAATCTCCAAACTCTCCTAAATGCAAACTTACATGAAATTGTAATGCAGATAAGCTTCCTACATGAAATGCAGCTCAGGACCAGATTTCAGGCGGACCCGACTGAAAACAGACGGACCGACAGAATTCTGGCCGAGAGAGAAACTCATTCAGGCGGATCCGCCTGAAATCAGACGGGTCCGCCCAAATGGGTCCAGAAACGAAAGTAAGTCCTACATGCATGGTGCAACCTAGATACACGTGAATTTTTCCCAACTTCTCAAGTTCCCCTCCCCAAACTGCTCGAAGGCAGCACAAAAACTCCAAGGAATCAATGTTTGAAGGAAAGAAAAATAGAAAAAGTTAAGGAAAACTCACAAAAAGTCGTGGTGCTTGCGGCGGGGGCGTCTAGTACGCTGGGTCACCCGGCTTCGGGCCGTAGTGAGGGTAGAGCCAGCCATACATCTCATTCATTCTGGTCCTTGCCACCTCATCCTCCTTTTCCTTCTCCAGCAAGAGGTTGATGTCGCGCCTTGCTGCGGCTTGCTCCCGCTCGATGCTATCAACCTTGTCACTTATACGCCTCCCAAGCTCCAGAGACTCGTTGGAAAGCCTTGCTATCTCCTGCATGTTAGCAACAAAAGCGGAGTAATCGAACTCTTGTGGTACCTGGTGAGATTGAGATCTCGAGCTCGATGCAGCGAAGGGGTTGAACGACGGTGGCGCTTGGCGCGGTGGAGCATCAGGTCTTGCCGCTCCTGCTGCCGGCGGTATAAGCCAAGTCGACTCCTCCCTCAGTGAGAATCGCCATGAGAGGGGTAGTGGCACGGGCTCTCGCACGTGGTTCTTCCACGCCCATGGTCCTTCATCCGGGCCGGCCAAGAACTCGATCGACTTGAGGTAAGGGGCATCCATCAAACTAGGCGCTGTGGCCTCTGTCAACTGCTCAAGTCTCACTGGGTCTATCCCCTTGAGCTCTGCAAGGCACGTGATGTACCCTCCCAAAGTAATCTGCCCCTCTCCGGTTCTCCTTCCTTTGGCCACCCTTTCCCAATACTTGATCATCATGACAGCAAGGTCAAGTTGCTTGTAAATTGCTCCAAATGCCATACGGGACATGACCATAAATTCCTCTTTTCTCATTTTGGCGGCGGTCTCCCCCCTTGCAAAGATTGTGTGGCCCAACCCTCTCTGAATCATCCGAAAAACAGGGTGCTGAATAAACTTGCCTTTTGGTTGTTCTGGCCCCTCATCCATTCCAGTCAGGTACTTCCAAAGGTCTCCATCGATCTTGCCCTTGAACTCGCCCCCGGGTGTGAACCCAAACAGCTCAGAGATCTCGGAGGCGGTGGAACTGTAGTCATTGTCCAAGAGGCGGTAATGAATGATGTACTCCTCGTCCTCAACCTTTACTTCCAAAGAGGCCAAGAACTCAACTGTGAGCCTCTTGTATGTGGGTCTCCTCAAGTCCCAGAAACGTCGCTCAACCCCTCCTCTTTGAGTCACATGGAGGAAATCTTCCAATATTCCCATCTTCTCTAGTGTGTCGAGGTCGACGAAACGGGTATTCTCAATTTTCTTAGTCTGGAAGAACTGAACCGCTTCGGTCATCTTGGTGCTTGTGCAAAGGATTGGGCCAAGGATCTCATCATCTCCCTCATCCATTGATTGAGAAGAAGATCGGGAGGGAGAAGGAGTCGGGTCCCGGCGAGAGGAACTTGCACCGGACACAGAGGAGCGGAGACGCTTGGCTATCCCTCCAAAACTAACATTTTTGGTGCGAGGCATGGTCGGGTTGAGTTGGTGTGTCGCTGAAGTGTTTCCGGCGGAGTCGGCCGAAATCGGGCGGACCCGACAGAACTGGGACAGTGGAGGACCTTGATCAGTTTTCGGCGGAGTCGCTTGAATATCGGCGAGTCCGGTTGAAAAGAGGCGGGTAGGTTTTCGCTTGAGCGGAGTGGAGGAAGGGGGGTGCTCGTGTTTTCGGTGTAGAGGCGAAGAGGTGCGGAGACGGCCGAGAACAAGCCTAGATCGGTGTTCTCCACGTCGAGGAGAGCACGAAGATGTGCTTCGGCTGTCGGGTTGCGGCCGAAATCGCCGGCGAATGGGGCGGCTAGGGTTTTGGACGGAGGGGTTTGTGTGTCGGCTGTGAGTGGAAAGAGGAAAAAGAAAAATTGAAGTGGGGGGTCGCGATGGGAGAGAAAGGGTTTGAGTCGGGACGCGTAAGGCAGCGAGTCGGTCGGGTACGAATCCGAAGCGACGCGAAATTTTTTTTTTTTTTTTTTTTTTTTTTTTTTTTTTTTTTTTTTTTTTTTTTTTTTTTTTTTTTTTTTTTTTTGCCGACAAGCCCCCAATTCCAGGCGGGTCCGTCCAATTTCTGGCGGATCCGTCTGGATCGCTCCAGAGCTGAAATCAGCCTCCTTTCCCCCGTTTTGCTCTCTGCCTCGTTTCCGACTGGTCCGATAGAATTCAATCGGATCCGCCTAAATGCCTCCAGAAACCTGAAAACACACACGACTTAGCCAATTTTTATAAAATTTTCGTTTTTTTTTTTTTTTTTTTTTTTATATTTTTGAGATTTTCAAGACTCAAAATGAAAAATAATAAAAAGTAAATGAAAACTCCCTAAACCCTTGGGTTGCCTCCCAAGAAGCGCTCTTTTAAGGTCTTGAGCTCGACCCTCGCAATTTTTCAGTTATTGGGCGGGGGTGGGTCGTCGAGAGACCCGGAAGCAAGCTCTTCTTTTTCCATGCCATCCACATAGAGCTTGAGCCTTTGTCCGTTCACTGTGAACGAGCCTTGCTTCTCTCCCCAAACTTCAACAGCACCATAGGGAAAAACCTTTTTCACCTCGAAGGGTCCTGACCATCTCGACCGGAGCTTGCCCGGAAACAGCTTCAATCTTGAGTTGAAAAGCAATACTCGATCCCCTTCCTTGAATTCCCTCTTTTGAATGTGCCTGTCGTGCCAACGCTTTGCCTTCTCCTTATAGATGCGAGCATTTTCATAGGCGTCAAGCCTAAACTCTTCTAGCTCATGCAAATCCAAGATGCGCCTTTCTCCTGCAGCTTGGGCATCCCAATTGATGGCTCGAACCGCCCAATAAGCTTTGTGCTCGATCTCTACAGGTAAGTGGCACGCTTTTCCATAAACCATCTTGAAGGGGCTCATACCGATCGGCGTTTTGAATGCCGTCCGATAGGCCCAAAGCGCCTCATCCAATTTCGAGGCCCAATCCTTTCTCGTGCTACCCACTGTCTTTTGCAAGATGTTCTTAATCTCGCGATTTGAAACTTCGACTTGTCCGTTTGTTTGTGGGTGGTAAGGAGTGGCAACCTTGTGGGTAACTCCAAATTTCTTCAAGAGGTTATCAAATTGTTTATTGACAAAATGCTTACCACCGTCACTTATGACAACCTTTGGAATGCCAAAACGAGGAAATATGACCTTGTTGAAGAGCTTCTTGACAGTGGCCGAATCGGCGTGTTTGCTTGGAATAGCTTCCACCCATTTGGACACATAGTCAACCGCAACCAGAATATACTCATTCCCAAAAGAAGGCGGGAAAGGTCCCATGAAATCAATTCCCCATACATCAAAAATTTCTACCTCAAGGATCGCTTGCTGGGGCATCTCTTGTTGCTTCGAGATGTTCCCGGCCCTCTGGCACTGATCACACTTTAAGACATAGTTTCTTGCATCCTTGAAGATGGATGGCCAAAAGAACCCAGATTGCAACACCTTTGCTGCGGTTTTGGAGGTTGAAGCGTGTCCCCCATAAGCCGATGAATGGCACTCTCGAAGAATGGCTTCCACTTCCTCGCTTGGTACACATCTCCTGAACATTCCATCAACTCCTTTCTTCCAAAGAATCGGGTCTTCCCAAAAGTAGTATTTGGCATCCGCAAGGAATTTCTTCTTTTGCTGATAAGAGGCGCCATGTGGGAGAATCCCGGTCGCATGAAAATTGGCAAAGTCCGCAAACCAAGGAGTTCTGTCGGATCCGCCTAAATTCTGGCGACCCGTCTGGATTGTAGTGCAGTTGAAAACCTGTTCTTGATCATTCCAGTCGGACCCGACTGAATCCGGACGGACCGACTGAACATGGACAGCAAGCAATTTCTCACCAGGAATGTCATCATTTATGGGCAGAGCTTGGTCCTTTGTCTCCTCAACTCGGATTCTTGACAAATGGTCTGCAACCAAGTTTTCTGTGCCCTTCTTGTCACGGATTTCCAAGTCAAACTCTTGGAGGAGCAGCACCCACCGTATCAAGCGCGGTTTCGCATCCTTTTTGCCAAGGAGATACTTGAGCGCGGCGTGGTCGGTGTAGACAATGACTTTCGATCCCACCAAATAGGGCCGAAACTTGTCGAGGGCGTAGACCACCGCTAGTAGCTCCTTTTCCGTCGTGGTATAATTTACTTGTGCTTCGTCCAGGACCTTGCTTGCATAGTAAATCGCGCAGGGCCTCTTGTTCTTCCTTTGCCCAAGGACGGCTCCGATCGCATAGTCACTGGCATCACACATCAACTCAAAAGGCAACGACCAATCCGGCGGTTGAAGAATAGGTGCCGACACCAACGCTTCTTTCAACCTGCAAAAAGCATTAACACAATCTTGATTAAAATCGAATTCTACATCTTTCATAGTGAGATTGGTTAAGGGTTTTGCGATTTTTGAGAAATCTTTTATAAACCGCCGGTAGAAACCGGCGTGACCCAAAAAACTCCTGATGTCTTTCACACATGAGGGTTGCGCCAACTTCTCAATGACTTTCACTTTAGCTTTGTCCACTGAGATGCCATTTGACGATATCACATGCCCGAGCACCACCCCTTCTTGCACCATGAAGTGGCATTTCTCCCAGTTCAAGACCAAGTTGACTTCCTCGCATCTCTGCAACACTTTAGACAAATTAGTCAAACAATGATCAAATGAATTTCCATAAACCGAGAAATCGTCCATGAAAACCTCCATGTCTTTCTCGATCATGTCGGAGAAGATTGCCATCATTGCTCTTTGAAAGGTCGCCGGCGCATTGCACAGGCCGAATGGCATCCTTCTGTAGGCATACGTCCCATAAGGGCACGTGAATGTCGTCTTCTCCTGGTCCTTCGGGTGAATGGGAATCTGAAAGAAACCAGAATACCCGTCAAGATAGCAAAAATAAGAATGATTAGCCAACCTTTCGAGGAGTTGATCAACAAAGGGAAGTGGAAAGTGATCCTTTCGGGTGGCACTGTTGAGCTTCCTATAGTCAATGCACATCCTCCAACCCGTCACCACACGAGTTTGGATTAGCTCATTCTTCTCGTTCTTGACCACCGTGGCTCCACCCTTCTTGGGCACAACATGAACCGGACTTACCCATTCAGAATCGGAGATCATGTAGATGATGCCTGCTTGGAGAAGTTTAAGACACTCCTTTCTCACAACCTCAGACATGACCGGATTCAATCTCCTTTGGTGCTCAATGGAGGGTTTGTAATCCTCCTCAAGTAAAATCCTATGTGTGCAAATGCTTGGGTCAATCCCCTTTAGATCATCAATTGAGTACCCTATGGCTTTGCGGTGGGCACGCAATTCCTTCAAAAGCTTCTCCTCTTGCTCTTTATTCAAGTGTGCACTCACGATCACAGGGTATGTCTCATTCGGCCCAAGAAACCGATACCGGAGATTGGAAGGAAGTGGCTTCAATTCAAGCTTCGGCAGCTCCGGTGTTGAGTTCTGGCGGATCCGCTCCAATTCCGACGGGTCGTCAGAATCTCGGTCGGGTTCAGACACCTCAGCGGCCATCACACAATCTTGCACTTCATTTTCACACTCTTTTTCCACAGTTAATCCTTCCTCAATTTCAAGATCATAATTCCCAATGAAATTTGCATAAAACTCATCTTCAATCAGCTCATCCAACCCCTCCATAGAGAAACAAGTGTCAGCATAACTCGGTCCTCTCATGGCTTTCTCAATTTCGAACTCAACCACATTATCATCAACTCTCAAAGATATCTTGCCTGTCCTGCACTTAATAAAAACATCAGCTGTCGCTAGAAAAGGTCTACCAAGAATAATAGGTACCTCAGGGTCCTCATCCATATCCACAATGACAAAATCACAAGGAAAAACTAAATCTCCAACCTGAATTGGCACATCCTCAACGATACCCAAAGGTAACATTACCGACCGATCCGCGAGTTGCAAAGTCATGCGAGTTGTCCTCAGCTCTCCTATGCCCATTCGATTGAAAACGGTCTCCGGCATGAGACTCACACTAGCTCCCAAGTCCAACAAAGCTCGCTTGATCTTCGCATGGCCAATCTTACACGGTATGGTGAATCTCCCAGGGTCTCCCAACTTAGGAGGCATCTTCTTGAGTGTGTAGGAGTTGCACTCATGAGTTACAGAAATCGTTGCACAACTCTCCAGTTTCTTCTTATTTGACAGGAGATCTTTCAGAAACTTGGCATAGGAAGGCATTCGAGTGAGCATATCCGTGAAAGGAATTGAGATTTGAATTTGCTTGAGGATATCCAAGAACCTTCCATATTCCTTCTCTTCCTTTGCCTTGGACAGTCTCTGAGGAAAGGGGACGACTGGAGCATACTTGGTCGTCAAAGGCACCTCCCTTTTTCCTTCAGTTTCATTTCGGGCGGACCCGACTGAATCCAGGCGGGTCGTCGGAATCGGTCCAGTGGGCTCAACAGGCACATTTTCCTCTCTGGTCTCATTCTGTCGGGTCCGACTGTTTTCTGGCGGGTCCGCCTGAACTGGACCAGCGACCTCTTCAGGCATTCTTGGCCCGACATATTGAGTTCCACTCCTCAAACAATGAGTTATGGATTTGCATTCTTCCCTCGGGTTCACATCGGCTTGGCCAGGAAACATACCGATTTTAGTGATTGTCCCTTGATTCTGAGCACTCTCCTCATTCTTGAATCTTGACACAAGGTATCCAACATCTTCCCTCAACTTAGACATCTCATCTCGCACCGAGAAATTAAACTTGCTCTGATCTTGCATAAACCCATCAACATTTGAGCGATATTGAGCCCAATAGCCCCCCTGATTGTTGCTTGAAGAGCTATTGTTAAATCCCCCTCGGTTCGCCGGTGGAGCTTGAGTTGGATTAGCACTACCGCTAGGATTCCCATATGAGAGGCCAGGGTGATTCCTCTTGTCGCGGTAAGTGTATTGACTCGGCGGGTTGTTTGTTGGGAGATATTGCGGGGGTGCCATGAGAGCATTTACATCTGCAACCGGCTCATCTCGCTGCACCATATAGCAAGTCTTCGCTGTGTGCCCTTCCTCTTCACAGATTTGGCACTGGTTCACTGGCTCGGTCCTAGAATTCATGTTCTTCATCATGGTTGTAAGGGCATCTAGCTGAGATTGGAGGTGTGTGGTCCTGTCAACTTCTAGCTTTCCGCCACCACCACTACTTTTGCCCCTCACCGACCAATTGGTTTGGGCACTCGCCATGTTCTCTATCATATCCTTTGCGTCCTTGCACCCCATGTTAAGGAATGACCCACCTGCAGTTGAATCAACACTTTGACGGGTTAGATGAGTCAAACCGTCGTAAAAGGTAGTGATTAACCTAGAGTCAGCTATGTCATGGTGGGGACACATCCTTTGTAAATCCTTGAACCTTTCCCAAGCCTCAAACAAGTTCTCATCACTTTCTTGCCTAAAGGTCAACAGTTCTCTAATAATTTTTGCGGTCTTAACCCTAGGGTAAAACCGTTCTAAGAAAGCTTTGGTCAACACATCCCAAGACTCAAAAGGTTTGTCATTAAAACTGTTCAACCAATCGGCCGCCCTATCCCTAAGAGAGAAAGGGAAAAGAGTTAAGTGCGTGATTTCGGGTGAAACTCCCTCAGGAATCACGGTGGCGCAATTCCGCAAAAACAATTGCAAGTGTTGGCTCGCATCCTCCGATGGTGAGCCTCCGAACATGTCATTTTTTATCAGGGCAATGAGGGCGGGATTGTAAAAGAGATCCTTTGTCCTTGCCGCCTTTGGAGGTTTCACTCCGAGCTTGATGTTGCTAGCTGTTGGAGTGCTAAACTCCTTCAAGGGGCGGTTCTCAGCAGCTTCCTTCATCTCTTTCATGGCTTGCTCAAGTGCTCGTTGGAGCACCTCCTCATTGACCGGCACATCTTCCTCATCCACTCGGTCACCCATGAATTCAGACTCGGCTTGAACAAACTCCTCCTCCGAATCGCTAGGTGACGCTTCTGGCTGTCTCGACTCTCGAGATGGTGAGAGCTCCGAGGTTGTTGCTTCCTTTCCCTTAGGTTGACCCTCCAAGAAAAGAATGGTTGGAGGAGCAACTAGGGAAGAAAGTTGATGGCTCTCTTCGCGCTTCTTTCGCAATCTCGTATTGTACTCGTGCTCGCTGAAAGGTTGGATTGTCTTTTTCCTTCTTCCGGCCAGTGCGCACACCTACAATTTAAGAAAAAACGAAAGAAAAGTGAAAAGAGAACAAATTAAACCAAATAGAAAAAGAAAAAATCCTAAAACTTGGTCACCGTCCCCGGCAATGGCGCCATTTTTGATCGGCTCGAAAACCAAGTCAAAACAAATACCTCAAACTACCGATCTAATCGTTTGTAGTAGTAGCTTAAGGGTCGAATCCACAGGGACGGACTGTTCAAATTCTAGGACTTAACTAAATCTAATTGGTCTAATTTGGCGAATAAAAGTCGGTGGTAAAAATTTGGGTATAAGTTTTCTTTTTGGTGATTTTCCGATAATAACTAAAAGTAAAGCGATTAAACTAAGCAATAAATAAAGAGTAACAGTTCTAAACAGTAGTAAACAAGGTTTAAATTACGAAATTCAACAATTGGGAAAAGTTAGGGTCAATTGCTACGGGTTCCTACTCCTGGCCGTGTTTGGACGGGTCCGACTGAATTTAGACGGATCCGCCAAAACACGCCGCTAGTGAAAATTGCTTTGTTAAACGTTCTAAATGATATGCAGGTTCTCGAATTGGTCCAGGGCTTACAGCGCTAACTCTCGTTCTTGGCTTAAACAACTGGATTCAACTCTTCAAACCTCCTAAAAACCCTAAGTTTCAACTCTCGTTCCATGGCTTAGGTTTTCTAGGTTCGACTTTCTTACCGGTAGGACAACCTTCTTCTCTCGATCTCAGGTAGAGACATGTCTCTCGACTAAGTCCCGGGTTCACCTCTCAGCTACTACCAATCCTATAGCAAATGTTTGTAAAATGGCTTAGAGTTTTGGTTCTTACTACCTAGCAAACTAGACTTGGCCACGTCTATTGGGTACAAACCATAGATCCAAGCAATTCACAAACCACAAGATAAAACAAGACAATCAAGAAAGCCAAAGCAAATCGAATAAAACGTCAACAAGAGTAAATATCACATAGCTACCAAGTATCGGTTCCCTACAATTGCCCCTAAACTAAAAACTACTCACACATAGTCATAAAACAAGCACAAATCGTCATAAAACAACCACAAACAAACATGTTTACTGTATCAATACTCAAACCAAACAAGTATATAGAGATTACAACAATAAACGGTGCAGATCTGTAGCAAAAATGGTTCAGGCGGGTCCGACTGTTTTCAGGCGGGTCCGACTGAATCGCCCGGCGGCTGCCTTTCTCCAAAGCTGCTCCAAATCTTGACCTAAACGTGGAATGATGTTTTCTCTCTCTTCCTGGGTGCCTAATCAACCCAGGGGCGCATCCCAGGCGCCAGCCAGGCAGTTTCCAAAGCTGGCCTGACTTCCTGGACAAGAAACTGGCTTCCAAATCTGCTTGCTGGACTGTTTCTGGCGGGTCCGTCTAAATTCGGGCGGGTCCGTCAGAAACCAGGCGGGTCGACAGAATCCTGGCGGGTCCGACTGAAAGCTGGCAGCAGCAATTTTCTTCGTTTTCAGTGCCCGTTTCAAGCCCAAAATAGCGCCAAATCTTCCAAAACCTGCAAAATACCAGAGGCAATAGCAGTACCACGAATCTAACACAAAAATAACATAAAATAAACCAAAATAAACTAAAACACAACCTTTCCGATTGAAATTAGGGTCTAAAAGGGGTTAAAATGCGTGCAAGAAACCCTCCGATCATTTAGTTAATGAAAGTAGTTGAGTTTTCATCTATATAAACAATGTAAGAGTGATTAGAAATTCAGAACTTAGAAAGAACTTAGAAGAGAGAAAATATCAATTGTAAGAGAGTTGTATCAAGTATATGAATGAAGAATTTCAGTTTCTAAGTATCACATTTATCTCCACTATTATCCACTTAGCCTCATATTAAGGAGACGATCCTATCAGAAACAATGGTCTTAGTTGGTACCGACTATACCTCTCCCTTCAAAAGGAACCCTGTGGCACTTAGAGTACAGTCAAATTGTGATGCAGATGCATGCCCCTCTACTGGTGTTGGAGTCTACAATCCTGGTTACTGGGGCATGGTACATACACTTTATATTATTTACTCTTCCAGTAAAGCTGGTGTTGGTGCTTTTTTGTGTGTGTGCCTGTGAGGTTGGGGAAGGGTAATCCATGTTAATCTTATTATTTGTACTGATATGGTCAGTTGTATTTAATATCAAAGCCTCACTCAAGCACAAATTTGGCATTCACTAATAAGATAATAAATAGAATTCCGTATTGTACAAAGCATATAGAAGATCTGACCCAACATATTGACACGTTACATGCAAAACTCTGAATCTGCAAATCTTTCTGCCAAAATATATGCCCTTTAGCTAGTCTTTTCTTATTAAATGTCAGTTAACCTTTCGTTTTCATGCAATTTTATTTGAATTTTCTTTTACTAATAGTTCATCTTGGGTATGAATTTCAGAATATAGAAAACAGAAAGGGATACAAACTGATTTTCTGGTTTACTGGTACACCAGTTCGCACAGACATGACTAATGCAGCTTTGAAATTATGCTCATGCAATCTTTTATTCGTAAGTATTTATTACTTTTTTTTTTTCTTTCAGCTCTTCTGCTTCTGATCTGTCAGATTGGACAAAGGTTCAGTTTGAGTTGTTTGCTACTGGTTCAGCAGCGAATGGACGTATTCAAATCACAACTAGAAAAAAAGGGGTGTTCTGGCTAGATCAAGTATCCTTAATGCCAATGGACACTTATAAGGTACATTGGAACTTTATATTCGATTCAATTAAAAAAAAAAAATCATTGATTACTTGTGTAATTTCTCAATGCATTTTCAATTGTCTATGAAATATATGATATTTATTAATTTTAATCACTTTATTGGACCATTTGTACTTGGATAGGGACATGGTTTCCGGAAGGATCTGTTGGGGCGGGTTTGCATAAAAGACAAAGGAATAACAATTCTAACAGATCAAATAGCAAACCACGATAACTGAATAACTCGTTGAACCAGCAGTGGAACGGGCCGCCCCAGTCTTGAAACGGACCGTTCCAAAACACCGAAAAGTAATCTTTAGAGCGGAAGCATACCTGAATCCATAGCTACGGCCAAGATTTTCGATGCAAAGCACGTCTAGCTTGATTGCTGAGATCCTTGATGACTCGAGAGAAGCACCAAGGTGGGAGGAGATCTTCCAAGGGTTCAAGACTTGCCCTTTGATGCCTTTAGCCTAAACAAAAGCACTATCTCTCTCTAATTGATGGAAGTATTAGGGAGAGGGGCAGAATAGCTGCTATCAACACATGTATGCAGCATAAATTCTTAGATGTCTTGTCCCTTGGAGACCAATCCCATATATATAAGTCAAAGAAACTTGGCATGCACTCATCTTCTATATTCATCCATCACAAATATAGAACATGATTTCCCTAAATTAACCACTTATTAAAGGCTACACACTTTCTGTACAAAATCATACTTTTCCTTAACAGCCACGTTTAGTATATTACCATAATTAACAATATTCGTAATTAGAGAATCATTAAGCCATAATTAGCCCACCTTCTAGATTGTTTCTATTTCTGGCATGATTGGAACGGTCCGTTCTAATCCTAGAACGGTCCGTTCTAAACGTGTCCAGAGCAGTCGCCCCGACCTGGGACGGACCGATCAGTCGACTGGTCAGACCAGACCATGGACTGTCCGTTCTGAGTTTGGACTGTCCGTTCCGATCCTGGAACGGGTCGTTCCAACCAAGGCTCGTCAGCCTATTTGGCTAGAAATAATCCAACAATCTCCCACTTGGGCAATTATACTTAATGTTATTTAATTACGCTTAACTTAAATGAGCTCCTGATTTATGGTAATAAATTTTGTACTCCAATTCCGTCCATCATTCATAATGATAAAGGACCAAGGAAGCTTTTGTCACATTATAGCCATTACAGGTTTCTAATCCTGTAAAGCCGTCGTAACTCAACCCACAATGATCTCAATATCACAATAAATGAATGACATTGAATTTAAATGTGTATAAGTGGTGTGGAAAATACACGTAAATGTGACTGTTACGTGTCTATTTTCCAACTTTATTGGTCACCCTGAAACTGAAGTGAGGTCAACTTAAATAGATTGAGAATGAAAACTGAAATCTGAAAACTGAAACTTTATTCATTTCTGCAGAAATTCTTTACATAATACACTGAAACTGAATAAACTGAAACCATTATCTAATCTAGCACTCCCACTGAACAAAACTCCCACTAAAGCCTAGAATCCTCAACTGAAATTACACCCATACTAGTTACATGTTTCAGAAACTGCTTGGGTATCAATGCTTTAGTGAGTGGATCCGCAATCATTGAGTTTGTTCCAATGTGCTCGATAGATAATTCGTCATTCTCAACCTTTTGCTTAACAGACAGAAACTTAATGTCGATGTGCTTCGAGTTGGCTGAGCTTCTGTTATTGTTAGCATACATGACTGCTGAGTTATTGTCACAATAAATCTTTAGTGGAGTCTTGATAGAGTCCACTACACGCAGCGCAGTGACAAAATTTCGCAACCATGTCCCAAATAATGATGCCTCATAGCAAGCTATACATTCTGCTGCCATGGTTGAAGGTGCAACAAGGGATTGTTTGGCACTCTTCCATGAAACAGCTCCACCAGCCATCATAAAGATGAACCCCGTGGTTGACTTCAAGCTATCTCGACATCCCGCAAAATCGGAATCAGAATATCCTATGACCTCCAGCCTATCTGATCTCCGGTATACTAGCATATAGTCTTTGGTTTTCTGAAGATATCTTAAAACTCGTTTTGCTGCCTGAATGTGCTGAACACCTGGATTATGCAAATATCTTCCTAGCATTCCTGTAATAAAGGCAATATCTGGACGTGTACACACTTGGGCATACATTATGCTTCCAACCATGGAAGAATACTTATTGTCCTTTACTTGCCCTTTTTCCAATTCTGTTTTAGGACATTGTTCAAGACTGAACTTGTCCCCTTTAGCAACAGGGGTCTCTATTGGTTTGCATTTTTCCAAATCATACCGCTTGAGTACTTGATCGATATAGGCCTTTTGTGATAGACCTAAGATACCTTGAGAGCGATCTCTAATTATCTTTAGGCCTAATACGTATGATGCATCACCAAGATCTTTCATTTCAAAATGCCTAAATAGAAATTTCTTAGTCTCATGCAACATATCCTTATCATTTGTGGCAAGCAGTATATCATCTACATACAAAACCAAGAAAGAATATTTACTCCCACTGAACTTATGGTATATACAATCATCCGCCGGGTTACTCTCGAAACCAAATGAGAGAATCACTCGATGGAATTTGTGATACCATTGTCGAGACGCTTGTTTGAGCCCATAAATGGATTTCTTGAGTTTGCAAACCATTTTCTTTGGATCAACCGATACAAAGTGGGGTGGTTGCACCATATAAATGGTTTCATCAATGTCTCCATTGAGAAACGCAGTCTTAACATCCATTTGATGAAGCTCAAGATCTAAATGTGCCACAAGTGCCATGATTACCCTAAAAGAGTCTTTCGATGAAACTGGAGAGAAAGTCTCTTTGTAATCAATACCTTCCTTTTGAGTAAAGCCCTTAGCGACAAGACGTGCCTTATACCTTTCCACATTACCCTTAGAATCCTTTTTGGTTTTAAATATCCATTTGCAACCAATAGGTTTCTTTCCTTCTGGTAATGGTACTAAGTCCCATACATCATTGTCATACATTGACTTTATCTCCTCATTCATGGCTTCAATCCACTTTTGTGAGTTTTGACTATCCAAAGCAGAACGAAGATCATGAGGATCTTCGTTCATCCCTATGTCATACTCATGTTCTTGGAGATAGACCACATATCTTTAGGTATTGCTGGTCTTTTCTCTCTAGTGGATTTTCTACGCACATGTTCTTGAGTTGTTTGCAGTTGTTCAATGACATCATTATCTTCTACTTGATTATTTCCAACATCCAAGTCCATAGGATTTGGAACAGGATCCATTTCCTGAATCAAGTGATCCGTTTGAGTCCTCAATGGATCGCTATTATCTTCATTAACTGTTTGAAGATCAATAGTTTCTTCTTCGAAGATAATTTCCTGATGTGTCATTTCTCCTCCCACAACCAAAACATCCTCAAAGAACTTAGCTATAATCGTCTCAAATATTATCCTATTAGTGGGATCGTAAAATTTGTAACCCCTGGATCGTTCGGCATATCCTATAAAATAACAACTAACTGTCCTTTCGTCCAATTTCTTCTCATTTGGCTTGTAAGGCCGAGCTTCAGCTGGACATCCCCAAATGCGACAATGTAATAAACTAGGTTTCTTGCTAGTCCACATTTCATAGGGAGTTTTGTTGTTATTTGCTCTAGTTGGTACACGATTAAGTAAATAGGCTGCTGTTTTAAGCGCTTCTCCCCAAAGAGATAATGGCAGATTAGTATGACTAAGCATACTCCTTACCATGTCCTTCAATGTTCTGTTTCGCCTTTCGGCTACTCCATTCATGCTAGGCGACCCTGGCATGGTATATTGAAGGACAATGCCATTTTCCTCTAGGAATTTAGCAAAAGGCCCTGGACTTTGTTCACCTGAACCGTCATATCTACCATAGTATTCACCACCACGGTCAGACTTGACTTGCTTAATCTTTTTGTTGAGTTGTAACTCAACTTCAGCTTTAAAAGATTTGAACGCGTCCAAAGCTTGCGCTTTTTCACTTAATAGATATAGATGACCAAACCTTGAATAATCGTCTATGAAACTGATAAAGTATGTTTGACCATTCCTAGTAGGTGTAGGAAATGGTCCACATATGTCCGTATGAATCAGTTCTAAGACATCATTCGATCTAATGGCATCATATCTCTTTTGGTTGGTTTGTTTTCCTTTAACACAACTAACACATGGGCCTAAATCTGTCATGTCTAAAGGATCTAAAATTTCACTTTGCACAAGTCTTTCAATTCTCTTTTGAGAAATGTGACCTAATCGCTTATGCCAAAGTGCACCTGAATTTTCATGAGTTAATTTACGCTTAACACTTCTAGTACTTATATGCAAGTTTTCATTACTTGAAGCAATAATTTTCAAAGAATATAGATTGTCATACACAGAAAGAAAACCAGATCCAACACATTTAGAATTATGAGACAAACTAAATTTTTCATTTCCAAAAGAACAAGAGTAACCAAATTTGTCCAATACAGAAATAGAAACCAAATTTCGTCTAAAAGACGGTACAATAAAAGTCTCATACAAATCTAAATATAATCCAGTTTTTAATAACAATCTAAAATGCCCAATTGCTTCAACTTGTGCCTTCTTGCCATCGCCCACATAGATGTATCTTTCACCATCACTTGGCTTTCGGCAACTCAGGCAGCCCTGCATAGAGACACTTATGTGAGTTGTAGCACCTGAATCAACCCACCAAGTATCATTTTGTACTGAAGTTAAATTAACTTCTGAACAAACCAAAGATAGAGACATACCTTTCTTCTTGCGCCAGGCTATATAACCTTCGCATTCAGACTTCTTATGTCCCTCCTCATTGCAGAAGAAACACCCATTTGGATTCCTAGCTTTCTTGCCAGTCTTTCCCTTATTGGGTTCTTTCTTTGCATCTGAATTAGTAGCCTTTTTCTTATTTTGTTTCTTCTTCCCTTGATTCTTGGAAGTGGATGCAACGTTAGCACTATGTGTCTTATCTAGCTTCAACCTTTCCTCTTCTTGAACTAGATGCGAAATCAGTTCATTCAGAGTCCACTTGTCCTTAGTGCAGTTATAAGTAACCTTGAAATGGTTATACTGACTAGGAAGAGAGTTAAGCACTAGACACACCTGAATTTCTTCAGATATGTCTAACTTGAGGGCTTGTAATTTCGAAGCTAGATTTGACACTTCCAAAGTGTACTCACGAATGTTGCCTTTTCCATTATACTTCATAGAGGTGAGTTTAGCCATGAGTGTGCAAATCTCCGATTTTTCACTCTTGGCAAATCTCTTCTCAATTTCTTCCAAGTAAACCTTAGCTGGATCGGAATCAGAAACGGTACCCCTGAATGCCTCCGGAATTGTCTTCTTAATGATCATAAGGACCATGCGATTGGAGCGATTCCACTGAGCAACATTTTGAATATGCTGTTGTGTGCTTTTAGCAACAATCTCAGATGGTTTATCCTCCCTTAATGCAAAGTCTAGATCTAGACAACCGAGAACTATCAATAAGTTCTCTTTCCATTCCTTAAAGTTGGAACCATTTAGCATGGGTATGCTGTTAATGCTAGCTGGAATATTTGCTAAAATAAACCAAAGACAAAATACACTAATTAATAACTGAAATGTATAAGATAAATCATAAGAGAAATATAAAGGTCTAAATCCCATCTACTAGCCTTTATCCATTTGCAAGCGCTCTGAGAGATCTTCTTACAAACTTCAATCAACTAGGTGTAGTATCAAATGTAACGATTCATAACATATCAATTAATTAATCTTCCTTTGGGCCGATTAATTAATTATATGTAACACCTCACAATCATTACCCATTTGATTCTACCCAAACATTGTACATGTAGCCTTTTAAATTATGTCCTTCCTTTGGGCCGATCCATAATTTAAAAGTTACATGCACCTTAATCCTCTTGTATTTGGGCCTTTGAGACAACCGTTAATGTGAGAGCCCATTAGTGGGATGACATTAGGGTTGGCCCAACTGCTTAAATACAACCAAAGTTACCCTTATATTTGATTTAAAATATACCTTAATCTTAGACTTTTCATTTTGCACATCAATCTTAATATGAAAAGCCTAACCTAATACTGACCTAGGATGATATAGACTTAAGACCCAGTTGCAAACCTTAAGGTATCCTAAAATTGGATCGTATGATAATCATGCGAACCAACAAAACTGGAACGGACCGTTTTGGTGAGAGGACGGTCCGCCCCAAATAGACCAGAAGGGAACCAAAGAGATATGCAACTCATACAGTCCAGTATGAGTTACATTAAGGTAAGAAAAGAATGCGATGGTATCCCGTTCAGCCAGCAGCCATTGAAATTACACCTTGTCCAGGCAAGATTCCCAGAAAAGGCCAGGGTCATATGGACACTTAGGCGCCGACCTTATTTTCTGCGACAGAACTTGTCCTCATGACAACTTGGTGTAACCCAACGCTTACAGCTCTTACTATTGAATACCATGGCAAAGATAAGAAGGGGAGAATGCATAAAAGTGTCATTTGTACCAGACCGGTACAAACAACACAAAAAACTACCCTAAATTCGGCTTAAATTCCTACCTAGTCTGGTTTGAAACGGACCGCCCTGGTATTGGAACAGACCGCCCTACTGGTCAATACCTAAGAGTTTGCAATCAAAACTGAAAAAGGAAACGGGCCGTCTCAGTCCAGAAACGCCCCGCCCCAAGTTGGAATGGACCGTCCCAGGATGGAACGATCCGCTTGGAAAACCGCAGAAAGAGTAGAAAGACGTCGTCCTAATCTAGGTCGAGAAACCCTAATGATTTCTCTCCTATCCTGACAAACTACTCTAAATCTAAATCATCCATTAGGTCAGATTTTACGATTTTAAAACTTTATAAAAGCCTTAACTTAATTTTCAAAATCTTAACTTAATTTCTCAAGAAAATCATTTTCAATCAAATTGAAACTTAATGATTTTGAAATTCTTTAAAACATAACTTGATTTTCAAAACCTTTTTTCTCAAGAAAAACAAAACACAATCAGATCTGGCATAATCAATCAAACGAACAATAAACAGTTCAAAACAGTTCATAAACAATTGCCAGAAGAACGGAACGGTCCGTTCGAGCCATGAAACGGACCGCCCTAAATATGTCAGAAATCCAAAGCAATTCAGATCAATTCATAATTCACCAAATTCAAACAACAATTCTGAATTTTGTGTTATACTGCTAGGCTCAAAACGAGTGGCTCTGATACCACTTGTTGGGGCGGGTTTGCATAAAAGACAAAGGAATAACAATTCTAACAGATCAAATAGCAAACCACGATAACTGAATAACTCGTTGAACCAGCAGTGGAACGGGCCGCCCCAGTCCTGAAACGGACCGTTCCAAAACACCGAAAAGTAATCTTTAGAGCGGAAGCATACCTGAATCCATAGCTACGGCCAAGATTTTCGATGCAGAGCACGTCTAGCTTGATTGCTGAGATCCTTGATGACTCGAGAGAAGCACCAAGGTGGGAGGAGATCTTCCAAGGGTTCAAGACTTGTCCTTTGATGCCTTTAGCCTAAACAAAAGCACTATCTCTCTCTAATTGATGGAAGTATTAGGGAGAGGGGCAGAATAGCTGCTATCAACACATGTATGCAGCAGAAATTCTTAGATGTCTTGTCCCTTGGAGACCAATCCCATATATATAAGCCAAAGAAACTTGGCATGCACTCATCTTCTATATTCATCCATCACAAATATAGAACATGATTTCCCTAAATTAACCACTTATTAAAGGCTACACACTTTCTGTACAAAATCATACTTTTCCTTAACAGCCACGTTTAGTATATTACCATAATTAACAATATTCGTAATTAGAGAATCATTAAGCCATAATTAGCCCACCTTCTAGATTGTTTCTATTTCTGGCATGATTGGAACGGTCCGTTCTAATCCTAGAACGGTCCGTTCTAAACGTGTCCAGAGCAGTCGCCCCGACCTGGGACGGACCGATCAGTCGACTGGTCAGACCAGACCATGGACTGTCCGTTCTGAGTTTGGACTGTCCGTTCCGATCCTGGAACGGGTCGTTCCAACCAAGGCTCGTCAGCCTATTTGGCTAGAAATAATCCAACATGATCTTCTTTCCATGATTGCTAATCTGAAGCCTTCGTTCCTGAGGTTTCCTGGTAAGATATTACAATAACAACACCAATAAAGGTTGTTTTTATTCCCAAACAAATTGGGTTTAAGTTATAAATCACAAATCCAAGTTAGATAGTAATAAAAATAAAATAGGAATTAGACATTATAACGAATAGGAGCCTATAAATCTCTGGTACATTTATTTTTTAGATGTGTTGTCATTTAGTAACCTAGCATTCTAGGCCATATAACATCACAGACCCAATCACTGTCCTATAGCACTTACTTTTTGCTTTGTGAGACTTTTTTATCACATAAGATGTCAGATGGTAGTTGCCATAATTTCACCCGCCCTGCTCTTGTTTAATTGCTCACATCCTTAAGGATCTCGTCATCATTCTCTAGGATTGATCCCAAATATGGAAGGTGTCCTTCCTGAGCACTATTTGTCCATCCAAACTGACATCTCCCTCATCAGACCAGAGATTGACACCATTGAACTTACACCTTATATCTTATTTTAGTCCTACTATTGAAGTCCTTTCATTTCTAATGTTTGTCTCCACAATTCCGTTTTTCAATCAACTTCTATCCTACTCTTGTCAATTAATACCGCTCTAAGCAAATAGCATATACCAAGGAATCTATTCTCCTCGTATGCTCTCTCTTTATCTCATCCATCACTAAAGCAAAAATGTAGAGACTCAAGGCTGACTTTCAATATAATTTTAGTTTAATGGAAAATTCACTAGTCTCACAATCACATGCTCTAGTCACACAATTTCTTTCAGGATTATAAATAGAGAGAACGCTGTAAGAATTGTCAAGAATTAATAAATCATTGAATATCTCTTTTCTCTCTCCTCTCTTAATCTCTTTTTCTCTCTTTTCTCTCTCTATCTTCCCTCCATTTCTTCCTTTCTGAAACTCTTCCGTATCTTAAACTACCAAACTGAGCAGAATTTATCGCTGAATTAGCTCAAATTATCTTCCCTGAATCAAGATCATAACAAGTTTAATGAAAACTTCACTAGTCTCACAATCACATGCTCTAGTCACACAATGCCATCGTAAATATCTTCACTTCTTTATTGTATCTCAGTCCATCAGCCACAATAAAGTAATTTAGCTTTTATATTAACACTACGTACCAAGTGTTGAATCAAACAACAAAGTAATTCAGATAGTAAAGTGGAATGAAATTAAATAAATGAAACGTTGTTACCCAGATCGTGATGAAAATCACTGTCCTAAGGCGTATTCCGTCCCTACCGTGCGAGACGCTGGAATCGCCCCAAGATAATCGGGGTAGATGTCGCTTCTTGAGGCACGTGCTCTGGAAGTGACTGACAATAACTCCACAATATCCAGCCGAGTGATTGAAAAATGTTTGAGACAATGGAATGAATGAAAATTGGGGGAATTAGTGGAGAGCTAGTATCGTATGATTTTCTGATGATTATATGTTAGCAAGGAAAGGTCTCATATATATATAGAATACAATAGCGCAAGTTCTAAGGAACAAATATGGATACCAACGCCATAAATCAAATGAAGATTGTCACCAGCCAATAGATATGTAAATTATTAATTAATAGGAATATTGAATAGAGAAGTTTCAGCCAATCACAAATTCTTTTATGGAATTTTAATCCCTGTACATATCGCTGGCCAAATGGTTAAATAAGGAAGGTAATCTATTAATTGCGCCAGCTCAAAATGAATGTCTCAAATAGAAAGATATTGCAGTAGAAATTTAATGGAAACAAATTGACAAGGTGAAAGTCCATATGACCGTTACAGAGGACAAAATAATTTTTGAGTTTTACTAATTAATCGTAACAATCCCCTCAAAACTTAAAAATTATTTATGTACATATCAAATATGGGATACAAGGAGACAAAATTTAATTGGAGATGTAGTTGCAAAACAAATTGGGAATTTTACTCAAATGAATTATATGACATCAGGCTAGTCAAAATAAAACAGAGTTTGTATGAACAAACGGTGAAATCTAATTGCTGGATATTTATATTACCTATCAATGAAGTAGTTTACAAACCTTGAACTTCATCTAGTGTTGATGGGTCAAAATTGGAGGAGACCGAGTGAACTATGTCTTGAACTCGTTCCTTTGGTCCAAAAACTACCATCACACGAGTAATACGGAGATTCTTGTCGCGGGTGGTGCATTAATGGCCGTGCACATATATCTTGGATTTTTTCACGAGAGTCTTAAGGACTTACCCATGTCCCGCACTGCGGCCGTATACAGACACTCTCATATAGGTGAGTCCCTACCAGGGATGTGTGTAGAGTCACATCTCGCGATAATTATCGCCTTGGTACTCATTAAGAGCTTAAATGCTCATCCTAACCTCTACATTTAGCACACTCACCATAGGGATGGGTTTAGAGTCAAGCTCTACATAATGTGTGCTTTCATGACCGACTTATTGGTTTGTTATTACCCATTGAACCTCTTTCAAGGGATCGCCTATCGGAGGTTGGGTTACCACCACAAGAAGGTCTAATTTGGGCATAATCCCATCCCCCTCGATGAACTTAGGACTTTAGTCCTACTTAATCCTTTAGTAAGGCAATCGGCAAGATTATTATCTGTTTTTACATGTTGAATGGTTACAATTTCAGTTTTGATATGTTGCTTAATTGATTTCTGTCTTCTTTTTATATGCCTATTTAATTTTGAATTTATTAATTTCTTTTTACAAAATTCAATTGCTGCCCTTGAATCACAATTTATTAATATTGATGGAATAGGTTGAGCAATTAGAGGCATGTCAGATAGCAATTCCTTTAACCATTCAGCTTCGGCACAAGTTGTGTCTAAAGCTATTAATTCAGCTTCCATTGTACTTTTAGCAACAATAGTTTGTTTGGTAGATTGCCATGAAATTGCACTGCCACCTAAAAGAAATACATATCCAGAAGTTGATTTAATATCTAAGGAATCAGATATCCAATTTGCATCCGTAAATCCTTCTAAAACTGATGGGTAACCAGTGAATTTTAAACCATATGTTGCGGTTCCTTTAATATATTTGAATACTCTTTCCAATGCAGTCCAATGTTTTTTACTAGGATTATTTGTGTATCTACTTAATCTAGATATAGCATAAGATATATCAGGTCTTGTTCTGTTTGACAAGTACATTAAAGAGCCAATTATTTGTGCATATTTTTCTTGGTCAATTGGATTATCTTCATTTTTATATAAATGTACATTAGGTTCATATGGTGTACATACAGATGCCGAATTTGAAAAACCAAACTTATCAATTATTGATTGAGTATAATGTGCTTGAGAAAGTAAAATAGAATTAGATGTTCTAATGATTTTCATTCCTAAAATTACATCAGCTTCTCCAAGATCTTTCATATCAAAATTATTTGATAATAATGTTTTTGCTTTATTTATTAATTCTAAATTTGGAGCTAGGATTAAAATATCATCAACGTAAAGGCATAAAATTATATAGCCACATTCTTCTTTTTTATAGTAGACACAATTATCAGATTCATTAATTTGAAAATCATGTGACAACATTGCATTATTAAATTTTTCATGCCATTGTTTAGGAGCCTGTTTTAGTCCATATAAAGATCGAACTAATCTACAAACTTTGTTTTCTTGTCCTTTAACTATATATCCTTCAGGTTGTTGCATATAAATTTCTTCTTCAAGATCACCATGTAAGAAAGCTGTTTTTACATCCATTTGATGTATTAAAAGTTTATGTATAGATGCCAATGCAAGTAGTACTCTAATTGTAGTAATTCTTGCTACTGGTGCATAAGTGTCAAAATAATCTAGACCAGCTTTTTGTGCAAAACCTTGTACTACTAATCTAGCTTTAAATCTTTCTATTGTTCCATCTGTTTTAAGTTTCTTTTTAAAAATCCATTTACACCCCAAAGCTTTAGTGCCTGGAGGTAGGTCTGTTAAGATCCAAGTATTATTTCCTATAATTGATTCAATTTCATTATTAATTGCTTCTTTCCAAAAGAATGCATCTGAAGAGCACATGGCTTCTTCATATGATTTTGGGTTATCTTCAATTAGATATGTTATGAAATCTTCACCTAAATTCTTTTCTATACGTCCTCTTTTGCTTCTTCTAAGTTCTTGATCTGAATTATTATTAGAAGTTGAAACAGATGTGGAAGGATTATCAATTGATATAGAAGATGGGACAGAATTGTTAATTTTAAACGGAAATATATTTTCAAAAAATTCTGCATCTCTTGACTCTATGATTGTATCATTTGAAATGCTATTAATTTCAGATTTAATTACTAAAAATCTATATGTGTTACTGTCCAATGAATATCCAATAAATATTGAGTCTACAGTTTTTGGTCCAATTTTCTTTCTTTTGGGTTCAGGAATTCCAACTTTTGCTAAACAACCCCAGACCCTAAAATAATTAAGTCTAGGAGGATGTCCTTTCCAAATTTCATATGGTGTTTTATTATTATCTTTAAAAGGTACTCTATTTAAAATATAACAAGATGTTAAGAGTGCTTCTCCCCACAAATTTTGTGGTGCTCCTGAACTTATTATCATTGCATTAACCATATCTAATAAAGTTCGATTTTTACGTTCAGCTACACCATTAGATTGAGGTGAATAAGGTGCTGTTACTTCATGAATAATTCCATTATTTTCACAGAAAATTGCTACTTCATTTGATGTATATTCCCCACCTCTATCTGATCTTAATATTTTAATTGATTTTTCTTGCTGATTTTCTACTTCTAATTTGAAAATTGTAAATTTACGAAGAACCTCATCTTTAGTTTTCATGAGATAAGTATAACAAAATCTAGAAAAATCATCTATAAATGTTACAAAATATCTGCTGCCTCCTCGAGTGAAACCTCTATTGGAATCACAAACATCACTGTGTATTAATTCTAGTTTTGTAGTATTTCTAAATTGAACAGATTTAAAAGGTTTCCTTGGCATTTTAGACTGAACACAAATTTCACATTTAGAATTAAGATTTGCTTTAAATTGAGGGATCAAATTAAGATTTGATAAAATTGCAAGTTTTCTAGGATTTATGTGACCCAAGCGTCCATGCCAAATTCCAAAAGGATTAATATTATCTAAAACAATTTCGGAAGGGGAAAAAGAATTTGAAATTGTAGAAACTTCATTAACCAAATGAGAAATAATATTCAATTTAAATAATCCATCTATTACATAACCTTTTCCAATAAAAACATCATTCTTGGAAATTACAACTTTATTTGATTCAAGAACTATTTTATATCCTAATTGCACTAATAAAGATCCACTAATTAAATTTTTTCCAATATCAGGGACATGTTGTACATCACGAAGCACAATAGTTTTTCCAGATGTAAATTTTAATTTGATATCTCCAATGCCCATGACTTTAACAGATGTTCCATTTGCTACCATTACACTTCCTCCACTTGTGATCTGATATGTTGAAAAACAAGATTTATTAGCACATACGTGTGTATTTGCACCACTATCTAACCACCAATCAGAATTTTGATAAGTGAGATTAATTGAGGGATTAAGGGAAACAGACCTAAAAGAAGATCCAGAAGGTTCAGTTTCTATCATTTGCACTTGACTTTTAGTCTGATTGAATTCCTTCTTCTTGTTTGGTTCAAATTTCTTTTTCTTCCGATAATAACAATCTTTTGCCCAGTGGTTGTCTCGACCACAAACATAACAGAACTTGTCATCATCATTCTTCTTCTTCTCATTATTGGGTCCATTAGATTCCTTTGCTTTATTTTTCCATTTTTTATTTCTGTTGAACTTCTTATTATTTTTGAAATTTCCTTTCTGTTTATAATTTTTATTTTTATTTTTATCACCATTTTGAGATTCTGTTAAATTAACTTTAGAAGACATTTTATTCTCTTGCACTTGCCGATGCCTAAATTGGTCTTCAATTCTAATTGATTGAATGACATTTCTCATGGTTAGTTTAGTTTGTGTCTTTCTTAGATCTTGAGCAAAGTTAGACCATGAAGGTGGTAATTTATCTATGAGACATGTTACTTGATAGTTTTCATCTAGTTTAGTTTCTCCACCTCTATGAATTTCTTGAACCATGTTTTGAAACTTGTGATCTGATCATTAATTGGTTCATTATCAACCATCTTATAGTTATGAAAATACGAAATAGTGAATCTAATTATTCCTTCATTATCTTTACTGTATGCATCATCTAAAGCATCCCACAAGTCTTTTGCCTTTTCATATTTTCTATATGTTTCATACAGTTCATCAGAAAGACAACTCAAGATTCTAAAACGACAATGAAACTCAATTTCATCTGCACTTCTAGATGTGCTACCTCTAGTATATGTTATAGTGAAAGGTGGTGTTTTTCCTATTGCAGTTATTAGACCTAGTGTAATTAACCATGCTTCCATTTGTTCTTGCCATCTATTAAATCCTGACCCATTAAACTTTTCTGGTTTAAGCATATGGATATCATCAAGACCCATTTTGAGTAAAGAAGAAATAATGAGATGTGAAATAACTGCAACAGAGCAACACAGAAATTGTTTAGACTAATAAAATTGCAGTTGTCAAAATAATCAGTAAAGTAATTTATGAAAAATTACGAAATGAAGTGCTACCAGTTTAAAGCAATTTATTACGAAATGAAGAATTACTAGTTTACTAGTTTCCAAAACAGAAAGTTACGAAATTATCAAACCTTTTTTTTTATTTTTTATTAACAGAATAGAAATATTTCCAGTAACTAAATACTTTCGTACAAAAATTATATAATTTATTTTTGTAATACAAATATTTCTAGTAACTAGATAGAAACGTACAGAAGTATATGTAATTTTTTTTTTCTTTTATCAAATACTATCCAAATTATAATACGCCTTAGATTGTTGAATCAAACAACAAAGTAATTCAGATAGTAAAGTGGAATGAAATTAAATAAATGAAACGTTGTTACCCAGATCGTGATGAAAATCACTGTCCTAAGGCGTATTCCGTCCCTACCGTGCGAGACGCTGGAATCGCCCCAAGATAATCGGGGTAGATGTCGCTTCTTGAGGCACGTGCTCTGGAAGTGACTGACAATAACTCCACAATATCCAGCCGAGTGATTGAAAAATGTTTGAGACAATGGAATGAATGAAAATTGGGGGAATTAGTGGAGAGCTAGTATCGTATGATTTTCTGATGATTATATGTTAGCAAGGAAAGGTCTCATATATATATAGAATACAATAGCGCAAGTTCTAAGGAACAAATATGGATACCAACGCCATAAATCAAATGAAGATTGTCACCAGCCAATAGATATGTAAATTATTAATTAATAGGAATATTGAATAGAGAAGTTTCAGCCAATCACAAATTCTTTTATGGAATTTTAATCCCTGTACATATCGCTGGCCAAATGGTTAAATAAGGAAGGTAATCTATTAATTGCGCCAGCTCAAAATGAATGTCTCAAATAGAAAGATATTGCAGTAGAAATTTAATGGAAACAAATTGACAAGGTGAAAGTCCATATGACCGTTACAGAGGACAAAATAATTTTTGAGTTTTACTAATTAATCGTAACAACCAAGGTCATGGAATAAGTTCAGATGGGCATTTCTTTGAAGTCCTCTTTTAGCTAATTGTCTTTTAATTTTACGGAGCTGTTAGGGGGTTGCTTCGTGGAAGGGGAGAGGCTATGGAATGCATTCAGATGGACAGCCACAGTCGGCCCATGGGAAGAGAGGCCAGGGCATTATGGGGATGTATGGAATTATTGGAGTGATGACGGTCTCGGCTATTTTGAGTTTCTTCAGGTACATATAGAAAACACATTGGGCTTACATTTCTCGACTCAACCGGTTATCCACTCCTTAAAAGGGTTAGACTTTAGATACTCTTGAAGCCTACTTTTGCACTAAACTGGATAATCTGGCCTGGGCAGGATCTAGTAAACTTAATGTTGCCCTAAAGACCAAACCCAATTCGGGTATTTATTTTATTTACTTTTATGATTTGCTGTAGCTTGCTGAAGATCTTGGTGCTGCTCCAGTGTGGGTTATAAACAATGGTACCTCTTATTTTTTCATTTCTGTTATATAGATGAAGTTTATATGTTGGAGTAAATTTCTTAGAAATATTTTTCTGGTTTGTGTTGTAGGATTCAGCCACCAAGACTCTGTCGATACTGCTAATATAGCATCCTGGGTTAAGGCACGTATTTGAAATTTTTAGGCTGCTATTTATTTTCTAAGACCTTTAGGCTTTAGCCAAGCGATTACACTTTAAATTGGGTACTGTATGCCTTAGAAATTTTGTACTTTTTTTTGCTATATAGGACGCACTGGATAGTATAGAATTTGCAAGGGGAAGTGCTGATTCAACATGGGGCTCAGTTAGGGCTTTAATGGGTCACCCTGAGCCATTTACCTTGGAGTATATGGCTATTGGTAATGAAGACTGTGGCAAGAACAATTATACAGGTTTATTTATTACTTCATTTACTTTCATGGATTATTTTATTAACTTTTATAAATCTATCTCCAAATCTTTTGTAATATTTTCAATTTTCAAACAAGGACCTGCTGTTATTAAGCACACATTAAATGCACTGTTTATCTGATCATTTGTAATTGCCAGTTAATAATTTAATCACTTATATGCAAGAAAAAAATAAAAAAGTAAAAAAAGTCCCTTAAATATCTCATATTAAGTCGAGAAAATAAATGGTAGGAAGTTCACAAAATTTGCTACTTAACAACTAGCACTTTATTTCCTTTAATTTGTGATTGAAGTGAGAGGGTAATAGATATTGGAGCAAGTACAATATCCTCATTGGAAGGTAGGATGGTTTGAGTGTTTTTGTTTCTTATGCCTTGAAAATACCTCCGTTTTTTTTTTTTTTTTTTGAAATATAAGTATATAACACAGAAAAATAAAACTCAAATGCAAAATAAAAATCTTACATAGTTACATATTGTGATATATAATTTTTAGGGGTGTAAAAAATAAAACAATATGCACAGAAGCAATTGTCTTATTTCCTAACAAACCCCTCAGACCCCTTCACTGATACAAGAATGTTGTTTTTCCTGGATGAGGGGAAGTGATATTAATCACATCTAGTGGTCTATTTTGTCATTTGTTTGTTATGTTTTTCATGTAAGAAATTTGAATTGGCATGGAGTCCATAAAAGAGGATTTAGAGTGTATCTGAACCATTACACTAAGCTAACAAAATTATCTCATAGAGTTATGAACATAAGCTGACATGCAGAATAAGCACTTATTATTATTTTTTGTTAAATAGTTTTTTTTAAAACTGTGAGGTAGCTGTATAATTAGTGAATAATTTAGTAGTAGATTGCTTGAAATGTAATAATTACTTTTATTTTTTGGCAGCAAATTACTTCTACTATGCGATAAAGAATGCATATCCAGATATGAACATTATAACAAACTGTGATGCATCGGGTACCACACTGGATCACCCGGCTGATTTCTATGACTTTCATGTAAGTATTTAAACCTAATTTTCATTTAAATATCTGGATACTTGGCAAGTTTCCCATGTGCAACCAGCAGTTATAACACTTGCAGTTAAGATTCAAAATTTTCCCTGGTTGCTTTGAAATAAAATTAACTACAAAAGCAAGGTGCAGTAATGAAATAATTAATTAATTTCTTAAACTTTACTATTGAGTCAACCAAGCTGCTTTAATTGGTAAATCCGAATGTGTAAACCAGCTTTAGTTAAGATTGCTTTGAGACATTGTCAATATTTAACGGAATGCACCTTTTCAATTATGTTTCCCTATAGTTGGGTTCTATTTGCAAATTTCTCAAATAATTCAGGTGTTAAATTCAAAAATGGGTTTGTTAAGATTATACCGTGTATAAAAAAAATATGCAGTGTCATTGCAAGGAACACTATTATTTTAGTCGGTTTATACTAGATACTTTTGTTAACAGACATATGGTACAGCTAGCAGCATTTTTTCCCAGGAAAATTTATTCAGCAGCGCATTAAGATCTGGGCCAAAGGTTAGTTAGACATATGAATGATCATTCAATTTTTTCATATATGGAATAAGTCTAATTTACTTTCATTTTGTTAGGCTTTTGTTAGTGAATATGCTGTGTGGCAAAGTGATGCTGGCAAGGGCACCCTTTTGGCTTCATTAGCGGAGGCTGCTTTTCTGATTGGACTAGAGAAAAATAGGTTTTTTTTTTTTTTTTTTTTTTTTTTTTTTTTTTTTTTTTTCCAACCAAGCTTTCTTATGATTTGGGCATTTGGCACACAGTATATAGTTGGTCAGTTTTATTATTCTATCCCATCTAAAAAAGTAATGACCAAATGAAATTAGTAAATGGTAACTAATTAAATAATTAATCCCTACTACTTATAAAAGCACGTATTCAAGAACTAAATAATTAGGCAAAAGACGTAAACAATTGTTTAATCTATGCATTCCTGACCATTGATCATGTAAATCAATAGCTAGATGTTAACGATAGATATAATTTTACGAGCTCTTTACTTTTAATAAATAGAAAGAAATTTGTCCCTCATTAATTGTGCGCTATGTTTGGAAAGAGAACCAAGGTTTTAAAATGCGATTTGTGCGGTTTAGCGGTTGAGTGATGATTTGTGATAAAGCGATGATAAAACGGTAATAAAACGATTATGCGGTGATAAAACGGTGATAAATGGTCATGCGGAATAGCTAAAAATATAGATATTTAAGTATAATCAGTGATAAAACGAAGCATTTTAAAAGCTTGAAGAGAACACAACACATATGGAAAGTTTTCGTAAGATAATAATATTTTTTTTCATTTTGGAAATAGATCACATATATAAAATTTTCTCATTTATTATTATTTTTAAAACATTTTATTTATTAAAAAATAAATAATTTTATTTATCCACCCAATGTTTGGTAGTAATAAAGTAAACACATGTTGATGCAGTAACACACTTTTTGCTGGTCATAAAGTTGCCTTTATGCATGCATCGTTTGAAGTAATTCATGCATATACTTTGAGGAGAAAATGTAGTAATAAAAATCTAGTAATTAATGCTTGCATATACTTTGATAAATGTTAATGCATGCATCTATAATTTTTGAACAAAAACTAGTAACTAACTTTTCTTGTTTCCCACGCAGTGATATTGTGGGGATGGCAAGCCATGCACCACTCCTTGTAAATGACAATATTGGTCGAAGGTCAATTATGATAGTCATATTTTCAAATCTAACCATGTCATAATGTCATTATAAAATACTTGATTTATTATTATTTTTTTTTTGTTAAAAACTGAAACAGATGGAACCCAGATGTGATAGCATTTAACTCATCTTATGTGTATGGAACGCCGAGTTACTGGATGCAGCGTTACTTTAGGGAATCGAGTGGTGCCATTCTTAACCCTGCTACAGTTCAGTCTGATTTAAGCTCACTTGCTGCATCTGCAATCACATATAAAAGCTCAGATAACTCGAGTTACCTGAAAATAAAGGTGAATATGTAAATAATTCCGTTTGACAAATATAAAAAGGGAGCAAAAAAGAAAAAAAATCCTTATATTGGGTTTCAAAAACTAATTTTCCATGAAGCATTCTCTTTGGATCTATAATGCTCCTTTCTTTGATATAATGCACCTTTGTGATCCAATAAACCTTCACAGTTTTTTGACATTTAGAGAGGGCTTTTTTATTCTTTAAACACTCTTAGTTGGGTCTCTCAATTAGAATCGTTCAATTAAAATTAAAAGAAGACTTACCCCCTTTAGAAACTACTGGACGATAATTCTTATTTCCTTACGCAGGTTGTGAACTTTGGAAGTGATACTGTGAACCTGCAGATCTCTGTGTCTGGATTAGCATCTTCAATGAACGCACTTGATTCATTTACTACTGTTTTGACATCTGATGATTTGATGGACGAGAACTCATTTTCGAACCCTACAAAGGTAAGTTTCTTGCCAATTTTTACTAAAAGAGCCACTTCTATAATATAGCAATTAGCGCCTAACTGAAATTTGTACGGTATTGAAGGTGGTGCCGGTACAAACGGCTTTGACAGATGCGAACACACAAATGGATGTAGTGATCCAGCCACATTCATTCACATCCTTCGACTTAGCACTTGCATAGACAAGTTATGCAGTCGATATGTGAAAAATGATAATAATAAAAATAAGGTATTGAAATGGAATAAGTGCAAAAGGAGACAAAAGCAAAAAGCATAATCCAATAAATGATTTCTAGTCTTGTAAGAAAAGAGAGTCAGTGTATTGTAATACTTGTGTTTTTTATACTTCTTGCTTAGCCTAATAAAAGGCTGCCTGTGTATTTTAATAAAGGTATCTCTGCTTAACGATTGTTGTGTGCTTTTTTTGGGCAGCTCTATACCCATAGAATGTCTCGATGATTGGTGAAAAAAAAAATTGGCCATTCTCTATTCTCTGCTTTTTTTTTTTTTTTTTTTTTTTTTTGTAACTCAAATGTTTTCTAGGTCAAAAAACGGAATGACAATAATATAATTTGAGCCTAGTGCTTTCATAGCTTAGTTAGGTAACATTACATCGTAATTATAGCGTCAATTTAGTAATCTACATCCTCACTGGATTGTTTATTTGTTTTCTGTTGAACAATCCCAACAAAAAAAAAGGAAAAAAAAAGTAGACAATTTAGCTTAAATTTAAATCTAGGTTCGTAAATTAAATGAAAGAAACTCCCTCTAGTGGGTGAGATTAACACTTTTGAGTCAACGAAACTATCTAGGCTAAGACCTCGCATCTATCAATCAGATGCCCTCTCAAGTTCTCAATAAAAGCCCTGCTGTAACTTCCGTTCAAAAATTCATTTTTGATAATATCAGAACTTGATTGAACCAAATCAAGAAATCTACGGGACTGTTTGAATAAAAAATATTTAGAGACTTATTTATCAAAAACTAATAGTTCAGAAGTACATATTTATAGAATATTTAATAACCCAGTTGGACTTCTTGCTTGTCCCAAGTGCTATTGTACCGTGCCAATGAAAGCGAACTTAATAGTAACATCATACAAGCACTCAACTACAAAATGAGAACAAAAAAATGCAGCAGGCAAAACATACATCTAGGATGACAATTGCGAGCATCTTACATAAGACTTCACATAACAGCCAAAAAATGGAATTCTTTTTAAGATACCTGAAGAACAAAACTAGAAGATAACGAATGACAGTTTAACCACAAACCCCAAAAATATACAAAAAAGCCGAAAAATATAATATTCTCTTTGCATCAAGCAATCCAGTCAAGGAACTACATGTGACCGCAAAATCAATGGATAGGTGCAACACAAGCCACTACTCCAACACTGCAGGGTTCAGAATTCCACAAATAAATACACAATGATAGAAAGTCCCCTTTAGTTATTAGTATTCAAATAGAAATTAAAAACTTTTATCTTACCACAGACAAAAGTGGGCCTTGCTTGAATTTGTTATGGAATGCAAATTCAAGTGGCTTTGCATTCTCTCCTGGTCCTCTAATAAACCCTCTGAAGCAATTCAAGAGATAACATTTTGTTAAAATAAATAACAAAGTAAATGATAACGAAGTAAAGATCCATGTACTCACATCAATGACACACTGACTATTGGGGCCCGTCTAACGTCATACACTGCAATTAGACCAGCGTACTTATCATCACCACACTTATATGATAGAGCCAATCTCTCTCCAGAGGAATCCCAAGCCATTTTCTCTATCCCTCCGCTGAAGAAAGGTGGAAAATACAAATCGGTTTCTACTTAATGATTTCAATAACTTCTGAAGTAATATAAAATTATTTTTACAGTTGAAATGTTATACCTGCCAATCAAAGAAGACAGCTCTGGCAGCTCAACTGGTAGCAGCTGTGCATCTGTACAAATGGATCAAGATATCAGGATACAGGCACCCTAACAGACAGACTTGGTATATTACTATTGTCTTTTGCATTTTTTTTTCCTTTTTCTGTGCAAGGAGTCAGGTCCATTGGACAATTGGCACTGGGCATTAGACCAGACAATTAAGTTATATTCAATTGCGAGAGGTGTAACCAAACTAGATCAAAATTCAAAATATCGAAACACATAAAACAATACTGTCATTCTTATGCAAAAAAGACCACCAGTCTAATAATCACAATTTTTATGTAAGAAAAAGAATAGAGCCTTTCACTGTAGTGTGTGTGTTTTTATTTTTTTAATTCAGTTGGCACAAAGACAAAGCTACAAATTTCTATTATTTGGAAAATTTAGTTTTCAATTATTAATGTTGAATAGAAAGTTTAAAGCCAAATGAAACAAACAACCGACATAACTGAACAAAGTAATCAAAAAAAGAAGCAAGATCTTATACTGAAAATAAATCCTCGAGTTCAAAATCTGATAACCAAAACAAATCAACACACTTCTTACATCTACTAAGGTTAATAATTTGCAATTGTCGACATCAAATTAAGTAAAGAACAATCAATTTATTACCCAAGGAAGGAGGCTTTGATGTGAAGTGAATGGAACCTAATGTGGTTGAATTGGAGAATGCAATCAATATGAAACGCCCCTCAGGGTCCCACTCAGCTCCCTGATAGATTACAAAAGTTAAATAATATCCTTATATCACTCTTTCTGATTAAAATAAGCGGCACTAGGATGTATAACAAGCAGCACTAGGATGTATAACATGTCAAATTGGTATTATGTATATAAATAAGCAGTACAAGGATGCATAACAAGTCAAAATTGTATTATGTGAATAACTGATATTAGTATGCATAATACATGCAAGATACTTCAATTAATTGAAAATAGTGCAAAATATAAGCAGGGACCAGTGAGGTTTACAAGATGCATGTCTGAATTTGAATTTCCTTAGAGGTAGTTTGCCAAGTCACCTCTGCTGATAAATTTTATTTCCCACAGAAGGGCTTCAGGGCAATAGGGTATTTGAAGATTAAGACAGTTTACTGAGATTACAATTGTCTACAGAAATAGATATCCAATTACAGAAAGACTAACTTGTACGACACACCATACATCATAATTTCTACAAAAGGCTAAATAATGCACCAACCATATCCAATTACAATTTAACAGTAATATCATTAGAGAAAACAAAGTATATGAAATAGCAACCATTTCCATTTAAACCAAATGTGCTGTGTATGAATAGAACTCACAGTGACATGACCACTAGTTGAAGACCACGGTTCGGATGTCCATGTATTTGTCTCCCAGATATAGAAAGTGCCATCCCTTTCACAAAAATGAAGGAGGGAGAAAAAAATAAATAAATAAACACTAGAATTAAAGGGAGTTACATTTACACAGATTTTCTCCTAAAAATTATTATTAGTATTGAATCAAAACATTCAGTCCATGAGGCATGAATACACATCATAGAATATAATTCAAGTTGCGAGAACATTTCCAATTCAACTACTAAGATCAGGCTGTAAAAGGTTATGTTATTAAACGAGATTTTTGACTGCAAGAAGATGCAGATATCCCAGTAAGAATCATCAACAAATAGAAAAAAAGAAAAAGAAATATAATCAGTCAAACACCACCCAATTTACATTGTATGTGCGTGGTTTTTTGGGGAGTGGGGAAGAGAATTGATGACATACATGTTAGCAGTAAAGAGGTAATCTCCAGTAGGTGACCATCTCAGAAGAGAGATAGATGATCCTAATCCACGTCGAATTGGAGTTCCTTCCCCTGTATAAAAGAGATGTTACTTTAGTTATGTTTATTTAAGATAAAAAGGAAGTACAATAAAGAACAACAGGTTGCAGGGAGAGTGAGGGATATGCATTATACCTTTAGCAACATCCCATATAGTGAAAAAAGGGCTCTCATATGATGCAGATGCTAGGTATGTGTATTTTGTGTTAAGCAAAACAAAATATGGTCGAATATTAAACTTATATACATAATATCATGTGACATAACATAATGTAAGGGTATGTGACATAACATAATGGAAGGGTTGTTCCATCTCTTTTGCTATGTACTTCAAAGGTTCCTTATCACTTCTCTCAATAAGAAATAGGAAAAAAAAAAAAGATTTATCTTACGAGTGGTGTACGGGCAATACTTTCAAAGCAAAAAACTTATTTCTGATTATGCAGGGTACACAAAAATTGTTCCTACTTGCTGTTCTTTTGGAGAAAAATGAAAAGGATATCTCCCATCTGGTTTCCAGCTGAGGGCACTAATTACTTGGTTATAGTCATTTTCTTTTAGCACATCCACCAAGATCATTTTCATGCCGGAGCCTCTGGAAAATGTGCCAATAGATGGTGCATTCCCATGCCTCACCGTTGCCGTGTTGGCAGGGTATGATGCTGACCAAATATAAATCCCACGTCTAAAAAAAAATGTCAGAGCATTAAGATAAGGTAGAGTTTATCAATTCAATTACTACAAATTACAGCAAATATCTCAATAAAACCAGATATCATATTTTACAAAAGATACCAATCTGGTTCTTGTGTACATGTGGACAATAAAATCCTCATATTCAGTATTGCATGTAAAAGCCATGGACAATTTATCTAGTCAGGTAACTGATTTGACCTTTTTGCAATTTTAAGTTAATTTTAAATACTAGTACTAGTATTGTTGGGCTTGGGCACTATTTGCAAATGCCACGAACACAATGTTCTTTTTTGTTCAATCCACATTACATTAATTTGCTATATATATTTTGTTGGCATCCCCGAATGATTTTTCACTAAGGTATCACAACGAACAAACAATTAATCCAGCCGTACATAAGTCCCAGTTGTTACCAAAATCTTTCAACTCGACGCAAGTGGCACTTACTTAGAACCAACTGCAACCATCTTTCCACTATTAGGTCTCCACTCGATACACTTGACATCTCTCTGGCAGTCACTTGTTAAAATGCATACATCTTTTCTATCTGTACAAAAACATGGAACAGAGAAACACTTTCTTTCAAGTAGTTAAATAAAGGGCTCAAATGACCCCAAACATATTCCCTTCACAACTGAATGTAGCATTGCAATACTTAACATATATAAGACACTTAAAAAACAATGCTGTACAATGAGACTCTCACCATAAAAAGTATAACTCAACTGAACTCATTTTGCAAACTTTAACATCAACAAGTAGATAAATGAGGAGCTTGAGGTGATGAAAAGTGAAGGATAATTTAGTCAAAGTTTTGCTTCAGTCAAAATTGCTGCCAACTGTTAGGATCAATTTGCAGTCACCAAATGAAAGGGCTTTTAACTAACCTGAATCCTCATAGTCCCTTACAGTGACTTGATTTGGACCAGAAATAAATGCTAGACAGTGCTTGTGTGGGAACCAGCTAATTTTTTGCGTACTTGGTTGTGCTGCCAATTTCAACTGTCAAGAGTACAAGTGAGAAAAAAGACCATTACACTAATAAATAAATAGATAAATAAATGAACTAACTCACATTATCACTAGAAAATAACAATTTCTTGAAGGAACCAGCAATTATATCCATCAAGCTGGATAAATCGAGATTAGTAGCAGTGTCTGGTACTTCCTGTTCCGCGGTTTGATCATGGTTTGTAGAGAGAAAACCAGGGTCAAAAGGAACAGAACTGAAAACAGTTCCCTGAAATTAGATAAGCCACAAATTAATTAATGATAGTTGAAAGGGAAAACTACATAATTTCTATTTAGCTCTCCTATTATTGAGAAAGCTCAATTAAAAATCCTCAATATAAGAAACTAATAAAAATTTAGAAGCTAACTTACAAGAATTTCACCATAGGCATCCTTGGATTGAACATCGGAGAACTCATTTGCATAAACTACATCAAGCAAAAGGGAGAGACAATAAGACTACTTTTTACAAAAATAGTCTAGCTTTCCATATAAACCCTCCCAAACAGTACTTTGCGTCAACATTTCTGCAGTTAAAACCCAACAACCTTAAACACTTCTATCTATACCAGGTACTATTGCAAAATAGGAATTCCCATTCGAGAAAAATTAATAAATCTGTTGCATTTGGGAGCTATAGAAATTAAAAACAAAATGTCAAACCTTTGGCCGAAATTTAATCAAGGTGTGTGAATAGAAATCTTTTCAAGTGCTAATCGAAAGACGTTATTATTTCAAACTAATCAGCAGAGAACCCAAAACACAGAAAGAAGAAAATAGTCGAATTGGATTATTAGAAAGAGGAATCCGTACCAAATTGGCGATTGATTTCGCAGATGGTGATTTCTCCAGGCTGGGGATAGCTCAGCATTGTGCTACTCTACTTCTTTTCTCTTTACTCCTTCGTTTTTCCCCAATTTTTCTCTCTCCTTTTGTTCGAAATTGAAATTGAAACTACGAGGAAGCTACTACTGAGGTTTATAGGGTTTTGTCTTCACTGACTACGCGGAGTGAAGAGACTAGAGAGCGACAAAATACTAATAAAATCTGATTTCTGTACGAATACATGAATTCTCCGTTTGAGGAAATATATAGCGAGTCGTTAATGGGTCTCAGTTAGTAATATATACGCCGTGGGTAATTACTATCTACCATCCTCCTTATTTCCATCCAACCATCCAAACACCTTCTTTATAACCCAGCGAACTTTCCTCTTTCTTTCTCTATTTTTTTTTATTTTATCCCTTTGGCCAATTGGCCCTGACTCTCTCGTGCCGCATCTCAAAAAAAAACCCTATTTCCCTTCCCACTTCCAAATCTTCATTCCTCAATCCATGGCGACAAGATCGAGCAAGACAGCTCTCTCTCCGACCAATCCGACTCCGTCCCCTTTTTCAACAACCTTAGACCTCCGCGCCAAACCATCTACTTTCCTATAACCGATGATGTCCCATCTCCGCCTATTCCCACCACAAACGGCGCTGCCTCGGTCGCTGCCACCACCGTCCCAGTCCGCATCTACTTCCCTATAACCGACGATGTCCCATCTCCGCCTGTTCTCGCCACCAATTGTGTCGCCTCGGTCGCTGTCAGCCTGTCACCACCGTCCCAGTCTGAGCTAGACAATCTCCTTCGCCTTAATCTGAACCCGAATCCGAAACTGATGCCGAGGAGCCGAGGACATTACAATTGAAGTTACTTTTATCTAAGAGATTGTTGTTCGCATGTGAGGTCAAGTTTAGTTTTGTTTGCAACCGCAGGATAACGGCTGTGAGGTCAAGTTTAGTTCCAATGTCAAGAAATAAAGAAGTCAGATTTTCGAGGCTTAAAAGGTTTTACTCAATTTTGTGCAGTATCATTTTGGAGACACTGGTACCATAATTTTGTGCAGTATCATTTTGGAGACAAATGTTCATTTAGATGAAACAAGGGATATATTTATTGTTGTAATTGTTCAGTTAGTTGTCGATAAGTGATCATCTAATGCAGAAAGTCAGATAAATCAGTTATATATGTTCAGTTTATTGTTGTAAATATTCGTATTGTTAATGTAAATGTTTGCTATGTTTGTTTTATCTGTTCATTTTGTTTTTTTATTTAACCAGTTTAATTGAACACAAAAACTACGAAATTAAATTTCTGCTGCAACTAACTGAACACATAGACACTTTAAGTTCATCCCTTAACGTATTTAACTGAACACAAAACACTAAAATTCTAAATTATTGCTGCATCTAACTGAACACATACATACTTTTAAATAATCCCTTAACGTATTTAACTGAACAGAAAACACTAAAATTTTAAATTATTGGTGTATCTAACTGAACACTTATACACTTTAATTCAACCCTTAAAACATTTAACTGAACCCTTAAATCAACATATTTGATGACGTCAGCACCAAAAAAATTTCGGAAATTGGTCAAAAAATTTTGCTGACGTCAGCACGCGTCTTGCTGACGTCAGCATGCGGAAAAAAAATTTTTTTAGCCTGTTGGATGGCGCTGGTTCAATTGGATGGTATTGGATGGTTTTTTGTTGGATGGTGTATATAATTTCTGGCAGAGATATGCTAGATGGGTTTTGTAACCAGCGCGAAGGCGAGAACGGTTCATCGTCGTCGTCTTACTGGGGGCCCACAAGGTAGTAACTCAGTCTAGGCTTCTTGCTAATCGTCACATGAGCCCTAGGCCCCTAAACCCCTAGACCCACGGTGTTTGGGCCAACTTGTAAAACACTATGGTTTGTTGAATTGAGGCCTCTCCTCTGACTGGGAATTGAAAGGATCGACCATTTTGGGCCGGAGAAAAGATACGGACACAGCATCAGCCATTCTCACGACAGGGAGCCCAATAGCGTTCTGTTAGTTGGATTCTTAACTTTTTTTGGGAATGAAGAGACGGTATAGCCGTATAGATATACAACCTTAAAATATGATCAGCTACATTAGTTTAATATTATTCGTTCACAATAATAATATGATCAGAAGGTTTTTACTCTTTTAATTAAAAATGTAATTCGGTAATTTGATTAGAGAGACCTAATATATATATATATATATAGGGTCCACGTATATGATACACTAAATTTAAATTTTGGATTTGCCCTTATTTTTCCCTTTACCTACTACCAGAACAGGATTTTGATTACAATGTATAGTGATTTTGTGTATAATTCAAAACACACGTGCACACAAGCACACGCTCACTCTTTCTATAATTACACCATTTCATTTTGCCACGTTTTTGTATTGGTCTTAACACATCTTTACTTCAGATTGAAGTGGGATAAATTTAACATAGGAAAATAAGGCTTGCCAGCTAGTGATGGATTTTCTTGGGGCTAAGCAGCTCAGCAGACTTGACACCTCAACATGCATATTTAATTATTTATAGAATTAATTCAATTTATGTCAAAAAAAAGCATTTTTCTTTTTTGCACAACACCGCAACTTACCAGAGGCAAAACAAAAAGCTTTATATTTCTAGTCATCTGACATAATAAACAGAAGTAAAGTAGTGTATACCAACTATTCCTTTTCCTTTGGTTCGGTTCCACCTCTTTTACTAGGAAATTTTACTCAGAAAGTATCTGAAGAAGAGGGGGAGAGAGTGAGAAAGTGAGAAAGAGAAGCAAGTTCAAAGTGAAAAGATAGAGAAGAGACAAGGAGGTAACAGTAGTAGATTCTTATTGCCCATTTTCTATCTTGTTTTCTATTTCTTTTCTGTCTGATTGAATATAATTCTTGGCCATCTAGAAAGGGTTTAGGATTTTTTAAATTTATTTCTCTCTTAATTTTTTTGTTTGTTTTTTCAAAAATTTTGTATTTAGACATCTGCCACTAGCTAAAGCATTGTACTTTCTTTGCTTAATATAAAAAGAGAGTAGCTTGACCCTATTATTTTTTTTTAAAAAATAATTATTAGTCAGCTGGCGCAAAAGCGCTTGCATGTGAAAAAGAATAGTTTGAAAGTAAAGTTTGTCCACAATATGCAAAATGAATTGCAAAATTATACACCTAGTCCCAAATAAAGTAATATATATAAGATTTGCGGGACAGTTGTCCGAAGATTTGATTTATGAATTATCGTATAAAATAGTCTCGTCCAGTAAATTATGGCTGCTTTTAAATGTGCTAATATGGCATCAAAAACTTAGGTGCATATGCTTATATTCAATTGTGCAACCAAACACACCCATAATTATGATCTAAACAATAATTGATTTCTCATGCAACTTCCAAGAATTATGAAAAGAATATATTATGATCTATCGGGCACGGTCATACTGGAGAAAATATAATTTTTTAATGCTATTGAACACGGGTGTTAATACATACTGTCCGTACCTTATTTGATAACAATAGTATGATTTGAAAAAAAAAATTTCCAGATCTCGAAAAAAAAAAGTTTTTTTTCCAGCTTATATGTTAAAGTACGTGTAAGGAGAAAAATTTTATTATCTTGCTGGAAAAGAGTCCGGATAAGAACTATTTCGTACCTTACGCTATAAAAATAATTGGATCAACAAAATCATGGTTGATATTATATAATTAATTATCATTCAGTTAATTTTGATTTATACCATATTTATATTTTGGTGAAATTTATTTATGAAATAATATAGTAATATTTTAAACAATTGGTAATTTATATTTTTGTAAGTAATGTGACAAAAAAAGTACAAAAAAATTGTGTTATATATGTTTCATCATGTTATGTATAAGTTGCGTTTAAGATATAATTGCATATTTGAGAAAGATTCAGACAGTATGAAAAATCCTATTTTTAATTATGAGGACATATTCTATAAATATAATTAGCATGATGGCATCCTATTCTATAATATTCCAAAATTTGGCTCCAGGTGACCAGGTCATTCTCAAATCTCAAGTTCTACACCATTCAAAGTTGTGTCTCAGACTTGAATTGTATTCGGTTTCTAGGTCTTTGAAGTTCGAATTTGATTAATTAATTGTTGGTACAAAACATTGAAGTCCTAGTTCCTTTGAAACTGTAGATGGGCATGATATCCATCTGTTACATTGCTTGAGACGTGGCGCGTTTTCTTATCTCTGACTTTTTTTATTTTTTTAAAGATAAATTGGTGGTCAAGCCTCCGAACTTATTTTTAAATTAAATGTCTACCCAGCCGGGTTTCGAACCATCTCTGACTTTTTTTTTTCTTTTTTTTGTCTAATTTGAGAACTAATGCGTTCCAATCCGATCCCATCTCTCATTCATTACAGTGGTGAAGGGTTTTTAATATCCCGATTTCTCTCCCATTCAACAGGAAAGCACCACAAGAACTAATGCGTACAACAACATTTATTAGTTATTACTGAACAAAAAAGACTCATATCCTTTAATTCTGGTAACAGTACAAAGTAGAATGAATGCAACGCAGATAAAAATTCCATTATTCTGGTAATACTACAAAGTAGTATGAATGCAACGCAGATAAAATTCCACCAGTCTATATGCCAAATTTAAATGCTACATCTGTTTTACATCATTTCAAATTACTAGCAAATTATATGAGAAAAGTTTGACATGGAATTTGGTATCTGAAACTACAGGGGGGAAAAAAGGCCACAAGTGGAAGGTCGGAAACAATTCACTAATTAAAGAGTTGCAGTTGCGCAGTTGGTACTCATGCTACATTGATCTCAACAAACAAGCTTTCATGAACAAATTCTGCTTGAACGCTGTCAAGTGAAGGATAGGACTGAACAAGCATAAATTCCATTGGCTCCTATAAAAGAGATAATTCTAATAGAAAGAAAAGGTACCATTCTAATAGAAAGAAATGGTACCAAGTATGGGGACACTGTTCGAAAATTACGAGGCACGTATGTTGCTGGTTTCTGTAGTCTTCAATATTCTCATTGCTACAACTATGAGCTCTGAAAAGCTAACTGGGCCTGAAAGAGTTACTTTGCATGTAGAAGAAAGCAAGGTATGTTACTCTTTATAATTATGTGTTTATTATTTGTATTAATTAACAATCTAACTTATCTGGATTCTGTAGATCTCAACATTTTATTGAGTGATGTTGTAATATAAAAGATGCAATGAATTAAGTAATAAGGAATACTATCTTTGAAACAAATGTAGTGGAGGATCCTCTGTTTTTTTTTTGTAATGTAATTTGTGCTGATTAGAAGTTTATTTATTTGTACTAATTAAATCATAAATCATGACAAGTTTAATTTTGTGATTTACCTACTAAATGTTTAACAGCCTTATATGAATTGATTTTATTTTTTTGTGATCATGCGCCTTACCATTTATAACTGAGAGCAACTAATTTCCAAGATGCTGCTGAATAAAACTTGCACCAATTCATGCAGGTAACATATGATAACTGAAAGTAATTTTTTTTAAAAAAAAAATGGTGTGAAATTTTAGGTGATGATGGATAATGGCATTCTTCAAGTTACCTTTGCGAAGCCTCAAGGCCGTGTCATCTCCATCAAATACAATGGAATAGAGAATCTATTAAATTACCATGGAGCAGAGAACCAGGGAGGGTACGTGCACTTGCATTGATTCCTTGTGCTTATATATAGTTTTGTAAATGAAATCAGCCATGTTATAATCTTGCATCGTTTTATAGAACAAAAATTGCAATCTAAACCTTGTTCATGTTAATAAGAAGTACCTTTATCAATTTAAATCTTATATAAGCAGACAATTATACCCCAAAAAAATGAGGGGGTGGGGGGGGACTATGGATAATATTGTGTACAGTGATGATAATTTTGAGATAATGTACATTTTTAGGTATTGGGATGTATTTTGGAGCTATCCTGGATCAGGACATGATGCTGTCATGGACACGTAAGTTTGAAAATACTTCAATAGTATAGTAGATGACAACAATTCAGAAGGTTGTATGAAATAATTATGCTTTCATAGTGAATAAATTTGGTGTAACATGTGGTAAGGCATTTGTCCTGGTGATGCTAAGTTGTTAAAAAGGTTTCACGGATTTTATCAGAATGTAATGGATAATTTTTGTAGTCAATTTTATTTATGATAAATTAATAATTCATCCAATAGTTTGTAAGACTAAAAAGCAAAGTCAGTGATTAATAAATATTGACATGTCGAGCAGGTTAGATGGGACTGAGTTTCAGGCTGTCGTAGAAAGGGAAGACCAGGTGGAGATCTCCTTCAAGAGAAACTGGGAACCTTCCCTTCAATACAAATTCTCTTACCTTAATACTGATATCAGGTTAATTTACCTTCCATAGTTTCCACTCAATTTTTTTTTTTCTTTTAAAGGTAGAGATGCTATAACAACATCCAACATGAAACGGAGATAAATATATAGTATGAATGCCATGCTGTTAACAGAAATTGCAGATCTTATGCATTCATTTAATTTACCCATGCTGTTCTTACCTTGCTTACATAAAGAAATAATACACTTTTTTTTTTTCTTCTATAGGTACGTTATGCTTTGTGGTGTTTCGGGATTTTACACATATTCGATACTCGAGCATAATAAAAATTGGCCTCCCTTTGATATTGCTGAGGGCAGGATTGCCGTCAAGCTTGATGATAGGTAAACTTTTAGTATTGTGTCATTTTAAAGTATGTCACAGATTCTAAATGGACATATTATCCAAATTACTTATATCCAAGTACTTGTTGGCAGCCATATGGTTAAAATTTGAGTAATTTAAACACATCCCAAAGTACAGACACACACACACACACAGAAACATAAATCGTTTGTGTTTTTGTGTGTGTGTGTTTGTGTGTGTCTGCAAATAATACGCCAACATGTGTATTATTAAGCTTATTCTTATATGCAATTGGTGTTTCAGATTTCGTTACATGGTGATATCTGATAATAAGCAAAAGGAAATGCCATTTGCAAGCGATAGACAACCGCCTCGAGGTGAGAGATTGGCTTACAAAGAAGCAGTGTTGCTTGTTGACCCAAGTGTGCCAAGTTTAAAAGGAGAGGTAGTTATCTAGTATTAACAAAACAATTATCTTTCTAATAAAGAGGTAGGCCAAAATACAAAATAAAATTAGAGCTGAACACTGCTCGAGTAAACTTTAAATGACTTTAGCTGTTACTAAACTTTATTATTTATTTTTTTTGGAGACTATGTATATTATAATTAATTGAATTGATTTTTTGATCCGTATAGGTGGATGACAAGTACCAGTATTCACTGGACAACAAAGATAACAAGGTTCATGGATGGATTAATAATGATTCGACAACTGGTTTCTGGGTCATAACACCAAGTAACGAGTTTAAAACAGGTGGGCCATTCAAACAGGATCTCACCTCCCATACAGGACCCACTTCCCTTGCGGTACAGTATTGTAGTTATTTATTGAACATTTCAATTTCAAGTCCATCAGTGATCCGTCTGTGCACTGTGTCACTGCCAACCTGGTAGAATGGCTGACCTGCACAATAGAAAGTCAGCAGGTAACCAATTAAGGTTCAATTGAGAAGTACAACAGGGCAAAGACACGGCCAAAAAAATGTACGAAAAAGAAAAGATGAGACAAACAAACAATGTGTACTAAACTGCAGAAAAATTGCTGCATTGTAATTTTGATGGGCAAAATAATGGGGGAAAGGCATCAGCATAAGTATAAATTTTTAAAGAGAATCAATTAAACAATTCTTTATGCAAATGTATATTCATATTTACTTGTAGATGATTATTGGAGACCACTATGTTGGTGACAACATACACTTCAGACTACAAGCTGGAGAATACTGGAAAAAAACCTTGGGTCCTATTTTCTTCTACTTAAATTCAAATCTATATCAAAGTCAAAGTGAAATTCAGAGAGGTCCTGCACGTAATCAACTATGGGAGGATGCCAAAACACAGGTATGTGCTTCTGCGAAATTTACTTTTAAATATCATAAAATTGAGAAAATTACCAAATTGCCCCTGCTGCCTATTAATTTCTATATGTTTAACTATTAATAGATGCAAAAGGAGGTTAACAGCTGGCCTTATAACTTCCTTGCTTCAGAGGATTACTTAAAATCACATCAAAGAGGTTCAGTTACTGGAAGATTACTAATTTATGACAGGTACATAGTTTTCTGCATGGAATATTATATTGTAAAAGGTAGAAAAGAAAACAAAATAACTAAAAGCATTGGCATCTATGTGACAATGTTTTCTGTTATGATCGTAACTGACAGTTTTTTTTTCTGCTACTATAAATTATAGGTACGGCAGCAAAAATGATAAGCCAATTGATTTTTCCTATGTTGGATTGGCGTTGCCTGGTCAACCTGGTTCATGGCAGGGAGAATGCAAGGTACCACTTTTCATCATAAGTAAAGCAAACAACAACGATGTTAAGTAATAATTGCATTGATAATATTATAACAATAATAATAATAAAAGCTAATACAAATTATGATGGTACCAACAATGATAATAATATCAGTATTAGACTATTAGTAAACACAAATTAGACCAACATTTCGTAAAAAGTGGTAATCAACTAGCGCAAGTTTTCCTAATTTGAACAAATTATGCTTTACCCAGGCCAAATATATGATTTTTTATTTATTTTATACATTTTTAACTTCAATTTTCTTTCTGTGAAAAATTTTTAGTATTTGCCTCTGGAAATACAGTTTCATATAGGAATGAATAACCAATTACGAGATTCTGGCAATTTTATTTTGCTTGATTAGGGATACCAATTCTGGACGAGAGCTGATGCAGATGGAAATTTCGTCATAAGAAACATAATCCCAGGAAATTACAACTTGTATGCATGGGTCCCAGGATTTGTTGGGGATTTCATGCATAATGTTACAATAACCATCTCAGCCGGTAAAATTTTCAATATTCATCTCAGCCGCTAAAATTTTCAAACGCTTCTTTGCTTACAGTATTAAAGTTATAGTAAGTCGAAGTGTATATTATCATTTAAACAATAATGCCCACATTATGATATAGGAAGTTGGTCTCACACTCTTGGAGAGTAGGAGTAGTTCAAAAAAAATTGAACTGATGAAAGATTTGGTACACCAAGGATTCCCAATTTTGGTGCTAGTCATTCTGGTGTTTAACAATTTACTTTGGAAGTTGGAGCTAAAGAAGACTTGGATTACTCCATTATTTTCTGACTGTTGAATTGAAATTGTTAACTTCAGGTTGTGGAGTTAATCTAGGAGCACTCATTTTTGAACCGCCAAGAGTAGGACCCACATTGTGGGAAATTGGCATCCCTGACAGAACTGCAGCCGAGTTCTTCATTCCAGACCCATATAACAGATATCCGAACAAGCTTTACACAAAAACTGAGAAGTTAGTTTCCTATTATTAAAAGCTAAAAGATTTTTTAATTGAAGTTTTCTTTTCCTTCTGAAAAGCTTGAGAAATTCAAGCTTATGCTTCCAAATGCTCATAGCTTCCCGCCTCTAATATTCATGTTATTTTACTTTGGTTTTGTTTAATTCTTTCAGGTACAGACAGTATGGTCTCTGGGACCGGTACACGGACTTCTACCCGACAGATGACCTAATTTATGTGGTTGGTACCAGTGATTATAAAAAGGATTGGTTTTTTGCGCATGTCCCAAGGTATTATCAAGCTTTAAGCCCACATAAACATTACGAATTAAACCAACAAAATTCGTTTGATTAAAGATTCTGAGGACTCATCAAAAGATTTTAAAATTTTATGACATCTCTCCTACCATATTTGACAGAAAAGACAATTTTATTTTAAATAAATGTGCCAGACTTGGTACTATCCCTTCTATTATTAAATATGCAGTTCTTGTTTGTGTTGACAATCTCAAACCTATATAAATTGTAAATGTAAATTTCAAAACAAGTCTTCAATTTTTGCAGTCACTTTTCATAAATGACATAGCAAACAAAAATTCAATTGATATGTTTATATTATCTTCTCTTCTCTTTTGTAGGAAAGTCGGAAACGAATATCATCCAACAACATGGCAGATAAAATTTAAAATCTCCTCCATACCAAAAAACAGCTCATACGTGTTATGTATCGCTCTCGCAGCAGCTCACATGGCAAGATTAGAGGTTCTTCTATTTTTATTATGAATTGAAAATTTTCCATACATATGTACTTTTCGGTACCAAATATAATTTCTCTTGTTTTTGTTACCAAATATAATCAGTTAATTCCACGAGAAACCATTCTCACTTAATACATTTTTGTTACCAGGTTCGAGTCAATAAGCCCCTTGGAGAAGCTCTTTTTAACACATATCTTTTCGGCGATGGGAATGCAATTGCACGACATGGAATTCATGGCTTTCAGCGGCAGTATCAAGTGCCGATAGATGGAGCATTGCTGGTCGAAGGGGAGAACACGATATATCTTACACAGTCGAAAGGAGACTTTATGTTCAGTGGTATTATGTATGATTACATCCGATTTGAGGGTCCTTGTGGTGCAAAAACACCAAGGAAGTTACTCTTGAAATTTAATTAGAATCGGACAGTGTAGCGAATAGATGTAGCAGTAGACAGAATAAAATTAATAAAATTTTTGACAAAAACCAATGTTTGAATGACGAAATAGCAAGTCCGTAATCATTTTTCATATCAGATAAAGAGAATGAATAGCGGATATTTAACAGGCACCATCGGTCCGTAGTAATAAAATTTTATACTAAATTAGATCAGTTAATTGCAAAATATTAAAATTTAGGTAAAATCGGATATTAATCCCTCAAATTACATTGGAATATTTAACGGGCACCATTGCATTATGCAGCCAGGCACCCGAAAACATCTAATCACAATGAGTCAAAATAGTCAACTTGCGGGACTTTGGCAGTATTGAATGGCTCAAACTTTGGCAGTTAATAAACGAATCAGGAAACACAATACAATGGAATATTAAATATTTAATGGGCACCATTGGCCACTGCGTTGCACGCATGATGCACGTGCACCCCAAAAAGGTCCAATTACAATGAGTCAAAATAGTCAACTTGCACTTGCGGGACTTTGGCAGTATTGAATGGCTCTAACTTTCTGTGGCAGCTCCCTACACGCAATCTCGTGTCCTTTCTTTTCTGAATAGATTTAGATATATATAGGTGTTATATGAATCGCGAATACTACTGTGATAATTGTGATACCTTGAATTTCAATTGTTTTTTAATTTATTTTTAATATAAAATTAGGTGCACTAGCTTGGTTTTAATTTGAGTAATTTCTTTGCATGAAATTAAATTTTAAAAATTATATTTTTTTGAAAATATTATTTAATGGATTTGTTAAGTGAATAATTAGATTATGATTATCATAAAAAAAAATTAATTACTAAGCATCATTTCATTGCATGACTTAAGTTAATTGGATTTTCTTTCAAATGTTGTTTGTTGGGTGCATCTTGAGAGTTGCATAGCATAACTCTTTTAGGATGAGAAAAAAAAAAAAGAAATCCCAAACCCATCCCACCCCATGCGCCAACAGTGGAGAAAATTCTCCTTTCTTCTCTCTCTTGCGCAGCCCACTGTCCATCTCTCTCTCTTTTTTGTTCCATTTCAAGAAACACAAAAGAAAATCACTCCAAATAAATAGAAAAAAATCTAGAAAAATTCGGAAAAAAATAGAAAATGGTGAGATTAAGTGTAGATCTATGCACGCAAGCTTTCTATTTTAAAAAAATAAGGCATATTCATGTAAGTTTCTATTTTCTCTATTTATTTCGGATTTTTGAGATGCATGGTTGAAAAAAAGTTGTAAAATGTGATAAGTTTGTAAATATAGTGCTAAATAGTGAGGTTTTCTATTTCTCTTGAATTTATTTTGTTATTTTCGGATTTTTGAAGAAATATTCCGAATTTGGATGAAAACAAGAGTTGATGTTGGTTTTCTAGTTATTTTAAGCTTGTGTATAGTTGTTATTGCTAGGAAATAGTTTTTCTTTATTTAAAATGAGTTTTAAAACTAAATTGAGCTTGAGTAAGTATTTTATACGAATTTACACTTTCATTAGGTATTTTGGTTAAATACTTATGGTATTTTAGTAAGAACACTTGTCATTTTGTAGAATCTAGAGTTATATGAGTTTTACAAAAGTATTGGCTTTTAGAGAAAATTTTTAGCAAGGGGATTTTTGCATAGTGGCATAATGTTGCATTTTCATTGTATTCTTGTATTAAAACAGTTTTGCATTCATAACCTCATTTTTGTACTTTTTGGACAGCAAAGATATATGTTTAATTTCATGGGTTTTATCGTGATAAATGAGTTATAATGACTTGTTTAGTATTATTAGATGTTAGGTTAATTTGTAGGAATACTTTATACACATTTAACTCTTAATTTTGCAAATTAGTTTAAAGTTATGTGAAAAACTATAAAACATTTAAATCTGTAATTTTTACTCTTATTGTGTATTTAAAAGGGTTTAATTTAGGAGTTTTGCTTATTTTATGGATTTAGGAGACGAGTGGATTAGTGCGGGTGACGCCAGTGCTTTGAGGTCACTTTAGTAAGGTTTCTTTCTTGAGTAGTTCAGGTGCGGATTCACATGAACTCAAAACTTTTATTTAGTAGGAATTATTTACTTATTATGCATGTTGATTCGTTGATGATTTCATAACTACCATATGACATTTGCATTTGGAATTGTTACCTATTATTATTATTATGACTTGAATTAATTGTATATACTGGAATGGAATTGCTTGCATGTTGTATGGTATACGGATTGTGAAATGAAAGTATTGGATTGAGTATTGATTATGTTTACTACTTGTACGGTTGGCCAGTTTCACGAAACATCGTGCGGATGCCGGCTAGCTACCGATGCACGCTATGTAGTCAGCGCTGATACATGGGACTCAGATACCCGAGCTAGACGGGGTATGAGGGGAGTGATTCTGGAATGTCAAGTAGGATATTTTGATATCGTCTTTGGATCACTTATTTATGGATTGCATATGATGGACTTGTCTTGGATTGGGTTCTGATCCTCGTTTGTGGAGAGGGACTGGTTCTGATCCCTATTTATTGGGAGGAACTGATTGACATGAAATGACTTGATTGAGATATCAACCAGACTTAGATGCATTAGTTTGGACCAAATAATATTGCTGACTTTTGTAAACACTTATTATGTTGAGATCTGTTCTATTTAGACTTGCTTGTCGGCATTGCATTATAATTAGGCATGATTATATATTGTATCTATTTGTTATTACTTGCTCATTTCTATTTACGTGTATTTAATTCCAAACATGAAAGTAGAGTGTTCATGTGCTGGAATTGAATACCGCACTGAAAAATTCTTTTTCTCACTACGCTTTGCGTGTTTCCACGATGGTTGTGGGTTCCAGGTACTGAAGAATCGAAGCAAGGAAGTGAGCCTAGAAAAAGTCCAGCTATTGTGCCATGTGGTGGGAGTTCAATATTCTTTTTACTTAGGCTAAATGTGACATTATTAATGCACTCTCAAAATTTTCACATTTAGTTGAGTATCCATTTGTATATTTTGGATTTTATGATTTATATTTGGTATTAATTATGGCACTATATCAATTATGTTATTGGAATGCATATTTTGTTTACCGCCTTGTGTATATTTTAGGATAAATATGCACGGCGGGCTGTGCTAGTCCCGGGTTTGGGGTGTCACAATAATAAAAAAAACTTGAGCTACATTCTTCATTGATGGCGTTGATATATGGTAGATCAAAGAAAACGAACCATTATGGTATTTATAATTAAGGAATTTTCTGTTATTTCATTATTTGTATTTTATGGGTTAGTTTCATCTAAATAATATATATACATATATGTGTTATGTATCTGTTGTGAATATTTGAGCGGATTTAAATTATTTGGCAATTATAGTACTCGGATTTTCAGTTCATATATAAATATTTTTTTTATCATATATTTTTTTCTTAATTAAATAATTGTTAAGCGAATTCTCCCGTTAAACATAACTTTATAAAAATAATTATTTATTTCTATATATACAATAATTGGATTTATAATTATATGTAAATTCTTTTTGACAGTTACATAATGGTATCATGGGATGTCTAACTCGCTATCCGTGGTAATGCCACCCATTTTTCATCGGGTTATTTTACAAGATCCAAAATTCAAATGGTAAATCCAAACCGTTCAAATTATTCACTATATTGAAATACCCTTGGAGACCAAATTTTACATTTTTTAGAATTTTTTTGCTATTTATTATGATATTTTCAAAAAACGTTATAATTAGAGTATTCAACCCCTCCAATTTGAAAATATCGTAATAAATAGCAAAAAAACTCGAAAAAATGTAAAATTTGGTCTCCAAGGGTATTTCAATATGGTGATCAACTTGAACGGTTTGGATTGCCCATTTGAATTTTGGATCTCAAAAAATGAGTAAATAGAAAATGAGTGGCACGTGCCACGAATAGCACATTAGCCATCCTATATATATATATATCCTAGGAGACCAAATTTTACATTTTTTTCGAATTTTTTTGCTATGTATTTTGATATTTGTCAAAGTGGACGGCCTGAAATATAATGATTTTTGAAAATATCAAAATAAATAGCAAAAAAATTCGAAAAAAATGTAAAATTTGGTCTCCTAGCGTATTTCAATATGATGATCAACTTGAACGGTTTGGATTGGCCATTTGGATTTTGGATCATGAAAAACGAGTATATAGAAAATGGATGGCACGTGTCACGAATAGCACATTAGCCATCCTCTATATATTGACAGGTTTGGCAACAGCTGTCAAGTGTCAACAGAGAAAGAAAAACAAGAAATCAGACAACAGAGGAGCTAAAACTAGAAAAATAAAAGCACTGTACTGCTGTGTAAAGCCTATAGCTCTCAGCAAGAGATCCGCCTCATATGAGTGCATAATTTTGAACGTTGAAATTTATTTGATAAGTGAATTATTAATGCATTTAGCAAATTAACCGATCATAAAACCTCTTTTAACTTTTAAATGTTTAGTTATCCTCCGAATTGTTGGTGCAACAAAAAAAGATGAACCTTACAAAATGTACAAAATATTTTTTTATAAATACATAAGAAAAATAAAAGGAAGGTACAACATGTCAAAAATCTTAACTTCCTTTTCCGTTTTCCAATACATCTCCTTTGTAACCTCCTTCCTGATGTATCTAGCACACAGATGACTATTAATTAATCATGCAATGGTATTTTGGGAAAATCAGGTGTTTTTCTTCAACAGATATTTACCGTGTTATTGCTGTATATAGCGCAGAAAAATAAAATAGATCATTTCCCCTGTTTGCATAAGTTAAGAGTGGGAGAAAAACAGAGTCAGGTTCATCTACTTGAAAGAGAAAAAGAAGAGCACTGTGTATCCATCAACAATGGTGTTAATTGAAGACCTTTAAGGTGCTTGAAGGAAGTTATTTGCAACAATCGTATGTATTTTGGCAATTCCTCTGTGCGTCAAGGTATGTTGCTTAAAATGTATGTTATTTACTTATAAAATCTAAAAAAAGAAAATGCATATTTATCTCCTTGATTAGTTTCTTTAAAATTAGAGACCAAGAGTTGTAGTTTTCGGCTGAGTATTGACTAGCACAAGAGGCAGTGAATTTCTTTGTGAATTTGGTTTCGTTTGTGAATTTGTGAAAAAAAGGTGGTCTGAAGGATCAAATTCAAATAGGCGAAACCAACCAAGTCCTCCTGTGATCCACTATCAAGAGGTCCAAAAGTCTTGTTGTGTTCTATTCGGTATTCAATATAATTTGCTATAGTTCCGCCATGTATAGCTCCAAGCCTCCAAATGTAATCGTTTGCAGGCCGACAAATCAGTTATAGTAAATGATGTATTTCAATATTTTTTTCTTCGCATAATTATTAAAGCAAACTAAAATTAAAGGACGAGTGTGATACTTCTATAACCAGTGGAGCATTGTTAGAAATTTGATCTTCAATTTCATGATATTTAATTTGTTCCTGATGATTTCGTTGTTTAATTTCATTGGCAAGGAAAGATATTGTAACATTTAAACTATTTTCTTACCCTTTATAGTCCTTTAAATATTTTACTATATTTTTTGTTATTATAGTTTCTATTGTAAACTAACTAGAGTAATTATTTGTGCATCTTTTTTTTATAAATCGAAATCAATAAATATAAATGTTGAGTACAGACGAAGCTGTCAGAATTTATTTTGTGCTGTCCTAAGATATTACTAGCAAATATGTTATGAAAAATGCATCTTGATTTCTATATATTATTTGTCAAATGAATATTATTGTTTTTCTTTTTTACTTTTACTTCCGAAACTATTAAAATACATCCACCAGTAATATTAATCGGGAATAAATTTGAAGGCTCCGCCAGTTTCTGTCAAAAAACAATATTTGTTTCTTTCAAGTTTCAACTTGGTTCGTAAATTAGATAAGTAGCAAAGTGTCCTAAATTTTGGAAAGTACAATACATAGTCAAAGTCGTAATTCCTTTTGGAAAATTATGTAGAAAATTGACTTGGATTTTTAAGGATCGTACCGATCAACAAGGTAAATAGTGAAATACATGTCATCATGACCAAAATGATTACATCGTTATATCTGATTGCTCAGTAACGACTAACGAAATATTAATTGTAATTAAGTAGGCACTATATGATTCATTGGTTAAAAAAAAAAAAAAAACATTTTTCCTTTATTAAAATCGGTCAGCTAGAGACCGAAGAGAACTAGGAAGTTGGTCTTTTTATTTCTGTTGCACCAAACAAGAAGAGGAAGCCTAAATTTATTTTTCTTTTTAAAAGGAAGAAGAGCACTAGACTTGATTATAATGTTTTTTTTTTAATATCATAATAAATAAATAAAAACTCGAAAAAAATATAAATTTTGGTCTCTAGGGTATTTCAATATGGTGAACAACTTGAAAGATTTGGGTGGTACGTGCCATTGATGACAAGTTAGCCTTTCGTTATGTATATATATCTATATATATAATCCGAATTTGAATTTTTTTTTTTTTCTGATGAGAACCTGATTTTCTCTCTCTCTGTAGTCAAAGAGTCAAATGGAAGAATTTGTCAAAGATTAAAAATAAACAAAAAGAAAGCACGATAATTTTCAAATCCTTTCTGTTATGGAAAGGATTAGGCGACGCAGCACAATAATTTTCAACTCCTTATAGCCCAAAGAGGTATTTCAAGCAAATACCAAATACGAGGTACAAAGTCTACTCTTTGTTAGGCCCAGTTGAAAACATTGAAGGCCTAGTTCCTTTTTCTGTTGAAACTGTATTAAAGCCTAAATGGCAACATGTTTCCAACATGGGCACGTACACGTCTCTCTTACGTAATATGATAAATGGAGGCTGGAGCACGCATCTTCTCTCTCTTTCTTTTCCTTTATTTTTAAAAAATATAAAAATACCGTTGTATTTTATGTCTAGAATTTACAAAGTATTATGATTATGTGGCGAATAAGGAATATACCAGCATAAGTCATGCCAAAATTAATGCTAATTCAGTTGAATATCATACAAAATTACGTACTTTGACTGAAGAAGCTAATTTGACATGGAACTAGTTATCTAATTGCAGAAGAAAACGGTCAGAAGTGGAAGTTTGGTCACTAAACTGTCAAAGGTGTGCAAGTTGTTATAAAGCTAGAGTGATCTACTCAACAAACAAGCTTGAATAAAGTCAGAGAAATTAACTAACAAAGGAAAACTTCCTGATTGCGGCTAACTGGAAGGTTGTTTTCTTCTGAACAACCATTCCATTAATTGGCTTTTGTAGAAGGACTTGATACAAGTGAGCGGCGAAGAAAAACAAAGACACAAGTATATGTGGGGATGTTGTTGAAACGCTGTCAGCTGATGCCTATGTTGTTTGTATCAATAATCTTCATTTTTATTGCTACTGTAAGCTCTCAGGCACAGAGTGGGTCTCAGTCTCAGAGAGTTCGCTTGCATGTACAAGATGACCAGGTATTTTTATCTTATACGGACATTTGGGCCAATATTTAACAGTATTCTAATTTAAATACTTCAGCAATTCTCACCTCTACATTTTATTAACAAGTGTGTCATTTACTCATTTTAAAGGAGAAAAAGATTAGGAGCAAAATATTTATCTCATTTATATGAACTATGCTCCATATGCATATATGCATGCACGAATACACATATATAGATACATAATTATGTGTATTGTATAACAAATTAATCAATTATGCACTAACATCCTCTCTTGCAATTTATACTAACTAATAGTATAATTGCACCATATAGATTTTCTTTTATGAGCTTCCTGCTAAATTAAAAGTTTGACAGATTTTTTTAACATACCAAAACTTGATTTAATATTGGTCATATCATAAGCCATTACATCATATTCTATAAGCTGAATAAAATTGCACCAAGTTGTAAAGTGATTAAAACTAATATATTTTTAAGAAAAATGCTACTTTTGCAGGTGGTGATGGATAATGGCATCCTTCGAGTTACTTTTTCGAAACCCCAAGGCCACATCAAATTCATCAAGTACAACGGAATAGATAATTTGCTTGATTACACTCATAGAGAGAGCAACTTAGGAGGGTATATGTGCATTTATTATCTATACTCAAAAGTCTCAAATTCTATATGTAAAGTTAGGAGGGTATATGTGCTTGATTATACTCATAGAGAGAGCAACTTAGGAGGGTATATGTGCGCATTTATTATCTATACTCAAAAGTCTCAAATTCTATATGTGAAGTTTAGTAAAGGAAATCAGGAACATTTTGTCTTGCAAGCGTGCACCTTTCTGCTTCCATAGAACATTTAATTGTTCCAAAATATTCCAAAGTTATTTTATGTTAACTTCAATGCTGTTTTTCTTTTCTTTCTGAAGAAAAATGAAGTTTCTTTTGTGGAAGATGGGATAGCAATACTTCTTCTTGTCTTTATCATTAATGTGCTCTAAATTAAATTATTAGAAAGACAGACAATTATATATACCGGGGAAAAATGGTGAGTGTCGATGGGAAGTAGAGGAGGTTACATGAAAGAAGTACTTTGTGAGTTCTGGATGGAGTTGAATTTATGTCAAAATGTGATGCATGACTAATGGGCATTTTGAATGCATATCTTAGGTACTGGGACGTAGATTGGAATTATCCTGGATCCAACAATGCAGCTGTAAGGGACATGTAAGTACATTTGTCAATTATTTTTTTGCTTCAACTTTTTTTACCCTCACAATAATGCAAGCTTGTAAAAAAAAAATTGGATTTTCTAGCTTATTGGTTATAGTTATTTTATTTTATTTTATTTTATTTATTATTATTTTTAATATTTGGTTATTGTTAGGTTATCCAAAGGGTTTCTTCTCTGTTGTGAGAATATAAATATATAATTCTTTTTTTTTTCTTAAGAGTACAATAACTCATCCAATTAATATTATCCAGCACTACAAAGAAAAGTCACCAATCATTAATGTTTGTCATGTTGAGTAGGTTAAAAGGAACAGAGTTTAAGGCAATTGTGCAAACAGACGACCAGGTAGAGATCTCCTTCAAGAGACGCTGGGATGTATCACTTCGACATAAATTGGCTTACATCAGTACCGATATTAGGTTAATTACTTTATGCTGATTTGCATAATTTCTTTTTTGTTGGTATAGATGCATTTACTACATCTGATAACATGATACAATTATATCCATATATTGTAAATTCCTTGGTCTAGCAAATTGCACAGACGGTTCCATGAAGTATTAAAGTTCTGTTCTTCTAGGTACATTATGCTGAGAGGAGTTTCGGGGTTGTACACATATTCCGTATTGGAGCATGAAAATGGTTGGCCTGCCTTCGATATTGCAGAGGCCAGGCTTGCCTTCAAGCTTAACAGTGACAGGTAAATTTTTCCATTGGATTCCTTTTTAAAAATTCGATATATCTAACATGCATGCATATTTTAGCTGCTCGATGGAAGAAAGAACTGTTATTAATATTCGAAATATGTACCTTGGCATGTAATGTAAATTATGTAATGGCCTGTTGGTACTTGCTGGCACCAAAATATCATGGAGGAATGCAGTAATTAATAACAGCTAGCATGCAGTATTGTAGCATAATTAAAGCTTGTTCTAACTTCCAATTATTTACATTTCAGATTTCACTACATGGTGATATCTGATATTAGGCAAAAAGAAATGCCCTCTGATAGAGACAGAGAACCACCTCGGGGTGTGGAATTGGCTTACAAAGAGGCCGCGCTGCTAGTTGACCCGAGCGAACCTGAATTAAAAGGAGAGGTAATTACCAATTATTAACAAGTAGTCATTTCCCATAATGACCGAATGATAACTAATCACATGTTATGATAATGTTCAACACAAGGCCCCAAAATTTAAATAAGAAACAAACAGGTATATCATGAGATAAACCTATTTTTTTGTTAATTAATTTTTTTATTTATCTACTCATTAATAAAGTTATTGTAATCGGTGTTGTTGTTTGAGTCGGAAATTTTTATCTGTGTAGGTAGATGACAAATACCAATATTCACTAGATAACAAGGATAACAAGGTTCATGGATGGATTAGCGACAATCCGTCAACAGGTTTCTGGATCATTACACCGAGCAATGAGTTCAAGACCGGTGGACCCCTCAAACAGGATCTTACCTCCCATACAGGCCCCACTTCCCTTGCTGTGAGCAAATTGACTCTGATCTTGTACTTGTTTGAAAAAAAATAAATTTAAAGAAAATTAAGATGTTTCGTTTACAGCAAATATATTTTCTCAATGTGTATATATCTACAGATGTTTATAGGAGATCACTATGTTGGTAAAGACATACACTTCAATCTACAAGATGGAGAGTACTGGAAGAAAACCTTGGGTCCTGTTTTTATATACTTAAATTCAAATTCAAATCAAAATCATACTGGTAGTGCACGTGATCTTCTATGGCAGGATGCCAAAGCGCAGGTAAACACTTCATTAATGTCAGCATTTATTTATTACAAAACAGAGAAAATTTAAAAATAACTTTTGCATGCAATTTTTTTATATAATAATAACAGATGCAAAAGGAGGTCGACAGCTGGCCGTATAACTTCCCTGCTTCAGTGGAATTCTTGAAATCAAATCAAAGAGGCTCAGTCATTGGAAGATTCTTAATTTTTGACAGGTAATTCTTTATTTTTCTTGTTGGATAGAGCTTAGAAAGGTAATAAAGATAAAAATTCAAGCCAAAATAACATTAATGATAAGAAGTGACAAACAAAATTTTTACAGGTACAGTAACATAAGTGATAAGCTGACTGATGTTCCTTACGTGGGATTGGCCTTACCTGGGCAGCTTGGATCCTGGCAAGCAGAATGCAAGGTAATTAATATTTTTCACCATTTTTTAGAAAGGTATTTCTAATTTTATAAAATGTTTATTTTTCTTATAAATTAAACAAAAATGTGACTACTTGCACTAATGTTCCTTCACACATATTGCACTCGCACCAAGAAAATTATTATCAATTTTCTAGTGCTGAATCGTGATTTTATAAAATTTTATTTTCTATGTCGATAATTTCCGTACTTAATTATTTTTCTTGTGGACCATGGTATATATATCAGATATTTTTCCGCACATAGTTTGTTGCAATTTTTTCTTTTTTTTTTCAGGGCTACCAATTTTGGACGAGAACTGATACAAATGGTTATTTCACCATAAACAATATAATACCAGGAAATTACAGCTTATATGCATGGGCCCCAGGAGTTGTTGGTGATTTTATGCATAATGTCACAATACCTGTCTCAGCTGGTAATTTTTTTGTTCTCATTTCTATATTATTTTAAATCTGTAGACATCATACATTAGTACCTAATTAGACCTGCAGGAGAGTTGACCTCAATTAGAGTTATTCCAACAAGTCAACTTACTAATTTGGTATCCACCCATAGATATTCCATGATACTACTACTTAGTACCAATACTACCTGTATCTACATGGAAATACGTTTCATATTTTATTTTAAAGTGTCTTTTAATATTTTTTTCTTTTAATTTCAAATTTAATGCAATTAGGTTCCAAATTTGATGTTGGCGTGCTCGCATTCCAACCTCCAAGAGCAGGACCCACATTGTGGGAGATTGGAGTCCCTGATAGAAGTGCAGCTGAGTTCTTCATTCCAGACCCAGATCCAAAATATATAAACAATCTGTACATGAACGTTGAGAAGTTAGTCTCCTCTTACCCAAGTTAATTGAAACTTTATATGGAATTCCTAAGTATGCTCGGAAAATAAAAATTTACAAACGTGCACTTAAGAAGCATTATATATCAAATTATATATACTACTGTCCTTATTGAACAAGATGCTTTGCTTATTTGTTGGTAAGATGTTCTCGTCTACTCTTGCACATTCCTCTTAGGAAGGATGTATGATTTAACACTCCTTAAACTTTAAATGTAATGCCATAATTATTTCCCTTTTCTAAAATGTGTTGTCAATAACTATTCCGTTTTATTATCCCCTTAACTAATTTTTTTTTTCTTTCTCTTTTCACAAATCTCAGGTACAGACAGTATGGCCTCTGGCAGAGGTACACAGATTTGTACCCAAAGGACGACCTAGTTTATAAAGTTGGTATCAGTGATTACAAAAAGGATTGGTTCTTTGCCCAAGTAACAAGGTATTATGCATCATAAGGCCTGAATAATTTATCTTTAGATATAAAATGGAGAATTATTGATTGATTAAACAAACATCTTGATAACCATCAAGACAGTACCCCAAATATCACCATATTCTCTTATTACCATTTTTTTATACAACATACCTTTTTGTCTGTAATACGTTAGATATAGCATAATCATGTTTTATATCTTCTGGGGAACTGCCGTTCTGACTGTTTTTCCGTGTTAAATTAATTGCATCTAAATTCTATTTTGCCTGATAAAATCTTGTTATCATTGATTGTGTTCTGCGACACTTCTGTAGGAATGCTGGAAATAAATATAACACAACAACATGGCAGATCAAGTTCAACCTCACTAACATACAACAAAACAGTTCTTATATGTTGCGAATTGCGATTGCAACTGCTCATATGGCAAGACTAGAGGTAACATTTTTTTTCCCCATACTGATGGGTTCTATATATAATACATGATACATTGATTGGTGACAAATCACTCTTTCTTGTCACTAAATCTCACCTATAATATTGTCGTCATTTTAGGTTCGAATGAATAATCCCAATGGAGACGCCCAGTTCAGAACATATCAATTCGGTGACGGGAATGCAATTGCACGACATGGGATTCATGGATTTCAGTGGAATTATGAAGTGCCGATTGAAGGAAAATTGCTTTTTCAAGGGGAAAATACCATTTTTCTTACACAGTCATTTGGAGGCTCTGTGTTTAGTGGTATTTTGTACGACCATCTCCGTTTTGAGGGACCTTATGGAGCATAAACAGCAAGAAAGTTCTTCTCCAACTTTAATTAAAAATAGAAGAGTGATTAGATTTATGTATAGAGAAAAAAAAAAATAGAAACTTGCTTAGAAGACTGAACCGAATTTACTGTTTTCTTTTCATGATCATAGTGGGATGTGATCTGCAGTCTGTGTAACTTTTGGAGAACTAGTTTTTGGGGGTTTTCTTTATTTAGTAGCCCAAAACTATATTATTTCCTTTTATTTGTAAAACCAAGAAACAGCTCATTACAACAAATATGAAGGCAAGGATCATAAACTATTGTAAGTTCACGTAGGACAATATAACAGCATTCAGATCCTATCTGTCGGATTGCATCATAAATAATAAACAGAATTGAAGTATCAATCTACCACCATTTTCTCTTTTCTTGTACAATAAATGGAGCACTAGGTACTGGCCTTTTCCATTAACATGAAAAACAGATAATTATTAGTTCAATAAAGCTCCCAACGATACATAATTATTAGTGTAACACATTTTCTCTTACTAGGTAATTTTTTTTTTTTTTTTTTTTTTTTTTTGAAGAAAGCAAGGGGTCATGCCCCAAAACTTTAAATTTAAATAAAAGTTGAAAGATACCTTACTAGGTAATTATTAGTTCAATAATGCTCCCAACAATCCATAAATGTAAACTTAACTACAACCTCAAATCTTTGTGAAACAACCTTTTATGTGAACTAAGAAAAGCCTTATACAGGATACTCACCAAGCAATCTGAATAATCTGATAGCATACCAGAACTGCTACCAAATCCAACAAAAAATTGTAAATGAATTGCAACTTTGGGTAAGTTTTATTGCAACAGTGTTAGCACTACTCTTAACTTCTCTTGAAACTTGGCATGCATTTTCAAGGCTATTTATTGAGAGTCTACAGGACAGATCGTCACTTCTAAGGAAATATGGTACATGTCTCATTGGTACAGAAGCCACAATCTGAATCTTCAACTCTTGTGACAGGTTCCAGTCTAGTTATGAACCAAAAGAACAATAGAGAAAGCAACAGATCAATATCCCTAAAATTTAATTTTTTTCTATTATCAACAGTACACCTAAGATCTTCTAAACAATGACGGACACAGAAGTGTAAGAAAGTGCTCGGGACCCAAACTAACAAACCCTTTGAAAAGAAAGCATATCAAACCACAGAGCTAAAACCAATCTGACAACTCTACAAATCACATTTTTCTTCCAACTTGACCCACCATTTGCCCACTCTTATCATCAGATCATTTCACTACATTTTGTCTACCAGCTACCACACACAGATACCTAGACTCCAACAACAAATATAAATGAAGTAGTGTAGAATTGAATTTAAGTAGCTTTAACAATAAACCACCAATGCGAAGTTTAGCCTTTAAGTATAACACAATTCGGCTCGTTGGTTGGAATAGCTTGGTAAAAATGATTACCATGAATTGTTAATCGTCTAAAGAGCAAGATAAAACAAACAGAGAAAACCAACCAGGGATAACCCATATCCAACAAAAATGATTCTCTGATCAAATGTGTAACAATTGAGACCTACAAACTTCTAAAGACCAGTAAAGTAATTCAACAATATCTAAAATTACAAAAATAACTGAAGCCTTGTTGCAGCTGATTGGTTAAAGTATTAAACAACTACAGCATTTACAGTAAATAATCTGACCAAAATTGCAGATGTAAATTGATTAACAAATTCTTGTCCAGACAAATTACAGTCACGTGGGTACCTCTCCACCAAAAGCACCAGCATAAGCTTCGCCAAGCCCAGGCACATTCTTCTCATGGGGCACTACACACCTCACAAGGAAGTTGTTTTCAGATATCTTGCAAGCACTCAAAAGACTGAACTTCTTTATTCCCTTGGCTTGCAATGCACTCAATACAGTATACCTTGGAATCAATACTTTTTCAATGCTATACCCAAGCAGCTGAGGCCGCAAAGCAATGTTTCTTGGCTCAAACCCAGCTTTTCTCATAAGAAAATCCATCTTCGACTTGACATTATTCTCAGACAAAGAGAGTAAATTAGGGAACTTCCTAAAAGCAGTGTGCACCTCATCCTCTGACCAGCCATATGTTACCATAAAGAACTGGATTTTCCTTTTTATTTGATCCTTATTCAAAGTACCAATTGATTTAAACCCACATGTAAACATTCCAGATCCACGCAAAATCCCCAGCTCCTCTATTAGCTCAAGTGTTTGCCTCAATGAATCCAGGCTTCTGGTCATGTAGTGGCTTTTGACCCCAAGCGATGACACAATATCTTGATTTGATAACCCATATTCTTTGAATAGATTTATTCTAGGAACAACATAGTTATCAATGTCAAATGTGACTAGCAAACTATTCCTCTTAATAATCTTTAACAAAACCTCGTTGTTGTTCCCAACAAAATTTCTCCAAAAGAGGAGGCGCGAGAGAGTGTCTTTCCTTTCAAACGCATTTGGGTTGTAGCGGATCAGCTGAATCAGTAGTTCTCCAGAGAAACCGGCATCAATCAACTCACGCACCCTTGGTTTCAGGGTCTTCTCAACATTGGAAGCCAGAATACGGGGGTAGAATGAAACAACAGCATTGATCTGGTCCGGTGATAGACCGGTGTCTTTTAGGACTGTTACGACCGACTCGGGCCGCTGCGTGGATTTAATCGCAGTGAGGTTTCTGTCAGCGGAGAATTTGAGCGCTCGATCAGGGGAGAAGCCGAAGGAGGAGATGAGGTACTGTGCAATGAAGGGCAGCTCCTTGGGTTGCGTTGAAAGAGAGCGGCGTAGAAGAGGGGTGAGAAGCAGCAGGTGATGGAAATGGTGGTGCTGGAAGGGAGAAGAGAAGGAGGAGACTAGTCTCTTGGCAAGGAAAGAAGACATGGTTCACTGTTCTATTCTCAAATTGCTCCGTCGGAGTCGGAGAGGCAATTTCTTTGGTCCGGAGGAAAGAGGGTTTAGTTTAATTTGGGGGTTTTTAGTTTTTACTGACAATAACACTAGAAAGAGAGAACTGGAGATGGGTTGCATGCGAATCGATATGCTGTATAGAACTGGAGAGCTTCAGTGTGTGAATGTGTGTGACCTGAGCAATTCCCTGGGTGTGCGCGTCTTCTGCTGTTTGATTTTTGTTACCTTATATGTTGCCTATTTAAATTACCAGCTTTCTTAGTAGCTGCAAACTTGCTGTAGCAAGTTCACACTGGACATATACAGTGCTTTTGGGGTCCTGAATTGGGACCCTGATCCTGTGTCGCGCGGCACCTGCGCTACACGCACCCTGAGCCGTTCGATTTTGATCGGGCGGTTCATTTCTTTTGGACCTATTAGATTCACGGGGCTTCCTTATCCATCAGATTCAGATCAGACGGTCCACAGCCTGCACTACACGCTGTGCCGCGCGACAGCAGATCTGAATTCCCTGAATTGTGCTGCGTTTCATGGTCTAAAACATGAAATGTGTGCCCAAAAAAATAGAAAACGAAAGTATTACTTTTCACCCCATAATTTCATGGTCTAAAACATAAGAATAGATTTAGCTAAATTTTACGACAGATAAAGCATATTGTTTAAAGTCTAATATTATTCATAAAAAAAAGGAAAGTTGTCATTTTATGATATAAGTTTACTTTCACACAAAATGTATATATATACACACAAAAAAGTTCCAATATTTTTCTTGATAAACATTTTTATATTTTTTGTTCTGACACACAAAAATGGGAAAAAAAAATAGATAGTTTAAAATATTGTATTCATTTTTCACATGAATAACCTTTTACTCTCCGCATTGAAAAGGAAGTATCGACACAATTGTTTTTTTTTTTTAAGATAAACTAATATATCGACTACAAAATGTGAATCCTAGTCCTAGTATTGCTAAAGAATGTATGTATGCCACACATATCTTCTTATAATAATAACAATAATAATATAGTTGTTGCAAAATGATCTGAAGATCTCCTTTTGGGACGAATGTATTTAATTAGGGAGTAAATGTTATATTGTTATTGCCAATAGAGATTAGAGGGAACATTGCTATTTGAATTTTGAAGGGGAGAACTAGTGGTTCTCGCGGCGTTGCCGCAACATAAATTTGTTGTTCTCTTATTTTTTGTTGGGTTCATCTAATTTTGTCCATAGTCAAAACTAAAAAAACAGAAAACATAAATAGGTACATAGAGACCGGTTCTGCTTAAAATGAGTAACCGGATTATATATACTCCAATCGCTTTCACTGTGACTATTCACTCTCACTTGAATGCCTCCCCATAGAAGAAACTTTTGGAGGCAAATTTTACTCGATTACGTCTTTCACGTTAAATCTGAATTTAAGTAGCAAAATAAGAAGGCTCGTCATTATTAGACACTATTAGAGAAGACAATGGCAGTTTACAATTTGCAAACATAACACAAAGTTGGGTGTTATATTGAAATATTCAAAAGACATTTTACAATTTGCAAAACATGAAGAACTATTAAATCTGGTTGTGCACTCATTGGTTTTCCTTCACTTCAGTACTTTATCACCTTGTATGTCGCATCTATCGCATAGCGGCTCGGGCTACAACAGCTATTTGATTCATCATCAAGCTTACTACTGTACCACTCTCATAGAGATTGAATACAAAGAAAAGAAAGTAAGAAAAGTCCGGGTGTAGTTTCACCATAAAAAAATACGGTTTTTTGAGGAAAAGAGTTATCAGTAACGGAAAAGGCTGCTACAGATTAATAAATTGAAAGGTAATGAAGTAATCATGCTAATGCGGCATAATTGTGCCAAGTTTTTTCTGGTAATTCAATTCAGGAGGAAGATGAGGGTCAGGGTGGTGCACAGGAAAGCCTTACTTGAAGCACTTTTCCAGTGAACTGTATCAAAAGAAAAAAAATATATAATTACTGTTTGACCCAAAAATATTATGCTAAAAGACATGAAATAACCAACCCATTTTGTAACAAATAAATACAAGAAACCCAAAAATACTTGAAAAATACCAAACAAACTCCAAAAATTCTCCAAAAATACCCAAAAAATTTCCCAAGAATTATGATGAATTATCATAGTCCTAAAATCCAAAAATTATCAACAGAAAGCCCAAACTTTGCAAAGAAACCCATAAACTTTATAAAATCTCCAAAATAAATACATACACAATCCCACAAAACCTTTTAGACCAAAAAATCCATTATATTTTTCTGAACCTACATATAAAATTTCATCCAAAAATACCCTTGGGAAGGCCCTCAAATAATTTATTTTCATTTGGCAGCAGAAATAAATTAGTTATTTTAAAGAAATTGGATGGTAAATCCCAGAAAAATCCTGGATTTTATCGCGTGCACCCAACTGCAGAGGATCCGGGGTGAGGGAAAGACGTCGCTCCCTTTAAAAATTACTCGTCCGTGGGAAATCTTGGATGCACCTGTCTCATGGACCGAACGCTTCAAAACCCTATAGGCTCACAGAGAACCGAGCTCACCCATCACGCTCTGTCTTGTTAACCGTTACGAAGGGGTCCCACCTGTCAGCTTCTTCTCCATCCTGAGTAAAAAGGGCAAAACTGAGCTTCTTACCGCGAAGGCCGGTGAAATCGACGAAGATGGTTACGTGGCTCTTCTCCAAACCGGATGGCTCAAAACCGCGGGCTACCCAGACTGGTTTTGGCGAAATTTAACCCTAGAAGCAGCCCCAGTTAAGCCATGGGATTAAAATCAAAAGGCCACGACCCAGCCGAGCTAAAACCAGGGTTTTGGGTTCAAACCCTAATCCCTGACCTATATATGCACTAAATTGAAGACAACAAGAGGGGGAGAGCAGCCGCAAGCTAGGGTGAATCTTAGAAAAGTGTAATTAGGCTTAAGTAGCGTTGAGAGGGTAGGAACATTACATCAAACAGTCGGGAAAGAGGAAGAGAAAGGTAGAATGGGGTCATTTTAGCTTGTAATTATGTCTCTGTCAATGAAAGAAGTTTGTTTTGAAGCTTTAATTTGATGCATTTTATGTTCTTTCCCCTTTGGTTCAGTCGCTAAGCAATGGTAGATCTGACCTGTGAAATCATAGCTCTCATGAGCCATGGTCTGAAGCGCAGCATCAGCCATGGCTATGAGATAGGTTTTCTAAGGACGTCTTGTGAATGTTTGGAGCCTAGCTCCTCGATTCATGGATGTTCCTCTCGGCTGCCGCTTGAGAATTTGGAGCTTGACTCAATTCTCATGTGGAGAGCCTTCAATTGACATGGCATAGGTCCAGAGCGCAGCACTGGCCTAGCCATGATCAATATGCTAGCATGAAAGCTCAAAATAGCAAAGAAGTGATGAATTTAAATGTATATTGCCTCAACCAGCCCTTTGTATATAATTTGTTCAAAAGTCAGGACTTAAATGCTTAAAGTGAAGTGTGTCCTGCATTCTCTAAATTAGCTTTGCATTATCATGAAATAAAATGTGTATATGCATATTCACAAGTTCTGGCCAGCAATGAAATAACAAGGAAAAGCAGGGTTTTATTTGTATAAAAATATAAAAACAACCATGGACAGCAGGTACAAGGTTCTATGGACAGCAAGAAATGAGATTTTCTATTTTTGAGAATTTATGTGATTTTATATGATTTTCCAAGGCAGCAGGGGAATTTTGAGAAATAAAAATTTTTGTTGAGTAAATGCTAGACTTTATAAACACTTATTTGAACAGAAGGTTTTTAGTACCCTTGATAGTGATTTTTTGCCAACTTTCATTAATTTTGGATAAATACGTAATCATCTTTCCTATTATTCTTCAAAGGATCTGAAATCATGCATATATTAAATAAAATAGTGAAAGTTGCATCTCTCATACATTCAGATGTGCTAGTAAACTCACTGTAAACAGTTTTACTGCATTTAGGCAAATAAAACCAAAATTCCTCAAAAACAGTAGATAAATAGTATGAAAACAAAAACTGAAAATTGAGAAAAATACAAAAAGACTGGCTCTTGTCATCTGTACTGTTTTTAACACTCAAAACATATCTATTTGGACTTAGTTTAAGCATCTAATTAAACTGCATTGCTGCGATTTAACTTACGTGCACCAATACAAAATAGCATATTCTGCCCTTTGCTTCATACATCAAATTGAGACGCTTTAAATCAAATTAAAGTCACAGACAAACTAAAATTGAGCTCATGAAGCTATTCGAGTGGTAGCTGGCATCAAAGGGTGGCTCTATGGGTCCCATGGCTAGAGCTCATATCAGCCCCAAGTCGGAATCGAGATGCCTCAGTCCAGGTCTCCACATTTCAAGCTTTTAAACTTCAAATTGATGTCTCTTCTGTCTTCCAAGACCGTCAATGAGTGCAAATAACCTCTTACTGGCAGAGGAAGATAGTCAAAAAGCTTCGAGCGCCATCAATGGCCGATCGAATATTCTCAGGTGTCACGAGGAGATGTACATTTCCGCATCACGATTCTAACCCATCAATCTATTCTCCACTCTCTTACGATTCAAACGAACCTAGTCCCGACCACTGAGATGGCCTGAGGTGCCGAGATTTGGCCGGAAGAGAAGCGAGGGCTTCTCCGCAAAATGTCCATCGTCGACGGAGGGAGAGGCGTTTAAACGCGAGTCATTTCGGATCCTCTGTGGCGAAATTCGCATGGCAGTCGCAACCACTCGCTACACCGAATCTAAAAAAAAAACAGTCAACGTACAGTCAGCCGCTTCTGCATACGTGGCCCAATAAGAAAATTCCACGTCAGCAAAAACTTTAAAAATTCATTAAAAATAGTATATACCTCAGAAAAATTCAAATAAAATATCCATACAATCCTAAAAATCTGTAGAAACTAGATTTACTGATATTTTAGTATGAAATTATGTCAATTTGTGCCTCTTTTGTATTTTCGAAATATTTTCTCATTAAAATCGAATTTCACAAATTGCTTAAAATTTCAAAAACTCACCAAAAATAGCAGGAACCTCAGAAAAATCCAAATAAAATATCCAAATTTTTCTAAAAATATAAATAAATCAAATCCAATATTATTTTCATATGATATTTGGTCAAAATAAGTAGTTTCTTATTTTTGAGGTATTTTTATTATGAAAACCCAATTCTATAAATTCTAGAAAAATGGTCAAATACTTTAATAAATTTTCTAAGTAATTTTATCACTTTCTTGTCAAATATAATCAAATTTAAAAATAAACTGGCATTATTTAGAATTTTTCTTTTCTAAAAAAAAATAAAATAATAATAAACCATAAATAAATTATCAAATAATAAATAATATCATCATAAATTATAAGTAAATCATAAAATAAATAATAAATAAACAGATAGTCCGCGACACAATCTGTAGCAAATAAATGAAGGAATGAATAGCAAATAAATGATAAATAAGCAAATAAATTAATAAATAATATAAAAATATAATCAAATAAATTACATTAAATAAGGCTAAATCAATTTAACTCAAATCAAGTGCAATTTAAATGAAATCAAATTAAATAAATCAATCTTAATCAAATCAAGACAAATTAAGTTAAGTTAAATCAAATCAAAATAAATCAAATCAAGTTGAATCAAATCAAATGAAATCAAAGTTCTTCTTTGTTCTCACAGGCCCTCAAATGGCCGAGAACCAATTCTCACAAGCCCCTAAATGGCCGAGAATCCCAAATTCTTTGTTCTCACAAGCCCCTAAATGGCCGAGAAATCCAAACCTTTTGTTCTCACAAGCCCCTAAATGGCCGAGAACCAATTCTCACAAGCCCTCAAATGGCCGAGAATTTCAAATCCCTTTGTGTTCACAAGCCCCTAAATGGCCGAGAATCCCAAATTCTTTGTTCTCACAAGCCCCTAAATGGCCGAGAAACCCAAACCTTTTGTTCTCACAAGCCCCTAAATGGCCGAGAACCAATTCTCACAAGCCCTCAAACGGCCGAGAATTTCAAATCCCTTTGTTCTCACAAGCCCCTAAATGGCCGAGAACGATTCTTACAAGCCCCCAAATGGCCAAGGATCGTAAAATCAAATCACCCTCATAATAAAAATTTCAAATAGACGGTTTAATTTTAATTTTAGTTTTAGCTATCCTTTAACTTTAAATATTCTTAGTTTCAGATAGTGTTAGTTTTAGATGCATTTTAGACATTTTCAATTGGACCCCGTCAATTAGGTCTGGTGCCATCAATTGAATCCGGTCTAAGCCCAAAAGAAATAAATCATTTGTACCCTCAATTGGGCCCCGTCAATTATGTTTGGTGCCATCAATTGAGCCTTGTCTAAACCAAAAATCATTTAAATAACGATTTTCTAGCCTATTACATTTAATTTCTCGAATCTCTTAATCAGAGGTTCTCGTGGGAAACCACGGGGTAATTAACAATAGGGGCTTGCGCCTATTGGAAAGAAAGGATCCACAAATTAATAAACCCTTACGAGAATGGATTTTAGTCGATGTTCTCTGGTCGTTAAGAGGCATCAGTACCTGAACTCAGGTTCGTGAGGGGTGAATCTAAGACTTATTCTCGTTCTTGAGGAAACTCAATCATTCTTCGAGAAATGACGAAAAAGTCCCCACAATTACCTTTTTGTCGGTATATACAATCATATCATATTATTTCACTGCATATTAAACATAAATCTTTTTTATTTAGTTGTTGATGAAAAGTTCTGGTATTCAATGCAGAAGACACGATATCACTAGATAAGCTGCCTGTTTATCTGTAGTAATGCGGTTGTTATGGTACCATATCTTAATATACGTTGCATGGACTTTGATGGTGAAAATAGAATTACATTTTTGTGGTATGTATTTATCTATTATGTCGTTTATTTAAAATGTGGTGTCCTATTGATTATTTATTTTACTTCTTCGTAATTGCTTCGTTACAAAATTCAATCACCTTTTACATATTCTTAGTTATCATGCCTCATATATTAATTAATAGATGGTACCAGCCAAGACATGAAACAATATACATTCTCAAGCATCAATATAGCAACGATAATATCATATTCTCCACTAGTGATAAATTAAGATAAATCGAAACACTTATCTAAGGGGTCGGTTTGACTTTTCCATTTAACAAGATTTCTAACTCGTTTTGTGGAGACAAGTGACCCGCCATAATGAGGAAATAGCAAAAATAAAGGTGTATGAAATCTTTTTTATATGAGAGTACAGTTGCCATCAGAAAGAAAAAAAGAATGTAAGTATCAACCTACGACCATTTTTCATTTATACAAAAAATGGCACAATAGTCACCACATCTTCTTTCTATTAAAAGAGAAAAAGATCATTACAAGCTCATTAAGACCCCAGCAATCCCTAAATGTAGAATTAACTACAACCAAACTCAATGCAGAACAAATTTTACGTGAACTCAGAAAAGCCTTATACAGGATTTTCATCAACAAATCTGATAGCACACCAGAACTGGTACCAAATCCAATAAAAAATAGTATAACAATAATGTAGCAACAAAGTTACCTATAGACAGGAAAAGACCAAATTGAAGTTGTGTCAGTTTTTTTTACAACTAAAAGCAGTGTTATGATCTCAGCACTACTCTAAACTTCTCATGTACTTTCCAGTCAATTGATTGAGACTCTGCAGGATAGATTAACAGTCAGTAAGGATTTATGGTCCATGATCACTTGGTACAGAAGCCATGATCTGAATCTTCAACTTTTGTGACAGGGCTCCCAGTCCAGTGATGAACTAAAGCAACAATAGAGCAAGCAACAGATTTGAAGTCATAAAATCAAATTCTTTTCTATTATCAACTGTACATCTAATTGCATGTAGATCTTTTTAACAACAATAAACAGAAGTGTAAGACAGTAGTTGCTTGAGCACCAAAATAACGAACCTTTCAAAAATGAAGCCATTCGAACTACAGAGCTAAAATCAGTCCAATATCATTGTTTTCTACAAACAACATTTCTTCCTATTTGACCCTCCATTTGTCCACTCTTATCATCAGTCTAGCATTACCACTCAGAGATAGCTAGACCCAACAAAATATATAGATGAAGCAGAACAGCATTGAATTCTTAAAGTAGCTTTAAAATAGACCAGCAATGCTAAGGTTAGCCTTTAAGCATAACATAAGTTGGTTAGTTTGTTGATTGGTAAATTGTTATCAGAAAATGAGGAGCACGATAAAACAAACAAAGGAAACAAACAGGAAATAACCTATATCCAGTCACAACAAATGTGGAGCATTTGAGACCTACAAATTTCCAAGGACTAGTACAGTAACTCAACAAACTAAAATAACAAAAATAACTGAAGACTCATTGCACTTGCTCGGTTAATGTGTGAAATAACTACAGCATACACGGTTGATGTGTGAAACAACTACAGCATACACAGTCAATGCTCAAATAAAATTTGCAGATGTAAATTGTCCAAAAAATTTCTTACCCAGGCGAGAGTTACTTTCAAATGGACACCTTTCCACCACGGGAAGCAACATAAGCTTCATTAATCCCAGGAACATCCTTCTCATATGGAACTACATACTTCTGAAAGAAGTCGCTTTCAGACATCACACAAGCAGCCAAAAAACTGCACTTTTTCTTCAGTCCATTGGCTTGCAATGTACTCAATACAGTATACCTTGGAACCAATACTCTTTCAACACTACACCCAAGCAGCCTAGGTCGCAAGGCTATGCTCCTTGACTCAATCCCAGCTTTTCTAATAAGAAAATCCATAGTGGATTTCACTTTATTCTCAGAAAAAGAAATTACACAAGGGTAGTTTCTGAAGGCAGTGCGCACCTCTTCCTCTGACCAGCCATATGTTACCATGAAGAACTCCATATTCCTTTTTATTTGATCTTTACTGAAAGTAACAATCGCTCTAACCCCATACATAAACATTCTGGATTCCTGCGAAATACCCAGCTCCTCAATTAGCTCAAGCATTTGCCTCAGTGAATCCAGGCTTTTGGTCATGCAGCCGTGTCCGCCCCCAAGCAATGACAGAATATCTTGATTTGATAACCCATATTCTTTGAATAGATTTATTTTAGGAAGAACGTGCTTATCAATGTCAAATGTGAATAGCAAACCGTTCCTCTTAATAATCTTTAACAAAACCTTGTTGTTGTTCCCAACAAAATTTCTCCAGAAGAGGAGGCGGGAGAGAGTATTTTTCCATTGGAAGGCAGATGGGTTGTACCGGATCAAGTGAACCAGCAGTTCTCCAGAGAAACCGGCATCAATCAACTCAAGCACCTTTGGTTTGAGGGTCTTCTCCACATTGTAACCCAGAACACGTGGATAGAATGAAACAACAGCCTGGATCTGGTCATGTGAGAGACCAGTATCATTCAAGAATGTCACGACCGACTCAGGCCGCTCCGAGGATTTAATCGCCGCGAGGTGCTTATAAGCCATGTATTTGAGGGCTCGATCAGGGGAGAAGCCGAAGGAGGAGATGAGATACTGCGCAATGAATGGCAGCTCCTTCTCTTGCTGAGGTTGAGTGGAAAGAGAGTGGCGGAGGAGAGGGTTCAGAAGCGCCAGCTGATGGAAGTGGAAGGGAGAAGAGGAGGACAAATAGCAGGAGACTAATCTCATTCTCTTGGCAAGGAAAGAAGACATGGTTCGATGTTGTACGCTCAAATTGAGAATTACTGGAAATTGGAGGGAACAATGGCAAGAATAGGGATTGCTCCGTGGGCTTGGGCTCCAGCCTCCAGTGAAGTGAAGAGCGAGGAGCGGAGCAGGGATTAAAATGGTTCGACTAAAGTATCATTCAAACCCTAGAAAGTGAGAATTGGATAAACGATTCGTCCGAATGGGTGGTACTTGGTTCGACCTTGGACCCTATCTTGGTTTGGACAAACGATCGGTCTGATACGAGTGAGAAGTGAGAACTAAAGAGCTACAGTGGGTTTCCTGTTGATTGGTTGTGTTACCTTGTGTGTATCTTCTTCGTGTTATGTTGTTAGATTCATGGACGTAATGCAGTTGTGCAGGAAAGTGTGTGTGTTGTTATTGTTGTTGTTTCGACAAAAATAAATAATGTGCTGTTTCATTGGTTGGTTTGTCGCTGTTCGTTGGATATTGATTAATGCTAAATTTTTAATCCTAAACCATGAAAATTTAAAAAATTTGTATGCTTAAAACAACTCCTTACAGTATTATTTTCTTTTTACAAATATGAAATGAAATTTAATTACAAAATTGTATTTTTTTTTTTTTTTTGTCTTTCTGTTGGTTTAATCGGTTGCAGGGAACATTTTTTTTTTTAAAAAAAAAGCCTTACTAATTTTCTAATGTCATATGTTGTCAGAAAGAATCTGTTTTCAGTCCAGTACTTTTTTTTTATCCAAACAGCAAAATAGCTCGAATTCTTACAAAAATTAGATAATATGAGTTGGAATCCATGCTTAAATAGAACAAGAATGATAATATTAAAATAATAATAAAAAAAGGAGAACAAGAGCATGCTCATCCAACTCGGAATGATAATTTCTTGCGATAATTATTTAGTGGGAAATACTCCTTGTAGTAAAAGACGCACATTTGTTGGTTTAGCACAACTATCTCTGTTGGTTTAATTCAAAATTGTCAATTACATTGTCAATTTGAATTAAAATTTCTGAGCAATTTTAATTCAAAATAACGTAATTAATTCAACTTGACAATGTAATTGATTCTTTTGTAGAAGAAAGAATAGCAAAATAATGGGAATCCAAACTCTTGTATGGCATCGAATAGAATTTATCCGTTTTATGTAGTTAAATCTTCTCGTGTACAAAATTTGATGCAAATTTGAGATTTTCTTGATCATCGATCAGGCCCTTAATTAAGAAATTAAATTGTTCATTTCTCAAACCGTTTGATGGATGACCAATAATTTTTTTTAATAAAACCAAATTTGATACACAATATTCTTTTTAAATTATAAAATATATCCTACAACTTAATTTCTAATTTTTTGACGTAAAGATCGTCAAATCAAGTTCTCGCCGATATAATGATTTTGTAAATTTATTTGTCAAATGATTTTATTTGCCAACATAACTTGTTAAATAAGAAGAATTACGCATTTGCGTTACTAAATGAATTTTTAAAGGAGTGCTCTTTAATTAAATGACCTTATTAATGCATTCGTTACTGTTTTGATGGTCTTCTACATTTTCATTTTGGATTAAGAATTCTTGAAGGGATTGAGGAGTGGCTATGTTAGTATATTATACATCGGTACTCCATATATACAGGAGTACGGGTATGCCTCTGATATGGCACTGGTACGTATCGGATACGTCACGTGACGTATCCGAATATTTTAATCCATTTAACAAGTGGGTATGATCAAAGATACGACCTGGTACGCATATCGGATCCATGTGCAAGGGAAATTAAATTATCCCAATGGAGACGCTTATTTCAGAACATATCAATTCAGCGACGGCAATGTAGTTGCACGACATGGGATTCATGGATTTCAGTGGAATTATGAACTGCCAATTGAAAGGAAAATGCTTTTTCAAGGAGAAAATACCATTTTTGAGGGACCTTATGGAGCATAAACAGCAAAAAAATTCTCAAATTTTAATTTAAAATAGAAGAGTGTAATAGATTTATGTATAGAAAAAAAAATATAGAAACTTGATTAGAAGACTGAACCGAATTTATTGTTTTCTTTTCATGATCATAGTGAAATGTGATCTCCAGTCTGTGTAATTTTTGGAGAACTAGTTTTGGGGGTTTTTCTTTATTTAGTAGCCCAAAACTATATTATTTCCTTTTATTTGTAAAAGGAAGAAACAGCTTATTACAACAAATATAAAGGCAAGGATCATAAACTAATGCAAGTTCACGTAGGACAATATAACAGTATCCAGATCCTATCTGTGGGATTGCATCATAAAGAATAAACAGAATTGAAGTATCAGCCTACCACCATTTTCTCTTTTATTGTACAATAAACGGAGGACTAGGTACTGGCCTTTCCCAACAATTTATAATTATTAGTTCAATAAAGCTCCCAACAATCCATAATTGTAAACTTAACTAAAACCTCAAATCTTTGTGAAACAACCTTTTATGTGAACTAACAAAAGCCTTATACAGGATACTGACCGAGCAATCTGATAGCATACCATAACTGGTACCAAATCCAAAAAAAAAAAAAAAAAAAAAACATTGTAAATGGATTGCAACTTTGGGTAAGTTTTATTGCAACAGTGTTAGCACTGCTCTTAACTTCTCATGTATTTTCAAGGCTATTTATTGAGAGTCTGCAGGACAGATTATCAATTGTAAGGAAATATGGTACATGTCTCATTGGTACAGAAGCCACAATCTATCTTCAACTCTTGTGGCAGGTTCTAGTCTAGTTATGAACCAAAAGAACAATAGAGCACACAACAGATCAATATCCTTAAAATTAAAATTTTTTCTATAATCAACAGTAAACCTAAGATCTTCTAAACAATGACGGACACAGAATTGTAAGACAGTGCTTAACAAACCCTATGAAAAGAAAGCCTATCAAACTACAGAGCTAAAACCAGTCCGACTGTTTCTACAAATCACATTTTTCTTCCAATTTGACCCTCCATCTGTCCACTCTTCTCATCAGATCATTTCACTACATTTTGGCTATCAGCAACCACACACAGATACCTAGAACCCAACAAATATAGATGAAGTAAAGTAGAATTGAAATTATAAATAGCTTCAACAGTAAACCAGCAATGTGGAGTTTAGCCATTTAAGCATAACACAATTTGGTTCATTGGTTGGAATAGCTTGGTGGAAAGGATTAGCATGAGTTGTTAATTGCTAACTGCAAATGAAGAGCAAGATAAAACAAACAACGGAAAACAACCAGAAGGGACAACCAATATCCAACCAAAATGGAACTGGATGTCTAAAAATTGAGGCCTATTAACTTCTAAGGACTAGTAAAGTAATTCAAAAATAACATATACGATTAATGCTGTGACCAAACTTGCATATGTAAATTGATTCACAAAATTCTTGCCCAGACAAATTACTGTCAAATGGCAACCTCTCCACCATAAGCACCAGCATAAATTTCACCAAGCCCGGGCACATCCTTCTCATGGGGAACTACATACCTCTCAAGAAAGTTGCCTTCAGACATCACAGCAGCGGTGAAAAGACTGCACTTTTTCTTCAAACCCTTGGCTTGCAATGCACTCAATACTGTATACCTTGGAATCAATACTCTTTCTAAGCTATACCCCAGCAGCACAGGCTGCAAAGCTATGGTTCTTGGCTCAAACCCAGCTTTTCTGATAAGAAAGTTCATATTTGACTTCACTTTATCCTCAGAAAAAGTGAGTACATTAGGGTACTTCCTAAAAGCAGCGTGCGCCTCATCCTCTGACCAGCCATATGTTACCATAAAGAACTTGATTTTCCTTTTAATTTTATCCTTATTCAAAGTACCAATTGATTTAAACCCACATGTAAACATTCCAGATCCACGCAAAATCCCCAGCTCCTCGATTAGCTCAAGTGTTTGCCTCAATGAATCCAGGCTTCTGGTCATGTAGCGGCTTTTGACCCCAAGCGATGACACAATATCTTGATTTGATAAGCCATATTCTTTGAATAGATTTATTCTAGGAACAACATGGTTATCAATGTCAAATGTGACTAGCAAACCATTCCTCTTAATAATCTTTAACAAAACCTCGTTGTTGTTGCCAACAAAATCTCTCCAAAACAGGAGGCGCGAGAAAGTGTCTTTCCTTTCAAGCGCACTTGGGTTGTAGCGGATCAAGTGAACCAGTAGTTCTTGAGAGAAACCGGCATCGATCAACTGACGCACCTTTGGTTTCAGGGTCTTCTCCACGTTGGAACCCAGAACACGCGGATGGAATGAAACAATAGCCTGGATCTGGTCACGTGACAAACCTGTGTCTTTTAGGAATCTTACAACCAACTCAGGCCGCTCCGTGGATTTAATCGCGGCTAAGTGCGAGTCAGCTGAGTATTTGAGCGCTCGATCAGGGGAGAAGTCGAAGGAGGAGATGAGATACTGTGCAATGAATGGCAGCTCCTTCTCTCGCTGAGGTCGAGGTTGGGTGGAAAGAGAGTGGCGGAGGAGAGGGTTCAGAAGCACCAGCGGATGGTAATGCTGGTGGTGGTGGAAGGGAGAAGAGGAGGATAAAAAGGAGGAAACTATTCTCTTGGCTAGGAAAGAAGACATGGAATCCGAATGGGTGTAGAGTGAGGGACCCGGATCGTCTGGACGTTTTTTTAAAAACGTCCAATGGATGTTTCGATCGGAGCCGTTGAAATTAAATCAGACGGTTCATTTTTTTCGGGCCAATATTTTTTTCGGGTGTGGTGGAATGCACGGGGCTCCCTTTAGCCGTTGAGATTAAATCAGACGGTCCAGATCTGGAGCCGTCCACCAAACGTGCACGGAAAAAGCATCCAGAGGATCTGATTCGGTAGAGTGAGGAGTGGAGCAGGGAATCAGCGATTAGAGGTGGTTTGATTCGGGGTTTTGACTAAGTCTGAAACCTAGAAAGACAGTGAGAATTGGAGAAACGATTCATCCGAATGGCTGTACTCGGTTCGAACTACGATTCGACCCTATCTTGGTTTTGGACAAACGATCGGGTCCATCCGGGTGAGATCAGGGGCATCAATTCGTGGCGACTGGCGAGACATGGGACGACACGCGTAAGAGATTCTCTTATTGGGCTCAGATTTTCTTACTTTTCTAGGGCAACAGACTCAATCGAAGCCCACAAGCAAAGTCCCCGTTAAGTTCTCAGATGTTTACCCACACACTAAGGCTTTGGTCCATAATTTTGTTAGGAGGCCAGTGGAAGAGAATGGATAATGGAAGATGAACAAATATTCTATATACCATTTCATTGAAATGACATCCTGCCATCTTACGGGGCTGGAAGGCCCATTAACTCCTCACGTAATCACGTGATGCACGTGAAATCGTCTCTCAAATCTTTCCGTACACCCCCTCTCTCAAATCTCGCTCCGATCAATCAAATCTCTCTCTTTCTACGGAGCCGGTGCACACTTTCTCTCTCTACCAGAGCTCGTGCACTATCTTCTTCTCTCTCTTTCAGGTGAGTATATCCTATTTCGATCAAATCAGATCACAAAATCTTCATCGCTTTTTGCAATTTTCATTCCCGTTGTTTGATTTGTGCTTTTTGTGTGTTCAGTTCTCAATCAGATTAGATTCGAAACTTCATTTTGGCATTCAAGAGACGCATTTGATATCAATTCGGATCAGGTCAGTCTGTATCTTGATCAGATCATATCAGAAATTCTTCATCACTTTCGCAATTTTCAATTATGTTGTTTGATTTTTGGTTTGGGCGTGTTCAATTCTTGATCAGATTAGATTTCAAGCTTCGCTTTGACATTTAAGCCACACTTTTGACATCAAAGGGATCATTTCTTCAAGGTACTGATCTCAATTGTATTTAATTTTGGTTTGAAATTGGAAATAGGTTTAGATTCGTTCTAATCTTTCAAATTTCTATGAAAATCAATTGTTCGGAATCGGATCTAGGTTTTCACATTTTGTTTGAAATCAATTGTACTGATCAATTCTCTATCCTCATCATATCATATCACAAAATCTTCATCCCTTTCGTAATTTTGTGTTTTGTTGTTTAATTTGTGATTTTGACGTGTTCAATTCTCTATCATATCATATTTCAAGCTTTGCTTTGGCATTTAAGGCATGCATTTGACATCAAATAAATCGTTTTTTCAAGGTACGGATCTTACTTCTATTTAATTTTGGTTTGAAATTGGAAATAAGTTTAGATATGCTCTATTGTTTGAATTTTTTTCTAATGCAAAGGTTGAAGCAATGATTGAACATATTAGAATTGTAAATTGTGAATTGATTCTAATGTGTATAGCAGATCAGGTTGATGCACCAGCAAATTATTTAGTTGCAGTTAACTTAAACTAAGGGAGTAAATATAAACTGCAATGGGAGTATATACTGAGCTTATGTCTTCTTTTGTTACTAAAGATGAATTTTTAGTTGTTACTTTTGCTATGTTATTTCTAGTATAGTTATCTTAGTATAAGGAAGTGAATATGGTGTAAATATATACTATAAGAGAGTACGTATCAAGAATTCAAGATAGTGTATTATTAGTCAATTATGTATTTGTCTTGTACAAGTGCCCTTAACTTAAATTGAGTAAATAGAAACTACAGTGGGAGTATATACTAAGGTTATGTCTTCTTTTTGCTATTAAAGATGAATCACTATTAGTTAATTTAATTGCTAATTTTTTTCTAGTATAGTTATTTTAGTAGAGATCATATTATCAGCTCTGAAGATATGACAATTAATGTAAGTTTATTGCTTAATATAGACATTAATTTGTTAGTTTTTTTGGTAGGTACATAGAAGTGTAGTTATTTTAAAATAAGGGAGTAATTATATTGCGGAAGGGAGTATGTATAAAGATGAATAATAATTTTTATCTGATAATGCCATCTATTTTCATAGTGTATTTATGTTTATTTAATGGAGTAATTATATGATGCAATGGAGTATATTTTAGATCATGTATTTTAATTAATCTATGCTAAGTATTTTCATGTAGAAGTGTAATTAACTTCAATTAAAAGAGTAAATATAAACTGGAAAGAGAGTATATAATAAGCTGATACCTTCGTTTTTCTTATTTCAGATGATATCATCTATTATGAAGGTTGTCAACAAAGAAGTAAACGACCGAGTGTATTCTTTTTGCCTGAGATGATCCATTCTTATTCTGACTTCAATGATTAATGTTTGTGTCTTATAGTGATACTATTAAGTTTGTTAGAATGTTTGAATTTGGTTGGAATTATTTTATGATTATTTTGAATCAATAGTTAATTTGAACTTGGTTGTAATGTTTGAAAAGATGATCAGTTTATTGCTAGGAATGATACAGTTAATTTGGTTTTAATGTTGACTTAATATTAGGAATGTTAGCTGGTGTCTTCATGTGAATGTCAGTTTTCAATTGTTGTATATAAAATAAGTACTCCATTAATACGGATAATTTAATTCCTTGTGTAGAAATATATATGCCCTTACATTTTCATTTATTTTTTATCATGAAAGAACGTAATTTGTGATAAGGGAGTAACTAATTATTTTAAGAGAGTATGTAAGATTCATTAAGGCAGTATCAAATATATTTTCATTTATTTTTTATTATAGAAGTACATAATTTTTGTTAAGGGAGTAACTAATTATTTTTAGGGAAGTATTAAGATTCATTAAAAGAGTGTCAAATATGTTTTCAGTTATCAATTTACTTTAAAAGAAGTATTTAATTTTTCTCATGCGAGTAATTATATTTACATAAGGGAGTATCTTGTTATGTTATAACATAAGGGAGTATGATCATCGGAGTATCCATATATATTTTATTTTAAATGAACGTGAAGGTGATGTTAACAACATAAAATCGCGTGATGACGTCAGAAATTTATGTGATGATGTCATAATTTCGCTGAACGTGTAGAATGCAGCACGCAAGCTCATTTAAGCCCATAATCGAACGCGCTTGGTTGATTGGGATGACAGGATGTCAAAATAGTGGGATGTCCCATATCAGGACTGCTTCATTTTAATAAATGAAATGACTATATTACCTCAGTTTGGTACAGTGAAAAAAATCTGATTTTTAGTGGGGTCCAATATTATAGAATGGAAAATTAAAGGATAAAATTGGAACAAAAAATAGTTTTCTCATTTCCATTGGATACACTCTAAAATCGGGATAATATTTTGTTTTCTGAAATCCCACTTTCTTGACCTTTTTTCCATCGTGTCACTCCATAATGAAATCTGGAGCATGTAAAATTTTGGTTCTCCCATTCCATTCCACGTGTTGCCTCCTTCTGAAGCGCACACCGCATCATCGACAGTTGTCTAAAACAACAGTATGGTTCTGTCGTCTGATGCACATCGTCGGATCGAAATCAAACGACTCGAAATAAATACGAAAAAAATCCCTTCTCTCTCCAAGCTTCCTTTCCCTTCCTGATCCTGAAATAAAAAAAAAACTTCTGTCTTCGAAGTCCACAAGACTACAAGAGCAGGTTTCTTGTTAACGGATCCGACACTACCAGATACGAACCCGTTAAAGTCTCCCGTCGACTCCGGCCACCGTAATCAACAATACTAGGCTCTACAGCGTCGTGGGAAGGTGGAGAGCTTGGTTTTGAGGTCGGTTTATGGTGCGTAGGTCTGAGCAGGTAGGAGAACCAGTAGGCCGGTAAGAGGGATGAGGTAGTCTGGTACTGGAAGGTATTTGGGAACTCATGGTTGCACATAATGGTTTCCTTTGGTATCATGAGAGAGAAGGGTCAATATATGCACGGTCAATTGGCCATGGGAGTGTCTCATGAAGTGATATTGTGTTGATTCTGTGAAGAGAGAGTATAGGTACCGGTCCAGATGGTGTTTGATGTAGTAGTAGATTTATAGGAGTACATGGAGAAGATGACGAGGAATAGACAGAATTATCAGTATGTTGTAATGAATGAATTTCAAGTATTGATTTTGTTGCCTGTATGGAATTTCAAGATTGTTTATACATTTGGAGCATGGCTTACGTACCACATTGGTATTTAGACTAAGTTCAATTTGGTTTTGTACTCAATTAAGGTTTCACTATGTTATTCAATTTAGTTTATGTATTCATCCTGTTTGAAATTTATATACATCTAAAGTTCTCGCTATTGTTAAAAACACATCTTTATTACAACAATATAAAACGAATTGTTGTTTATATGTGGTGACTATTTATTACAGCAATATAAAACGAATGGCTATTTATACATCTGGTGGACAATGACAAACGAAAAAAACGAATGACTCTTTATAGAATTGAAACAAAAAAGAGACCCTTTATTATTCTGGTTTATTAATCTGGGACTCATTGGTACCAGAATGGTACCTTCTTGATGTCATAGATAAACCAATACATGGCCATTCGCAGATGGTACATGAAGAACCCAACAATCCAGTTACAATTACATTTTCAGTTTAGTCCCTCAAGTCATAGATATTGCTATATTTATACTATAGTATCAAATACCATAAATTATCAATCGCACATAAACCCATTAAAGTTTCTAAACTTCATATATTAGAGGCACATCTTGTCGTGTCAGATGGTCAGATCATTCTGGTGCTTCAACATGAAAGAAAGTATCTACCAGTGCATTGGTGCCACTTTGAGATTTATAGGCTGGAATTTGGAACTGAGGGGAAGAAGCCTTTTTGGCTCAAGATTGGTAATATCGGTGATCAAATTTTATTCTTGAATTTGGTGAATGGTTTCTCTATCAGTGCGAGTTGTTGTTATTTTTTTTTTTTCGGGGGGGGTGGGTAGAGGAAATTTTATTTATTTCATGAAAGAGGGAAATGCTGGATTACACTACACCTGCTATGTTCTTGCGAGATATGACGTTGAGGCTGGTACCGCAGAAGCTCTGCCTCTCCTTCCTGTGACATGTGGCATGTGGTTTTTGCCTAGTCTGCACTCTGCAGTATGCCTAACTTGTCGATTATGTGGCATTTAGATTATTAGTTAGTTGAATTATCGTATGCAAATTGCGAGAATTTGATATGTGACATCTATGTACATGTCTCACTTGATTATACAATGATTAAGCTTTGTTTCGTATAAATTACTCTTAATTTTATGCTATAATTCAACTTGCTTGGTACACTTGATTTAAGGTTATTACTTATTAGTATGTTTTCTTCTCCCTATGTCCCATTTATTTCAAGAGGGGTGTCTGAAATTTTAGATGTTTAGCCAATTTGCAATGAAATATTGTATTTAATTTGAACTGTCATCTCAAAATTATTGCTAACAACCTTTAACCTACTTGGTTTTCCAAATTTACTGGTATACATAAAGAATGATTGTTGCAACACTTGGCCTGTCAAAGCCAGTATGGTGTCCTGACTGTTGTATACCAAAATCGTGTAAGGTTATTTGTTCACAATTAAACGATGCTGTCAAAAATAATATGGTATTCAAAGGACAACAAATGGAACATCCACTGTGGTGCTACTGTAAAGCATAATTCAACTCAAATCTCTAAAAAAGCAGAAATGTCCTCAATTGAAAATGTACTCTAATTACTTAGTTTAAAATACCATCACATACTTGGTTCAAAATCGTAACTACTTGAATCCCTGACTGTTTTGAGCCTTCTAAAGACGAACAAGTTCTAATCAAATTAAAAAAAAATAAAAAAATAAAAAAAGTACATAAGAGGAATAAATTTTGTACAAAAACCATTTCTTCCTATTTGACCATCCATTTGTCCACTTTTATCATCAGATCACATCTCTGCATTTTGTTTAGCAGTTATGACACACAGATGCATAGGCCCCAACAAACTGCATAGATGAAGCAAAATAGTATTGAAAATTTAAAGTAGCTTTAAATGTAAACTAGCAATGCTGAGGTTACCCCGACAAAATACAAGTCGGTAACATGGTATAGAATTAGCACGAGTGGTTATTTGTTGTCAGCAAATGATCAGCAAGATAAAACAAACAAAGGAAACAAACCAGGGATAACAAATATCCAGCCTTAAAGCTTCTGGAACTGAATATGCAGCATTTGAGACCTACAATCTACCAAGGACTAGTAAAGTATTTGAACAAAAACTTAAATTACAAAGTTGAAGCCTAGTTGCAGCAGAACAGTTAATGTAAGAAACAATGACAGCATATACGATTAATGCTGTGACCAAACTTGCATATGTCAATTGATTCACAAAATTCTTGCCCAGACAAATTACTGTCAAATGGCAACCTCTCCACCATAAGCACCAGCATAAATTTCACCAAGCCCGGGCACATCCTTCTCATGGGGAACTACATACCTCTCAAGAAAGTTGCCTTCAGACATCACAGCAGCAGTGAAAAGACTGCACTTTTTCTTCAAACCCTTGGCTTGCAATGCACTCAATACAGTATACCTTGGAATCAATACTTTTTCAATGCTATACCCAAGCAGCTGAGGCCGCAAAGCAATGTTTCTTGGCTCAAACCCAGCTTTTCTCATAAGAAAATCCATCTTCGACTTGACATTATTCTCAGACAAAGAGAGTAAATTAGGGAACTTTCTGAAGGCAGCATGTACCTCTTCCTCAGACCAGCCATATGTTACGATAAAGAACATGATTTTCCTTTTTATTTGATCCTTATTCAAAGTACCAATTGCTTTAAACCCACACATAAACATTCCAGATCCATGCAAAATTCCCAGCTCCTCAACTAGCTCAAGCATTTGCCTCAGTGAACCCAGACTTTTGGTCATGCAGCGGTTTCCAACCCCAAGCAATGACACAATATCCTGATTTGATAAGCCATATTCTTTGAATAGATTTATTCTAGGAACAACATGGTTATCAATGTCAAATGTGACAAGCAAACCATTGCTCTTAATAATCTTTAACAAAACCTCGTTGTTGTTCCCAACAAAATCTCTCCAAAAGAGGAGGCGCGAGAGAGTGTCTTTCCTTTCAAACGCATTTGGGTTGTAGCGGATCAGCTGAACCAGTAGTTCTCCAGAGAAACCCGCATCAATGAACTGACGCACCTTTGGTTTCAGGGTCTTGTCCACATTGTAAGCCAGAAAACGTGGATAGAATGAAACAACAGACTGGATCTGGTCACGTGATAAACCTGTATCTTTTAGGAATCTTACAACCGACTCAGGCCGCTCCGTGGATTTGATTGCGGCTAAGTGCGAGTCAGCTGAGTATTTGAGTGCCCGATCAGGGGAAAAGCCGAAGGAGGAGATGAGATACTGTGCTACAAAGGGCAGCTCTTTCTCTTTATGGGCTTGAGTCGAAAGAGAGTGGCGAAGAAGAGGTGTCAGAAGTACGAGCTGGTGGAAGGGAGAAGAAGAGGAGACTAAACTCTTGCCTCTTGGTAAGAAAAGAAGACAACATGTCTTCGTGTTATAGTCCCAAATTGGAGAGATTGCTCCGTCGGAAAAGACAATTTATTGAGCTCCAGTGTGAAGAGATTAAAAGAGTGTTTGATTTGATTTGGGGGTTTGACTATAAACCCTAGACACTCTTGTTCATGCGCGTCGGAACTTAATTCGACTTCGACACTATCTGGGTTGGGACTTGGGACAAGCCATCCAACGGTCGGAGTGAGATCTGGGCCATCAATCAGACGATCACTACGTGCTGCGAACTGGAGAGCTCCAGTGTGTCTTCTACTGATTAACGGTGTTATCTTATCTGCTGTTTCTTTGTGTTATGCTGTATCGCTGTTAGACTGATGGAATCCTCCAGGTTTCGGTGTAGCGTCAAGCTCACTGTAGCAAATTCACAATGGATGGATGCAAAGTTGTCAGACTTAATTTAACCCTGGATTTATTATCAAATAATTTGATAATCAGTATGGCCTATTAAGGAGATTCTCTGCGTTTGCCTTACTGATGAGTTTCTAAGGCTGTGCTTCAGGAAACACACATTAAAGATTAAATAAAAGGATTAAAGGAAAGGAATGGAATGGAAGGGAAAGTGTGACCGCAAATTTGGAGGGTAACAGTTTGGAGTAAAAGTCCTAATAAATTTACTCTATTTTTTCCATTATCTTACTTTCCATTCTATCATTTATTTTCATTCTGGAGCAAGTAAACCGCTGGACACAAGTTTTGGGTAGCCCTTTTATTTGACTTCTTTCGTTATCTTTCATTCCCTTACTCCCAAAATCAAATCCTGGAGCAGACCCTAAACGAGTTTTCTTTAATTAGATATAGATAAAGTTCTAATAGTCTGTATGATACTTTCATATTTCTCTCCTTTGCATTGAGGATATTTTCATATTTCTCTCCTATTTTCATTTTGCATTGAGGGTTCTAGATGGGATAGAATAGCGGACAATAAAATAGAGAATTAATTTTTATCTATTATTATTATTATTATTTTTTTTTTAAGGAATGAAGGTAAACGGATGCAACCATCACCGCTAACTAGCGGCAGTTGAATTTAGTTACTCTGAAAGTTCAATTAAAATTGGAGAACGTAACTAATTTATGTATACCAAAAAAACAATTGAAACTAGAATTAGAAGGCTGAATCAAATTAGTTCTTTTCTTGCCAGAATCATATAGAGTGGAATGCCATCTGTAGGCTATACAATTTTTTTAAAAAAGAAAAACTTTTGGAGGTTTTCTCTATTTGTAAAATGAAGAAGCAACTCATTACAAATACAAAAGGCCAAGATAAAAAACTAATACAAGTTCCCCAGTACAACAGGTAGGATCAGGATCCTAGCAATCGGAATGCATCTCTAGTAAGAAGTAAGAACACAAAATATGGATATGAAATTGAACCACCGGTGTTCTAGTCAAGGTGCATTATGAGCTGCAGCCTGCAGGCGCTTAATAGTATACGGCTAGTTGATATAGAGTTGGGTTGAAAATCCATTTGCTCGCAATACAAATTAAGATAAATCTAAACACTTATCTAAGAGGTCAGTTTGATTTTTTCCATTTAAGAATATTTCTAACTTGTTTAATGGAGACAAGTGACCCAGCCATACTGAGGAAATAGCAAAAATAAAGATGTCTATGAAGGTTTTTTTTTTTTTTTTTTTTTTTTTTTGCTTATTTTATTATGAGGGAACAGCTTGCACAACACAACACTGCAAAGTTGCCATCAGAAAGAAAAAAGACTTGAAGTATCAATCTACTACCTTTTTTTCCATTTGTACAAAAAATGGCACAATAATCATCACATCTATTCTCTATTATAAGATAAACAGATCATTACTAGTTCAATAAGATGCCCAACAATCCTTAATTATAAAACTTACCACAACCTAAAATCTATGTGAAACAACCTTTTTTGTGAACTCACAAAAGATTCATACAGACAATCATCAGCAAATCTGATAGCACACCAGAACTGGTACTAAATCCACCAAAAAAATAGTAAAACCACTACTGCAGCAACAAAATTACCTATAGCTGAGGGAAATACCAAATTGCAACTTTGTGTCAGTTTTATTGCCCAACAAGAAGCAGTATTATGATCTAAGCACTATTCTAATTTTTCATGTATTTAACAGTCAATAGATTGAGTTCTGCGTGACAGATTACCAGTTTGTAAGGAAATATGGTCCATGCGACCATCCCCCCTTGGTACAGAAGCCATGATGTGAGTCTTCAATTCTTGTGACAGGGATCCCAGTCTAGTGATGAACTAAAGCAACAAGTCAACAATAGAGAGGGCAACAGATTTAAAGTCACATGATCAAATTCTTTTCTATTGTCAACAGTATATCTAATTGCATGTAGATCTCTAAACAACAATAAACTGAAGTTTAAGACGACACTTGAGAACCAAAATAACGAACCCTTCAATAATGAAGCATTCAAACTACAGAGTTAAAATCAGCCGAATACCAAATTTTTATACAAACAACATTTCTTTCTATTTAACCCTCCATTTGTCCAGTGTCATCATCAGATCACGCCGCTACATTTTGTCTAGCGCTACCATGCAGAGATACCTAGACCCCAACATAATATATAGATGAAGCAGAACAGCATTAATTATTTAAAGTAGCTTTGGAATAAACCAGCAATGTTGAGGTTAGCCTATAAGCATAATTTTACGCAAGTTGGTTGGTTGGGTTAGAACTAGCACAATGGTTAGTTGTTGTCAGCAAATAAGGAGCAAGTTAAAACAAACAAATGAAACAAACAAGGGATCACCCATCCAGCCACAACAAATGTGAATCATTTGAGACCTACAAATTTACAAGGACTAGTAAAGTAATTCAACAAACTAAAGTTACAAAAATAACTGATGACACATTGTAGCTGCTTAGTTAATGTGTGAAACAATTACAGCATACACCGTTAATGTTCTGACCAAATTTGCAGATGTAAATTGATTCACAAAATTCTTCCCCATACTAGTCTGTCAAATGGGCACATTTCCACCATATGCAGTAGCATAAGCTTCACCAAGCCCAGGCACATTCTTCTCATGGGGCACTACACACCTCACAAGGAAGTTGTTTTCAGATATCTTGCAAGCACTCAAAAGACTGAACTTCTTTATTCCCTTGGCTTGCAATGCACTCAATACAGTATATCTTGGAATCAATACTCTTTCTAAGCTATACCCAAGCAGCACAGGCTGCAAAGCTATGGTTCTTGGCTCAAACCCAGCTTTTCTGATAAGAAAGTTCATATTTGACTTCACTTTATTCTCAGAAATAGAGAGTACACAAGGGTAGTTTCTGAAGGCAGCGTGCACCTCTTCCTCTGACCAGCCATATGTTACCATGAAGAACTCCATATTCCTTTTAATTTTATCCTTATTCAAAGTACCAATTGATTTAAACCCACATGTAAACATTCCAGATCCACGCAAAATCCCCAGCTCCTCGATTAGCTCAAGTGTTTGCCTCAATGAATCCAGGCTTCTGGTCATGTAGTGGCTTCTGACCCCAAGCGATGACACAATATCTTGATTTGATAAGCCATATTCTTTGAATAGATTTATTCTAGGAACAACATGGTTATCAATGTCAAATGTGACTAGCAAACCATTCCTCTTAATAATCTTGAACAAAACCTCGTTGTTGTTCCCAACAAAATTTCTCCAAAAGAGGACGCGCGAGAGAGTGTCTTTCCTTTCAAACGCATTTGGATTGTAGCGGATCAGCTGAATCAGTAGTTCTCCAGAGAAACCGGCATCAATCAACTCACGCACCCTTGGTTTCAGGGTCTTCTCAACATTGGAAGCCAGAATACGGGGGTAGAATGAAACAACAGCATTGATCTGGTCCGGTGATAGACCGGTGTCTTTTAGGACTGTTACGACCGACTCGGGCCGCTCCGTGGATTTAATGGCAGTGAGGTTTCTGTCAGCGGAGTATTTGAGCGCTCGATCAGGGGAGAAGCCGAAGGAGGAGATGAGGTACTGTGCAATGAAGGGCAGCTCCTTGGGTTGCGTTGAAAGAGAGCGGCGTAGAAGAGGAGTCAGAAGCACCAGGTGATGGAAATGGTGGTGGTGGAAGGGAGAAGAGAAGGAGGAGACTAGTCTCTTGACAAGGAAAGAAGACATGGTTCACTGTTCTATCCTCAAATTGCTCCGTCGGAGTCGGAGAGGCAATTTCTTTGGTCCGGAGGAAAGAGGGTTTAATTTGGGGGTTTTTACTGACAATTTCTTTCGGACCAGTATGAAGAGAGAACTGGAGAAAGGGTGTATACCAATCAATATGATGTAAGAACTGGAGAGCTTGTGTGTGCGTGCATGTGTGTGTTTTTTCTGGTGTTCGATTAATGTAACTTATGTCAGTGATACGTCAAAAATCCTTGGCCTTGGCCCATTTTTTGAAAGACCGTTTGACAATCCGGATCAGACCGGTTCTTTGATGGACTTACAACGGACTAGGGTTTGGAAGAGTCGGTCTTTCAAAGGGCCGAACCTAATATTTTAGAAAAGACAGATTTGAAGGGCCGGATCTCGAAAGACTAGGTCCGGTCCAGTCCGGTCCAGTCCGGTCCGGTCCGACTTGACCTGGTTATGCTTAGCACATAAACTATCTCCTCTCATTCCATGTATTATTAGCGCATCAAATTTTTGTCAAACAAAAGATTAAATTATACTATCAATTAATTGTATTCTAGAATTAATTGTAAATCTTAACTAGAAATGTTACAAATATACGTACAAGGTGTGCTGGAATACCAAAAGTGGTCTCTTATTTTATGTCTATTATTATATTCTTATTATTTTTTTCCTTCTAAGGTTTATTAGGATATTTTCTAATCTCTAATTAATCTTACGTGTATGATATATTTTTTTTTCTATTTAACTTCTTCTCAGCAATGCTTAAAATCAGTCTAATCCATGCCAAATTTAATAGAGATTTTTGAATCCAATAATCCAAAACTTACAACCAAGATATTAATGCAAAAATTCTTAATGTTATCACTATTTAATTGTTTGTTTCATTGTATATGACTTTGTTTAATATATATAACACGGGAAATATATGCAAGAAATTCATGGTGAATTTGTGTTCATTTGTTACAGTGGCATATGAATGAATGATATGATAGGAAAATATTACTATAACTTTGTTTTGACAAATGCTTTGAACGAATATGAATTTTATTTGATCAAATATGTCTGATACAATAACTATTTGTGCAATATAATATTTTTATCATGCCATCACCAAAAAAAAAATATCAAATACATCATGTGAAAACCTTTGAGCCCTTTGAATCCTTGAGCCCGTACTTTTGAAAGACCAAGGACTTAGAAGGGTCGGATTTTCAAAGGGCCGGGCTACCTATCCAGAAAAAAAATCTATTCGATCCGGCCCTTCTTTGGCCCTTCTTCGAACCCGGTCCGGTCCGGTCCTTATATCAAATCCATTAAGTCCGGTTCTTTAAAATCCGGCCCAGCTCTTTTGCCTTTCACTACCTTATGTTTGCCTATAAATTGCCAGCTTTCTTAGTAGCTGCAAACTTGCTGTAGCAACATACAGTGCATTTTGGGGTCCTGAAGTGTGTGCAACCTTCTAATTGTTAGAATTATGGGTTACCAAACGTCAAAAAATACGTTGTCACGTGCCAAAAAAATAGGACAAAAAAATTTTGCTTTTCACCCAATAATTTCATGTTCTAACGCATAAGTATAGATTTAGCAAAACTTTAACACAGAATTGGCATATTGTTTAAAGTTTAATATTATTCATACAAAAGCAAAATTGTCATTTTATTAATTTAAAATCAATTAATTCAATTTGGAGAACGTAATCATTTTTTTTTCTGAAAATGAATAATCAAAATTCTAATTATTTTATGAGTTTTAAGAAATTCATTCGTTTTGAAATTGCTTGATCATCGATCATGTCCTTAAGAAACTAAATTGCTAAATTTTTTTCAAACTATTTCATGGTACCAATTGATTTTTTTTTTAAAAATTATACCATACTTGATACCCAATGTTACTTTTCAACTATAATATATATCCTACAATTTTTTTTTTCATGATAACAGTTTTTTGATCGGTTGTAATGGTTGTCAGATAATTTTGTTGCCAATATAACTTATCTTTAAATTTATAGACATTATAACATATTAAATTAGGAAGATCTTTATTCATTTGGGTTACTTTCCTATAGGAGTCCCCTTTAACAAGATGAACTTCTATTTCTTTATTGTATTATTATTTATTTTTTTATGAAAAGAATTTCTAGTGTTGTATCTACTATTTTGATATTTTCCATACTTTTTTTTTAATTAAGGGTTCTGGACGAGATTGAAGAGTGGACTATAAAATAGGAATTAGCTTATTTTGTTTGGTTGGGAATGAAGGTTAGATGCAACCATAACGTCTGTTAACTAACACAAGTTATATTTAGTTATCATCTCATTTTTAGTGCAAAGGAAAAGTGAAACTATACTATGAATTAAAACGGAAAATGGACAAAATACTAACTCCCTTTTTATTTATTTCTAATACATCTCTTCTGTAACCTCCTTGCTATATTATCTCCGCTTCCGGATATAATTGATAAAATTTCCTTCCTCCATATAAAGCTCAGTAAACAATGAGCTCTCCATCTCACCATGTTTTAGTAAAGACCAAAATATATATAAAAAAAAGGACAATTCCATCCACGTAAAAGAGATCACATATAGAATGACAAAGAGGAGCATTTTACAAACAATCTACTGTTGTTGTTTTAAAAAATTAAGGTGTTTAATTAAAGAAGTTGATTGATTCTCACTGCTGCTCTACTGTGATTAAGGTATGCTAATTAAAACTTATATTGTACATATTTTTTAAAAATATGAAAGCTGACATCATTTATATATTACCAGCGAATGATTATTTATTTTTTTATTTTTTTTGTTCTTTACCAAACTATGAGTTAGTTTTATTTTATGAAATGTGCTACATATACTTATATACTTAAGGGAGAAAAACTAATATTTTTGTTATTTCTGTTGTATATCTTGTATCTTGTTTTACAAATTTCAATAATATTATTTTCGGCCTAACCCAGTAACCCGTCGACTTTAGAAACAAACAAATGAATGTTGTCAATATGTTGAAGCCCAGATTATTTTCAAGCAGGGGTATTCCCTTGTACGGATTTTTTAAAAATAAATATATTTACATTTTTTATTTAAAAATAAATATGATAATAATTAAAATTTAAAAATAATGTTGTAACTTCCGGGTTCAAAACCCCGGAATCAAAATTGGGCCATTTCGGGGTTTGAAACCCCGAAGTGCCTACATGGCACAAATATTTTTTTTATTCAACCGTGTAGGTGAGAGAAAAAATAATTTTTAAATTGAGTTCGGGGTTTTGAAGTCCAAAGGAAAAGGATTTCAGGTCATTTTTTTTTTTCTTTGAACCAATGCAAGGATGATGTCTTTTATTTTGCAATTTGCACTGATAGTTGCGCACCCATGTGGGACGCCAAGGAGGGTATGGCCATTTTTGGCTTCTATGGAATTTGCTGAGGCATATATATTTGTGTTGTCTGTGGTATTTAATTGTAAATACTTTGATTAAGTTTGAAAACTTTAACATAAATTTTAAATAATTTATGCGTCAGTTAAAGATATAATTAAAGTTTATTATGCACAAATTATATTTATTTGCTTCATTAAATTTATTTTATTTATCACACTAACATTATCTGATATAAAAAATAATGTGATTCGAAACTCTAAGGTCACAGTAGATCAAAGAACATAATAGAGCCTAAAAAGGAATAATGATGTTATAGGGTTATGGATCTCATATCAAACACGATCGAATTTGAGTCTCATGTCGTGTCGTGTTGGTACGAAATATTTTTTTTTAATCATGTTGAGTCGTGTTGTGCAAAATGATGAAAAGAGCCAGGACGCCATGCATTTTGGCACGATACAACTAACACATCGTGTCTTGTCGTGTTAGCACATCGTGTTAGTCGTGTCAAATTATTTTATTATTTTTTAAATTATAAAAATATTAAAAAATTAAAAGTAAAAAAATTTACTAAACTGTAATAATTTATTATTTTGTTAACTTTCAGCTTTTTATAAAAACTAATAATTAGATAAAAATAATGGACAAATAATATGATGTAGTATTATAAATTGAATTTAAATTATTAATTTTGTTTAAACATTCAACTTAATAAAAAATTTTGTTGATGAATGTGTTGTATTAATTCATGTTCGTGTCATGTCGTGTGCCGAATTGTGTCATGTTGGTTAATGCCAAAATTTCTAATGTCCCAACACGGTACGATTATGGTACGACATGATAACACGACAGTGTCATACTAATTATGTATTTGTGTTGTGTCGTGCCGTGCCAACACACACATAGTGTCATGTCATTTTGGAGAACGCTATGATGGTACGACTAGAAAAGTTTATTTTTTTCCCTTGTATTTTTATATTTACAAAATGATGCAAGTAATGATTACAAAATGAAAATAAAATTACTCATATAATTATGTATAATATATATTATGTTTATGTATAAAATATATACTATATTTACAGACCTTACTTCTATATGTAATTATGTATACTTTTATACATACAATAATTTTTACTTTGTATCAGTTTGAGTTATTTTGTAAATAGAAAAGTGCAAAGACTAAATTGTAAAATTAAAAAAAATACTTTTCTGGATAAACCCGAGATTGGCGTGGGTTAAGGTCTTAAGGGGGAAAAAATTAAGAAGAGATTGCTAGATCAGTATTTCGTGGCCTATACAAAACGGGGTGTTATAAGTGCAATCTCCTAATTTGTAATCCCTTGTCATCCCAACTAAAAATGGAAAGGGTGTTGGAAGCAATTCTTTCTATTTTAGGCGCCGCTCACTCCTCTCTCTTCACTAATTGATCTCTTATTATAACAATATGATCCCTTATTATACAATCCGATCTCTTATTAAAACAATCTGATCCCTTATTATACAATCTGATCTCTTATTATAACAATCTGATCCCTTAGTATACAATTTGATCTCTTATTATAACAATCTGATCCCTTAGTATACAATTTGATCTTTTATTATAACAATCTGATCCCTTATTATATAATCCGATCTCTTATTAAAACAATATGATCCCTTATTATATAATCTGATCTCTTATTAAAATAATATGATCCCTTATTATATAATCTGATCTCTTATTAAAACAATATGATCCCTTATAATACAATCTGATCTCTTATAATACAATCTGATCACTTATTATAAAAATATGATAACTTATTATAACAATTTGATCCCTTATTATAATATAACAATATGATATCTTATTATACAATCTGATATCTTATTATAACAATCTGATTTCTTGTTATATTATAACAATCTGATCTCTTGTTATATTATAACAATCTGATCTTTTATTATAACAATCAGATTCCTTATTATAACATTTGTGCTTGTAATAGAAAGAGGAAGGAGGATAGAAGGAGGTCGAAGGAGAGGCGGAGGTTGGAGGAGAGACGAATGTCGGAGGTCAGATGAGGAGAGGTGAAGATCAGAGATCGGAGAAAGAGAGGCGGAGGCGGAGAGGCGGAGGAGGAGGAGGGACGGAGGAGGAGGAGGGGCGGAGGCGGAGAGCTGGAGGTTGGAGGTTGGAGGAGGAGAGCCGGAGGTCGAAGGTCGGAGGGGAAGGAAGGCGGAGGTCGGAGAAGGTCAAAGGGAGGAGGGCGGAGGGCGGAGGTCGGAGGTAGGACGGCCGGAGGTTGGAGATCGGAGTGAGAGACATAGGTCGAAGGAAGGGACAGAGGTTGGAGAGAGGAAGGCGGAGGTCGGAAGGAGGACGGCCGGAGAGAGGACGGCCAGAGGGAGGACGGCTAGAGGTCAGAGATCGGAGATCGGAGGTCAAAAAGAGAAAGGGAGGAATGAATGAAGGAAACTATGAATTTCTTTAATAGGAGGAAGGAATGAAAGAGAGGAGATGATTTTTAGAGTAATGGAATGACATAAGATGACTCTGAAAGGGAATTGCTTCCCAGTTCCCATACAAAACCTTTTAAAACCACGCCGCCTATTTAAAAAAAGAAAAAAATCAACTCCGGGGTTTTAAACTCCGAAGTTAGTAATTTCCTACTCCGGGCTTTTGAACCCCGTAGTCGGGTCTTTAGTTTTAAATTTTAATTAATATAATATTTATCTTTAAAATAACAAGGGTTAATATATTTAATTTAAAAAAAATCCGTCCTTTGTAGAAGATATGGGCTTTATGAAGCCGTTTTGTAAATACTATTATACTAGAGGCCTAACTCTTTGGACATTGTACATAGAACCTCTGTAGGCACCACATCTGGCTTGCTAAATGGGCCATGTTTATTTATTTATTATTATTTTTTTTTCAATCTAACTTTCACATAGTAAAAAAAAAAATTTAACCGTTCTTTTCACCTTCGGAATTGATTTGCAGACTATACCTGTCAAACATCGAAACAGAATACGGAACAGTCCATTTCCGTTTTCATTCCGTTCCAGATGACGAAATAGAAATCTCTTCCGTTTCCGTTCCGTTGCGTCAAACGAAACAGTTTTCTGTTCCGTTTAACGTTTCGTCCTTCATTTACCATTGATTTCGGCCGATTTTCATATTCCGTTTCGATAATGTTTACAAATTTCAATTCCGTTTTCAGAAACGAAACTGATTTTTCTTTCGTTTAACGTTCCGTTTGGATGAAACGGAACAGAACACGGAACGAAACGTCGACATTGACAGGCCTATGCACGACTTTGAAGGAAATAATAATAAAAAAAAACTCTATAGCATGTATCATAGAAAAGTAGAATTACAGTTTGACATTGCAACTAGTTTCCTCATTGCAGAAGAAACGAGCGCAAGTTGAAGTTAATGCTTGAGATATTTCTAAAATACCTCATTGTTCCGTTGTGACCACCAGAAAGGTTGTTCGATACTGAAAAATCATTCTGTTGGCTTTTGCAAAAGGGATTGATACAATTACTCATCAGCTAAAATACAAAGATACAATGATGGGGATGTTGAAAAGGTTTCAGGTGCCAATGCTGGTAGTCTTTTTACTCATACTGGTCACTGCTTTGACTGTGAGTTCTCAAACCGAGATGGGGTCTAAAGGAGTCACTTTGACTGTACAGGATTCCCAGGTTTGTTATTTTATATTTATCATGTGCATTCGAACTGTTAATTAGTTTACAGGACAGCAGTTATTAAATTGGATAGATCTCAACATTGTAATAATCTAAATTAAAAAAAGGGCGAGTCAAATTGTGATTTAATTTAAAAATAAGTTGGAGGCTTGACCCTCAATTTATCTTCAAAATAAAAAAAATTGTGATTTAAGTATTGACATGCAAAATCAAACCAACTACATTGGCTATATATTTTGTAGAACGTTTATTATTCGTACAATTTTGTAACATACAAGTTATATTATATGTTTGATGGTTATATAACTAATTAATTAAATATACATCAGTCATTCACCTTAATATCCAAAAGCAGGGCTAGTGTAGCTCAGTCCATATTGATTGCATCAAATTACGCAGCCTGCACAGAATATTCGAACCAAGACTTTCTGAATTAACATGGATGTCAAATTCAGGTCGTGATCGATAATGGAATCCTTCAACTCACATTGTCGAAGCCTCAGGGTCATGTCAATGCCGTCAAGTTCAGCGGAATAGACAATCTGGTTACACTCTCTAGTGGTCACAATACAGGAGGGTAGGCACTTTTGAAGCCATTTCCTCAACTCTAATATATTTTACAATTAGGATAATGATCTTGTTCTTCTATGTAGACCCAAAAGTACAGCCGAGTTCTGTCCAAAAACTAATTCCTGTTAATTTGAAGTATGTTTTGACTTTTGACCCTTATTTTTACAAGTTTCAAATGAAATATTAAATGAGGTAGAAACTCCATTCAAGGAACTGGGATGGAGGTGGAGATATTTGACTAAATAATGCCACCATTTGAATTTCAGAAGAAACAGATTATTTGCACTGAAAGAACATGAGTCCTTGAAAATAATCGTTTTGAATGCATATATTAGGTACTGGGATGTGGTTTGGAGCACTCCTGGACCTGGATATATTGGCGGCTTGGAGACGTAAGTAATTTTGTTTACTAAAATTTTTGTTACGAATTTTACATAAAAAAATTAAAATTATTACTTAATTAAGATTCAAGCATAGCTTCACACATCTTAATTGGAAGTTATATATCTTTTTAATGGGACTTGGGTCAACAACTCGTTGGTTACATGATGTTACTTAAGATCCTGGAAACCGTATGAAAGTTATGAAAGTTATTATATATAATATATATGGAACTATTTTGCTTTCGTTATATATTTAAAAAAAAACAACAACGCTGCTGACAAACAATTGCTACGATGTTGAGCAGATTACAAGGAACAGATTTTAAGACAATAGTGGAAACAGAAAACCAGGTAGAGGTGTCCTTCAAGAGATACTGGAATGCTTCCCATCGAAACACAGTTCCTCTCAGTATTGATATCAGGTTAAAGCCTTTTTTAAATTGGAGCTTATTTTTCTTCTGCCATGGATGGACTTTTAAAATTTTCTTCTGAGATACTTAACACCCTCTGTTCTCTTTTAGGTACATTATGCTTCGTGGTGTATCAGGATTTTACACATATTCAATATTTGAGCATGAGAATGAATCCCCAGCACTTGATATTTCTGAGCTTCGAGCTGCCTTCAAGCCTAGTGGCAATAGGTAAAATTTACCATTATACCATGATGAATATCATAAAATTTAACAAATCTAACATCTGCATGGAGCTCCTAAATTGGAACATATCAGCTTAAAATATATAATATAGGCCAATCAGATGTCGGTCACCGGATATAATGGTATTGAAATATGCAACCAAGACCAGTCAGATTGCACTATAGTTTATTAATTATAGCTCATGATTGTTGGCACTTCAGATTTCATTATATGGTGATATCTGATAATAAGAGAAAGAAAATGCCGGATGAAATGGACCGATCACCGCCTCGAGGACAACAACTTGCTTTCAAAGAAGCTGTGCTTCTTGCTGACCCAATTGAGGCAGAATTAAAAGGAGAGGTAATGGTTAAGAATAAACAAGCACCCATTTGAACATTCTTTTTTTTTTTTTTTAAGGCCAGGTGGCGAGTGCCACATATGCACATTTAAATTTGGTGCCAAATCACATGGGATGATGCTGTTGAACTATGATTGAGTTTTGATTAGACAATAATGAAATAAAACTACTAAAAAAAATAAAATATGAGAAACTGAGGTCTGCAGTTATGAGATATAAGTTCACTCTTTTTCACTACATATAAACTGGTTATTTTACTGGAACTTCGGATATGTACAGGTGGATGACAAGTACCAGTATACACTAGATCACAAGGATAACAGGGTTCATGGATGGATCAGTGACAATGCATCAGCTGGTTTCTGGGTCATTACCCCGAGCTATGAGTTCAAAACTGGTGGCCCCCTCAAGCAGGATCTCACCTCCCATACGGGCCCCACTTCGCTTGTGGTGAGCATATCTATATTTATTCTGGTGTTTTACTTCTGTATTGAAAATTCAAGTATAACGTCCATCTGCATTTTCATGCTTGCCAATGCAAAGTTGCTGTGGAAGTGAAGCAATGTATTTCGGACCGAAATGGAGTGATTTCGGTCCGAAATGGACAGATCCGACAGGATTTATTTCTTTTTTTATTTTATCTAAAAATAGAAATAATTTATTTCTCCAGCCTGCCTGTGTTCTATAAAGGAGGCTTCTTCTTCTTCCCCGATATACTCTTCTCTCCTCTCTCTCTTTGTAAACCGAATCTTTTTGAAAGAAATAAAAAATGGTGGTGTGTGTGTGTCGTGGACGTAGATACATATTGTACTGAACCACGTTAAATCTGTGTGTTCCTTTATTTTAATTTAAATTTACATGGTATCAGAGCGAAGATCCTGAGAAAACCGAACCACTCTTGCGCGACTTGCTGCACAAGTTATCTTCTTTCGTGCGAGTTACTGCACGAATATCTTCTCCTCTGTGCGATTTACTGCACAGATCTTGTCTTTCCTTGAAAACCTAACCCGAACCCACAAATAATCCCGACCAGACCTTCATTTCGGTCCGAAACCGAAGCATTTCGCACCGAAACCAGCCATGAATCCCGAAAAAGAAACCAACACTCCGGCACCTGACGCCATGACCCTCATCCAGAACCTGAACCAGACCCTATCCCAACTCCTGGCCCAACCGAGACCTACCCAGACTACCCAAAACCCAGAAGGCTTCAATTCACCGATGACGATCAGATTTGATGGATCGAATTTCTATCTCTGGTCACAGATGTTGAAGATGAAGATCGCTGGCCGTGACAAGTTGGGGCATCTAGATGGCTCGTCTCAACCTAAACCCACGGATACCGAGGCCTGGAAGAAATGGGTTGTGCTGGATTCTCAGGTTAAGGACTTTATCATCAATTCTATGGACTCATCCTTGATAGGTAATTTCCTGCCCTATTCTACTGCAAAAGAGGTGTGGGATGCCCTCAAGTTATCTTATTTTGATGGTAGTGACCTATCACAAATTTTGGACCTAAAGAGAAAAATTGGTAAAATCAAACAGAATGGTGACTTAGTCCAAAATTATTACACAACCCTTACTGGCCTGTGGACAGAGTTGGACACTCGTAGGCCAAATCCCATGGAATGCCCTATTGATGTTGACAAATACCAAAAACTTGTACAAGAGGACAGACTTTTGGTGTTCTTAGATGGACTTGATGATAAATTGGACCAAATTAGGGCTAATATTCTCCAAATGAAACCACTTCCCTCATTGGAAGAGGCTTTCTCCTTGGTCCGGAAAGAAGAGGGACGGCAAAGTGTGATGTTAAATGGGGGGATGTTGGTAATAATTCTGCTGCTATGATAGCAAAGACCCAAACCTTGAACATGCAAAAATTCTCTAAGGAAAACTATAACAAAAAACAGGTTCCCCCGGAGGGTGTACTCATTGCCATAACCCCAAGCACTCTGTGGACCAGTGTTTTAAATTAATTGGGTACCCTGATTGGTGGGAAGATAATAAAAAGAAGAAGCAGGGGAAAGCTAAGGTTGCTGAGGCTGTCAACTCTAGAGAACGGACCTCATCAGCTGCTAATGTAGCTGTTTCGGGTCCAAACAGTGGTCATTTCGGACCGAAATCAGACCATTTCGGACCGAAATCAGGTCAGTCCGAAGCAAATAAGTCTGCCCTCTCACTTCTGCCTCCAGTTGAGAACAGTCAAGGTAAAATATTTATTTTGAGCACTAATGGTACTGATAGTTCTTGGATTATTGATTCAGGTGCAACCGATCACATGACATACGATGGAAAAGACTTGGTAAGGAACTCTATTCCAAGAAGGACAGAAATTATCAATGCAAATGGGGAGATTTATCCAGTCATAGGGGCTGGAGAAGTCCATTTTTCATCCCTTACTCTTTCAAATACACTTTTAGTTCCTTCTCTTTCATCTAAACTTTTATCAGTTGGACAATTGTGTGAAGAACTTGGCTGTGCAGTGCTCATGTATCCCAGTTTTTGTCTCTTTCAGGACCTCTTGACGAAGGAGATTATTGGTCGTGGTACTAAGAAGGGAGGACTGTATCACTTGGAAGATATTGCTATTGGAAGAGCATGTGTTTCTGCTGGTTCGAGTTCAAGTCAAAGAGCTTTGGTTTGGATATGGCATAAGCGTTTAGGTCATCCATCATTTGGGTACCTAAAGAAACTTTACCCTAGTTTATTTTCTGGTTGTGAGGATGAAACTTTTGATTGTGATGTTTGTATCAAATCTAAGAGTCATCGTGCTCATTTTGAAAAAAGGTTCAATAATAATAATTCTGGTCTCTTTGATTTGGTTCATTCTGATGTGTGGGGGCCATCCCCGGTTAATTCTTTGCGTGGAAATAAATGGTTTGTTTTGTTTATTGATGACTGTACCAGAATGACTTGGGTAAATGTGATAAAAAGTAAAGCCGAAGTCCCTCAAGCTATTCAGTCCTTTGTTAATATGGTTAAGACACAATTTAACAAGGATATAAAGGTTTTTAGAAGTGATAATGGCACAGAATTTATCAACAAAACTATGGGAGATTTTTTCACTTCGAAAGGAATCATACATGAAACCAGTTGTGTTGGTACTCCACAACAGAATGGTATAGCTGAGAGGAAAAATAGACACATCCTAGAAATAACTAGAGCCATGCTGTTAGAAAATAATGTGCCACAATCATACTGGGATCATGCAGTTACCTCAGCTGTTTACTTGATGAATAGGTTACCTTCTGTTGTTCTTAATTTCAAAACACCACTACAAGTGCTGTCTACTTACACCTCTATTCCTTCGGTCCTAAATATTCCACCAAGAGTCTTTGGATGTATAGCCTATGTCCATATTCAAAAACACTTGCGTTCAAAATTGGATCCTTGTGCTGAAAAATGTGTGTTCATAGGTTATGGAAATCATCAAAAAGGGTATAAGTGTTTTAATCCAATAACCAGAAAGACCTATACAACAATGGATGTGACATTTATTGAGACTGAGGGTTACTTTGTGAAGAATAAGGTTCATTCTCAGGGGGAGAGTATGACAGAGAACGAACCGTTATTTGATGCTGTAGTGAGTGATGAAACCATATCAATACCTACCCAGTTCGGTCCGAATCATGATCATTTCGGTCCGAAATCAACTGACAGAGGTGACAATGAGGATGATATAGCTCGGTCCAGTCCGAATTCAGACCAATTCGGTCCGAACAGAGAAGGTACAGATGACTTGAATACACATTTCGGTCCGAATCATGATCTGCAGTCTGGGAATTCTTCTGATTCAGATCCAGAAATGGACCCACTTGATGTTTCGGGTTCATCAGATGAAGATGAAGAAGTGATACAGTCCCCTCAATCACCACATGACCATTCTCCGGAGTCAGAGGTTTAAGAAATGTTATTTAGGTTTTACTTTAAGTACTCTATGTCACTATTAAACGATCGTTAAGATAATCACCCTCTTCTTATTAGGAAATCGTTCTAGGATCATTTAATATGAGATTATCAAGCTTAAGGATCGTCGAACATGAGAACTCCGGATAGGACGATCGTCAAGTACTCGAGTCGCCATAGAATGTCAAGAAGACGTTTGAGCTCGCTATTCAGGTGCGGAATTACGTTGGATTTTTGTTAAAGTCTAATTGATTATTAAGATATATATATATATTTTGAATGCATGTTATTTTACATGATTTAATATTTAAGAAAAAAAAAACAACATGTTTTATTCATGTGCATATTGGGAACTCATTTGCCTATGTTCCGCATCTTTTGAAATAGTAGTTAAATATTGACAAAATTGCATGCTGAGATGCACAATCTCCGTTTGATAAATTTGGAAAAAAAAAAAACAACAGTCAGATATTTGGATATGCCTTTGCTATTAATGAATCTGACTTATGAATGATCTGACTGAAAGGAATTGAAATGATAACTGGGATAAGTTATGAATGTTGTTGATATGTGTGAATTTATATAAAACACTCTCCGGAGTCGGTTGGCCCCCGGCTTCGGCCAGTTCGATAGTACTATACGGATATGGAATCCCTACCGCCTGTCAGGGTCAGAGATTATATCTCTACCGCCTGCCCTGTCCAGGGAAGATCTCCTTCCGCCTGCTCATACTAGTTGAGTTGGGAGATCTGAGTGTGTATTTGATGATATACTGATGTGAAAGAGAGATGATATGCTCAGATTTATGACATGCATAGTTTCGATAATGCTCGGATTTCTTGACACGCTAAGTTCATGTCTTGCTCAGACATGTGTTGTCTGTGATATGACTGGACTCATGCCATGTGTTGAGCTCCGTCATGTACTGAATATTGCTATGGTCAGATTTTGTTGTTTCACCCGATTTGATTACATGCATATGATAGGTATCATATTTATTTGTGACAAGGTGAAATAAGATTTGTACTGGTTTTTCCTAAAATTAATACGTGCATAATATTTGATTTTATTGCAAAAAAAAAAATTATATATGCTCAGCACTCTTTTAAGTTTAAAAGCTAATTATTATATTTACGGATACTATTTCTAGAACTTGGATTTTAGCCTAAATCCACGTACGGGAACTAAAACCCGTACTGAGAATTTATTTCTCATTTCGTGTTTTTGCACGTTTCCAGGTTATAGAGACGGGTTTGATCAAGTCAAGCAAAGAATAAGCCAAATATCTTGTCATGACGACTTATTGAGTCGTAGGATCTAGCATGGTTAATCATGGTAAGCTTGGACTTGTACCTCAAAAGAAAAATAAATGGTAGGAAAACGTCTTACGGATATGCATAAATTGTGTATTCGCGACGGGATTGTTGCATCCTAAGTGTCAGGATGTGACACATACATTTAAAAATAGTTAAAAATTCCAAACAACTTATACCTGAAAATTAATATATATACTTTTAACAGATGCAAAAAGAGGTTGACAGCTGGCCATATAACTTCCCTGCTTCAGATGATTTCTTAAAATCAAATCAAAGAGGCTCGGTTACTGGAAGATTATTAGTTCATGACAGGTAATCATTTGGTGCTTATTGGATTGAATCATAATGGAAAGTTCAAAATAAAATTTGGCTGCATTCATGTCAAGACAAGTGATAAACAATCTTTCTGTTCGTATACATTATAGGTTCGTTAACACAAGTAACAAGCCGATTGAATTTCCTTACGTGGGACTAGCATTACCCGGTCAACCTGGGTCATGGCAATTAGAATGCAAGGTAAGTTTTTGATCATTTGTCAAAAATAAACAATAATTGTACTAATGATGACTGTTGATAATTGTTGCTACATATTTCTAATATTGAAAGAAAACCAAATTAACATCCCCGTGTACTTACTGATATCCCATAAGCTCAAAAGTGCCAACCGAGAGTTCCTAATAATTTTGTTTGCCATGATTAGGGCTATCAATTTTGGACGAGAGCTGATGCAAATGGCAGTTTCACTATAAACAATATAATTCCAGGAAATTACAGCTTATATGCGTGGGTCCCAGGATTTATTGGTGATTTTATGCATAATGCCACAATATCAATTGCTGCCGGTAAATGTTTATTGTTTTTCATTCCTTGTTACTGTAAATACAAAACATTATATGACAATATCGAATTAAGCATATTGTTTCTATGAAGGCTTGTTTTCTTTCTATTAATTGCTTCTAGCATTTTTACATGGATTATGTATATACTTTTTTATTTTGGAGTTCCTTTTCTTTTGTTCCTTTTCATAATTTTAAACGTAAGGTTCCAAAATCAATCTGGGAGTGCTCACATTCGAACCTCCAAGAATGGGACCTACTTTGTGGGAGATTGGAGTGCCTGATAGAAGTGCATCTGAGTTCTTCGTTCCAGATCCAAACCCAAAATATGCGAACAAGCTTTTCATAAATGCCGAGAAGTAGCCTCGTATCAAAATTTATCGTTTGGATGTGTTAGGAATAGGGTAGGAATAACATAAATTTAGGGAAAATCACTATTCACGGAAATTGTGGGAAAAGATTATTCCGGGAATAGAAAATGTTGTTTGGATGGTGAGTTTAGGAATAGCGTTGGGAAGAGTGTTATTGAGATGAAAAGTAGTGAGAAAAGTGTAATCGGGAAGAGTGTTATTGGAAATTGTGTTAGAAATGGAATTGTCTATTCCAAAAGTGTTTGGATGAAAAATTTAGGAATGGAATTGCCTATTCCAGGAATAGGCCTATTCTCGGCCATCCCAAATGACACCAACATCAATTTGTTTGAATTTCTGTCATCTCCCAAAACCTCAAAATAAAAACTAAAAAGTAAAAAAATATGCGTCCACAGTTTAACTTATAAAACCAGAGAATAATGATTAAAATACAAATAAATTTTCTTCAATGAATCAAATGCTTTAGCTATACACTTTGTTGCCTTTCATTTTTTTGAGCTCTCCTTTTGATGGGGAGTGTTTAAATTTCGAATCCTTGCATGGGCTCCTTAAAAATTTAACCAGAAAGGATGTCGGTTTTTTTTTTTTTTTTTTTTTTTTTTGGTCCTGTGTCACCTTTAAATAATTTCTTACTTATTTTATTTTATATTCTTCTTCCTTCTCAATCAGATACTCATCGATCACATTCTGTTTTTCGTTATGTCTCTCAGGTACAGACAATATGGATTGTGGGAGCGGTATACTGAGTTGTACCCAAAACAAGACCTAGTTTATAGAATTGGTACCAGTGATAACAAAAAAGATTGGTTCTACGCCCAAGTAACAAGATATCATAATTTGGCCCGCAAAATTAAATTTCCACTAGAAGAGGGTAAAACATTGAATTATTGATGATTTAAATGGCCCATGAAAGCATTATTTGCCCAAAATCACCCAGTCTCTTGTTTCATGTTTGTATAAGAGAAGTACACTGTCATATTTAAGAGACCGGACAAAATTTATATTTACTGATGGTCTGCAAATCCTAAATAAAAATTTATTTCCTTTCTGTCGTACGTCCACGTTGGAAAAATAGCGCATCAATAAACATTTTTTCTTTCTTACCCAATTAGTAGCTCAAGCTAAGCAGTAAACCACTAGATTTAACTTCTAAAAGATCTTAGATTTAAGTTATAGTGAGAATAATATGGTGAACATTTTTTGAGTTTTGTCCATCAGTAAAAAAATGGACTCTTTTTCAAATTAATTTTCCATAGTTACCATGATCTTCTGTTTGTATTGATCTAATGTAGGAAAGTAGGAAATGTATTTTCTGGAACAACATGGCAGATAAAATTCAACGTCAACAATGTACAGATAAACAGTTCTTACGTTATACGTGTGGCTATCGCAACCGCTCATTGGTCAAGACTAGAGGTTTGTATCTCTTAGTATTCCCTGGTACGACTTGTTCAGCAGCATTGCTCATCGACATAAACAAATTTATTTTCAGGTTCGGGTGAATAATCTGAATGGAATAGCACATTTTAGGACAAATGTATTCGGGGCAGGTAATGTTATTGCTCGGCATGGAGTTCATGGATGTTGGAATTTTGAAGTGGAGACATTTTCAGCGGACCGCTGAACAGGACGCACCTTTTGGTGTTCTGGTCCTTATCTCTATATATTCTCTAAACAGATTCAATTTTGTATGGTTGAGACTCATTCTGTTTAGACAGAGAGAGACAGAGAATAGAGGGAGAGAGAAATCCACTTCTCTTCTACTTGTTTGATTGTAGGAGCACTCAATGGAGAGTGAAACACCGCAACCTATACGAGAGGTTGGCGCGTGGCAGTCCGTCTGGCACCGTGGCTGTGGATAGTGTAACAGAACTCGTTGGAACTCGACTTCCAATCGTGGTTGCTGTCCACTAGCGTATGAAGACGGTGGTCGTGAAGACGTGAAAGGGCTTAGCGTGTCATGCTGTGAAATGAATCGCAAGAGATCCTGGAAAATCGATTTCCGCTGCGGTATGTGTTTACCCACGATTTTCTAACAGTGGTATCAGAGCAGTTAGGTTTCTTTTCGGTAGGGATTGATACCTAAGCCTCTTTTCTATGATTTCTGATTGTTATTAAGTGATTTTGTATGTCTAATTTCGTGATTTTGAGGGAGAATTAGGGAAACCCAAAGTTCTGTCCAGAAACAGAATTTCAGATTTGATTGCCTGACTTCGCGGAGGTATATCTCGAGATCTGTTAACTTGTTTCGAGTGAAACTTGTGGTGTTGGAACGGGCTTGAAGTCTACTTTCCAGAGAGTCCAAGAACTCGAAAAACAAGCAAGTATTCAGAGAGATAATGGCCTCGCAATCAGAGGATATCAGTCTGTCTGGTTTCTGGAATTTCTGACTTTTTTGTAGTGCGAGTGGATTTGTGATCACATCGTAATTCGTTTTTCTGTCAAATTTGGACTGGAGATAGAGTTTTTAGAGATCTTTCCATAATGTCTAAGTTTGAAATTTTTGGATAAACGGTGAGTGAGAAATCGCGCTCGCAAGTCGGGTCTGTTCTGGTAAGAATCAGAACTTGGTGTTTTGGATCTGATTTTCAAAGGATATTTTTCATACTTCTGAAATTATTGAAAATTAATGATTGCCATGATTGGATAGAGCATTGAGTGTGCTTTCCAGTGATATATGGAACATAATTTTTTATCGAAGTATGATCGAGATATCGCTGGTTTGAAATCAAGGTGCAGAATCTGATTTCTGTCGATTCTGTAATTCTGCCCAGTTCTGGCGGATCGCTAGAATTGCCGGCGGGCCGCTGATTTTTCAGCGAGCCGCTTGATTTTCAGTAGGCCGCTGGATTTGCCAGTGGACCGCTGAAACTGCTGGCTGAGAGCCAAAATGACTGTTAGACAGTCTGAGTGAGTAAAACACCATATATATCATCAGAAATTGAGACATATCAATACCAGAGATTATAGAGGTAAACCACACTTGTTTAATGGTTATCTAAGCGATAATCAAACGGTTCTTGTTGTGTATATGACTTTATGCCGGACCAAGTATCGAAATAGGAGATACCATCTATTGGTGTTGTCTCATCTAGACTTGATGGCGCAGTTGAGTCCTGTTATCAAGGTCTAGAAAATTTGATGATAATCAGATATTGATTCTGAGGGAGATAGAATGCCAGAATCAAGATATTAATATACTTTGTGTGAGATGGATCGTTTCGTGTCGAAACGAACCGTGACAAAGTCCGAGGGTAGACAACCACATGTTGGTGTGTCTTTATGATATCTAAATAGATTGTTTGATTTACAAACGGATCTATAGACATTTCATTTGATAATAAACTATTTGATGGCTCAAATAGATCATTTGAAATATTTCTGATTATCATATACTTTAACCAGAACAAGCATAATAAATTGTAAATTGTGATTGAAGTTATCCGTTCGATAATTTCATCAATAACCCTCTATTATTTGCTTGTTGATGGTGATGGATGGTACATGTGGTACAATCTCACCTAATTGTGATGGATTGCATAATACATGTTTGTGTTTGCAAACTGGGTGAATCTAGATTGGTAGACTATTGGGATCTCATCTAGATTCTGATCCTTGCGCCGATTTGAGTTATGTAAGGGTATTGATGCTTAGTTTTTGTGATTTGATTGATTGTCTTAGACCTTCTTTTGGTCATATAGGCTAAGCTATATATATTTCTTAGGAATGACTCGAATTGTGCTGCAAGGTTTTATAGTTATAACTGGAATGTTATGACTTATGAGAGTGCTAACATAGTGCTTGTCTCTATGTGATTTTGGCTTAATTATCAGTAGTCGCTGATATCTAGTGAAAAAGACGTTGATGTACATGTATTGCGGGGCATTACAATATCTTATTGTCTTATAGAGGATCAGGATGAATGAGAGATCATCACATGTAATGCGTAATCACAAAAGAATTTGTGAGTAGTCAGAAACTGAGAGAGTGTAATCCAGCGGGTCGCCTGTCTTTCAAACGGGCCACTAGGGTTATAGATTTGTAACAATTCTGCTCGCTTTGTGTTGCTAAGTAGTTTGTTAAGTTACAACATTTGTAGTCTCTGTTGAATAGTATAATCAATCATTGACAGATGGTTGTAAACTCAATAAAATTTTGACAAATACAAGGAGCACAATGAGGTGGCATCTTGGAATTAAGTCAATTAAATTTTGAGTTGCACAATAAATGTCATAAATTAACACTTGAGTATTAAGTGATGGTATTTACTTGATTGCAAGTAAATCTCACTGTTGATGTTGTTCGTTTTCTAAACAGACATTACTCATTTGGTTATATTTGATGACAAGTCAAGTAATTGATTGACATACTAAGAGATTATAGTTGTGAACTTAAATGCAAATGTTTCTGGACTTAATTGAAAGTACTATAATCTGAAACCGCAAATGCTTATTCATTGTATCTTAATGTGATTTAAGTTACATAGCATTTAGCTTATGGTTTAGATGTGAGTTACTTGTCATAACATGAAGATAAGTTATCAAATGGAGATTGCGATGGTGCAATCCTAGGGATTGGCACATGCAATTTGATGTTTCCAGGAGGGAGACACACACCTTAACTCCATAATACTTTATAGGACCCGTATCCTCTGCTCACCTTTTAGGTGAGCAGAGTGCTCACTTTCGATCCGACCCGTTCGATTTAGATCGGACGGTTAATTTTTTTTCGGGCCTATCAATCTGGTATAATTCACGGGCCATCCATAATCCATCAGACGGTTCATATTAAAAGTGAGCACCCTGCTCACCTTTTTTGGTGAGCAGAGGATGTGATTCCATACTTTATATACTTCAAATTTTGACAAAGTATAGTACTTATTGTTATTCTTTTGGTGTTGGATTTCAGCATTGAAAATGTGTATGATGATAATTAGTACTTAAACGTTGTGGTTTAAGGTACTAAATGTGCTTTCTTTCTATTATTTGCTTCATGGTTACATAATCTCATTAGTGATTATTTGGCACACTTTACTATGTAAGTTGAGGGTAATGGATTGGATTTGATTTTAATTAGATTTCCAATTCAATTTTGCCAACTTAGAGAAATAGTAAGTATTTTGAGAGACAACTTGAATGCTTGTTGGATAAGCATTTCAAGTTATGGAGATTTATTATGTGCGCTGCACTTAAAGACTTGATTTGTCACATTCATGACTAGGGTTTAAATTTAGTCTTGAAATTTGTGAAATCTTTTTAAATATGTCGCGGTTATTTGAACCTGCTTGACAAATTTAAAAGTTGTGACAAAACAAAATAGAAATAGTTGGATAATTCACTATTTCTTATATCACATGACATATGGTGTTGTGTGATAGAGTTGAAGGACTATCTTGGTATGGTTCTTATAAGACTAAGTGGCAGTTACCGTGATCTGCAAACTGGTTATATAGTATGCAACAATAGATGCACAGTAGAGAAAATTTCCAATTATGGAATTTCTGCTCGAATAACACAAGTGAGTCGCTTCCACTGAGAGCGGATCGCTGGGTTGCCAAGCGGATCGCTACAGCTAGCCAGTGGCAGATTTGAAATCTCCATGTTTATAGTTTGAACTATGGTTTACTATAGCTCCTTGGATGGATGTTTATATGATCATAGTTTCAGTTGCACATGTAGAGTGCACCTTCTCATAAGTTTTAGAAATTTATTAGAGAAGAAACCATAAAAGTGTCATGTAATAGAATCACTTATAGTTTCTTATGCAAGCTTCCTAACTGTGAACTTGACTCGGTTGCTGAGGAAGAGAGGGAGAAATGAAATAGGTTCTTCCTCACATCCTCGCACGAGTTCAAATACAGTAAAGCTTATGAGAAGATACTATATATATATAAGATGAGATAGAGTAAATGAAATAATAATATGATTGGACTTATTTGATTTGTCATATTAATCTTTGGAGAACACTAGGGTTCTTGAGATTAACTAGGGTTCTTGAGATTAATGAGGGTTGATAAATCAATTGTGAGATATTAAACAATTTTCTGTTGTAAGTGTGTAACGATCCGTTTGAGGGTTCAACGATTCGTATGACACTGATTAGCAACAAAGACTCTGTTGATTATGTGAAACGATTTGTTTCGTGGTTAAACAATTTGTATGGCACACAACAGAGGGAGTCTAATTTGAGGAAATTCTCTTGTTAGAAGATGAGTTTGCCTCACATAGCTTATTCTAAGCAAAAGATATGCCTGATCAGCATAGCACGTGTTGTGCTATTGGCTGAATGAATAAGCTGAGAGACTCTTGTTTAATTGTGGGATAAACAAAAAAAATTATTACAAGTTTTTTGATATAAGTCCATAAAGAAAGCTACCAAGATATCTGTATGATAAAGGGTTTGATGAGCATTATTGGAAAGTGTGCGTTGTAGCACATTGGCATCCTAAATGCAATTCCTATAATTAGATGTTTCCCTCATACATGATTGAGATAAGTCATCCAAGTTAAGCTTGGAGTTTGACATTAAATTAAGCCAAATAAAATACCTATTTGTGTAGGTATATGAGATATATATCTGAATATAAGTATGACAATTGACATGCTAAGTATCAAGTTTAAATACTTGTAATTGATTTGCCTCTGGATAGGTAATTCACTTGATAAAATATTGTTTCTTTATGATAAGAAACAAGTTTACTCTCTCGTTGTGGAGATTTGAGTAAATCATATACTCTTTGAATTTAGAGATAGAGTATGACTCTCTTGTTGTGGAGATTGAGTCAATAACATATTTTTTGAGTGGTCATACATGCTCTCTCATTTGTGAGATTGAGCAACTTGACATGATGGATATTCATGTCAGAGGGAGTTTGGTTGAGATAGTCTATACAATTGGTAGTTGTTGTGACTTCGAATGAGTCGATAACAACTCATTATAACAGTATGTTTGTGATGCATATTGTGGGGACATGGACTAAACCAAACATTCAGATATTTATTAGAAACATGATAGCACATAGTTGATCTAATGTGAGTGTATTCCTATATGGAATGGTTCGTTAGGATGCTAATCGACCGTTTCAGGATATACAATATTCTCTGAGGTTTTGCCAGAGATGTTATACGGTTTGTTTTTAAACAATTCGTTTAGAGATCAGATCCTTGCTTGGGTATATACTTGAACTTTGAACATAAAGATGACTTTATTGTTCTTCAAGTATATGTTAGCACTATATGGTAGTATGATAATAGGCTAAGATTGGGGTCGCTCACACGACCAATCGCCTCTGACAACTGGGGTGGGCAGAGATGAGACTTTATCGAGCTATGTGCGCTTAGTCGAGGAGGACTAAGGAGCTGCTTATGGCAGACGAAGCTCGTTGTCGCCTTAGTGTTGAGACTAAGATGAGATTTGTCTTATTTTAGGCGAGTTGACATGAATTGCCCCCCACAATTCATGTAGCCTATAGCTAGCCGAGGTGAGAGTTTCCTTGTCACTCGAGGTAGCGGACTTGTAGAGACTTTCAGGGTGAGTTGCAATATATGCGGTCTAGACCATAGACGCTTGGTTTGCAACTAGACCTAGGCTCGTACAATGAACTAACATACGTCTGTTGGATAGATAGTTCATTGTAGCACGTGTTCATACCACGTGTGCTTGGCGACGTTGGAAAATGAGTTGAGTAGTCTCAGGACTAATACCGCTATCTCCTCATTGTGTGAGTTCCAAATACGTACCCTTATGACTATTGACTATGTCATGAAGAGTAGGTCAATGCTCTGCTACTTTGGTATGTTACCTATGGCTATGTATGATTCTCGTGCATTACTGGGAAAGCGGTTGATTTTACTTGGATTGACATGAGTGCAAAAGGAAGATTAATTTCAGATTGCACACGAGAATTTGCTTGTGTTTTGCGCCACCAATTTTAGTCATATGGACATAAATTGGAAATATTTGAGCAAATTAGATTGAAAGGGATAACACATAGAGGCCACGTAAGTGCGGTTGGCGATGTGTATGTCTAGTGCTTGATCTTGAAATAATCTAGGATATGAGTATATACATATAAACTGCTTATTTTTTAGAAAAGGGTCGATGCCTCCTGGCTGGCTTTAACCTAGGTTAAAGTTTGGCCTTGTAGCTCCCGCATGCAGGTATATGCGCTAGTCGCACGGTCTATGTGCCGTACCAAGACAATGACTGCTTTCAACAAATGTATCCAAGAGGGAGATGTTGGAATTTTGAAGTGGAGACATTTTCAGCGGGTCGCTGGAAATCTCAGCGGGCCGCTGAACAGGACGCACCTTTTGGTGTTCTGGTCCTTATCTCTATATATTCTCTAAACAGATTCAATTCTGTATGGTTGAGACTCATTCTGTTTAGACAGAGAGAGACAGAGAATAGAGGGAGAGAGAGATCCACTTCTCTTCTACTTGTTTGATCGGTAGGAGCACTCGATGGAGAGTGAAACACCGCAACCTATACGAGAGGTTGGCGCGTGGCAGTCCGTCTGGCACCGTGGCTGTGGATAGTGTGACAGAACTCGTTGGAACTCGACTTCCAATCGTGGTTGCTGTCCACTAGCGTATGAAGACGGTGGTCGTGAAGACGTGAAAGGGCTTAGCGTGTCATGCTGTGAAATGAATCGCAAGAGATCCTGGAAAATCGATTTCCGCTGCGGTATGTGTTTACCCACGATTTTCTAACAGTGGACAACAGTGGAATTATGAAGTGCCGATAGAAGGAAAATTGTTGTTAAAAGGGGAGAACACTATCTATCTTACTCGGTCTAAAGGAGGCTTAGGCCATGTTTGGTAGCTTCTTTAAGCTTCCTTAAGCTTCTTTAAGTATCTTTAGCCCACCAAACAAAGGAAGAATAAGCTTCCTTAAGGAGGAATTGCTTCTTCCACCAAAATTGGTGGAATAAGTTCTTCTACAATTGTCTCGTCAAAGATTAGTCACAATTTTGAATAATTTACCATTTATTATATTTAATAATTATAATAAAATATTATGTACAATAAAAAAATAAATATTATATTTATAGTATAATAAACAATATTCTATCACGTAAGTTTTTAGCTAAAATTATAATTAATATTATGATTATAAGTATAAATGATTAATAGTATTATTAATTTATATAATAAAAATGATTATTATATAAATTATATTTATATTTATCATTAATAAAATACTAGCTACTAGCATGTCTATAATGATAAATTTGTGTTATAATAAAAATTATAAAAATTATTATTTTAATTAAATTTATTATTATTATTTTATTATTATAATTACAATTATTATAATATTAATTACATTTTGATAACCGATAATAATAATAATTATTATTATAATCACAGTGTTAAATTATCATCATTAATTATTATCAGTTTATTATTGAAATTAGGATTAATTAATATTATGATTACTACTAGGTTAATAATAATAATAACTATTAATATTTTAATAATTACACTTATTATTATATCTTCTTATTCCTTTGCTTTCCATAACCAAACAACTATGACATAACTCGACATAAGTTCTTCCTCCTTAATTTATTCCTCTTAAGTTATTCCTTTACCAAACACCACCTATAGCGGTATTATGTACGACTATCTCTGCTTCGAGGGACCCCCTGATGCGTAGACGACAACAAAGTTTGCTCAGGCATTGCAAGCTGGACAATGTAACCGATTCTTTTGTTGAAAATGAAATAACCTAAACTCTGATTCTTGTGGTGTTTTATAAGAATTCACTCGTTTTGAAATTATTTTTCAAATTTGCTTAATTTCTGTTTCAAACTCTAAGTATCACCACAATCAGAATTAAGAAACAAGTTTTCTTGGAGTTGGAAGTGATAGATATAGTCCAAATTGCAGTGTAACTGATTTTTTTATTATTATTATTTTTTTTTAAAGATTAAAGCAGTGGAAACTCCAAATCTTGTGGGATGTTTAATGGAATTCGGTCGTCTTGATGTTCCTTTGCAAATTTCCTTAAATTTCACATAAAATCCCCAATTGATCTCTACATTCAAATTTCAAAGGTAAAAATAAAAAGAATCAAGTAATTGATGCATTAAAGTTTCTAGGAGAATTTTGCATAATGAAGATCCTTTTGGGGCTAATGACTTTAGTTTTACGTATGCCCCTACAAAGACCAAGATTAAATAATTAGGTTGAACAAGACATGCAATGACAGGCATTATGACATGGAAAAGGAACCAAACCCCCGTATGTTTCAATTTCCTCTGCTATCTTTCAATTTTAAAATTCTTTATATTATATTGCACTATATAGGTGATAAGATTCAATTAAAACGTAAAACCAAGTATCGTTCAAAAGTACCATTCGTTTTTTTGCAATAATACCCACGAATTTAATTTACGGGTCATAGTTTAATTACAAAATTTGGAATTCAAAAAAATAACAGAGGACAGACACACCTCATCATGGTCCAAACAGCATGAGCATGGATGGGTATTCATGGATGTCTCTTAGCTTTACCAGAATCTGTACATTAAACCTCTAGCTTAAAGCAAGTTTTGAAAATTTCTTACTTTTCTATGTAGCATGCAAAAAGAGTGCCCCTCTTTTTGAAGGCAATTTTTATATTAGCGAAGATATCAGGATAACAATCTTTAATAACTTTGGTCCAGTAAGTAGTAACATTTCCTGTCTTTTCAGAAGAAAGTAACCTGTTTAAAGAAATTTAACGGCACCATGCTCAGTTATTTTATAAGTTTATGTTTATGCTTTTTGCAATGAGGACCAAGTATGCCAGGCCTGACTCTGTTTCAGTTTCATTTTTTCCAGAAGTTTAAAATAATAATCAAAATTAGTACTCCCAACATACTTTCTCGACAAAATAAAAATAAATAAATAATGTCTGTTGGAACTAATTTTAGTTCTCCATTTACACATTATACACTATGTATGAAAAGATACGGATCTGTTGTATATGTGGTTTGGTGGTATTGTTGGCACGTGCAATTAATTATCAAGTACTATATTTAGACCCCATTTTTCTGAGCCATTTATAACTTTGCAATCGTCAAATTCCATGTACAACATTTACTACTATAGAATGTACTGACTTCTTACGATATGTGGACAGATTTGCCACATTCTAGGTCTTTTGGAAAAACCATATCATTTAGAAGATAATAAAAACGGTTGTAAAAAGTTATATATTTTATGCATCAATTTTTCAAGGTAACTGTAAATGATAGAATTACAAGAAACTTAACACTAGCTTGTTAGTTTATCTGGAATATTATGCAAGACGGCTTCTAATTTTCTTTAATTTTTTATACAAAAATAAAATGGGTAAATTATCACAGAAAGGGTATAAAGGAGAATTTCATGTCAATTTATTTTTTTTTTATCAAAATTTCAGGTCATAGACTCAAAGAGTCAAAGTGATTGAAACAATGTAGAACAATAATTACTCATGTAAAGATTGAGACTTTGAATGTTCTCAGTAGTCTGGACCATGTGATATTATGAGGAGTTTGCTGACATTAAGAACCATGAATATTGAATAGTATTATAATTCCAACTTTTTGTGGGGTTTGCATGTAACAATATTACACGACAGAGGGTATGGGCGTATGGCGTACGGTATTTACGCTTGTATATGATTATATTTAGCTGGTATATATGAGACGGCTATTACATGACAAGCGCATAGTAGCCAAGCGACTAGCTAGGTTTTAGTTAGCCTTCACATGCCTCCATCCAATTCTAATCCAAAGTCAGTGCCCAAAAAAAAAAAAAAAGAAATTAATAAATTTGTAGCTTAGGTTTTATGTGACCTATTGTTTTAAAAGCAGCACATGTCATGAGTCATTGGCTAATTGGTCTTGTGGAATTTGTTGCTTTGTGGGATTTTAAGTAATGAATGACCACTCAAACGGGGATAAAGAAACAGAAGAAAGTTTTTGTATATTAGATTCTCTGAAACATATTTTCCGAGGCAGAGCATGTTATAACTCTGACAAGCTGTTCCTTGTCTTGTGAACCACTTTTGCCTCTTGATAAGGAGTAATGCGTAACAAATGACTATAGGAAACATTAATACATTTCTGAAGGATAGAATAAGTTTTTTAATTGTATGACCGATAGTTTTTTATATAAAATTTCTGAAGCATATTATTTTTAAGAAAGAAGAAGAAAAAGAGTAGTACATCAATTTGTAATGCTATCCCTATACGAACTTAGAAATCACAATATTTGGATCCAAAATGCAGCATCCTCCTTTTTGTTTTGCATCATTCTATCTAAAACGAATATGTTTGTTTTTAAGATAAATTTGGGTAAAGCCTCCTAATTTATGTTAAAATTAAATATATATAATATCTATCAAAGATCTAACCGGATTTCAAATTTGCGATCTTTTATTTAAGATGCATTGTTCTTTATTATTAGACTAAGAGCTGGTTTTTCAAACGAATATGTTAGATTATGGATTAATTAGATGTTGTCGTAAAAAATTGTTAACCAATCGTTCTAATACTATGTATTATAGTAACGATCATTTGATTGTTTATGTTTGTATATGTAGTAGTTTGATTTCAACCAATTAAGGTTATAGAAAAAAAAATGATCTGTATAGCAATTAGTCGGGTACAGTTGCCAAAACGTCACCAATAGTATAAGTGGTACTGGTACGTACTTTGCTATATTGAGCACTATAAATTGCCTTCAAAGCTCAAATACAAATAGTCTCTAGTAAAACCTAATTAAATGACCGCCAACTCTGATTGGTTTGTTTTAAGATCGATTAGTTCAAGTACAATCTTTTTTTTTTTTTTAAAAAAAAAACTTAAACTGTTTTATACAATGTGTTAAACAAAGCTGAATTTTTGTGATGATATTGTTATTAACAAATATTTTTATGTTAGTGTCTATTATATATATATATTGTTTATTATTATAGTATTAGTAAAATGGTTTATTCTATTACACGGTAGATATTTTGATTGTGTACATATAACTTTGACGATATTTATTAAAAAAAAAATATTTACACTTTCTCATATTATTATCATTCTCTATATAAAAAACTTTATAGCTATTTATACTAGGAAAAAAATATACAGTCCATTTACTGATTATTTGTATTATAAAAAATTAATCCGAATGAATAAAGGTAGCTACTTATTAACTTTTATATATTCTCTATAAAAAAATAACTATTGTTGATACAAGAGTCGGGTGGATATGCTTATACAAATATTTTTGTAAATCGAACTACCCAATAGTGAACCTTCCCAAAAATAAAATATTCTAATATCGAATATAGTAATTACGTATTGCTGGCCAGGTGTGGGTTTTATATCTCGTTTTATTATAGGTCTTTTCAATTATTTAGTCGAATTTATGACCCAATAAATAGCTGTCTCAATCATGAAAAGGAACTAAAACCAAGAGTACCCATTGTTTTATTTATTTAACTATTTGTCAGAATTATTAATGTCAACTCTTAGTATTAACATTGATCCGTGGTGGGTAGTTTGGTACTCAATTACTCAAATTTCGTGTTCAATTTAGTACGAGTGGACCCATAGTCCTTGAGATTAGACGAAAACGAGCAAAAAAAAAAAAAAAAAGTACATACGGGCATATACAGTTCTTGTGATGGTATATTTTTTAAAATGAGAAAGCAGTGATACTTGAGTTGTAACATTTACTAATTTCAAAATTATAACCAATATCAATCGAGATGGTAATTTCTAGTAAGAGTACTCTTAACTTAACCGAGACCAAACTAAAGCTTAAATTGTCAAAAAAGTGTGGGGCCCACGGGTACATATTATAAGAGCCTGTTACTCTGTAAAGTCATTGTGCAAGGCTTTTTTGAAGGAAAGGAACTTTCCCAATTTTATGAATTTTTTTTTGAAAACAACAGCATGCCCACCTGAGATTATTATAATATATAATATATTTTTATTTTTTAGTTTAAGAATTGTAGGCAGGTAAAATATTTTTTATTAAAAAAATTGTAGTTCTACATTTAATGGGATTGTGTTACATTTACAGAGCGCAGACCATATCTAATAGGGCCATAGAAGATTAACTGGTGACCCCACGCGTGATTTATTGGGGACATACGACAAACTGCCATTTGGAAAACGCTGAAGAGAAAACTGCCACGTCAGACAATACGGCAAAAGACAAGTACATACCACTTATTTGTTTTTTTTTTTTGATAAATTACCACTTATTTGTTAGATCATTTTGGTCATATTCATTTAATATTTAGTGATCTTTAAAACGTAAAAAATGAAGGATCAAAACTTTTTAACTTGCAATGTCTAAAAATTCCAACTTAGGCGTTTATATCAGTATGTATATGCAGGATTCGTGATGATTGGTAGTTATAATCAAATACTTTTGGCAATTATTCTACAGAGTAGTAATTATTGCATAAACAGCGCAATAGCTCTATCCTAATTTATAATGTTTAGAATATATTTATTGTTGTTTCTGCTACTATTACTAATACAATAAAATTTGAATATGAAATATCTTCATTCTTGTAATAACAACCTTCGTCACTCACTAATACGAATTTCTAGTTTCGATGAGAGTCATTTAATTGTATCTGACACTAAGTTAACCATACTTCAAATTAATCAAGTTTGAATGTTGATTGGAAAAACAAAAAGAAAATAAAGAATGATAAAATTTTGATTGTCTTGCAATTTCCAAAAGTATTTTCATACAGACGAGTTGTTTGTCTTGATTGAAGCCTCATTCACTTAACTAAATTAGCACTAGCTGACAGTTACAGATAGCAATAAATTATTGCTATAAATTGATCTCTTTAGTTTTAATAAAACTTGGGGTAAACAGTGAACTGTACAAAAAAAATGAAAAAATGAAGATTGATTTTAGTAGCTTTCAGTGGAAGAGAATTTGTTTGAAGCGGAGAAAAGTAGGGAGGGATACATAGCAGCCCTTTTTATATTCTCGCGTCTTGTTTAATCTCATGTCGCATCATCTCGTGTCGTCTCGTCTCGTTCGTTTACCCCCTGAAGTCTAGTTCCTCTGTAACAACTAATCAACACTTGTGTGTTGTTACACAGTAAAATGAACTGCCTATGAGCTATCTAATCATATTTTATTCAGTGAAATGGCCACAGAGAATCAGAGAGGAAGTCATCACTCCCGCACTTTCTTTTTTCACTCCTTTTATTTCTGTATATCGCTCTATTTAATTAGCCGTCACGAGGAACCGAAAAAGAAGAGAGAGAGAGAGAGTACTGAATTGTGAAGAGAGAGCAAGTCAGGTTTAGTGAGAGAGAGAGAGAGAGAGAGAGTAATTCTGTGGCAAGTGGCGACGGATGTTCTTTCTCGGAGAAAGGAGCCGAATCGGGAGAAGAAAGAAGAATCAATTTTTCCCTTTATCAATCAAACCCTAGCTTAGTTTTGATCCGCCTCTAATGGAAGGTAATTAACTCAACACTCACTGCCTCCCACCTCTTTTCCTCTTTTCCTCTTTTAAGATGAATTTTAAGTTTTGGTTAGTTGAATTGTTGGATGTACTCGTTTTAGTCTATTTTTGGGAGTGAACTTTTTACCTTTCTGCTAGATTAAGTATTCAATAGATCTGAAAAATTTCGGGTTATTTTGTTGGATTCTATGTCCTACCCTCCCTATCTTTTTGGGTTTACCTTATAAATTCATTAAGGTTGTATTAATTAGAATTTAAATGATGCTTGATTTGGAAGTTGTTTAAAATTAACTGATTTCGATTGGACCATGTTGTCCCCTTATGTTAGCTTGTTTTCATAGGCTTATCTTTTCATCCGGAAAATTATTTTATTTTGGTTTAAGTATAAATTGACAGACTAAGTTATTAAGCCAATCGAGAGGCCTCTAGTGAAAGACCATTTCTTTATTGATTGTGGGACGGTGTTATTAGGCTATTAGCTAATACACCAGTCTAAGTGGCCATTCATTTCATTCTGACTTCATATTGGGGACAATTTTGGTAAGAAAGTTTATGAATGTGTGCCTGTGTTAAAATTTTAGTTAAACACTTGAGATAGATGAAAAAAGAATCAAATTGTTAGAAAGAAGGTATTCTAGAACTAAAATAATATATAATGCCGCCGTCTACTAGTCCAAAATTATTCTGATATTGACAATTATTATATTAAATTATTCTGCATAGATAGGATGTTTATGCAGATGACATTCCAGTATATCGTCAGAAAGACGGGTGATTTTTTAGCTGGATATTTTCATGTTAATTTTATCTTGAATAATATTGCATTGTATAAAGAATGCTGTACCTGAAAATATGCTGTACATTATAGAAGAAATGTTGATATTAAGTATAAGTACTAACTCATGAACTTAAATGCCTGATAGGGAAGCTCGTGTAATGTTTGCATAATTGTCATGTAGTATATATTTGTAATCAGGTCTGCTTTTTTCTTATTTTGTTTGTTTCAGTTCAAACTCATTCTCCTTGGAATTAATATATGGCATTTCGATTTTGTTTTCTGAAGAGCCTTATGTTTTCTAGTTTTTTCATAAATCCATAACTCTTTGATATCGGGATACCTTATTCTTAGATGGTAAGCTGGCATTTTGTTCCTACATATGGCATTATTCTTTTGTTTGAGCTAATTCTTAAATGAACAATGGGGATAATCAGTTCACGAGAACAATTAATTCTGACTGATGGTAACTTGTGATTTGATAGAGCTATATTTTGCAATTGATAATCAAACAAGCCAGGGAAAGAAGAGAGGGGAAAAACTGAGTAACTTCAATTTATTTGATTTTTACTTTTATTTTCTTCATATTTGGTGTGTGTCTTTCAGTCCTTTACTGTGCAGTCTGCATTGACATACTAATTTAGCTATTTTCCGATTCAGGTGGATCCCCTGGTCGTGTATCACTTGGGTCAGGCCGTAAACAATCAAGTGCATCTTCCTCCCGTAGTCGCCAGCAAGGCTCCTCATCACATGCGTGTAAAGACTTCCTGAGCAAGTTTGTCGACAATGAGATCCTGACCTTAACCCTAGAAGACTGGCTCTCGGGCCGCTCTGATGAATCTGGTGTGCAACAGCCTGTTTTAGATGTGCCTTTTAACCTTACTGAGCTAAAAAAATTTGATTATGCCCTTGAGGGGGTTGCCTTTCAGCAACTTGTCAGAATGCCAAATGCACTTTATGCCTCCACCGATGCAGTTCAGGCTATAGCTCACCTCGCCATAGAAGATTTCTTACATGCTGCTGTGAAGGGTTTGTGGGAGAGGTTCTGGGGACATGAATCAGCTTTGCCTTTTACTGTGCAATGCATACATAGTACAAGCGCAAGATTCTACCCGGCAGAGGAGGCACTTGCAAGAGATAAATTGGATGGGGTTTGCGCAACTGCTATCTTGTTCAAAGGGTCACGAGGAAGTGGTGGTTATTCATCTTCGCGCGGTAAGTGGGACCAGATTGTGGAGCTGGCTCTACTTAGGCCAGATATTGGGTCCCTTTCGACTCGTCAGAATGATGGTCAGAGGCCTTCTCACTCAGTCTTAGGAGAGGCTTTATTTTTTGCATTGCGGGTTATGCTGTCACGGAGCCTTAGCAAATCCAGAACTGCTGCACGTAACTCAAATTGCATGTATGTGCTTCTGGTTGATTCACAGTATGGAGGTGTGGTGAAGGTTGAAGGAGATGTCAGAACCCTAGAGTTTGATTCAAGTAATGTTTATGATTGTGCAGCCGATTGGATCAAAAGGAATGCGAAAATTACAGTTTCGCCTGTGGATAGGGTCTGGAATAAATTAGGGAATGCCAATTGGGGTGATGTTGGTACTCTCCAAATTTTATTAGCAATATATCATTCAATAATTCTCTTCTGTGGGCCCCCTAAATATGAGTTAGAGGATTTGGCTACAGAGCACAGTTCACGTATACAAAGTAGGAGATCTGAAAGAGCTCTTATTGACTGTTCGGAAGCTGGTGATTCTACTTCTATGGTTAATGGAAACAGAATATTCCGATCCCAGAACAGGGGTTGTTCCCCAGAAATAGTTGAAGTGCAAGAAGAGATAGTTGATGTGAGGCCACCAGAAGAGAATTTAAAGCTTGATATCGGCTCAGTGGTAGCAATGGAAGATGCCGATTTCCAAAAGGAATATGAAATACATGATATTTTGTCTGACAGTGACCCACCAATTTACCATTCTACCCCTGTGGATGAACCATCAAGGGGTTACTTGTTATATGTAGGGTCGAGCCCTTCTCACCTCGAACCTGCTTGGGAGGATATGAACTCATGGTATCAGGTACAGAGACAGACCAAGGTGCTGACCCTAATGAAACAAAGAGGCCTTTCCAGCAAGCACATACCTCAAATTGTGGCTTCAGGTCGGCTCGTGCATCCTGGCGAGTGCAATAAGCCAAGCAACGGGGTAAGTTGTGGTCACCCCTGGTGTGGAACCCCCATCTTGGTCACCTCGCCGGTTGGTGAAACAGTGTCTAATTTGATTCGAAATGGTTTATTTGGAGTTGAAGATGCACTGAAATGTTGCCATGACTGCTTAACTGCCATATCAGCTGCTTCATCAGTAGGTATTCGGCACGGTGATATAAGACCTGAGAATGTGATACGGGTCACAAGCGGGTCTAGAAACCCACATTTTGTGCTCATTGGGTGGGGACGTGCAATTCTAGAAGACCGTGACCGGCCATCCATGAATCTTTTCTACTCTTCTACTTTTGCCCTCCAGGAGGGGAAGCTATGTGCGGCTTCTGATGCAGAGAGCCTTATATATTTATTGTATTTTGCTTGTGGAGGTGTCTCAATAGAACTGGATTCAGTTGAAGGGGCCCTCCAGTGGAGAGAGAGTTCATGGTCAAAACGGGTCATACAACAGAGGCTTGGTGATGTATCAGCTGTTTTGAAAGCATTTGCTGATTATGTGGATAGCCTTTGTGGAACCCCCTACCCAATAGATTATGATATTTGGCTAAGGCGGTTGAGACGGGTCATAAATGAGGATCATGGGAAGGAGATTGATACATCAGGCTAGGTTTTCATAAAGTCCATAAGTGTAGATAGTCGTGGTATAATCGTAATTGTGGATGGTTACAAGATTCATATCGTTGTCTCAGCAAAATAGGCTTGTTAGCAACTCCGGGTGGGAGTCTTTTAGGAGTGTGTAGAATGTTTTTCTTTTTCTTTTTTTTTGTGATTATTATTAATTTTGGGGGATTTTGATTTTGATGTTTTGGAAAAAAATGATGTAATGATTTTTTTATTTTCTTTTCTTGTGTTATAGTTTTCTTTTTCTATTTTAGTAATGATTCATTGGATCGTTCTTAAAAAAAAAGTCTTGTTTGTGTAATTGGCTTGTTTCTCGTCTTTGGCAACTTTTGCCTGGATTTGGGTCTTCCTTTGATTTATAGTTTTATTACTTTGAGGGACATATGAAGCCGAATTGCATTCCACATTTTCGATGTATGGTAATGGAGATTTTATTTTATTCTGTCATGTTTCGAACACTTCGTACGCTTAAATAGATGGTGAGTGTGTATGTGTTCTTATATTTATTTATTTTTCATTGATTGAGCACGTCTCATTTAATAGATCTAATACAATTTGAGCAACTGCAATACAGCGCATATAATCCAGTAACTAGGAGTAACAGAAAGCGGTGTAACTCAAAATAATGATATATACTTAATAGAAACCCTTACACGATTTTCCTAATACACCGGAATCCCAAATGAAAAGGAATATTTGTTTACCAATTCGCAAATAAATATGATTTTTGTTTTCTCCTTTGTTTCTATATCTTTCGAACTGTTAGCCAGTGAAAGGTTTCCAAAAGTTTTGTATCAGTATGTTAGATAAAACAGGGTGTTTTTATGTTACTAGGAAAAGATGTCCTTAATATGCGGACAAATAAGAAAATTAAATATTGATATTATTTTTCTTTCATATAGAACTTTACATGTTATAGGCAATAAAAATATGATAAAATCAATAATTTATTAGTCTTTTTTTTTAAATAAATAACTAATTTTGTACTAACTTAATCTTTTTTGATAAAAAATCTTGACCTTTTAATTTGAAATTAAGATCTAGACCACTGATTAGATAAAATTACATAAATCAATGATCCATAATTGATATAAGAATTGTTTATACCCTTTTATATGACATGTTTACTCATTTTATATGAAATGTTTACTATTTTTTTAGATGCTTTTATAAGTAGTAGAGATTATTATAGCGCATTTAACTAAACTTTTTTTTTTTTTTTCTTTCCCCCAGTTGATCAATGAAAACAGGGGGTCAATTTAGCCTATCAGAAAAGAGGGATGGCAAAGAAAATCCAGAATTTTCACAATGAACATGGCAATCAGATTGTAGAGAACAATATATTTGAACCGGCAAATGTAACACAAGATATTCATTTGATGAAAAATTATACTGTTGCGCCAAAACATTGACATTTCAATGAATACTGACAAATAATTAGTACTTGATGAACAATAAAGCTTTAACAAATAGCAAACAAAGGAAAATGATAATCTGCAATCTCAAAGTACAGAAGAAATCAGGAAATAATTAGTTTTGGTCAGGCCCATGTAAGTTAACGGTCCAATAACGCATCAGGTGCGAATGATTCGGACTTTGGATCCGACTCGCTGAACTAAGTTGTATACTCCGAGCGGAGACTTTGCAACAACGAATAGAAGAAAAATGGGAGCGGAGGCCATGAGAGCGGCGACCGTCTATCGGCGGTTGCTAAAGGCGGTGGAGAAGCACATAGGCAAAGACGGAGGCAAGGGGTATTTTCGGGATTTCGTCTCTCAGGAGTTCAGAAACAACTCGAATTTGTCAGACCAGGAGGCGGCGCGTAGGAAGCTCAAACTCGCCAGCGATTACACTTACCTCATCAACAGCATGCACCATCACCAAGTAACTTCTGATCCTTTTCCAATTTATCTTTTTTTTTTTGCATTATATTGTTTTACTGATTGAGGGAAATCTGCATGTACTACTTATGCACTCACTGATTTCATATCTTTATTTTCCTTAATGAGGGTTTATACATTAGAAATTCACTGGCTATGCTGTAATTGATTTAGATTCGAAACAGTGAACCTGGTAGAAAATTTAGCACACTAGATATCAATGGTTTTAGTAATACTGTAGTTACTTGCTGGTATCTGATCTGTCGTCTGTGGAACTGAGCGGGTCCAGAACTTATAGGAACTGTGATGTACTCAATTTGTATTTCGTATTAACACCCAAATCTACATTTACTTTTAATTCTTAATTTGCAGTAAATGTACTCACTTCTATAAGAACTGCGATGTCAGTTCCCTTTCCTTGTCTGTACCAGCTGGTACGAGTCATGTGATTGCTCTTGTATGGGGATGATGGCTGCTGGGTTTCAATCCGTTTCTCGGACATTTTTCTGCTAAAACCCCATTTATGTTAAATTAATCTGCTTACTAGTCGACCTGCTTCGCTTCTTCAAGTTTGAAGACCAAAATTGAAAAATAAAAAAAAAACTAAAAATAGAGTGCATACTGCATAGAGAGATATCTGCGACTCGTATGGTTTAGCATTTAATATGGTGCTGAAAAATATGCAATAATAATTTTGTTTGTCGATTATTTTATGACATTTTAAAACAGAAATAAAATGCAGAAATATATAATATAATGAATGCACAATATATGCACAATACAACAACAACAACAACTAAGTCTTTTGTCCCAAACCAATATATGCACAATATGCAGAAATATTTAAAACAAATGCGGAATAATTTTTAGAACCGGTTATTTACTTGATAACCGATTCTAATGAATTTATTTTCGATTTTACACAATTTCCAAGATATTGTGCATTAAATTTGGACGAAAATTTTCAAGATATTTATGTCAAATATATCATTTTTAATTTTGCTCTGTCGGCCCCGATCCATGCGGGGTCGATTGAATTTAGGCGGTTCGCTTGGATTTAAGGCGAGGTCGCTCGAATTCAGGTGGGGTCGCTTGAATGGCATTTGATTCCAAAACTGCACCAAATTGTCGATGAACCTACAAAATAACAAAAGAAACAACAGTACCTAGAATCTAACATAAAAGTATAGTAAATCTAACTAAAAACACAAACATTTTATTGAAATTAGGGCCTAAAAGGGTTGAATATGCCTATATAAAATTCGTCGATCAAATCTCCCCAAGTTTGAAATTTGCTTGTCCCCAAGCAACAATCTAAACCTAAGAAGAACGTTTAGGACCTAATTGCAATTAAATAGTTGGTCATTTACAAGTCAAGAGAATGTTATTGGCGACGATCGAAGTCATGCCCTTGAGAAATTTTGGACCTAAAATGACAAAGCAATTAAAAAAAAAACAATTCAATCAATTTTTAGTGAGTTAACCATTTCCAAATCGTTCGAATAAAATCCCAATTAATACGTATAACTCATGGTCTCCTAAAGATGCAATTTTTAATTTCTAGGATCCTAGCTTCTCTTCGTTAATCAACATGCAACTTCAAATTCTTTTGTCCGTTCTTTTTTTATGTCTCGCAAAGATTTGTAAAGAAATTTTATCAAAGTCAGAAATTTTATGATGAACCCTCATCAAAATCAATTTTACTTCATTTTCACCAATTTGTTTGTGCAAGTCGAGTCGCGGTGATTTACATCTCTTAGGATTTTACGCTATTGAGACTTGGATTGAGCTACCGACACATGACGCACCGGAGATATCAGACGGGTGTTACACGACTAAGGCTACGGTGCACTTGGGCCAGAGCTCCTAGTAACTCCGTTACCAACGCTTTCGCGCCGGATCCTCCTTTCTCCAATATTGGTGGAATTTTATTTGGTTTGGATTTCAAATTCCTTCGCACTCTCATTTTCGCAACTATTTAGATTTGTCCCATTAAAATTTGCTCGTTGGTGATTCAAGCGTTAAAAGCGGTTTCAACAAGTCTGAATTCTCTTATAATTTCCAAAGTTGATAAAAACTCTTTTTGAACAAAAATTTGCAAGACAGAAAACAATTCACTCGACAAAAACTCGTGAAGATTGACTGACAGTGTTTAACAATTTCAAGCAACCAAGTTCAGATCCTATAATTTTAAAATAGTTCAATTAAGGCCAAAAGTTATACAAACCAATTGGAAATCAAACCTTAAACTGCTCGATTTTAGTTTTCTCAAATTCATTTTCAAAATCAAGTTTTGCCAAAACATTTCCAAATCCAAACTTTCTCAAAACCGAACTCAAATCATCATGACATACAATCTCTAAATTTTTCTAAATGCAAACTTATGTGAAATTACAATGCATACATGGCCTATTATGGTATGGATCAGTGCCACCTGTCCTCTATGCAGCTGGCGTCAAGCAACTCCTTTTCCAAGCATGTATCCAGTGCGACCTGTTCTCTATTCATCTTCAATGCCTCAGATCTTAGAGAGCATGGGGACCACATGTCAATTGATGTTGAGGTGACAAGTGAAATGAAGTAGAAAGATAAGCAGCCAAGTCATCCCAATCGTACAGATGCCAACTGACAAATACATATTGGAGAGTGCAATTGAGTGGTAGAAACTAGAAGTGAGAAAAGGATTACAAGAGTAAGGCGGTAAGTCTTTGGTTGCGTCTGGACCCTTCATCACAAATAAAAAATAGAGAGAAATTGCCAAGTGGCAGCAACACCTGAAGAGAAACCCTAGATAATCTCCTATTAATGAAGATCATCCTCCACAGAAGAATGAGGAGGCAAGTTGAAACAGTGGCATTTTGTTTTCAAAAAAAAAAAAAATTATAAACAAGAAGCAAAGAGTTTTTATTAAGAAGGTAGAATTTGTAATCAATTTTGGTATTAATAAAATAGTTCTTCTTGCCTCAAGTTTGATCTTTTACTGTTTATTTTTTGTTGAATCAAAGTCTTGAACATCAATCCATGGTGTTTCAAGTTCACTAAGTTAACATGTTGCATCTTTCATCTAGTTTATCCATTTTCTTTTCTGTTTCTTTGCTTGTTCCTGCATGAAGTAGTAATACGGATTTATAAGCCTCATATTTTAGTATTTTAACAAGCTATTTTTGATTGATTTAAAAGCACTTTCATATGTAACAGATCATTATTATTCTTGTTCCTTTTGCTCATTCAAAACATGAAAATTGTCTTTATGAAGCCTTATGCTTCTTTTATTCTCCTTCCTCTTCCCCATCTCTCAATTCTTCCATCTTGTTTGCTCATGCAGGCACATATCATGCAAAATGAAAAAGTGTATAAAGCAGTAATGACATTAGTAAAGAATGGTCAGTGCTTGATGATCATGGACTATACTTGGGTTTGGTTGTCTGGGAACGCCGACCTAATTGTAGTTCCATGGTTTGTCATTTGCTTACTTAAAAAGGGGGGGGGGGGGGGGGGTGGGGCATACTGAACATACGACCTAGTTGCTGCCATATGGTGGACATGAGGTGTGCTTGGGTTTGGTTGTCTGGGAACGCTGACTTAAGCATATTTTCGTGGCCATCAGTGTAGCTTCTTCGATAAAATTGACAAGAAGGGTGTGACATGAGCCAGCCCCCCTTTTTCGCGATGAACCATTCCCTTCCAATGGCCAAACAAAAAAAGGACCACTGTCACTGTTACGAGCTTTGGCATGGCGTAGGTTATAAGGGGTATTAGGGTGCTGGTTTGGTTCTGCCGTGGTCAAAAGAAAAGAGACAAAGGAGAAGAGAGAGATAGAAGGGAAGACTCTTTATTAATTTTCTGCTTAATCATAATAAAATCTAAGCTCATTTTATATAGAGCATTCTTTAATATGACAATATATCAAATCATAATAATTTCCATCTATCTAGCAACTTAAACTAAGGAAATAAAAGATAATAAGATATTTGAAAATAAACATAATTGATATGTCTAATTTGTTGCAGAAATTAGTATCAGTAGAATATCTAATCAGATCTCCTATAAGATCTGTAACATTTCCCGCGCGCTTAAGAGTCAGCTTGTCCTCAAGCTGAAAAGTGGGGTAACAAATGCATATATCATCCAGGTACTTCCTTGGTAGTAAACAATGATGAATTTCCATGTTCATCATCATCCATGACCTCTAGAAAAAATAGTCGCTTGCACTTATGGCCCCTTGTGTATAGCTCATCACAATTTAAACACAAACCCTTCTATCATCTCAGCTGGACTGAGGCGACTTAAAGAACGTTGATTTGGTCCAGACTCCGACGATGCAAGTAGGGCCAGCACTTCAGGTGGCTTAGGAAGAATACTGGTAATAGGGGTTGTGCAGTACCGACGTTTGAAAGCGCGAGCTAAGTTCATGACGTGCTGCAGGTCAGAGGGTCTATGTATCTCAAAATTAGTGTGAAGAGGCTCGGAATGAGCAACAGTGAAAATATGCATTTGTTGTGTTGCGGTAATGATCGGTCTAAAACGTACTGGCCGAAATTAAATCCCTAAACTACCGATGTTAATCGTTTGCAATATAGCTTAGGGGTCGGATCACAGGGACGGAACTGTTCCAAATCTAAGTTTACTAAATCGAATCCTAATTAGGTCCTCGCAACAAACAACTCAATTGGTAATGATTTTTGGAATTATAATTTTCTGACAGGTAAACTAAAAATAGATTGGTGACAAACTAGGGTAGGATAAAATCCAAAATAATATGAGGAAAAATAACAATCCGAAATAAATAGGGGATCAGATATCAAACTCTCTGAATTGACTGAGACAGAACGGTCCGCCTTGAGAGGAAACGGTCCGTTCTACCTCAGCTGACGCCTGAAACCCTCCGTTTCATGATGAAACGCCCCTCTCGGGCGGTCCGTTTCATCATAGAACGGTCCGTTTCGGCCATCAGTAAACATGCTGTTAAGATATTTAGTTAATTCAATTAAATCGTTTATGCAAGCTTGAGTAAAAGGGCAAAGGGTGATCAACTCTAACTCTCGTTCAGGTTAACTAACCAATGCTAATCACCCTACTTCTAATTTCCTAAACCTCAATTCTCGTTTGTTGGTTCCGGTTAATTAGTTTGATCCTTAATTCTGTCCGCACGACCTAATTTCTCAATTAGTTCAAAGTCTCGATCTTTCGAAGATTGAGTTCTGCTTCGTCTCTCAGCTTTAAGGCATCGTCCACTTCCTTCTTCAGAGCCTCTGGGTCTATCGGAACACCCATTGTGTCGACCTTGGTGTCGGTCGGAGGTTGGACTATTGGCTCTTGAGGCTGTTGATGCGCCTCTGGTTGGTCCGAGACGGATTGTTCTACGGCAAAATGGTCCGTCTCAGATTGTTGTTGTTGCTCTCGTCTACCGCGTCGCTGTAAGAGGTCGCGAAGCGGTTGTTTCAGAAAAGCTTCAGCTGAGTTCTCCCCTCTACCCTCTGCTGGATCCGGAACAGTCCGTTTTGGGACAGGTCGGGCTGTTCTTTTCACAGGAGGAGGTAAAGAGGCACTTCTTTCACTACGCCTTGGATGTCGAAAATTGTAGTCACACGCAACGTCCTCTGGTTTGATTATCTTCCTTCGGTCACCAGCCAGCGTGCGCACTCCTGCAATTCAACAAACGACCAAAGTTAAATGAAAAGAAGAAATGGACTTAATCAAATTCAAGAAAATAAACTCAGATATGGTCACCGTCCCCGGCAATGGCGCCAAATTTTGATCGGTCTAAAACGTACTGGCCAAAATTAAATCCCTAGACTACCGTTGTTAATCGTTTGCAATATAGCTTAGGGGTCGGATCACAGGGACGGAACTGTTCCAAATCTAAGTTTACTAAATCGAATCTTAATTAGGTCCTCGCAACAAACAAATCAATTGGTAATTATTTTTTGAATTATAATTTTCTGACAGGTAAACTAAAGATAGATTGGTGACAAACTAGGGTAGGATAAAATCCAAAATAATCTGAGGAAAAATAACAATCTGAAATAAATAGGGGATCAGATATCAAACTCTCTGAATTGACTGAGACCAAACGGTCCGCCTTGAGAGAGAACGGTCTGTTCTACCTCAGCTGACGCCTGAAACCCTCCATTTCATGATGAAACGCCCCTCTCGGGCGGTCTGTTTCATCATAGAACGGTCAGTTTCGGCCATCAGTAAACATGCTGTTAAGATATTTAGTTAATTCAATTAAATCGTTTATGCAAGCTTGAGTAAAAAGGCAAAGGGTGATCAACTCTAACTCTCGTTCAGGTTAACTAACCAATGCTAATCACCCTACTTCTAATTTCCTAAACCTCAACTCTCGTTTGTTGGTTCCGGTTAATTAGTTTGATCCTTAATTCTGTCTGCACGACCTAATTTCTCAATTAGTTCAAAGTCTCGATCTCTCGAAGACTGAGTTTATCCTCTCGGAAACAACCTACAGATTGATAGCAATTCAGATCTTGGTCTCAAATACCAGACTTCTATCCTAACGACTAAACGTGGCCTTTGTTTAGCGGGATAATCAGTTATTGGAGATCAATATTAGAACTCGAATAATCAAATATAACTCAAGGATTCAAATCATAAACTTCAATAATTATATTAACTAAAACTTCATAACAACATAATCAATCAAATCAGAGGTTCTCAATCATAGCCCCTAAAAACAACTACTCACTACAAATCATGATTAAACAACAAGCAGGTTTCATCGATAAATCAGACATACAGATAGAAATCAAGAAAATACAACAATCGGTACGATGACTACTCTAAAGCCTCCCTCTGTCTCCACTGGAACGTGTCGCCCTGCCTTGGAAACGGTGCGTTTCAAGGAGGATTCTCCGTCTTCAATGGCGGCAGTGTCTCAGATAACTCTTAGAAGCTATCCAAACCCTAGAAAAGTCAACCCCCTGCTTGGAGGCAGGGGAGGCTCTTATATAGCATCTGGAGAACCGACTTGGTGAGAAAGATATGCCAAAATCGCATAGAATCGAAGGAAATCATCTGGAGATTTGTTGACAAATTCAGCTCATGCACAAATGGAAAGTCTTAACACCCCTGAAACGGTCCGTTTCATAGGTGAAACGATCCGTCTCAGGAGAATTTCAGCTGAGTTTGTTTCTGGGTCTGGACTGGTCCGTCTTGAACCTGAGGCGATCTGCCTCTCTCCCCAGTTGGTCCATTTTGTTCTTGGGATGGTCCGTTCCAGTCCTCTAGAAGACATCATCCCCTCGATTCCTCTTGCTAATTCATCGATAATCCTGCAAATTAAGAACTTGGGCTACAATCGCACCTGTCTATATAAAACGTTAGTAAAACAGGGAGAAAACAAGTAAATTAAACTAAATTAAGGTACTAAATTGGGCAGAAATACAGGTATAAAATCCCTCTATCAGGTAACTGAATCAGCCCGACATATCAAGGCGCCGAAACGTTCTTGATATTCCTCGACACTATCAGTTTGGCGCAGATGCATTAGCTCGTCCAATGGATTGCTACGGACGGATGGGCCAAATCGTAGGTGACATAGCTCCTTGAATCGGCCCTAGGGCAGCAAACCCCCTTCTCGCTCCACTTGATAATACAACTGCTGGGCAATACCTATGAGATGATAGGACGCAAGCCAAACCTTTTCTTCTTCTATCGTGCGCTGTCCTCGAAAAAATTGTCCACATCGATTTAGCCAACCCAACGGGTCGTCTTTGCCATTAAAGGTTGGCAAATCAAGCTTGTAGTAGCGCGGCACCCATGTGTGTCACCTGCCTTAGGTTAGGGGGGTCTCATTGATTTTGGGAGGTTGTTCTAAGGCGAGCAAACGACCTTCAGCCAGAGTCAGGCAATGCATGATCTTGTTCTGGTCCTGGAGAATCTGTTGGAAGGCGGCAACGACATCGAAGGATGAGATCATGTCATTGGACATCTTGATTGGTTTGGATCGGTTGGTCTCTGATACCAATTTGTTACGAGGTTTGGTATGGCGTAGGTTATAAGGGGTATTAAGGTGCTGGTTTGGTTCTACCGTGGTGAAGAAAAAAAAAAGAGGAAGAGAGAGAGATGAAAGGGAAGACTCTTTATTAATTTTTTACTTAATCCTAATACAATCTAAGCTCATTTTATATAGAGCATTATTTAATATGACAATATATCAAATCATAATAATTTCAATCTATCTATCAGCTTGACTAAGGAAATAAAATATAATAAAATATAATAAAATATTTAAAAATAAACATAATTGATATGTCTAATTTGTTGCAGAATATCTAATCAGATCTCCTGAGATATGTAACAATCACCAAGGTACAATCCAACTAAAAAAAAAAAGAAAGGATGATCAAACCCCAGCCATGCCCCTTTACATTCCACCAAAGTCAAATATGTCCATCCTTTCACTACTTGTTGCCTAACTGATGACGTTGAGCTCTCCAAAAAAAAAAATAAAAAAAAATGAGCACTTCAATAATTTGCCTGATCTAAATCTTGTTATTCAACCCAGTCACACCTTCATTTGACAAAAAAAAATATAATAATAAAGATGACAATGAGAAACCTTTGTTTTAACTCATAGCACAGGTGCATCTTTCATGCTCATCATTCAGGGAAAGCATTGTACACACCTCATGTTGCATAAGTTTGGTGACCTCCTGGTGATTGCCAAGCTTGAGCAAAATCATAGTAAAATGGCAAATAAACAAAGTGTATAATTTCAGTTTTAACCAGGGACCAAAATGAATAAAAAATAATAAAAATGATACACCTAGGGACTGAATTGCTAAAGTACTGGAGTATGCAACATCTATTTCTACAGATCAAAACGAATAAATATAGGTGGCTTAAGGAATAAACCCTTTTAATGGGTGATTTTCAGACTTTATTATTTAGTTCAAAAAAATAATAACAAATAAATAATAGTAATAAACATATATAAAACCACAAGTGTAAGTTTTTGTGGTACTATATGCATATCTAGTCCTATGAATCATAAACATCAAGAGATTAGATATACCGCAGCAGAAGTTGATCAAATAACCTAGATCCAACTTGAAAGCGGTGCTGCAATCCTCGTCTTCGTCTTGCACATGACTACCATCTCTCTCCGTATGCAACCGGTACACTACAACCTCAAGTAAGGGCTTAGCGTCACTTTTCATGATTCCAAGAGCTGGTCGGCTTCTGCGTGTGCTTCTTGATGCTCTTCAAGTAATAAGGTCTCCTCCCTCTCAATCACGAGTTCCTATATCTCTCTGGTGGTTATTGCACATAATAGCAATTACAAGACATACAAGACGTGATTAGGAGATGGGTATATATCCAGCCATCTAGGAACGTCTAAAAACAGACTTTCCTATTTTAGAACTGACCTTTTGGGACGGTCCGTTCTAATAATGGCTCTTATTTCTATAAAATCAGGTAAATTCTTTGATGCTTTTCCCATATCTAAAATATAAATAAAGATGTGTGGATGTCGGTCACTGTTTTAGTTAGTATTAGTGCGACACGCTATCAAGACCTTTGATTTTTCTGCTCCGACTTAATCTGGTCCGTTCTTTTAGATGTATGTTAATTTTTTATGTGTTATTTATTATGTTGTAATATGTGTTGCTTAGAGTTGTGTTCTCTTTATGTTGCATTATTGAGATCCATTTTGACTATACTGCGTCATTTTTGTCACATAATTTATTTCAACCTCTCTTTGTTAGTTGTTTCTATAAGAAATGATGGAACGACGTTTTTTATTTGTGATAGTTTAGAAAATTAAGTCTGGAAAAGTAGTTCAAATGCCTAAGCAGACTACTAATTGTTATTTTTTTTATAATGAGATAGATCTTGCTTTTTTTACGGTTGTGTTTTTTACAATTTGAGATCTGACATGAGTTAATTATTAATTATCAGATATTTGACATAAGTTACGTTTTATGACAGACACTATCAATATACAATATACTAAATTCTAATAATTTTTTAATATATTTTTTCATGAATGAAACACAAAAAAACATATCTAAGGTGTCGTTTGGGATGGTTAGGAATAGCATAAATTTAGGGAAAAACACTATTCACAGGAATTGGGGGAATTGGAAATGTTGTTTGGATGGTGAGTTAGGAATTAGGAATGGAATAGCGTTGGGAGTTGGGAAGTGTGAAAAGTAGAGAGAAAAGTGTTATTGGGAAAAGTGTTATTGAAAATTGTGTTAGGAATGGAATTGGCTATTCTTGGCTGTTCCAAAACCGTTTGGATGAAAAATTGGGGAATGGAATTGCCAATTCCGGGAATTGGCCAATTCTCATGCATCCCAAACGACACCTAAAAATATAATTAATAAAACACAAAGAGTCACGAATAAAGAATCAACAAGAGCAATAAAAAGTTTAAAACTGCCCATATTTATCGTGCATTACGTATCAATTTATTCCATCATGTTTATTTTTCTTTTTTACTTTCAATTTTTTCTTTTATTTACATATCTTCACAATTCTATCCCATAAATTTTTGTTATGTACCCAATTCCTCTATTCATCCACAATGACAGTACATATTTGCTGAATTTCATATTGATGAGGAAGGTTATTATGCTGATGATGAATACGATCCTGTTGCCGACATGTTTGACGATTAATATTTTCTGTAGAAATTTATATTTATATTTTAAATTTTTATGGTATCACTAATGTACGTTTCAATAGTTCTTCAGTTTAGCTCGAATTTAATTTTTATGTTTCTAATATTTTTCCATCGCATTACTCTCTTATTGTCGAATTACGTCACAAAAGTATGTCATCAGTATGAAACATTTCAACATATGGAGATATAATTTATTATTTCTACCCTACCAGTTATTACACTTTAAATTAATTGCAAACATAACAACCTAATTACAATCAACATTTATTAAATCATAACATATTTAATTTTTATTACTATGTCAAATATCGAGCTTCGCTCGATTAGCCCTGTAGTTTCTATAAAATCAGGTAAATTCCTTGATGCTTTTTCCCTTGATTAATAATAATTACTATTTTGCCAGCATAGACACAACATTTTATAACTTTAGAAAAAAAATTATATCTTTATTTATCAATTATTATAGTTTCAATTTCTAAGCTCAAATACTTGATTCTATTGAATGAAAAAAAAAGAGGTTTCATAGCAAAACACATACTATATTAATTTGAAAAATCTGGATTGTAAAAATAAATTCTAAATTCTAAATTGCATTGAAAATTTTTAAAGCTCAAGTAGAACTTAATTATTTATTTATTCAGGGATTTATTTTTATTTTTGCTGTTTAATTAGAACTTTGTTTCAATTTATTTCATTGTTCAATATACATATGCTAAAAAAAATTGGCTTCCCTCCTATTTTTTTTTTTCTCGTCCAATCCGCCGTTCCCTCTAATTTTGCTCCAATTTTGTGCGAAGCCCCTCTTTTTCTCCACCATTTCGTCATTTTTCCTCGTTTCTCCGCCAAACCCTAACAATTTTCGCTCCCTCTCGCAATTTTCCTCCGAACCCTCGCCAGTCACCCTCGCCTCAACCCTAGCCGAGCACATTCTCTTCTAGCCGAGTACATACTCTTCTTCTCAACAGTAACCCTCAAGGTCGACCTAACCGCTCCACCAAACTCTAGCCGAGCACCTCCCTCGCCATCAGTCAACCCTAGCCGAGCACTTTTCTTCTTGGCAGCCACTGGTAACTCTCTCTCTATCCGGTTTTGTGGATTTTGTAGATTATGTTGGATTTGGTTGGAATAAATTGAAAAAATGTATGGTTGGATTAGGTTTTTTTTGTTGAAATGCTTGATTAGATTAATTTCAGTACAATTTCTCTTCCTTTTTGCATGTGTTTTAAAACCCTAGACGCATCAATTGAAGGAAGGTTCGGTTCTAATTCTTCTTTCAGAATGAGATCACACCATAAATTGTAAGTTGGTTTTATCGTTCTCCTAAATTAAGTGACTTTGCAGATCTTTCCTTTTCTTATATATTGAATGATAAATATTTGTTATATTACATTTTTTATGGTAAAAATTAATTTTTATACTTGACTTTTTTCAATTCTTATGTTGCATGCCTTAACCATCCTCTGGACATATGGTCCGTGCTGTTGTTTATACGAACTGGGAAGGTGTTATTTCCTGGCCCATCAAAGAATGATGTGCTCCATCTTCAGATGGAACTGAGTGTTCCTTCGTGAAGTCGATGGCTACCATGGCTCCCTCGATTCCTTCAATCAGGCGCTCTCAGACGAGCTATAGTAAGCCATTGGTCATGAAGGCCGCTACTGTGATCAAAGATAGTTGCCTTTTTCTTTTTAGTTCTTACTTTAGTAGTTGACTAAATTCTCACAATGTTAAGAGGTTTTCCATGTACACTGGAATTCTATATGGCAAATTTAAGCACCTGAAAAATAGAACAATATCTGAAATTGAAGGAAACCAAGTAGATGATATGTTCAATATTAGTAAACTAATGATTCAGTAAACTGGGTTTTGAATTTGTACCCAGGTGAGCAGATCAATTTGGGTTTGGTTCCAATAATTTAGCTGGTTCTTTTTTTTTTTACATTGATTTCAGAAATAAGGCATCTCTCATTAAAGTATCCTCTATTTATACATGTTATTAAATAGTAGGTGTAAGTATGGTTTCTATGTATAATTGCATTGAGAATTTCATGTTTTGGATATTAGATTAGCAATGCGTATTGACATGTGAGGTAAGAGGACCTAGGTCACATAATTACATATTCGCATCCTTCTTTATATTGTTATGTTGAATTTGACTTCAGTTTAGTTCATAATATATGCCTCTAAATCTATATTTTTCTTTTTTGATTAGTTCACATCGATAAAGTAAGTGGTAAGCAGGGTCTCTTGACTGTGCTGGCCTTTTAATCAATCACTGAAATAGAAGGTATTTTGAACATTTTGCTAGCTTGGGTGTGAGATATTTCTGGGTTATATGGGACTGAAGTCACTGAACTAACCAGGAAAAGTTTTAAGAATTGCCCTTTGAACCCCTTCATAGTGTGTAATAATACTCACCTCAATTTTGTTCCAACTTGGCTTTCATGAGCCATCAAAAGAAAATTGATTTTAGTAGTGGAATTCCATCCTGGTATTCCAATTATAGTATTGTATTACTAGATCTTGATTAATTATTGTTCAAGCAGAAGAGATTCTTTTATAAAGAAATTATGTGCCTTTGTTCTGTTATATGCAGGCTTTTAAAATGCGCCTTATTATCGCCGCATAAACGGAAATAGCGGTTTTGGTAGCCAGACCGCACGATAACATTGAACTATTTCTTAAAAATGCGGTCGTCCGATAAAACGTAATTAACGCCGTATTATCGTAAAAATAACTCGTTTTTAGCGGAGAAAAAGCGAAACGAAGCCCCTAATCCCAAACCCACCCCCAATTTTTCCAGAACAGTCCCTAATCCATAGTTCAGTTCTCTCCTCCTCCCCCATCGTTGCTCTCCTCCTCCTATCGCCGTTCTTCTCTTGCTCCCGCCACTGCTCTTCTGCTCCCCCACCACCACTCACCACCTCCTCCGTCGATCTTGCAACTCTCCCGCCACTGCTCTTCTGCTCCCCCACCACCACTCACCACCTCCTCCGTCGATCTTGCAACTCTCCCGCCACTGCTCTTCTGCTCCGCCTGCTCAGCCCTTTGCTCCCGCTCCCTTTGCTCCCGCTCTTTGCTTCGTCTCCCGATCTTGCAACTCTCTTCTTCCCATCGCCGTTTGCTCCAACTCTCCAGCTCTTTGCTCCGCCTGCTCAGTCTTTTGCTCCCGATCTTGCATCTCCGCCTGCTCAGTCCTCTCTGTACTGTAAGTACCTCACATAGTTCTTTCTTTATCGATAATTAGTTAATTATAAAAGTACAAAAAGATTGTTGCATACAAACTTAATCTTGTAATTTTCAAAGAAATTTGGATTAGTTAATTGATCCAGAGAGACTGTAAATTTTATATTTGGTAGAAGCATTTGCCTCTCTCATTATTACTGTTCGACCAAGTCTTTGCAAATAGCATTCAACAATATAATTGAAGCGCAAAGCACTAAAGAACCATGCTCCATGCGTCCATGACCATATTACTTAATATCCACCAGTCAATATGTCAAGCGCACAATTATAGTACAAGGTTTGTTTAGTCTGTTCATGATAGGAAAAAAAGGCGCAATTTATATGGCTCTGAATTGATCATAGTCATACACATAGTTTAAGGAAAGAGTTAATTTAGGTACTGTATAAAACATTTCAATGCAAGAAAGGGTTTGCAAATTGCAATTACTTTTCAATTTTCAGTCTTCTTGTTTACAAATTTTTCTTTTTTAAAGAAAATAGAGGATAAATAATAGAATCAGTGATGAACTACTTATTTATGTGTGTTCTTTTCACTGCTTCTGTTATTTCTACAAGAATCTCTTTGTTCTTTAATTTGTGTGAGAGACTTACTACTGGCTTTATTTAAAAATTGCAGTGTTCTTTTCACGTGTTTTATCTGGTTTTAGTTTATGGAAATTGAACAAAAGATTATTTTCTTTTAATTTGTGTGTGCTTGTGTGTCTACATTGTCCATAGGAGAGCAATTGATGATGCAAGAGCAAGACAGCACATTTTGTTGAAGAACAAGTTGATCTGGATTATGAGATGTTTTGTGGAACATTTTGTTGAAGAATATGGAAATTTGCTTAGCTTAACAACTTTGTGGTTTATATAACCTTTATAATTTCCTAGTTTTTGGTTGCAATACTACTCGAAACCTTTGAAAATCTTTTATAGTGTTATGCAATGTATGATGTTGACTTGTTGTGTATTTTACTGGTATGAATGAAATTACTTGTTAGGTACATAATTTTCTCTTTGCTGGTAGTCTGATGTCACAAATACTCGCTGGGTTTTTATTGCTTTTTAATGGGTTGTCATACGTAGCAACTAGCAAAAGATTACATTATGAAATATGACTTAAAGAAAGTTATTTTTCTTTTTCTTTGTTATGTCATTTACTTATTATATCGCTTTACTGGTACACATGTTCTGCATTTTTTATTTTGTTGTTAAATATTAGTCTGATTCTAGTATTAAACTGCTAAAGAGGATTAAGTTTACACATGCATACAAGGAAACTGGTTTCCACTTTCTAGTATTAAACCGCATGCACACCGCATTATCACCGTTTTATCACCGATAAAACTCCGCATCGATAATTCAATATCGAACCGCTAAACCGCATAAATCGCATTTTAAAACCTTGGTTATATGTTTAGTTTCTAACTGACTTTTTGATAATCTTTTGTTAAATTTTTTTTTGTTGAAACTGTTAGCTTGAAATAACTGATTGCAATAAATATAATGGAAACTAGAATAGTTAGTATGCATGCTTCTACTAGTTAGTGACATATCCTTCAATTTTTGCATCGTCAGGCAAGAAAGTCGTGGCCGAGGGCAGAAAGATCGTGGCTGAGGTCAATAAAGGCATGGCCGTGGTCATACAATAAAGGTCGTGGCGAAAGGAAGCCGTGGATGTGGTGAAAGACATCTTGAAAGGTTTTGGCAATGATTATACTGTAGTTTATTTCTAAGTTTACTTCTTGTGGATAATTTTAGGAGAAGGTTCGTGATGATAAAAATGGTTTTGGCAAAGGGCATGGGATATGATATACTATGTGGATGCATGATTTTGTGATTGTACTATGTGCCATCATTATAGCTGGATATCATAACAATGTTATGACTAGTTTTACTTTTAGTTAGTTTGTTTGCGTGTGCAATTAATTATCTGATTGAATGTGGATGCATCTAAAGTATTAATACTAATTAAAAGTCGTGGCGCTATGGTCTGCGGAATCTGAGTCGTCCGTTAATTTCCGCTAAAATCTGATCGTCCATTTCTTTTCTTCTCTTTAGCGATCCTGCTAATTAAACTCCTCTCTCTCTCTCCCTCTATCAACGATCCCTGCTAATTAAACTTCTCTCTCATCTATGCCTCCTCCGTCAATCTCTCAGAAAGTTCGAACCCTAAAACTCTCAACTATTTTCCTTCCTCCGCCAACCCCGCCCCAACGCCTTGCACGTTCGCTTCTCTGCCTCCTCTTCTTCTAACCGCGCCCCACCTCCAATCTTCTTTCAATTTCCTTCTCTCATGTCTCTTTCTCTTATGTCCTCTTTATGTGGTTCAGTTCTGATCCGCCTCCTCCTTCTCCGCCATCCTGCCGAACTCCTTCCTTTCTGTTTCCTCCACAAGCTGTTTGCAACGATGGAGATGTTTCAAGTCTTTCCAAGAAGTTTGAATCTATTTTAGGTATGACATTTTATTTTGTTTGTACTGTTCTTTAGCACTGAATTTGATAAATTCAATGTAAAATTGTCTAATACAGCCTAAATTATTCTTCTAATTTTCGAATTCTGTCTTCAATTTTCGAATTTTGTTTGACCACTCTAACTGACTGGCTAAACCCATTTATCTCCGTAAAATATATTATTTGTACTCTAAATTAATTCGATCTTATTGAATGTTGTTATATTAATTAAGTATAGAGAAGCTGCGTCGTTAAATAACCGGTTACTGAGGTTTGTACCGGACTCTGTTTGTATTTCTGGTTGACGGGCCGTCGGATGGATGCAGAAGATACCGTTCCACCTCGCGTCCCGTGACCCGTCGGTGCGGGACGTGACAGATGGTATCAGAGCATTCGTTCCTCGGACTGTGTTTGGGTTCTTGTTGTTTCATTTTGAATTGGACCCTCATATATATATATATTGATCTGATTTAATTTTTGTTTATTAAATTTGATTTGTTATGGTTCGTTTGAATTTCGAGGACGAAATTATTTTGAAGGAGGGATGAATGTAACAATCCACCAGATTTTGACCACCTTTGACTTATGTTGACCACGAATTTGACCCGTTTGACCAGTCAAATCTTTGACTTAGATGTTGACCAATATTAAAAAAAAAATTTCTACAGCCGAACTTTGTGCATTAAAGTTGCACCGAATAAAGAGAAATAAAATATTAATGAAATTCACTGTAATGTGCCACCGAATACATTGCGTTTCTCATCTCTTTCATGCATATTCATTCCTAGTTGCCACGTGTCATTTCATAAGCGGTAGGATTCCTCATATTTCTTGCTTACAAAACTGGAACGAAGCATCAATTCATTTCCCTCTGAAAACCAAAATATATTTAGACACAATTATTTTGAGATTGTGATGAAATGATTAAACTTGCTCGATTGAAAAGTTTAATTGCATCATCGATTGGTCGAGTTTATGTTGCGGTCGTATTGGATAATCTCAATTTCTAAATCACTCAGTCAGGTAATCGGATTTTTCTGTATTTAAATTTGTTTTGATTGTTTGATTAAATTATCGTTTGATTTTGATATATTGAATATGTTTATCTGAATTGTGATTGGGAATTTTGCTATCAACCGTTGGCAACCCTCCTAGAAGGTAATTCGCGGTATGAAAATGAACCGTTGGCAACCCTCATAGAAGGTGATTCGCGGTATCAGTAAACCGTTGGTAACCTTCATAGAAGGTGATTCGCAGTTTAAATTGATAGATTGCATTATTTGGAATAATTTGATATTATTGATTGTTATTAATATTGTTATTATATTAATTAAGTATAGAGAAGTTGCTTCGTTAAATAACCGGTTACTGAGGTTTGTATCTGACTTTGTTTGTATTTTTGTTGCGACGTAGGTTGACGGGCCGTCGGATGGATGCAGAAGATACCGTTCCAACTCGCGTCCCGTGACCCGTCGGTGCGGGACGTGACATTTACTAAGGTTTGCATCTTAATGTATAATTTAACTTTCATTTTAAAAATAGATAAATAAAATAAAATAGAAATAAGAAAGTCCGGTAATGTATATTCACTATCCACCGAAAAATCCATTGGTAAAGTAATAAATGTGAGAGTTTTATGCTACAACACGAAAGCAGAATCCATTGGTAAAGTAATAATTTGAGAGTGTTTTGCTAAAGCACGAGAGAGGAGAAGAAATAGATAAAAATTGATTACCTTGCCATGTAACCACCTCAATCCATGTTGATTGTTTAAAAAACACCCAATGCCTGCATCTTAACAAGGTACCTTTTTTTTATTTCTTTTCCTTTTCAATGCTACTATTGAATGGGTTTGTTTTGCATTTATAGAAATCACACTGATAAAGGTGATTGTTGTGTATATTGTTTGCAATCAGCTGTACTATGAGTATGAGGTCAAAATCAGTAAAATCAAGAAGAATGGATGAGAGCATGGTAAGTAAACACTGTTGCAAAGAAATCAATCAATTTTCCTGTGATTATTGCTGTTGTATACAAGGTTACTATAATTGCAATTTAAATTATGTAACATTACTACTAGATATATAATTTAGTCAAGTTCTATTTTTGATTGTATACATAAATCTATATAAATAGATTGTTCAGAAATGCATTATTGCTTGAAACTTCCAATTGTACCCTTCAAAATATATTATTGTCATTTTATCTCATATGTATATATATTTTCTTAGTAAAAATTTAAATTAAAATAAAAAGAAACTAACATAGCAAGATTAATTTCATCTGAGAAACCCTTGAAAGAAGACTTTAATATTATCACATAAAGTTGGATGCTTTTTCGTAAAAGTGATTTTCTAAATGTTGTACCAGTTTAATTGATCGATTTAGATAGTTCTTTATGGAATTGTGATTACTTTTATTTAACAGCTAATCACATAGTGAGATGCATAATTTAATTTATATTAATTCATATCAGGCTTATATATTTTATAAACCATATTGTTTTATTATTTGGCAGTTCAAGCATTAGCATGTGGTCTCAAGATTACTGCCTTTTTGTTAAAAAGCCTATTAACGCCTTAATATGGCTCAGCAATGGTAATACATTTCCTTTAAATTTGTTTATGGTTGAATAAAGTTAAACGAGGCATTCATTTTCGTTACTTTAGTTAAGTTGTTCAAATGATGTTAATTTGGTTAAGTTGTGCTCATTTTTTCACCTCTTGCAATTGGGAAAAAACCACCGACATGGTTTTGTAATGTTTGCAATAATTTTTTATTAAAAATATTATCAACGAGTAAGTTTTGGGAGAATTTTGAGAAATTGGCAACAAAAATGAAGGATATATATATACATGATATTGTTGACTCTTTTTTTTTATTATTTCTACTGATGCACATGTAAATATTACTCATCTTTGCAAAAGGCAAAAAACTATTTTTGTCCTTTGAAATTATGGTTGATCTTTATTTAAATAGCAGAATATCTTTAATATTTAACAGAAGAAAGTAAGAATGAATGAATATGGCCTTTGAAAATAGTATATGATTTTGGCAAAATATATATACTGGTAAGAAGCATCGTAAAAAAGATAACATGATAATTTGGTTCAATTAAACGAAGTTAACTCAAGAAACAAAGGTGAACACCAGACATGCACTTCCTGAAATCGTTGAAGGGAAACAATGTTATTGAAATGTCATACTGACAACATTGTTCAATTGCAAGAGGGTGGTACAACATCTATAAAGTTTATTAACCTGAGTGTTTGCGACAATCTGGTACTTCTATTTTGTTTATGTTATCTTCTGCTATGGAACTTGCACTTTCCTAATTAAGTTTTCTTTTATTACCCAGTTTTATTAAAGAGCTTCAGCTAATCAAGTTATAAATTTACTTGCATTGTTTAGAGAGATTTATTAGTAAGCATACTACAATCAATTTATATATTTTTTTTTGTTTTAATTTCTTTTGTAGGATTTTCTAAATTATGCACCTGGGACCCAAGAAAGTGATAGGAGAAGTTATCAGGTGGAATAATATATTGTTACAGCTCCTGGAAAAATTGATGTTGTAAAAAATATTGAATTACTTGAATTTGAAATAAGCTATTAGCTTTCAGCCTTGCTGGTATGACTCAAAATCTTAATGCCGCTGTTGATGATCACTCATATATGCAAGGTACCTACTCATTTATTCTTTTTGGAAAGTATGATTCAATATGATGTTTCATGGGTAAGTCAATTTTTAATATAATTTTGAAGACACTTTTGATTGGCTGGTTGAATTGCACATCGACGGACCATGTAAATCCAAAAATTTGGAAGCTAATAGGAGCAAGATTCTATTAAAACCAAGCAGAAGAAACTCAAGCCGGACCTCCAATAAAAATCCACAATACAAGCTGTGGAATTTCAAGTACTTTTCTTAAGAGGCATGTAATAATACTTAATCCAATTTTAAATTTGATCATCAATTTATAAGTAAACGATAACAATGTAGTTCTGATGTTGTTATGTAGTAAGTGCATAATAGATGCTTGATCAAATAGGTACAATACCCAATTAGTATACATGCCATCAAAAGTGTTTTTGGTTTGTTTTATTGAGCCAGTACTTGATAGAAAATCTATCGATATTCTATTTCATTAAGTAGGGATTGACGAATTCCCCAAAATTTTTTTGACTAAAATCTATTTGTGAATAATTTTTTTTTTTTTTTTTTTTTTTTTTTGAAGGTAGGTGGACGATAGTCCTCTCCTACAATTTTCTATTTGCGAATAAATTATTGCATTACATCGGTAAATATATTGGTATGGCCAATGAAGGGTCGCCAGCAATTTGAATAGCGATGTACAATGCAAGCTCTCTTGGTGGATGAGCCATCTTAGCTGTTCTGAAGGCTGATGATACAGTAAATGATTCTCGATGTAAAATTCATCTTTATAATGATAATAATTTGTTTAATGAATGGAATATAAAGAAACTGAACGACGTTGGTTCAGCAATCAAATGAGAGCAAATATTTTTGTTTCAGTTCATTACGAGATAACATTATTATTATTTAATTAATAATTACCATTATTAATTAAAAGACAATACATATTATGCATATAAAAGACTTACTTTTTTTGCAAACCAATAACAACCCATTCGCGCATACAAATGAAGCATATTAGGCCATCAATTGGCGGCGAAGCCGCCTCTCCCCAACTAGTATGAATTAAATCTGATGGATTTGTTTGATTGAAATATGATGTAATTGTGTGATTGAATTAAATTTGATATGGTTAACAACATGGACGTAGCCACAGAAATAGACATAGACGCAACATTTGAAAAAACCATAATAAATTTGTACCGGTTTTAGGTGAAAACCGGAGCTAAATTATTGTTGCAATTAGCACCTGTTATTATATGAAACCGGTTTTAAAACTTTCCATTAGCACCTGTTATTATATGAAACCGGTGCTAAATTAGCACCTGTTATTCAATATAAACCGGTGTTAAGTCTTCTATTAGCACCTACGTGTTTGCACCTGTTATCATTTTCTTTTTGCACCCCTACCATTCGCACCGCTTAGCAACCCGGTGCTAATACAAATTAAAAACCGGTGTAAATTAGCTTTTTTGTGGTAGTGTAAGGGGCTGGATAGAAAACAAACGTGCATTGAGTAATTGTAAGGGTAGTATTTACATGAGCTAGTTCATTAAAGTAATATTCAAAACTATTGGTAGCATTGTGAGACCCACCAATCAGTATTTACATGGATATTATAGAGAGTTTAATACATGGAATTACCGGAGAAATTCAGATCTAACTTGCGGACAAAGCATTATATAAATTCTAAACACAACAGTCCATTAATTACCCAAAGCACGCACCAATATTCAATAAAGGTCGTGTATATAATTAATGCTTGTATTAAAGAGGGAACGGTTCAAGCAGAAGCATGGTTACGAGTTCTTTTAGTGTGAAGGATTTGTTTAGCCCATCATTGAACTGAAAGTATACTGTCTCCATCAACCTGTTGTAGTTTTAAGTACCGCTCCAGGATTGGCTTGGGAAGAACTGCTGGCTGAAGATTTGCTTGGTTCAGTCGTTTCCACAATTCTTGACACATGGATAAGAAGTCTTCCGATGCTTGCTCCCGTGTTAAATTATATTCAATCATGTAGCAGGCAATTGTAGATGGCAGCTGCTCAGACTCGATATTTTCACGCTGAATTCAAAAAAATATATATCAGAAGAAAATTAACTGAGTGGTTTCGGCTTGTGAATAACTCAATATAATGTTTTCCTGATAGTTTAGTAACTTAATTAGCAAAGAGGTCAAAGTCAGTGTTGTTATACACTAAATATTTAACAACATATAGTGCAAATTAACTGTGCAATATAATATTTGTTTGCTAGATTTTGTACCTCATATCCTACGACATCGTCAATGTATCTGGCCAGGGTGGTAGAATCTATAACTATATCTGGGAGATCATTAAGCCACAGAAGGATCTCTTCGGTGACCACTTCCCCCATTCCTATTAGCAGGCCCCAAACTTTGTCAGCACTAATAATATTGTCAATTGTAGTCTTCTTACGCTCACTAAAGGTTGGCACATAACCTTCTGCACGCCACACTGCTTCTTTCATCCAGCAACCACTAACAAGAAGTTTAATCTGATAATTTTAAGGGAAACAGAGAGATAGGACTTTAGACCAAGGTTAAATACTTGAACTTACAGCACTATTTAACAGAGTGATTGTTCAAAATTTTAGGAGAATTGGATATAATCCTCCTTAAATCTTTTTCATTTTTCATTTGGAAATAACCTTCTATGATCATCAAAGTCAGAAATAAACTACCTGAAATTTTATTAATTACTAATTAGAGATATAAATCTATTTTTATTATTTTTAATAATATTTTGAATAGAAAAAAATATTATTATTTTTTATTTTATGACCGAAATAATCCTCCTCTCTCACCTGTTTCTTTCAAGAGAAAAGTATATAGTATTAATTAAGGAAATCTCCAGCTTTGATATATCATTTTTCCTACAATTAAGGAACTCAAACATATATAACCTAGAGAAAGGATAGAAAAAAAAAATGCATACTAGAATCGTTAAAATGATTAATTTTGACCAGCGCACTCGTGCACGTGCTACAACTTTCACATGCAAAAGAAACGCCAAGATTAGTTAACTATTAGCACGTATGGATGTCCAACTAATAATTGGCTATAACCAAATGCTCCTCTACTTAAATTTACCAAACAGTATTACTAAGCTATATGCCATATGGAGAAAATCACTCATACAATAGATTCAAATTTAGTGCTTTATCCTGGTCTAGTGACTTTTTTATGTGAATAGTGATTTTCAGATTGCTAACGCACGATGTGCATGCATCGATGTTGTGCACATGATTGAACTTAATGAAACAGTGTTGGGGTTTGCATAAAAGACAAAAGAATAACAATTCTAACAGATTAAATAGTAAACCAAAATAACTGAATAACTCGTTGAACCAGCAGTGGAACGGGCCGCCCCAGTCCTGAAACGGACCGTTCCAAAATACCGAAAAGTAATCTTTAGAGCGGAAGCATACCTGAATCCATAGCTATGGCCAAGATCTTTGATTCAGAGCACGTCTTGCTTAATTACTGAGATCCTTGATGTCTTGAGAAAAGCACCAAGGTGGGAGGAGATCTTCCAAAGGTTCAAGACTTGTCCTTTGATGCCTTTAGCCTAAACAAAAGTACTATTTCTCTCTAATTGATGGAAGTATTAGGGAGAGGGGCAGAATAGCTGCTATCAACACATGTATGCAGCAGGAATTCTAGGATGTCTTGTCCTTTGGAGACCAATCCCATATATATAAGCCAAGGTAACTTGGCATGCACTCATCTTCTATATTCATCCATCACAAATATAGAACATGATTTTCCTAAGTTAACCACTTATTAAAGGCTACACACTTTCTGTACAAAATCATACTTTTCCATAACAGCCACGTTTAGCATATTACCATAGTTAACAATATTCGTAATTAGCAAAATCATTAAGCCATAATTAGCCCACCTTCTAGATTGTTTCTATTTTTGGCATGATTGGAACGGTCCGTTCTAATCTTAGAACGGTCCGTTCTAATCTTAGAACGGTCCGTTCTAATCTTAGAACGGTCCGTTCTAATCTTAGAACGGTCCGTTCTGATCGTGTTCAGAGCAGTCGCCCCCACCTGGGACGGACTGATTATCATGCTTGAAACGATCCGTCCTAGTCCTAGAACGGTCCGTCCCACATGTGTCCGTTCTGACTTAAGACTGTCCGTTCTGAAGTCAGGACTATCCGTCTCAATCCTGAAACGGTCCGTTTCAGCCAAGGCTCGTCAGCCTATTTGGCTAGAAATAATCCAACATGCAGATGAATATTTACAGTTAAATATGGGCACACCGGAGCAATTGACAGGTATAAAGCTAGGCTAGTGGCAAAATGCTACTCTCAGACATATGGGGTAGACTATCAGGAGACTTTCTCACCTGTAGGCAAAGCTCAATACTGTTAGAATACTGTTGTCCATTGCAGCAAATAAGGATTGGCCACTACACCAGTTTGATGTGAAGAATGCATTCTTGCATGGTGACATCGAAGAAGAAATTTATATGGACATCCCACCAGGATATGGTCATTCAAGTGAACAACTTCTTGTGTGCAGATTGAAGAAAGCGTTGTATGGCCTTAAACAGTCACCTAGGGCTTGGTTTGGAAGGTTTTGCAGTGCTATGAAAGGATATGGATACACCCAGAGTGATGCAGACCATACTTTGTTCTTTTTAAAGAATAAGGAAAAAATTGTAATTTTGATAATTTATGTGGATGACATGATAATTACATGTAATAACTCTGAAAGAATCTGAGATCTAGAAGAAAGATTGTCCAAGGAATTTGAAATGAAGAACCTAGGAGGATTGAGGTACTTCTTAGGAATTGAGGTCACATGCAGCAAATAAGGTATATTTTTATCTCAAAGAAAATATGTACTAGACTTGCTTGATGAAACAGGCATGTTGGATTGCAAACCAGTTGATACCCCTACAAAACAGAACAACAAATTAGGGATATTTCCCGGTCAGGTACCAGCAAACAAGGAACAATACCAGAGATTGGTAGGGAGACTTATCTACTTATCACATACTCGGCCCGATATTGTCTATGCCATGTCTGTGATAAGTCAGTTCATGCATTCTCCTAGTGAGCATCACATGGAGACTGTCATGTGGATTCTCAGGTACCTCAAGAGAGCCCCTGGACGAGGTATCTTCTTCAAGAGAAATGGACGCCTTTAAGTTGAAGGTTATACAGACTGGACATGAGATGTGACTGACAGGAAGTCCACATCTTGATATTTTACCTTTGTTGGTGGAAATTTGGTCACTTGCCGAAGCAAGAAGCAGAAGGTAGTAGCTTTGTCAAGTGCTGAAGCTGAATTCAGAGGAATTGCTAAAGATTTGCAGGAATTACTATGGATAAAGAGAGTACTCAAAGACCTTGGTTTCTATGATAGCAAGGAGATGAAGTTGTTTTGTAACAACAAGACTGCTATTTCTATATCTCAAAATCCAGTGCAACATGATATGACCAAGCACATTGAAGTGGATCGACACTTTATTCGACAGAATCTGGAAGAGAGAGTCATTAGTATTCCTCATGTGAAGACAGAAGAACAACTTGCAGATATACTGACTAAAGGAGTGTCCAGCACCAGTTTTCATGAAGCTATTAGCAAGTTGGCATGCGAAAAATTTACATGCCAACTTGAGGGGGAGTGTGGAATCTTGGTCCGTAGGCCAAGATATTTGGTCCGAATTCTGACCAGATTTGCTCAGATTGCTATTTATGTTATTTCCTTCTTTGAATCATGTTAGATTTAGAAATAAAATAATAAGGCTTGTCTGTATTTCTATAAAGGCAACGACTTCCTACTATTATTTATCTTCTTCTTCTCTCTTCTTCTTTCTCCATTGATATACTCAAATTATTGAAAAAAGAAATAAAGAAAAGTGGTGTGTGTGAGTCGTGGACGTAGGTAATCATTGTACCGAACCACGTAAAATTCTCGTGTTTTTGTTCTTTATTTTCTTTACAATTTTCAACATTTGTACTGTGCTATCGTGAAATTTTCTAAATTTAAATTCCCCATTAAAACTTGACGTTGCATTTGCCCATTAATTATCATACGTCAAAACGCATTAATTATCTGATTGTTTAAGATCTACGGATTCATTAGTTTCCTTTTGCATCTATTTTCCAACCACTGGGGCTTTCACGTTTGGTCTAATGTCTAATTTCTTTTCCAAAATGTGTGCGCTGAAGTGTGTCGAGTGTAAACAATAACGGCCGGAGGCAATAGAATGGTATTAAACATGCATATGGGTAGACTTAAAAGTTTGCCAGAATGCCAGAAGGGAAAACATATAAAACCCCCGGGAAACTGTGATATACAGCACGGCACATGACATTAAGTAGAATGATCTTCCGTAGTTAGAAAGGGAAATGGATAATAAATCCATATGGTGCACAAAAAGAAATTAAAAAAATTATGAGATGATCATACCGATTTTATGAAGTATGGCAAACGGTATTTCTCACAGGGTTCTAGATCATCCTCAAACCCATTAATTGTTCTGACTAAACTTAGATACAAAGGCCTTAAGTACAATGGTAGGCTGTCAGCTGCTTTCTCATCCCACCTGCATGGAATTAATAATAATGTCATGTTAGTATAATAACTTATTTCAAAACGGTCGACTCCCAAAAATTAAAGTATGACGAGTTTTAAAACCTAGTATAATCTTAGTATAATAACTTATTATAATAACTTATTAATAATAACTTAGTATAATAACTTATTTCAAAACTTATTTTAAAACCTAGGATTTTTTGGTTGTACTTTTTCTTTTCTATGACAGTATTATTGAATTGTAAACTGAAAAACTGGAATTCCAAATGTATGTAACATAGGAGAAAGTGAGTGTAATGATTATTAAGTGCATTATTAATTGGGTAATTTGCTAATTGGAAGTTCACAATAGCATATGTACATGCACAGGAAATGATCCATTGTTGGGATTTTTGATAATTTAGTACTGATGCACTGGGTAATTAATTTAACCTCTGTATAGCTGCATTCAAGAGTTTACACTCTTCAAATGTCCCATATATATCGAAAGTGTCATCCAGAAGCGTATTTAGCATATAAAACTTGGTGAGCATCATGCGTGCACGTGAGTATTCAGGCTCAAAATAGGTGCCCAAGGAATATCCGACATAGATTTCTATTAGGCGGTCCCTTGCGTATTTTAGATCCTTCATAATATCCTGCTCTTTCCACCATCTGCCAAAAATTAAAAACGTACATTAGTTGACAAGACAACTTCATTTTCAAATATACAGAACTCATCAATACTTTTGTATTTGTTTCATTTTAATATATAATAGAACCGTGTGGCGCTCGATCCGCCCCTCCCCCCCCAACCCCAAAAAAAAAATAAAAATAAAAAAATAAAATGCTAATATTATGTTATTTATTATCAGAGTTTGTGTTTGGAATTTTTCATTGGACAAACTAAATAGCTACTTTGCTTAGCATCCTGGGTTTCAAATCTCAGTATCAAAATTGTATGTGGTTTAGTGGCTCAGTGGTAAAAGCACTAGGCTGGCCTCCAAAAAATCAAGAGTTCAAGTACCGCATGGACTTTTAATTTAAAAAAAAAAATTGGATGACAAAGACCTCCCTCTTTTTCTTCAAAAAAAATAAAAATAAAAATCTCATATCAAAAGTGAGTAAATTACGCCTAATCTTGATCGTAACTTTTTCAGTGGAATTATAACATCTAAATTTTAATTTTTGTCATATCAATTTTTAATGAAGAGCTTATGCATTACAAATCTTTATGTAATAAAAATACACCACGTATATATCAGAAAACATATATATATATATATATAGAGGTGGGCTAATGTCCTATGGATAGGACTGAGCCCCTATAATATCCACTTTTTAATTGTTCGATTGCGTTTAGATCCGTGCGTAGATGAGATCCGATGACTAGAAAATTTTCGCTGAGAGAAGCGATTCTTCAAATTTTTCGTTGACTGCTCTTTCTTCTCCGTTAAGTGCTCTCTCCTCTCCGTCTATAAAAAAATTTGCCTCTCCGTTTCTCGAGTCCCACTCAATACGCGAAATCAGCACCAATTTTATAAAGAAAATCAAACGGAACTTTTCCTCCCTTCTCTCTTGTGTGCTCTTTTCTATTTGGAAAACATCTCTAATCCTCTTTCGTTTTTTTATTTTATTTTGTTAAAGTTAGAATTTTTTTCTAAAGAAGTTAGGCAGCGACTGCCTTAGAAATGTTAGCATTAGATGACTACGTATGTAATTGCAATTAGATTTGTGTTCATACAGTATATCAAATTTTTAGATCCCTAATTCGAAACCAAAATTGGGCAACTTATACATATAACGATGAGATAGCAGTGTTATCTGAGCAATGCTTTAAGGATATATCTCGAAATACAAAGCGGAAATTAATTTAGGAATAGCAAGCCGGAGTACCAACGAACCGCCCATTGATGCCAGAATATGAAGCACCATCGGAAATCTGGTGGCAAGGAGAAGAGAACGACACCACTCTCAGCTCTTGTCATGAGCTTTTTAGCATTCATTTTGAAGACGAATTTTCGAACCAACTTAAAAGAAATGCAAAATTGGCTGGATTGAATTCATTATATCCAAATTGCTTACTCAGAAAAGCTTTGTGAGGATTATGGGAAGGAGGTTGAGCCATCAATTTGAGTTAAAATGAAGCAGTGTGCTGGGGACACAAATCGAGAGAATCTTGGTCTCTCTTTCTTTTTTGTTGTTAATCCGTAACGCAAGATCCAGGAGCTTGAGCCAATCACAGCTAGCACTTGTGAGATGGTTGCTTCACTAATGAATGGACTCCACTAGCAAGTAGAGCCAAGAACAAATCGAGAGAGGCTTTGACTGTGTGAGTAGAGAAATGGCAAGCGAAGAGATGGAGAGCCAAAGACTTCAAATTTTGTTCATCTAGAGTGATTGTTGCGAGTAGAAAGAAAGATTTTGCTTTACCGAGTACAGGGCTCTGAGACAAATTGGGAGGGAGGGAGAAAGAAGTAGACTCGGAGGAGAGGCGAGTGTAAATAACGAAAGGGAGAGTGCAATTAACGGAGAAGAGAGCGCACATAACATAGGGACGGAGAAAATTTACTCGCATCTAGCGCAAAAATAATAGCCCTCGGATTTCATTTCCATTCTCAATCGAACGGTTAAAAAATGGATAGGACAAGGACTTAGTCCTATTCATAGGACATTAGCCCACCTATATATATATATATTAACCCCACTTGGAATAGAAGAATTCGGGGTAATAAAAGATCAATTAATGCTTGTCCTTTTGAATTAATATTTTATTACGTTAGAAACTTAGAAAAAATATAATAGTTGTTAATAAATGTATGTACAAAAATAAGATAATTTTATACTCCATGACCCATGACTCGATGAGTTCAACGTCTCCTTTAATAGGCCAGACCAAAAGGACCTCACTCGAGTATATGCGCCGCCCAAACAGCTCCAATCCACCACAGAAAAAAGATGAAAGAAAAAAAAAAGAAAACAACTTTTCACTGGATAAATGATGGCCTAACACACATGTTTGACTTTAATCTACGTGCAAGATCTATACCAAGATGGAATTAATAGATCTTACTTTAATTAAGATTAACGATAAGAACAACCTTAAAAAAAGATTAACGGTAGGATTAAAGCAAATTAAGAGATTAATAACTGATATTCTAATAGAAATTCCAAGGGCAATAACGTGAATGAACAAGAACGAATATGGCCAACACCTCAAAGAATCTCCAACTTAAAGTAGTTATGGTAACCAGGGCTGATAAGGATCATCCGCTAGATCCATCATCTCCATCATCCGCTCATTAATAACAGAAAAACGCGTGGAGATTCCTAGCGCCCTTTCCATTCTGGTCCGCGCTTTTCCCCTTCTCCGCGCTTTCCCTATTTACTCGCGCCCTTTCCATTCTGCTCAGCGTCATCCTCTAGCTACTGAAGATCAACAGTTAGCTTAGTAATTTCAATAATTAGCTTAGTAACTTCAAGGGTAATAGTTTCAACTTCAATAGTTAGTTTAGTATTTTCAATAGTTAGTCTAGTAATTTCAACAGTTAGTCTAGTAACTTCAACAGTTAGCCTAGTAACTTCAATAGTTAGTTTAGTATTTTCAATAGTTAGTCTAGTAATTTCAATAGTTAGTCTAGTAATTTCAACATTTAGTCTAGTAACTTCAACAGTTAGTCTAGTAAATTTCAAGTGTAATAGTTTCAACTTCAACAGTTAGTTCAGTAACTTCAATAGTTAGCCTATTAACTTCAAAGGTAATAGTTTCAACTTCAATAGTTAGCTCAGTAACTTCAATAGTTAGCTTATTAAATTCAAGAGTAATAGTTTCAACTTCAACAGTTAGGCTATTAACTTCAAAGGTAATAGTTTTAACTTCAATAATTAGCTTAGTAACTTTAACGGTAATAGTTTCATCTTCAACAGTTAGCTGCCGGGTAAGAAGGAGGGGACAGAGGGATGAAGGGAACAGAGAGATGGAGGAAACAGAAAAGGAAAGAGGGGGTGAAGAGCGTAGGCTCTGTGAACAGAAAAGGAATGAGGGGATGCGCTCATTAACGCGTGACAGTTATTCATGCGTTAATTGAGGAGATGAGAGGGGATGATGGGGATGATAGAATCCTTCCGGATGATGGAAAGCAATTCCGTATGGTAACTGTAATGTAGAATTTGAAATCATTTGTTGAAAGATGAATTTCTGAAAATAGGATTGTTGTGAAAATTGGTAAATTTACTTGCATATATAAGGTTACCTTCTTTGTTTTTAATCATAGTTGATCACGTGGATGAGCGCGCGTGCGCGCACACACAGAAACCGTAGTTCTGTTGCAGTGTGACTTAATTATTAATATGTAGATAGATTATCGATACCTTCTAAATGGTGCCGTTAAAATAAAATTTATTTAATCCGAAATTTTAAAACTCACAAAGATAGATCCTTGATCTCTTCTAAATGAAGACTTTGAACTAAATTAAAGTCCAATTTTGCAAGCTCGAGTAGTTCGTCATTTCGATTCTCCTCCTCTTCATATTCTTCAATGAAAAACTTTGCTTCAGCCCTGGGCATCATCCTATGCAGTGGTGTTTTGAGTGCTCGTAGCACTTGCTTCTTTAAAGGGGATTTCAAATCATGAACTATTAATTTGAGATGACTCCTCGAAAACAAAATAGCCTCATCAAGCATGCTCTCATCTGGAATTGCGAGAAACCCGGCATTATACAGGCTCAACAACCCTCTTGCATCCTTGCACAACTTTTCATCGAAGTTGATCCCATCATGCTTGAACTTGTAAAATTCATCTATTAGAATATTCACATATACAAAAAAGAATCAATTATCATCACACATGCATCTGTCAAATTTAAGTCATTTTGGCGGAATATTCAGAAAGGAAAAGCTTTGTTATCAATAGTAAGCTTTTGTGGAATATTCATCCAATATTGCGATTGATAATACTGATAAAATATGTGAAATGGTTGGAAATGAGTTTGAAAATCCCAAAGAACATATTGGACATACATATATAGTGCCCTTTAACAACATTTTTTTATTAAAAAATTTTCATTAATTGATATGAAAATGCTTTGTAAGATCAAAGCTTTTATTGGTAAAAAATTAAGAACAATTGTCTTTTTATTTGGAAACTCAAAAGGAAATGAAAACGTTTTATCAAAATATGCTTTATTATGAAATGAAATTGACCGTACGAACTCCCCAAACAAGTAAAATTTAAAAGCAGATATGTACTAAACGTAAAAACTAAAAAGGAGGTTCACAATCATTTGATAATTAACACAGGATTATTTTTATGACAGGAAAAGCTAATTTAGCAACTTTTCTATTTTGTAAGAATCAAAACCTTTTTTAGATAAACTTGACAGCGGCTGCCAAGTAAATAAGAATCAAAACCTGCACAATTGCTTTCTTTCTTTGGGAAGGAGAGTATTGCGCTATATGTCGTCCCGCGCGCAAGACTGGTCAGTTTTATCTATGATTTCTTAAAATTTATCCTTTAAGCTACTGTTGATTCAGACTATGAATACAACGATTGGACTAAAACTTAGTTATTTGTTTATGATAAATTGATAATAGTTAACTTAAAAAATTTACAATTTAAATTCGATCTCCAGTGATTCCCTTTGAACAAAACACATCCAGAAGAAAAAAAAATATATAGTACTTTATTAAGTAATTAGCATTGATTACCAGAAGACACATTTAACCCGTGTTGTCTAAGTAGCCTAAAATGAAGTGCAACATGGTGAAGCTCGGCACTGTCAAGTTTCACATTCTGGAGATACGTTAATGCTTCTTCAATCTCTTTCTGGAAGTGATAACCTATACCAAGATGTTGAATTGTATTAACCAAATTCATTATCTCGACAGCATCAGTAGTCGACCGAATTGTAGTTGCGACATTTTGTTTGAGTTCTTCTATCCTTCGTTCAGTCAATTCCCTGGACTTCTGTATGCAGAATTGGCCCAAAATTTGACTTACTATCAATTTTCTCTCAATTCTAAAGTCTAATGCTAAAAGTAATTATGTTCAACAGTACCTAAATTTTTAATTTCTCTAGATTTTTTATTTTAAAATGTTTGACCTTTCATTTGCAATGTCTTTTTATTTCCTAATAATTAAGTGAAGTAGTGAACTCATCAAAATATTTCTTACGAATAAAAAGTGAAAGTTATCATATATATAAATTGAATTTATGTTTGTGATATATAATATTGACACCATTTTTATTTCAAAACTACCACAACTAGTTAGTCAAACAATGAACAATATAATATAGAATAAAAAATTATATAGATATATTCTTTGTACTTTACGTGGATTGTATATCAAATTTGGTGTAATTAAAAAACTCTCCGTCTTTTTTTCATTTGAAATTAACAGTTCAGTTTAAACAACAGTCAAATTAATTACAATAAATTTCATCCCATAATAGAACAGAAATATCAAAAATTATATTCTTCTATATATGTTTGATAAACGGCTTTATATTGTTGGTGAAAGTCAATGAATATTGATTAATAACAATAATGGCATTTTATCCCATCCTCTTTCAATGATAACCGGACAAAATGTATAACAGAAACATTCTTAATAAAAAGAGTGTAATGAGTTAGGGAATACCAGGCCAGGGTTAGGATGAGTAATGAAATAGTAGCTCCACGCCGACGGCTCATAGTTTGCAGACCTGCGATGAGCGTTTTCCAAGGGATCATATTTGTAAATGGGGACTTGGGGCAAATTGACATCTGACCGAGTACTCGGAATACAAAATTTTGTTTTGTATGGCCGCATGTGAGGTTTATGTTGTCCAATATTGATGGGAGCACGGGGGAGGCTCCACGTTAGCAACTGAGATGGCACTCTTTTGAAAGACAGCCTTGAATTGAACGAGCTCTCCATCTTCCTTTTGTTTTTCTCCATTTTACTTTTGTTATTGGTTTAAATATATAGTACCTTGCTAGGTGAGACCTCAGACCACGGGACCACAAAATGCAATTGTTACAAACAGTTGTGTTAGAAAATCGAGAATCAACATACCATAGCGGAAGTCGATTTTCACAGTTTCGAAACAATTTTTTTTTCACGGCATGACACGCATAAACCATTCTTATTGTCTGAACCTTCGTCTTCATACACTAGTTGATAACAACCACGTTTGAGAACGAGTCATGCCTTCAGTTCCACGGTACAAGTGCCAGACGGCTGCCACACGCCAATCTCTAACGATTGCGGTGTTTCACTCTCCTAGAGTGTTTCTACTTGATGTAACAAGTAGAAGAGAAGTGGAAACTCTCTCTCCCTCTGTTCTCTGTTTCTCTCTGAAGAGGTCTAATTCGTATATAAAATGCAACAGAATAGGGGTGTTGTCCCTAAGTACGGCCTAGAGGGGGGGTGAATAGGCACAAATACAAGTAATAAACCGGTTTGGATAATTTTGCGAAAACAACCAATTCAATAGTTCACACAAGCAATTAACTAGTAAAGAAAGTAAAAAGAGAAGAGTTAGAGAAATTTAACACGCGATATGATTACGGAGTTCTGACCCGCTAGATGAATGGCTAGCCTTAATCGTAAAAGTTTTGCAACCATCAAAAGGCGCGCTCCGTTCAATTCCACAAAGAACGTGTCTACAACTTCCAAGCGAATCGCCTCGTCACAAGGACACTCGAGGTGGATCGGCCTAACCTCTAAATATCCAACAACAACTCAAGATTGAACCTCTCAATCAAAACACTCAAAGATCTAGCTATAGTGTAACTTGGGTTTGATTGATGCTAACTAATCTCAATGATTTTGCTCAACAATATGCTCAAATAATGAGGGGATGAGAAGGAGTTGTTTGGAGCTCAAAAACAGGTGTTTTGCAAGAGTTTCAAGAGAGATCCAAGGTCCAAAAGTGCCTCATACATATAGAGGGCGTCAAGAGCTCCACAACAGTTAAATTTCCTCCTGTGCTTTATACAACGCAGGATTGCGCTATACAACGCATGAATTATCCGTTATAATAAAACAAAACGGATTACAACGGATAAAATAGTCGTTTCAAATTCTGGAGCATTACACAATGCAATACATGTGTTGTACAACGCAAGAAGACAAAGTTCAAACGGTCACTGACAAGGTCAAATGGAAACAGAGACGTTATACAACGTTCAAAGATGTTGTACAACGTTTCAGCCTCTGCGTTACACAGCGCACTACACGTTACACAACGTATTTAATTTTTACAAAAATTCGAGATTGGAACTCCAGCGAGTCAGAGAGTTTGAACTACCATGTTGTACAACGCACGTATGCGTTATACAACGTTCAAGTCTGAGTGAGGTAGTTTGAAAACTGGGAAAACGTTGTACAACGGTGTATAGCGTTGTACGACGTTGCTGTGTTGCGTTGCACAACGCCTTGATGCGTGGTACAACGTGACACTGCAGAAAACTCAAAAACAGGCTGGAACTGGTACGTTGTGCAACGGGATATTGCGTTATATAACGCAAACATCCTGAAATTGAGCAGATTAATAGCAAAGTGATTAAGATGAGTTTAGAAGCTAATTAAAACTATTGTAAAGACATTTAACGACCAAACTAAGTCTCTTGATGCTTCATAACTCGTCGTAATCTTGCATTAATCAATTCTTCAAATAAAAACCTATAATTTACTTAAAATGAAAGGTTAGAAGATGTTTGGTGTTGTTTTGCAAATCGGAAAATAAACGAAACGATTGTTTAGACCAACAAGGGGTTTATATTAAGAGATAGGCATTAGCCACCAGCGGGTGCGACTAGAAGGCGCGAGGCATACCGTGCGACTAGCGCATACACCTGTAAGCAGGAGTTAGAAGACAAAACTTTAATTCATGTTAAAGCCTGTCAGGAGGTATCAAGCCTCTTCTAAAAATATAGCAGTTTAATGTGTATACTCATATCCGAGATTATTTCAAAATCAAGCACTAGACTGACACATCGCCCACCGCACTTACGTGGCCTATGTGTTATCCTTTTCAATCTCAACTCGCTCAAGTGTTTCCAATTCATATCCAGATGACCAAACTGGTGGCGCCAAATACTAGCAAATTTTTTTGTGCGATCTGAAATTAATCTTCCTTCTGCCTTCATGTCATTTGAAATAGAATCAACCACTTTCTCAAAATTTCCCTGTAGACGGTATCATACATCGCCATAGAAAATAAGATCAAAGTAGCAGTCATTGACCCTATCGCTCATGACATAGTCAATAGTCATAAGGGTACGTATTTGGAGCTCACACAATGAGAAGATAGCAGTATTAGTCCTGAGACCACTATACTCATTTTCCAACATCGCTAAGCACACGTGGTATCAACACGTGCTACAATGAACCATCTATCCATCAGACATATGTTCGGTTCACTGTACGAGCCTAAGTCTAGTTGCAAACATACGTTTATGGTCTAGATCACATACATTGCCACTCACCCTGAAAATTTCTACAAGTCCACTACCACAAGCAACAAGGAAACTCTCACCCCGGCTTACTATAAGCTTCATGAATAGTGGGGAGCAATTCATGTCGACTCGCCTAAAAGAAGACAAATCTCATCTTAATCTCATATTAAGGCGACAACGAGCTTCGTCTGCCATAAGCGGCTCATTAGTCCTCCTCGACTAAGCACACATAATTTGATAAAGTCTCATCTCTGTCTACCCCAAGTGTCAGAGTCGATTGGTCGTGTGAGTGACCCAATCTTAGCTTATCAATATCTTATCATATAGCGCTAACATATATTTGAAGAACGATAAAGTTATCTTTATGTTAAAAAATTCAAGTACATATCCATATGAGGATATGATCTCCAAACGGACCGTTCCAGCCTGGAATGGGCTGTACTACGTCTCCGGTAAAACATTAGAGAATTTTGTATATCATGAAATGGATCGGTTAGCATCGAAACGGACCATTCCATATAGGAATACACTCATATTAGATCAACTCTGTGCTATCAAGTCTCTAATCACATATCTGAATGTTTGGTTTAGTCAATATCCCCACAATATGCATCCATAACCATACTGTTACAATGAGTTGTTATCGATTCGACAACTACTAATTGTATAGACTATCTCAACCAAATACCCTCTGACATGAATATCCATCATGTCAAGTTGCTCAATCTCACAAACGAAAGAGCATGTATGGCCACTCAAACATGCTATTGACTCAACCTCCTCAATGCGAGAGTATTTCGTTTACTAAAATCTCCACCACAAGAGAGTAAATTATCTTGTTCCTTATCACAAAGAAACAAAACGTCATCAAGTTAACTTTATCTACAAAGTATAGTTGCACACGTATGAATTATGTTCCCAGAGACAAATCAATTCCATGTATTTAAAACTTGATAACTTAGCATGTCACTTGTCATACTTATATTCAGATATATACATCTCACATACATACACAAATAGGTATTTTATTTGGCTCAATTAAATGTCAAACTCCAAGCTGAACTAGAGTGACTTATTTCAATCATCTGTATGAGGGAAACATCTTATTATAGGTATTGCACTTTGGATGACAATGTACCAAATGCACAATTTTCAATTATGCTCATCAAACCCTAGTAGCATACATATATCTTTCTTTCTTTATGGACTTATATCAAAAACTTATTACAAGTTTTATCTAATAATTAAACAAGAGTCTCTCGACTTATTCATCTAGCCAATAGTGCACCACACGTATAATGCTGATACGACATATCTATTGCTTAGAATAAGCTAGGTGGATGCAAACTCATCTTGTAACAAGAAAATTTTCTCAAATTAGCTCCATCTGTTGTGTGTCATATAAATTGTTTAACCATGAAAATAATCGTTTCACAAGAAACAAAGTCTCTGTTGTTACTCAGTGTCATACGTGAAGAAACTTTTATTTGTGTCTTTTATGCATTTAAATCACATTTAATAGCAATCAAAAGAGGATGGAAACAATAATTAATCGTGCAAAGAGTAGAGAAATCGGTTTTACCTCTTCCAGTATCGCAACGTGAAGGCTTGACCATGGCATAGGAGGTAGTGGCATGCTTCTGCTCTTCCTCTCCTTGCACCTTAGGACCACAAAAGTTTAACCAAACTCTCAATCAAATTGTGCTAGCAAAATGAGAGATAATGGCTAATCCAATGCTTTCCTTCTTTTACCAAATCAATATTTAATGAACGTAACTAATGTTCAAGACATGAACATTCTAATAAATGCAAGAAAGTGCTCTATAACGGCAGCAAATAATTTGCTCCAAGAGGTGTAAATTGTTGGAGTTGTGTCCTAGAAGCCAATCATTTTGGTTACTTCTATGGTTTATGTTATTGATGATATTTTATCATTTGTTCCTTGATTTATTTATTGATAGATCATTCAGGTTGATGATCTGAATTGTAGATCTCTATAGTTCATTTATAATTAAATGTCAACAATAAATCCAAAGATGTCCATAATCTTGATAATTGACATGGAACATTAATTATCAGATAAGATTAGTATGCAAGTTAAGTTCTACAAATCATAGGTAAGGAGTTACCAACTTAATTGCATATGTATATGTTATTGAACATAGTACAGGACTTGACCCAATGAAATAAACATATGGATTGTGTTAAGTGTCATTATTTATTTCATATGAGTTTGATTCTAAGTTTGAGATGTTCACCTTTTCCACAAGAGGATAGGTTCAATAAATATCGTCTAACGCTGATTCCTGATAAAGGCTGCTATACGGACTTTATTTATGCTCTCTTGAATTGTGCGGGGAAAAGTTGTTAATCAAGAAAACCGTATGTTCCTCATTAGTACACCTAGTGAGTGATGATATATGTTTGGGCCCCTTGATGGAGTTGGATTGTTTGGCCAACTTGTACAATCAACTCTAGATCAAGAAATGTATAATCTGCAAGAATGACACATTCCTATCTTGGATTATACAATGATATCATGTGACATAAGAATCAGACAAGGAAATACTTATATTTCTTATGCAGGATTGAGATATTGTAACGGTACATTATTTATGCGAATTGGAAATCATAACGTGTTGCTAGATACCGCTTATGATTATTGAAAATAAATAACGATTTATTTTCATGGACAACATAGCATAAATCCTCGATAGGGTCGCACAAATAGGACTCTAACCACACGGTGCATTATTTGTTTATTCACAACAGTGAGTGTTGCGAAATATGATAAGTTGATTAATTAATTATATACCGTTATGAACCTTTATAATTAATTAAGTCAAACGGATCATATGGAAATAAATTAATGCATCAGCTAATCTAAAATTAATTATTAATGAGTTGATAATTAATTATATTCAACATACTTTAATTAGTTTGAGCTATTTGGGCTTCTAGTTAATTAATTAATTAAAGGCCCGATTTGAGGAATGATGAAGGAGTAATTAATGGGATAAATTATTAGTCCATTGCAACATTTGATGTAGCCCAAAATGGCCTCTTTGGATTTCGGCTAGTCCTAGTGGCATTAATGTAAATAGTTCAAAGAAATGATGAGAGTTGTTGGCTACATAAAGGGGTCACCTCTTGAGAAAACCCTAGCCTCCATCTCCCTTTCTCTCTCCTCTCTTCTAGCCGCTCCCTTCTCCTTCCTCATCTCTCTTGCTCATGTGTTGAGCTTCATTTCTTGTTCTCCTCCATTAAAATAGTTATAGAAAGAAGAAGTTCATGGAGGGGATTAGGTAGGAGCTCTTGAAAGCTAGCACTTTCTTGGTGCTCGTGGTTAGCTCCTTGGTGGTTTTGAGGCGCCATAGACGGTGGTGGAGGTGGTGGAGCACGCACCCCATCGATTTCTAGTGATTGGATTCAATCCTCACAAGAACGATTTGTGAGAGATATTATTTCTCCTACCTTTCTCATGTGAATTGATGTGTGAATGACCTTAAGCATAGATTCTATATGCTTGATTTTGTGTTTATTGTTAATTGTTGGCTCTAAAATGAAAATTGAGAACTTCCTAACAGTGGTATCAGGGTACAAGGTCGTGCTTAAGCTATTTTTCACATCAATTAGATGAGAAATGAGTAATTAGTGAATTAATTAAGTTGCTGCCTTTGTTTGCTGGCTGGAACTCAGTTTTTTCATGATTTATCGTGTTTCTCCTTATGTCAAACTTTAGTTTTGATTTTTCCTTTTATTGGAGTTGATAGAGGGACAAGTTTTGAACATTTTTCCACTGGATTCACCTTAATCCGAGTTATTATGGATTTTTGGTGATTTTTCTCGTGACAGTGCGCAGAACAAGTTTCTGCCTAACCAGATCTGAGATTGTGGTTGTTATTCGAGTTATTTGGATAACAAGATACCTGTTTAAGTGTCTAGGAATTACGTAGACATAGAGAACTTCCTTCCATACCAATTTCATGGTTTGGATCGAAGTCTTTCTCTTTATTTGAAGTAATGAAAGATTAGAACTGTCTGATCGGTTTTCTATACCGATCGGATATTTTGACAAACTGGTATTGACTGAGATTATTTATTGAAAAAGTATTTGAATAGAAAGTTTCTATTTCAAGCCCTGGTTCTGTGAAAATTAATTTCACTCGATTTGAACTAGTGTTGATATCTCAACCAGACCGAAACTTTTTTGTCGACATGTTGTTTCAGAACAGGGGTTTCTTGTTCAAACCCCTTTAACTTGATAATTTAGTATAGGTTGAATATGGTATTCTTTCATGACTTACTGGCCATGGGTTTGTAGTAATTTATTGTAATTTTTTTTGCATTAAATGTGCTTAGAATGTGATCATACAGTCCAAAAGTTTGAGACTAAAACAGAATTTCTCAAACCGGTGTTTTAATACACAACCTGAGATTTGTCTTTTTTGGTTCTCCTGATTGGTAACTGATATCTTCTTTAAAATTTAACAGGTAGTTCATCTCATAATAAGGAATGTGCATGATTTATTTTGGATTTTTTGGAGACCGAAAAATTTTTTGATTTTTCGGGTGTCAATTGCATAATAGTAGTTGTTCTAATTAATCAATTAGTTGATATGTTAATTAGAATACCCCTTACTTTCCTCTATTGAAGATTTCGAATGTTGAAATATTTTTCAAAAAGTTTAAGCAATTTGTTGTTTGAAAGTTGAACCTTCTTTACATGGAAAACGCAAATTAGCAAATAATACGCAAAGACACTTGAAAGTTCACTAATTATGAACAACTTAGACATATATTTGTATATTGTGCTAACTAGTTTTTGTAGGAGGATGTGGATTTGATATGGCTCAAGATGTAAATGCCTTGTGTGTTGTAAAATTATGTGAATGCATGTGATTCGTTGTAATGTGGCCTAAGGTGTCTTGATAATTAATAATTGATTAATTCTTGATGTAACTTATGAGGCTTGCATGCCCCTAAGGCCTAGGAGGGTTTTAGGATTTATGACATGTATTTATTTCCCTTTAATTATTAGATAGGATCTTAGTAATTAGTGAGAGGGCTTGATTAGATTAGTTTCGTTACATGGAGATGCGAAGAAGACTAATGCAAGCGGGAGCCATACAAACCCACGACAATGCTTGAGATGCTTATTATGTGATTGTTTGTGAATGACTTGAATTGTCATAGGTAGGTATGGGTGCATGCTTATATGACCACCAAACAAAGTCACATAATTGTTTTGTCCCAAAATTAACTTGATTAAGTCAAATCGTCCTCCTTCTCTCTATCCCCTTCATGTCAATTGATTGTCTATTGATGCATTCCGCCGACGCGGACATCGTAGTCGATCATTGAAGTCGGAGTGTAAATTAGATTTGCAATGAGCAAATAGAGAGAGGTTGCTTATCAATGGACCCTAATCGGATTGGACATTGTGATGAAGTTCGCGAAGCGAACCAAGAATCATAAAGTTGTATGATTGGTTAAAGAGAACCTACCCTATATTAGTTGACTTGATGTTGTGCCAACGCCGTCATGATTTCAACGAAAGTGGGGGACTTGGAAATCCATTGCATTTAGGGACATTAATTTAATGTAGTGGAAGTTTTACTTTATGGAAGTTAAAACCAAAACATAAACTAAATGACCTTAAATTTGATATTGTTGTAGATGTCTTCCTTGTCTTTTACGCTACGTTCTCTTCTTGGGAAAGAGAAACTCGCCTTCAATGGTGCCAATTTTTTGGATTGGCACCGCAACCTTAGGCTTGCCCTTCGGTTTGAGAAGAAGGAGTATCTCTTAACCACTCCAATTCCCTCCGCTCCCGCAGCGAATGCTCCTCAAAAGGACCAAGATGAGTATGACAAGCACCTCATGGACGACATAGAGATGTCGGTCTTGATTGTTGCTGTCATGGACTCGGAACTCTAAAAGGAGTTCATTGATAGTGGTCTTGGAGTGTATGCTATCGTCTCTCGTCTCTCGAACATGTTCAAGACCAAGGCTCACACCGAAAGGGCTAGACTCATCAAGGCCGTCGCCAACACTCATTTGGCGGAGGGTCATGAAGTCGGGCCACACGTCATGAAGATGGCGGGGTTGTTTCGGCATCTTGAAAGGCTTGATACGCCCTTCCCGTCAGGGGCAATTCAAGACTTTATTCTCAACTCTCTTCCTCATAGTTTCATGGGGTTCATTGTGAACTACCGCATGAATGGCATGGACAAGAGCATGGATGATCTCCAAAGTATGCTTGTCGAAACTGAGGAGAGTCTTAGAAAGGAGAAATGGTCTAAGAATGTTCTTGCGGTGAATGACAAGAGCAAGAAGATGAAGAAAAAGAAAACCCGCAAAAACAAAAGGCTCGGTGACTCCCCAAGGCCCGTCTAAGGGAGCTCCCGAGGGTTCAAGGAAAAAGAAGAACCCGGCCACTTCCGATACCGTGTGCTACTACTGTAGCGAAAAGGACCATTGGAAGAGGAACTGCCCCAAGTACCTTGCTGACAAGAAGGCTGGAACCGTCCGTCCTTCTACCATAGGTATATTTGTCATTGAAACCCTTCTCGCTACCTCTAGCAATGATTGGATATTTGATACTGGTTCATGTGCTCACATTTGTCGAAATGTGCAGGCCCTAAAGAGTAGGAGGCAGCTCGAGAAAGGCGAAGTTTAACTCCGCGTCGGTAACGGCACGTGCATCTCCGCTATGGCCGTTGGGAATGTGGAATTGTCTTTGCCTTCTGGTTTTGTGTTGGAACTCAAGGATGTTTATATAGTTCCATGTATCACTCGAAACATTATCTTTATCTCTTGTTTGGACTTGGATGGTTTTGATGTTGTAATAAGGAACAAGTGTTTGACTTTGTTTCGTAATGAAGTTCGTTATTGTGTTGCGCATTTATCGAATGGTCTTTATATACTTGATAGTAATGAACTTGTTTTGAGTGTTGAGAATGACAATAGGAAACGTAAGATTTCTCAAGAGAATGCAACTTTGATATGGCATTGCCGCTTAGGTCACATCAATGAGAAGCGCATCAAGATATTACAAACCGTTGATCTCTTGGATCAATTTGCTTTCGAGCCAATTGACACATGCGAGTCTTGTTTGATGGGAAAGATGACCAAAGCGTCATTTCCCAACAAAAGGGACAAGGGCAAATGACTTGTTGGACCTTGTACATACCGATGTATGTGGACCTATGAGCATTTGCGCACTTGGTGGTTAGTCATACTTCATCACTTTCACCGATGATCATAGTAGATATGGGTATATCTACTTGATGCGGCACAAGTCCGAATCCTTTGACAAGTTCAAGGAGTTCAAGAATGAAGTTGAAAACCAACTTGGTCAAAAGATCAAAGTCTTACGTTCCGATCGTGGTGGAGAGTACTTGAGTCATAAGTTTGGTGATTATCTAAAGAAGTGTGGAATAGTTCCACAACTCACTCCACCGGGAACACCACAATGGAATGGTGTATCCGAAAGAAGGAATCGAACTTTGCTAGACATGGTTCGATCGATGATGAGTCAAACTGATTTGCCTAAGTCGTTTTGAGATTATGCATTAGAAACCACAGCTTTTATACTAAACCGTGTTTCGTCTAAGTCCGTAGAGAAAACACCCTATGAGATGTGGTTTGGTAAGAAACCAAGTATGATGTTTCTCAAGATTTGGGGTTGTGAAGCTTATGTGAAAAAGCTAGTGAGCGATAAATTTGGACCCAAATCGGACAAGTGTTATTTCGTAGGATACCCTAAGGAAACAAAGGGTTACTACTTCTACAATCTTGTCGAGAACAAGATAGTTGTTGCTCGTCATGCCGAGTTCTTGGAGAAGGAGTTTCTCACAATAAGAAGTAGTGGGAGTAATGTGGTCATTGAAGAAATTCATGAACCACCACAAGACATGCCTCAAGTAGGTAATGTAGTTATTCCCAATGAGGTGCCAAATAAGGTTGTAGCCGAACCCGTTCCACAAGCCGTTGCGGAGGAGGTTCAAGAGAATGCTCCATCAAATGAGGACTCGAACATATCGCAAGCCGATTATGTTCAAGAAACTCAAAGTTTCGAGGATCAAGAACCAACTCCACATCCCGTTGTGGAACAAGTTCAAGAACCTCAAGCACCAATCCTACAAAGGTCAATAAGGGAAAGTCGTCCACCCGAAAGATACTTGGGTTTACACGATGTTCTCGTCATTGCGAATGACGAACCTTTCACCATTAATGACATGATGAAGAAATCTGACTCCAAGGAATGGCTCAAAAGCCATGGAATCCGAAATGCAATCCATGTACGACAACAAGGTATGGACCTTGGTTGACCTTCCCGACGGGATAAAACCCGTTGAGAACAAATGAATCTTTAAAAGAAAGGTCGACATGGATGGCAACTTGACCATTTATAAGGCACGACTAGTTGCGAAGGGTTACAAACAAGTTCATGGTATTGACTATGAAGAAACCTTCTCACCCGTCGTCATGTTCAAGTCAATTCGGATCTTGTTCGCGATTGCCGCATTTTATGATTATGAGATATGGCAAATGGATGTCAAAACCGCCTTCCTAAATGGCAATTTGGAAGAGGATGTGTACATGACACAACCCGAGTGTTTTGTGGATCCAAAGAATGCTAACAAGGTGTGCAAACTTCAAAGGTCCATCTATGTATTGAAGCAAGCATCAAGGAGTTGGAACAAGCTCTTTGATGAAGAAGTCAAGAAGTTGAACTTCATTCAAAATGAGAAGGAACCTTGTGTTTACAAGAGGATTAGTGGGATCGTGGATGTATTTATTGTTCTATATGTTGATCATATACTCTTGATTGGGAATGATATCCCCGAGTTGAATGATGTCAAGGATTCATTGAAGCAAGGTGTTCTCAACGAAAGACTTGGGCGAAGCCGCCTACATCCTAGGAATCAAGATCTATAGAGATAGATCAAGGAGGTTGTTAGGCTTGAGCCAAGATGCATACATTGACAAAGTGTTGGAAAAACACAACATGGCTAGTTCCAAGAAAGGATACTTGCCTATGTCACATGGCATTTTCTTGAGCAAGACTCAATGTCCGACGGAGAAAGCAGATAGGGACTTCATGAATAAGTTCAAGTATCCATCTGTGGTCGGATTGATCATGTATGCCATGTTATGCACTTGCCCCGATGTGGCACATTCGATTAGTGTGACTAGTCGATACCAAGCTAACCTTGATATGGCACACTGGACCGCAGTCAAGAATATCCTCAAGTATCTCAAGAGAACAAAGGATAACATCCTCGTGTATGGTGGAGACCAAGAGCTCGTTGTAAGTGGTTACACCGATGCTAGTTTTCAAACCGATCGAGATGATGCTAAGTCACAGTAAGGCTATGTATTCCTACTCAATGGTGGTGTCGTAAGATGGAAAAGTTCGAAGCAAGAAACTACGGCCGATTCCGTCACCGAAGCGGAATACTTAGCGACTGGTGAAGCAGCGAAATAAGGCGTTTGAATCAAGGAGTTCTTGACCGAGCTAGAGGTGGTTCCAAGCATCTCGGGTCCAATGGATCTCTACTGCAACAACACGGGAGCCATAGCTCAGTCTAAGGAGCCTAGGTCTCACCAAAAGACCAAGTACATTCTACGACTATTCCATCTTATCCGTCAGTTTGTGAATGACGGGTGGATCAAGGTCAAGAAGGTGGACGGTGCCGCGAACACAGCGGACCCTCTGACAAAGCCTTTGTCTCGAGCCGCGTATGAGTTGCATGTTGCATCCATGGGGATTAGGCATATGCCTAAGTAGCTTTGAGTTGTATTTCACTTTGAGGCTTTACTATGAGATATGTATATATTTTGGATATTACATTGAGTACTATCCACTTGCTAGAAGTCATTGTTGATTGACTCTAGGCCAAGTGGAAGATTGTTGGAGTTGTATCCTAGAAGCCAATCATTTTGGTTACTTCTATGGTTTATGTTATTGATGATATTTTATCATTTGTTCCTTGATTTATTTATTGATAGATCATTCAGGTTGAGGATCTGAATTGTAGATCTCTATAGTTCATTTAAAATTCAATGACAATAATAAATCTAAAGATATCCATAATCTTGATAATTGACAAGGAACATTAATTATCGGATAAGATTAGTATGCAAGTTAAGTGATGATTAAGTTCTACAAATCATAGGTAAGGAGTTACCAACTTAATTGCATATGTGTATGTTATTGAACATTGTACAGGACTTGACCCAATGAAATAAACATATGGATTGTGTTAAGTGTCATTGTCTATTTCATATGAGTTTGATTCTAAGTTTGAGATGTTCACCTTTTCTACATGAGGATAGGTTCAATAAATATCATCTAACGCTGATTCCTGATAAAGGCTGCTATACGGACTTTATTTATGCTCTCTTGAATTGTGCGGGGAAAAATTGTTCATCAAGAAAATCGTATGTCCCTCATTAGTACACCTAGCTAGTGAGTGATGATATCTGTTTGGGTCCCTTGATGGAGTTGGATTGTTTGGCCAACTTGTACAATCAACTCTAGATCAAGAAATGTATAATCTGCAAGAATGACACATTCTTATCTTGGATTATACAATGATATCATGTGACATAAGAATCAGACAAGGAAATACTTATATTTCTTATGCAGGATTGAGATATTGTAATGGTACATTATTTATGTGAATTGGGAATCATAAAGTGTTGCTAGATACCACTTATGATTATTGGAAATAAATAACAATTTATTTTCATGGCCAACATAGCATAAATCCTCTATAGGGTCGCACAAATAGGACTCTAACCACACGGTGCATTATTTGTTTATTCACAACAGTGAGTGTTGCGAAATATGATAAGTTGATTAATTAATTATATACCGTTATGAATCGTTATAATTAATTAAGTCAAATGGATCATATGGAAACAAAATAATGCATTAGCTAATCTAAAATTATTTATTAATGAGTTGATAATTAATTATGTTCAACATATTTTAATTAGTTTGAGCTATTTGGGCTTCTAGTTAATTAATTAATTAAAGGCTCGATTTGAGGAAGGATGAAGGAGTAATTAATGGGATAAATCATTGGGCCATTGCAACATTTGATGTAGCCCAAAATGACCTCTTTGGATTTCGGCTAGCCCTATTGGCGTTGATGTAAATAGTTCAAAGAGAGGATAAGAGTTGTTGGCTATATAAAGGGGTCACCTCTTGGAAAAACCCTAGCCTCCATCTCCCTTTCTCTCTCCTCTCTTCTAGCCGCACCCATCTCCTTCCTCCTCTCTCTTGCTCATGTGTTGAACTCCATTTCTTCTTCTTCTCCATTCAAATAATTAATAGAAAGAAGAAGTTCATAGAGGGGATTAGCTAGGAGCTTTTGAAAGCTAGCACTTTCTTGGAGCTCGTGGTTAGCTCCTTGGTGGGCTTGAGGCGCCATAGACGGTGGTGGAGGTGGTGGAGCACGCACCCCATCGATTTCTTGTGATTGGATTCAATCCTCACAAGAACGATTTGTGAGAGGTATTATTTCTCCTACCTTTCTCATGTGAATTGATGTGTGAATGGCCTTAAGCCTAGATTTTATATGCTTGATTGTGTGTTTATTGCTAATTGTTGGCTCTAAAATGAAAATTGAGCACTTTCTAACATAAATGGCGGCTAGGGAAGAGAGAAGAGAAAAATTGCCCTAATTTCTCTCTACTGTTGTCCTTATATAGACCTCTCAACCTAACCAATTGGGACCACTTCTAGATCCTTCTTTTGGCTGCCATATAATGGGCCTCTTAGCCCATGACACCATGTCTCAATTGTGCATTAAATCTATTAATTAATGACCCTTTCAATTGCATTCAAATTTGGGTTCAAATGGGCTTATTAAAAGATAGTCAATTTAATTAATATAATTCACATAATTACATTAATTCTGTTGAACAAAATTAATTATCAACTCCTTGATAATTATTATAGGATTAGCTTTTAAATTAATTTAGATTCATAAGATTCCTTTAATATAATTAATTATAACGATTCATAACGATACATAATTAATTAATCAACTTATCATATTTTGTTTTCTCTAATACAAATAAACTAAATATAATGTGTGCATGGTTAAAAGCTTTTCATAGCCTCTATTGTATTTGGCTCCAGTGCGGACCGAAGTGAACTTCTGGGGATTTAGAACACACCACCTCTGTCCGGTCCGAATTGGTTCCAGTTCGGTTCGAACTCAGTTCGGTCCGAACTGAGACTCTCAGGTTCTGATTTTTGGTTTGACATGCTTAGTTTTGTTTAAAAATTAATTTTCTATGCCTTAACTCTCTTTTTTTGGTCTTTAAATGAAAATTACACTGTTATCTGAGGGAGTGGACGATCTGGTGGGTGTTTTTGAGCGATGTCTCTCTCGCCTTCGTCTCGGTCGAGGTGATATAGATGAATGAGTTTGACTCCACTCGGAGGAAGAGGTATCTTGTTTTGGCTTCCTTATCCTCGACCTTCGTCGTTCATGAGTTGAACATTTGGAAGGTTCGCCGTGCTTGCCTGAGAGATGAGATCGATGATGTGAATTCTGAAGTTCTTGAGTAGTCATGTGGAAGTCGACGTCTCTTCTTTGGGACATTCCTGGTTGTGTTGGGTTAGTTTGGTTTAGGCTTGCCCTATCCTGTGCGAACCAGGTGTTGCCGATGGCTGATATGACGTTGTCTATATAACTATGCCATGGGTAGATTGAAGTCCTTGAGTGATGTTAGTGCCTCCCCCTATTTGAGGCACTTGATAAGTTGGATTGTATTGTCTAATATGTGCATGTTGTGTGAATGGGTTATATGAGGTTTGATGTGGATTAAAAGGCGAGCGCGATTGCTGAAGAGGAATATTTTGTGTATAGGATCTGAGTATTGGCCTGAGAAGCTATGTTACTTTGCTGGTTTGGGTTCTCATTCTGGAGAGGTTGTTTCATGTTGCGTTTGCCAAAGATATGCTTGTTGACCTCTCGGATTCTTGGGTTTCGGTTCCTGGAGGTGACGGTTGTGTGGTTCCTCCTGTTGTGTGATGTGTATTTCCAATTTGCTGCTGTCCTACTGGAGTGAGTGGTGAGATATTCATTGCTTTTTGTGTAGATGGAATGTTGAAATTTAGCACTCTAGGTTGAATTTCCCTAACTCTATTCATATAAGAAAATCGAAGAAATCAAGAACAAAAGGTTAAGAGATTCCTTTCGGTTCTTTTAAGTGATTTTCATTTTTTCACGGTGGGTGCCAGTTGATAACCCTCAATCTAGCTATGGGTAGATCAACAATCAAGAGTAATAGAAAAACAAAGACTTAAAGGGAAACATAAGGAACTACTGGATTTTATTGATCTTTTTGGTACTGTTACAATTACAAGATGATAATTGAACAGAGTTGGAACCCCATCCTTAGGAGAAAGGGGTAACTATTTGTAGTATTCGTATGACGTCATCTCTAGGATCTAATGTGCCTTCTTCTAGGCTTTAGGTATAATGGGTCAATCACCCTTCATTCCTACCTCACTATAAGCTTGGGGGGATCTCGCTTATCCCCAAAAGCGTCTCTCCTTAAGTTCGTCTAATCCTTTCCTATCAACTGATGTTTGGCGATGTCTGGCGATGTGTGGTTATGTTTGGCGGCGTCCGGTGATATCTGGCGATGTCTTTATAACGGGTCTATAGATTCTTCTTATCTTCACCTCTTACCTTCTTCCAGCCTGCACATCATCATTCGATTATAATGACTTCTGACACATTCGTTGTCTGTCCGGACAGATATGCGGGGTCCATGGCTGCTTTTGGGCGGGAAGATGAAATATGTTTTGCGTCATTTAACTTTTGGGCCTGGCCTTCGGATCCTGTATATATTGGGCTTTAGGGACCGTGTCGTGGTGGACACAATACCAATCGAATCCTATCAATATTAAATAATTATTCCTTATTAATTATCATTATTAATATAAAATTATCGCTTACCCCAAAGAGGTGAAATCACTAACTCACCTCTTGGAAGAGTTAGAGGGTTAGCCTTAAGTTAGCGCTAACCTTAGCATACTCGATTTATTTGGTGAATTGTGGTTAGTTGGTTAGTTCCACTAGAACCTTAGGTTAGTGCTAACCTTAGCAATGCCAAATGAACCCTTATATTGCATATCTCTAGTGAAACTGAAGTGAATTGTTCCAAATTTATTTGTGGGCCGAAACTCGAAAGTGTGTGTATAATAGTAGGTATTACTCTTTGGAAATTGATTACTGCCGTTAGGAACGCAAAACGTTTCAACTTTTTTATCGTTTTGTTTAGTCCCTTCGAAACTAGTTAACAAAATTATTTTTTGTTTCGTTTGTAAAACGAAACGGCTAACAAAACTGATCTCTTTCGTTTTCTTTATTTTCGTTTAACCGTTTTATGTCATTTTTTGTATTGTTAAATGTATTTTTTAAATATTTATGAACAAATTTTGATGAACCGAGAATATTGCAAAATTGGACCGGTCAGTTATACATGCAAAATAGGAAAAATATGTATAAAAATTAATTGTCAAAGCAGCAAATCGAACACAATTACACGTTTTGCTCGTTTTGAAATAGAAAAACATGTATAAAAACTAATTGTCAATTAATTGATCGTTTCGATCGTTTTGATCGTTTTTTGAAATGAAACTGTTAACGCAAATAAATTTTTATTTCGTGCCATAAACGAAATGGTTAACGCAACAACTTTGTTTCGTAACATTTTTCACATTATGCAGCCATAACTGCCGTCTGCAGTTTTGCCATTGCTGACCATCGCTTGAACAAAATAAACACATATAATAGACAAGGTAAACATATAAATGATTAGAGTGAACACATACAAACAAATAAGTTGACTATGCATATAAAAATCTGAATAAGGGATGACGAAACTTATTTGTTTGTATGTGTTCTCTTTGATAATCTATATATTCATCTTGTCTATTTTATATATTCACTTTGTTCAAGCAATGGCAAACAATGACAGTTATCATTTCTTTATTTCTTTTATTGGTGACGAGGGTAGCAATGAAATTTATGACTGAGATTATGCATTATAGAATTTTGAGATTATAGAAGGTTAAATATGATAGTTTTTATGCTTAATATAACATATATAACTCATTAAGGGAAATAATAATTTTTTATTTGGAAAGACAAGTTTGAGAATTGGAGACACCTACGCAAATGTTTCACCTAACAATCATATAAATTTTTTATAGTTGAAAGGTTCAATTTTGGCGTTATTTGAAAAACACAACCAGCAGTGCTTTCCTTTTCTTTCGGGATGAGGCTGAGGGTTTTTAATAAAGTTTAATTAAATAGATGAGTAATTTTTGAAGCACTAAATAGATGAGAAAGACAAAATAGCTTGACTCCAAATAACTGTAAAATTGTCTAATAATAAATAGATAAGTAATAATAATTCTAAAACGGAGTAAACAATTATTATAAACTTTTGATTGTTTTGGTTTAGGTAAAATGAAACTTTTAAGTCTTTAACAGAGCGGCGTCCATTGCATTATTGACTATATTAACTCGATGAGAGGGGTTGCGTGTCTAACTAAAAGTTCAAATTAAAAAGTACGAGATGACAAAAGCTTTGCACATTAATTTTTTTTTTTAACGTGGGATTTCATTTTATTTCATTTCAAATTTAAATATTGTTTATACTTGTTGTATATGTTTCATTGTCAGTGGCGAAGCCACGTTTTATTTGGTGAGTCCAGGGACCCACCTGAAAATAAAAAAATTACATGATACTTAGTATGTTTGTAAATAAACAATATATATATAAGAAATTAGGGACCCATCTCAAAAATTTGAAGGACCCAGCTGGACATGTCGTGTTTAATTTGAATTACGTAACAACTCCTAAAATATCGCACAGAGACCCATGTTGTATTCATTCAAACAAATCACCTTCTTCCTTTCTCCGCAATAAATCTTATTAAGATAAAATTTATAATAGAATAGGAGATTTTCGGATGAATGATTCTTGACACTTGAATTATTTTTTTGTATATTAGATATATTATTATGGATCTTCTATTGTTGTTAGAATAGATGTTTGATTTCTCATGTTTATTTATGTGACAATATTAAGTTATTTATTTAAAAATTATTATCACACTATATTTATATCAAATGAAAGGTTTTCAAATGTGATTTGTGTGGTTTAACAATTGGGTGGTGATTAAGTGTTTCGGTGATAAAACGACGATAAAACAGTGATAAAACGGATAAAACGATTGTGCGATATAAACCAAAATCTAGATAAAACGGATAAAATAGAGTTTTTTAAAAGCCTGATTAGACATTATGTCATTGTTGTACATATGTTTTTCGGTAAAAAATTTTTATGGACCCTGCTGATATAAAATCCTAGCTTCTCCCTTGTTCATTGTTAGGAACATGCTGTCGATTGAAATGCTTAACGAAGAATAAAGATTTGGATAATTGATGACTTGATGTCGATTACGTATTAATTTGGCTAACAAAAAGGCAAACAATGCTGATAAGTGCAATCAGCGTATAACGCAATCACGCAATCAACACCTAAAAACAGAAAGAAACGCATTGCCAAAAATAGAAAATGCGCTAACGCGCCCCTCTGTTCCCACGCGCCTCCCCTCCGCTCACCTTCCCCTCTGTTTTCACCCGCGTCCCAACCTTTCGCGTGATTCCCCCCTTCCCTCTCCCTAGTGTTTCGCCCACCTCTCATCTCCTTCTCATCCGAGACCCCTCTTACCTTCTCCGCCTTTTTCCTTTTCTCGCCTCTCTCCTTCCTCATCTCCCTTATTCTGCACTCTCCTTCCCCAGACATTCTCCTTTTTCCTCCTCTTTCCTTTCTAGTGATACTGGCATATGAACAAGTATATAGTATAAACTCCTATTAAGTTACTCCCTAGTTCTTATTATTTACTTCCTTTGTGATTGTTAGTTACTCCCGTACATTATATTAGTTACTACCTATAGTAGGTGCATATAAAAACTTATTAGTTACTCCCATAAATCACATAATTTACTCCTTTTTTCAATATTAGTTACTCCCTTAAATGAAAATACATATTTATACTTATTACATACTCCCATTTTTTATACTTATTTACTCCCTTATACTAATTATTTATTTCCTTATAGTTATTTAGTTACTCCCAAATAATAGCAGAATCATATCTGAATATTATTTACTTCCTTATTCCTTATATGTATTAGATACTCCCTTATATTAATTATTTACTCCCTTATAATTATTTAGTTACTCCGAAACAATAACAGAATCATATATTCTTTCTTCCTATTCCATATCTGATAGCCTTCCTTCTCCCTCTCTACTCACAAGATAAGTACCTGGTCAGTCTGACAATCATGATGGTTGGAGTTAACTCTCGTCTATGGATGCGACATGAGGAGAAGGAAGATGAAGAGGAAGGAGAGAAGAAAGGTTCACAAAAAAGGAGAAAGGGGAAGAGATGTGGGACGAGAGAACAGGAAGGTGAACGTGAGAGAAGGGGAAGAAAGGAGAAGAGGAAGGAGAGAAGAAGTGGAGCGAGAGACGAGATGGTTCTGTCGTGAAGGAAGAGAAATAGACGCGTCTCTGCGCAAAGGAAAGAAAAGAATGAGAGGAACTCTATCGCGTGAGGATGAGGGTGAGGGTGAGAGTCGCGTGAGCGTAAGGGTGAGGGTGAGAGCGATAGCACTCTGATTGCCTGATTGCACAGAGTGTTGATTGCATAGATGAATTCCCCATTTCTTCTACGAAAGCTATATCTACGTATTTTATGGGCTCGGCCGTACGAAGATGGAGCCCAATATTTTTGGATTACCAACAAAATGCATCATCGCTGAATTTCACATATTTTTATTTTAGTTTCAACTGTCGAACTAAACAAAAAAAAAATGTGATTTTTAATTTATTTTAAGTCAGACTAAGATGCCGTGTTTACTAGAATTATTCTTTGGATTCGTTCTCTATGTATCAAACAGAAATTGAAATTTTTAAAAAGATAATTGCTAAAAGTTACATCTCATATTCGACAAATATTGGAGACGAATTTTCGACATGTTAATTTATGCCGACAATTATGAAAGAATTATTGCTAATTAAGAGTTTATACACCAAGTAATTATATTGGTTTAAGAGTTAAAATATGCACTAGGTCGTCAAAACACATGACATATCTAAAATATTAATAAAAGCTGGTGCCGCTTTGTTTTGCGGTATCTGAGCCATCCATTTTTCACGATCAATCTGGTCCATTCAGTTTATTTAGCGACTTTTAATTTAAGTATTAATAAAAGCTGGTGCCGCTTTGTTTTGCGGTATCTGAGCCATCTATTTTTCACGATCAATCTGGTCCATTCAGTTTATTTAGCGACTTTTAATTTTGAATTAAAAATAGTCGTACCAATTAAAAATAGTTGTACCAATCATTAATAATAGCAAGACTTTTTAAAATAGTAGTACCAATTAAAAATAGTCGTACCAATCATTAATAATAGCAAAAATTTTTTAGAGAGAAAATATATGTCAAGTTTATTTAGCGACTTTCTAATTTTGAACATACAAATTTTTGTCTATAAATGACAAGTTTTTTACGACATATTTTTTTTTACATTAAAATTTTTTATATTTTAAATAGCGCAGCGAAGCTACGACTGCCATATCTCGCAATGCAAGACCATTTTGTGTATCATGAATTTATGTGTCAGCTAAAATTTAAAATAAAAATAAATAATTAATATAATTTAATCACTTCAATCTATATATCGAAATATCATATGAAAACAAAAAATATATATATATTTTCAATTTTTTACTATTTTTTAAAATTTTTCTAAAAACTATCATTTCTGGATACAAATTAATAGTAAAATATTTCCAAATATGGCAAGCTTAAAAAAAATAAGAAAAAATAGTAATTTTTTTTTGAAAAATATATAAAATTCAGCTTCTCATTAGATTTTGACATATAGATTGAATTTGTTAAATTAGATTTTACATTTTAAAATATATGATAAATAAACAATTAATGCACAAAATTGTTAGTAAACACCGATACTAATTGTTTTTTAGTAGAAATTTATTGATTAATTCTTAACACCATAAGCCCTTTTTTAACTATAGCTTTACCGAATAATTCTAATTGGGTTGACCAATTTTAATCAGTACATTAGTTTGTAGTAAGCTCAATAACCGTTGTTCAGTTCAACAAACTTCCAAAAAAAGCACCTCGGAAAAAAGAAAACTTATGATTGAAGATTGGATTTTTATGGTATCGAACTAGAGGACTGATCGGGGGGACTTGCAATGCGAACGTTTGTCATATATATTGGACACTAACCACTTGCTATTTTTAATGGATAAAGTTGAAACTTCAAAAGAGTTTAAAAATTTCAGTCATGGTTTGTTTGTTCGTTTATAGATATTGACAATGCTTGACATTTTTACAAGCCTTTGACGCAATCAAAATAAAGTAACATCTCAAAGTTTTTTATATAAACAATTTTCACAAGTCTTTGACACAATCAAAATAAAGTAAAATCTCGTAGTTTTTTATATATGTATATAGAACGTAGATCGCATCTAATAATTCTTTATGATACATGATAATTGAGCTTTAGATGTTAAGCCATTAAAATTTTAAAAGGATCATTTAGTTATATGGCACAGCAAAAAATTTAAGTGAGATATGTCATCACCAAACAATGAATTATTTTGTGCCATAATAAAATTATAAAAATTAGTTTTATTATCAGCCGATTGATATGACTATTTTTGTCTTTTGAATAATCTATAAAATATTAGAAAAATTGAAATATATCATCGCAAAAGAAAATAAAATTAGCAATCTAAGAATAACATTTTCCAAAATAACAAAAATACTGGCTTAAAACTAATTTGTCCATTTTTAAAAGGCATGTGTAATGATGAAGAATGAATTAAGATATATTTGTCAGCGCTCCTACCATAATATTCTTATTTTAAAAAAAAAAATGAACATACGGCTAAAATTATGATATATTTCAAGACAATCTTAAATTTATGTGCGTAAATAATATGTAGTTCTAAATATATGCTTAAAAATCTCAACATTATACATACTAGGCATGGCAGTCACAGCTTCGCTGCGCTATGTTTTTTTAGATGACAATAATTCAACATGAACTACCTTAGATTTCCAAATATATTTAATTCTTAAATTACATATTGATTTGTACAACTATTTTTAATATATTTAACAAAAAAAGAAAAAAAAAACTATTTTTAATTATAGAAAATGTAAAAACAATATATACTTTGAATTATTCTCAATCTTCATTTTCATGGTACATAACTACATATTAGTTAAGGGCAGTTTCGGTATTTTAAAAGATCTGACGATAAAATACACACAAATGGTATAACGTTCCATTAAATGAATGTTTCCTTAATTTGATTTTTTTTTTTTTTTTTTTTGAAAAGATGTGGGCGCGCCACCCATTTCATTTTGTAAGAAATGAAATATTACAAAAAGACAAAAAAAAAAAAAAAAAAAAAGCTACCATTCACTCCACTCTAAAGACTAACTTACCCCTGGGCATAAATTGCCAACATCTAACACAATACTGTCTTTCTAGCATTAATTTGGAGATGTTCCGTAGAGCATCCAAACAAACACCACCTTTGGGCATAAACTGCCACTATCTAACAGAACATCTAACACACATATAAAAGTACCCCAACAAACACTAACAAAATACTGAGCAATAATGACAGTAAAGCTCAAAACCCCATAGCAAACCAAAAAAAAATACTCCATCCACGCACATCAAGTAATTAATGCTTCACAAAATTCAATCAACTAATTAGGGTAACGCAAATAATTAATGAGCAAATTCCTTCTGTCATCTCTTCGGTATAAGCAACAAAGGAATATCATGGGTTGCATATATAAATCACAAAAGAACAATAGATCAAAGAAATATTCTATAACCGTAGTTTTATATTAAAAAAAAATAAAAGAAATATTACCATGATTAATGAAATAGATTATTGGCCATGCATATATATGTTTAACAATTTACTTGGATCCTCATATTATTATTTAAAATTTTCTTACAAAACTAATATTATAATGATAGATAATGTTACACCAATGGTAGTAAAATAAATAAAGAAGAACAAAAACATAGATTGCTAAATCCTATCCAAATATAAATCTAGAGAAATTAGTCTCAACGTTTTCTCATTGAGGTATAAAAACACATAGCTATGTTTTTAGAGGAAAGGCATCAAGACAAAATCATCACAATTTTCTTAACACTTAACATGCCAGCATTATCGTCTCATTTATTTTGTTCACCCCTTCTTCTTTATTCTAGGAAATTTGAAATAAAAATACGAAAAGTGACTCTAAGTCAGGGAATAAATTATGATTTATCGACACATGAACTAATCATCCTCAAACCTGTTTGTGTGCCTCCTATTTGTCGGTAATGTAAAGGTAGGCCAACAAAGATGGAGTCAATATTCCCTATAGCAGAAGATACAGAGCAAACCAGAAGTTTCTATTATCTAATAGTTATCAGCCAAAAATCCATCCAATGCACAGGGATTCACTGATTCTGACATATGGTAATAAGCACAAAAATTGACAGAAGCCCTAAAGTTTCTATTATTTAATAATTATCATCAAGTTTTATTAATATTTCTATTAGGATGAACAACCAAATTATATGAATCTTAATAACATCAAATAAAATGAAAGAATATGACAAATGAAAAATAGGCAGATAAATCCTTTTCATACAACAAATACTGGTAACTAAATTGAAATGAGAAAAGTTCAAACTTACGATGGTATAGAAATCACAGTCGGGAAAGTTGTTGCCTGAATGAAGGCTTTGGTTAGGATGAATTTTGCACTGGTGTATTACAACTCCAGTTGTATGCTGGCAATCAAACCTTGCTCACAGATGAGCATATAATGTTTGTTGGTAATTGGTAAACTTCTATGCAGCATAAAAGAAAGATAGCTTTGTTGGCCATTACATGCAATGCCATTGCCTCTTGTTTTTCCGGTCCTGCCGTGTTGCAGATTCCTAGACCGACGCCCATGAAGCCATCATCAAAGACAACTGCATAATAGAAATTAAAGGCACTTTAGTTTGGAATCAGCGAACTCAGATCATAATTGATCATGGTTAAATATTGGCCTGGAAGATATATCAGTTAAAATCATCCAGGATTAATTACTCTTAATTTCTCACAGTTTATGAGCCGTAACAGTTTTGCCACTATCAGTAATAAGACCTCAAAATTGCAGAACTTATAATTACTCTGAATTTTTCAAATCTAACTAAACCTGATCCACTGTAATATAAATTAACATACTTGAGGACAAACAAAATTATATGTTACTTACTCATGGTTGCAGTCAACCACAGCCTGATGCCATCGAGATCAGATCAATTTTAAAATTTAAATTTTTGTTCATTACTAATATCTCTACTTGTAACTTGAGATCAGATCCAGGTTTAAGCTATAAAATCATCCAAGCAGCCAATGGTCATGTATCTAAATTCAACTAACCGATTGTCAAAAAATCGAAAGTATAAAGAACCCAAAAATTGTTGATGCACTTACCTAAAGTAATCATCTTCTACTGCCATACGAAGAGGCACAAAGCAAAATTAGAAACATATGCAAGTATGCAACACAAACATATAGTACATAAAATATAAAAGTGAGAAAATAAAATCAAATGATAGAAGAATTACCAGTATTTTTTAAAAAAAAACAGCAGTTATGTATTAGGCTTGGGAGAAGTCGACGGAGGAGGAGGGGCCAGGGCTGTGGTTTTCTGTTGGGGTTTGGGGGTGGGGGGGTGGGGAGTCGACGGAAAAGGAGGTGTGGCTGGGGGGTGAGGCGGGCAAGTGGTAGAGGAGGAGAAGAAATTGGACTATAGTTCAACTGGTAGAGGAACGGAGAGGTGAGAGGAGGGTGCGCCGAAGAGGAAACCGGCTCCATATCAGGGACATGGAGATGCGGAGAAGAAGGGCTGGTTAAAAAATTTTAAATGATCAGATCCATCGCGAAAAAAATTGGACGGCTCAGATTTCCGCAATCGTTGCGGCACGAGATTTAATTATACTTTTAGATACGTACACTGTACAAATGATATGCGATTTTAAATAGTGATATCATGTTGCTATACATTATAAACTGTACGCATTTTACACAATCAAAATATAAATAGGGAGTGGCTTGTACAATTTTCTTTTAAGGTGATTTTAGATTTACGACATTGTTAAAAGTTTGAAATTAGATATATGTAATTACTACATGACTAATTACTTTTATGCCACTATAAAAATAATAAAACTAATTTTATGCCATCAGATATTAGATATGAACATTATGTCCTTTGTTTTTACCACAATGAAATACTAAAAATTAAAAAATATCATTACAAAAAAGAAATAATATTTTTTTATATCACTAGAAATCAAACAAATTAGTTTATGCCACTTCAAATCTAATAAAAAAATATTTTCTGACATCAGTTGATTGTAAAAGAAATACATGACCATATATAATTCTAAACATTAACATTTTGAAATTTATAATTTATATTTTTAAATTTTGATAATTTATAATTTGTAATCTTTGAAACTTTAAAGTTTAAAAATTCAAATTTCAAAATTTTGAAATTGCTATTTTTTAATATTAAATTTCAAAATTAAAAGAAAATTTAATTTTGAAATTCCTCATTAAAATTTCAAAATTTTAAAATCTAAAATTTTTACTTTTCGAAGGCATAACTTTGGGGTGGCATTTTTAAAACTTAAAAGTTTTGGAATTGCATGCATCTAATTTTTTCTATTTACTTAATGGTTTAATGTAATTAGGACAATTTGGAAATTTCTTAAATTTTGGAGTGGCATATTATTTATTAACTATATATGTTTTGGGATGATTTAATGACATATAAACCAATTTTACAATTTTATAATTAGCAATCTAATGAAAAATCGATATTTTCCAAATTGAAAAATTTTATAATAACAAAGAATTATTCGTTGGTTTTATAGAAAATATTTATTGTTCTACTTTTAGCTTTAGGGATATATATACCGCATTAATTGCTTGTGTTTTCATTTAATAATTGCTCATTAATAAAATATATATGCGAGCAGCATCAAATAAATCTGAGAATCTGAAAATGACTTTTTAATCCAATGGTTAGATACGGGGAAAACAAAATCATCCGCACGGTGTCGATCTAATCTCTGTGTGTTTGGATGTGGCGTTAATAAAGAATAAGCCCCTTATTCTTTATTCGGGTGAAAACCAAACAACACAAGAATAATAAATTTGGGCTTATTCGGGCCCTTATTCAGATTCTAACAAAACCTTCATATTTGAATATGGAATAAGGAATAAACTCTTCTCTATTCAAATTCCTTATTCTCACTCCATCCAAATCACGGAGGCTTTAATTTTATCTCTGGTATTGCTATTACACGACTGACATTTCTAAAAATGATAGTGACATAACTCCTGCATTATTTTTTTTTATATAATAGAAATTGTTGACAGAATTAAGCTGTCAACTCTTCGGTACTATAATAATTGTGGAGCTTGGAGCTTTCTTTGGCGTAACTAGCAACAGTGCCCGCTCAATGTGCGGGCGGACTTTATGATGTGATGTGTGAAAATAAAAATATTGTTTGACACATGTATGTTGTCTATTTTTAATATTATTTGACAAAGTTATGTTGTATATTTTCAATATTTAAGGAAAAAGTAAAAGTTGGACATTTAAAAAAAATGATACGGAAATGAAATGATCATTTGGGTTGATTAATTATGGTATTTTAAGTTTTTAACTCCAAAAAAAAAATTAAAGGCAAAGGTGGGCTATTTCAAGTCCGCATTGTTAGACATTTCAAAAAGATTTGCTAAAAAAAAAACAACAGAAATTTTGGGCCGCAGTCCAGAAATGTATATTTAATAATAATCTCTGAAGCTTTAATAATACCGAATCGAAATCCTCTGCAACTTTTTTAAAAAATCTGCAATGCAAGTTTTTATCCCTGACCGTCCGATCAATAATGGATGCCCCGTGATTAATATCAGAGCCGTCGAGATTCGTGCTGCCCGTCGAAATTAGATCGGACAGTTGATGGTAAAAACCCAGTGTTTGGTGTAATACATCATTAAGTTAAACTCATGTAGCACTAAGTAACTATCTTAAACCATCCACTGATATACGCATGTACTAGTATGTATGCATTGTTAACATGCTTGACCCCACAATAACATAATATCGAACAACATATTGTTTCGATTCATTTTCAAAATCTCTAAAGATGCAATATTTATTCAAAATAGGTACATTCAAACATGATGAAATAGTTTTAATTTTGCATTTATTCAGAACGAACAAATTTCAACACATCCCTGATTATTATAATGCCATATATTGCTCCATAATATTAATCACATCCATGAAGATTAGACAATCAATTAATTGTATAATAAATTCATCGCAATACTCAATTTTAGTAATGTCATATATTACTCGCTTATATTAATCACATCCCTTAATTAATATTAGGCAATTATTGTGTAATAATTCATCACATCCCCAAGTATATGGGAGCGGGATCCTCGGCAGTTCTTTTAAAGGACTGCTGAGCAGCCAAATCTCTTCTTTTTTAATATTTAAAAATTCTAAAATTCAAATATCGAATCCAAACCATAGAACTTGTTCAATTTTACGGGCGATGCGTTTTCATATAAGTTTTATAAAATTTGGAGTCGATTTGATATTTGATTAAGTGCTTAAATCATGAACGTATTAGAATTAATCAAACCAGGATCGTTCATTTGTTGACCACTTAATCAAATATCAAATCGACTCCAAATTTTAGGTATAAACCACTTTGTTCCTTACTACAGTAGCATGGAGGACAATTAAAGATTTTTCTTAGATCCTTTTGGCTCTCCAATTCCAAAGAAACCTGTAAGGTTAGTTTACTCTCATTAGTTTTTCATTTATTACATCCTTTCAAATGTTAAATTTTGATTTGTTTCCCTGCAAAAGATATTACAAACTGATGTTTGTTTAAAATCTCATTCCATTATATTTGACAATCATTATGGTAAAAGGGAAATTAAATCTCCCAACTAATTTGTTTATTTTATCTGAATGATTCAGTTTCGAGTTTTTATTTGTTTTCAGGCCAGAAAATGAGCTCTTAGAGCTACTATGGCAAAATGGCAGTGTGGTGAAACAAGCGCAGAGCAGCAGAAAACCCCCAAATGCATCTGACCTTCGACCCGGATCATCCTCCTGGTCAGGACCTACTAACCTGGCTGATCCAATCCAGGAAGACAACCCATCATGGATTCAGTATCCATTTGAGGAATCCCTTGAGAAGGATCTGTACCAGGAATACTTCTCTGAAATACCAAATTTTAGCACTACTATAGAAGGAAATTCAGATGTTGAAAATGTGGCCCCGACTAATTTTTCAAAATTTTCACAAATTTCTCTTACTTTTCAAGGCCAATTGTGGCAAATAGTTTAAATTATTCTCAATCTAAACAATCATAGCGCAGCGAAGCTGCGAGTGCCATGCCTAGTTAAGATAAAAACACATGTATTTAACTATAATTAAGGACCTAAATCGGGTAAGAATATAGGTATGAAAACCACCCATCTACGGGTGTTATTTCTGGATTAAGATTTCAACTAGAAATTCACGTCTGGAACTAAAATCCGGACTGAGAATTCTATTCTCACTCCGTATTTATTTTGCATGTTCTCCGACTGATGGGGGTTCCAGAGGACATAGTTCTTGCACATAGAGACTGCTTTCAGTGATTTTGTGACAGAGATCACCCTTATATAGAAAGCTAGTGGTTATATTTTGTTATGGTGTAACAAGAGATACTGTTAGGTTATATATGTATTGACAGGTATGTTTTTGTGATCGACTGTGTGTCGATATATTTGGTAATTACTATTTGTCATCCAACCTAGCGCCATCCAAGTCATCCACGGGAGCGTTCTCCCTCTTTTTCTCCTTTTTTTCTTCCGCATATACCCTCCGCTCCGCTCCTTTCTATTTTTTCCGCATTTTCGCGTTTATCACTGCTCCCTCCCTTCTCCCTCCCTTCAGCGTCATCTCCTTCTTTTCTTCCACATCTCCTTTCCTTCTTTGACCTCTCTCCCTCTTCTCCTCTACCTCTTTTTCTTTCTGTTTCTTGTTTCATTTTTTTTTTCGTTTTTTCGTTTTTCTTCTTGTAAATAATTTTGTATTTTCTGATAGTTAGTTATACTAAGAAATTATTTAATATGCATAAGTGTTCAGTTTGTTGTAACAAAGGAGCATATAATGTTTACTCAGTGAGTATTACGAAATGAGTATCTAATGAATATAACTGTTCAGTTTGTTGTAACTAAGAGATTTTTTAATATACATAACTGTTCAGTTTGTTGTAACAAAGGATTATATAAATGTACCAGTTAGTGATATCAAGCGAGTATTTAATAGAATTAATTGTTCAGTTAGTTGTAACAACAACGTATGTAATAGAAGTAACAGTTCAGTTAGTTGTAACAAGAGAGTATTATATATATGCTAGATGTATATGTTCATCTAATATGTTGACGAGCTTATCTTTATATGTTCACTTAATTAATCATATCTGATGATTTTGTTTTTGTAACTGTTCAATTTGTTTCTTGTTTAGATTATTGTTCTATATGTTCATTTTGTTTCTTGTATCTGTTCACTTTATTTGTGTATATGTTCACTTTGTATCCCATAAATATATAGCAGAGGCGAGAGGTGAAGATATAAACAGAGGCAGAGGCGAAAGAAAAAAAAAAGGTAGAAATTAGGTGAGACTTTGAGAGTGGTAGAGGCGAGAGATGGAAATATATGATAGAGGTAAAAGAGACGGATGTGAGGGGATGGAGACAGGGGAGATAGAGACAAGGGATGAAGAGAAATGGAGAGAAGGGAGGAGGAGGGACACATAAATCATTAGAAGAGAGAAGGGGAAGGAACGAAAGAGTGTTGAGAGAGAGCGCGCGCGAGCGGAGAGAGCGCATATTTTTATTTTTAGAATGTTGGATGACGTGGATGAAAAATCGGTGGATGACGCTTATCATCCCCGGATATATTTTGTTTTGTGCTTTATTTTGTTTATACTCTTAGCTTGATAATATTTGACTATATTATCAGAAGAAAAAAAAAACTTACTGTCAGTTTTAGGTTTAGTTTTCAGATTAAGCCTTACGAGAGTACAATTATCTGTACTATCGTGGCGGAAGCTGTCACGTCTGGCTGCGGGATGTGACAGAAAAAAAATATCTGACTAGGGTGTTGGTAGACCTGTCAACAGTAAAGAGCAAAAACACGTTATTTCTTCACGTCAAAGATTAACGTAAACGAACATAAGCATCTAAATTCATTTCGTTAATGAAACGAAATGACAAACGAAATTAGCCGGTATATAAGAAACATAAATGTAATGGTAAACGAAATGGTAATCTCTTATAGTCTTATCGATACCTCTCACCTCTTTTTCCTCTTTCCGGATGAATTTGAAGTTTCGAAGAGTTGAATTGTTTAATGAACTCGTTTTAGTCTATTTTTGGGAGTGAATTTTTGACCTTTCAGCTCGATAAAGTACTCAATAGATCTGAAAAATTTCCAGTTTTGGGAGTGAATTTTTTACCTTTCATTAAAAGTGGTTTTAATTAGAATTTAAATGATGCTTGATTTTGTCAATAGTAGTTGTTTAAAATTAGCTGATTTCTATTGGACTATGTTGCCCCTTTATGTTAGCTTGCTTTCATAGGCTTATCTTTTCATACGAAAAATTATTTTATTTTGGTTTATAAATTGACAAAGTTATTAGACCAATTAATCGAGAGGCCTCCAATGAAAGACCATTTCTTTATTGATTTTGGGACGGTGTTATTAGGTTATTAGCTGATACACAAGTTTAAGTGACCATTTATTTCATTCTGAGTTCATATTGGGGATAATTTTGGTAAGAAAGTTTATGAATGCCTGCTTGTGTTAAAATTTCAGTTAATCACTTTAGATAGTTGAAAATAGAATCGAATTGTTAGAAAGAAGGGTATGCTAGAACAAAAATAATATATAATGCTGCTGTGTACTAGCCCAAAATTATTCTGATGTTGAAAATTATTGTATTAAATTATTCTGCATAAATAGGATGTTTATGCAGATGACGTTAGTATATCGTCAGAAAGACGGGTGATTCTTTAGCAGGATATTTTCATATCAATTTTCTCTTGAATAATGTAGCATTGTATAAAGAATTGTTAAGTATAAGTACTAACTCATGAACTTAGGTGCCTAATAGGGAAACTCGTGTAATGTTTGCATAATTGTCATGTAGTATATATTTGTAATCGGGTCTACTTTTTGCTTATTTTGTTTCTTTCAGTTCAAACACATTGTCCTTGGAATTAATGTATGACATTTCGATTTTGTTTTCTAAAGAGCGTTATATATGTTTTCTAGTTTTTCATAAATCCATAACTCTTTGATATTGGGATACCTTAGAAGGTAAACTGGCATTTTGCTCCTACATATGGCATTGTTCTTTTGTTTTAGCTAATTCTTAGATGAACAATGGGGATAATCAGTTCACGAGGACAATTAATTCTGACTGATGTTAACTTGTGAGTTGATAGAGCTATATTTTGCAATTGATAATCAATAAATCAAACAAGCCAGGGAAAGAAGAGAGGGGAAAAACTGAGGAATTTCAATTTATTTGATTTTTACTTTCATTTTCTTCATATTTGTCGTGTGTCTTTCAGTCCTTACTGCACAGTCTGCATTGACATGCTAATTTAGCTATTTTCCGATTCAGGTGGATCTCCTGGTCGTGTATTACTTGGGTCAGCTGGCTGTAAGCAATCAAGTGCATCTTCTCCCCGTTGTCGCCAGCAAGGCTCCTAATCACACGCGTGTAAAGACTTCCTGAGCAAGTTTGTCGACAGTGAGATCCTGAGCTTAACCCTAGAAGACTGGCTCTCGGGCCGCTATGATGAATCTGGTGTGCAACAGCCTGTTTTAGATGTTCCTTTTGAGTTTTGACCTTGCCGAGAGGGGGTTGCCTTTCAGCAACTTATCAGAATGCCAAATGCACTTTATGCCTCCACCGATGCAGTTCAGGCTATAGCTCATCTTGCCATAGAAGATTTCTTACATGCTGCTGTGAAGGGTTTGTGGGAGAGGTTCTGGACTTCTGGGTACATGAATCAGCTTTGGCTTTTACTGTGCAATGCATACATAGTACAAGCGCAAGATTCTACCCGGCAGAGGAGGCACTTGCAAGAGATAAATTGGATGGGGTTTGCGCAACTGCTATCTTGTTCAAAGGGTCACGAGGAAGTGGTGGTTATTCATCTTCGCGCGCGGTAAGTGGGACCAGATTCTGGAGCTGGCTCTACTTAGACCAGATATTGGGTCCCTTTCCACTAGTCAGAATGATGGCCGGAGGCCTTCTCACTCAGTCTTAGGAGAGGCTTTGTTTTTTTGCATTGCGGGTTATGCTGTCACGGAGCCTTCAAATCCAGAACTGTTGCACGTAAATCAAATTGCATGTATGTACTTCTGGTTGATTCACAGTATGGAGGTGTGGTGAAGGTTGAAGGAGATGTCAGAACCCTAGAGTTTGATTCAGGTAATGTGTATGATTGTGCAGCCGATTGGATCAAAAAGAATGCGAAAATTACAGTTTCGCCTTGTGGATAGGATCTGGAATAAATTAGGGCATGCCAATTGGGGTGATGTTGTTACAATGGTACTCTCCAAATTTTACTAGCAATTTATCATTCAATAATGCTATTCTGTGGGCCCCCCAAATATGAATTAGAGGATTTGGCTACAGAGCACAGTTCATGTATACAAAGTAGGAGATCTGAAAGAGCTCTTATTGACAGTTCAGAAGCTCGTGATTCTACTTCTATGGTTAATGGAAACAGACTATTCCGGTCCCAGAACAGGGGTTGTTCCCCAGAAATAGTTGAAATCCAAGAAGAGATAGTTGATGTGAGGCCATCAGAAGAGACTTTAAAGCTTGATATCGGCTCATCAGTGGTAGCAATGGAAGATGCCAATTTCCAAAAGTAATATGAAATAAATGATATTTTGTCTGACATTGACCCGTCAATTTACCATTCTACCCCTGTGGATGAACTATCAAGGGGTTACTTGTTATATGTAAGGTTGAGCCCTTCTCACCTCGAACCTGCTTGGGAGGATATGAACTCATGGTATCTGGTACAGAGACAGACCTAGGTGTAGTTGGTTTGTTTCTTGTCTTTGGCAACTTTTGCCTGGATTTATGCCTTCCTTTGAATTATAGTTTTATATTTTTGAGGGACATTTGAAGCCGAATTGCGTTTAACATTTTTAACATATGGTAATGGAGATTTTATTTTATTCTGTCATGTTTCGAACACTTCATACGCTTAAATAGATGGTGAGTGTGTATGTGTTCTTATATATATATATATATATATATATATATTTTCTCTTTGATTGAGCACGTTTCATTAAATTGATCTAATACAATACAAGCAATTGCAATACAGCGCATTTATTCCATTAACTATTTTCCGTATAGCAATTCATGGTACACATGGAAGTAACAGAAAGCGGTGTAACTCAAAAATAATGTTATATACTTATATTGGCCTTAATGAAAACCTTTACACGATTTTCCTTGGAGAACGGTGCTTAAACAGCCGAAATCCCAAATGAAAATGAACATTTGTTTACCAATTCGCAATAAATATGATTTTGTTTTCTCCTTTGTTCCGGTATCTTTCGAACTGTTAGCCAGTGAGAGGTTTCCAAAAGTTTTGTATCAGTATGTTAGATGAAACAGGGTTTTAACTTAGCAGAACAGAGGGATGCCAAAGAAAATCTAGAATTTTATTTTTTCACTATGAACATGGCAATCAGATTGTACAGAACAATATATTTGATCTGGGAAATGTAACACAAGTTATGCATTTGCATTAAATTATACTGTTGCGCCAAAACATTGACATTTTCAATGAATAGTGACAAATAATTATGAATGCTAAATTATACCATTCAGTGTATGAGTGTATCAACATTCAACTATACAAAATTTCAATGCATTCCCTTTTTAAGAGCGAAGTATTCAGTCTCAGTGGGCTCCCGTTGCTGTTTCGTTCAGGCCCATATAAGTTAACGGTCCAATAACGCATCGGGTGGGATTCGGACTCTGGATCCGACTCGCTAAACTTCGTATACTCCGAGCGGAGACTTTGCATTTGCAACAACGAATAAAAGGAAATAAAATGGGAGCGGAGGCCATGAGAGCGGCGACCGTCTATCGGCGGTTGCTAAAGGCGGTGGAGAAGCACATAGGCAAAGACGGAGGCAAGGGGTATTTTCGGGATTTCGTCTCTCAGGAGTTCAGAAACAACTCGAATTTGTCAGACCAGGAGGCGGCGCGTAGGAAGCTCAAACTCGCCAGCGATTACACTTACCTCATCAACAGCGTGCACCATCACCAAGTAACTTCTGATCCTTTTCCAATTTATCTTTTTTTTTTTTTGCATTATATTGTTTTACTGATTGAGGGAAATCTGCATGTACTACTTATGCACTCACTGATTTCATATCTTTATTTTCCTTAATGAGGGTTTATACATTAGAAATTCACTGGCTATGCTGTAATTGATTTAGATTCGAAACAGGAACTGTGATGTACTCAATTTGTAGCACAGAAATTTGTATTTCGTATTGGCACCCAAATCTACATTTACTTCTAATTCTTAATTTGCAGTAAATGTACTCAATTCTACAAGAACTGTGATGTCAGTTCCCTTTCCTTGTCTGTGCCAGCTGGTATGAGTCATGTAATTGCTCTTGTATGGGGATGATGGCTGCTGGGTTTAATCTGTTTCTCGGACATTTTTCTGCTAAAACCCCATTTATGTTAAATTAATCTGCTTACTTGGCTTCTTCAAGTTTTAAGATCAAAATTGGAAAAATAAAATAAAAAATAAAGGTAGAGTGGATAGAGAGATATTTGCAACTCGTAGGGTTTTGGCATTTAATATGGCGCTTAAAAACGTCCTATTATAGTTTGTCTGTCAATTACTTTTTTACTTCTATCTTGGCTGTAACTTTGTGTCAGATAGCCAAGTTACAGTGCCTGCTACTTCTATTTAGTAATTCTTTAATGGAACACATCTATAGAGAGAGTGTGATATGCTTCTACAAGTTCTGAAAATGAAAAGAAAGTAGATGAAATGAAACTTATAAGTAACTGGATGCATTGTCAATGGTATCATTTCTATATGTGATGTTGCTGAAATGGTAGGGCCTTACAGTTTGTTTCATAGGTCATTATTCAGGCAATGACAGGCTAATTAAAAGAAAAGTTTTCACATGATTTATTAAATCATATTATGTAATGAAGTTTTAAATTGGTATAATTGTGCAGGAATTGTTGTTCTCTTACAACATAGCTGTGGATCGATCTGACGAGATGAGGAAAATATTGAACAAATCTGCTGCTAGTGTGGGACTTCGGCTTCCTGATGTGCAATAATATTTATTTGTTATCTTCAAATTTTGAAGAAATTTGATAGACACTTTTTTGAATGGATTAATAAAAAGTTGCTTTTATTTCTAGAAGTTTAGTTTTAGTGGCTTGATACGAGCAACACATGCTTCTCCTTGAGCGTGTTTCATACTTAAATGACTCTGGTCATGTCGTGTCTCACCAAATGATCATGATCATAAAGTCCAAATTTGTTGAACGTGGTACGCTATTCCCCTACTTGAATGCAAAACATAATTTTCATAGTTCGATCATCCAAAGTGGAAGTCTTTCTTAATAATTTTTCAACTAAGTATAGTCTTGCTATAATGTTACAGTCTTGTTTTGTAGTATTCTTATAATGTTACAGTGTATTCTTATTAACGAGTGTTTTATATTGTTCATATGTATTTGAAAATTACTTCTATATTATTTGTGATTAATTTTATCAATAATATCTCAAGGTATGTTGTTTATATCGAGTCAGTTCAATTTATTAGTCTCTAACTTTAGTAATTATTCACGACTCAGACAAAGTGCAGAACAAAAGAATATTTTATTGGAAAAATTGTACATTTTATATTCTAAATCTTGTAATCCTATAAAGATTTTTTCTTATATAATAATGTCTTCACTTAGTCTAAATATCATATCTTAAGATTTTAATTGGGGTGGGGAGCGGGGGAGCATGCAACACAACATACATTGATTGAGAAGTCCGTAATTAACCAAATTACTTGCCATCCCAACAGAGAGTTTGTACAACAATAAAAGCTGAACAAATCCGACAACAAATTTCTAAACGGAGCAGAAATCTAAATAGCTAGACAAATGCAAATCGAACTTGCAGATCAAGCATTTTTATCAAGGGACGCCGTACATGGGAATAAACGGTCTACTTGTATATCAAGATTTTATTAATAGATAGTCCGTTTCATTAATTACCCATGGGCCATGGCACATTGGCATACACTATTATTCAATAAATTTATTATGATTATATTAAATAGGGATTGGTTCAACCAGAAGCAAGGTTATGAGTTCCTTGAGTGTGACGGATTTGTTGAATCCATCGTGGAACTGAAGGTACACTGTCGTCATCAACCTGCTGTAGTTCACGAAACGCTGAACGATTGGCATGGGAACAACTGTCGGACGAAGACACGCCTGGTTCAGCTTTTTCCACAATTCGTGACACATGGATAGGAAATCTTCTGTTGCTTGCTCGTGTGTTAAATTGTTTTCAATCATGTAGCATGCAATTGTGGATGGCAGCTGCTTACTCTTGGTTTCACGCTGAATTTAAGTAAAATGAAGAAAGGAAATTAATTGATTTGGACTTGTGAATAACACCACAACTTTATATATATATATATATATATATATATATATGAAGAAAGGAAATTAATTGATTTGGATTTGTGAATAACACCACAACTTTTAATATATATATATATATATATATATATATAATTAAAGAACAAACTGGTTGAAGTCAGTGTTTATATAATTACCAATTAACAAAGAAATTTAATATTTCCTAGTTAGATTTCGTACCTCATATGTGACAACATCATCAATGTACCTGGCGAGGGCCGTATGATCAATAACTATTTCTGGGAGATCAGTCAGCCACCGGAGGATCTCTTCAGTGACTACTTCACCCATTCCTATTAAGATCGCACAAACTGCGTCAGCACTTGCAATATTGTCAACTGTAGTTTTCCTACGTTCTTCGAAGGTTGGCACATAACCTTCAGCCCGCCACTCTGCTTCTTTCATCCAGGAATTACGGAACAGGAATTTGATCTGATAATTTAAATAAACAATGTATTATATATGCCATTAAAAAAAAAAATTATTTACGGACATTGGATCTGTGAAATACAGGGATAAAGAATAAATCACAGTTCTATACTTCCATTCATATAGCCAAATTCTTTTCTTACCACTGCGACTTAACATATTATAGTCCAGTGTCCAAATATTCTTAGATGTGTGCGCTCTTGTATGTGTGTATAGAATAGCGACCCTAGAAAATAAAAGGTTTGAATCATGTATATGAGCAGGCTTTATTTGCCAGAAGGGCAAAATTAAACTCCGTGGAAAACTGTAAAATATACAGAATGACACTTAAAGTTGCACGACTGCTAAATGAACACAACATTAGTTTGATATTAGGTAAGCCATTTTAATAATTAATGGATAATCTAATTAGGTGCCCGAAAGGCAAAACAAAAAAACTGTAAGAACATCATACCGCTTCTATGAAGTACGACACACGATATTTTTCACAGGGCTTTAGATCATCCTCAAACCCATTAATTGTTCTAATGAAACCAAGATACAATCGCCTCATGTACAATGGTAGGCTGTCTGCTGCTTTCTCGTCCCACCTGCATGCAATTTAGTATATAGAAATTTTATGTGATCTGTAAGCATCAATTTAAAATTAAATCTGCAGTATATGTTCTCTAATTAAAAATAATATTAAACAAGCAAGGCAATTAATTAATTAACCTCTGTACAGCTGAATTCAAGAGTTTACACTCTTCGAATGTTCCATGTATATCGAAAGTGTCATCCAAAACCGTCATTAGCATATAAAATTTGGTGAGCATTATGCGTGCACGTGAGTATTCAGGCTCAAAATAGTCGCCCACGGAAAATGCAACATAGATTTCTACAAGACGATCCCGGGCGTATATTAGATCCTTGGTAACGTCCAGCTCCTTCCACCATCTGCCGTAGAACACATAAGTAAGACAGCTTCATTTTGAAATATTCATCAAATATGGGAATAACATTGTGTTAGCATTGGGCTTGACCCCTGATCTTTAAAAAACAAAATTATTGTTAGCAATGGATAAACTAGCTAGATAGGTAATGCTTAGTTGCTTAGCTATCCTAAGCTTCAAGCTCACCTATAAATAACTAACGGTTCAAGCTATGAGCAAATGTAGCATATATTTTTGGCGGGTTGATAACTATTTCAGAAGAACTGTCATCACAATTTTCAAATTTTGTCGTTTTAAGTTTGTTGTTATGCATTTTGAGTACCGTAATATATAGAACATAAAATTGACAACCATAATAGAGCTTGTGCATGTTTTGTTTTGTTCTGGAGACTTCTGGCAACATTGTTGTACCCAGCAGTTCGAGGGATGAAAATAAGAATGAAAATGTAGGGATCATTTTAAAGGTCAATAATTTCCATGCCTTACAGATTTGGGATTGGAGACTACAAATGTTTAGATGTATTAGCTGTTTCATTTTACAATTGAAATGTGGTAGACGTTATGCTATTTTTTTTTCTCTAAAAAGAATTAGCTTATTTATAAACTTACAAAGATAGATTTTTGATCTCTTCTAAATGAAGACTTTGAACTAAGTTAAAGTCCAATTTTGCAAGCTCGAGTAGTTTATCATTTCGGTTCTCCTCCTCCTCATATTCTTCGATGAAGAACCTTGCTTCAGCTCTAAGCATCATCCTATGCAGTGGTGTTTTAAGTGCACGCAGCACTTGCTTTCTTAAAAGGGAATCCAAATCATTTACCATTAATTTGAGATGGCTCTTGGCAAACAAAATGGCCTCATCAAGTATGCTCTCACCAGGAATTGCAAGAAACCCCGCGTTATATAGGCTCAGCAACCCTCTTGCATCCTTGCACAACTTTTCATCAAAGTTTATCCCATCATACTTGAACTTGTAAAATTCCTCTGTCAGAAATATTTGACATGAAAAAAAAAATAATCATTTACCATCTGTGGTGCATAAAAATTTGAGCAACTTCCTTTGTGGAAAATCCGGAAAATATTAAAGAAAAGCTATGCTATCAATAAAATTTTGAGAAAATCACAGGTTGCAATTTATTTGATACTAATAGATATAATTTGTAGACATAGAAATTGTGTACCATTTGAATATCATGCTTAAGTACCAACTTTTGGTAATACCATTAATCACTAATTTCCGGTTGAAAATTCAAATAATCTAATAAAGAGCAAAACATGAATACAGTTTCATTTTATTTCGTAGACTTATTGGAAACCATACAGGTCATGGCCTACAATATTTTTGTGATAAAGAAGCTCACCACTTACCTATTACAAGGTAAAGCTATTTTTTATTTTATTTTATTTTTTTGTTGGAGCTGATGAAAAAAACACAATAATACTATAAAATTTTGACTTAATGGGGATGTTTGGCACATACAGAATAGGGCCTAATTCCGAATAGCTTGTTCTGAAGCTTGCCAAACACAATTTGGAACAAGAGGCTTGTTTGGATGGATTAGGAATAGTGGGAATAGTGTGGAAAAGTGGGAAGAGTAGGAAGAGTGGGAAGAATGAGAAGAGTGCTATTCCTAGGTCGTTTGGATGGTGAGTTTAGGAATAGCGTTGGGAAGTGTGAAAAAGTAGAGAGAAAAGTGTTGTTGGGAAGAGTGTTGTTGGGAAGAGTGGGAAGAGTGGGAAGAGTGGCTATTCCCACTATTCCCACCCAACCAAACAAACCCAATATGTTTAAAAGCTCGTAATTTATAATAAAATATTGTACTTTGACACAATGTTTTATTAATCAACATTAAAAGCAATTGAATGCTGAATGAAAAGGAGAGTGTTTCTTTCTAGATAGCCGTTATCTAGCATGTCTTAAAAAAAAGGAGAGTGTTGATATACTGAGCTCAGTGGTCATTTTAATCTTTGATTTTTTGAAAGATATTCTAATAATTTATCATGTTAAGCCACTTTGTTGATTTAAACACGAATGCAAATTTTGGTATTCCAATTGTATTTACCTATATATACCTATTTCGTTATGTCAATATTAACTTACCGAATTGTTAAATTAAAAACAAAGTCAAGTGACTCCCTGTTATTAATGAACACAATCTAAAAAGACAAAAAAAATTTTTATAAAGTATGCATTGATTAATTACCAGATGACGCATTAAACCCGTTTTGTCTAAGTAGCCTGAAGCGAAGTGCAACTTGGTAAAGCTCAGCACCGTCAAGTTTCACATGCTGGAGATGAGTTAATGCATCCTCAATCTCTTTCTTGAAGTGATAATCTATACCCAGATGTTGAATTGTATCAATCAAATTCATCATCTCAACTGCATCAGTAGTGGACCGAAGTTTAGTTGCTACTTCTTCCTTGAGTTCTTTTATCCTTCCTTCAACCAATTCCTTGGGCCCCTGCATCCAGAATGGGCCGAAAATTTCTTTGCTATCAATTTGTTCTGAATGCTAAATTGCTGTGTGTTGTTCCTGACACGGTCAGAATCAGAAATTTCCCACAAATCCTGACTGACTGACGGTCAGTGCATGGAACGGTATATTTGTTTTGATTCCGATCAATTAATCTAGCCATGTACGGTATATTTCAGTATGTGCAATTAATAGAATTTTCCAGTCCATGGGCAGCGAAGTAACAGTGCCAACCGACATTCACATCAATTAATACTATAACAACAAGTCATTTACAAATTTATAATTGTTCAAAAGAATACCTATCTTTTGTGAAACATTCACTTGGTATCCTCATAAATATTCTTTAAACTAAAATTAAAAATTGCGAATGTGTCTATCATTATGCAAATGAAGTATTTATTAAATTTGAGCCAAGAATTATGCGTTTATATAGCCTTCCACTGAACAATTAAAAACATTTAATGATCGACTTACAACAGTATTATTATGGATGACAAATTGTATTCTGTACAACTTAAATTTGATAAATACTCTATTGTAATGATAGAGAACACATCTAGCATTTTGCATAATGTTAATAGTGTGGATGTTACGTCAGAGTCATCCTTTAATCATTAATTAATTAGCGCCCAATTTTAATTAATAAACGAGTTATTCTAGCGTGTATATCGTAATTTCTTGTATATTGTGAATGAGGTGGTTTCCAATACAACAGCTTTTTGGTATATATCACCAAAAATCAAAACTTTGTTTTTAATTTATATTTACAAAAGTTTAAATTCAACATGAAATCCAAACAATTGATCTTGTTCTATTTAACAAGCGATGGATTAACATATCATTTTTGCAAGTTTTGAAGTCCATTTGATACTCAATTAAGCAATAGAAAATAATAAACGAGTATTGTTAACTATGACAATATAATTATAACATGTTTAATTTTTTTCCTCGAATAAACTCTAAAAATTACAAAATTTATATAATAATGTATCGCTCATGAAAACAAGATCAATTCGAAGTTAGATTTTTAAATATCAATGATAAAATAAACTTGTAATATTTAGTTGCCTAAAAAATTTGTTACTTCCATGCAATTTACTACGACATATCTATACTATACGTACAAAGTTCAGATTGTTCTTTTAAATTAAATGTACTTTATAATCATTAATTCTAAGTGAAAGAAAGTAACGATGATATACCAGGCAAGTGGTAGAATGAGTGATGAAATAGCCACCCCACGCCGATGGTTCATAGCCTGCGGACCTACGCTCAGCGCTCTCTGGGGATTCTGCAGGTTTGGAAATAGGAGACAAGGTATTACGAACACAAAATCGAGTAATGTATGGCCGCATGCACGGTTTAGTCTGTACTATACTAAGCGGCATATAGGGGAGACGGTGTGCATGCAACCAAGCCTGCCCCGTTCGTAGACACTGCCTTGCATTGAACGAGCTCTCCATGTAGCTCTCTCTCTTTTCTTCTTTTTTTTTTTGGTTTGGACTTGGAAGGAATTAATGAGTTCAGGTGGTTGCCTTCTTGTATATTAATGCATCCCGTACGTGAGATTTGAATAATGCACCACTCGTTAAATTGAACAAAATCAACGGTTTAGATTGAGCATTTGATTTTTTAAAATTTGAAATATTGATAAAACTTTGAATAGACATCGCTCTACAGTAAAGGATTTCAATCCCGTGGGATGGTTCTGTAGTGTTGATTACCTCATAAAAAAATTAAGGCTGATGTTCATAAAAAATCGGACTGAGACTGTTGGTCAGAGGAGTCGAATCGGATGACTTGAAAAAAATCGGGTCACTTGCGGATTAGAAACTCGGGTTTTCTTAAAATATCATTTTTAATGTCTAAAAATAAGAAAATTTATGTAAAAAATTAGAAAAAATAATTTATTCAAAAATAATTAAATAATTTAAATATTTGAAGAGCGAAAATCAACTGTAATATTAAATAATATATCTTTTATGTTTTTTTTGTAAATCAAAATTTTAAAATAATTAAGTTGAGATTTAATGATTAATAAAAATATGTTTTTAAAATTTAATTTTTTTAATGATTTAACTTTAAAACACCTTAAGTTGGAATCGAAGAGAACGAAATTAGTATTTTTTCTGTGCCCTTGGATCGATTTTTGGATCACAAATCCATTTGTTTTAGAATTATTTCACTTGTAATTAATTTGTACCATCTGATCATATTTAAATGAAAAAATAAAAAAAAATGAAGAAATGGATCCGTCCATTCCTGTCCCTTCTCCTTCTTCATTCTCTTTCCCGTTCACAATTCCCAAATTACCTCCCTCCATTGTTTCTAATTGAGCACTAAAGAAGGCCTAAATCTGCTCCTGAGGAGCACTCATGATGTTTTCCTAGCCATCTGACTCGATTTGTCCACCCCTAGCAACATTTTCTAGTTTTACTTGTGCTCCTTCACCTCTCTCCATCGACAAACACCAACACAAATAGCAACCTCAACTCAAATCCGCTCCAACTCACAAAAAATCGAATCGCTGGCCGCCGAGTCCGAGTCAACTCGGGCAGATTCCTATTTGAATTGCCGAGTTTTAAAACCATGGTTCATAATCTCATTAAAAATTATGCTCGCTGTTCGCGTTTCTTTTTTTTATTATTAGGGTTGGTGCTGATGATATCATTAATAAATTTTTTTAACATAAATTGGGATCAAGTTTCTCAACTTTTTTTTTTAAAGTTAAATGTCTATGAAAGACCCCAACCAAATTTTGAACATGCGACCTTTCATTTAAGATGCATTACTCTTTTTTCACAAGACCAAAGCTGGTTCTCAATATCATTAATAATTAATTGCTCGTTGTTCACGTTTCTATTTGTTTATATTATCTTACTAAAATAATTAATGTCTCTGTTTATGTTCTCATTATTAATTATTGATGTGTAGCTAATGATATGCTAAATTAGTCCTAAAAGTACCACAAGCGTATGGTAATTGTTGGATATGGTTTAGGGGTCGAACCAAAGAAACAGTGAAACAAGTATTGGTCTTACACATTTACAAAGTCTAGATCTAGCAATTCAAAGTTGGATTTTCAAACACATACAAGACAAGAAATTGAAATTAACTAAAGATAAACCAAACAAGTAATAAAAACAAAATGATAACAATTTTTGGGATGAAGCAGTTGTAAATCTAGGTATAAAGGCGTCATAGGATTTCGGTTTTACTTGGATTAGACCTCGGGCTGCCGGTGATGATCACTGTCATGTTGTGCCTCGGCCCGTGTGCTAGGACTGCCCTGTGTAATCCACACATGCATAAGTGTAGGCAACACAATCCCTCGGTTGGTGATATAAAGACTTGGTATTTTAGTTTCTAATTTGTGTGAGACAGATCTAGCTGTATCTAAACTCCTGAACCTTAGCCGTCGCATGTTGGTCACAGTATTTGGTCTAGAACCTAATCTAAATCTCCATTAGTATAGTTAAACCTCAACTTTCACTTGTTGGCTTAACTATCTTAACTCGTTGATTTTCTAAAGGTATTTACTTGACTTTCGCCACAACAGAAACTTTTCCATGTCGGGTACCAATTGGTATCTTACCTTAAGTTACTTGTTCAACCAAATCAACTAACCTACACCTATGGCCTAGACTAAGTGTGCGCATTTATCTAATAGGAGGTCCAATTAGTCAATCAAGCAAAAATAAGCATAAACCATAAACAATCAAACAAGTAGTACACAATAGAAACTAGAACATCTAATCAACACATCAAACGTAACCTCAAGTTCAACCTAGCCTACACCTAGTGCAAAAAAAAAAAAAAAAAAAAAAAAAAAACACAAATAACAAGATGAAGGGATACAATCTCCATATGAACTAAAGTGGGAAAAGAAAATGGGAGGATAAAACCTGATCAAGCCTTTCTATCTTCTATAAGTTGTATGGAGATAATCTGAGCATAGAACCATGTAGGGTGGCCTGAATGGTCGTCTCCGAGGAGGGATGAGGTCTTGTGCGGCCTACAGGAGGGTCCTGTGGGGGCTATACAAGGGTTGTACGAGGTACGGTGATGGAAAATGGAGGATTTGAGGTGTAGAAGGTGACGGCGCCGACAGGAGTCGAAAGCAAGAAGAATGAACTCTAATTTAGGCACATGAGACGCTTTATATAAGGTTTGCATTAAATTTAGGGTTCGGTGTGGGATACATATGGACTGTCCGGGCTATATGAAGGTGTAGTTCAGAGTAAAATAATGTTTTGGGTCGAGAATGAGCCATCTAACCCAAGTGTTGGCCGCACATGAGATGTTGCGGGTATACCAAAGTTGATGTAGGCCGCGCAATGAAGTTGTAGGCCGCACTGGAGGTGTCCAAGGCACGATAGAGGTGCTGTAGTCAGCATAAGGGAGAGTGTAGGCCGCACTGGAGGTGTCCAGGAAAGTTTCAAACCTAGCAATGTGACTCGGGCCAGGTATGAGTCATCTGGCACAAGTGTAATTCAGACTAGAGGTGTCTAAGGTTGCACCAGACCATTTGTGGCACCGAAATTGAAGTGTTCCATGCTGTTTCCCTGCATTACAAAGCAGTACCAAATCCTACAAATACTGAAAACACATAATTTCAAGAATTTAGGTTATGATTTACTGAGGGCCAGGTTATGATTTCAATATAAACTGAAAGTTATGTATTGAGGGTTCGGTACATCGCGATGTATTTTTAAAATATGTAAAATTTGGTTTGCTATGAGATTTCAATATGTAGATTGAATTAGTAAAATTAAATTTTTCGATTTGCAAAACTATCGACAGATATGATCTCAGTGCACTGAACCATCAATGCATCGCGATGCACATAACACATCTCTATTTATAGTACTTTCTAATTTCTATTAATCTCAAATCGTCCCTTGGAATAATTTTGGACTTTTTTCCGAAAGGGCTAAAAATATCGTTAAATTTTCCATTAGAGCTTAACACCTCCTAAAATTATCTAAAAGGGCTGAAGATAAGTTTGTGCGCCAAAATATGGGAAAAAAAAGAGCGTCTTTTCATTATGCATACCGTTCGCAATTAAATAATTGGAACACATCCGCCATCAGCGATCCCCTCATCCCATATTTCTACGGTTGTCAGTTTGCACTCAAAACAACTTTGTTAGAAAAATACGATCTGAGCGCATGTACTTGAAATAGCAATTAAGAGATGTTGCAATTATCATTCGAAAAAAAAGTGTTGCGACTTGCAAGTTTAATAGGTTACATGAATAAAATAATATAGGCCTAGGATCAAATGCACCATTACATATGTAGGCCTTCATATCACCAAAATTAATAAAAAAGTTTTATTATTTAAGGCCTTAAGGGAACTTTAGCATGTTTAAAAGAGAAGCTGCCACTGTGAGGAAACGTGTCAGTATTTTATTCCCCTACAATAATAGCCTAAAAATTAGTATGTTATTTACATATATATCGTAGTACATTTAATTTCTCCTAAAATTTTTTATTTTAATAAAAAATAGCAGCATATTCATTTTTAATTCATAGAGAAATTTAAATAAAAAAATTACTCAAAGTTCAAAAGTTGATTTCAATTTTTTTTTAAAAAAAATTTCTTATTCAAAAAATAAATATCTATAAATTTGTACTCTTAATGATAGCATAATAAGTTTACATGCAAATCAATCACGTGCTAGTTCTGGAAATTTGCACTCCTTAGCATAATTATTATCTTTTCGTCCAAAATAAATGAATTTCTAATATTGTTGTTCCCGGTAGTCTTAAAGTTTCCCAAAATGAAAAGAACTTATATATTTATACCAATAGTTCACAACTTCACATCTGCAGAAATATATTCACGTGATTTTTTATTTATACAATTTTTGGATAGCTTGTACCTTGCTTTCTTTGATGACATGCAATTTTCATGGAATCTTTTATGGGTTCACAAATTACAATGACTGGTGCTAACGAATTATATGGTCAATTGCATTTATTTCTACTTGTGCCATGGAATTTTGAAAGACAACTTTACATTCTGTCAAAAATGTTAAAGAGTTGGCAAGTCTTCTACCTCCTAAAATTACCAATAGTTAACCGATGATAGGCACTGGATGGACTTTAACCGCAATAGGTACTGGGCGTCTCACTGTCTAGTACAATAAGCGCAAAAGCCAAGAGCGCTTAGGCCCTTTTGGAAAATATCCGTGGTGTGCGGTCCTTTCAGAAATTTGAAGAAGAATTTAGGCCCTTTAAGAAAAAAGTCCAATAATTTTTGAGTGCCCACTTGTGTGAAGATGTCGCACTCTAGCACATAGAGAGACGATAACAGGATTTGTGCTCATCATTTTTTTCTTAAAAAAGAAAGTTCACAATGCCCACTTGTGTCAAGATGTCGCACTCTAGCACATAGAGAGACGATAACAGGATTTGTGCTCATCATTTTTTTCTTAAAAAAGAAAATTCACAATGCCCATTTGTGTCAAGATGTCGCACTCTAGCACGTAGAGAGACGATAACAGGATTTGTGCTCATCATTTTTTTCTTAAAAAATAAAATTCACAAGGATAAGGAGACCGCATAAGCGAAAAAACATGGACAAATACTTGTGGGTCTGATGATAATTGACTTGGGCCCCCCATAACTACTTATCAAATAATAACGTACTGACTCCATAGATATTGTTGCACGTGGCTTGATAGATACTCACTGCTAGGAGAAGAATACGACCATAGGAGGCCGCTATCACAACTTTATACCTGTAGCTGATAGGAAATGGAGGTGCGATAACAACTGGCAAACTGTGGTTTCTAGTAGGAGATATGGGAGGTGCAATAACAACTTCACAAACTGAGTTTTTTTTTTTTTTTTTTTTTTGGAAACCTGGCCCGTAGGCATCAAAATTACCAGAGAATGAGTTTTACATCCTCACATACGATTACAAACAAAGCTCATCCCAGCCCTTAAACTGGTTTCTAGGAGAAGGGAGTTAAAGGTCTGGCAACCATCCATTAAACTGGTTCCTCTTGATCATTTTCCTTAGTAACTGAAAATTCAAATCAATAGTGAGACGTCCGTGCTACTAGCGCAGTCACGCATTTTTAAATGTCCTCTTTCAAATCAACTGAAAATATAAACAAACGATGTACCTTGAATGTTTTTACTCTTCTTTTTGTTTTTTCCTTCTTTCTTTTCTTTTCATCTTTATAATTGTAGTTACTTCTTTTTTTTGGGAAAATTTTCCACGAGTTACAAAACCTAAAAAAACAAAAAATTGAACGACAAACCGTTTGATTAAGTACATCAGTTTTCCAAAGATATATAACTGGACGACATCTCTCGTCCTAAATCACAACTCCGCTAGTGAAGGATTGCGATAAATGATTTAGTGGAAGAGAAACATAAAGATAAATACTAAATTATAAAGAAGTACTCTCAGAGTTCAAAGAGAAATTTCATAAAATAATAGCCTCCTCTTATAATGACAAGCACCCTTTTTATATAGGATAAGGTGTTTTGGACTCCAAACCAACACATATTTAGAAATAAAAACTTAAATTGAGAAATTACATAAATACAAATGTAAATATGAAAATTACAAATACAGTAATGTATCTAGTCACATAATAAAGGTTATTATATAAAAGGGGTATATACAGGGATCGATTTGAAATGGTAATTACTACTTACCATCTAACCCAGCGCCATCCAAGTCATCCATAGGAGCGTGCTCCCATTCCTTTAGTGTGTCCCCTACCCTTCCCTTCCTTCCCTCCCTTCTTTCGCGAGTACTCCTCTCTCCCTCTGCTCCTAGGCGCATCTCTCCCCTCCTGTCTCTGTCTTCCTTCGTGAGTTTCCCCTCCCTCTCTCTGCTCCTTTTTTCTTTCTCCTTTCTGCTTTCCCTCGTGCTCTCTTCTATCCCCTCTATATTTGTTTTTTCCTTTCTCAATGGTCCTTTTTTTTATCTCTCTTCTTTTTATCTCATGATATATATGTTCAATTCTATTTGTTATATCTATTCAATTTTTTTGTTATACATGTTCAATTTATTTTTTATATCTATTTTACCTATGTTCACTTTTATTTTTTTGTATGAGTTTAAATTGTTTATAATATCTTTTGTATGAGTTTAAATTGTTTATAATATCTGTTCAATTTATTTATGTTCACTTTTTATTATGAATTTCATGGTGTTTGTTATTTATGTTAGAGAAAGGATTCAATCAAAGAGCTTTGACCGGAATCCTAGTTAAACCCCGTTAGATCTCAATTTTGAAAGTTCAAATGATCGATCCAAACCGCTCAATATGATCTCCATATTGAAATCTCCTTGCACACCAAATTTTAATTTTTTTTGAAATTTTTAAGTATTTTTTCGGATTTTTAAAAACTGCAGTTTTTTAAGGGTTCAGAACAAATTAGATTAACGATTTTCTAATATCCGAAAAAAATACCTTAAAATTTCAAAAAAATATAAAATTTTGTGTGCATGGAGATTTCAATATGGAGATCATATTGAGCGGTTTGGATCGGTCATTTGAACTTTCAAAATTGAGATCTGACGGGGTTTAACCGGGACTCCGATCAAAGCGCTTTGATTGAAAGCTTATTGGTATATCTGTTGAAATTATTTGTTATATGTGTTTTATATATGTTCACTTTTATCTTTTTACTTAATTATACATTGTTTGTTATATTTATTCAATTTATTTGTGTTATTTTTTCACTTTTACCTTTTGTCTTAATTAATGTTGTTTGTTAGATCTGTTCAATTAGTTATTATATCTGTTCAATATATTTATTGTATATGTTCATTTTGTTTCTTTGTTCATATTATATTTGTATATGTTCAATTTATTGTCGCATATGTTTATTTTAAAGAAACAAGACAATGTGTACATGTCAGAGACAAAAGAGAATGAGACATAGATACAGAGAAAGATGTGGAGTCCATGGAAAAAAGTCGTGACGGAAAAGACGAGAGGAAAGGAGGCGAGGCAGAGGAAAGGGAGCATAGGAAGGGAAGGGATGGAGAGAAGGAAGCGCGGAAAAAGGGTTGGGTGGGGAAGGGAGGGAAGGACGTACAGAGAGAGAAGGAGAGAATGGAGGGAAGGGAAGGAAGGAAGAGCAGAGAGAGATGGAAGACGTAGAAAGAGGTTGGGTGAAGAAAAATACACTATGGATGTCGTGGATGTTTTTTTTTTAGATAATGTTTATCACTCATGATTTGAAATAGACAAGCTTCTATTCAGATACATATTCAATAGTACTCAGTAAATCCTATATCATACAGATTGCTTTCTTTCTTCTCAGACTTGTCTAGATTCAAGTATGGAAAATTCAACACTTGAAAATAAAGAATAGTCTTGTATCTATTGATGAAGCCAATAGTGCACCATATGTGCAAAACTTATTTGACAACTTATTCTTAGATTATTTAACATATATTAGACAACAAACCAATTAACTAAGGGGCAATTTCATCCATGCCACCCAAAAGTTTCATCCTTTCAATTTTGCCACTCTGGAGGGAATATTCCCTAATAATTGCAATTTATGTACCCCAAATGTGCACCCAAACTAATAATTAAACAACTTCTGATTTTTAGAGTGATATTTTCTACTTGTTTTAGTGTCATCTCACATCACTATGTTTTCCCGCGATCTTTCCTCACTAATTAGGTACTGTACGACAGAGTGATTCTTTTGGTTCCTCTGGAGCTTTTAAAAATTTCAAACTATAAATTCTTAAGTTCATTAATTGTTACCGTTATTTTCAAGTTATTTTCGACATTCCACTATGCCTACTTTTCTTCTTCCAAGTGAATTAGAACAATTTACTGAGGTTATTAATAACCCCAATAAGTTTAACTTGAGTTTTTCTAGGCGCGTTCTCCATCTCTTTCATGGCGCCTTCTAGATCTGCTAAGTATTCTTCAATATTACATCAATTAACAGTTTGTACCATTTTTGCTGTTAATCGTGATAAGGAATCAGCAAGAACATTTAGCTTTTCATCAATATGCTCAAAGTTCACTTGTACCCCTATGCTTGTAACAAAATCAACAAAGTTAATCCACCTAACTCTAGATGGTTTGTTTTGTGCTGATTTGTTATAAAAACTGATAATCGCTTGACAATCAGTTCGCAGGGTAATCTCCTTCTGATCCAGGTAGTGAATCTTTAGAGCCTTCATTGTTTCCATGTACGCATGTATCTCGGCATCGATTGTAGACTTGAGAACCGGAAATTTCCCACTTGCATACGCGTATACCTTCTTTGTTCTTCTTGGGTCTGATTTGAGAGGCTTTCATTTACAAACTCCGCCCTATCCTTCCATGCATCCGTCTGTTTCCACAATGATGTAGGATCCTTCTAGTGGTAATTCTAGATCTGGTAGTTGCTATACAGCGGTTTTGATCTTTCTGATGATTTCCTAGTCTGAACTTTTGAGCCTTTTGTCTCCATGTTCGCTCGTCTTTGAGTATAATGGCCCAAGTAGCGTACCTAATTTTGGAATGTATGACCTAGCATAGTTGAGTATACCAAGCCATGATCTCATGCAAGATTTCTCCTTTAGTTTCTCCTCGTCAAAAGAGATGATCTTCTTTATAATGTGCGGTTGGAGTTTGATCCGGCGGTTACCAATTACTACACCAAGGAATTCGATTTCTTGCACAACAATCTTCATTTTTTTTGAGACAAAACTAATCCCCACTTCTCACAAATTTTAAGCATTTGCTCCAAATGTTTAGCGTGTTGTTCCTCATTTTCAGAGAAAACCAGAATGTCGTCGATGTAAACTGCTATGAAATCTTCTGTTCCTCTGAAGCAGTTTTCCATCTTTCTCTGAAATACTGCGGGTGCATTCTTGAGACCAAATGGCATCACCAGCCATTCGTATAGTCCGTTTGGAACCGTGAATGCAGTCCACTCAATTGATTCGGGATCCATTGCAACCTGATGGAACCCATTTTTCAAGTCGAATTTTGAGTAAATCTGACAGTTATCGACCTTCTTCAGGATGATATTGATGTCTGGTAGGTTGTACTGGTCTTTGTGCGTATTTTCGTTGAGAGTACGGTAGTTGAATACCATGCGCCCTTTTCCTTTGATTTCTGCGCCAGTAATCGGGTCAATCGTTGTGCCCGAATTCACCATCATCGCCATGGTTTTGTGCCTACTTTTGCTTGGCCTTATAACTCCGATCTTCAGTAATGCTTGCACATGCTTGTCGAACTGTTCTTTCATAGCTGGAGTGACATGCTTGAGTGGTTTGTCCTGTATGGTGATATCAGGGTTAATTATATCAAGTTTACACTTAACTTGATTTTTCTCCCAATGTTGGAGGGGATTATCACCAATAAACCCTTGCTCTTTCAGCCTTTCGAGTAATGGATAAAACTTTGCTTTGAAGCTTTGTGACATAGGAAATGCATATGTGAATGAAATTTTGAATTTATTTTCCTCAATGGACATCATACCTCTCTTCAATTTTTTGTTTGCGGCTTGCTGGGAGTTAACTCCATTGATCTGAATCGGATAGGCGGAAGGCTCCATTGCCTCCTTTGGGATAGCATGCTTATCGATGCAGCATACTATTGCGCCTGTATCCAAAATAGCTTGGACTCTGAACTTCTCGCATTCGAGAATCTCCATGAGAAGTTCAATATTGTAGAGCCTATTTAAGACTCTTTTGCCTTTCCTTGGATTAGGGATTTGGGCTGAAACCATATCTTCATTCATCATCTTGATAACTATCTCTGTAGGCTTTCTGGGCTGTGGCTCATAGTCGAAATCTGAGCTCTCATTTCTAACAATTGATTCTAACAAAGGTTCCTTCCCTTTGGAGCTTGTTGGTAAATTTGTCCGTGATTGTGTCAGCTCCAACTCTTCAATTCTTTCCTTCAATTGCTGGTTTTTTTTCCAGCAGGAACCTAGTATATTCAACCAATTCATTAATAAAATTATTAGGGCTGTACAAGAAAATAAAAAACCCGTTCGACCCGTTTAAACCGTCCGACCCGACCCGTATTCTAAAGGGTTCAAGCATTATCCGGGTTGGTTCGGGCTTTAATTTTACTAATCCGGTACAATTGGGTTGGGTTATGTTTTTTCTTTAGACAATCCTGTACAAACCCGACCCGTTGGTTATTATTTGAACCAATATTATTTTGTGAATGAACTGCACAATCTTAGATTGTTTACTCATGAGCTATGTTTACTCGGGATGGCTCACTATAGTGTTTTGGTAACTCTACAACATAGAAGGTTCTTCAATTTGACTTCTGTGTCTTAGAAGCTCAAATCCATTAGCCGAATAGAATTTCTATCCTTTGGAACAGTGGTACAAGAAATATACGTTAGGGTATTTTATGCAAAAAATGAAAAAAAAAATTGTTTGAAGTAAATAGTCATGTAGTTTTATATAAAAATTATGACCATAAATAAATAAATATGATGATGACAATTGTTTTAGGGTTTGTTTGGTTACGGCAAGAATAAGGAATAAGGGTTCTAATTCCTTATTCTTAGGAAATCCAAATGGAGCTCGGATAAGGAATAGAGGCATATTCCTTATTCCGGTGTCAAACCAAACACCATGGGAATAAGGAATATGGGCTAATTCCGGCCCTTATTCCTATACCAACAAAACCTTGGTATAGGAATTAGGAATAAGGATTGGCACTCCAATCTAGACCCGGCCCTCTATCCTTATTCCTATTCTTATTCGGTGCACACCCAAACACACCCTTATAAGATAAATGTTTTTGTAACTTAATCACTCATTAAGTATGTATTTTGAAATGAAGAAATTTAGCATTATAGTAAATAGCTTATTTATTTTTTTGCATATGATAAAAATATGCTGCAATCGAAGCATTTGATGATAGTAAAGAAATTGGCCATGATAAATATTTTATGTAATTCAAGCATACAAATATTTTCTTTAATTAATATTGTCAATTTTATTTATGTACTATATAAGTCATAACCCGTTTAACCCGAAAACTCGTAAAAACCCGTAGATTAAAATTCATATGGGTTGGGTTGGGTTACGGGTGGGTCAACTAAAGAAAATTTTCAACCCAGTATAATTGTGTTGGGTTGAAATATTGATAAAAAATTACAAATCCGCCCATTGTACAGCCTTAAAGATTATCCTTACTGTCGTGATGAATGGTTGACCTCTGGATCACCAATTTTCTTCCCAACTCAAATCTTGAACACATTGGGCAGACTGTTATCTTACATGATCCGCAATGTGATCGCATCCTTGGGTTTGTTAGTTCTTTGCAGAACCAACATCTGATGTATTCTGGTGGGATGGGTTGATTATCTTCCCTCTGGTGATTGCATTCTTTGATATGAGGAGGCAGAGGGATAGCTACCCTCCATGAATTCTCTTTTGTTTCTGAGGTCGTCGTCATCATTGAAATTATTTCATATGGGACCTCACTCAAACTAGTCATAAGCGAATGACCAGTTCCTCCTTCACCTTCTGAAAATGAACAGATGGCATCGCTATCTGGTTCATTCTGATCAACTGAGAGTACATCCCAGTCATCATCCAAGTCGAGGTTGTCGACTATGACTGCCCGTGCTATGTTGCCTTTTTGTTTTCGGCATTCTCGGGCGAAATGTCCTTCTTCTCCGCAAATGAAACACTTGCATTTCCTCACTTTGTCTGCGTGCTTTTTCTTGAATACTCTTATGTGGGTATCATGCGGTTTGCCCCTGTAGGTCCTTGATTTGCGGAGACCATACTTCTTGCTTTTCTGGTAGTAGCTAGGAACAGGGATTCGGCTACAAAAGGATAAATCCTTTAAGCTCCTTTGCAGTGCCACTCTTTTGCACTGCTCTGCCAAATACTGATAGGTAAAATGTATTCTTGGGATTACACCTATCATATTTCCTGGGTATTTCTCAGAAAACGCCTTCTCAATTTCTCCTCCTATAATAGGGGGCATTTTTCTGAAAAACTTCAATGAGAGTTCTGGAGAAATGTACATCCTCCCAGATTTTGCTGCCAAAACCTTATAGTCGTTGATGTAATCAAAGAGGTCTTTCACATCGTTGCATGATAGCCTCTCCAGATCATTGTATGCACGGTCTTGCTCCTTTGTTGACCCTGTGGTTGGATCATCCAACAGAAACATTCGCCTGATCTAAGATAGAATATTTTGTAGATCATTGGCGATGTTGACCAGCTCATCATATTCAGTAGGATATGCCATTCGCCACTGAATCCAAGTTTTCTTCTCTATTTCTCCGAGAAGATTTTCAATGTAATTAGCCTTGGACTTATTATCAGCCCAATTTATCTCACTGAGAAGATTCAGGGTTATTGATTCCCATCTTGAGATTACTTCTGCATAAAGGCCAATGTCTTCTGGCAAGACTAGCATCGCACCTTATCCTGCTTGGGCTGTTGGCAGGTTGAATTTCTCGTTCATCTGCCTTGAATATCCGCCTCAGATATTATCTAGTCGCGCTTTGATTTCAGGAATTTGGAATTGTTGTGGCCTGGATCTAGATGCTGGTGGGTACATTGCTGGACCCATGACTGGCTCTTGTGGTAGCCTGGTAAGAGAGGATTCAACAGTTGAGAGTGCTGATTCTGTCTTTTGCTTTTAAATTTTTGAACTGAGAATACTTCATATCCTCCATCATAAATACTCTTTCTTGTGGTGTCTCATCCCAAATTGTGTCACAAAAATTAGAGCTATTACCATCTCCACCACCTTTCGCAAGAAGATTGAGCAAATCTTCTTCTGGTTCTTGGTCAACAGGGTGTTGTGTTGTCCAAAAGTTGACCATGTCGAGAAAGTCATCTTCTTCTTCAGATTCATCCCATTGGCTATTCATCATTAGTGCTTGTTCATCATGCCAATAGTGCTCATTATCCATCGTTTCCAACCAGTTCATTTCACCAAAAATCATTCGAACTAGTAGATCTTCATCAGCATACTGATCAACCCATATGTAAAAATACATGGGCTCAAGCATCTCAATTGATGGCTTTGCTTGTTCTGCCCTTAGCATTTCGACAAACCAAGCACCAAGCAGATAATCATCACCTTGCTCTGCATTGTCAGCCTCACTGTGCTCATCATATTCTGGGAATTCCTCTTCAGAATTGTACTGGTAATCTGGGTCATTTTCCCATGGCCAGTATTCGTTTGGTGTTAGCAAGTTGATGAATTCTTGCTCTAGGTCTTCTTCATCATGTTGTCCTCTAACAACATCTTCGAATGGTTGGGTTGTTGCATAACCCGAGAATCTCACTAATAAGGAGCCATCTGTTCTAGAACGGATTGTTGCCGCCTAAGGATTTTGGTTTGTGAGATTTGAGTTGGTCTCACTATCCATTGTCTGCCTTGGAGTTCCTCTGTTGTCCTTATCGAGCCAGGGATGGCCCGAACTCCTCGGCTTGCAAGGTGATCTGCCACATTTTGCACATTGTATCTGAAATTTGTGTGGCTTGTATTAGACAATCGCCCAATTAGTGATCTCGAGAGTAGCATATTGCTCTCTTCTTCTTGCCAATTTTCATAACCATAGGTTTGTATCACCAATTGCAAGTGATTTCTGAAATCTCTAATGGTCATGGTCATGTCTGGAGCAGTATATGATAGCTGCGTTCCAGAGGTGAGATCAATCTCCATTAAGCTAATAATAGCTCTGTCATCTCGCCACCTAGTGTCTCTGAGTAACACTAGTGCGTTGACACCTGCATTTCGCCTATGCGGCGTGTATAACCGAACCATGATTAGTCCGATATGAAGGTGTTGGAGTCCCTCTTGTAAAAGTCTATTAAAACTTTCATCTGAGATAAAAGGTAACTCCACTTGTTGACCATCTGTGACCAATACCCGTTCGTCCGAGTAATGTTGGTACACACGATGTCGACTTTCTGACCAACCCGCTTGATAAAGCGTTTCTGCTGGAACCTGCTAGCCCGTCGATACTGAGATATGCTTAACTCAGCATCCGGGTTCATCTGCGACTCAAAACTTCTTTGATATCGCCCTGATCTTCCTAAGAGTCTTCGTTGAGCATCAAACCGCAATCTAGATACGAGGCGGTAGCCACGAATCTGATCTTCAATGGTTGGCGTGCGATTATCTTCTCCGCCTGATACTGATAGCCTGGGGGCCATTGACTCCGTCTGTGTTTGTGTTCGATTCATTCTGCTTTCTTCTTTTCGGCGTCAAAGATGAGCTTAGGGTCTTTGAACACAAAAAGCTTGCCCTTTGACTTCCGGATAGCTGGCTTGCTGGGCTCTCCTAAGCTCAATTTCTGCAACTGTTTCTAGATCTGATCAAGAGATTCTGATAGATCTTCTTGCGGAATAGTCTTTTTGCCCTTGTTAGCCTGTAACTGGCGTACTGCAGTTTTCAAATCCTGCACTTCTTTGTTGAGTTTTAGTAATAACTGGATTGTAGTATTATTCTGTTTAAACAATATATTCATTGGTTTACTAGTTATTTCTTGGGGCTTAACAAAACCAATTGCCGGTTGTTGGATTGATTCTGTTGCTTTAAGTGCTTCTTTATAAACTGAACTTTCTGCACTTAAACGCCAATCGCTCATAAAGAAAAATTAATTTTTATGAGTATTTTTCGAATTATTATGGGTTTATTCTTAATTTCTAAATGACTTTGAACTTCAAATATTCTAGGCCTAGAATTTCGGGTTCAATTATACCATTTATGGGTTTTTAGTTCTACAACTTGAATTTACCCTTTAATTTCACATCTGGAATCTGTTGGGGACAATTTTTGGGGGTCCTAAAGCTCATTAAAGTGGGTGGGGTGGCAATTTCACAATTTCCTTGTTTTTGGGTGGCTAATATATAATTTTCCCATTAACTAACCGTGCACTCTTAGTCATGGATCAACTAAGTCAGCACCCCTTTGTGCTCTTAGTTTTTCACTGTTAAATCACCAGAGTGATCATTGTCTAAAACTGTTGTATATCCCGTTAGAATAATTTCAACAAAATCATATTTATTGCTTAGAATGAGATAGGTAACGACAAACTCATCTCCAACAAGAGAGTTTCCATACATTACTCCTATTCTGGTTATCACTTCAAACAGAATATACCGGAGCCACTTCTCTTGAAATTCTCCCTCTGATATGTGAGTGATAGTTGGGTAGAAGAAATCAAAGGAATGTCTAGAAGAAATCAAAGGAAGCTATGTGAGTGATAGTTGGGTATAGGAGCTAGAGGATAAGTGGGGCAAAAATGAGCCATGTCTAGAAGAGTACTCAGTGTAGGAATGCTAAGATACAAAGAAAGAATTTGTGTGGGAGCCACCAATGGTTGGAGAGTCAAATTAGTTAAGGATATACATGCAACAAGTGTGGGTGGACACTCGGGTGTATTGGGAACTTATGAAAGAGTTAAAAAACTATTTCACTTGCCCAACTTGAAGGAAATAGTGAAGGAGGTGGTCAAATATTGTGAAGTTTGCCAGCTTAACAAAGGGGAGCATGTACCAGAACCTGGCTTATTACAACCACTATCCATACCTGAAGGTTCATGGCAAAGTGTGAGTATGGATTTCATAGGATGATTACCAAAATTTGAGGGCAAAATAGTCATTCTGGTGGTAGTTGACAGGTTTACTAAATATGCTCACTTCATCTCTCTTTCCAACCCTTGCAGTAACAAAGATGTAACACAATTGTTTATGCAAAATGTCTACAAACTTCATGGGTTGCCACTGACCATCATAACAGACAAAGATCCTATATTTAGAAGTAAATTTTGGAAGTCCGTAATGGAAAAGCTAAAAGTCCAGCTAAAGTATAGCACTGCATATCATCCTTAGATAGATGGCCAAACAGAAAGGGTTAATCAATGTGTTGAAATTTTTTTGAGGTGTATGGTGTTTGAAACGCAAAGTAAATGGAATCAGTGGCTCTATCTTGCTGAGCATTGGTACAAAACAAGTTTCACTCATCATTGCAATGCACCCCATTTCAAGCACCGTATGAGTATGTACCCAAAGAGTTACCAGGAATAGTTCATAATAGTAATTATGGGCTCAACATGTAGACAGTAGAACAAAGGAGGCAGCAAATAATTTTGATTGTAAAAAACAATTTAGAAAAGGCACAACTAAGGATGAAGAAATATGCTGACTTGAAAAAGAGTCAAAGACAATTTAAGATTGGTGATTTGGTATATTTGAAGGTGCAACCAAACAGACAAGTCTCAATTGCAGGGCATAATCAGACTTAAAAATGGCAAAACAACAGTTTTTAAAAATGGGAAATGAGTATATCTATAATATTAATGGCTAATTTCTATGAATCTCCAATCATTCCTTGGAATAATTTTGGAGTGTCCACTTGTGTCAAGATGTCGCACTCTAGCGCATAGAGAGACAATAACAGAATTTGTGTTCATCCTTTTTTCTTACAAAGAAAATTCACAAGGAAAAGGAGAACGGAGCAGCGAAAAAACATGGACAAATAATTGTGGGTCTGATGATAGTTGACTTGGGCCCGAGATAACAACTTATCAAATAATAACGTGCTGAATTGATAGATACTCGCTGCTAGAAGAAGAATACGACCAGAGGAGGCCGCTATAATAACTTCATAAACCTGTGGCTGATATGAGAAAAAAATGGAGGTGCGATAACAACTCGGAAATTGTGGTTTCTAGGAGATATGGGATTTATCCAAAAAAAAAAAAAAAAAGTAGGAGATATGGGAGGTGCGATCAGTGCCGGAGCTACGTGGAACTAATGGTGACCCCTATTTATTTATAAAAAAATATCACTATACATATCAAGTCATACTTACTAAATATTTTTTTATTATATATATCCAATATTTGAACTCCATATATTTTCAAAAAGGCAAAATCGAATATAAACTCCTGTAATTTTCCCTGTTGGGTAATAAACTCATGTAATCTTCAAAATCAGATATAAACAACTCTAATTCTATTTTATTTGAAAATAAACCTTTTTTAACATTTTTCATCATTAATTAAAATAAAAATAATCTAAATTTTATTGTTACTAGAGGGACGTATCGAGCTTTGCTCGATGTAGATATCTATAATAAGAATATTTTTATTATGTTTCTATAGTTTAATTATGTTCATTTTTTAATATATGGTTAAGATATATTAATTATGTTCATTTTTAATTAAATATATAGCACATATAAATTTGACCGTTTCATATATATACTAGCAGCAGTGCCCACCCAATGTATGAGTGGACTTTAATATTTACATAGAAGCAAATCAGCTCCAATTCACATGAAAAAAATTCTATATGTTCCAATAGCAAATTGATAAATGCAACAAATACAGATAGTCATAAAAAGCTTCATTAGCTTTAAAAGGAAAAATTGGGCCATGATACAATTAAATAAGCGAGCATCCAGTCAAAATTTCAGAAGTTTGATAACATTGAATAAATACATCAAAATTTTACAATTCAACATTATACATAATCATAATAACAACAAAAAGAAATTAAATTATTCAAATTTTACTACCAGTATCCCCCTCAAATTCTATAATCACACAATCAGTTCCATACTTCAATTATAAATTCTATAATCCTTCCAATTTCATATTTCTCTCCCGACGTACTCCATCATATTGTTTCTCTGTACAAAAGTATTGCAAAGTAATGTTAAATAAGTTAATCAATTTTTGTCACTTATTTTGCTAGTTATTACACGAATTCGACAGTACATTGCCATATTTTGCAATATGCCAAATTAACTTAAGTAAAGTTGGGCTTAAACATATACTGTTATTTTGCACAGTTCAAAGTTGTTGTTTAACTAAATCTAAACTTTATAATTATAGTCGAATGAAACCTTCCTGTTTCCAATGTATGCTAAAGCTTGTCTGAGCAATGTAATGATGAATGGCGCGACAGTAGAAATATAAAAATGTTACTAAATGCAAATATTTGAACAAAAAATTATAAAGATATTTAGAATAACCAAAATCATTCCTCTAAATCTCTATGTAATCTCTTCACTTTGGTTAAGATCCACAATCCTCAATCCTGTGTTCATAACCAGCAGCAGTTTGGGGCATGTCAATAGTAACTGTTAGTAACTACCTCAAAGATTTAGAAATGACACATGTAACCCTGGAAAATGCAATTTAGGCCTCATTCATGCATCTGACTGCCCCTAGCAACCCCAAAATCTAAATCCAGATTTCCGTTTTTGAAAAGCAATTAACAGTAGATGGGAAATGTCAGATCTAATTAAGGGTCAAAACATCAAATCAAAGCCAAGATACAAATTCAGATTTTTCATTTTTGCAAATTTTGTCTGTACAAATCAAACCAACCGACAGTGATGTATAAACTTGAGAAAATATGTCAAATTTGAGGAATATACTTGAGGGAAAAAAATGTACTTTGAGAATATATTTCAAGTATGTTTGAGGGAAAAATCTAAACCATTTTTTATCCTATTTTGCTGACAGTAAGGTAGTAACACTGATTATGTCATGAAAAAACAATCAAAAGAAACAACATGCATAAATAAGGACCTCATAATTTGCAAAGCAATATTCTAAATAGAGTGAAAATAGAGTGGGTACCAGTAAAGTAGGGAAGGAAAGCCTGCAAAGCTTCTCAACCTTTATCTATTTGAACCAAATGAAAATAATTAAATTAGAGAAATATCATGCCCAGATGTTTTTTTTATGATGAAAAGCACTTAACAGATGCCATATGACAGAATATCATGACATTAAATAACTTGTATTAAGGGTTAAACCCAATCTTATCCTAAAAACAAAAAAAATTACGCTAATCTTATTTTTCAATGTGTCAGTTTTTTGAAAGCCAGTGAGGGCCGACAATTTTTTTTTATTTTTAATTCTGTCAAATAAACCCAGTAAATCCTAAATTATGCACTAAATCTTGGAACTAAATTTAACTACCAACTTTAACCTGAAAATAAACTCAAACCCAATTTTTGCCCAATTATTGAAATTCAAAAATTCAACCGATGGCAACCGCAAGCAGTCTTGGCTTCTCCTTCACCTCCTCCATTTGGGCTGCAATTTTTTGTTTAAATAGGACAGCAACGAAATTGGAGAGGGACAATTTCAAATAAAAAAGAATAATTGCAACAGAGGCACACTCGAGACTAAGAGATATTAATTACCACAAAAACAAATTTCAGATTTTTAAGAACTGATTTGCATGCACCAGCTGTTCTACAATTTCTCCATATGAGAGGTTATTCTTAAAACCCATAGTCCCTGTGGCACAGAATCTGCAACCCATCTTGCAACGTACCTGAATAGTATTGTAAAAGGGATTATTTTACATAAGGCGCGCACCGGTATTCAATTTTACTTTGATTTTGCCTGAGGTTCCATTGCTTCAAATTGTAATGCATAGATTACCACCAAGTTAACAAGGGGAAGGGAAGAAATTAATCTATGTCAATAAGACATATTAGTTCTTTTCAGGCCAAACTACAGACAATTGATGCCTCCCCTTATTTAAATATGTAAAGAGAAACTTGTTCATTATTATTGAGGGATAGAGGCCTTCATCCTCCATATTCAGTTTACTCTACAACTAAAATTAACCAGCATTTGCATACAAAATATGTATTGCTAAATCATCAACGTAGTATTTTTTTATAAAGGAACCATGGTAAAATGGTACACTCACAGATCACCACAAGATACTTTTTATACTTTCGAAAAATCGGAATCGGAATCGGACTCGGACAATTGGCCCAAGGAGTTGAATCGGGTGAATCAGAAAAAATCCGATCAATCGGATCGGAAATTCGGATTTGAAAAAAAAAATCATTTTAATGTCTTTAAAAATAGTAGAAAAATAAGAAAAAAAATAGGGAAAAATATGTTTTTGTAAAAATTAGTTCAAAGGTCAAATTTTGAAGCATAAATCAACTAAAATATCAAAATAATACAATTATGAAATCGTGCTGTTATAAATAATAATATAAAAATATAATAGTTGAAATTTATTTTGATTAAAAAATGGACTTCACTAATGGAATGAAAATAAAATAATGCTAAATATTATAGTAATGTTTATTAGTGTATTCGACTGACATCAATCATAAAAAATCATCAAAAATAAAAAAAAAAAACTAATTTATATGTAGGGGCATTATCTGCAGTGCCTTTATTGGATTTTTTTGGCAATTTGCATATCCTTTTATGCAACAGCTTTCTTTTCATATGTAGGGGCATTATCTACAATGCCTTTATTGCATTTTTTTTTTTGGCAATTTGCATATCTTTTTATGCAACAGCTGTATTTTCATAGAAACGGGCAAACTGTAGCTGATAGGAGAAGGAAATGGAGGTGCGATAACAACTCGCGAACTGTAGTCTGTAGGTTCTAGTAGGAGATATGGAAGGTGCGATCAGTGGCGGAGCTGCGTGGAACTACTAATGGGGTCAAATGACCCCATTTATATATAAAAAATATATCAGTATACTGTATGCATATAAAGTTATACTTAATAAATATTTCTTTTATTATATATATCAAATATTTGAACTCCATATATTTCCAAAAACTATTTCACTGCTGAACCTCATATGTAATCCGATCAATTTTTCTTGTTTGAATGATATTTTAATTAAATAGAAGATATAAATTTGACCGTTTCATATAATAGCAGCAGTCCCCACCTAATTTTTTTGGCGGACTTTAATATTTGCATAGAAGCAAATTAGAGTAGCGGACTTAAATATTTGCATAGAAGCAAATCAGCTCCAATTCGCATGAGAAAATTCTATATTTTTCAAATAGCAATTAACAGTAGATGGGAACTGTCAGATATAAGGGACAAAATATCAAATCAAAGCCAAGATATACAAATTCAGATTTTTGCAAATTTTGCCTGTACAAATCAAACCAACCGACAGTGATTTATAAACATGAGAAAATATTTCAAATTTGAGGAATATACTTGAGGGAAAAAAATTTACTCTGAGAAATATATTTCAAGTATGTTTGTGAGAATTCACAAAGTCCATTGTTATCCTATTTTGCGAACAGTAAGGTAATAACACTGATTATGTCGTGAAAAAACAATCAAAAGAAGCAACATGCATAAATAAGGAACTCATAATTATTTACAAAGAAATATCCTAAATAGAGTGAAAATACAGTGGCTACCAGTAAAGTAGGGAAGGAAAGCCTGCAAAGCTTCTCAACCTTTCTCTATTTGAACCAAATTAAAATAACTAAATAAGAGTAATATAATGCCCAGATCTTTGTTTATGATGAAAAGCACTTAACAGATGCCATATGACAGAATATCATGACATTAAATAACTTGTATTAAGAGTTAAACCCAATATCTTATCCTCAAAAAAAAAAATAAAAAAAAAATTGCGCCAATCTTATTTTTCATTGTGTCAGTTTTTTGAAAACCAGTGAAGGCCGACAATTTTTTTATTTTTAATTCTGTCAAATAAACCCAGTAAATCGTAAATTATGCACAAAATCTTGGAACCAAATTTAAGTACCCACTTTAATCTGAAAATAAACGCAAACTCAATTTTGGCCCAATTATTGAAATTCAAAATTAAACCGATGGCAATAGCATGCAATGTCTTAGCTTCTCCATCACCTCTTCCATTTGGGCTGCAATTTTTTGTTTAAATAGGACAGCAACGAAATTGGAAAGCGACAATTTCAAATTTGCATCAGAGGCACACTCGAGACTAAGAGATATTAATTACCAATTTAGCATAAAAACAAATTTCAGGTTTTTAAGAACTGATTTGCATGCACCAGCTGTTCTACAATTTCTCCATAAGAGAGGTTATTCTTAAAACGCATAGTCCCGGTGGCACAGAATCTGCAACCCATCTTGCAATGTACCTGAATAGTATTGTAAAAGGGATTATTTTACATAAGCACCGGTATTCAATTTTACTTTGATTTTGCTTAAGGTTCCATTGCTTCAAATTGTAATGCATAGATTACCACCAAGTTAACAAGGGGAAGGGAAGAAATTAATCTATGTCAATAAGACGTATCAGTTCTTTTCAGGCCAAACTACAGACAATTGCTGCCTCGCCTTATTTAAATATGTAAAGAGGAACTTGTTCATTATTATTAAGGGATAGAGGCCTTCATCCTCTGATCTACAACTAATATTAACCGGCATTTGCATACAAAATATGTATTGCTAAATCATGAAGGTAGTACTTTTTATAAAGGAACCATGGTAAAATGGTACACTCAAATATCACCTCAAGATACTTTTTATACTTTCGAAAAATTGGAATCGGAATCGGACTCGGACAATTAGCCCAAGAGTCGAATCTGGTGAATCGGAAAAAATCCGATCAATCGGATCAGAAACTCGGATTTCAAAATAAAATCATTTTTAATGTCTTTAAAAATAGGAGAAAAATAAGAAAGAAATATTTTTGTAAAAAATTAGTTCAAAGGTCAAATATTGACGCATAAATCAACTAAAATATCAAAATAATACAATTATGAAATCGTGCTGTTATAAATAATAATATAAAAATATAATAGTTGAAATTTATTTTGATTAAAAAATGGACTTCACTAATGCAATGAAAATAAAATAATGCTAAATATTATAGTAATGTTTCTTAGTGTATTCGACTGACATCAATCATAAAAAATCATCAAAAATAAAAAAACTAATTCATATGTAGGGGCATTATCTCCAGTGCCTTTATTGGATTTTTTTTTGGCAATTTGCATATCCTTTTATGCAACAGCTGTATTTTCATATGTAGGGCATTATCTACAGTTCCTTTATTGGATTTTTTTTTGGCAATTTGCATATCCTTTTATGCAACAGCTGAATTGTAATAATCGTTTACATGCAACACCACAATCTGTACGAAATCTTCTACACAAAAAAAAAAAGAAAAAAATATAGCCCCATTTGCAAACTTTTTCAGATCGTTCGTGGCGGAAGCCCATCTTATTCTAGGTAACAAGACTCATATAACTATATTTAATATGCAACAAGAAAAGTTGTAAACATGCATAAATTCAAGTAAAATATGAAGAGGAGAGCAGCCACGTGGGACTGTGGGAGGGTGGGACCGTGGGGGTCTGGGGGGGAATCAGATCCTCTGGTCGGCGACCACGTGGTCGGCGCGTGATCCGGACCGTCTGATTTAATCTCAACGGCTAAAGGGAGCCCCGTGCATTCCACCACTCCCGAAAAAAAAAATTGGCCCGAAAAAAATGAACCGCTGAGATTAAATCGGACGGTTCGGATCACGCGCCGACCACGTGGTCGGCACATTTCTGCCGACCAGAGGATCCGTTCCCGGTCTGGGGGAGGGTCGAGGGATTGAACTTTTTCACTTAAGTCCCCCAAATTTTTGTTGTAGACCCTCTTCTTTGTTTTATTTGATAATCAATAATTTCTGGAAATTATAGTTCGTTTGTTTAATTGTTTGTATAATCATTTTCCATGAAATTTTATCGACATTCCTAAAAATTTATAAGAAATACATTAATATTTTTTTCTATATATATTTTCCAATTTTAGTTTATTATGTTGATGTTATTTATTTATATTTCGGGACCCAAAATAATTTATTACATTAATATCAATTTTTTTGTACTTTTGTTTAGTTGTTTACAAGTCATCTTCAAATTAATTTTTTGATGAGATTTTTATAAATATTCTACAAGAATCCATTACATTATTTTTGTTATTTTAAATTTCTAATTTTTATTATAATTTTTTTAATTGCTTTTATTTTTTGAATATTATTGAGATAGAGAGTATTTTAATTAGAATAAAATACAAATCATGTGACATAATTTTTCTATTTTGATTTTTTAATTTTTTAATTTTGCTTTAGTTTAATTTGCTTACAAGTTCCTTACCACTTTTCTTCTCTATTTGTTTTTTACATCAAATATGATAGCACTCTATGCTTTTCCCTGCTAAATTTCAATGATCATTATTTTCTTAATATAAAAAAGAAAAAATACAATTCATCGCGCAAAGCGCGAAACAATGGCTAGTTCTTATTATTTTAGCTTGCTGAGTGATGACCACAGGTTCATATGAACCAGGAACTAAAAAGTATTTTTAGAGTTTAGACCATATTAAGAACGCTCCTCCTGTGCACCATGTCCAGTAAAAAGATTACTCGGATTTTTATCGTCTCCTTTCTCCTTCATCCCAATTCCTCTTCAGCTGAGCATACATAGTTCGATTCGAACCAAAAGGACTGATTGATCTCAAAATTAAGAAACAAAATATAGATCGACAGTCTTTCTCTGCGTCACCGATGCGTCACCAGTCTTCTATCTCTGCGGCGGCACCACCATGAAAAAAAACCCTATACACGATTCCGCTTCAAACCCATGGAAATCGGTTCGGCCTCCGCCGATTGCGATCCGATTCGGCCGATTTTTTGAACCATAAAATGGCACACTCACATATCACCACAAGATACAGAAACAATTTTTTCACCCGTCTTTAAGCATATCTTGTCTATTTCCCAATCTGAAAGCCTTGAATAAAATTTCCTATCATAACCATGCGTTCATTTTGCACATATATTATATATATGCAAGATATTTTACAATTTGCTTACAAAATAAGAAAGGATAAAGAACCAAAGGAAAAGCTGTAGGGGAGGCAGCTTTGAAGAAGAAGGACGTTGCAGGACCTCACTGACAAGTCTGCTCCAATCTGGGTTCCCTTTCTCAGCTTCGGCAAGAGTCCTCTCAAATTCAATATCAAAATTGTAAGTACTTCGAGGGACATCTGACATTTTGGCCACAAATCGGGGCTACAAAATAAAACCTAAAGTACGAAAAAAGATTATCAGTTTAATCAAGGCCGCTGAATTTTACTAACATGAAATATGCACTTGACCGATACAACTTTTTTTTTAAAAAAAAAATTATGAATATAGATCATCGGATCGTGGATTAACCACTCATTATCTTACAAAATTAAAATAAAAACACAACAGTCATTAAAGTTCCTGAATGAATGCTGGTGCAAAACACCAAAAGACTTTCCATAGTGCTCATTAACAGGCCAGAGTAACCTCGAAGGCGCCGATAAAGGGAGTTGGAGCCTCGCCACCCCTCCTTTCTTGCATTCATGCACTTCCCTTCTCTGACAATTGCCAAACAGGATTTGTGTTCATCCTTTTTTCTTACAAAGAAAATTTACAAGGAAAAGGAGAACAGAGCAGCGAAAAAAACATGGACAAATACTTGTGGGTCTGATGATAGTTGAGTTGGGCCCGCGATAACAACTTATCAAATAATAATGTATCGACTTGATAGATACAGCACGTGACTGGATAGAAACGCGCAAACTGTAGCTGACAGGAGAAGGAAATGGAGGTGCGATAACAACTCGCGAACTGTAGGTTCTAGTAGGAGATATGGGTAGGGGTGTCAAACGTCCAAAACGGAACGGAACTGGTATGTTCCGTTTTCGTTCCGTTTCTGGTAACGAAACTGTCTCTCTATTTCGTTTCCGTTCCGTTTCGTAAAACGGAACAGTTTTTCGTTTCGTTTCCGTTCCGTTCTTCAATTTCCGTTGATTTCAGCCATTTTTCATTGATTTCAAACCAGTTTTCCGTTTCGTTTCCGTTCCGTTTTTAGAAACGGAACAGTTTTCCTTTTCGTTTCCGTTCCGTTTTCAGAAACGAAACTGTTTTTCCTTCCGTTTTCGTTCCATTCCGGACGGAACGGAACGGAAACGTCTGAAACGGCAGAAAACTGACAGCCCTAGATATGGGAGGTGCGATCAGTGGCGGAGCTACGTGGAACTACTATTCTACTAATGGGGTCAAATGACCCCATTTATTTATAAAAATATATGAGTATACTGTATACATATAAAGTTATACTTAGTAAGTAATTTTTTTATTATATATATCAAATATTTGAACTCCATATATTTTCATAAACTATTCCACTGAGGAACCTCATATGTAATCCGATCAATTTTTCTTGTTTGAATGATATTTTAATTAAATAGAAGATATAAATTTGACCGTTTCATATAATAGCACCAGTCCCCACCTAATCTATTGGCGGACTTTAATATTTGCATAGAAGCACATCAGAGTAGCGGACTTAAATATTTGCATAGAAGCAAATCAGCTCCAATTCGCATGAGAAAATTATATATTTTTAAATAGCAAACAGTAGATGGGAACTGTCAGATCTAAGGGACAAAATATCAAATCAAAGCCAAGATATACTCAGATTTTTGCAAATTTTGCCTGTACAAATCAAACCAACCGACAGTGATGTATAAACTTGAGAAAATATTTCAAATTTGAGGAATATACTTGAGGGAAAAAAAATTACTCTGAGAATATATTTCAAGTATGTTTGTGAGAATTCACAAAGTCCATTGTTATCCTATTTTGCGAACAGTAAGGTAATAACACTGATTATGTCATGAAAAAACAATCAAAAGAAACAACATGCATAAATAAGGAACTCATAATTATTTACAAAGAAATATCCTAAATAGAGTGAAGGTAAAATTAACCGGCATTTGCATACAAAATATGTATTGCTAAATCATGAAGGTAGTACATTATAAAAGGAACCATGGTAAAATGGTACACTCACATGTCACCTCAAGATACTTTTTATACTTTCGAAAAATCGGATTTAGAATCGGACTTGGACAATTGGCCCTAGGAGTCGAATCGGGTGAATCGGAAAAAATCGGATCAATCGTATCAGAAACTCGGATTTAAAAAAAAAAACATTTTCAATGTCTTTAAAAATAGGATAAAAATAAGGAAAAATAAGGGAAAAAATATTTTTGTAAAAAATTAGTTCAAAAGGTCAAATATTGAAGCATAAATCAACTAAAATATCAAAATAATACAATTATCAAAGCGTCATGTTATAAATGATAATATAAAAATATAATAGTTGAAATGTATTTTGATTAAAAAATGGACTTCACTAATGCAATGAAAATAAAATAATGCTGAATAATATAGTAATGTTTATTAGTGTATTTGACTGACATCAAAAATCAAAAAATACTTCATATGTATGGACATTATATACAGTGCCTTTATTGGAATTTGTTTTTTGGCAATTTTTATATCTTTTATGCAACAACTGTATTTTCATATGTAGGGGCATTATCTGCAATGCCTTTGTTGGATTTTTTTTTTTTTTGGCAATTTGCATATCCTTTTATGAAACTGCTGTATTTTCATATGTAGGGCATTATCTACAGTGCCTTTATTGGATTTTTTTTGGCAATTTGAATATCCTGTTATTATAATTTCTTGAATTGCTTTTATTTTTTGAATATTATTGAGATAGAAGGTATTTCAATGGTCATAGCGGAGACACTTGTGTCATTACCAACGCGGAGTTGCACTTCACCCTTCCCAAGCCTCCTCCTATTGTTTCATGCCGGCACATTTCGACAAATGTGAGTACACGAACCAGTATCTAATATCTATTATCTATTCAGTGGACCTGAGATGCTTGGAACCACCTCCATCTCGGTCAAGAACTCCTTGATCCAAACGCTTTCTTTCGCCGCTTCACCAGCAGCTAAGTATTCCGCTTCGGTGACGGAATCGGCCGTAGTTTCTTGCTTGGAACTTTTCCAACTTACAGCACCACCATTGAGCAGGAATACATAGCCGGACTGTGACTTAGCATCATCTCGATCGGTTTGGAAACTAGCATCGGTGTAACCACTTACAACGAGCTCTTGGTCTCCACCGTAAACGAGGATGCTATCTTGTGTTCTCTTCAAATACTTGAGGATATTCTTGACTGCGGTCCAGTGTGGCAAACCAGGGTTAGCTTGGTATCGACTAGTCACACTAATCGGATGTGCCACATCGGGGCGAGTGCATAGCATGGCATACATGATTGATCCGACCACAGATGGATATTGAAACTTGTTCATGAATTTCCTATCTGCATCTTCCGTCGGACATTGAGTCTTGCTCAAGAATATGCCATGTGACATAGGCAAGTAACCCTTCTTGGAACTGGCCATTTTGTGTTTTTCCAACACCTTGCCAATATATGCATCTTGGCTCAAGCCTAACAACCTCCTAGATCTATCTCTATAGATTTTGATTCCTAGGATGTAGGCGGCTTCGCCCAAGTCTTTCATTGAGAACACTTTCTTCAATGAATCCTTGACATCATTCAATTCGGGAATATCATTCCCGATCAAGAGTATATCATCAACATAAAGAACAAGAAATACGACCACGCTCCCACTAATCCTCTTGTAAACACAAGGTTCCTTTTCGCTTTGAATGAAGTTCAACTTCTTGATCTCTTCATCAAAGCGCTTGTTCCAACTCCTCGATGCTTGCTTCAATCCATAAATGGACCTTTGAAGCTTGCAAACCTTGTTAGCATTCTTAGGATCCACAAAACATTCGGGTTGTGTCATGTACACATCCTCTTCCAAATTTTCATTTAGGAAGGCGGTTTTCACATCCATTTGCCATATCTCATAGTCATAAAATGCGGCAATTGCTAACAAGATCCGAATTGACTTGAACATGACGACGGGCGAGAAGGTTTCTTCATAGTCAATACCATGAATTTGCTTGTAACCTTTCGCAACAAGTCGTGCCTTGTAAATGGTCAAGTTGCCATCCATGTCGACTTTTCTTTTAAAGATCCACTTGTTCTCAACGGGTTTTACTCCGTTGGGAAGGTCAACTAAGGTCCAAACCTTGTTGTCATACATGGATTGCATTTCGGATTCCATGGCTTTGAGCCATTCCTTGGAGTCGGATTTCTTCATCATGTCATCAATGGTCAAAGGTTCGTCATTCGCAATGACGAGGACATCGTGCAAACCCAAGTACCTTTCGGGTGGATGACTTTCCTTTGTAGACCTTCGTAGAATTGGTGCTTGAGGTTCTTGAGGTTCTTGAACTTGTTCCACAACGGTTTGTGGAGTTGGTTCTTGATCCTCGAAACTTTGAGTTTCTTGAACATAATCGACTCGCGATATGTTCGAGTCCTCATTTGAGGGAGCATTCTCTTGAACCTCTTCCACAACGGCTTGTGGAACGGGTTCGGCTACAACCTCATTTGGAACCTCATTGGGAATAACTACATTACCTACTTGAGGCATGTCTTGTGGTGGTTCTTGAATTTCTTCAATAACCACATTACTCCCACTACTTCTTCTTGCGAGAAATTCCTTCTCCAAGAACTCGGCATGACGAGCAACAACTATCTTATTCTCGACACGGTTATAGAAGTAGTATCCCTTTGTTTCCTTAGGGTATCCTACGAAATGACACTTGTCCGATTTGGGTCCAAGCTTATCGCTCACTAGCTTTTTCACATAAGCTTCACAACCCCAAATCTTGAGAAACATCATGCTTGGTTTCTTACCAAACCAAATCTCATAAGGTGTTTTCTCAACGGACTTAGACGGAACACGGTTTAGTGTAAAAGCTGCGGTCTCTAATGCATAACCCCAAAACGATTTAGGCAAATCGGTTTGGCTCATCATCGATCGAACCATGTCTAGCAAGGTTCGATTCCTCCTTTCGGATACACCATTCCATTGTGGTGTTCCCGGCGGAGTGAGTTGTGGAACTATTCCACACTCCTTTAGATAATCACCAAACTCATGACTCAAGTACTCTCCTCCACGATCGGAACGTAAGACTTTAATCTTTCGACCAAGTTGGTTTTCAACTTCATTCTTGAACTCTTTGAACTTGTCAAAGGATTCGGACTTGTGCCGCATCAAGTAGATATACCCGTATCTACTATGATCATCGGTGAAAGTGATGAAGTATGAATAACCACCACGTGCGCAAATGCTCATAGGTCCACATACATCGGTATGTACAAGGTCCAATAAGCCACTTGCCCTCGTCCCTTTATTGGGAAAAGGCGCTTTGGTCATCTTTCCCATCAAACAAGACTCGCATGTGTCAATTGGCTCGAAAGCGAATTGATCCAAGAGACCAACGGTTTGCAATCTCTTGATGCGCTTCTCATTGATGTGACCTAAGCGGCAATGCCACATCAAAGTAGCATTCTCTTGAGAAATCTTACGTTTCCTATTGTCATTCTCAACACTCAAAACAAGTTCATTACAATCAAGCATATAAAGACCATTCGATAAATGCGCAACACAATAACGAACTTCATCACGAAACAAAGTCAAACACTTGTTCTTTATTACAACATCAAAACCATCCAAGTCCAAACATGAGATAGAGATAATGTTTCGAGTGATACATGGAACTACATAAACATCCTTGAGTTCCAACACAAAACCAGAAGGCAAAGATAATTCCACATTCCCAACGGCCATAGCGGATATGCACGTGCCGTTACCGACGCGGAGTTGAACTTCGCCTCTCTCGAGCCGCCTCCTACTCTTTAGTGCCTGCACATTTCGACAAATGTGAGCGCATGAACCAGTATCAAATATCCAGTCATTGCTTGAGGTAGCGAGAAGGGTTTCAATGACAAATATACCTGAAGTAGAAGGACGGACGGTTCCAGCCTTCTTATCAGCAAGGTACTTGGGGCAGTTCCTCTTCCAATGGCCCTTGTCACTACAATAGTAGCACACGGTATCGGAAGTGGCCGGGTTCTTCTTCTTCCTTGAACCCACGGGAGCACCCTTGGACGAGCCTTGGGGCGTCACCGGGCCTTTGCCTGTCTTGTTTCTTCGGGCTTTCTTCTTGATCTTCCTTCCCTTGTCATTCACAGCAAGAACATCCATAGACCCTTTCTCTTTCTTGAGACTCTCCTCGGTTTCCATGAGCATGTTTTGGAGATCCTCCAAACTTTTATCCATGCCATTCATACGGTAGTTCACAACGAACCCCGAGTAACTCTGAGGAAGAGAGTTGAGAATAAAGTCTTGGACAGCCTCCGGTGGGAAGGGCGTGTCAAGGCTTTCAAGCTGCCGAAACAACCCCGCCATCCTCATGACGTGTGGGCCAACTTCATGACATTCCGCCAAACGAGTGTTGGCGACGGCCTTGATAAGTTTGCCCCTTTCGGTGCGAGCTTTGGTCTTAAATGTCCTTGAGAGACGAGAGATGATTTCAAACACTCCAAGACCACTATCAATGTACTCCTTTTGGAGCTCATTGTCCATGACCGCAACAATCAAGACCGACATCTCAATGTCGTCCGCCAAGTGCTTGTCATAGTCTTGCTGCTCCTTTTCAGGAGCAGTGCTCGCAGGGGGAGCAGAAATTGGAGTGGTCAAGAGATACTCCTTCTTCTCAAACCTAAGGGCAAGCCTAAGGTTGCGGTGCCAATCCAAAAAATTGGCACCATTGAAGGCAAGTTTCTCCTTTTCAAGAAGAGAACGTAGCGTAAAAGACGAGGAAGACATCTACAACAATATCAAAATTTAAGGTCATTTAGTTTATGCTTTTGTTTTAACTTCCATAAAGTAAAACTTCCACTACATTAAATTAATGTCCCTAAATGTAATGGATTTCCAAGTCCCCTACTTTCGTTGAAATGATGATGGCGTCGGCACAACATCAAGCCAACTAATATAGGGTAGGTTCTCTTTAACCGATCATACAACTTTATGATCCTTGGTTCGCATCGCGAACTTCGTCCCAATGTCCAATCTGATTAGGATCCATTGAAAAGTAACTTCTCTCTATTTGCTTCTTGCAAATCCGATTTACACCCCGACTACAATGATGGAGTACGATGTCCGCGTCGGCGGAATGCATCAATAAACAATCAATTGTCTTGAAGGGGATACAGAGAAGGAGGACGAATTAACTTAATCGAAATTTGGGACAAAACAATTTATGTGACTCTTGTTTGGTGGTCGTGTAAGCATACACCCATACCTACCTATGACAATTCAAGGCATTCTCAAACAATCACATAATCATATGCATCTCAAACATTGCCGTGGGTTTGTATGGCTCCCGCTTACATTAATCTTCGTCGCATCTCCATGTAACGAGACTAATCTAATCAAGCCCTCCCACTAATTACTAAGATCCTATCTAATAATTAAGGGAAATAAATACATGTGATAAATTCCTAAAACCCGCAAGCCTCACAAGTTACATCAAAATTAACCAATTAATGATCAAGGCACCTTAGGCCACTTTACAAGCAATCACATGCATTCACAATATATTACAACACACAAGGCATTGACATCTTGAGCCATATCAAACCCACATCCTCCTACAAAACAAAGTTAGCACATATACAATATACATGATTCACTTGTGCCTTAATTAATTTCATTAATTAGAATCTTTGTGCATACTTGTTGCTCAAGTTTTTCGAATGCAAAGAAGGCTCAACCTTGACAACTAATTGTTTAAGCCCTTTTAAATTAAATCCAACCATCAAAACAAAAAGGAGGGTATTTAAGGAGTCTTCTAATTAACCTTTCATCACATTGATTAATTAGAAATTATTTTAACTAATTAAAATACGAAATTCGGGGCCCGAAAAAATTCAAAATAATTCGGTCTCCAAAAAATCCGAAATAAATCCAGAGAACTCCTTACAAAGATTGTGGTTACCTGTAAAAATCTCAAGGAGAGATCAATTACCATCAGGGAGAACCAAAAAAGACAAATCCTCAAATTGTGCGCGAAGCACCGTTAGAGAAAATTCTGTTATGGGTCTCAACCTTTTGATCTGTATGATCATCCCCTTGATATTTTTCCAGCAAATAATTTAGATAGAAAAATACTACATACAATAGGCTATCAGTCCATGAAAAGAAAAACCACAAGTTATATTCAAGATCAACGAGATAACAAGCATTTAAGCAAGGTATCCTGTTCTGGAACTGACCGTCGACCAAAAAGGTTTCACTCGGTTGAGGTATCAAATCTCAATGAAAATCTATGAAATTAATTTTCACAGATTCCAGACTTAAAGGAGAACATTTCCATTTAAACACTTTTCCAGAAAAGTTTCTCAATAAGTACAGTTTTTCAAAACAATCGGTTTGTTTGAAAAAACAGATCTGACAACTTCATCACTTTTCATCCTTGAACGCCCACATAAGATCCGAAATATGCAACAAAATTTACACATCCAGAAAGAGCATCAAGTTTAGATTAATCCTATCTAAAAGATACAGGTACTTTGTATACAAACTTATTTGTTACCAACCACAACAACAGAACTGTGCAGCAGAATAACAGATCTGCGCACCGTTACCGTTTAAATCACTAAAAATTCATTTTTCATCGAATTTCAATGATTCCAGTGGGAAAACGACCACAACTCAAAGATCTACAACCTCCAATAAGAAGGAAAAAATTTCAGAGAGCTTTACATCACGAAAAACAAGCAACAAGACAGAAAATAACCTTTCCAGAGCCAGCAAGCATGCACATCACTAATTAACTTAATTAATTACGAATTTCTCAATTAATTAAGTGTGAAAAACCTTAAGCACGACCATAGCTCTGATACCACTGTTAGGAAATGCTCATATTTTAATTTTAGACTAATTACAACTAATTAATCCCATTAAGAACAAGCAAATCACAAGATCTAGTGCAAGGCATTCACACACAAGAGAGAAAGGGTGTAGGAGGATTGTACCTCTCACAAATCGTCCTCGTGAGGTTTTTCCAAGGCGTGGGAGTCGGTGGCGTGCTCTCCACTCCTCCTATGTCGCCGGCCGGCCGCCTCGAGTCCACCAAGAGATTAACCAAGCTCTAGAAGATTCGTGCTAGCGATTCAAAGAGAGCAAAGCTAATCCTAAGGTTTTCCCTCTTCCAAAGCAATTAACTAGTTAATTATTTGAGGGAAAATCGTTCAACACATGAACTTTGAGAGGTGGAGATGAGAGAAAATGGAGGAAGAAATTCTGAAATTTCTTCTTCCTTTGGGTGGATTTCGGCCAAGAGAGAGAGAAGGGAAGAGAGCAAATGACGGCTAGGGTTTTCTCCCAAGAGATAACCCTATTTATAGTGCTCCAACCCTAGGTCTCTCATCCAACAAATCTTGGACAGCTTTGCCCCTCTCCTTGCCGAAATTAGGTGGGAGGATTATGGGCTCCAAAGCCCATTAATCCATCTCACATGTTGCTCCTTTCATACACCTCAATTCGGGCCTTTAAATAACCATTTAATTTAGAAGCCCAATTAGTTCAATTAATTAAATGTGTTGCACATGATTAAATATTAACATATTAATAATTAATCTAGGATTAGCAAAATGCACTAATTTATTTCTATATGATCAATTTGATTTAATTAATTATAACGGTTCATAACGGTATATAATTAATTAATCAACACATCATATTTTCGCAATTCTCACTGTTGCGAATAAATAAATAATGCACTGTTTGGTTAAAACTCTATTTTGTGTGACCCTTTGAGGATTTATGCTATGTTAGCCATGGAATTAAATCACTTATTTAATTCCAATAATCATAAGCGGTATCTAGCAACACGTTATGATTCCTAATTCGCATAAATAATGTACTGCTACAATATGTCAATCCTGCATAAAAAATATTAGTATTTCCTTGTCTGATTCTTATGTCACATGATATCCTTGTATAATCCAAGATAGGAATGTGTCACTCTTGCAGATTATACATTTCTTGATATAGAGATGATTGTACAAGTTGCTAGCAAACAATCCATCTCCATCAAAGGGCCCAAACAGATATCATCGCTCACTAGGTAAACTAATGAGGGACATACGATTTTCTTGATGAACAACTTTTCCCCGCACAATTCAAGAGAACATAAATAAAGTCCGTATAGCAGCCTTTATCAGGAATCAGCGTTAGACGATATTTATTGAACCTATCCTCATGTGGAAAAGCTGAACATCTCAAACTTAGAATCAACAACATATGAAATAAACAATGACACATAACACAATCCATATGTTTATTTCATTTGGGTCAAGTCCTGTACTATGTTCTACAACATATACATATGCAATTAAGTTGGTAACTCCTTACCCATGATTTGTAGAACTTAATCATCGCTTAACTTGCATACTAATCTTATCTGATAATTAATGCTCCTAGTTAATTATCAAGATTATGGACATCTTTAGATTTATTATTGTCATTTATAAACAAATGAATAATAGAGATCTACAATTCAGATCCTCAACCTGAATGATCTATTAATAAATAAATCAAGGAACAAATGATAAAATATCATCAATAACATAAACCATAGAAGTAGCCATAATGATTGGCTTCTAGGACATAACTTCAACAATCTCCCACTTGGCCTAGAGTCAATCAATAATGACTTCTAGCAAGTGCATAGTACTCAATGTAATATCCAAAATATACATGTCTCATACTAAAGCCTCAAAGTAAAAGATACATCTCAAAGCCACTCAGGCATACGCCTAATTCCCATGGATGCAACATGCAACTCATGTGCGGCTCGAGACAAAGGCTTTGTCAGAGGATCCGCTGTGTTCGCGGCACCGTCCACCTTCTTGACCTTGATCCACCCGTCATTCACAAACTGACGGATAAGATGGAATCGTCGTAGAATATGTTTGGTCTTTTGGTGAGACCTAGGCTCCTTGGACTGAGCTATGGCTCCCGTGTTGTCGCAGTAGAGATCCACTGGACCTGAGATGCTTGGAACCACCTCCAGCTCGGTCAAGAACTCCTTGATCCAAACGCCTTCTTTCGTCGCTTCACCAGCCGCTAAGTATTCCGCTTCGGTGACGGAATCGGCCGTAGTTTCTTGCTTGGAACTTTTCCAACTTACAGCACCACCATTGAGCAGGAATACATAGCCGGACTGTGACTTAGCATCATCTCGATCGGTTTGGAAACTAGCATCGGTGTAACCACTTACAACGAGCTCTTGGTCTCCACCGTAAACGAGGATGCTATCTTGTGTTCTCTTCAAATACTTGAGGATATTCTTGACTGCGGTCCAGTGTGGCAAACCAGGGTTAGCTTGGTATCGACTAGTCACACTAATCGGATGTGCCACATCGGGGCGAGTGCATAGCATGGCATACATGATTGATCCGACCACAGATGGATATTGAAACTTGTTCATGAATTTCCTATCTGCATCTTCCGTCGGACATTGAGTCTTGCTCAAGAATATGCCATGTGACATAGGCAAGTAACCCTTCTTGGAACTGGCCATTTTGTGTTTTTCCAACACCTTGCCAATATATGCATCTTGGCTCAAGCCTAACAACCTCCTAGATCTATCTCTATAGATTTTGATTCCTAGGATGTAGGCGGCTTCGCCCAAGTCTTTCATTGAGAACACTTTCTTCAATGAATCCTTGACATCATTCAATTCGGGAATATCATTCCCGATCAAGAGTATATCATCAACATAAAGAACAAGAAATACGACCACGCTCCCACTAATCCTCTTGTAAACACAAGGTTCCTTTTCGCTTTGAATGAAGTTCAACTTCTTGATCTCTTCATCAAAGCGCTTGTTCCAACTCCTCGATGCTTGCTTCAATCCATAAATGGACCTTTGAAGCTTGCAAACCTTGTTAGCATTCTTAGGATCCACAAAACATTCGGGTTGTGTCATGTACACATCCTCTTCCAAATTTTCATTTAGGAAGGCGGTTTTCACATCCATTTGCCATATCTCATAGTCATAAAATGCGGCAATTGCTAACAAGATCCGAATTGACTTGAACATGACGACGGGCGAGAAGGTTTCTTCATAGTCAATACCATGAATTTGCTTGTAACCTTTCGCAACAAGTCGTGCCTTGTAAATGGTCAAGTTGCCATCCATGTCGACTTTTCTTTTAAAGATCCACTTGTTCTCAACGGGTTTTACTCCGTTGGGAAGGTCAACTAAGGTCCAAACCTTGTTGTCATACATGGATTGCATTTCGGATTCCATGGCTTTGAGCCATTCCTTGGAGTCGGATTTCTTCATCATGTCATCAATGGTCAAAGGTTCGTCATTCGCAATGACGAGGACATCGTGCAAACCCAAGTACCTTTCGGGTGGATGACTTTCCTTTGTAGACCTTCGTAGAATTGGTGCTTGAGGTTCTTGAGGTTCTTGAACTTGTTCCACAACGGTTTGTGGAGTTGGTTCTTGATCCTCGAAACTTTGAGTTTCTTGAACATAATCGACTCGCGATATGTTCGAGTCCTCATTTGAGGGAGCATTCTCTTGAACCTCTTCCACAACGGCTTGTGGAACGGGTTCGGCTACAACCTCATTTGGAACCTCATTGGGAATAACTACATTACCTACTTGAGGCATGTCTTGTGGTGGTTCTTGAATTTCTTCAATAACCACATTACTCCCACTACTTCTTCTTGCGAGAAATTCCTTCTCCAAGAACTCGGCATGACGAGCAACAACTATCTTATTCTCGACACGGTTATAGAAGTAGTATCCCTTTGTTTCCTTAGGGTATCCTACGAAATGACACTTGTCCGATTTGGGTCCAAGCTTATCGCTCACTAGCTTTTTCACATAAGCTTCACAACCCCAAATCTTGAGAAACATCATGCTTGGTTTCTTACCAAACCAAATCTCATAAGGTGTTTTCTCAACGGACTTAGACGGAACACGGTTTAGTGTAAAAGCTGCGGTCTCTAATGCATAACCCCAAAACGATTTAGGCAAATCGGTTTGGCTCATCATCGATCGAACCATGTCTAGCAAGGTTCGATTCCTCCTTTCGGATACACCATTCCATTGTGGTGTTCCCGGCGGAGTGAGTTGTGGAACTATTCCACACTCCTTTAGATAATCACCAAACTCATGACTCAAGTACTCTCCTCCACGATCGGAACGTAAGACTTTAATCTTTCGACCAAGTTGGTTTTCAACTTCATTCTTGAACTCTTTGAACTTGTCAAAGGATTCGGACTTGTGCCGCATCAAGTAGATATACCCGTATCTACTATGATCATCGGTGAAAGTGATGAAGTATGAATAACCACCACGTGCGCAAATGCTCATAGGTCCACATACATCGGTATGTACAAGGTCCAATAAGCCACTTGCCCTCGTCCCTTTATTGGGAAAAGGCGCTTTGGTCATCTTTCCCATCAAACAAGACTCGCATGTGTCAATTGGCTCGAAAGCGAATTGATCCAAGAGACCAACGGTTTGCAATCTCTTGATGCGCTTCTCATTGATGTGACCTAAGCGGCAATGCCACATCAAAGTAGCATTCTCTTGAGAAATCTTACGTTTCCTATTGTCATTCTCAACACTCAAAACAAGTTCATTACAATCAAGCATATAAAGACCATTCGATAAATGCGCAACACAATAACGAACTTCATCACGAAACAAAGTCAAACACTTGTTCTTTATTACAACATCAAAACCATCCAAGTCCAAACATGAGATAGAGATAATGTTTCGAGTGATACATGGAACTACATAAACATCCTTGAGTTCCAACACAAAACCAGAAGGCAAAGATAATTCCACATTCCCAACGGCCATAGCGGATATGCACGTGCCGTTACCGATGCGGAGTTGAACTTCGCCTCTCTCGAGCCGCCTCCTACTCTTTAGTGCCTGCACATTTCGACAAATGTGAGCGCATGAACCAGTATCAAATATCCAGTCATTGCTTGAGGTAGCGAGAAGGGTTTCAATGACAAATATACCTGAAGTAGAAGGACGGACGGTTCCAGCCTTCTTATCAGCAAGGTACTTGGGGCAGTTCCTCTTCCAATGGCCCTTGTCACTACAATAGTAGCACACGGTATCGGAAGTGGCCGGGTTCTTCTTCTTCCTTGAACCCACGGGAGCACCCTTGGACGAGCCTTGGGGCGTCACCGGGCCTTTGCCTGTCTTGTTTCTTCGGGCTTTCTTCTTGATCTTCCTTCCCTTGTCATTCACAGCAAGAACATCCATAGACCCTTTCTCTTTCTTGAGACTCTCCTCGGTTTCCATGAGCATGTTTTGGAGATCCTCCAAACTTTTATCCATGCCATTCATACGGTAGTTCACAACGAACCCCGAGTAACTCTGAGAAAGAGAGTTGAGAATAAAGTCTTGGACAGCCTCCGGTGGGAAGGGCGTGTCAAGGCTTTCAAGCTGCCGAAACAATCCCGCCATCCTCATGACGTGTGGGCCAACTTCATGACATTCCGCCAAACGAGTGTTGGCGACGGCCTTGATAAGTTTGCCCCTTTCGGTGCGAGCTTTGGTCTTAAATGTCCTTGAGAGACGAGAGATGATTTCAAACACTCCAAGACCACTATCAATGTACTCCTTTTGGAGCTCATTGTCCATGACCGCAACAATCAAGACCGACATCTCAATGTCGTCCGCCAAGTGCTTGTCATAGTCTTGCTGCTCCTTTTCAGGAGCAGTGCTCGCAGGGGGAGCAGAAATTGGAGTGGTCAAGAGATACTCCTTCTTCTCAAACCTAAGGGCAAGCCTAAGGTTGCGGTGCCAATCCAAAAAATTGGCACCATTGAAGGCAAGTTTCTCCTTTTCAAGAAGAGAACGTAGCGTAAAAGACGAGGAAGACATCTACAACAATATCAAAATTTAAGGTCATTTAGTTTATGCTTTTGTTTTAACTTCCATAAAGTAAAACTTCCACTACATTAAATTAATGTCCCTAAATGTAATGGATTTCCAAGTCCCCTACTTTCGTTGAAATGATGATGGCGTCGGCACAACATCAAGCCAACTAATATAGGGTAGGTTCTCTTTAACCGATCATACAACTTTATGATCCTTGGTTCGCATCGCGAACTTCGTCCCAATGTCCAATCTGATTAGGATCCATTGAAAAGTAACTTCTCTCTATTTGCTCCTTGCAAATCCGATTTACACCCCGACTACAATGATGGAGTACGATGTCCGCGTCGGCGGAATGCATCAATAAACAATCAATTGTCTTGAAGGGGATAGAGAGAAGGAGGACGAATTAACTTAATCGAAATTTGGGACAAAACAATTTATGTGACTCTTGTTTGGTGGTCGTGTAAGCATACACCCATACCTACCTATGACAATTCAAGGCATTCTCAAACAATCACATAATCATATGCATCTCAAACATTGCCGTGGGTTTGTATGGCTCCCGCTTGCATTAATCTTCGTCGCATCTCCATGTAACGAGACTAATCTAATCAAGCCCTCCCACTAATTACTAAGATCCTATCTAATAATTAAGGAAAATAAATACATGTGATAAATTCCTAAAACCCCGCCTAGGCCTTAGGGGCATGCAAGCCTCACAAGTTACATCAAAATTAACCAATTAATGATCAAGGCACCTTAGGCCACTTTACAAGCAATCACATGCATTCACAATATATTACAACACACAAGGCATTGACATCTTGAGCCATATCAAACCCACATCCTCCTACAAAACAAAGTTAGCACATATACAATATACATGATTCACTTGTTCCTTAATTAATTTCATTAATTAGAATCTTTGTGCATACTTGTTGCTCAAGTTTTTCGAATGCAAAGAAGGCTCAACCTTGACAACTAATTGTTTAAGCCCTTTTAAATTAAATCCAACCATCAAAACAAAAAGGAGGGTATTTAAGGAGTCTTCTAATTAACATTTCATCACATTGATTAATTAGAAATTATTTTAACTAATTAAAATACGAAATTCGGGGCCCGAAAAAATTCAAAATAATTCGGTCTCCAAAAAATCCGAAATAAATCCAGAGAACTCCTTACAAAGATTGTGGTTACCTGTAAAAATCTCAAGGAGAGATCAATTACCATCAGGGAGAACCAAAAAAGACAAATCCTCAAATTGTGCGCGAAGCACCGTTAGAGAAAATTCTGTTATGGGTCTCAACCTTTTGATCTGTATGATCATCCCCTTGATATTTTTCCAGCAAACAATTTACATAGAAAAATACTACATACAATAGGCTATCAGTCCATGAAAAGAAAAACCACAAGTTATATTCAAGATCAACGAGATAACAAGCATTTAAGCAAGGTATCCTGTTCTGGAACTGACCGTCGACCAAAAAGGTTTCACTCGGTTGAGGTATCAAATCTCAATGAAAATCTATGAAATTAATTTTCACAGATTCCAGACTTAAAGGAGAACATTTCCATTTAAACACTTTTCCATAAAAGATTCTCAATAAGTACAGTTTTTCAAAACAATCGGTTTGTTTGAAAAAACAGATCTGACAACTTCATCACTTTTCATCCTTGAACGCCCACATAAGATCCGAAATATGCAACAAAATTTACACATCCGGAAAGAGCATCAAGTTTAGATTAATCCTATCTAAAAGATACAGGTACTTTGTATACAAACTTATTTGTTACCAACCACAACAACAGAACTGTGCAGCAGAATAACAGATCTGCGCACTGTTACCGTTTAAATCACTAAAAATTCATTTTTCATCGAATTTCAATGATTCCAGTGGGAAAACGACCACAACTCAAAGATCTACAACCTCCAATAAGAAGGAAAAAATTTCAGAGAGCTTTACATCACGAAAAACAAGCAACAAGACAGAAAACAACCTTTCCAGGGCCAGCAAGCATGCACATCACTAATTAACTTAATTAATTACGAATTTCTCAATTAATTAAGTGTGAAAAACCTTAAGCACGACCATAGCTCTGATACCACTGTTAGGAAATCCTCATATTTTAATTTTAGACTAATTACAACTAATTAATCCCATTAAGAACAAGCAAATCACAAGATCTAGTGCAAGGCATTCACACACAAGAGAGAAAGGGTGTAGGAGGATTGTACCTCTCACAAATCGTCCTTGTGAGGTTTTTCCAAGGCGTGGGAGTCGATGGCGTGCTCTCCACTCCTCCTATGTCGCCGGCCGGCCGCCTCGAGTCCACCAAGAGATTAACCAAGCTCTAGAAGATTCGTGCTAGCGATTCAAAGAGAGCAAAGCTAATCCTAAGATTTTCCCTCTTCCAAAGCAATTAACTAGTTAATTATTTGAGGGAAAATCGTTCAACACATGAACTTTGAGAGGTGGAGATGAGAGAAAATGGAGGAAGAAATTCTGAAATTTCTTCTTCCTTTGGGTGGATTTCGGCCAAGAGAGAGAGAAGGGAAGAGAGCAAATGACGGCTAGGGTTTTCTCCCAAGAGATACCCCTATTTATAGTGCTCCAACTCTAGGTCTCTCATCCAACAAATCTTGGACAGCTTTGCCCCTCTCCTTGCCGAAATTAGGTGGGAGGATTATGGGCTCCAAAGCCCATTAATCCATCTCACATGTTGCTCCTTTCATACACCTCAATTCGGGCCTTTAAATAACCATTTAATTTAGAAGCCCAATTAGTTCAATTAATTAAATGTGTTGCACATGATTAAATATTAACATATTAATAATTAATCTAGGATTAGCAAAATACACTAATTTATTTCTATATGATCAATTTGATTTAATTAATTATAACGGTTCATAACGGTATATAATTAATTAATCAACACATCATATTTTCGCAATTCTCACTGTTGCGAATAAATAAATAATGCACTGTTTGGTTAAAACTCTATTTTGTGTGACCCTTTGAGGATTTATGCTATGTTAGCCATGGAATTAAATCACTTATTTAATTCCAATAATCATAAGCGGTATCTAGCAACACGTTATGATTCCTAATTCGCATAAATAATGTACTGCTACAATATGTCAATCCTGCATAAGAAATATTAGTATTTCCTTGTCTGATTCTTATGTCACATGATATCCTTGTATAATCCAAGATAGGAATGTGTCACTCTTGCAGATTATACATTTCTTGATATAGAGATGATTGTACAAGTTGCTAGCAAACAATCCATCTCCATCAAAGGGCCCAAACAGATATCATCGCTCACTAGGTAAACTAATGAGGGACATACGATTTTCTTGATGAACAACTTTTCCCCGCACAATTCAAGAGAACATAAATAAAGTCCGTATAGCAGCCTTTATCAGGAATCAGCGTTAGACGATATTTATTGAACCTATCCTCATGTGGAAAAGCTGAGCATCTCAAACTTAGAATCAACAACATATGAAATAAACAATGACACATAACACAATCCATATGTTTATTTCATTTGGGTCAAGTCCTGTACTATGTTCTACAACATATACATATGCAATTAAGTTGGTAACTCCTTACCCATGATTTGTAGAACTTAATCATCGCTTAACTTGCATACTAATCTTATCTGATAATTAATGCTCCTTGTTAATTATCAAGATTATGGACATCTTTAGATTTATTATTGTCATTTATGAACAAATGAATAATAGAGATCTACAATTCAGATCCTCAACCTGAATGATCTATTAATAAATAAATCAAGGAACAAATGATAAAATATCATCAATAACATAAACCATAGAAGTAGCCATAATGATTGGCTTCTAGGACATAACTCCAACAGTGGTCTAATTAATCTCATTAGGTTAGGTTGTGATTAAACCAGTTTCTAGTCCAACAAGCGACAGCTGAGGTTTAGTAAGTCTAGGTTTAGCCAACAAACCCTGGCTCAAGTCGTAAAATACCAAAGTCAACCAAGTTAGAACACCTTTACTCTCTGTTCGGATCGAGTAAGGTCTTTGCTCGGACCGAGCAGAGAGTAATTGCTTAGAGCTTTGCTAATTGATTCATCAAAAGTGATAGATTAGTGGTTCTAAGTCCAAACTGAAGTGAAACCCGAATCCTAAGACGCCCTTAATATTGTTAAAAATCCCAAAACCTTTACATTGTTTTCTAGATTGCATTATATTATTTTAGATAATTAAAATATCCAAAAATATTTATTTTATTGCATCTCTAGATTTCTCTTAATCCAAAATTCAACCAAAAATCATTTGTCTAGATTTTGAGAACAAATAAGTCTGGTATTCATAATCCGTCCCTTGGGTTCGACCCTAAAACTTTACCGATAACGACTAGTGAGGTTAAGTCTTAGGTACAAATTTATTTGATATCTAGGTTTTAAGCCTTCATCAATGAGCCATGTCTAAAAGAGTACTCAGTGTAGGAATGCTAAGATACAAAGAAAGAATTTGTGTGGGAGCCACCAATGGTTGGAGAGTCAAATTAGTTAAGGAGATACATGCAACAAGTGTGGGTGGACACTCGGGTGTATTGGGAACTTATGAAAGAGTTAAAAAACTATTTCACTTGCCCAACTTGAAGGAAATAGTGAAGGAGGTGGTCAAATATTGTGAAGTCTGTCAGCTTAACAAAGGGGAGCATGTACCAGAACCTAGCTTATTACAACCACTATCCATACCTGAAGGTTCATGGCAAAGTGTGAATATGGATTTCATAGGATGATTACCAAAATTTGAGGGCAAAACAGTCATTCTGGTAGTAGTTGACAGGTTTACTAAATATGCTCACTTCATCTCTCTTTCTAATTCTTGCAGTAACAAAGATGTAACACAATTGTTTATGCAAAATGTCTACAAACTTCATGGGTTGCCACTGACCATCATAACAGACAAAGATCCTATATTTAGAAGTAAATTTTGGAAGTCCGTAATGGAAAAGCTAAAAGTCCAGCTAAAGTATAGCACTGCATATCATCCTTAGATAGATGGCCAAACAGAAAGGGTTAATCAATGTGTTGAAATTTTTTTGAGGTGTATGGTGTTTGAAACGCAAAGTAAATGGAATCAGTGGCTCTATCTTGCTGAGCATTGGTACAAAACAAGTTTCACTCATCATTGCAATGCACCCCATTTCAAGCACTGTATGAGTATGTACCCAAAGAGTTACCAGGAATAGTTCATAATAGTAATTATGGGCTCAACACGTAGACAGTAGAACAAAGGAGGCAGCAAATAATTTTGATTGTAAAAAACAATTTAGAAAAGGCACAACTAAGGATGAAGAAATATGCTGACTTGAAAAAAGAGTCAAAGACAATTTAAGATTGGTGATTTGGTATATTTGAAGGTGCAACCAAACAGACAAGTCTCAATTGCAGGGCATAATCAGACTTAAAAATGGCAAAACAACAGTTTTTAAAAATGGGAAATGAGTATATCTATAATATTAATGGCTAATTTCTATGAATCTCCAATCATTCCTTGGAATAATTTTGGAGTGTCCACTTGTGTCAAGATGTCGCACTCTAGCGCATAGAGAGACAATAACAGAATTTGTGTTCATCCTTTTTTCTTACAAAGAAAATTCACTAGGAAAAGGAGAACGGAGCAGCGAAAAAACATGGACAAATAATTGTGGGTCTGATGATAGTTGACTTGGGCCCGAGATAACAACTTATCAAATAATAACGTGCTGAATTGATAGATACTCGCTGCTAGAAGAAGAATACGACCAGAGGAGGCCGCTATAATAACTTCATAAACCTGTGGCTGATATGAGAAAAAAATGGAGGTGCGATAACAACTCGGAAATTGTGGTTTCTAGGAGATATGGGATTTATCCAAAAAAAAAAAAAAAAAAAAGTAGGAGATATGGGAGGTGCGATCAGTGCCGGAGCTACGTGGAACTAATGGTGACCCCTATTTATTTATAAAAAAATATCACTATACATATCAAGTCATACTTACTAAATATTTTTTTTATTATATATATCCAATATTTGAACTCCACATATTTTCAAAAAGGCAAAATCGAATATAAACTCCTGTAATTTTCCCTGTTTGGTAATAAACTCATGTAATCTTCAAAATCAGATATAAACAACTCTAATTCTATTTTATTTGAAAATAAACCTTTTTTAACATTTTTCATCATTAATTAAGTAAAAATAATCTAAATTTTATTGTTACTAGAGGGGCGTATCGAGCTTTGCTCGATGTAGATATCTATAATAAGAATATTTTTATTATGTTTCTATAGTTTAATTATGTTCATTTTTTAATATATGGTTAAGATATATTAATTATGTTCATTTTTAATTAAATATATAGCACATATAAATTTGACCGTTTCATATATATACTAGCAGCAGTGCCCACCCAATGTATGAGTGGACTTTAATATTTACATAGAAGCAAATCAGCTCCAATTCACATGAAAAAAATTCTATATGTTCCAATAGCAAATTGATAAATGCAACAAATACAGATAGTCATAAAAAGCTTCATTAGCTTTAAAAGGAAAAATTGGGCCATGATACAATTAAATAAGCGAGCATCCAGTCAAAATTTCAGAAGTTTGATAACATTGAATAAATACATCAAAATTTTACAAGTCAACATTATACATAATCATAATAACAACAAAAAGAAATTAAATTATTCAAATTTTACTACCAGTATCCCCCTCAAATTCTATAATCACACAATCAGTTCCATACTTCAATTATAAATTCTATAATCCTTCCAATTTCATATTTCTCTCCCGACGTACTCCATCATATTGTTTCTCTGTACAAAAGTATTGCAAATTAATGTTAAATAAGTTAATCAATTTTTGTCACTTATTTTGCTAGTTATTACACGAATTCGACAGTACATTGCCATATTTTGCAATATGCCAAATTAACTTAAGTAAAGTTGGGCTTAAACATATACTGTTATTTTGCACAGTTCAAAGTTGTTGTTTAACTAAATCTAAACTTTATAATTATAGTCGAATGAAACCTTCCTGTTTCCAATGTATGCTAAAGCTTGTCTGAGCAATGTAATGATGAATGGCGCGACAGTAGAAATATAAAAATGTTACTAAATGCAAATATTTGAACAAAAAATTATAAAGATATTTAGAATAACCAAAATCATTCCTCTAAATCTCTATGTAATCTCTTCACTTTGGTTAAGATCCACAATCCTCAATCCTGTGTTCATAACCAGCAGCAGTTTGGGGCATGTCAATAGTAACTGTTAGTAACTACCTCAAAGATTTAGAAATGACACATGTAACCCTGGAAAATGCAATTTAGGCCTCATTCATGCATCTGACTGCCCCTAGCAACCCCAAAATCTAAATCCAGATTTCCGTTTTTGAAAAGCAATTAACAGTAGATGGGAAATGTCAGATCTAATTAAGGGTCAAAACATCAAATCAAATCCAAGATCCAAATTCAGATTTTTCATTTTTGCTAATTTTGTCTGTACAAATCAAACCAACCGACAGTGATGTATAAACTTGAGAAAATATGTCAAATTTGAGGAATATACTTGAGAGAAAAAAAATGTACTTTGAGAATATATTTCAAGTATGTTTGAGGGAAAAATCTAAACCATTTTTTATCCTATTTTGCTGACAGTAAGGTAGTAACACTGATTATGTCATGAAAAAACAATCAAAAGAAACAACATGCATAAATAAGGACCTCATAATTTGCAAAGCAATATTCTAAATAGAGTGAAAATAGAGTGGGTACCAGTAAAGTAGGGAAGGAAAGCCTGCAAAGCTTCTCAACCTTTATCTATTTGAACCAAATGAAAATAATTAAATTAGAGAAATATCATGCCCAGATGTTTTTTTATGATGAAAAGCACTTAACATATGCCATATGACAGAATATCATGACATTAAATAACTTGTATTAAGGGTTAAACCCAATCTTATCCTAAAAACAAAAAAAATTACGCTAATCTTATTTTTCAATGTGTCAGTTTTTTGAAAGCCAGTGAGGGCCGACAATTTTTTTTTATTTTTAATTCTGTCAAATAAACCCAGTAAATCCTAAATTATGCACTAAATCTTGGAACTAAATTTAACTACCAACTTTAACCTGAAAATAAACTCAAACCCAATTTTTGCCCAATTATTGAAATTCAAAAATTCAACCGATGGCAACCGCAAGCAGTCTTGGCTTCTCCTTCACCTCCTCCATTTGGGCTGCAATTTTTTGTTTAAATAGGACAGCAACGAAATTGGAGAGGGACAATTTCAAATAAAAAAGAATAATTGCAACAGAGGCACACTCGAGACTAAGAGATATTAATTACCACAAAAACAAATTTCAGATTTTTAAGAACTGATTTGCATGCACCAGCTGTTCTACAATTTCTCCATATGAGAGGTTATTCTTAAAACCCATAGTCCCTGTGGCACAGAATCTGCAACCCATCTTGCAACGTACCTGATAGTATTGTAAAATGGATTATTTTACATAAGGCGCGCACCGGTATTCAATTTTACTTTGATTTTGCCTAAGGTTCCATTGCTTCAAATTGTAATGCATAGATTACCACCAAGTTAACAAGGGGAAGGGAAGAAATTAATCTATGTCAATAAGACATATTAGTTCTTTTCAGGCCAAACTACAGACAATTGATGCCTCCCCTTATTTAAATATGTAAAGAGAAACTTGTTCATTATTATTGAGGGATAGAGGCCTTCATCCTCCATATTCAGTTTACTCTACAACTAAAATTAACCAGCATTTGCATACAAAATATGTATTGCTAAATCATCAACGTAGTATTTTTTTTATAAAGGAACCATGGTAAAATGGTACACTCACAGATCACCGCAAGATACTTTTTATACTTTCGAAAAATCGGAATCGGAATCGGACTCGGACAATTGGCCCAAGGAGTTGAATCGGGTGAATCAGAAAAAATCCGATCAATCGGATCGGAAATTCGGATTTGAAAAAAAAAATCATTTTAATGTCTTTAAAAATAGTAGAAAAATAAGAAAAAAAATAGGGAAAAATATGTTTTTGTAAAAATTAGTTCAAAGGTCAAATTTTGAAGCATAAATCAACTGAAATATCAAAATAATACAATTATGAAATCGTGCTGTTATAAATAATAATATAAAAATATAATAGTTGAAATTTATTTTGATTAAAAAATGGACTTCACTAATGGAATGAAAATAAAATAATGCTAAATATTATAGTAATGTTTATTAGTGTATTCGACTGACATCAATCATAAAAAATCATCAAAAATAAAAAAAAAAAACTAATTTATATGTAGGGGCATTATCTGCAGTGCCTTTATTGGATTTTTTTGGCAATTTGCATATCCTTTTATGCAACAGCTTTCTTTTCATATGTAGGGGCATTATCTACAATGCCTTTATTGCATTTTTTTTTTTTTTGGCAATTTGCATATCTTTTTATGTAACAGCTGTATTTTCATATGTAGGGCATTATCTACAGTTCCTTTATTGAATTTTTTTTGGCAATTTGCATATCCTTTTATGCAACAGCTGAATTGTAATAATCGTTTCAACATGCAACACCACAATCTGTACGAAATCTTCTATACAAAAAAAAAAAAGAAAAAAATATAGCCCCATTTGCAAACTTTTTCAGATCGTTCGTGGCGGAAGCCCATCTTATTCTAGGTAACAAGACTCATATAACTATATTTAATATGCAACAAGAAAAGTTGTAAACATGCATAGATTCAAGTAAAATATGAAGAGGAGAGCAGCCACGTGGGACTGTGGGAGGGTGGGACCGTGGGGGTCTGGGGGAGGGCCGGAGGGATTGAACTTTTTCACTTAAGTCCCCCAAATTTTTGTTGTAGACCCTCTTCTTTGTTTTATTTGATAATCAATAATTTCTGGAAATTATAGTTCGTTTGTTTAATTGTTTGTATAATCATTTTCCTTGAAATTTTATCGACATTCCTAAAAAATTATAAGAAATACATTAATATTTTTTTCTATATATATTTTCCAATTTTAGTTTATTATGTTGATGTTATTTATTTATATTTCGGGACCCAAAATAATTTATTACATTAATATCAATTTTTTTGTACTTTTGTTTAGTTGTTTACAAGTCATCTTCAAATTAATTTTTTGATGAGATTTTTATAAATATTCTACAAGAATCCATTACATTATTTTTGTTATTTAAAATTTCTAATTTTTATTATAATTTTTTTAATTGCTTTTATTTTTTGAATATTATTGAGATAGAGAGTACTTTAATTAGAATAAAATACAAATCATGTGACATAATTTTTCTATTTTGATTTTTTAATTTTTTAATTTTGCTTTAGTTTAATTCGCTTACAAGTTCCTTACCACTTTTCTTCTCTATTTGTTTTTTACATCAAATATGATAGCACTCTATGCTTTTCCCTGCTAAATTTCAATGATCATTATTTTCTTAATATAAAAAAGAAAAAAATACAATTCATCGCGCAAAGCGCAAAAAAATGGCTAGTTCTTATTATTTTAGCTTGCTGAGTGATAACCACAGGTTCATATGAACCAGGAACTAAAAAGTATTTTTAGACCATATTAAGAACGCTCCTCCTGTGCACCATGTCCAGTAAAAAAATTACTCGGATTTTTATCGTCTCCTTTCTCCTTCATCCCAATTCCTCTTCAGCTGAGCATACATAGTTCGATTCGAACCAAAAGGACTGATTGATCTCAAAATTAAGAAACAAAATATAGATCGACAGTCTTTCTCTGCGTCACCGATGCGTCACCAGTCTTCTATCTCTGCGGCGGCACCACCATGAAAAAAAACCCTATGCACGATTCCGCTTCAAACCCATGGAGATCGGTTCGGCCTCCGCCGATTGCGATCCGATTCGGCCGATTTTTTGAACCATAAAATGGCACACTCACAGATCACCACAAGATACAGAAACAATTTTTTCACCCGTCTTTAAGCATATCTTGTCTATTTCCCAATCTGAAAGCCTTGAATAAAATTTCCTATCATAACCATGCGTTCATTTTGCACATATATTATATATATGCAAGATATTTTACAATTTGCTTACAAAATAAGAAAGGATAAAGAACCAAAGGAAAAGCTGTAGGGGAGGCAGCTTTGAAGAAGAAGGACGTTGCAGGACCTCACTGACAAGTCTGCTCCAATCTGGGTTCCCTTTCTCAGCTTCGGCAAGAGTCCTCTCAAATTCAATATCAAAATTGTAAGTACTTCGAGGGACATCTGACATTTTGGCCACAAATCGGGGCTACAAAATAAAACCTAAAGTACGAAAAAAGATTATCAGTTTAATCAAGGCCGCTGAATTTTACTAACATGAAATATGCACTTGACCGATACAACTTTTTTTTTAAAAAAAAAATTATGAATATAGATCATCGGATCGTGGATTAACCACTCATTATCTTACAAAATTAAAATAAAAACACAACAGTCATTAAAGTTCCTGAATGAATGCTGGTGCAAAACACCAAAAGACTTTCCATAGTGCTCATTAACAGGCCAGAGTAACCTCGAAGGCGCCGATAAAGGGAGTTGGAGCCTCGCCACCCCTCCTTTCTTGCATTCATGCACTTCCCTTCTCTGACAATTGCCAAACAGGATTTGTGTTCATCCTTTTTTCTTACAAAGAAAATTTACAAGGAAAAGGAGAACAGAGCAGCGAAAAAAACATGGACAAATACTTGTGGGTCTGATGATAGTTGAGTTGGGCCCGCGATAACTTATCAAATAATAATGTATCGACTTGATAGATACAGCACGTGACTGGATAGAAACGCGCAAACTGTAGCTGACAGGAGAAGGAAATGGAGGTGCGATAACAACTCGCGAACTGTAGGTTCTAGTAGGAGATATGGGTAGGGGTGTCAAACGTCCAAAACGGAATGGAACTGGTATGTTCCGTTTTCGTTCCGTTTCTGGTAACGAAACTGTCTCTCTATTTCGTTTCCGTTCCGTTTCGTAAAACGGAACAGTTTTTCGTTTCGTTTCCGTTCCGTTCTTCAATTTCCGTTGATTTCAGCCATTTTTCATTGATTTCAAACCAGTTTTCCGTTCCGTTTTTAGAAACGGAACAGTTTTCCTTTTCGTTTCCGTTCCGTTTTCAGAAACGAAACTGTTTTTCCTTCTGTTTTCGTTCCATTCCGGACGGAACGGAACGGAAACGTCTGAAACGGCAGAAAACTGACAGCCCTAGATATGGGAGGTGCGATCAGTGGCGGAACTACGTGGAACTACTATTCTACTAATGGGGTCAAATGACCCCATTTATTTATAAAAATATATCAGTATACTGTATACATATAAAGTTATACTTAGTAAGTAATTTTTTTATTATATATATCAAATATTTGAACTCCATATATTTTCATAAACTATTCCACTGAGGAACCTCATATGTAATCCGATCAATTTTTCTTGTTTGAATGATATTTTAATTAAATAGAAGATATAAATTTGACCGTTTCATATAATAGCACCAGTCCCCACCTAATCTATTGGCGGACTTTAATATTTGCATAGAAGCACATCAGAGTAGCGGACTTAAATATTTGCATAGAAGCAAATCAGCTCCAATTCGCATGAGAAAATTATATATTTTTAAATAGCAAACAGTAGATGGGAACTGTCAGATCTAAGGGACAAAATATCAAATCAAAGCCAAGATATACTCAGATTTTTGCAAATTTTGCCTGTACAAATCAAACCAACCGACAGTGATGTATAAACTTGAGAAAATATTTCAAATTTGAGGAATATACTTGAGGGAAAAAAAATTACTCTGAGAATATATTTCAAGTATGTTTGTGAGAATTCACAAAGTCCATTGTTATCCTATTTTGCGAACAGTAAGGTAATAACACTGATTATGTCATGAAAAAACAATCAAAAGAAACAACATGCATAAATAAGGAACTCATAATTATTTACAAAGAAATATCCTAAATAGAGTGAAGGTAAAATTAACCGGCATTTGCATACAAAATATGTATTGCTAAATCATGAAGGTAGTACATTATAAAAGGAACCATGGTAAAATGGTACACTCACATGTCACCTCAAGATACTTTTTATACTTTCGAAAAATCGGATTTAGAATCGGACTTGGACAATTGGCCCTAGGAGTCGAATCGGGTGAATCGGAAAAAATCGGATCAATCGTATCAGAAACTCGGATTTAAAAAAAAAAACATTTTCAATGTCTTTAAAAATAGGATAAAAATAAGGAAAAATAAGGGAAAAAATATTTTTGTAAAAAATTAGTTCAAAAGGTCAAATATTGAAGCATAAATCAACTAAAATATCAAAATAATACAATTATCAAAGCGTCATGTTATAAATGATAATATAAAAATATAATAGTTGAAATGTATTTTGATTAAAAAATGGACTTCACTAATGCAATGAAAATAAAATAATGCTGAATAATATAGTAATGTTTATTAGTGTATTTGACTGACATCAAAAATAAAAAAATACTTCATATGTATGGACATTATATACAGTGCCTTTATTGGAATTTGTTTTTTGGCAATTTTTATATCTTTTATGCAACAACTGTATTTTCATATGTAGGGGCATTATCTGCAATGCCTTTGTTGGATTTTTTTTTTTTTTTGGCAATTTGCATATCCTTTTATGAAACTGCTGTATTTTCATATGTAGGGCATTATCTACAGTGCCTTTATTGGATTTTTTTTGGCAATTTGAATATCCTGTTATTATAATTTCTTGAATTGCTTTTATTTTTTGAATATTATTGAGATAGAAGGTATTTCAATGGTCATAGCGGAGACACTTGTGTCATTACCAACGCGGAGTTGCACTTCACCCTTCCCAAGCCTCCTCCTATTGTTTCATGCCGGCATATTTCGACAAATGTGAGTACACGAACCAGTATCTAATATCTATTCAGTGTTCGAGATAGCGAGATTGATTTCTATGACAAATATACTTGAGTTAGAAGGAAGGACATTTTCCACTTTTCTGTCTGCAAGGTACTTGGGACAATTCCTCTTCTAGTGGTCCTTGCCCACTACAATAATAGCACTCAGTGTCAGAGGTGGCGGGGTTCTTTTTCTTCTTGGAACCCTCGAGAGCTCCCTTGGCGGGAGCCTAGAGCGTCACCTTGCCTTTGCCGTTCTTTGTTCTACGGATTTTCTTCTTGCTCTTCTTGCTCTTGTCACTCACCGCAAGAACATCTCTTGACCCTTTCTCTCCCTTGAGATTCTCCTCAGTTTCGACAAGCATGTTCTGGAGCTCGTCCATACTCTTGTCCATGGCATGCATGCACAGTAGTTCACTATGAACCCCGTGAATCTGGTATTGGTGATGGCCTTGATCATTTTACCCCTTTCAGTTCAGGTCTTATCTTGGAACATGTTCTTGAGACGAGTAATCATGTCAAACACACTAAGACCACTATCCATGAACTTCTTTTAGAGTTCAGATTCCATGACATTGATAATCAATGTGGAGACCTCCATATCATCCACGATCTGCGTGTAGTAGGAATCCTTATCCTTCCGGGGAGCATTATTGGCGGGATCCGTAGGGATAGGAGTGGTCAAGAGATACTTCTTATCAAACAGAAGGGCAAGCCTAAGGTTGCGGTGCCAATCGAGAAAATTGACACCGTTGACGGCGAGTTTCTCTTTCTCAAGGAGAGAACGTAGCGAGAAAGATGATTGAGAAGACATCTACAACAATATCAATTTAAGGTCTATTACTTTATGTAAAGTTTTATTTTTATTATACTAATAAAACAATACTTTCACTACATATATTAAATCCATTATGTAATGGATTTCGAAGACCTCCACTTTCGTTGAGATTGCCCTATGAAGCCACGTCACCCAAACCAACTAGATGGGATAGGTTCTCTGATACCAATTGAAGGAACTAATTCCTAGTTCTTACTTTAATTTTCAATCATAAATCACATTTAATACTAATTAACCACAAGCAACACCCATAATCATGACAATTTAGCACAAGTATAGAGAAAAAGAATTCTACGTCTCTTTATATGGTAACAAAGAGGCTTGACCAAACTCTTTTGAAGTCGATGACACGCTCTCCAACACCTTCTCCTTCTTGCTCTTGAGTCCACTAATAGAATTAACCAAATCCTAAAGGTTTGTGCTAGGAAACCACAAGATGAAGCTAATCCTAGTTCTTTTTTCTTCCAATTAACAAATTAACTAGCAGAAACTAATGCTCAACACATGACCTCCTACAATAAGCAATGCCAAGGAGGAAGAGAGGGATGGGAGACTAGAGTTAGGTTTTGAAAAATAAGTGGTCCTTATATAGCCACAAACCCTACGTAATCCATTACAAATTAGTAGACAAATTTGCCCCTCCAAACCAGGCCTAATTATGGGCTCAAATGGCCCACTTCATCTTATATTTATTATCCCTTAAGCACATTAAGTTGATTATTTAATGGGCCAATACAATTTCTTCTATTTGGGGCTTAATTAGGCTAATTAAATTAAAGCCCAATTAATCAACTTATTATATCTTGTATTTTCCAATGAAAATAAATCATATAATGCACTGTTCGATTAAAGCTTTATTTGTGTGACCCTTAAGGATTTATGTCATGTTAGCCATGGAAATTAAATCGGTATTTAAATTTCAAAAATCATAAGTAGTATCTAGTAGCACGTTATTGATGTCTCTTTTTATACAGGTATTGATGAAGAATGAAGGGAAAACAGACTTAAAGAAGCTCTCAGTGCCTGCCTTCAGGCCAGACGACTCATTCCTGGCACTAAGGACACGATCCAGTCCGTCATGTGGGCCACACGTCACCTTAGACACGCTTAGTCCGAACTAAGCTCTGCACCGGACTTAGCACATTCTCGCCCTCTCCAAGTTCACTTCGGATCGAACTCACGCTTGTTTGGGTCGAACTCAGACCACTCCAGCTCTTCCTCTCACTCCAGGTCGAACTGACCTCTAGCTGGCCTCAAAGAGATATTTATGGCATGGTTTTCTGTATTGGAAAGAGGATTTCTGGCGAGATTTGATGCTTTGGACGCCCTAGCTTGCTCCCCAAGCATGAGAAGCTTTTATATAAGGTCTCCTCTGCCCTGGCGGCAGATCCTCTTGGCTCTTAGACGATTTTTCCTTAGACAGATCGACATTCTCATAGTTCCCTCTAGTTCTTCAGCGATACCTGTGATTTCTCCACTGTTTCGAAGCGACGGCAGCGAGCAGCACAAGATCTCACGTTCTCCACCTTTCCACTGCCTTGGAAGATAGAGTATTGGCTTTCAAAGGAGAAGACATATATGATAGCTGAATCTGAATGTAGAATGAAAAGAGAATTATCAGATTGAGCTGAAACAAAGTGATGAGAGAGAAGAAACTCTTTCAGCTTTGAAAACCAAGCTCTAGGAGCTTGCTTAAGCCCATATATATGCCTTCTTCAATATGCAAACATGATGAGGAAAATTTGGATCTGAAAACCCAGGAGGCTGCTGCATGTAAACTGTTTCCTCTAAGTCACCATGAAGGAAAGCATTGTTTACATCTAGTTGGTGGCAAGGCCAATGTTTGGACAAGGCAATAGTAAGTACAGTCCTGATTGTGGTTGGTTTTACAACTGGACTGAATGTTTCACCATAATCAATCCCCTCTTCTTGTGTATAGCCTTTGGCAACAAGCCTTGCTTTGTGTCTTTCAACAGTTCCATCAGCCTTGAGTTTGAGTTTAAAACCCATTTTGCACCTATAACATGTGTGTTTGCTGGTGGGGCCACTAATTCCCAAGTAGAGTTTTGTGCCAGAGCTGACAATTCAGCTGCCATTGCATTGCGCCAGCATGTGGTTTTGAGTGCTTGTGTATAGCAAGTTGGCTCCAGAGATTGACTAGTAGCTGAGTTAGTAAGCATATGAATTTGATAACTGGAGAATTTCCTTGGCTTTAATGAATTTGTTTTAGACATAGTCATCATGGAGTGACTAGGGGCATTTTGGCCATTGTCAGACTAATGTATAGGAGCCACATTAACTGGAGAAGAAGTGTCAGGTGATGTAGTGGGATTCAGGGATGTAATAGGTGATGTAGAGGCTTGTGCAGCAGTAGAGGAGGAAGTATTGGCTATGAGAGGTGAATTGATTGACTGTGTTGGCAGTACAGTCAAAGTACTGGGAACACTATCAGTGTTTGATGAGGAAGGATGATGAATTGAATTCAGAAAATGGAAGGTATTGTCATCAAACTGAACATGCCTTGAGATATAAGACCTGTTTGTAGGTAGATGGAGGCAGTGATAACCTTTGTATGTGGTGGAGTAACCAAGGAACACACATTGTTCTAATCTTGCCTCCAATTTGTGCTTGTTGTAAGGTCTCAATAGTGGATAGCAAGCACAGCCAAGAATATGAAGAAAATTATAATCTGGCACTTGGTTGAAAACTTTCTGAAATGGGGACAAAATGCATTCTGTAGTTGGAGGCAATCTATTTATTACAAACACAACACTTTCAAAAATTAAATCCCAATAAGCCAAGGGAATGCCTGCATGGAACATGTTTGCCAATCCCAATTCTACAACGTGTCAGTGTTTCCTTTCAGCTAAGCCATTTTACTCTGGTGTGTGAGGGCAAGATAGCTGAAAGGTAATCTCAGGATACTGATTGACAAGTGGCTTAAATTCAGTGCCCCCATCACACTGAAATATATTAATTTTTGTAGACAGCAGATTCTCTACTTTGGCTTTGAATTTGGCAAAAATTGCAGAAACATAAGACTTGCAAGAACAAGAGTAAAACCAACTGAATTTTGTATACTCATCAGTAAAATGTACATAATATCTATGCCCTCTATGAGAAGCTACAGGAGCTGGGCCCCACAAATCAGAATGCACCACTGCTAGAGGTTTAGTAGCTTTATTTGCTGAAGGTAAAAATGGCATCTTATGTGCCTTAGCCCTATTACAACTAGAACAGAAAGAAGGAGCAGAATTCTGCTTTATTTTGACTAGAGAAGCTCTCTTTAATTTGTCTAAAGTAGAGAAGAAACCGTGTGCCAATTTGTAGTGCCACACATCAAAACACTATTGAGTAGCTTGTAATGCTTGATAATTCTTGAGAGGTTGAACAAGTTGATAGAGACCATTACTCAAAATTCCATGCAGCGGGACAGTTTTGGTTGCTTGATCCTTGATAAAACAAGAGTGTGATGAGAATTCAACTATAACATTATTGTCCAGTGCCAATTGTGACACACTCAACAGGTTTTTGGTAACAGAGGGTACATGAACAACATTGGTCAATCTCAGTGGTTGTTTACCAGAACCAGTAAAAAGAAAAGCAATGCCTTTATGAGCAATAGTTAAACATGTGCCATTGCCGATGTGCACTGCATCTGGCCCTGCATAAGGCTGTGAAGAGGTGAGATTGTTGATATCAGAGGTAACATGTGTAGTTGCCCCTGAATCAATGTACCAAGCTGGTGAAGATGTAGTGGCTGGTTCTGCTAGTAGAGCCTGAGCTGATGGAGCTACGACAGGTGGCCCTGTGTACCTGATGTCAAACCGATGATAGCACTCCAGCACCTCATGGCCCCACTTTGTACAGATCTGGCACTTAGTATTCTGTGCATCTGAGACAATTGCTTGATTGGTGCCAGTCTGTCTTCCTCTACCACGGCCACGAAAACCACCTCTTCCTCTATTGTTGTTACCACGACCAAGATTGGAGACATACAACGCTTGATTTCCCTGATTTGCACTTGATTCATCAGTCACTGTGGTCAGATTTACAGCAGAAGAGGAAGTTGTTCTGAGATTTGTCAGCATTCTTGCTTCATGTGCCAGTAGGAGATTGATGAGCTCAATCAGCGATGGAGATGTCTCTCTCATCGACAATGCTGTCACAAAGTGTTCATAATCAGTGCCCAAACCACGAAGCGTATAAGCTACAAGATCTTGATCTGATACTTCTGAGCCAATGCTTCTGAGACGATCAGCTAATGCTTGCACTTGTTGCAAGAATTGAGCACAGGAAGAACCCCCTTTCTGTACAGTTTGCAGCTGAAGCTTAAGATCGAGCATCTTTGCCATTGATTGAGATGTGTGCATCTGAGTTATGCACTTCCATAGCTCAGCAGAGGTGGCGCAATTGGTGACTTGAGTGAGAGTAGAAGATGAGATCGAGCTGAATAACCACGCCAGAATAAGCTGATCTTGCTGCCTCCACATCTCAAATTCTTGATTCACCACTTGATTTCCATCTGAATCAGCAATCGTTTTAGCTGGAGGAAGCTTCGATCCATCAATGAAACCCTCGAGACCATGACCACGCAACACTGGCAAGATTTGTGACTTCCAAAGAAGGAAGTTTTCTTGATCAAGAACAGTTCTGATCTGATGAACGACTTGGGTCGGAGGTAGCGATCGAGTCGTTGTCGCAAGGAGAGCAGCGCCAGTGGCATCTACCATTGCTGTTCTTGAAAGCTTTCTTGGATCAAAGCTTTAGCTTGAGATGCGCTCTGATACTATGTAGAAAGATATAATAAAGAAGGAAAATGATTTCTATTGATTTTTCCTTAAATGTTTCATACAGACTAATCTATTTATGTAGAGGTTATAGCTCTCTTTATTACACGTGGACCTTGTGATCCCTTCTTTACTAATCTAACAAAATTAGTTACAAGTGTTAACAGCTCCAATTCAAACGCCACTAGAGACATCCAGTGACTCAGTTCCAGTTCTTCTACAGATGAAAATGAAAATAGAAAGGGGTCATAAATTTAGAAACAAAAGAATGCGATGTAAACTTATTGTGAATAGGGTCAGTTTTATGAGTAATAATATTCGACACACAAATAGTTATAGAGTATCATGTTACGGAAATTGAAAAAACTATTATTTCACAATATTTGAAGGGTCGGACTACATTTAACTAAACTATCCCAACACCCATACATCTTTATTTATATTTTTTTTATATAACTTTAAAAAAAATGTAAAAGAGAGAACGCCTAAATGCTTGTCCCGCATAAAGAAAACAATAATCAATGTTAAACATCATTTTTTTTGGGCACTTTGTGAGGTCGCAGAAAATCCAGATTCTTCAGTATTTCTGTAGAAAAAAGAATGAAAATAATTGATATGTTTTAAATCTGTCTTCTTGGAGTTTTTCTCTCTGGTCATTTGACTTATTTTCCAACTGCTCTGAAATGTTAAATTTCGACCCCTACCCCAGAAAAACCAAATAGGAAAGAGCAAAAATGGAGCTTGAACTCCCTCCTTTTCCCTACTTGCTGACTTCTCTCCTTCTACTCATACTATCCCTTTGGTTCCTACAGAAAAAAGTGACATACTCTAAATTGAAACTCCCTCCAGGTCCATGGACCTTGCCAGTTATTGGATGTCTGCACCACCTTGCAACTGCCAGTTTGCCTCACCATGCCCTGTGCAACCTTGCCCGAATGCTTGGACCCATTATGCTCCTTCGTCTTGGTGAGATCGACCTCGTTGTCATCAGTTCCCGTGAAGCTGCAAAAGAGGTAACATTTTGTGCTGTTGTTGATTAATAAGCTACTCGCGCTCTTCCCTCCCCTAATTCAAAATCACGTTTAGATTCACTCAGTCACCTTTGCTATTTTTGAGTCATTCATTTTGGAGTTGATTGCTGTTAGTAAAATATTTGGTCCTTAATCCTTATCGTAATTATTTGATTTGATCATTGGACCGACGGCATTCGAAGTGGAATCTTTTGAGAGGCGAGATGGATTCTACCTGGATTTAGTCGTCATGGGCAATTTTATCTTAGACGAGAAGAGTGTAAAGTTTACCTGATGATTTGAAAATCGGTATTGGACTAGTTTTGACGATTTGGTTTGTAAATAATAAAACGATCGCAAAAATTCTGATAAATTAGCTAGATTGGCAACTTAGAAAAATAAATTAATATTTAATATTATGCCATTAAAAATCAGACAAATATGAAAAAAAATTAAAATATACTTTTTTCCGGAAATAAATTAATCGATCAATCAAACATCAAAGTACAAAGTCAACCAAATAAAATTATATCATTATCAATATATAGATTAGATTAAAACACTTGTGCAAGATTTGGAAAAGTCTATCAAAAATAAATTGATAGATTTTTAGAGATATATTAATAGAAAATTGTAAGTCTAACAATATAACAAAGTACAACGCAGATAGAAAAGTCCAGTAAAAAAATATCTAACAACGATTTTTCTTATAGTGTATATACACTCCCATAATATAACAATTTTTCATTTGTTGACTTTCAAAATACTTTTAATAATTTTCAGACTTAATATTATTTTATTTATTTACTTTTAATAATTTGATAATCAATCCGCTTTTCAAAACATTGCTTCTCGTTCATTTATTCTTCGCTACCAGCTTTTCCAGTTTTGAGCGCAGAGAGAAGGGGTATGAACAACCCCAGCGAGGTGGCATTACCCACCTCCTGACCCATGGTCATGGACTCAAATATGATATTGCGCAACATCATCCAGCACAGTAAATCTAGAGCGTTCAATTTCATCCGGCGGCCCTCTCTCATTTGCGCTAGATGCGTTCGAATCGCCATTAACTTCTCGGAGAATTTATGTGCACTAAGCCCTAATATTTCTAGAAAGCATTAAATATATAAGAACTGATGGAGAGAGAAACCGAGTGCACGGTACGTTTATAACAACTAGCAGCAGTGCCCACCCAAATGTGTGGGCAGATATCTGCGATATCATATGTAAAAGAAAAGTCTCATTTGATACAGATATGTTGTCTACTTTCAATATTCTTCGAGGAACTTTAATGTTGTTTTGATCGACGCTGAATGTAGCAGTAATATTGAACAGTTTAAATAAATAAACAATAAAGGCAGACATATGAACAGTAAAAAATAAAAATTCATTGAAAAAATATTATTTCTTAATAATATCTCCTGATCAAAAAATAAAATACAACATGACAATACGTTGAAGCGCTCTTGCTCCCCAATTGTAATGAACATTGATGACGGAAACCTGTTTTATAAAAATTAATAATTATTATTAACATTTAATAAATAAAATAATAAAATAAAATAATAAAAAAATTAAGATAGTTTTATACATTGAGTGCATGTGTGAGTGTGGTATGAGAGAAATAATATTTTTTTAAATGAAATTTCGTCACCTTAACTCTTTCGTAGCACTTCCCGGTAGACAACATTTTTGGTGCATGTTCCGTCATCTGGGTCGATATTGGCGGTTGGTTTTATAAGCAGCTTTGTATTTTGTCGCGACACACCTCTCGATAGCGCGACATACAGTTGTCCGTGAGAAAACACCGGCTCAGGCAAGTAAACTCCAACATTAGGGATTGTCTGGCCCTGTGCCTTGTTGATTGTCATTGCAAAGCACAATCGCACACGATATTGTTTCCTCTTAAACCTAAAAGGGAACAAGTCATCATCCGGCGGACTTAGAGGAATCCTGGGAATAAAAATTTTTTTGCCTGCGTGTCCTCCAGTATGTGTATGTGTGAGTGAGAATGAGAGAAATAAATATTTTTGAAATGAAATTTCATTACCTTAATTCTTTCGTAGCACTTTCCAGTAGACAACATTTTTTGTGCATGTTCCATCTTCCGGGTCGATATTGGCACATGGTTTTATAAGTGAAATGGGCTCAATGTGCGGGCGAACTTTAATATGTGAAAATATTATTTTGATATAAATATATTGTCCATTTTCAATATTTAAGATCAATGTTGTCTTGATTAGCGCTAAAGATAGCTCTAGTATTCATTGGGTTAAACAAAATAGAATCAATAAAAGAAGACATATGAACAACTCAAAAAATTAAATTTACAAAAATAAATATGTTTCTCAATTAAAAATTTTACATAAAAGTATATTATCTCAAATATAAAAAATAATACAAATTTTCCTTCGGCGCTAATAATGTCTTGTATATATAGGTAAAATTATTTTAAGGGTCTGAAATTATTTTGTTGTAGACGATTTCATTTAATTGTGATACTTCGACTTCAGATATAGTGTTTAAAGATAATAGCACATGTTTTTATATTGGCATTTACAACTTGTCGGTCGCTGACCAGTCTTTCCTATTTGGATTGATGTATTTTTATTTTGTACAAACAGGAAATCAAATTTTGAATTGAGCAATGACCTTTCGCAACTCGCAAGCTCCATCTGACCCTTTGTTTTCCAACTTTGTTATATTCAAATTTCCACTGCGCTCGTTTCCATTCTCTCTCACCTCTTAAATGGTAATGATAATCGGTTTCCATACAAATAATCAAAACCAAATACGCAGATGCGTTCCTTACATTTAGGTGTAATGATTTCCATATCTTACCTTCCTCGAGCCGAATTTAATTTAAGTAAGATGGAACATATATATCATTATTGATTTCCTCCTTAAAGAGCTTCAAATTTTTCATTTCCAATTAATACCTTTTCTCTCTTAATTAGATTCAAGTTGAGTTGTTGAACAAATAAATTACACTACATTAGCTGCAAATCATTTTTGCTACTCTTGCGTATCTTCCATTTTTGTTATACAAAGTGTTTCGGATTTAGTTATTCATATATTGTCTAGAACGTGGGAATCCAACACAGTTGGTCAAACTTTTAATAAACAATTTTATTTTGATTGAAACTTCTCTCTCATATCTTGTTCTTTAACGGCATGTGTTTATGCAACAATAGTTCAGCCATAAAGTTTAAAGTTTAAACTAATTTTTTCATCAGTGACTAAACAAACTAACACGCATTAATAGTTTCAACCATTAAACAAACAAACATAATTTAAACTAACACAAATTTATATGAACTGAGCAGAACTTAAGCATATGCCAATTTGTATATTTAAGCAATCTTATGACACTTCTTCAATAAGTCAATTACTTTTTGCTGTTTTACCAAGTGCCATGACAAACACAACATGCTAGTTCTAGCGAAAGACTCTAAAACATGAACTTTTATTGCAAGGAAAAGAAATTGAAACTTTCATATATAAAGATTCAAAAAATTGACGCTATCAAATGTAGATAAAAAATAAATACTGTCTAAAAAGATTCATATGTAGATAGAAAAAAATTTGTTTCATTTTCTCACAAAAAATCTGGTATCAGTTAAGAAAATAAATCTAGAAAATCATATATTGCAAAATAAATCTCATAAATGAATTGCCAATTTGCCATCAATTAGAACAAGTAAGAAAGTTAAGTCTGAAAAAAAAAGGAAAACTTGTGGGCAATAATCTGGTAAAGTTATCGTCAGAAATTAAACAAGGCAGGGGCATTTTCGTGACAAAGTTGAAAACTGGTAAAAAAAGGCAGATGTAACAAGGCAGGGCCACTAAATTTGCGCACAAATATATGCAAATAAGAAAAATACATATCATCAAATCTGTTAAAAAAGGCAGATGCGCACAAAATTAGGCGTTACAAAATGAATAAAAAAAGAAAGCAGCTAATAGTTTATTGTTTTCCCCTTCTTCTGAATTTTTATTCTAGCTCTGTGCCGGAAGTAATCCCATAAGAGAATGTTCTTCCCACATTATTCCTGAGTGTTTGGATAGTTTTAATCTGGAAAGAAAAGTTAATCCCGGAAGAACACTTATTCCTGTCGATCCAGACACACGCACAGATGCAATGAATAAAAATGCTGCAATTCTTTATTTCACTGGTTCAACCTTTGATCCATTGTTGGCAAAAAAAAATGGTCAAATATATTACTATCTATCAGTGATTCAGCATAGTATTTTTAAGTAAAACAAATCAAAAGTGTGTCTCCAGAATCTAGATACTATTTCCGTATATAATCAGGCTAAGTACCTGTACAGAATGACCACATGTTTTGCTGATTATGCATGATCCATTTAATATACCAAAAGTTAAAAAAAATTTGATTTCAAGGATACTGTTGAGGGATGAATTACCTGTCTTGGGGCGATACCAAATTACCAATATTCTTAATCAAGCGCTTAAGGTTGAACAAGCTCTGTATGTTGATCTGTTGGTACAACTTCGTGAATTTTGTCAATAAATCCAGACCAATCTCCAATGCCTACTTCTAACAATGGAGAAAACCAAGCAATAAAGAACTTGAGAAAGAAAATGGCAATTATCAGCACCTGCTCAAAGAATAGCAGCAGTGCCCGCTCAATGTGCGGGCTGACTTCAATTCGCGAAATTGTTATTTGAAATGGATATGTTGTCTACAAAGAATTGTGGTTTTTTTCTTTTTCTTTTTCTTAAAACTTTTTGGTTATGTATCCGTTCAATAAATATGAAAAGAGTTAAATAACGATGCAGTGGATATAGCAGACTAAGGAGAGATTATTTCTCCAGTTCTGTGTTATTGATAAAAGCTGAATATGTAATTGTTGATAAGTATTATTATTTATTTTATGACGTAATCATCACTGCTTAAAACAAATGAAGAAGTATTGTAGATTAAATTGAAGATGTGAAACATAAACATAGAAATATTTTCTATAATCATAAGTTAGTTGCGCATTCCTATTTTAAGCACTACTTCACTACCAATGTATTGACATTCTTCCAAATCAAAAGGGACAAGATGCAGTATTGTTCAAATTGCAAGTTATTGCTTTAAATAAATTCTGTACATTTAAGGCGAAATACCACAAAGAATAGATGGTAACAAATAGCAGAAGAAATTTGGTATATTTTTTTACTATCCTCAAAATTTAATCTGCTTCCTTTCAGGAGGCGCCAAAACAGGGCAACATATTAATAATTTATATAAAGATAAATTGTGATCTCTTAATTAAAAAAAGAGGTCTCAGGGAGAAATAGATACTGATATGACATATATCAGAATGACACAGCAAAACAAAACTTTTAGCTGTGTTCCCTAGCTATTAATCTTGGACTTTTAGGCTCATAAATCATGATAAAAAGAGTCAATGAGTAAGTTATAAAATTCTTCATTATTCAGGGGGGTTGTTGCTCTATCCAGCTGTCCTGATCAATGAATTCACTGCCGATGAATCTGTTCCAATCTTGCGCACTCAGCTGCTTCTCCCAACGCACCCTTTGAATTTTATTCGAGCCGGGGCCAATGCTGTCCCCTCAGCAATGAGCAAACTGTCCCCTCAGCAATTGAGCATCTCTATTGTACCCTCACAATTTTGCAATGCTGACAGAAAATTGTATCAATTAGTCCTCGTAAATAATGAATTTCCTAAAATTTATTGAACATATTCCTTATTCAGATAAAATTTTACCTCTTGTTTGCCAAAAATTTCTTCCTTTTAGCTATGATTGCAAGATTTTTAAAAAGGCTATAAAAAGAATGCTTACACGAAGGAGATCTGACATTAGGGTCCCACGTCCAGGTCCAAGTTCAACTAAATTAACACTTGGAGGTTGACCCATCTGCTCCCATAAGCACATAACCCAAACAGCTATCATCTACAATTGAAAGAACCATTAAACCAAATCAGGACTGTGTAATCTATTTTCTTTAGGAGTTATCTTCTATGCAATGGTTCAAGTTTTCCCCCAAAAAAAAAAGAGTAAATACTCAATGAAATTTAAACAAAGATCAATAATTACCTCCCCAAACATCTGGCTCACTTCAGGAGAAGTAATAAAATCACCAGAACTTCCAAAAACATCCCGATTAATATAAAATCCTGACTTTGGATTTGTGAGCACCTCCTTCATGTACTCAGCTACAGAAATTGGTCCTCCACAAAACTACTTGACAATTATCATAAAACAAAAAATTAACATTTTTTCTCAGATAATATAAACTAATAGTTAGATCAAAGTGAGGTCATTAAACCTTGATAATGCTCTTGAGATGCTTGACAAGCTCAGAATCTGACGAAGGCTCATGCGCATGCTCTTTCATTACAAATACATAGCACAATTAGCAAAATTAATCTAACAACAACTAAAAAGAACACTAAACAGTAGCTCTTAATGTACTAACCAGGGGGATTGCACAATCCAGAGCGATCAATGGAGATGGCGACAGCTGGAGAGGAATCGCCATTGGAGCCATAATATTCAACACCTACATTAAAAAAATTGATAAATTGACTACCAATTAATTTACCATTATACACAAAATGGTGCATAGCCATATTATTAAAGTGAATGATTCTATCGAGTCACGAAAAATTCATACAATATATAATAAACAATGTTACATAGTATGTTAAAGATCCGACAGAGAGGAATGCCAAGTAATTATTTAATAAAGTCTAATTTTGCCAAAGCAGATGTGTTTGCAACATTCAATGGTGAATAAGCCATACAGGTAAAATCGACAATAATCTATACTTTGAAAGTATGTCAGTTGACCCTGGTTGGTACCAGTAATGACAGTATCTAGAAAGGGGCCAATAGCATCATCACTCCCAACTTCTACCACTTCTTTAATCTTTTGCCGCCCATCCATTTTGCTTAGTTATAAGAAGATACATGCGCAAATTTGGTGTTAGTTTATTGATTAAAAATAAAAGGACATACGAACAATTTCAGGTAATGGGAGTACTTCAACCAGTAAGTCTTTCAATTCCATTTTCTTTTTTCTTCTGCTACTAAGGCTTTCAATGCTTGCTTGGAGAACTACAATTTCTATGACAGTAGAGAAAGACTAAATTCACCAGAATTGCTAAATTATATTTCACAATTTAAGATCAATTGAATGTAATTAGTTCACAATTACAGTTTTGTATAATAGTTACTTGTCTCATCAAGAATTAATCGATTCAATGCCTTTTTTTTTTCAAAATCGTTGTGTTCATATCTTTCTTCCCTTTACTGGAAAAAGACAATACAAAAGGTGTGAGTTAACTTTCAAAAATCAAACACTATATCTAAAATTCAAGCTCTAAAAAGGTTAAAAACTTTGGGAAGGGATAGCGAACTTACGAATCTGTTGATGCAGAAGCCTCGCCTTGATTCCCCATCAACGAAAAGGTAAAATCCTAGAAGAGCTCACTTGGGGAAGACACGGCGAAGAAGAAGCGTATCCTCGTCCCATTTCATTTTTGCATCGACGGAGACTGCGTTTAGGGTTTCGATCGAGAAGAGAGAGGAAGAAATAGGAGGCTCAAGCGAGAAGAGAGAGGCAGGGGTGAACTTTCTCCATCAAAAGATCGCACCTAACTTGGAAAGGGAAAAAAATTGTTAGAAAAAAAAAAAATCTGATTTTGAGGAGGGAAGGGCTACTGGGAGGGAGGCGCAGAAAATAAAACATAGCGCAAGAAAAAGTAATGGGGCGCGAGAAATTAAAAAAAATGGGTATACGGAGAATCGAACTCCTACCGCTTAGTGTCGCGAATTTGATACAAACCATCAGCGCCTTGACCCTTTGATGTCAAAAGGTCTAACTAATAGCATTAAATACAGATCTAAACCGTACATTACACAGATCAATGGTTTATAATTGATGTTAACAATTGTTTGAACCCCCTTTGGTGATTTTTGTTGCGACCTATCTCTACGTGCATTTATAAGTAGTAAGGATAAAAAAAATCATATTTATCCAAACATAATTTTTGTCTGATCCTGATTTTGGTAAGTTCATAAATTCAAAGATTCTCCACACTTTTTTCCCAACTTGACCATATATAAGATATTACCATCATCATGAAATTTAACTTTTGTAATGATTATCTTCAAAGGAAAAAATAAGTAATGGAACGGTGGTAAAAAAGAAAATTAGATTACTACTTTGAGTGTACAAGAAGACTTAAATAAAAATTTTCTGTACATACTTATTTCTGGTTGAAGGAAAAGGGTGGAGATATGAATATCGGACCTTCTTTTTTCAAAACTAGCAAAAATGCCCTCATACGTGGACAAATAAAGAAACAAAATAATGTTAGGCAATAGAGATATGTTGCTCATCTACTAACGATAAAAATAGATATATTGTTCAATTTATTTATTTATTAGACGGAAATCAGAATATATTATTTTTTCGTCTTGCGATTGATATCCAATCACAAATCAAATCGATCGAATGACATAAACATATGGATACACGCTAGATCAGAGTGTAATCTCTTTTGGATCCGTGCGTTTATAAGGAATAGATACAATGAACTTACGTGGAATTTGAAAAGTCATAGCTAAAGGTAGACCGGCGGATAACCAAAAGTGCTAAAAAAAATTAATTTTTTTTCTATATGTTAGAATGAAAGTGATTTAACTAGATTTTTAATTCCAACATTAAAAAAAAAATCGGAAATTAATTCGTTATTTTCATTGAAATAATAAAATTTAAATTGGAATTTATATTTATTAAATATTAAAGTTTGCAGTGCTGAAGGGTTCGAACAAAAATGAACTTCAGACTCTTATGCGGGCTGCTATGGACACGCGAATTAACACTGGGAGCATTCTCCTAATTTTTTTTGACGCATATGCCCTTGTAAAAATTAGTTTCATGTCACTAAAAGTTTTGTTAATTCGAAAAATACCACTCTTAGATTGCTAATCATATTTGTGCTACTATAGAATTATTAAAGTTAGTTTTTTGCCACTATTTTTTTTTCTAAAAACAAAATAAATTCTAAAAATATCATCATTAACCTGTCATAATTTTTTAATAATGACCGAATTGTCCTTTTGAAAATAAACCCTAATCTAAAATAAAAAGACGGTGCTGGAGGGAAAAAAATGAAAGCACTCAAGAAACAATATTTTCATTATCTGTTATACCACTAGTACTATTTAAAGTAATCATGATTTTTTTTGTTCCTTTGTATTATCTTCTTTATTACATAACTACCTTTACTGGTGTGAAAAATACGAGTAAACATTATAATGTCTGTTATATTTTCTAGATGCATTTGATATGCTCGCTCCACTTAGTGTAAAGAAAGTAAATAAGATAAAGAATACGAGAACACAAAGATTTAACGTGGTTCAGTACAATATGTACATACGTCCACAACACACGCACACTTCTATTTTTATTATTTTCTGTAAATCTGAATTGATACAATACAAGGAGAGAAAGCCTATAAATAGAAAAGATTTCTTGCACATCAAGTCACTCATGACTTGCACACCAAGTCAAGCGTTTCTTGTACTTCAAGTCTGGCGTTTCTTCCTTGTCAAGTCAGGTGTCACATTAGATCTAAACCATGATCTTCTGTGACACCATATTCCAACACTCCCCCTCAAGTTGGCAGGTAGATATTTCGCATGCCCAACTTGCCAATTGCAGTATGAAATATGGTACTGGACACTCCTTTTGTCAGTATGTCAGCCAGCTGTTCTTCAGTTCTTACATGAGGAATACCAATGATTTTCTCTTCAAGATTCTGTCGAATGAAATGTCGATCCACTTCAATGTGTTTGGTCCTATCATGTTGCACATGATTCTGAGATATAGCAATAGCTGTTTTGTTGTCGCAGAATAACTTCATCTCCTTGCCATCATAAAGACCAAGATCTTTGAGTACCCTTTTAATCCATAATAATTCTTAAACACCCTTAGCAATTCCTCTGAATTCAGCTTCAGCACTAGACAGAGCTACTACTTTTTGTTTCTTACTCCTCCAAGTGACCAAATTGCCACCCACAAAAGTAAAATATCCAGATGTAGACTTCCTGTCAGTTATATCTCCGGCCCAATCAGAGTCTGTATACCCTTCGACTTGAAGATGTCCATTCTTCTTAAAGAATATACCTCGTCCAGGAGAACCTTAAGATATCTAAGAATCCACATAACTGCCTCCATATGTTGCTCACTAGGAGCATGCATAAATTGACTCACCACAGAAACGGCATAGGCAATATCAGGCCAAGTATGTGACAAGTATATAAGCCTACCTACCAATCTCTGGTATTGTTCCTTGTTCGTTGGTACTTGTTTAGGAAGAATTCCCAATTTATTATTCTGTTTGGTGGGTGTGTCAATAGGCTTGCAGTCAAGCATTCCAGTTTCAGCAAGTAAGTCTAGCACATACTTCCTTTGAGACAGAGATATACCTTCTTTTCTTCGTGTCACTTCAATTCCAAGAAAATACCTCAATCCTCCCAAGTTTTTCATTTCAAATTCCTTTGATAACTTGTCCTCCAGGTCTCGGATTCCTTCAGAGTCATCACCTGTGATTATCATGTCATCAACATAGATTATTAATATCACAATATTTCCTTTATTCTTTAGAAAAAATAAAGTATGGTCTGCATCACTCTGGGTGTATCCATATCTTCTCATAGCACTATAGAATCTACCAAACCAGGCCCTAGGTGACTGCTTTAGGCCATATAGTGCCTTCTTCAATTTGCACACAAGCGATTGTTTACTTGAATGACCATATCCAGGTGGTATGTCCATATAAATTTCTTCTTCTATGTCACCATGTAGGAATGCATTCTTCACATCAAACTGGTATAGTGACCAATCCTTATTTGCTGCAATGGACAAAAGTATTCTGACAGTGTTGAGCTTAGCTACAGGTGAGAAAGTCTCCTGGTAATCTACCTCATATGTCTGGGAGTAGCCTTTTGCCACTAGCCTAGCCTTATACCTGTCAATAGCTCCAGTGGGCCCATATTTGATTGTGAATATCCATCTGCAACCTACCGTTTTTCTACCTCTTGGCCTGTTCACCAATTCCCAAGTATTGTTCTTTTCAAGTGCATCCATTTCTGTCTTCATTGCATCCACCCATTTTCGATCACTCAAGGCTTCTTCCAAATTTTTCGAAATTTGAACTGTGGCAAGTGTCTTGTCAAATTCTCTTATTATTTCTGGCATGTGTGACAAGGTCATGAAATTTGCCATTGCATATCTGCCCCCACCACTTTCATCTGGTCGATATCTCTTTGGAGGTATGCCCCTGTTAACCCTGTAAGGTAACTGGTAACCAGAATTAGCACTAACAGGTTCAGGAATACTTACCTCTGACTCTGGAGATTGGTCAAGTGGTGATGGAGGAGACTGTATCAATTCTTCATCTTCAGTTTCTTCTGATGGACCCGAATAATCAAGTGGGTCCACTTCTGAGTCAGTATCAAGATGATTGTCACCAAGTACCTCTGAATTCGGACCGAATTGGTGTGCATTACCACCTCTGTTTTCTGAATTCGGACCGAATTGAACCGAATTCGGACCGAAATCCAACAAGTTCGGACCTAAATACATGGTTTCATCCTCTGTTCCTTCTCTGTTCGGACCGAATTGTTCTGAGTTCGATCCGGACAAAGGTCTAGTATCTCCACTGGTATCTCCGTTTGGACCAATACCACTAGAATTCGGACCGAACTGAGGTTCATCATATGTCAGTGCATCAAACCAAGGCTCATTCTCTACTGTACTCTCCCCCTGAGAATGAGTCTGCTCTTTCAGAAAATACCCCTCATTTTCAATAAAGGTTACATCCATTGTGGTATAAATTTTCCTAGAGGCCGGGTTCATACACCTCTATCCCGTTTGACGTTGACCATAACCTATGAACACACACTTTTCAGCACATGGGTCTAACTTTGACCTTTGATGTTTTTGTATATGAACATAGGCTATACAGCCAAATACTTTTGGTGGAATCGTAAGAACTGAGGGAATTAAGCAGTACTTTGAAAGTACTTGCAAAGGTGTTTGAAAGTCAAGTACCACAGAAGGCAACCTATTCATCAAGTAAACTGCAGATGTAACTGCGTTATCCCAATAAGAATGAGGGATATTATATTTTAGCATCATTGCCCTGGTCATTTCTAGAATTTGCCTATTTTTTCGCTTCGCTATGCCATTTTGTTGAGGGGTGCCCACACAACTTGTTTCATGTATAATTTCATTGGTGTTAAAGAATTCTCCTAATATTTTGTTGACAAATTCCCTTCCATTATCACTTCTGAAAATTTTAACATTCCTATCAAACTGGTTCTTTACCGTGGTAATGAAAGATTTGATGGCAAGTGGTACCTCATGTTTATGTTTGACCACATTAATCCAAGTCATTCTAGTGCAATTATCAACAAATAACACAAACCATCTGTTACCAACCTGGGATTCAACCAGGGAAGGCCCCCATACATCAGAGTGAACCAGGTCAAAAGGAGTGGTATTGTCATTATCCAAGTTTTTAGGAAAATGGGCTCGATGGCTCTGAGATTTAATACATACCTCGCAATCAAAAGATTCATTCTCTAACTCAGAAAATAAACTTGGATAAAGTTTCTTTAGGTACCCGAAAGAAGGATGGCCTAGACGTCTGTGCCACATCCAAATTGAAGACTTCCTACTTGAACTTGAGCCAGCTGATAAGTGAGCTCTTCCAGCAGCTATGTCTTCCAAATGATACAGTCCTCCCCTCTTAGTACCACGACCAATAATCTCCTTCATCATGAGATCCTGAAAGAGACAAAATCTAGGATACATGAGTACAACACAATCAAGTTCTTCACATAATTGACCTACAGACAATAGTCTTGATGAAAGAGAAGGGACCAATAAAGTATTTGAGAGTGTCAAAGATGAGGAAAATTGAACATCTCCAGACCCTGTGACTGGATAAACTTCCCCATTCGCATTGGCGACTCAGTCTTCCTTGGGTGAGATTCTCTTATCAAATCGTCATTGTTGTAAGTCATGTGATCTGTTGCTCCAGAATCTATAATCCAAGATTCGTTTATGTTTTAAATAAGGGCCATGGTCTCCAGTAAAGATTATCTACACAAATCTCTTGTGTAGGGAAGATGTCAAGTCCAACTGTGCAGTAACTGGCACAGGAAAAAGGACAAGTACAAAAAAACACGCAAGTCAGTAAGGAATTTCGGTGCGAAATGGACCAATTTTGGTCCGAAATCGCAGGTATGGTCGGGGTTTCGGTGAGATAAGGGTTGGTCGAGAAGATCCAACTGTGCAGTAACTCGCATAGGGACAAATGATTCCATCTTGTGCAGTAACTCGCACAAGACAAAGAAAACACACAGATTTCAGAACCTACCGCTCTGATACCATGTAAAGAAAGTAAATAAGATAAAGAATACAAGAACACAAAGATTTAACGTGGTTCAGTACAATATGTACCTACGTCCACAACACACGCACACTTCTCTTTTTATTATTTTCTGTAAATCTGAATTGATACAATACAAGGAGAGAAAGCTTATAAATAGAAAAGATTTCTTGCACATCAAGTCACTCATGACTTGCACACCAAGTCAAGCGTTTCTTGTACTCCAAGTCTGGCGTTTCTTCCTTGTCAAGTCAGGTGTCACATTAGATCTAAACCATGATCTTCTGTGACACCATATTCCAACACTTAGATTCTTCTTTTTCAAAAAATAAAAAATAAAATTAAATAACGAAGTATATTAAATCAAGGCATGTTCATCTTAGTCCAGTTGATTTGTAATGTCATAAGACTCGTTATTTCATTCATGATGGCATATCTCAAATTTTCAAATTTTACAGTGGCATATTTAAAAGGGTTAAATAGCCATCTCAATTGTCTGATGGTATAACACTAATTTTATTATTTGTAATCACATAAAAATAATTTGTCGTTTAGTGATGACGTTTCTCTAATTTCAAATTTTGGCAGTGACATATATCTAAATCACTCTATTTTTTTTGTTTTTGAAAGAACATAAAATTTTGGACATTTTATTGAAGGCAATGAAACCGCCTTAATTTCAGGAATAAAGTAATCTTCATCCATATGCCCCTAAATTCATTTTGCTTATCCATTTAAATATCTTTTTGTATCTCTCTAGTTTTCACCTTGTCCACTTGTAAAGTTATAATGGACTACATGGTCCGTGGAAACTCCAACTCCACCTTGTGTATTGGAAGTGAAGTGAATATAAATGAATAAGGAATTTTATGAATAAGTATTGTGATTTAGAATCAGGAGAATTATCTATTCATGATCTGTGTTGTTTGGATGGTGTGTTGTGAATAAAAACAGGAAAAAAAATATAATAATTATTTGATTTGTTTTGAACAATTTGTCATTATAAGAATGGATGAAAGTAATATAATAATAATTTATATTCATAATAATAATAATAATAATAATAATAATAATATATTAACTAGCAAATATAATAATAATGATTAATATAGTAATTATTGTAATTATAACTTCATACTGTTATTATTATATTATTAATATTAATTAACGAACTAATTATTGTAATGACAATTTCAATAATAATCAATGCAATGATTAAAATAATTATATTAATTATTATAATATTAATAACAAATTATTTCTCAAGAGCCACCAATTCTAATTCGAGCTTTTAGCAGGAATACGAACAAGGAACTGAATTGGCTATTTGGTTTTACGCGAATTGTGCTTGTTGGCGAATACACCTATCCACGCGTACCAAACACATAATTAATTGGGAGAAATGAGAGAGGACCGTCAGATATATTTGAATGGCCTAGATTTACTGTGCTGGATGGTGTCATGTGATACCAGATTTAAGTTCCTTGACCCATCCCACAAATCTCTAACCAATGTTTTAAAAATCGTACCGACATCAAACCGACAGAACTACCGGGTCGACGGTCCGACCGGTCCAAAAATATGATGTATTAAAAATTTTTAAATTTCCAACAACAATAATCTACAATTAAATCAAAATAAATCAATGTTCATGTAACACGTATTTTTTTGTAATTTTTTTCTCTACGAACCTTGCAAAACATGCATTTAGTACGTACGCACCAGATGTAAAATGAATTTAATTATTTTTTTCCTATACAGTACGTAGCCTGTATATGCATGTTTTTGGACTCTCAAATGAAAAAATAATAAAATTCATCCCTTTGTGTCTAAATGTATACAGTAAGCATTACCTATAACTAGCATAAGATGCCCTCATATGTGGACAAATAAAAAAACAAAATAATGTTAGACAATAAAAAAACAAAATAATGTTAGACAATAAAAATATGTTTCTTAATTTACCATCGATACAAATTGATATGTTATTCAATTGTTTCTATATTAGATGGAAAACCAATCAAATCCAAAAAAATTTTTTTCCTTCTGTGCAGCAATTCAAAACCGAGATAATTTTTTCCTTGTGTGCGCATAGAGATGTGTTGAGACAGATCTAACCATACATTTACAGATCAACGGTATAAAAATTGTTAACAAAAATTGTTGTGACCTTTCTCTAGGTGCATTTATAAGTAGTAGAGATATTCAATAAAAAAATAGTACACGTAAAGCAAGCATTAATGTGTTGGGACCCGCCATGTGCAAAGCTCACGTGAAACAAAATTGCTATATTTTGAACAGCCTACAAATACCATAAAAACAAAAAGCGGCGGTTCCGGTTCACCGGTTTTACATAGAATCGGATATTCGGACCAAACTTGCCTGGGTTCGATTCGCGGTTGAACCAATCGAATCGGCCGGTCCAGTTCAGTTTTTAAAACATGGTCCCTAACACGTCTCCCTTATTTTTTGCCAGCCTTTGATAACGTTCTCCACATATAAAAATATTTTCTTTTTTATTACTTTTTTTAGTTAATTTAAATAGAAAAAAAAAATTCAAGGTGGCTTGATATCAACTTAGAAAGAAAATACGAAAAAAAAATGCATAGCTTCTTTTATTTATTTATTTCCAATCATATCTCCCCAAATATGCAAACAAAATATAAAACTAACAGAAACAAAATCATGAATGGACAATAAAATATTTCTCCAGCCGTTCATAGTTCTGAAAATTGTCTGTTTCTGATTCGACTCAGTCGAGTTGGATCAGAATTGGAGGACAAATCGATTTTCAAGGATCTGGAGATGATTCGGATTGAAACCAACAAGGACTCTCATTAATGGCGTCCTTGAATGGAGAAAGGCGTGAAGGACGCAACCCAATGTGATAAGGCGGGGAAGACGTGTGGGATGCCCAAAAAGCTCCTCCAAGCTTCGTAGTTCATTTAGCTAGGGAGGGATTTTAAAGGCCAACTTTTATCATATTAACAAAATCAATGATCCATATTTGATGTTAGAACATCTTTTTAATGAATAATCAAATAAGATTGTATTTTTACTTTATAATGAAATCTAAATGTCATATTTAGCTTAGAGCACATTAAATTTTGTTTGTATAATTTTTAATCATGAAACAAACTTATTTTGTTTAGAAAGTATTGAGCTTCATACATGAGTAATAGACTTTTATTGAGCTCTGATTTTTATTTAATGGACGCAATATCCATCTTATTTCAGATTTTTGTTCCGAAACCACTAATCCAATCCTGAAAAACCAGAAGCGAGTAAAAACTCGTAAAGAGTGGTTAGATTTTTGGTAAACAAAATGCAATATTTTAAATACTTTTCGTGTTGGTAAAAAATATGAATAAAATCATTTCCTGTTGATAACAAAATTTTATTTATTTTGGGGCGTTTGGATTGTTTATAATAATAAAATTAAGGTTAGTTATTCGGAATAAAACAAATATTATTCCTAAATGAATAAGAGTAAGTTTTTTTTAGATTTAAAGTGTTACTTCTAAGTGGTCCAATCCTCAGAATAATTTTAATTCCTAAGATGTTTTGATCAACTTTAATTCGGATTTAAAAGTGGTTCCACCAATTTCTTAATGTATATTAAGAAAATGATCCAAACACACTAAGAATATATATTTATTTCGGATGTTGGACCACTTAAATGTAGTACTCTAGATCTCTAAAAAAACTTATTTCGGATGTTGGACCACTCCGAGTAAGTAATTTAAATTTTATTCTTAAGCGATCCACACATCCTTTAAAGTTGTATCTAATCTTTTAGGCTTTGATCAAAATAATTTTTACTTGGGATTTTTGGGATTTTTCAGAATTTCATTGGGTCTAATAATATGAAAATTCAAATCAAATGAAATCAAATTCGCTCATTTTGATAAAAAAAATTTCTAATTAATAAAATTAAGTCTCATACTAAAAAATGTGATTCTAATGAGGATTTTTTTTTTCCGTGCAAAAAAACATAGGTCATGAAAACACAGGATGCAATTCTTGCGAACCGTCCTGCGACACCCGCAGCGAATATTGTTGCGTATGGTTGCAAAGATATTGTATTTTCAAATGGCCCATGCTGGCGCCAGCTGCGTCGAATTTGTACAACTGAACTTTTCAGTTCAAAACAGGTGAGATCACTCCGCTCAATCCGGCAAACAGAGATTAATTCATTATTGAAAACGTTCAGCTCTGTTCCTGAAAAATTAGTCAACCTGAGTGCAATGGCATCTGAGCTTACAAACAATATTACTATTCGCACGGCATTTGGGGGAAAGGTTAAAAATAGAGAGGTGATCTTGGAACTTATAAAGGACCTATTGGCATGCTTCTCTGGATTTGACCTATTTGATCTCTTTCCTTCGTTGAGTTGGTTAAATGTGAACATGAGAAGAAAACTTACAAGACTCCACAGGTAAGCTTCTAAAAAAATTGTTATTTTGCAATATTTATATATATATGAGAAAGGCTGTGGTGTTATTGTGCCATCGATTTGCCATCGAGTTGTTTTTCGAGATTCAAAATTCAAACGGTCAATCTGACCTATTAAAGTTATTCACAATATTGAAATATCTTTGGACAAAAACTTTTATATTTTTTTAAATCTTTTTACTATTTATTATTATGATATTTTAAAAAAATATTATAATCGGAGTATTTAAGGCCCTCCAATTTGAAAATATCATAATAAATAGCAAAAAAATTCGAACAAAGTATAAAATTTTTTCTCCAAGGATACTTCAACATTGTGATCAACTTAAACAGTTTGGATTGAGCCTTTAAATTTTGAATCTCAAAAATGAGTCAGGTGTACAGCGAAGATCCGTACACCAGAGTGTATTTTATCATCCACCATATATATATATATATATATATATATAAATGCTATGGTGCATCACGATTTATTGAGGCTTTCGTACATCGCGACCATATTTGTCGTAGTTTTACAAATTGACTAATCTAATTAAAAAAATCCAATCTATATATTGAAATCTCATTATAAACCAAATTTTATATTTTTTGAAAAATTTTAACTATTTTTTTCGAATTTTTTAAAACTTACCATTTTTGGAATTTCCTTATTATTAGTTGCTACCCAAAAAAAGAAAGTTTTAGAAAATTCGAAAAAAATAGTAAAAAAATTTCAAAAAATATAAAATTTGGTTTGTTATGAGATTTCAATATGTATATTAGATTGGTTTAATTAGATTTGTCAATTTGTAAAACGATTGACGGATAATGATCGCGATGTACAAAAGCCTAAATACATCGCGATGCACCTAGCATATATATATATATATATATACTTATATAGTATTAATAAAGTTGTGTGGCCGCAATTGTCATGATTGCATTGGTTAAAAAATAGTTTTTTTAATTAATTAAAAATGATCGTACCAATCATTATTTAATTAAGAAGAAAATATATTTGAAAATCTGAGGTATATATATTTCGAAATCTAAAGTATTTCAAGCTAGCCTAATTTATCTATAGGGAAAAAAATCGCCTCCTACGACATGCGATCTGAGTCCACCAATTTTCGCTGATCGATCGATTTGAATTTATGCAAGAAGTTACATTTGGCAAGTTTTTTTTCGGTAAAAAAATTTATGCAAAATTTATATGGCGACTTTCTATGATAGATATCACTAATTTTGAACTTACAAATGTTTGTCTAGAAATTTTAACAAGTTTTTTTATATTTTACATAAAAAATTTGATAAGTTTGACGAAATATATTGGAGTATTTTTCTATCTTAAAAAATTATAGCACGGCGAAACTACGATTGCCATATATATATATATATATATATATATATATATATATATATATATATATATATATATATCGCTACTAATAAAAACACAAATCCAAATGTATAAGCAATTCGACCAGATGTGTAAACAATTGCAGACCATGGCAAATATAGACCGTTGAATCTTAAAATCTGATTTTTCGGTGGTGTCGATGATAACCTCAAAAGAAAAAAATTGACTAAAAGGATCCAAGTTTCATTTTACAAGTCTAAATGGATTCTCTAAAAGGATTTATTTAAGATTAAAAGTATTTTAATTCAAAAATTTTAAAAGTACGTTATTGTTATATTTTAATAATTAATAATAACAAAATTCGGGGGTTAAAAACTCGAATCAAATTGAGGCCCATTTAGCGATTTGAACCTTGAAATGCTGATATGGTAAATTTCTTATTTTTAAACTTTGCATGGTAATTTTCGAATAACGCAAAAAGTGTGACCTATTTCGTTAACGCCTAGACATGCATAAGCACAATTGTTAATTAACACCCTACTTAATATAAAGTAGTCACAGTACCGTGCGTCGTGCGATAAATATTGGACCAAAGTTGGCACTTCGATTTTTTTTTTTTAAAAAAAAAAATAACAAGAAAGTATCGCATTTCGCTCGATTTATTTTGCCATTTTTAATAATAATATTTTTTTTATCAAGTTTAAAATGTAATTGTAATATTAAACTACAAATTATTAAATAATAAAGACATAAAGTAAATTTTTTAAAAAAATATAAAACTGAATATGCATTATTTTAATTTTTGTATTTCTACGGTACCCTCCTTGTTTCATTGTGTTGTCGTATACAACGGACTTATCACTCAACAAACTAAATTTGAAAAAGATTTTTGGTATGAGAATTCGTAAAATTCTCAAATATTCTTTTTATCAATATATTAATTTTCATTTTTTATTATTGTTCGATACAGTATAATTTTTTTACACAATTATAATGCAAAAAAAAATACGATATTAGTATGATACTTTATAAGATAATGTTGATATTGTATTTGTTATTGCAAAAAAAAAAAAAAAAAAAAAACTTAAATGCATTAACCTAACTATTAAATAATATATATTATGAACAAATAGATATATATTATGATTTATAGTATAATGATACTTTATTTGCCCTGTAAACGGTCGTTATGGTATAAACCCCTGACGGACAGTCCTATCTCGTCGCGAATTTTTCAAATTAGGGTTGTATGCCCCAAATGGACATTTCTATTAAAAGTTTGATCAATTTATAGTTTCCATATACAAAACATCAAACTTTAAATTTGAAATATATGAAAAATGAAAATACTGGCCGCAATAAAATGAGGAATATTATATTAGAAAAACACTATATGTCAAATTAGTCGACTGTTATTACTTCAAAGCCATCACTATATTAAAAAACAATTATTTTAGCACATAAAAATAATGATGGTTTTAAGTTAATAACTGTAGCTAATTTAACTATGGTTATTATATTAAATAGCGACATCCGCTTCTGCAATGGAGGTAAACCGTAGTTATTCAATTATTTTTTTTTTTTTTATAATCGTAGCAAAACAAAAAAGCTGCTGCATTGAGTAATATAATTCTAACTTGATCATTTTACGACAACTTGATCAAGTATCCAATAAAATAAAAAAGTTATAAAATTTTATGACAAGACATCCGTCATTAAAATGAACAAGTTCAACGAAGATTGGATATGTAAATTTAAAAAAGTTTGAAATAAAAAAAATAAAATATGGCATTTTTCAGTAAAAATGGAGCACTATCCTCGAATGAGTAAGTCTAAATTACACTTTGCATATTGAATTCGGCTGTTGGTCTACACTTTTTTCTGTTAGCGGACTAACCAAAAATTAATTAAAAATTGTAGCAAAATGGACTTGGTGATGGAAGAGGTTTTACAGGAGCATTTGAAGAAGCAACAACATTATAAGGGAGGAGATAAAGAGTTGGAATGTGATTTGGTTGATGTACTTCTAAATGTAAAGGAACGTGATGACTTGGAGGAGCCCATCACAATGGAAAACATAAAAGCTGTTTTGGTGGTACGTATCTTGGTTTAATTTTACTTCATAGTTTTGTGTAAAATATAAAAAAATGAAGAAAGGAAATATGTTTCTTACATAACAACATAGAAAAAAAAATACTAATAAATAATATATAGTCAGTAGTCACTATGGTAGTAATTATATAAACAATCAATTAAATGATGAAAAAGGAAAATGGGAAAGCAGGTCTAGAAGTAACACGTATTTTTATTGAATGTAAATTGTTTTTGGAATTGAGAATGCATTATGACGCAAGAAATTTCATAATTGGGTTCAAAAAATATACAATATTAAAATTATAAGAAAGAAATAAATTTATACAATATGTATCATTTTACTATAAATTTACTTTTGTAACTATAATCCATTTAACATTCAAAGTTAAAAAGAGCTAAACAGATCTAATTAAGCACACTGAAATATATATTAGCACTCAAAACTCAAAATGTAAAATAATTTTATTAAATTTATAAGTTCTATTTAATTTGTCGTTTTCTAATTGAATCATTTAAAATCTCATCCTCTGAAATTGATATAAGATGATAGTGTTAGAAAATCCAAAAGGTCGATAATATTCTATTCAACAAAGTGACAAACCATCCAACATGCATCTGTTTATTGATCACATGATACTTTCTACATTTTGTACTTAATGTATTAACTATTATTTTCAAGTTTCTTCATAGAGTTCACAAAAATTTAATGTTTAAAACAATTTTCGGTGAAAATATTATTTTATGTTGAACAATATCACTACCCATTTTAATTTAATAAAATTGAAACCAAACAAAAGAATAGAAAATGTTAAGTTGCTTAATCAAAAGTAATTACGGTGCTTAAATATACCTATTTTTTAGGCACATCAAATAAAGAAAAAATCTATGTATTAAAGGTTTCTCACTAACAGATAGACTACGAAAGTATATATTTAAGTTCAATTTTAAATATATCTATGATTCATAAAATTAATAAGTAATAAGCATAAACGTCTAACAAGAGAACATATTAGGTTAATTTTATGAAAAATATAATCAAGTTTTCATCAATATGCATTGTGCGAACCGTTACTAAATATCAAAACTCATGAATTACTGATATGAAAAACATTCAAAAAGACAACAATCAAAATTTGTGATAATCGAATATATATTTACTATTTCAGTAAAATTATGTAGAAACAAGAATAAATCGACTGATTTGCATATGGGTTCACTAGTGAAATATCTTTGAAATAAATACGGGGTTCAAATATATTGAATATCTATTAAAAAAAATTATATCGTAAGTGTAAATTTTGTATGTAAAGTGGTATTTTGACCCCCATTTATTCCATGTGCCTCCGCCTCTGCTCGGACCTGTACCTTTTCATTGCATGTCATGATTCATGTGAATTGTCGAAAATTAATAGTACTGAGGATATGAAGTAATTAATTTGCATTTCAGAAATACTTTTCTAGCTATTTTCCTTGATTATATTATATTTTTGTATTGAATAAATTTTCAAATTGAAAGTACCGAATATTACACTAAGAGATTCATCAATTTGTTAGTATTGTTCTAATTATTCGGCGTGGGGCATAATATCTAGGCATCTTTTTTCATGTCAATTAATAAACTCTTTTTTTTTTTAGTTTATAATGAATCACTTGAAATTATTTTTGTTATATTAATAAAGAAATAAACATGAGAATTAACCTAGAGATTATAAACATAATGTTAATAATGCTAGAGACAAATGCATCTAACACTTGACACCGTCAAACACAATTAGATCTTAATATTTGAAAGTACAACAATAAACCCAAACAACTCAATTTGTTCTTGATAGTGAAATCTTTTTATATATTATCAATCTTTTTATTATTTTTAAAATTTTTGGAAAAACCACAATCTAATAGTTCAACACCCTCCAATTTTAAAATATTAAAAAATTATAACATTTTAAAAAAAATATATAAAATTTGGTCTCTAGAAAAATTTTAATATATGAAGAAGTTTGGATCGACTTTTTGAATTTTAATAGTTAAGACTCAGATCGTATTTGTTGTTAAATGCGATTGACTCCAGCATTACTCATATAATGTTGCGATAATTATTTTAATTATAATAAAGTATGCGATATTTTTTTTATTAATTTAATATACGGCGGGTTGTTTATTAAGAAAAGATACCTACATTTATATATATATATATATATATACTCTTAAATTCTAAAAGCCATTTCTACAGTACAGCTATCATATTTTTTATGACGAATTTTCATACTCAATATCTCTAACAGCGCACACAAAATGGTACACCTGATCCATACAAAAAAATAGATAAAACAAAAATAGCTCCCATTTGGTTGGCTGTTTGATCGTTTGAAGCGACTTTGTACGGATAACAAAAAACTAGACACACCAAGTCACCAACATGTCGAGTTGAAGGCTTGTTTCGTTAGATACTTTATGCTATTGACACGTTTCTACACAATACAACTTGATACATGAAACAACACAATACAACGGACAATACGTGACACGATAAAATTAAAATTATTTATTTATATATAATATTTTCTATAATTTATTTATTTATACTATAATGTGTTTATATTATAAATTTAATGATATTAATTCATTTTTTAATTATTCAAGAAATTTAACTTATCTTTTTTCATAGTTCTTTGGTTAATAATTTTTAAAATAATTTTCATAAAGCAAAAAAAAAAAAAAATTCAATATCTGACACAACTTGACACATTTTTTTATTTTATTTTTTTTGAAACAAGTGGGTTTTGACCCACCAATTTTCGATAGAAAAGCAACACAATACATCAGTTCAAATCACTCTCATCTCACCCCAACTACTAAAGCACCCATCAGATCCCTCTACACAATCACAATCACTTTCTTCTAATCACATCTTGTACCAGAAAGACTGCGTACCACCCAAACCCCCTATCAGAGCGCAACACACGCTAATTATTCAGATACACTCCTATAAAAGCATAAAACTACATCCAACACAAAAAGCAACATCTCAGAGCTAAAAAATCTAGAGTTTGCATCAATTATTACAACAAATTGAAATTCACTCCAAACTTAATCAAGAACAAAAAAATCACTAGCTCCTGTTCTTCACTTCAATAATGCCTACTCAGCTCAAGCACCATCAGTCTCCACTAGTTGCAGAGGCAACAATTCAACCTTTGGAAACAACTCAGGACTTGGTCCTTCAACTGTGCAGAGAACATACCTGACCAATAATAAATCAAAGACTTAATCTTCATACCCAAAGTTCTAATCGATTAACGTTTTCCATTATAAAAAACGTATCATTTCTATAAAGCCAAATAGACCACAAAAAGCTGCACAAATGATTTTAAACGCTGAACTATAATCAACAAATAATGAGAACTGATAATTAACAATATCTTCCAACCAAATTCGATAAGCATAAATTCTACAACTATTAAGTAGCCAAATCCAAAGAAGTCTAATATATGCACATCTAACAAATAAATGATCTGCAGATTATTACTGCACAAAAAGCACAATTTTCATCTCCAGCCCAACCTTTGCATCTCAAGTTCTCAACACATCTTTTATGAATAACTTTCTTTGACGCAGTAACCAAAGAAAAACCTTGATTTTGAGGGGAACTTTGACATATCTTAAATCTCTTTAATAAGAATTTCTTTTAATCCCCCTATCATCCAACCAATTATACATTTTTTTATTATTAAATCCCCCATTAATTGAACCATTCCAACAAGCTTGATCATCAATATCTCTTAAATCTCTATATGGAGAAATCAAATTCCCTAATCTCTGTATCTCTAAATATTGCACTCTAGATAACTGTCGTCTAAATTTTAGTATTGTCATCTTACTCCTTATCACATCTGACACAGTAACCCTCTTCTCGGTACAAATATCATATAAATTAGAAAATATAATACCCATCTATCCTGCCAAAAAAGTGTACTTTGACCATCTCCTATAATCATACATCTATGCAAACCCACAATATGTTCATAAGATTTAAAATTTTTCCAAAATTGAGACCATTTTTGTTTATTCACTGAATCACCATATTTAACTCTTAAAATCTCTTTCCACCATTCTTTGCAAGCTGGATCTTTAAATCTCCATATCAACTTACATATCAAAGCTATATTCATATTTAACAAAAAAAGAAAAGAAAAGCTATATTCATATTTTTTATATTAAAAATTCCTGAACCACCTTGATCTTTTGGTCTACACACTTGTATCCAGTTAACCAAATGCAATTTCCTATGTTTACCACTATTCCATAAAAATCGACCTAATAAAATCAATTTCTTCCTTACTGTTATTGGCATCATATGAAATGACATCAAGTAAATGACAAGTGATGACAAGACACTATTAATTAATCAGAGTAAGCTTGCCACCATAAGAAAGAAATGAATGCTGCCAACCTCGTAATTTTTTAGAAAATCTATCAAATTGTTTAACACATCGTTATTATATGATGTGATACTTAATTGTTTCACTCAACGCAACACAATCACATTTGTAATTTACATCATGGATTGGTGCGACTTTGAACAAGTAGGATCAATTTGCTTTTAAAATGTCTAAGACGTGACTGGGATGTTGTTACATTATAAATTTCATCTCGAATTTAACTTCTATTGCGATAAACCCGGTAAACATATCCATATCCGTACTTCCATAATTATCTCAACAAAAAACACATATCAAAGGGTTAAAACAATTAAATGAAGGTGTAATTTACTCAATGTATTATTAACTATTGATCATTTAAATCAATGGCTGGATGTTAACGATAAATATAATTTTATTGGCTCTTCACTTTTAATAGAAAGAAATTTATCGTTGGATTTGTTGTGACTCATCAAAAAACAAAGAATATGTCACTAGATTAGTTGTGCGTTGTGTTTGGAAAGAAACACAACACATATGGAAAATATCATTTGAAAAGAGAACACAACACAAATGAAAAATTTCCTTAAAATAATATTTTTTTTCATTTTTGAAAATAAAACACATATGTAAAATTTTTTCATCTTTAATTTTTCAAATAATTTCATTTATTAAGAAGTAAATATTTCTATTAATTTTTTTTATTAAGACGTAGATTTTTAATTTTTTGAAGTATAAATATTCATTTACCCACCATCATTTAGATTGGTGCGTTCGCTAGTAAGTATATAATACGTAGCCGTATGCAACACATAGTGTTCGGATGCATAAAAATAAGGAATTGGATAAGAATAAACTCCAAATTTCTTATTCTTGTGAAACCTAAACAATACAAGAATAAAAAATTTAGACTTATTTGGTTCCTTATTCATATTAACCATAGAATATGAATAAGAAATATGGATCACACGCATTTTTAAATCCTTATTCTTATTCTAGGCTCGAGTTCATCGCCATAATAGAAAACTCAGATCCCAAAAAAGATATGAATTTGATCAAAATGTTTTTTTACGTAGGATTTTATTTTATTTCATTTTATTTGAATTGAGTTTTCAAAATTTGGTTGGATCTAATTATATAAAAATTCCAACTAATTAAATGATATCAAAATTTTCATTTTGATAAAAAAATTTCTAATAAAATGGAATGAAATTTAACAAGATCAAATTGATCAGGGCGTATGTTTAGGCTTCTCTCTCTTCTCAATTAGAGCCCGTCCGATCAGTAAACTATGCAAATTTTATCACGATCGTCCGATTTAGTTTCGTCGGTTAAAATTTATGAAACCTACCAATCCAGTATTCCATAATTAATTGGAGATTGTAATGTCGATCTACACTCTGCTGTTCTTTCGTCTCGGACTCACATCTCGTGCAGCGCTGCAAATGACAGTAATTTCATCACAACCGTCCAATCTATAATGAGGCCCGTCGAAATTCGTGCGTTCCTTAAAAATCTACACAGATTTCCAGCGATTTTGGTATGCGGCAGAGATGATATTGATCCTTTCGTCTCTACCAATGCTCTCTCCACCCTCCGAGGTTTCACTTGCAAGTAAAACGGAAAAAAGAAAAATTTTCTTTCCTCTCTCTCTTGAATGCTCTCTCGCTACCTGTCTCTCTTTCTGGTCTCCTATACCGCCTTAGCCATGGCTTCCCCTCTCGCCTTGGTTTTGCTCTCCTGCCATGGCCTCTCACAGTGTGGCCTTTTCTCCGTGTGCCACACCATGAAGCCAATCACAGACCTCTTGCCGCCCACTTGACACCTATTAATAGCCCCCTCGTGTCCCTCATTGGGCACACCACAAGTTTCCCTTTCTTCAGTGATTACAAAAGTGGGGAAAGGAGAAGAGCTCGGTGGTGGTCGTAGTGGTCCTGTGGTCACTTGATCCTTGTTTTCTTCCTTCAGGTAATCCCCTCAATTTCTGTGGTTGTTGAATTTCGTTTTCACCTGATGGAAATCATGGTTTATCGTTTGATTCCTTACTCTTTGGTCCTGATCAGAATGACAATTTTTTTAAACGTGGGATTTCATTTCGTTTCGTTTCATTAGAAAATTCTTGATCAAAATGGATGGATTTGACATCACTTGGTTGGAATTTCTATGTTATTTGACCCAACGAAACCTTGAAAAAAAAATCAATTCCACTGAAATGATATGAAATGAAATCCCGCGTAAAAATCATTTTGATCACGGCCATTTCTGTGCAATATCTTTGTACATGGTACCAATTTGGTACCGGCCCTGGTACGAAACCCTGGCTGTTTCAGGGACGATTTTGCAAATTTTTCTGTTAAATCTGGTCTGATCTGTAAGATTATGCTAGTATTATGGACTAGACCCGTAAACCGTAACCTTTGTGAAAAATTCCTTATCAGAGGGATTAGATTTTAAATATGTTGGTTCTTGTTGGATCTCATTAGAGTTAATGGGTTAGAATATAGATCCATACTAGTATGGCTGGATGACATAGACATGTCGTATTGGTTCCATCTTCTACTATGATAATTCACCATTCAGTTAGATTCACATAGACACTTCGTATTAATCTCTGATCTCCATGATATCTATCTTTACTCATGTTATGTACTTTTAGTTTGGACCAGCCAAAATTGGGCAGGCCACTTTTGTATTATGAAACATCATATACGAATGAAAATATATAAATTAATATCTTTTTGTGTTATGTTATACTTGTACGGTTAATCATGACAATATCTATACTAGGACTTGAATTTAATAGATTAATGTCATGTGGATATTCAAGAAATTGTATATTGGCAGCAGTAGCTCTTATGACCTAACTGGTGGGTGTGAGAGATTTGTTTAAGTCAGTAAAGAGTAACTCTCATCTCTATTTGTCTATCACTTTTCTGGTTTCTCCTTTCACTTCTGTGAAATAGACTGTTAGTTCTGTACCAAAGCTAGTTTGTTTTATTTTTTTTTTCCTCGTAGGATCCTTCACAAACAAATATTTGACACTGCCTAAGTTATCGTAGATTTATTTGTAGATTCGCAAACAAGCAACATTGATGCATTTATCAACAATTAATTTACTTCTTAAACAGTAGATAAATTTTTATTGACTTTTTTTTTTGTTTTTAAAACCTGTTCTTATTCAAGGGCCTCCTAGCAATTAAATAAAATAGCCAAAAGGGACGGAGCATAAGTGTACTGGCAAACAAAGCCTAGGGTCATTTAGAAGTAACCATGATAGAGGCTGGTGGATACTGCAGAACCAAAGAAATGAACGCAACTGTTATACCAACTCATAAGGGAATTAAGATGGAAGTGCCTAATAAAAAACGTAGATTTTAGGGGAACAGGTTGTGTGAGTAATGTGTTTTACTTCACTTTAAAAAATGAATCAATCTGAACCATTCAGAAAAATACACATTCAATGTTTCAAATGGCTGTTGTCAGTGTTGCGAAAAAAAACTGTTGTCAATGTGGTTTGCTGACAATGTTTGCAAAATTTCTAAATGTAAATTATTGCAATTTTAGTTCTATTCTCTAACATTTTGTTTTTGCATTATCAAATAGAAATATGGGAGACATTTTCTATAATATTTAACTAACGTTGGCTTCTCTTTGATCTGGTACACATGTTATGCTGATGGTGAATCTGCTACGCGAATAAATTTCTATAAAGCTTACATAAATATTGGACAAACTATTCCTTAAAGTGGTACCTCGATATTCAAACTGATGGTCTCTTATATTTTTTTAGGATGTGTTTGTTGGAGGAACAGATACAGCATCAACGACAATTAACTGGGCGATGTCTGAACTAATTAAGCACCCTGAGATAATGGGTAAGTTACAAGCAGAGATAAGGCATGCTGCGAGTGAAAATACCAAGTTTGATGTGAATGCCCTCTCTTATCTAAAATCAGTCATCAAAGAAACCCTGAGGATGCACCCTCCCGTGCCCCTGTTAGTACCACGACTGTGCATGAAGAGTTGCGAGATACTTGGCTACACAATTCCATCTAGGGCTCGTCTGATTGTCAATGTATGGGCTCTTGGAAGGAACCCTGAATACTGGAATGATCCGGAAGAATTTAAACCGGAGAGGTTTGAAACATCATCTATTGACTTTAAAGGGCAGAACTTTGAGTTTCTGCCATTTGGTGCTGGTAGGAGAAGTTGTCCTGGACTTGAATTTGGTGTGGCAGTGGTTGAGGAGGCTCTATATAGTCTTTTGTTGCACTTTGATTGGAAATTACCTGTTGGTATGAAACCAGAGGATCTGGACATGACAGAGGCATTTGGAATAGTTGCTTCCAGAAGAGACACACTTCATTTAATACCAACTCTGCGTGTTCCTTTACCTGAAGTTTAGATATTGAAGGAACTCTGTTCAAACACTGCTAAAGATGACTCTATGCTTGCTCTACTTATGCGTTAAAAGTTTCATGATTACCTGGATCAGAGCAGGATCTTTCTAAAATTTGCCCTCCTTTCTTCAATAAATGTGTAATTTCGTGAGTAGTAGCGGTAATTTGGTCAAAATGAAATAATAATCATGGTGTAATAAAAGTATAATTGTCATATGTCTCTCATCAGGTATTTATTATATTTTCAGCATTATCTGTAACGGAGCAACTTAAAACTTCGTATTAACGCTGAAGTATAATTGTCATAAGTCTGCATTTGCTTTGAGATTTGATGTGAATTATCTCCTCTTATATTTATACCCTAATTTACCTAAATTTAGTTGCAAGCGCACAACTATTGTCTAGCAATTGGAGAGTGATTTAGCTAGCGTACCTTGCGTCTTATCAGTAATAAAACAGTTTATAAAGTACCTTAATTTTTCAAGTGCTTTTTGAGTATCATTGTAAACTACCCTTATTACTAGCATTCCTTATCGTACAATTTTTTTTTTTCAAATGACACATTATTGATCCATATATATCTTAATATTAATAATAAGAGCTGGTTCGTTCAAACGACACATTTTTTTTCAATAAACGAAAACTGCATATTTACCAAAATATAAAATTTTCTTAAGATAACTGCTTAAAGTCCGACCATACCATATATGATTGTCACCCCATTTTTGATGTTGAAATTTATAGGAAAACATGAAGTCCACATATTGTAAATAATTTTCTAAACTGTCCACACGATTTTAAAACATAACAATGAGAGATCGTATGTGAAAGTGAATTCTCAAAGTAGTGCACATGCATGCGATTATAATCGAAAATCTACATTTTTACAGGCAGCTAAAACCGCTAAATACTTATTGCATTTTATCGATCGGTAAAATCATCTTGTCATAAAATATCTTTATATCGAGTAGTTTTCAAGATAACCATTCATGCGTTCTATATCTGATTAATTTTATAATTGTAATTGTTTTACGTATTGATACATAGGGAATTCCAGAAAAAAAAAAAGATAAATGCATGTTTGTTGCTTCCGTTTTGTATTGAACAAAATTCGTTTACGAAAGAACTAATTTGTTGTATATCGATACTGATGAAAATAGTGTGGAGCCATAGTTAGAAAGTACCGTTCTAGTAGGTCAATTTTGAAAATAACAAAGTCTATTTTTAGACGTTTCTAGATAGGTGTATATATACCTCTCCTAATCACGTCCTGGTAGGTTTAGAAACTGCTATTGTGTGCAATAACCAAATGTTTAAATAGTGCTGATTATCGGCGCAAAAGCGCTATTGAAGCGGTGACATTAGCCATCCGCTATACCGTGCTAAACAAAATTTTGTTTGTTAGCGGCAATTTTGCTATCAAACAATACTACAATGTTGGGTACATTATCTACAGTAACTTTGGATGAAGTCATATCTCCATTTTGAAAAAACAATGGACACCTCCATTTCAGAAATTTCAAATTAAATATAGTTTAGTTTTTTAATTGTTTAGCTACATTTAAAAATTCATTTGACTATGAAAAATTATGTGTGTGCTCATAAAAATGTAAAGGATTTAAAAATGTAAATTTTTTAAATTATAGTCTTAGAAAATATTTTAAATAATTTTATGAATCTCATAAAATTTAATATGCATAAAAGTTTCTAAAATTGTTTGGAGGCCTTGAATAAATCATTTGGCTATGAAAATTTATGTACTTGCTAAAAAATATATGAACAATTAATTGATGTAAAATTTTAAAGTTACAAACCTATAAATATTTTAAATAATTTTTTTAATCTCACAAAAATTGAATTTTCGTAATTTCATAAATGTCATTAGGTTTTTAATTATTTTAAGATATTTACAACTTTATTAGTGTATGAAATTTTATATAAATGATGTGAAGATTATAACAAATTCAATCGTGCCATTGAACTATTTTTAATTTAATCATATAATTATATGAAATATGGAATATGGTTGGTGCTTTTAAAATTATTTGAGGACATATATTAATTCAATCGACCATAAAATTTTATATCCTTCATAAAAATAAAATACAATGCCCTGCAATATAAAATTTCATAGTTGAAGAGTTCTAACATATTTTTGTCAAATTTCTAAATCTGATTACTCAATTCTATTGTTTCATAAATATAATTTTATTTTTCATTGTTTCTAAACCTTTCCAAAATTTGTTGATTTATAAAATTTTATATATGTAAGAAAACCAATCTAATTTTTTTACTCCTCCTTAATTAACATAACAAAACATCACGCGCGAAGAGCGTAACAAAATGCTAATTTTTTTCATCTAAATTGTAAATATTTTATTTTTTTCTATTTCGAGACACAAATTATTTTTAACAAAATATTTTTCCTGAAATATTTAAATATGACTATTAGTAATTATAATTATCTTATAATAATATATTCTTATGATATTATATGAATCAACAAAAATTATATGAAATCAAAGTGATATAGGTTTTTCTTTTATACATTTCTTTCCAATTTTATTTAGTTGTTTATAAGATTTTTCTAGATTTGTTTGTATTAAATTTTGTGGATTGTATTCAAAAATTACGTAAATAAATTAATGTTTTTTAGAGTTTTAATATACTAATTTATCTATCAATATTTACATAATTTAAATGATATTCATTGATAGATGTATCATGTTAATCAAGTTCATCCTTCGTGTATTATTTTTCACTTTCCTACCTCTAAACTTAACTGGCCAGACATCAATAACACCTCACGCGCGAAGCGCGTATACAACGCTAGTTCTATACAAAGTTGTATTAATTGGTTTTTCGACTGTTTATGAAACATCAGCACGTCCAAGCCCATAGGCTCATATCCTGTTGACTTTGACTATTTAACCACTTCTCTCATCATTGTTAACCCGATTTTAAAAAGAAGAATCAAGTCTCAGTAAGCTTCTATTCGTTCGCTGGTTTCAAAGCCCACTAAAGCTTTAATGATACAGGGCTGATATACACCATCCCTTGATTTCCCATCCATACCATCCAACAGGCCAGAAATGGATTTCATCATTTTTTCGCGTGCTGACGTCAGCAAGACGCGCGCTGACGTCAGCGAAAATTTTTCAAAAAAAAAATCGAAAATTTTTTTCGGAAATTTCTGGATGCTGACGTCATCAAATGTACTGGTTTATTTGTTCAGTTAGATGCCATAAGGGTTGAATTAAAAGTCGTAAGTGTTCAGTTAGTTGCTTTTGAAAATGGAATTTTCGTATTTTTGTGTTCAGTTTAATATGGCAAAGGTTGAACTAAAAGTTTTATTTGTTCAGTTAGTTGCATCTGAAAATGGAATTTTCGTATTTTTGTGTTCAGTTTAATACGGCAAAGGTTGAACTAAAAGTTTTATTTGTTCAGTTAGTTGCATCTGAAAATGGAATTTTCGTACTTTTGTGTTCAGTTTAATACGGCAAAGGTTGAACTAAATGTTTTATTTGTTCAGTTAGTTGCATCTGAAAATGAAATTTTCGTATTTTTGTGTTCAGTTTAATACGGCAAAGGTTGAACTAAAAGTTTTATTTGTTCAGTTAGTTGCATCTGAAAATGGAATTTTTCGTATCTTTTTGTTTAGTTTAATACATCAAAGGTTGAACTAAAAGTTTTATTTGTTCAGTTAGTTGCAGCAGAAATTTGATTTAGTAGTTAACATTTACAATATACAAAGTGAACACATATAACAATATAGTTAACATTTACAATAAACAAAGTGACCACATTCAATATTCAATATTTAATATACAAAGTAAACACATATATCAATATAGTTAACATTTACAAGAAACAAAGTGAACACATATGATGACTAACTAATTCTTTAAAAAATATAATTCACCACTAACAACTATGCTCCAGCATTTGTACACCAACAATCGATGCACTAATCAGGATTAAGAACAACTGAAAACAAGCCAGTTAGTTGCAGCAAAAGGAAATCTTCTTCAGAAGTGCTAGCTTCAACATCACTCCCATCACCTCTGTTTTCTAAATGAACAAACGAAGGCATTTAGTAGGTTAAACAATTTGGGATTTAACATCATAATATTATATAACTTACTAATGCTCGGAAAAATGCGATAAAAAAGCAGGAATGTCACCAGATGATTGCCGCTTTCTGAGTGATTTCCGATGCCTCTCAATAGCCTCCTTTGTTTCCAACAAGGATTTCTATGGAAACAAAATCACAATTAGTAACAGATTTATGGACAAATATTGAAGATACAAAATAAATAACATAGCAGCTTATATATTTGCTTGTAATAAGAGAAAATCTTACCAAATGAGAATTAAGGTCCTTTATTGCTTGACCATCCTCCCAAACCTCAGAGATGAGAGTTCCAGCTCTGTAAATTTGACACAATTGGAACAAGATTATTTACAAGAGTAATGCAGGAAAGTAAATAGATCCAAAAAAAATCTAGTCTACACAATCTATAAGTAAAAGGACCAAGGGCATATAATAACATGATGGGAATATTCTGGGAATTAATTTCCAATCATCATGCTACATAATCGAATCAAAAAATAAGTTTCGAACAACCTGAACAAGTCAAATGTGTGCCAAAATGCCATCTATGACAATAAGTGGAAATATTTACATGTAGTTTTTCACCTCATGCATCAAGCACGAAACTGCTTCAAACAATTTACTCACCAATTTAATTAATCAGCCTGTGGTAAAATAAACATTTCAACCAACAATCAAAAGTCACAATTATAACAACTGATACGCCTCACCATCACCAATGAAACTAATTCAAACACAAAATTAATAATTCGTCGAACTTTAAATATCAAAATTACATAAAAAATCAACGAGATAATCCCCAGAAACAAGTAAGAACCAACCACGTCGCCGATGACAGCAATACGCACGGTGGAGCCAGGTATGGCGGCGCGGCTGAGCGGAGAAGAGGTAGAGGAAGTGGATAGAAACGAAGAAGAAGAAGCGAAGAAGAGATCAGGGAGGAGCAAATGGTCGGAGATGTGTATCCGTGCAGCTGTAGTCTCACGCTGCAAAAGACCTCAACATCTTTCGTCATCTCCCTGTGCAAAATCACTCTGGCTGGCGCGGCTAGGGTTTGGAAGAGAAAAGAGGTTTAGAAATATATAGACTGGGCCGGTTGTTGGGCCCAATCTGACCTGTTTAGAATCTGTGGATGGTTTGGATGAAAAATTAGGGAATGATCAGTACCAATTCTGTTAACGATATGAGGAACGGCCCACGGAGTGTAAAGCCTATAAAGCATAACTTGGGATTCAAACTTCGGATCCGATCAAACCAAATCAGGACCCGATTTGCTCGTCTTCCGAATTCGTATAGATTGGAACGGAGGCGATGAGAGTGGCGACAGTGTGTCGGCGGTTGCTAAAGGCGGTGGAGAAGCACGTAGACAAAAGGGAGTGAAGGGGCGTTTTCGGGATTTCGTCTCTCAGGAGTTCAACTCGGTTTTTGTCAGACCATTAGGAAGTGCGTACGGAGCTAAAGCTAACCACCGACTACAGTTGAGTCGTAACGGCGTGCACCAATTACCAAGTAGTTTCTGATCTTTTTATAATTTGTCTGGTTTTACATCGTATTGTATTTTGTGGATTGAGTGGAATCATGTACTAACGGCGTGCATCGTTTGGTACTTGCTAGGTAGGGCCTCTCGTATGGGACTGATTGGCTTGGGTATTAATCAGTTTCTTTGATATTTCTTTGCTAATGCCCCACTTCTACTAATATTTACAACAAACAACAACTAATTCTTTTGTCCCAAACAAAAGGCCATAATTTGCAACCGGTAGGTCTTGGCTTTTAATACGGTGGTAAAAAGATGCAGCTACATTTTCCTTTTTCTTTGGTCAATTTTTATTAATTTCTTTTATCTTATTGTAATTTTGTGTCAAATGGCCTATTTGATGTATAAGAACAGTGCTTGGTGCTTGTATTTGGTGGTTCTTTAATTAAACTCATCTATATCGAGTATATAATGCTGGTCCAAGTTATAAAAATGAAATCAATGTTTGGTGCACTTTTAACAAGTCGATACCTTCTTCTATATGTGATGTTTCTGGGAAAGGTAATGCATTAAAGTTTATTATTTTAAGCTAGTATGCAGGCCATGACATGGTATTGAAAAGAAATTTTTCATATGTTACATGCTGTAAATTATAGACAGGATTTATTAAATCATATCTTGTAATTATGTGGTAAATCAGTATAGTTTCGCTGTGGTATTTTTAATAATAAAAATAATTTATTAAAAAATTTTAATAAGAAAAACGATAATATATTTTTTTTAATAAGGAAAAAATTCTAACGCGATTCAAAACCCAGTTAAACGCTAGGAACCTAACGCGGTCAACAAACGCGTTAAAAAAATCCTAACGCGATCATAAACCGCGTAAAAGTACTTTTAACGCGAGCGATCATTTACTCTGCCATGCATATAATTCTGAATATAATAGTCACCGTTGCCGAAAAAATTAGCAGCTTTCCTTGAGGCCATGCCACATCGTCCGTTTGACTATCTCGCTTTGGATAGGCTTTGCCTAGACGTGGCAACAGCATAGCATCCTTGCCATATTCTACCTTCTTTTTCTTGGGTTAATAATGGTAAATATAATATATTCAAGTCACTGTTGTCGACAAAGACTCATCACTTCTATGCGCTCATTTAAAAATATATTTGAGGGGTCTAAGATACAACAAGACTCTGTACATAGATTTTGTTCTAATGTTGTAAAGATTTTAATTATTTTCAAAAATATTTGACCAATATTTTTAACATTGATAGAAATTTAAATAAAAACTTTGTATATATATATATATAGAAAACCTATGGTGCATTGCAATGCACGGAAACTTCGATCCATATTGATCCAAATTCTTCGATCGGCTTCAAAGTGACCGATCCAAACCGTCCAATATGATCTCCCTAATGAAATCTCCTTGCTGACGAAATTTTACATTTTTTCGAAATTTTTAAGTATTTTTTTTCGGATTTTTAAAAGTTGGTATTTTTGAACGGTTCAGAAAATGAGATTAGCGATTTTCTAAAATTCAGAAAAAATAGTAAAAAAAATTAAAAAAATATAAAATTTGGTCAGCAAGGAGATTTTATTAGGGAGATCATATTGGACGGTTTGGATCGGTCATTTCAAAGCCGATCAAAGAGTTTGGATCAGTATGCACCGAAACTTCTGTGCATTGCAATGCACCATAGGTTCTCTCTCTCTATATATATATTTATTTATTTTGACATTGATAGAAACTTGTATGCATGAATGAAATTTGTAATTAATATTTGTTATTAATGGCGATTTCAACACCCATATAATTTAACATTTGTTATTAATTAATGAATGTTCATAGACCAATATTTTTCTATATTAAATATTTGACACATACCGAACTGAAAAGAAAAATGAGATATTAAAAATGGGACATGAAAGACGAAATTGCAAAAACTAATGCTTTTTACAATTTTACTAAAGCTAATTCATAGAAAAATGTTCTTATATTTAGGTGCTTCTTTATAAAGAGATTTTTATTTGTCATTTCTTGGCTATATGTCAAAGCTGCAAAATTGAGTGGACAAAATCTGACAGGATGTGTGCTCAAAATTGAGTGGACAAGTTTTTACGCATAAATAGGATGACAGACATTCTGACAGGATGGTTGTATATATAGAGTGTTTTTACGCGGTTTATGATCGCGTTAGGATTTTCTTAACTCGTTCGTTGACCGCGTTAGATTCCTAGTATTCAACTGGGTTTTGAACCGCGTTAGGACTTTTTCCTTATGAAAAAAAAATATTATCGTTTTTTTTATTAAAATTTTTTAGTGAATTATTTTTATTATTAAAAATACCACAGTTTGGCTGGAATTGTTGTTCTCATGCAGCATAGCTGTGGATCGATCTGACAGGATGTATCTGCTGCTAGTGTGGGACTTCAGCTTCCTAAAGTGCAATAACCCTGATTTGGTATCTTGAAATTTTGATAGACACTTGTTTGGATGAAATAATAAAAAGTTGCAATAACCCTGACTTGGTGTGATAATATGCTTCTCCTCAGTATATTTCTGCTCTGGTATCAAGAAAATCCGCGAGTCATGTGGGTATAGTTGGAGACTGGACTTGTTCATAGTGATAGGGTCCCAAATTATCCTCATGGTGGGCCCAAGTCCTAACCACATTTAAGCTTTCATCTCGTTTCGCTCGCTAAAAGCTTGGGGGCAGGTGATAAGGCCCTAAATGACCCGCTCATTGGGCCCAGTGCCAATCTGCCCAGTAAGCCCAACGGGCGGAGAGGCGTGACAAGGCCCAAAAGGCCCAAGATGGAGGTTCAACTATCAGCCTGTTTTGGATAACTTGGATAAGGGGATAAAGAGGGGCAGCGTGGTCATTTCGCACCCCGCCCCAGACAGGAGGGATCCTCAAGAGGGGACAACGGTTATGGTCGTACAGACAGGAGGGACAGCTCAGCAGACAAGCATACCGGCCTCTGACAGGGCTGACGTCACTGGAAGGTTCCTCTAGACTAGTATAAATATACCTCGTTAGGGCAGAATGGGGGGTCGGTTCTTAGGTCATTTCTCTCTGGGGTTACGACTGTTTTAGCTCTAGAGACTGATGTAAAGCCACCATGAATCATGAATAAAGAGATTGGCAATTGCTTTTGAGTTCTATTTGTTATTCTATTTGCATTAAAACTTGTTACCAGGCTTGGTAGTAACAAACACCGTGGGGCTATACCTCTAGCAAGAGCTATAGCTGATGCTAGATCGGGGAAAGAGTTTAGAACCTAGGAGGCTGTCTTTCGATTTCCTCATGGCTGGAGACTCATCTAGCCATCCGGCGCAGACCTCTGCGTAGGGTGAGCGCACCCCCTCGGGATGCCGCCAGAGCTCTCAGTGGGGGTCACAACTCAACACACCGCCCAGGCGGTGCAGAACACACCTGTCACTCCGACGACCCAGGTGGGAACCCAATCCGCTCCTCCTGGGTACCCCTGGCCAGTCTACAGCTCTCAAATCGCTGGACCGTCGGGAGTGAATGCGACCAGTTCGACCGCACCTAGCGGTTTTGTTCCAACAGGAACCCAACCACTCCCAATCCGCCCGCTTCACCCTAACATTCAGTCGGGACTGAATCAGCAAGGTCCTGCCATGCCGCTCCATCCGAGTGGGTCGGGGATTCCTCCGGTTTGGCCCTCCCAGTCCGCTCCGGCCGATCTATTTAGGCAGATTTGGGATCAACACATGCTACAATCATGGGGACAGTTCTTATCTCTGTCCTCCCCTATGATGGGAGCTAACCCAGCCCCGATACTGACTCAAGTCGCTCCACCACCCGTTGAACAGGGACCGGCACAGGAAGCTCACGTAGCTCCTTCCATGACGGGACTAAGAGCACCCCCTACGTGGGAAATATGGGAGGAATTAGGGGAGAGCATTACCAAGGCACCCCCTCACTCCATCCCGACCGGTATGGTCATGCGGCTCCTCATGAAGAATACTACCCGCCATATGTTGGTGGCGGGGTCCCATCCAGAGTCCCTTTCAATCCGACTCTAGACCCAACTCATTCTCCCAGTCACCACAGTACAGGAAGTGTCACCCATTCCCCACAAAGGAGGCCACCTGAAGACACCCCCGGCCCAGGCGACGCAGGCAGCATTCCCCAGCGAGAGGGGTCTTCCCGAATCATTTCTACCACAACCCCGTCAATGTCAACAGCTTTAGCAATCTCTCCAAATTCTCCACCAAAACTCTACAGTGCCCAAGGAAATTCATTTCCAGCTTCAAAGTCAGGATCTCTCTCTCTTCCCTGGACAAGAGTGTATGGTGCCGAGTTTTTCCCACATGCCTGGAAGCAGCGGCATGGAAGTGGTTCTCGGAGTTGCCGCCCAACTCTGTCTGGGACATTGCTGATCTGGAAGACTAATTCTTGCAGAGGTTCCCAAGTATCCAAGCGCCTTCCAAAAAGTCTATAGACTTGATGAGGCTCAAACAGGGGGAGCGGGAATCAGCAAGAAAATTTCTCAATCGATTCGCCGAAGAGGCCAACCAAACCACTGATTACAATGATGGAATCATCTTGGCGGTGATAAGACAGGGCCTAAAACAAGGGGGAGCACTGCGCTGGAGAGCTGTGGAGGAAGATTGCAAAACATTTGCAGAATTCAGAGCGACAGCGGATAAGACTTTGCAGGCAGAGGAGGACGCAATGGTTGCGGGAAAGCTTGCCGGTCGGGGAGTAACTCGTAAATGTCTTGACCTACCCAGACGCAACCCTCGACCTACTTCCCCGCAGAAGAGGCGGAGCTCTCCCCACCTATCCGCCGGGATACCCCTCCTCGACCATACGGTCGGAACCGCTCGTTCCGAAAGTATAAGGGCCTGGTGGCACAGCCTCGATTTCCTCCTACGGGGAAAGACTACAGGCAAGAGTATACCAATTACCATGTCTTTTCGGTCTCTGCCGACGCACTCCTACGGGTCGCCCAGGACGATCCAGAGTTCAAGCGGCCAGAGCCACTTTCCAGGGAGGAGACAAATCGAGGTGATAGAAACAAATATTGCAGGTACCACAGTGGGTACGGCCATGCCACATCTGAATGCATCAAATTGAAGGATGAAATTGAGAGGATGATTAGAAATACTAGAGTACTAGAGAGGTATCTAGAGGCTCCACAGTGGAATGGTGGAGGGAGAGGGAATAGAGGCGGTCGTCAAGGAAACAATGCCGGACGACGGCCGCGGGATCAGGAGAGACAGGCAGACCGACCGCGACCAAGGAGCCCGCAGAATGGCAATCAAGATAAGTCTAGGACCTCTCCCACCCCAGTCCTGTACATAGCGGGTGGACCCGCTGCAGGAGGAGATTCAGAGAAAGCCAGGAAAAGATATGCTTGTCCCAGAAATCTCAACAACCCATCCAGAAGGGAAGTTTTTCAGATCAGGGAAAGCAATTATGTGGCAAATATGCGCATTACCTTTGGACCTGAGGATTATGAAGGAGTCCACTTGCCGCATGATGATGCCATTGTCTTGATGCTGCGTGTCAACGGCACTCGGGTTGGCCGGATTCTCATCGACACTGGTAGTTACGCCGATGTCATATATTATGAAACATTGAAGAAGCTGCACTTACAAGATCACCCTCTCAAGCCCATGGCGACACCGCTCACCGGCTTCACAGGTGATCAGCTTATGCCTATGGGAATCATAGACTTGACAGTCACCTTTGGGGAGTCACCAAGAAACGTAGTGTCTCGAGTCAGCTTCATAGTAGTCAATACGCCGTCCCCCTATAATATCATTCTGGGCAGGAAGGCTCTGAATGACATTGGGGCTATCGCCTCTACACCTCACCTTAAGGTCAAATTTCCTACTCGAAATGGAGTCGGAACTTTGCGGGGCGAGCAGCAGGTTGCGAGAGTATGTTACCAAGCATCAATCCCAAAACAAGTAGCCCAGATTGAACATGTTGGGGAACAATCCAAGTCTTATGATCAAGCTGAGGACATTCTGGTCCACCAACAGGCCCGCCCTATAGGCAGACCAATGGAAGATACAAAAGAAGTCGATCTGGGAGACGGGAAAGTCACCAAAATTGGCACTGTATTGCCCAAGGAAGATCGAGACTTGGTAAGGGCATGTCTCCTCCGCAACCATGACATCTTCGCTTGTGAAGGCGAGATCATGCCAGGCATTGATAAGGAGATAGCCGAGCACCAAATCACCACCAAGCAGGGCATGAGGCCAGTTGCCCAGAAGAAAAGAAAACAAAGCTGGGAGAAAAGGAAAGCCATCAAGGCAGAGGTAGAGAAGCTGCTAAAGATAGGAGCTATCAGAGAGATCAAATACCCGGAATGGCTTGCCAACCCAGTCCTAGTGCTAAAACCTAACGGACAGTGGAGAATGTGCATTGATTACACCGATCTGAACAAGGCTTGCCCAAAGACTCCATTCCCGCTACCCAGCATTGATGCGATGATTGACTCCACAGCCGGGTTCAGGTATCTCAGCTTCATGGACGCTTACTCGGGCTACAATCAGATAAGAATGAGTCCGGCCGATGAAGAAAAAACCTCCTTTGTCACGGAGGAGGGGTTGTACTGCTACAAGGTCATGCCATTCGGCCTTAAAAATGCAGGGGCAAAATACCAAAAGATGGTCTCAAAGGTCTTCAAGAAAGAGTTGGGAGAGATAATGGAGGCATATATTGATGACATGGTAGTTAAAAGCTGCAATGGCCCAGATCACGTTTCCCACTTGGAGAAGGTCTTTGCCAAGATGAGGCAAGTCGGAATGCGGCTTAACCCAAAAAAGAGTTTTTTCTGCCTCTCCAGTGGAAAGTTCTTGGGATTCATCATCTCGGAGCGCGGCATCGAAGCTCATCCCGACAAATGCCAAGCCGTAGTGAACCTCAAATCGCCCAAATCGATTAAGGAGGTACAAGGCCTCACTGGAAGAATAGCGACACTCAGCAGTTTCATCTCACAATCCGCCATGTTGTGCAAGCCTTTCTTTGATGTTATTAAGAAAAAAACACAGGAATTTGTCTGGGGGCCGGAGTGCCAGGAAGTCTTTGAGAAAATTAAAGAGTACCTCTCCACTCCGCCCATCATCAGTCGGCCTGTGAAGGGTGAGCCGCTTTACCTTTACATCTCGACTAATGATGACGCGATCAGTGCGGCTTTGGTGAGAGAGGAATATGGTGTGCAGAAGCCCGTATACTTCGTATCCAGGATTCTGAGGGACGCGGAGACAAGATATCCAATGATAGAGAAGAGTGCATTTGCAATTGTGACAGCAGTCCGGAAGTTGCGACCTTATTTTCAAGCCCATTCGATCCGCGTAGTGACTAACATGCCCCTCCGCAAGGCACTAGGGCAATTCAATGTCGCTGGTAGACTGTTGCAGTGGGCCATTGAGCTGTCGGAGTTTGACATCACCTATCTCTCCAGAACAGCCTATAAGAGTCAAGCACTAGCGGATTTCATAGTCCAAGGGACTAGTGGAAGCTTTACTCCCGTGGAAGCGGTGTGGGAGGTATATGCCGATGGAGCCTCATCTGGTAAGGGCACGGGTCTGGGTGTCGAGATAATCAGCCCAGAAGGAGACAGGTTCAAATACGCTCTGCAGGTAAATTTCAACCCGTCTCACAACGTGGCTGAATATGAGGCCTTCATTGCTGGGTTACAATTGACTGCGACCACAGGAGCTAAAAGCATCAAGATCCGCTCCGATTCCCAATTGATAGTGAATCAGATACTCAAGGAATATAAGACTCAAGATGAGACACTGATCAAATACTTGAGAAAAGTGGAGCAGCTCATCGACGGTTTCGACAGCGTCCTCATCGAGCATGTTCCCAGGGGGCAAAATGAGACAGCTGACGCTCTGTCCAAACTGGCCAAGAGCGGACTGGATAAAGAGCGCCCCATAACAGTTTTGGAAATTCCCTCGCCCAGCATAGGACTCCCAGAGCCAGCCATTTTCCAGTTACACCATGAAGAGGAATGGTATTCTCCAATATGGTTATACTTAGCTGAGGGAATCTTGTCAGGGGACAAAAATTTAGCAAGGAAGATCAAGAGATGGTCTCTGGAATTCTCTATAATAGAAGATGAACAGTGCAAGAAGGGGTATCATCACCCTTGGCTAACATGCGTTGGTAAAGCCAAAGCCGCTGAACTCCTCAGTGAAACTCATCAAGGAATCTGTGGAAGCCACCAAGGACCTCGCACCTTGGGGAAAAGGATCATGCGCCAAGGCTACTATTGGCCCACCTTGAGGAAGGATGCATAGGACCTAGTGAGGAGGTGCGCTCAATGCCAGTTCCATGCGCGCATCGACCATAAGCCCCCTAATAGATTGAAGCCGATAACAAGCCCATGGCCTTTTGATATTTGGGGGATGGATATACTGGGACCTTTTCCTCAGGCTAAAGGAAACCTCAAGTTTATCGTAGTTGCTGTGGAATATTTCACCAAGTGGATCGAGGTCAAAGCTTTGTCTCTCATCACCTCTCAAAAAATCACAGACTTCCTAGAGCACCACATAGTGTACAGATTTGGGATCCCGCACACTATCATTACTGATAATGGCCGACAGTTCACCGACGCTCCTTTCAAAAATTATTGTCGCGGGTTGGGTATCGAGATCAACTTTGCATCCGTCTGCCACCCTCAGTCCAATGGGCTAGCAGAGGTCTCCAACAGAACCATCTTGGAGGGGCTGAAGAAGAAAATTGAGAGGACGAGGAACACTTGGCCGGAATATCTCAGCGAGGTGATGTGGGCCTATAACACCACCCCGCGGTCAGCCACAGAAAGGTCACCCTATGCTCTGGTTTATGGAATGGAAGCAGTCATCCCTATGGAGATTGTTCACCCAACTCTCCGCACCATCAGTTACTCTACCCAGCGTAATGCGGAGCGAAGGACTGAGGAAATCGAGACGATCCACGAACTCAGGGAAGAAGCTTCAGCGCGACAAGCGGAGTACCAGAGGAAAATGAGGAAAGTCTTTGATAAGAAGGTAGCTCCAAAACATTACCAACCCGAAGATTGGGTGCTGAGAAGAGCAGCAGCAGCAGGAAAGCACATTGGCAAGTTAGATCCCACCTGGGATGGTCCTTTCGAGATCGTGAAGTCGACCGGAGAGAGAGCATTTCACCTCAAGGATGCACCGGGCAAACTGCTAGCTAACTCTTGGAATGCGTCAGACCTGCGCAAGTTCTACCCATGAGGCCCCCAAAGAGGCCGGATCCTTTGTTTATATCATTGTATCTTCCTTTTATGCACTGTTTTTTATTTTCAATTAAGGCTGCAAACTTGTTGGCAGCCAAGAGCCATGAGCTCGTTATTCCGCTTATGGAGGAACACTCTTAATGATGATCGGAAGACTTATGTTTGATGAAGCCTTTATAATAAGTGTGAATGAACCCGCATAACTTCGTTGAAGTTTAGTACCTTTTTATAAGGGAATGATTAACTTCGCTGAAGTTTAGTACCTTTCTATGAGGGAATGATTAACTTCGCTGAAGTTTAGTACCTTTTCGTAAGGGAGCGATTGACTTCATTAAATCTTAGTACCTTTGCGTAAGGGAACGGGCCCAGGCAGCCGATTAAGTACCTATCAAAGGGAACGATCCAAGTGCACGGGAAGTTACGATCCATAAATCATAGTACCTATACCAAGAGAATAGTCGTATTCAATATTTAGTACCTACACTAAGGGAAATCATGAATCCTAGTACCTATACCAAGGGAATAGTCGGATTCAATATTTAGTACCTACACTAAGGGAAATCATGAATCCTAGTACCTATACCAAGGGAATAGTCGGATTCAATATTTTAGTACCTACACTAAGGGAAATCATGAATCCTAGTACCTGTACCAAGGGAATAGTCGGATTCAATATTTTAGTACCTACACTAAGGGAAATCATGAATCCTAGTACCTATACCAAGAGAATAGTCGGATTCAATATTTTAGTACCTACACCAAGGGAAGTTATGACCCACAAATCCCGGCACCCACACCAAAGGATGGCCGGGTCGAACATAATCAATGACAGGACAACAAAAACTCATGATTATTCTAACCAACATCCAAGTTACGCCCGGTTAGAAAGGCGTGACGCTCACATAATTTGCATGCTTACTCACAAGTTGCGTGTGAATCGCATTTGTTTAAAAAGCTCAAAAGTAGAAGTTAAAAGAGCATCCCTTTACGAATAACCTCAGCACCTCAAAAGGAAGTGAGTTACAAACAGAAAAGAACATAGGCATCACCAATGCATTATGACAATTATCACTCGTGTTATTGAGATAATCGAGAATCTCGTAGAATAGCTGAATAACAAATGAATCAACAGAAAAATCTAATTTATCCCAAGAAGAACAGACCTGCCATAGGCAAGTCAAAAGATCCTCTATGACGTCATTGATCCAGGTCTTGGCTGTCAGACCGATTAGTGAAATGAACTGGTCTAGTCCCTAGCTAAAGACCTGGTCAATATCCAGTGTTGTACCCGACAGGCTTTCGGCGTATCTGACTATGCGACATCAAGGGCGTCATAGTAAGTATAGAATAACCGAGAATGAGCCCCAACAGTGATCTCGCATATGGGGATAAGCTCCTCCCGATTCAACAATCTGATCAGAGAGACACCATTGATGCCGAAAGATGACTGAATGGTACATCCATGGGCAATCCCCTACGGAAGCCACAAATACACAATGACATGTGTCCGACGGAGAGTATCGCTCATCCGACACAGTCCCGTATTCTTACAGAGGAAAGGGTATTGACTCCTCATCACCCGAACTGCGAGAACAAGATAGAAGAATTTTAATCAAGATTGAGGGGGGCGTAAAATCACCTCTTTCTGAGGATTGTTTTTAAACCCATATCGCTCAATTGATTCCGCAGGCTTCATCTCGCCTAGTAGGCTAGAGAAAAGATTAAAATGTATTTATAGATTTCTTCGAATAAAATCAAAATTTTTTTACTCCAATTAAACTTGAACTCTGCACTCGCCAGCGCCTAGCGCTAAAAGTTCGCGTAGAATATAACTTGATTTCGGCCCGTTACGATTTCGCATATAGGAGCGCGTCGCGCTAGTCGCAAGGAAATCAAAAGAGAGAGTCAAAAGTGCATAATACTCCAAAACGCCCTTGTTAACTTAAAATAAACTTTACAAAAATAAAAAAAAATTAAAGAGAGGCCTGAGGGGCCCTAAGAGTTCACTGAGGGCTCCCCGTCGTCCCCTTCACCGCTGCTTGACCCAGATGAAGCCTCCGCCAGTAGTTGGGCCCGCCGTGCTTCCACTAGTTGGCTGCTATAGGCCTCCACAGGCTCACTAAGCAAGGCCTGCAGGAAGTTATCTTCATATTCCTCCCCTTCAACAGCGTACCAGACGGGGAGACGCTCCACGTGAAGAGATCCGACTGGTCCTGCACGGAAAAAAGTGAGAGACAAAGGAATAGCCTCCCTGTCGGGAACGGCTACCTGAGCTCGCGCCCATCGTCCTTCAACCCCTGCCCGCGTAGCAGGATCAACAGCCACGTAAAGGCCAAAGGGGAAGAGGCCTCGGACGGCGAAGCCCGTCAGCCAACCTACGGGGGATCCCACTGCACGAACCCAGTACTTCACCAGTGGGGTTGGAGGAGAGTAATTCCATAACCGGCGGGATTGGAGAAGACTTTTGTGGCTGCTAACTGTCGAGGCCATGAAAATATATGGCCCCGCTCTGACGTGCGCAAGCTCCAAAGCCCGAGCCTCCCATTCAGGAGGCCCCCAAACTTGAAACCTCCTGGAGCACATCTTTTTTACTTACCAGCGAAAGCTGGGCTTCACAATCAGAAGAGCGGCTTCGACGTCGACAGCCGTAACGGGGTCGGGGTGATAGAGCACAATCCCGCGGTATGAATGACTCTCGGCCCCTACACTATCAGATGGGGGAAGGGAGTAGTAAGAAGAAAATGCCATTATGTTGTTTTAGAAAATAATGGGAATTGAAGGGAAGAAAGAAGTGAAAAGATATCGCAGAGTGTAAGTCCTATTTATAGGCTTCCAAAGACTCAACCAAACGACAGATTCAGATCTCGAAGCGCCCCTTCATAATGAAGCGGTGGGTACGGAGCCCAAGATGTCTTTCCACAGTTGAGTACGGTATTTAAGGCGTCTCTTCATAATGACTGACATAAAGTGGTGGGAACAGAAGACCAAACGTCCCTTCATGACGTTAGGAGCAGACCAAACGTCCCAAAACACCTTTTCAAAGGGCATTAAATGCATAATGGGAAGAGGTTCGTAATCCCCACTGCGACGGTAGAATCCGCGCATCATGGGGAGGAGAATATCCACCCTAACCCCGCTTCTTTGAACGAGTTTTCACTGCCCCAGAGCGGTATCACTAGCATTCTCGCCATCTCGGCGAGATCGCAAAACATAACCAGTGTCAGAAAAATCCGCCCGCTATCAGAATCAACTCCGTCGAGAGATATTACGGCAGCGAAATCGCTAGGTGGCACCAACGATTTTAAATGCTTACCAAACTGGCGCCTACACGACAAACTGGATAATGACAGAAGAATCGAATCCTCTCCAAACCAGTCAAAGGCTGCAAAACTCCTGACAACCAGAAACCGTATATAATACGGAAAGTAAATGCTCTTTATTGACCGGGGGTTCTCCAACATAAATCCCGGAAAATCCGGATATCTAGGGTACGGAGATATTTGGCATAAATGCTAAAATTAAAGGAATGTTGGAATTAGGTAGCGTTTCGCACCTATAAATACCCCCTCAACCCCTCGCTAGAAAGGCATCCCTTCAACAAAACACTTTCATCTTCTCTGAACATAAAAAAAAAGAGAGAAAACAAACTCCTGAAAGCTTTCCAGATAGCAAGGAAAAGGGAAAACAATGAGGAAAAAGAAAAGGAAAAGGGGAAGGGAGAAGAGAGACAAGATCAAGGAAATCTCGTAGGCTAGCTGATTGGGGGAAGGAAATCTCGTAGGATAGCTGAGATCCAGAAATCAGCTGTCCTCGACGATTGTTACCCCCGAATGGTCCGGTGCATTATAGTCGGCGCCACAACTACACAATTCAGCTCGGCTCGTCTCCCAATGTTGCCAAGAGAATAAAGGATATTGGTGACATAGGGAGCGGGATTGCTGATATAGAGTAGTCGTAGTGCCCGACGAGAAGTTCTTCTGACAAAGCGCCGAGATCATTCGAAACCCGTACCCGCCCGGTCGAGAAGGTGTATAGTACGAGCAAATCACCTCGACGTAGCGGGATGGGATAGAGACGGGAGTTGCCGATGTCAAATCCTTTTACCAGGAATCCTAGCAGCTCCCACCCCAGAGAAGTCATTCAATGTCATGGTGAACTCACCAGCATAATCTGGGTATGTCTCTGAAAAACGGTGGCTGTTTCCAGTCACCGGTATAGAAACAGGGCGGCTCCAAGATCAGCCGACCCCAACAACAGGACGACTTCAAGATCACTCCGCCTCGATCCCCAAAGAATGGCTATCCTTTGACCCCGATAGTGGCTAGGGGGAATATAGTACCTTTAATTCATTTTTTTGTAAAAACAAAAAGAATGTGTATAAGGGAATATTGCTTCCAGGCAGCTTAATAGTGCCTATGATTTTGATCAGAATCAATATTTGAAGACAATGTACAAGAAAACTTATCAATGAAGTTTGTTTATTGATTATTGTTTATTGCTATTTTAGAAAGCAATCTATCACAGCGATATTTTAACTCATTTCTCCTTACGCATTTACATCTGTCACAACCAGCAGGTTCAGCACCTCAACAAAATCGCTTGAAAGTTTGATACAAATGTCTATAACGAACTTCTAACAAGCATACTTTATCTGAGTTAAGTGTTCTCAGATAAATAAATAATGAACTCGTCAATAGCAGCAAGGCGACCAAGCCGCGCTCGATCCAATACAAAATTTAAAGAGTGCATTAAATAAAAACAATAGCAAACAATACTTATCAAAAGGTATTAATGCAAACTTCCAAGAGAAAACACTACGTAAGTCAAGCGAATTACACCTCGCCTGTGATAAGTCGGAAGCACTAGTGTACTCAAAGCGGTAGCGAGATGAATCAAGCGTCGCTTGACTAGAACAGCTCATTGGGCGAATGAATTTGACAATGAAAAGATCAATTATATAAGCGGAAAAATGTTAAGATAATAATCAAAAAGCCACATCATCTAAACCAACAGAGCAAATAGCAACAAAAAGTAGTTCATCATTGTTAACTCAGAAAATTACAACCAGATCGAATACTTGTTCAAGACAAAATAAAGAAGTTAAAAGTTCACTCGACAGGAACTATTCCTCCTCATATGATTTCACCAACTCCGGCTTCTCTAACTCCGCAGGCCACTGGTCCGGCGGGTAGATAAACTCAGGCTGAGTGCGCCTGCTGAAGAGAACGGGCAGCTCATTGAATACGTTGCCAGCTGGATCATATAAAGTCTCAGTATCGGGATCCCAACGAAAGTTACTCCAATCTTTAATCTTCAGCTCTGGGGGCGTCTTACCATCCAACCCAACGTTGGCCAGTGTGAAGGGGTAGAAATGCCTCAGGAAATTAGCCTGCCGTTTCAAAGTAGAGCGGATTTGACGAGCCAGGCGATAAGCAACAACTGGGATTCAAGCCTTCGATTCTAAAAAAATCTGTAACGGCCTTGCTGCTGATCCGAGAGATTTCCGAAGAAGAGACAGGGCGAGGTCCCTCCAGAGTAGGAGAACTTTCCACGAAGGTGTTTACTTGGTGCATGAGTTGAGAGTTTTTGCTTTTCTCGTTTGCTAACTCCTTCTCCAGCTCAGACACCTTGCGTTTCTCAGCCTCAATGGCGGAAAAGCACTCATCTCGGTCTCTACGCGCCGCTTCCGCTTGGGTAGCCTGAGCATCCAAATCTCTTTTCAGCTTCGTCAGCTGGTCGACCTGCTTAGCTACCTCGCCTGACAGACGCTCCACCTGAAGATTTAATTCGTATGCCCGAGCCTGTAACTTGGACCTCTCCATGGATAATTCGCCCAGATCATCCCGCATTTTCTCATAAGCGGCCTTGGTCGAGATGAGCTCCGCCCTAGCAGTCGCAAGATCTCCCTTGCTCTTCTCAAACTCGTCCTCCAGCAGAACTATTTTGTCACGGGTGTTGACATAGTACCGCTGGAAGGCTTGGGATGCACTCTCCTGAACCATCACATCACCCTTAGCCCTCAAAGCTTCTTCGTTGGCCTTTTCAGAACGAGAAGTAAGAGAGGCCACCGCTTCACTGAATTTCTAAAAGTTTTCTCGGGCCGGTGTAGGGAGACGGTCGGGGTCGAGGCACGATAGGAATCACCCAACAATTTCATTGGGAACGCTCTCCTCTGCGAGCAAGGGAGCTTTACCTTTCTGGAGCTGTTCTCGTAAATGGGTATTTTGGGCAGCAGCTGACATGCTGGCCTGGTCGACCCTGTGCCGGAACTCAAGATATTGAGCCAGGGTAAAAGAAGCCAAGTTGCCCATGCGCTGAGCGTGCTCACACATGAGAGAGAGCCCATCTTCAACATTCATCCCAGCATATTCGTCCTTCACAGCCCGCGGAATGGAGATTTTGCTCATTCCGGCAGCATACCGTTGGTGGTCAAGTCGATCGTCTGATCCTGCCATAACCGCATTATAGCCCGGCACATAGGCCACGAAGGTATCTTTCCGCCCAGTCACTTCAGCTATGTGGGCGCTGCGCCAATCGTTAGAAGCAGTGGCCCCCAGAGGAGAGAAGGCAAGAGAGGACCCCACGCGAGCCGAGTGGGGACGAGGCAGAGGAGGAGGACCGCTAGGTGGCATTTGATCAAAGGGAGTCTGTTTATCCACCTCCCTGGCTTTTTCAGCCAAACGAAGTCGATCCCTCTCCCCAACCCGACCAGGGTCCTCTTCAACATCTCCACATTCGCCCTCTGATTCAGGAGAGCGAGCTCACTTGCTAGACATCGCCAGAACCTTCCGTCCGGAAGTGAAAGCGAGCCCATCGGAATTCGAACTGGACTCGTCACCATCTTCACCTAAAATTGGTCCAGAGTAAGAGAGTGCATTCATTAGTTCCGAGATAGAAGGTTTCCCCATGCCGGAAACATAAGGGCCCAACCTGAAAAACTCTGGAGAAATCTAACCTGCAGCAGCTTTGTTTTTGGGAGTTGGTGATCTTTTCCGCTTACGGCGGGAAGAGCTAGCCTCATCGGGATCATCATCTTCTTTATCAATTTTTTCGACTTTTTGAAACTTTAAAGGATAAGGCTCCAATGACCGCCCGTTAAAAGCTATAGTTATCGACCCTTCGGCTATCAGCTTGGCGTCCAGGGCGGTCACAAAATCCTTATCAGCCTAGTCAATAAGGCGAGGAAGTTGAAGTTGCGCCCACTTCCCAGCGCGCTCTTCATTCCATTTCAAAGAAATGTCGAAGTCGCCGTACAACTCCTTAGAGGCGAAGACAAACTGTCTCGACCAATCTGAGAATTTCCCGGGCCGATGGAAGATGTTGGGCGTCTTCATCCTTAGATTGCAAAGATCCAAGGTCCCAAAAAAAGACAAGATAATGGCCTAACAACTCCAAGCTGGCGAAACGATTAGGGAGGCCCAGCGACTTCAGCCGATCTGGGCGCATAAGAAGGTCGAAGGTGTTTATGCAACACCATGCGCTCGGATGAAGCTGCCCTGGCGGGATCTGGGCAAACCTGAGAAAGGCCGCCTGGAAGTCGCTGAAGGGAGTAAGCAAGCCGCAGCGTACTGTCCGGCCAAACAGACATATTCCTCGCTCAGTTGAGGTAGGATCATCTTCATTCCTGGGGAGGACGAATTTTGTGCCAGCGGGCGGAGTCATTTTTTCCTTGAAATCGCTCATAGCGCAGCCGTCTCCCCAACCCCTGCTGCGATACTCTCTAACTTTTTGCAAGGGAGGAGTTTTCCCCTTAGCTGGCCTCTTAGCCGGCTCGGCCGGTTTCTTAACTGGCTCCGCCATATTCTCCTTGGCCTTATTCTTGTGAGCCAATACCTTACGTTGTTTCTTGCTTGGCTCTGCCTTTGAGGGTGGCTCAGCGACGCGGGGTGGAACCACCGGCGGAGAGGACGCTCCAGGTGCAGTATGACCAGTAGGGAACTCAGCTGAGGCTCCGGCTACAAAAGGGTCAGCGGTCAGACGAAGCGGACTCTGAGAAGTCTCACGACCCTCATCGCGGAAGGGAGCAGACGAAGATGCCATGGCTGTTAAATTTTCATCCACAAAGAGAAAGTCAGGACATGAGAAGAAGTAAAAAAGAGAAACCCAAAAGGAAGAAACAAGAAAGAAATACTCACTGAAAATAGATATCCGAAGGAGGAACGACGAACGCCAAGTACTTGCAGGAGAAAAAAGGGAGAAATGAGCTATTTGAGGAGAGAAGAAAGCAGAACACAACTCTGAGAGCAAGAAAGAGAAGAAAGGAGACTAAAGAGTATATATGAAGAGAGGGGAAGAGTTCGAGGCAGCACAATCATGAGAAGATCCACAGGGCGTCGGTTCGTTTCTCCCGCCAAAAAGGCTTGACCAAACGTCTCTTCGAAGGCATCTCTTGGTCCCAAGGCCCGCACAAAACTGTCCACGTGTCATCCACTATGAAGACACCTGTCCGAGAGAAGTCAAGTCGCTGGCGCTATTCCCTAAGAGGTGATATGGGGAATTTCACACCGCCTGCGACGCGCCACGTCGGTCTCACCGACCTATAACGTGACCCCGACTCTACTAAAGCTTTCATCTCATCCCGCTCGCTAAAAGCTTGGGGGCAGGTGATAGGGTCCCAAATTACCCTCATGGTGGGCCCAAGTCCTAACCACATTTAAGCTTTCATCTCGCTTCGCTCGCTAAAAGCTTGGGGGCAGGTGATAAGGCCCTAAATGACCCGCTCATTGGGCCCAGTGCCAATCTGCCCAGTAAGCCCAACGGGCGGAGAGGCGTGACAAGGCCCGAAAGGCCCAAGATGGAGGTTCAACTATCAGCCTGTTTTGGATAACTTGGATTAGGGGATAAAGAGGGGCAGCGTGGTCATTTCGCACCCCACCCCAGACAGGAGGGATCCTCAAGAGGGGACAACGGTTATGGTCGTACAGACAGGAGGGACAGCTCAGCAGACAAGCATACCGGCCTCTGACAGGGCCGACGTCACTGAAAGGTTCCTCTAGACTAGTATAAATATACCTCGTTAGGGCAGAATGGGGGGTCGGTTCTTAGATCATTTCTCTCTGGGGTTACGACTGTTTTAGCTCTAGAGACTGATGTAAAGCCACCATGAATCATGAATAAAGAGATTGGCAATTGCTTTTGAGTTCTATTTGTTATTCTATTTGCATTAAAACTTGTTACCAGGCTTGGTAATAACACATAGTATGTTTTCTTTGCTATGAAATTTCTGTTATTGTGGAAAGTATCAGGGAATGCTTGTTTGTTTCATTAATGAAACTCGAATACTAAATAAGTTATTAGAACTTGCATAATGGAAATATTTGAAAACCTCATAATAGTACATCAGGTGAATCAGTACCTAAGATTCGGGCAGACTAATCTAAGGTAAACTGTCCACCTTCATGACAGTATACCAGTCCACAAATAAATAAATAATTTACACATATGGTTCTTCTCTTTAACCTTTTGTAAATCCGCATATTATTATCTAATCTCACGGTAACAAAGTGTGACAAGAGATGGTCAAATAATCATAAATTTCCATTTTCCTGTGCGGTACTCTTGTTGCGAGAACTGGTACAACAAGGGATCTCAGGTAGGTTGAGAGTGTGGCTCCCGTCAGCTGAGGCATTGTAGCATAAATCGATCTCACCCAATAAAATATTTAAATTAGAACATTTTGAATGTGCTGACCCGGTCACCTGGATATTAATTAATAAACAAGCTTGATGTCTTGTCTTGTTGGAAGAGTACATGGGATAGGATAAGTATCTAGCTTTGTTCCAGTCATCCGCATATATTAAATTGCGGCTGCTAAATTTAGGTTGTCGAGTCATTGATCAATTTCTACTGAATTATATTTCTAGTTAATTACTAAATTATACGTAATTGTATACCAAATTGTCACTTAATATCATTACATTATTGTCGATGCTATTCAATCTGATTACATCATTGTTTGATATTTTATTGCTATGATTTATATAGATATATATTTAAAACTATCAATGACTAAGCATAACAATAATAATGATTATTATTAAATCATTTAGTTTAAATATATTTTGTTTCGTTATGCCAATTATGCCACTATTATGTCAATATATATATACACACACTTTATTATTTATGTTAATTAAGAAAATTTAACAAATTGTTGCATGTTAATTATTGGATATCGGCATAACTGGGAGAACTTGATTTCTAGCAACTCCAATAAGTTTGGGTAAATTAATTCGGGGAGTTATTCCACACAATCCTTCAAATTATCATCCCCTATCATCCTTCCTTTCTTTCTCCTCCCTTACGTAATTCTCTCCTCCAATTCCAGCACCCTTGCTCCCTCCCTCTCTCACTCCCTCCTCCACCTCTCCTTCTCCGTCGCTCCGCCTCCGACCTTCGATCTCTCCTCCTCCGCCTCAGCGTCTCCTCCTTCAACCTCCGACCTCCACCTCTCCTCCTCTGACCTCCGTCCTCCGCTTCTCCGCCTCCGACCTTCGACCTCTCCTTCTCAGCTTCAGCGTCTCCTCCTCCGCCTCTTCTCCTTCGACCCTCAACCTCTGCCTCTCCTCCTCTGATCTCCGACCGCCGTTTCTCCTCCCTCATCCTTCGCTGCACCTATCACTCTGTTTCTTCTCCAGTCTCTGATCTCCATCTCTCATCTTACAAGCACAAATGTCAGATGTTATAATAAGAGATCATATTGTTACAATAAAGAATTAGATTGTTATAATATGATAACAGATGAGATTGTTATAATAAAAGATTAGATTGTATAATAAGGGATCAGATTATTATAATATAATAAGAGATCAAATTGTTATAATAAAGAAACAGATTGTTATAATAAATGGTCAGATTGTATAATAAGGTATAAGATTGTTATAATAAGAGATCAGATTGTATAATAAGAAATCATATTGTTTTAATAAGAGATCAGATTGTATAATAAGGGATCAAATTATTTTAATAAGAGATCAGATTGTATAATAAGGGATCAGATTATTTTAATAAGGGATCAATTAGTGGAGAAATGGGAGCATAGTAGAGAGAAAGAGGAGCGTAGAAAGCAGTGCCCAAAATGGAAAGGGCACTTCCAACATCCTTTCCATTTTTAGTAGGGATGATAAAGGATAACAACATCAGGGATTGCACCCATCACTCCCCATTAATTCGGGACTTGATCGAACTCGAGTTTTATCACCAAACCTTTCCAAAATTAGAAAAAAGAAATAAGTTAAAATTGTACCAAAGCTATACTGATTTGAACTCAGAGCACTTTAATTTAATCCGATCCGGATTACCAACTCCATTTTAAGTTAGCATCAAACTTCATTCGAACTAGAGTTGGCCAGATACAGATCACTCATACTAGAGACAACTAACCTTAATTCTAACTCGATCCAATCTTCAAAATGATCTCATTACGGATGACTTGATACCTTTTTAAAAATAACAACTAGAAATAAAATTAATCTTAATGCGGAAGTAACTTTAGTAGGTGCTCCATATCTTTTCAGTTGATATTCGTAATTGTTTCTAATAGTCAGTACTTTATTGTTTTAGCTAGTGCTGTTGTGTAGTGGAAACGCCACCATTCTTGTATATTCCCTATAAATAAGGGTCAATTGTGTCACATCAACCACAGTTATGCACGTCATCTGCAAATTGGTAGTATTAAATACTTAATTTCTTAATTAAAAAATTATTAATTTATAAAATCACGATTCATCACCCCTCTAGGCTCTAGGAGGAATCGAGCCTTGCACTCTCATAGTAGTGAGTACTGACGTCAATTCTACTGCACAATTAGGCTGAGCCAATACTACTGTACCAACTCTGTGAAGGCTAAATTTGCCTTCTTGGGACTTGCTTCTGCGCATTGACAGATTGACTTCTTTTAATACTCTCCAAAACTACCCAGAAATATGGAATATACCTTTTGTCTGCAATTCAAGGAATAGAAGAAAGAAGGGCAAAAATGGACCTTGTACTCCCTTTTCTTCCCTACTTACTAATTTCTCTCCTCCTAGCCATACTCTCCCTTCGGTTCCTACAGAAGAGAGTGACAGAATCTAAATTGAAACTCCCTTCAGGTCCCTGGACTTTGCCCTTTATTGGATGTCTGCACCATTTTGCAAATGCTGGTTTGCCCCACCATGCCCTGCACAATCTCGCCCAGTTGCATGGACCTGTTATGCTCCTTCGGCTTGGTGAGATCGACCTCGTTGTTCTCAGTTCGCGTGAAGCTGCAAAAGAGGTAGCATTCAAAACCAATAATTGACTATAGAATTAGAAATTGAAATTTAATAATTTATAGTACCTGCAGCTAAATGTGTATAGTGTTGTAGATTAATTAGTTCCTCACGCCTTCCCTCCTCTAAGTTCAAATCAAGCTCAGGTTCAGTTAGTCAACTTCTTGTCAGAGGTCTGAACTATTCATTTTGGGGATGATTGTGGTCTAAATCGTATTTATTTGTTTTGATCATTGGATTGGGGGCAGATTCTGTGTTGAATCAACATATTCAAAGTGGAATCATTCAGAGGCGAGATGTGTTTGGTACTAAAACTTGATTAAGGAATGGAATTTGGTGCAGGGCTATAACTAATTTGCAGTAACACAACTTTCAGATTCTTCTTTATAAAACATTAATTGATTAGCAGAGACAACTAGTTTTATTCAATCAAAATGTCTGTTTATTTTTTTATTGTTTTCTTGATATGAGTAGAGTATTATATGTTTAAAATCTCTTGCCTAAACAACTTTAACAAAATTGTTTGTTTGAATTTTACTGATTTTTAATCACGAAACAAACTTTTTTAGTTTTTTTTAAAGAAAGTGTCAACCTTCAATTTTGAGTCAGCGAACCCCTGACCATCTAATTTTGATTTCATAGACATAATACCCATCCTGGTGCAGATTTTAGTTTCAAATCGCCGATCCTGAAAAGGTCGACGAGAGTAAGAACTTGAAGGTTGCATAAATATTTGGGTGATAAAGTACCAAAAAGTTTATACGTATGTAAAGGTATTCGAATTTGTTACTTACATAAAGTACAAACGTTCAATATGAGTAAACGCTTCTATTAGATGCTCCACATAAAAATATGAATAAAACTTTTTGTGCTGATAACAAAAGTGAAATTTAACTTTAAACTTGTAGAATTGTATCAAATTTCTTATATCGTTGAATACAAACAACATAGGTGATGAAAACACAGGATACAACCCTTGCAAATCGTCCTGTTATATCTGCAGCAAAAGTTATTCTATATGGATGCAAAGACATTGGCTTCTCAAATGGCCCATACTGGCGCCAGATGCGCCGAATTAGTACAACTGAGCTTTTCAGTTCAAAGCAGGTGAAATCATTCTCCTCAATCAGGGAAACAGAGATCAATTCCCTGATGAAGACTTTGAGCTTGGTTCCTGATGAATCACCAGTCAATCTGAGTGCAATGACATCTGAGCTTTCAAACAATATTATTCTTCGGGCGGCGTTTGGGGGAACTTGTATAAATAGAGGGGTGCTCTTGCAAATTATAAGGGAGGCATCGGAGTGCTTGTCTGGGTTTAACCTATTTGATCTCTTCCCTTCAATGAGTTGGTTAAATGTGAACATGAGAAGAAGACTTATAAGACTCCGCAGGTAAGATTCTAAAAAATAAAATGTTATATTGCAAACTTGTAATCTAGATATGTACTAAAAGCTCTTGGGACTCGTTACGAATCCAAAATAGGAAAAGGAAAAAGAATTTTTGATGTTCAGCCACAGCTCTCTGTGTACTACACCTTTTTCTGTTCGGCTGACTACTATTAATTAAAAAATGTAGCAAACTGGACTTGGTAATGGAGGAGGATTTACAGGAGCATTTGAAGAAACAACAACATCATAAGAAAGGTGGAGATGAGGAGTTCGAATGCAATTTTGTTGATGTACTCATTAGTGTAATGGGACGTAATGACTTGGAGGAGCCTATCACCATGGACAGCATAAAAGCTGTTCTCTTGGTACGTGTCTTATTTTTTTTTTCTTTTATTCTTGTATAATATAAGAAATTAAGAAATGAAATATGCATTAATATAGGACGTCCTCTCCAATTATATTCAACAGAAATAACTAACTTTATAAAAAAAAGGTTGATACATTTTAGAATTGAGATAGAAAACATTGGTGTTTGATTGCATGAAACCTCACTGTTTGGTTCGCAAATAATGTCAGCAACGTGTCTGTGGTACATTGTCAGAGAGTTTTAAGACGTTATTGCCAACCCAAAAAAAATGTTGTTTACAGGCAATATTTGTGAAATTTTCTAAATGTTAAACAGTGCAATTACCAATTGCACTTCATGTTCTCTAATTTTTAATTCGTAACTCATAAGTCATCAAATTAAAGAAAATAAAAATTTTATCTTAAATTTTTAAGAAACAAAGGTTTCTTGTTAATTTGGACATGTTGTTGAATCTCAGTAAGTGTTGTGTTAAATATTTTATTATACTTGCACAAACATAGGATAATCTGTTTTTGAGAAATGGTACCTAAATGTTTATTCTGATGTCTCTTGCTTTTCAAGGATGTATTTGCAGGAACTGAGTCAACTGCAACAACAATTACATGGGCGATGGCTGAACTAATGAAGCACCCTGAGGTAATGGAAAAAGTACAAGCAGAGATAAGGCATGCTGCAAGTGAAAATATTAAGTTTGATGAGAATTCCATCTCCTATCTGAAATTAGTTATCAAAGAAACCCTGAGGATGCACCCACCTGGACCCCTGTTAGCACCACGACAATGTATGAAGAGTTGCCAGATACTTGGCTACACAATTCCATCCGGAGCCCGACTGGTAGTCAATGCATGGTCTCTTGGAAGGAACTCTGAATACTGGAATGATCCAGAGAAATTCAAACCAGAGAGATTTGAAACATTATCTATTGACTTTAAAGGGCAAAACTTTGACTTTGTGCCATTTGGTGCGGGGAGGAGGATGTGTCCTGGACTTGAATTTGGTATGGCAGTGGTTGAGGAGGCTCTAGCAAGTCTTTTGTTGCACTTTGATTGGAAACTACCTGATGGTATGGAACCAAAGGACCTGGACATGACTGAGACATTAGCAATGGATGCTGCCAAGAAAGAGCCACTGTATTTGATACCAATACTTCGTATTCCTTTTCCTCATGTTTAGATGTTGAAGGAACTACGTTTAATGTGTTCTATGTAGTTGACAGCTCCATGTATATTTGCTTTAAATCAAACACTGCTAGAGGGGATTGTATTTAAGCACAAGTGTTTCGTAACATATAGATGAGAGCCCAGCCCTTAAGAAATTCACAATCCTTCTTAAATAAATTACGCAATGTTTATAGGCTATAGCAATATTTTGGTGTCAACCAAATAATAACCGTCGTGTAACAAAAGTGAAATTGTCATATGTTTCTTATCAAGTATTTATTATGTTTTCCAATTATCTGTAACAGAGCAATTTGTACTTCGTATTCACAGCAAAGTTTACATTTACATGAGATTCTAAAATGGCACTAAATGTATTAGTTCTTTCGGAATTGTAACTTTAATTTCCACTAGAGTGGATCATCGAGCTTCGCTCGATACATGAATTTTTATTGTATTAATATTATAAATGATAGAAAAATACTAATGAAGTAATAAACTTTAATTTAAGTCGAAAGGAAAAATGAGATTGCACATAAACCAAAATTTTAACTGAGATATTACTAAGGAACAATGAGATGGCACACCATTATAATCATTGATTAGCAATAAAATATATAATATATAGAGAGAAGGCATAGAAAAAAATATTATCCTCAAAAAATCATGTATGTTTCAAAGAAAAATGCAATATTTTCTAAATATACTATATTTTAAAAGGAAATATTTGCAGTTTATATCTGAGGAAAAAAGCCAACCCAATTATAAATTATAAATATCAACCGATCAACAATTCAACATCAGCATATCAACATAAAAAAATAAAAGAGAAAAATATGATTGCAACATGGTATCTTTTAAGAAATGATATTTGGCGACAAAACAAAGCACCATATATATATATGTACTCTTAGTCCAAAATTTAAGTTGGACATATTATTTCGAATAAATATCACGATCATATCAATAAGATATGAATATATTAAAATAATATGTCCAACAATATTATCTCATAGAATGAATTTTGAGTTTTCCAAATATATGTCCAACATAATTTACAATATTTTTAGCTTAACTATTACAAATTGACAATGAAAATGAAAATAGGAACGGGTCAAAAAAATCAGAAACAAAATAATGTACTGCCATATTATTGTCTGCCGGTGAAGCGGGTCAATTTTGTGAGGAATAATACCCAGTACACAAATAGTTATAGATTATCATGTTACAGAAATAGAAAAAATGCTCTTTCACAATACTTGAAGTATCGAACTAAATTTAACTAAACGATCCCGACACCCACACATCTTTATTTATAATATTGATTTCTTGTGTCTGTACCAACTGGTACTGATTTGTAGTTTGTACTGGTCTTGTATGTGTATACTTGTATAAAATAACTCATTTTGTCACCAGACCTGATTACTTTGAAAACAGCCATTACTCAGTGGGTATAGGTGTATAGCTGTAGGCTGGAGTTGACGATTATGGATGTTTTATCCGTCAGAAATTTTCTGTGACTTGTGGAAAGTTGCAGTGGGAGCCCTTCTTGTTGTTGTTGTTGTTGTTTTTTTTTTTTTTTTTTTTTTAAGAAAAAGTCATTGGGCCCGTTTCCATTACAAAACAAAATATTATAATTCCTAAAATAATAAAAATCTCCAACCAGCTACAATTACCTATTTTCTAACCTAAGTCGCCCTATATACTTCAACAACTCTGAAGCATCTCAGTAAAAACATAAAACATACAAACACTGAATTAAACTAAAGATAAACCCTCACTAAGTCACACTAAGTCATCTAATAACCTCTTCTTAACTACCTATTGTACTCTTACATAATGACCAGCAATTTTCATCTGCATTCTAATACTTCTTCTAGGTCTTTTCTTACCACCACTCAATATCGAGTTATTCATCGTAACATCAACTATTTCTTGGTCTACCCTGTGCATTGTTTCCTTTGATATTTTACCAGAAAGGTGGTTGCTCACTGCTTCACCATCAATTTTAGCAGCATCCGGAGCCTGCTTGTTTCAATAACGAAACTCTACTGTGAGTTCATTTTTCAGTACATGCATAGTATAATTAGTATTACAAACTACAGCCCTAGCGGTGGAATTTTTAATAATAAAATAATTTACCTCAAGAATTTTAATAAGAAAAATGATTTATTTTTTTTTAATAAGAACAAAGCAATTATGCGGTTTATAACCGCATAATTTGCTGGGATAATTACGCGGTTATATATAGAACGTGTAAACAGCCCTTTTATGCGTTCTATAACCACGTAATTAGGTTGTTTGCGCTATATTGCAGACGATTTGTTTTGTTTTGTTTGTTTTTGTTTTGTTTGTTTAGTTTTTAGTTTTCTTTAGTTTTTCTTTTTTACTTGGATAAATTCAAATTATCTTGAATGCAGAAAAATTGCAATATGGGATTAGCGTTGCTTGGAAGTGGAAAAAAGTGATGCCTAAAATTGCAATAACCCTTATTTCGTGTCATATAAGTGATGTAATTTAAATCGTTTTATTTTACTTCCAATTTTCAAATGTAAGATTATTATTCTTATGAACAACATAAACTACAAATCCATAAAAACATGATAAGTAATAAACATAATAAATAACATAAACTACAAATCCACACATAATAGACATAATATACAACAAAATAAAGTCCAAAGTCCATAAACTACCAAAAATAACAAAGTCCACAACATACCAAATAATAAACTACATAATAATGTCGAAAGTCCACAACCTAGCTACATAATAAATTAACTACCTCCTCTGTCTACGTCCTGAGGGTGAGAATCTCTCGCGTACTTTGATCGCACGTTTAGCCTTTCTCTGTGCCAGACATGGAGTACCTAGGTCATCCGAGTCGGTACCAAGCTCCTGAATCTCCTCCTCGTCCCCACCATCATCATCCTGATCCCCACCATCATTATCCTCAGCCTCATCACCATCATCCTCGGCCTCCTGACCATCTTACTGAGCACCTTCATGCATGGCTGTCTGCATCAACGTAGTAAATGAGTCCCCTCCACCCATACTACCAAATGGCGAAGAAAATGATGGAATGCCAGTACCTCTAAAATTTGTGAAAGGTACACTACAAGAAAATTGATTATTCCCGTGGGTCGGAATTAAATTGCCGTGGATCATCTATATATCCACGGGAATAATTCAGTAATTACATGGAACATAATCTTTACTCGGCAAACCTCCATTATATCCCTCGGGAATAATTGAGTCGGGAGAGTCATAATTCGTCGGTAGGGGAATAGTGGTGTGTTTTAAAAATTGAGCGACCCGTATTAAAGCCGTCGACTTTTCGACAGGAAATTGCCGCCAAAATATGTCCGCCAAAAATCCACTACTAAATTATTTTCTGTAATTAAAAGAATGAATTCTCTAAAAAAATAATTAAACAAAACATAGCAAATAACGTCCCCTCATCTTCTGTTTTTAATATAACCTCCCACTCACTTCTTTATTTAATATATTGTCCAAATCCAATAACCGTCTTGGTGAGGATTGCAAAGTTGTGAGGCAAAAAAGCATGAATGTGCACTAAAACAAAATAAACTTTTTTTTACCAAAGGCGCTAAATTTCTTTTTTTTTTAAAAAAAAAAAAAATTTCATTCAAACCTTTTTTCATTATTTTATTGAAACATCTCTTTTCATTAAAACTCGTCAGTTACAAAATGGAGATAGTAAACTAATTGCATAACTTTATTATTGATTAATTGTTGACAATTACTTACACTTATATATAATATATAGGATATAATATTATTAACACATAACTATACTAATTATGTTATTAACATTAATTAGTACCTGTTGCTAAATTAAATATGCCTTGTGTTAAATTATGATAATTATAACATAAGTCATCGGATTCCTAACAAAAAAAAAGTAGTTTGCATCATATCCCTTTTTTTACTACTATATATATAGTAGTGAGAGTCCAAAAAAGCAACATTATACATCTATAAAAGGTAATTGGTGCCTGAATAGGCAATTGGTGCTTCTCTGCAATCTCTTTCAGATGGAGGAATTGCGTCCATTCCCATTTCTTAAAAAACAAGACTCAAATGTCCCTGGTAAAGATACAGTGCAAGAGCAAAAAATGAAGGAGTGGAAGGACATTTTAGTCCAAATGAAATGAGTTGCATACGCATCATATGATATTTTGTGGTGGGCTCTGTGTAACGTGCATGGGTGATTACTATACATAATTGGTTTTATGTCTTGCACAGAGGGCAACGCATGAAATAGCCGCAGATGAGCTGAAGTGCTGGAGAAACAAACGTAGAAATGCATTTTTCTGATCAATAGTAATACATGTTGGAGTTATGTCCTAGAAGTCAATATTTAATGACTTAATTATTTAGTTTATGTTATTGATGATATTTAATCATTTGTTCCTGGATTTTATTATTGACAGTTCATTCAGGTTGAGGATCTGAATTGTGGATCACTGTACTTCATTTAATAGTAAATGACAATAATAAATCGAAACTGTCCATAGTCTTGATAATTAACAAGGAACATTAATTATCATATAAGACTAGTATGCAAGTTAAGCGATGATTAAGTTCTACAAATCATAAGTAAGGAGTTACTAACTTAATTGCATATGTATATGTTACTAGAACATAGTACATGACATGACCCCGATGAAATAAATATATGGATTGTGTTAAGTGTCATTATTTATTTTATCAGTGTTTGATTTCAAGTTTGAGATGGTTCAGTTTTTCCACATGAGGATAGGTTCTATAAATATCGTCTACCGCTGATTCCTGATAAGGGCTGCTATACGGACTTTATTTATGTTCACTTGAATTGTGCGGGGAAAAACTGTTCATCAAGACAACCGTATGTCCCTCATTAGTTCAACTAATGAGCGATGATATCTACTGGGCCCCTTGATGGAGATGGATTGCTTGCTAGCAACTTGTGCAATCATCTCTAGATCAAGAAACGTATAATCTGCAAGAATGACACATTCCTATCTTGGATTATACAAGGATATCATGTGACATAGGAATCAAAACAATAAGAAACTCATTTCTTATGCAGGATTAAATGATTGTATTAGTACATTATTCATTTATGCGAATTGGGAATCATAACGTGTTGCTAGATACCGCTTATGATTAATGGAAATAAATGATGATTTATTTTCCATGGCCAACATAGCATAAATCCTCAAAGGGTCACACGAATAGGACTTTAACCATACGTGCATTATTTGTTTATTTGTAGTAGCGAGTACTGCAAAAATATGATAAGTTGATTAATTAATTGTATACCGTTATGAACCGTTATAATTAATTAACTCAAATGGATCATATAGAAACAATATAATGCATATGCTAATTCCAAAATAATTATTAATAAGTTAATAATTAATTTCGTTCAACGTATATATTTATTATACTGAGCTGATCGGTCTTTTGTTTAATCAGTTAATTAAAAGCCCGATTTGAGATTAATTAATGGAGTGGATTAATGGGCTAATAAAATATATTTTGTAGCCCATAAACACCCATGAGAATGTTGGCCCAAAAGGGTAATTTTGTCAAGACAAAATTATGGAAAGAAAGCAATGTTAGGAAATAACAAAATATGGCAGCGTTGTTTATGGAAACAGCGAGCCATAGATCTCTTGCTCTCTCCCTCTTATTTCTTGCGCAAGACACAAGAAATAGGCAGAAAATTTCTGCCCTAGGCGCCTCTCTCTCTCCATCTCTCGATAGCTCATGTGTTGAGCGTTTTTTTCTTCCCAAGTAAAATAGTTATTCGTGCGAAGAAAAATCAAAAGGGAATTAGCTATCGTCTTGATACAAGCTAGCACTTGTTTATAGACTTTGGTTAATCTTCTAGGTGGACTAGAGGCAGCGAAGGCACGCATCCATCGACTCCAAAGCATAGGTCGAGCCTTCTAGTTACGATACTAGAAGAGGTATAAACTCCTACGCCTTCTCGTTTATATATTAACTGCTTGAATAACTAGATCCGTTAATCGTGCATGTTAATTGCTTATTAAATGTTAATAAAAATTAAAATTGCACAAGGACTTGAGTTCCTAACAGTGGTATCAGAGAGCTGGTCGTTATTCGAGTTTTTAATATTTTAAAATCGAGAATTAGTAATTAATTAAGTTAATTAGTGATGTGCATGCTTGCTGTTCTGGAAAAAGCTGTTTTTCTGTCTTATTGCTTGTTTTTCGTATTGTAAAGCTTTCTGAAAAAATTTTATTTTTTATAGAGGTTGTAGATCTTTGAGTCGTGGTTCTTTTGGCGCTGGTTTCACTATTTTCTAAGCAGTTATGAATTTTTAGTGATTTAAACGGTGACGGTGCGCAGATCTGGAATTCTGCTGCACAGTTCTGTTTGTATGGCAAAAAGGACGTATTTTATAAAATAACTACCTGTATCTTTTTCATTTGAGTTATTTTAAATTTGATGCTCTTTCTGGATATATGTAATTTGTTGCATATTTCGGTTCTTTTGGACTTTCAAATGTGGAAAGAATCGAAGTCGTCAGATCTGTCTTGCTGAACAAGTTAGTTGTTTTTGGGCAAACTGGATTTATTGAAGGACTTTTTTAGGAAAGTATTTAAATAGAATTGTTCTATTTCGAATTAAGATTCTGTGAAAATTAGTTTCATAATTTTTCAATAAAGTTTGATACTTCAACTGGGTCAAATAGTTTCGGTCGTCAGTCTGTTTCAGAACAGGGCTTCTTGTTTGTTTGCCTTTTAACTTGATGATCTTGAATAGACCTTGGTATTTTTCTTTTCATGGTTAGATAGCCAACTGCATATGCTAGTTTTTCTATGTAAATTGTTTGCATGAAAATTGCATGTAAGATGATCCTACAGACCAAAAGGTTGAGATGAAAAACAGAAAATCCGATATCGGTGCTTCACGCATGAAATCTGGATTTGTCTTTTTTGATTCTCTCTGATGGTAAGTGATCTCTTCCTGAAATTTTACTGGTAGTTAGACTCATGATGAGGAGTTTTCATGATTTATTTCATAATTTTTGGAGACCAAAAAATTTTGATTTTTCTCGAGTCCCGTTTAATATTTTAATTAGTTAAAATATTATTTCTAATTAATCAATTGGTTGAAATGTTAATTAGAATACTCCTTATATAACCTCGGATTCTGTTTTGGATTGTTGAATTAAATTTCAAAGGTTTAAACAAATAGTTGTAATGTTGAACTTCTTTGCATTTGGAAAAACGAGCGACGAGCATACACAAAGATTCTAATTAATGAAATTAATTAAGAACAAGTGAACCATGTATATTGTATATGTGCTAACTCGTTTTTGTAGGAGGATCGTGGGTTTCGTATGGCTCAAGATTTCAATGCCTTGTGGTTTGTAATTGTATGCATGTGTGAATGTGTGTAATGCGGCCTTTGGTGCCATTAATTAATTTTGATTAATTTTAATGTAACTTGTGAGGCTTGCATGCCCCTAAGGCCTAGGAGGGAATTAGGATTTTTCTACATGTATTTATTTCCATTAATTATAGGATATGATCAATATAATTAGTGGAAGGGCTTGATTTAGATTAGTCTTGCTACATGGAGATGAAGCGAAGACTGATATGCAAGCTGGAGCCATACAAACCCACAACAATGCTTGTGTTTGAGATGCTAATTATGTGAATGTTTGTATGCTATGAAATGTCATAGGATAGGTATGGGTGTATGTTGACACGACCACCAAACAAAGTCGCATAATGATTGTCCCAATTAATTTGATTAAGCCGACCGCCCTCCTTCTCTCTATCCCTTTCACGCCGTTTGTCTTCTCATGGCGCGGTCCGCCATAGCGGACGTCATGGTTGCCACTCGGAAGTCGGGGTACAAATAAGATTTGTTAGGAGCAAATAGAGAGAGGTTGCTTATCGATGGACCCAACAAGTTTCTTGGACATCGGGGCGAAGTTCGCGACGCGAACCAAGAATCATAAAGTTGTATGATTGGTTGGAGAACCTACCTTGTCTAGTTAAGTAGGGTGACGTGCCATAGCAGGCTCTACTTGATGAAAACGGGGATCTTGGAAAACCAACTACATTTGGGACATTAAATAAATGTAGTGGGAGTTTTGTTTATCATTTAAAACAAAACATTGCATAAACTAAAAGACCTTACATTGAAATTGTTATAGATGTTAAATGTGTTAATTTCGTTACGATCAATCTTTGAAAAGAACAAACTCGTTTCTAAAGGTACTTACTTGGAGAAGTAGTACCGATTCCTGAGACATGTTCTTAGAGAAGAGAAACTGGAGAATGTTAATTCCCAAATTCTTCATCGACCTCCCAAATAAAGCATCGCGTGATGATTGATAGACTTTTGTGAAAAGTTATTCAATAATAAAGCGGATGCCGATATCCACATTTTAAGATCTTTAGACCTTTGAATTAGAGAATTCACACGGACTAGATTGTCTCATACGCTCTCGTCCACTTACTCAAGAAGGAGTTCTTAGAGAAAGTAGATGTTGACTTAATCATTTATGATCAAGTAATAGAGCATGAATTGAGCAAGAGAGACTTCTTTCAAGAAAGTACATGAATGTTTCATTCGCTTACAAACCGAAAGGTTTGAGTAGCTAATTGGCAACTAGAGATATCAAGATCTCCAATATCAAGGATTGTTGTTATTGTCATGTAATCTCTCCCTAATTGATGAAGGATATAATGTTACCTTTCGCATACTTGTTGGTGCAAAAAAGTGATTAGTTAAGTATTAAAGGAATACTTGACTAAGGTATGAGTTGAAACTTCGAGACCCTCGTGTGACCATGTGTCACATAAGAAGTTTCATTTGCCGTTTATTGGCGGTATTTGAAAGGTTGTCCGAAGAACCATGATTATCGTGTTGGAAATGTTCTAACCCTTCGAGAGTATTTGTCGTTCAAATTATCTCGCTCTCTCTAATTCAGACTAGTAACTTAGTACTAGTTCATGTGCTCGCATTTATTGAAATATGTAGACATTGAAGAATTAGATAAAGCTCGAGAGTAGTGAAGTAAACTCCGTATAGGAAATGGCTTGTTCGTCCAAGCCACTACCATTGGATACGTAGAGTTATCTTTACTAATAGTTTGTTTAGGAATCGTAGGTTGAATACCTCATTCCTTTATATCCCAAAACTTTATCTTCATTTCATATAGATGATGGATGATAATGTTTTTAAAAGACAAGCGATGTTCTTTTATTGTGGATTTGTTTATATGATTTCATGCATATTACTTGAATTTGCTTGAAATAGATAAACGAGTTTTGAATGACAGATAGGATGCGTAAGACTTTACATGAAGTGTTTTGACTTTCATGTGGATTAACCGCTTAGTCACATAAACAAGAATCACATCATAAGAGTCTATATAGAATAGACCTCGTGGCTCAGTTCGATTGCGAATCAATTGAGATATGCGAATCATGTTTATTAAATGACAAAAGCGCCTTTGACCTATAAAGGTGGAAGGACGAGTAACTTGATTAGAACTTATACATGTCGATGTATATAGAACTATAAGTACTTGTGTAATGAAAGGTTATTGATACTTTACTACTTAACCAACGATCATAATAGATATTGACGTATCTATTTGATAAGGTATAAGTATGAAACCTTTTGACAAGTTCAAAGTTGTTCAATAGTAAAGTTGAAGAAATCTTTCTACAAAAGTTATAAAGTCTTACAATGGATCATGGTAAATATCTAAGTCATATGATTTGATGTATTATCTAATGAATGTGAAAATAGTTTCATAACTCACTCTATTAGGAACATTATATTAGTATAGTGTGTCCAAGAATGGAGGTATCGAACTTTATTTGATATAGTTCGATCAGTAATAAATCGAATTGACTTAATCGACTCATATTAGGGATTTGTGTTTGAGGACAATGTTGTTTACACTGAATAATGTTCCATCGAAGTCCATTGAGAAAGAGGTCTTACGAGATTTGATCTCTAAGTACATTGTTTCTCAAGATTTGGTGTTAAGGAGCTTATTTCAAGTTTGTTGATTGATAAGCTTAGATCCAAATAGGACACTTAAAGTTTTGTAGGATAACTTGAACTGATCAAAAGATACTACTTATACGAACATGATAAGAATAAGGTAGTTGTTACTCATCATGACGTAGTCTTGGAGAAATAACTTTCTCAAGAAGAAGTAGTGGGAGTAAGGTGAGCATTAAAGAAGTTTATGCATCACTACAAGATATACCTTATGGAAAACTTGTCACTCCATATATGGTGCTTAGTGGGAGTAGAGCAAAGCTTTATTCACAAATTGTTGTGAAAGGAAGTACACTCCTTCAAATGAGGACTCAAATGTCTCACGAGTTGATGATATTCGAGAAACTCAAGATATAGATGAGGATCAAGAACTTATTCTCCAAACCGTTGTAGAAATAGTTAATGAATCTCGAGCACTAATCCTACAAAAGTCAACGAGAGGAATTGCCTAACCGAAAGGTGCATGGGCTTCACAATACCCTCATACTTGACATATGAGGATACGTTGACAAATAATGAAACGATGGAAAGACCCGATTCCACAAGTGTGGTTTAAGTTCATATGATCTTTAAATGTAATCCATGTATACCAACAAGGTACAGACCTTGGTTGATGTTTATGAAGGAGTAATCCATCAAGAACATTTATATCTTTAATGAAAGATTGACATGGATGACAGTTCGAATATATACAAAGCACAGCTTCTTGCTTGTAGCTATGTCTAAGTCGATAGCTAGTTGACTGTATACAAAGCACAGCTCTTGGCTTGTAGCTATGTCTAAAGTCTATAAAGATCATTCTAGCAATTGTTATGTTTCATATATATTGATATATGGAAATGCACATCCAAAAACCGCCTTCTTCGATCGAATGAAGGAAGAGGTTGTGTATACGATACAAACCAAAAGTTTTATGTACTGCTAGAAACATATGTATGCTTCAAGGATCCATTAATGGATTGAAGCTAGTATTGTGGAATAAACATTTTGACAAGAAATCCAAGGAGTTGAATTTCGTCAAAAGCATCTTGTATAGACAAGAGATTCAGTGGGAGCATAATTGTGTTACTAATGTTGTATAAGGTAACAAAATTGGGAATAACATTGAAGAAACGAATATTGTCAAGATCTCATTGAAGAATGTTTTCTTAATGAGAACTTGGGCAAGATCGTCTAAATCCTAGGAAACAAAATCTATGGAGATAGATTATGATGGTTGTTAGGTTTGAACTAATGTGCATAAAATGATATAGTGTTGTAGAAACATAAATGGTGGACTCCAAGAAAGGATGTCTAACCACGTTATATGGAATATACTTAAGTTCGACTCGGTGTGTTGCGACTCAATTCGAGAAGAGTGCAAGAAACAGTTCGAGCATCCTTCTATTATGAGTTTCATTATGTAAGCCATATTTATGCACATGCCCCGATGTGTTGTACCCAAGGAGTATGACAAGCAGTTGTCAACTGGATACAAGGAAAAACACATTTTGACAATAATCAGGAATATCCTCGAGTATCCTATGAGAAAGAGAGATATTTTTTCATCAGTTAGGAGAAATAATAAAATAGCTCGTGTAAGTTGTTACACTGATTCTTATTTCAAAAGATTGATAAATCACAATTGAGCTACATATTTTGCTTAAAGGTGGTATTGCAAGTTTAGAAGGTGTTCTAAACAGGATATTACAACCGTTTCCGTCACCAAAGCGAAATGCATAGCAACTTGTGAAGCAACGAAAGAGGATAGTTTGGATCGAAAGTTCTCAGTCAAGCTAATATGGTTCTATGCATCTCGAACCATAGCTTAGTCTCAAAGAACCCAATATCGTATTGAAGGTCCAAATATGATCTATGACAATATCACTTGATCGCATACGATGATGATCAAGAACATATACGTAAGAATATATATATGTATTAGGTCAAACAACATGGATAGTTTCGCGAACACAGCGGAGACTCTAACATAACCTCTACCTTAAGCAGTACACGAGATGAAATTGTTCATCCATACGTAATGGACGTATGAGTGGCTGGTTTTAAGTGTATTATTTTATGAGGTGCAAGACATGTATATATGTAGATATATGACATCGTTCTCAATTCTCGTTGGCTAGAAGTCACTATTGATTGACTCTAGGCCAAGTGGGAGATTGTTGGAGTTATGTCCTAGAAGTCAATATTTAATGACTTAATTATTTAGTTTATGTTATTGATGATATTTAATCATTTGTTCCTGGATTTTATTATTGACAGTTCATTCAGGTTGAGGATCTGAATTGTGGATCACTGTACTTCATTTAATAGTAAATGACAATAATAAATCGAAACTGTCCATAGTCTTGATAATTAACAAGGAACATTAATTATCATATAAGACTAGTATGCAAGTTAAGCGATGATTAAGTTCTACAAATCATAAGTAAGGAGTTACTAACTTAATTGCATATGTATATGTTACTAGAACATAGTACATGACATGACCCCGATGAAATAAATATATGGATTGTGTTAAGTGTCATTATTTATTTTATCAGTGTTTGATTTCAAGTTTGAGATGGTTCAGTTTTTCCACATGAGGATAGGTTCTATAAATATCGTCTACCGCTGATTCCTGATAAGGGCTGCTATACGGACTTTATTTATGTTCACTTGAATTGTGCGGGGAAAAACTGTTCATCAAGACAACCGTATGTCCCTCATTAGTTCAACTAATGAGCGATGATATCTACTGGGCCCCTTGATGGAGATGGATTGCTTGCTAGCAACTTGTGCAATCATCTCTAGATCAAGAAACGTATAATCTGCAAGAATGACACATTCCTATCTTGGATTATACAAGGATATCATGTGACATAGGAATCAAAACAATAAAAAACTCATTTCTTATGCAGGATTAAATGATTGTATTAGTACATTATTCATTTATGCGAATTGGGAATCATAACGTGTTGCTAGATACCGCTTATGATTAATGGAAATAAATGATGATTTATTTTCCATGGCCAACATAGCATAAATCCTCAAAGGGTCACACGAATAGGACTTTAACCATACGTGCATTATTTGTTTATTTGTAGTAGCGAGTACTGCAAAAATATGATAAGTTGATTAATTAATTGTATACCGTTATGAACCGTTATAATTAATTAACTCAAATGGATCATATAGAAACAATATAATGCATATGCTAATTCCAAAATAATTATTAGTAAGTTAATAATTAATTTCGTTCAACGTATATATTTATTATACTGAGCTGATCGGTCTTTTGTTTAATCAGTTAATTAAAAGCCCGATTTGAGATTAATTAATGGAGTGGATTAATGGGCTAATAAAATATATTTTGTAGCCCATAAACACCCATGAGAATGTTGGCCCAAAAGGGTAATTTTGTCAAGACAAAATTATGGAAAGAAAGCAATGTTAGGAAATAACAAAATATGGCAGCGTTGTTTATGGAAACAGCGAGCCATAGATCTCTTGCTCTCTCCCTCTTATTTCTTGCGCAAGACACAAGAAATAGGCAGAAAATTTCTGCCCTAGGCGCCTCTCTCTCTCCATCTCTCGATAGCTCATGTGTTGAGCGTTTTTTTCTTCCCAAGTAAAATAGTTATTCGTGCGAAGAAAAATCAAAAGGGAATTAGCTATCGTCTTGATACAAGCTAGCACTTGTTTATAGACTTTGGTTAATCTTCTAGGTGGACTAGAGGCAGCGAAGGCACGCATCCATCGACTCCAAAGCATAGGTCGAGCCTTCTAGTTACGATACTAGAAGAGGTATAAACTCCTACGCCTTCTCGTTTATATATTAACTGCTTGAATAACTAGATCCGTTAATCGTGCATGTTAATTGCTTATTAAATGTTAATAAAAATTAAAATTGCACAAGGACTTGAGTTCCTAACAATACATGTATATGATTTATTATATCTTTTTTTGATGTATATAGAATCATAGATGGTACCATTTATATACTTACGTATGTGACTTAATATTAACAAATTATAAGGGAATAGGGTAAAAAAATAGTTTACTAATTTTTTGACTTAATATTAAAAAATAGTAATACAAGTACTATTGAATTTTTTTAAAATTTTTTACTAATTTTTAAAAAATTTGCAAATCCTCAGTCTAATTATTTGTTTCGGACCATATAATTTTAAAAATTTCTAAAAAAATAGCTAAAAATTTTAAAAATATAAAATTTAGTCTTCATATATACTAGAATTAGTGCATTGCTCATACTTTTTTACACCTATATAAGATTACATGATGTTTCTAATGAATATATTCATAGAAATATTGATATATATAAATAAAGTAGGATTCTGCTTCCACGACTTTTGTGTTACAAATGGCACAAGTTATATATTTTATGAATAATTTTAAAATAAAAAAATTCAAACTTCAAATACAAAAACATTGATCTTGTTCAATTTAACACGTGATGTCTTTTGATGTAATTTTTTGAAAATGCATCGTGCGTTAAATTGAACAAGATCAGCAGTTTGGATTTGAAATTTAAATTTTTTATTTAAAAGTATTCATGAAATAGATAACTTGTGACATTTGTGGCGCTAAAAATGTGTGGCACCTGAACCTTACTCATATAAATATTACTTTGTTAACCGTGTTTATAGATATTGTTAGTTATATATAGTTGTGTTAAACAAACATAGCACTCGACATATATACAATCAATCCATAAATAATGAACAATAATAAAAATTTAAAATATATTTAAGCAACGCATGCGTGCTAATCAACGTTTTTAGATAAAGAACTTAAAATTACAATTGCTATTGCAGGAATAACTATATATTGTTTGGGCATATATTTAGCTTTTGCTAAATTTCGTATAACATTCTTCAAAAACATTTCGAGAAGAAAAAGTAATATATCCAAATTACTAGGCTCAAAATTAATGACTCACTCGTTTATATGCACTTTTAGCATTAGATAAAGACTCCAAATTAATCAATAGATGAAAATTATATGGGGTTTAGAATAATAAATATCAATAATTGGTATAATAATATAAGAAATGAGAATATTTTGTTTATAAAATGATACATAATTAATAATAATAATAATAATTGATATAACAATTTTTATAATTAAATGTACGCTAGTTATGAAACTAAATTAAACGATAAACATGTATCACTCGTGCAAGGGGTGACCTTAATTTTGTTATATATAAAAAAATAAAACTATTTATTTTTTTTTTTTGAAAAATGACCAGCATGTAACAAAACGTGATATATTTTTATATAATTGAAAGCCACAATAAATTGTATCGTAAATCATCTCAGAATCTTAACATTTTTACCTTTTTACATACATGTGATTTTTATAATAATTATTTGATGTCTGAACGATAGATAAAGATATTGGAAAAGTATGAAAAGAGAGATTTTGGTAAATGCTTCTTAGAATAATTTTTGCAAGCAAACTACATCATCTAGATTCCTTTTATTAAGCTAATATGTACGATATGACAAAAAAACATGCACGAAGTTTTATTCATATAAAAAATATACAATATCATCCAAGTCCGTATGACAAAAGTATAATCTTATTGCTTGGATAGAATTTTTTTCATTGCTTAGTAATTATTCATTTTGTGATATTATATAAAAGTGCTTATGGAACAAAACTACAAGTTTTTTTCCCATTAATTTTGTGAAGAACATTCAAAATTGTTCACATTTAATATGAACAATGAAATATAATACAGTATTTTTTTTCAAATTAACTTATATCCTAATAATTCACATATTGGACCAGTTATATTATATTATATTATATATTTAAAATATGAAAACCAAGAAACTGTAAAATTCACGAATTTTAACAAGCCGCACCAAAAATTCGGAAATTGCCGCTAAAATTATATCAAATGCTTCAAAAGTTGTAAATAATATCAACATCTTTATTTCTCTGATGTTATTTGTCTGCAATAAAAAATTTTAACCGTCAGATTTGAGAATTTCTTCATCCACGATCCAAGTATCAAAATGCAATTCTAGCACTCCATATCCCTTTCTGTAATCAGGTGTCTTTCTACAAACCTGAGAGGCCGAGGTCGGTTTTCAGATTTCGAAAAAAATAAAAATTCAATTTCCGCTCCAAATCAATTTTCGCTCCAACCAGTCTCTCCTAACCGCAAACTAAATCTCTCTGGTCACCACTCGAGTGTCATTTATTTTCTTCAAATTAAAGAAACGGAACTCATTACAATCGCTTGACCTCCACCAAAGGGGTAATCTGTTTGCTTCTTTTTTTTTAACTTTTTAGGTTATCTTTACTTCGATCTTTGTTTGGATTTGTAAATTAGATCAATTTTCTGCAACCGTCTGAAATAATCCATATAAATTTTTTCAATATTGACTTTAGAAGCAGCACTTGGAAGAATTGAGGAGTATACACGTACATGGTTAGGTTTAATATTTTCTAACATTAATTTTCTATTGGTCTTTATCCTTTTGTGTCGTATTCATTTCACTTGCCCCTTAGTGTTGGCGTTTTCTTTAATTAGCGTTTTTGATTGAGATCATGTTAAGGAAACACAATTTCTATAGTAGTGGTATGTGTTTACCAGTAAAGAGAGGAGTCAGTATCAGCAGTAAAAAGAATAATACCAGTTAATGTATCGCTAGATAGTTTACTGGTCCTCTCTGGGCGCTACCTTATTGGGTTAAGTTTGTTAAAGCATACTACGGTTTAGTTATAGCTCAATGCAGACCCCTTTAATTGTTTATGACTATGATATGAAAACAGGAGCATCTGCTCAGAAAAAGGTTCAGGCTGTAAGTTTACAATTATCCTTCTCTTTTATTTGTATTATTGTAAATAAGATACTCTACCGCACATCTGGATACCAGCCAAAATTCGTAAATCCTTTTCTGTTTGTTTTTTCTTCCTTTTTCACAAGTATTGGTTCTGTTTGTTTTTTCTTCCTTTTTCTTTTACATATTGTATCTCTTATGAAAAGCCAGATATTGATAGGACTCAGGTCTCTTTATGCAAATTTGAGAGTGTTCTTGCTTTCTTGCATTCACTGGTTAGACTTAAGTAGGACTCACTAAGTGAATTGACAGATTTAGTTTAATAAGAAATAACTAAAAAACATGGGGCTTGTTTGTAAAAGCTGCAAATCAGCTTGTCAAAATCTGTCAGGTGCGAGAATACTGTCATCTAAAGCACTCATAATTAACAAGACCTTCCCTGGAACATAGTATGAGCCCAGTAAGCATGACCTGAGTTGAGAATTTGAGCATGCATCTTATTTAATTAAAGTGAATGCACTCAATGAAGACCTTTATATTTGCAAAAATAGTTGTGTTTCAGTTCACTTGGTACACGCACTAGCAAACCAGGCAAGGAGGAGAAAATTGCAAAAGTAGTTGTTTTTTTTTTCAACTTTTTTATGTTTTTGGTTAGTACTGGTAAGTGCGGGTAGGAAGGGTCAGGGCAGTAACAGTACCTTCTTTTTTTCTTTTTTTAGTTGATTTGTTTTTCAATTGTGTAATGTGTGGGGGTTTGGAGATAATGTAGGTGTAATTTTCGTTCTTATGCATTGGATTTGATCTCACAGTTGTATTATTTTATCGAGCCTATGTACTGGTAGAAAGGTAGTAACAGTAGATATGACCTTTATATTTGCGTTCTTATTTAATTTGCGTTCTTTGCAGGAGAGTTGATTTATGTTCTCATGCCATGGAACTGATCTCACATTTGTATTACATTTTTTTTAAAAAAATTCATGCTAGGCCAATGTGCATTAAGTAAAAGAAAAAAAAACATGGTAAAAAGTCTTTAGCTTATAAACATCTCCAATGATGCATCATGTGATTTCTAAAGATATATTTTAATAGCTTTGTTAGCTATGTTCTTCTTGTTATAAAGGTTGATTCTATTCAACTTTCAGCTGCAAACTATCTTCCAGTGACAGCGATACTTTATATCAAAATTGTGATTAATAGCAAGTTGTACTGCGATACTTTGTTCCTCTGTAAATATTCAGAATTGTGTATTGTAGAAAAAAAAATACTTCCTCACCGGTTTGCCTTCTTTTACAGGTTTTAGGGGGATTTGATGCATCAAATTATGTTACCGAGAGACAATGGGCAGTTGCTTTATATCAAATTTTTTTACCTATTGGGTTAAGTCATTGTTAAAGAGCCTTTAGTTTATTAGGCAAGAGCAGTTAAGGGTTATAGCTGAGGACATTTAGTCAGGTTTACAAAGAGAGAAAGAGAGAAAGACTCACTAGTTCTCTCTTACACTTGTAATCTGAGTTTGTTTAGTTAGGTTTAGATTAATTAACTTTTCTTGTATCAGATCCACAAAATGGCAAGAGGGAGAGGTCTTACTAGGGCACAAGCCAGCAGATATGAAGAAACTAATACTCAGCCCGAGCAGGAGTTCGAGATTGTTGATTTAATGAAGGTGCGGCAGTGGCCAAAAAACGCAAAGGGAGGGGACAAACAAGGATCAGATCGTGTGCAACACATTTGAACAAACCAGAGGTTTGAAAGGTTAGAAAGGATGAGTTCGACACGATAGGCTCAAAAACCCAATTGGTCTCAACAATCAGAACTTTGGCTCTAAATGAAATAAATGGACCACATAGAAGCTACCACTCCTTCTCTGATGAAGCAAAGCAAGCAGTGCACATAAAATTTCTGGTGACTTAAACTTTGTTTCCCTATAATAAGTTCTACTTTGATGTAAATTTAAACAATGCAAAGTTGGATACTGTATGGACCTTAGAACTAAGCAAAGTCTTTTCAGATTAGTCAGCATATTGGCATTTAATTACCTCTGTATATGACCACTACTATGAATTAAAGTTTAATGCATAATGATTTCATTCTTGGGCAGGATCGATACAGGTGGCGTGAAGGTCAAGTGCCAAACAAGTGTCGTGCAGTGCTTGATCAAATCGCGGCAAAACGATACACTAATATTCTTTATATATTATTGTGAATAACACATCTATGCGTATACAACCTGCATTTTGACCAAATCATGTTAGCCCACAATTTAGATTTATGTAGAACGAATTACTCAATCAACTAGTTAGTCTTATGCCCCCCCCCCCCCCCCCCCCCCCAAAAAAAAAAAAAAAAAAAAAAAACTCATAACCAAGATTAAACACACTTAAATTGATTCGATCATAAGGATAGAAAACAAAATCCCAGAATGAGGACAAAAAGATAGGAAGTTTGCATGTGTATGTTATCATCGTTATAAATGGTGGGAGAAATATGAAACGTAATTTGAACCATCTAATTTAAATAAGTAACATTGTTCACATATACCTTGTCACAAGAGTAAGGCCTTTGCCCCTTGTCTTCTTTTGTAAATCATTTGTACCAAATTTATTGTATTATGGTACGAGATATTATCCATTGTGTACCTCGTGCCTGAGACTAAATGCCAACATTTTCATCTCTGTTGGCTATCAGAAGTGGCAAAGCCAGTGCAATTACTTCCTTTGTCGTACCATTGTATATGGATATCTTCCTGGCATCAGTGACCGTATTTCTGTTATTTCTAATATTTTGTAAAAAACTATAGGGGGCTGGAGTTGGCGATGAGAGCAACGGGGGAGCACATGGAAATACCGGTGCATATGACAATATTCAAAACGATGACTTCCTCATACATAATGGAGTTAGTTTCATACTCAACTGAACACTACAGACCCAAATTGGCATATGTAACAGATATAGATGACATAGAACTTCTTTTTAGTTTTTTATGGGAACATAAAGGTATATTATTATTGGGAGATTTTATGCATGTCGTGTTTGTAATCTTAATACTTTTGTGAAAATGTTGTGAATATTTAACAATAGTTTCAATGATTCTCAATTGTTTCTTCTTTCATATTTATATCATTCGGCACTGTTTATTATATTGGTATAGTAGAATCTCAGGGGCAATTCAGTAAATATATTAGGGTATGAAATCAGATATTTGGATGACACCAGTATTTATTTAGTCGATATATCAAAGGGAAAGATAAAGGCTCTTATGCATTAACGCTGATATATGTTGCTCGTAAATAAACTCCTTAAATCCTCGGGGAAAAAATCTTATTGCCGAGGAAGAGCAATCCAAAATGGCGGGAGATTTGACTTTTTCCCGTGGATAAATATTGCCGTGGAAATGTCGACGGGATAAACATCGCTAGGGTGGCATTCGGACACAATATCACCAAGGCTTCCTTCCCTCACCTCGCAAAACGTCTTTTACGAGGCTTCCTCGCGGATATAAACTATTAGCTAGGAGAGTATTTACGAGGAAGCTATTCCCGTCGCTATCTCCTCGTAAATGATTATTCCCGTCGATATATCGACGGAAAAGACCTCTATTTTTTTCCACACCATTATAGCTAATTCTTGTAGTGGTGGAGACAACTGGTACGCTGGCATAGTGAAAGATGGATGAGTCTGGCCAAATGTAGTGAAAGATGGAGCAAACTGGTATCCAGGCATGTACGGAGTGAAAATGCCTATGGGGTCGTACGACATACCAGCAAACTGAATTATATATTTTAAGTGGAGAATCAGCTATTATCTAATGACAAAGGACAATAAATGGATGTTTAAATTACAAATAAGTTTGAAGGGCTTGATTCATATTTATAATAATAAAATTATTACTAAAGCAATTTAATTTGTTAAAATTGTTAAATTCATATAAAAATATATCTCCCATGAGAATTGAAGTACAAAAACTAGAACATTTTGAGTAGGCTGACTCAGTCACATGGATAATAATTGATCACTACATTTGTCGTCTTATTGGGTTTCCGGATTTTTTACAAAAGCAGTTGGGGAATTTGGGATACGAATACGATCAAGATCTAGCTTTGTCCCAGCCATCCGCATATATATGTTAAATTATAGCTGTTAGATCTGGGGAGTTGTCACTAGGACTGCGTCCTAGTTAATGGGTAGAGTACAATACGGTAGAGACAATTTTCATACCCGTATCCGTTAAAATTTTCTTTACCCATACCTTACCCTTACCCGTTTAAAATTGACTTTACCCGTACCCTACCCTTACCCGTTAAGAATTAACGGTAAGGGATAGATAACAGTAGAAAATGGATAATAATAATAATACTTCAATGAAAAAAATTATACAATGTGAATAAATAAATAATATCAGATAAATATGTTAATAAAGCACAACATTTAATAATACTTTAAATATAATAAAATCACACAATATCTTCTCATTTTAATTATCACAAAAAATGCATAACTAATTAGTAATTTCTAATTATACAATATTTACTCAAACGACGACGAAAAAGAAGGGATCTTTTGAAAAAAGTTTAGTATTTTTTAATGTAGCGTGTGAATGAAGATAAAAAAAATTTAACATATAAATTGAATCTCACTATCATATATTTCAAATTTAATGCAGTATTATCTCAATCAAACTTAGCAATTTATTAATCATGTAATTTAATTATTAAGTATTAATGCATCAATTTAATCTTACAATCATATCTTTCCGATTTAGTTTGTTATTAACGTATAAATGAATCTCATAATTATATCTTTCTGATTATAATTTAGATTATAAACTATATATACAACAGTATGGGTAATTAACGAATATGAAATAGCCTTTTATGTACGAAATTTTTTTTTATCCATACCCATACCCGATAACTTAACGAAAATAAAACTTTATCCATACCCATCTTATCGAATACGATACGGATAGGATAAACGATTAAATGGGTACCATTGACAGCCCTAGTTGTCACAGAAAAACATGGTTTAAAGTTGGCAAAATTGGGTATAACCCCTGTAAACTCTCGAAACCGGATATAACACCCTGCACACTTTAAAATTGGACAAAACACCCTCTAAAATTTAAATTGAAGGAAATAACCCCTTTCAATTAAATTCAATCATTTTTTAATTAAAAAACTTAATTTTTACATCATATGACAGAAATACCCCTTCCTTTCAACCCTTCCCTCCATTCCCAGCGTAATCTTAAAATGAAAATAATATATATACAATCTAAAGTTTCTCTCCAAACAAAAGCTGTAATAGCATCTTCTTCACCTACGTACTCAAAATATTGAGTTGGAGGAGCATGAAGATTGCTAGGTCTAAGTTATCAAAATTATCAAAATAGCATAAATTGAAGAGACATTTGCGACTGGTCTTGGTCATATGAAAAGTCAAACACAATTTGCCACTTAAACATCTATTGCGCATGCACTAAGAAGATATATATGTCCAAATGGTAAACATATACAATGATTTATTACTATAGACCTGAACTTGTGAAGAAAAATAGTTCCAAGTGAAAAAAAAATTAATTGCATTGGCTTCGTTGGTTTTGAAGATGAGGACATAAACGTGCGAAGTGAATGACAAATAGAGAAGTGAAAAATAGAAATAATTCTATCTGTGCAAGACAAAGCGAGGTATACCCTAAAAACTTAGAAAGAAAATCATTATTTTTAGCAACAACAAATTGAATATTATTATATAGATTATTTCCTTTCATGATTCTACTGGAAAATGGAGGGAAAGAAATAACATAGCATAAGGATGAATGATGAAGGGGTATTTCTGTCATATGATGTAAAAAATAATTTATTTAATTAAAAAAGATTGAATTTAATTGAAAGGGGTTATTTCCTTGACTCTAAAGTTTAGAGGGTGTTTTATCCAATTTTAAAGTGTGCAGGGGTTATCTCCAGTTGCGAGAGTTTACAAGGGGTTATACCCAATTTTGCCTTTAAAGTTCTAGATAAAAGAAATGAAAATAACTGATAACTATTTGTCGGAATATATATTCCATAGCTAGATAGCCGCCATCTAATCTAGTATTATCAAGAAACTATTTGTCGGAATATACACTGTGCCACATAGGATATCATTTGGATCTTTTGAAGAAAGGAAATAATTCATTGCTAACGCAACCGTGCGTGGAACTTGACACACGTATTTTTTTCTCTAAAAAAAATAAAAAGAATAGGAACAAAGTTTTTGTAGAATATCTTTGTTTATTAACTAATATTTTATTCATCTTATACTAAAATTTTTAAGAAAGTTACCTTTTACACCTGAAATTAATATATATTATATATTAAATTAAGTACTAAATATCATAAAAAAATTATATGCTGAACTAATAATGAATCGATCTTAAAAGAGCCAACCCTACTTTGTAGTGATGTCAATTCAAACGGCACCAACGCTGTAGAGGATAAATTATTTAATTGGGACTTGCGAGACTTGCACTCATCGGACATTGATATTGACATATTGAGTTCTTTTTAAAACTCACAAACTTCCTTGGATATTTGGAACAAACTTAGTCTCCACCTCATCAAATATGGAAATTAAGAAAGAGCAAAAATGGAGCATGCACTCCTTTTCCTTCCCTATTTACTAATAACTTCTTTACTCCTACTCATATTTTCCCTTTGGTACCTACAGAAAAGAGTGACACGCTCTAAACCTAATCTCCCTCCAGGACCATGGACTTTGCCTTTCGTTGGATGTTTGCACCACCTTGTAAATGCCGGTTTACCGCACCATGCCTTGCGCAACCTTGCTCATTTGCATGGACCCATTATGCTCCTTCGTGCTGGTGAGATTGATGTCGTCGTCATCAGTTCTCGTGAAGTTGCAAAAGAGGCCAGTAATTCACATATGATATGGGTTTTCAATTATATTCAAATTTGTATCTGTTTCTTGTTTTTTTTTTTTTTGACATTAGTGCATACAAATAACATGTGTAGGTGATGAAAACACACATGATGCAAACCTTGCGAACCGTCCAGCGATATCTGCAGGAAATGTTCTTTTGTATGCTTGTAAAGACATTGCATTCTCAAACGGCTCACGCTGGCGCCAGCTGCGCCGAATTTGTAACACTGAGTTTTTAAGTTCACAACGAGTCAAATCATTCTCTTCAACCCGGCAAGCAGTGATCAATTCCCTGTTGAAGACATGTAGCTTGGTTGCTGATAATTCGCCAGTCGACGTTAGTGCAATGATGTCTGAGCTTACAAACAATATTGTTATTCGCACTGCGTTTGGGGTAAAGTGTAAAAATAGAAGGGTGATCTTGGAAATCATGCGCGAGGTCCTGGACTGCCTATCTGAGTTTGACCTATATGAACTCTTCCCTTCTTTGAGTTGGTTAAATGTTAACATGAGACGGAGGCTTGCAAGACTCAGCAGGTAATAATGTTCTAAAAAATGCTACATATTGCGATGTGAATTTAGGGGCTTTAATTTTTATATTCAAATACGCTCAGTTTAGCTCGCCAGCATACAATTTTCGTTGAGTAACTCGGGGTCAATCCGTAAGGACGAAATATTCAATTAATCAAGTTTTAATCCCAATCAATTAATCACGTTGGATATAATTTGTAAAGAAAGGTTAAATAGTTTAATTGAATTCTAAATCAGTTGCAAAATAATTAAAAATTTCTAAATTAACAGTTCAAATATTGGAGTTTAGACTATAACAGATTTGGTTTAGTGGTTTAAGTTGTTAATTTATTCACTCAGTCCTTGTTACAAGCGGTCTGCTTATTTTCATAGGAGGCACACTTCTAAACCTCAGTTCACCCGGCCAACTTAGTTCAATTGGTTGGCACAGACAACCCGCCTACCTTAGTTTTATTTGATAATTGTGTAGACTAATGACTTAATTAATTTTTCTTAATCCTAATTTTCGTTACAGATCAAGTAAATCAATTAATTCAATTCGTCTTCTTAATCCTAAGTTTCAACTTTCGTTTCTTGACTTAAGTTCTATAGGTTTATTCGTTGATCCTATGACGACATCCCTCAATTTCATTTGCCGGAATAGATTTCACTGTGTCCAATTCTTTATCTAGGTCTTCCTTTCGACTATTGGTCGTCTAATTGGTTCGATAGAATCGAAGTAACCTAGGTTTGGTTGGGCTTAACTTCCAATCATTCAAGTTTGGCCTTAACTTGATAGAAAAATACCAAATCTACCCAGCACAGGTCAATAATATCAATAAACTATTCAAACACAAGGAATAAAACACAACAAATCAAATAAAGCTAATTAAAAATGCAATTCAACTAAATAAATAGGTTTACAACTATTAAACCCTAAATAACTATTCTACTCAAGCATATTCATAATCAAACAAACACATGTATTAATCAAATAGTAGTGCATATATAATTAAAAGAAAGAAATAAAAGATTATAAAAATTCACTCAAATTCCTTCTTTTCTGACTAACTGAAACTCCTAGCGAGTTGCTTGAAGATGCTGGCTGCGTTAAACTTATCTTTGTCTAAACCTCTTCCAAAATTCGAATGCTTAGCAATTTGTCTTCATGCGCTTATATAGGCATTGAAAATAGCTTCTATTATTGGAGATCGTGCTGTAAGTCGATCTAAATATGGAAGAAAGCGTATAGAGTCGGTTGCCAAAAGTAGATGTCTAAGTCTATAAACGCTGGAAATAAATAAGCGACCCGCCTAAAAGGTCAAGCGGCCTGCTTAGAACCATGGTTCAAAAAATCGGCCGATTCTCAGTTGAATCGGGTGAATCGGATCGGAATCAGCAGGTCTCGTGTCAATTTTGCTGGGTTTAGAGTGGAATCGTGATTTTTCCTTTTGAATCGGCTGGAATCGGCTGGAATCGGACTGAATCAACTGATTTTTTTCTGTGTCAGGACCATCACCCATCGCACCATGGTTATACAGAAATAACCAAAAATGATATTTTAATATTAAACTTTTGACCTCGGTATTTAGAGGAATAAACATGTCAGTGCGCAGATAACTACTGACGGGGCAATGACGGCACATGGCGGCGCCGATGCTAGTGGCGCAGGCATGTCCAGTCGAATGGATTCAGGTTGAAATCGTCATTAATGGTGATTTCATTCATGGAGAGAGGTGAAGGAGCATGGAAAAAATAGTGAAAGAGGTTTCCTTAGAGGAGAAATCGCATCAGGAGGCGGAGAAAAGCATCACCGGAGCCATTACTTGTGAGGGGATTGGGCCAGCAGCTCTATCACAAAGGAAAAAAAAGGGAGGAAAAAAAGGGAGGTGAGTGAGAATGGGAGAGAAGAAAAAAAGGAGAACGATAAGACTGGAAATCTCCATTTCCGAATTACTTTCATATTTTTCATTTAAATCAGATCTGACGGTCCATATTAATCAGAAGTGAAATAATTATTTAAACAAAATAATTCTTGAACCTAAATCTGTCCAAGAACATAGAAAAATTTATAATTTCATTCTCTACGATACTAACTGATATATTAAGACAGTTCAATGAAAATATATTCATTATAAAATTATTTTTTACATAATAATTTATTAATGATTAAATATCAACTTACTTTTTAAAATTTCATTTTCAAAAATATTAAATTTATATCATTTTATATTATAGTTGATAAATGTTTGAGTTATTAACTCATTTTTTTTAATAAATAATTTGTTCAGATTTTTTTTGGATATTTTTCTAATTTTTAGGAGATTAAATATGATTTTCATAAAAAAATATGAGTTTCCGGTTCGAGTCACCCGATTTTTTTCGAGTCATCTGATTTGACTCATGTGACCAATAGTCTGAGTTCGAGTTTCAGAACCATGGGATGGTGGGATCGGATAAGAGAGAGAGAAGGAGAAGGGTCCCAATTGGACATGTACGTTCCCTACTTTTAGCCACTGATTTATGATCAAACCATCCAAGATTAATTTTATTTGACACCAAACTGAAGCTTGGTCTAAAATCTGATCTAAGAATATTAAAAAAAAAAATCTATATTGCACAATCCTATCTGATGCATTGAGATATTTTGACAAATGTGCATTAATAAAAACTTCATTTTTATATAAAATATGTTTTATTAATCATGAATTCAATTTAATTGGTTTTCAAATTTGTTTTTAGAAAAATTAATTTTGCTAGGTCATGACCGGTCAATAATCATATTTATTTTATATTTTAGTTTATTTTATACTTTTAATATTTTATTTATTAACTTTTTTTTTACAAAAAATATTTCGTAACATTTTTATTTTTTTCATTTAATTCAAGTCAGACGGTCCACGTTACTTAAGAAGTGAAATATTTTATAAACTAAGTGATAATTGAATTCAAGAAAGGTCCAAAATTGAAATAGTTTTCGGCCTTTGACTAGAAAGAGATAATCCTCCATCACTTCCATAAAATAAATTGAGTTTTCGGCCTGAAGATAGAGAACAAAAATGAAATTAGAAAAATATTTCTACTAAATAAAAGAGCTCACTTTGAAAAAGTCATTGTCTTATAAAACTGCATATTAACAAAGCAAATTGTCATGCTACGAACTTTATTGTAGTGGTCCAGAGCTTCAGACAGAAACAAAAGAAAAATTGTAATAATAAAAGGAAAGCTACACCAGTAAGCATACCACAAGTTATTCCCTTCAAGAGGACTTGCTAGATCTCCATACTGCCCCGGTAAAATAGGCCTATAATACTACAAATTCTACAAAATTACATGGCAACAAAATTTTAAGCAAAAGACATGAATTAAAGAATGAACCCATCTACTACGTGATGATTAATTCCGACTTACATCATTCGCTTCATGCATATCAACTTCCCCTTTGTTGCATTTACTCCAACCTTTTGGTATCTAATGTATCAGAAACATTCTGGTATTGGATAAGGTCCAATGATAAAGTATGTAATCTGTAAAATGGCAATCATAGAGATAAACTAATGTGTGGTACCTGTACACACTCTTTGGGGTCATTTTAATCTTTATAAAATATTTTTTTTAGAAACAATAAGTGAATAAATAAAATATTAAAAGTATAAAATAAACTAAAATATAAAATAAATATGATTATTGACCGGTCATTACCTAGCAAAATTAATTTTGCTAAAAATAAATTTGAAAACCAATTAAATTGAATTCATGATTAATAAAACATATTTTGTATAAAAATAAAGTTTTAATTAACGCACATTTGTCAAAAATATCTCAATGCATCAGATAGGATTGTACAATATAGATTTTTTTTTAATATGCTTAGATCAGATTTTAGACCCAGCTTCATTTTGTTATCAAATAGAATTAATTTTGGACGGTTGGATCATAAATCAGTGGATAAAAGGAGGGAATGGACAGGTCCCATTGGGACTCTTCTCCTTCTCTCCCTCGTATCCGATCCCACTAGCCCATGGTTCCGAAACTCGGACCCGGACTCAGACTATTGGTCACAGGAGTCAAATCGAATGACTCGGAGAAAATGGGGTGACTCGGATCAGAGACTCGGATTTTTTATGAAAACATATTTAATGTCCTAAAAATTAGAAAAATATCCAAAAAAAATCTGAACAAATTATTTATTCAAAAAATGAGTTAATAACTCAAATATTTGAAGATAAAAAATCAACTATAATATAAAATGATATAACTTTAATATTTTCGAAAATGAAATTTTAAAAATAAGTTGATATTAAATCATTAACAAATTATTATGTAAAAAATAAATTTATAATAAAAATATTTTCATTGAAATGTCTTAATATATCAGTTAGTATCGTAGAGAATGAAATTATAAATTTTTCTATGTTCTTGGACGGATTTATGGATCAAGGATTAATTTGTTTAAATAATTATTTCACTTCCGATTATTTTGGACCGTCAGATCTGATTTAAATGAAAAATATGAAAATAATTCGGAAATGGAGATTTCCAGTCGTATCCTTCTCCTTTTTTTTTTCTCTCTCCCATTCACACTCGCCTCCTTTTTTTTTCCCTTTGCGATAAGGTGCTGGCCCAAATCCCCTACCGGTGATGCTTTTCTCCACCTCCTGATGCAATTTCTCCTCCAAGAAATCTCTTTCACTGTTTTTCCATACTCCTTTACTTTCTCCGTGGATGAACTCACCATTAATGGCGATTTCAACCTGAATCCGTTCAGCAGGGCATGCCTGCGCCACTGGCATCGGCGCCGCCAAGCCTGCACCAGCGGCACTGGCGCCGTCACTGCCCCGTCAGTGCCCGCGCAGGTTACTGACATGTTTAAAATATCATTTTTGGTTATTTTTGTTTAAAAAAATTACGGCCCATCGCACATTGTCTCTTTAACAGCGGAGATTATGGCCATGCCTGACCTGTGCGAGAGTGTGTAGAGTGTAGATGAGTAGTGCTGTAGAGCGATTGAAGAAATTGTGGAAGTGCCGCACATCTACTGCACAATCTGCGATTGGTAATTGGGCATCACTCCCCTTTTCCTTTCTTTTTCTTTTTCTGTTTCCATGGCTGGTAGACTGTGCACTTTTGGCATGGGTGAGGTCAGTGGATTTAGTGGTGTAAGGTTAGTACTTTTTGGGATTTTCGAGGTAATTTTTGAAATTTCGAGGTAGAATAGTGAGGGGATGAGATTTTCGAGGTAGCTCCAACTAACTCCAAAAATCCACTAAACTCACTAACATTTAAGAATATTAGAATTTGGGATGGACCCAATTAATTATTAATTTGGGATGGACCCACTAAACTCCAATAATAATTCTTTTAATTTGGGATGGACCCAATTCTAATATTCTTTTTATTAATTTGGGATGGACCCAATTAATTATTTTTAAATGTAATTCTAATATTCTTTTTATTATTAGAATTAAAAGAATTATTATTTTTTTAAATATCAAATATTAAAATAAATATGGAAAGAATAATATTACACAAATTGGTTTGAAAAAATTAAAATGAGTGATTATTTTATTTTTATCTTTCATTTTTATTATAATATTATATTATTAATTATTTCCTATTATTATTATTATTATTATTATTGTTTATTATTTTATTATTCTAATTATTAGCATTATTAATAATAAACTACAAATAGTTAAAGAAAAATAAAAATGATTATTTTAATTCAACTCTTCCATACCTTATTCCTAACTCACCATCCAAACAATATTTCTTCTTCCCGGAATAACACTCTTCCCACTCTTCCCGGAATAACAATCTTCCTAATTTCTCCGCCCGGAATCCTTCATCCTTCCTTATTCCTAACTCATCAAAACAACACCAATATTATAAATAAAGATGTGTGGGTATCGGGATCATTTAGTTAAATGTCATTCGACACTCCAAATATTGTGAAATAGTTGTGAGATAACATTTTTTTGATAACTGTAATGTGATCCTATGTAACTATTTGTGTGTCAGGTATTATTGCTTATAAAATTGACCCGGTTCACCAGCAGATAATAATTTGGAAACACATTTTTTTTTTCTGATTTTTATGACCCCTTCCTATTTTCATTTCTCATCATGTCTTCATCTCCCTTTGTGTTGCTTAGAGTCTCTCCCCACCTTAATTTCTCTTCATCACCGTTCTTAATTTTGGTTTAAAAAATATAAATTAAATTCATTCAAATGAAAATAGAAAAAATATCAGATCTTTTACAATATATATATATATTTATTTAACTCATTAATAGACATATTATATTTTATGAATAATATCGACATAATATAAATCATATTATTTCATATAACTATAACTATATTTACGCACATATAATTTTTTCTTTAAATTGATCAAACTCTTTAAATTTAATCTAATCAAAGTACATACAATAACTAAACTAAATTTCTAAAGATAAATTATCTTCACAATATATCCAAAAAATGAACATAATTAAACTATAGGAACATAATAAAAATATTCTTATTATATATATCTATATCGAGCGAAGCTCGATATGCCCCTCTAGTTTCTTTAAAATTGTGTTTCTTTATAATTAGTCAAAACTTAAATGACAAAAAATATTTTAATTGTGTTTCTTAGCCTATTTACCTTTATTTAAGGTATATAAGTGATTGCAGGATGATGTGCGTAGTCTGCGTACTTGACTTTAAGGCATATTAAGTTATTTTAGTTCATTTAAAGGCTCATCTTTAATTTTTTTTTTGACTTATTTATGAAAATATTTTTTCCCTATTTTTCTAGATTTTTTTTGACTTATTTACGACTTTAAGGCATAAAAAAATTGTTTTTTTTATTAAATCTGAGTTTTCGATCTGATTCAACAGATTTTTTCCGATTCAGGCGATTCCAAGTCGCGGTCCAACTACGCAGTCTTCTCTAGTCTAGTCGTCTGTCCTCCCGGTCTGGTCGCTTGCACACTAAGTTGGGCCACCTGTGACTGCTTATATGTACAAAATCAAGTCTACATTGATATTTGTCCTGTAAAATCAAGCGGGACCATATAAGTAACTGGCTTCTAAACCTATATTAATGTAATTAAGTTAAAAACACATTTATTCAAACGGGTCCAAACCGGTTCGAAACCTATATATGTGTCACCTATCATATTGCAATCTATATATGTTTGTACTAAAAGTTCATGCATGGGTCTTGTAAGAAATCCAATAATAATAATGTTGACCTATGGTTAATGCAATGTGTAGGATACAACCTTACTATTCTTTTATCCAATTAATTAAGTTTCCATTTGGATGTCTGAAAGAAATTTTTTTCAGCTTTAGTGTTTTCCCAGGTATAACAAAAATGATAATAATCTCAAAATATGAAACAAGTAGAATTCTGGAGAGTGCCATTAATTGTTGTTGCCACGAACTAACTTTTAGAGAATAATTTATAAATGATTATATTTTATAGAAAAGAAAGTCTGATTTTACCGCTTAAACTATTGTATCACATGGTGGTCCATTTAAATTCTTGAATTTGTCATTTTCAATGATAATGTGGCATCAAATTAAAATAATTAATGAAATTCACTCAGTAAAAAAAAAAAAAAAGAAAAAATGGATTTGCAAACTACTAAAGTTCTTTTTTAATTCGTCGCATGGAGCTTCGCAAAAAAAAGTTAGGTTAAGGAAGAGCTGCACACAATTAGTTTCATAATCGACGTACAGTGGGATTGTGAGAGTGACAATTTAATAATATACTGTCGTTTTTTCATTTTGATTTTCATTCTTTGTTTAAGAAAATGGGTCAGGAAGGTGCCAATTAAATCTATAGTCACTACTCGATATTTGACATAATAATAAAAATTAAATATATTATCATTTAATAAATATTGATTGTAATTAGATTGTTAATTATGTTTGTAATTAATTTAAAGTGTAATAACTGATAACTGATAGGATAAAAATAATAAATTATATCTCCATATGTTGAAATGTTTTATAATTAACTATCACAAATAAAAAACGTCGTTCCATCATTTCTCATAGAAGCAACTAAGAGAGATGTTGAAATAAATTATGTGACGAAATTGACGCAGTATAATCAAAATGGATCTAAAAAATGCAACATAAAGAGAACACAGCTCTAAGCAACATATATGACAACACAATAAGTAACACATAAAAAATTAACATACATCTAAAGGAACGGACCAGATTAAGTCAGAGCAGATAAATCAAAGGTCTTGCATGCGTGTCGCACTAATACTAACTAAAACAAGGACCGACACCCACACATCTTTATTTATAATATTGATTAGTGATACTGGGCAGATAACCACCCATTCGAAATTTATCATCCCATCATTTCTGAATTTATCATCCTCATCCTTCTCTAAATTTATCATCTCAAGCGTACTCCTCCTCTTAGAACATATATTTCTCTTCCTCCCCATCTCGATTTTTTCCCAAAGCAATAAACATTTGTTTTCAGGACAATTATTTTTTTTCTAGGACAGTTACTATTATTTCCTTAGAGAAATATTTGTGTCTGATATATTGGATGGATGGATCCGTCCAATACGATCATTTCTTACGTTTCAAATTTCAAACGACCAATCCAAATCATTCAATATGTTCTCCGTATTGAAAACTTATATGAATAAATTTTTTTACATTTTTTTATTTTTTTACTAATTTTAGTATTCTAGAAAATTCATGATACAAAAGTTTGTGATCGTTCAATAATAACGATTTTCTAAAATACTAAAAAAATATAATAAAAATTAGTTTCTTATAAATTTTCAATACAGAGAACATATTGAACTATTCAAATCGGTCGTTTGAAATTTGAAACGTGAGAATGATCGTATTGGACAGACCTCATCCGTCCAATATATTGAATTCTAGCATTTTTCTTTTCCTAATTGTCCTAGTTCTATAAACTAATTGTCTTGATTTTATATGCTGATTGTCATAGGTCATAGGACAGTTAGCATTATTTTTCATGATAATTAATTTTTTTCAACTTAGTATTATTTTTCTAATTGTTCTAATTTTGTATGTCAATTGTCATCGTTCTTATTCTGTCCAGAGGAAAAGGGGTGAGTAACACTGGATGGGAGGCATGGTGGATAACGCTCGATACTTATTGGAAATGGATAATTGATGTGTAGATGTTAAGGGGGACAACATGAGCGGATATAGATAGCCACTGGATGGATAATTAATGAGAAAAGAAATAAAAATTGATAATTAATGAGGATGCTCGGCAAGTTTCTGAAAATGGAAAAAAATTAACGTGCCCGGATGAAAATGATAGGATGATGGAATCTCTGTGATAGGCTATATCATGTCTTATTTGCTATATCATGTCTTATTTGGCAATATAATTAGCAGCTCAACAATAGAAAAAACGAAATTGAACCACGTGAGATAAATAGTATAGGAACTTAAGTACTTAGCGAACCAAACAAAAGTTTATGGATCATATTAAACCGAGTGGAATAGTTGAGGGTCAAATAATATACTTTCCTCTCACTTTTATTTCTGATGCTATTTCAGGATGAAACTAATTTAGACTTGACATGTAGAATTCAATTCTTTGTATACACAATTTTCTGTTGAGCTGACTACCGAATGTTAATTTAAAAATGTAGCAAAATGGACTCTGTAATGGAGGAGATTTTACAGGAGCATTTGCAGAAGAGAGAACATCGTAAGAAAGGACATGAGTTGGAATATAATTTGGTGGATGCACTTATAAATGTAAAGGAACATGATGATTCGGAGGAGTCCATCACGATGGACAACATAAAAGCAGTTATCTTGGTACATGTCCAATTAACTTTTACTTCATATTTTACTTCATATTCCTGGGTGACATGAAAATTAAAGTGACAGATCTCAATCGAAATATGATATAATGGATCGCAATTATATGTCAATATCAATCAGACAAATTAATCAAACAAAAATTAAATTAAGGACAAATTTAATTATCTTACGAGCAATTTAAAAATTAGAAACAAAACTTAATAACTTCCCAAAAATACAATGTAGAACCGAAATTAGTTCCTATCGAACGGATATTCAAACTTCAATCGGTACATGGATTGGGTTTGTTTGTTTTATTTTTATTTTTTTGGACAATGGATTGGGTTTATTATAGTGCTCTCTTTTGGGGATGAATAAGAAATACATGATATAAATTCTTTTTTTTTTGAGAAAAGAATTAAATTCATTCGATTGGGTTTTGCAAATGCATGTGCGAAGAGAGAAAATAAGAAAGATAGAGTGGGTTTGGCAGAGCGAGCGAGCGAGAGAGAGAGAGAGGGGGGTGGGATTAGGCCTGTCTAACGTTACAAACGATTGCGAAAGTAGGTACTTTCGTTAATCGTTTCGTTTGCATAGCAAAACTAATATTTGTTTCGTTGGTCGTTTCGTATTTACAACGCAACTGGAATAATTTTCGTTGATCGTTTCGCCTTAACTAGCGAAACAAACGGTTAACCGCGATCAAATGGACATGTTTAAAAAAAAAGTGAAAAATACATCAAAATACATAAAAAAAAATTGAGAAATAAAGTAAAAAAATAGCACAATAACAAAACACATGTTTGATTAAAAAAAAACATCAAAATGACTTCAAACTAATACCTAGTTTAACAGGTATTATTTCAATATGAATTATGGTGGTCTCAGTCTTTTAATTTGAAATCATTGGGGAGATATCAACAGACCCAATAATTTCGACTAACCCATCAAAATTACTAAGTCAGAGTCTCATCCCCTCTAAATGGTACTTAGTACCTTTCATCATTGACCCATCCATATTGAATTAATCCCCTTGTTAAACTAACAGACTCTCCTAAGTTCTATCAAATATGACCATACCATATGGGCACAAAAAAAAAAAAAAAAAAAACTGTTCAATACTCTTACAACACAAGTACACAAAAGTCACAACTACATAGATTCAACATCATGATCATTGAACAATCTCATCGGTGGCATCAGCATCATCATTTTCATCACCAAGTACACCACCACTTTCTACATTAATATCAAACAAAAGAGAAATTAGTAATTAAATTGAATCACAATAGAAATTAATAATATTTAAATAAATACCAATCACTGCAGTCCTCAACCAATTATGTGCACATACTAGAGCTTCAATGCTCTCATCATTTAAAGAGCTTCTAGTTGGGCTCAGTGTTCTACCAGCAGTACTGAAGTTGACTCTGATGCCACAGTACTGATTGGTACAACCAATACGTCCCTTGCTAACTTAGACAAAACTGGGAACTTAGGGGCTTTCAATTTCCACCATGACAGAATTTCAAAGTCATCATTACAAGGATCAAGTGGTTCAGCTATATATTGATCAAGCTCAGACAATAGGGGATCAGCTTGCTTCTTATCAATCAAGAAAATTTTCAAACTAGCCCTTGTATCACTTTCTTCTTTTGATCCACTATAATTGAAACCAATTTAATTAAATTTGAAGTTAACACACAAATAACAAAATAAAAATGAATATAATATGTGCTACAGGAGTACATTGCATCTGTGCTTTTAGCAGTTTGGCTCTATGTCTGTGATGCTTTGTTGTTTGAGATCAAATACTCATTGAACAGATCATCAAAGCAATTCTTCAAGTTGGTCATAAATGATTCCAACTCTTGAGGATGCATCATTTTGAAGTAGTACTCAACCACTACTAGCTTACACCTAGGATCTAGACAACAAGCAATAGCCAAAAGAACACTTCCAATTTGCCAGTACTTGTTCCACTTGTGGAACATTTCTTTGCCCATCTTCACAATAAATGGATATGCACTACTATCCATTTTTTAATATTCATATAAACCTTACAGAAATCAGAAAAATATAAATTCAAAGTCGGATACTTGGCCCCACTCAATCTTAAAGTTGCTTCATAAAACACTTTCAAATACCCATGTAGGGCCTTCACATGATCCCATTCCATATCAAATGGACAAAAAGTGTAACTCTTATCTACCTCTGCATACCTGATGATAGCATCCTTCAACTGTAATACCAAGTCAAGCATAATATAAGTGGAGTTCCACCTGGTCTGCACATCCCATGCTGGCTTCTTGTTAGGAGCATTTACCTGAAAACAAACATACAAAAAATAATTAGTGTACATTAAAATAAATGAAACAAATAAATGTAAAATATATATAGCATAGACCTGAGAAGCAACAAACTTGAACTTCTCCATTCTACTTTGTGAATGCCTAATATATTTCATGGTGTCCCTTATGGCATCTATGTGACCAGACATCACACTCAAACCATCTTGCACAATCAGATTCAAAATGTGACATCTACATCTTAGATAAAAGATCTGACCATCACAAGGTAGATTCTTTCTAAAATGACTCTTACTCAACAAGTCCTTGATAGCAGCATCATTAGCAGATGCATTATCCAAAACCAAGCTAAAAGATTTTTTATCCAAGTTCCACATAACTAACTTATCATAAATGGCCTCTGAAATGTGTTTGCCAGTGTGAGGAGAGGGCATTAGTGTAAAGGTGAGAAGTCTTTTCCTCAACTTTCAATTGTTATCAATATAATGACAAGTGAGAGTAATGAAACCCCTACCTTTACCCTTGTAAGTCCATAAATCACTAGTGAAACTTACATTACAATCCATTTTACCAAGTAATTCATACAATTTTAACTTCTCTTCCTCATAAACACCCATACAATATGCCTAAGTGTGGTCCTTGCAGGCATTTTAAAACAAGACTGCAGATCAGTTGTAAAAACTTTGAAGAAATGATGGGTTGCACTGTTAAAAGGGTAGTCATGGCCAATTACCATACATGCCAAGTTTTTCCTACTTCTTTTCTGGTCAAATTCCCAAACTGAAGGCTTGGGCTGACCTGATAATTATTGAAAACATATTAGTGCCAACTGCCAAGTAATTATTGAGAATATTAGTGACAATTGAAAAAATATGCCTTCAGCACTACCAAGTGTAAGCAGTCTCTGCAAGGCATCAGGTTTTATCCTTTTTGTGCGTGGCATTTCTTTACAACCACCCTTAGCATGATGCAACAGTGAGCTAGTGCTCCTAGAGTTGCCTTGCAAATATTCAATGCCACAATACTTACAAGTAGCTGTAAAGGAACCATCTTCATCTTTTTCTGTACTATGAAAATGCTCCCATACCATTGAAGTCTTTTTTTGTCTAGACTTTCTCTTTTTAGTTTTTTTGGCTGAATCAGCAACAGGTTCATTTGGGGTACCAGTACCACCATCAGCCTCGATTTGGATCCTTTGAATTTTCTCTGGTGTTTCAAAATTCAATCCTACTCCCATACTATAAATTGGTACCAGTTACTAGTGAAATACCAGTGCAATAACACTGAAATAACATATTACCAGTGAAATAACAGTGTATGCTACGAATGAATGTCATGTGAGACATCAAATGACAATAACATGTTTGCAAAGGTGTGACATGTGAGACATCCACCCCTAGCATACCAGATTATCAGAGCACAAACATAACAAGCACAAGCCACACGACAATAACATGATTGCCAGGAATGGATGTTTCACATGCCACACGACAATAACAAGCACAAGCATTAAACAAACAGAGAAAAAATCATACTCATCATCTGATAGATCTGGTTCTTCCTCTTGCACACTCTCTCTCTGTGAGTCAGCCATGTCAGCTATTTTAGGGTTCTTCCTCTTTCCTACAAAGAATGAACAAAAAATAAAATTAAAATCCAAAAAAAAAAACTTAAACAAGTAAATTTTTTTTAAAAAAAAGTACAAGTTAAAAACTTTCTGTCTCTCTTCACTTCTGTTCTTCTTTGTTTCCTACAAAGAACAAGAAGAAGTAAAATTACAAGTAAGAAGTAAAAGATTACAAATTCTAAAAAAAAATTAAATAAGACAGAAAATCAGAAATAAAAGTACCATTTTCTTTGTCTTTCTCTTTTCCTTCCTTCCTTTCTGTATTGTTTCTTCGTATTACTCTTATTTTTATATAGCCAAGGACCCTTCATCATTGCTAGAAGCTGAACAGACCTTGATTGATCGACTATCCTGTCACCAGTCTCTCAAATACTAGCATGCAATCATAACCTTTCTCAAGCCTTTTAAGCTAGAGCTTTGGAAACCAAGCGACAGGGAGTCGTAATCAGGGGCTAATCAGTCTAGGGTTTCGAACAAAAAAGGTACTAATGATGAGGATTTCATCGAAACCAACAGAAAAGAAAGAAAATCAAACATCGAGAGTTTGTGACTTATCAGATGACCTCTCCAAGAGTAGATAGAGACAAAGAAAAGAGAGATACATATTAGATTTGAGGACAGAGATCGAGAAGCCAGAAAGGAGATGAAAAGACATAAGCACATGGCGCCGCTTCAAAGAGAGAGTGGCGGAGAAAATTAGATTAGGATTTGTTATGCCTCTCTACATAGGGGCCCTTATATATTAATATATATAAACAATATATTAATTATATTAAATATATTGATTATAATAATTAAATATAATAAATGACGTTTCGTGAAACTAAACGAAACGAAAGACCATAGTTTCGTTCCTCGTTTCGTTAAACCCGACGAAACCATTTTTCCTTTCGCTGATCGTTTCACAGGGATGTAACGAAACAGAATTACGTAAATTTCTTTCCGTTAGACAGGCCTAGGTGGGATGTTTAAATAGGTAGAGGGATTTTATTATTTGGAAAGCGAAAGTGAGATAAATGTCGAGTAAATTCTGCATTGACTGAGCGACAAAAATGTGGCTAATTTTCATAAGAAAAATATAAAAAATTGGACAACATTCATGGGCATCAATAGGTGAGTTGTTTTTTTTTTTTTCATTTGGTTGAATAGGGAGCCTAAGATAGGTGTCATTTCTCAGAATAAAAGTAATTGTAATTTTACAATTTAATGCCTACATTTATACTTTGGAGATTGATTAAAAAAACAAGACTACTAAAATATAGTATAAAGATTGGGGTGTCAACTACATAAGAAAGAAAAAGAAAATGCTTTCATACACAACTGATAAAACAATATTGAAAATTTTTGGGGACTCAACTGTCTAAGTGCTATTTGAGTACATTTCGATTATACTAACATAACTATAGGACATCTTTTCTTAGAATGGTGTATCTAAGTTTAGACTGATGACCTCTTCTTTTAGGATTTATTTCTTGCAGGAACTGATTCGTCGGCAACAACACTTACCTGGGCAATGTCTGAACTAATCAAGAACCCGGAGGCAATGAAGAAGCTACAAGCAGAGATAAGACATGCTGCCAGGGAAAATACTAAGTTTGATGTGAATTCGTACCAGGGGCGGAACCAGGATTTAGAGACGGGTAGGCCAAGGTTTAAAGGACTGACCTTTAGTTGGTTTGTGATGGTCCATTTAGTCTTTTTCCAAGTGTGCCAGCAAGTAATATAGAAAAGATACCGAGCTGGTACCGAGCTCCTACTTGGGAGAGCAAGGGCAAACACCACTGGAAATACACATAAAAAGATTAAAAAGTTATTTACTAATTATAATTCCATAATTAATTATAAGAAATTATTAGAAGTACACAGTTTGGAGAAGGAGAGAAGCAGTGAAGCACTGCCCGAGTGCCGAGTGCCGACTGCCGTAGCCCGTCTGTGAGCCTGTCCTCTCGTCGGCGTTAGTCACAGGCTCACTGCTCACCACCTCGCCGGTTGCTGGTCGTCGCCTCGCGCTGTCGCACAGCCGCAGGTCACTACTCGCTAAGTCTCTATCGCTAGGTTAGGTCTGGTCATTCGACTTATCGCAATTATGTGTTGTGTCGGAGATGTTTTAGCCTTTTAGGAATAAAGAAATGGTTGATGGTTGATATGGATCCACAGAACGAGAGAAGAGAAGGTAATATTGATGGGCTAAAGTTGGGCTCTGAACAGAGTAGGCCTATTTCTTCGATATAATTACTTTACACTAAATTTCTATATACCTGTAATTAAAATTTCTAATTTACAGCGTATGTCTGGCCTACGCTGCCCCCCCCCCCCCCCCCCCCCCCCCCCAGATCCGCCCCTGATTCGCTCTCTTATCTGAAATTAGTCTTGAAAGAAACATTGAGGATGCACCCAGCAGGTCCCCTGTTACTACCACGGCAATGCATGACGAGTTGCGAGATACTTGGCTACACAATTCCAACTGGGGCCCGCCTTGTAGTCAATGCATGGGCTATTGGAAGGAACCCTGATTATTGGAACGACCCGGAGGAATTCAAACCGGAGAGGTTTGAAACATCATCTATTGAATTTAATGGGCAGAATTTTGAGTATCTGCCATTCGGTGCGGGTAGGAGAATTTGCTGTTGCATTGGTTCAAGAGGCTCTAGCAAGTTTTTTGCTGCATTTTGATTGGAAACTACCTAATGGTATGAAACTAGAGGACCTGGACATGACAGAGACGTTTGGAGTGGTTGCTGCCAAGAAAGAGCCATTGTATTTGATACCAACACTGCGCGTTGGTTTTCCTGATGTTGGATGAACTATGTCCAATGTGGTCTGTCTGGTTAGTTTACTACAAGACCGAAACTTATTTGTACTAAATGAAACACTATGCTTGCTCTGACTCGTGCATTAAGTGTTTCATAACCTGGATCAGAGCATGTCAATTATGAAATTTACCTTCCATCAATAAACGTGTAATTTTATCAACTAGTAGCTGTAATTTGCTCTAAATTAAATAATAATCATGTTGTAATTTAAGTAAAAGTGTACTCTATTTATGATTATTGCACAACAGAATATACAAGGCCATGCCACAGACGATCTAGAAGAATCAGCTGACAATTAGTTCATAACTAACTGCTGTTAAAGACATAGTTAGATGTAATAATTACTTTCTGTTAGCGTGTCATTAAATGTAACACTTTACTGTTCTAAGCGTACTGAGCTACGCTGATTCTATGGCCTATATATAGGCGATTACTTGTACAAAAACAATTAGACGAGATTAATAAAATCTATTCTGTTCATCTCTCTCTCTCTTCATCTCTCTGTACAACATTCTTTCATAATCAAGCGTGTATTTTGTTTTTAGCATTGGCTTGAACAGAGTAATGTGTTCGTTGCTTTTCCTACCCATGTTGGACTAGTGTTCCGCGCATAAAAAAGAAAGGACGACGTGCACCGCTGTTCTGATCTGTTGTTATTTTGTCTAAAGTCCGATTTCGAACAGGAATGCTCAGATGCATAACAGAAGTCGAATCACTACAAGGTAAAAGCCGATTTTTTTAATAAAATAATTTTATATTCAAAATTTTTAATAAGAACCATGATTGATTATTTTTTTAATACAAACTAAGTAAGAACGCCGGTCCATGATCAAGCTATTTATTATATTAAAAAAAATTATTAACCGTGCTATAAACCCAACAACACGGTCATAAACCGCGCTATTAGCTTTTTTCTTTTTTTTTTTTTTTACTTGCGCGAGAGAAACCTGTTAGCAAAGAGATTCGCACATTGGGGACACAAAAGAAAGTGGTTCGTTTTTCTTAACAGGCCACCACTTTATTTACTTTGCGATCACGCCCTTAGAAGAAACTCCTGTTGTCAGTGTTTTTTAATCCTGAATCTTGATATAATTTAATCAAGAGTATTTTAATTCGAACCTTTTTTTCATATTTTTATACGTCACAATATATTCTTCTAAATCATTTTATTAAGTCTACTTTCTGATATATTGCTTCGTTTATATGAATGAGTTTAACATATATTGGTTTTTGACTTGTGATATTTGTTACAAACTTCCAATAACTCTCAATATTTAGATATGGGTCCTCTACTTTTTAGGAGTCACAGCTGGTTCTATAAACTTTCTCATTCATAAATGTGTTTGATTGCTGGAATCTATTGTGGGTAATTTTCAATATTCTTCGTTAGGATTCAATTTTCAATTTCCGTACTGTCTTGTTATTAAGTTAAAATATAATGTGAAAGAAAATGTGAGTATGTGACTATATTTAATTTTGTGTCTATGTTCATATATATGTTCATGTGGCTATCTGGATTCGTCGTTAGTACAATTCATGTTTTGCAAATTATACAAGGTAGTCAAGCTTTTAAAGTGCTCCGTTTTATCACCGATTATGTCGAAATATCTATATTTTTAGCTATTTTGCATGACCGTTTATCACCATTTTATTGGAACATAGTACACGACCTGACCTAATGAAATAAACATATGGATTGTGTTATGTGTCATTGTTTATTTCATAGGAGTTTGATTCTATGTTTGTGATGTTCAACTTTCCCACATGAGGATAGGTTCTATAAATATCGTCTAACGTTGATTCCTGATAAAGGCTGCTATACGGACTTTATTTATGTTCTCTTGAATTGTGCGGGGAAAAGTTGTTCATCAAGAAAACCGTATGTCCCTCATTAATGCACTTAATGAGTGATGATATATGTTTGGGCCCCTTGATGGAGTTGGATCGTATGCATGCAAACTAGACGATCAATTCTAGATCAAGAAATGTATAATCTGCAAGAATGACACACTCCTATCTTGGATTATACAATGATATCATGTGACATAAGAATCAGACAAGCAAATACTATTATTTCTTATGCAGGATTGAGATATTGTAACTGTACATTATTTATGTGAATTGGGAATCATAATGTGTTGCTAGATACCGCTTATGATTATTTGAAATAAATAGTGATTTATTCTCCATGGCCAACATAGCATAAATCCTCAAAGGGTCACACAAATAGAATTTTGACCATACAATGTATTAATTATTTTTTCATGACAATGAGTGTTATGAAAATATGATAAGTTGATTAATTAATTATATACCGTTATGAACCGTTATAATTAATTAAGTCAAAGGGATCATATTGAAATAAATTAATGCATTTGCTAATCCTAAATTAATTATTAATGACTTAATAATTAATTATATTCAACATATTTTAATTAGTTTGAGCCTATTGGGTTTTCTAATTAATTGGTTAATTAAAAGTCCGATTTAACTTTAGATGAAAGAATGATAAAAGAGATTGATTTAATAGCCTAAGAGAAACACAACTTGTAGCCCACAAAAGGCCCATTAGGTGGTGCCTGGGACTAATGGCAAACTTGTAATAAAGGCAAAGTGAGGATGAGAGTTGTTGGCTATATAAAGGGGTCACCTTTGGGAGCCAACCCTAGTCTCCACACTTCTCTCTCCTCTCTCTCCTAGCCGCCACCACATAAAGAAGAAGAAAATTTCACATTTTCTTCCTCTTTGCTCTCTCTTTTATCATCCATCTATAGGGTTGATGTGTTGAACTTAGATCCAATTAAATAAATGGTTAATTGATTGGAGAACAAGCAATGATTAGCTATTCTCTTCCCTTTGCTAGCACCAAGGAGAAGAGCATGGTTGATTCTCTTGGTGGACTCGAGGCCGGCGCCATCCAAGGAGAAGAAGAGACGTAGGAGAGCACCCCATCGACTCCCATGCCATGGATTCGATCCTCATGAATGCGATTTCATGAGAGGTATATTTCTTCCTACATGTTTCTCATTGTTTTGATGTGTGAATGCTTCTAGCACTAGTTCCTCTTGTGTTTAATTGTTAATTAAACTAAATGTTAGTTTAAAATTAAAAATTAGGCACTTTCTAACTGTTTTATCACCGCTTTATCACGAATCATGATTCAACCGCTAAACCGCACAAATCGCATTTTAAAATCTTGCAAGGTACGTACTAATAAATCTAAGCAAATTATTTTGAGTACGTCGTTAACATGTTACACGACACAATAACGTTAGTTTAATTATGAGATTTTGTAATGATCCTCGTGTCTCCTCTGTCATAAGTGCTAACAAGAATCTTAACAATTTGATGCTGAGAAACTAATTTTATCTTTTGTATAGGGTATTGGCCAAAAATGTTACAATGACCTTATACGTACAAAAGAATTTGGGTATTGTAACATCCCAAATTTTTCATAAAAATTATTTTGTAACAATCCAAATTTTTAAGGAAAATATTTCAAACTAATTTGTAAAATATTATATTTTGGATTTTATATTGTAAAAGAAAAATTCTTATTTATAGTATTTTCTTTTCACCTTTGACCGGTTTTGACTTGAAAATGAAAAATGAATTTTACTTTTGACCTTTGACCGAATTCATTATTAATTTATTATCCCTGTTGCCGCCATAGACTTTTATCCAATTTAGTTGAGACGAGAAATTAATTATTATATTTAGTACATGGCCGAATGTAACTTTTATGTATGTGCATGGTTCATTCATATTCCTTTTCACGTACACACACCTATAGTTGCATCTCTCCATGGTTCATTTAATTATTAATATACTATGTGCATCAAAAATAGATTATATGGATAAGTATGGGAACCGACTCAAATTTCGGCTGATGGGATAAGCTAGTGAATAGAAATGAAACACGTTGCCTTTCTTATAAATACCTCGCAGGCCACCTTTCTTTCTTTCATTTGCGCATGAGAAACCAGACCCAAATATTCATCAATTAGTTAGGTAAATTAAGAGAAATAGAAAGGCATAGAAGTAGGCTTCAAGTCGGTGCTTCGTATGAAAGATTTAGTCGAGAAGTCGTGTATCAAGGTGGCTGATACGATCAAGCATCTGTTGATTGTTGTTCTTCCTTGTTTGCCTCAAGTCGGTGCTTCGCATAAATGCATTGCATACTTTGAACTGATGATTGCACGCATATTTGAATTGTATCATTTGGCTTACATTAGTCAATATTATTATTGCATGTTGAGATGGTTCCGAATTGAATGGATTATGATAATTGTTGGTACTCTTGTACGTTGGAAAGACACTGGTTGGGTTGGGCGTTGGGTAGCTCCCTGACGCGTCAGTCTCCGTGAGTAAGCGCTTATATCCGTGGTCTGACAGTGTTCACGTAATTAGTACCGTTTGCTTATCTATTTGTCTGAATTAATGATGAATGTATGGTTTCATATACAATATATGTTCTATTGTATATTCAGTCTCCTCTGATCAAGGAGAGATGGATCCTTCGGGATAATTCAGTTCAGATTTGATTGATCGATATCGAACCAGCCTTAATATTTGATAGTTGACCAAGTTGGACCGACACTTTTGTGCAACCATTTGAATATGACTTGTCAAATTGACTGGTGTGTCGGGTTCATCTGCATTGCATCTTCGTGTTGTATTATAAAATATATTGATATTTTACTTATTTAAATTATGTGTTTTCTAACTCAGTCGGTAAATAGTTCCGAAGCATGTAAGCTTGTTCGTGTGGCTGGAACTGAATACCGCACTGAGATAAATTGAATTTATCTCATTCTTTGCTTTTTGCATTGTTTCCACAATGGTTGTGGGTTCCAGGTTTCAATTGGATGCGTTGGGCAACAAGACGATTAGTAGACCATTGGATCATACGGTTAGCAACCTAAAGCATGTGAACCAGACTATTGTAGAACTCATCTTATTTTTAAGTTAATTATTTTCTTTTAAATTTATATTTAGATTGTAACTTAACTCTTTTAATAAATTTTGATTTGTTATTTGTATTTTAAGTTGATAAACAGAATTAATTGAGTTTTGGTAAGCCTTGCGGGTGCGAGGGCATCCGCGGCGGGCACGCCATCGTTCACCGTCCAGTCACGGTCGCGACGGGGTGTCACAGGTATGTTTTGCAAAAATGCATGAACAAGGAACTAGAACTGGGAACAACCCAGTTCTTGTTCTTGTTCACAATTAGTAAAAACTGGAGAACTTACCTTGTTTGCAAACTTTATTCCTTGTTTGGCAGCCTAACTTTATTCCTTGTTCACTAACTAATAACTACCCACAAACTGGGTTTCCCAAACATACCCTATGGGTCGAAATAACACGACGAGCAACTAAACTTGAGCACAAAGTAGCTTTGCTTGAGGTATGACACATTAGAAACATTTTAACTCTTGCTCCAGAATTTTTGCCAATAGAGCTCATGGGTAAGCGCCAACTCACAAGTCTCGGAGGAGGGTGGTGGTCTTACACCCGAGCCACTCCAGCCACCCCCAATCAGGCCCTAACTCGCCATGCAATAACCTCTCACATGCCCAGGCGTCCCTCTGTTTCCCTCCTCTCCCCAACCCCCTCCTCTACAAAAGTCCCCGCCACTCCTCCCAACTCTTTTAAACCCCCATTCCTCTCACCCACTCTCCAACCAGTCCCACAAACCGACCCATCTACCTCTACCAAAACAACAATGGCTGCTTCTTCTTCTCATTCTCCTACTGCTACTATTGCTTGGTACAACACAGATCCAAGGTACTGTATGCTTATCTAATCCTATAAATCATAAATATTAAGATATTAGATATTCCGCAGCGGAATTTGATCGAATAGCCTAAATCCATCTCAAAAGAGATGTTGCAACCTTCTTCTTTGACTTGTATAAGGCCACCATATATCTCTGTATGCAACCGGTACACTACAACCTCAAGTTAGGGCTTAGCGTCACTTTTTACGATTCCAAAAATCGATCGATTTGTGCGTGTGCTTCCCTATTGCTCTCTCTCAAACTATGGATCTCCTCTTGATATCTCCTTTATTTGTTGTTGTTTTGACCGTACTTGGCACCCAATTATGACCCAAAACTTGTCATTAGTTGATATTTTGCTGTGTTTCCCCAGAATTTGGCTTTGCCGCCGCTTCTATTTGTTTAACATAGATTTTGATGAATATTCAAGGAAAACAGGCTCAAGAAAGCTTCTCCGCACTTATTTGCACGCCGGACGACTCATTCCTGGCACTCGGGGCACATTCCAGGTCGACATACGGGCCACATGCCACGATTCATGCACGACCTACTCATCCGGGCCACGATTTGGACTTTTTGATGCTCAGTTCGGGTTGGACAAATCCTGTCCAAGTCGAAATTAGCACAGTCGCTCAAATTCCACTCCAAGTCCAACTCTCTGCTCTGTCCAGGTTGCACAAACTTCTCTCCAGGTCGAAATCAGAGCCGCAGCTCTCATTCAACTCCAATCATTGCTCTGTCCAGGTTGGACAAACTTCTCTCCAGGTCGAAATCAGAGCCGCAGCTCTCATTCAACTCCAATCATTGCTCTGTCCAGGTTGGACAAACTTCTCTCCAGGTCGAAATTAGAGCCGCAGCTCTCATTCAACTCCAATCATTGCTCTGTCCAAGTTGGACAGATTTTTGTCCAGGTCGAAATGACCTATTCCAAGCCCATCAAAGCGCCTCCAGTCCTCCAACCTGGATCCAGCCTGTCTCCAACCCGAACCAGATCCTTCCCAGACCCGAATTGACACTTTTGGAAGGCAATTTGGCATTGAAAGCAGGCAGCTGGCCCCCTAATCTCGCCCTGGACGCCCTAGGCTTCCTCCCCAAGTCTGGATAAGGCTACAAAAACATCTTTATCTGCCCAACAGAGGGCTTTCTTGGTCCCTTGGCACCACAGCCTCCATGGAGGCCTCCATGGCCTCCATCCACCACTTAGCACCATTTCCTCATAGTTCCCTTGCAATTCTTCATCAACTCTTGTGATTTCTCCACTGTTTCGAAGCGACGGCAGCGAGCAGCACTAGATCTCACACTCTCCATCACCTCCACTGCCTTGAAGACGAAGTGTTAGGTTTCAAGGGAGTACCTTGGTTTATCCTTTTGATGCTTTTCTCTTTATCATTCATGGCTTGTATCTCTACTATACTTTCTGCTATTTATTATTGTAGTTTTATGAATATGTTCGAGTAGTTTACTTCTGTCTTAGGGTGAGATGTAGCTTTAGTTTAGTTTGATGTTGTGATATTGATGGCTTGATACTTGACTTGTGGTTATTCTATTTAGTATTATTTTAATGCTTGTTAAACTTTGTTGTTTGATCTATTTTACTTCTAAATCGAAGGCCTGGTTTGGTTAAGTTACAAATTTAGATTGCACAACTAGATTTTAATCGAGTAAATGGGATAAGTTGTAGACTCGAAAGAGTAGATTATCTGTACTGAAAGGTGTAGATTCTAAATAGTTTGAAAGAACATTTAGATATCCTGAAGAAAATAAATAGATGAACTTAAGTGAACTTGTACCAACACGAAAGTTTAGGTCTAGTAATTTGAGCGGGTAAAGTAGTGTCCTGTGCTAGTTTTTGACCCAAAAGGCGAAAGTTGAGGGTTAGGAGTTGTAGTTACAGCCGGTCTAAGCCCGACACATGTCAAAGCCAAGCTTAAAATGTCACAAACTCAATTTCATGCGTTCTGTTCGACCCGTACAGGTCTTGTTCGGGTTGGACAGGACACTGGAATCTTAGAATTTCGGGTTTATTGCGAAAGCAATCGATTTCGGAGTTTTCAGTGCTAAACCTAACTCATTTTCGATCCCTGGGACACTTTTATTTATAAGAAAACCACCAAAAATCTCTGTTTGTTCGCTTATTTTGTTTAGAATTGTTTAGAGTCTTGTTTAAGTCCAAAAACAACCAAAAATATTTATTTACTGTATGGTTATTTTTGAATTGTTTGATTCAACCTGTTTTTACCTGTCTAGCTTTTGAAAACCAGCGAGTCCAGTATTCATTAATCCGTCCCTTGGGTTCGACCCTAAGCTTAACTGAAACGACTAGTGAGTTAAGTTCTAGGTACAAATTTCATTTGATATCTGGTTCCTAAAACCCGCTCATCACCTCTCTTGATTCAAATGGAGAACTCAAAAGATACTTTCTAGAATTATGATAACGTGATTAGAAGAGGGAAATATATGGAGCAATCTAAAAAAGACTTTCCTATTTTTAGAACCAACATTATGTATTGTCCGTTCCAACTTCCAACTTTGGAACGGTCCGCCCTAAATATGGCTCCACATACTATTTTTTAACAGATCCGAACACCAAGAGGGTGTCGTCCTCGACTATCCACCTCAGCCCTCCAAGCTGAACTGGAAGGGTCGTGGCTTCAAGTGTCTAGTGTGCGGCCACTCTCTTGCCAAGTGCAAAGCCCCTATCAGAGCCTACTCCTGTTGTCGGCAGCCTGGCCATGGCCCCACCACCTGCCCCAAAGAGAGTTACTATACAAAAACAGCTCAACAGGTTCATGCTCATCCTCCAATGGATTTTAATGCGCTTCTCAAACTGCGTGGCAACCTCGGTGACAGCAAGATGCCGAAGGATCGACCGACCTCCATCGATGTTTTCTTACCACAGACAGTTAACTCGATTGACAACCTCCGGTACCTCTCCAAAGTTGTGGTTATTGAACTCAAATCAAGGGGATACGTACTTCTAAGAGAACATTTAAGCAGCTCTTCTTACATTCTCCCCATAGTCTAGCCCTTTTCCCCTAATTCGCTTGACAAACCACCGATATCTGCTCCTTCTCCGGAAAAATTTGGATTGAGCTGCCTTTATTGCCTCCATTCGAAGCAACCTCGAGTCAATTGGATTGATTATCTATCCTTGGAGCCCAGCGATTGATGCTGCACTGATTACCTAGCGCTACAAGGTCTGGATAGACCTTATAGGCATGCCAATCCATGAGTGGAACAAGGAGCACCTCCTGCCGCTAATCGGTCAATTTGGACTTCTCCTGGAATACACATCATTTACCAATGTCTCATCCATTGAGAAGCTTAGAGTTCTTGTTGTTGTTTGTTACCTCAAGGATGTGCCCAAGTTGGCCAGGCCAACTGTTCGGACGCTGGTGCCGGTACAGGTTGTGGGATAGATAGAGGAACTGCACTCGATCATATCACTGGCTGACACAACGCCACCTTCCACCTATTTCAAGGAAGTTGAAAGGAGGTTGTGATCAATCTGCTGCCATCCCTCTCAGGCGACAGCCACAGCATCCGACTTACTCGGTCATTCTCAATTTTGAGTTAGCTTTCGAGTCGTGTTTTTTTTAAAAAAAAAATGGTCAAAAGGATTTATGTTTTATGTTGGGACTAGGTAGATGATTAATTAAATAAACAGCTACAAGCATGTATTTTGACAAAAAAAAATTTGGGAACATTAGTTGAAAACATAAGAGATCTTGTGACATCTAAAATATGACAATTTTTTCTTTTTGGTATTCTGTTTTGTTCAGAGCATAAACAAAAAGTTTGATGTATAATCCCGTATTTTGTTTAAAAAAATAGTAAAATTGTTATTAATATATTTGGTACCGTTATCAAATCTAAAAACTTTTATTTTGGCATCAATTTGATTTTCTAGTAGATTAAAAATTGTTCAAATGCTGAAAAAACTTCTAGTTTTAACTTGAGTAAATACAACTAATAGTACGATAAATATCAATAAAAGTAACAAAGTACCTAAAATTATTGTAAGAATCAAGATAGTAGGTTCCAAACATCAGAATGAATAATGACAAAAAGTTTAGTGGATCTATTATTATTTGAAGTAGGAAAAGGTAATCTAGTTTGTATCGCAATTATGCAAACATCACAATTATTTATGATAATATTGGAATCAAAAAGTTTATTTAAAATTCGATCAGTGGGATGGCCAAGTCTCTAGTGGGCAAGCTTGTTTGATTCAATAACTTTCTCGTACCATAACATTTACTGGAACAATCAAGGTAATAAAGACCATTATCTAAGTATCCTTAATCATTTGTAATTCTACCAATTAATAATAGATTTGAGTTGAATTTGGGTATATACAAAATTTTACCAAACATGTTAGTATCTCCAATGCCATCAACAAGAATTTTTTCTTCCATTTGTAATTGTAACATACTGAGCAATTTCCATTTTCGTTAAACCATCAAAATTTTTTTAAACTTTTGTCACATGATCAGATACACCGCTATCCAATATTATCCATAAGTTTCTCTATTTTTATCCAGATTAAAAATCATACCTGAGCTGAGCCGAGCAGTTCTCACATGTTTTATTCGGGTCTGTATCAGTTAACATGGAATTTAATTCATTTATCATCTGTCTGATCCGATCTTGATCCAGACCCAAACCCGAAGTAGCCTCAGACCCGTTATTACCCGATTCGGACTTAAATCCCTCTATCTCTCTGCCGTTTGGCTTCTTCGCTTTCCGTCTCCTTCTCGAGGGGGAGGGATCAGAGTACCCACGACCTATGTGGCTCTGTCCCCTAGATGCGGGTGAAGAACCGGCACTCCTGGCGGCTGTGGCCATCACGGTTGCAGGCGTGGTTTTCAACAGAGGAGAGGTGAGGACTATGGTTCATAGCGCTAAGTTGCCAACTCATCACTTGAATGTCTTGTTTGTTCCTAGTTTGAATGACTGGTTTTTGGCGTTGGGTCTGTTCTAAGCCAGTGCCAGTACTGGCTGTATCTTTGGTTTTGTCTTTTTGTTTTGGGTCTGTTACCTCTGGTTCAATCATATGAGTAAGATGATGTTCCATACCTTTGCCAGCAAGGCTGAGAAAGACACCTCTGGGCTATGGCACATGATGTATAGTTAGACCCGTTGAGTGGTGGAGTCATGGCTTTCATCACAATGACCGCCTCACCATCGTGCGTGCCTCCTGTGGTGGTTGCAGCCATCACTTGTTGTGCTGGTAAGAATTACTGAGGCCTAGTTGTTTCCCCTGCTCTGATAACATAATAAATAAATTGCTAATGTATATGAGAATGAATTTGCTGTTTGTATTGATTAAATTTCTTTGTACAAAATACATGAATATTTAACTATTTATGGACTGTTGCCTTTCTTGACCGTTTGGTCCTTTCCTAAAAAACCTGATACATGGAATGAATCTATTTCCTAATTATTGGATTTGCCTAGATACATTTTCTATCGTTATTCTAATTGTTGTTGCCTCATGCTTTGCTGGATTTCTGGGCCTGTGATGATATTTCCTTCTGAGGCCATGTTATTCTCAACAACTATATTAATGATTATTATTAAATCATTTAGCTTAAAGTATATTTTGTTTCGTTATGCCAATTATGTCACTAGTTATGCCAATATATAAATACTATATTATTTATGTTATTTAAAAAATTTAACAAGTTGTTGCATGTTAATTAGTGTATATCAGTATAACTGGGCCATACTGGTACTGATTTGTACATACTCGAGTTTGTACATACCTAGCTTTTAGCACATATCTAGATTAATCTCTGTTTAGCACATATAGTTAGGTAATGCTGTTGCCGAAAATTGTGGCTTTACTGTCCATTTCTTGTGTCTGTACATACTGGTACTGATTTGTAGTTTGTTCATTAACGAAACTCTAAACAGTGAGTTTATTTTTTAGTACATCCACAGTATTACAAACTACAGCCCTAGTGCTGCAAGCCTGCAATATTTGAAAACATGCGACCAGTATCAAGTGAACTGCCATGTTCATGACAACACCAAAAACTTTTTAAAATCGCCCATATTATCACATAATACCACAATTACAAACTCTCATAAGAAAACCTCAAATATTCATAAATTTCCATTTTCCAGTTCAGTCCTTATGTTTGCCAGAACTGACGCAGCACCGGATCTCTTATCAATAACTGACAGAAGAAATTTAAATAATAGGGGCAAATAAAGATCTAACATCCAGGCCAAGCATTACATTTATGCCAAACACAGCATTCATATATATAACACACATGGGAATAACTTTTGCTCGGGACTTGATCAGAATAATACTTATATGAGGATTAGATATTCATAAATAGTTCGTTGCGATAATTACCCAAGGCGTTCAAATATATCAAACTAGTCCTATCAAAAGAGGAAAGACGCTCAAATGTATCACAAATGTCCAATGGCAAGGGCAATTCGGGTATGAGAATTACTTGCTACAATCAAAACTACACGCAATCACACAATCAAGACTACGCCTTTCCCCTCCTCCCTCTGAGAGGTGTGCTCTCCCTATCCCCTCTCACACGCGACTCCCTCTAGCCTCACCCTCTTGCACGCATCTCCTTGCGCCCTATCTCTCATCATTATGCTTTCCCTCCCCCCTCTGTCTCCTCACAGCGCCTCTCCTCCTCCTCCATCTCCTCAGTCCCTCCTCTCGTTCCCCTTCTTCTATCTCTTCATTCGCTTCTTCTTCTCCTTCACCATAAATCTCCCTTCACTATCTTCCCTCTTTGCCATAGATATCTTCTCTTTTCTCTGTTACCTTCTTCTCGTTCTTTTCATTGCACTTAACTCCTACATCTCGTTCCTACCATTTTCTTTCTATTCTTGGGCTAACATCGGGCTGAAGTTATCCTTCATTATAAAAAACCGTTACAAAAGGCTAAAGGTATTGTAACAAATTTTTGTATAAAAGACATTGTAAAGGGTCGATGGATTTTTTTTTTCTCTGGACGGAAATTTTGAAACGAGTTTTTTATAAAAGGCATTGTAGAAGGTCCTTCCACATATTTACAGCACTGTCACTGCAGATTTTGAAATGAATTTTATAGAAACCGTTGCAGAATGGGTGTTGCAAAAGCTCTTTTTATTGTAGTGATTGTAAATATATGTTGTATATTTGAAATAATTGGCCTCAGATGACAAAAACTACGGATGTAAATTCACAAAAGCATCAGTTAATCGGACAATATTTTTTTAGTGAGTGATAAATTCCTATCTCAGAGCTCTTACATGAAACTTTGAGTAATTTTAGAGTCACTACATGAAACTGTTTCAAGTGCACCAACCATTCCGGATGCTATCGAGGCCGGTTGCATCCGTTTGCTCATGCCACAGATATGTGGCATCCATTTTTTTCCGATGGGACTGCCCTTGTTGCTACTGATTCAATAGCATGAGTATTTCAATAGCATGAATATTAAGCTCATGCAACTGTAATTATCAGTTGCATCAACTAAAGCGGATGCCAAGGTCTATCCGTTGCATCCGCTAGGCGGATGTAATTGATTCTGCTAGCATCAACAAAGTGTATGGCAATATATGTTATTTGCATCAAAAGAACGAATGCTACTATTTTTATTAGCATGAACTAAAGAGGATGCCAAGGTCCGTTCTTTGCATCCACTAAGCGGATGTAGTTGATTTTGCTAGCATCAACCAAGTGGATGGCAATATATGTTCTTTGCATCAAAAGAACGAATGCTACTATTTTTATTACCATGAACTAAAGCGGATGCCAAGGTCCGTTCTTTGCATCCACTAAGCAGATGTAGTTGATTTTGCTAGCATCAATCAAGTGGATGGCAATATATGTTTTTTGCATCAAAATAACGAATGCTACTATTTTTATTAACATCAACTAAAATGGATGCCAAAGTCTAGTCTTTGCATCCACTAAGCGGATGTAATTGACTATTTTTCTTTGCATCCATTCTTTGCATTTATATATAATTTAGCAACGTAATTTTTTTGGTTTAGCATCACAAATTAAATAATATAAAATTCTTTGAGGCAGAAAATAATATAAAATCATAATAAATTTTAATTTTCAAACATCCATTATCCATAATACTTCAAATTAACCAAACTACATTGATACCATACAAAACATTTCTAGATATCCCGAATATCAAAATAAAAATATAATAGTACCATCCATAATAAGCATACCAAACAAAACATTGCGTACCAAATAAAACCCCCGAATTCTATTATCTACCCAAATTCAAATGTAATAATATTCATCTTCTTCGTCATCACTTCCATCGCTCCCAAATTTTGACTTGTCATCATCACTAATTTCATCACTTTCCTCACTCTCTAATTCTGGCTCGTCATAATCCGATTCATCATACTCATTTATTTTTTTAAGCTTGCGTGCCTTCTTTCTTTCAAAACGTGGAACATAATCGACATCTTCATCGTCGTCGTCATAAATAAACTTGCGTACCTTCTCTCTTTCAAAAGGTGGAACATATTCGACTTCATCATCGTCATCATCATCGTCGTAATGGATCAATCGATTAGGACTCCTAATGACCAAAGACCTATGCTGCTCAACACCCTGCAAATGAGAATGAAACATCAAATTATATACTTATAATTTAGTACCCATAAATATGTACATATTCATGAAAATTAAGAATGTATTATGAAGTTTCCAGTGGCTTATTCCATTTTTTGATGTCAATTATGAAGTTCCCATAAATACGTGAGTATTATGAAATTTCCAGGGGCCTCACTTGGTCAAGATGTGCAGTTTTTGTTCAATGTTTTTATGATTGAAGAAAGTACAGCGCACCATGCAAATAGACAGGTGTTAATGGAACTTACCAGCTTCAGCAATTATAGTGGGGACTAAAAATTTAATGATAAATTAATATTAAAAAAATTATTAAAGAAATCATGGATGCCTGTTCTAATTTAAGCACGTACCGGCTTCAGCAATTATATACCCAGCATCTTCTATACCCTATATCTCTTGAGCCGCACCATCCTGGACAGAAAGGTCCTTGCTTATCGCCTCTTCAAGCTGACGGTGAGGTTGATGGCTCTTGGTAGCCTTTTGTTTTGGTTTGCGTCTGTATTTTTTATGCATCCTAGAAAATCAACAAAGAAGATCAGTAGACAAATAAAAGTAAAAGAATTAAGGAGATGGTAACATCATATATATTCAGTCCATAAAGAAAAAAAATTCAAACCCAAATAAGTAGCACAATATCATATTAGTCCCTGTAAATGACTAGTAAATTTTTCAGATTTGCATTCCAACCCTTAAACCAGAAAGTATTTACAAAGCATTCCCTAAAAATTAATGTTCCGTACCAGTACAAAATAAGTGGCAATATTCTAGAAAAAATATCACTTTTGTTCCGAAGGTGTAACCTAGGCAACGAAAAAGGGCCTAACTGGTAAGTAAGCCAAATGGTCTGCTATGGCTTGGTCAAGTACTTGGCCATGTCGCCTCTCTTCATAACCGCCAGCACGTCAAGAATTGTGCCCAAGGTTTTTGAATTAACCAGAAATACAATGCCAGACTAGAGCTCGGCTCAAAACCCATTGCAAATTTCCAAAAAGCAAAAATAAATATAACATTAAACAGAAGTTATTAACAAACCCAATAGTATTATCCTTCTAACTGCGATGCTTCTCGACTCTTTCCTCAGACTGGTATTTCTTGGGAAGCTTCCGTTGTGATTCATGTCTTAATATTGGCATCCTAAAATAAAATACCTTGAATAATCAATGACCATATGCTAATTTCCAATAGTTCAATGTAAGAATAAAGAACAAAATCTATAAATCAATATCAGACTTAGAAGAGAAGGAGGAATTAGAGTTCTTACTTGAACCGAACCGAGAGAGAGGCAACGAGAGAGGTGGTTTCTTCTGACGGATAGATCAAGGGATTTGCTTCGTTTAATAAAAGGCAAATGCTGCCATGCGGTCAAATTTTCCTTGTTTAATAATTATGCGGGTCAAAATTACCATGAGATGGGCCCGATTCAGACCGCATGGCAGAATCCCCCTTAATAAAAATATGTTAAGCGGCTAGATGAAGGGTCCGGTACAGATGGAAAATTTAATGTGAATTAATGATTTGCTTCGTTTAATAAGGTAGTGATTTTCGGTTTAATAAGGTAGAGATTTTTTGTCTAATTCTATGGATAGAATAGCTGTAATTCTACCCAGTGAAATTGAGTAATGACTGTTATATATTTAAATTTTACCTAATTACAATAGAAAATTAGGACTACTCTGGAATAGTGGGGAGGGGGAAATTAGTCTGGTCTGGTGCTTAATTTTTTTTTGGGGCATAACTTTGTTTTAAGGCAAGTGACACCTAAATGTAATGTGCGTTAATAAATTTTTAGACAAGTGATATGTAATAAAATTACCATCAAGTGATATTTAGGCCAGTGATATGTAATAATGTTCAAATGATATGTAATTTTTTTTTTAGTTATGTGCATTATTTTTTTTAATGGACTTCGTTATATTATTAATGATATGTAATAAAATGACCATCTAGTAATAATGATGTGTACATCAGTAGTAGTCAACTGATGTCTAAATTGAAATATTATCTCGTGTGTACATCAGTAGTAGTCAATTGAGTTGAATTTAACTCATTTGATCTTCAAAATATGTCTTGAAAATTCTTATAGTTAATTTATAAATTTTTAATTCTCATAAATCATTTTGATAAAAAAAAAATTGAAATATAAATTTATTATGTCAAAGAGTTAGTTCTGCTCGAGTGCTATCAACTCGAGTTTTGTAGGCTCGAGTCACAATCGAGCTTTTTCTGAGTCTAGTTCGAGTGACCTCACTAGTTTGAGTTAGTTCAACTTTTAAAATACCACCAATTCATATTGATCTTCAAAAATATGTCTTCAAACTTATGAATATACAATATGAAATTTATTCAAAATATATTACAATTATTTAACATTAAAATATATAAGATGAAATTTCTTATAATTAATTTATAAACTTTTATACTCATAAATCATGTTGTAAAAACATATTTGAAACAGAAATTTATTACATCAAAGAGTTAGTTCTGCTTGAGTGCTACCAACTCGAGTTTTGTTTTCTCTTTAAAAATAAAAGTGTTATTACAATGAATGTTTTGTTAGAGCTAGGTAATTATATGATATTCTTACTTTATGCATTTATTAGGTAATTTAATATAAATATTTTTTTCAAAAAATATTATCATGAAATTAATTGATATGTTGGTAACTATTTTTGGTAAAAAAAAAATTATAGTAATATCTTATAATACACTATGCGTACTTTCAAACAAAAAACTAATGTAATTACTTTAAACCATAAGTATTTGTAAAAACATGTCTAAATTGTTATATCTTAAATGTTTCATAGTATAACAAACTTGATATATATTATTCTTTTTGTTGGGCCTACACTATTACAATTTGTCAATATAGAACCATAATTAGTAGTTTAGTACATTGTTTCAATTTGTTCAACTAGTTTTCTTATGGCAAAAATCTTTTTTTTTTTTGTGTGTCCAATGGTATGTGTATCAATATTTTTTGAAAAGATATCTAAAATAACATGAGTAATAGTAGAGACAAGCACGTCTGAAATTTTTTGCCCGTCAAACATGATCGAAAATAGTTGAGATTATAATTATTTTTTAGTTTTAGAAAATTCTCAATCTAATTAGCTTTGGACCATCCAATTTTAAAAAGTCTGAAAAAATAGCTAAATTTTCGAACAAAAAAAATATAAAATTTTGTATTCAAAATAATTTAGCAGTTCGGATTGCCTGTTTGAAAATGTAATAGTTGAGATTTAGATCGTATTTGAGGTCAAATGTGTTTGATTCATTATTCACTTAATATATATTAAACTTTTGACGGTTTAACTAAATTGATAAATATTACTCTTTTGGTAGGCTTATACTGATACAATTTGTCAATATTGAACCACCAGCTTTAGATTTTTTTTTTTTAACTCAATACTTTTTGGAATTTATATTAAACTTTTGACGGTTTAACTAAATTGATATATATTACTCTTTTGTTAGGCTTATAGTATACTGATATGATATGTCAATATAGAACCATCAGGTTTGGAAAATTTTTTTTCCGTAACTCAATATTTTTTGGGAAAATTTGTCAGAGAAGGAAATTGCGTTTAATAAGGACATTTATGAAACAGTTGTAATAATTGGCGCCTGGAACGCAGTGTGCAATTGCACCTCTTCAATGGAACAAAATATACATTATTTATTCATTCCTTAAAACTTAAAATGTCAAAAAGTTAAGGAGGGACAATGAAAATAGTTGGCGGGAAAATATCAAACGGAATAGTTAACTTTTCACATAAAGATTATGAATATATTGTATCCTTATGAAATATTTACTTTAACGTATATATTTCGATAATACTCATAGGGTATACCATTCTGGTAGATACGATACGATTGAAATGACTTGGTTGCATTTCTATTTTATTATAGATATAATTATTATCTTCTTTTTGTGTCACCAAACAAAATCACAGAGATTGCCACGTAAGGCATATATTTAATAGTTTTTTTATCTCATTATTTTTTTTTTTGGGGAAATGGGCAAGAGTAGGAAATTCCATTCAATAAGGCAACCGCCTCAATTTATTGTCGCCTAGATGCCAGCGTAATTGGAATAACATAATTGATACAATTATTTCATAATAGATACCAAACTGTTGAATTTAGAATTCAGCCGGTACAACACAATTAGAACTGGATAGCGCCTCTGAACATGGGCACGTGCAGAACCAAATTTAAAAGAATATATATTGGGTATTATCACGAGATAAAAAAAATGAAAAAAAAATTTTGCATGCCCTCAACCACATTTCAGCCTTTACAACCTTGCTGATTATGTAACATGAACTCATATATATAAGAGTAACGAGCTTTAGATTTACTTTAATGTTTAATTGGTTACGATGCATATGATAGGTCATAAATATTTCTTATTCAATGATTTCTATGTTAACGCATCATAATTAATAACGGAAGGTCTCTCTTCTACCAGACCAAATTTAAAAGAAAACAAATTCAAACCCAAGGTCTCTCTTCTGAACATGGGTCCCACTTAGTACTCCTTGAAAACAAAGTTTAACTAGTAAGCCAAAGACATGCATCCATTAAACAAAATATACGTCCAAACACGTACATCTATTAACTAAATTCTATGCAGTTAGTTATGTACCAAATTCAGATTGGTACCAATTAAATTACAGTACGAGCCTCACGATAATTGTGTTTTTATAGGTCTCCAAACATCTTATAACCAAATGTTCTCATCCACGAAGTTCCTGTTGAGAAACAAAAAGCTATATTAAAGTGAATGTTTAATTATACAGAGAAAAAGAAATAGCTTACTTTCTTTGGTCATTAAGTACTGTCCATTTTTAGATACAAAAGATATAGTAGCTGTATTAACATCAACACTCATCTCCTAAACTCAAAACTAAAAAGTAACAACTAATTAAAAGCAGAATGTAAAATTCTGCCAAAAATATGAAAGAAGGATGAAAGTCAAGACTTACTCATTCGGGATCCGAATCCGAATCTGTAACATAATCATGATCAGCAACTTCTTCATAGTCCATGCTGTCAAATTCTCTTTCATATTCACTTTCATTCTCACTTTCTGACATCTCATCTTCATGATGAGCAAGTTCCATTTGTTGCATAAGGTACTCAACATCAGCAGTAGATAAAGGTTCCACTGCATCATCTCCATTGTTGAGTTCCACCGGAATATCATCTCCCTCACCAATTGTAAACGGGCAACCTGGACCATCTTCTTGGAAAAAATCAGTATCAATGGATGCTGAATTTTCAGCTTCCTCATTTAACCCAAGGCTTAGTGAAATCTTAGACTTTGTTTTAATAGGAACCCACCAATTTTTTTTTTCTCTTTTTTAGGTGATGGATACGATAGATAATAAACCTGGATGGCATCAACAGCAAATATAAATGGCTCATAAATGGGAAGTTTAGAAGTATGGTTAACTTCGATGTCATCCAATTAAAGCATTCTCTGGGCAAATTGTAATCTGATTTCAGGTTCAGTATTTGAGACACAATCGACAACAATGATTCTCTGCACTTCAAATTTTTCACATTAGCCTCCAACTCCCATAAAGGCTTTTCTGCTGCTTCAAGCATTTCATAAAATTCCTTGGCAGTGCTATTTGGAACTTCCTCTGCTGTATCCCAATTGAAATCTGGACCGGCAGCATCTAACACCATCTCATTCATCCTATCCACCTCTACCCCTTCATTAACAACTCCTCTATCTGAGTCATGGCAGGTATCTCCCTCTCCATGATATAGCCAACAATCGTAATAGAGAGTAAATCCTTTATAGTTCAAATGTTTTCTGACTTCATCACCAGCTAACCATTCTGTATTGTCACAGTCTCTGCAAGGGCAACAGATCATGTCTACATTACCTATTCTTTCCACACTCTGCTTATGCTTAAAAGCTTCTTCCACAAAGTGATCCACTCCACGCAAAAATTCAGGATTCATGTTTCTCTCATCAAGAAATCTAAGGTACATCCAGCTACGATCCCTCGACATTTTCAACCTACAGCATTCCAAAATGGAGTTAAAATATCATACTTTCTACGTGACATCTATTTAATTATATTTTCTGTAAACGTTGAGCAAATTAATTATATATTAACAAAGATGATCAGAGAAGTACCACTTTGTCCTAACTTATTAATGCTACTTTCTCTTTTAATAAAATATAAGTGACAAACAAAAGGGAACAAAGAGTTAAAGTACACGGTAACATGAGCAATCTGAAGTCGAAGGTTTAAAGCTCAATTTAAATTTCAAATTCCAAATCCAAACAGGATAAACATATTTTCCTCATGACTTTGATTTGATTATTTTAACTAAAACAAATTCGGTAGTAAATATTATGCTTTCATAAATTAATCATCTTAGTTTTTAATTTTTTTAATGATTGTCACAGATATATAAAAGGCACAATAAAAAACTTGAAACATTAACTTAATCCATGTTTATTAACAGGATGACTGGGATAAACAAACCTCAATGGGGCTAATGTGGAAAGAGTTCAAATTCATGAACTTTCAGTATCACAGAAAAAGAGGCATCTTTGGGTAGCCGAATTAATTCTCCTGGATTCAACAACAAAAAAGAAAGACATATTATATCATCTCCTAATTTTACTAGTTACTGGTAGTTAGTACTATCATACTCCATTATTTAAATGGACAAATATGTTGACTATTTTGAAAGTAAAGAGAATTGCATTCAATTTTATGATTTTTTTTCTCGAATTCCTCATAAATGTTACGAATTTTGCTCAGAAGCATCACCCGGACTGTGGACACTTTCCCCTAAAATAATGTCAAATAATTAATATCGAGGTTTAATTTGATTTTTTCTTTTTCCTTTCGTTTGGTAGAATTACATAGAACAGAAGCTAGGCTCTCAGGAAAAGGATGCATGGACCACTGATCAAGTTAATAGAGTTTTCACAGGTTGGTATTATTCTAAATAGAAACCAAATCTGGTACAGGGCTTGTTAGCTGTGTGGAACTGGCATGTAACAGTTGGTGTCACCAACAGATCCAATAATAAACCAATTATTTTGGTAATAATTTATTTATATTTTTGCACCTATTTGATACCCTGTAGTCTCTATAGGTGCACATCATCGTCACTTTTTTTAATGACATAGTAATCTTGCACAATTTGCTAATTTTTTAATATGTTTTGCTTGTTCGTGCATAAGCTCTTGAGAAATTATTAAATGGTTGTGCTGGGAAATATGCCGTTGGAGATGAAATTGGACTGGTAAGTTTCTGCTTAAAGTTGAACTTTTGTTTTCAATTTCAGTATATTTCCCCATTAATTAATTAGGTTAGACAAGTGTAGTGAGAAATTCTTTTAAAGTATCAACTGAAAATTTAAATAATGGGCATTTTTATGCGAATTCACCCTGCAACTAAGTATCTAGGTTGAGGCGTACCTTGAAGTTGAAGAAGGAGAAGGTAACAGCAACACTTAATCGGAGATTCCGGTAGAGCGCCGCTCAGTTTCGGTGGAGCGCCGCTTAGTCGGAGGAGATGGATCGAAACTGGAAAGGAAAGGGGTTTGGAGAAGTGGTTTTTCGGTGAATGAAAAAATTTGAGCATGTGCACTGGATTTGGGATTTTAGTCGAATTTCATGTGGGTCTGGGACTCTGGGTGCGACGGACTGGGAAAAAAATTGAGCATGTGCGCTGATAAAAAGATGCCCACATTTTTTCCCCATATCGCTAGTTTTTTTTTTTTTATTATTGCTTATATGTTATATATTTATTTATTTATTATGTGGTTATGTTTGTCTTTTTAAAATGATATTCATTAATTAGCATAAAATATGATATTAGTTAGCATCAACTATTATATTCAAATTAACTAGAAAATAAAATATATTTTTGTTAGCATCAATTGTTCACATGCAACTAAAAATCAGTTGCATCAACAAAACTCATTCAATAGAGTGAAATATATTGGCACCGGTTAAATTCATGCAATTGATATTGGTAGCATCCGCAAAATTGATGCGAGTGCCGAAAAATTATTTTTCGAGTAGGCATCCAAAATGTGCTGATGGCATTGATAAAAGCCTCATGCTACTATTAAAAAGCTGATGTCATTGATGCAGTTTCCTGTAGTGAGTGAAATGCGATTTAAGATTCAACTATTAAAATTTCAAATAGTCGATTTGAATGGATCAATGTGATTTTCATATTAAATTCTTGGAAAATTAAATTTTACTTATTTTTTTAGAAAATTATAACTAATTTTTCAGATTTTTTAACATTGGAGGTTCACAACTAATTAGATTGAGAAATTTCTAAAATTAAAAAGACAGTAGAAAAGTTCAAAAAAAATGTCAGATTTGATCTTAATGAAGATTTTATTATGGAGAACAAATTGAGTTGTTTGAATTAGATATTGTAATCCCGACAATTGAAATATGATTGTGGTTGGTTGACTAAGTATCAAATGTGTTTGAATCTAATAATCTTCAAATTTTCTTTTAGTGCCGGTGCTAACAGTGTGCTTCGATCCTTTAATGTATTGTACACGTTTGTAGCGTGCGTTCATATCATTTGAACTTACACCTACCAACCGAAAATTGGAATTTACAATTAGGAAAATGACATAAGTGTTGGTTTGGAACCTCAATTTTTTTCTAAACAAATAAATAAAAAATAAAAGCTGTGACTTCCCAAAATTGGTCTCACAAAAGAAGGATATTGTCGTGAGTTTTTTTGGTCATGTCAAAACCAATAAACACTTCAATCGTCGTGACTGCGTCAGGTCAATCTCAAATTATCGGGTTAGCAACAAAAATAACAATGGCATCAACGAGCTACTACAAATAATTCCAAATTATTTTTAAGCGTGCTTTCGCTGATTCGGTGCCGACGTGCCGTCGCGGTGTCGTGTTAAATATAAAATATGAAAAATCCGTAATATTAATACGCTACGCAACCATTGTATATAGGTCGATCGAAAGGTACAGAGGATCGAACCGATCGTAATTATGTGTGTCAGTGTGTGTTGTTAATACAATCTAATCGATTCTACCTTCCTCCCTCCCTCTGATTTAATAATCAATTTAAACTCCGACATGCATGTCCTATGCATTTGCACTGTGTGTAGTGATCGGATCTCAAGGTTAGTGTCGTTTTGTTGACTTCAGTCACATGGATAATAATTGATCATTAGTCCGGTTTTCCGGATATTTTAGAAACGTTGTTGGGATACGATCAAGATCTAGCTTTGTCCCAGCCATCCAAATATATATTAAATTATATATGGCTGTTAGATTTGGGGCGTTGACGTCACAGAAAATCACGGCCTTCTGTTTTAGGTAAAAGCAGTGAAAATAACTGATCACTATTTGTCGGAATATACACTGCGCCGCACAGGATGTCATCATATCATTTGTTGGATTTTTGAAGAAAGGAAATAATTCATTGCTAAGGCAACAGTGCGTGGGACTTTACAGGCGTATTTTTTTGCTCTGAAAAAGAAAAATAGTAACGACGTTTTTGTGTAGAATATCTTTGTTTATTAACTAATATTTTATTTATCTTATACTAAAATTTTTATGAAACTTAACTTTTGCACCTAAAATTTAAATATATATATTGTATATTAAATTAAATACTAAATATAATAATAAAATTATATGCTGAACTAATACGGAATCAATCTTAAACGAGCCAACCTACTTTGTAGTGATATCAATTCAAACGGCACCAACGCTGTAGAGGATAATTAATTGGGACTTGCCCGACTTATTGCACTTTCGGGCATTGACATTGACTGTTTGAGTCTTTTTAAAACTCACAAACTTCCTGTATATTTGGAATACACTGTCTCCGCCTCACCAAATAGAGAAAGAGCAATAATGGAGCATGCACTCCTTTCCTTACCCTACTTACTAATTTCTCTACTCCTACTCATACTCTCCCTTTGGTTCCTACAGAAAAGAGTGACACGTTCTAGACCAAAACTCCCTCCAGGTCCTTGGACTTTGCCGTTCATTGGATGTTTGCACCACCTTGTAAATGCCGGTTTACCACACCATGCCTTGAGCGACCTTGCTCGTTTGCATGGACCCATTATGCTCCTCCGTGCTGGAGAAATTGATGTTGTCGTCGTCAGTTCACGTGAAGTTGCAAAAGAGGTAATTAACATTTGGTATTGGTTTCAATTATCTTTAAATTTGTATTTGATTTTTTTAACTTTGACATGTGGCGCATACAAACAACATGTATAGGTGATGAAAACGCACGATGCAATCCTTGCAAACCGTCCAGCGATACCGGCAGCAAATGTTCTTTTGTATGATTGTAAGGACATCGCCTTCTCAAATGGCTCATACTGGCGCCAGCTGCGCCGGATTTGTACCACTGAGCTTTTCTGCTCGAACCGGGTCAAATCGTTCTCTTCAACCCGGCAAGCAGTGATTAATTCCCTGCTGAAGACATGTAGCTTGGTTTCTGATAATTCGCCAGTCAACGTTAGTGCAATGATGTCTGAGATTACAAACAATATAGTTATTCGCACTGCATTTGGTGGAAAGTGTAAAAATAGAGGGTTGATCTTGGAAATTATGACCGAGGTACTGGATTGCCTCTCTGGGTTTGACCTATATGAACTCTTCCCTTCTTTGAGTTGGCTAAATGTGAATATGAGAAGAAAGCTTGCAAGACTCCGCAGGTAATATTCTAAAGGTTTGTATTAAAAGTTCATGAATCAATTCTAAGAAATCCAATATATATATAAATTAAAAAATATGCTGTTGAGCTACATGTTATGAAACAACCTTACCTTTCTTAGATCCAAGATAAAATTAAAAATGATATATAATTATCTGAACATATGAAACAAACAGACTTGGGGGGTGAGTGGCATTATTGTTTCCATGAACTAACTTTTAGAAGAATATTTTATAAATGATTATATATATTTTTAGAAAAGGTCTGATTTTACCTCATAACTGTTGTGTATGGTCCAATTAGATTCTTGAATTTGGTATTTTTTCAACGGAAAATATGCATGATTTTACGACAAATCAATTCCCCTGAAAAAAGAGAACGAGGAAAAAGAATGCCGGCCTTGGAGCGGCCTCTACCAAGTATTTCTAAAATTAAAAAAATAAATAAAAGAAACAATGTCCATGCTAAAGTTATTTTTATACGAGCTGCGCAAAAAAGGACAGATAAAGGAAAAGCTGCTCGCAAGTGATTTCTGACATAGAGTGGCACTGAGGGATGAAAAATTAATAACATTTTGTTCTTATTACATTTAAAAGTTTCTTTGTTTAATAAAATCAGTAAAGATGTCGGTTAGTGTCATTGCCACATCATCGTATTTGGCCAAACTGAACCACGTGAGATAAATAGTATAGGGACTTGTCAAAAACAAATTTTGAGGATGAAATTGAACCAACAGTTCAATAGTTGAAGGGCAAATAACATACTTTCTGCTTCTATTCATGGTATTATTACGATATGAAAATAATTTAGACATGAACATACGGATTTCAACTTTGTGTACACCTTTTCTGTTTATCTGACTACCATTTTTCCCGAAATACTCGATAGTAGCTATCAAGGTTAGCTGACTACAAAATGATTTGAAATTTTAAAATGTAGCAAAATGGACTTGGTAATGGAGGAGATTTTACAGGAGCATTTGAAGACGCAAGAACATCGTAAGAAAGGAGGAGATGAGTTGGAATATGATTTAGTTGATGTACTTATAAATGTGAAGGAACATGATGATTTGGAGGAGCCCATCACGATGGACAACATAAAAGCAGTTATCTTGGTACATGTCCAATTAATTTACCTTCATATTTTACACATATTTCCGGAGTAATATCGAAATTTGATATGATGGTCACAATTTTTTTCCAATATCAGTCGGACAAATGAACCAAACAAAAATAAATTTAAGGGAAGCTTGATTATTTTACAATGTGCAATTTAGAAATTATAAACAAAACAAAATTACAATAATTTCCCAAAAATACATACGATGTAGAAGCAAAATTCCAATCGAAAAGATATTCAAACTTCATTCGGCGCTTGGAATGGGTTTATTTGTACTGCTCTCATTTTGGAGATGAAGAAGAAATATATGATCTAAATTTTTTTTTTTCCTTTTTCTGAGAAATAGAATGTAAATCCGTTGGATTGGGTTTTGACTTTTGAGAATGCGTGTGGGGAGAACGAGAAAGAGATCGATTGGGTTCGGCGCTGTGACAGAGAGAGAGAGATATTTCGATTGGGTTGAATAGCATAAACGGAATGGAAAAATCGGAAGAGATACAGGTTTCAAGTGGATTGATAACTGGCTGAGACACAAATGTGGAAATGTGTCATAGAAAAAATAATTAATAAAAGAGTCCAGTACAGCAAATGTGGAAATGTGTCATAAAAAAATAATAATAAGAGTCCAATACAGTTAGTTAGTGGTTCGGGTTCAATTTCTACAGGACATGGAAGAAAGAAAAATTTTTATTGACTCAAACATGCCTCTTTAAATATATATTTTATTATTTTTAATTAAAAATGAGAAGAAATTGGGCAACATGCATGGGATCAGGAATTCAACAGGTGAGTTGCTCCTTTTTCTTTTCATTCGGTTCAATAGGGAGTAGTGCTGTCAACCGTGCACAAATGGCACGGAAGAGGTAAGTTTCGTTTCGTTCTGTTCTAGCAAACGAAGTTAGCAGTCGTTTTGTTTCTGTTCCGTTTCATTAAACGAAACGATTTTTCCATTCTGTTTATGTTCCATTTTTTATTTTCTATTAATTTTAGTCAGTTTTCGATAAAACAAAACAGTTACGTGTACCGCTCCCCATTCCGTTTTCGTTCCAATCTCAAAAACGAAAATAAAAAAACCTTCCGTTTATGTTTAGTTTCGGACGGAACGGAACGTAAACGTGCGAAACGGCACACTTTGGAGTCTAAAATAGGTTCCGTCTCTCAATATAAAAGAAATTGTAATTTTACAATTCGAGCCCTAAAATTATAATTTTTGGAGAAGAGTATAAAATTTGGGGTTTCTACTACATAAGACAGAAAATATGCTTTCATATAGAACTGCTATAACAATTTTGAAATTTTGGGGTGTACGTAAGTGCTATGTGAGTATATTTTGATTATACTAACAGAAACGTAGGACATACTTTTCTTAGAAAGTTATGTCTAAGTTTAGACTAATGACCAAACTATTGTTTTTAGGATTTATTTCTTGCAGGAACTGAATCATCTGCAACAACACTTACTTGGGCAATGTCTGAACTAGTTAAGAACCCGGAGGCAATGAAGAAGCTACAAGCAGAGATAAGACACGCTGCAAGTGAAAATACAAAGTTTGATGTAAATGCGCTCTCATATCTAAAGTTAGTCTTAAAAGAAACACTGAGGATGCACCCGGCAGGTCCCCTGTTACTACCACGGCAATGCATGAAGAGTTGCCAGGTACTTGGCTACACTATTCCAACCGGGGCCCGTCTGGTAGTGAACGCATGGGCCATTGGAAGGAACCCTGAGTACTGGAACAACCCAGAGGAATTTAAACCCGAGAGGTTTGAAACCTCATCTATTGAATTTAACGGCCAGAATTTTGAGTATGTGCCATTCGGTGCGGGTAGGAGAATTTGTGCTGGGCTTGAATTTGCTGTGGCAATGGTTCAAGAGGTTCTAGCAAGTTTTTTGTTGCATTTTGATTGGAAACTACCTAATGGTATGAAACCAGAGGACCTGGATATGACAGAGACATTTGGAGTGATTGCTGCCAAGAAAGAGCCACTGTATTTAATACCAACACTGCGTGCTCCTTTGCCTAATGTTTAGATGAACTCTGTCCAATGTGGTCTGCCTGGTTAGTTGACTACAAGACCGAAATTTATTTGTACTAAATGAAACACTATGCTTGCCCTCACTCGTGCATCAAGTGTTTCATAACCTGGATCGAAGCATGCCATTTATAAACTTTACCTTCCTTTCTTCAATAAACGTGTAATTTTATCTAGTAGTAGCAGTAATTTGCTCTAAATTAATTAATAATCATGTTGTAATTTCAGTAAAAGTATCCTCTGTTTTTTATCAAACGTTCGTTATGTTTTCAACGTTGATTTGAACAGAGTAATCTGTCTTTTTGCTTTCCTACCAATGTTGTTCTAGTTGTTCTCATAAGGCCTGCTCTAGAAGAGATGAATAGGAGCGAAGAAAAGGTAAGGGAGACGCTGTAATCTGCTCCAATTGATGCTACTGGGTGACACGAAGGAAACATAAGGAAACCAAATGTCTCCAGAGGCTTGTTTGGGGAGACAATGAGCTACCCCGATCTTGGGGTGTACTGAAGATGTCCTAAGAATTATATTATTGTGACTATGATACCTTCTACTCTTTCTCTCTGATATCGGACCCCACTAAATCTTGTTTCCTTCCGATTCATGATGTACTAGATTTGTTCTTTAAGGAAAGGATAATATAGTCCTGCTATTTATTACAAATAATGTTACAAAGTTTTACATCTATACATGCTGTTATCAATTAGCAAGTAATCTTTAATTCCATATCTTTCCTTAATGTTCCTTAATCTTCCGAGTCTCCCTTACCTTTTCTTCGCTCTCATTCATCTCTTCTGGAGGCCCTAAGAAAAAGTACAATGGCTTATCTCATATCCGACTTTATGGGCTTTACAGAGGCACTAAACAATTTGGGCTTTACAATGCGAGTTGACAAAAAAACTGCGAATCACATCCTCTGCTCACCAAAAAAGGTGAGCAGGGTGCTCACTTTTAATATGAACCGTCTGATGGATTATGGATGGCCCGTGAATTATACCAGATTGATAGGCCCGAAAAAAAATTAACCGTCCGATCTAAATCGAACGGGTCGGATCGAAAGTGAGCACTCTGCTCACCTAAAAGGTGAGCAGAGGATACGGGTCCAAAAAACTGGGGTGAATTTTTTGCTTATGTTGAGAATATCGAATATTAAGGAAGCGTCAAGCGTTCCACCAGTTACATTCAAATCAGAACATATATGAAAGGGCGTTGGGTTGACCAACTATTCATTACTGTTGGTCGACAGTAAATCAATCTGGGCCGTGCGTTTGAGTTCCTCAGATCCTGTCCGTTTGATTTCATTCGTTTCTGTCGTTGGATGAGTATCTTTCTCCCTCCCTTTCAATTTCTCTCCTCCTCTCTCGCAGACGCACTCTACGGACCGGTAAATGGGCTCGCTCATGTGATTACCGTACGGAGCATGCTTTCCTTCCTGGTTATTTCCCTGCTTCCCAATCCCCATCCCACTACTTTTTTCCCTCAGAGACCCTGTCTCTCTCTCTCTCCCCACTCTTCCTATCTGAAGCCACCGATGGTTTCCGAGTTCCTGTTATCGATTTCTCCTTTTTTTCTCGATCCTTCTCTTCATTTGATCAGATGCTTGGTTGTCTGCGTGCTTTCTAAGGTGAGAGAGGAGAGATTCGGGGGACTCCTCGCGGCCGATCTCGACGCCCTCCAGCATCGACAGTAAGTACACCTTCCTCATTCGCTCCTCTTCAAATGGGTAAAATTTCGATTTTTCCTCTCTTAATCAGTTTCTATGTTTCTTCCTCGGTTTATGGAGGTGGGATTTGGCCTGCTAAGTTTTTCCCTTGCTACAGTTCATCAATTTTTGAGAGGTTGCTTGAGCTTTTTCGATTTTTCTGATGACAGATTTATATCGCTATCAATTGATCAGGTTTGGTGACAAAAGTAGTTTGTGATTTTTATAAATTTTTTTTCTAGACTGACTTAGTTTTGTAATAGAAATATATTTTGATTAATGGACTCTTTGTATGACTTTTTTTCAGTTTCAAAAAGTAAAATGGATTGTGCTGGTTTGTAGAAATTCATGTCCCAGACGATTTGATCAATTTTAGTTTTGGGTGTCACTTTTTGTGTCTTTTCTACCAAGGTATGACAATTAAGGGCACAACTATCTTTAAATTTGTTGTTATCTTTATGTCTTTATTAACTTCTAAATTCATTTGCTTTTTCAGGTTATGTTCAATCCTCAATTTGTAGAATGTTCATTTCATCAACTCTTAATCTCATATTGGACTTTCCAATTAGGTCATTCATCTAATTTTTTTTTTCTTTACGATAATGAGACGTCAGATTTCTTGCAAAACTGTTATGGGACCATGATTTAGGCAATGAGTTATTTATGTCGACCTTGAAATATAGTGAAGGGTATTGATCAAAACAATGAATTTTGTATCTGTCCAATGTACATATTTGAAGGACAAAACTGTCATTTTTGCTGGTCTAGATGTTTTCGATTCGATGTGTTTGTCTTCATAATAGCTGTTGGACTTTGCCCTAACTACATCTCTTTGTCCGATTTATTGGTAAGGTTTTCTAAACCTTGATTTGTGCCAGATTTTCGGATTAACTGATCATTTGATCTCGAAAAACTGCAATTGTTGGCAAATAGATTTTGGATTGATTGTTAGATTATTGTATATATATTTCTAAGCTTCTTTGTGGTTTCTTTTCGGCTTCAAATATTGCAAATGGAGCATGCGCTGGTTCAGGACCTCGCTTTGGTTCGCTGGCTTCTCTCAGTTTGGCTTCCTATCATCTCATCCTGTCTTCCCCTTCTGAAAGTTGTTTCTTTGTCTTTTTTATTCACTTTGTGTTGTGCAGCTTTATCTTTAGTTTCTTCATCGCTATTCTTTCTTCATATTGGATTAGCTACTGATCGATTTTTATCTTTCGTGTTTCAGGGATTTGCTGCTCTTGCTCGCAAAGGTCTGGGTCAGTTGCTCTCTCTTTAGTATCAGTGTCATCAATACCGGGAGATTTTTAATTCATGTGATGTATAAATATAGATACAGACTTAGGCGAAATAAAAAGAATTAAACTATTTCCCTCTTTCTGTTATGGTACCCTTTCAACTTCATGTTCCAATTTAGTTTGATTAACCTAAAAATGAAAGCAACAAGGAATGAAAGTGTCTAGACTAGCACGTAATTAACCTTTCAATGTTATGCACCTTACATTTCAAGTTTTCAACTTTCATTTCTTCTTATTCTTGCCTTTTCCAGATAGCCTATGCAAAGTTAAACGAAGATAGATTTAGAATTTTGATGCTCAAATGAGAACATGCATGTGCTAAAACATCTGTAGCAGAGAAGACAGAACAAAGGGTTTTGCACCTCTCTCCTTGGCAGCCTAATATATATACTGATATTCTTTTGTCTTCATTTCATTTGTTCCCTTGACGATGGCACTAAACTTGATCAAACTGTGTGGTAAGGATACATTCTTAATTAAAATGTAAGCTTAATTATTGCTCCAAATAGTATAGCGTTAGGGTTAGGTTGGATGTTTTATTGGTCAGCATTTCCTGGACATGTAGAGTTGCACATTAGGTATGATGCTAGCACCAATTTCAAAACTTCTAATATGAAGTACAAGCTCTGGATGTTGCCGAACTGATTTGCTCAGGTATGCAAGACTAGAAATATCTACCATATTTAAATATTTTTGCTGCTGACTACATCTCATAGTATACAAACCAGTAGATGTAGATGGTACATATCCACATTTGTTGTCCCATATTTAAACGCAGTAATGTTTAATTTTACAAGAAAGCTGCTGTCACATGTACTATATAATAAAAAGAAATGGAAAAAACTAAGGGTTTGGAAATTCAGTCCAATTAGCCCTGTTTGTCATACTGTCTTTTTAATAAAATGATGTGATAGTTTTATTCTCTCTTTGCATTAGGAAAATGGAAGTAGTGCTGGCCTTCATCTTGCCCTTTGCAGTTGGTCACCATTTTTTCCCCTTCTTATTATAAGCTCAACAGTGGAGTTAATTTTTTATTATTATTTTCATGCCTACTGCCTACATGTAAGCTGTATAAGCAACTTGATGGTGCTGAGCATTTGTAAGCAACTACTATTTTAGATTATGATATATGATAGCATGAACAACCAGCAAAATATTCTGTGTGCGTGTGTTTTTTTAAGCTCAAAATTTTATCTTCTTCTTTTAATTAGGTTTTTGTTTGTGGGTGCAGGTAAAAAATATGAGATATGGGCAGTAGGCTTGGGAGGTGGGGGTGGTACTTTCATCTAAGTTTTTTCGCTAAGCCAATGTTGCCATGGTACAAATCTGTAGTTCTTTCCTCTGTCCAAATTTGTTCAGCAACCATGACAAAGGTTAAAGACTTTATTTATATATATATATGTTTTTACTGATGTTTCTTTATGATTGTAATCAATTTTTCAGTTTTAAAGTTCATGCAGAAAGAAATCAAGGAAAAAGCTGATGTTTTCACTCAGCGAGGCAACCATTTTGAAATGAATCAATTATTTAAAGGTATTTGACTTTTTAGAGTACCATCTTAGAAAAAGTTGGTATTACAGGAAAATTTTTGAGAAATTAATCTTTTATTTTTGAAGGAATAATTTCCTTTTTTATGAAGGGTTATGAGAAGTTTTGGTTAGTTCAAAGTAATAGTTGAGCTATATTTTTCTGTCATTCATTCAAGAGACTAAATTATATTAATTACTCATATGATAATGCTTTAAATGCTATTCATGCATTCTGCCCAACATATTGTCTAATTTTTGCTTTGATGAACTTTTATCTTATAAACTTCCTTCTAATGTTACCAGTATTCTTTCAATGTTGATTGGTTCTTTTTTATTGATTAATTTTCTTTAATTAGTTACAATTTTTATATTATACACACATTTCAGGAAAAAAAAATATGATCACATATGTTTTAGCTGTTGCAGATATTTGCTGAAAATTGGTGACATGTACATATATGGTGAGCTTCCTGCTTAGAGAGCGATATAGAGAGTAGACAAAATCAGGTGAAATAAGTGATCTGCCCAGTTTTTAATTTTATCGATTGTAGCATGTAACAAAATTAACGTCGATTTCTATGCAAACTATCTTAAGATGTCATCGTTAATCATTTTGCATTTGATTTTGGTATGTATCCAAATTTTTGTTGTTGATCTTCCAATTGATTATTTTCATCTATGTATATATGGTTGAGACTTTATCCAATATACCGTTTATAATTCAGATACCATGTGAACATTAAAACTTCTGTATTGTATATGTATTTGTCAAATTGATGATACCTCCAAATTTTTTTTAAATAGCTAACATAAAATTTAGGAAAAAATAAGAAAGAAAGATAGTTCGCGCAACGCGCGAAATCCCACTAGTTCATATTAAGCGAGTGTCAATCTTAGTTAGAAAAACACAAGTAGTTTTTACACATTTAAATACAGCATTACAACAACGTTTCAAATGAAATATAGCAATCCTAGAATCACACGAGAGAGTATGTTTTCACACAAATTAAAATTACAATAATATTTCAAAAGCATGCTTGAGTTGAAGCTGCCAACAAAATACGTTTCCATTCAATAAAAGTACAAAATGACAGCAATGTTTCACTTGCCAAATGGAATTAATTGGGACTTGAGAGGCGAATAGAGAGAGCAACATGGATTTGGATAGTAATAGTTTACCCTAATCAGATAGCCGCAGCGAGAGATCCTAGACCGCTCCCGACTATGGAGGGATCGAAGGTGTGCACCGCCCAAGCTGTCCCTATAGCTATTTTAAATGCAATTTTCGCTCCTCCTTTAAGGTTGCGCCTGACCTGCAATTATTAACATCAAAATTAGTTTCAACTCATGGAGATTTTTTTGCTAGTTCTTTTTTTTTTTAAAAAAAAAGGACATTTATGTGCTAAGCTAAAAACTTCCGCACTCTTCTACGTAATATTCTAGACTTTGTTTGACTAAGCATAAAGTTAAGAAAACATAATTTTTATACATACATACATGTATATATATATATATAGTTATAGCATTATTTTACTTTTTTAATTCAAAGAAATAATAAAAATAGCATTTATATTGCTGCACTAAAAATTTAACTTATGACGAATAAGCACCACTCTAAATTAATTATATATTTGTTTCTCAAATGGTGAATAAGTAAAGCATGTTTCTTAGTCGTACATAATCGAGAAAAATATGAGATAAGATTTCAATATGACCTATATTATAGTCTTTTAAATCTATAATAACAAAAATCGATACATATTTATATTAATAGAGATACTTGAAACAAAAATCAACTTAAAAATAAGAAAAGTTGAACCTCGTTTTCCTAAAAAAAATATTTTATATATATTTAATTATTTATCAATAACTCAGGTGATCAAAGGGAACCTGGATTTTGTGCGCTCCTTCTTCTGCCAATTCGGTGAGACGCGTTACAAGCTCCTCACGATGTTTATGAAGTACAGGTTCACAGTACGCATGTAAATCTGAGAGGGGAAAAAGAATACTCGTGGTATTATGCATAGCACAGTCGACATTCAAGTAAAATGATACCCAGTACTATATATTGTTTTTGGATGCAAATCTCAACATTTTTAACTAAATTTCGGAACTAGGTATCTTTAAATTAATATGACAAAGCATCTAGTAAAATAAGTACTAGGTATTTTTAACCAAATCGATACTATATACCCAGTACTAGGTATTTTTAACTAAATTTAAGTAAAATGATAATTGACAAAGCATCTAGTAAAATAACTTTTTCGGTGGTTTCTATTGTTTTGGAGGCTTACGTGTCTAAAATATTTGAAAATTGGTTCTCTAGCATTGTAATTAAAATCACTTTCTATCGGTTTTTCAGATGGATTATTATTTCAGGCATGTTGATGATACCTATCATCTGTATAAAAAAAATAAAAATAAAATAAAATAAATTATGAAGAAGATTGTGGTACAAAACTTATTGAAAATTACCTGCACGCGTATTACTGTCAAAGTCAGTTATGTAAGGTCGTATCACTTCAATTACAGCTAGGGGTGAGCATAAAACTCGTAACTCGTGAGCTAACTCGAACTCGACTCACAAAAACTCAATTGTAACTCGAGCTAACAAAACTCGAGTTGGTAAAACTCGAGCTAAACTAACTCGATTGGTTGACGAGTCGAGTTTGAGTTAAGGCCAGCTCAGCTCATAGCTCGTGAGTCAACTCGTGACACAATAAATTTATATTTGAGATATGCATTATGAATATAATTTATGAGTACTAAAAATTTATAAATTAATAATAATAATTTCCTTCCTATATATTTTTATTTAAACTAATATTACACATGATAGATTGAGTTTCAAGACATATTTTGTTTCAAATCAATAGAAAGAATATAAAAGACAATAATTTTATTGTTTATAATATTGTATATGTCAAAAAAATTTAATACTAGAATAACATATGAATTAAATAAATAAAAATTTGAAAGATATATGTTTATTTCTAGTTAGCTCGTGAGCCCACGAGCTAACTCGAGTTGGGGACGAGCTGAGTTTGAGTCTTCTTAAGAAGCTCGAAAGTATTTCTAACTCAGCTCAGCTCAACTCGAGTTACCGCCGAGCTGAGTTTGAGTTGCCCCTAACTCGCTCAAACTCAGCACAGCAGTGTGATTCATCTCAGGAAGCTTCTTCAACTGACGATAAACATTGGACTGTGCCGACGAAAGCGTTTCAGTAAATAAGCTGACAACCTTGTCGTTAAATGTTGGTTGAAATCTCTGGTAACAAAAAATGACAAATTAATATACATTTAAGTGTTCCATAAAGAAATATATTATTATTATTATTATATAAGTTCTGTAATTGTACAGTGCATGTCTACCGCTATTAATAATGATGGGGTATATTGATGCCATTATTCATCACACTCTATATCTATACCTAAGCCAATGCATGTCATTATGTCAGTCCGTGTGCGTGCCACCTAATTAATATATTAGGAGTAAATTTTTATTCAATCTAGATCATCGTTTTTTAAAATTAAAATTTACTGGGTGAATAATTAATGCCACCCACAAATGCCACAAGATCTCAACTGTTTGATGAAAATTAATCAAACATTGATAAATTTCTTCCTTCTAAATCTTAGTTTGACCTGATTATTTTTAACCATAGGAAATAAATAAGCATAATCAAAGGTAAAACAGGAAAAACAAGTACAATATATATCGATCAAATTTCAAGGTAAAACAAAATCAGCAAATACTAGTCATGCTAGTCAAATAATGTAGGAAGAATTATCACTACACCACATAACATCTTTAGAGGTTGTTTTTTAAGCATTTTTAGAGACGGTTTGGCACAGTTAGTAAAAATAGGAGGCGTTAAAAATACTAATAAACCGTCTCTAAAAATGGCGTGGCTAAAAATAAGCCAGATTTGAAAAAAAAAATTTCTACATCTTTAGAGGCGGTTTTTAATAAATAACAACCTCTAAAGATGTATCTTTAGAGGCTGCTATTTATTAAAAACCGCCTCTAAAGATACATGAATTTTTTTCCGATTTTTAATAAATAACAGCCTCTAAAGATGTATCTTTAGAGGCTGCTATTTATTAAAAACCGACTCTAAAGATACATGAATTTTTTTTGAATCTGGTGTATCATTAGAGGCGGTTTTTAATAAAAAACAACCTCTAAAGATGCATCTTTAGAGGCTGTTATTACTAAAAAACCGCCTCTAATAATACAACTGAATTAAAAAATATATATTTTTTAATTTTGGGGCTAGCCCCATTTTTTGCTAGCCAGAAATAGTACCATTTTGTACCAATCGGTACAGCACAAACAATTCATAATTAATAATCATACAAACAATTCATAACAGTCATTCAATGTAATACATGTGTCACACCCCGAACCAAATCTGAATTCGAGGAGGACAATCCTGCCACGTGCATATGCTCTATTGTACGCACGTTTATATGTTTTAGTATAGTTACTCAAAATATGTTTGCGTTCAATTTCATGCCATGAACAACTACTTATCTAATACGGTCCTTTACCATAAATTTCTATTTTCAAAATAATTCTCGGCCTACACTTCATTTACCGAATAGTTCTTTAAAAAAAAAATAGTATTCGTTATTAAGTCTTAGTAAATTGATCAAATGATGGTTCATTGAGTCATTAACCCTTCTTAATTTAATTTTCATTAAGCAATCGGTCCAGCACAGAAATTATCTCATAGTTAATTTATTTACTAATTCTATTTATAATCTGGCCCATGAAAAGATGGAATTCAAATGAAATTTTCACAGGCAGAACAAAGTCACGGCTCAGAGGGAAAAAAAAATAGATCCGACCCGCCAGTATAGGAATTTTACAAGTAGAACCCTAGATCATTTTATTTTATACATTTTCATTACATTATAGACCTTATAACAGTATCTTTCACAAAACAGTGTTTACTTAGTTCAAAGAAATTTACTAATAGGTCCTTAGCAGAAAGTTTTCTTCAGAAATCAGTACTTAGGTCTTTTGTAAGTGTACCAGTAAGAGATATTTAACAAAACCAAACTGGTACCTAGCTTTTAGCGATCATTTAAGGTCTCATAACCTACGTGAAAGTATAATTGGAGAACAAGCACTAATGGAAACTAAAACAGGAGCATGATGGTCTTGCACGTGCATAGCTTTTCAAGAAACAAGTATTTAACAAATTAATATACTATGCATTCAATTATTATTCAAATCTCTTTAGCTGCGTGTATCATCAAAATCAGATTAATTAGGCTAAGCAAAGAATTTAGGCAAGTAGCCAATTGAATTAAGCAACGCACAACAGTTCCAAACAAAGTTATAAAGTGTGCGCACAAATATCTCAATTTCAGCATAAGAACAAGCAAATAAAAAGGGAGAAAAAGAAGGGAAATAATCAAACTGAAATTGCTTCAAATTAGGTAGAGGGAAGAGGAGTCGAGGAAGGAAAAGGGTCGGCCAATCAACCACCGAGCATCATCATTGCGTTAACCTCGTCTCTGCTGCCTTCTTCACCAGCACCTTAGCCGCCCAGGAGAGGAAAATCGAGAGGTCTATGGTCTCGAGATGGGTACTAGTGAGTGAGGTTTGGGTCTGGTGAGCACGAGCTCGGTACAGGGAAATGGAATATGTTAATGATCAAGCTAACAACAATAATCAGCGCACTAAAGACAACATGGAGCTGCCACAGACTTCTCAGAATATGCTGGATTAAATGGACTGTTTAGAGTTTGTATATTCTGTTATTGTTGTAACTGTCTTTGTAACAGCATGCTGTAACTAACTACAGTACATGTATTAGTCTCTCTATATATACTGCAAATCTCTCTTGTAAAAATCATTGAGAAAGATAATAAAGATTCTTCTTCCTCATCTCTCTTTATCCCTTTCTTCTCCTCTGAGAGAATAACTTTACATGGTATCAGCAGCCAATCATGGCGACTCCACCTTTCACCAGTGAAATTCCTCACATTTCCTCTGATTCAACTCATGAAAATACTACTCTCTCCTCCGATTCAACCCCTCTTCTCACAAATGAGTCAATTGTTACTCTTAACCTTCCAATTTCAGTCAAATTGAACAACTCGAATTTCCTGGCATGGAAGTCGCAGATCTTACCAGTTCTGTATGGCTACAATTTGATGAAGTTTGTTGATTCGACATCACCTCCAGCGACAACTCACACCACCACCGCTGGTCGACTCGAGCTCAACTCTCAGTATGTTCTCTGGCATCGACAAGACAATCTCTTGCTCAGTTGGCTCAGATCGTCTCTTACTGAGTCGATTCTTTCTCAAGTAGTTTCTTGCTCGACTTCTTGTGATCTTTGGAATCATCTTCTTCAAGTCTTCACCTCCTCGTCTCGGTCGAGAGTCACAGATCTAAAGAGGCAGCTTCAATTCTCAACCAAAGGGGCTCAATCTTGTGACGAGTTTGTTCAACACATGCGTCGACTCTCCGACGAACTTGCTTTCATTGGAGCTCCGATACCTGACGATGAGCTTGTCTCTTACACCCTCAATGGACTTGGGTCTGATTTTCTTTCCTTCATCACTTCCATTACTACTCGAAGTAGCCCTGTGACCTTTACTGAGCTTCATGGCCTCCTTCTCACGCACGAGTCATACCTCAAAAGCTTCTCGCAAGCTCAGCAACCGACTGCATTCAGCGCTAATCGGAGCTATAACCCAAGAAATCCACCACGACCGCCATTCTCTCAACCTCGTTCTCCGTCTCCGACAAGTGGTAACTCACCTTCGGCTGGGCTGAATAATTTCAATTCAACTCAGACACGGCCCAATAATCAGAACTCAGCTCAACGCTCTGCTAATGGGCTGACCAAGAACACTTCTGGTCCCAGGCCACAGTGCCAAATTTGCTCTAAAATGGGCCATGTCGCCAGAGTTTGTTATTCCCGCTATGATGCTGATTCTATCTGGGTACCAAGACCCTCTCCTCAGGCATATAATGCACAAACCTCACCAGCTGAATCTTCCTCTTCCAGCCATGAATGGGTGCTTGATTCGGGTGCAACTACTCATGTCACCAATGACATCAACAATCTCTCTTCCTTCTTTGCCTACAAGGGACCCGACAAGCTTCACATTGGCAATGGTATGGGACTTCAAATTGATAACATTGGTTCTACTTCCATCCATTTCCCTTCTTTTTCTATTCAATTGAAAGATGTACTTCATGTTCCAAATATTGCAAAAAATCTCATTAGTGTCTCTAAACTTCTCATTGACAATCCCGACATCTCACTTGAGTTTTCTAAATTGTCTTGTGTTTTCAAGGTCCTCCCCACCAAGACTACCATTCTTCAAGTACCTAGCTCTCATGGTCTATTCTCTTTCCATATGAATCACACATCTCCTCAAGCCTATCTTGGTGTTCGTGCTTCCGCAAACATTTGGCATGCTAGATTGGGTCATCCCTCCTCTTCCACTACTCAAAAAGTCATTCAAGATTTTAGTCTTCCTTGTACTACAAATAAATTGAATTCTTGTAATGGTTGTCATGTAGCAAAATCACATGAACTACCTTATTCTTCTTCTATTTCTTTATCTTCCTCTCCTTTAGAATTGATTCACTCCGATGTATGGGGACCTTGTCCAATTATTTCTTCCAATGGATATAGATATTATCTCATTTTTGTGGATGATTTTTCTCGTTATACTTGGATTTATTTCATGAAAAACAAGAGTGAGGTATCAAGTATCTTTTCCCTTTTCAAAGCTCAAGTTGAGAATTTACTTGGGACCAACATTAAAATTTTGCGTACCGACAATGGCACCGAATTTCTTCCTATCTCTAGACTTCATCCTCAAATAATTCATCAAACCTCTTGCCCATATACTCCCCAACAAAATGGGCTAGCCGAAAGAAAACATAGGCACATAATTGAGCTTTCCTTAGCTACTATGTCGCATGCCTCTCTTCCTCACAAGTTTTGGGATGAAATTTTCTCCTCTATTGTCTTTCTCATCAACTCCCTTCCAGCCACTAATTCAAAAATTCCCTTTACTACCCTTTTTAACAAAAAGCCGGATTATTCTATGATGAAAGTGCTTGGATGCCTTTGCTATCCTCACTTGAGACCTTATAATGCTCATAAAATGGAGTTTAGATCGTCTCCATGTTTATTTCTTGGTTATTCTCTCAACACCAAAGGATACAGGTGTCTTGAGATGTCATCACAGAAAATTATCATCTCTAGAAACATTCAGTTTGTAGAAGATCAGTTTCCAGGTCATGATATCACTGAGGGGTCAACAAATTCTACGCCACAGGCGATCACCCATGAGCTGGCGCTGTCGCTGATTCAAATCCCTGCCCATGCCACTGCCCAACCAGTGACCGCTTCGCCTAACCGTGCGGAAGCTGCTGCTGCCCCTGAAGTTGCCCCATCACCAGCCCCACCTTCCAACGGCTCTCAAAATTCAAATTTGTCTGCCCCCTCCCCTGACCGCCCACCAAACTCATCTTCTCCAACAGAACAGACTTCGTCTCTTCCAATAGTCTGTACACCAGCCACTGCAGTTCTTCCTACAACTTCTAAACACTCTATGGTTACTAGAACAAGGGACCAAACAATCAAAAAGCGCACATACTCCGATCATGTGGCTTTTATTACGGCTCTTGACTCTGAACCGACCTCATTCACACAGGCCAACACAAGTCCCGAATGGCGTGCTGCCATGGCTGCCGAAATCGATGCTTTGGCTCGCAACAATACCTGGACTCTAGTTCCCAAACCTACTGACCAGCGAATCATTGGCTCCAAATGGGTATATAAACTCAAACGTCGATCCGATGGCTCAATTGAGCGCTACAAGGAACGGTTGGTACCTAAAGGGTTTCACCAAGAAGAAGGTGTCGACTTTTTCGACACGTTCAGTCCAGTCGTACGACCCACTACAATCAGAATCCTTCTCTCCATTGCAGTCACTCAGAAGTGGGCCATACGGCAGCTTGATGTCCAAAACGCCTTCCTTCATGGCGATTTAAATGAGAAAGTATACATGCAGCAACCGCCAGGCTTCACCGATCCCACCATGGCAGATCATGTGTGCCTTCTCTTAAAGTCCCTTTATGGCCTCAAACAGGCTCCTAGGGCCTGGTTCAACAAATTAAGTTCTGCTCTTGTTGAACTCGGGTTTCATTCCTCAAGCTATGACCCGTCCCTTTTCATGAAATTTTCAAATGGACGATCTCTCTATATTCTTGTTTACGTAGATGATATCTTGGTAACTGGGAGTGATCAAGAGGCGATATCCTCCTTCATTTCTCTGCTCCAAGATAGGTTTGCAGTCAAGGATTTGGGCCCATTGCATTTTTTTCTTGGTATTGAAGCAAAGTCAACTACTGACGGCTTACATCTTAATCAATCCAAGTACATCAGATCTATTCTTGTTAGAGCAAATATGAGTATTGCTCGTCCCTGCCCTACACCAATTTCCACTTGTATTCCCTTGTCCAAGTCAGATAGTCAACCATTTGAAGATCATCATCTCTACAGAAGCATTGTAGGTGCCCTACAATATGCAACTTTAACTCGACCCGATATCTCTTTTGCGGTTAACAAGGTGTCCCAATACATGCAAACACCTACAGTTAACCACTGGTCAGCAGTTAAAAGAATTCTTCGATATCTCATTGGCACAATTTCTCATGGACTTTGCATCAATGCACAATCCAGCCTTGATATTCATGCGTACAGTGACGCTGATTGGGCGGGCTGTGCAGACAATAGGAGATCCACCACTGGTTGTTGCATTTTTCTTGGCCGAAACATCGTTTCCTGGAGTGCTAAGAAGCAGCCAACTGTCTCAAGATCTAGTACTGAGGCAGAGTACCGGAGTTTAGCAATTACATGCACTGAGTTATTGTGGATTCAATATCTCTTAAAAGAACTTCAAATTTCTATCGTTCAGCCGCCCACATTGTGGTGTGACAACATTGGAGCCACGTTCCTTGCCTCCAATCCAATGTTTCATGCAAGAACAAAACATATTGAGATCGATTACCACTTTGTTAGAGAGAGAATTGCATCAAAAGAGTTATGTGTTCGGTTTTTGTGCTCAGCCGATCAACTAGCTGATATTATGACAAAACCTCTTCCACCTACAAGATTTAATCATCTCAAAACCAAGCTCAAAGTACTCTCTGACACTTTGGCTTGCGGGGGTATGTTAATGATCAAGCTAACAACAATAATCAGCGCACTAAAGACAACATGGAGCTGCCACAGACTTCTCAGAATATGCTGGATTAAATGGACTGTTTAGAGTTTGTACATTCTGTTATTGTTGTAACTGTCTTTGTAACAGCATGCTGTAACTAACTACAGTACATGTATTAGTCTTTCTATATATACTGAAAATCTCTCTTGTAAAAATCATTGAGAAAGATAATAAAGATTCTTCTTCCTCATCTCTCTTTATCCCTTTCTTCTCCTCTGAGAGAATAACTTTACAGAATATGATGGGGTTCCTTGAGCTTGGGAGAGAAAGGTGATGACCCGGTTCGGATGAGGCTTGATTTCGGCGAGAGAGGAGTGTAGCGGCTTGGTTTCTGCGAGAGAGGAGTGTAGCGGCTTGATTTGGCGGAGAGATGATGGGAGAGGAGAGGGTGAAGAGGAAAGGAGAGGGTGTTTCGGCTAGTGGAGAGGAGAGGGTGTTTCGGCGGAGAGAGGGCGCCGGTGGAGGAGTGTTTTTTGAACGGTGAGAGAGAGATCGGGTGAGAAAGGAGGGAGTCTGGGAGTGTTTTTGAACGATATAGTCCCCTCTTCTTTCGGTTTAAAAAAAAATCAGAACTTATTTTTAGAGGCGGATATTAAGCTAAAACCCGCCTCTAAAGATAAGTTCTGATTTTTTTTTTGCCGGTTTTTTTTTTTGGGTTTTATTTATGGGTTAAAAATCGGATATGATCTTTAGAGGTTGTTTTTTAGTAAAAACCGTCTCTAAAAATATTTTTAGAGGCTGGTTTTTGTAAAAATCGCCTCTAAAAATGCGAAAAAAATCCAGAAAAAGTCTTCATTTTTAGAGGCTGTTTTTTAGTAAAAACCGTCTCTAAAAATGCATATTTTTAGAGGCTGGTTTTTGAAAAAACCGCCTCTAAAAATGCGAAAAAAATCCAAAAAAAGTCTTCATTTTTAGAGGCTGTTTTTTTAGTAAAAACCGTCTCTAATAATGTGATTTTTAGAGGATGGTTTTTGTAAAAACCGCCTCTAAAGATAGACCGCCATTTTTGTTTTTTTTACAAAAATGTTTAGAAACGATTTTTGTTAAAAACCGCCTCTAAAAATAATTGACAAAAATTTCCAAAATGCCACTGGTTATTTTTAAAAACGTGTTTATGGAAAACCGCCTCTAAAGAGGGTGACTCTAAAAATAATTTCTGTTGTAGTGTATATTCATAGGATCGAATGAAATTTAGCATTAAACGAAATATAATTGAAGCACATTCAATTAAAAAAATGGTATAGAATTGAAGCACATTCAATTATTGAAATGGTATTTTTTGCACTGCAGGAAATACAAAATCAACAATATTTACTTTTAAAGGTACTTTTGATTACAGCAAGGATGAGCACATGTCTAGTAAATAATTCATAATAATATGTATTCTGTAATGAAATATCATCTAATGGCATTCTCTTGTGTGGGTGTCCCCGGGGGAGGGGGGGGGGACGAAAAACAAGAATTCCAAATTAACTTTGCCATTTATTACAGTATATTTAATGTACTGGAAAAGGCAAAAATATTTTATTATTTGATTACACTCGTTTATCAATTTTGATTAATGTTCATCATCAAATGGTTTTGTGCTAGTCTAAAAGTTTGGCGGTGGAACTCCTCTCTTAATTTATATATCTGTGGTGGTAATACTAGTTGGAACTAGTGAATCGGTCTAGCAGGCATATGTTTATATATTCTTAAATAATATATCACTTTCACTCGATTATTAAACTCGAAAATGAACAAAAAAGGTTGCAGAACATATATATGATTTTTTAAAAGATAAAATAACTTCGATCTAAAACAGGAAAATAGGTAATAATACTATTTCTTGTTATCACTTAAATTTTTGTAAGTTCTTTTTTTTTAATGATTTAATGTTGTTTTTTTGTTCTTAGACAAAAAAAAAAGTAAAAAACTCACTTCTACTATTTCCATCTCCAATTGGGCCTTCTTTTCGTCCCTTACATTCTCGTCACATGCTCTTGTTTCCTCTTCATACCTATTGAAGTATATATGTGAGTCGACTGTATTTTCAAATGAAGTACCAGTTACAGTTAATGTTTGTATATGGTGAGTTGAAACTCACGGAGTCTTCCGTGAGTTGCGATCAAAACTGTTAGATCTGATTCAAAATTATCAATCCAAACCGTCTAATATGATCTCCATATTGAAATCTCCTTGCAGAGCAAATTTTATATTTTTTCAAAATATTTAATTTTTTTTTCAGATTTTTAAAAACTACTGTTTTGAACAATAAATAATTATGATTAGCGATTTTTTAAAATTCCAAAAAAATACTTAAAAATTTCAGAAAAAATATAAAATTTGATCTGCACGGAGATTTCAATATGAAGATCATATTGGACAGTTTGGATCGGTTATTTCGAATCAGATCTAACAGTTTTGATTGCAACTCGCGGAAGGCTCTGTGAGTTGCAACTCACCATAGCAAAAATCTATATATATATAATTATATATATAGAGAGAGAGAGTTTAGCTACGTTGAGTCGCGACTCACGGACCCTTAGGTGAGTCGCGATCAAAACTCCTAGATCTAGTTCAAAATGACCGATCCAAACCGTCCAATATAATCTCCTTATTGAAATCACCATGCAGACCAAATTTTTCATTTTTTTCGAAATTTAGAAGTATTTTTTTTGAAATTTTAGAAAATTGTTAATCTAATTAGTTCTGAACCATTCAAAAACAGCAGTTTTTAAAAATCCGAAAAAAATACTTAAAAATTTTGAAAAAATATAAAATTGGATGTGCATGGAGATTTCAATAGGAAATCATATTTGACGGTTTGGATCGGTCAATTTGAACAAGATCTATGAGTTTTGATTGCGATTCACCGCAGGGTCCGTGAGTCGCGACTCATCGTAGCTAAACTATATATATATAAATTGGAATAGCATTCATTATATTAGACATCGAACAGATAAATGAATCAAAAGGAAAATCGTAAGTGTAAATTGTAAAAAATTAATGCATACAATAAAAATAAAGATAATTTCTATTGTGAACCATGGTACATAGAGGGTTTCATGCACTGTGATCGTTTTGATCGGTGATTTTACAAATTGATAAAATTTCCATTAACTAATCCAATCTATATATTGAAATCTCATAGAAACAAAATTTTATAATTTAAATTTTTTTAATATTTTTATTTGAAATTTTTAAAACTTGTCATTTTTTGCTGCAAATTAGTGGTAGAATATTCCAAAAATAACAAATTTTTAAAAAAATAAAAAAAATAGTAAAAAAAAATTAAAAAAATGTAAAATTTTCTTAGATATGAGATTTCAATATATAGATTGGATTGGTTAATTTAAATTTTTCAATTTGTACAATCATCGATCAAAACGATCACAGTGCACTGAATCATCTATGCATCATGGTTCACAATAAAAATTCTCAAAAAAAAAAAAATCTCGCTTTCTAATTAATGGCATGCTTGTTTTAAGTTTTAACAGTTATCTTGGTGTATTATGTTTACATGCTTAGTTTTTTTTTACCTGTCCAGTATTCGTTTCAGAAATAACAACAATTCTACATTGAAGTTCTTTACAGAAATGGATGTATCAGACATCAGAGAACCATATCCCTGCATTTACAAATCAGTAAATTAGTTACCTAGATAGATGATGCAAATAAAAAATATAAATAAATATGTGTGGATGTCAAGATTGTTTAGTTAAATGTAGCATACATTGTGAAATAGCATTTTTTTTAATAATTTTTGTAACATAATACTCTGTAACTATCTATGTGCCAGGTATTATTGCTCATAAAACTGACTCGATTCACCATAGACAATAATTTAGCAGTGCATTGTTTTGTTTCTGATTTTTTGACTCATTTTTATTTTCATTTTCATCATATCTCTATCTCTCTTCTTAGTTGCTCGAGTCCCCTCCACCTTTCTTTTCTCCTCCTTCTCCGAAAACATTACCTCATCCTCATTCGCTTATTTTTTCGTCAATCTAACCCCACCATACTAAATTTAATTATTTTTATTTTATATATAACTTAATTATAAGAATAAAATAAAAATTAATACAATAAAAATGCATATATTGGGCGAAGAGCCCTCTCGTTAAATGTATAAAATGTGTTAACCTTCTCTTGATCCACAGAGTCGAGTATCTCATTCTTCATCTCGTTGCACACGTAGGCAGACATTGCCATCTACAAAAGGTCAAAAAAAGCTACTAAGTCATTACAGCAATTTAATTTGATCGTAAATGAAGATAAAACTACGAGCCATTTAACACCTAGCATGTCAATATAAGAACCTTATGATCGGCTGCTGTAACCCTTTTATTGCAACAGATAAGATTCCATATCCTTTCCGAACTATAGGCAAAGCTAGACGCATAATGCTTCTGTTCTAGACTTCCGTTTCCAGAAATGTAGCAAAGCAATTGAGCCAGATCTTTAGACTGAAGGAATGGGGACAAAAATCTTCAAATTAGTAATATATTTTACTTTTTTAAAAAACAAAACTCATGTGGAAAATTCTTGCATAATATTTCGTCTTTATTATGTCAGAATATATTTGATAAAATAATAAAAAATGAAAATATCAGAGCTCGATCGAGTTGATAAGAAGGAAACATAATAAAAATATGTAGCCATGATCAAGTTTGACACAATTTATGAATGCACAATAAATGTAATTAAGTTGGTGCCTCATTTTCATTTTCTTGGTCTTCTATTAAACAATGTAAAAAATTGTCAAAGGATTCAATTTAATGCAGTACTAGCAGTACGAGAACAATGGTTTTTACTTGTAATTTGAGTTATTATACCAAAAGTGCGGTAGCAACTTATGAAAAGATAAATATTTCTGTAGTGTAATTCAAACAAATGCCCTAATTGTCGGGTACAATAAATACATTGATTATCGACACACAAATTAAACTAAATATATATCATTGAACATATTTCTACCAATAAGGCATACCTTCTCAGAAAATTCTTGCTGTTGATTTTTGTGTGGAAAGTCTTTTACAACAATCTGCATATATGGATGTACATTGATCAATGCCCGGAAAACAAGTGCATATAATCATAAACAGAGCAATGGTTGGCTCAACATTGACCATTCAAAGTTTAATAAAGCCTTAAGCATTTTTTTCTTTTTCTGTTTTTTATTATATTTTTTTCGTAGAGAAGCACATAGACATTGTAATCAAACTGCTTGGTCTTTGTGTGGACACTGAACAATTGGTAAGCACATGCAATTGTTTGGATGATTTGAGAATAAGAAGAATTCTGCTAGGGAGAAGAGTAAAAAAAAAAAAGATTCTTATTCTTAGGGAGAAATTCTTATTTTAATAAAAAGGTTGGAAAAAGAATTTGAAAAGAAATTCATCTGAATTTTCACTCGTTTCATTTTTCTTCCTGATAAAAGTTATTCTTGTGCAATCGAAACAAATTAAATTATGGAAATGCGTTGTATTATTTGGGAAATTGGATGCAAATTTTGGACTTTTTGAGGTAGATTTACTAAAGTTCCTCTGATATCTCCGTGCCAATTTGTATATATCCCTTATATTTACAGTACTTTACCTCGATGTAGTCACTCATCGTCCTGTTTGTTGTAGCTGGATGCACCTTATGCCAAATCTGTTACAGTTAATGATCATAGGTTAGTACTCCTATAGAGGCCTTCAGCATAAGATTTAGTACTATTTTGCTATCCTGCCATTATGTTATGCCCAAATGAGGAGGTAGTGTTTCCTGAATAAATAAGGTGAAATTCTACCTCGTTCATGCTCCTCTCCAGATCCTTCTTGGTGATATCAGATGAAGTCTAGGTAAAACAATTAAAACAAAATTTTGTTCATTTGTTAAATAAATATATCTAAATAAGTTCACTTTCGTATTGATAATTGATATGTTATAAATGAGAATTTTCGATACCTTACGGTGCCTACCTCATCATACTCGTGGTCACGGACAACAATAATAATTGTTGTTTTGGGTGCTTCGATGTGTACCCTTTCCTATAATTAATTAAAGGAGTTTCAGTAACAATTAGTTTTGGCTCAAGACAGGAATCATCAGACACTTGGAATATAAATTTCTTTTCAGCCAGCTTATCTAAATTAATTATATTTCATAAGTGAAAGAATTTTGAGAACTACTAGCCTTTGATCTAGTGGTAAGAGAAATGCATCTGGAGTAGAAGTCATGGATTTGAAATCCGCTTGTAAGATTATTTAATGGACATTTTAAGTTTCAAAGAAGTGGGAGCTTGATCCCTTCTTATCATAAAAGAGATTTTTTTTTTTTTTTTTTTTTTGGGTTCTGTACGTAGCTCATAAATTTATCATAGTTTTCTTACCAAATAATTAATTGAAATATACTGCTAAACAATCAACATACCTCAAATATTAACTTAATCAGTCCAATGCTTGCACCTTGCAACCGGCCAATGTCATGGTACCACCTGTAACAAATAATTTTTTGTTATATATATATATATATATATATATATTCAGTCATGGCACCCAATGATTAATTGTTATTCTGTTTATAAAATGTATTGGTTCTATTATAATTTTTGTTGAAGGCGAAAGGGAATAAATGTAAATGTGTATTGATATATTGAAAAGTTTGAAATAAACTAACATGTTTAGTAGCAAAACATCAGAAACTGTCAAAGCAAAAAGTGCACTTCTCCTTTCAAACAATGTATCGTCCTACATCCAGAACAAATTTTGTCAAAAGATGCAAGATTATATCCTTTTTTGACTCCTCAGATCACTTATCACCTATAACTGGTGGTGCCAGCAGTTGGCCGATATAGCCAATACTATAGTTGATATAGCTGTTCATGCAACCAGACTTGTTACACATTATAACTCACAGTACATTGTTTTTCATGAGCATACTTGAGGGATCTATTAGAGTATTAGCACAAAACTCTAGTAAATTAATCACTTCAAGAAAACGACTTAATTATTTCCTTGTCTGACTTGGTCGATGACTACATTTCCTATTTAATTTTTCTATATATGTTTCATTTCTAAAATGATCAATTATGTATAATGTATTAGTATTATGGTTGTTCTGTCCAAATGATGTGCTGAAATTTCAACTGTCATGTGACTCATATCCCTTCTGTTCCAGGAACTGAGAGAAGAAGAAAAAGGGCCTTCTTATCATATTTTCCATGTATTTTCTATATAAATTAAAATGAGAGAGTTAATCGAGGATAGTATAGTTGTAATAGTGCTCAAGTTAAATAAAAAGTGCTACCTCCCCTCTTTCCCTTCCATCCAAACCTTCCACATCCATTATAATCATGCACGGATTGATGCATTTAGCGATCCAAATTCCTTTGGTCGTTTGCTTCCTGCACATTGAGAACAAATCCATTCACTATGTCATACGTAAAGGCTGGAATAATGGCATTTAGAAGGACTTTTTAATTAAATGAAAAGTAAACACTTGAAAAGGAGACAAAATGGGAAATCACTACAAATCAAAGGAAGAGCACATATCAAGTAATGATTAACTTACACAATAAACAATAAACTTTAAACAGGAAAAATATCGAATCTGATCCTCAATCAATTCAACTTCAAAAGTAATATGTTGACAATTAATTAATATGGCGATCTATAGATTTATGAATCTGAGTTGTATTTTAACAAAAAGCTTACCTTCCTCCTCCAGCAGAAAGAACTTCGAAGTTGGTTCTGAATAATGTGTTCAGTAAATAACTTTTACCTAGTAAACAATGTGAAAATAAATTAATCTTATGATTCTTCTAACCAGCGCATTATATTTAATGAAATGAAAATTCTTGTTGAATTAATTTTCCCTTGTACATAAAATAATTTTTCCTATAATTAATTAAAAAATGAAACAAAAATTTAATTATCTAGTTGGAAAAAAAAAAAAAAAAGATGCAGAATACAGTTTCACTCAAAAGCCCATATTGTTATATATCTATTGGTGGAAAATTTTAAGATATGAATGCTATTTCTATTGGAATTACAAAAATTCAATGTATAACTCTTTAAGTATTTCAACTTACAACAGAACTGCCGTAATTAAAAACTCACTGCACCTACTGAAGACCCACTAAAGATGAAAGTTACTTATCAAACAAATTCTGATTGTAAGTTTACTAGTTCCACAGATAAATTGAAGTTGTTAAAACTATTTAGTGGACTGATTAACTACATTACCACTGCTTTGTGGACCAATGATGGAGACCACAGTATAATGAGAACTTGCAGTCGGATACTTCTTTAGTTCCTCGACGAATCTCTGAGCTTCCGAGGAAAAGAATATTCCCTCTGTACTGATCATCTGCATCTTACCAGGAAGAGCCGTAAGTGTTTCCATTGCCAAATCTACTTGGATGAGGAGTGAAGATTTTATGTTCAGCTTGACTCTGAAGATCATGAAAGTCCTTTATATATATATAGGACTCTCAATGAGTACATAAGTGGGATGTTTGGTACCCGGAGGATAAGAACAAGAATAAGATCAACCCCTTGTTCTTGTTCTTGTTTCTTGTTCCAACATTTTCATGGAACAAGAACAAAAACCCCTTGTTCTTATTCCCCTATGTGTTTGGTACCCTTTGAACAAGAACAAAGCCTCTTGTTCTTATTTCCATGTTTGCCAAAGATATCAGTTGCGTGAATTGGATAGTTACTTTTTTTTAATTTATGTTTTTTAATTTTGGAAAAGGGCCATTGACCCGTTTCATAAAGAACAAAAATAGAATTTTACAGAAACACTTCTGATCACAGAGTTGTATCACATCTTTTGACCTCTATATATCGTAAAGATCCACAGACCCAATAAGCAAATTTTAAAAGTATATCCAAAATTTTGTCTCCTGTACTATCACCAATCCCAAAATTTTACTCCTGAGTCCTGTCTCAGACTGCTGAAACATCCACTAGTTTTTTATTACAAACAAGAAAAACAATGTCTCCTCTCCTCTTATTAGAAACACTATATAGAGACTAAAAACATTTTCCTAATCTTCTCATGCTATTATTAATTACAGAAAGCCGGCCCCTTTCTTCAAATAGATGTGATCCAGTTGTGTAAGGTCCTCTGTTATCCATTTCCCATGTTAATGTTGTGGCACTCTATTGGTTTCTGCAAGGGAACTTCTTACCAATTAGATGACATGTATCCACTGTTTCGGCCGCTATTCGACCTTGTCTGACATTACCTGACCAGTTTTCCAGCAAATAGCAAACTTCTATGGGTAAGCTTCTAATAGTTTTGGGGTTCTGTTATTAATTAAAAGAAAAAATTAGATCCATACCATTTAAAAATAAAAAAAAATTGAAAAAAAATGTCATTCAAAGTTATGCTTTTGAAAACTGCAACCTCAAATTCAATTAAATTGGAAATTTGTCACTTCTGCTGTCATTTCATAGCATATTTTCGTATTCATCAAAATAACATTCATTTTCAAATTTCTAAATTTTAAAATTTAAAGTATTATATTGTAAGACAATAAATTTAAATTTAAAAAGTTTCGAAATTGTAAAATTTTCACTGCATAAGTGAAAATTTTTAAATTAGGGATGACTATTTTGATCAATCTGAAAAATTAGGTATGAAGATATATATAGATGTATTAGAGGTACAATTCTAACGTAATTGAATTTAGAGTGACATTTTTCAAATTCATAATTTTGAAATTGCTTTTTCAAATTTTACAATTTTTAGGTGAGATGGATATAATTTTCATTAATTAAAATACGAAATTGATGAGGCTCATCACCTCTTTATTCTCAGCATCATTGCCTTCACTAGTTGACTTTCGTTCGCCCTGCCCTGTGACAGCGTCCCTCACGCTGAACCTACCTCCCTCCTTATTCCTTACGACCTTACGTACCCCAACGTCTCTCATGACCAGATCCGCTAATCCATCGGGACCCCTCTCCCGCTATCGCCAACCCAACCCCAATTCCTAACCCTCCATTGTCGAAATGGCAACCTGCCTCTTGCCTCATGCCGACCCCACCAATCCAGTCCCCCTTCCCTAATATTATTGTCTATTATATGAACAATCCCTCAAATTTATTCTAGTATTCATCTTAATTGTCCAGCTAATAAGTAAGGCTCTGATCGGAAACTATTTTTTCCGTAGGAATCGGAAATGGATTTTTCCTTTCACCCAATTCCTGTGATCGGAAACGGTTCATGCATAAGAAATGATTTCATTCGATAGGATTTGGTGAGAGAATTTTTCGTCAGAGAATTCCCATGAAAAATCAAGAAATTTCGTGAGATTTGAGCCACACGAAGCGATGTATTTTTCATCGGACAAAATTGCCCCTGACAAAATCCCTTCTTTAGCGATTTGACCTCCTCTCTCCTCTACTAGAAAGCAATATACCAGATTTTCTAGCCATGGCGATCTAGTAGAGAAAGATCCGACGAACTACTAGAGAGATCTGGCGATCCAGTAATCTGGCGAAGAGGAAGAAGAGGTACTACTCTTCCTTTCCTCTTTCCTTTTTTCTCTCATATTTCCTTCTCTTTCAGCGATTGATCGATTTAATTGGATAGCATGTGTCATATTTTCTTTGCTATACTTGTGCCATAGATTCTATTTCCTGCTTCAGTATTTTGGATCCCAACCAAGTTTAGTTCATTTCTGATGCATGTGGGGCTACTCTCTTCACCATCGCAGAATGGTTTGCCAAAGCAACTATCAGCGAGCTGATCGACAATGCATTCTCCTACTGCAAATTATGAGGTCAGGCATGAAGGACAATGAGACGCTTTGCTCGCTACCGACCTTAGATCGAAACTCTTGTCTATGCAGCAGAGCTAGGCGATATACATGGGCCCATAATTTGCCTCTGGAAGACCGGTTAGGCCAACTCCTGGATGCGCCTGTGGAAGCCGACAATTTGCTCGATGAAATGAACAGACCATCCTAGGAAGAAGGTGAGTGTAAACTGTTTCAAGTGTCTGGGTCAGAAAGATGGTAGGCTCAGAAGATTGAGGCAAGTTGAGCTTTTTGACGACCTTGTCTCTGGCCTTGGCACCTTTGCAGGTACTTTTCATTTTTGTTGTGGTTTCAATTTTATTTTAATTCTGTATTTAGTATTGAATGAAACTTGATTTAATTAGTGGTTATTAGTATTGCATAATTGGCCCATTATTCGAATTGGAACATATGTCATATAAGCATAAATGTTATGGGGGAATTCTAATTTCTTGAAATAAGAGTTGTAAATGCTTGATTAATTCCTGATAAAGAATATTGCATTAGAAGAATATCCTTTAATTGACAAACTGTGTTTGTATCTATCGAAGAAGGATTAATTGGATGAATTGTAATTTGTATCGATTATTAAATTGGGCCAAGTTCCTTCAAATGGGAGTTATAACAATGCAATGGTAAAGGTAAAACTAAGCATGCTAGATGAAACAAATAGAATGTTATCCATCTCTGACAAGCCAGAAGGCCACTATTTGATAGTAGAGCAAAGTTCAGCCAAGGAGCCCCTAAACTCTTTTAACATTTTAATAATGCTAATTTTCTTTATTTGATTAATTAGGCAAATCTAAAGATGCGGCGAATTTGAGATAAGGAGATCGTGATATTTCTTTCAGCCAGGCTGAGCAAATGGTGCAAAGGGTTATATACTTAAGGAAAAGACTCCAACAGTGGAAATATTCGGCAATGACTGTCGATGAAGTAGACCAACTCCAAACTGAAAATGTTATAGTTCTTCTTGGTAACTTTGAAATCTCGCCGCTGCCAATCAAAAATAAAATTGGCAATGGTGCATAGATTGCTGGTCCTTCATGGAATATGCATCAAACTCTTTTTGAGTACTATATGCATGGCAGTCATGTAATAATAATACTATTTTAATGTGGATTGCTTGTTCTCTAATATCTATGGTATGTATCTAGTCTTTTGTTCTCTATGGTATTTCAAGTGTTGTTAAGAAAATATTTGTAGTTTTCTATTGAATGGATTTGAGAGCTTGTTTGGGAAATTTTGATACTTTTTTTAGTTTGTAGTTGTTGATTCTGTAATAATTTCTCAAAGGATTATTTTTGTTAAGAAATGTTTGAAGTAATCATCGTGTCCTCTTTTATTTCTATTATCGTTGGTACTCGGTACACATCAAGCAATTTGTAACTGGAGGAATACACTTATATAACTATATAGGCATTGTGACAGTGTCTTATTCTTGTTGACATATGATAAGCGTGGTTAATTGGCTTTTAAATATTATACATGTTGAATTATATAATGATATGAGCACTTTATATTGCTGCTTCTAAATGGGTGTGGGTTTAGAGAAGCTATAGCGACTTTAAACATTGGTTTATATGATATATACAAATACTGGCATGTAGTTCTAATAGACGATGGTTGTAGTTAAATAGTAATTGTTCTTGCTTTTAAATTTTAAAATTATAAAGGCACCAATGTACTATAGTGAACTCACCAAGTGCATGCATTAATAGTGCTCTGGATGCGTTCTTTGTGTGTACAGTGTTTGGGCTTATAGCATTTATTGTATCTTCTTCTATGGCCAAAATCTCTGACAGTAATGGATGTCAAGACTAGCATCAGAGAATTAAAAACTACCTCCCAAGTCCCAACAAAAGCCCGTGATATGGATTCAGGTAGAGCACGAGAAATGAATCTTGAAGTAGTTTTAGGTATTAAACGATTCCTTTCTGGTACAACATGTGTCCTCTAAAATTCATCGATACCAATCCCTGGCATAACTGTACCAACTAGTGCACCGATTCATATACGTGAGCTCAACTGTTCTAGTAAAGATCGCAAGTTCTAAAGAGACAGATAGGAGGGTATAATAGTCAATTTCAAAGCATGAAATCTTTTCCACTCTAGTTTCCGATCATCAAACTTCAATTCCCGTGAATTCTCTTTTTGTTGCTTCCGATCACAGGATTTCAATAGAAATCATTTCCAATCAATTCTTTTCAATTGAATTGAAATCAATTCTCACCGCACCACCTTTCCGATCAGTACCTAAGTGTCCTAGTATTGTTAATTATATTTGACGGCTTCAGAATAATATGTCAAATTTGTCCAAGTTTTTTTCTTAATTGTTCCAATAATATCGTTAATTGTCCTATTCATCTTATATACTTCATTTTGCTTGACATTATTAGTTGTCCTAGTAATTAATGCCATTATAAAGTCCGCTAATTGTTAGAGAAATAAGTAAATAACAAATTAATAAATAGTATGACAAATATATAATTATATACGTGGACAAATAGTAAGTTTTATTATATTTTTAATTCAATTAATTATCTTATTTGTCTAGAATTTTTCATTGTTTATATAATTAATTGTGTTATTTGTATCACTAGTAGTAGTTTAATTGTCTTGCTAGTTTCGTACACTGGGGTGCGGGGGAGGGGGAGGCAGCACCCAGGGGGATCAGGGGTTGGGGAGGGAGGCGGTCGGCCACAGGAGGAGGGGGTCAGCGCGAGAGGAAAGTGGGATGGGGTGGGGTGAGGTATGAGACAGTCGGATGAGGAAAATCACGTAAATAGAAAGTGATTAGCGCTGATCTGGACTAACTAAAAAAAATGATTATGCTGATGCTTATCAACTCCGGTCCATAGAATAGGCTGAATGACGATATGCTCACAATTAGTTCCTTCCAAAATTATATATCTTTAAATTGATAACTGATGAAGAGATGGACGATGGATTCCGTGCGGCATAGCAGATAGCATCACCTTTCCAACAAATACAAATTGGCTTTTATTGTTTTGCCCACGTCACAAGAAGACTTCTTCCTTTTCTTATGTAAAATTGTCCATTTTACACCAGTGGCAGAGGGAATAGGGGTCCAGAGCTGGACAATTGTCCCCGTGGTTTGCGATTTATACAAAATTATGGCTAATTAATGGAGTTTCGTTCGAAATTTGACATATTAATATAAATTTAAAATGTTATTATTTAATAATGGTTGATTATGAATATGTTGTTATGCTTGCAATACAAAATAGAAATAGAGGCATGATGAAAATGAAAATAAAAAGGAGTCAAAAAAATGAAAAATACAACAATGCGTTGTCAAATTATTGAATGTCGGTGAAACAGATCAGTTTTATGAGCAATAATTTCCGACACACAAATAATTATAGAATATCATGTTACAAAAATTGAAAATTCTGTAATTTCACAATACTTGAAGTGTCAAACTATATTTAACTAAATGATCCCGACATCTACACATCTTTATTTATATTTTCATGACTATTGAAAAAGTGGTATTGATTCCCGACATCCACACGTATATCTATTTGGCGCTCGCGTCATCTATGGCGATTCATCTCAACCACAAATATATTTTTCAAGCTTTCTTCTCAAATCCATCAAATCATTCATGAGCCAATCTGAGCTAACTCAAATCTAAGACTATTCAAACTCTAATGCTTAACACTTAAATTGTCCCCCATCAATCAATCTTGGCTCCGCTACTAATTTACACTACAGTCAGCATTTTATTTTAACCTCTATCTTTGGCGCGTTTGAATAAACAAACATATAAGATTCATCCAGATTGACTTATTTAAATTAAAAAATGTTCTAAAAAGTTTCAGATTAAAAGTTTAATACTGTATATAAACTTTGAAACAATATAAAATAATACTCTACGTATAAATTTATTCATAACTATTTAGAAATAAAAATTTTGATATTATTTCACTAATCGAATATTAGATTCCAGTGCAATTAGTTAGTGATTCTGTTGTTTCTTTTAGAGATCAAAAGTTCAATTCTCACAACTGGATGCAATGGATGAAAATATCCATTAGTAAACGACAATGATGCAATATGTTTCCGTACACACTTCACAAAAAAAGATGTAAATTTTTATCTAATTGTCGGATCGGGTTGAAATTTTGACAGGAGATCCATGACCTAGAGCCCGAGATAAAACGAAGCTATGTTGGTTTTTCCAAATCGTCAACTAAGATTTGCGATCCGAGTCTTCCTAAACTTTTAGGCCTTTCTTTATAATTTTAGCAATTTTTAGGGTTCTTTTAGCAATTTTTACGTATTTTGTCTTTTTAGCCGTCATGTCTTTTGACAGTTAGTTATGTTTGAGAATAAAATTTTATCAAAGAATTAAGAATCTGTATGATCTCAAAATCCTAAATCTCTCTTAGTGGTAATTTTTCCATTATCTTTTTCTATTGTTCGTGTATCATATTATTTTCTCTAAATAAATTGATTAATCTTAAAATTTTTGAAATAGCTAATTGTAATCTTATTCTCAATGGTAAACATCTAAATATAATGATAGTAAAAAAATCTCTTTGGTGTCCACCTACACAATGTGTTCTGCATGTCTGCCATCCATCTTCCCCACCACTATCCAAGTTGCAACGGCGCCCTGATTCTTTCTCTTCATCTCGCTGATCTCTTATTCTTCAAACTCATCACACTTTTTTTTAGGGCCAACAAAATATTGATAATTTTTATATAAAGAAAATAAAATTACAAAACAATCACAATAAAACTTAAAACACACATAAACGATAAACTCCTAGCAAATTTTTACAGACTTTTCTTAACTAAGCCTGAGACTCTTATCAATACCAACCGACATTAATAAAAAGAGGAAAATTCAATACACTACTTGCACCAATACCAATTGGAACAAACAAAAGAAAAGCCCACTTGTACCAATATCAATCGAAACTTGTACCGGTATCCAAACTTATCCCTAACCTAACCAGTAGCTATGAGGCCATCATCACGACCATGCAAACTAAAACTTCATACCAACATCGTCATGGCTACCACTTACCTTCACCTCGTATGCCTTTGCAACCAGGGGCGGATTTAAGGGGGGGCGAGTGTAGGCGAGACATGCACCCAATATTTCAGATTTCAATTTACCGCCATTAGTTCTTTAAGTTCAGCATACCCTTAAAAAAAAAAAAAAGTAAAAGCTCATTAAGCTTGGCCCAATTGGCAGTCTTGCACCCTTATCTGTGTCGATCTCCTCAGTCGTCACGAGCCACGAGGTGAATAGGTGAGTACATTTCATGAGGTTTTTACATTTTGGTGTTAGTCGGCTAAAGAAAAACAATTAAAAATTGAATGAAGCACTCGGCAACAAAATGAAAATGCCCAACATTTGTTGTGGTGGCCTGGTGGGATAAGATTCGCACAAATTTTTCACCTTTTTGATGTCTGAGAATTCAATAATATATCCATGTTTCTTGCAAAGTTGCAATGTACCGAATTTCTGCTCTGTTTTTCTCTCTAATAAATTAAAGTGCTTTGAGGATTTTGGTGCATATAATTTAGCCTGTAAATTGGAAAAACGTGGCAATGAATAAACCAAATTTTATTCAGTTCTTTTGGTCACTTATGTGCTGATTTGATGTATTTAGTAATTAGTACTTTTTATGAGGTGGAAGGCATTTTACCTGATAATTTTAGCCTTATCTTTATTTTGAAATGCTTATTGAAAATCATATATAGGTAGCCATTGACCATTGTACCAGTTTGTATGCAATTGCTTTGTATTTTTAACTCAACGATTGTTTATTAAAATTAAAAATGTGTTGTAGATGCTTTGCTTGTACAATTTGTAAATAGGAGGAAATAATAGCATTTAGGATTATTTATGATCTAATTTTAATTTTATTTTTAACTCAGCATTTAGTGTATATTTATGCAATGAATCAGTTGAAGGTTTGTATTATATAATTTGTTATGCTTCCACTGTTATATTTTTTATTTACATTTTCGTTCCATTATTTGATATTATACTAATTGGCGTTACATATTTGATATTTACATGTTTTTCTTAGTCTCAAAATGAAAAAGAGGAAGCTTGATTGCATTGGATGCTTAAGAAAGTAGAATGAACAGACTCATTAGAATCAACTAAGGTTAATATTTCAAATTTTGACCTCCTGCCTACTCCAATTCTCAATCCTGACTCCGCCCCTGTTTGCAACGAGACCGGCGTTCAATGCCATACGACCACCCTCTTAGGAGGCGCTAACTAAATTTTCCTCTCAGTCTGCTCTGCAAGGAGAGACACCATATACAACAAGAAAGAGGGAAAAAATAGAAATAGGAACAGGAGAAGAAAAACGAAGCAGAGAAAAATTGTAACATAATTTTTTAGCAATAAATCATTAGCATAAACACATAATTAATTAATGATACACTATATCGATTAAAAACATAGGTAATATTTCAATATTATATATATTAGTATCACGTACATACCCGAAATAATAAATATAATTGTTAAAACATAGTCAATAGTCAATGTTAAGACTTATTAAATAGATCAAATATATGCAGTATTCATAATATAACTTACAAACACCTCCAAATTTGTAGGTATAAACATCTACATTGTGTGTATAAGCACGTATAATGACGGCAGCCTGCCTACGCGCATAGGGCCTATATATATATGTATATGATTTGAAAATCTGTCCATTCTATGAATCCTTGATTTGGTCGGATTTCGAATGTGCAATTAATTTTAATTTTTCATTTTCAACTTATCAAAGTTCAATTATAATATTTTTTAAACATAGAGAATCCGGTCAGCAAAGAAACGTATTAATTCACTCTTCCCGCTAGCTGACTTTTCTCTTGTAATATTTTATTTTAATCTCAAGCCCGTAAATAACTCAACGCTAGCTAGCAGAAATATTATGTGTTAGGCCTAAGGGCGTCGATATTTTAATAATAATAATAATAATAATAATAATAAAATAAAAAGATATATTATGTGTTGCCTTCTCAATATTACGTCAAAGAAACTTAATTACATGGAAAAAATTAATTACGTCAAAGAAAGCTCCACAATTATTGAAGTACCGAAGAGTTGACAGCTTAATTCTGTCAACAATTTCCATTATAAAAAAAATGAGAATTGCTTAAAACAATCAGAGTCTTAAGCAATCAAGCAATCAGAGACGCGCTACTTACTTTCATCCTCACCCTCACGCTCACGCGACTCTCACCCTCACCCTCATCCTCACGCGACATAGCTTCACTCTTCTTTTCTTTCCTTCACGCAGATCTGATTCTCTCCTTCCTCTTCTCCTCCTTTTCTTTCGTGCAAGACTAGTTCTCTCCTTCTTCTCGTCTCTCTCATCCGAATGGTTCTCTCTTTCCTCTACTCATTTCTTCCCCTTCTCTCTCACGTTCATATTCCAGCCCTGTCATCCCACATCTCTGCCCTTTTCTCCTTTCCTCTGAACCTTTATTCTCTCTTTCCTCTTCATCTTCCTTCTCCTCATATCTCATCCATAAACAAGAGAGTTAACTCCGACTATCATGATTGTCAAACCGATCAGGTACTTATTTTGTGAGTAGAGAGAGTAAGACTATCAGATCTGAAATAGGAAGAAAGAAGATATGGTTCTGACACGTCTTGGGAGTAACTAAATTACTATAAGAGAGTAAAATTGTGAGTAGAAGGGAGTAACAACAGTGCATTTAAGGATGCAAACAATAAGGGAGTAACTAATATTAATTTAGGGAGTAAATAAGAAGAATAAGGAAGTAACTAATAATCTTAAATTGAGTTTTGATTAAATAGAGTAACTAATAATTATAAGGAGTAAATAATCAATTTTATTTTTAAGGGAGTAACTAAATAACTATGGGTGTGTTTGGATGGGGTGGGAATAAGGAATAAGCCCCTTATTCCTTATTCCGGTGCGAAACCAAACACCATGGGAATAAGGAATAGAGACCTATTCCCGGCCCAATTCTAATTCTAACAAAATGTTGGAATTGGAATTAGGAATAAGGATTGGCACGAGATTCTAAATCCGGCCCCCTATTCCTTATTCCTATTCTTATCCGGCCTATTCCCAAACACACCCTATAAGAGTAAATAATGAGTATAAGAGAGTCACTAAATATTCAAAAGGGAGTAACTAATAAGATGAAGAAAGTATCTAATAATTAAATCATATTCAGATTTGATTATGCTATTATTTTGGAGTAACTAAATAACTATAAGAGAGTAAATAAATAGTGTAAGAGAGTAAATAAGTATAAGAGATGGGAGTATGTAATAAGTATAACTATTTAGTTCATTTAAGTGGAGTAACTAATATAAAAAAGGGAGTAACTTATGTTTTCTAAGGGAGTAAATTAATATACATAAGGGAGTATGTAATAGATTTAACTATTTAGTTCATTTAAGGGAGTAACTAATATAGGAAAAAGGAGTAAATTCTGTACATAAAGGTAGTACATTAATATACATAATGGGAGTATGTAATAGATTTAACTATTTAGTTTATTTAAGGGGAGTAACTTATGTCTGCTTAAGGGTGTAAATTAATATACATAAGGGAATATGTTATAGATTTAACTATTTAGTTCATTTATAGAGAGTAACTAATATAGAAAAGGGAGTAACTTATATTGTTGAAGGGAGTAAATTAATATACATAAGGGAGTATGTTATAGATTTAACTATTTAGTTCATTTAAGGGGAGTAACTAATATAGAAAAAGGAAGTAACTTATGTCTGTTTAAGCGAGTAAATTAATATCATAAGGGAGTATATTAAAAAAATTTGACAAATACACCAAGAACAGAGAAGAGAGATGCGGAAGGAGGTGACATAGGAGAGAAAATGGGCGAAAGAAGGAACGAAGGGAGGGGTGACGCGGGGTGAGGATTGATGCGGGATGAGAGGTGCGCGGACAGAAGGTCACGCGTGAGAGGGGGTGACACGGGGTGAGAGTGACGCGGGGTGAGGCTGCGTAGACAGAAGAGCGAACACGTGAGAGGGGTTTGACGCGTTTTCTGTTTTCGGAAAGTAGAAATTAGCGAAATTTGTCAAAAATAGATCTGATTGCTTGATTACCTTAGAGTTTGATTGCACTTATCAGCAGTGCTCCATGATTTGGAAGGAATTAAGAGATTACATCGACACCGTGCGGATAATTTTGTTTTCCCGTATCTAACCATTGGATTAAAAGTAATTTTCATATTCTCAGATCTATTTGATGCTGCTCGCATATATATCTTATTAATGAGAATTTTTTAAATGAAAACGCAAGCAATTAATGCGTATATATATATATCCCTAAAGCTAAAAGTAGAACAATAATATGCCAATCTCAAAATTTAAGAAATTTCCAAATATCCTAATTACATTAAACCATTATATGTCAAAATCTAATGAGAAGCCGAATTTTATATCTTTTTTAAAAATGTTTACTATTTTTTCTTATTTTTTCAAGTTTCCCATATTTGAAAATATTTTACTATTAGTTTGTATCCAGAAATCATAGTTTTTAGAAAAAAATAAAAAATAGTAAAAAATTGATGAAATATAAATTTTTGTTTTCATATGATATTTCAATATATAGATTGAAGTGATTAAATTATATTAATTATTTATTTTTATTTTAGATTAGCTGACACATAAATTCATGATGCACAAAATGGTCTTGCAATGCGAATACTTGTGCTTCTCTCTTTTTATTTAATATTAGACATGGCAGGACTCTATGTAAAATATAAAAATTCTATCATAAAAAACTTGTTAAAATTTATAGACAAAAATTTGTAAGTTCAAAATTAGTAAATTTTTTTCCATAAAAAGTCGCTATATAAACTTGACATAAATTTTATGCTCAAAAAAATCTAGCTAATATTAATGATTGGCACGACTATTTTTAATTTATTTTAAACAAATTATAAAAAATAAAAAAATTACAAAAAAAAGAAAGAAGAAACTATTTGTGGCGGCCACGTAATTTAATTTATATCTTAGATGTCATGTGTTTTGACGACCTAGTGTATATTTTAACTCTTAAACCAATATAATTACTTGGTGTATAAACTCTTAAGCAGTAATTCTTTCATAATTGTCAGCATAAATTAACATGTGGCAAATTCGTGTCCAAGATTTGTCGAATATGAGATGTAACTTTTAGCAATTATCTTTTTAAACATTTTAATTTCTGTTTGATAGTAACCACGGCATGTTAGTCTGACTCAAAATAAATTAAAAATCACATTTTTTTTTTTTTTTTGTTTAGTTCGACAGTTGAAACTAAAATAAAAAAATATGTGAAATTCAGTAATGATGCATTTTGTTGGTAATCCAAAAATATTGGGCTCCATCTTCGTACGACAGAGCCCATAATATACGTAGATATAGCTTCCGTAGAAAATGAATGCTGATGCAATGAGCACTCCATGGAGATTGAAGAAATAGATGATTAGTTTTTTCATATCTAATTTGCCTTTTTGTTAGCCGAATTAATACGTAATCGACATCAAGTCGTCAATTATCCAAATCTTTATTCTTCGTTAAGCATTTCAATCGACAGCATGTTCCTAACAATAAAACATATGCAACAAGTATACAAAATATTTAAATTTCAAAATGAAATAAAATGAATTCCCACTATGAAAAAAAAAAAGATTTAATGTGCAAAGCTTTTGTCATCTCGTACTTTTTAAATTGAACTTTTAGTTAGACACGCAACCCCTCTGGAGTTAATATAGTCAATACTGCAATGGACGCCGCTCTGTTAAAGACAAAGGTTTCATTTTACCTAAACCAAAACAATCAAAAGTTAATAATAATTTTTTACTCCGTTTTAGAATTATTATTACTTATCTATTTATTATTAGACAATTTTACAGGTATTTGGAGTCCAACTATTTTGTCTTTCTCATCTATTTAATTTAAACTTTATTAAAAACCCCTCAGCCTCATCCCGAAAGAAAAGGAAAGCACTGCTGGTTGTGTTTGTCGAATAACGCCAAAATTGAACCTTTCAACAATAAAAAATTATATGATTGTTTTTTTTTTTTTTTTTTTTTTTTTTTTGAAGAGGACATTATATTATATGATTGTTAGGTGAAACCTCTGCGTGAGTGTCTCCAATTCTCAAACTCATCTTTCCAAATAAAAAATTATTATTTCCCTTAATAAGTTTTATATGTTATATTAAGCATAAAAACTTTCATATTTAACCTCTTATAATCTCAAAATTCTATAATGCATAATCTCAGTCATAAATTTCATTGCTACCATCGTAACAAATAAAAAAAAAAAAGAAATAACAACTGTCATCACCTGTCATTGTTTGAACAAAGTGAACACATAAAATACACAAGACGAACATATAGATGATCAAAATGAATACATACAAAAAAAAATAAATTTTGCCATTCATTGTTTGGATTTTTATATGCATAGTCAATTTTTTTTATTGAACTTATTTATTTGTATGTATTCACTCATCCTTTCTGAGGCAGCTATTGAATTCGGTCGTTCTCTCTTTCATGTTGTCGGGCGTTCTTGGTCTTCTGTACACTCGAAAATAAGTTGGTTTTCACTCAAATAAGGAATAAGAGGCTTATTCCCTATTCTAGTCCCATCCAAATACACCACTGATCATTTATATGTTCACCCTGTCTATTATGTGTTTATTTTGTTCAAGCGATGAATAGCGATGGCAAAACTGCTGTAACATCCCTGAATTTTAGGACTTGTTTGCAATACTTCAAATTCTAAGGTCTTATTTGAAAAATATTTATTTTTATCCATTTGAAAATATCTATTTGATCTTATCCATTTGATATTATATAATATTCATTTGATCTTATCCATTTGATTTCTTAGTTGTTAAGTAATCCATATTTTCATAAATAGTAATCTATATTTTAAAAAACAGTAGCTAAGTAATTTATTTTTACTTACTTAGCTATTAAATAACTTAATATTTACCTTCTTAGCCACTAAGAAACCTCCACTATAAATAAAACCTAGCCTCATTCCATTTCATTTCGGATTTCTCTCTCCCACTATTTCTCTCTTAACCTAATTTTGAATACCGTCTTGGCTTTGGATAGTCGGCCATTTGGAATTCGAGTTCTACGTCGCAGTGATGTCGGGAAGTTGTATAGATTTGCTTGTTCTTGTGGATCGCTCAGTCAGGTAACCGGACTTCTCTATATTTAGTTTCGTATTGCTTGATTTGATTATCGCTTGACTTTGCTTGCATGTGTATGATCGTTTGTGGTATGTTTTGCTGGATATCGGGTTTAGAAACTGGATTACTGAATTTGTATGTGTATGTGGGTTTGCACCCTGATCCCTAAGAAAGGGGAGGGGTTTGGTTCTGATCCCCGAGACAGGGGAGGAACCTTGTTTGTGATGGATTTGGGTTCTGATCCCCGAGATGGGAAGGAACCTTATTTGTGACTGATTTGACTGATCTAGACCCGCTTATCTTCGTAAAATATATTTTTGTTATGTGGATTAATCCGATCTTGATTGATTTTGCTATCTTAACTAATATAGAGAAGCTGCGTCGTTAAATAACCGGTTACTGAGCTTTGTAGCTGACATCCATTTGTTTCCTTGTGCTTACAACGTAGGTTGACGGGCCGACGGGCCGACAGATGGATGCGGATGATACCACCCCACCCTCACGTACCCGCGACCCGTCGGTGCGGGGCGTGACAACTGCATATGGCAGTTATGGTTACATAACGTGGAAAATGTCACAAAACAAAGTTGTTGAGTTTACCATTTTGTTTTTGGCTTCATATAAAAATTTATTTGGGTTAACCGTTTCATTTCAAAATACGATCAAAACGATCAATTAATTGACAATTAATTTTTATACATGTTTTTCTATTTCGAAATGAGCAAAACGTGTAATTGTGTTCAATTTGCTGCTTTGACAATTAATTTTTTATATATATATTTCTATTTTACATGTATAACTGACCGGTCCAATATTGCAATATTCTCGGTTCATCAAAATTTGTTCATAAATATTTAAAATATAGTAAAAATGCATAAAAATGACATAAAATGGTTAAACGAAACGAAAGAGGCCAGTTTCGTTTGCCGTTTCATTTTACAAACGAAAAATATAAATTTGTTAACTGTTTCGAAGGGACGAAACAAAAAGATCAAACGGTTGAAACGAGTTACGTTTGCAACCCTAATGGCAGTAATCAATTTTCAAAGAGTAATACATACACTTTCGGGTTTCAGCCCACAAATAAAATTGGAACAATTCTCTTCAGTTTCACTAGCGATACATTATAGGAATGTTTGTTTAAGGAATAGAGAGGAAGAAGTTACTTATTCTCATTTTATGTAGCCAAACACTAGTGGAATAACAATACATGAGGGAAAAAACTTATACCATCTATTTAGGTGGTATAAGTTATGTAACTAGATTCCATGATATTAAAAAAAAAAAAATTAGCAATCTTTCTATTACTACCCTTTTATGATATGATTTTTTGCAAAGATGGCAAAAACATTTTGGTCTTTAAAAATATATTATGTTATTTTTCTTTATTCCATAACTAAACATACGTTGAATAATTTGACATAAGTATTTATATTTCCTTAAATTATACCATCACTTATTCCACGACCAAACGCCTTTAGTAAAATTTTATATTCAAAATATTTTTTTTTTGTCAATTAGCTATCGATTTCGTATCCACGTACGTGTCCACCACCACGTTTAAGAACGGCTCAAGAATCAAGGCAGACGGTAATAGTAGTCCGGTTAAAGGGAACATGTATCGGGCCTTTAATATAACAGAACAGAGGTAGTTTAGTTAGATCTCTGGGCTAAGTTTTGAAATGGGCTATTAATCTTGCTGATATTTTACCCAATGTGCAAAGAAAGGAAGGCTCTCCCAAGACTTGCTGTAGGCCTGTCAAATCCTGAGACCCATCAAAGAATGGTAATTACTATCTACCATCCACCGAATTACCATCCAGCACCATCCAATTTTCTGCGTGCTGACGTCAGCAAAAAAATTTTGACCAATTTTCGAAAATTTTTTGTGCTGACGTCATCAATTATGCTGACTTAAGGGTTCTGTTAAATGTTTTAAGGGTTCAGTTAAATGTTTTAAGGGTTGAATTAAAGTATATAAGTGTTCAGTTAGATGCACCAATAATTTTTTGACCAATTTTCGAAAAAAATGTTGTGCTGACGTCATCAAATATGCTGATTTAAGGGTTCTGTTAAATGTTTTAAGGGTTGAATTAAAGTGTGTAAGTGTTCAGTTAGATGCAATAATAATTTATTTCACTTTGTATGTTGAATATGATCATTTATTTCTTACTTACGAAATTTGTATATATGTTCAGTTTATTGTTGTAAATGTTCATATTGTTATTGTAAATGTTTGCTATGTTTGTTGTATCTGTTCATTATGTTTTTTTATTTAACTAGTTTAATTGTACACAAAAACTACGAAATCAAATTTCTGCTGCAACTAACTGAACACATAGACACTTTAAGTTCATCCCTTAACGTATTTAACTGAACACAAAACACTAAAATTCTAAATTATTGCTGCAGCTAACTGAACACATACATACTTTTAAATAATCCCTTAACGTATTTAACTGAACGCAAAACACTAAAATTTCAAATTATTGGTGCATCTAACTGAACACTTATACACTTTAATTCAACCCTTAAAACATCTAACTGAACCCTTAAGACATTTAACAAAACCCTTAAATCAGTATATTTGATGACGTCAGCAAAAAAAAATTTCGGAAATTGGTCAAAAATTTTTGCTGACGTCAGCACGCGTCTTGCTGACGTCAGCATGCGGAAAAAAAGTTTTTTTGGCCTGTTGGATGGCGTTGGTTCAATTGGATGGTATTGGATGGTTTTTTGTTGGATGGTGTATATAATTTCTGTTCAAATATTAATGATTGATCAAATTTCTGAAATCTATTGCGGACGTACTATATTAACAGTAAATATTGTCTTATTTCCAGCACCGATTTCAATTTTTGAAGTATTGAATTTATTTTTTCATAATTTTATAAGTCAAAAAATGGAGTGATGCATTACTAAAAAAAAGTTTATGCGGCATTTTATAAAAAAATATGAGAAATGCTAGAGTCCAATATATTGGACGGATTGAGTCCGTCTAATACGATCATTTTCATATTTTTAAAATTTCAAACGATCGATCCAAACCGTTCAATATGTTCTCCATATTGAAAATTTATAAGAAACCAAGTTTTACATTTTTTCGAATTTTTTTACTATTTTTTTGGTATTTTAGAAAATCATTGTTATTGGACGATTCAGAACTTTTATATCATGAATTTCTAAAATACTAAAAAAATAGTAAAACATTTCTAAAAAAATGTAAAAATTGGTTTCTTATAAGTTTTCAATATAAAGAACATATTGAACGGTTCGGATCGGTCGTTTGAAATTTAAAAATATAAAAATGATAGTATTAGACGGACCCATCCATCCAATATATTGGACACTAGCATTTCTCAAAAAATATTGTTATGAAACATAGAGTAATGCAATACAAATTTTAGGTGATACCAAAAAAAATGGAATAGTCCATCAATGAAATGCTCCAACCTTCATTTTCTTGCATCTTAGGATTTTTTTTTTTTTCATTTGAAGAGCATAATGATTTTTGTATTCTTTTCATAAATAGTTATAATGCACTGTTAGTCCCTGTGTGATTGTTTAAATAATTAGAAAATGTTTTATGCAATTCCCTAATTAATACTTCATTAAAAAAATATTTGACAGTAGCTTAATAATGTAAGCATATAATATATCAAATTTTAGTTTAACAAATTATTTTCCCAACTAGGCCTGAACATTTGGTGCAATTACTTTCAAAATTAGAATCCTCAATAATTTAACAAAAATCGCAATAACTTTTAAAACTATAATTTCCCATATAAACATAGATGACTAAAAATCATAAAAATGTCCCTCAGGCACGTGCACGGCACGGGTTTGCAGGCCGTCATCTCTAAAAAACTGACGTGGCTGGCAGGCACCTTCCATGTCCTCGTGGCACGGATTTAATACCTATGATAATCGCTAGTCAATATTTCGTCCCACAAATTATCTAGGATGCGTTTGGATCGATTGGTTTATTAAGGGTACATTTGGATCGATTGAGAATATGCTTAAAATTAGTTATTCAGAATATAAATATAATCATTATATATTTGAGAATTTTTTTAAAAAAAAAACTAAGAGCGTCGCTTTTAACTAGTCTCCAATTAAGAACAGATTACAAATTTATTTCGATCCTCTTTTAATCCAGATTATAAATTTATTTGGATCACTTTTTAATAAAAAAAAAAAGCACTAGAAATAAAAAAATTGTTTTGAATTTGGAACCACTTAAAAACAACGCTCTCAATCAAAGAAAATTTATTCTCAATCATTTAGAAATAATATTTTTAAATCTAAATAACTAATTCTAATTTTATTGTTAAATAATCCAAATGTAACTCTGGAGATCAATTTTACTAGTTTTAAACATAGTATAAATTTCAATTATTGTATATTTTGTACTTAATTTAGTCCTTTCTAAAACTTAATTAATCACTTTCATACCCCTTAAGTTTATGGTCGAAGACATCACATCTACAAATAATATAATTTATTTATATAGTCGCGCATATAACATTGAATTTCCATTGATCAGATTGGTTCTTCCAAATTGTGACAGACAGATTGCAACTTTTATTCCCATGCAAACCAATAACAAGCAAATATTGAGAACATGCAAATTAAAGTATCAAACATATGAAACAAAATCAGTTCTCCTTTAGGCCTGTTCCTCTAAAAGGAACAGAGCCTCGGCATTGGCATCACTGCAATACAGGCAGGGGTGCTGCTCAAACCCCGCGGCACTTAGCAGCTGTCTTGCCTTTTTCACAAGCTCCTTGTTGCTTATAACTCCCGGATGCTGCGCCAGTACCTTCTGCAATGAATGGCTGAAGGCACCACACGGCTTCCCATCACCATCCTCGGGGCCGACATCGGCTGATGTCTCATTTGTCTGGCATCCACTGAGCAAGATGCCATTGTCGGACGTCAGCTTCTGCTGTTGTATATAGATAGAATGCCTAAATTAGTCTATTGTCTTGCTGCCAAGAATATTATGTCATGAATGTTCATGTTCAGGGCTTAATTACACAATCGAACCCAATTGTTGACTCAATCTGTACCCCCCCCCCCCCCCCCCCCCCCCCCCCCCCAACCAAAACAAAAGGGAGAGCGTTTCCTTGAAAAGGGCAATTATGGATAAGATGTGTGAAAACAAAGAATAGAAACTTAGAAAGATATAATTTTCAAAATATATTAAACCTTTTTTTCCTTTTTATTAATCTGGTGTACAAACTCCAAAGAAATTTAGTAGACAGTACTATCTTTGTGAATGTTGGTTTAAATGTCAGTATTCTTGATTTGAACAAATAATAGTAGTAGTAGTAATAGTACTAATAATAATAATAATAATAATAATAATAATAATTTACATACAGAATGGTGAGTCTCCTTCAAGAACTTGTCACTTGCATCGCCTCCGAAGAGGTGTGTAATATGATCACCGACGTGCTGCGATTCAATGCCAGAAAGGCCACCAAGATGCTGCAAAAGGGACTCATGAGGGATGAAGCGAGCATTGGTTTTTGAATCCTTAGCACCTGTCGAACTTATTACGGTAGATGGGCCGATCTGCTCCTTCTCGTTATCGATGAGACCGCCACTGTGGCATGAATCAGAAATTATGGTCAGGCTTGTTCCGGATGGAAGTTTATCCACCATCTGCCTGAAGTCCACATCTGCACAAACAAAATAACAATAAAAAAATAAGAAAAAATATAAAAGGAAAACAGGAGTCTATGCATACAAGGTGTAATTAATTATGTGTTATCTTTGTTCGGAACACATTGCCAATTAAATCAACAGAACAAAAAGTCACACAGTAATGGCCGGAGCACGGAGGCACCCATAATTCATATATGAAATTATAGAGGGTAGGTAGTTATGTATTGACGTAACCATGCTAAACCTGAATTTATGCAAATAAAAGAAACTGAGATGTCAACAAATCACCACAGACCGGATCATGTGATAACCATGTTCTTCCAAACACATGAAATTAATTAGTATCCTAGTATTTACCTGTAATGAGATTGAAATCACAAGGGACGATAGCCTCGTCTTTTCTGTGGCCATGGTGTGCCTTGGTGGCTGGGATAAGTGTCCCATGGCCACTATAATGAAAAAAGAGCACATCACCAGAATTAGCTTTTCCAATCATTTCGCTTAGTACGCGCTTAATAGTTACACCAGTTGGCATCGGGTCTGAACCAGGTTCGTCGGTCAGAACCGTGATATTGCTTCTGTCAAACCCAAATCGGGACACAAGAGTTTCAGTCATGTCCCGCACATCATTGATGCATCCGTGAAGTTCGTATTGGCTGCCAAAATAGTTGCAACCAACAAGAGTAGCCAATCTCTTTGCGCCGCTAACTCTTGCCGCAACTGCCATCTCTTTATTCTCCGGTACAGGCTTACTTGGTGTGTTTTACTTGGTTTTTGGTGACAATCAGAAAATGGGATGCGACGATGATTATGAATGATCAGCTTTTATAGGAGTCTGGTTGGATGGTGATCTGTATTTTGTAGAAAAATAACAATTTATAATTTATTTATTTTCGAAAGGCGGTAAGCCCTTGATGTAAATTGAAAGGAAAGATAATAACTTATAGAATTGTTGTGTTGGTGTACTTTTTTATTAAGGATTAAGCCATTAATACAGGATTCCATTTTTTACTCCCATGTTAATAGTAATGCAAATTTTACATGTCCGGTTTTTTTATTTACCCTCCAAATTTGTTATAGCCTATTAATAAAACTCGTGCTTTTTTTTTCTAGTAAATTTAAGGATGAGCAAAGCAAAAAAAAAATAATAATAATAATAATAAATAGAACTTTCAGTAATTAGCAATAATAAAAAAAAGAATTGAGTTAACAGGTTTAGTACATTTAGGTTACAGTAAATATGTAATTTCCATTGCCTTATTCAACATTAATTTAGTACTAGTTTATAAGTTCAAGTTTGTTTAACCTTTTTGCTTGTATTTTTTTTAATTAATGTAATTGAAACAAAATGAACTTAAATGTGCAACTTCGTGAAGTTTCATTATAATGTTGTGCCACTTGTAACTCCGTACTCACTTTCATTATAAAGAGAATTAATATGTTGCTTTTCAACGAAATTGGATAATGATTCGCACGACTTATTTCTTAAATTCAATTGAATCTATGTTAACCCAATTAATAACTTCTGATCAAATAACGTGCTTAGCAAATGGGCCTATAAGTTGACTCATTCATTTTGTATAACTCCGGTCTGCAACTTCCAAAATTGTTGCAAGTGTTAATCTAGAAATTGTCGAAGTAAAACAAGTAAATTAATTGGTTAATGTCATTGTAGCTAGCTATAAATTACCACGTTTTTTTTCGACGAAAATTATAATTTTATCACGTAGAGCGGGAAAAAAAAAATGACAAACCAATTTTTCCTACCAAATAAAATTAAAAATCTCATCACGAAGGAATAAATCCCGACACATCTAATTAATAATAATTCCAAAATAAACTTAAATCACATTTATAAATCAAAAAAAAAAAAAAAAGCCCAATGATATCAGTTCGGAAAAGCCAGATACCAACTGGTTCCTGTCCCCATCAAACATTAGTCTATTGGCTGGTGACATATCTTCAATAGCTTGTGGCGCGTTAATATAGCGTGCAAGAAATGGGTTGATATTAATTTACTCTTTACTTTGAAGTTTCCTTTCCTATTTTACTTGACATATTAGGTTTCCTTCGGGTCCCCCCATTACAAGTTTCTGTTGGAATCTAACAATGCTAAATTTAGTTGACCTTCGGCTCCAGGAATAAAGATGTTGCTATAGTGAGGTGTAAGAGAAAGGTCTTATGTGGCAAGAATATATATAATGTCATATTGTGTCTGTTATCTTGAAAACAAAAGCTCAAAGTTTTAATGTCAGTTATTTGCCATATAAAGGGAAACACAGAGGTTTGCCACAAAATGTTTTAGATTTTTAGATTGTGGCAGCCGAATCAAGCAATAGAGACGCTGAAGGTAAAGGCATTCTCGCTTCCACGGTTCGGTCACTGTGATGGGCTCAAAGTAAAAATATTAAATTAAATAAAAAAAGAAAATAAAAATACATATTTTCTCACATCCATCATCATCGGAATTCCTTCTACTATAGAAATGAAGACATATCACCATTTAATTTCCTGAATTTTTTGCAGTTCAGCATGTCATTTTCTACGTCTATCATTTTCATATATATGGTTAGATTAGCGATTTTCTAAAATTTCAAAAAATTAGTTAAAAATTTCGAAAAAATATAAAATTTGGTCTATAAGGAGATTTCAATATGGAGATTATATTGGACAGTTTGGATCGGTCGTTTTGAATCTGATACAAGATTTTTGATAGCGACTCACGGAAAGATATGTGAGTTGCAACTCACCATAGCAAAACTTTCTCTCTCTCTCTATATAATTTTCAGAATATATGATATAAAATTTATATATTGTAAAATCGTGCATAATGAAATATTACCATTTCTTTTTTTCTTTTTCTTTTCCATTCTTCGCGATAATGTTATCTTTTCTTGCACAATATAAGTTACACTAGAGGGACATATCGAGCTTCGCTCGATGTACATGTCTATAATAAAAAAAAATTTATTATGTTTATAGAGTTTAATTATGTTTATTTTTAATATATGGTTAAGATATATTTATCTTTAGAAATATAGTTTAGTTGTTGTAGCTAATTTGATTTGATTAAATTTTAAGAGTTTGATCAATTTAAAGAAGAAATTATATGTTTGTCAATATAGTTATAGTTATCTGAAATAATATGATTTATATTATGTTGATATTACTCATGAAATCTAATATGTTTGATGACTTAAATAAAAAAAAATATATCGTAAAAAATCTGATGTTTTTTTTATTTTCAATTGAATGAATTTAATTTATATTTTGTAAACTGAAATTAAGAATAGTGATGAAGATAATTTAGGTTGAGAGGGACTCTAAGCAACACAAAAGAGATGGAGACATGATGAAAAGAAAAATAGAAAGGGGTCACAAAAATTAGAAACAAAACAATGTATTGCCAAATTATTATCTGATGTTGTACCGAGTCAGTTTTATGAGCAATAACATCCGAGACACAATTAGTTACAAAGTATCGGATTACATATATCAGAAAAAATGCTATTGCACAGCTATTTCACAATGCTTGGAGTGTCGGATGATATTTAACTAAAGGATCCCGACACCCACACATCTTTATTTATAATATTGATGTGCATTTTTCTTTTCTTTTTTTGTTTTGCAAAATTTAGCGGTATTAAGATAAGTATTATTCCATTTCATATTATTGTTTTGGCCATAACTAACTCATTTGACAATCATAACAAACCAGCAAAATGAATATTAAATAAAAAATATTATGTATAACTTTTATATCATATATTCACTAAATAGATTTTGTATAAATTTTGGTCTATTAAAAAACAACTAATTAATGGTCATCCATAAAGCTAATTTGAAATTTATCTCAAATCGGCCTAAATTTGATACAATACATATTTTAAATTATAACGAGGATTCATATAATTTCAATTTTTCAATATCATGAATTTTGAATCTTTATCAATCATAATTGACAAATAATTTAGATTGTCAATGTTATCTTTTCCTTCCAATTTTACAACTAGGCATTTTGAAATATTATTTGAAGTTTTCAGATTCCATCGCACGTGTACAAATTGCTGTATATTCATTTAAAAAGAAAAACTATGTCATATTTTTTATAATATATTGTTCTATATTTTAGTACCTTAGACATTTTGACAAAAATTAATTTCTCGCGACTTTACTAGTCTCATTACTTAGTCGCTATCCACGCACGAACATGTGACCTAGGCAAGCAAATTATATATATATATAAAATTTTATATAGATAAGATATATGAGGGAATTTAATTCTTTCCCTTGTATGAAACTTCCACACTTCAAATTACTGTTATTTTAATCAGTTATGACGAGTGGCCAATGGCCAACCTAATCTCATGTGCATTTAGTGCGACTAGATCAACAATTTTAAAAAATATTGCCGTAATGGAGTATAAGTTGTCTAATCAACTTGTTTGTGATTTATTATATATAATCTTTCATTTAATCATTAAATTTAAAAAGAAGAAAGAGATGTCAGATATCTATTGGACCAGAAGATAGTTTTATGGATGCCCCAACCACTTGACTTGAATTATCGAATTTGATATGTTCCAGTGTGTTAAATTAGTATCTAAATTTACTAACCGGAGTGTAAAATATTATCCTTATGTACGTCTGATCAGAGAAAAATAATATTCAGAGCTAAGGTGGGGTACAACTTGATGTAAGTTTCTATGGAACTTAGGTTGACCGGAAATAACTGGATATTTATTTGAAACGCTCAAATTAATTAAATGGCATGTAAATTCGGGGCATTAGTAACGGACATGATAATTTAAGTTATTCAATAGACAATTTCAACCCCGAAATTCCACTACGAGATATATAAACAAATGAATAAGAATCTAATCAGTTGTTCCCACTAACCTAAAACAAGGTTGTTCCAACCTAATCAATTAAGTCAAACTAATTTCCTAGAAGAGTGTAGTTGCCTTCCACAACTCTCATTCTAGTTGGTGGAGTTAACGTTGCAAATCATATCGAGTCAAACTAGGTTTTTAGCTCAAAAAATCTTCTTTATGCATGATCGTTAGCTTGCCTCTCAAACTTTTGAGACAGGTTTATTTTGGTTTTGTTTGCTTTGTATCGAATCACTTGTTATAACTCAAACTACTTTCAACAATTTTTAAGTTTCCTGGAACCCTGGTTTGTGGTTCTGCTGTTTTAAGAAAAAAATTACTGGTAGTCTAAAACGTAAAACCAGCTAACTTCACCAAAATAGAAGAGGAAAAAACATCAATAATAAACAACAGTTCTCTAATTACGCAACCAGGGGCCATCATATATTAAAACCGAAAGCCCAATATGAACTAGTAAATGTGACCCACAAATGCACAAATACAAGTAAAATAAACATGAAAAACTACAAACCAACCTTTCTCTAATTATTATTTACTTGTTAGTCATAATGATACCGCCTGTTATTACAAAATTGATCACTCATTTTTCGTTTTCATATATTTCTTTATCACTCCCATCATCTCACTTCCTGGGAATCTCCCCAGACAACCTCTGGTAGCAGCAATTTCACTAAACTCAATCACAGAATCACCACTATACGACACTAAAGTACCAGGACTGGATTTTCCACCAATTATCTCCACCGCTTCAGCCAGATCCTCTCCAGCTGCTACCGAAGGAAGTGGGAACTCCTCGAGAGAGACAGCATTCAAATTGTCCTCTCCAATTGCACCAACAAAGTCTCCTAATCGGCACAAGGCAAAAGGTACCGGCTCGAAGCTGTGGTCGCCATATTCTACTGGAGTGGAGTGGTCTCCAGTTACACAAAGGTAGTATTGAAAGCTTCCAGAAGCTTCTGCTTGCCAGAGAAGCTTCGCGAGTTGACCGACAGCTCGGTCAACAGCTTCTAGACCATGTACTTTGAGTATTGTTGCCTTGTCGTGACCCGCGTCATCAATTGCCTTTAAATGAAAGAACAAAGACACTTAATATAAGCAATGAATATCATATCATTCATTACCTGCCAGTACTGTAATTCCAAAGAATAAGAAAATTACACAATAAGTTTAATACATCCATAAATTGCATATAGCCCATATCTTTTCTGTGCTTGCAAACAGTTGATGTTTTACTAAGAAAACTAAAACCATGTCCTCACTAAATATTTGAGCCAATTATTGACATCTCAAATACCATCTGCAAAAGATCAAAGTACTGTAACCTTTACGTTGGATCAACATATGACAGGACAACCGACTTTTATTCATTTGACATTAAATTTCAACAGTGAAACATAATTGAGCTTTGATTTATTCCCATAATTAATGATGAGATTGACTTTGGTTCTGCAAACCACCATTTATCCTATAATTCAGTTCCAAATCTCGAATTTTGAGAGCCAATCCATCAAATGTGATCTAAGCACCCAATCCACCAAACCCTAAATATGAAAGGTCCAGTTTTACATTTTGTGATTATTTATTAGATAGGGGGAAACCAATGCCATTTTAGGAAACGAAAAAAAAATGTCCATTTTATCTTGGACTGCAATTGGAGGATAAAAACTGAAGCAAAGAGTACTCATCAAAGCATCTATGGGTGCTTTTCTAAGCACCATAGCCTATCTCATTAAGGTCCTCATATATTATGCAGAGGAGGAGAATTTATTTTTAGCTTCAACACAAGGTAGGACTCTTTTGGTAAAGTAAAAAATATCTTTATCTATCAATAAATTCAAGCTGAGAAAAAATTACAGGGACTGTTCCCTGGAACTAATACACCACATCCACACTAGAACCAGTACTGCCCTTATCTTCAAACATTAAATGAAAAAAATGAAATTTTTTAAAACAATGATTTCCATTATAACTAGTCTCCAATTCTTTTGAGAGACCCTCCATTTAACATATATCCTCTTACATTAATTAATCCAAGTTAATTAATATAATATATTTCATACCTTTATGTGGAGAAAACCAAAGTCGTATCCTTCCACACGTCCCGGCTTGAATTCCTCCTCTCCAGGTACAAAAACTCGCGGCGGCAGTTGCAAAGGAGCTGTAAGCGCACTTGCGATTGATTTGGCCTTGGAAGTCAGAAGTGTACGGTAATCTCCAGTCGCCCCAGGTGCTTCAAGAATGTCTATGCCCAGAGAGAGACCCAGCCCAGCTATGATCTTTGTGGGGGCCACCATGCACGGGGCCAAACCATGGTTTTTCTCAAAGGAAGGAACCTGATTCATTGATGTATTGTTCTAGTTTAGATAAACTGTAAAATTAAAAATAAAAGATAGAAAGTATTCAATCTTCCAGAGTCCCATCATTTGTAATTCCTCTAATTTTATTTTTCATCAAGTCCTTTGGAAAATCATACATACTTCCTTGTGATATTATTTTTCCAGCTGCATTTTCAATTCGTCAAATTTCATTTTTTTTGTTAATTACAAAGATAACAATGCAAAACTGAGATTTCTCTCATTTAACTTTGGAGTAATATCAAAAATAAATAAATCTATACTTGCCCTACCATTGCTTTCATTTCCTTTTCTGAAACTACCTAAAGTATACCACTCATGTCTTATTAAGTTATATATAAACAAAACCAAATAGTGGGTACTTTGGTCACCTCTGAAAACAGTGGAAGATATTCAATAGCGCATTTTGGGTTTAGGAAAAGGGAACCCAGGAAATAAAATAAATAACAAAAAAAGCTAACCTCAATCCTAATACCACAGCCTCGTAGTAGCACCACATTGGCAATATTTTTTCCTTCCTCTTCTCTTTTCTTATTTATAGGATGTGATTTCAATATTTTGGTTATCTCCTTTGATAGTTCATTTACCACCTCAGCAGTATTTTTAGCCTCAAATGAATCATCCAGTGGTTGGGCTTTCAGCAGTAAGCGGTTGTCCTTTAATGGATCTGTACCTGATATATTTCCACTCAATTTTGGCCCCTTTACAACCACTCCACATCTGTGCTCAGTAGCATACCTAAAATTTCATCACAAGAAGTGCTATAATTTAAACTCCAGTGAAGGAGCATCAATATACATTAGAAGAAACAGTAATATTATTCATGGGCACACAGTATTTCACATGTATAATGCAAGCTAGAGTTGATTGATCATCATTGGAATCATGACACGTGTCCGATGGAATAGGTGTATTTTCATTTAAAAGATACAATCATACGCCCACATAGGCTAACCTATATTGTAAAACAAATTTAATCCACAGATATTTAGATTTTAATGTTGCATGCAAGCTAGTGTAGCAGACAATAAATAAATACATAAATGAAATAAAATAATTATTTAACTATTTTCCTTGGTAGAGCTTCTATGACTAGAAATCATATCCTAGACAGAAATGTACCTGACTCTTACTTCATAATCAGGGAAGGAAGGTAGCTTCAACCCATCCAAAGCAGCACAGAGAATGGGGCCTTCCACCTCAAAGTGCCGATCAGCCCTCCTACTAACAACCATCCCCGTTTTCTCATCCAATGTTGCAAAGTTCGACTTCAATACAAAACTTTAATCAATTACATTGTGGTAATTCTATCAGCAACATTTTTCAAAATGGCGAAAATAGTAAGATTTTCAAGAAATAATAAATTTTGAGTTAGTTTAAATATGAAAAACAAATTTAACGATTTGAATTAGTTGATCAAAAATTAAAATATGACAACAATCATATGAGACAAGACTCCATTCCTCTCACATTTCTCTTAAATAATTTATGTACTCTATGTCACTCTAATAATTATCATATAGGTTAAATTAAACAATAAAATAGCAGGATCAACTGTAAATCAGAAGAAATTTCCCTCTTTGGTGTACAGATTATCAAGTTTAAAGTTCAAAGTTGAGCTCTAACTGAGTCTTTCGTAATTTACTTGCCCAATTTCGAACGATCTCGTTCTCACATCTCCATGCAAGTTCATTATCTAACTACAATCACTATGCTCAAATCAAACAAATTCACCATATTTTTTCTCTAAGAAATCTGACCTTAAAAGCAATGTCACCAGGAGACATGGCCAATCCAGCTCCCATCGATTCAAAAGCACCTCTACCACGATAGTACACTCTCGGATCGTACCCAAGCAAAGAGAGGTGCGCAGTGTCGCTTCCACAAGCCAAACCGGGTTCAACTGGATCCATCAACCCATTAACCCCGGAAGAGGCGACCGCATCCAAATTGGGGGTTTTCGCCACTTGGAGAGGGGTTTTGTATCCGAATTTGGGGATTGAAACATCGCCTATACCATCGACCAACACAAACGCAACCCTTCTCTTCACATCGTCTCTCCCCATTTCTACGATTTGTTCTAAGCTCTCTCTTTCTGAGCTTCTGAGTTCTATTCTCTCTTGAAAGAGAAAAAGAAATAAAGAGACTTTGGACAACAGAGTGCCACTGGGTTCCCTCTTTCTTTTTGTGGGAAATAATAAACTTTATTTTCTTTTTATCCCATGCTTATAATAAATTACCATAATATGTGTCTTTATTTCATGATAGCATGTGTCTTTGTCGTCGAAATTTCCGATTGTACGCCTTCGTATTCGGATCCTAAATTTAAAATTAATTATTATACTTCAAAGACTGATAGTACTGTTAACTTTTATTTTATATTAAATTATGTATTAGGAATGTATTCGAAAGAAGTTCTTGGAGGATGTATACTGCTATAGGAGTAAAGAGTTTTTTTTTTTTCATTTATGTTTTCCTTGCTTTTTTTTTTTTTCTGTTTTTTGTATTCCAACAAAGCGTTGAATGAACGCACGTGACACGTCGCAAGAAGAATGCTGCTTTGATCTGCCACGTAGGAAGAAATTCTTGTCCGAGTGGCCTTTCTATTAAACAGAAATGAACAAAAGGAAAACATTTAATCCTAAAAGAAAAATAAAAGGAATTTATTTCCCTACATATTGTCATTTTCTGTCATCTTAAATTTGACTCCCATCTCCTTTTCTTTATTTTGGAACAGCCCTTGGACAATTACTCTCTCTTTATACAGAGAAATAAGTTGCAAATCATCATACTAGCTTGATTATTATTTTTTAATTAATAATAACTAGCTAGTAAGTATCCAAAAATTAACGTATTTAATTAATTGCTTTCAGCGCTACGTTAATAAAACCTTACAAATGTGTTGTTAACATTTTTTTAGTGTTGTAACGATCCATTAACTTTGAATAATTAATAAAATATAAGTATCTAAAATAACAGTCACAATATCTATTGGAAATACTGTAAATAGTACAAAATTTACACTCTTTTATGCTGTTCAAATTAATATTTTTTTACACTATCCTAAAAAATGAACCAGAATATTAATATTCCTGTTCTATTTCTTTTCTTTTTTTTTTGGGAGCTGTCCAACAAAAGATGAGATTGTAGAAAACTGGGGAAAAAATACGACTTCAATTCCTTCCAATAAGACATGGTTTCCAAAGGCAACTATTTATTTTTTTGGAAGACAAAGAAATGGTCTAAATGTCCATATAAGTCCTATCAGCTCCACCACACTCAGAATGAAGAAAACCATCTGATCACCTGCATATGAGCTTCAATGAATTAGTTTTATCTTTCTTTTCTTTTCTTTTCTCTTTTTGACAAAAAAGACATGGCTTAAGACCCAAATCTCCTACTAGGTTAGGTTTTATACTCTTTTAAAAGTTATCTTTTGCTGATGGAACATAACACTTTGGTCGTTATTAACACCAATGAATCAAATAAATATACAGAAACCTAAACTAAGAAAACGATAACTGATGTTTAGTCAGTACCTGGTAAGAAGGCTGTATGCTGACGCTTCTGAGCCCAGGAGAATCTGCAATTAAATTAATCATCAATTGAGTTTAGGGATCATGGAACAAAAGTAACAATATTATTTTGTAAAAATTAGTTCTTATTTTAATAAATAAAAGCTAATTTGTTTTAATCCAATATATATTTTTCATGCAAAGTTGCAGGTTTTTATAGGGAACAAAATCAATACTAAATTCAAATGCGACTTTCTTATAGCTTTCATGTTTTGGTAATCAGCAATCAGACATAAATTAAACCAGCTCATTTATAGCCTTCACAATCTAGAATGACAAATTTCACAATTTCTGGGACTAATTTTTTTATATTTTGACCTCCAATAGAGATAATTAGTAACCAAAATTTTATAGGGAACAAAATGAAATTCTGAGATTATTATTGCAATAAATGTAAATTTTATTTTAGGATTATTGTTACTGACATAGCACCACCAGCAGCTGGTGCGACTGCTTTGAAAAGAGACATAGCAGTCATGGAAATCCCATTTGCTGCTCCTCTTTGGTCTTGAGGCTGTGTCATTTGATTACTTAGCGTTAGTGCATAAGATTTCAATTGTATGCAAAAAAAATGTGAAATGAATTTCTGATATTGTACTAACCACAGCATTGTTTTGAAGGATGAATGTGCCATTGATTATAGTCACCTAAATTTGTTCAGGAAATTAACTATTATGATTAAGATAATGGAAAATTTTGTCAGTAAATAATATTTATCTCATTCATTAACAATACGAGCAACTTACCAATCAAAAATAATATATGTAACTCAAATGAGGAAGGTCAAAAACCAAAATAAATAAATAAATTGTCATGTCTCCAGGAATGAATGAGGTTATTACAATTGGCCAGACCTATACAGAACAGCTCACAGCACTCCCCTATAATTAACAAATATTGACACAAACTCTACCAATTTTAGTAATATCTCAAATGTGGTGTTAATATGGTAAATATTACATATTCTCCAAGTTTTCCCTTGTGTGTAAAACTTTATTGTTTACACAACTATGAGTGAAATCAATGCATAATTTAGATTATATAGGATTCCGTAAAGATTTACTGACAGAGAGTATGTTCTTCAGCAAAGATGCACAATTGACAACAACTGAGAGAATAGTTCCTGATATGTACGTCATGAACGGAAACCCAAAAAGCAAGGGTATTGATAAAGCCTGAAATAGTAGATCGAAAGACGATTAGTGATTTTGAGGGAAAATAACGCAAAAAAGATTGACTGAAAAATAAAGATAGAAGAGTATTTACTGCACAAATGCGTGATAAATTGATGGGTCCCAGAAGTCTATTTAATCGAGCATAAATAAAGAGCTGGAATAGCAGGAGACTGAAACCTAAAGAACAAAATAAATAGAAACAAAAATTTGAACACGATTATAAGCAGTATGCTGGTATTCGTACATAATGCACAAAATATTGGATTAGTCTCTGACTCTCTGGCATTCAGTATGGTATTTAATGAGTATACACTGGACTAGTGGACTCTTTACCTTTTTATGTTATTTTTGTTTTTTCATAGTTCCGGATTGCTGAGGTTTTTCAGCTTGGTAAAATGCCAGTAAGACGGTACTATATGAATTCCACCAGACTATGGACATTATTGTAAATTTACTGCAACTACCTGATACTACAAAGACTTGGCCAGCATCCTCAGATGGAAAACTAAGCCCCCCAAATCTTTTGTCACTTTCAGCCCATAGGGAAAAAATCTGTCATAAAAATTATCCACTTAAGCATATTACTTCATATTAAAATGTGTATAAATCCAAGTAATCTAAATTGTAACCTCGGTAAAAGCCATGTCATCCAGAGAAAAAATGCAAAACAGGAGGATTGATGACATCAGGGGCCAGTTCTTCAGTAAATTCTGCTTTGGTGGTGAGGGCCCCATTGTTTCCTTTTCATTACTTTCTGTTGAAGCCTCGATGGACTCTACTTTTTTATCAATTCCATGAGTATGCAATGTTTCCTGTTTAAAGCAACAATTATAGTGAATCATCCAAAAAGAGTCAGATTACACCGAAGTTCTATTAAAGTTTACAATTTACAGGGAAGTTCTATATGTAACCCCGTAAAAGTTCTTCAAATACCTTAGATGCCCAATAAGAAGAGAAACTTTTTTTCTGAAGTACAATAAAAAATGATAAATTCCTAGGACAAATCAATAATAATGATATCACACACTCCTAAAAGATGCTACTTCAGCTTACATCATAAGAATGCCCACGGTGCACCAACAATGCTTTTCTTTAAATAAATAAGGAAAACAAAGAGGGATAATTGGGACATTTTCATACAAAGTAAATTGGGTGCCAACTGCCATATGAGTATATCTATTATTGTTTTTTTTTTACCTTTTCAGGAATGAGACATATAGTGCATTTCTATTTACGCAGCAAGAACGAAATTGATTTTTTTTCGAAAATTAGCAAGAACGAAATTGATAATTTAAGAGATCATTTATGAAATTGATCCAAATTTACATACCGGAAGCCACAAGCAGCTTATTAGTGCGGCAACAGCAATTAGGGTTGTGCAAAGACAAGGTAAGAAGTATGGGAACCTAAAATTAACAACTCAACATAAATTGGAAGAGAATAAAAATAAAAATTAAATCAAATTAAATGACAAAGTAAGAGAGCAACAATCTCTACTTTACCACTTGAATAAGGGTACCGTGGAAAAAATATTCGGAAACTTCTCTGCCGGCTGAATGAAGTTATCAATACAAACAGTTAATTTAAAGACTTTAAAGAAGTAAAACGTTATATATGTGATACAAGCTTTCACCTGCGAAAGATATCCTCCAATTGCTGGACCCACAACCAAACCAATTGCCCATGCTGTGCTGACCTTAAAAAGGAAAAAAAAATAAAAAAAAAAGATTTGTAAAATAGTTAAGAAAAATTAGGATAAATCTAAGAGAAATCTGAACAAGCTTATTCAGCATATTTTACAAGTGAAATTCCAAGCGCTTGGTGTTCCTTGTTGCAAACTTCTATTGCATATGCCTGGAAAATAATAACTAAACAGTGTCACATCTTATCTACATCTATCGATTAAAATTACTAGGTGAAATTATTAGAGCTGAAAAAAATAGTACCTTGATTGGGCCAAGTAAGCCATTGAGAGCACCTAGTAGGAATCGTGTAATAATAGCCATCCAATAATTCACACTCAAACCAAACAACGTGTTGAATATTATCCTGAAAATTAAAATAAAAGCAGCAATACAAAAAAAAAAAAACTTTGAATAGAACTATAAAAAAAATACAGTGGTTAACGTGTTGAATATTGCATCCTAATTGAGTAATTTGAAACCCAATGGACCAAGACCCTACCAACTATTAGCACCCAATCTGACTGATAAACTGATCAGACCTTACTGGACTCTCAGTTGTAGCTCCTAAATCCTGAATGGACTATCTCTATGTGGTTCTGACAAAAAAATTTATGGTAAGTTTTGCTAATTGGGAGTTTGGAAAACAGATCTTTCATTGTTCATCACTTTTGAGGTGGGGGAGGGGAGGATTTCAGTGTGATTACTAACACGGTAATAGTACCAATAATCATGACCGGCTTCCTTCCATAATGGTCGGCTATTATTCCCCAGACAGTTGAGGTTAGAGCTCTTCCAAGCATAAATGAGGCACCTAAATAGAAAAACAATTTAAACATGCAAAAGTTTTTGGTAATTGTATTTTGTTTGAATAGTTCTATAATTACAACTTATATGCCTCTGTGTGTTTAAAACTCGATAAATGTTAGCAGTCAAGCAGTTAAAAAATAGAACTGCTCAGCGGATGGAACCTGGTCTCATAACTCACCCACAAAGCCGGCATAAAATCCAATATCTTCCACTCTTTTGGCAATTTTCAAGTCTCTGATCTAAAAGGAAAAAAAGGTTGTAATAATTATATATACAAGAGCACTATCTACAAAACAATACATTCATATAAGGCGCATTACAATGTATTTTACATACCATGAAATATAGGAAGGGGAACAAGCATGCTACCGGCAAAACTGAAACATGCAACAATTAAACATTAACTAGCTCTTATTTCGCGCGTTGCGCGATTTATTCCTATGCGAATATATTATTAAATTGTTTCTTAGTGAAATCAGCAACCGCGTGGTCAAGATTGATAACTATACAGTGAATATCGCACACATAATTTTTTTTACGAAATTAAGAACAATATATAAAAAATATCATAAAAACTGAGAATACTATCGAAATGTCATACAGAAACTGCTACAAAAAATCCAGACCAAAAAATCACGCCGCACCAAAAATCCAACAGTCCGGCCACATAAAATCCGAGCCACAGTAACTCCGCATGCGACAAAAAATCCAAAATTTATATATACTTAATAACGAGTAAGGCTGTTGGAAATAAATTTGTAATTTATTGGTTTGTTAAAGGGATTCAATTCTAATCGTGATCAAGCTGGTGCATAATGTGTGGGTAGCTAGTTACAGTACAATCATGATGGAACCACACAATTGGTTTTCAATAGTAACTATTTTATTTTGGATGAGTCACTGGGCTAATCACATATTTAATGCCAGGAAAAGGACTTTAGAAAGCGGCATAAGCAGCATAAATCAGAGCATTTCAACACACGTGTTCTACTATGAAGGAAATAATTGCATGTCAATTAATTGTTATATGGTAGACACAACACCAAATTGAATTATTGGAGAAGATTTTCAATACTAACAATTGGTAACATCATACAATGAACTGCCTAGAAACCTCAACAGAGGTAATACACACTAATAAAAGTTTCGAATGCGTCCAGCAAGCAAATGAAGCAATTATATATGTCAGTAATAGATTTTCCCTAATTAGGCGCTCTCAACTTTTCTAGTCAAAATCGCTGATCAAATTAGGAAAGCAGTTGAAGAAGGATTATAGGTGAAATGGGAATATGGGATACTAAGTAAAGCATCCCATGTCTATCTAAGGCTGTACAAGCAACAAAATAATCATATTAAAAGCTGGAAAATTCTATAGTGCTTTTCATTTTATTCTTATTTTTTTAAATTGGTACAACCAAAATTTAAGCGCCAATACAATGAAAGTCAATCTAATTTTCATGACCTGCATATTAATTGTTCTTCAGGAGAGAAGATTGCACCAAATTATGGAAGTGATGCAATCAGAACAGACGGAAAAAAAAAGGAAGAGGTAAATTCTCACCAGTAGCAAGCGTGATAAGCCAAACAAAAAAGAATTCTCGATAAGGGATTCCTCTGGTGAACTCATTTTTTTTATCCTGGATACAACCAGGACAGTTATCGTAGTACACCTTCTCCAACAATGGCTCCTCTAAGCTCCCCGCCATTTTCTCTCACTAGGTGTAGAGAGAGAGGTTCGCTAGTGAGATTAGTGGTGAGGTGTAAGAAATTTAATATTTATATATGCTATGTTGATTTGGGGAAACTGCCAAGTGACCACCTAAGTCTTAAGTCCTAATGTATACAAAGTATACAAACAACTTTTTTTTTATTTACACGGGAATTGCATTTTACTCTCAATTCCCACCTAACACAATATTGCCTGTCGGTTGTTCTCTGTAACTTTATGTATGGAAATTCGGAAACTTTATATTTCAAGAATGAAAACTGAATAAACTTTGCATATTTTACATCTTCTGCGCACCTGCAAAAACGTTGACTATGTGAGATTATAACACAATGATCACGCTTTCTAATTTTTAATGCCATAAATATTCTTAATTTCGATCCCTCGTCCTCACAATATCTCAAATTGCTACTGCCTTGCACTGTGAAAACAGAGCAGTTGTCCTATTCTATTTTAATTTCTATTATGGATGCCTTTTTAGTTGTGATGCTTATCTGTACGGTAAGTGCATCAAGGCATTTTTATAGTTCAGAAGAAATTACTAGACAATTACTTGTTTCTATAATTTGAAATAGTTTTTCAAGTCGATTTAAAATAGATTGACATTTTGAAAAAAAAAATATATATATATATATATATAGGACATGAGTCAAATATCATGCAATTTGAAGTATTATTGGTGATGCATAAAAAATGACAATTTTAAACCATTAGGAAAAAAAAAAAAATCAAATCATGAGATAAACAAGAACATGCACTATATCTCCTTTTTATATAGACATGTTATGTCACTATATAGATTGTTCTATAATGTTAGATTTTAAAAGTTTTAGCTAATATATATTATTTAAAGTTGTCAAATTGGTCTATGAGTAATTCTCAACTCTCAAGTGATTATTTTCTTTATATTTTTCTAAGGGGTATCTTTGATATATTTTATGTTTTGCGGGGTACAGATTAAACTCCGCCAGATTGCACATATTATTCGCTGATATTTGGTAAAATATAGAAAAAGAGTGAGAACGAAAGCTGTTTGTTTAGGTGGCTTTCGGAAAGCAACGGACATAAATTTTATCTGCCTTATTTTTCTTTATTAACTGTCATTCTACTAGGCCCGGCAAGGCTACAAGGCTACAAGCCTACAACTAGTGAGTTCGAGAGGGTTTATCCTAGTCCAAGTTTAATTTGAAATTAAATTCAGTTTTACTGAATCAAATTTGATAGAACACGAACTGCAATCATGTCCTAGAAGAGCTCAATTATTATATTTTATATCTATTTCATATTGTTAAAGTAAGGATAATATAAAATAATTAATTTTTTTATATTTTTTATTTATTTTATAATAATATTTTAAAAATAGAATTTATACATAATATATAAAATAAAATATTTATCAAATTAGGTATTAAATATTATAAATTAGTTAATAACATTATATATCATGTTGTTTCGAGTTAAATCCGAACGAATCAAATTAACTATGAGTCCCAATCGTAAGTAAATTTCGAACAAAAGGCGGATTGATCTCGCGCAACCCACGAACTTTTTTGCCACCTTTTGTTTCTGAAATAAGAACAAAATGTTTTTGAGCTCATAAGGTCACTTTTAAGATTTCTGAAATAAGAACAAAATAATTCATTGGTGAAGCCCCAGCAGATACGGAGAAAAAGGTACATTCCATAAAATGAACCATATGAATTCTTTGGTTTTTTTTAGCAAATGCCTGCAGGCGACCCACCCGAGAATTTTATATTGCCAAATTATTATAATGCTTCTTATTTCTAAAAAAAATATTATAATTTTCAAATAGTTCTTGTCTAGTTAGAATTAAATAGAACTTCATGTATTTTCGAAATAGTACTCCTAGGTCATGCCTACTGACGAAAATTTTAAAAATCATGTCTGTTTGTAGAATTAGTCTGCTACTCGAAGTTCATAAATCAATCAATGAGAAGTTTGTGTACATTTACCATATATTTTGCATGTTCTTATCAGTCTTAAAATTATTATGTAGTATAAACTTACATCAAATTTCATAATTAATGTTCGTGTTTATTACGTTGATACCTATTTATACTAAATTCCTGACTATATATATATATATGAAGTATAAAGTATATTATACCTCTTTACATAATTTTTCATAAGTTCATTAATACCATATAATTATTCGGCAGCTAAATTCAATTATATCAGAATTTTTTTTTTCATAATTTCATTAATTCTATATAATTAATCCGCAGTTAAATCCAATTTAATAAAAATTTTTGCTATATATGAAATTATATAGTTAATTATACTTAATTACACAAATTTTTATTAAGTTCATTCATACCATATAATTAATCCGCAGCTAAATTCAATTTAATCAGAAAATACCATATTATTACTATTTATTTATTGAATATCAGAAATTACCACTTTATTACATAAATCATCCTTCTATATATCTATAATTTTTCTTCTTTGTATAAAACTTAACCAAAATATCCTCACAAGTCACATCTTCTCTCTCAGTCCCAACTCCGAAGTTCTTGCCCGACCCTTTTTATCTCTCGTTCTCTCACATTAATCGATAAAAACCCTAAACTTAGAAACGCGAATATGCTCGCTCTCTCACTGACGCTTCGACCCGTCGCTTTCTCTTAGAAGGTGGGCTTTTTTCTTCTATTTCAATTTCTTCGCTCCACTCCAGGTATTTCTTTTGTCGCCAATTTCAATAGCTACATCTGTACAACGGATTTGAGCTTGTCTTCTCTTTCTTGTTGCTAGAAAGTATTTCGCTAGAAAAATAATACAAAAGGCAAGTGATGAGCAAGTGATGAGAAAAGTAGACAGGGACTCAGTATTTTCCCGGCCGGATGGAGCCTGTTGGAGCCTGACAAGTTGTTTTTTTCCGGATGGAGAAGATTTGAGGGGTTTATATTGGATTTTGCCTGAAAAATTTTGGGTCCGTTTGGATGGCTTAATAAAAAAATTAGAATTAGTTATTCGGAATAAAAAATATTATTCCTAAACAATTAAGAATAAGTTTTTTAGGATTTGTTTGGAAGTGAGGTGAATAAGGATGCATACCTTGTTCTTGAACAAGAATTTGCTTATGCATCCAAAGTCCTAATGCAACTGTTAAAATTCAAAGGTTCAGTTCGGTCCGAACCAGAGTCTATTCGGACCGAACTGAGAACTGTGCATTGTGAACTCAGAAGATTTCGGTCCGAATTGAGGCATTTCGGTCCGAACTGGTGCACCGCCAGAGTATCTTTGGCAATATATTTGTGAAATTATTGTCAAATTCTTCTATATCTGAAGACTGCTCGTGGTATAGGTGTATTACCATAAAAAGAGAATCTGATAAGGGTCAGAAGAGAAGGAAATTTGAAGATTTATTTGCTAGAATGTGTATCTTTGATTTTTTTCCAAAAAAGGCGTGTTGCCATGTATGAAAATAGACTATTTATCTTCTCCTTCTCCCTCATTGTATCAATTAACAGAAAATCAATAAAGAAAAAACGTGTGCGTGTGTGTGGAGGACGTAGGCACCAAATTGGTGCTGAACCTCGTTAAATCCTTGTGTCTTTGTGAGTTCTTGTTTGAGAAATTGTTACAGCAACCTTTTTTTTGGAGCAATGTGTTTGTTGTTTCATAGAGAAGGAGATGAGAGAGAGGAGGTGAGAACATAGTATTGTATCTGCTTTTCTTCTGGATCTGGATTATCAGACCTAAACCCTAACTCTAAACCCTTATCCTGTTAATGCAATTTTTCTGGGCTCCAGAGAGCATAGTTTGTTGAAGGACCAAATGTTTTTACTGAAGGCCTCAACAATTATTTCTGATAATTTGTTTATCTTGTTATCGTGGATATGTTTTTTTTCGTCTCTCAAATTGAATTTTCAAGTTTTTTGGTTTTTCTTTCTTGTTAATTTTAGGTCTCAATTTTATATTGAAGTTACTGGTGCTAAGTTAACAAGAACCTTTTTGTAAGTAAACATCTGTCCTTTTACTCTGATGAAAGAACTTGTTTTTTTTTTTTTTTTTTTTTTTTTTTTTTTCTTCAGTAAAAGTTCTATAACCAGCCATGTAAAGACTTTCTGTTCTAATAGAATACCAGATAGGCTTGGTAACATATACTGATATGAAAACAATTCCATTTTTTTTTAGTTATTTTTAACTAATTTTCAGTTTCTGAGATTTGGTTACTCTCAAATAGTATGGAAGTGGATGGTAACTCTTGTTTTGTAGTAGCTTTCTATTGTTAGTCATAGTCACTAGCTTTGAGTATTAAATGGAGATACAAAACTATATGTTTGTAGCTTTACAATCTACGTATGTACATCGAGAAATAGTACTCTTGAGTAAATTTTGTGCTTTTAAGATGTTCCAGTGCGAAATTTTCATTTGAAAAGTTATACTCTTATATTAGAAATAGTATTTTGCTAATATCTTGCTAGAGGAATAATAAAAAAGCAAGTGAGGAGAAAAGTACACAGGACTCAGTACTTCCTTTGGGGGAATGATGATCTAGTTAAATGGGAATCTCTCTGATGCTTTATTTTTTGTATTACCTCTCAGATTGGCACTTGATCTTTTGATTTTGCAAAAAGGAAATTTTTGCTACCTGTTATTGTGTTTGCTAGTTTAGCTAACCTTCATTTCTTCTTTAGTTTTAATCCTTCACTTGTTCTTAAGTATTCTTAACTCCAATTTTTTGCAAGCTTCATGGTCTAGTGATGATTGAAATGGTATAAGAACGAAAATCTGTAATCTATGTTCTCTGTTGAAGCCTGAAAATGTTGGTTTTTTTCCCAATGGAGAAGATTTGAGGGGTTATATCCAATTTTGCCTGAAAGACTTAGGCCCTGATCAAAATCTGTTTTTTATTTTTTTTTTTAAACATGGGATTTCATTTCATTAGAAATTTTTTTATAAAAATGAACGGATTTGGTGTCATTTGGTTGGAATTTCCATGTTATTAAATCCAATGAACTCCTGAGAAATCACTTCAAATGAAATCCTGCATGTAAACAACTTGAAGAAGGATGAATTGCTTGTTCTTGAACGAGAATTGTGTTACTAAGTCTTTGCTCATGCATCCAAACACGGCCTTTTTCTGGAGCAATTTGTTAGTTGTTTCATAGAGAAGGGGGGAGAGAGTGAGGAGATGAGATTTGTATCTGCTTTTATTCTAGATCCGGATTATGAGACCTAAATCCTAACTCTAAACCCTTATCCTGTGAATGCAATTTTTCTGGGGTCCAGAGAACATAGCGTGTTGAAATACCCAACTATTTTACTGAAGGCCTCAGCAATTGTTTCTGATAAATTTATTTATTTTGTTATTAAGATATGTATTTTTGTGTTTCATATTGATTTTTCATTTTTTTTTCCGTCTTGTTAATTTTTTGTCTCTATTTTTATATTGAAGTTACCGGTGCAAGGTTAACAACAACTTTTTTGTCAGTAAACGTCTGGCCTTTTCTTCTGATTAATGAACTTACTTTTTTCAGTAAAATTTTATATCCCGCCATTTGAATTCTGTTCTAATAGAATATCAGTCAGGCTTGGTAACATATACTGATGTGCAAACAATTTCATTTTTTTGGGCCTTTCTTAACTAAATTTTCAGTTTCTGAGATTTGGCTATTCCAAAATATTATGGAAGTGGATGGTTAATATTGTGTTGCAGTAGCTTTGTTTTATTCATAATCATTAGCATTGAGTATTAAATGTAGAAACCAAGCTATATGTATAGCTTTACAATGTATGTACGTATGTAGAGAAATAGTACAATATTCGAGTAAATTTTGTGAGTTTAAGCAGTTCCAGTGCAAAATTTTCATTTGAAAACTTCTCTTGTATTAGAAAAGGTATTTTACTATTATCTTGTTAGAGGAATAACAAGAAGGCAAGTGAGGAGAAAAGTAGACAGGGACTCGGTACTTCCTTTGGAGGAATGATGATCTAGTCAAAATGGGCATCTCTCGGATACTTTTATTCCTTGTTTTACCTCTCAGATTGGCACTTGATCTTTTGATTTTGCAAAAAGTAAATTTTTACTACCTGTTATTGTGTTTGCTAGTTTAACTAACCTTCATTTCTTCTTTAGTTTTAATCCTTCACTTGTTCTTAAGTATTCTTAACTCCAATTTTTGCAAGCTTCATGGCCTAGTGATGATTGAAATGGTATAAGAACGGCAATCTGAAATATACGTTCTCTGTTGAAGCCTGAAAAAGATAATTGATGTATAGAAAGAGAGAGAGAAAGTGAAATGCTTTAATTCTTGATCTGGATTACTGAACCCTAACTCTAAACCTTAAGGCCTTGATCAAAATGATTTTTATGTGGGATTTCATTTGATTAGAATTTATTTCTCAGCATTTCGTTGGGTCTAATAATATAGAAAACCTGATCAAATGACACCAAATCCATCCATTTTGATCAGAAAATTTCTATTGAACTGCAAACTCATTAGATCATCGTGTTAGAAAAAAGTGATTCTGATCAGATCCTAATCCTTTTTCTGGGCTCTAGAGAACTCATCGTGTTGAAATACCAAGTAATTTTACTGAAGGCCTCAACAATTGTTTCTGATAAATTTATATATTTTCTTATCTTGCATATGTAGTTTTTTGGCTTCAAATTAAATTTATTATAGAATTGAACTTCCTATTTTGTTTTCTTTTGACCTAATTTTATTTCAATTTTATATCTAAGCTATTGGTGCTAGAGTCCTCTTCAACAATATATGATTGAACTAAACTCTGAATTTCAGAACTTTAAGATTAAAGAGATGGCAACATCATCTGGACTTTTATTCTGATGAAAGAACTTTTTTGTCAGTAAATATCTAACTTTTATCCTGAATTACTGATAAAGAAATTTTTTGTCAGTGAAATTTTCATAACAAACGAATTAAAGAATTTCGATTCTAATAGAGTACCAGTCTGGCTTGGTAACATACACTGATATGAAAATAATTCATTTTTTTGGGTCTTTCTTAACTATATTTTCAGCTTCTACATGTTGGCTTCTCTGAAATAGTACGGAAATGCATGGTAAAAATTGTGGTGTATAGCTATGTAGTTAGTCATAATCACTATAATGGAGTACTGAATGGACCAATTTAGATATATAGCTTGAGAAGGTATGTAAATATTGGGAGTTTAAGAAGTTCAGGTGCAAAAATTCTGCTTGAAAATTTTCCTTTTGCACGTTGCATGTCAACATTAGGAATTGAAGCTACAGTGCACTGGCATGTCAGGTTTGCAGCAACTTGCACTGAAAAAAATCGCGAATCTTCCTTTATTTTATTTGAACAACTTTGAATTTTATATTGTATTCAGTTAAGAAGTTAGGGGTAGTACTTACTGTTTAGCGTGTTTTGACTATTGACTGCTTTGTACAATCTTCATTACATCGGCTGGAGCAGAATGAACGCCATCCTTGATTGCATATTTGATGGTCTTAGTACCAAAATTTTAAATGGTTAAATTGTTTTGATCGTGCAATTAAACGCAACGATCAACGAAAAATTTTTTTCTTGCATTCAAAGGACGACGCAAAGTGCAAGAGTGAAAAAATTTTCGTCCCACAATGAAACGATTAACGCAAGGAGTGATTTTTGTCTTCGTTTTGCACATTATGCAGGCCTAATCAACACTCTTCTTATACTATTCAAGTTAATATTTTTTTTACACTATCCTCAAAAAACGAATCAGAATATTAGTATACCTGCACTATATTTTTGGGTGCTGTCCAACAAAAGATGATATTGTAGAGGACTGGGGGCAAAAAAAAGGAAAGAAAAAAAAAAGGACGTCAATTCCTTGCAATAAGAAATGGTTCCCAAAGGCAAGTATTTATTTTTTTGGAAGCCCAAGAAATGGTCTAAATGTCCAAATAAGTCCTATCAGCTCCACGATACTCAGAATGAAGAAAACCATCTGATCACCTGCACATGTGCTACGATGGATTAGTTTTATCTTTCTTAAGTTTTTTCTTTTTGGGCAAAAAAGACATGGCTCAAGACCCAAATCTCGTACTGGATTAAATTTTGTACTCTTCTACAAGTTACCTTTTGCTGGTGGAACATAATATTTTGGTCGTGATGCATACATGTTCAACAAACACATACAAAAATCTAATCTATGAACATAATAACTAATGATTAGTCATTGCTCAGTACCTGGTAAGAAGGCTGCCTGCTGACGCTTTTGTGCCCAGGAGAATCTGCAATTAAATCATTCAATCGAGTTTATAGATGATGTAACAAAATTAACAATATTATTTTGTAAAAAAATAGTAATTACGTATTGATAGATCCATGCTGATTTTCAAAGAAATATATAATTTCAATTTTGAAAGTTGCCGGTTTGGATTATCATTCATTATGTCAAATAAGAAGGGAAGGGTGTAGACGTGTAGTTATTTAGAGATAAACTGATTGACAGAACAAATTTGAAATATTTGAAATTAAAATGTGACTTTCTCATAACTTTCTTGTCTTGGTAATCACTAATCAAACATATAAACTGAACAAAGCTCATTTATAGCCTTCTCAGTATAGAATGCCAAATTTCACAATTTCTGGGACTAATTTGCTCATATTTTGACATCCAATAGAGAGAATTAGAACCATAATTTTATAAGGACCAAAATCAAATTTTGATACTATTATTGCAATAAAAGTAATGTTTATTTTCTGTTTATAGTTACTGACATAGCACCACTAGCAGCTGGTGCGACTGCTTTGAAAAGAGACATAGCAGTTATGGAAATCCCATTTGCTGCTCCTCTTTGGTCTTGAGGCTGTGTCAGTAAGTGCATAAGAAGTTTCAATTGTATGCAAAAAAAATGTGAAATGAATTTGGAAAGGTAATTTATAATATTGTACTAACCACGGCATTGTTTTGAAGAATGAATGTGCCATTGACTATAGTCACCTAAATTTGTTCAGAAAATTAATTATTATGATTAAGACAATGGAAAATTTTGTCATTAAATAATATTTATCTCATTCATTGACAACACGAGAATCTTACCAAGCAAGGATAATCTAACTCAAATGAGGAAGGTCAAAAACCAAAATAAATAAATAAACTAGTATGTCACCAGCAAATGAGGTTAAAACAATTGGCAAAACCTAAACAAAAACAATTCACAGCACTCCCCTATAATTAACAAATATTGACACCAACTCTACCAATTTTTGTAGTATCTCAAATGTGGTGTTAACAGGGTAAATATTACACATTCTAGAGTTAGTTAGTCCCTGTGTGTAAGATTTTATTGTTTACGCGACTATAGGTTAAATTGATGCAAAAATTTAGAGTAGGATTTAGTAAAGATTTACTAACAGATAATATGTTTTTCAGCAGAGATGCACAATTGACAACAACTGAGAGAATAGGTCCCGATAGGTATGTCATGAAAGGGAACCCAAAAAGCAAGGGTATTGACAAAGCCTGCAATAGTAGGTCGAAATATGATTAGTGATTCGAGGGAAAATAACGCAGAAAAAATTGACTGAAAAATAAAGATAGAAGAATATTACTGCACAGATGCGTGATAAAATGATGGGTCCCAGGAGTCTATTTAATCGTGTATAAAAAAAGAGCTGGAATAGCAGGAGACTGAAACCTAAAAGAAGAAATAGACAGAAATTTGAAGATGATTATAAGTGGCATGCTGGTTTTTGCTTAACTAGAATCAGCTATTGCTTTATATAATGCACAAAATATTGGATAAGTTGCTATGTTGGACTCTTTTACCCTTTTATGTTATTTTTGTTCTTGCATAATTCAGGATTGCTGTGGTTTCTCAGCTTGATAAGAAGCCAGTAAGATGGTACTATACGCATTATACCAGACTAGGGGCATTACGGTAGATTTATTGCAACCACCTGATACTACAAAGACTTGGCCCGCATCCTCAGATGGAAAACTAAGCCCCCCAAATCTTTTGTCACTTTCAGCCCATAAGGAAAAAATCTGTTATAAAAATTATCGACATAAGCAAATTACATCATATTAAAATGTGTATAGCATCCAAGTAATCTAAACTGTAACCTCAGTAAAAGCCATGTCATCCAGAGAAAAAATGCAGAACATGAGGATTGATGACATCAGCGGCCAGTTCTTCAGCAAATTCTGCTTTAGTGGTGAGGGCCCCATTGCTTCCTTTTTGTTACTTTCTGTTGAAGCCTCGATGGACTCTACTTCTTTATCAATTCCATGAGTATGCAATGTTTCCTGTTTAAAAAAGCAATTAGTGTGAGACATCCAAAAATAGTTATATTACACCGAAGTTCTATAAAAGTTTACAACTTATAGGGAAGTTTTATGTATAATCCTGAAGTCCTCCAAATACCTTGGATGACCAATAAGAAGAGAGAACTTTTTTTTTTCTGAAGTACAATAGAAAATGAGAAATTTCTAGGACAAATACAACAATAATGATATCACACTACTAAAAGATGCTAATTCAGCTTACATCATAAGAATGCCCACGGTACACCGACAATGCATTTCTTTGCATAAATGAGGAAAACGAAGAGGACTAATTGGGACATTTTCATACAAGGTGAGTTGGGTGCTATATGGGTATTTCTATTATTGTTCTTTTATCTTTTCAGGGATAAGATATATAACGCATTTCTATTTAGTATTTACACAGCATGAAAGAATTTGATAATTTGAGGGATCATTTATGTAATTGATCCAAATTTACATACCGGAAGCCACATGCAGCTTATTAGTGCGGCAACAGCAATTAAGCTTATGCAAAGGCAAGGTAAGAAGTATGGGAACCTAAAATTAACAATTCCACATTAATTGGAGAGAACAAAAATCAAAATTAAATTAAATGAAATGAGAAAGAGCAAGTAAAAGAGCAACAATCTCTACTTTACCACTTGAATAAGGGTACCGTAGAAAAAATATTCGGAAACTTCTCTGCCGGCTGAATGAAGTTATCAATACAAACAGTTAATTTAAAGACTTCACAGAAGTAAAATGTTATGTATGTAATACAAGCTTTGACCTGTGAAAGATATCCTCCAATTGCGGGACCCACAACCAAACCAATTGCCCATGCTGAGCTGGCCTTAAAAAGAAAAAAAAAATTGTAAAAAAACGTTAAGAAAAATTAGGATAAATCTAAGGGAAATTTGAACAAGCTTTTTTTGAGGGACGGCTGGTAAGGCACCAGGCCATCAAATTTTATTAATAATAAAAGATATTTACATCAAAGAAAGGAATAATTACAGTGGGAAAAAACAACGAAAACAGGAAACAAAAAACAAAAGTGCCCTATACAGAATAACTATGATCTAGGCATGAATTCTCCAAGAGTCTACATTTGACAAAATTTCGTTGAGTAAGAAATCAGGAGGGGTGCTCTGATTTGAGAAGATCCGTCTATTTCGTGATTTCCAAATATTCCAAGTGGTAGCAGCCCAAATAGTGTCCCATAACTCCATCCCCGGTCGTCTGTGGACGAGCCAAAAATCACCAATATCGGAAAGGCTGCAGTCTAGGGTGGAGAGGTGGAAGCGAGTTTGCACCAAAAACCAAACTTGTCTTGCAAACTGACACTGTAGGAAGAGATGATCACTGGATTCCAAGACGCCAGTGGAGCAGCTAGGGCAAGAATCAGAGGAAGGCCATCCACGTAAAATAAGATTTTGTTGTGTCAGTAACCTATCCTGCAAAAGTATCCAAAGAAAGACTTTGACTCTGGGTGGTGCTTTCAATTTCCATAGGAGATGATGAAACTTGTAGATCAATCCACAATTGGAGAGAATAAATTTGAACAAGCTTATTCAGCATATTTTACAAGTGATATTCCAAGCGCTTGGTGTTCCTTGTTGCAAACTTCTATTGCATATGCCTGAAAAAATAATAAATAAAGAATGTTACATCTTATCTACATCTATTGGTTAAAATTACTAGGTGAAGTTATTATAGTTGAAAAAAATAGTACCTTGATTGGGCCAATCAAGCCATTGAGAGCACCTAGTAGGAATCGGGTAATAATAGCCATCCAATAATTCACACTCAAACCAAACAAAGTGTTGAATATTATCCTGCAAATTAGAATAAAAGCAGCAAATTGAATATTATCTTTGAATACCACTATAAAAGAAATACAGTGGTTAGCGTCTGAGCTGAAGCTTGAATACAAAAATATTGCATCCTAATTTGAGCAATTGAAACCCAATGGACCAAGACCCAACCAACTATTAGCTCCCAATCTGATTAATAAACTGATCAGACCTTAATGGACTCCTAGTTGCAGCACCAAAATCCTGAATATATGGAATTTTCCTCTGTGGTTCTGACAATATAGTTTATAGTAAGTTTTGCAAATTGGGAGTTTGGAAAACAGATCTTTCAATGTTCATCTCTTTTACGGTGGGGCCGAGGAGGATTTTTAGATTACTTACACCGTAATAGTACCAATAATCATTACTGGCTTCCTTCCATAATGGTCGGCTATTATTCCCCAGACAGTTGAGGTTAGAGCTCTTCCAAGCATAAATGAGGCACCTAAATATAAAACAATTTAAACATGAAAAAGTTTTTGGAAATTGTATATTGTTTGAATAGTTCTATAATTACAACTTATGCCTCTGCTTGTTGAAAACTCGATAAATGTTAGCAATCAAGCAATTAAAAAATAGAACTGCTCAGCAGATGGAACCTGGTCTCAGAAACAGAACTCACCCACAAAGCCAGCGTAAAATCCAATATCTTCCACTCTTTTGGCAATTTTCAAGTCTCTGATCTAAAAGAAAAAAAAAAGGGTTGTAATAATTATATATACAAGAGCACTAGCTATAGCAATACATTCATTTAATTAAACCTCATTACAATGTATTTTACATACCATGAAATATAAGAAGGGGAACAAGCACGCTACCGGTAAAACTGAAACATGCAACAATTATAAACATATTAGTAATGAGTGGCTGTACGGAAATAACTTAATGTATTGGCTTGTTAAAGAGATTCAACTCTAATCGTGATCAATCTGGTGCATAATTGGTGCATAATGTGTGGGGTAGGTAGTTAGTACAATCATGCTGGAACCACACAACTGATTTTCAATAATAACTATTTTGGACGAGTCGGTGCCTCGGTGGGCTTATCACATATTTAATACCAGGAAAAGGACTTTAGAAAGCGGCATATGCGGCATAGATCAGAGCATTTCAGCACCCATGTTCAACTATTAAGGAAATAAAATAATTGCATATCAATTAATTATTATAGTGATAGACAAAGCACCAAATTGAATTAGTAGAGGAGAATTCAACACTAACAATATATTTTAGTAACATCATACAATTGGCACGAGAATTTTGTGCATTGCATACTCATATGAGAAAGAGGGGACAGAGAAACGTTGGATCATCAGCTGACTTAGTCAATGGACTAGCGTCAGCAATGAAAACGGAGAAGAACAGAAGGGGTTCTCTAATTGGTGAAGGTGAGTATGCTGACAATGTGACCCATGATTTAAAATGTAACGGAGTTATACAACCGTTAGCAAAGGGAAAGTAGCTAAGAGAATGACACGTGGCTGTTGGGACCACTATATGCTGAGGAGCTACAGAAAGAAGAATTACGCTAGTGAAGATGAAATTTTAGTGTAATTGTTAGTTTTTACTTTTAGATCTTTTGGAGACTCACCTATATAAGGCACCTCCAGGAGATACTAGGGTTTTTATCGTTGAATTTGAAATCTAAACCAAAAACAATTCTTATGCTTATTTTCCCATTTTTCTGTATTTTTCTTCCCATTGCTTAGATCCATTGTATCTTACATTAATTCTGTAAAGGCTCAATAGCCGAATTATATCTCATTATTATCGTTTATTGTTATCCATTTAGTTTCTTACAGCAATTTGGATCTATTGTTGTTCGCTTGAGCCAATTACTGAGAACTTGAAGCTGGTAGTGATTTCTGGATTGTTTATTAGTCTAGATCATTACAACAATGAACTGCCTAGAAACTAGGACTGTCAATGAAACCCGTTTACCCACTTACCCTACTCGTATCGCATTCGATAAGGCGGGTATGGGTAAGGTTTTATTTTCGTTAGACTAACGGGTATGGGTACGGGTAAAGAAAAATTTTTGTTAACTTATTGGATACGGATACGGGTAAGGGCTATTTCGTACCCATTATCTAATGGGTAAAATTTTACAAAATATATGTATATATAATCATGTTATTAGTATATTTCATAAATATGTTATTTGTTTCCATCTTCATCCAAATTAATTTATGTTGATGAAAAAATTAATTTGTATCCTATTATATTATAATTTATAATTAGTTATATAGATTTTTTTGAATTCTATTGATATGGGAATAAATTTCATGATATATTTTTTTTATATCTAAAGTATTATCTAATGTTGTACTTTATCCATATATTTATTTGATATTTATTTAGCACATTATATATTTTTTATTAAATTAATAATATTATTATTACTCATTATGTACCGTTACCGTACTCTTACCGTTAATTCTTAACGGGTACAGGTAGGGTGCGGGTAAAGCCATTTTTTAACGGGTGCGGGTAGGGTACGGGTAAAGAAAATTTTAACGGATGCGGGTATGAAAATACCTTCTACTGTACTGTACCGTACCCATTGACAGCCCTACTAGAAACCTCAGCAGAAGTAATACGTAGTAAAAATTTAAAATGTGCCCAGCAATATATATGTCAGCATGCATTCGAATTTTCCTAATTAGGCATTCTCATCTTTTCCCTAATTGGGAATTTCCCTAACTCTTCTGCAGTTGAAGACGGATTATAGGTAAAATGGGATACTAAGCAAAGCATCCCATGTTTATCTTAGACTATAGAAAAAACAAAATAATGATTTATAAAGCTGGAAAAGTCTATAGTTCCTTTTTTATATTATTATATTTTTAAGATGAACACAGCCAAAACTAAAGCACCAATACAATAAAAATCAATCCAATTTTCATTACCTGCATATTAATAGTTCTTCCGGAGAGAAAATTGCACCAAATTATGGAAGTGAGGTAATTAAATCAGACGATGTTACAAAAGAAATTTACTTTTTGGAATTAAATTTCCAACAACAATTGCGGGCTTAGACTATATATTGCAATTATTCACAAAACATTCCCAACCATTACATAGAAATCCATCCCTACTTCAAATAATTGATAATTTGATATAAGCAAAAAGAAGAAAGAAAAACGAAAGCGAAGAAATTCTGACCTGTAGCAAACATGATAAGCCAAACAAAAAAGAATTCTCGATAAGGGATTCCTCTGGTGCACTCATTTTTTTTGTTCTGGATACAACCAGGACAGTTATCGTAGTACACTTTCTCCAACAACCGCTCCTCCGAGCTTCCCACCATTTTCTTTCACTAGATGCAGAGAGAGAGGTTCAGTGAGAATGTGAGATTAGTAGTGGCGTGAGAGAAATTATAAATATATAAAGTTGGGATGCGTGAGTTCGGTGTGGGAGTACTGTAGTAAGCACAGTATTTCGAATTTTCTGTGGCGCGTGATATTTTATGGCAAAAATAATATTTAAGATTTTTGTGTCATTTTTTATATAATATTTGAATTGTATTCTCAATTTTTTATGGCATTTTTTTTATATAGCGTAAAATAAATTGTGCAATTATTTAATAACATATTCGTATAGGAATGAATCGCGCAACACGCAAAATTAGCGCTAGTTTAATATTTATATGCTATATTGATTCGGGAAAACAGCCAACTAGCCAAGTGACAACGCTTTTATATAAACAATTTTTTAAAAAGATTTAAGTTGACTAATACGGGAATTATTAAAGTTCCATTGCCACACAAGTTTAGGATTGCCACAAAATGTCACAATTTAACTTTTTTTATGTTTTAAAATTTAAAACTTAAATGTCAAATTTAAACTGTTGAATTTGTTCGTTTTAACGAGTGATGGATTTTCATATAAGTTTTATAAAATTTGGAGTTGATTTGATTCTCGATCAAGAGGTTAAAAAATAAATGATTCTAGTTAATTATGACAGATTAGTTATAATACGTCCATGGTTTAACCTCTAGATTAAGTATCAAATCAACTCAAAAATTTATAAAACTTATGTGAAAATACATCACAAATAAGATCAACAGTTTAGATCCGACATTTAAATTTTTACAACATTAGTGAAAGAAGTAAAATTGCGTCATTTTGTGGCATTTTAAACATATGGCACCGGAACTTTGCTATGCAGGAATTGCATTTTACACTCCTCAATTTGCAATTAATACAGATCTATTTTTTATTAAATGATTAAAAGCGATTTCCACCTAACGCAATATTACCTGTCACTGTCGGTTGTTGTCTGCAAATTTATGTATGAAAATTCGGAAAATGTATATTTTATTATTTCAAGAACGAAAAGAGAATAAAATTTGCATATTTACATCTTCTGCGCACCTGCAAAAACTTTCACTGTATGAGATTATAACACAATGATCATGCCATCTAATGTTTAAAGCCATAAATATTTTTAATTTGCATCCCTCATTCTCACAAAATCTTAAATTGCTAAGCCCTGCACTGTGAAAACAGAGCAGATGTCCTATGCTATTTCCATTTCAATTATGGATGCTTATTCATTTATGACATTTATATGTACGGTAAGTGCATCAAGGTATTTTTATGGTTCAGAAGAAATAACTAGTCAATTACTTATTTGTGACATTTATATGAAGTATTGTTTGATGATGGATCAAGAATATTAATTGTAAACCATTAAATTCAAATCATGAGATAAACAATAATAATATGCATGCACTATATCTCATTTTTATATGGACATGATATGTCTACTATATAGATTGTTCTATAATGTTAGAATTTAAATATTTTAGCTTTATTTGAAGTTGTCAAATTTGTATATATAATTCTCGAGTGATTATCTTCTTAATATTTTTGTAAGGGATATATTTGATATATTTTATGTTTGCGGGGTGCAGATGAAACTCTGCCAGATTGCACATGTTATTCGTTGATATAATGATATTTGGTAAATTATTAAATTACAACATACTAATGCGGGATATCTTAGTTTGCCTCTTATCTACATTACACTTTCTCTTTTTTTCTTGGAATTATCCGGACCTTTCATATGTGTTTGTACGGTTGGATTTCCGAATATGGGATCAGTGACTATGAGTAGGTCAATGGTGGAACGGATGTAATGCTTTAAATGTGGAACAGTGCTCTATAATTTGTCTTTCTGTGTTTGTGAAGTCTTTGATCCGCACAATTAAATTAAGAGGGATTGGACGGATGAACGGTGACCGGATGGCAAGGTAAAAAATAAAATATTAATCCACTATGGTCATGTGTTATTGGCTAGATCTTATGTTGAACGATCTGTGTAGCCAATGGTATGACATATTATGTTGCACTTTCTTTTGCTGTGTGGTGCAACCGTGCCATGGAGTAGATTTTTTTTTTCTTGGCGTAGAGGATCCAAGGAAACATCGGCCGTGATTTTAGGATGTTGACCACATATATAGTAAGACCCCAAATAAAAATATTGTCCTAATTTTGAGTCCGCCTGGTGCGCTAGAAATGACGTAAACCGATATGCACTTTTATTTCTGTTTGGTGGGTGTATCTATCATGATTGTGAAAATTTAGTTCTACATTGGATCTATTCAAGTATTTGTTACCAACTTACCATTTTTATCTGGAAATATGTGAGATTAGGCTATATTTTGTCAATTTTGTTTGTGTTCTTGGGTCCCCGTATTCAAGGGCGAAGCTACGTGCCCTTTGGTGGGTCCATGGACCCACCTCAAAAAAAAAAATATTACTTGTTATTATATTCATTTGTAAATAAAAACAAAATAAAAAAAATCAAGGTTCCATCTCAAAAATTAGAAGGACCCAGGTGAGCATGTTACATTTGATTTGAATCGCATAACGATATCGCACGTGAATTTGGTCGTATTCGTTCACGAAGAATCAATTTCTTTCTTCCTCCATAATGAATTTTATTAAAATTTAGAATAGAGTTGAAGATGCTCGGATAAATGATTATTTATAGTATATATATGTATATAGAAAAAAGGTTGTTTAATGAGATTTCTATTGAACCTATTATGCAAAAATATCATATAATAAAAATTCATTGAAAAATTTGTATTTTTTATTATCTTGTATTTTTATTTTACATTGCTTTAAAGTTGTTTATTTAAAAAATATTATTATACTATAGCTATATTAGACGTTATGTAGTACATATGCTTTCAGTAAAAAAAAAATTTATGGACCCTACTGACGTGAATTCCTAGCTTCGTCCCTGTCCGTATTAAATGAAGGCTCATGTGTTTTATTTTGTACTTTTGTGTTTTTCAATTTGCTTGGTCTATAAAATTTAATTTTGTAATGCTTCTGTGCCGCTCTATCCTAATTACCACCACCGCTTCAAGCGTTACTTCACCTTTATCACATGGAAGTGGAAATGGCATTATTTTGGAAAGAACCTCAGTCGGTTTCCTTTTCCTTACCATTTCAGTTTGGACTCATATTCCATCTTCGCCTAGAAAGGACAAAATATGATTATGGGATCACTTTCTCATCGCGTCAGAGAGTGGATTGAGACCCGTTTGCATTATAGTTTTTTTATCGTTGTGCTCGGCCTTGAACTTGAGACTGTCCAAGTAGTGACCCTTTTGCCACCTCCATCGGTGTTATCTGGTCGGTTTATGTGCTCATCTTGAATCTTCTATGATGTCGTTTTGAAGATCTCTCCGTCGGTCTTATTTGCTTTTAATTGCAAATACTTTTATCAGGTAATTCAATTTTTCCTATTTTTATTTTGGTCGAGTTTCATTTAGGAATTCCAACATTAAATATTTTGCGTTAGTTTCTTACTTGAATTATTCCATTCAATTCTTAAATCTGGACAGCCAAGTCGCTGCGGTGTCTCCATCATCTGTGAGCGTTATGTGAGTGGTAACCTCCTTTTTTTTTAATTTCTTTCATTTAATTGTACTGAGTAAATTGCATTGTGAAGTCAAAGGATAAAAGCAATCATTCATCCGACATTTGATATTTTTTTCCAACTAATTGCGTTGTTTAAATAAAATCCAGGTCACTTTTTATTCATATTAAGTTGTTGTTCATTCATATTAAGTTGTTGTTCTCCTAGCATCAGTCTAGGAAAATCAATCCATATGGTTGATACTCTCGGTATTCTCTTGGATATTGTTGGGTGATTGCTGCTTGAGGTATGCTTTTGCATCTATGAATGTTGTTTTTCTAAACTTTTGACATCTAAAAAACAAAAAAAAAAAAAACTTTCATAAGTGAGGTTTATTGATTTTAGCTATATTTGCGTACTAGCAACGTCATCTTGAGGAAATGGGCTGACCATCTGATTGTGAATATTTCTTGCAGTGCAAAGCATCACAATCAACAATATCATATTTCTATTATAGCAGCTGGATGGTCAAATTCAAAGGTTTAATATTTGTTACATTTAGGAGTTGGTAAAGTGAGGATGTAACATTGCATTTAGTGGTTCAAATTCAGTATAGTAGCTTATAAACCATAATTTTGGCTAATAGTAATCGATGGAGAATGAAAGATAAAATTTATCAACTCAGATGGACCAATAGACTCCAATTGTTATAAGAAATACCAAATTAATGACTACTGTAATATTTCTCGATGTCGATAGAAGTACAAATTTCATTTGGTAATAAAGATCAACATTTTTTTTTTCTTATTTCTCAATAACTTAGATTGATAAAAAAAAGTTGGGAATTCAATATAAGTCAATTTATGGGTGTATGAATGTCATTTCTTCATACAATTATAATAATTCAGTATAAAATTGGCCTAAAAACATTCAGGATCCACATTTTATGTTTAATTAGAGGCATGAAATTTGAGCATAAACATTTTGTTTTATCCTACGATCTAAAGTTCCTCCGAACATAATTTTTAGTCCTAAGAAATGTGATTATTTCTTTCAAATACATCTGCAAATTCTATCTAATGCAGGTTAAAATGAAGTTTAACTAATCTTCATTTTTCTCTTTAGTTCGAGTCCTTCACTTGTTCTTAAGTTAAGTATTCTTAACTCCAAGTTTTGCAAGCTTCATGGCCTAGTGATGAATGAAATGGTATAAGAATGGAAATTTCCATGTTTTGATATTACTGTTGAGAAACAAGGAAGATTAAGGACTAATTAGCTCAGTTATTATCATCGTTGGCCTTTTTAGGATAAGGAGCATCACATTTTTATGTTACTAAAAATAGTCACTCAGCTTTTTCTTTTTTTTGGTAAGTTACCGTTAGGTACAACATGGTACCAACGGAACATTTTTTAATCGTTGTAATCATCGCCTATATAAGGCTCATTTGTACATTCAAGAGAATATAGAAAATTATTCTACAAATCAAAGCTTTCTCTCTAGGCTCAAAATCTAACATGGTATACCTGATCCAAACAAGCTTCCGCAACAAATAACCAAAATTCTTCCAACATGTCAGACTCAAAAAATGAACAGCCAAATCCAAGCTCCACTCAAATCAATCCAAATCCAAATCCAACAGTAAATCAAACTCCAATTTTAAGGCAGTATGCAGAGTTCAATTCCTCACAGAAACTGACCAACATGCCATTAAATGGCAAAAATTACCTTCCTTGGGCCAAAGCAGCCAAGATCACCCTCAGAGCGAAGGGGATGCTAGAGTTTGCTGATGGTACCAAAATCAAGCCTACTGATACAGAGGCAGCAGAAATTTAGGACATGGGAGATAGTCAAGTGATGACTCTCATCTCAAATTCAATCGAGCCACAATTAGGCAATTGGCAGAGAGTTTCTTCTACTGCGAAACGACAGCAGAGGTGGAAAGCAATCGAAAAACAGTACAGCAATACCAAAAATCATGCTCAAATCTATCAGCTAAAGAAGGACATAGCCCAAATCTCACAAGAAAATCGAGAAATACCAGAATATATTGGGCATGTCAAAAACAAATACGAAGAGCTCAAGGTGTATAGGCCACCAACCACTGACCTGGAGGTTCTCAAGGAGAGGGCTGAGACTGACATGGTCTACACCTTCCTGGCTGGGCTCAATTCTAGCTATGACGCAGTGAGAGCACAGATCCTCCTCTCCACCGAAAGGCTTCTGTTCGATGAGGTATCTGCTCGAATCAGGCAAGAGGCGACGAGGAGAGTGGCTATGAGCGCCGCTGACTCGAACCCTAAGCAGAGGCGCAAGCCTTCTCCGCTCGTCACACCAACGCCGACAAGGGCAAGACTAAGGGGGAGAGCGATCGATGGTGCCCTCACTATCAGAAGGACAGCCACAACCAGGATCGGTGCTGGGTTCTTCATCCTCACCTCAAGCCCAAGCGAGGAGATCGGAACCAGGCTGAGGCGAGGAGAAGAAATGGCGGTCGAACCCTAGACACGAAAGAGGAGAAGAAGGGTTTTGTTTCTGCGAAAAATGACTCGAGCGGAGAGATGAAGGGCTTAAGTTCGAGTTCGACTGAATCGACTCGCAGCGAAGCAGATCGACTCAATCGTCTTGAGGCCATGATCTCCACTCTTTTGGGCCAACGAGCAGGCCAAGGTTCTTCTAACTCTCCTCATTTTAATTTGGCCCAAAATAGAACCAGCCCAAGTCCGAATACCAGAATTAATCCATGTTCTTTAAATCATGAAAATAAATGTTTTAGTACAGGGTTTACCGTAAAAAATGCACCAAAAAATGATACCAAATAGGTCCTTGACTCCGGTGCGACCGACCATATGACTAGAAATAAATTGTTGCTGAGCAATTATAAAACTATCAATGGTAACCAATATTTTACCGTGGCCAACAATGAGAAAGTTAGGATTAATGTTTGGGGGATTATTAGTGTTTAATCCAAAAAGTTCTTGCAAGACGTTTTTTATGTCGATAATTGTTCGGTTAATCTTTTGTCTATTAGTAAGCTTACTAAGGATTTGAATTGCGAAATTATTTTTAAAGAAAAAGTCGTTGTTTTTCAGGATCTTCTCACCAAGGAGAAGATTGGTGAAGTTCGTTTAGAAAATGGTCTCTATTTTTTGGATTGCAACAAGTGTGTTTTTCATTCAAAAAAAGACGAAGATTTGTGTTCTCTTTGGCACAAGCGTGTAGGACGTCCTTCCGACAAAGTTTTAAATTCTTTGTTTGGTTTTTATAGTGATTGTTGTAGGAGTTGTGAAGTTTGTAAACTTGCTAAGCATTCAAAACTTCCTTTTTGTAATTCTAGTTCCAAGTATTGAAATGTTTGAGCTTGTTCATTCCGATGTGTGGGGTCCCGCACCTATAGACTCTTATGACAGTTTAAAGTATTTTGTTATATTTATTGATGACTTTTCAAAAACTACTTGGACCTATTTGATGAAAACAAGAGTGAAGTTTTCTCTCATTTTCAAACTTTTGTAAATTTAGTTGAGACTCAATTTGGAAAAAATGTTAAGACTCTTCGGATGGACAACGGAACAGAGTTTGTTAACCAAAATTTTTTAAATTTCGCAAAACAAAAAGAATTTATTCATCAAACGACTTGTATTTATACTCCTCAACAAAACGGTGTTTCCGAACGGAAAAACCGTCATCTTCTTGAAATGTCTAGATCGCTTCTTTTTCAAAATAGTGTTCTTAAAGTTTTTTGGTCGGAAGCCGTTCTCACCGCAACCTATTTAATAAATAGATTGCCTAGTGCCACCTTGAATTTCAAAAGTCCCTTAGAGATTCTCTTTGGAAGAAAAATCAATCTTGAGCATTTAAAAGTTTTCGGTTGTGTTGCTTTTGTTCACAAAAACAAGATTGATAAACTTGATTTTACTTCTACTAAAACTATTTTTCTTGGCTATTTTTCTTTTAAAAAGGGTTATAAGTGTTATGACCCTAAAACAAAAAAAGTTTTTATTTCTAGAGATGTTACTTTTTTGAGAATGACTCTTTTTTTAAGGGCGTTGAGAAAAATTTCGTTGATCACGTTTTACAAAGTGAAATTGTTCTTCCTTGCGTCACTAATCAAGAAAAAAGGCAAGTTGTTTTGGAAAATATTGACATAGGAAACCAAGATGAGGAGGAAATTGAAGTATCGGAAGAAGAAATTGAAGATGATGAAAATCAAACCGATCAAGAAAAGATGACATTGAGGAGGTCAAATCGACAAGTCCAACCATCTTCAAGGTTAAAAGATTTCATCACATAATCGGTACAATATCCTATCCAAGATTTTATTCCTATGACCATATTTCCCATGATCATTATGCTTTCATTAATTCTCTATCAAAAATTGAGGAACCAACCAAGTATGAAGTAGCAAGATGTGATCCAAATTGGCGTAAGGCAATGGAAGATGAACTCCAAGCCTTAGAAAAAAACCAAACTTGGGTCCTTTGTGAACTACCAAAAAGAAAGAAACCGGTTGGTTGTAAATGGGTATATAAGGTTAAGTACCATAGCGATGGAACTTTAGAACGGTACAAGGCTAGATTAGTCGCCAAAGGCTATACCCAAACTCAAGGAATTGATTACCTTGAAACCTTTGCACCCGTTGCAAAAATGAATACCGTTAGAATACTTTTCTCTATAGCGGTAAATAACAATTGGACCTTGCACCAAATGGACGTTAAAAATGCTTTTATTCAAGGAAATCTTGAAGAAGAAGTATATATGACCTTACCACCGGGCCACAAAAAGGAAAATACTCCTATGTAGGTTAAAAAAATCTATTTATGGGTTGAAGCAATCTCCAAGGACATGGTATGACAAACTCTCTCAATTTTTATTATCTTGTAATTTTAGGAAAAGTGGAGCCGATTCATCATTGTTTGTTAAATATAATCCCAACGGTACCACCGCTGTCTTAGTATATGTTGATGATATAATTATAACCGGTAACAACCAAATCGAGATTGATAATGTCAAAACGGACTTGAAGAACCAATTTGACATTAAAGATCTAGGAGTCTTAAAATATTTTCTTGGAATAGAAATTGCTTACTCTTCAAAAGGGCTATTCATATGCCAAAGAAAATATGTTTTAGACTTACTTAAAGAAACCGGTAAATTAGGATGTAAGCCGGCCAAAATTCCAATAGAGATGAATGAAAAACTTGATAATGAAAAGGGGGAACCTCTAAAGGATATCAACCATTTCCAAAGATTAGTTGGTAAATTAATCTACTTAACCGTTACTAAATCGGACCTCTCATTTGTCGTTAGTCAAATAAGTAAATTTATGCATGCACCAAGAACATCTCATTTAGATGCCATTAATCGAATATTAAGGTATCTAAAAGGTACTCCCAGAAAGGGAGTTTGGATGAGGAAAAATATGACTAATGCAATATGTGGCTATTCCGATGCAGATTGGGCCGGGAGCTTTGATAGAAAATCGACTACCGATTTTTGCACATTTGTAGGCGAAAATTTAGTCACATAGAAAAACAAGAAACAAAATGTCGTGGCACGATCAAGCGCGGAGGCGGAGTATCAAGCCATGGCATCTACCGCAAGTGAAATGATTTGGATTAAGCAATTGTTAGTCGTGCTTGAAAATTAAGCACGAAGCACCCATGAAAATGTTTTGTGACAACCAAGCGGCACGACACATTGCGGCCAACCCCGTCTTCCACGAACGAACCAAACATATAGAAGTGGATTGCCACTTTATTAGAGAGCAAGTACAATCGAGGGAAATAGAAACTCTTTTCGTCAAGAGTGAAGATCAATTGGCGGACATTTTTACAAAAGAGTTGAGCACTAAATCCTTTGACGATATCTTGGACAAGCTAGGATTGATCGATATTTACAATCCAAGCTTGAAGGGGAGTGTTGAGAAACAAGGAAGATTAAGGGACTAATTAGCCTCAGTTATTATCATCATTGGCCTGTTTAGGATAAGGAGCATCACATTTTTATGTTACTAAAAATAGTCACTCAACGTTAGGTACAACATGGTACCAACGGAACATTTTTTAACCGTTGTAATCATCGCCTATATAAGGCTCATTTGTACATTCAAGAGAATATAGAAAATTATTCTACAAATCAAAGCTTTCTCTCTAGGCTCAAAATCTAACAGTTACAATGAACCACTTAAATATGCCTTAATTGATGTATAAGTTAGAACAATGCATGTTCTGTTCTGATACACTCTCTGTGATTCAAGCATTGTAATTGTTAGTGATCTAACAGTTTCTACCTGACGTGAAATATCTTTTTTTCTAGAAGATAAAAAAATTAGGCCTTTTGAGGCTAATAATCCTATGTCATGAATCTCTTCCCATGTTATTTGTGCTCAGAGACAATATTCTTGTACTGTGCATCACAGCTTCAACAAACGATTTGTTTTTGAGGAAAACAATGATGAGCAATTCAGCTGAAAGCCTGAAACAAATCCTTGGTCAGTTATGCAAACCACTAAAACATCTACAAATTTGCTAAATAACCCAAAAAGCCTCTTTTATATCCTATTTTAACACCAATTTACTTCAATAGGCAAGGCAGTTGCTTGGGACAAGGCTGGTGTTAGGGCATCATGTGCATCTCAGAGGAAAGGGAGTGAAAGCAGTACTTGATCTTTGCCTCCATAATCTATCTAAAAAGTGTTTATATAATAAACCAATCAATCTGCCTTGAAGCACATTGTTCGATGTTCCCAACTGGCAGGCCTATCCAGAGTTTTGGTGGAGAGATGCTTGCGTGCCTGGTAAGGTCCCAGGTACTCCACCATTCCAGCTGTTCATCTGCTTTGAGGTTCCTGCTACCACAAATTGCAGTGAAATTGGTGGTTACTTTTGTTATGTTATATTATAACCTGAGAAGATGGGGTTAGAGTTTTTCTAATTTATGACATTCTGGTTTTTCATCACTTGGAAATGTGATTGGTTTTTTCCAAGTTCATTATTGCTCCTCAGATCTTTTCTATTGAAGAGGTAAAATGTTTTTTAATCGTGTTTTCGTATTATCATGTCCTACTAGGAATATTTCCTGAAGTTAATTTTGTACTTGTCGCTTACTTTTTCTAGATCCCTGCTGACAGAAATATATTTCATTGGTGCCAATTGTAGTTAAGGACTGTTTCGTGAATTCTTGTTATTATTATATTAGTTTAGAAAAAATCACATAAAGAGCCAAGTATAATATATTAATATGTAGCTCTCATTGTTTTAATGGCGCCTAGTACTGCAGACCAAAATTTCTAAAATTTTCTTAAGTGCACTAAGTAACACTCAATAATTAATAAATAATAAATAGAAAAGCCAGATGCGACCATCAAACTCCAATTCAAAATCAAAGACGTATTAGAAATCTCGTAAAAATTGAAAAGCGAAGACATAAAAAGAATCTTCTCCAAATCTTTTAGGCTACATCATCTATATATTGAACCGTTTGTAAATTTATTTACTCTTTATATTGATCGAATAGGAGTGAATTTTTTGGAATATTTAAAGTCAGATTAACAGATTTATTGACCCAAAGTATGTCATATATTACCCTTGTAATAGTATAATTTAGATCAGTTATAACAGACCTGTTGATCCAAGTAATGTCATAAATTTTACAACAAAAGGTCAATAACTTCGTTTTTGATAGTGCTTTGTCACCTATTAGGTACAACAAGTCAACAACAGATGGCTAAGACTTCATTTATGACCACAACACGATATCCTAAAACTCACTAAAATGGGTTAAATTGAAACCAGATTTTGTTGGATTTAAGACCCCATACTGCTCTCTTTACTTCTTCCATTTTCAAATGAAATCATGTTGGATTTGGAGAAAGATTACATTTGATCACAAATGGATCCATTATACAGCACTGGTCAGGTTAAGAAGAAGCTGACTCTGATTTTGTAATTAGCTGAAACTATTCTGAACTGAACCTGAGATGAGAAGGAAACAAGCCCAAGACTGTCTGTTTGATAATACAAGAGTCTGAAACTGATTTGATGTTCAATAAACCTACATCAGAGTTCAACCAATTTGATCCTCCTCTTCTCCACTCAATTACATAACCTCAGCATTACTTCGCTTCTTTTAATCTATAGTCGCCACTACTTGCCCATGTCTTGGTCACTCCTGAACAACAACAAAGTCAAGATAGCTTGAGGAAAAAGTTACAAGTATTAACAATGTCCAAGAGGCAGCTGGAATCAAAGATATGTTCTGGCAGCAAATACCTTATTAATCTGTGCCAAAACCAGGCAAAAAGAAATTTGAATACCAACACTACTAATAATCCTCAACAATTAAGCAATAAAACAGAAATGACACCAGGATGCACCGATATCTAAATTTAAATTTAGGTCATCTAGTCAGGTAGACAGATGCTAGTACATGGCACAATGGCCGGCAATATACAACTACAATCATCAATGGACAAGGAAATACTTACAGACCATTTTCTTACCTAGGCAAGCGCTAATTAAACAGGCACCTTTCCACCATATGCAGCAGCATAAGCTTCACGAAGCCCAGGCACATTCTTCTCATGGGGCACAACATACCTCTCAAGAAAGTTGCTTTCAGACATTAGTGAGGCAGTCAAAAGACTGCATGTTTTCTTCAAACCCTTTGTTGCACTCAATACAGTATACCTTGGAATCAATACTCTTTCTAAGCTATACCGAAGCAGCTGAGGCTGCAAAGCTATGTTTCTTGACTCAAACCCTGCTTTTCTGGTAAAAAAGTCCATTTTGGACTTCACTTTATTCTCGGAGAGACCGAATACCGTAGGGGACTTCATAAAGGCAGCATGCACCTCTTCCTCTGACCAGCCATATGTTTCCATGAAAAACTCCAACTTCCTTTTAATTGTACCTTTGCTTAAACCACCAACTGCTCTTAACACAGACAGAAACATTTTGGATCCCCTCAGAATGCCCAGCTCCTCAATTAGCTCAAGTGTCTGCCTCAAAGAATCTGGGCTTCGTCTCAAGCAGCAGCTTCCGACCCCAAGCAATGACATAATGTGTTGATTCGATAAAGCATATTCTTTCAATAAATTTATAACTGGAATAATATGCTTATCAATGTCGAACGAGAATAAGAAAGCGTTCGTCTGAATCAGCTTGAGCAATGCCTCGTCAGTGTTCCCAACAAAATCTTTCCAGAAGAGGAGGCGTGAGAGAGTGTCATTTAACAAAAGGGCTGCTGGATTGTAGCGGATCAACTGAACCAGTAATTCTCCAGAGAAGCCATTTTGCACGAGTTGACGCACCTTTGGCTTGAGGGTCTTTTCCACATTGCGAGACAGAAGTATAGGGTAGGATGAAACAGCAGCCTGGACCTGGGAATCAGACAAGCCAGTATCGTGTAGGAACTTTATCACTGCTTCGGGCCGGTCTGGGGATTTAATTGCTGCGAGCTGCCTTGTATTGGAGTACTTGAGTGCTCGATCAGGGGAGAAGCTGAAGGAGGAGATGAGATACTGGACTATAAAAGGCAGCTCCTTCTGTGGCTGAGGCTGGGTTTGGGTTTGGTTTTGGGTAGAAAGAGAGAAGCGGAGGAGAAGTGATAGATGGTGGTGGAATGGGGAATAGGAAGAGGAGAAATGGAAATGGGGGGAGATGAGTCTCTGGGCTTTGGAGAGGTGGGAACACATGATTGATGGATGGCACAGTGAAGGCGGCGAGGTTTTGTGGGATGCGGATGCGGAGGTGCCAAAGCAGTAGCAGTAGGGTAGGCTTGATTTTGATTAGAGTGGATTTGGGCCTCCGAAGCTGTGGGAAGAGGCAGTGAGACGAAGTGTAATAACAAATGAAATACATAAATATTGGTATATTTTATGAAGTAAGTATATTTTATTGGACTCGCCTTATTTCGGATCTGTAAGTTTCGATACAAAAATGTTTATGAATTATTTTACCTGATATCCTAGTCTAAATAAGTAAATATTGATATGAAATGAAATATATTTGATATAATCAAGTAAGCGAAATCGTCGACGTTGATCCGTTTGTTCACCGGATGGGTAACTTTCCGGCCTGGGAAGTTAGATCGAATCTGACCCGTTTCTAAATTAAGATAAAATAATTTTGATTGGATCAGTATCTGACCCAATCGAGAAAGCTGACGCCCATAGTTGAAGATTTAATTTACTTGTCCCTTGAATAATTTTTATATATTTTGATGGCGGAGACAAATTGGGATTTGCATGAGAACTGAAATTTGCAGTGGAATTGCAAAACGAATGAGTTCTCTTCAACTGTTTAACATGCTACAAGATATTTGTGTTGACAGCCGCCGTCAATTTCTTAAAAAAAAAATATTGAGTTTCCAGAATTTTTTTTTTTACAAAAGAATCGCTTCTGGTCTACAGAAGGTAAATTTTATTTTTTAAGTAAAATAAACGCATTGTAAGAACCAAAACCTACAATAAATTATTGGTGAGGCCGCAAGCAAATGAGGAGAAGAAAACTACGTTACATGATCTGAGGCACACGAGACGAGATGTTACAATTTTTTTTTTTTTTTTTTTTGTGGAAATGCCTGCAGACGAGCCACCCAGTTTTTTCTTTTGCTAACTATTATAATTTTATTTTTTAAAGGTATGATAACCTTGTCTATTTAGAAATTACCTGAAAGTTCATGTCAATTTAAAGGTTATTTCTAGGTCGGCTTTGCCTATTTACAAAACATACATTAAATCATGTCTCCTCTACTCGTACCTCACAAAATCAATTAAAGAGAAGTTTGTATGTATATATTTACATAAATGTTTTGTATGTTCTTATGTATCATTGAAAGTATTCTGCATAACAACTTAATCGTCAAATATCCGTAATTAATTTCGTGCCTATTAAATTGATATCTATTGATAATTATTTAATAGATTCACGACTATACATGAAATAATAAAGTAAATTAAACCAATTTACACAATTTTTCATTAGTTCGTTAATACCATGTAATTATTCCGCAGCTAAATTCAACTTTATCAAAAAATAGTTATATATGAAATTATAAAGTAAATTATATCTATTTGCATAGTTATTCAGAAATACATTAATACCATATAATTTATCCGCGGTTCAATTTAATTTAATCTGAAATTACCACTTCTATATTACATTAATCATCCTTCCATATAACCAAAATGCTCTCCTCTTTCTGAAATTTCTCAGGGCACTCCTCTTTTTGTGGAACACTCCCAAATTCAGAATGAAAAGACAAAAATGTCCTTATCTAATGCGTAAATAGATGAGAGTATTTCGGGTTTTTCACATTAAATTTGGGAGTTTTTTTGCAAACAGGAATGCCCTTATTAATTCCTCTATTATCAGTCCTGACTCCCAACTCTCCAAGTCCCTTCCCTTCTCTCACAGTCGTACAGATGGATTGAAACCTAAACCTTAGAAACACCAACCCGCTGCCTGTGTCACGGACTCTCCGACCACCACCCTGTCACAGTCGCTCACCCCTTCGCTTCGCTTACATTCTTCTATTTCGATCCGTCTAGACTCTACACCCTCAACCGTAAACAAACGGTGGAGAGGGAATTCTTTTAAAACAATGCAAGTTCTGTTCTGATACTCTCCCTGTGATTCAAGCATTGTAGTTGTAAGTGATCTAACATTTCCTATCTGACATGAAATATCTTTTTTTCTAGATGATAAACAATTAGGCCGTTCAGAGAATATTCTTATATTGTGCATCACAGTTTCAACACAGTGGCGGATTTAGGAAAAATATTTAGGTGGGGCTAGAGTTCTCCAATCGTGCGTGTCGTGTCGTGTCAAACACGATCGTGTTGTCTCCGCTGGCCTAGTCTAGTTGGTAGAGACATATGGCTTCCTAAGGGAAGACTGGGGTTCGAATCTCGCTGGGACGAGCTTAATTTGGGTGGGTGCGTGGGGTGTGAGTGCCTACGCGCCGTGATCAAAAAAAAAAAAAAACACGATTGTGTTAGAGTCTCGTGTCGTGTCGTATTGACACGAACTACTTTTTTAATCGTGTTGTGTCGTGTGGTGTTAAATGGTGAGAATAGGCAACACAACGCGACTAACACGATCGTGTCGTGTCATGTTGACACGTCGTGTTAGTCGTGTCAAATCGTGTCAATTATTTTATTATTTTTAAAATTAAAAAATATTAAAAAATTAAAGTAAAGGAAAAAAATTACTAAGTAATAATTAGATTAGAACAATATGAGTAAAATGATGGTAAATAATATGATATAGTATTGTAAATTGAATTTAAATTATTAATTTTGTTTAAATAATTAACAATAATAATTAAATTTGTGTTAATGTGTGTCGTGTTAATTCGTGTTCGTGTCGTGTTGCGTGTCAAATCGTGTCTTGTTGGATCGTGTTAAACTTTCTAATATCCCAACACGACACGATTATGACACGACACGATAGCACGATCGTGTCATGCCAATTTTGTATTCGTGTCGTGTCGTGTTGTGTCAACACGCACACCGTGTCGTGCCAACACGATCATGTCGTGTCATTTTGGAGAACACTCACCTGAGTTTATAAGAACATTAGACCAACATAAGTTCATCATATATCCATCTCATACAATGGACCGTTGAATACTTCAATGGCAGAAAAAATTAGGTGGGGCTAAGGTGGGGCTCTATGGACTCAGCGGCGTTAGTTGGGGCTCTAGCCCCACCCGCCCCAGTGGTAGATCCGCCACTGTTTCAACAGAAGATTTATTTTCGAGGAAAATAATCATGACTGATTCAGCTAAAAGCCTGAAACAAATCCTTGATCAGAGCAGTTATGCACACCACCAAAACATCTACAAAATTGCTATATGGACTAACAAGCCCCTTTTTATATGTTATTTTAACTTCAATATACTTCAGTCGCAAGGCAGTTGCTTAAGGGAAGGCTGATGTTAGGGCATCATGTAAATCTCAGATGAAAGGGCCTGAAAGCAGTCCTTGATCTTTGCCTCCATAAACAATCCAAATAGTGTTTTTATAATAAATCAATCAATATTCCATGAAGCATATGTTCCCAACTTGCAAGCCTATCAAGAGTTTTGCCGGAAAGATGCTTGCATGCCCGGTAAGGTCCCAGGTACTCCACCATCCCCGAATAATCTTAGCCATTCATCTGCAATGAGGTTCTTGCTAGCACTGATTTCAGTGAAAATGATGGTTACTCTAGTCTTGTCTTAACTTACATCTGCTTCTTGTTTAATTTTTTATCATTTGGAAATATGATTTTTTTTTGCCTAGTTCATTATTGCTCCTCGGGTCTTTTCAGAATGCGTTATATTTAATGCACGAAACTTAAAATACTGTATTGCTCAGATTAAACAGGGATGCATTGATTGACAACAGAATATTAATATTACATTGGACTCTCTACAAATACAACATTGGTCAGGTTAAGTAGAAGCCGACTGTGACTCTGTAATTAGCTGAAAATATTCTGAACTAAACCTGAGACCAGAAAGAAACAAACCCAAAACTATCTGATCGATAATACTAGAGTCTAAAACTTATTCGCTGCTCAATTGACCTACATCAGTGTTCACCAATTTGATGGACCTGTTTTCCACCTCGATCACATAACCTCAGCATTACTTGGCTTGTTTATGTCAATAGTCGTCAGTACTTGCACGTCTTGGTCCCTTCTGAACACAACAAAGTTTTTTTTTAGATATACTAGCCAGCGGCTGGCAAGTGGGACACAACAAAGTTAAGGTAGCTCGAGGAAGAAAAAATAAGTGTATAATAATTTCCACAAGGCAGCTGGAATCAACGTTATGTTCTGTCAGCCAACACCCTATCAATTTATGCCAAAACTAGGCAGAAAAGATTTCGAGTACCAACACAAGTAAAAGTCCTCAACAGAATAACATTGGTTTCTTATACATTGGCCATATTTTATATCATACATTGAAGCATGGCTAGCTCGCATATATCTTACACCCAAGTCTAGACAAATTAAGCAACAAAGAGAAAATGACACCAGGACGCACCTATACCCAAATCTCTTATGCACTATTTTAAATATTAAAATCATTTTGATTATGATCCCTCAAAGGTTCCTAATGGCATTGAAATTTAGTATTACAAGTTCCTTTCTTTTTTGTAAAAACATATATGCCAGTTTATAGCAAGGTCTGTTGCTTTGGAAAGCACATGATAAAATTGGAATAATAAAGGGAATCTTTTTAATTTCCCCCATGAGATTTCAACATATCTAATTTTCTCCTTGGAAAATATGTGTGTTGTATTTAAATTAACATCAAATCCAAGGTTGCCTTTCACATAAATGATGAGATGACTTGAGCAAAAATTAGTAATCATAAAAATCAAAGAAAACATTCAAATTTTACCAATTTGAAACAATTCCTTTCACTTTTCAGTTTTCAGAGAGCGACGATATTGTCTCTACTATTAGACTACAAGAAAAATGCAATCATAAAAGTACCATCAAATTATAGTAAAATTAACAAATTTTAATGGAATTCGGTAATAATAGAAATATTTACATATCAAATAATGTAAAAGTTTTACTTACAAGTCAATTATGTTCTTCTTGGCACAATGTATGTTAGTGAGGCACCCCAGCCGCCATGGCCGAAGTTGTACCGCACGATTGACAATACGAACATACTATCACTGGCCTCGCGGGTTCCACCATTCCTTATCTTATTCCTAATCCTAATTGACAAGGAAGGAGTGTACCAATTAGAGACTTAAACGGCAACAAATGAATTGCAGTTTTGTGCCTAAAGAATGCAAAGTTTTACACTTTAATAAGAAATAAAGAAGCATATATCTGATCCTAAAAATCATGTGTTGAACACCATTATTATGTTTCTGCCTCTTCTAGTTGTAATAATGCTTGGTAGAAGATGTTATATGAAAATGAAGTTGCCTGTGTGTAAAAATCAAGTGCCTTATAGTAACTTTTACACCCACCAGCCTGATTGAAACAAAACCAAATTAGTAAGGAATCACTCCAATCCAAACCAAATCAATGCCATCTCAATGGATACATATAAATCAAACCTGCATGTGTACTTGACCCACTCAGATAGAAAGTCATTCTACAAAATGTTAGTTATAGGGAATAAACAAAACTCGGGTAACTCAGCAAAATGGACAATTTTCTTGTGATCAGTAACAATTGTTTTAATTGTTATCTCCTTGATCAGAAATCATTTATGTTGAAGGACTCCAAAATCCACCGATGAGAAGATAGTAAATGAGATTACACTTGATTTCTAGATGTGATTGAGCACCTTACTGAACAGGTGACATGACGGTACAGATCACTCAATAAGCATAGTATAGTATGACAAGAAATTTGAATCTGACTTGTCTAGTAATAAATTTTCCTACCATAAACAAAACCCAAGTTATATCTGGATTTCAATTTCAAACGCTGCTAACATTTAAATGATAGTAGTCAAAACCACGCATGGAAGGGAAGAAAACAAAACATAAAAGATGTTTGATCTAACCTTATGATTTCTATCTTGTTAGAAATCTCCATTGCACTTATTTGTAGTATGCATTTTTAGTACGGGGTTTCTACTCTTTTCCTCAATCTTAATTGCACGAAGCTTGTGTATATTGTAATGTTTTGCTCCTCTGAGCTATAACATGCATCAAACAAACAAGTTGGCACTCATCCATGGGGGCAGAATTTCGCACTATGACAACCTATGAAAGTATTGAATACCATTAAATTGATAACTAAAGAAATTAATCTATTGCAAGGACATTTAGAAATCGAAAATGAAAGTACCTAATGAATAAAGTGTTCTGAAATTTTGTGGCATGATAAGAGGACGTGATTTTCTGATATTTCAGAGATTCAGGTAAATCTGGTAGTTCCGCCAGCAAATAAGCATTGTAGATACATAGAGATTCAAGGGCAGTGAGCCTCGACATTGTGGCAGGCAATGACCGCAGAGTGCTTGCATTCAAAATTTCCAACCTCCTGAGTCTACTATTGTTTTGCAGCAACCATTGCTCCGAGTAGGCCTCCACCATCGAACAATGAGAAACAGACAAAACACTTACAGATCTTAGGTTTTTCAGTGGCTCGATAAGAAGGAGAGAAAGCTGATCAATGTAAAGATCTTTTATCTTTAAAGAGGCACCGCTACACCCTTGGTCTACATTACGTGCTTTTCGCATTAGTGAGAGTTCAATAAGCTTGGGACATTCTCTGATTTCTAGTTTGGAGAGAGATTCAAATACATTTTCTGCGGAAGGAATGCAAGTTATATTTGCGGAGTTAAAAATCCCGAGCTGGATAAGAGTAGTGAGACGTGATGACGACTCTAGAAGTGGCACATCTAATTCCCCACAGTTTCTCATACCAAGCACTTTAAGTTTCAAGGGCAGGAGATTGTTCCGATTATCAACTGCCGTCAACTTTGGGCAGTCCCTCATATATAACATATCTAGTGACACAAATTTCGAAAATGCACCTTTTGGTATTTGAATGAGGTTTTCACAATTGTCAACCCAAAATTCATTAATGGCCCGAAATTCTATGTTGTCTTGCCCAAGGAATCCATTCAATGCAATTAAATTTGGACATTTTCGAATGTACATTTTTCTTAGTGATGTAAATGATGATGGTGATGGGCCACCACTTGAACCAGAATTCTCAAAATATTCCGGAAGTGCACTTACTCCAATCCCATCTATTTCAAATGTAATAAGAGAAAGTGGTAGACGAGGCAACAAAGTCAGCTTTGGGCAATATTTTATGCATGTTTTCTAGTGACGCACATGTCGTGAATGCATGCATTGGCAACTCCCCTAGATTCTCACATCTCTCGATGGTTAGTTCTTCAAGAACATGTAAATCTATGGTGCCTTGCTGTAGAAATCCATTTAACGTTATTAAGTTGGGGCATTTTCTTATCTCAACTAATCTGAGGGATGATTTCTCAAGTAACGATGTTGAAGTGTGAACACTAAACCTTTGGTACAAATTTGGAAGAGAAGTCAGGCCCAAATTAGAAACTTTAAATTTGGTTAAAGAAAGGGGCATATCAGGCAATTTGTCTATGTTGGGACAATCGTGAATTTGAAGAATTTTTAGGTGCGGCATTTGCCCAAAGCTGGGTTGGTTATTCAGGCACAAACATCGATATAGTTCGAGTGATGACAGGTAAGGCATATCTCCCATCATCCATTTAGGAGATCTTTGACCATTATAATTCTCAATTACCAACTCCATGAGATTTTGATGGGGTTGGAGGTTATCAAAGATTTGCTCAGGGTTATCATGGTTGTTTTCTGAGTTACATATCAGTGAAAGCGACTGGAGATTATCCTTTGCTAAAAGGTTGGCATTTCTAGCTTCAGCAGGATCCTCTATGTTCTCAACATTATGAATGGTTAGTCGTTTGAGATTATTTAGTGTGTGGAGTTCATTTATACGATACCCATTCTCCTGCCTAACAAAAAAGGTCAACTCTTGAAGGGATGTCATCATGTGAACTTCACGAATTGTTTTCATAATCTTGTTTGGAAGCCTCATGTACCGTAAGCTTACTAGATTGGCCATTTGAGTTGTTTCAATTCCCAAATAGGATGATAACGGATCATCTTCTTCAAATATTAATACGTGCATACTTTCAAAAAATTCTAGTACAAGCAAATGATAAAGCTTGTAAATTGAAGTAGGAAGTACATACTTAAACGATCGACCCACACAGTGTAATTCAATGGACAAGTAGCGAAGGTGTAATAAACAACTGACCTCCTCTTGCAATTTATAACAACGAAATGCATCTATTTTCAACAAGCGTAAACTTTTTTTAACTAAATTATTCGGGAGGACAAAAAAATGTGGATCCTTCTCATCTTGTTGCTCACAAGTGGTTATAACCAAGCTGCGAATATTCTCAAGATGGAATACCTTGTGTATTTCACTTTCATGTACAGATACATGCTGTACAGTGCTAGGTATGATTGATTTCTCATTACGTACAACTCTACAACATTCTCCTTCAGAAACATTCTTGGCCAATTCATAAATCAAATCATGCATAACATAATACCCTTGCCCCCATGTTTTTGAAAATTCAAAAAATGATTTCCTCAAAAGGATATTGAAGTAATCTTCTCCAATATCCTCTGGCTTTTTTTGTTTCCATGATTGTTGTCGGAGGAATCCAGAAGCCATCCACATTTTGATCAACTCCTCTTTATTAAACAAATAATCTTGAGAAAATATGCTACAAAACCTAAAACATACCTGCAAATCAACTGGTAAATTATAGTAGCTTAACTTCAATACCTCCATGACATCATTCGCTTGCTCTAAGTTTATTAAAGAGTCGTGGTTCAAAATTCTCCTCCAATAAATCGAATCCAAGTGTGAATTCAGTAAGCCCCCAATCACCTTTGTTGCTAACGGATTGCCATGAAGCTTTTTTACTATATGATCTCCAATTGATTGTAGATCTCCGTACTCGTTTGGGCAAAAACCATGATAAGCATAGCTATGGAAGAGCAATCGCAGCTCTTGCACTTCCAAGTCTTTTAATGCAAGAGACTCATGTTCTGTGCTTATGACACTTGCAAGCAAGTCATTAACTGATTTTTGTCTAGTTGTAAATAAAATTTCACTCCCTTTTTGAGCAAATCTTAAAGGGGCAATCAGTTGCTCCCAGTCCTGCCCTTTTCCATCTTCCCAGACATCATCCAGAATGAGAAGAATTTTCTTTGAATGTATTTTTTCTTTCAAGCTCAGCTGCAGTATATTTAATGTATTATCACCATTACATCCTTCTCCCAGTTCAGCTAGTATCTTTGTTGTTATACCTTTAACACTGAACTCAGTAGAAACGCAAACCCAAATTGTTTTCTCAAAATAATATGTACTGCTTAGCTCTTGATACACAGATTGTGCAAGAGTTGTCTTTCCTAATCCACCCACTCCAACTATACCAAAAGAAGAGAGAGTAGCTTCAGTTTCCCGTGTCAACCAACCAATTATCTGGGCTTTCTCAACATCTCGTCCAAACACCTTTCTTTCAGCTAAAAAAGAGGTTGTTTCACGAGTTAAATTCGTACGGACCTCAAGCTGTGATTGAGACAGAAAGCGAATACCTAGCTTAACAGCATGTTGGTGAAGCTCATCCACACCAACGGTAGCCTCATGCAACATAGCAACAGCCTCCTCCAACCTCTCCAAAATATCACCACTGATAATAGGCATATCACAAGTTTTTCTCTTCTTCGGACTAGAAGAGGATCCAGCCACCTGATCATCTCGGTTGTGCACCTCATTCTCCAGTTTTTTGTACTCCAACTCGTCGAGCACATCTTCAGCTGCATCCACAGCCTCCCTAAATCGCTGGACCCAATCCCAAGTACTTGGGTCCTTCATTTTCAGTGCTTCAGCAACACCCATGACCGCTTTGATCTGGGGAAGAGCTGTCTGTACCCTCTTTAATGTTGTTTCACTGTCCACCGGCTGCGTACGCTTGCTCAAGTACGACTCAATACCCATGTCGACAAGCTTCTGAACTGCAGCGGCTCCAACCCAGTTACAAAGTTCTCGAACAATGGATGATACCCAGCTTGTCATCGCTAGCTACTTTTTCTATCAATTGCTGCCCCCCCTCTTCAAATCAACTTTTTTCTCTTTAGAACTGATTTTTTTTGTTTTGTTCTTTTTTTTTTCTGATTCTTGAAGGAAATAAATTGTTGATCAAATAGATGGGATTGAGAATCAAAAAGGTGGACCACACAGGGAGCAGTTGTTTAACTGGGATCAAGAGAAAGATGAAAACAGAGAGGTTGGAAAACAGAGATGCAAGAGATTGAGAGAGCTATGAAATAAAAAAAAAAAGTTGGGTATATTATCGTTGGCTGAGACATGCGGAAGAAATAAAAGAAAACAAGAAACTGCTAGCTGGATTGCATCGGCAAAAGAGATGAATTGAATGGATATTTGTTGACTTCACTCTACTCGATGCGTTATTGTTAATGGAGAAAACAATGAAAGAAACTAGAAGCATTGGGCAACGGCAACTTGGATGCATTCGTGACTCAGCCGCAACTGTTTCAGAACAAATCTTCTTCTCCTGTTATATAAACAAATTTACGTTTGATCCTCTTTCTAATTTCATTGTTATCAACGAACTACGATAAATCTAATACATAAAAAATGAAGCCATAACTCAGGACCTGAATATTGCTTTTGATTGCTATATTGCTATTTTAATTGGTGACCGCTGTTGTTAAAAAATAATAATAATAATAATAAAAATGAAGTCTACTTCCCAGAAAAGAACCAATTCAAGTAAACAACTTGCAACTATTCGTTTTGTCTTTGTTTTATTTTACTAACAAAATATATAGGCAAACATAAAATAAAACATTGATATTATTTTTTTAAAAAAAATCTTACATATTATGCAACGAAGACATGATAAAATTTTAATTTTTGAGATTAGAATGACCGATCCGAACCGTTCAAATTATTGTCTATAACAAAATCTCCGTGGAGATTAAATTTTATAGTTTTTTCAAAATATTTTATTATATTTTTGGAATTTTTGAATATGCTCAATCTAAAAAGTTATGAACCCTCTTTTTGAAAATTCGACAAAAATAGTTAGAAAATTTGAAAAAATATAAAATTTATTTTTTCAAGAATATTTTAAACTTGATTGGTGGTGACGGTGATACTATATTGCTATACAGGATCTTTACATCTCTCTTATTGTCGGACAATCAGCTTGACAGTGAAATACATTAAATCATGTCTGTTCTTAAAATTATTCCTCTACTCGTACCTCACAAAATCAATTAAAGAGAAGTTTGTATGTAAATATTTACATAAATGTTTTGTATGTTCTTATATATCATTGAAAGTATTCTGCATCACAAAATTACTCGCCAAATATCCGTAATTAATCTCGTGCCTATTAAATTGATATCTATTGATAATTTTTAATAGATTCGTAACTATACATGAAATAATAAAGTAAATTAAACATATTTAAACATTTTTTCGTTTGTTCATTTATACCATGTAGTTATTCCGCAGCTAAATTCAATTTAATCAGAAATATACCTATGTATGAAATTATAAAAATAAATTATACCTATTTGCATAATTATTCATAAATCCATTAATACCATATAAATATATAATTAATCCGCATTTAAATTCAATTTAATTTGAAATTACCACTTCTATATTACATTAATCATCCTTCCATAAATATAACCAAAATGCTCTCTCTCCTCTTTATGTGGAATTGCTCCGGACACTCCTCTTTTTTAGGACACTCCCAAATTCAAAATATAAAGACCAAAATGTCCTTACCTTCACGAATCTAATGCATAAACAGATGAGGTATTTCGGTTCTTTCACATTAAATTTGGGAGTTTTTTGCAAATAGAAGGAGACGGGTCTACTCGAAGACGTCCTTGTTGTCCCTAAGTACGGCCTAGAGGGGAGTGAATAGGCACAAACACAAATAGTAAACCGGTTTGGTCAATTTGTGTGGAAAGGTACAAACAATTTAGATCACACAAACAAATATCTAATCAAGTAAATAAAGAAGATAAGAGTAAGAGAAATTGACACGCGATATGATTACGGAGTTCCGACCTGCTAGATGAATGGCTAGCTTTAGTCGTACGTCTCCGGGAGTTTCGCAACCACCAAAGGGCGCTCCGTTCAATTCCACAAATAACGTGTCTACAACTTCGAACCGAATCGCCTCGTCACAAGGAACTTGAGGTGGATCGGCCTAACCTCTAAAATTCAATAACTTGAGTGATGCTCTCAATCAAATCTCTCAATGAGTCTAGCTATAAAAATCTTGGGTTTGATTGAAACTAACTAATCTCAAGGATTTTGCTCAAAAGTGTAATCAATCAAGAGAGGGAATGTTCTTGCTGTATAAAGCTCAAAGACTGATGAAAATTAAGGTATTCAAGAAGGAGAAACAGTTGAAAAACCACTCATATAAATAGAGGGCGTCAAGAGCTTCAAAACAGTCAAAATTCTGATCAAACGTTGTATAACGTTCCGAAGCGTTACTTAACGCTTGAATATAGCCGTTATAATAAAACAAAATCTGACATAGCCGTTGTAGTCTGTCTGAAACATTATGTAACGTTTCGAAGCGTTACACAACGTTTCAGAGAAGAAAGGCCAACGTTTAAAAAACTGTCAGACAAACGTTATACAACGCTATGAAGCGTTATAGAACGTAACGGTCTAATCAATCGTTAAGTAACGTTTCATAACGTTAAAAAAATAGCAAACGTTACTGACTTATCACCAAACGTTACTGATTGCTCTGTGAAGTCAGAGAACCACGCGTTACTTAACGCTACTCAAGCGTTATACAACGATATAAAAAGAAATCGTTATACAACGTTTGGTTAGCGTTATATAATGTTAAATAGAAGTGAACTCACTAAAGCTCAGAAAACTTGGTCAAACGTTGTGTAACGTTTCAGAACGTTACTTAACTTTTGACTAAGCGTTACACAACGTTACATAAACGTTGAGTAACGTTTGAGAGCAGGAAAAACAGTTTTGATCAGGATTTTGCGAACTGAAACGTTATGTAACGCTACAGAGCGTTATATAACGTTTGATACAGAAAAATACCAGCAGATTGAGCAAAGTGATTGAGATTCATTTTTGAGCTTACAAAGATGCAATTCTAAGACTTTCTAAGACTTAAACTGAGTCTTCTAGTCCTCCTCAGCCTTGCATAGCTTGTATTCTTGAGATATAACTAGTAAACCACTTGATAAATGAAAACATTAGTAGAAAATAGTTTATTTTGCAAATTCGACAAATCGAGAGTTAATTGTTTAGTCCAACAATCTCCCCCTTTTGCCGAATTGCAAAATAAACTATAGTAAAGCTACACATTAAGGTATTGCAACTAAAAACTAAAAGACCGAGGCTTTACTAACTAGCCAATCTCCCCTATTTTGCAACGAGGCAAAAGGGCTAAAAAAATTGAGGCTTAACCTAATACAAAAAAAATTTAAAGAGGCTCCCCCTCAAAATTATAAACCAAGCTCCCCTCAATTTTATAAACCAAGCGCCCCCATAAGCTTGTACAAAGAAAGACTTAAAAGCTACGTAAGTTCATGCATACACAACAATTGATATAGCAAAAAGAAGAATAAGTAGCAAAAGACCAAAGCATATAGATAATAAGATTCAAGCACACAATGATAAGATAACAACAAGTTAAGATAAGCAAGGCAACTACGCAAAATACCAAACTTGTTCAAGAAAACAACAACAAAAAAAATATAAGAAACATAAGATAGGATAGGTTTTGGAGCAAGTAATTCTTGGGCAGAGTAAAGTTTTCAATCGTTTTCGTTACTCTCCTTTCTTCTCCCTCCAATTTATTGTTCTAGGTTTGCTTCAGAAAAGAGTAGAGGGATGAATGGAGAAAGAGGCCACCTGTCCCAAGGGTTAACAAGCTTCAGAAACCAAAACTTTAAGTGGAAATGAGGTGGAATTGGGAGGAATGGATGAATCACTCTTCAGATTTTTCACTAAATCGTAATCCCCAAGTTTAGGGATCAAGTTTTAGTTGCTCTTCCCTCTCCATTTGAACGAGATTCTCTGGTCTGCCGACTAGGTGGTCGATTCAATCTGGACCGTCTGATTTAATTTCAACGGATAAGAGATGCCCTGTGAATTATACAGATTGATAGGCCCAAAGGGCATGTTTGGATGGGTTGGGAATAGTGGGAATAGTGTGGAAAAGTGGGAAGAGTAGGAAGAGTGGGAAGAGTGGGAAGAGTGCTATTCCTAGGTCGTTTGGATGGTGAGTTTAGGAATAGCGTTGGGAAGTGTGAAAAATAGAGAGAAAAGTGTTGTTGGGAAGAGTGTTGTTGGGAAGAGTGAGAAGAGTGGGAAGAGTGGGAAGAGTGGCTATTCCCACTATTCCCAACCATCCAAACAAACCCAAAAATAATTAACCGTTCAGATTAAACGGACGGCTCGGATAAAATGCCTACCGGAGGATCTTTAGGCCTTGCTCCAGAAGAGTGTAAACAGAGCCAAAGAAAGGGAGAGTAATCGAGATATCCTGCTCTCATCGTTGCTGCTGGTTGAATCGACGGAAACTCAACTCAACCACAGACCTGAACAGTTAATTTTCGAAAAAGATCGATTACCCAAAATCAGGGTGTAACCAAAGAAATCCACCTTTTTACTAAAGGTGTGTTTGGATGCATGAGAATAAGGGGATGGATAGGAATAACCCCTTATTCCTTATTCCGGTGTCAAACCAAACACTATAGGAATAAAAAATTTGGGTCAATTCCGGACCTTATTCCTATACCAACAAAACTAAGGAATAAGAATAAAGAATAGGAACAAACACGAATTTTGAAATTCCTTATTCTTATTTCCTATTTCAAAAACGTCCAAACACGCCCTATTATATTGTCTTTTCGATCGTTTCCTGGTGTAACCAAAGATATTTACTTTTTCTCTTATGGAGTGGAGCAGGTGAACTACATCTCCGTAAACTTCCTTAGGTTTCACTGAGCCTTTCCGTTCCTTACCTTTAGCTCTCGTTCATCTCCGTAAACTTTTCACTGAGCCTTAGCTCCCGTTCATCTCTTTCTGGCAGGCCTTAGAAACGCGAACCCGCTCGCTGTGTCACTGACTCTCCGACCACCGCTCTGTCAGAGCTCACCCCTTCGCATCGCTTACATTCTTCGATTTCGATCCGTCTAGACTCCACACCCTCAACCGTAAACAAAAGGTGCAGCGAACAAGTGGTTTTGCTTCTTCTATCTCGATTTCTATTCTCGCACCAGGTATTTCTTTTCTCGCGAATTTTAATAGCTAGATCTGTATAATGAATTTGAGGTTGTCTTCTCTTTATTGTCGCTACAAAGTATTTCCGCAAGGAAAATAATACAAAAAAAGCAAGTGATTAGAAAAGTAGACAGGGTTTTAATTTCCTCCTTATTTTTCAAAGGGGAAATGGGAATCTCTCTCGTGCTTTTTATTCCTATCCTTTCACATTCATCTTTTGGTTTTGCGAAATATAAGTTTGTACGACATGTTGTTAATTTCTGAGATGTTTTTAAATTATTCCAATTTTCACGGCCTAATGACGAATTAAAAAAAATGGTATAAGAATAGAACTCTGAAATCTGTGTTCTTTGTTGAAGCCTGAAAACTTGGAGATTTGAGGGGTTTATATAGGATTTTGCCTGAAAAATTTAGGGTGCCTTTGGATCATCTAAGAATAAAATTATGATTAGTTATTCAAAATAAAACATATTATTCCTAAACAATCAAGAATAAGTTTTTTTGGTGGTTTGTTTGAAACTGAGGTGAATAAGGATGAATAGCTTGTTCTTGAACAAGAATTTGTGTTACTAAGTCTATTGTTTCATAGAGAAGGAGATGAGATTTGTATCTGCTTTTATTCTTGATCTGGATTATCAGACCTAAACCCGAACTCTAAACCCTTATCCTGTGAATGCTATTTTTCTGGGCTCCAGATAACATAGTGCGTTGAAATACCAAATGATTTTACTGAAGGACTCAACAATTGTTTCTGATAAATTTATTTATTTTGTTATCATGCATATGTTATTTTTTTTTCTCTCAAATTGAATTTTCATTTTTTTTTCTTTCTTGTTAATTTTAGGTCTCAATTTTATATGGGGGTTACTGGTAGGTTAACAAGAATCTTTGTCAGTAAAGATCTGTTCTTTATTCTGATGAAAGAACTTGTTTAATTTTCAGTAAAAGTTCTATAACCAGCCATGGAAAGAATTTCTGTTCCAATAAAATACCAGTTAAGCTTGGTAACATATACTGGTATGAAAACAATTTCATTTTTTTGAGTTCTTTTTAACTAATTTTCAGTTTCTTACTCCGAAATAGTATGGAAGTGGATGGTAACTCTTGTTTTGTAGTAGCTTTCTGTTGTTAGTCATAGTCACTATCATTGAGTATTAAATGGAGATAATGTTTGTAGAGAAATAGTACACTTGAGTAAATTTCGTGATTTCAAATTTTCAACAAGTTGCAGTGCAAAATTTTCATTTGAAAAGTTATACTCTCGTATTAGAAATAGTATTTTGCTAATTTCTTGCTAGAGGAATAATAAAAAGGCAGGTGAGGAGAAAAGTAGACAGGGACTCAGTATTTTGGGAATGATGATCTTGTCAAAATGGGAATCTCTCTGATGCTTTTATTCCTTGTATTACCTCTCAGATTGGCACTTAATCTTTTGATTTTGCAAAGAGTAAATTTTTGCTACCTTTTATTGTGTTTGCTAGTTTAACTAACCTTAATTTTGTCTTTAGTTTTAGTCCGTCATTTGTTCATAAGTATTCTTAACTCCAATTTTTTGCAAGCTTCATGGCCTAGTGATGAACGAAATGGTATAAGATCGAAAATATGTAATCTATGTTCTCTGTTGAAGCCTGAAAATTTTGGTTTTTTTCCGAATGGAGAAGATTTGAGGGGTTATATCCGATTTTGCCTGAAAAACTTGGGCCCTGATCAAAATCTGTTTTTTTTTTAACATGGGATTTCATTTCATTAGAAATTTTTTATCAAAATAAACAGATTTGGTGTCATTTGGTTGGAATTTTCATGTTATTAAATCCAACGAAATCCTGAAAAATCACTTTAAATGAAATCCTGCGTGCAAAACATCTTGAAGAAGGATGAATTGCTTGTTCTTGAACAAGAATTGTGTTACTAAGTCTTTGCTCATGCATCCAAACGAGGCCTTTTCTGGAGCAATGTGTTAGTTGTTTCATAGAGAAGAGGGGAGAGAGTGAGGAGATGAGATTTGTATCTGCTTTTATTCTAGATCCGATTTTTGAGACCTAAACCCTAACTCTAAACCCTTATCCTGTGAATGCAATTTTTCTGGGCTCTAGAGAATATACGTGTTGAAATACCCAACTACTTTACTGAAGGCCTCAGCAATTGTTTCTGATAAATTTATTAATTTTGTTATTAAGATATGTATTTTTGTGTTTCATATTGAATTATTGATTTTTCATTTTTTTTCCGTCTTGTTAATTTTCTGTCTCTATTTTTATATTGAAGTTACCGGTGCAAGGTTAACAACAACTTTTTTGTCAGTAAACGTCTGGCCTTTTCTTCTGATTAATGAACTTACTTTTTTCAGTAAAATTTTATATCCCGCCATTTGAATTCTGTTCTAATAGAATATCAGTCAGGCTTGGTAACATATACTGATGTGCAAACAATTTCATTTTTTTGGGCCTTTCTTAACTAAATTTTCAGTTTCTGAGATTTGGCTATTCCAAAATAGTATGGAAGTGGATGGTTAATATTGTGTTGCAGTAGCTTTGTTTTTATTCATAATCATTAGCATTGAGTATTAAATGTAGAAACCAAGCTATATGTATAGCTTTAAAATGTATGTACGTATGTAGAGAAATAGTACAATATTCGAGTAAATTTTTGCAACCTGTTATTGTGTTTGCTAGTTTAACTAACCTTCAGTTCTTCTTTAGTTTTAATCCTTCACTTGTTCTTAAGTATTCTTAACTCCAATTTTTGCAAGCTTCATGGCCTAGTGATGATTGAAATGGTATAAGAACGGAAATCTGAAATATATGTTCTCTGTTGAAGCCTGAAAAAGATAATTGATGTATAGAAAGAGAGAGAGAGAAAGAGAAATGCTTTAATTCTTGATCCGGATTACTGAACTCTAAGGCTTTGACAAAATGATTTTTATGTGGGATTTCGTTTGATTTCATTTGATTAGAATTTTATTTCTCAGCATTTCGTTGGCTCTAATAATATAGAAAATCCGATCAAATGATACCAAATCCATCCATTTTGATCAGAAAATTTCTAATGAAATGAAATCCCTCCGTGTTAGAAAAAAAGTGATTCTGATCAGATCCTAATCCTTTTTCTGGGCTCCAGAGAACTCATCGAGTTGAAATACCAAGTAATTTTACTGAAGGCCTCAACAATTGTTTCTGACAAATTTATATATTTTCTTATCTTGCATTTTTAGTTTTTTGGTTTCAAATTAAATTTATTATTAAATTGAACTTCCATTTTTGTTTTCTTTTGACCTAATTTTATATTTCAATTTATATCTAAGCTATCAGTGCTAGTGTCCTCTTCAGTCTTCAGCAATATATGATACTGAACTCTGAATTTCAGAACTTTTAGATTAAAGAGAGGGCAACATCATCTGAACTTTTATTCTGATAAAAGAACATTTTGTCAGTAAATATCTAACTTTTATCCTGATAAAGAAATTTTTTTTGTCAGTGAAATTTTCATAAACAATGAAGTAAAAAATTTCTGTTCTAATAGAATACCAGTCAGGCTTGGTAACATACACTGATATGAAAACAATTTCATTTTTTTGGGTCTTTTTTAACTATAATTTCAGTTTCTGCAAGTTGGCTACTCTGAATTAGTACAGAAATGCGTGGTAAATATTGTAGTGTATAGCTGTGTAGTTGGTCATAATCACTATAAAGGAGTTCTGAATGGACCAATTTATATATATAGCTTGAGAAGTTATGTAGATTTTGTGAGTTTAAGAAGTTCAGGTAAAAGTTCTACTTGAAAAATTCCTCTTTTGCATGTCAACGTTAGGAATTGAAGCTACAATGTACTTGCATGTCAGGTTTGCAGTAACATGCACTGAAAAAACTCGCGGCAGCTATACATTCGACCAAAATTACCTTTTTAACGTTCCTTAATTTTATTTGAACAACTTTGAATTTTATTTTGTATTCAGTTAAGAAGTTAAGGGTAGTACTTACTGTTTGGCGTGTTTTGACTATTGACTGCTTTGTATAATCTTTCATTGCATTATCTGGAGCAGAATGAATGACATTCTTGATTGCATAATTTGATGGTCTTAACAATAACCAGTGAGGGAATTATATATTTCTGCTAGCATGTTTATGTTGTAATTATGTATGCATCATCCAGTCCTCTCAGTCTGGTGGAGGAAATAATTGTCTTAGTACATTACCATTTTGGGACAGTATCAAGTGTAAATCTAAAATTTGCGCTTTCTCTTACAAGACCCTATGCTCATAGGAAACTCTATATAACCAAGTAAAGAGTAAATAAGAGCTGTTAATTCATAGGCCATTCAAACAGAAAGTTGATTTCTAAGTTGTACTCTGAACCTGATCTGATTGCATTTAAGCTGATGAAACTGCTATTTTCATCTTGATGATTTTGGAGCAGGAAGCTCTGTTTGGATAAAAATTCCAATTTTGTGCGACAAGAATTGAAGTTGGTGCAACTGCAAACATAGTCACTTCTATGTCTTGTTTCTTGAATTTACAGGTCTGACACTATAACTCAAAGAATCATATTATAAATACATTCTTCATTTTAAAGGCAAGAAACTACTGCCTTTTTACTCTGAATGCCAGTTAAAAGGGAATGTATATTGATAAAAGAAAAAAATTCCAGAAGTGCATCCACAAAAGCTGGAATTTAATTAACTTAGGATCACACATCTGCAGGAAAACTGATTTGATCGAGTTGCTTTCCAAAACTATTGAATTTATATTGTTGTTCTACTTTTTAAGATTGTCTCTGTAAAAAGAGTGCTCAACTTATATTAAAATGCAGGCTCCATTGCAATTAAAGCTTCAACAGAAGATATGGAGATTTAGCATTTACTTGTCTGATCTTGTGATGGTTTGTTACAACAATAAATGACAGTCCTGGTACTTGGGTATACTTCGGATAACAACATTAGATTTTGTAGACTTGGTAAATCATTTAAGCACTACTGGCCTGACCTTGATTAGCAGCAGAATATTAGTGGTTTAATAAACCAATCTTTGACCTTGAGTTTGAGCTTACTTGCTGTAGGGGTAGAATGTATATTATAAGGACTGACAGAAATTTGTTGCGGTGGCACTTAATGAGCTTACTATCCCAAAATTAATTTCTTCCTTTGGTGTTGGAAGTTTTCATGTAGGGCACAGGTTCATAATTTTTGTTAATTTTCCATGTAGTGGTATGTACAGGTTGTCTCTTTAATTTATTTATTCCAAATTGCTTCCTTGTTGGACTCGGGAACTTCCATAGATGGTTTCTTTAATTTGACTCAAGACAGGCACATAGTTCAATTATTCAGGGAATACCTTAATATCTGTAAGTCTTGTTAAATTGTTTTCTGTACATTGTCTTGTTTTGTGCATCTAAAGTGAGATTCTACATTGTGAAACCGAGCATATAATAATCTCCTAACTAATCAAATTAGCTTCACTGTGTTTAAAATTGCAATCACCTCATTCACCTGGCTAGGTAGTTGATGCTAAAAGTTGACAACAATAATACGAGGGGCTTTTTAGTCCATTTGAAAATTAGTAATTTTTGTACCTAAGCCTGGTCCAGAGAAGTTGAATCAGGGTCTTTTTGCTTCTGGTGGACGTTTCCATATTTTGATGTTACAATGAACCATTTAAATATGCCTTTATTGATGTTATCAGTTAGAACAATGCAAGTCCTGTTCTGATATTCTTTCTGTGATTCAAGCATTTTAGTTGTAAGTGATCTAACATTTTTCTATCTGACATGAAATATCTTTTTTTTTTTTAGATGATAAACAATTAGGCCTTTTGAAGCTGTTGATCCTATGTCATGAACCTCTTCCCATGTTACTTTATCTTTTATGCTTATCAGCTTCAGAGAATAATCTTGTACTGTGCATCACAGCTTCAACAAAGGATTTGTTTTTGAGGAAAATAATCATGAGCAATTCAACTGAAATCCTGAAACAAATCCTTGTTCAGAGCAGTTATGCACACCACCAAAACATCTACATAATTGCTGAATGGACCAAACATTCTCTTTTTATATTCGTACTTTATATCAATTTACTTCATTAGACAAAGCAGTTGCTTGAGAGAAGGCTGCCGTGCTGGTGTCAGGTATCCTGTGCATCTCAGAGAAAAGGGCCTGAAAGCAGTCCTTGATCTTTGCCTCCATGAACTATCCAAATAGTGTTTTCAATTTTTCATAATAAATCAATCAATCTATCTGCCATGAAGCACATGTTGCCAACTCGCAAGCTTGACTGTGTTTTGCTGGAAAGATGCTTGCTGCCTGGTAAGGTTTCAGATACTCGACCATCCCCCAAATAATCTTAGCTGTTCATCTGCATTGAGGTTCCTGCTAGCACAGATCTCAATGATACTGGTGGTTGCTTTTGTTATGTTATGTTATAACCTGAGAAGATGGGGTTAAGAGTTTTTCTAATTTATGATATTCTTGTTTACATCTGCTTCTTGTTAAGTTTTTCACTGTTTGGTAGTATGATGGGTTTTTTCCGCCTCGGTCTTTTCTGTTGAAGAGGTTGAAAAAAATTTAATCGTTTTCGTGGTATCATGTCCTATGGCTGCTAGGAATATTTCCTTAAGGTAATTTTGTAGTTATCGGTTTCTTTTTCTGGTTCCTGCCATTGACAGAAATTTAATTTATTGCACCCAATTGTAGTGAAGGACTGTTTCGTGATTTCTTGTTATATTTTATTATATTAGCTTATAAAAAAATACATAAAGAACCAACCACTTATAATTTATTAAATAATATGCTGCTCTCATATATTTGTTTAAATGGCGCCTAGTAATGTAGACCAAATTTCCAAAAATTTTAGTCTTAAATGTGACAAGTAATTAACTAATAAATAATAGAACTACCAGATGCCACCATCAAACTCCAATTCAAAATCCACGACGTGGTATTAGGAATCTCGTAAAATTTTTATAAGAGAATACATAAAAAGAACCGTCTCCAAGTCTTTTTAGGCTACATCATCTATATTTTTAACCGTTCGTAAATTTATTTACTCTTTATATTGATCGAACAGAAGTGAATATTTTGAAATATTTAACGCCAGATTAACAGTGGTGACCCAAAGTATGTCATATATTAGTCATACAACAAAAGTATAATTTACAGCAGTTATACCTGACCAGTTGACCTAAGTTATATCATACATAAATTTTGCAACAGTCTACACTAATCAAAACAAAATGCCAATAACTTCGTTTTTGATAATGCTTTATCACCTATTAGGCACTACAACAAATGGGTAAGACTTCATGACACGAGATCCTAAAACTCACTAAAATGGGTTGAATTCATGCCAGATTTCATTGGAACTGAGACACTGATTCCCCGTTCTGCGCTCTTTATTTCTTCCTTTTATAAATGAAATCATTTTGGATTTGGAGCAAGATTACATTTGATCACAAATGGATCCATTGATACACCCGGTAGAAAACAGCTCATAATACGTTATATTTAATGCACGAAACTCAGAATATTGTTCAGATTAAACAGGGTTGTATTGATTGACAGCAGAATATTAATACAATGTTGAACTTTCTACAAATACAGCATTGGACAGTTTAAGTAGAAGCTGACTCTGATTGTCTGTAATTAGCTGAAACTATTGTGAACCAAACATGAGACCAGAAAGAAACAAAACCAAAAACTGTCTGATTGATATACCAGAGTTCACCCAATTTGATCCACCTATTCTCCACCTTGATTACAGAACCTCAGCACTAGTTGGCTTATTTTTGTCGATACTCGCCACTCGCCACTCGCCAGTACTTGCACATGTCTTGGTCACTCTGGAACACAACAAAGTCAAGGTAACTTAAGGAAAAAAATATAAGTGTAGAACAATTTCGACGAGGCAGCTGGAATCGAAGATATGTTCTGGCATCAAACACCTTATCAATTTGTGCCAAAAAACCTAGGCAAAAAGAATTTCGAGTACCAACACTAGTAATTATCATCAACGGAATTACATTGGTTTCTTATGCATTGGCCATAATTCATATCATACATTGAAGCATGCCTAGCTCGCAGATATCTTATACCCAAATCTTAACAGTTAAGCAACAATAAAGGAAATGACATGACACCAGGATGCACCACCACCACCACCACCAACAACAACAACAACTTTTAGTCCCAAAAAAGTTAGGGTATTCTATAAATGAAATCCAGGATGCATCGATAACCAAATTTAAATTTGGGTCACCTAGTCAAGCAGACAAAAGCTAACACATGGCACAATGGGTAGCAATGTACAACTACAATCATCAATGGACAAGGAACTACTAACTTCATGAAGCCCAGGCACATCCTTCTCATGGGGCACTACATACCTCTCAAGAAAGTTGCTTTCAGACATCACAGAGGCAGTGAAAAGACTGCATGTTTTCTTCAAACACTTGGCTTGCAGTGCACTCAATACAGTATACCTTGGAATCAAGACTCTTTCTAAGCTATACCCGAGCAGCTGAGGCTGAAAAGCTATATTTCTTGACTCAAACCCTGCGTTTCTTGTAAGAAAGTCCATATTGGACTTCACTTTATCCTCAGAGTAAGTGAGTATGTTAGGAAACTTCGTTAAGGCAGCATGCACCTCTTCCTCTGACCAGCCATATGTTACCATGAAGAACTCCAACTTCCTTTTTATTGTATCTTTGCTGCTACCACCGACTGCTTTTAACAAAGGCAGAAACATTTTGGATCCCCTCAGAATGCCCAGCTCCTCAATTAGCTCAAGTGTCTGCCTCAAAGAATCTGGGTTTCGTCCCAAGCAGCGGGTTCCGACCCCAAGCAATGCATAATGTGCTGATTCGATAAACCATATTCTTTCAATAAATTTATAACTGGAACAACACTCTTATCAATGTCAAAATTGATCAGCAAAGGGTTCTTTGGTATTATCTTTAACAATGCCTCATCGCTGTTCCCAAGAAAATCTTTCCAGAAGAGGAGACGTGATAGAGTGTCATTCAAAGAAAGAACTGCTGGATTGTACTGGATCAACTGAGCCAGCAGTTCTCCAGAGAAGCCATTTTCCATTAATTCATGCACCTTTGGTTTCAGGATTTTTTCCACATTGGACCCCAGAAGAATTGGATAGAATGAAATAGCAGCCTTGATTTGGGTATCAGATAAGCCAGTATCTTTTAGGAACTTAATCACTGCTTCGGGCCTGTCTTGGGATCTGATCGCAACAAGATTACTGTGGGCGGAGTACTTAAGCGCTCTATCAGGGGCGAAGCCGAAGGAGGATACGAGGTACTGGGCTATAAAAGGCAACTCATTCTGTGGCTGGGAATGAAGATGGGTGTGGGTTTGGGTGGAAAGAGAGAAGCGGAGGAGAAGCGATAGGTGGTGGTGGAATGGGGACGAGGAGGAGGAAGAGAAATGAAGATGGGATGAGATCACTCTCTTCGAGAGGCGGGAACACATGATTGGCACTGCTGAAGCCGTCAAGGCGGCGAGCCTTTGTGCCAAAGCAGTAGCAGGGGACTGATTTGAGGGTTTACTTGCTATTTTGAGTGGATTTGGACCTCAGACAAGACAAGAAGGGTGCAGACTGGCGAGGAAGTGAGACGAAGTGAAATAAGATATATATATATTTTATTTTATTTATTGGACTTATTTAGTTCGGAACTTCGGATATGTAATTTTCGATATAAAAAATATTTCTGTTAATTATTCTATCTAATATCCTAGTCTAAAATCTAAATATTGATATGAAGTGAAATATGTTTCATATAATCAAGTAAGTTTAAAGTTATTCAGTTTGAGCCGTTTGTTCACCGGATGGGCACATCGTACATTAGGTGTTATTTGGATGGCCAAGAATAGACTTTATTTCCGGAATTTGCAATTCCATTCCTAAATTTTTCATCCAAACGATTTTGGAATTGACAATTTCGTTTCTAACACAATTTCCAATAACACTTTTCTCACTACTTTTCACATTTTCCAACGTTATTCCTAAACTCACCATCCAAACAACATTTCCTATTTCCAGAATAGCCAATTCCCACAATTCCGGTGAATAGTGTTTTTCCCTAAATTTATGTTATTCCTAACCTATTTCTAACCCATCCAAACGACACCTAATATTGAACTTTCTAGCTGTTTAAGTCAGATCGAATCTGACCAGTTTGTAAAATACCTTAATAATTTTAATTCCATCCGTATCTGACCCAATCCATGAGATGAAACAGACACCCATAGTTGGAGCATTACTTTACTTTATCCTTGTATAATTTTTGTAATTTTGATGGTGGAGACAAATTGGGACTTGCATGAGAACTGAAATTTTGGAATGGATTTGCCAAACGAATGAGTTCTCTTAAACTGTTCAACATGTTACACGATTTGGGAGTTTCCACTATTTCATTTTATTTTCACAAGAATCAGTGACATTGTCAATTTTGAACCCTAATTTTGAAGTACATTGGCTGTGGTTATAATTGGGTTTTTTCCATGAGAAGATTGAAATTGCAAAATAATTTCAAAATTAATGACTTCTCTTTGAACCCCTAAAAATAAAATTAAAAAAAAAAATCAGAGTTATGGTTATCTATTTTCTATAAAGAATTGGATATATTGTCCAATTTTGTATTAAAATGCCAAAACAACTTTGTAGATCTTCATGCATGAGAGGGTCCCTCCAAGCGGATGTAGTCGTACATAATACCAATAAACTTAGAGCCCCCTCTAGACTGTGTAAGATAAATAGTATTCTCCCCTTCAAATAGCAATGTTCCCTTTATCGGCACTTCAAAATTCCATTGCAATCCGTGGATTCCATGCCGAGCAATTGCATTTCCTCCTCCAAATTGGTTCGTTATAAATTGAGCTCTTCCTTTCGGATAATTCACCCGAACCTGGGAAGAAAAAAAAAAAAAAAACTGTCTTTGAGATGATTTGGTGCCAACCAATCATATCAGGAGATGTTAAGTTCAAAATAAGAGAGACGAACCTCTAGTCTTGACAGGTGAGAGGTTGCGACAGCGATGCGTAGCGTGTAAAAACTCCTTTTCTGTACATTGTGGAGGTTAAACTTTATCTGCCATGTTGTTCCGTAATAGTTATGACCTACTCTCCTGCATAACAGGAAAAATAAAAATGAAATATTAAACAATAATTTGGTTGTCAACAGACTAGCTAAGTAATTTTAATTATGGATCAGTATGCCAGCAAATTGTAAAGAACAAAAAAAATACAACTGGATGAAACATTCATTGAATCACAATTTATTCATAGTGACCGAAAATGTTCATTGAATCAATGCAAATTAAATTTTTATATTGTTCAGAAAATTGGACAATAGTATATCCCGTATTAATTTTTCTTATAAAAATGGTACTTCCTGCAGAAACAGAAAATAGGAGAGATGTGATTTTTGGCGCAATAATATATTTCCTGGGTTAAATGCTTGATGATACCTTGTAACTTGGGCGAAGAACCAATCTTTTCTGTAATCACTGGTACCAACTCTGTAAATTAGGTCATGCTTTGGGTACAAGTCAGTATACCGCTCCCACAGGCCATACTGCCTGTACCTGAGAGATTGAAAACTTGCATGATTCTTTGATTAAAAAGATAAAATAAAGACCTTAAAAAATCATTAATGTATTACCAAAAAAAGAAAAAAGATATCATCGCTGGTAAAAATTTAAGGCTCCTTGAAAATTAAAAAAAAAAATAAAACTTTCTGCCGACAAAAATAAATTTCAATACATGAACACCATTATTTAGTAACTAAACGCATTTGTTCATTCAATTTTTCATTTAATATTCTCTTCTTTACAAGTATAAGCATAAATTCTTTGACATTTTCTGAGGTAATTGAAAAATCCAAATAAACTTGTTATTAGATTCAGGTAAGAAGCAACTAACTTCTCAAAGTTCATGTATAGCCTGTTCATGTATTTTGGATTTGGGTATGGAATGAAGAACTCAGCTGCACTTCTATCTGGGACTCCAATCTCCCACAATGTGGGCCCTGCTCTTGGAGGGTGGAAAGTGAGAACACCCAGGTTAATTCTGGCACCTAATTAATTGGGTCAACTTTCAAGTTAGGTCGTCCATGTAAATACAAAATGCAATTAAGAAGAAACCAGTACAATAATGGAAATATTTATTGGAAATTACGAAATAATTAGGTAAACTTTTGAATAGCACTAAATGAAATGGCATCCCTGTGGCATTTTATGAGTATTAGTTCGTTATTAAAAGATATGTGTAATTTGAAGTTATATTAGTGGTGTCTTATACATAAATTATAAGCAGATGAGAACAGAAATCGTACCGGCTGTGATGGATATTGTGACATGATGCATAAAATCACCAACAAATCCCGGGGCCCATGCATATAAGTTGTAATATCCTGGTATTACATTTCTTATGACGAAATTGCCATTTGCATCAGCTCTCGTCCAAAACTGGTAGCCCTAATCATGAAAGACAAACTTTTTAAGGAGCTCTTTGATTGGTACATATGGTAATAATACTATCAATCCTTGAGAAAGAAAAAACTATGGAAAGTTTTTGTCATAAAAAATATAAATAAACAGATTAAAAAACAAATGGAAAAGTAAAATAGGAAAGGGAAATCCATCCTGTTAATTCTTACTTAATGAATCTAGTTCATGTTTTATTTATTTGCTTGCATTTTGTTTTGTTCAAATTTATCCTATTGTAAATATAATAACAACAACAATAAGTAGTACAATGATTTTTGTATACTTAAAACTATGATTCTATATATTACCTTTCGTTCCTTTTGCCATGATCCAAGTTGGCCAGGTAATGCCAATCCCACATAAGGAAAATCAGCCAGCTTATGACGCATGCTACCGTACCTGTAATATATAGTAGCAAACATTTTGATTCTCACGTCTTATCATCAACGTAGCAAATTTTGGTTTGAAACTAGTTCATTTTTTGTTTAAACTTTCTAAGCTCTATCCAACAAGCCAAAACAAGTTTACCTGTCCTGAATTAATAATCTTCCGGTGATCAAGCCTCTTTGATATGGTTTTAGGAAATCCTTTGAAGCAGGGAAGCTATAGGGCCAACTAAGAACCTCCTTTCGCATCTGCTATGAACATATAAGAATTTAATGCATAGGTAATTTTGTAAGATTTTCTCTCCTTTATAGTAATTAAAAGATGGCATTTTATTAGCAGTGCAAACAGGGCCAATTTCACTTAATACGATCTCCAGTACAACAACTGTTTTGTGGTTTCCTCAGAACATTCTGTTGATTATTTCAGCTCACAGCGCCCCCCTCCCCCGCCCCCCCCCCCCCCCCCAAAAAAAAAAAAAGATAAATAAAATTCTGACATTATAGAAGTATGTACTTGTGCTTTGGCATCCTGCCATAGAAGATTTCTATTTGAATTTGAATTTAAGTAGATGAATACAGGACCCAAGGTTTTCTTCCAATACTCTCCATATTGTAGTCTGAAGTGTATATCATTACCAATGTAATGATCACCAATGAACACCTGTAGAATTACACAAATTTGTTTACATTATTTTGCCTCATAAGTATGTTGAAAATAAATTAGTTATTATATATCCTGTCAAGAATCTGCTTTTGCTGCTAATGATTCTGTTTGCCATTTTGTGTGTGCTTATGTTGTCAATTATCACCAAGCAAAGATATTTTTTGCAGATAACATGATGGTATTTTGTATAATTTATCAGATCTTCATTCCTACAGAATTTTTGGATTTTGCAGTTTGCTTTGTGATTTTCTAATTTCTTGATGGGAACTCATCAACAAATCCAGTCAAATTATACAATTTTAATATCGTCTTTATCTGGTTTTTATGGATGAATCGGAATTGGTTTGCATTTCCTAGAATCAACATGGACATGGACATTTAAAAGTCGAATTTTAAATAAATAAGAAAACAATAGCATGAAAATATACTCACTGCTAGAGAAGTGGGGCCAGTATGGGAGGTGAGATCCTGTTTCAGGGGTCCACCAGTTTTGAACTCGTAGCTCGGTGTAATGATCCAGAAACCAGTTGATGGATTACCACTGGTCCATCCATGAACCTGGTTGTCCTTGTGATCTAGTGTATATTGGTACTTGTCATCTACCTATATCAGAAATTATAGATTAAATTACCAGTAAAATATGGTAGGTTAGCCTAGTTTTGATAGTTCACTATTCTTTTACTTCTGAACTATTGCAATTTTCTTCTATGAAAATTGAAATCCATGGAATGCACCCTTCTTTTCAATCAATCAGTCAACAAATCAATTAATTTATTAATTAATAAATAACTGACGGGGACCTATACTTATCTATTATTTAAAATCATTTTAGCATGTTTACTTTGCTGTTTAATCAGAAACTCAGTCAAATTATTCGTGATTAATCATTGAGCGCTCAAAATATAATATGGGCACTTGCTTATTCTTGACTGTTACCTGTCCTTTCATATTTGCCTCAATCGGGTCATCAATCAGTACAGCTTCTTTGTAATCCAGCTTCATTCCTCGAGGTGCACGTCTGTCTATTTCGGCCGGCATTTCCTTCTGCTTTTTATCGGATATCACCATGTAATGAAATCTGGAGTAAAAATTATAATAAGATTAAGAATAGTGCATGCTGACTCAAATAGTTTATTAGTGAACAGTGATAACTACCCATTACCCATTGGCCTAACACAATACCTACGTACCAGAGTATTGATCCTGAATATAGATGTTGTGTATTTAATTAAGCAGCTTATGCACATGTTAGATATAGCTGCAAAGGCTAGAGTGGTAATTTTACCTTTTTCTATTAAGTTTGAAGGCAACTCGGGCCTCAGAAATATCGAGCGCCGGAAAACTATGGTCATGCTGAACTATTGAATATGTGTAAAATCCCGATACACCACGAAGCATAATGTATCTAGAAGAGAACAGATCGAAGTGTGTTAATTACTTGTCCATTTTGGCCCAACAAAAAGAAGAATATATATATATAGTTAAATGTGCACATTCTTTGCATTTTGTTATTTCTTCTGGTCATATCTACATAGTATGCCTTTTATGCAGATCAAAACGGTATTACAAGTTTGAGAAAACATCAACCTGATATCAGTACTGAGGGGAACTGTGTTTCCATGGAAACCAGTCCAGTATCTCTTGAAGGAGACCTCTACATGGTTCACTGTTTGCACTATTATTTTAAACTCTGTCCCATCTAATCTGCTTAACATGATAGCAAATACTTTTCAGCAGTTTTCCCTTTTAGTCCTAATAAAAGCTCATTGATTTTTTTAGCAAGAGGAAAATAGTGCCATATGTGAACTTCCATAATTTATCAGGAGCTTATTGATTAACAGCACAGCACCAACAGATTTTTGACCCAAATTCCACAAAACTTTCTTTTTTATGAAGGCACAAACGTTTTCATGTTTAACCTAAGAATGAATCTTTGTGTAACTTCTATTTTCAATTTTCTTAGGAAACTCTAATCATATATTAAGTGAACAACATTACTTACCTCTCGAAGACGTCAATGTTTCTAGATCGAGGAGAGTTCCAAACCACATCCCAGTACCTAATATATACATTCAAAATGACTATTATTATGTACTCATATCATTTCAGTGCAAACTGTTTGTTTCTTCCAAAAATTCCACTGGTACCGTTTTATTTCACTTCCCCCATTCCCTTTCAACTTTTTTCATTGGTATATAGAGATCAGTCATTTCACATACTTGATACTTCATTTTGAATTTAGAACAATAGGTTAAAAAAAAAAATTGATATTTGAAAAAATAGAATTAGTTTTGGATTGCTATTTTGGTTTCATTTTCAGCTCACCAAGATGAACAAAGTCTTCATTATATATTTGAGTGTGAGGAGTAGCTTTCATAAATGCATACCCTCCTAAATTATCATTTCCATTAGAGAGATCTAAGAGGTTGTCTATTCTGTTGTACTTGATGGCAATGATATGGCCCTGGGGCTTCGAAATTGTGAGATGAAGGATTCCATTATCCATCACCACCTGAATTTTGACATTGATGTTAATTCATAAATTCTTTATTTTGATGATTCAGACAGGCTGTATGACTTGATGGATTATTTACTGGGCAACACACTGACCCTGCTTTCGTTCATGATGAGGTGAATGACCAATGTGTATTTAATTTATTTTAACTTGTATGTTACTAATTAAGTTATATAGGTAGAAAACGTTCTAATAAACAGAGAGAGAGAACTCAATATTAAGGAGCATTTTCTATTAATGCATTATCGTAATTTCCAACATGCAAGGAAAAAGATATACAATCAATGTGATCAGCTTAACTCTTAGTTGTGCCGCTTATATAATTTTAATTATTACAATGTTGAGATCTACCAAATTTAATAAGTACTTCTGGTTTGTGGACTTATCAGCTCGAATGCCCATAAATAAAGGAACAGTAACAAATTTACCCGGGAATTTCGTACAGTCAAAGTAACTCTTTTAGACCTTCTCTGCGTTTGAGAGCTCACAGTTGAAGCAATGACCATGATGAGTAAACAAACAAACACCACTGGCACCTGAAACCTTTTGAACAACGTCCCCATTCTTCTATCTTTTTTTTTTTTTTTTTTTTCTTTGTTGAGTGCTTGTATGACTCCTTTTACAAAAGAAAACTGAATGGCTCTTCAGTAGTAAACAACCTTTCTGTTTGCCGCAATGGAGAAGCTTTTCCTTTGTGCAAGCTTTGTTTGTGAGTAGCTAGATCACTCTAGATTTAACTTCAACTTGTGCTCATGTTCTTCTGTGATAAGAAAAGTAGTTGCAATGTGATCTCTAATTCTACTTTGTGGAACTGAAAGTTCATTTAATTTTGCAATATATGTGATTTTGTATATTTTATTTGCTTCAATGTCATAATACTTAGTTAATGCTGAACATAAAAATGAATCGGACGTTTTCTTCCTATTAAAAAATCAAATGAAAAGAGACATGCCACATTTGGCAAGCCACATAGCAAATGTGAAATATATCTTGTCCTGTCCAAAGATGTGGTTACGCAGGTTTTAAAAAAAATTCAAAAAATCAGGCCTTTATTCTTAACTGGGCTTTTACGAAGCCCAAACCTTTTACCTGAAACCCAATATACAATAAAACAGTGAAATATTAGTTTTTCCATTTTTTGGAAAAAAAAGCACATGGCCGAAAATAAAATGAAATTATGGTCGATTAAAGAAAAACAATCATCATTCAATCAATCCAATTATGTAAATAATAAAATAAAATTTTCAATCAATCCAATTAGATGCAGAGATGCAAAAATTATGTAAGTTTTCATATCTTATAAATAATAAAATAAAATTTATAATATAAGTTTCATTGGCATACCTTAATCAAATTGGAGCTGTGACACTCGATTAGCTTTCTTCAAGCACCTTAAGTTATTCAATCAATCCAACAGTTCCTTGATTGTACAATGCTCTTCTCTTGTTTTTCATTTTTTTCTCTCTTTATTGAAGAAAAACCCATAAGAATTTGTCACTTTTATCTCTGATATCTTTTTAGTAGACAGACTTGGTATTTTCTTTACTTAACACGGGCAAGTTGGAGACGTAATTGTCCAGTGCCCGCTATATAGATGCAAGGATGTTTCATCAATTCAATTGCAATAAATCTCATGCATTTAGCGTAACCCTCTTAATAACAACATTTTTTCCTATTCAGAAGCGGAGATTAATCAACAAGGAGGTTACAGAGGAGATGTAATAGAATTAAATGAAAACGGAACTTAATTAGTATTCTGAGATTTTTCTCTTTGATTAATTGTTTTTTTACCTTTATATTGAACATCGAATGAGAGGATAACTAAATATAACTTTTGTTAATTAATTTCCGTTATGGTTGCATCCCTTTAGTTAATCAAACAAAATAAGCTAATTCCTATTTTATTTTCCACTATTCAATCTACAACCCCGGTCCAAAAAGAAAAACTGCGAAAAACTTTTAATGTCAAAACATCATATACACTATGGATTGTTCATCTAACTAAAGGAAACTCATTTGACAAACTCAGAAATAACTCTCAACTCCTGGGGCATTTAACTTTATTGACTATTCAGCCCTCAAAAATCTTCATTGACTATACATAATTAATTTTATTGTTTTGACTATTAATATGGAATAGAGTTTCCTGTTTGTAAAGGTTCCTTTTTTGACTATCGAGATCGCCTGAGAGCGTTATGTTGAAATAATAATTCGGGAATCACCCAAGCTGGAGAATTAATGCCCACAAGGGACTAGTGCTTGGATGTCAGGGTCGCATGTGCTGGAGCATCATGACCTTTTTTTCCCCTCAAAGCTGGCGAAATTAATACAAAAAAAGAAGAAAGATCAACGGATCATCTTTGTAGAACTTGATGATAGTCAAATGAATTATCACATTTTATACATAACTTATATAAACTATATATAGAAAATGTATCTATAATTTTAGTTTTTTTATTATTTTAAAAGCGTTGTATAGGTTGACCAATAAATGCTGCCCAGTTTATTTCTTCTCATTTAATAAGAACCTTTCCCATTAATTGAAAAAAATATATATATAAAAGTTTGTTTGCATATAATATTCATAATCACAGTACTAATAATCAATGGAGCACCGATGAGTTGTCTTTTTCTTGTGAGGTAGACTAAAATCAGCTACGACTGACAGATTGACTCGTCAGCTATGATTATATTTCAATTTTCGAAGTTCTAACGGCCGATCCAAATAGTTCAATATGTTCTACATATTTAAATCTCATTGGAGACCAAATTTTACATTTTTTTTGAATTTTTTTTAGTATTTTTTTGGTATTTTACAAAATTCTTAATCAAAATAATTTTGGACCTTTAATAACAACGATTTTGAAAAATCTCGAAAAAATACTAAACAAATTCGAAAAAAATATAAAATTTGGTATCCAATGAGATTTCAATATGGAGAACACTAGAATTTCGAAAATTGAGATATAATCGTAGCTGACGGGTCCATCCGTCAGTTGTAGCTGATTTTAGTCTACCTATTGATGTATTTTATTCATTCAAGCTACATGATAGAATTTTTGTAATGACTAAAATTCTTTTCTTGCTCTGCTGGGATGTACTAAATAGAATACTTATTGCGTATCATCCTATTTTATAAAAACATTACAAATTTGCACGTATATAATTATTACATATCATTGTAGTACTTTAAGGAAAATCAATTTGTTTAGCATTTCATATGAATACATTATTGTTTTATTTAAAAAAAACCTTTATTTTTTTTTAGTAGATGCTACATCGTCTGGATGTTAAAAACTGTATCAATAAATGAATTAATTGTTTTTAATCGATACTATATTCTATCAATAGAATAAAAATGACTATACGGTAAAAAATAAATAAATAAATAGGTTTAAGTATGTTTTTATGTCTTTCTGAGGTTCGCAACTTCAACTGTCCACTTTTTGTTGGATTTTATTTCAGCCCCTCTAACTGTTCCAAGTAATTTCTTACCGAGTTACTGATTAATTTCCAGAAAAGAAAAGTAGACCCATGGAAATTTGAATGTCTTATGTTGAATACTAACGCAAGCATTAAGGCCTAATTTCGAAAGATCTTAAACCTAAATCCTGCCCCCTAAATTATTGTGCTTTTGAAATGGTCATATGCAGCTTCTCTTATATCACGTGCCTGCCGTAAGTTAATAGTAGTAGAGCCTCATTATATTGCTAGTCAATTAAAAGATAAGCACACGTTACATTTCCTTTATAGCCTCACTAATGCATCAAAAACCTCTTAGCGGTATTGGAACTGACGATACAATTAGTCATTAATATGGGCTCACAATATTATTATATCGCTATTTAATTATATTGAAACGAGAAAAATCAATATATTATTGCAATTAATATAAGGATCAGCTAATATATACCCCTACACTAACAAAACTATGATTTCAAGTCTTGTTGACAACAATTACATCATACTATCTTCTAATAAGAAACATATGACAAGTTCCCTTCACTATTTTTCCATCCCCCATATTTCATTTCAAAAGAATTGAAATGGAAAAGCACAGGCCAACCAATATGAACATCCAACAAACCTAGCATGCTGCAATAAATGGAGGTTTTATTCACCTGGGACTCCCAAAAAGGGTTTGAATGTCAAAATAAGCCCTATCAACTCCACCAAATTCAAAAGGAAGAACACCATCTGATCACCTGCAAATATGCTAGAAGGATTAATTAGGAACCTTTGTAATCTTCTTTTATTTTATTTGCCTACCCAATGACATTGTTCGTTATACTTATTTTTCATCCCCAAATTGTCTATAAATTAGGAAGCACCATCTTATCTTCAGCCCCAAATTGTTCATTACACTTATTTTTCGTTTAAGTAAATAACTATGTATATATATGTCTACATAATGAGAAAGGATAAGCATGAAATAACAAATAGATGAGAAAAATGAAAATTGACAGGAACCTGGAAAGAAGAAAGCATGCTGACGCTTTTGTGCCCATGAGAATCTGCAAGTATTATATCGTGGAATCAATAAGTAAATAACAACAACAATATTCTTACCGCACAGTAACATCTCAATTACTATGAAAAACATCTTAATTATTTTATTTAATGAGCACATTGCAGATTTTGTTATGACTTTGTTTTGTCCTTTTCTTCCACATGACAAATTCAGTTAAGAAGAAGGAAGAGGACAATGTGCTTCTCGAATATATTCTAGCAAGAAATAAAACTATTTTACTTTATTATTAAAAGGAAGGAAAGTCTACATTAAACTATCTAGTTTAATAATTCCTCAGACAAATATGGACTTGTGGATGATTGACCAACATGAATTACCAGAATAAGGCATGAGTCAACTAAAACTTTCTGGAATCGTAAATAATTTCAACAATTCAGGGCCAAGTTTATTAAGAATTGACCTTTTTTTGCGAGGGACAAGGAATGCAATGGCCCAATTAATTCAAGGATGCATTTTCTGCTTCTAATTAAAAAATATGTATAATTCAATATAGAGACAATAATAGTTACTCACATTATACCAGCTGCAGCTGGTGCAATTGCTTTAAAGAGGGACATGGCAGTCATTGAAATCCCATTTGCAGCTCCCCTTTGATCTTGAGGCTGTCGCATTGGGTACATGTAGTTAGTGGTATAACAATATTTTAATCAAGAGGAGAAGTGTAATGACGAGTTGGTAACTAAAAGAATGCTCCATCCCATACTTACCACAGCATTGTTTTGTAGAATAAACGTGCCAGTGATTATAGTCACCTGATTTGTTTCAAAAGTTTAAAAAACTTGGTAAATCAAAGAGCTTCAATCTCAAAACAATACTTCTGTAAATAGTATATATGGTTATATCGCATATTCAAGAACACAAATTACCCTTCTTTCTGAATGTATGAAAAGTTAATGGAGATCACTGGTTGCTGGGGTGTCTTTTAAATAGGAAATGGAGAAAGATAGGGCACCGAATTTTGTATTAGGCTATATCTAATATGTCCAACATATTGTATAGGTATGCATAATTTGTAGAATTTCAAGCCGGTTTCCAACCATTAAAATAAAAAGATATGTAGAATTTTGACAATGTACAAGAAGGGTTCACATGAAATTGGCCCATAATTAGATAAATTACAAATTGTATAATTTTCTGTAAAGATGTACTAACAGAAAGTATGTTTTTAAGCACGGATGCACAGTTGACAACAATTGAAAGCATAGGTCCTGATAGGTATGTCATGAAAGGATATCCAAAAAGCAAGGGTATTGTTAAAACCTGAAAAATAAATAGGTAAAACTAGTGAGTATGATGGGTAGTGAATAAGTGAAAGTAAATGACCACAAGCGATAAAGTAAGAAAATCTTACCGCACAGATGCGTGCTGAAATAATGGGCCCCATTTGTTTCTCAAATCGAGGGTATATAAAAAGCTGGTATATCAGAAGACTGAAACCTAAAGAAGAAATTAGTTACAAATTTGAAGTAGATTAAAGCAGCATTTTGGGTTATACCAACTCAAGTGCTGGATTGAATTGGTACAGGTCCATCCAAGCTATGTGAATGTTATGAATCAATTTCACACAGGTCCAGTTGCTGTCCTAATAGATCTATCTGACAGTTGATTTTCACCTCTAATTTTATTTTGGAGGCATGCACCTATTAAAGTTCACATTTTAAGTTCTCAACCTATTTTAGTTCCAATTTTTCAGTTTTGATATCTTCATTGGTTTAAATTGCTTAGTATGGCCCATTTAGGACTATTAACTTGGTACTGTACCATAAGGTGTTGTATTAAGATGCAGTACCAGCAGCAGTTTGGAAATTTCACTGCAAATACCTGCTATTGCAAGGACTTGGCCAACATCTTGAGATGAAAAACTAAGCCCACCAAATTTTTTATCACTTTCAGCCCATAGTGAGAATACCTGTCATACATGTATACTCAGCATTTCGAATCCCATAAAATATGAAGTTGAAGATATAAGCACAGCAAATCAAAAGCATGTAAATAACCTCAGTGTACGCCATGTCATGAAGAGAGAAAATGCAATAGACTAATATTGATGACATCAGCGGCCAGTTCTTCAATAAATTCTGCTTAGGTGGCAAGACCTCAATTTCTTTGGTAATAGTTTTTGTTTCTGGTGAAGCCTCCAAGTTCTCCACTTTCCCATTAGCTCTATGATTGTGCAATGTCTCCTGGATAAGAAACCAAATTTTGGAAAAAACTCAACTTTTATTACTCACAAAAAGAAAGTACATAGAACAAAATTTAACAGGCCATTTACTTTTGTGCCCCATTAAGTGTCCATGTTCCTTTCATGACACTATGTAAAAATAACTTATACAGTTCACAAAAATGTCCAATGTACACATTAATTTCCAGCTTATTCCAAAAAGACATCCATGGACCATGATAAAGGCAATCGAGCAAATAGGGTCAATTTAGGGACTTTTAGAGAGAATAAATATAAGTTCTATGCTTCACATTTTAAAACAGTTAAGAACAGTATGAAAATTTTATCATCTTTAGAATTATAAACATATAGATGGTTAATCTGAGATTCTATGAAATTTCAAATTTTACATACCGGCAGCCATATGCTGCTTATTAACACAGCAACGGCAAATAGGCTTATGCAAAGGCAAGGTAAGGCATAGGGGAACCTACATTTGAAATATTAGTAGAAGGGAATTATATTAGAACGTCAAAAGTCAAAACAATAAATCACAGAAATGTTGAAGAACCAAAAGAAGAGTTTTGTAAAATGTATACCTCCCAAAGACAGATTGTTCAGAAAAGATATTTGGATACTTCTCAGCAGGCTGTTAGAAAGTACGAACAGAAGTTATTCAGTTGTAAGATTTTATGAAAGAGAATTATAATGAATGTCAAAGAAGGTATTAACCTGTGATAGATAACCACCAACTGCTGGACCTACTATCAAGCCGATTGCCCATGCTGTGCTGACCTTAAACAATAATAAATAATTTCAAAGAAATATTTAGGACAAGGATGGGATATTAAAAAATCAATAAGAAACTGGAGACAAGCTTTTTGGGTGTATTTACGAGTGATAGTGCAAGCGCTTGGTATTCCTTATTGCAAACTTCTATTGAGTAGGCCTGGGAAAGGAATCAAGTGTTAAATTGATATCTATGTAATAGTAGAAATGACACCAGCCGAGATAGTTTTTGGGAAAATCACCTTGATTGGGCCAAGTAAGCCATTCAGAGCACCAAGAAGGAACCGCGTAACTATGGCCATCCAATAATCAATGCTAAAACCAAACAAGGTGTTGAATATAATCCTGAAAATTGCAGAGAGATAAACAATTCATTTAATCTTTTTCGTCTGTATTATTATTTTTCTTTTCTTTTTCTGTGTGTTTTGGGAGGGTGAGGTGTTGACTAACACAGCTATGATTCCAATGATGATAACTGGCTTCCTGCCATGACGGTCTGCCACAAGTCCCCAAATAGTTGAGGTCAGAGCTCTTCCAAACATAAATGCAGCACCTACAAATATAATGTCCTTTTAGAAACCTCAACAAAATCTAAATATAAAAAACAAAGTTTTTGAGCATAGTGCTCTGTTTGCAGTTGTAGTTTTTAATTTATCAAGGCCCTTTTTTTTGTGCCCTTCTCTTGTTCACTTTTCTGAATTTACTTAGTTGTCAACTAAGAACAAATTAATGGAGACTCAAAGTTAAGGACTGTTGTCAGACCACTTGACAAGTATGGATTCAAGCCTGCAGATATCGGCGATGTAAGTAATAATATGAATTTGAATTAGAGGAAATCATAACTTACCAACAAATCCAGCATAAAATCCGATATCTTCTTCACTTTTTGCAACTTTCAAATCTCTAATCTGTTAGACAAAAATATATTGCAACATTTTATAAACAAGACAGTAAGACGAGAAAATTATATGACGAAGGCATTGTTAGGTTCTACATACCATGAAATATAAGAAGGGAAAAAGTGATGCTATTGGCAAACCTGGAATAAGGAATGACGCAAATCAAGAAACATTAGCTCAATTACTAATCATGATTTTTAATTATTTGGTAGAAACCAGATCATTAATACTGTTAGTCTGTTACTGAAAGAATGTGTCACCAATGTAGCTACACTTTTACTTTTGTCAACACATACAACACAACTAGCTACCTTTTGCATGTCATCAAGCAAATACAATTGTCCAGTCCTCGTTAATTACCATAAAGAAAATTTAGCATTTAATCTTTCTTAGAGATTGATGTACCATAGGCCTATAATGTAATATAAATGTTTATCCATAAACCATGGCATATGCAATATAATTACTTGTCCCTGAACCTCAGAAAACTGGGATAGTTTTATATATCATCCGTGATGGAAACTTGAACTCTCAGAGAAATTAATTTTATACCCCACAAAATCTTATGTGAAAAGCTGTTTAGATAGGAGTTACAATAATACAGTACTATTTAACAAAAAATTATCATGCCTAGACTGCACTGTGACTATTCTAAATGATTAAAAATTGAAGTTGCTAGATCTAATTCAGAATCTGCCTACACTGCATAACTGATAGTACAAATAAGACTATTCTATCATACTAACACAATAAATAAAAACTAAAAAGAAATCATTATATCATTCACCAACCAGCCCAAGTAAGCCCACTGCATTTAATGAGGAAATATTTTATCTAGGGACAAAATATTCAGGAAAACAGAGAGTAGGTAAGATACTAAAAGTCTAAAACAGATCTTAACACTTCAGGATAAATTTAGTGAAATGCATTGGCTTGCCGAGTTGCCGGGGACATTTTTCACCCGTAGCTCGCCCACCAACCACAGTATTCTACATCGCTCCAGAACATGTTTACAAGTGTTAATTTTGAACTTGTTCACACTTGACAGGACAAGTTTTTACATGAGTTGGGGAGCAATGTTGTGAATTGTGGATTTGTGGTTGGTAGGCAAGTCTGGTATAAAAACATCTCCGCCAATTGTTTCAATGGCCCAAAAAAGTAGTAAGAATTTTACTAGCAGAATCTACAGTGCATATATGCTCATGCATCTTTTAACTTGACAGTTGCTGTCAAACTTTTCAAAAAGAAAAAGAAATATGCTCAATTAACCGACCTTCCCATTCCCTACTATTTTTCTTAGATATCAATTTTAGGAAAGCATTAGACCTATATTTTATAATCAGTAAAAAGGGGGGAAAAACTTTAGTTTTTTATCAGAACAAAAATATGACCAGAAGGTGTTTTTCAGTCCAATAATATCCAGCTTTGTTTTTGTACTAATAATATCAGGCAGCTGTGAATCTTCTAAATTGAAGTTCCGAGTATCTTAAATAATAATAACAGCCAAAGAATCAGCACTAGCACCAAGGAGACATAAACCACATTGGATCATTGAATACATTAATAAATGTTTTTTTCTAATCCCAAGACATCCCAAAATAAAAAAATAATAATAAATAATAGAAAGATCGAGAGAAAGTCACAAAGAGAAAGAACCGCACCAGTGCAAAGCGTGATGACCCAAACTCGGAGAAAATCTCGATAAGGCATTCCTCTCGAGCGCTCATTTTTGAGGTCTTGTACACAACCCGGACAGTTGTCATAGTACACCTTCTTCTTCTCCAACAATGGCACCTCATTCTCCGCCATTTTTTCTCTCCCTACCTCTACAAGCAGAGGTAGACAGAGATGGAATTGGAGGAATAAGAGAGAGAGAGAGAAGGAAGAGGCAAGCTCTTACCAAGGAAGGAGGTTGGAGTCGAGAAAGAAGGACAGCTTGCTTTGTTTTCTATGATTTGAAACGGAACTCGTGTTTTCTATTTATTTCAGGTAGTGAGACGTCGATTGCATCACCTCCTGCGTCAGTATCCTTCCTTTAACCTCTCACCTGTCTCGAATAAGTCCGGGTTCAGAGAAATGTTGAATGGGAACTGGGACGAATTGAAATCGAATTACAGTAAATGACTCATTTATTAATGTTTGAGAAGGAATGGACGGGTTGAGTCGGCTTATAGGTTAATCTGTCGTCTCCTTTTCAGTATAACTGGATATCTCCAGTTTCTATCGCCTCAGCTTTGAGAAGGCTGGAATGGTGAAACGGATATCTCCATTTATCACCCGCAGATTTAATCCTGGGAGTACATATCTGGATTCTCTACAATGCTGCACGGTACAACCAGGATTGCAGCCGTTGATTACTATACTTCAGGGGCTGTGATATATCATCATGCAAAATGTGATTGAGCATGAAAGATGAAACTGATGGATGAGGAATAACGCAGCTTTTGTTTATTCTATGAATGATGGTTTGGCATTTTCTTTAGTTTAACGGTCCGTATATAAAGCCGCCTCAGATGAACCTCATCAAATTCTGAAAGGATAGGATGCGTTTGCGTTTGGAATTTGTGCTAACTTAGTTATACATTAATAATTTCCCCCAAAAGAAAAGTTTGAAATACGATGAAATTGTTATTGCATGACTCGTATAAAATAAGTATATCTGAACTGTTACATGATGGGCCTGTTTACTTTCTCCACAACTATTTAGAAGTCAAAATGGGCACACAATTCATTCGCTTCATCAATTAATTATCTAACTCACTCTCAGAAAATATGATGTATATAACATACAACTACAACACCTGAGAGTATTTGCATAAATAGTATGTCATGCTGAGTTTTAATTAGTAAATCAGCTACCACAAAATAAATTCAGATATTTATAAACATAAATTAAACAAGAGACTCGTACGTATTAAGAAAATTTTCTTCAATTATCTAAAACTATATATAGGATTTCACAACTATAAATCACATATAAGTGGGATATTCCTTGTAAAAATAGAACTCGCAGTTGATATATTTTTGGAAAAAAAACAAACAATTTGCGAACAACAGTATGTCCAACACCTAACAGATTTGTTGTACAGCGATGTTAGTAAAGAATAATAACACTAATTCTTTTTTCAAAAATAAAAATGATAATATCTTTCCTGCTATAAATAAAAATAACTTTACGTCTAAAATCTGCACACAGCGGCATAAAATATTATGTTTTCTCTTAAAATATATTCGCTATGCATAAATTCAAGGAATACATATAAATGAATGCATTCAGAATATATTTAAAAAAAAAAAGAAAAAACCTGAATAAGTTCGTTGTTCTTCTAGAAACAAAAAAAAAAACATTTTATTTCTAAAATTTAGGAACTATCATAAAACAAGTAGGTAAATATCATATCATTTCTATATGTTTCATTTGAAGAATAAAACTATCATATTTCAATTCTACAATTATTACCAAAAGAGAAAGAGAAATGCTAGTGTCCAATACATTGGATGGATGGGTCCGTCCAATACGATCGTTTTCACATTTTTAAATTTGAAACGACCGATCCGAATCGTTCAATATGTTCTTCATATTGAAAACTTAAAACCTATAAGAAACCAATTTTTACATTTTTTCGATTTTTTTACTTATTTTTGGTATTTTAGAAAATTCATGATATAAAAGTTTTGGATCATCCAATAACAACGATTTTCTAAAATATCAAAAAATTAGTAAAAAAAAATCGAAAAATTGTAAAAATTGGTTTCTTATAAGTTTTCAATATGGACAACATATTAAACGATTTTGATCGGTTGTTTGAAGCTTAAAAATGTAAAAACAATCATATTGGATGGATCTCATACATCAAATATATTGGATTCTAGCATTTCTCAAAGAGAAAACAAATATTAAAACAAGAAGGCAATAAAAACGTATTTAGTTTCACACTCGTTATTGGAGGGCGTCGCTTTTTCACATTGTTAGAGTGTAGATTTCTATGTATCCGTTGCCTACTTGAGAATGAATGTGTATTATATTATATTTCATCTAGATAAGACCCTCTATAGAAATTATGTATCTAATTAATAATTTTTTAAGTGTGTTTTTATATACTGAAAATATATATATACCTACTTATGTTTTTATTTTGTTTAACCCGAATTTTATTTTTTTTTCAAAACTTCATTATCTGATTAGAGATAATAAAATTTAATAGCAAACTAGTCCAATTTAATAGTCGATTGATCAATTTTAACAGCCTATAAATTTAAGTCCGTAATTGTTAGCTAATATATTATATACGTGATAATTTAGACACCACAAATGGCTAATCAATCAACTCAATTACTCAAGGACACCGCAAGGTTAGACACTTATCACCTCTTAATTTGTAATATTCTCATAATTATTTTGTTTTTATTTATGATTAAATAAATTAAGTGCAATAGTATTATATATATATATATATATATATATATATAGAGTATTGCTATTGTGAACCATGGTGCACAGAGGGCTCCGTGAACCATGACCGTTTGATCGGTGGTTTTGCAATTTGACAAATCTAAATTAACCAATCCAATCTATATATTGAAATCTCATATGAAACCAAATTTTATAATTTTTGGAATTTTTTTGCTATTTTTTCCGAATTTTTTAAAACTTTCCGTTTTTGGACGATAATTCACTAATTATTGTCCAAAAATGGCAAGCTTTAAAAAATTCGGAAAAAATAGCAAAAAAATTCCAAAAATTATAAAATTTGGTTTCATATGAGATTTCAATATATAGATTGGATTGGTTAATTTAGATTTGTCAAATTGCAAAATCACCGATCAAACGGTCATGGTTCACGGAGCCCTCTGTGCACCATGGTTCACCATAGCTATTCTCTATATATATATATATTCCGAACTTGTATTTCACTAATATATTTGCTTGTATTTATTGTCTCCACTTATGGGACCTCCACATCTACCGCCAAATCAACCAATTAACCAACATTAATATATCATAAAAGAAAATACGGGCCTTAATATTAACTGTCATTTATTTTGCTGCACTGCTATTGGAATCGAAATTTAGCCGAAAGCTGATTCAAAAAAAAAAAATTAGCCAAAAGCCCAGATTTCTGACTAAAATTGAGACCTCAAGTGGAAAATCCCCACATATGTCTAGAGATGAGATTCTCCGTAAACATTACTATAAATATTTCGTGCAGCAAATCATGATACCAATATTTTATTACTCGCACCATAGCACTTCCTCGTATTTACTACAACAATTTTAGTCCATTGCTTTATGAGCCTTCTCCAAAGCATTTGGGCTCTGAACCCCTGGTCAATGGTCCCTTGACTCCCTTCTGCGACCCACTAAAAAGAAACTGATTCATAGGCCACGTGGCGATTTGTAAAGAAAGTATGTCTGTGGGGACCACTAAAATATTAGGAAAGCTGGTAACAACTGCCTGCCTTGTGTATTGAAAACGTTTCGTATCGTGTAGTGTCGTGTCAAACACACGCGTGTTAGAGCTCGTGTCGTGTCAAATGAAGGAATTGATTAACACGACATGCATAACGACTCGACAAGTCTAACACGACGTGTCGTGTTGACACGACGTGTTAAACGTGTCAATCCATATTATAATTTATTCACTAAAAATTCATTAAAAATTATTTAAATAATTTTTAAAATAGAAAATATAATAAATTGTTGAAATTTCATATATTAAAATAAAAATGAATGATTGAATAAAAAGATTATGAATCAAAAGTCATTAAATTTCTAATATAAACTCAGTATAATTTAATAAATTTTAAATAATATTAATTTTTGTCATGTCAACTCGTGTCACGTGTCGTGTCGTGTCGTGTCGTGTCACGTGTCAACTCGTGTCGTGTTAAGTCGTATCAATGTTTGGAAATCTCCAACACGACACGACTTTGACACGACACGCCGACACGCACGTGCCGTGCTAATTTCATAAACGTGTTGTGTCGTGTCATGCCAACACGCTCGTGTCATGTCATTTTGGAAAACACTAAAGACGCTTACATGTGTCACTCGAAAAAAAAAAAAAACATTTACATGGGCCAGGCGACGGTGGATTCATGGGAATAGCCGAATAGACGAAAAAATTATTACCATGTGATTCTGGCGCGGCTTTCCATGCGAAAGCATTTTGATGAAATTTATTACCAAAACCACTGCGTTAGGATTTTTCATAAATAAGACTAAAATTAACTATTCATAACTCATAAGTAAAATATTTTTCTAGTTAACGTAAATCTATTTCGATTAAAAGTGTGATTTTTTCAATTGTTTCAGTTCGAAATAAATTTACAATTCAAAGTTTATTTGAATTATTTTTAATCTAACTTCAAAGTTAATTTGAAATATTTTTTATTTCTTATCTTTATATGATATCTAAGAAGATAATTTAATTTTTCATGAACTAACACCTTACTACTTACAAACTTTATTTTTTAATTTTTGTGCCGTGACTCATGTGTTTCAAGTTTCAACTTATCGATTTCCCCTATATATATATATAATATATAATTAAACCATTCTGATCCGTAACACTTTTGATAGTAGAGTAACGATCACAATAACTATCCATGTAATGTTTTATCGATTCACAAAAAATCCTATCCATATAATTTACCTCCATTCTCTGACTTTATTATTTATAAAGCCTCAGTGGAAAATCTGAAGGGACAGGTAAAAGACACCAGGCATCGTTGTTGTTTATTTAATCAACATTTGGACTCAATTTTCTGACTTGTTGTGTCCATATGACAACTTGTTAGTTTGAAATCCCCTTCTATTAGTGGTAACATATACATTTGACACGGCTCAAATTCCTCCATCAAGGCTGACATTATTTTGTACATATCAATAAATTCATTTTTAAGTACTAATTTCTCGTACAATTGATCAGCTAAAATAATCCAAATTTATTATTAAAAAAAATGGAAGATAAAAATATTCGAGGCGACCAGGTATTACTCGTTGCTATTAATAGCCCTCTGTGTGGGTTTTATCATCTTGCGGATACCTTTCTCGGCCTTTTGGCTAAGATCAAGTGTAGTATCTGTTCTTATCAGTTTAACATCTTGCGGATGCCTATAGTCAATAACCCATTTTTTTTTAAATAATATAGAAAAGGGGCAAAAACCTTACCAAATAACTTAAAAAGTCCATTATCCAATGGATTAAACCCAATAGTTTTTTTTCCTATATAATTTCGTCTCATATGAGCTACTTTGTTTTATATATATAATAATAATAATAATAATAATAATAATAATGTACCCCCAAAAGATTCGTTAATCAGATGATAAAACAATTTATTTATATAATTAAAAACGATTGTTTTTTTATGGAATGTTGTTGAATTGCATTCAATATATATAGTTTTTGTTAATAATTGTTTGTATTATCATTATTGTATTTACAAATAATGCTTGATTGTGTGCAACAAAGTATATATATGAGAATAAAAAGATAGCTCTCGTATGTATATCATTATTCATACAAGAAAGAAAAATTCTCCTTTCTCACTATTATGTTATGTAGTTCCAACTTCCCAATATAATAAAAGATTATCATTTTTTTTAAATAAGATCATGTATTTATAGAAACATAGTCCACTATGTGAAATAAAATTTATTCTTCTTTCACATCCAGCGATAATTTAATCCATTATCTCTAGAATAATGACAAAATCACTGACCATACAGGTATGGACTCCCACTTTCTAAAAAATTATCACTTTTAATTAACTTGCAAATAATGCAATTCAGTGAAGGGAAAAGTTTGTAACTACGTCATGTTAGAAACGAAAACCATTTGTCTTCTTATTTTCTAATTATATTTTTTTTTACTTTGTCATCTGAAATAGGTTGCTTTAATTTGAACTTGTGGAAGTCAAAGAGAATTCCTCAAAAAAGAAGAGTCACGACAAACTGTAACCATTATTATATGTTCAAGACACGACGTGGTGATATTTAGATAACTTATCAAAAGTTTGCCTTGTAAACATTATTTATTCTTGTCTGGTAATTAATTAATTAAACAGTATTTTGGGATTTTAAGGAACATATAATATAATATACAGGTACAGTAGCTATCCCAGCATAGCAAATTATCCTAAGCTAATCTGTTTAACTGGCTAACAATTGTACTATCCAAAAGAGCAAAAGACATAGCTTCTAAAATTCTAGCCTTAATCCTAATCAATAAGCAATGCAAAATTCTGTGACGTATTTTTTAATCTTAGTGTCTCCTTCAATGTACATCGTTCGAAAGTCTTACTTTGCGGGAATAACCTTGCAAAGTGGCAATAGTTGAACTGGATAAGTTGGAAACTCCCATCTTTCACTTGCACTATAGGCACAAAAGAGTGCCCGTATGGCATGGCCCCGCATACGAACTCATGTTGGTAGCAGATCGGGACTGCCCCAATCCTGAACATTCCGATAGGCTTGCTCAAATCAACGGTTGTGAATGCCATCTCCTGCAAGGAAACAACTCTGTTTGTCATGGTTAGCAATGTTTATTTAGAATTTTGAAACAACTTTTCTAGCCTTATACGTTTAATCTCTCAAATCTCAAAGATGAGAGGAGAAAGATGTCCCACCGGGCGTGCCAGAGAATCTGTGGTGACTTTTTCGTCATTTCTCGAAGAATGATTGGGTTTCCTCAAGAACGAGAACAAGTCTTAGATTCACCCCTCACGAGCTTGAACTCAAGTACATAGACGAGAATTCATTCTCATGAAGGTTTATTAATTTGTGGATCCTTTCTTTCCAATAGGCGCAAGCCCCTATTGTTAATTACCCCGTGGTTTCCCACGAGAACCTCTGATTAAGAGATTCGAGGAATTAAATGTAATAGGCTAGAAAAATCGCTATTTCAATGATTTTTGTATTTAACAAGCAGTTTATTTCTTTTGGCTTAAACAAGAATCAATTGGGGCACCAGACCTAATTGACGGGAGCACAATTGAGAATATCGGAGATTTGTTTCTTTTGGTCTAAACCAGACTCAATTGGTGGTACCAGACTTGATGTACGGGACACAATTGAGGATATATCTAAACTAAGATTACTTGTTTGAAATGACTAGGAACACTTAGAACTTAAGATATTTATTTGAAATATTATTTTTATTAAGAGGATTTTAATTTAATTTAACTTATATTGTTTTATTTGGAGTTATTTTGATTTTTAAATCTTTATTACTTATTATTATTATTATTATTATTATTATTTTATTATTTTATTTTATTTTATCTAGTTTTGGATTTTTAATTTGATGAATTTAATTTGGATTCATCTTGATTTTTGGATTTGATATGAATTTATATTGTCTTTATTTGATTTAAACTTCATTTAAACTTTGATTTGATTGATTTTTTTTATTATTGAATTTTAATTTGAATTAGACTTTTAATTTTCAACTTTGATTTTTGGTTTTAGATTTCAATATGTTTTCGATTTTGATCTTGATTGATTTTTTTTATTTGAGATTTTTGGATTTAGAATTTTGGTAAGAAAATCAATTTTAATTATAAAATTACCTTAAAATTTGGTTTAGAATTTTTATTAAGAGATTTTACTATTTTTCTAGAGTTTATATGATTTATTCTTCACAATAAAATACTTCAAAAATATAAAACTCTTGATTTTATCAAAATTTAATAGAAAATAATATTGGATTTGGTTTATTTAGATTTTTAGAAATTTTTGGATATCTTATTTGGATTTTTCTGATATTCCTACTATTTTTGGTGAATTTGCAAAGTTTTGGCAATTTATAAAATTCAATTTTTAAGGGAAAATACTTTGAAAATATAAAAGAGGTACAAATTGACATAATTGCATACCAAAATATCAGTGAAACTAGTTTCTACAGATTTTTAAGATTTTATGGATATTTTATTTGAATTTTTCTGAGTTGTACACTATTTTTAATTAATTTTTGAAGTTTTTAATGATTTGGAATTTTCTGATTGGGCCACGTGGCGTTGACTGGGCCAGGAACGCTGACTCTCTTCTGGACTTCGTGTGGCGAGTGGTTGCGACTGCCGTACGAATTTCGACACAGAGGATCCGAAATGACTCGCGTTTAAACGCTTCTCCCTCCGTCGACGATGGACATTTTGCGGAGAAGCCCTCGCTTTTCTTCCGGCCAAATTACGACGCCTCAGGTCACCATATCCGTCGAATCTAGGCGCAATCGAATCGTGGAAGAGAGTGGAGCACATTAATGGGCTCAACTAGGGCCACGGTGATCTATTACGCCTTGTAGCATCCGAACGAGCTCAGACCTCCGTTAATGGCGTGTGGAGTGCTCTGACCACTTCCTCATACCAGAAATAGGTTTATATCGCTCTTGGTCGTTCATGGAAGATTTACGTGTAGTCAATTTAGCATAAAGGAGACGGTAAGAAGGTGCATTCGACTGAGGCATCTCGGCCTAAATCTGGCCTGATTTGGGTCCTTGCTGTGGGACCCACAGGAGATTCATTTGATGCCAGTCATCGCATGGAGATCTTCAGGGGATCGATTTCATCATGTTCATGTCTTCAATTTGATCTGAATCATTCCAATTTGGTATGGAGGGCAAATGGGCAGAAGATACAAAATTTTGTATTTTAGTTTGCATACAAATCGACTTACAGTAATAGATGTTGACTTGGTACTCGATTAAAGTCACATTTTGTTTGCTCTGAGTATTCAAACTAACATAGATCATTAAAGCAAGTCCTTTCACACCATTCCCAATTTTTACTTTTCATTTTTATGTCGATTTGCCACTGTTTTTGGGTAATTCTTGTTTGAATTGCTTATTTGCAGGAAAATCACTTACTGAAGTTGAAATAAGTATAAGAAATGCACTCAAAGCACTATGAAGCAATTATCAAATTTTTTTTTTTATAAAATATTTGTTTATTTTTATATTTTCTACCTAATTAATCAAATAATGAGAAAACCAACTTACCTTTGTTCAAAAATTATGAAATTTTACAGAAATATCCAGTAACATATCTGTGATTTTTCAGTATAGATACTTTTGTATAAAAGTCTAGAAAATAGGAAATAGCACTTTTATTTTGCAAACTGCCCCTGCTACCTTCATAAAATCATACAAAATCGAATAAAATCCAGAAAAATAGAAAACTTGTTCCCTGCTGTCCAAAGGTTCATGTACCTGCTGTTCATGTGCATTTTTAGATTTTTTATGCAAGTAAAACACTACATTTTTCTATTTTTCCTTACTGGACAGAGCTAGACATTTTTTATTAATGCATTTTCTGTTGAAATAACATAGTAAACACTTAAGCCAATATTTTGACAAAAATTGGGCAGCATCTCCCCCTCTTCTTTGCTTGATGAGGTCTCCTATTCATGGCCTAAGCCATGGAGAGGGAGATGCTACCCGGGAATGGAGAAACTCCAACCGAGGTAAAAAGCTAGAATTGAGGAGACCCCAACCGAAGCTAAGAGGAGCTAGACCTGAGCAAAACCTCAAGCAGAGCTTATGTCAAACCAGATTGAGAAAAGCGAAGGAAGGATGAAGAGAGAAAGTATAAACGGAAAATCAACCATCAAACATCAAATTGACTATTTAAACTTTTTTATTTCACTCCCAATTTTATGTTTACAAACATACAACACTCAATTTTACCTCTTTCTCTCCTTTCTAAGCTGCTCGATGAAATGCCCTTCACAAACCTATCTTAATTCTACTAATTAAGCAAAATTTACAGAAATTGAACCATATACTATCTTGCGGCTACCCTCCCCCCTCCTTTCTTCTGCTTCAATTTGATGTATATATAGGCATTACTCTAGGGTTTCGCTCCATAGCCCGAGAGCATCCACGCCTTCCATTTGCATCCAACGATTGATCATCAGCTGTGCCTAGGGCTTAGTTTCTCAAAACCATGGGCTGGAGAGCGGTTTTAGCGCATGTGGTGCTTGAGGAGGCCACGTCGACGGAGTTCCCCAATTTCACTTTTTCACCCGGCGTCGCCATGGTAAAGTCGTGCGTCTCTCTCCTTTTACCAGTGAAGACGACGATCGCTTCGCTCCGGTGAGCTTGGTCTCCCGTGAGCCAGCGATCGATATGAGCTTTCGGTTCATGCGACAGGTGCACGCAAATCTAGCTGCAGCATAGTAAATTTTAAAGGGGAGCGACATCTTCACCCCCACCGGATCCGCTGCAATGGTATGCACGCGCCAGTTCTTCTGATTTTCGTGGGATTTTCGTGGTATTTCATTTAAATTTCTATTTATTATTTGCTGCCAAATTTCAATAAATCACTTGAGGGCCTTCCCTTGGGTGTTTTTAGATGAAATTTTATGAGTAAACTCATAAAAATATAAGGGATTTAATGGTTCAAAAATATTTGGGAAATTATTTATGGATTTATTTTGAGAATTTTTGTGGTGTTTTGGGGTTTTTTGCAAAAATGGAGGGTTTCTGTTGATATTTTTGGCATTTTAAAACTATGATAATTCATCATAATTTATGGGGGATTTTTGGGTATTTTTTGGGAATTTTTGGAGTTAGTTTGGTATTTTTCGTGGATTTATTGAGCTTTCTTGCATTTATTTGTCGTAAAATGGGTTATTTATTTTATGCAATTTGGCATAATATTTTTAGGTCAAACAAATGCCCCCCACTGGAATTGGTTGTGACAATTCTGAAATGGGAACAAGGGATTCCAGTGGTTTCTCTTGACCGTTTTCTGGTAATCGTCTTTCTTGGATCATGGGATTTCATTCCTTCGGTACTTGTCGAACTTGTGCCTGGTAAGCTTTCCATGCTCAAAGCCTTTCCATGAATTTCATATACTCTTACTCTAATTTGGGTTTTGGATGCGGGAATTTCAGCCTACACCTGTATTTTCTTGAGTCTTTGTTTTAATTTCAGTTTCTCCTTTAACATCGGTCTTGAACAATTTGGCTTTCCTGCACCTTCATCTGGTAATTGTATCTTCTTCCAATTTTTTAATGAGTGGCATGGATATGATGAGTGTGGGGTTTGGTGCCCTCAAATAGCTTCATAGGGCGGTGCCTTAATGCCTTCAGATGCCACACAGGCTCAATCTTCATTAGGCGTAGGTGTTTTGGAAGACCACTAAGGCTTTCCTTAACACGGCTTCGCGTTCTCTAAGACTTGAAAGTCTCATCATTGACCGCGGATTATGACATAAAGGTAAATTTTCACAAAAACGGAACAAGTCTCTTTTCAAAAACTTGCCCCTTTATTGAGTTTAGGGTTTCTTTTACTTTCTATCTTCTAGTAATCAAGCACAAAGCATATCGATGGCTTGATTCCTAAGATTTTGACATTGTGGTCGGTATAGCATGCATGAACATTGAGGTTCTTTATTGCTCACTATTTTTCTAGATATCAAGCACAAAGCGCCATGCTCGTTTGATATCTAAGAGTCGACATTTGGGTCGACGCTTGAATTTTTAGAACATTGAGGTTCTTTTTGTGTTTTCTCGACATTGAGGTCGATAAAGAAAGCGTGAACATTGAGGTTCTTTACTGCTTTCTTTCTTCTAAACACTTAAGCCTGAAATACTCAGCCAGCTTAATGTCTAGGAATATTTCTTGATGATTTTATTTTTCTTCTTTTCCTTTGTTGGCCTTGAGCCAACACTTGAAGACTAGAACATTGAGGTTCTATCACGTATTCTCGACATTGAGGTCGATAAAGAAAGCGTGAACATTGAGGTTCTTTATTGCTTTCTTTCTTCTAAACACTTAAGCCTGAAATACTCAGCCAGCTTAATGTCTAGGAATATTTCTTGATGATTTTATTTTTCTTCTTTTCCTTTGTTGGCCTTGAGCCAACACTTGAAGACTAGAACATTGAGGTTCTATCACGTCTTCTCGACATTGAGGTCGATAAAGAAAGCGTGAACATTGAGGTTCTTTATTGCTTTCTTTCTTCTAAACACTTAAGCCTGAAATACTCAGCCAGCTTAATGTCTAGGAATATTTCTTGATGATTTTATTTTTCTTCTTTTCCTTTGTTGACCTTGAGCCAACACTTGAAGACTAGAACATTGAGGTTCTATCACGTCTTCTCGACATTGAGGTCGATAAAGAAAGCGTGAACATTGAGGTTCTTTATTGCTTTCTTTCTTCTAAACACTTAAGCCTGAAATACTCAGCCAGCTTAATGTCTAGGAATATTTCTTGATGATTTTATTTTTTCTTCTTTTCATTTGTCGCTTTAGGTGCCCCGCGCCATGCGAACTCACCCAACTTTCTTCTTTCTTCTTTCTTCTTTTCTTTTATCCTTTTAAGTGCCCCGCGCCATGCGAACTCACCCAACTTTCTTTTCTTCTTTCTTTCTTTCTTTCTTTCTTTCATTCTCTTTTATTTATTTCTTCATTTTCATTCGTATTTACTCATGAGGTGCAAGATTTTGCAAGACATGAGTAGGGAATGTAATTTCACCTTTTCTATATTTCTCTTCAAGCCAATCTTTAAACACCCAACAATCTTCAGTCTTGTGCCCCACCACTCTATGGTAAGCACAGAACTTAGAACCTTCCATTTTGTCAATATCCCCTGGACGCTTGCTTATTGGTAGTTGGAGCCCATACATTATGGCTAGAGGGAACAATTCCATGACCTTGTCTTTTCGAAAGGAGTATGGTTTTCTCTTTCTTTCTGGCAATGTTATACCTTGTCGGGGTGCTTCATGACTGATGCCCCCGACTAAAACTTTATTTTTCAGACTTGCTTTTGTTGAAGCTGACGCTTCAGGTTTTGGCATGATATCATACTCAATGGGATAAGGTTTTCTAAGTCGTTCCTTTGAAGATTTCAAGAGACTATCACTCACTTCTTGTAATAACCTCAAGAGCATTCTTATTTCTTTATTTTCTTGCCGGAGCATGGCTATTTCCTCATCTTTCTCTTTATTCTCTTGCTTTAACAAATAAAGTTCATAGCGCATGTCGTGCAAATCTTGGCGTATATCATTATGACTCGTCGCTCTTGTCACTGTTTCATGATACATTTCTTTCTTGAGGGAGACAATCTCATAATTTTGCTCTTTCAAAAGTTCTTCTAATCTCTCAAGCGTCATTTGTTTTGCCCCGGTGCTTGAGGTCGAGCTCTCTCCAACTTCATTCTCTTCATTCTCTTTATGTTGCTCACCTTTTTCTAATATTCCTTCATTAATTTCAATAGCGCATGCAAAATGATGTACTGCATCAGCTGGATCGTGAGGAGTGGGCTCTTGTTGGGACTTCTTCCCAATTATAACTTCTCCTTTTCGAATCATTTCCTCAAGCCAATCCTTAAATATCCAACAATCTTCAATTTTGTGCCCCAAGATTCTATGATAGGGACAGAAATTAGGGTCATCTGATTTCTCCATTTCTTCTGGGCGTTTGCATGGTGGCAATTCAAGCGCTTTATTTCCCATAACCTTGCCAAATATCTTCGGGACTGCTTGTTTCTTGAAAGAGTATGGTTTACTGGTCAACTTTGCTAATGACAATAGTGGCTTGGGATTTCTATTGTGATTTTCCTTGGCTTTAGACTTGCTTGAACTTGCAACCATTTGTGTTGAGGCATTCCTTGTACCACTACCTCTCTTCCTTTGATTTCTTGAAAGGTGCATTTCCTGTGGTGGTCCCACCCTTTCTAATTCGCACACTTTCTTGGAGAGTCTTTCATATGTATGTATATCAGCCATGGTGAGATGTCGTTGCATCCATCCTTCTAAATTTCGCAACAAAATTCCAACTCCTTCTTCTTCTGGCATTTGGTATTCACACCTAGTGCTCATTGATCTCCATCTATTGATGTATTTGGATGCAGATTCTCCTTTTCTTGGTTTTTCTTGAAACAAATCGGCCACCATCACTTTTATCACTATCTTCTTAAATCTAGTTATGAATGCCTCCTCCATATCTTTCCACGATTTGATGCTACCTTCTTCAAGAGATGCATACCACTCGAAGGCTGCGCCAGTTAGACTTAATGAAAATTGCCTTAATATTAGAGCATCATGATTGGCTGTATTTGCACAAGCATTTTTGAAACGGACCAAGTGTTCCTCAGGACTGATCTCTTTCTTTTTTGTCCCATCAAACTTCACAAATTCAGAAATTTGATATCCTTCAGGGTAAGGTACCTGGTCATACTCTTCGGGATATGGATTTCCACTCTTCTTCCTTGTACTTGCCCCTGTCGCTTGAAGCTGCTGATCAACCAGGCTTCTAACAAGATGTTTTGTCTTTTCTCCTTCAGACTCGGTATCTGACATACTTTCAGATGTCTCATCTCTACTAACTCCTTCTTTCAACGGGTTTCTTTCATATTCTCCATCTAGGGACTCCTTAATAAGCTTTCCTTTCTTAGGTGGCGAGTCACACTCTCTATTCACAAATTCATTGAGTAGCCCTTTCTTTTGTATGAAGTCAATAAGTTTTGTATATTGTGAGGTCTCTTCCTCCCGCTCCTTTTGCATTTTTAATATCTCCTCACTCTGTTTCTTTAGTTTCGTCTCTAATCTTGACCTTTCATCTTCCGATGCATTTGCTTGTTCTCTTTCTACATCATTCATTTCTTCGCCTTTTTCATCAAACAAGTTCTCTTGCTCATTATAGGGTATTTCTTCATCTTGCCCCATCATTGCCACTAACGGCTCAATCACTTCTTCATTTGTCACTGAAGCTTCACCATCCTTGTTGGTCATATGGACAAAGCCATGCATTTCTACATCTTTATCCACTTCTATCATGTTTACTTGCGCATGGAAAATAGGCTCATGCCGCATCATATGTCTTTTCTTACCCTGTGGCGTTTGGTCAGTCATTTCAATCACCAATTGTGTATTCTCTTTAGGCATTCCCATCTTCTTGAACACCTTATTTTCTTTATCATGCCCCAGTCTCTCCTTGACCAGTCGAAGAGGTGTGAAGGAGTTGCTGACGGGGAGGTTGAGCCTTTCATCCAACTCGTTTTTACGTGCTCCCTGCATTTTGTTACTAGTTCTTGTGCCCTTGAAAGAAGATAATGCCCCAGACTGGATCCTCTTTCGAGAAACAATAAACCATTCCTCATTTTCAATAGTAACTTCAATGGGAACTTTGAGAACTTCCGAAGCCACCCCTGGCTCTTCTTGTGGCTCTTCAACAACATGGGTAAGTTGGAAACTCCCATCTTTCACTTGCACTATAGGCACAAAAGAGTGCCCGTATGGCATGGCCCCGCATACGAACTCATGTTGGTAGCAGATCGGGACTGCCCCAATCCTGAACATTCCGATAGGCTTGCTCAAATCAACGGTTGTGAATGCCATCTCCTGCAAGGAAACAACTCTGTTTGTCATGGTTAGCAATGTTTATTTAGAATTTTGAAACAACTTTTCTAGCCTTATACGTTTAATCTCTCAAATCTCAAAGATGAGAGGAGAAAGATGTCCCACCGGGCGTGCCAGAGAATCTGTGGTGACTTTTTCGTCATTTCTCGAAGAATGATTGGGTTTCCTCAAGAACGAGAACAAGTCTTAGATTCACCCCTCACGAGCTTGAACTCAAGTACATAGACGAGAATTCATTCTCATGAAGGTTTATTAATTTGTGGATCCTTTCTTTCCAATAGGCGCAAGCCCCTATTGTTAATTATCCCGTGGTTTCCCACGAGAACCTCTGATTAAGAGATTCGAGGAATTAAATGTAATAGGCTAGAAAAATCGCTATTTCAATGATTTTTGTATTTAACAAGCAGTTTATTTCTTTTGGCTTAAACAAGAATCAATTGGGGCACCAGACCTAATTGACGGGAGCACAATTGAGAATATCGGAGATTTGTTTCTTTTGGTCTAAACCAGACTCAATTGGTGGTACCAGACTTGATGTACGGGACACAATTGAGGATATATCTAAACTAAGATTACTTGTTTGAAATGACTAGGAACACTTATAACTTAAGATATTTATTTGAAATATTTTATTAAGAGGATTTTAATTTAATTTAACTTATATTGTTTTATTTGGAGTTATTTTGATTTTTAAATCTTTATTACTTATTATTATTATTATTATTATTATTATTTTATTATTTTATTTTATTTTATCTAGTTTTGGATTTTTAATTTGATGAATTTAATTTGGATTCATCTTGATTTTTGGATTTGATATGAATTTATATTGTCTTTATTTGATTTAAACTTCATTTAAACTTTGATTTGATTGATTTTTTTTATTATTGAATTTTAATTTGAATTAGACTTTTAATTTTCAACTTTGATTTTTGGTTTTAGATTTCAATATGTTTTCGATTTTGATCTTGATTGATTTTTTTTATTTGAGATTTTTGGATTTAGAATTTTGGTAAGAAAATCAATTTTAATTATAAAATTACCTTAAAATTTGGTTTAGAATTTTTATTAAGAGATTTTACTATTTTTCTAGAGTTTATATGATTTATTCTTCACAATAAAATACTTCAAAAATATAAAACTCTTGATTTTATCAAAATTTAATAGAAAATAATATTGGATTTGGTTTATTTAGATTTTTAGAAATTTTTGGATATCTTATTTGGATTTTTCTGATATTCCTACTATTTTTGGTGAATTTGCAAAGTTTTGGCAATTTATAAAATTCAATTTTTAAGGGAAAATACTTTGAAAATATAAAAGAGGTACAAATTGACATAATTGCATACCAAAATATCAGTGAAACTAGTTTCTACAGATTTTTAAGATTTTATGGATATTTTATTTGAATTTTTCTGAGTTGTACACTATTTTTAATTAATTTTTGAAGTTTTTAATGATTTGGAATTTTCTGATTGGGCCACGTGGCGTTGACTGGGCCAGGAACGCTGACTCTCTTCTGGACTTCGTGTGGCGAGTGGTTGCGACTGCCGTACGAATTTCGACACAGAGGATCCGAAATGACTCGCGTTTAAACGCTTCTCCCTCCGTCGACGATGGACATTTTGCGGAGAAGCCCTCGCTTTTCTTCCGGCCAAATTACGACGCCTCAGGTCACCATATCCGTCGAATCTAGGCGCAATCGAATCGTGGAAGAGAGTGGAGCACATTAATGGGCTCAACTAGGGCCACGGTGATCTATTACGCCTTGTAGCATCCGAACGAGCTCAGACCTCCGTTAATGGCGTGTGGAGTGCTCTGACCACTTCCTCATACCAGAAATAGGTTTATATCGCTCTTGGTCGTTCATGGAAGATTTACGTGTAGTCAATTTAGCATAAAGGAGACGGTAAGAAGGTGCATTCGACTGAGGCATCTCGGCCTAAATCTGGCCTGATTTGGGTCCTTGCTGTGGGACCCACAGGAGATTCATTTGATGCCAGTCATCGCATGGAGATCTTCAGGGGATCGATTTCATCATGTTCATGTCTTCAATTTGATCTGAATCATTCCAATTTGGTATGGAGGGCAAATGGGCAGAAGATACAAAATTTTGTATTTTAGTTTGCATACAAATCGACTTACAGTAATAGATGTTGACTTGGTACTCGATTAAAGTCACATTTTGTTTGCTCTGAGTATTCAAACTAACATAGATCATTAAAGCAAGTCCTTTCACACCATTCCCAATTTTTACTTTTCATTTTTATGTCGATTTGCCACTGTTTTTGGGTAATTCTTGTTTGAATTGCTTATTTGCAGGAAAATCACTTACTGAAGTTGAAATAAGTATAAGAAATGCACTCAAAGCACTATGAAGCAATTATCAAATTTTTTTTTTTATAAAATATTTGTTTATTTTTATATTTTCTACCTAATTAATCAAATAATGAGAAAACCAACTTACCTTTGTTCAAAAATTATGAAATTTTACAGAAATATCCAGTAACATATCTGTGATTTTTCAGTATAGATACTTTTGTATAAAAGTCTAGAAAATAGGAAATAGCACTTTTATTTTGCAAACTGCCCCTGCTACCTTCATAAAATCATACAAAATCGAATAAAATCCAGAAAAATAGAAAACTTGTTCCCTGCTGTCCAAAGGTTCATGTACCTGCTGTTCATGTGCATTTTTAGATTTTTTATGCAAGTAAAACACTACATTTTTCTATTTTTCCTTACTGGACAGAGCTAGACATTTTTTATTAATGCATTTTCTGTTGAAATAACATAGTAAACACTTAAGCCAATATTTTGACAAAAATTGGGCAGCATCTCCCCCTCTTCTTTGCTTGATGAGGTCTCCTATTCATGGCCTAAGCCATGGAGAGGGAGATGCTACCCGGGAATGGAGAAACTCCAACCGAGGTAAAAAGCTAGAATTGAGGAGACCCCAACCGAAGCTAAGAGGAGCTAGACCTGAGCAAAACCTCAAGCAGAGCTTATGTCAAACCAGATTGAGAAAAGCGAAGGAAGGATGAAGAGAGAAAGTATAAACGGAAAATCAACCATCAAACATCAAATTGACTATTTAAACTTTTTTATTTCACTCCCAATTTTATGTTTACAAACATACAACACTCAATTTTACCTCTTTCTCTCCTTTCTAAGCTGCTCGATGAAATGCCCTTCACAAACCTATCTTAATTCTACTAATTAAGCAAAATTTACAGAAATTGAACCATATACTATCTTGCGGCTACCCTCCCCCCTCCTTTCTTCTGCTTCAATTTGATGTATATATAGGCATTACTCTAGGGTTTCGCTCCATAGCCCGAGAGCATCCACGCCTTCCATTTGCATCCAACGATTGATCATCAGCTGTGCCTAGGGCTTAGTTTCTCAAAACCATGGGCTGGAGAGCGGTTTTAGCGCATGTGGTGCTTGAGGAGGCCACGTCGACGGAGTTCCCCAATTTCACTTTTTCACCCGGCGTCGCCATGGTAAAGTCGTGCGTCTCTCTCCTTTTACCAGTGAAGACGACGATCGCTTCGCTCCGGTGAGCTTGGTCTCCCGTGAGCCAGCGATCGATATGAGCTTTCGGTTCATGCGACAGGTGCACGCAAATCTAGCTGCAGCATAGTAAATTTTAAAGGGGAGCGACATCTTCACCCCCACCGGATCCGCTGCAATGGTATGCACGCGCCAGTTCTTCTGATTTTCGTGGGATTTTCGTGGTATTTCATTTAAATTTCTATTTATTATTTGCTGCCAAATTTCAATAAATCACTTGAGGGCCTTCCCTTGGGTGTTTTTAGATGAAATTTTATGAGTAAACTCATAAAAATATAAGGGATTTAATGGTTCAAAAATATTTGGGAAATTATTTATGGATTTATTTTGAGAATTTTTGTGGTGTTTTGGGGTTTTTTGCAAAAATGGAGGGTTTCTGTTGATATTTTTGGCATTTTAAAACTATGATAATTCATCATAATTTATGGGGGATTTTTGGGTATTTTTTGGGAATTTTTGGAGTTAGTTTGGTATTTTTCGTGGATTTATTGAGCTTTCTTGCATTTATTTGTCGTAAAATGGGTTATTTATTTTATGCAATTTGGCATAATATTTTTAGGTCAAACAGTTATTTTTACATAAACTAAGTAACTATATATACTTGACAAATTTTCTCGTCAAAAAACAGTAATTTGTTTTTTGTAAGACTTCTTGATGATATATATCTTTTATTAGACCAATTTTTATCGCACAAAATTCATCACAAGTATCGTATATGAATTTTTTTATACATCTTAAATATTAGAGTTGGCTTTGTTACAAATGCAAAATGCACACTAACCTAGTCCAATTTGGGCACAATTGTTGACAATTATAATATATTATCGAGTCAACAAGCTTGTTGACAATTGTCACAGGTGTTTTACATTTTCAAACTTATCATCTGAATTCATCAAAAATAGACACTCAAGTGTAAATTTAAGTTTTTTTTTTGGAAAATTCGGTAAAACAGAGAACAAGGTATTTGGAAAGTAATTAAAGAGGTAATTACAATATTTTTTGTTTGTCGATCTATTTTTTTACTATAAAAGTCTTGCATGACATATAATCATACGAGGATAATCCCCAAGTTTCATCATCCCATCATTTCTGAGAATAACAGTCATTAATGAGGATAACACTTCATTAATAATAGCGTGAAAATCTCATCATCCCAGCGCCTCATCCCATCCAGCTCTAGTTACTCCCTCTGTCCCTCTGTTTCCCTCCCTCCCTCTCACTCAGCGCTAGTTAACTAGAACAATTAGCATTCCAACTAAATAATTACTCATATTAACTGCAACAGTTAGTATTATTCATATTAACTACAACAGTTAGTATTACTCATTTTAACTACAACAGTTAGTATTCCAATTAAAACAATTACTCATATTAACTACAACAGTTATTATTTGAATTACAACAATTACTTATATTAACTACAACAGTTAACTACAACAGTTGGTATTCAACAATTACTCATATTAACTGTAATAGTTAGTATTACTCATATTAACTACAACAGTTAGTATTCCAACTAAAACAATTACTCGTATTAACTAAAACAGTTATTATCTAAAGGATGAGGGAGGGGTCAGCGTGAGGTCAGCGACAGATGGAAATAAGATGGGATGAGAACATATGCACTGGACGCAGGGATGAAAATGGAGTAGATAAACCTCGCTTCGCACCGTATCCGAATCCGGAAAATGAGCATAATATCTGAACTGTATCCGTATCCGAACATATCCGTATCCGTATTCGACAAAAAAAATATGGATGCGGATATGGTTTTGACATTATCCGATCCGTATCCGTATCCATATCTGACAAAAAATTATGGATATTATCTGTATCCAATAGATATTAATCCATTTATCCGTATTTTTAACGGCACAAAATGATTAATATAATTACTTCTCTACATTATAGAGAAGATTTTTATTAGATATATGATTACAATAATATTTTGATTTGGACTAGTAATATCAAGATAACTATATGTGATAACAACATGAAAAATTATTTTTTTTCTATTCTATGTTTTTTTTTTTAGTTTATTTCATACTAGTCATAAAAAAAACATTGCGCTCTCTTCCTATTGAATATTGCCTTTTGTTTAATAAAATAAATTGAGCAAAATATTATCCATATTCGTATCCATATTCGACAATATCCAAACCGTATTCGTATCCGTTTAACATCCAGGCCGCATCCGTATCCAAACATATCCGTATCCGTATCCGTATTTAAAAAAGTAATTTGGATACAGATATGGTATGCCCACTATCCGCTCCGTTTTCGCCCCTAGCTGGACGGGAAAAAAGAAAGAGGAGATGATAATTGTATTAATGAGGAAATTAATGAGGTGCTGTTGGGATGAGAGATGAGATAGTTATTAATGTGTTTTTAAAGAAATTGAAAAGAAATTAAATATTTAGAGATGCATTATATGTGGATGATAGAATTTTGAGATGGTCCAAAGCAATTCCGGCATACAATTTATCCCGCGCGTATGCATGTTGTCTTATATTAAGTAGTTAATTTATTTTTTATTTTATAGGGACTAGGATTAGGTCCACTACCTACTCAAAGAGTAATACGCAGATCAATTAATTAATTTGCTCCATTTGTTTTTGTTTATATAGTCAAAATTTATCATTTCGCTTCAGCCGCTCGATGAAAATAATAATAATAATATCACACACACAATAATTACGAGATAAAATTGAACGAAATTTTGTCTTTTCGTGGTTCAGGAATCTGGACCGTTGCATCAGACAGATGAAACCAACTTCCGAGTAGTATTAAAAAAAACAAAAAAAATAAATGATCTGATATGAATCATATATGGTTGTCCATCTTTATTATTCCCATTAATTATATCAAATCTTTAGCATTTATTAGGAGATTTGTTTTTGGCTTATAAATAGAGAGTTGTACATTGTATCTTGTATCCAATAATTCAGAATAAGAATACAGAAGAGAAATTTGTCTCTCCCTTTTACTTTTGTCTCTTTGTCTCTTCCTCCTCTTTCTCTTTAATTTCATAACACGTTATCAGCACGAATTGTTTTGGAGGAATCACAAAAAAGTTGCAAAAAGGTAATTGGTAAATCACCATGCGAATAAAACCAGAAGTTTTAATCTGATTTTTTTTTTTTTCCGTGGGTAAAAGATTTGACCGAATGTAAATCTGTTTTTATAACAAGTTTTTTTTTTTATATCGTAATGTTTTATTTAAGATATGAATTCCGTAAGTCTTCATTGAATGTAATATATATTATTTCTTAATTTCGATTCTGTTTGAAGACATTTAGATTTGTTTTTTTTTTGTTTATATTAACGAGAATCATTCCCTGAAGTGAATAATGTTAAAAATAATTATTTTATTCAAATTTGAAAGTTTATCAAGAACCCAAAGTTCTTATTACATGAAGAACCTGAAGTTTATATCTCGATTTAAAGTTATTTAGAACCCGAAGTTCTTGATTGTTGAAATAATTTGTTTAGAACATGAAGTTCTTAATACTTGATTTATTTATTTAAAACTTGAAGTTTTATTTCTGAGTTATTGAATGAAAAACAACCTGAAGTTATTTTTCAATTAAATTCTTCTAATTGTGTAGTTATTGGATATTATAACCTGAAGTTATAATTATATGAATTATATTTTATTTTTAATTTATTATATTGTAATTTTATTTATTTATTTGTTTATTTATTTATCTCCATTTTATCTATCGTAACTTGAAGTTACAATATTAATAATCTGAAGTTATGATAAAAATATGTTAGTACTCTTGAAGAGTTCTTCAAAGAAAAATGTGACCACTAGAAACAAAAGCTCGTTATAACATGTGAGATTACATGATTTCTAATATGATTGTGAGTATAATTCTCCATAATTCATGTCTCAAATTTGCTCCTGTAGTAGCAAAAGGTACTCCAACTTAATGCAAAATAAAAGAACGAGTTTCTAATGAATTAATCAATTAGTATGGCTCACGTGAAAATTCATTCCCTGAAGCGAATGTGATTTTATATGAATAGATGACGTTGACATGGTCGCATTATATTGAAAAAGAAAAATGTCTTGAAGATGTTATGGCATATGCGTACAAAATAAAATTGGTTCACTTAATTAGATTATTTTTCCTGTTTTATTTTTCTTGTACGGGAAGTCAGGAATAAAGCAATTTATTATTCTTTTTATTTTCCATCTTAAGTCCTGTGTACGGATATGATTTTAATGAATAAATAAAGTTAGGTTTATTTACTTTAATTTTCTTTTTAAGTTTTCATGTACGGCAATTAATTTTGCATCAGAATAAAATAAAATTAGTTAATTTACTTAGTTTATTTATTTTATTTCAAGGAAATGACTGATGCAATGTTAAATAAAGAAGATCCATGTGTGGTTGACAGCGGTACTACAAATACCATATTGAAAAGTAAGAAATACTTTTTGCAATTGCATCTCGGTGAGACTAATATCCAAACTATATCTGGCTCAAGTAATATTATTGAAGGCTCCGGAAGAGCTTGTATTTTGTTACCTGAAGGAACAAACTTAACAATAGATGATGCATTATATTCGAGTAGATCCAGAAGAAATCTACTAAGTTTTAAAGACATTCGAAAAAATGGTTATCATATTGAAACTATGAATGAGAGAAATTGTGAATATCTTCATATCATATCTATTAAAAATGGTCAGAAAAATGTTATGGAGAAAATACAAGCATTATCTAATGGACTATATGGTACATATATATGTACAATAGAATCAAATATGGTGACTAACCAGAAGTTAGTTGATCCAAAATTATTTACACTATGGCATGACAGATTAGGTCATCCAGGAAATATAATGATGAGGAGAATAATTGAAAGTGCAAATGGGCATCCCCTAAAGGACCTGAAGATCCTATTATCTAAAGAATTAACATGTCAAGCATGCTCTCTTGGAAAACTAATTACTAGGTCATCTCCAAATAAAGTTGGACCTGAAGCTCCATCATTTTTAGAACGAATTCAAGGAGATATATGTGGACCTATTACACCACCATGTGGACCATTTAGATATTTTATGGTCTTAGTTGACGCATCAACACGTTGGTCACATGTGTGTTTGTTAGCAACAAGAAATGTTGCATTTGCTAGATTATTAGCACAAATTATCCAATTGAGAGCTAACTTTCCGGATTATCAAATTAAAAGAATCCGACTTGATAATGCAGGAGAATTTACATCCCAAGCTTTTAATGATTATTGCATGTCTATTGGGATTACTGTAGAACATTCAGTGGCACATGTTCATACACAAAACGGTCTAGCAGAATCGTTTATTAAAAGGTTACAATTGATAGCTAGACCATTACTTATGAAATCTAGTTTACCATCTTCTGTATGGGGACATGCCATATTATATGCTGCTGCACTAATTAGATTAAGGCCAACGGCTGATCATAAGTATTCCCCATTACAATTGGTCTCCGGAAGAGAACCAAATTTGTCTCATTTAAAGGTATTTGGTTGTGCAATATATGTTCCAATTTCTCCTCCACAACGCACAAAAATGGGACCTCAAAAAAGATTGAGAATTTATATTGGTTTTAACTCTCCTTCTATTGTTAAATATTTAGAACCATTAACAGGAGATGTTTTTACAGCAAGATTTGCTGATTGTCATTTTGATAAATCAATATTTCCAAATTTAGAGGAAGAAAAACAAAAACTGGATAAACAAGTGATTTGGAATTCATCATTATCTTATCTTGATCCCAGAAGTGGTCAATGTGAACTTGAAGTTCAAAAGATTATAAATTTACAAAGAATTGCAAATGAATTGCCTGATGCATTCACAGATATAAATAGAGTCACTAAATCACATATTTCAGCTATAAATGTACATGCTCGAATAGATATAACAAAAATATCAAATGAATCTCATGAGCGCAGAAAACGTGGAAGACCAATTGGTTCTAAAGATATAAATCCACGTAAAAGAAAAGAGCAGAATAAAGCAGTTGGTACAATGACAAAAGAAATTACTTTTAAAACTCCTGAAGAAGTTGATAAAATCCCAGAAGAGATTAATAACATCCCAAAAGAAACTCAAACCCCAGAAGAGGTTGATGAAGTTCCGAAAGAAACTGAAATACCAAATGATCATGAGATTTCTACAAATTATGTGAAAAAGGTATAACATTGAATAGGGATGAAACTCAAGTTGATAAAATTTTTGCATTCGCTGTAGCTAGTGATGTTATAAGCGAAGAGGATAATGTGCCCAAAACCATAAAAGAATGTAGACAAAGAAATGATTGGCCTAAATGGAAAGATGCCATACAAGCTGAATTAAATTCACTTGATAAGCGACAAGTATTTGGACCAGTAGTCCAAACACCCAAAGATAGTAATCCTGTAGGTTACAAATGGGTATTTGTCATTAAAAGAAATGAGAAAAATGAGATTGTGAGATACAAAGCAAGGCTAGTGGCGCAAGGTTTTTCACAAATTTATGGAGTTGATTATGAAGAAACTTATTCACCTGTAGTGGATGCAACAACTCTAAGATTTTTAATAGGTTTCACAGTCACAGAAAATCTAAAAATACAACTTATGGATGTTGTCACAGCCTATCTATATGGTTCACTTGATAGTGACATATTTATGAAAATCCCTGAAGGATTAAAAATGCCTGAAGCATATAAATCTAAGCCTAGAGAAATGTACTCCATAAAGTTGAAAAAATCTTTATATGGACTAAAACAATCAGGTCGGATGTGGTATAATCGACTTAGTGAATATCTTCTAAAAGAAGGATATAAGAATAATACAGTTAGTCCGTGTGTTTTTATCAAAAAATCAAATCTAGGTTTTGTAATCATTGCGGTGTATGTTGATGATTTAAATATTATAGGATCTCCTGAAGAGATTGAAAATACTGCAAAATTATTGAAAAAGGAGTTTGAAATGAAAGACCTTGGTGTAACTAAATTTTGTCTCGGCTTGCAGATCGAGCATCTAAAGAATGGAATATTTATCCATCAATCAAATTATATAGAAAAAATCTTAAAAAGGTTTAATATGGATAAAGCTCATCCTTTGAAAATACCAATGGTCGTGCGATCGTTAAATGTAGAATGTGATCCTTTTCGTCCCCAAGAAAATGATGAACATGTACTTGGTCCTGAAGTACCATACTTAAGCGCAATTGGAGCGTTGTTATATCTTGCAAATAATACAAGACCTGATATTGCATTTGCTGTAAATTTATTGTCAAGATATAGTTCCAAACCAACCCGAAGACATTGGAATGGAATTAAAGATATTTTCCGTTATCTTTGCGGAACTCGAGATATGGGACTGTACTATGAAAATGATATAAAATCTAATTTAGTTGGATATGCAGATGCAGGATATTTATCAGATCCGCATAAAGCAAGATCTCAATCAGGATACATATTTACTTATAGTGGAGCTGCGATTTCATGGCGATCGACAAAACAAACTCTAACTGCTACTTCATCGAATCATGCTGAACTAATTGCTCTCTATGAAGCGAGTCGAGAATGTGTTTCATTGAGGTCAATAATTCAAAATATTCAAGAAGAATGTGAGCTTCAAAACATTAAGAAAAATCCTATTCCAATATATGAAGATAATGCAGCTTGCATAGCACAAATTAGAGAAGGATATATCAAAGGAGACCGAACTAAACACATTGCGCCAAAGTTCTTCTCAGCACATGACCTACAAAAGGATGGCATAATAGATGTTCAAAAAATTCAATCATGCGACAACTTGGCTGATCTATTCACGAAGTCTTTGCCAACAAGAACTTTTGAGCACCTCAGAAAGAAGATAGGTCTACATCGACTGAAGGATATCCAATAATATTAAAATGAGGGGAAGCATTATACACGCTGTACTCTTTTTCCCTTATCCAAGTTTTTATCCCAATGGATTTTTCTTGGTAAGGTTTTTAATGAGGCAGTATAAATGATCCAGAAGTATCATATTAATATTAATCCTGAAGTATCATATTAATAGTGTATAATGAAAGATGAACAACCAAGGGAAAGTGTTATAAATGATATGAATCATATATGGTTGTCCATCTTTATTATTCCCATTAATTACACCAAATCTTTAGCATTTATTAAGAGATTTGTTTTTGGCTTATAAATAGAGAGTTGTACATTGTATCTTGTATCCAATAATTCAGAATAAGAATACAGAAGAGAAATTTGTCTCTCCCTTTTACTTTTGTCTCTTTGTCTCTTCCTCCTCTTTCTCTTTAATTTCATAACAGTTGCATAGTTTACTATTTCTAACAATTAATTTTTGGGATTAAACCCGAACCGAACTCGAGTCAGTTGCGAGGCCAGAAAAATTTTGGATGGAGTTCACTCAAATTAATAAAGATTAAATAAATAATTTTTATCAATATCTATCAAAAACATTATTATTTTTTTAATTATGGGGTCACCAATGGAATTATATTTGCACTTTGATGGGTTCAAATAATGATTTTTTAAAAAGAATGCCCGTATAACAATAAAATTATATATATATAAATATTTGATTGGAAAAAAAAAATGGGTGATATTGCATCCAATTTGATCCATTTGGACTCGCCCATGAGTCGAGATCGATTAAACCCAACCATATCTTTCTCTTCGTCTCTTTTTCTCTGATGATGAACCCTAGATCGATCGATCTCTTCATCACTAATTCTCTCTGTCTCCGCACTATAGATAAATCGGCCTTGTCAGAACTGGATCGTCGTTCTCTCTCGCATGGCCTCTATCTCCGCTCTAGATTCATTTGGGCTCGACGAAACTGCAGCTGAAGAGATTGGCTTGGACTGGGTTCGATTGGGGTTCTAATCGACTGGTTCTAAATGGACTCGGTATAATGATCACAAAGTTATACTTTTATTATTTTAATATTTAATATATTATAAAAAATGAGAAAGTGGTATTTAGAGAAATAATTTGAAGTTTAGGGTGGCAAAAACAAAAGATGTTAGTTTTGGATAGAAATTACAATTTTCTCAATTTTATGGGGTACAGAACAAATTTTCCATTAATTTTTCCATACGATGTCATTGTAGAGGAATATGTAGTAAAAGAAGGTTATTTAGTATTCGGTTTAAAGGATTGAGGAGAGACCTTTTATTTGTTTTTTTTAAATATAATATTTTTTTTTTTGAAAATTTAGTCAAAACAGAGACAAAAATGTGTCTGGAAAGTAAGAAGTAATTAAAATATTATATTTTGATTTATTGATCCAATCTTCACTGCAAAAAAGTCTCTTCCGTCATATAATTTATCCAATTAACAATTAGGTAGATTATTCATTAATCTTCTAGGTACTTGGAATCAATCCGCTACATACTCAAATAGTAAAAGGCACAGCAATTTTTCTGCTTCAACACATAAATAATTAGACAAAAATCAATAAATTCCTGTCCTTTTAAAAGGGTTCAGCAGTGCAATCTTGACCGTTGGACCAAACACATGAGACCACCTTCCGAGTATTATTTATTGATGAATATAATAAAGTTACACGGGTTACTATTTTGAACAAAAAAATTATTTATTCATACGACGTTGTTTTAGACGGATATACAATCACATACCGAAACTTAAGATACCCTCGAAATTTTATTTTTATTGTCCTTGGTAAAACTATAAATAAGTGTAAAATTATTATTTACATAACTTGTAGCGTAGTACAGAAAAATGAAAATATCGATTAACGGCCTGGAGCACTATTTTAATTAGTCCCACTGGGATTGTACAAACTTAATTTTAATCCTCCTAGACTCGTTTGAAGGAAGAAGGTACTGTATTTGGTGGTTAATTGGGTACATACATTCGGGGTTGAATCCGTCGGCACAAATTAATAATTCGAAAGATTTGATACGTCAGCTGGTGCGTGTGACGGTGGGAGACATATCGTCATCTTATCGCAACAATATGTTTCGTATTCTATATCTTAGTAATGACAATCATCTATAAGAAAAAAATAGATGCCACAGTAGAAGACTTATCAGTCCAGCTGTCAAATTGCTATTATGTGCACTGATTTAGCTTAGTTGTTAGTCTTTTAGAAAATTCAATTGTATTAATTAGTTTGTTTGTGATATTTCTAGATGCATATTGGAGTAGATTAATTAGGGTAAAATTTGCAGTAGTGCATGATGAGTTTTTGCTTATATAAATTTTTGCCTAAATCCTACCCAATTTTTAATCGCAAGCGCACGATTTATCGTTGAGTAAGCCTAGGGTCGATCTTCGGAGACGGAATATTTAATTTCTAAGTTATATAAATCAATTTCAATTAAATCCTAAGTTTAATAAAATCTTTTTGAAGAAACAATTAACTAAATTAAAATATAAATAAAATCAATTCAGGAATTCTAAATAAATAACTCTCAAAATAACTAACTTGGAGAAAAACTTATTTGATAAAACTAGGGGTTTCTGGTTTCAAACGATTTCTTTAACTTGTCAAAAGTAGAACGGTCCGTTCCATGTCTGGGACGGTCCGTTCTGACTTAGGTTGGCTCCCTGGAACTGGCCGTTCTAGGTTAGAACGCCCCCTGTCGGGCGGTCCGTTCTAACCTTGAAACGGTCCGTTCCAGAGGTCAATACTTGTCTTGTCATGCCTTTAAATTATTAATTAAGAGTTTTAAATAGTTTAAACAATTACTAAATCAATAATTAGACTCTAACTTTCGTTCAGGTTAATTACTTTGATTTAAAACGTTAAACTTCTAAATTCCTAAACTTCAACTGCCGTTTCTTGATTTAGGAAATTTAGTTTATCTTTTGGGTCTAGGCAAACTTAATATCTTTCGATTTTAAGTTAAAACTTTAATTTCTAAAGTTCCGATTCAATCTTTCGATCTGTTATCTACCTAAGTGTTTTATTGAAAAGCTTTTAGTTAATTCAATTGATTTTAAATTCAAACTATCAATCGTGTACTTTGATTGACGAGATAACCAATTAAAACAATTAAGCAAAGCAAATCAACAAAATTAAGCAATTAAATCTCAAAAGATAAATAATAAAACTTAACTTAATTAATTACTTAAAGATTCAACTAAACAAATAGCATAAAGAAAAGGTTCTCAACCATAGCCCCTAATACTAAACTACTCTAACAAATTCATGTTAAAAAAAATCAGGTTTCATCAAATAAAAACGCATAAAAGATGAAAAATAAAGTTACAACAGAGATTGCTCAAAATCTTCCACAATTTGTCGCTCTGGCCTGTCTGGGACGGTCCGCTTGAGATCTGGGGCGGTGCGCTCCAGTGAGGTTGGATCGTCCTAGCAGTTGATCTCCTTGTTGAGTAGAGAGAGAGGCTAAACCTAGATTCCTGACTTGTGTTTTTGATTCTGGAGACAGGCCATCGCTTATATAGCAGCTAGAAGACGGTTTCTAATTGTGGAAGTCGTGGAAACGTGCTTCTGGAAGGTCAGAATTAGAAGAACCGACAGGCAGAAATAACTTGGCTATTTTTGGCAGTGCTGGAATTACTGGAACGGTCCGCCTGAGTGTTGGGGCGACTGGTTCCAGACTTGGCCTTGGCTTAGTCTGCTGCATGGGCTGGCTGACTGGTCTGGACGATCCGTCCGACTGGTTGGGCGGCCTGTGCTGGCTGGTCCTTGCTGCTTATGCCTGGTTGTCTGATCTTCTAGGTTGGGGCGGTCCGTCCTGCCGGCAGGGCGATCCGTTCCAGTGCACATTTCTCCTTTCCTTCGCTGCAATCTTATGTTGTCGCGCCGCAAAATGTGATGAACCTGAAATAAAACTTGCCGGGCTACGACTGTACCTTTCTACGACCTAAAAATTAGCAAAATAAAGTAAAAACACTTGTATTTGGTATTAATTTAGGGCTTAAACCGGTTGGAAATCGAGTATGAAAACCGTACATCAGTGCATTTGGTACTGGTCCTAGTACCAGATTGATTATTGGATCAACTTCTTAGCTTACTTAATTAGTAGTTTTTCTATTTTCTAAAAATTTATTTGGACACCATGTTGGTTTCTCAAATGAATAGGAGGTACTACCACTTTTCCAAACAAAAATATTAATAAATTTAAATAAAATAATTTCGCAGATCAGTAGAATGTTAACCATGAAATTTTATAAGTCGCAAAAATTTTGACCTGCTTTGTTTTTAACTAGGAGTAATTTGAACAAATGGTATGGTCAAAACAAAATTACTGGAAAGTAATTAAATTACTAGAGCCACAAAATAAAGGCAGAAAACTAAGGCCCCGTTTATTTGTTGCATAGGTAGTTACAGAACTTAAGACATCATATGTAGTTATGTCAAGTTATATAACTAGTGTTTGGTTATGAAATGAAAATAATTTATATGTGTTCGTCAAAAGACTAAAATATTCTTGCATGTACAAATTTAAAGTTTCATGATAGATGATACAAATAATTGAGGACATTAATGAAAAAAAAATGTGAAAGTATTTGTTTTTTGTGTTATATATATATATATATATAGCCGTGAGATCCGTTATATAAGTTATACCATCTATTTAGATGTCACATAAGTTACTACATCTTATGCAACCTTATGTTATCTATGTTTGGTTGCATAAATAATTCATAAGAAAGTAGTTATATATACATAATTACATATGCATATAACATAGGAATCAAACGGGTCTAAATATCATATAAAATTGAACCTAATAGCCTCGTATGAATCGCTAGACTGAACAAATAGACAACACAATAGTTTTCTTTTCTTGAAAATATAATGTCCTGCTGCCAGAGAAATTTACTTTTGCCAAAAGCCGCCGCCGTCCATAAAAGAACCGCACAAAAAGACCGCCTAGCTACTCTTGGCGAATGGCATTGTCTTGCATATGTTTTAAAGTAAAATAGATCGAAAACATTATCCTCATTAGGTTTTCCAAAATGAATGTATATATACAAAGTACTTATAGTATTACATTTTGTAATTTTGTTAGAGAATATATATTTGAATCTAGTAAAACTATGATAATCATTTCATTGTTGACCTCAATTAGCTACAAATTAGCTTTTTTATATATCTATATTGTAATAGTATCCATATGACCATATTATTTATTTATCTGTGACTGTAATAGTTTGTGATGTCACACGAGAAAATGTTATAAAAAAATAACACGAGAAAAAAGATCAGAAAAAAAAGATCCATGCATGGACCACCTTACATTTTAAAACCAGGTAGGTTAAACTCGAAAAAAGTTCTGTATAATTTTCCACCTAAGAAATCTGTCAATCTTGACTGGAATTGACAGACAGAAAAATAGAATCGTACCAAGAGATTCTATCGTTACCAATGGCGATAAATTAAGGAAAGTCACTCAGGACCATCAATTTAATGGTTGGTCAAGAAGCAAATTAAAACTTGAAGTTGTCAAGCTTTTTAAAAAAGAAAAAAAGAAAAGAAAAGAAAAGAACAGAACAGATTCGAAATTCTTGCGAAATACCGTGATGGTTAGGTTATATATAAAATATATGAAAATCATACCATCAATGCAAATTAAAGTTAACGTAGACATGTACCTCACTACCGATGCGAAACGGACAAATATGCACCTCACTATCAATGCTATATTGCTGCTAGGAATTATTTTAGTCCGCACATTTTATTTTAAAAAAATTACGAAAGTTCCTCCAAGAGTTGAATTGCTCGATGTATATATATTTAAAAAACTTAATATTAATATGAGCACGTGTCTTTGAACAGTAAGTTAAAATAATTTGGACTTTTTTTTATTTTTTAATGCTTGTATTAACACATTTTAAATACATTTTGTTGGTAAGCTCAATTTTTTTAATATATCTTCTCAACTGGTTAAAACCATAGTGTGCATCCTTATCTCCAGAATCATCAAAGATTTCTCATAACAAAATTTTTATTTTTTTTGTTCATGCTAGACGAATTTTCTCTGTAATCTTATGAATTGATTGGGTTGGTGCATTACATGTTCGATTGATTTTTTTTTTTGAACTAAAAGTACCCGTGTTCGATTGATTAAAGAACATTTTTAATTTTGGTGGTATTAATGCGCCTATAATAAGTCAGATCAGTCGTACAGAGGAAATTAAACCAAGGTGCAACCACCAGTTAATAATTGACAGGTCTAAGACTAAGAGTACTATAATAGGTGTCACGTTTTTAACCATAGTGCTATATTTATGAAAACTCCAACTGTATAATGACTAATGAGACCATTATCAAATAATAGAAGAAACAGACATGACCAACATTCTTAAAATAACCATCCGAAGGTGTTAAGAACAATCCAGCCCAGCCCAATTGTAATCCAATTCTAAGGCCTATAGGATTAATTGGGTTTTGGATCATGGCAGTCGTCTGAATCCGACCCGCATTGCTAGTTCGTTCTTCTTAACAACAGCTTGAACCCTGACACTTGTGCAAATGAAGATTTGGAAATGGAGGGAGCGAGGAGGTGGTTAGTCAACATTTCTACTTGGAATCCTTCGGAGCACCAGTTTCAGTCCGTCCTTTCGCTTCTTCCACCTCAGCTGCGGCCTGAGGTCACAAAGTCAGAATTTCAACAATTTTTCTCTTTATCTTTCATGTTTTCCTTGAATGAAATGGAAATTGAACCTACTAATCATAAAGTAATTATACTGAATCTGAGTTTCTGAACTGTACCATTTTACTTTATTCAAACTCATGTAGTATTAGTACTAATTGTACAGAGAAAGCCTATTTTTGCAATTTACTTAAAAAATACTAATCCTACTTCAGCTAGCATTGGAACCATTGAAAGTGTTACTGGTGTGCGCAAAGTATAATATGTAGATTTGTTTGAGATGTTCTGGATTTCTCCTTGTTCTATTTTCAACTTTTAAAGTACATTATTACTCTGAAATTAATCTTTACTACTGAATAAATAGGTTTGTAAAATTCGAGGACAGGAAAAGAGCGCTTGTCAGCAGGTTGCTTCAGTACTGCCTTATCAATGATGTTCTGGGGATCCCTTTTGATGAGATATGCATTCTTCGTACCACTGAGGGAAAACCATACCTGGTATGATTACTTTAATGCATAAACCAGAATTTTACTGATGGTGCGAGTTTGAGATCTTGATGAATTATGTGTGCTTGAGGGGTTTTTACTAATTATTACTATTTTTTTCAGTATTTTCTTACACTGAGTTTTTTCACATTAGGTTCTCTCTTTTTGGAGGGTTTGTTGCACTTGAGTGTAAGACTATTCCACTAAATACATCTTTTGACCGGCTTTATACTATTTCTGTCAAGCAGTTAATATTCCACTAAAGCTAGTTTTCCTCTTCATTTCTAAGCCCAAGAATGGAATACTATCAAGCCATGTTTTTAGTGTTGATTTATGAGTTTACATGAACTGGTTATTAAAAAAATAGACTGACATAGTGACATGGAATGAAAAAAAACATCAGGAGCAATTTAGTCATGTCCAAAAACTTGACCTGTAGTTTGGTGGGTTAGTATTACTGCAAAATTACCTATAAATTAAATGTCTACTTGCAGTTGCAGGTTAGATAAATGCTAACGCTGATTACTATTATTGTGTAGTTCTAGGTCTTAACTTGTAAAAAATGTTACTTTGACAGAAGAATAGAGAGAATCTATTATATGCAAACTTCAACTTTAGTGTTTCGCATCATGGAAGCTACGTTGGTGTGGCATGTGAACCTATATGTCTTGTTGGCTTTGACATTGTTTCAACCACAAAGCTAGAGAATGGAAAAACACTTCAATTTCTGGAAAATTTTGTGCCTTATTTCACGACTTGTGAGTGGGATAATATTGTTCATGCTGGGTCATCTGATAAAGTTCTAACAGAGTTCTACAGGTACAATCACTTTGTAATCTTATTATCAGTTATGAATATATGAAATAGTAACGTTTTTGGCACTAAGCGTAGGTATTGGTCCCTTAAGGAGTCTTATGTAAAGGCAATAGGAGCTGGACTGGGTTTTGGGCTGAATAGATTGGAGTTCCATCATGACAACTGGGCTGACATATATTTATGTATAGACGGCACAAAATTGGAAAACTGGAGATTTTGGTTTTCTGATCTTGAAAATAAACATCTGGTTAGTTTCACAAGCTATGAAATATTAAATTTTTCTATATAACTCAAAACCTGACCAGCTAAAGGTTGACCAGTACAGAATGAATTGCTATTACGCTGGTTGGATTCTTGGGCAAAGTAAAGCTGAAATGAGTCTGCAAACTTCGTATTCATCTTATTTGTATTATTGAACCATAATACCAAATATGAAAATAATTTATTTGTAACCCTCATCTTAATAGTATTAGCGAACCCTAAAACTAAAAACAACAATTTGAATATTTTGATTTTTGGTAAATCACCACCCACAGAAAGAATTCATACAATGTCTGTTAAACCTATTGATGTTAAATGAGATGTGTTATGTCGATTGACAGAGAGCTTAAAAATTTTGTGAAATTACAGGTTTGTGTTGCTAAAGGCCATCCAAAGGAAGCAACTGGAAACTGCCAAGTTCTGCTCACCACAGTTGGTTTTCATGAGGAAGGGTACCAGAATGCTGTAGAGTTACCAGAGAGAGGTTTCATTTCACTCACAGTAGATCAACTTCTGATGCGCTGGTAAATCATTTTCCCCCCCTTTAAAAGCAGAGTTGTACTATGGTGCTTTGCAAAGAACCAATGCACTGGTAGCGTTCAGACTTTGATTAGAGTCATTGAATAAAATCAGCATATGAAATTCTAGTTGGAACCAAATTTTACACTTTCTTACTATCCTCCGATATAGAGAAAATCTACTTATCTAAAGAATTATGGACCATCCAGTATGATTGTTTTCTCTATTCTATATATAAATAGAAGTAAAATTGGAGAAAAATACAGGAACTGGTTTCCGGCAAGATTTTTTATATTATGTGGATCATGTTAAGCGGCTTGGATCAACAATTCCAAATTCAAGTATCAATATTTGAATGTAAAGTTCAGAGTAGCATTAGTAGAAAATTTGATGATACGACACTCTGGAACATCCAGAAATAGAGCCTGGGGGAGAAGGGGTGGAACATGAATCTTTTCTTTTCTTAAAATGAAATGTAATTAACGACTATGAATAATTTTAGAAGACCTTAGGTAATTTGCTAAATTTATATGAACATTAGATATATTAACATCTCTCAAATGGATAAAATACTTCATTTTCTTTTGGTTAGGTACCAGTTAAATCATGTCTAATGTAGCCGGTAAAGCGGATTTAATTACAACTAAGGAGGGGGGAGGGAGTTCTCAGCGATCAGGAGAGCGAGTTCATATACATCCTGTACTCTATCATGCCGCAAGTGGAGGCAATGTAGCTCTTTTAGATTATCTCCTGAGATCTGAAGGAGAAAATCATGTACAGCCAGGTATTCACTAGAAAATGGTTCTGACAACTATGTCAAAATTAAATAAAACATGAAAATACAGTGCAGAACATTGGTTTGAATTTATCTAAATTCAATTTATTGTCCTATTGACTTGGACCATACCTTTTTAATACCAATCAGACAAGTTTTTCACTATGGGCTTGATGATATTTACGACCAGTTGAAACAGCAATTGATGTTGCAAACATGGCTACTACTGAGCACAGGACAGTCAGCCCTCTATTAGGAGTTACACATGCCGGAGATACAGCCCTCCATATTGCTACTTGTTTTGGTCACCATGACATGGCGAAAAGGATTTGCGAAAAAAATAGCTTTATGTTCATGCAGGACAATGACAAGGCAGAGACACCCCTGCACTATGCTGCACAAGCTGGGAACTGCAAATTGGTCACACTTTTTATCCGACTTGCCGAGAAGGAGGGTGGCAATGTTGTAGCTGAATTACTGAGAAAGAGAAACCGAGATGGCGAGACCGCATTGTTCCAAGCAATTCATCATTGCCAAGTACTTGAAGTTGACATTTTGAGGCTGTATGGGAAATTGAAACTTCTCCATTTCCATTTCGGGAATGCGAAACGAGCATGGGCAGATAAGAACACCCATGTAGAAGTGGTTGAGGAGTTGTTGCGTGCAGATTTTGCTGTGGCAGACTGCCCCAACTTCCGAAGCATGTTCCAACTAGCAAGCATCCCGAACAACAATGGAATATCTCCATTATACTTGGCAATAATGCAGAATTCGCTCTCTACTGTAACTTCTTTGGTTGGATCATTGCCTGTGAGTGCTTCACGGGTTGAATATGCGGGACCGGACGGACGAACGGCTCTGCACGCTGCAGCTGTTAGAAATAAAGGTAGCAATAAGTGAATATCAACTGTTTTAGTTTGCTGTTTATGTCTAAATACGAACAGAGTAATCAAACTGGATTAAATATCTTCTAAGGTGCCTTGAACTTGCAAAAGGAAATATATATGCTGCTTATTTTAATAAAATTGTTGGCAAAACTCAAAAAAAGAAAGAAATTTTATAATTCCTTGCTTCGCTCGTGAATTTTATTTTTTTCAATTTATGAATTGTTGAGGGTAATTCAAGCACAATCTACTCTGAAGAACTCACTTATACATTGACAGGTTTTATTCAAAAGGTGACTAGCTGGAAACCAGAGCTAACAAAAACCACCGATAATTCAGGCAGCACACCCCTTCACTATGCTGTATCAGCTAATAATCTGGAAGGAGTAAAGCTATTATTGGAAACAGATAAAACTTCAGCGTATGTTGCCGATGATTCCAGCTTATATCCTATACATGTAGCTGCAAAGTTGGGTTTGGAGTTATTAGTGGCCGAATTCTTTGAGCAATGTCCGGATTCTGACGAGCTGCTAGATCGTGAGGGTAGAAACTTCCTTCATTTGGCAGTGGAAGAAAGAAAGGCGAGTGTAGTTTGGTGGGTCTGCAAAAGAAGTAAACTTGTAAAAGTACTGAATTCTCAGGAAAATAAAGGTGATACACCTATGCACTTGGCTGTCAAAGCCCGTGATGTAAACATCTTTGCACTTCTGCTGGGTAGCCAAAAAACTCGCACCTGCATCATGAACAAAAACGGATTGACACCTTTAGATGTTGCTATTGCTAATAGAACAGTTGGGTTTTGGAATTGGCAGGTGCGTCACATACATGATCGGTTTCTCTAACACTTATTTTTTTCTTTTTACAATACTTGTTGAAAAAGATGCATGTTATTAATCTCATTACACTCTTCAATTTCATATTTTATTCTCCATCATGCATATTGGATATGTGGGATAAAAATTGCAAATTGTAACATGCCTGCACATATCATGTATTTTATTTGCTCCAAAGGGAAAAATATAAAGAATTGGAAGGTCCAAATCCAAATCCATTGCTTTCACAATTAGAAGTTTTAGGGGCTAAAGATTTTGGAAAGAACCTTGAGAATAACTTTTATTAGAAATTTAACATGTTTATTGAGTAGTGACACATTTATTTCTTTTTACAGAATCCAAACTATATAATAGAACGAACCCTTAATTGGATTGGATGTTCATCTGGCATACATAGGATTGATAACTTCATTTCGGAACATAACTTGCTAATGGACCAGGAGAAAAAAGAGAAAGAGGCCCAGGACTTGGAGAAAATGGCCAAAAGCATGGCCATAGGCTCCACACTCATTGCTTCAGCAGCATTTGCAGGAACCTTTACTGTATCTATAGCCTACAGACGTGAATCTAATTCAAGTCACTCAAAGCCTGGATTGAGTCTGGCTTTCAAGGCGTTTGTTATAATGTCTGCTTATGCGTTCATTTGTGCCATTGCTGCTACTGCTTTAGTTGTGGAAGCCGCTTTAAACTTTTTAGATCCCGAGTACCGCAAAAAGTATGTTGTCATTTGTGCACAATTGGTAACAGAGGCAATTAAGGGTTTCATAGTGGCAATAGCATTAGGTGTTCTTGTCATGATGATTTCAGTGCTGCAATGGCGGCTTGCTTGTCTAATCTGCCTCATATGTTGTGTTGTGCCTGTTTTGCTCCAGCCACACTTCTGGCCTAATATTTTGATCCAGAGGGCATTGATCCGATACTTGGGAATTAAGAGATTTACTTTGGTTGGTGGTCATATTCTTATCAGGAATATCTCGTATGGTATCATTGTTCTTCTTGTTTTGTTAGCAGGGAGGTCGAGTAACACTGATTTGGCTGAGCATATCGTGTTGGCTATCATCATAGTAATACTATTGTTCGTTTCTTATCCGTTCATTCCGTCCTTTGGGAATATTTGGATCCGATCCAAAGCTATTACTATAATGATAGACAAGAGATTCTTTATCATAATAGTACTGTCCTTAGTTACATATATGGTCTTGTTTTTCCCTATGCAAGAAATCAAGAAGTCTTCGAAGGCGACTTAATGCTTCTAGCTAGAGATCCCTAATAAGATATATTATTCAGTTTGTAATTTTAGCTAAACTATGTATCAATTTTTGTTCTTGTAATACCTAGTATTTTTTTGTTTATTGTTGAAAAACAACGTTGCCATTGTTTTCTTTATAAAGATATTCCATTTTTGCAGTGAAAGCAGTGACACATTTGTTGCTATGCCATGACCAGATACGCGTTGAGTTTGCAGTGTGCTTCTGACAATTTGGGATATATTACTTTATCATTATGAGTTAACTCATACTTCTGTAGTTCTGTTATGCAACCAATAATTATTTATTACATGGTGCAAGGAGGGGGCAATCCAAACAACAACTCCTTTTCTACCAAACTTATGACTATTGCATAATTAGTCTTCTCGATAATTCTCGTGGTGCTGGATGCAATGTGCGCGAACTCAAGTGAAACATGCAATATGCTTATATGCAAGTTGTGTACAACAACACATCCTAGCGTGATTAGTTGACACGTGACATTTGCATGTATGTAAGTTCTATTGAGATATCTCACTTGGAGCTGGAGCAAGCCATTTCTTCATCCGATTTGCAACAGATAGACCATTGCAAGGGACACACTAGAGATGTGTCTCGTTTGTCCAGAACTAAACAGAGAGCACGCTTTCAATTCCCATCAGTATAGCCTGCGCCTCACCTGTAGTTGTAGTTGTAGTGATACATGGATACCATGGAGGAATCTCTTTCTTTTCTATGAAATAAAGAAGGTTTTGGATCCCATGGGGATACTTTCCCTGTGAACTAAACAATTCTAATTTAGGAGTGCAGATGATGGTTAGAGCCAGCTGACCTTCAAAGAAAGAAGGTTGCAGACAGCTTATGTTTAATCAAGAATAATAAAAGTAAGAGGTAAAACGAAGAATCTGTAATAATTGTAATTTCCCTGCGTATATACATTTACATTAATGCAAACTAAAACCGATATTAAATATGATGCGGTAAATGAGAGATTATTTAAACATTTGATACTGTAATCAATATAAATGGAATTTGATAAGGCCCCAAGTTACCATCATGGCGGGCCCAAATCTTAACCACACTAAAGCTTTCATCTCGCTTCACTCCCAATTGGTGGTAAACCAAATACTGAAGGAATACAAGATTCAGGATGAGACATTGATCAAATATCTAAAAAAGGTAGAGTAGCTCATGGGCGGCTTTGACAGCGTCCTTATTGAGCATGTTCCCAGGGGCAGAATGAAACCGTTGACGCTCTATCCAAATTGGCCAAGAGCGGATTGGACAAAGATCGTCCTATAACAGTCTTGGAAATTCCATCACCCAGCATAGAGCTTCCAGAGCCGACTGTCTTCCAGCTACACCATGAGAAAGAATGGTATTCCCCAATATGGCTGTACCTGACTAAAGGAATCTTGCAGCAAGACAAGAATTTAGTAAGGAAGATCAAAAGATGGTCCCTAGAATTCACCATAATAGAAGATAAGCTGTGCAAAAAGGGGTATCATCATCCTTGGCTGACCTGCTTTGGAAAAGCCAAAGCGACCGAACTCCTCAATGAAATTCATCAAGGCATCTGTAGGAGCCACCAAGGACCTCGTACATTGGGAAAAATGATCATGCGCCAGGGTTACTACTGGCCCACTCTGAGAAAGGATGCGGAGGACCTAGTGTGGAGATGTGCCCAATGTCAGTTCCATGCGCGCATTGATCATAAGCCTCCTAACAAATTGAAGCCGATCACAAGCCCATGGTCTTTTGATATTTGAGGAATGGATATACTTGGACTTTTTCCGCAGGCAAAAGGGAACCTCAAGTTCATTGTAGTTGCCGTGGAATACTTCACCAAATGGATCGAGGTCAAAGCACTGTCGCTGATCACCTCTTAAAAGATCACAGACTTTCTGGAACACCACATAGTGTACAGGTATGGGATCCCGCACACTATCATTACTGACAATGGAAGGCAGTTTACAGGGGCACCTTTCAAGGACTATTGTCGCGGATTAGGTATCGAGATAAACTTTGCATCTGTCTGCCATCCCCAATCCAATGGGTTGGCGGAGGTCTCAAACAGAACCATCCTAGAGGGGCTGAAGAAGAAAATTGAAGGGACGAAGAACACTTGGCCTGAGTATCTCAGCGAGGTGGTATGGGCCTATAACACCATCTCACGATCGGCCACAGAAAGGTCGCCCTATGCTCCAGTTTATGGTATGGAAGCAGTTATCCCTATGAAGATTGTTCATCCCACGCTCCGCACCATTAGTTACTCAACCCAGCGTAACGCGGAGCGAAGGATAGAGGAGATCGAGATGATCCATGAGCTCAGGGAAGAAGCTTCAGCGTGGCAGGCGGAGTACCAAAGAAAAATGAGAAAAGTTTTTGATAAAAAGGTAGCTCCAAAACATTATCAACCTAGGGATTGGGTGTTGAGGAGAGCGGCGGTAGCAGGGAAGCACATCGGCAAAATAGATCCTGCCTGGGAAGGTCCTTTTGAGATTGTGAAGTCAGCTGGAGAGAGAGCATTTCATCTCAAGGATGCACAAGGCAAGACGCTAGCTAACTCATGGAATGCATCAGACCTGCCCAAGTTCTACCCATGAGGCTCCTAGGGGGCCGGATCCTTTGTATACACCGTTGTATCTTCCTTTTCAGCACTATTTTTACTTTCAATTAAGGTTGCAAACTTATTGGCAGCCAAGGGCCACGAGCTCGTTGGCCTATTTTATGTGAAAACATATTTACTAATGATGCTTATTGACTGGGTAACATGTGTTGTATGATACCTATATGATAAGTGTGAACGAGCTGGTGCATTTTCTACGAAGTTTAGTACCTTATCATAAGGGAAGGTTTAACTTCGCTCAATCTTAGTACCTTTACGTAAGGGAACAAACCCAAGCAGCCGATTCAGTACCTATTAAAGGGAACAATCCAAGTGCATGTGGATTCATTATCCATAAATCCTAGTACCTACACCAAGGGAATGGTCGGATTCATTATCTTAGTACCTACACCAAGGGAATGATCGGATTCATGATCCATAAATCCTAGTACCTACACCAAGAGAATGGTCGGATTCATTATCTTAGTACCTACGCCAAGGGAATGATCGGATTCATGATCCATAAATCCTAGTACCTATACCAAGGGAATGGTCGAATTCATTATCTTAGTACCTACGCCAAGGGAATGATCGGATTCATGATCCATAAATCCTAGTACCTACACCAAGGGAATGGTCGCATTCATTATCTTAGTACTTACAGCAAGGGAATGATCGGATTCATGATCCATAAATCCTAGTACCTACACCAAGGGAATGGTCGGATTCATTATCCTAGTACCTACACCAAGGGAATGGTCGGAATCATTAGTCTCAGCACCCGTCTTAAGAGATAGTCGGATCTACCATCTATGAACATCAGCACCCGTTGTTAGTCGGGTTTATCCTAAATAAGTCTCCACTCCTCCTTTGCCAAAAAAAAAAAATGAAAATGATGACGAGATAAAAAAATAAATAAATAAAGTGAACAATGACGAGGCAAGGAGACGTGCGCGTGACATCCTACAAGAAAGACGTGACATCTGCCTAAATTGCATGATCTTACACAATTTGCGTATGAGAGACGTCAAGATTAATCTCTAAAGATATAAATAACAGCCCACAGTGAATTAATCGAACGTCTTCCACAAGATGAGCCGAAGAAAGAAGAAAAAATTATCATTAAAAAACACACTATGGCGCCCACTATGGACATTATTAAAATAACGGATAATCTCGTAGAATAGCTGAATAATTAACCAATTAACCAAAAGATCTAATTTCCTCAAAGAAGAGCAGTCCTGCCGCAGACAAGTCAAGAGCTTCTTATTGACACCACCAAACCCGCCCCTCGTGAGCGAATAGGTTGGTGGAATCGTCCAGATAAGTTAGTGGCAAAAGACTTGGCGAATATGCCATGTTGTTCCTGCCAAATGCTTAATTCGATTAGTTACGCGACATCGAGGACAACATACTCAATCACAAACAAACAAAGCAAATGCCTTGTGTTTTCCAAAGCTTAAGTTCCCACGATGATCTAAGATAGTGGGATAAGCTCCTTCCAATTCAACAACCTTATCAAGGTAACATTAGCAACAAGAAGTGACGACTGACACGCTCATCTGAAAACGGTCCCTCTTAGGAACCATAAATACACAATTGCATGTGTTGGAGCAAGCAGCACTTCAGGAGGGCGGACGAATTAAGCTCAGAGTTAGAACTACTCGCATGTACGTGGAGTGAGTAGAGTGTTGATCCCGCACCACCCAACTAGGGACAAAGAAAAGGCGGTTTTATAACTACACTGGGCGAGGCCAACACCATTTCCCGGTAAAGCGACATCGCCCAGATGAACATGAAGACCTTATCTCGCCTTATAGGCTAGAGAAAAAGAATTACACAAGTATTATGTACTTTCAATTTTATATGAATAAAATTTCGCTTCAATCAAGTTTTGATTTCGCGTTCATCAGCGCCTTGCGCTAAATTACGTATAAAAGCGCGTCGCGCTCGTCTTAAAAGAAATAACAAGGGAATAAAATGTACACTACTCCAAAATATTAATTATAAGTCATAAGTCTATAACATGGGCAGTACATTAAAGAAGCAAAAAATAACTATCCTAAGAGTTTACTGAGGGTTCCCCACCGTCATCGCCACTGTTGCTTGACCCAGATGACACCGCTTCCAACAGTTGAGCCCGCCTCGCCTCCACTAGTTGAATGCTGTATGCCTCCACTGGCTCAGCAAGCAACTCCTGGAGAAAGGCATCGTCGTACTCTTCCCCCTCCACAGCATACCAGACTTGGAGGCGCTCCACGCGAGACGACGCATATGGCCCCTCACGAAAAAAGGTAGCAGTCGTGGGAATAACCCCCCTGTTGGGAACTGCGACTTGGGCTCGCGCCCATCGACCCTCAACCCCAGCTCGAGTTGAAGGGTTAAAAGCCAAATAAAGACCAAAGGGAAAGAGATTCCCGGCCTGGAAGCCATCCAGCCAGCCTACTGGAGACCCGACCGCGCGCACCCAGTATCTCTCAAGGCGGTCCAGATAATAATTCCATAAGCGGCGAGATTGGAGGAGTGCTCGATTATCACTGACGGTCGAGGCCATAAAAGTAAAAGGACCCGCCCTTATATGTGCGGCCTCTAAAGCTCGCCGCTCCCAATCAGGAGGCTCCCAGACTTGGAACCTTCTGGCGCACACCTTTTTCACTCTCCAGCGGAAACTTGGCCGCACCAGCAAGAGGGCGGCTTTGACATCAACCACCGTAAGAGGATCGGGATGGTAAAGCACGAGGCCACGGTAAGAATAATCTTCAGCTTCAGTACGGCCAGCTGGGAGAAGGGGGTAATGAGGGATGAAAGCCATGGTAAAGATTGAGGAAAGAGCAAGCAACAACAAGAGAAATGAATTTAAAGAAATAGCGCATAACACAAGTTTTATTTATAGGCATCCAAAAGATGCAACCAAACGACAGATACGGAACCCAAAGCGCCTCTTCATAATGAAGCGGTGGGTACGGAACCCAAGGCGTCTTTTCATAATGACAGAAATGAAGAGATGGGAGCAGAAGACAAAGCATCATTTCGTGACGACAGGAGCAGAGCCCAAGACACCTTTTCAAAGGCATTTAATGCATGATATGAAAAGGTTCATAAGAAGTCATACTGTTGCAACTGAATCCGCGCATCATAATGAGGGAAATATCGTCCCTAACCTCGCTCTCCAAACAAGATGGCCCTGCACCAGAACAGTATCATCGGCATCCTAGCCAATCAAGCGGGGTCATAAGGCACAAGCAGTGTCAGGTGAATCCGCTGGCCTAGCCACTAGAAATAACTCCGTTTCGGTCGTAAGGTGGAGCAGTGACGGAATCACCTATACGACAAATCGAGTAATGACAAGGACCAAGTCTTCTCAAAGCCAGTCAAAAGACTGCAAAGCCTCTGACAACCAGAAATCGTACGCAACACGAAAAGTAAATGCACTTTATTGACATGGGGTTTTCCAATATGAATCCCGAAAAATCCGGACGTTCAGAATACGAAGGGATTTGGCATAAATGCCAAAATTAAATGAATGCTAAAGTTAGATGACGCTTCACACCTATAAATACCCCATCAACCCCACCCGAGAAAGTGCATCTCAGAATACTTTCTCATCTTCTCAGAACACAAGAAATACCTAAAAGTTTCCAAGGCAGTGAGAGAGAGAGAATGAGGAAAAAGAAGAGAAAAAAAGAAGAAAGAAGAGAGGCAAGAACAAGATAATCACGTAGGCTAGCTGATTAGGGTGAAGATAATCACGTAGGATAGCTGAGATCTGGAAATCAGCTAACCTCGAAGATTGTTACCCCCCGGATGATCCGGTGCATTATAGTTAGCACCACAACTATACAATTCGGCTCGGCTCGTCTCCCAATGTTGCTGAGGCAATAGAGGAAATTAGTGACATTATTTGAAGGCAGGGCGATTTCAAGATCAACCCGCTCCGAGATCCCCACCAAGGTGAACTCGCCAACACAACCTGAGTACGTCTCTTACAAACGGTGGTTGTTTGCAGTCACCGGTATGGAAACAGGATGGATTCAAGATCAGCCGACCCCAACAACAGGACGACTTCAAGATCACTCCACCTCGACCCTCAAAAAGTGGCTTCGCTTCGACTTCAATATTCACTATGTGAAATGTACCTTATTTCATTTTTTTTCTGTAAAAAAAAAAAAATGCGTGTAGGGGAATAGTACTTCCAGGCTGCTTTGTAGCGCCTATGACTTCAATCAAAGTCAATATTCGAAAATTCGATGTACAAGAAAAATTATCAATGAATAAAGCTTGTTTAGGACACTTGCATTTGCCACAAAAGCGAGTTCAGGACTTTAGCGAAATGGTCAGACAACGCTCGACTTGGAACAAATTTGAGCGATGCTCAAATACAACTAGCCATGATAAAACTCAGTCAACGTTTGAATCACAAATATCTACACAAGCTTCTAACAGAAGCATACACTACTTGAGTTAGGCAAACTCAATTAACAAACAACACCTCGCCTTTGCAGCGAGTCCATAGTAACAATGAACTCAAAAAGCAGCAAAGTGACCAAGTAGCGTCTGGTTCAGAGCGAATTTTCAGCAATTCTTGAACGGGGCCAAAGAACAAATAATACTTGTTAAAAAACGTTACTGCAAAAACTTAAACATTACCCGAGTCAGACGAACTCGACTAGTGAACTACACCTCGCCTTTGTAGTGAGTTGGCAGTAATAGCGGGCTCAAAGCAATTGTAAGATGGTCAAGCCGCGCTTGACTAAAACAAAACATATGGCAAGTAAACTCGACAATATAAAAAATAAAACTAGTGAGTTGAATAGTAATAGCATAATAATCAAGAAGCAATCTCATTCAAGCAAGCAGATTGAAGTAAAATAAGCGGTTACAAACATGAAAAACAGTTTAGCACAAACACTGTCAACTTAACGAATAAATTACAATCAGGTCAGATAATTGTTGAAGACAAGAACAACAAAAGAACAAATCCCGATCGGAAGGGATTACTCTTCTTCTTCCTCCACTATCTCAGGTTTCTCCACTTCAGCAGGCCACTGGTCTGGCGGATAGATAAACTCAGGCTGGGTACGCTTCTTGGAGAGAACTGGCAACTCATCGAACACATTGCCAGATGCGTCATACAAAGTCTCAGTACAGGGGTCCCACTTGAAGTCGCCCCAATTCTTAATCTTCAGCTCGCGGGGTGTCTTACCATCCAAGTCAGCTTGCTCTTTCAGAGTAGAGCAGAGTCGACCAGCTATGTGAAAGGCAGTCGTTGGGACACAGGCTTCAGATTTTAAGAAGTCTGCAACCGCCTTGCTGTTGATCTGAGTGATTTCAGAAGCGGAGATAGGGCGTGGTCCCTCTAGAACAGGAGAATTCTCTAGCAGGTTGCTCACTTGTTGCATGAGCTGAGAGTTTCTCCCTTTCACCTTAGCTAACTCCGCTTCCAGCTCAGACACCCTACGTTTCCCGGCCTCGATGGCGGAGTAAAACTCATCTCGATCCCTACGCGTAGCCTCTGTCTGGTTTGTCTGAGCAGCCAAATCATTTTTCAACTCCGTCAGCTGATCGACCTGTTTGGTCACCTCGTCCGACAGTCTCTCCACCTGAAGATTCAGCTCGTCCACCTGAGCCTGCAACTTAGACCTTTCCAATGACATTCCACCCAAATCATCCCGCATTCTTTCATAGGCGGCATTAGAAGAGAGAAGCTCCGCCCGAGTAGTATCAAGAGCCCTTTTGCTCTTGTCAACCTCATATTCCAGCAGGACTATTCTGTCGCGAGTAGCGACATAATACAGCTGGAAGGCCTAGGACGCGCTTTCCTGAATCATCACATCGCCTTTGGCCTTAAGTGCTTCTTCATTGGCCTTTTCGTAACGAGAGGTAAGAGAGGCCACCACTTCAGTAAATTTTTCGAAACTTTCCCGAGCTGACCTAGGAAGACGGTCGGGGTCAAGATTCGACAAGAACTGCTCTATAGCCTCATTAGGAACACTCTCCACTGCGAGCATTGGAGCTTTCCCCTTCTCGAGTTGTTCTCGCAAGTGGGTGTTCTGAGCAGCGGCCGCCATGGTTGCCTGGTCGGCCCTATGTCGAAGCTCAAGATATTGAGCCAAAGTAAAAGAGGCTAAGTTGCCGATGCGCTGAGCATGCTCACACATGAGAGCGAGCCCACTTTCAACATCCATTCCGGCGCACTCGTCCTTAACGGCCCGTGGGATGGAGATCTTGTTCATCCCCGCAACATACCGTTGATGGTCAAGGCGATCATCTGATCCCGCCATAACCGCGTTGTAGCCTGGCACATAGGCCACAAAAGTGTCTTTTCGCCCCCTCACCTCAGATATGTGGGCAGTCCGCCAATCATTAGAGGCGGTTGTTCCCAGCAGAGAGAAGGCAAAAGATGACCCCACGCGAGCTGGATGAGTACGAGGCAAAGGAGGACAACCGCTAGGTGGCACTTGATCAGGGGGAGTTTGCTTATCCACTTCTTTGGCTTTTGCCGCCAGACGAAGCCGATCCCTCTCACCAGCCCGGCCAGGGTCATTATCAATGTCCGCACATTCGCCCTCTGACTCAGGAGAGCGGGCTCGTTTGCGAGACGCGGCCTGAATCTTTCGCTCGGAGGGGAAAGCGGGCTCATCTGAGTCCGAACTGGATTCATCATTATCTTCACCTAAAAACAGTCCAGAGTGAGAGAGTGCATCGAATATTTCAGAAATAGAAGGCTTTCCCATGCCAGGGGCATAAGGGCCCAGCTTAAAGAGCTCTGGAGGAATCTCACCTGCAGCGGCTTTATTTTTGGGAGTTGATAATCTCTTCCGCTTACGGCGGAAAGAGCCGGCCTCATCAAGTTCATCATCTTCTTCTTCAATCTTTTGGAACATCAGAGGATAAGCCTCCAGCGATCGTCTGTTAAAGGCTATAGTTAGAGGCCCTTCAGCAATCAACTTGGCGTCCAACGCGTCCACAAAGTCCTTGTCGGCCTGATCGCTTGGACGAAGAAACTGGAGTTGTGCCCACTTCCCGGCGAGTTCTTCATTCCATTCCAAAGGAATGTCGAACCGACCATACAACTCCTTCGAGGCAAAGACAAATTGTCTCTGCCAGTCTGAAATTTTCCCAGGACGATGAAAAATGTTGGGCGTCCTCATCCTTAGGTTACAAAGATCCAGGGTGCCAAAAAAGTTAAAGTAATGGCCCAGCAGCTCCAAGCTAGCGGGGCGATTTGGAAGGCCCAGCGACTTCAGTTGATCTGGGTGCATAAGAAGGTCGAAGGTGTTTATACAACACCATGCGCCGGGGTGAAGCTGACCTGGTGGGATTCGAGCGAATTTGAGAAAGGACACCTGAAAGTCGCTGAACTGAGTGAGTAAGCCGCAGCGCACTGTTCGACCAAACAGGCATATCCCTCGTTCGGTCGCAGTGGGGTTGTCCTCTTTCTTGGATGCAATAAATTTGGTGCCAGGAGTCGAGATCATTTTCTCACGGAAGTCGCTTATAGCGCAACCTTCCCCCCAACCCCTACTGCGCAGCTGTCTGACTTTTTAGAGGGGGGAGTTTTCTCCTTAGCCGACTTCTTAGTTAGTTCCGCTGTTTTCTCCTTTGCCTTATTCTTACTTGTCAGTATCTTACGTAGTTTCTTACTTGGCTCCGCCCTTGAAGGTGGCTCAGAGCCATGGGGCGGAACCGCCGGCGGGGTGAACGTTCCAGGTGCAGTGGAGCCGATTGGAGATTCAGCAGAAGCCACGACTGCAAAAGGGTCAGCGGTTAGCCGGAGGGGACTTTGAGGAGTCTCATGACCCTCGTCGTGGGTTGGGGTGGATGAAGATGCCATGGCTACAGAAGTTTCACCCGTAGAAGAGAAATTATGACAAGTAAAAAAAAAAAAAGAAGAAAAAGGGAGAAACAAAGAAGAACAAGGCAAGGAGGAAGTACTCACCAGAAGAAATAGTAGATGTCGGGAGGAGGAAGACGAACGCCGAAAGCTTGCAAGAGAAGAGAGGGAGAATGCACTATTTGTGGAGAAGAGAAAATAAGAGTACAACCTAGAGAGCAAGAAAGAGATGGAAGAACGGCGATTGGAGAGTATATATGGAAAGTGGGGGGGGGGGGGGGAGAATTCGAGGCAACACAATCATCAGGAGATCTACAGGGCGTCGATTCATTTTTCCCGCCAAAAAGACCTGACCAGACGTCTTTTCAGAGGCATCGCTTGGTCCCAAGACCCACGAAACGCCGTCCACGTGTCATCTACTGAGAAGACACCTGTTCGGGAGAAGTCAAGTCGCTGACTCGATTCCCTAAGGGAGTATTGGGAGTTTCGAACCGCCTACGAAATTATGTCGGCCCTATCAACCCGCCTATGATGTAGCCTCCACTCTATTAAAAGCTTTCACTTCGCTCCGCTCACTAAAAGCTTGGGGGCAGGTGATAAGGCCCCAAGTTACCATCATGGCGGGCCCAAATCTTAACCACACTAAAGCTTTCATCTCGCTTCGCTCGGGGGCAGGTGATAAGGCCCCAAGTTACCTCTTTGAGATCTTTGTTGTTACTTTACTTGCATTAAACTTGTTACTAGACTAGGTAGTAACAGAATTGTATTATCCATCTCTCTAAACATTACGTAGTCATAGATGCGTTCTCTGAAATATTAGCTTTGGCTTATGTTGGAAAAGTGTGAAGCCATTGTTGGAACGGACCATTCCAATTAGGGAACGGACCGTTCTGATAGGTCGGTTAGTATAATTGGAAAGACGCGTTCCAATTACAGAATAGACCAAAATAGAACGACAGAACGGACCGTTCCAAGTATGGAACGAACCGCCTCAATTATGTCGGTTCATATTTCTGGAAAGTCTATTTTAGACGTTTCAGGTTGTCTGTATAAATACCCCTCTTCCAATCACGACCTAATATGTCTGAAAATTGCCATTGTGTGTAATAACCACCAGAAAGAGAGAGAGAGTCGTGATTAAGAGGGAGGAGACCATCCTATTGCTTGGAGAGCAATAGGAATCACACGCACAAGTCGACCGGCTCTTGGAATCGTGAGAGGTGACGCCAAGCCCTAACTTGAGATTGTGGCGTACCTGCAGCATACGGAGGAAGACAAGGCGTAGGAGAAGGGTTGCAGCACCGCTTTCAAGAAGCATCTAGGCTAATCGATCTATTTCCGCTGGGGTATATCTAATTCCTTGTGATTTATAATTCATAGGTTAGATATGCATATAGTACCACGAAATCTAACAACTTAAAATCCTCAATACGAAAGATAATGACGCATCATGATAACGTTTAAATATTACTGCCTAGTGTTTAGAATATGACATCGTGCAAATACGAGGCCGTACAGAAATAATAGATCAACAGGAGATCATTTGTGGCATTTTTAAGGATCTTTGTTGGAAGATACAACTACCATGCCTTCAGTCGAGGCCTCACATTTACATTATCCGATGACGAGTCAGCATATCTACTATTTTTAAATTTTTATTTCAAAAATATATTTTTTTTTGTAAACATATAGACATAAATTAAAACCTAACAAATGATTTTGTTTTTAAAAAACAAAAGATCATCTTCATCCTTTTCATCCTTTCATAGTTACAAATGTTGACCCCAAAAATACAGAATCACCAAATGGGCAGGTCTCCTGCCAGAGTTTCTTCATCTAATCACCAGAAAACTCGATGATCTTCCTCATTTTGTTCGGTTTCATGCATTTGCACACTCATTGTTGACAAATTAGCCATTAAGTGCTTCATTTTTCTCCAAAGTGAATAAAATCAAGTAAAGTAAATTTGATAACCATGCCTGTGAACCGATTATGAAACATTTATGTTGGTGCTATAAGTCCACTACAAGATTGGCCTTTTTATTGAATTAAATTGTTACTTTATAGTTAAGTATCGTCCGTTAAATTTCGTCAAAAAAATGATTTTAATTAGAAATTAATAGGAAAGAATTGGTAGTGCATGCAAATCAGTTAGGTGTTGTGATATTAACTTGTAATTAACGGCCCCAATTCAACCAGAGAGAAAAAAGGAATAAATTATTTTATATTCAACTATTGGTTGAAAATTTCATTGTCGGTGTAGCATGTCTGAATGTGAATTAATTCGTCTCGTTGACTTTGACAACTTTTTGTTTTTCAAGGACAGAAAGGATAAGCACGTTACTGTTGAATGTTTCATTCTCTATTTCATAACTTCAGAAAGGAAACATGTTTATTTATGATGGGTCATATGATGCGATCTCTGACAAAGTTAAGAGGTACGGTTTTGTTGTGTTGTTTTCTTGAATCAATCTTTTGGATTTGTTAACATTGTCTCCATAGAACTGAATTTAATCATAATAACTGGGATATTGATTTCGGGAAAAAAAAGACATAACAATTGAATAAATTTCTTTCTAATGTCATTCCGAGTAGTCTTAAATTCGATTGGATTAAATCAGTATTATTCAAAAAGTTGCTGAAGCAAGCCTACAAAGAGGTAATAATTGGGTAATAAGATTTCAAAAATCCAAGCAATAAAATGAGGTTTAGTATAACACCATGATGGGATGCATATCAAGCTGTTCTTTTCAGGAGGCCTTTGGCGTGTATTGAAATTAGTCTAACTTATAAATTAGTAAATTAATTTGTTAACTTATAATTGTCCAAAAGTACTACATTTAGTCCTTGATCCCACACTAATCTGCGGTTGCCAAGGGGGCGTTGCAACACCATAGTGCGATCAGGAATCAAAATTAGTACTTTTAGGCAAGTGTAGGTTAATAATTAGTTTAACTAGCGTTGTATACGCGCTTCGCGCGTGAGGTGTTATTGATGTCTGGCCAGTTAACTTTGGAGGTGAAAAAGTGGAAAATAATACACGAAGGATGAACTTGATTAACATGATACATCTATCAATGAATATCATTTAAATTATGTAAATATTGATAGATAAATTAATATATTAAAACTCTAAAAAAACATTAATTTATTTACGTAATTTTTGAAGACAATCCACAAAATTTAATACAAACAAATCTAGAAAAATCTTATAAACAACTAAACAAAAGTGGAAAGAAATGTATAAAAGAAAAACCTATATCACTTTGATTTCATATAATTTTTGTTGATTCATATAATATCATAAGAATATATTATTATAAGATAATTATAATTACTAATAGTCATATTTAAATATTTCAGAAAAAATGTTGTGTTAAAAATAATTTGTGTCTCGAAATAGAAAAAAAATAAAATATTTACAATTTAGATGAAAAAATTAGCATTTTGTTACGCGCTTCGCACGTGATGTTTTGTTATGTTAATTAAGGAGGAGTAAAAAAATTAGATTGGTTTTCTTACGTATATAAAATTTTATAAATCAACAAATTTTGGAAAGGTTTAGAAACAATGAAAAACAAAATTATATTTATGAAACAATAGAATTGAGTAATCAGATTTAGAAATTTGACAAAAATATGTTAGAACTCTTTAACTATGAAATTTTATATTGCAGGGTATTTTATTTTTTTTTATGAAGGATATAAAATTTTATGGTCAATTGAATTAATAAATGTCCTCAAATAATTTTAAAAGCACCAACCATATTCCATATTTCATATAATTATATGATTAAATTAAAAATAGTTCAATGGCACGATTGAATTTTTTATAATCTTCACATCATTTATATAAAATTTCATACACTAATAAAGTTGTAAATATCTTAGAATAATTAAAAACCTCATGACATTTATGAAATTACGGAAATTCAATTTTTGTGAGACTCAAAAAATTATTTAAAATATTTATAGGTTTGTAACTTTAAAATTTTACATCAATTAATTGTTCATATATTTTTGAGCAAGTACATAAATTTTCATATCCAAATGATTTATTCAAGGCCTCCAAACAATTTTAGAAACTTTTATGCATATTAAATTTTATGAGATTCATAAAATTATTTAAAATATTTTCTAAGTCTATAATTAAAAAAATTTACATCTTTAAATCCTTTACATTTTTATGAGCACACACATAATTTTTCATAGTCAAATGAATTTTTAAATGTAGCTAAACAATTTAAAAACTAAACTATATTTAATCTGAAATTTCTGAAATGGAGGTGTTCATTGTTTTTTCAAAATGGAGATATGACTTCATCCAAAGTTACTGTAGATAATGTATCCAACATTGTAGTATTGTTTGATAACTGAGAAGTTGGACTAATTTTATGCGTGCCAAACGGGAGGTGCTTCGGGCAACATCATTTTTAGTTGGAGCAACATAATTTTTTTCTAAATATCTAAATTACCCTTAATTACTGCTCAAATCTTCTCCTAATTACCTTCCTTTTTCCATTTTTCTTTCTCAAATAGTTGCTGGTCAAATATAGTTGGGCACAGTGATGGATCTAAGTACATCAAAGGATGCAACATCACCATTATTTTTTTTAGTCCAATATTTTTGTATGTGTTATGTAGTATTTTGTAGTTAAGTAGACCATATTCATTATATTCATAAGAAATTATGCATTTTAACCCCATAAAAATTATTGGTCATTCACTTGATATGCTTTGAGTATAACCAACAAAATTTTTTAATAATTAATGCACCAATATGATTCAATTTTTCTTTATTATTATATCTTTTGCTTATACTTATCATTACAGTACTAAGATTTTAAAAAAATTGCAATTCAAAAAGAAATTTCTTATCATCACATGACTTGGGATTTATTTGCACAAGTGATTTGCAAAGGTAACTTTTTGAAAAGAACGTCAGTAAGATGTCAAAAGAGGGAGGAATAATTCATATCTTTTTTAGCGGAAAACTTAATTAAAAGAGAAGAAAAATACAACTAAGGAAATAAAATTAAAGCACGGCGAAAGAATAAGTTGGTAATAGATCTTAATTGATACTAAGGGTAATTTAGACATTTAGTAAAAATATATGTTGCTCCAAGAAAAAATCCAGTTGTCCAAAGCACCTCCCGTGCCAAACGTCTCTTGACTCCTTGTTGCAGAAAAGAAAGAAATCCCTATTCCAACTTCGACACTTGAGAGTTCTACATTTCCAAAGGCTGTTTTTACGAGGATTGTCTTGGCTTGTCTTAACAAAAAAAAGAAAAAGAAAAAAAAAAATACCAAACACGCCCTAATGCGGGGTGGATAAATACAATTTCGGCCGTATAACACAGAAGTCATATAGGATGTTATATAGACAATCAGAATATCTTAGGTTTAGCAATCGAAAGGCCAAAGTCAAAGCAAAACTGAGACTACTTCCACGTTCCACCTTGACTAATAAGATCCATCTCCGGCAGCTAGATACGGATTCATCCCTCTCGGGCCAATAGTCAATACGGTATGCAATGAAACTTGTCTCTCTCTCCCTCTCATTTGCTTTTGTACATATTGTGTTTGTTTGTTCTATTCTGTTTTTCTGGTACTAACTCGAGGTTTTAATAAAATAAAGTAGTTCGAACTTGTAACGAATTAAACTAGATCGGTAACCAGCTCGAAAATGCAGTGCTATTATGAGCTAGTTCATTCAGTAATGTAGTGAATCAAAGTTGATATGTCTGTAGCTTGTTCGACTTGGGTCCATATTTTGGGATCAGCAGTCAAAGCAAACTGAGGGTACCAGTGCTAGCTTACAGACGGCACTGCATGTCCATAGTACGGTGCAGATAGTAAGTAGAAATTTTGATGAATATTACATTCATATCAACATTAATATGTCAACATCTCTCAAATTAATTGCATTTTCTTTGCTCAGGTGCCAGTAAAATCATGTCTAATGGAGCCGGTGAAGCGGATTTAATTACGACACCTGAGAGGGAACGGAGTTCTCAGCAATCAGTGATAAAAACTCATTGGAGAGGACGAGAGCGAATTCATATAGATCCTAGACTTTATCAAGCGGCAAGTGGAGGCGATGTAGGTCTTTTAGAACAGCTCATTGGATCTGAAGGAGAAAAACATGTACAACCAGGTAAATTTGGTTAAAAATAATTCCTACTATTATGACGATATAAAATAAAAGAATGATAATCTAATGAAAATGTCACGAACATGTTAATGACCAGATGAAACGGCGATTGATGTTGCAAACCTGGCTTCTCTTCTCTTAGGAGTTGCACATACTGGAGATACAGCCCTCCATATTGACACTTGTTTTGGTCAGTACGAGGTGGCAGAATGGATTTGTAACAAAAATAGATTACTACTGATGCAGGGCAATGACAAGGAAGAAACGCCCCTGCACTACGCATCACAAGCTGGCAACTTCAGATTAGTCACTCTTTTTATTGGATTTGCTTAAAAGGAGGGTAGTAATGTTGTAGCTGAGTTACTGAGAAAGAGAAACCAAGATGGAGAAACTGCATTGTATCAAGGAATTAATCATTGCCAAGTACTTGAAGTTAATCATTGTTCGTTCGGGTTGTTCAGCCCTCTCCATTTCCATGTCGGGAAGGCAATAGAAGCATTAGAAGAGGAGAACACGCATGCTGCAGTAGTTAAAGAGTTGTTGCATGCAGATCTTGCTTTGGCAAATTGCCCCAACAACCAGGGCATTTCCCAACTGGCAAGCATCCCGAACAACAGCTCTATATCTCCATTGCATTTGGCAATAACGAAAAATTCTCTCTCTATTGTAACTTCTTTGGTTGGATCATTGCCTGAGAGTGCTTCACGGGCAGGATATTCAGGACCAGCTGGAAGAACAGCTCTACATGCTGCAGCTGTTAGAAGAAATGAAGGTAGCAATAACTGAATATCAACTGTTTGGTTAGTTGCATAGGTCTTTACGTGGATTTTGAGGTGAAATTTTCCTCCCTTTGTGGGAGCCGAAGGAAAAAATATACATAACAAATAAGGATAGTTCTCTAAAAAGAAGCATGTAGGCTAAACTAACCTCAAAAAAAAAAAAAAAAAAAGGAAAAGAAGTAAAGAATATTGATCAACTCATGAATATATATTTTAACTTAGCGAAAAATTAAGTGCATAATCCAGCAAGTTTTGCCCTTAAAGAACTTACGTTTACATTGACAGGTTTTATTCAAAAGGTGCTTGGCTGGAAACCAGAGCTAACAAGATCCACTGATAATTCGGGCAGCTCACCCCTTAACTTTGCTGTATCAGAAAATAATCTAGAAGCAGTAAAGCGATTATTGGAAACCGATAAAACTTCAGCATACATTGCTGATGCTTCAGGGCTCAGGCTTATATCCTATCCATGTTGCTGCTAAATTCGGTGCAGCGCAAGTAATGGTTGAGTTCTTTGAGCAATGTCCAGACTCTGATGAGCTGATAGATACTGTGGGTAGAAACTTTCTTCATCTGGCAGTGGAAGAATGAAATTCGGGTGTAGTTCGCTGGGTTTGCGAAAGTAAACTTGTGAAAGCAATGAATTCTCAGAAAAACAATGGCGATACACCTCTGCATTTGGATGTCAAATCCCGAAATGTAAATATTTTTGCTCTTCTGCTCGGGAGCCAAAAGACTCACATCTGCATCATGAACAGGGATGGTTTGACACCTTTAGATGTTGCTTTTGCTAATAGAACAGTTGGGTTTCGGCATTGGCAATCACATGTTAGTAATCTTATTATGCTCTTTAATTATGTCATTATGTTTTATGCATATGTTGAATGCGAGGAATAAAAGCTGCAAATTGTGTAACACGACATACTTATCATTAATTGCCTACGGGCTTTGCTGGCATTCAAAAAAAAAGACATACTTATCATTAATTTTCTTTGCTGCAAGGTGAATCATAGAATAAATTGTAAAAGGGAGATTTCACGATCCAAATCTAATTAAATCCATTGCTGTAACAATCAGAAGTTCTCAGGATTAGACATCTTAGGAGAAACTTCATAGCAAATTTTATTATAAATTATTTACGCGTTTGTTTCTTTTTGCAGATTAATCCAAACTATATTATTGAGCGCACTCTTTGTTGGATTGGATGTTATTGGGGTGTACACAGGTTTGATCACTTCATTTTAGAACATAACTTGATAATGGACCAGGAAAAGAAGGAAAAACAGGCTGAGGGCTTGGAGAACATGGCAAAAAGCATAGCCATCGGCTCCACACTAATTGCTTCAGCAGCATTTGCAGGATCCTTTGCTGTATCTACAGCATATAAAACCGAGGATATTTCAGGTCACACGCAGCCTGGATTGAGTTTGGCATTCAAGGCGTTTATTCTCATGGCTGCTTATGCATTCATTAGTGCAATTGCTGCTACGTCTTTGGTCGTGGAAGCTGCATTAACATTTTTAGATCCTGAATACCGTAAAAGGTACATCATCCTTTGTGAACAATTGGTAAAAGAGGCAATAAAGGGTTTCATCATCGCATTTGCTTTAAGTGTTCTCGTTATGATGATTTTATTGTCAGAATGGCGGTTTGCTTGTCTAGTTTGTCTCATTTGTTGTGTTGTACCTGTTTTAATCCAGCCGCACTTCTGGCCCAATATTTTGATCCACAGGGCATTGATCAGGTACTTTGGAATCAAGAGATTTACGTTGTTTGGTGGTCTTTTTCTTGTGAGGAATATCTCGTATGGTATCATCGTTCTTCTTGTTTTGTTAGCTGGGAGGTTGAGAACCCCTGATTTGGTAGACTATTATCATAGCATTACTATTATTCATCTTTTCTCCATTCCTTCCTTTCATTGGGAGAACTTGGATCCCAACCAATGCTATTACTATAATGATTGATAAGAAAGTCTTTTTCATAATAGTAATGTCCTTCACTACATATTTAGTCTTGTTCTTCCCTTTTGATCGACATAGGGCGTCACTTAAGTCAAATAATGATTCTAGTCTTGCCTAGTTTGCTATATCTTTCAGTTTGTGTTTTTAGTTTTTGTTGCTGTAATACCTAGCACTTATTATTTTTAATGAAAAAAATAATTTTTTTATATTCTCATTAAAGGTAATTTTATTATTTTAGTGGAATAAGTGATATGATTGTGGCTATACTACGGTCATATAAACGCCGTGTTAAAAGTGTGCTGCTGCTACTATACGTAACCATTATATATTATATGGTGCAAAACATGCAAATAAAACATGGCATGACAAAAAGTCAAAAACAAATACAACAATACATCCAAGCGTAATTGGAAACACGTGGCATGATAAGCGTACTTCGAGCAAGCCAGTTCTGCCTTAATTTTTAAATTGATATCCTTACTATTTAAATATTTTATCATAATAAATATTAAAGTTTTTATAAAAAAAATGAAAAGATAATCGAAACAAAAATTGTTACACAAAGAATCACTTCTCCAAATATCCGCATCTGCCTCTCACTATTCAGCCACCAGATACCAGATGAATAATTCAGCCATCAGATACCAGACGCCAGAATAAGTAGTTACAAACAGAATTACACCATTCCATTAAACTCGAATTAAATTTAACGTCAAATATTCAGAATGCATATCATATTTTTCATTCTTTCGGAGATCCAAAGCAGCCAGATCTTAATAGGGACTGGAGATGCTACAACACCTCTAATGTTTCAGAGGTATATTACAAGTTAAAAGGAACCTAAGCAATTACATAATCAATATTTTTCATATTTTAGCAAATTAAACCCTCCAAAATCTCTTTTCATTTGCACAAAAAGTGACCAATTATTGACAAATGTTAGTAGTGTATCAGGCAGCCCCAAAGATACTAGTCAATCTACACCACTGTATTCAGATAGCCTAAATGAGAAACTAACCATCCTACAATTCACTCTCACTGCACACACCAAGTCAACATGTAGAGAGGTAATAAATCATCAATTGCTTATATCCCGGTGAACCTCGGAGCCTTTGCGCCATTTTATCCATGGTTTAAAAGATCCTTCCCAACTGTTATTCTACAAAAAAAGAACACATATATAAAATCCCAGCTGAAGTGTACTGATTTGCAAAAAGGAACAAGATGTCAAAGGTACAAGATGTACTAGTCAAGATACGAGGACTGCTGTTCTGTTGGATATAATTCTCACACCAAATCCTTATGGTAAGCTCTTGAAATAATAAATAAAACAAAAAAAAAAAAGAAATTAACCCTTGCAATAACCTGACCGTCCTGGTGATATTATATGCTAGAAATGAACCTGACCAGGTACATAAGTTTGTAGCTTATCTTAACGACACAGTACTAAAATCCTATCAGGTTTTTTCATGGTTACCTCACAAGAAAAATATAAATGTAAAAACATGAAAAATACTTCAAAAGTACAGCAATACCAGTAGCCAAAAGAAAAAGCCTCTCAAAAGAGCCAAACCATGGCCATGTCTTGCTCTTCTAACCTTGTTTTTGACCTCTGTAATAGATATAAAAGAATCATGGTATTTTGATCAATAAATTGAGTGGTGTTCATTTCTATAGAAGCTAAACAAACGTATTCAAATTTTGTGCTAATGACATGTTTCATATAATTCTTTTTAAAAACATATTTTTCGAGTTTAGATTTAGTCTACATTGCCGGAAAATTAAGACTGAATAGCCTCGATGGAATTTTCCTGTTCAGTCGATCCAAACTTTTTAAATTTGGCAATTGGCATCATAGAAATTGTAAAATTTACCAAGGTATATACTGGTACACAGGAGTGAGCCCTGCTGGTAATGCTGTAACAGCAGCAGTAACCAGGGTTGACTTTTTTCGTATAACATATGTTCAGATTATATATAGAAAGTACAGGGTATATCCTTTTTTGGGATACTGAAACAGGTGGCCCATCTTCTACAACTTCTTTCTAAAGGATATTTAATAAACAAAATTTACCAGGGTAAAAATCAAATAAGGATTTGCTGTACTCCTCCGTCTGTACGACCCTCTCCCTGATCTTAGGGGTTGACTCTGCCTTTAAGCCATTCACCTTGGGACGCAACTCTTTGGAGACAATTTTTTTACTCCTACGAGCTGCCTCGTTTATCAGTTTTCTATACTCACACTTGTCAAATGGCCTCTTGAGCTCTTTAATTAACCTATCTTTGTAATTCGAAGGTGGTCTGCTTAAAATATATAGCGGGATGTCATCCATTCTTGGCTCGTCCTATACATAATTGGAAGTATATTAATAAATTGATGAAAAGTCTTGGGCTGACTGAAGAAAATAGCTAGCGCCTAAACTATACCAAATGAACAAGTGGTACAAACACTACTCCATTTCTAGCCTACCCCCACTTGTTTAGGACTAACGGTTTTGTTGTTATTATTGTTGTTGTAAGGAATGATCATCTTACATCAGAATCCGATAGATCGGAAAAGGCCACAGTAGCTTCGTTTTGAGTGCAGTCCCTCTTATTTCCTGTGTGCCTTGACTCCATTTCTTCTTTTTTCTCTTCAATCCAGTCAATTTCTATGCTTTTGCTCTTATTAGGTTCAGCCATTGGCTTGGTCACACCTTCATTGCGATCATTATATCCAGGGTAGGTTGTCATTTCAGTAGGACAAAGCTTCTTCATCAGCAAGTAAAAGAATTGCAACTACAAGTTCAACCATGCTGTTGTTAGAAAATAATAACAGAAAATTTCCATAATTTTTTTTTCATAATATCTTTTACACACTCTTCTTTGATCTTATACCAATAATAACTTATTATTTCTTTTAATAGTCCTACAACAACCTGTCATGTAAAAACTAGAGTGATAATGGCTTAATTTTTATACACAGACCATAAATAAGTCTAGTGAATATCAGCAACAAACACCAGATACATTCCCTAATTTAGTACCAATTTGACCAAAGTAATTAAAATAATATAAAAACCCATAATTCATGTAAGATAAGGTGACCTCACATGAGATTTGACTGGCTCTGGTTGGGGAGAGGTCTGTTGGGGTTCAATCTCCGCCATCTCTTCAACTAATACATCATTTTCCCCTGGGCTTTTTTGCTCTTCTTCAGAGCTATTATTCTCTTTACCCGAAGCTAACCCCTCGCCACCAATCTCAACAGAGATTTCCCTTTCAGAAACGTTCTTGTAATAATCAGAATTCATCAGTTTACTCTCAATTCAGTATCAATTTGACTAAAATAATCAAATTAAATTAATATTAAAAAACCCAATATATATGTAAGATAAGGTAATAATCTCACATGAGGATTGACTGGCTCTGGCTGGAAAGAGGTTTGTTGAGATTCAATCTCCGCCGTCTCTTCTACTGACTCATCATTTCCCACAAGGTTTTCTTGTTCTTCTTCAAAGCCATTATAATCTCTTTCCGAAGCTTTCGCCTCACCCCCAATTTCTACAGAGAGTTCCCTTTTCAAAGGCTCCTTTGAAAAATCAGAATCATCAATCGTGCCATTAGAACCACAAGGAACACAGTTCCTGTCTCTTAAACCCTCGCAATCGTAAAGCCTCCCATTAAATCCACGAAAAACGATATTCCTCCGGTACAAACCCTTGTCTTTCTTCTCTTTCCTCCGTCGTTTCGATCGGACCGACTCCATCTCGCGCCGCGCACTTCCACCTTCAGAATCTCCGTTAAGTACCTCGTTCGCGCTCAAATCGGGTTTGATTCTCTTGCGATTAGGTTGCATCACGCAGGGAGACTTGAATCCTTCGTACTTGACGCGAATCGGAGAGGAAGCGCCATGGGGTTTGGTCTCGACCATAAAAGAATCGTCGTCGCATTGACGAAGACATTTCAAGAAGGAGATGTAGTCTATATCTTCTTCAAGTTCCATGGAGATTTTGTTTGTAATTGTAGAGCGATTTGGTTGAGAAAAAATTAGTGAATTTGGGAAGGAGAAGAGAGAGTTGTGAGTTTGCTTGAAGAGAGACGTGGGGGTGCCAGTTCCCAAAAATGGAGCCATAGATGCAAATATAGAAACTGTGTCGGTTTCTATGTAACGGGTTGTAGAATTGATTCGTTCTTGGAAGGTAGATCAAGGTCGGTTCGGTTCGGTTCGGGACATCAAGTCTACAGAGATCTATTTACAGGGAATCACCGACGTGTCTACTCTTTCAAGGAACAGCGTTCCTAATTAACTTTTGTTACCAAAATAAATTTACGACTAATTTCCTTGTTTAAATCAATTTGGTTCTTTTAAAATATGTTTTTTTTGTTATTTTAAAAATAGAAAGAGAAATTATGGAAAGGCAATTGTGTCTGGCAGAGTGATCAATTAGAAAATAAAATAGTTTAACCCTATTTTTGATGATTCCATAAAAAGATTGAAATAATTGTTAATTTGTTATATAAAAAATAAATTATTGTACTTATTAAGGGTGGAAATGATGTTTGTAGATGAGTCTGGATCATCACATTTCTTTTTTTTAAAAAAAAATGAAAGAAGAACTATAGTCAAAGGTAAATTAGTCATGGAAAGGAAATAATAATGAGGCGTGCTGATCTAGGAAAACTTGGAAAAACAATAAAGCTGATTATCAAGCGTCTGCTTGTACCACGTGACCATGTCTATTGTCCATTCGACCTGCGCTCCTAATTAATGATCAATTAGTTCAATTCAATTTGGATTCTTATTAAAAGTTTTGATCTGTTGAAGATATAACAGAAATATAATAAAGAGAGGCAATTTGTATGTGGTAGAGGTAATGAGCTAAAAAAATTAATCAAAATAGTACAACCCCATTTTTGTTCTCTATATAAAAAATTGAATAAATCATTGTTATACAAGAAAAAAAAAATTGTTGTATTGTTAATGGTGGATATGAAAAAATAGGAATATCAAGGACATATTTGTTGTACATAGAATAATGATTTGGTTAAGTATCTAAATTTTCAAAATGATGTTTGTATACGAGTATAATTCATGAGATTATTTCTAAAATTGAAAAGGCGCTCTAGCAATGTTAAAATAATATTAAATTTGGAAAATAAATAAAAAATAATAAAAATTTTAAAACTATAGTTGCGATATCATTTTCCGAGAAACTGATACTAACTAGTATCGGATTCCCAAAACATACCAGCTAGTATGTTAAAAATTAAATATGTATTGTCATGTTGTGTTCGTGTCGTGTTGTGTCAAATCATATTAATTTTTCAGGATTGTCAACACGACACGATACAAAAATATCACCGTATCGTGCTAATTTCGTACTTGTGTCGTGTCATGCCAATACGATCGTGTCGTGTTGGACTATTTGTGTTTTGGATGGTTAATTAATTGATAAGGTCCACACAACCAAGAACAAAAAAAACAGGAGCACAATATTTTTACCATAGAAAAAAATATTATATATTGGGTCTAATAATGAAAATTTACACAATTTTTTATAGGTTCTAATAGATAGGATTTATGACAAAATTATTGTCATGTCCATGACACTACCGACAAAATAGAGTTGATCTTAAATGACTAACTCGAGTCCAGCCTTAAGTAAATAAATTATTTTTTATGATAAGAGGTTTTTATATATATATATCATTCCAATCCGGTTTGAACTTAAATTCATTGATTTATGTGTGTTTTCTAACTTTAATTTAATAATTTAGGGTAGAAACTAAGTACTGAATCTATGTGATGTGGCTACTCAAGACGGCGAAGAAATCGATTTCTGATCATGATTAGCGACCCATCTATGACTTTGGCGACTCCATAGAGAGCACAACGAGTAGCAGGTGAGACTAGATACAGAAGTCTTTAGCGGTTAGCTAGCATCAACAGCGGGCCGCCGGAAAGAGATAATGGTTTTCCAGAATTAGATCAGCCAGTTCTGTATCCAACTCTATATGAGTACTATAGTTATTTTTAGGACCTCAACTGCACGACCCATGCATATTTCGAACATTTCAAGACTATATAAACACTAGAGCTGCATCGAGAAAAGGGTTCGTGAGTTGAGAGCATAGCCAGAGGATTCCAGTGGGTCATCAGGAGCATTAGCGGACCGCTGACTAATTAGAAGAGAGCAGAAAGAGAGAGATCTGGAATAATATTATTGTAATCTTGGTTTTTTTACTTATGTTTTCTATTTTCTTAGATACCTTGATTTGTTTGTTTTGCAATGTATACTCATGAGTAGTTGCTTGATTAGGGACCATGGTAGTGAACTAGTAAGATTTCATGGTACTATATTCATATCCAACCTATGAATTATAAGTCACAAGAAATTAGATATACCGCAGCGGAAGTTGATCGATAGCCTAGATCCTTCTTGAAAGCGGTGTCGCAACCCTTCTCCCACGCCTTGTCTTCCTCCTTATGCAGCCGGTACACCACAACCTCAAGTTAGGGCTTGGCGTCACCTCTCACGATTCCAAGAGCCGGTCGACTTGTGCGTGTGCTTCCTATTGCTCTCCAAGCAATAAAATGGTCTCCTTCCTCTCAATCACGAGCTCTCTCTCTTTCTGGTGGTTATTACACACAATGGCAATTTCTAGACATACCAGATCGTGATTAGAAGAGGGGTATATATACAGCCAACCTGAAACGTCTAAAATAGACTTTCCAGAAATAAGAACCGACATAGCTGAGACGGTCCATTCCAATTTATAACGATCCGTTCTGTCATTCTATTTTGGTCCGTTCTATAATTGGAACGCGTCTTTCCAATTATACCAACCGACCTGTCAGAACGGTCCGTTCCAACAATGGCTTCACACTATTTCCAACATCTCCCTCTTGGAGACATTGTGACCAAACACATAGTCAGACCTCATACGGAAAATGGAACGTGCGACCAGTGCATACACCTGTCAAGCGGGAGCTCAAAAGCCTCACTTTGAATAAATTCAAAGCCAGCGAGAGAGCATCTACCCTTTTATAAAAACAGTTAGATAATTGTGTATACTAGTACCTTAGATACATTCAGATTTGCACTAGATCAAGCATTATCGACCGCTCAATGATACATGTCCTTTCCTTTTCAATCTTAGTCTGCTATATGTTCCCAATCTCAGTCCATATGACGAGTTTGGTGGATCCTGAACACTAACAAATCTCTCGTTTGTGCAAATCGAATCTGATCTTTCTTTCGTCTCATGAAAGTCAGAATAAAATCAGCTGCTTTCCCAGCAATGCCCCGACAGACGGAATATACATCACCATAGGGTACACACCAAAGTAGCAAGCACTGACTTCGTCCCTCATGACATAGTCAAAAGTCAAAGGGTACGTTATTTATGGAACTCACACAATGGGGAGTCAACCAGTCTTTGTCCTGGGACCACTCAACCCATCTTCCAAATATCGCCAAGCACATGTGGTATGAGTACATGTTACAATGAATTATCTGCTCAATAGACGTGTGTCATAGTTTCATTGTACGAGTCTAGATTCAGTTTGCATACCAAGTGTCTATGGTCTAGACCACTCCTTATTGCAACTAATCCTGAAATTCTACCACCTAGACACTCCCTGAGTTCTAAAGAGATTCTCACCTCGGCTTTATTGAACTATATGATTATTCGGGGTATAATCATATTGGATCACCTAAAAGAAGACAAGCCTCATTTCAGTCCCAAACTGAAGCGACAATGAGCTTCGACCACCCTAGGTGGTTCCTTGGTCCCTGACTAAGCGCACATAGCTCAATCTAGTCTCATCTCTACATGCCCTAGGCATTATGTGAGCGAGACAATCTAAAGTTCAATTTCACACTACCATTTATGCTTGTAAGAAAGTGCCTAATTTTAATTTTTAAACTAATATTTAGCTTAATTAACAATTAAACATAAGAGGAACTAGTGCTAGAAGCATTCACACATAAAAAACATATGAGAACAAGTAGGAGAGAGAGTTATACCTCTCATGAAATTGCATTCATGAGGATCGAATCCATGGCATGGGAGTCGATGGGGTGCGTGCTCCACCACCTCCACCATCTATGGCGCCTCAAGACCACCAAGGAGCTAACCACGAGCTCCAAGAAAGTGCTAGCTTTCAAGAGCTCCTAGCTAATCCCCTCTATGAACTTCTTCATCCTATTAACTATTTTAATGGAGGAGAAGAAGGAATGAAGCTCAAACACATGAGCAAGAGAGGAAGAGAAGAAGGGTGACGGCTAGGAAGAGAGGAGAGAGAAAGTGGATGGAGGCTAGGGCTTTCCCAAGAGGTGACCCCTTTATATAGCCAACAACTCTCATCCCCTCTTTGAACTAATTACAAGTATGCCACTAGGGCTAGCCGAAATCTATAGGGTCCATTTTGGGCTACATCAAATGTTGCAACGACCCAATAGATTATCGCATTAATTGCTCCTTCATCCTTCCTCAAATCGGGCCTTTAATTAATTAAATAACTAGAAGCCCAAATAACTCAAACTAATTAAAGTGTGTTGAACATAATTAATTATTAACTCATTAATAATTAATTTAGGATTAGCTAATGCATTAATTTGTTACATATGATCCTTTTGAATTAATTAATTATAATGATTCACAACGGTATATAATTAATTAATCAACTTATCATATTTCGCAACACTTATTGTTGTGAATAAACAAATAATACACCATGTGGTTAGAGTCCTATTTGTGCGACCCTATTGAGGATTTATGCTATGTTGGCCATGAAAATAAGTCGTTATTTATTTCCAATAATCATAAGCGGTATCTAGCAACACGTTATGATTTCCAATTCGCGTAAATAATGTACCGTTACAACATCTTAATCCTGCACAAGAAATATAAGTATTTCCTTGTCTGATTCTTATGTCACATGATATCATTGTATAATCTAAGATAGGAATGTGTCATTCTTGCAGATTATACATTTCTTGATCTAGAGTTGATCGTCTAGTTTGCATGCATACGATCCAAATCCATCAAGGAGCCCAAACAGATATCATCACTCATTAAGTGTATTAATGAGGGACATACGGTTTTCTTGATGAACAACTTTTCCCCGCACAATTCAAGAGAGCATAAACAAAATCCGTATAGCAGCCTTTATCAGGAATCAACGTTAGACGATATTTATAGAACCTATCCTCATGTGGAAAAGTTGAACATCTCAAACATAGAATCAAACTCATATGAAATAAACAATGACACATAACACAATCCATATATTTATTTCATTGGGTCAAGACCTGTACTATGTTCCAATAACATACACATATGCAATTAAGTCGGTAACTCATTACCTATGATTTGTAGAACTTAATCATCACTTAACTTGCATACTAATCTTTTATGATAATTAATGTTCCTTGTTAATTATCAAGATTATGGACGATTTAGATTTATTATTGTCATTCTAATAAATGATCCACAGAGATCTACAATTCAGATCATCAACCTGAATGATATGTCAATAATAAACTCTAGGAACAAATGATTAAATATCATCATTAATATAAACTAAGAAAATAAGTCATTAAATATTGACTTCTAGGACATAACTCTAACAATGCTAACATTTAATTGAACAATAAACAATTCAAACACAAATGAATAAACATGTCTTTAATAATGCATTAATAAAACATAATTATTCAAATACATACATACATACAAAATTTGGAAATACATAGTCAAACGGTCCATTCCAGAACAGAACGGTTCGTTCTGTAACTATTTAAGTTCGTTCCAGATCTCAGACGGTCTGGTTGGAAAGTTAAAACGGTCCGTTCCAGATCTGAACGGTCCGTTCCAAAGCTACTTGAGAAGCTATTTCTCAGCCAAAGCCCCGTCTACGGACTTCAAACCCATAACCCTGACCATCTTGAGGAACTGCATCCTTGCTATGGCTTTCGTAAATGGGTCTGCCACCGTCTCTTTGGATATGTGCTTCAACACAATCTTGTTGTGTAATTGTCTGTCTCTCACAAAGCGATATCTCATATCAATATGCTTGCCTTTTTCCATGATACTTGGGGTCTTTCGAAAATGCTATAGCAGCCGTGCTATTGCAATAAATAGTCACATGTTCTTTAGGTACCTTGACTACCCCTAGTTCTTTGAGGAAACGCCTAAGCCATATTGCCTCTTGGGTTGCTGCAGCACATGCTATGTACTCAGCTTCCATGGTTGATAAAGCAACACACGTGTGCTTTTTACTAGCCCAAGAGATAACATTTTTATCAAGCATGAATATGAATCGTAATGTGGACTTACGCTCATCTAAGTCTCCACCCCAATTGGCATCCGAATAGCCGATTAGTTTCAGGTCTCTGCCTTGGTAACATAGCACATAATCAGATGTGCCTTTGAGATATCTCAAAATCCTCTTAACTGCTTGCCAATGAGGAAATCCAGGATTCGATTGAAATCAGCTGACAAGACTCACCACATAACAAATATCGAGTCTTGTACACATCATGGCATACATCAAGCTTCCAACAGCGCTAGAGTACTGCACATCCTTCATTTTCTTTCTCTCATCATCTGTCTTGGGACCCATGTCACTACTCAAGCTTGTGTTTTTATCAATAGGAGTGTCAATCAATTTACATGACTCCATGTCAAATCGTTCAAGAACCTTTTTTACATAGGTCTCTTGAGATAAACTGAGAAACCTCTTGGTTCGATCTCGAGTTATCTTGACACCTAGCATATAACTAGCTTCACCCATATCTTTCATGTCAAACATGGAGGACAACCAAGCCTGCGTTGAACTAATCAGCGACTTGTTATTACCCGCAAGTAATATGTCATCAACATACAATGTAATGATCAAGAAACTATCATTGGACCTTTTTACATACACACAATGATCCTTTTCCATCACCTCAAAGCCATTTGACAAGACAGCTTGGTGGAATCGAAGGTTCCATTGTCGTGATGCTTGTTTGAGACCATTTGACAAGCCATTTGCACACCTTGTGCTCCTTCCCTTTAACTACAAACCCTTCAGGTTGTACAATATATATCTCCTCATGCAATTCTCCATTGAGAGATGCAGTTTTCACGTCCATTTGATATAATTCTAGATCCATTGCAGCGACAATTGCTAGGATCAAGCGGATAGAGGCAAACCTAACTACAGGTGAGAAGGTTTCCTCATAATCCACTCCCTCTACTTGGGTGAATCCTTTCGCAACCAAACGAGCTTTGTAACGTTCAATTGACCCGTCACTCTTACGTTTGACTTTGAGAACCCATTTGCTCCCAACAGCCTTACGATGTTGTAGTAAGTCAACTAAGTCCCAAACTTGATTCTTCTTCATGGAATCAATCTCCTCATGCATTGCAAGTAACCATTCCTTAGAGTTAGGACTAGAAAATGCCTCTCGCACATTCTTTGGTTCATCCAGATCGATAGCCTTAACAATCTTTTTGTTGCGTTTAGGCTTATCATCTTCTTTTGGTACAACCAATCCATCCAAAGCAGCCATGAACATTCCCCCCCTTCAATCTTAAATCTGCGGCGGGGTACTCTTTCACGTTTAGACCTACGAGGTTCCACATCTTCCTGTCTGTTTTCATTCAGTTCAGGAGAGTCTTCTCTCGGAAAACGTTGGGATGGATCGTCTCCTGAACGAGACGGACCGTCCAACCCAGGAGACGAACCGTTCCATTCGAGATTGCTTTATTGAGTTACCTCTTTTGTCATAGTTCTGATCTCATGAGGTTGAGGAGGATTTTTATTCCCCCTCTCTCCTCCACCTCTTGACCATTACTATCGTTGGTAGAAGAAATTTCCTCATAAAGCCTTTGGTCTTGTGTAACCTCGTTTTTCTTTGGAAAATCACTCTCAAGGAATGTTGCATCTCTTGATTCAATTTCCGTGACTATCCCGTTTAGATCCTCTCCAACAAACATGTAGCCTTTGGAAGGGTCAGAATATCTTAGAAAGATACACTTTCTCCCTCTCGGGCCAAGCTTCCCATGTTTGTGAGATGAATCATGGATGTAAGCCAAACAACCCCATGGATGAAGATTACCCAAATATGGTTTTCTTCCATTCCATAATTCATAAGGGGTGGCAGCCACGGATTTTGAGGGAACTCGATTTAGAACATATGTGGATGTAAATAGCGCATCTCCCCAAAACGAAATTGGTAGACTTGCCTGTGCCATCATTGATCTAATTATTTCCAACAAGGTCCTATTTCGCCTTTCAGCAACACCATTTTGCTGAGGCGTATAGGGAGTTGTCAATTGATGAACGATTCCCTTTTCATCACATAAGCTCTTGAATTGATCTGAGAGGTATTCACGACCTCGATCTGTCCTAAGAGCTTTTATATGTTTATTTTGTTGATTCTCAACTATCGCCAAGTACTTTTTGAAGCAACCTAGTGCCTCAGACTTGTGGGAGATCAAATAGACATGACCATACCTCGTATAGTCATCAATAAATGTGATGAAATAATAGGCACCATGTCGAGCCCTCACACTCAAAGGACCACAAATGTCCGAGTGAATCAGTTGCAAAGGAGTTGTGGCACGAATAGCCTTACCAAAAGGCTTTCGGGTAGCTTTACTCGCTAGACAACTCTCACATGTGGGTAAGGAGACCTTGGTTAAGGGACCCAAAAGTCCAACCTTAGCCAATCTAGTCATATTTTCTTGCCCAACATGGAAAAGTCTAGCATGCCATATCATCATGTTATGATTCACATTAGAATTAACATTAGAAGAAGAAATTTCATAAGAGAAAGAAGAGCTATCAATTGTGTCTAAAACCATGAATTTATCATTAAGAAATCCATTACCAATTAAAATAGAATTCTGATACAATTCAACACAATTGTTCACAAATACAACACTCAATCCAGTTTTGACAAGAACTAAAACAGATACAAGACTTCGCCTCATATCAGGCGCATACAAAACATCATGGAGAATTAATTTATGACCATTGCGAAACATAAACTCACATGTGCCTATGCCATGCACTTGGACAATACTATTATTTCCCATGTATATGTGTTTGCTTCCTGCCGGTATGCGACGATAGTCCACAAATGCCGCTTGATCCCTAGCTATGTGGTCAGCTGCAGAATCAGCAGTCTAAACAGGATTGTTATTAGTTAACATAAAGCAACTAGACACATATAAAGCTGAATCACAAGCAGTAATGTCTGGGACGGTTAGTTCTGCATCAGAACGGTCCGTCTCAGACTTTGAGGGAGTTGGGACAGTCCGTTCTACTTCAGAACGGTCCGCCCCAAAAGGGTCAGAGGGTACCTTTTTCGGCTTCGTGCAATCACGAGTGAAGTTTCCCACCTGATCACATTTGAAGCAAGGCCCCTTTGGCTTCTCCTTTCTCTTACCGCGCTTTTGGTTGCGCTTTTTCTTGTCAATTTTGGCATTAGCCTCGCCTTTTCCTTTCGCATTTTTCTTGGAACCGGAATTTTGCTTCGGTTTCCTTTGCGAGTTCTTTGAGGCAGCAATCATTGCCTCTCTAGTCGTTTTTTCAGCTTTCTTAGTTGTTAAGCGATCCTCTTCCAACTTCACATGACGCGCCACTTCATCAAAAGTGCCTATATTGTCATTGTGGGTCAAATTGACTCTCATATGCTCCCATGAGCGAGGTAGAGAGCGGATGATAGCTTGCACTTGCTGCTCATTCGAGAGGATATGACTCGCTTGTTGCAACTCACTTATCATATTAGACATGACTAAGATATGCTCCCTTATTGAGTGCTCAGGACGTTTTTCATAGCCATCAAATCTAAGTGTGAGTTGCCGGATCCTAGTGGTTGAAGTACCACCATACTGGAGCTTAACAGCATCCCACAACTCTTTCGTGGTTCGGTACCTCTCAAACCTGAGGAGAAGATCATTCGACATGCTACTCAGCAATATTATGCGAGCGGCACGATCTTTCTTTTTAAAATCCTCAATGGCTTAAATTCGCCTTGGATTGGCCCTTTCGGCTTCAGTGAGTTCTCTTGTGAGTGGCTCTATCAAGTCCTGAGTCTCAAGTAGAAATTGAGCCTTATGATGCCACACATCGTAATTGTTGCTCGTCAATTTCTCTCCAGCATTGAGATCAGCGACAATCTTACTTGCCGACATCTTTATACAAAAAGAGACAAAACAGAAGTATGCATGTTACCATCAATTCATATGATATAACTCTAAGTTATAACATTTATTATACCTCACAACACAACCCTTGAATCAAACCAAAAGATAATGCAACCTAGCTATGAAAATCGAGAGATGACAACTAGGGCCACCAATCCAATCTCATAAACTAAGAGCAATGATATCATTATTATTTGTAGGTATTTGGACCATACTTGGCACTTAAAAGATACTCAAACCATTAAAATGCTTGACAATTTATCATGTTTTTCAAGGATTTGGCTATGCCATCGTATCTTCTCCTATTTTGCAGGGTTTTAGGTGATATTCGAGCTTTTAAATGGATTCTCAGCACTTCAGCACGTTAGACGACTCATTCCTAGTATGGAGCATGGCTAGATGACTCATTCCTAGCGCATGGCACCTCTGTCCAGCCTCCACTCGGACTGATCGACTTGCTGTTCGACCCAAGTGGATCTCTGCTTAGACTTGGTATGATACAGGGCCACAGCCACTACTTTTATCTCAGCGCTCGGTCCGAATGGATCCTTGCTCGACCCGAGTGCTCCACCTGATCGACCCAAGCAGCATTGAAGTTGGCAAGTTTCTTCTGGTTAGCGCTCGGATCGAGTGAACCCTTTGCTCGAGTCAAGCAGTGCGCCGACTGATGGTGTTTTGGCAACTTTTCAAGGATGGAATGTGATCTTTTGGCAAGATTTGGCCGACCCGGTGCCCTAACTTGCTCCCCAAGTGCTTGAGATGAGTATATAAGGTAGCTTCTTCTACAGAAAGGGGGATCCTTTGGAGGCATTTTGGACCTTGGTTTCACCACCGACCCCTTGCTTTAGAGGCGACGCAGCAACACAGAGTTGGAGTTCACACATCTGTCATCTTTCGCGGCTTGTAGGATCCGTTCTTGAAGTATAGAAGGAGTATTTGGTTATCTCTTCCTATATTTTTATTGACTTTTCCTATGGCTTGTATCTTTACGATTCTGCACTTTATTATTGTTGTTTGTGATACTATGTTAGGCTAGTTTTTATGCAGTCTTAGAAGTAGGAAAGTAATGGATGTTTGGATGTTATGACTTGATATGTTTTGTTATGATATGACTTGTTATTGATCTGTTTTGTATTATTGATCATTACTTGATTGAATTGCTCGGCTTGATTTGATTATGCTTCTAGATATGGCCACATCTAGTTAAGTCTAAAGTTGAATAGGTTAAGTTAGTTTAATTGAGAACTTGGAGTAAATCTATGATCCGAAAGGGGAGGTTAGTTAGCATCAAGAGTGCAATGTTTAGGATCAACAAACAAACCCTAGATCGAGTTATAGAGTAACAAAGTATACAAGTTTGAGCACTCTTGCCTACTGCTCGGACCGAGTGAGGTCTTTGCTCGGGTCGAGCAGGAAACATTTTCTTGGTTTATTTGTTAAATTATGAAAGTAATTTGATCGATAACTCCGAGTCCAAACTAAAGTGAAATCTGAGTCCTAAGATGCCCTTTTTTCTTGATATTAAATCCCAAAAATTTACTATTATTTGTTAGACAAACTCTTAAAGCAAAAAGAACCAAAAATATCCTTTAGTTAGTTTGTTAATTGCAATTGTTTTTATCTTGTTATTTATTTACTGTTATTTAATCCAGAATTCACTAAAAATCATCTGTCTAGATTTTGAGAACAAATAAGTCCGGTATTCATAATCCGTCCTTTGGGTTCGACCCTAGAACTTTACCAACATCGACTAGTGAGGTTAAGTCTTAGGTACAAATTTATTTAATATCTAGGTTTTACGCCTTCATCAAGCAACACCTTCCAATCGATTCGATTGGCGCAAGGTTCGGACATTGGACAAGAAACCCGGTTCTTTTAGGTCCAAAGTCACCTTTTGTGTGCTTTTAACAAACATGTGAGTCAACAACCCCGGGTTATTACTCAAAACATGTCATCAATAGTGAGAGATCCTAGGATCTACCATCACTCTCTATGCAATTATGCATCTATATGGGGATAAACTATGCAAATTGGTCAGATCAAGTCCTAAGATTAAACATATTGTTCTGTCAGTCGACTCAGAACGGTCCGCCCTATTTTAGAACGGTCCATCTTATTTCTAGGATAGTCTATCTCAATTATAGAACGGTCTTCTATTTTGGAAAAAATTCATTCTTTTTCTGTCGGACAATACAGAACGGTCCGTCCCACATTGGAATGACCCGTCCTATTTCTAGGACAGTCTATTTCTCGCTTGAAATAGTCCGTTCTATTTCTGGCTAAGAGTTTCTGGCATGGCACGATTCGTTCGCAAAGTGGAACGGTCCGTCTCAATACCAAACATAACTAACCTACATAGTTTTGTCAGCCCTTTTAGAACGGTTTGTTCCACCTTTTAGAACGGTCCGTCTGAAAAATCGCTGAAATCCTAATTTTGGCATTTCCATAATTGGAATTCCTCAGAAATTAGTTTTCTTTTACCAGTTTGATTGTTCTAACCTATCTTGATATATTTTGCAGTATTTTCTACGAACTCTATAGAAAATAAAGAGATTTAAAGCCAAAAACTTATTAAAATCAAAATTAGGGCAATCAAGTCACGACAAATTACGACAAAGAACAAATAACCAATTAGCCATGGTTTCTAGGGTTTATACAGTACCAAATAATCAAAAAGAACCTTATGGATCTGATACCAATGTAAGATTTCGTGATACTATATTCATATCTAACCTATGAATTATAAGTCACAAGATATTAAATATACCGCTGCGGAATTTGATTGACATCCTAAATCCTTCTTGAAAGCGGTGCTGCAACCCTTCTCCTACGTCTTGTCTTCCTCCTTATGCAGCCGGTACACCACAACCTCAAGTTAGGGCTTGGTATCACCTCTCACGATTTCAAGAGTCGGTCGACTTGTGCGTGTGCTTCCTATTGCTCTCCAAGCAATTGGATGGTCTCCTTCCTCTCAATCATGAGCTCTCTCTCTTTTTGGTGGTTATTACACACAATGGCAATTTCCAGACATACCAGATCGTGATTAGAAGAAGGGTATATATACAGCCAACCTGAAACGTCTAAAATAGACTTTCCAGAAATATGAACCGACATAGCTGAGGCGGTCCGTTTCAATTTGGAACTGTCTGTTCTGTCGTTCTATTTTGGTCCGTTCTATAATTGGAACGCATCTTTCCAATTATACCAATTATCAGAATGGTCCGTTCCCTAATTGGAACGGTCCGTTCCAACAATGGCTTCACACTATTTACAACAGAACCTTTAGTTTATATTTTGATAATATGCTTTTATATTAGTTTCTTTGATTATATGTTATCTTTTTATGCCTTGATTGAATTGTTTAGATTAATTATGTTGAATTGCCTAAGTAGAGTTATTTCACCCATTAAGTATAGGCCGTACTTAATTGTTAGGTGGTTATATCAAAACGATCTTAAGTTAATGAATACAATTGTGGTTAACATGAGGGTTGATGCCGAGAGGCTAAACGAGGACCAAGGAACGAGTTGAAATCCTTTCTGATGGCGAGAGTTTAGGAAGTCATAGTTCGTAAGGTATAAACTTGTAGAAACTAGATCAAGAAACGAAAGTTGAAATCTATGTTTTACTCGGGAGTATTTGAGTTAATTAATGATAACATGGCCTTAAATGAGAGTGAGATTGAGGAGCCTTAGTTAAAAAACATGCCCTACACAAAATAAACTTCTAAACTAACCTAAAAGTTGGGTCTACGCTAATTCTAGGGTTTATACAGTACCAAACAATCAAAAAGAATCTTATGGCTCTGATACCAATGTAAGGTTTCGTGGTACTATATTCATATCTAACCTATGAATTATAAGTCACAAGAAATTAAATATACCGCAGCGGAATTTGATTGATAGCCTAAATCCTTCTTGAAAGCAGTGCTGCAACCCTTTTCCCACGCCTTGTCTTCCTCCTTATGCAGCCGGTACACCACAACCTCAAGTTAGGGCTTGGTATCACCTCTCACGATTCCAAGAGTCGGTCGACTTGTGCGTGTGCTTCCTATTGCTCTCCAAGCAATAGGATGGTCTCCTTCCTCTCAATCACGAGCTCTCTCTCTTTCTGGTGGTTATTACACACAATGACAATTTCCAGACATACCAAATCGTGATTAGAAGAAGGGTATATATACAGCCAACCTGAAACGTCTAAAATAGACTTTCCAGAAATATGAACCGACATAGCTGAGGCGGTCCGTTCCAATTTGGAACGGTCCGTTCTGTCGTTCTATTTTGGTCGTTCTATAATTGGAACGCATCTTTCCAATTATACCAATCGACCTATCAGAATGGTCCGTTCCCTAATTGGAAGGGTCCGTTCCAACAGTGGCTTCACACTTTTTCTAACAGAACCTTTAGTTTATATTTTGATAATATGCTTTTATATTAGTTTCTTTGATTATATGTTATCTTTTATGCCTTGATTGAATTGTTTAGATTAATTATGTTGAATTGCCTAAGTAGAGTTATTTCACCCATTAAGTATAGGCCTTACTTAATTGTTAGGTGGTTAAATCCAAACGATCTTAAGTTATTGAATACAATTATGGTTAACATGAGTGTTGATGCCGAGAGGCTAAACGAGGACCAAGAAACGAGTTGAAATCCTTTCTGATGGCGAGAGTTTAGGAAGTCATAGTTCGTAAGGTATAAACTTGTAGAAACTAGATTAAGAAACGAAAGTTGAAATCTATGTTTTACTCGGGAGTATTTGAGTTAATTAATGATAACATGGCCTTAAACGAGAGTGAGATTGAGGAACCTTAGTTAAAAAACATGCCCTACACAAAATAAACTTCTAAACTAACCTAAAAGTTGGGTCTACGCAAATTCTAGCGGGTTGTCTGTCAGCTATTGTCACTAACTTTCTATTAAGTCAGCAATCTGAGTTTTCCAACAGGCCCTATGAAAGTCAGTTGTCTGTGCTGGACACTAACTTTTTATTAAGTCAGCAACCTGAGTTTTCAGCAGACCACTATGAAAGTCAATGGGCTGTCTGTGCTAGCTGCTGTCAGCGACCTTCTATTGAGTCAGCGACCTGATTTCTAAATTAGCGGGCCGCTGGTTCTAGAGTAACCTGAAAGAAATAATTACCAAAAACTCATAAAGTTCAATTAACGACGGAGTTTGGCTTGACCCTCTTGCTGACTCGTTGTAGTAGCTTGGCCTCACTCTCTCTGCTGGCCCTTTTCTCTATCACTGTTTCGCTTTCTCTGTGTGCTGGATCAATGTCATTAGTGGGTCGACAACAAGTTTTAGCCCTATCCTTGCACCTCCTCCTCACTGCAGCCGTGCCGTAGCTGCTCTCTTTTACCTTATCTACTTCAAGGTATCCCCTATAAATTCCTTATCTTTGTTTGAATTTTTATTGTGCTGGAATTTGAGAATTTCCATTAAAGAAGAAAGGGAGAAAGAGAGTGGTGGTTGGCCAGAGGCAGGAGGATCCGAGGAGGAGAGCAACAAGATCAAAGGTATACCTAAACCTTTATATCAATTTTTTAATTTGCCAAGTTTATTTGAGAAAATTTCGATGGACTGAAGTTGAACCATGCGCATTGGTAGATGGATATAAAACCCAATTGTTTTGTACTGAAGTTGAATCTTGCATTGATTGTGTTGATTGTGGTTTTGGAACTATTGAGAAGATTTCTGAAAGCTCATCAACTAGGTAATGATGACATTCTAAACATAATAGTGGTTTATAATGGCTTGCTACACGATTTATGTGATTGATTATGGTAATAGTTAATAGCTATAGATATGGAACTTGTTTCTATTTTGAGCTCATGCAGTGGATGATAGATAAGTTTAAGACTCTGTTTTCCTCAAGAAAAAGTTTTAAGTCTCTGCCATGATTAATTGAAATGATTTAGGTCTTACAATTAATGTATAAGGCTATATAAATGTTTATCCATGAGATTTAGGTCTAAGAGATCGATGCAAACTAGTGAGCAGTGAGGAAATTGCAGTATAAATATATTAGTTGGATTTTGAGAGGAATTATACGGCATGAGCTTAAATTTGTGATGTTTTGATGCATTTGATCAGTTAATATGGGTTGTGTAGCTCGTGTGTAAGATGTAAGGCTTGTTGGAAATCTGGTACCATCTCTATGTCGGTTTTTGGTGCAGGTACAGAGTCATTGCCTCGATTCTGGTATTTTCAAGGATTTATCTACGAATTAGGAAACTTTCTAAGGGCTTATCTGTAATTCTGAGGGGCTTAAAAGTAAATTAAATGGTAATTGCTTTATGTCATCCATGAAGATGTCATCTAAGTGCTTCCTTATCTATCTCTTAGTGTGATTCGCCTCTTCATTCCTTTCACATCTCGCCTCACTCCTGCCCCTCCCTCTCGTTAGCGTTGTCGCCTCTCTTTCTCCCCTACCTTCCTCCATTTAGCCTTGTTCATCTTCATCTCCTCTTGTTGTGTGCTTCTTACTTTCTAAATGTTCAGTTTATTTTCCTAAATGATTATCTAGTAGATGTAAGTGTTCAATTAATTATAACAAAAGCTTACCTAGTATCTGTTGAGCCAGCAATACTATATAGTATCCAATAGGTGTAACTGTTCACTTTGTTTATTATATATGTTCACTTTGTATATGTATATGTTCATTTTTCTATGACGTGGATGATATTTTGTTGGATGACGGTTATCACTCCCGCGCCGGATCAGGTCAACTGACTTAGTTGACCTGGTTGGGTCGTCGTCTCTATGGGTTGTGATCTGTTGTGGGCCGAGAAATGAATAAAAGAGATAAAAAATGAGCCTCTGGGACCATGTCGCTGAAATGAGAAAAGCAATAAGAAAATTTTGATGGGCTTGAATTCTATGGGCTTAAATAAAAATGTATGCTTTTACACTTTGACCCAAAGTAAATAAATACACATACTTGGACCCAAAATTGATAAATAAATATTACTACTTTCTAGGACCCAAAGACGGATTCTGTTTAGCATGATGACTTAGAATACGATGATCAATATCTGACAAAATGAAATGGACAGATACTCGGACAATTTCAAACTATTTCTGATCCCAAATAAAATTAAAATTAAATATGCCTTTCTGAAATTATTTTCTAAGTTTCTGGTTTTATGTGAACTTAAAACAAAAATATATATAGCCTTACGGGTAGGGCTGAAAACGAAACATGTTTCGACCGTCCGATCGTTTAGTTTCGTCCGAAACGAAGCAATAATGATTAAATATTTTGGTTTCATTTCAACAATGAAACGATTAACACAAATAGAATCAGTTTCGTTTTAGATTCTACGATATTGTTATTTTCTTGATTGCAGAGGACGGGGCGGATAAAACAAGGTGTCCTTCTCTCTTTTCTGATATTTCCTTTCTCTTATCTCTTCTACGTAAGTTTTTAAAATGCTCCGTTTTATCACCGATTATGCTGAAATATCTATGCTTTTAGTCATTCCGCATGATCGTTTATTGTCATTTAATCACAACATAATCGTTTTATTACCGTTTTATCACCGCTTTATCATGAATCATGACTCAACCGCTAAATCGCACAAATTGCATTTTAAAACCTTGCTTCTACGTTAAATAAAAAAAGAGGAAGGTTCCGCTACCAATATTTTTGTTGGTCCTAAATGCCAACATTTTGCTATTTAGTTAATTTTACAAATTTTAAAATTCAAATGTCAAATCCAAACCGTTTATCTTATTTAATTTAACGAGCGATGTGTTTTCATATAAGTTTTGTAAATTTTGGACTTTATTTGATACTCGATCAAAGCCTAAAACATGAACGTATTAGAATGAATCTATCATAGTTAACAAGGTTCGTTTATTTTTCTATCTCTTGATCGAGTATCAAATAAACTCAAAAAATTACAAAACTTATATGAAAATGCATCGCTCGTTAAACTAAATAAGATCAATGGTTTGAATTTATCGTTTGAATTTTAAAATTTGAATAAATAACTTAATAGTAAAATGTTGGTATTTAGGGGCAACTAAAATGTTGGTAGCGGAACTTTTCTCATAAAAAAACAAAAAAGATAGAAAAACAAGAGCAAAAGAGAAGATGAGATCGGTGGAGAGAACCTCCTCTCTCTCTTTCGTTCTCTCAAGGCAGCCCCTATCACCAAACCCCCTCACTTGCCGACCTCGGTGCGCCGTCGCACTTGACACCGTCCAACTTCTGCCTCGACTTTATTTTCTCTTACTGATTCTTGGGTTTTTGATGGCTCTCTCTTTTTCGCCGCCACTTGTTGATTCTCGTATCTCCTCTTAGGTCGGAGATGAGAATGGATCACCCAGTAGCTATCTTGGCTATGTCATTTCCTCTGGTAGTGAGAGAAACTCTCCTGCTCCTTCTTGCACCAAGCTTCGTCGGATTTGAGGTGTCGAACAGAGAGAGAGCCTGAGGTTCTGACTTTGGATTTAGGTCAAGCTTCCTCATGGCAACTCTTCTTGTCACTTCTTCCGCAACTTGAGCCATGGTTCTATCATGGTCAGTGAAATCTCTGATTTATATACATATTTTGGTTGGACGTTACACCAAAATTATGACTCAACCCATTATATTCACTGTGATTATATGCTTTATTTGCCAAGATTTGGTATTGCCTCTACTTCTCGACTATTTTGTAGGTTTTTTGGTGGAAACGACCCAACAATCAAGCATTTTGGTGCAAACGGTGTAAGGAAATCAATTGGAGACTTGAAGGAAGACCTCACACAACGTGCCCCAGCATTATACAAGCAAGATGACTCATACCTGGCCCGCATAGCCCTCAGCTCACACCGATTTTGACCCATTCAGCCCACTGTTCTTGGTATCCCAGCCGAATGCCCAGCCGAACGGTCACAAAAGGCAAGTTCTCAGCATATGGAAATATCTATTTTGGTAACTTGTCACCTATGGAAGGTTCCTGGACCTTATACGCCTTATCATACGATGATTTTGGAGCTATTTGGCCCACTGTTCGGCCTGTAATATCCAGAACGGCCACGTTTGGAAGGTTTATAGCGAGTTTTGGCAAGGTTCCACCTAGGAAAACTTCTCCCTCTGCCCTAGGACGCCCCCACCACTACCATATATTGATTTTCCCTGTCTTGGAGAAGGTATCCCACCATACAATCCCATATTCCATGTTTTGACACCCTTCCACTAGGGTTTTCGCGCCGAAAGACGCGGGATTCCACCTTTTCATGCAACACTCGACCATCTTGGAGCGATTCTAGGTGCGACGACGGCAGAATCCATCCAACCACGACTTCGGACGTTCGATATTTCGAGTGTGAAGGGATACTTAGTTTTTTTCTTCCTTTCTCTTTATATTTGATCAGATGAAGTTTGTATCTTATTTGTTTACATTTGTTTATGATTTTGCAACTATGTTAGGCTAGTTTTCGTTATGTCTTAGGGATGTAGGAGTAATTTATTAGTTAGGAATGTTGTAGACTTGATTTATGCATGATACTATTGTGATTTGCTTGTTGGTATTTTCATATCTTGTTGTTTGACTTGTTAATCATTATTTCCTACTTGATGAATGTGCAAATTTAAGTTAGGGTCTTAATATTTGAATTAATGGGTTGATTAACGAGATTATCATAAGGTAGGTTAGAAATCGAAACATAAACCAACTAAGTTGCAAGACAAAGTTTCTTAGTAACAAGAGTGTGTTAGATATCTCGAGAACCACAATAAGCGAACTTGAGTAATAGACCAAACGAGAGTTAGGTTAATGATTCAAGAGGCGTTAGGTTAGTATGGTACCAAATTCCTATCTAAGGCGAAAGTCCAAGGTTTATGAGTTTAGGTATTGTCATCAAACCCTTCACAGTATGTAGCATCAAGCATGAGGCAAATACGCAGTACTTACGTGGAGTTATACACCGTCCAGAGCAGGCATTTTGGGACATGTTCGGCTTAGTCCAGGGCGAACAGTGGCTTTGAGCACCACATAAGTTGAGTCCAGCGATGAAAGTTGGTGGTTTGATACTCCATGACCTAATTATAGATGAAACTAAACCCCTAAGGCATCACCTTGCATAATTTATCATCTAAAACACCAAAAACACATTACTTTATTGCATTTAGTTATTTGTCTCCTTTTATAACAAAAACACCAAAAATTGTCTCGTCTAGCTTTCGTGAGAAAGTAAAGTCTGGTAATCAATTGTACCGTCTTTATGGATCGACCATCAAGCTGTACCACAAACGATTAGATCGGTAGAGTCGAGGTTTATTTTGACCTAGATTTTGCCTGCGATCCTATTTATGATGCCAAATTTATGAATTAATTGGATAATTCCATGAGCAATAAATACAAGAGATCAATTTAGTCCGGTCAATTAGGTATGGTACTATCGATCGAGTCTGATTTAAGCTAAACACTGTATCATTTTACGACTTTGTTCCTAGCCTTTGCATAGAATCCATTTAAGCTCTTTAACCAGAGGTTCTTCCCGATATAATTAACAATGGGGGCTTGCGCTCATTGGAATTTTGGACCTATACACAAATAATAAACTTTCACAAAGGTGATTTTACATCAATATTTCTTGTTCAAGAGGCATTTAGCACTTGAATTCGATTTCATGAAGGCTGAATCATGTGGGGTATTTTTCTCCCGTTGAAATTCGTTATTCAACGTGAATGACGAAAAATTCACACACACGCCAAGGGGGTTTCTGTTTCTCTATCAAGTTCGGGTTTTTTTTTTTGTTTCGTAAACAACTTGGTTGACATTTCTCTATCAAGTTCAGTTTTTTTTTTCTTTTGTTTCGTTTTCAACTTGGTTGACACAAACAGGTTTTGTATTAGCTTTAGTCAGTTTCAATTGATGCAATATGTTTGATTTCAATTCTCATTTTTTCTTTTTGTTTGGAAAACTAGTGAATTTTTTTCATTGGCTGCTTATCAGTTGTATCTGTGGAAATTGGTTTTAAGTATTTGTGTTTCTATTTGAATTCTTAGATGGGTTGAATTGCAACGGTGGTGAAGAAGAATGCTCTGAATGGGGAGACGGAGAAGAATGTCTGGCATAGCAAGAGAGAGGTTGGAGACAAATTGAAGGCTTAATTATTTCATTTTCCTCTCTTTCTTTCTTTCCTTCTTTCTTTCTTTCTTTTGAGCATATGTTGAGATGGTATTGAAGGTTTATGGCGATGAGTTGGTGACTCTACTGGCAGAAACAAAGGAGCTGATTGCTTCTTTGTAGATAAAATTACTTTTTTCTTTTTTTGAGGTCTACAATGATAGCAATTGATTTTGTGTTATTTTTTCTTTCTTTTTAAGGTTTGTTCTTTAGTGTTATTTTTTTGGTTTTGTTTGTAGTTTTCCTTTTAATTGATTTTGTGGAAATTAAATATGAAAACGATTAAAAATTTTAAACGGTTAAATCGTTTTGATCATTTTAAGTTGATGCAACGATTAGCGCAACATATTTTCCTTGCGTTTAAAAAATTAAACGCAAAACACAATTGATGTGTGAGCTTATAATACCCAAAAGTAACCTAAAAACAACCGCAAGCACATGGTTATTCGTTGGTACAGTCGGGGTCGAATCCACAGGGACGGTAAGAAGAGTAGTAAACCTTACTTATTCATAAAATCTAGACGGTAAAATGAAGGATTTGGGCTTAATCAACAAGTAACAAAAACAATCAACCAAAGGTAAACAAAACAGTAGCAAGTTTTGGTGTTTTAGGTGGTAAAATGTCCTAGGGGTTCAGTTTCCACCTTGGTTAGACTTCGGGCTGTCAACGTGCGTCACTCTCGCACTGCATCGTTGACTCGTGCGTGCCTGAGGATCTTGTACGACCGCACAGGGTTCCCATGCGACCGCATGGCCCTTGGTTACTGTCTAATCGACATAATACAATGATTTTTGGCTTATGTGAGACAAATCTAGCCATATCTAAACTCCTGAACCTCAACTCTCGTAATGTTGGTCACAATATTTGGTATGGAACCTAGTCTAAAGCCCCCATTAGGTTAATTAATCCTCAACTCTCGTAATGTTGGCTTAATTACCCAAGTCCACTTGTTAATTCTCTAAGGCATCCACTAGACTCTCGCCTAAGAAGAAATTTGTCCCTCTCGGGCTTAAATTGGTCACCTCTTGGCTCCTAATCTATCTTGAGTACTTATTTGGTTCAACTAATCAATCTACACCCTTTGTCTAGATTAGATATGGCCATTCACCTAATAGGAGGTTCAATCAAGTAATCAAACACAAACAAGCATAGTCATATAAAAATCAAACAAGTAGTACACAATAGAAACCAAGCATCAAGTCAAATCAACAAACATAACCTCTGTCTCAACTAGCCCTAGAACATAACCAAATCTAGCCTAACATAATGCTAAAGCAAATAACTAAATTAAGAAAACTAAATGATACAATCTCCATGAAAAACCAAAAGGAAAGAGGAAGGCGAAAGCCCCTTCTCAAGCCTCTTCTGACTACAAGGAGGAAGCTTGGGTGGAGGGATGGGGTGAAAGAGGACGAAACGAGGATTTTCAATGCGGCAGAAGGGTGGTGCGGTCTCACGAGACCCCTGTGCAGTTACACTGGGGCCACTGGAGGTGGATCAGATTGGTTTCGGGGTGCGGCGCCGCCAAGAAAGAAGGGGAATGAAAGATTTTCTAATTTCAGTGCTTCAGGCGCCTTATATAGGGGTCGGGGTAGGGTTTGGAGCTCTATTGGATCGCATAAAAGGCCTGTGCGGTCGCACCAAAGTCGTCGGCCCATAATTGAGTCATGTGCACACCATCGAAGCCCAATATAGACTTGTGCGGTCGCACAGGGTCTTCTGAGCCATGCTTCATGTGTCGATTGTGCCGAATCATGCCGTTTTCGTTGTGAATTGACTCCATGTTCTTACAAATCGAAATAAAACCAAAGAAGTACCAAATTTCTACAAATACAAACAGAAGACAAGTAAAAGCAAATAAAATCAAGGGTTTTGAGTTATGATTTGGGTCAAAGTCTGGTCTAAAATCATATATAAATATGTGACATCAAATTCCCCTAAGCTTAAACCTTGCTTGTCCTCAAGCAATACTCTAAACCTAGAGGTTGGAGAATATCTAAGTATTAACTCAAACTCCTTAAAGGCCTAAAAGTTGCTAATGAGTAGCTAATAATACCCTAATATAACCTAATAAATACCGCAAGCGTACGGTAATCGTTGGACAATGGTTAGGGGTCGAACCACAAGGACGGTAAAACAAGTACTGGTCTTACACTTTCACAAAGTCTAGATCTAGCAATTCAAGATTAGTTTTCAAACAATACAAGACAAACGATTGAAATAAACTAAAGATAAACTAAACAAGTAGTAAAAACTCAAAGGTAACAATTTTTGGCTTAAAACGGTTGTAAAATCTTATAAAAAGGCGTCCTAGGGGTTCAGTTTTACTCAGGTTAGGCCTCGGGCTGTCGGTGCGGGTCACTTTCGCGCCTAACACCGACTAGTGCTGAGCTGATACAATTGTACCCTGCACAGTCACAGTTGTTAGCCGCACAGGAACAACTGTAGGCTGCACAGATGGAATTGTAGGCCGCACAGGCCCTCGGTTAATGATGTGGAGAGTCGGTATTTTAGTTTCCAACTTGTGTGAGATACATCCAGCCGGACTTGGACTCCCTAGACCTCAGCCGTCGCTTGTTGGTCAAGGTATCGGAACCGGAACCTAGTCTATATCCCCATTAGTCTAGTTAACCCTCAACTTTCGCTTGTTGGCTTAACTTTTATAAGTCCACTTGTTGATTTTCTAAAGGTATCTACTTAACTTTCGCTACAGCAGAAACGTTCTCCTTTCGGGTACCAATTGGACTACCTTTCGGCTTATATCCTACCTTAAGTCACTTGTTCAACCTAAGTCAATTGTTTTACACCCTTGGCCTAAATTAAGTGTGCGCAATCACCTAATAGGAGGTTCAAACAATCAAATAAGCACAAACAAGCATAAACCATCAATAATCAAACAAGTAGTACACAATAGAAACTAAAACATCCAATCAACACATCAAACCTAACCACAAGTTCATCCTAGCCCTAGAACACAAGTAAACTAGCCTAACATAGTGCAAAAAGAAACACAAATAGCAAAATAAAGGGATACAATCTCCATAAAGACTAAAGTGAGAAGAAAAGGAAGGAAAAACCCCTGGTCAAGCCCTTTCTGTCTTCTACAAGTCGAATGGAGCAGATCTGGACAAGAACCAAGCGAGAGATGGCCGGAATGATGGTCTCCAAGGAGGGACGAGGTGCTGTGCGGCCTACAGGGGTGTCATGTGCGGCCTACACAGGTGGCTGTGCGGGGTACGATCGGGGAAAAGTGGTAGATCTGAGGTATGGAAGGTGGAGGCGCCGCCAGCAGGCCAAAGGAAGGAGAGATCTCGAATTAGGGCATGGGAGGCGTCTTATATAGGGGGTTAGGTAGGGTTTGGTGAGTTGTGCGGGGTACAATATGGGCTGTGCGGGCTGCATGGGCTGTTCGGGCTACAAAAAAGTCCTGTTCGGTGCACAACAGAGTTCTGGGCCTGGAATGAGTCATCCGGCCCAAGTGTATCCCGCACAGTGAGACCCGTAGGCCGCACAAGAGATGTCCAGTGCAGGCAAGAGCAGTTGTAAGCTGCACAATGACATTGTAGGCCGACTGGAGGTGTCCATGGCACGGTTGAGAGGTTGTAGGCCGCATAAGTCCATCTGTGGTGCCCGAAATGTGCCGATTCTCGTTGGTTTCGCTCCAAATCCCTGAAATTCAAAGAAAAACCAAAAGCAGTACCAAATCCTACAAATAAAGACTGAAAACACACAATTTTAAGGGTTTAGGTTATGATTTTGAGGCTAAGTCCGGCAAAATACCATATATATAAATGTGATATCAAATCCCCCCAAGCTTAAACCTTGCTTGTCCTCTAGCAAAACCGTAAACCTAGAGGTGGACAAAGCTCAAATCTGAACCGAACAACTCGAATTCCTACAAGTTGCAATATCAATTCAATCAATTTAGTTCAAGTTCCTCACATGGGTTGAAAAGAGATGGTTGTGCAATTTAACACAAAAATATATACTCAAAATGTCCTAGCAATTGGCTTATGCGCACTTGGTCCTCAAAGACTTAATTTTCGATTTCAATGACCCTAGCCTCACTATGATAAACAACATGCAATACCAAGGTTGTTTGCCCGTTCTTTTCCATAACCTACACAAATTTGTAAGGAATTTCTCAAGCGTGTCAAGGCGTGGGAAGTCTAAGAAAGAGATAAAGAGAGAAGAAGAAAAGATAAAATATATACAACTTCCCATTTATTGCGTAGGGGTTCTAAAACTTCCACATAACTTTCACATATTTTTCGTTTTTTCGTTTTTTGATTTTTTTGGTTTTTTTTTTTTTTGAATTTACAAGATACATTCTGCCATTGTGGCAACAAAAATTACAGAAAATAAGAGAAAAAAGAGACTCCAAATACACGCTCAAGATACCCCTTTTGAACAAATCCTTGTTGGGCACAAATCCGTTCACTCGGCAAAAGTTTATGGTTTTGTCTAACAGTGTTTACCATTTTTTAGAGCAACCAATTTTCGAGTTTTATCAATTTGAATTAAAATCTCTTTTGGCCCATTGGCTTCAAAAACCAATCAAGAGAAAACTTCAAGTCTAAATTTTTGTATTAAATCACACAACCATTTGCAGTTCAAAACATGTAATGACGCTTAAATTAAATCAACAAATTGCATTGCAACCTATTTACATGCAAATTATATGAAATTACATGCAACTATGATGCAAAGCCACTGTCTGGAGGGTTGTGCGGGCTACACCCTTGCCTATGCGGGGTACAGCTGACAGGTAAGTGCACCCCGCACAGGGATAGGGTGTAGGCCGCACAAGCCCTCTGACAGACAAAAAACATGCTATGATGCATTCCTAGATACAATATTTTCCAATTTCTTCAAACTACTCCCCCAAGCTGAACAAAGCACTGTCCCTAGTGCATTTAGACAACATAGAAAAAGTAAAGAGGAGAAAAAGAAAAACATACCAGATCGGCCAAAGGCATTTGGTTTCGCTAGTGCATTTGGTTTCGCTCCAAATCCCTGAAATTCAAAGAAAAACCAAAAGCAGTACCAAATCCTACAAATAAAGACTGAAAACACACAATTTCAAGTGTTTAGGTTATGATTTTGGGGCTAAGTCCGGCCAAATACCATATATATAAATGTGATATCAATTGCAAAGTTAATTCAATCGATTTGATTCAAGTTTCATATATGAGTTAAAAGGAAAAGTGGTTGTGAAATTTAGCACGAGAATTTATATTGAAAATTTTCTAACAATTGGTTTATGCCACACTTGGGCCTCAAAGACCCAATGTTAAACAACATGCAAGACCAAGGTTGTTTGCCCCTTTTTTTCCATACCCTCCAAAGATTTGTAAGAAATATATCTAGCATGTCAAGGCGTGGGGAGTCTTTAAGAAAGAGAGAAAAAGATAAAGAAAAGAGCTAAAAATTTATACAACTTCTCTATTTTTGCGTAGGGGTTCTAAAACTTACACATTCCTTTCATAGTTTTTTTTTGTTTTTTAATTTTTTTATTTTTTTTCCTTTCGCAAGATACAAATTGCCATTGTGGCATGAGAATTTACAGAAAAGAAAAGAAAAGGAAGAAGATAGCAAGAAGACTCCAAAATATACGCCAAAGATACTCTTTTGAACAAATCCATGGAGGACACAAATCCGTTCACTCGGCAAAATATTATGGTTTTGTCTAATAGTGTTTACCACTATGAAAGAAACTAATTTTCGGATTTTAACCATTTGAATTCAAATCTCTTTCTGATCGTTTGTTTTAGAAATCAATTAAGAGAATACCTCAAGTTTAAATTCTTGCAATAAATCTCACAACCAAATTCAATTTAAATCATGCATCCAAACTTAGACCAAATCAACAAATCACATTGCAACTTATTTACATGCAAATTATATGAAATTAAATGCAACTAAGATGATGCAACCATGTGCCGGGGGTCTGTGCGGTCGTACAGAGGTGTTTCAGTGCAATTCATTAGGTAGTGGTGCTGTCAGAGGCTTGGTGCGACCGTACAGGGCCTCTGACACGCGAATTCATGCAATGATGCAGTCCTAGATACAAGCTTCCAAGAAATTCCTTCAATTCTGCCCGCCCCAAGCTGAGTATTGCAGCGTCCCCAATGCAAACACACATCACAGAAAAGAAAAAGAGAAGGAATTTGGAAACAAACCGGAGCGGATAAACCGCAACCGGCCATCAAGTGTCGACGACGGTAGGAAGGGCCAGGCAGCAACTCGTCCACCACTTGCTCCACAATGTCGAAATGGTTTTCGTGACATGTTTCGTTGGAAATTATATTTTGAATGTCAGGCCTACTTACCGGACATATGGTTCATGTCTCGTGGTGGGTGATTGCGCACACCAAGCTTTTTGAATGTGACAATTATATTTTCTAACTACAAATATTAATCTCTAATAATGTTACTTTTGAAAAAAAAATGGGTGACATGGACACCTATTATTTGAATGTAGACTTGCCTATGCATGCATCAAATTGACTGAGAAAGAAAAGATATGTATTATTGCATGACCAATAATTTCTGATCTAGTGCGGATTTGAATCATTATTGAATGTATCTAAAGTAGTAGCATACATAACTAATTATTTTTATAAAAGAATAGATGCTTACTTGCTGACTTTAACTCAATTAAAGTGAGACTTTTAAGCTCCCGATTGACAAATGTATGCGTTTGTTGCATATTTTATTCGAGTGACATGTTGTGTGAAACTTCTTTGAAAGGGATATGTTAGTTTAAGCGGAAAAGTTTATATGGTAGCAGATCTGCTTAAGGTTCAAGAAACCCACTGGGTCATGAATATAGTATTGCACCCGTTTGGTTCTGTCGGTTACAGATGTTATATACAATCAGATATAGGGTTATGTTTTTGAAAATTTTTGCCTCCAAATATCCAAAACACTAGAGAGATATGGGAAAGAGGGAGTATTCTCGTCCCTTGCTTAAGGGTTTTCCAAGCAATAGCGAGATGAGCACACGACGTCGAATTTTGTATAAAAATCGTGAAGAGTGTCGTTAGGTTCTAACCTAAGGTCGTAGTATACCAAAGTTATACGGAGAGAGACAGTGGTCATAAGCACAGCGGAGCATGTTGGTTGATGACTTGCAGTGCAACCTACGAGATTGAAGTCTGGCATATTTAATCTTTCCGCAACGATATACTATTGGATTTACATTAGTCACGATTCGTAGTAGCCCTATTTAACCCTAACAATGACTTATTATTATTATTATTATTATTATTATTGAAATATTAAGTATTTTTTTTCTATTAACATTCAATTTGGAGCCATCATAGGATCACATCACCTCCTATCCCATTCTTCGCTGATAGTTAACGGCGGAACCTTTTTTCTTATTTACCGTTGGAATTGCGAAAAGTCTCCTAATAGAAAAAAAAAAAAAAGAAAAAATGTCACGTCTCGTGCATACCACTAGGTAAATGTTCTTAGCACCTTTCACTGGAAAGAAAAAAAAATGTTTAAGCACTAGACCTAATTAAGCTACTCCCCTAAACTATTCACGGTTTGATCTCCTAATAAAAAACATGTCAGGTCTCGTGCAGTACCACTGGCTAAATGTTCTTAGCACCTTTCCTTGGAAAGAAAAAAAATGTTCTAGTTTAGGGTGTAGTTAGGATTTATATCACTAGGATTCATAATTTTTTTTTTAAATGAATGTACGATTCGCAAAGGAGTAAGACTCGTCACAAACGAATGCAATCTTTTTTCTGTACAATTTTTCAAAATTAATAATTGATTCAAATCAAATATGACATGTATCCACCAGCTGGGTCACTGACTCACTGTGCTTTTTTTTCTTTAGCTTGTTCTAGGACCCACCAAAACTGGCATAGCTCCGCCCCTGCAGGGGAATGGAATCTTGTGTTGCGTAGTGAGTGTAGCGCAGCCACTGGCCGACTAATCAAGATTGGATGGACGATGAGAGTCCCGTGGATGTAACTAGATTCATAGGCCCGCAAAAATGAACCATCTAGATCAGATCGGATGGCTCGTGAGTGCGCGACACAGCGGATAGGAATCCCTGCAAGCTCCTGCTTTGAACTATTCACTGTTGCCAACGGGCCTCTAAAATAATAGTAATTATAAAAAGCTATGGATCATTGAAAAAAAAAAAAAAAAACTATGCGCGGAAGATCTTTGAAATTTTTTCATGTACGGTGGACCCGAAATTTCCTGGTTCACACTATTTCGTGATGTTCGGCCGTTCGGCCGGATATATTTGAACAATGGCTAGTCGATTGAGTTTTGCTCGAAATTTGACATATTAATATAAATTTAAAATATTATTATTTAATAATGGTTGATTATGAATAGATTATTGTGCTTGCAATACAAAAGAGATCGAGATAGGATAAAAATGGAAATAAAAAGGGGTCAAAAAAAATAAAGAATAAAATAATGCATTGTCAAATTATTGAATGTCAATGAAACGGTTTAGTTTTATAAGCAATTATACCCGACACACAAATAGTTACACAAATAGTTACACAAATAGTTATAAAATACCACGTTATAAAAATTGGAAAAATTGTAATTTCAAAATATTTGAAGTGTCGAACTACATTTAACTAAATGACCCTGACACCCATACATCTTTATTTATACTAAAGGGTCTTATTGAGCTTCGCTAAATAAATGATTTTTTTTTTATTAATTCATAGTTTGTTCTTATAATTAAGTTATATATATAAAACAAAGATAATTAAATTTAGTATAGTTAGGCTATATTGACGAAAAAAGAAGGGCATGAGAATGAAGCAATGCTACTGGAGAAGGAGTAGAAGAAAAAAGTGGAGAAAGACTCCGAGCAACACAAAAGAGAGATAAAGATATGATAAAAATGAAAATATGAAGGGGTCATAAAAATTATAAACAAAATAATACGCTGTCAAATTATGGTCTATCGGTGAATTAGGTCAGTTTTATGAGCAATAATACCCGACACACAAATAGGTATATAGTATCACGTTACAGAAATTGGAAAAAAAAATATTATTTCACAATGCTTGAAGTATCGGACTACATTTATCTAATCGATACCGACACCACACATCTTTATTTATATATATATATATTTTTTATTTTTTGATAAGTACGTGAAATTAAGGCCATCGAGGAGACCGCATTGTATGCTTTAATTAAGTTGTTTCCTGAATTAATAAATTAATTAACGAATTGAAGGCTTCCAGTTGAAGATGCCCTTGTATGAGCTCGGTCCAAGAAAATTAATGAAAGAGTACTGCAGCACTCGCGGTAAGAGAAGATCGATCCCCCACAAGCCACAACATCTTCGTAAAGGTTTCAACATAGAAGCTCACCAAGTTTATTAATGGAGTTCGATTATGCCATGTACGTGCTGCTTTTATATATCCATTGATTTATTTGAGAGGAAGTCTCAGTCAGATGCCTTCCTCTTAAATCAGATGCCATGTGCTGTTCTTTTCTTTTCTTTTTTTTTACCGTGCCTTGTGCTCTATGTTACTTCGGTATTTCATATACATAGCCGTACCGATATCGGATGCGTATTCTGACTCGTGTTGTATACTCATATGATAAGCACCCGATACTTCACGTGGCGAACATGCTCGATTATTGTAATATGTTTGACTAACCAATACTCATATCGAGTGCACCATGTGTCGAATATGATTATTTTAAATTCTAAAATATTTTAAAAAAATTGATGGAGCTTTCAATGAAAACTATAAAATTTCATATGTGTACGGATCGTGCCCATACATATGAGTCGTTTTTTAAGATCCAACTTTCAAACAGTCAATCTAAATCATTCAAGTTATTCTTCATATTGAAAACCCCTTGGAGACCAAATTTTACTCTTTTTTTTCACTTTTTTTCGAATTTGTTTTACTATATATTATGATATTTTCAAATTGGAGAGCCTGAAATACTTCAATTTTAGTATTTTTTGAAAATTAGAATATTATTGTCAAAAAATGACAAGTTTTAAAAAATTCAAAAAAAATAGTAAAAAAATTTCAAAAATTGTAAAATTTTGTTTGCTATGAGATTTCAATATATAGATTGGATTGTTTAATTAAAATTTGTTAATTTACAAAATCACCGATCAAACGATCATGGTTCACGTAGCGCCCTCTATGAACCATGGTTCGCAATTGAAGTATTTCAGGCCCTCCAATTTGAAACTTGCCATTTTTGGACGCTAATATACTAATTTTCAAATTTAAATTGCACTAATTTTCAAAAAACACTATAATTGAAGTATTTCAGGCCCTCCAATTTGAAAATATCATAATATATAGTAAAAAAATTCAAAAAAAAAATACGTAAAATTTGGGTCTCCAAGGGTATTTCAATAAGGAAAATAACTTGAACGATTCGGATTGACCGTTTGAATTTTGGATCTTCAAAAATGACTCATGTGTACGTAGACGATCCGTACACATGAGTGTATTTTATCCATACATTATATATATATACTAGAGGGTCTCATCGAGCTTCGCTCAATACATGAATATTTCTTGTATTAATTCTTAGTTTGTTTCTATAATTAAGTTATATATAAAATGAAGATAATTAAATTTAATATGGTAGGACCATATTGAGGGAAAAAAAAGAACATGGAATGTGGCAGTGCTACATAAAAGAGAATGGAGATACGATGAAAATGAAAAATAAGAAGGGATCACAAAAATCAGAAACCAAACAATGCGCTTTCAAATTATTGTCTATCGGTGAACCGAGGTAGTTTTATGAGCAATAATATCCGGCACACAAATAGTTCTAGAGTATCACGTTATAGAAATAAAAAAAATATCATTCCACAATGTTTGGAGCGTCGGACTACATTTAACTAAACGATCGCGACACCCACACATCTTTTTAAATTCAAAATTCAAACAGTAAATCTAAATCGTTTAAGTTGTTCTCCATAATGAAAAACTCATATTTGAAGGCCGAATTATTTTACTGTATATTATGATATTTTTAAATTTAAAGGCATGAAATACTCTGATTATAGTTTTTATTAAAAAATATTATATTACATAGCAAAAAAAATTTGAATAAAAATGTAAAATTTGTTCTTTAAGGATTTTCAATATGAAGAGCAACTGAAACATTTCGGATTGACCATTCGAATTTTGGATTTCGAAAACAACTCTGATATTTATTAATTATTATTTTTCTTGAGGTAAGATGCCATGTGGTGTATATATTGTGCCCACAACGTGTAGCTGTAGTTTAATTAGGTAGATTAGTTCGTACAATCTATGTGACCAATCCCGTGTGGCTTTGACGAAGCGTACACAAGATGAATGTGCTTTTTCAACTCCGCGAGGGGAGAGGAGGCAGACATCCAAGAATTTGAGCCTTTTAAGAGCAAAAGATATATAGATTGGTCATGATCTTATGATTATTATCATATGTCGTATATTAAGTTTAACAAAGAATTTTGAACTGGTTGATTTAGAATGAGATCCTGAAGAATCAGCAGCAATAATCAAATAATTTGCCAAAATTTTGTATATAATCCTAGAGCTCTCCTTGCAAAGATAAAGGGGTCAAGTTGCTTGATCTATACTTTTCTATCATTCAATGCAATTACAATTTGCGCTGTAGAACACAGAACTCGCACAGAAAAAAATTACATAAAATCCGGTCGACTAGAACCAGATTTCCAATATAAAAGAACGCAGCATGCATGTCTCCCGTTCAGAAATCCAAAATCCAAAGCATATATAGCAGACTCGGATCCTCGCTGTCTCTCTCTGCTTAACAGTCAATCCATCGCCTTCTCGTCTCTCCGGTACGAACCTCCTATCCCTGTCTCTCATTCCTTTTTTTTGTTTTTTGAACAAAATTAGTTTAGCGCCGCCCGTTTCATTAAAAAAAAAGAAGGTGAAACATAAGTAAACACTTACAGATTCTAGCAGATTGTCAATTGACGATCTGACTAAAAGCTCTTCCTTCTAAAAACTCTCAGTAGGATCTTTGATCTCAGCATATATATCGTGTACAGGCAGTGACGGATCTAGAAAAAATATTTAGGTGGGGCTGAGTTTATAAGAATATTGGATCAATATTAGTTCATCATACATCCATCTCATACAATGGACCTTTGAGTACTCCAATGGCAGAAAAAAATTAGCTAGGACTAAGGTGGGGCTCCATGGGCTCCACAGCGTTAGGTGGGGCTCTAGCCCCACTCGCCCAGTATGGTAACAAGTTTAATGCTAAAAGAGTAACAACAATGATATCAAAACATAAACTCAAATCTCTTTATTCATAACTCAATTGCGGTCTTACATCACTTTCTAAAGCTAAGATCACAATAACCCTAGAAAAATGACCTAAGAGCTGACCCCCTTTTCTGTCCTATGGAGGCCTATTTATACTAATATGTAGGAACCTTCTAATGACGTCAGTCCTGTCAGAAGCTGATACTACTGTCTACTGAGGTGTACTCTTCGTCTGTACGGAGATAACCGTTGTCTCCTCTCAACGGTCTCTCCTGGCTGATAAGAGCGGGGCGAAATGACTATGATATCCCTCATTGTCGCCCCTTTGAGCCATTGAGGGCGGACTGGCATGTTGGGTCCGTGTATTAGGCTCTTGGGCCTTGTTGTACACCTCTGCCTACTGGGCTTACGGGGGCAGGCTGGTATTTGGGCTTATCATACGGGTAATTTAGGGCCTTATCATAGTAAAATTAAGCTCCACCTCTCGTCACCCAGATCTGATCAGATCACGTCATCTGATCTGAGCTCACGCCACCCTACGATGCCACCGCCACCATGTGGCCACCTCGACACGCTGTGCATTCTCTGGCCTATTCGTTAAGTAGATGGGTTCAAAATTTGGATCTAAAAGCTCTCTTCACTACTTGAGATGCGATCTGATCTGCATTAATGTCTCCTTCCCTGCGCATTTGACCAAGCGACGCTCCGTACTGCATAGCTAGATCTCAATTTCGACACGATTCACAAGATCCAACTAGCTTTTCTGGAACTGACCCGCTTCGTCAAGATCCAACCAGTCAAATCCCTAACTCGTGCACCAACTCTGCATTCAGATTTACCATATGACACAACAACGGAGTACACGTTCTGGTAACATGAAGACTTATCTAGCATGCATGATCTTGACTATCTTGTATGATCTAGAATATCTTGGCTGATTTTCCAGAGAGGATGATGTGATTCGCTTGTTTGGCTTTGACCAGTGGCAAATGCTAACTCCGTATACGGTACACATTGGTGAGGATTGCGGGTAGATAAAACCTGATGAGGCTTAAGCTGGCAACATCTAAGATGCTTGTTAGATCTGACTTAGTAGATTCATGGCTATACACCCCTTTGTAAGGACTTGGAAATCTCTTACATTTGCATCTTAACTCAGAAGGAAGAGGGAGGTAGGTTAGATTAATTCTTTACATAACTTTGCTCAATAATTCATACTAGTCATGGCAGTCACTGCTTCGCTGTGCTATGTTTTTTAGATTGAAGAATAATTTAATATATTTTGTCAAACTTGTCAAAATTTCTAATGTAAAATATAAAAATTATGCCTCAAAAACTTGTCAAAATTTATAAATAAAAATTTGTAAGTTCAAAATTAGTAATTTCTTCCATAAAAAGACACTATATAAACTTGATATTAATTTTCTATCTAAAAAAATCTTGCTAATATTAATGATTAGTATGACCAAAGGTTGAAATTGTTAGAAAGTGTCTAATTTTAATTTTTAAACTAACAATTAGCTTAATTAACAATTAAATATCCAAGAATCTAGGCTAGAACTCATTCACACATTAAAACATGAGAAAAGGAGGAGAAAATCAATACCTCTCTTTGTATTGTAATAAAGAGGTTCGAAACCAAGTCTTCAAAAATTGATGGGGTGCGTGCTCCACCACCTTCACCACTAATAGTCTTCTCAAGCCCACCAAGGAGCTAAACACGAGCTCAAAGAAAGTGCTAGCTTTCTAGAGTTCTAAGCTAAACCCCTCTATGAACTTCTTCTTTCTATTAACTAATTTAATGGAGGAGAGAAGAAGAAAGGAGGCTCAACACATGAGCAAGAGAGGAAGAGAAGAGCAATGGAGAAGAGAGAAAAAATCTCTCTTCTATGTGGAGGCACAATGGAGGGAAGAGGAAGAGAGATAAAGACTATGGTTTGCTCCCAAAAGGACCCCTTTATATAGGCAATAAATAACCTATTAGTTGGTCCAATAACTATTAATTAATGACCCATGTAATTGCTCTTTAGTTGGACTTTTAATTTACCAATAAATAAAGCTCATCCTCTCAATATAATTCCAAAAATTATACTTCAATGTGTTGAATATAAATAAATATCAAATGAATGATATTTATTAACGGATTATCATTTCAATTATTTTATTTCTAACATGATCCCTTTGATATAATTAATTATAATGGTTCATAACGGTATATAATTAATTAATCTACTTATCAAGTTTTGTATTCTCCAATACAAATAAATAATTCACCATGTGGTTAAAGTCCTATTTGTGCGACCCTATTGAAGATTTATGCTATGTTGGCCATGAAAATAAATCGCTATTTATTTCCAATAATCATAAGCGGTATCTAGCAACACGTTATGATTCTCAAATCGCATAAATAATGTACCGTTACAATATCTCAATCCTACATGAGAAATAAAAGTATTTCCTTGTTTGATTCTTATGTCACATGATATCATTGTATAATCCAAGATAGGAATGTGTCATTCTTGCAGATTATACATTTCTTGATCTAGAGTTGATTGTACAAGTTGGCCAAACAATCCAAACTCCATCAAGGGGCCCAAACAGATATCATCACTCATTAGGTATACTAATGAGAGACATACGATTTTCTTGATGAACAACTTTTTTCCGCACAATTCAAGAGAGCATAAATAAAGTCCGTATAGCAGTCTTTATCAGGAATCAACGTTAGATGATATTTATAGTACCTATCTTCATGTAGAAAAGTTGAACATCTCAAACTTAGAATCAAACTGATATGAAATAAACAATGACACTTAACACAATCCATATGTTTATTTCATTGGATCAAGTCCTATACTATGTTTCATAACATATACATATGTAATTAAGTTAGTAACTCATTACCTATGATTTGTAAAACTTAATCATCACTTAACTTGCATACTAATCTTATTTGATAATTAATGTTCCTTGTTAATTATCAAGATTATGGACAATTTAGATTTATTCTTGTCATTTAATTAGAAATGAACTATAGAGATCTACAATTCAAATCCTCAACCGGAATGATCTGTCAACAAATAAATCAAGGAACAAATGATAAAACATCATCAATAACATAAACCATAGAAGTAGCAAGATAATGATTGGCTTCTAGGACATAACTCCAACATAAATAGCGGATAGCGGATTCGTCGCGGACATGCTAATGTCATAGCGGATAGCAGATAGCGGCCATTTAATGGCCACTATCGGACCATAGCGGATATTATGTCGAATACAAACTTTGATTCAAATTAAAGATAAGTAATATACAATATAAGGTAAGAAAATATTTGATGGCGCTGCCATGAGATGAATACAAATTTGTAAAAAAATTAAATTAATACAAATATTAGATAAATAATACAATTTATGCAGTTTTTTTTAATTAGTAAAACTTTGTTGGCCCCATTGAGATTCGTGTGACTAGAACTAAATACCGTAATGAGATAAAGTTTTTTTATCTCATTCTTTATTTTTTGCATTGTTTTCACAATTGGTTGTGAGTTCCAGGTTTCAGATGGAGTGTTGGACAGCGAGACAATTAGCAGACCGTTGGATTCTATGGTTAGCAACCCATATGAACTAGACTGTTAACCAAACTGTTGTAGTATTTATTTTAAATTTAAATAAATGTCTTTAAATTTAGATTTGAAATGTATAATAATTGTATATAGTTAACTTTAATTTATAAATAAGACTTAGTTAAGCCTTGTGGGTGCAGTACGTATCCGCGGCGGGCACTCCGTTGTCTGTCGTCCAGTGACAATATTTTAACTACACAAATTCATCAAATGTGTTTTTAATTAATACACTACTGTATAATACAATAAAAAAAGATGTACAACATCAATTAATGGTACTGCCTTGGGTAGACCAACTCTAACTTCTGCCTCACGCCCTTTCACTTCATAAAGTACTTGCGTTGCCCAAGGGCTTTCATCAAAAAAAAAAAAAGTACTTGCGTTGAGAAGCAAAATAAAAATGTACTTGTCTTGAGAATTAGACCGGTAGACTCAATGACCCTTTCTTCCCTTCTATGATTCTATCTTCCCCGCACAATTCAAGAGAACATGAAATAAAGTCCGTATAGCAGCCCTTATCATGAATCAGCGGTAAATGATATTCATAGAACCTATCCTCATGTGGAAAAGCTAAACCATCTCAAACTCGAAATCAAACACATATGAAATAAATAATGACAAATAACACAATTCATATATTTATTTCATTGGATCATGTCTTGTGCTATGTTCCAATAACATACACATATGCAATTAAGTTGGTAACTTCTTACCTATGATTTGTAGAACTTAATCATCACTTAACTCGCATACTAATCTTTTATGATAATTAATGTTCCTTGTTAATTATCAAGATTACGGACTCTTTAGAGATATTATTGTCATTCTAACGAATGATCCACAAAGATCTACAATTTGGATCCTCAACCTGAATGATCTGTCAATAATAAGCTCTAGGAACAAATGATCAAGTATCATCAATAACATAAACTAAGAAATTAAGTCATTAAATATTGACTTCTAGGACATAACTCCAACAATTCTATGATCCACTGACCTATGTGGTGGCAACCCAGTGGGCTCAGCAAACACATCTGCAAATTCATGCAAAACCACTTGCCATTCTGCTGCCACTAGTTGTGGTTCAATTTCTTTGGTAATGATTTTGAAAAGCTAAGCCACAACAACTTCATGCCCTTTCTTCACTTCCTTCTCAATGTCAGTTCACTTTTCACTATTTTGACTTCAACTATCTCCTCTTTAACCAACAATTTGACATCCTTCCTTTTCTAATTGAACTCCAAACATCCTTTGCCCCAATCAATCTTCATGGGTCCCAAGCTGACTAGCCAATCAAGCCCCAAAATCATGTCATAGCCCTATACTGCTAGCAACCTCAAGTCTTCTTCAAACTCCAATCCTTGTAGTGAAAATTTAAGGGCAGTGCATTTGGTGTCAGTTACCATCTTCTCTCCATTAGCTACAATGACTACCATTGGATTTGTTTGAGTAGTTGGTAGACATAGTTCTCTGATAATAGTGGGGTTCACAAATGAATGTGTACTGCCACTGTCCAAGAGTGCATAAACATGCAAGTTCCTAATTTTCCCCTTGAATCACATGGAGATGACTTTCTTCTTGTTAGAAGAGTTATACATGGAAATCAAAGCATGTTCAACTTCTATTTCACCATCTTCTGGTGGTTCCATTTCTCTTGGTTCCTCCACCTCTTCTTCACTCTCCACTACTTCCTCCTGCATCAGCCTTAAAACTTTGTTTGCACACTTATGTCCTGGGTAATACTTTTCATTACAATTATCACAGAAGCCCAGGGCTCTTCTTTGCTGGAATGTCAGGTTTTGGTAGTTGGACATAGTTGGTTTTGGCTACCAAGGTTTCTGCATCCCTCCTTTCTTTTCCAGTTCATGGTTTGGTTTACTGGAGTTATATTTCTTGAATTTGGAGCTCTTTACTAACTCCTTGGGCTTTCTGTTTTGTCCTTCAATAGATGCCTCCACTTTCAAGGCGCATTGAAAAGCTACCTTGAGGTCAACTGGTGAGAAAAGTTCAACAGTGTATTTGACTTCTTCTCTGAGGCCACTGATGAAACCAGCTATAAAAAATTCTTCATCCAGATGAGGTTTCACCAACAACAACCTACATCTAGCCTTATCAAATCTCTTAATATACTCCTCCACTTTTCCCAACTGGTGCACCCTTTTAAATTCATCTACAGGATGTTTAACATTGTTGCTTTTTAATCTAGCCATCACTTCCTCTACCAGTTTATCCCATGATATAAAATTTGGCCCAGCAACCAGACATTTGAACCAATCATGTTTTTCTTCAGAGAAATTGAGTACTGCCATTTTGGATTTGTATATCTCAGGAATGTTGTACATGCCAAAATAATACTCACAATTCATCTTCCAAGTTAATGGGTTCCCCATCATAGAAGGAAAAATCCATTCTAGGAAGCTGAAAATTCATGATTCTTCTATCTCCACCATTTTCTACACCTCCATTTCCTTCATTTCCCTTCTTACCATTACCAAAATGCTGATCACCATCCCAATAGAACTCTTCATACTCCTGGGGTTTGTTTGGATGAGAGGAGAATAAGAAATTTGAATAGGGATGGGTGTATTTCTTATTTCTTATTCTAATATCAAGGTTTTGTTGGAATATGAATAAGGACCCGAATAAGCTCAAATGCCTTATTCTTGTGTTGTTTGGTTTTCACCGGAATAAGGAATAAGGGGCTTATTCCTTATTCACCCTACTTCCAAACACACCCCTGGAATTTTGGCACAAAATAGTTACCCCAATAATGATTCTAATTCCTTGTATGAAACCCTCCACCATTAGGGTTAGACCCATCACCAGTGGTGGCCCCCTTTCAATTGCCTGTAATGGTAGGTGCACCACCTGAATTAATAACTGGACCAGTACCACCAGTATTAAGTGTAATGCTAGGGCTAGCATCCTCTCTATTTTTGTCATTAGCATTCTTTAACAGTCTCTCCAGCATAGAACTCAAATTGAGGTATTTCTCATCATTTGATTTAATTACCTCTTTAATCTGGGTAGTGATTCTATCCTCCATCTGTCTGCTGCTACTCTCTTGTTTATGAACTTGCTCATCATGCTTTGCAGCTAGACCCCTTACTTCTAAAGCCAATCTACCATCTCAGCCTCCAGCTGCACATTTTTTTTCTCTCAAGTCATTTATGCTCTTGTTTCTAGTAAAACGTTGGTTCTTTCCCATACACCAGCTTAGATCCACCACAAGCCCGAGTTAATCGGTGCTCTGATACCACTTTGTCACGTCCTGAGACTGATTTCAGATCAGAACCAATGACAAATCTCAGTCGACAAAATTGTTTGTCAGACCAAGTAACAGAGGTTTATGAAATTGACCTAGAATAAGAATAATTGAGATAAATTGTTAGGAGAAAATAGTAATTGGATAAGAAGAAAATGCTATTGAGCAATAAACGGCTATTGAGCCTACATAAATTCTCAAATTACACTGCTAAGAGAGAAATGCGAAAATATGAGAAGAATAAGATTTTAGTGTTCTTGATTCAGAAATTGCATAAAGAAAACTCTAACATAAGCTGACGGCTGCTTATAAATCTAATCCATGAGTAAAAAGTAAGTTTAACCAAAATTACATCTCTATTTTTATCCGCACCAGTGTACGAATTCGTCTCAGTATGCTCTCAGCCACTGTGGACCTGTGGACACGTGTCACCTCCTCCTGTATTGACCCCTTTACTAACACTGTTATCACTTACGGGCTGGCCCATGGGCCCATATTCATAATCATTCTTTTCCACTTGCTGTCCCTTGCAGCTAACAGTGTTGAGCCCACTATCTCCAATTTTATTTCCAACGGCTAAGAAGTTGTCAATTTCAATTTCTGACAGTTCATCTGGTAGATTCCCATTCGTATATAAGGATTCATCTTTGTTTCTAGGCTCAAGCTTTTGTCCAGTTGTGTAGCCCACTAGCGAATAGTTTTGGATATGCCAAAATCGGTCCAAGCTTCTTAATCGCATCAAAATCATTTTATCTGAAGATGTTTCTGATATGTTTGATACAAATTATTACTGAACTAAACAAAATAAAAAGACGCATCGATCTTGAATATCAGAGGAACAAAAGAATTCCAAAAAATGTTAATGTGCAAGAAGTCTATCACGCAAAAATGTGATTTGTAGTGACAAAAAATGGATTTTGAAAGATTTGAAAAGAATTGGGGGGGCTTGGAGAGGGGGCGAACAAAGAGTTTGGAGAGGGTGAAGGATAGATTGGGAAATACAAAAACACATTTCGAAATACAGCATTTTTAAATTAAAAGTGTACATCAATTGTATAAATGTGGCAACTCTCTAAATAAATTGAGTTTAGGGTGGCATTTTTCTAATTTTGCAACTTCGGAGTGGCATAAATCCAATTTTCCCTTTTTTTGTTATCATAAAAATATCAGCAGATTAATTAACCCATTAGCTATATTAAATCCATTAGTTTCCTCAATAAGATGCGTAGTTCGTAGAAACTTGAAAGCGTGATGACATTGAACAAATGATGAAAAAGGGGAAAAAAATATTAGATATAAGACACTACTAAACATCAAGAAACAGAGCAGGGGATATTGCACCAGCCACACTCGGAAAATTTTCCCAAATAAATCCTTTTTTTCTTAATAAGATGAATAGTGACTATGAATAATTTTAGAAGATCGTCAAAACTTCAAAATTTATATGACAATCATATATATCAAAATCTCTCAAACAAGTGCATAATTCTGTTTCTTTGGTTAGGTACCATGGTAATTACAATTCTGGAGAGGGGAGAGAGTTCTCAGCAATCAGCGATAACAACTCATCAGACGGGAAGAGGACGAGATCACATAGATCCTGACCTATATCAAGCAGCAACTGAAGCAGATGTAGCCAGTGAAGCAGATGCATTTACAACTACCGAGATCAGAGAGATTCCCCAGCAATCAGTGATAACAATTCATCAGACAGGAGGAGGGCGAGCTTACATAGATCCGGACCTGTATCAAACAGCAAGTAAAGGGGATGTAGCCCACGAAGTGGATTCACTTACATCTTGCCAGAGCAGATCTCACATGGATTCTGAACTATATCTAGCGGCAAGTGAAGGCAATGTACAGTTTTTTACAAGACTTGAAGGAGGAAATCTTGTGCAACCAGGTAATTTTTGTGGAAAGTGACTCCACTGTGCTATAACATAATATAACAGAACAAAAGTATGAACATTGAACATTTCACTGCAGTATGTTGTTTCGATTCGAATTCCGCTAAATTCAGATCCCTGTAGTAATGACTTGATAATATCTTTGTAATATCACCTTCACAATATTTCACTTTGGGCTTAATGATGTTTACCCCCAGATGAATTGGCGATCAATGTTGCAGACGTGGCTCCTGCTGAGCGCAGGGAAGTCAACCTTCTTGGAGTTACACACGCTGGAGATACAGCACTCCATATTGCCACTTGCTTTGGTCATTATCAGGTGGCACAATGGATTTGCAATGAAAATAAATCACTGTTGATTCAGGGCAATGACAAGGATGAGACACCCCTGCACTACGCAGCACAAGCTGGAGAGATAGACTTAGTCAGGCTTTTTATCAAACAAGCTGGCAATGATGCAGCAGATTTAGTAAGAATGAGAAACCTAGATGGAGAAACCGCATTGTATCAAGCAATTCATCATTGCCAAGTACTTACGGTTGACAATTCTAGACGGCTGTATTTTAAATTCAGCCTTCTCCATTTCCTTATCGGGCAAGTAGAACAGGCATCGGCAGAGAATAACATCCGTGCAAAGGTAGTTGAGGCATTGTTGGATGCAGATGGCACTGTGGCAAGCATCTCGAACAACAATAATATATCCCCGTTGTACTTGGCAGTAATGCAGAATTCATTCACTATTGTAACTTATTTGGTCCAATCACTGAGGCAGAGTGCTCAGAGTGATTCACTGAAAGCATATGAAGGGCCCGACGGACGAACAGCTCTACATGCTGCAGCTGTTAGACATGCAGGTAACAATAAGTGAATATCAACTGTTTAGCTAGCTGTACAGGTCTATATAGGTGATCAAAATGGAGCTCATCATATATTTTCTTTGGGGCCTCAAACTTACAGATTAACTAAAATATGAACTCCCCCTTCATGCGGGACCAAAAGGAAAAAGGAAAGCTATTGTTGCAAATGTTGTCGTGTATGTTTGGCTAACAAGAAAAATAATAAATATAAAAATTGAAAATAAATAACTAAATAAAAGAAGAGTAAATTAAGGACAATATTCCTTAATTGACACATTAATATTTTTAATTAATGAAAGGATGTATAAATAATCCAGTAGTTTCTATCCTTGAAAAACTCATATTTTCTTTGACAGGTTTTATTCGAGTATTATTGCTTGGCTTGAGACAGCAGCTAACAAAAATAAGGGACAATTCAGGCAGTACACCTCTTCATTTTGCAGCATCAACTAATCATCTGAGTGGGCTGCACCTATTATTGGGAGCTGATAAAGATTCGGCGTACATTACCGATGCTTCAGGCTTGTATGATTGTATCCTATCCATGTAGCTTCTAAATTGGGTTCCGTGCAATCAGTGGCCCTATTCTTTCAGCACTGTCCAGACTCTGGTGAACTGCTAGATCGTAAGGGTAGAAACTTTCTTCATTTGGCAGTGGAAGAAAGAAAAGCGAATGTAGTTTGGTGGGCTTGCCAAGAAAGTAAACTTGTGAAAGCAATGAATTCTCAGGACAACAATGGTGACACACCCATGCATCTGGCTATCAAAGGCGGAGATCTGAATATTTTTCCATTTTGCTTGCAAGCCGAAAGACTCGCATCTGCATCATGAACAGGGACGGTTAGAGACCTTTAGATGTAGCTACTGCTAATAGAACGGTTGGGTTTTGGAATAGGCAGGTGCGTGACATATATGACCATCCTCTCTATAAGACTATAACAATAATAAACATCCTGAAATCTGCATGTTAATGTAATATCATTATACTCTTTAATTAAATCATAGCCATAGTTTATTCTTTATCATGCAGCATATTACATACATACATACATAGATTTTGGCTATGGGGAGATGCATCACAAAAAATCATCCGTGAATCACAATCAAAACTCTCGGATCTAACTCCAAAATTATCGATCCAAACTATCTAATATGATCTCCATATTAAAATTTTCTTGCAGATCAAATTTTACATTTTTCAGAATTTCCAAGTATTTTTTTGGAGTTTTTAAAACTGATATTTTTGAACGGTTCAGAATTAATGATGCTCAGAGAGATTTTTGTTCTGATATCACACAGATTCTCAATTTTATTGATAAAGTTTAATTCTAAAACATGATTAAAAAACATCAGAGGACACAACGGCTATCTTAAATAGCAAATACGAAACCCTAAAAAGACAAAAACATAAAAAATACTAAAACAACCCTGAAACTGCTACAATTATAAAGAAAGAGCCAAAAGTCCATGAAGGAAGGCTCAGATCTTGAATCCATGATGATTTGGGTTATGGAACTTCTGTCAAATTTCAGCTCGATCTGACGACCGTATCAAAAGTTACACCATTTTTATAAAGTGTGCGCAGAACCATATTTTATCAACTAATTAGATTAACGATTTTTTTATTTTAAAAAATAAATTACGTTTTAATGTCAGCTTTCGGCATTTGTTATAATGTTTGCTTATGTGTTCATTTACTTCATTGCTACTACTTCTGAAGTACACTATAATGTATTATTCCAAGCCAGACTCAATCCTAGAATTTTTCTACTATTTATTATGATATTTTCAAAAAAAAAAATTATAATTGGAGTATTTTAACCCTCCAATTTGAAAATATCATAATACAAAGCAAAAGGAAATAGAAAATTGGTCACCAAGTAGATTTTAATATGTTGGACAACTTAAAGTGGTTTGGATTGACTGTTTGAATTTTAAATTTCAAAAACGACTCTGACATACAGTGACAATTTGTATGCAATAGTGTACTTAAGCCAACCTCTCTATATAGAGAGAGAAAATTCGTTGCTTTCACATTCAGGGGATGGCGATTTTGGAAAGAAATCCTAGAGCAACTTTTTTTAGAAATTTAGCATGTTTATTGACATATTTGTTTCTTTTTGCAGAATCCAGACCATATGATAGAACGAGTTCTTTATTGGATTGGATGTTCATATGGCATACAGAGGATTGATAACTTCTTTTTGGAACATAAGTTGCTAATGGACGAGGAGAAGAAAGAGAAAGAGGCCCGGGACTTGGAGAACATGGCCAAAAACATGGCCATAGGCTCCACACTCATTGCTTCAGCAGCATTTGCAGGAACCTTTAGTGTATCTATAGCTTATACAAATGAAGCTAAAACATGTCCCATAAAGCCTGGATTGAGTCTGGCTTTGAAGGCATTTGTACTAATGTCTGCTTATGCGTTCATTTTCTCCATTGCTACTACTGCTTTACTTGTGGAAGCCGCATTGACCTTTCTAGATCCCATGTACCGGAAAAAATTCGTTGTGTTTTGTTCACGAGTGGTGGGAGAGGCAATTAAGAGTTTCATCGTTCCATTTGCATTAGGTGTTCTTGTCATGATGATTTCAGTGTCGCAATGGCGGCTTGGTTGTCTGCTCTGCATCATTTGTTGTGTTGTGCCTGTTTTACTCCAGCCACATTTCTGGCTTAATATTTTGGTTCAGAGGGCATTGATCAAATACTTGGGAATTAAGAGATTTTCTTTGGTTGGCGGTCTTATATTTTTCAGGAACATCTCATATGGTATCATTGTTCTGCTCGTTTTATTAGCAGGGAGATCGAGTAATGCTGATTTAGTAGAGCATGTAGTGTTGATTATTATCATAGTAATGCTATTATTCACGTCATATCCATTTCCTCCCATTCATTGGAACTTGTGACATCCAAACCAATGATATAACTATAAGGATAGAACGGAGATTCTTTCTCATAATACTGCTGTCCTTAATCACATATTTAATCTTGTTCTTCCCTTTTGACCATCTTAGGGAGTCGTCCAGTCCACATATATATGCTTGGACTAATATTCCTAGTCTACATAGCTTCTCTTATGCTGTATTTTTCGTTTTTCTCATGTGTTTCTAATTTACGAAATCTACTAATGTTTATTGTCCTTCACGCTTCAATTGTCACTATGCTGTTAGCATTTTTATAATTCGTTAGTTAATCTCAGGGGTCTGCCAACAGTTGGTTTGGTGTTTCTGTTTTTTTGTTAGATTTTTAGCTTTCTAAAGGTCCTTCGGCTTCGAACATTACGTGTAATAACTTTTGTTTTTGGTTTCAAATGCTGCAACCCACGGATCTTGTTGGGATCTTGATTTTATATAAGAATATATATATTATTGAAAACATTTCGTTGTTATTATTTTTTATATTCGATATTCCCATTTTATATATCGAGTATCAAATCGATTCCAAATTTTATAAAACTTATAAGGAATCACATCACTCCTTAAATTGAACAAGATCATCGATTTAGATTCAATGTTTATATTTTATAAATTTTATATATTGATAAAATATGAAATTGTGACAACTTGTGGCACCCAGAAGTGGTGGCACTACAACCTTCTCATAGGGCTCGTTTGGAACACATGGGAATAGGCTAATCCCAGGAATAGCCTATTCCGGGACTAAATTTTTCATCCAAACGCAATTACCAATTTCAGGATTAGCTAATCCCAGGACTAACACAATTTCCAACAACACTTTTCTCTCTACTTTTCACACTTCCCAACGCTATTCCTAAACTCACCATCCAAACAACATTCTTAGTTCCGGAATAGTACTCTTCCTACTAGTTCCGTGAATAGTATTTTTCCTCAAATTTAGTCCCGGATTAGCTATTCCTAGCCTAATCCCAACCCATCCAAACGAGCCCATAATTATTAGACTAACTATAATGTTATCGTTAAAAATAATGGCCCATTAATAAATAACGATGAAGATCATAATAATGATACTAAACATAGGACAGATGGTCCTATTCTACGCGTTCGTTCTCATAATTTATGTCTCAAATGATCAATTTAAAAGCTCTCAATGTATTCTCCGTATTTGAATTCTTGAGAAACCAAATTATACATATATATATAATATTCTTAACTATTTATTTTGGTTTTTTGAATGTGATTATTATTGAAGGGCTCACATTCATGAAATACTTAAATAAAATGATATAACACTATGTACATATTTAATTAGAAAATTATATAACTTATCATGAAATTAAAAATAAACCGTCAATTTATATAGTCAAAATAAAAATAAAAAATAAATTTGATTAATTTAACGTAACTTTCCTTTATAAAAATTGGAAAATATTAATAGCAACAATTTTTTATTAATTCTAATAATACGGCTAATGATTAAAAGAAAAATTTAATCACACTGTAACTTAAAACGTTTGAATTTTAATAATGTATGCGTCGTCAAAGAATTTTAATGAAGAAAAAATTTGTTCAAAATCATATTAATAACTAACTAAAATTTTAGTAATTACGTAGAAACTAATTTTGAGCGTATAAAACTTAATTTTTTTTTTAATTCTTCCAGGTTCCATATAAACTAATCATCTTGGATAATCTTATGGGTTGGTTCAAGATTTTCATGAGCCATTCGATTGGAATTGGGATCCCAAAGTTTATCTTTCCACTTTAATTTCTCTGCCCCTCATTTGAGTTCCGATCTCCTTGGAGATGGATATAAGTTTACATGTGTTCGCTTTTAATCAAAAGAAATATGTTGTTAAATTGGTTGTGCACTCATCAAAATAGAACACCTATATAAAATTTTCTAGTCTGTAATTTCTCCATCCATTGAGTGGGTAAGATTTGCTAGTAATTGTAATAAAAGAGAGAAAATATTGTATTTATTAAGGTTGATATGAAAATTAGGAATATCAGGGACATATTCATTGTAGAATGAATAATTATTTTGATTAAGTGCCTGAATTTTGTAAATGATGTTTGTACATGAGAATAGTATCATTTATTAATTTTTAAAAATTAAAATGAGAACTCTAGCCTAAGGAAAACCATTTTTAAAAATTAAAATGAGAACTCTAGCCAAAGGAAAACCAGGCATAGGGGTAAAATAGCCGAAAAAAATAGAGAATAATATTGAAATATTATTCATTTTTTGAAATATTACTAAGTAATCAGAATTATATAATAGGTTTGCAATATTTTATTTTCTGTACGTATTTTGAATATTTTATTAATATATTTTTTATATTTTAAATGGTTCGGTATGGTTCGGTATTGTTGGTATGTATTTTTCTTATTAACTTGTATTATTTTATTTTTGCAATATTTTGCATATTTTTAATATTTTTTGATGTCATCTTTATTTGTTAGTATTTTGACCGTACTTGGCACTCAAATCATACACAAACCTTCAAATTGCTTGACAATTTACCTTATTTTTCCAGGATTCGGCTCTGTCGTCGTTTCTACTCTCTCCTTTACAGGTTTTGACGATTTTTGGTGATGATTGGGCTAGTAGATGGATTTCCAGCACGTGCAGCACGCTAGACGACTTATTCCTAGCATCGGAGGCTTACTTCGGACCTTACCTTGGACCAGACTGCCACCAGTTCGGACCGAGCTCTCTCCACTTTGGACCGAAGTACCACAACAGTGACCAGTCTCGACCCTCTCTCTAGTTCGGACCGAACTCTCCCTATTTCGGACCGAACTGGGCACCGACTCAGCAAGTTTAGAAAGTTTTCATACAAGGAAACGTCACGATTTGGTAGATTTCTTTCCTAGATGCCTCAACCTCTTTTGCAAGCATCTTGCCCTGCTATTTATAGCCCCTTACTGCTACACAAAAGGCTCTCTTGGAACCCTAGCCTCCATACACCTTTCCTAGCACATCTCCTACACCTAAGTCATCTCTAACCTAATTCTTCAAGCGACGACAGCAGGAAGAAAGTTAGAACCACGCCTTGCAACACCCCACTACCTACGAGTTTGAAGATCAAGTACAAAAGGAGTATTTAGTTTATTCTCCTAATTATGTTTTTATCTTTTCTCATGGGCTTGTATCTTTATTTTATTGCTATGATACCATGTGCCAAGGGGTCTGTGCGGTCGTATAGAGGTGTTTCAGTGCAATTCATTAGGTAGTGGTGCTGTCAGAGGCTTGGTGCGACCGTACAGGGCCTCTGACACGCGAATTCATGCAATGATGCAGTCCTAGATACAAGTTTCCAAGAAATTCCTTCAATTCTGCCCCCCCAAGCTGAGTATTGCAGCGTCCCCAATGCAAACACACATCACAGGAAAGAAAAAGAGAAGGAATTTAGAAACATACCGGAGCGGATAAACCGCAACCGGCCATCAAGTGTCGACGACGGTAGGAAGGGCCAGGCAGCAACTCGTCCACCACTTGCTCCACAATGTCGAAATGGTTTTCGTGACATGTTTCGTTGGAAATTATATTTTGAATGTCAGGCCTACTTACCGGACATGGTTCATGTCTCGTGGTGGGTGATTGCGCACACCAAGCTTTTTGAATGTGACAATTATATTTTCTAACTACAAATATTAATCTCTAATAATGTTATTTTTGAAAAAAAAAATGGGTGACAAGGACACCTATTATTTGAATGTAGACTTGCCTATGCATGCATCAAATTAAGACTGAGAAAGAAAAGATATGTATTATTGCACGACCAATAATTTATGATCTAGTGCGGATTTGAACCATTATTGAATGTATCTAAAGTAGTAGCATACATAACTAATTATTTTTATAAAAGAATAGATGCTTACTTGCTGACTTTAACTCAATTAAAGTGAGACTTTTAAGCTCCCGATTGACAAATGTATGCGTTTGTTGCATATTTTATTCGAGTGACATGTTGTGTGAAACTTCTTTGAAAGGGATATGTTAGTTTAAGCGGAAAAGTTTATATGGTAGCAGATCTGCTTAAGGTTCAAGAAACCCACTGGGTCATGAATATAGTATTGCACCCGTTTGGTTCTGTCGGTTACAGATGTTATATACAATCAGATATAGGGTTATGTTTTTGAAAATTTTTGCCTCCAAATATCCAAAACACTAGAGAGATATGGGAAAGAGGGAGTATTCTCGTCCCTTGCTTAAGGGTTTTCCAAGCAATAGCGAGATGAGCACACGACATGTCGAATTTTGTATAAAAATCGTGAAGAGTGTCGTTAGGTTCTAACCTAAGGTCGTAGTATACCAAAGTTATACGGAGAGAGTGGCCATAAGCACAGCGGAGCATGTTGGTTGATGACTTGCAGTGCAACCTACGAGATTGAAGTCTGGCATATTTAATCTTTCCGCAACGATATACTATTGGATTTACATTAGTCACGATTCGTAGTAGCCCTATTTAACCCTAACAATGACTTCTTATTATTATTATTATTATTATTATTATTATTATTATTATTATTGAAATATTAAGTATTTTTTTTCTATTAACATTCAATTTGGAGCCATCATAGGATCACATCACCTCCTATCCCATTCTTCGCTGATAGTTAACGGCGGAACCTTTTTTCTTATTTACCGTTGGAATTGCGAAAAGTCTCCTAATAGAAAAAAAAAAAAAAAAAAAAAAAAATGTCACGTCTCGTGCATACCACTAGGTAAATGTTCTTAGCACCTTTCACTGGAAAGAAAAAAAAAATGTTTAACTTGTAAGCACTAGACCTAATTAAGCTACTCCCGTAAACTATTCACGGTTTGATCTCCTAATAAAAAACATGTCACGTCTCGTGCAGTACCACTGGCTAAATGTTCTTAGCACCTTTCCTTGGAAAGAAAAAAAATGTTCTAGTTTAGGGTGTAGTTAGGATTTATATCACTAGGATTCATAATTTTTTTTTTTAAATGAATGTACGATTCGCAAAGGAGTAAGACTCGTCACAAACGAATGCAATCTTATTTCTGTACAATTTCTCAAAATTAATATGTGATTCAAATCAAATATGACATGTATCCACCAGCTGGGTCACTGACTCACTGTGCTTTTTTTTCTTTAGCTTGTTCTAGGACCCACCAAAACTGGCATAGCTCCGCCCCTGCAGGGGAATGGAATCTTGTGTTGCGTAGTGAGTGTAGCGCAGCCACTGGCCGACTAATCAAGATTGGATGAATGATGGGAGTCCCGTGGATGTAACTAGATTTATAGGCCCGCAAAAATGAACCATCTAGATCAGATCGGATGGCTCGTGAGTGCGCTACACGCTGTGTCGCGCAACACCGGATAGGAATCCCTGCAAGCTCCTGCTTTGAACTATTCACTGTTGCCAACGGGCCTCTAAAATAATAGTAATTATAAAAAGCTATGGATCATTGAAAAAAAAAAAAAAAAAAAAAACTATGCGCGGAAGATCTTTGAAATTTTTTCATGTACGGTGGACCCGAAATTTCCTGGTTCACACTATTTCGTGATGTTCGGCCGTTCGGGTATATTTGAACAATGGCTTGTCGATTGAGTTTTGCTCGAAATTTGACATATTAATATAAATTTAAAATATTATTATTTTAATAATGGTTGATTATGAATATATTATTGTGCTTGCAATACAAAAGAGATCGAGATAGAATAAAAATGGAAATAAAAAGGGGTCAAAAAAATAAAGAATAAAATAATGCATTGTCAAATTATTGAATGTCAATGAAACGGTTTAGTTTTATAAGCAATTATACCCGACACACAAATAGTTACACAAATAGTTATAAAATACCACGTTATAAAAATTGGAAAAATTGTAATTTCACAATATTTAGAGTGTCGAACTACATTTAACTAAATGACCCTGACACCCATACATCTTTATTTATACTAAAGGGTCTTATTGAGCTTCGCTAAATAAATGATTTTTTTTTATTAATTCATAGTTTGTTCTTATAATTAAGTTATATATATAAAACAAAGATAATTAAATTTAGTATAGTTAGGCTATATTGACGAAAAAAGAAGGGCATGAGAATGAAGCAATGCTACTTGAGAAGGAGTAGAAGAAAAAAGTGGAGAAAGACTCCGAGCAACACAAAAGAGAGATAAAGATATGATAAAAATAAAAATATGAAGGGGTCATAAAAATTATAAACAAAACAATACGCTGTCAAATTATGGTCTATCGGTGAATTAGGTCAGTTTTATGAGCAATAATATACCCGACACACAAATAGGTATATAGTATCACGTTACAGAAATTGGAAAAAAAAATATTATTTCACAATGCTTGAAGTATCGGACTACATTTATCTAATCGATACCGACACCATACATCTTTATTTATATATATATATATATATTATTTTTTTGATAAGTACGTGAAATTAAGGCCATCGAGGAGACCGCATTGTATGCTTTAATTAAGTTGTTTCCTGAATTAATAAATTAATTAACGAATTGAAGGCTTCCAGTTGAAGATGCCCTTGTATGAGCTCGGTCCAAGAAAATTAATGAAAGAGTACTGTGTTGGATTATTTCTAGATTATGCGCAGATTTAGAAACAATCTAGAAGGTGGGCTAATTCTGGCTTAGTGATTCTGCTAATTATGAATATTGTTAAGTATGGTAATAGGCTAAACGTGGCTGTATTAGAAAAGGCATGGTTTTGTACAAAAGATGCGTTGCCTTTAATATGTGGTTAATTTAGGAAAGTCATGTTCTATATTTGTGATGGATGAATATAGAAGATGAGTGCATGCCAAGTTACCTTGGCTTATATATATGGGATTGGTCTCCAAGGGACAAGACATCCACGAATTCTGCTGCATACATGTGTTGATAGCAGCAATTCTGCCCCTCTCCCTAATACTTCCATCAATTAGAGAGAGATAGTGCTTTTGTTTAGACTAAAGGCATCAAAGGGCAAGTCTTGAACTCTTGGAAGACCTTCTCCCCACCTTGGTGGCTCTCTCACGACATCAAGGATCTCAGCAATCAAGCAAGACGTGCTCTACATCAAGATCCTGGCCATAGCGATGGAATCAGGTATGCTTCCGCTCAAAAATTTAATTTCGGTGTTTTGGAACGGTTTGTTTCACTGCTGGTTCTGCGAGTTCTTTAGTTATTTTCTGGTTTGCTATTTGATCTGTTAGAATTGTTATTCCTTTGGCTTTAAAGCAAACCCAACAAGTGGTATCAGAGCCACTCGTCATGAGCCAGTAGAATAAACACAAATTTTGGTTTTGATTATTTGATTTGGAGATTTTTTTTTTTTGGATGGATCTAATTTTTTTTTTAAAAAAAAAAATTTGTTTTCGATTCGTTTTGTTTCAAATTGATTTGAAATTAGTTATTTTAAGAGATTTTGAAAATTAAGTTAAAGCTTTAAGGAATTTCAAAATCGTTTTGTTTCAAATTATTTTGAAATTAGTTATTTGGAGAGATTTTGAAAATTAAGTTAAAGCTTTATGGAATTTCAAAATCATTTTGTTTCAAATTGATTTGATATTGTATTTTTTTTTATCTAAAAAAAAAAATTGTGCATATTTGGATTCTAAAATTGAACCTTCAATTTTAGTGTTTATTTTTGGCATGGTAAATAGGTATTGATTTCGATCTTTTTTTTATATTTTTTTTTTTTTGACCATGCATTTTTTTAATAAGCTATTTTTGTACGGTTAAAATTAAGTTAGCTTATTAAAGTATTTAAGTAAATATTTGATTATATTTTAGTATTCCTTTTTTTTGGCATTTAGCCCTTTATACTATATGGTTAATTATGATTGGAATTTTAATATAATCAATATTTAAATTTGGATATAATTGACATGGTTGGTTATTTATGGATTTTGGTAACTAAGAAGATCGAAATACCAAATTATTAAAAATCTGATCTACTAAAATTGGATGATTTAGAATTAGAGTAGATTATTTGGTTAGGAGAGAAATCTTTAGGGTTTCTCGATTTAGATTAGGACGTTTTCTTCTACTCTATCTACGGTCCATCAACGATTTGTTTCGCTCCGAGACAATCGTTCTACTTCAGTTTTGGTTGCAAACTCTTAGGTTATGACCAGAATCGAGTTGAGGGCCCACTAGATGCCATAGTGGCCTGCTAGGAAAGATTTGTATGGTTTTATTAGAAACTGACCAAAATTCGGTTTAGCAAACCTCTTAGATGGTATGTACAGATTTTGTACATTCCGTTTTTGTCCAGTTTTCTCTCCTCTTCTTATCTCTGCCATGGTTTTCATTAGTAAGAGCTGTAAGCGTTGGATTACACCATGTTGTCATGAGGACAAGTTCTGTCGCAGGAAATAAGGTCGGCGCCTAAGTGTCCATATGACCCTGGCCTTTTCTGGGAATCTTGCCTGGATGTGGTGTAATTTTAATGGCTGCTGGCTGAAGAGGAAACCATCGCTTTCTTTTCTTACCTTAATGTAATGCATACTAGTTTGTATGGTTACATATTTTTATGGTTATCCTTCTGGTCTCTTTGGGTAGTTTGTTACTTACTGATGAAGGCTTAAAACCTAGGTCAAATAAATTAAACCTATGAATTACCTCACTAGACGTTCGAGTAAAGCAAAGGTGTCGAACCCACAAGGACGGTTGAATACCAGACTTAATCTTTCTTAAAAGCTAGAGGATGAGTTTTTGTGTTTTTAGAAAATTAAAAGGTAATAATAATAGTAATAGAAAAATAGGCAATTAAACAAGTAATAAATAATAAAATATTTTTGGGGTTATTTTTTTATGTTTTCTGGACTCAAACAGATGCAATAAAATGTCCTAGGGATGAGTGTTCAATTAGTTTAGCTTTAAGACAACTCTGCAACGATTTTCATCGAGGCAGAGAGTCATTTCGGTGCGAAACAGAACCATTTCGGTGCGAAATGAGTTCTGTCTAGCACCAAAACTTGCCTTAAACCTGTTGTTTCGACTTGGCAATTTTACAAGATACTTTGCGAAGGTTACTAAGCGACCAGACCTTAACCCTAACCTCAACTTTCGCTTCTCGGTTCTGGTTTAGGTTTGATGTCGGATTTTACCACATAAATAACTAATCCTATACTTGCGTAATTAGACTAGTTTATTTAGGAATACTTGAATGGATTTCCAGAGATATTTAAAGTCCTGTCGGTGCAATAAAAGTTAGATCTTTCGATCGTTAACTAACCTACCCTTTCGAGTTTTGGTTTATCTCAAGTGCTTTGATCTACTAATTATTTGGTCGAGTTATATCCTATCAACGCTGCGCATCATCAATAAGTTAACTTTCAAGCAAACAATCAATTCAATCAAGCAAGTAATAATTCTCAAACAAGTAAATCGCAAAATATCAAAATATAATCATCAAGTCATAACAACATACTAAACTAATCTACTAACTACCCTAAGACATCATGAAACTACTCACTAATCGTCATGACAACAATAACAACAATAAACATGCAAGAAACAACATACAAACCCATAGAAAAACAAGATAAAAGCATGAAAGAATAAACCGAGGTGTCTCTTTATGCAAATACTCGCTGATCAAGGGCAAAGGAATCGATGTAGATCTGCTATGCTGCTGCTGTCGCCTCCAACACCGCTGGTCTGCCTCGAAATCCGTGGAAAAATGCCAAAAACGCAAGAACTTGAGGTGGAAAATGAATGGTAGAAGGTGGAATGCGTGCTCTGGAGGCAGAAACGTGCATATATAGTCATCCTAGGCGGCCAGGAGGCGGCTAGGGCAAAGGGGAGGCGGTTTGCACTTTCCTTCTTCGAAAATTACCAAAAATGCACTTTCCAGAAGTGCATTTCGCACCGAAATGGAGTCATTTCGCACCGAAATCCGTACATTTCGGACCAAAATTTCAGAACAGCGCACCGATAGTATTTGGGCCATAATTTCTTCATCCGGACTCCGATTTAGGTGATTCAAAGATCGTTGGAAAGCTTAGGATGAGCTCTAAAATTCTATGGACCCATTTAGTCATTTTTCTTCTCCAAAATTCTTCCTTTTATGCAATTATTATGTCTAATCCACCAAGTTCCTACAAAACAAATGAAACGCCACGGCAGTACCAAAATCTAGGAAAACATAACAATTTATGGGACAATTTGTAATGGTTTGATCAATAATTAAGGGCTAAGTACGGTCAAAACATGTATAAAATATGAGACATCAAAAACTGAAACTGAAAACTGAAACTTTATTCATTTCTGCAGAAATTCACTAAATAAACTGAATAACTGAATAAACCAAAACCATTGTCAAATCTAGCACTCCCACTGAACAAAACTCCCACTAAAGCCTAGAATCCTCAACTGAAATTACACCCATACCAGTTACATGTTTCTGAAACTGCTTGTGTATCAATGCTTTAGTGAGTGGATCCATTATCATTGAGTTTGTTCCAATTGTGCTTGTTTCGACAATTCGTCATTCTCAACTCTTTTACAACCAGAAACTTAAAGTTTTATGTGCCTTAACTTATTGAAGTTTCTGTTGTTGGAGTATATGATTATTGTCACGATATATCCATAGTGATGTTTTAACAACATCCATAATGTACAGCCTTGTGACAAAATTCATGATCATACTCTCTAAATTTGAATGCTTTAAAACATACTATAATCTTATTTTCATTATGAAAGATGCTAACACATTTTTAGCCATCTTCATAAAAATGGAATCATTCTTTAGTATGTTATTATGGCATTCACTGAAATCAAAGTCAGAATACTAAAATGACCTCAACTTATTTCTGACATTTGAACTGTAAGTGCATAATTATTTCTGTAAATACTAAGTAACTAAATTTGGCTGTAATCCAAAGTTCTACACTTTGTGTAGATATTGACTTTGCATCTTTATTATGTATACATTATCCATATGTATACAAACTTAAGATCAAATTCCTCATAACCAAATCACAAGTAATGCTTTATTTCCAACTTTACTTAATCAATATATATGGAATATATTGAAGATAAAAATATATACCTCAATCATAAGTTATCCAATAGTTTACATTTTTATCTTATCATACTACTTGAGAGCCTAATTGACGTTTTATTATTTGTTTAAAAGGCCCAAGAACCTTGAGGCCCAAAACATACAATAATATCATTTCAAGTAGTAAATCATCCTAATGCAAAATATTACTCCCACTGAACCTGTGATATATACAATTATTAATCAAGTTAATCTCGAAACCAAATGAGATAATGACTTGATAAAATTTGTAATATCACTGCTGAGACACTTATTTTGAGTTCATAAATAGATTTTAAATTTGCAACTATTTTATTTGTATCATCCGATTCAAAAATAGAATGGTTGCACAATATAGAATGTTTCACCAATGTTTCCATTGAAAAACAGTCTTAACATCTATTTAATAAAACTCGAGATTCAAAATTGTACTAAAATTGCCATAATTACCCTAAAAGAGTCTTTCAATAAGAACTAAAGGGAAAATCTCTTTATGGTAATTTATTCATTTTAGGTGAAACACTTGGTGATAAGATGTGCCTTATGTCTTTTCACATTTCCTATAAAATCTCTTTGGTATTAAATGTTCATTTGCAACCAATGAGTTTCTTTCCTTTAGGTAATGTTACTATGTCTCAAATATCATTATCACAAATGAACTTTATGTCTTTATTTATGGCATTAATCCACTCCTATGAGTTTTAAACTCGTGTTCTTGAAGATAGACAACATAATCGTCCGATATTGTTTGTCTTTTCTTCCTAGTGGATCTTGTAAGTACGAGTTTTTGAGGTGTTTGCAGTTGTGTAATGACAACATTATCTTCAATTTAATTGTTACCAGGATCTAATTTCATAAATCCATAACAAAGTCTAATTTTAAGTCAAACAGTTTTCTTAAGTCCTTAAGCAACCAATTTGACTTTTATGAGTTTGACCAATCCGTTTGGGTCCCCAACCTGTTTATCTCTTGCTCAGATTTAGGACCCAAGTCAAACAACAGTCTATTGAGTCCTCAAATAGTCTGTTTCGATTTCTATAATTGGAATGGTCCATTTTGAGTCCTCAAAAGGTCCTTCTCCTACTCAGATTTAGCCCTTATGTACTGTACTGATTCTCAAATGGTCTATTTTAATCCTGAAATAGTTTCTTTGAGAATCAATGCATGTGGTTTCACCTTGAAGATAATATCAAAATATGTCATCTCTCCCCCTCAACCAAAACTTCCTCAAAGAACTTATCTTAAATTTGTCTCTAAAACTTAAACTTAAATTGTGGGATATAATAATTTGGGTATTCTTTTGATCTTTTAGCATAACCAACTAAACAACCAATTATCCTTTCATCTAACTATTTCTCTTGTGGCTTATAAAGCCGAGTTTTGTTAGATATCCCAAATATAATATGTGGACTTTTCAGTCTACAGTTTATTAGATTTTATTGTAATTGTCTTAGTTGATACTTTCTTTAAGAATATAAACTGCTTTTCTTAATAAATTGAGAAATTATAACTTTGCACAAAATATATTCTCCTAAAGAGATATAACTTAAGATTTTGTGCCAAAATATTCATGAATTCTCAATAGTTAATTTATGCATAAAATTTTAGTATCCATTTACATGTTTTCCTTACATAAGCTATTATTTCCATAAAGGTCGTTATAAACTGAAGAAGAAATGGATCACCTTATTTTGGACTATGAGACAAAACCAAATTTATATTCTTAAAAGAACAAATAAATTCATATTTGTTGATTTGAGATAGAGTTGAAATTTCAATAAAATGAAATTATAAAAGTCTCATGTATGTCCAAATATAATCCATTACTAAACAACAACCTATGAACTTATAGCTTCCAAAATTGATTGTTTTATCGTCACTACTATAAAGATGTATCTTTCAACATCATTTTGACTTAAGACAATCATAGGAAATCCTAGAAATACAAATGTGGATAGTTTCATCCGAATCAATCCACTATCTATATGTTGACACTAAAAATAGACTTTAGCAAGAAGCACAATATTATTTTTGGTACCCCAAGTATAATATTTTCTTAAATGCTCTTATTTTCATAGAAGAATAACCCTTCAGATTCTGACTTTTCAATCAGCTTCTAAACCTTAACTTTATTGGATTTCTTTTATGATTCAAAATTGCAGTTTTATTCTTAAATTTAATGTTTCTAACTTCCTTATATTCTTGGAGTCAAAATCAACTTGAGTACCATATTTCTTACCTTCAATTTATTTTCTTCCTTCACCATATTTAAGTTGAGATTAATGAGAATTAATAACTCATCTCGAACTTTATAGGAAGAAAAATAAGCATTAAATAACCTTATTATCTTACGATCTATTTTAGTGCTTATTATTTTGAAGCATAAAATGTCATCTCCAAATGTACTCTCTTATGTTGATTTTATATTTATTTAGATATCTGAAGTGTTTCTGCTATGAATGTCCAAATGTAACTATTGTTCATCTGTAAGTGCTCTTTGGAGTCTCCTTAAAGACTTCAAATACCTACTTATTCTTAGCAGACACATTTTCTAAATTTTCTCCAAGAATTCTTAACTGTATTGAGGGACTTAAATATTTTGCCATGAAATACATATAAATGTAACCAATATCCATATGTTAGTGCTTTTTGGAGTCTCCTGACATATTTCAATTGATTACCTTCTCATTCATGCAAAATAATATTTCCTCATATGAATCCTTTAACCTCAATGAAATTAGAAACAATGCCTCTTAAATGTCTCAAGAATGGTTTTTACTAAATGATCATAAGATTATGTGTTTTGGCCTCAATGGGATTATTAGTCCTTAACACATGGTCAAGATCAAACCAATTTGAGAACCTTTAAATTTTAAGTTGGAACTTTAAAGATGCTAGATATGCACTTACATTAATCCTTTATTGTATAACAATAAATCAAAATATAAAGGTCTGAATCCCATCTACTAGCCTTTATCCATTTGCAAGTGCTCTGAGAGATCTTCTTACAAACTTCAATCAACTAGGTGTAGTATCAAATGTAACGATTCATAACATATCAATTAATTAACCTTCCTTTGGGCCGATTAATTAATTATATGCAAAACCTCACAATCATTACCCATTTGATTCTACCCAAACATTGTACATGTAGCATTTTAAATTATGTCCTTCCTTTGGGCCGATCCATAATTTAAAAGTCACATGCACCTTAATACACTTGTATTTGGGCCTTTGAGACAACCGTTAATGTGAGAGCCCATTTGTGGGATGACATTAGGGTCGACCCAACTTCTCAAATACAACTAAAGTTACCTTTATATTTGATTTAAAGTATACCTTAACTTAGACTTTTCATTATGCACATTAATCCTAATATGAAAAGCCTAACTAAATACTGACCTAGGATGATTTAGACTTAAGACTCGGTTGCGAAACCTTAAGGTATACATACAATAGACCATATAGTACTTATATAGACTACTAAACCTTAGGTAGCTTGTTTTGGTAAGTGATGTCTCATATTTTATACATGTTTTGACCGTACTTAGCCCTTAATTATTGATCAAACCATTACAAATTGTCCCATAAATTGTTATGTTTTCCTAGATTTTGGTACTGCCGTGGCGTTTCATTTGTTTTGTAGGAACTTGGTGGATTAGACATAATAATTGCATAAAAGGAAGAATTTTGGAGAAGAAAAATGACTAAATGGGTCCATAGAATTTTAGAGCTCATCCTAAGCTTTCCAACGATCTTTGAATCACCTAAATCGGAGTCCGGATGAAGAAATTATGGCCCAAATACTATCGGTGCGCTGTTCTGAAATTTTGGTCCGAAATGTACGGATTTCGGTGCGAAATGCACTTCTGGAAAGTGCATTTTTGGTAATTTTCGAAGAAGGAAAGTGCAAACCGCCTCCCCTTTGCCCTAGCCGCCTCCTGGCCGCCTAGGATGACTATATATGCACGTTTCTGCCTCCAGAGCACGCATTCCACCTTCTACCATTCATTTTCCACCTCAAGTTCTTGCGTTTTTGGCATTTTTCCACGGATTTCGAGGCAGACCAGCGGTGTTGGAGGCGACAGCAGCAGCATAGCAGATCTACATCGATTCCTTTGCCCTTGATCAGCGAGTATTTGCATAAAGAGACACCTCGGTTTATTCTTTCATGCTTTTATCTTGTTTTTCTATGGGTTTGTATGTTGTTTCTTGCATGTTTATTGTTGTTATTGTTGTCATGACGATTAGTGAGTAGTTTCATGATGTCTTAGGGTAGTTAGTAGATTAGTTTAGTATGTTGTTATGACTTGATGATTATATTTTGATATTTTGCGATTTACTTGTTTGAGAATTATTACTTGCTTGATTGAATTGATTGTTTGCTTGAAAGTTAACTTATTGATGATGCGCAGCGTTGATAGGATATAACTCGACCAAATAATTAGTAGATCAAAGCACTTGAGATAAACCAAAACTCGAAAGGGTAGGTTAGTTAACGATCGAAAGATCTAACTTTTATTGCACCGACAGGACTTTAAATATCTCTGGAAATCCATTCAAGTATTCCTAAATAAACTAGTCTAATTACGCAAGTATAGGATTAGTTATTTATGTGGTAAAACCCGACATCAAACCTAAACCAGAACCGAGAAGCGAAAGTTGAGGTTAGGGTTAAGGTCTGGTCGCTTAGTAACCTTCGCAAAGTATCTTGTAAAATTGCCAAGTCGAAACAACAGGTTTAAGGCAAGTTTTGGTGCTAGACAGAACTCATTTCGCACCGAAATGGTTCTGTTTCGCACCGAAATGACTCTCTGCCTCGATGAAAATCGTTGCAGAGTTGTCTTAAAGCTAAACTAATTGAACACTCATCCCTAGGACATTTTATTGCATCTGTTTGAGTCCAGAAAACATAAAAAAATAACCCCAAAAATATTTTATTATTTATTACTTGTTTAATTGCCTATTTTTCTATTACTATTATTATTACCTTTTAATTTTCTAAAAACACAAAAACTCATCCTCTAGCTTTTAAGAAAGATTAAGTCTGGTATTCAACCGTCCTTGTGGGTTCGACACCTTTGCTTTACTCGAACGTCTAGTGAGGTAATTCATAGGTTTAATTTATTTGACCTAGGTTTTAAGCCTTCATCAGTTTTCATTCTCAATTTATTTAAGTTGACCTCACTTCAGTTTCAGGGTGACCAATAAAGTTGGAAATAGACACGTGACAGTCACATTTACGTGTATTTTCCACACCACTTATACACATCTAAATTCAATGTCATTCATTTATAGTGATATTGTGATCATTGTGGGTTTAGTTGCGACGGCTTTACAGGATTAGAAACTTGTAATGGCTATAATGTGACAAAAGTTTCCTTGGTCTTTTATCATTATGAATGATGGACGGAATTGGAGTACAAAACTTATTACCATAAATCATGAGCTCATTTAAATTAATTATAATTAGATAACACTAAGCATAATAGCCCAAGTGGGAGATTGTTGGATTATTTCTAGATTATGCGCAGATTTAGAAACAATCTAGAAGGTGGGCTAATTCTGGCTTAGTGATTCTGCTAATTATGAATATTGTTAAGTATGGTAATAGGCTAAACGTGGCTGTATTAGAAAAAGCATGGTTTTGTACAAAAGATGCGTTGCCTTTAATATGTGGTTAATTTAGGAAAGTCATGTTTTATATTTGTGATGAATGAATATAGAAGATGAGTGCATGCCAAGTTACCTTGGCTTATATATATGGGATTGGTCTCCAAGGGACAAGACATCCACGAATTCTGCTGCATACATGTGTTGATAGCAGCAATTCTGCCCCTCTCCCTAATACTTCCATCAATTAGAGAGAGATAGTGCTTTTGTTTAGGCTAAAGGCATCAAAGGGCAAGTCTTGAACTCTTGGAAGACCTTCTCCCCACCTTGGTGGCTCTCTCACGACATCAAGGATCTCAGCAATCAAGCAAGACGTGCTCTACATCAAGATCCTGGCCATAGCGATGGAATCAGGTATGCTTCCGCTCAAAAATTTAATTTCGGTGTTTTGGAACGGTTTGTTTCACTGCTGGTTCTGCGAGTTCTTTAGTTATTTTCTGGTTTGCTATTTGATCTGTTAGAATTGTTATTCCTTTGGCTTTAAAGCAAACCCAACATACTGCAGCACTCGCGGTAAGAGAAGATCGATCCCCCACAAGCCACAACATCTTCGTAAAGGTTTCAACATAGAAGCTCACCAAGTTTATTAATGGAGTTCGATTATGCCATGTACGTGCTGCTTTTATATATCCATTGATTTATTTAAGAGGAAGTCTTAGTCAGATGCCTTCCTCTTAAATCAGATGCCATGTGCTGTTCTTTTCTTTTCTTTTTTTTACCGTGCCTTGTGCTCTATGTTACTTCGGTATTTCATATACATAGCCGTACCGATATCGGATGCGTATTCTGACTCGTGTTGTATACTCATATGATAAGCACCCGATACTTCACGTGGCGAACATGCTCGATTATTGTAATATGTTTGACTAACCAATACTCATATCGAGTGCACCACGTGTCCAATATGATTATTTTAAATTCTAAAATATTTAAAAAAAATTGATGGAGCTTTCAATGAAAACTATAAAATTTCATATGTGTACGGATCGTGTCCATACATATGAGTCGTTTTTTAAGATCCAATTTTCAAACAGTCAATCCAAATCATTCAAGTTATTCTTCATATTGAAAATCCCTTGGAGACCAAATTTTACTTTTTTTTCACTTTTTTTCGAATTTTTTTTACTATATATTATGATATTTTCAAATTGGAGAGCCTGAAATACTTCAATTTTAGTATTTTTTGAAAATTAGAATATTATTGTCAAAAAATGACAAGTTTTAAAAATTTCAAAAAAAATAGTAAAAAAATTTCAAAAATTGTAAAATTTTGTTTGCTATGAGATTTCAATATATAGATTGGATTGTTTAATTAAAATTTGTTAATTTACAAAATTACCGATCAAACAATCATGGTTCACGTAACGCCCTCTATGAACCATGGTTCGCAATTGAAGTATTTCAGGCCCTCCAATTTGAAACTTGCCATTTTTGGACACTAATATACTAATTTTCAAATTTAAATTGCACTAATTTTCAAAAAACACTATAATTGAAGTATTTCAGGCCCTCCAATTTGAAAATATCATAATATATAGTAAAAAAAATCGAAAAAAAATATGTAAAATTTGGGTCTCCAAGGGTATTTCAATAAGGGAAATAACTTGAACGATTCGGATTGACCGTTTGAATTTAGGATCTTCAAAAATGACTCATGTGTACATAGACGATCCGTACACATGAGTGTATTTTATCCATACATTATATATATATATACTAGAGGGTCTCATCGAGCTTCGCTCAATACATGAATATTTCTTGTATTAATTCTTACTTTGTTTCTATAATTAAGTTATATATAAAATGAAGATAATTAAATTTAATATGGTAGGACCATATTGAGGGAAAAAAAAAAGAACATGGAATGTGGCAGTGCTACATAAAAGAGAATGGAGATACGATGAAAATGAAAAATAAGAAGGGATCACAAAAATCAGAAACCAAACAATGCGCTTTCAAATTATTGTCTATCGGTGAACCGAGGTAGTTTTATGAGCAATAATATCCGGCACACAAATAGTTATAGAGTATCACGTTATAGAAATAAAAAAAATGTTATTCCACAATGTTTGGAGCGTCGGACTACATTTAACTAAACGATCGCGACACACACACATCTTTTTAAATTCAAAATTCAAACACTAAATCTAAATCGTTTAAGTTGTTCTTCATAATGAAAAACTCATATTTGAAGGCCGAATTATTTTACTGTATATTATGATATTTTTAAATTTGAAGGCATGAAATACTCTGATTATAGTTTTTATTAAAAAAATATTATATTACATAGCAAAAAAATTTGAATAAAAATGTAAAATTTGTTCTTTAAGGATTTTCAATATGAAGAGCAACTGAAACATTTCGGATTGACCATTTGAATTTTAGATTTCGAAAACAACTCTAATATTTATTAATTATTTTTTTTCTTGAGGTAAGATGCCATGTGGTGTATATATTGTGCCCACAACGTGTAGCTGTAGTTTAATTAGCTAGATTAGTTCGTACAATCTATGTGACCAATCCCGTGTGGCTTTGACGAAGCGTACACAAGATGAATGAGCCTTTTCAACTCCGCGAGGGGAGAGGAGGCAGACATCCAAGAATTTGAGCCTTTTAAGAGCAAAAGATATATAGATTGGTCATGATCTTATGATTATTATCATATGTCGTATATTAAGTTTAACAAAGAATTTTGAACTGGTTGATTTAGAATGAGAACCTGAAGAATCAGCAGCAATAATCAAATAATTTGCCAAAATTTTGTATATAATCCTAAAGCTCTCCTTGCAAAGATAAAGGGGTCAAGTTGCTTGATCTATACTTTTCTATCATTCAATGCAATTACAATTTGCGCTGTAGAACACAGAACTCGCACAGAAAAAAATTACATAAAATCCGGTGGACTAGAACCAGATTTCCAATATAAAAGCACGCAGCATGCATGTCTCCCGTTCAGAAATCCAAAATACAAAGCATATATAGCAGACTCGGATCCTCGCTGTCTCTCTCTGCTTAACAGTCAATCCATCGCCTTCTCGTCTCTCCGGTACGAACCTCCTATCCCCGTCTCTCATTCCTTTTTTTTGTTTTTTGAACAAAATTAGTTTAGCGCCGCCCGTTTCATTAAAAAAAAAGAAGGTGAAACATAAGTAAACACTTACAGATTCTAGCAGATTGTCAATCGACGATCTGACTGAAAGCTCTTCCTTCTAAAAACTCTCAGTAGGATCTTTGATCTCAGCATATATATCGTGTACAGGCAGTGACGGATCTAGAAAAAATATTTAGGTGGAGCTGAGTTTATAAGAATATTGGATCAATATTAGTTCATCATACATCCATCTCATACAATGGACCTTTGAGTACTTCAATGGCAGAAAAAATTAGCTGGGGCTAAGGTGGGGCTTCATGGGCTCGACAGCGTTAGGTGGGGCTCTAGCCCCACTCGCCCAGTGGTAGATCTGCCCCTGTGTACAGGGGCGTAGCTAGGAAATTATGTCAACGGAATCCATAATTTTTTTTTGCTAAAAGCATATTACGATATAACGTCTAGTATAGACATAATAATAATTTTAAATAAAGAACTCTAAAATAATGTAACATTAAAAAAATAATGAGAAATCATATATATCATAAAAATACGAGATCCAAAATATGAAATATAATTAAATAGTCATGAAAATAAAAACTACAAAATTTTCAATGATTTTTTTTCTGATAATTTTGCATAATATGTTCAATAGAAATCTTATTAAACACCTCTTTTTCTATATATGCATATATACTATAATTATATACTATAATTATTTATCCGAGCATCTCCAATTCTATTTAAAATTTTTCTCTTAATCAGATTCTTTGCGGAGGAAAGAAAAAAAATTATTCGTCGGGAATGAACGCGACTAGAGTTCTGTGCGATGTCGTTATGCAATTCACATCAAATGCAATATGTCCATCTGGATCCTTCTGAGATGAGTCCATGATTTTTTGTGCTTTGTTTTTATTTACATGAGTGTAATATAAGGTAATGTTTTTTTTTTTTTTGAGGTCGGTCCATGGACTTACCAAAGTCCATGTCGCCCCTGATCGTACTGTAGCCTCTTGAGATTGTAAAAATAGAATTCTGGCATCTTGTGTTCTTGTTCTTGTACCATTAAAGAGCAACAATACATCAGTATTTTAAAGGTATGATTATATTAGATTGGTTATGTAAGAGGTTATCGTGCATGTACGATATCAGAGATAATTAAAAATGTAATAAGAGATAGATAGTATGAGGTAGGTAGGAGATTAATAGTCAAGAGATAGTTAGCATAGCTTTAAAATTGATCTACAAATAGACTTAGTCAAGATCACAATTCAATACAAATTCTATTTTTCATTATGATATTTGAGTCAGTGCTATTATGGAATTAGACTAATGTCTGGAATATAATGATCCTTCTTCCATTCTATTTTACATAATAATCAGAATAAATTGCTATTCTTATTATTTTATTCTAGAATTTTATTTTCGTTATTTCTATTTACTCTAGAATAGCTCTAGTTTCTTAATCTATCTCTCAGCCTATCACCACTTATCTGAACTTGTGCTCTTCCCACGCTAGTCCACTAAGCCTCAACGCACACCCCCGCTCAACTGATCCTGAGTTGCTTCGCTTCGTCCTTGCTCTATTGTTACTATCCAGTATGGTAACAAGTTTAATGCTAAAAGAGTAACAACAATGATATCAAAACATAAACTCAAATCTCTTTATTCATAACTCAATTGCGGTCTTACATCACTTTCTAAAGCTAAGATCACAATAACCCTAGAAAAATGACCTAAGAGCTGACCCCCTTTTCTGTCCTATGGAGGCCTATTTATACTAATATGTAGGAACCTTCTAATTAATGACGTCAGTCCTGTCAGAAGCTGATACTACTGTCTACTGAGGTGTACTCTTCGTCTGTACGGAGATAACCGTTGTCTCCTCTCAACGGTCTCTCCTGGCTGATAAGAGCGGGGCGAAATGACTATGATATCCCTCATTGTCGCCCCTTTGAGCCACTGAGGGCGGACTGGCATGTTGGGTCCGTGTATTAGGCTCTTGGGCCTTGTTGTACACCTCTGCCTACTGGGCTTACGGGGGCAGGCTGGTATTTGGGCTTATCATACGGGTAATTTAGGGCCTTATCATAGTAAAATTAAGCTCCACCTCTCGTCACCCAGATCTGATCAGATCACGTCATCTGATCTGAGCTCACGCCACCCTACGATGCCACCACCACCATGTGGCCACCTCGACACGCTGTGCATTCTCTGGCCTATTCGTTAAGTAGATGGGTTCAAAATTTGGATCTAAAAGCTCTCTTCACTACTTGAGATGCGATCTGATCTGCATTAATGTCTCCTTCGCTGCGCATTTGACCAAGCGACGCTCCGTACCGCATAGCTAGATCTCAATTTCGACACGATTCACAAGATCCAACTAGCTTTTCTGGAACTGACCCGCTTCGTCAAGATCCAACCAGTCAAATCCCTAACTCGTGCACCAACTCTGCATTCAGATTTACCATATGACACAACAACGGAGTACACGTTCTGGTAACATGAAGACTTATCTAGCATGCACGATCTTGACTATCTTGTATGATCTAGAATATCTTGGCTGATTTTCCAGAGAGGATGATGTGATTCTCTTGTTTGGCTTTGACCAGTGGCAAATGCTAACTCCATATACGGTACACATTGGTGAGGATTGCGGGTAGATAAAACCTGATGAGGCTTAAGCTGGCAATTTCTAAGATGCTTGTTAGATCTGACTTAGTAGATTCATGGCTATACACCCCTTTGTTAGGACTTGGAAATCTCTTACATTTGCATCTTGACTCAGAAGGAAGAGGGAGGTAGGTTAGATTAATTCTTTACATAACTTTGATCAATAATTCAAACTAGTCATGGCAGTCACTATTTCGCTGTGCTATGTTTTTTAGATTGAAGAATAATTTAATATATTTTGTCAAACTTGTCAAAATTTCTAATGTAAAATATAAAAATTATCCCTCAAAAACTTGTCAAAATTTATAAATAAAAATTTGTAAGTTCAAAATTAGTAATTTCTTCCATAAAAAGACACTGTATAAACTTGATATTAATTTTCTATCTAAAAAAATCTTGCTAATATTAATGATTAGTATGACCAAAGGTTGAAATTGTTAGAAAGTGTCTAATTTTAATTTTTAAACTAACAATTAGCTTAATTAACAATTAAACATCCAAGAATCTAGGCTAGAACTCATTCACACATTAAAACATGAGAAAAGGAGGAGAAAATCAATACCTCTCTTTGTATTGTAATAAAGAGGTTCGAAACCAAGTCTTCAAAAATCGATGGGGTGCGTGCTCCACCACCTTCACCACTAATAGTCTTCTCAAGCCCACCAAGGAGCTAACCACGAGCTCAAAGAAAGTGCCAACTTTCTAGAGTTCTAAGCTAAACCCCTCTATGAACTTCTTCTTTCTATTAACTAATTTAATGGAGGAGAGAAGAAGAAAGGAGGCTCAACACATGAGCAAGAGAGGAAGAGAAGAGCAATGGAGAAGAGAGAAAAAATCTCTCTTCTAGGTGGAGGCACAATGGAGGGAAGAGGAAGAGAGATAAAGACTATGGTTGCTCCCAAAAGGACCCCTTTATATAGGCAATAAATAACCTATTAGTTGGTCCAATAACTATTAATTAATGACCCATGTAATTGCTCTTTAGTTGGACTTTTAATTTACCAATAAATAAAGCTCATCCTCTCAATATAATTCCAAAAATTATACTTCAATGTGTTGAATATAAATAAATATCAAATCAATGATATTTATTAACGGATTATCATTTCAATTATTTTATTTCTAACATGATCCATTTGATATAATTAATTATAATGGTTCATAACGGTATATAATTAATTAATCTACTTATCAAGTTTTGTATTCTCCAATACAAATAAATAATTCACCATGTGGTTAAAGTCCTATTTGTGCGACCCTATTGAAGATTTATGCTATGTTGGCCATGAAAATAAATCGCTATTTATTTCCAATAATCATAAGCGGTATCTAGCAACACGTTATGATTCTCAAATCGCATAAATAATGTACCGTTACAATATCTCAATCCTACATGAGAAATAAAAGTATTTCCTTGTTTGATTCTTATGTCACATGATATCATTGTATAATCCAAGATAGGAATGTGTCATTCTTGCAGATTATACATTTCTTGATCTAGAGTTGATTGTACAAGTTGGCCAAACAATCCAAACTCCATCAAGGGGCCCAAACAGATATCATCACTCATTAGGTATACTAATGAGAGACATACGATTTTTTTGGTGAACAACTTTTTTCCGCACAATTCAAGAGAGCATAAATAAAGTCCGTATAGCAGTCTTTATCAGGAATCAACGTTAGACGATATTTATAGTACCTATCTTCATGTAAAAAAGTTGAACATCTCAAACTTAGAATCAAACTGATATGAAATAAACAATGACACTTAACACAATCCATATGTTTATTTCATTGGGTCAAGTCCTATACTATGTTTCATAACATATACATATGTAATTAAGTTAGTAACTCATTACCTATGATTTGTAAAACTTAATCATCACTTAACTTCCATACTAATCTTATCTGATAATTAATGTTCCTTGTTAATTATCAAGATTATGGACAATTTAGATTTATTCTTATCATTTAATTGGAAATGAACTATAGAGATCTACAATTCAAATCCTCAACCGGAATGATCTGTCAACAAATAAATCAAGGAACAAATGATAAAACATCATCAATAACATAAACCATAGAAGTAGCAAGATAATGATTGGCTTCTAGGACATAACTCCAACATAAATAGCGGATAGCGGATTCGTCGCGGACATGCTAATGTCACAGCGGATAGCAGATAGCGGCCATTTAACGGCCACTATCGGACCATAGCGGATATTATGTCGAATACAAACTTTGATTCAAATTAAAGATAAGTAATATACAATATAAGGTAAGAAAATATTTGATGGCGCTGCCATGAGATGAATACAAATTTGTAAAAATATTAGATAAATAATACAATTTATACAGTCGATTCCAGTCGATTCCAGCAGATTCCGCCCGATTCAAAACATAAAAACCACGGTTCTGCTCTAAACCCACCAATTTTTCAAACCATGGCCTATATCACCGCTATATTTCCGCGAAATGCCGCTATATTGCTCGCTACAGGACATGGCGCTAAATCAGTAGCGTGGTAGGCGGGCAACCTCGAGACCGGTCTTATTGGGGGCCTTGGTGTGATTTGCCTTGATGGCTGATGTTGGGCCGTCTTTTGGTCTTCAACTGGACTGGGCCGTCCTGAGCTAGCTTTCTTGGGAGCCGTGCCCTGGGGCCCTATCATTGTCCAAATCTGAACACAATTAGAATACAGGAACGATAAGCGTCATCCAGCAAATTACCATCTGCATCATCCTATTCCCCCTTCCCTTTCTCCTGGCTCTTTTCCTTCGCTTCTCTCTTTTCGTCTCCTTTTTTTTCCATTCGCTTCTCTCTTTCTTCCCCTCACCTCTGTTTTTCTCCTCTTTCGCCTCACCTCCACCACCTCCTCTGTCTCCCCTCCTCCCCCTCCTCTCTTTCTTCAATTCTTACCTTCTTCCTCTGCCTAGTCTCTTCTCCTCTCCTAAGTCTCCTTCAGCCTCTCCTCCTTTCTGCCGCCTCTCGTCTCGATTTTTTTTTCATGGACTCCACCTCTTTCTCTTACCTATGTCTCATTCTCCTTCACCAACAACACATGGACTCTATATTTCTTTTTAAAAATGAACATATACAACAATAAAGTGAACAGATACTAAGATAAGATGAACAAGGGATCAAAATGTATAGATACAAGAACAAGTGAACATATATAATAAATAAATTGAACAGATATAACAAACAATATGAACTCATACAAAAGATAAAAATGAACATATATACATACAAAAGTGAACATATACAATAAACAAAGTGAATATATACATCAATAAATATTTTTTGTTATTACTGACTCAATAAATATTAGATATACTCCCTTGTTTTACTTAAGTGAATAGTTATAAAACAGTTATATCCATTTGATACTCTTTTAGTAATACTAACTGAGTAAACATTATATGCTCCTTTGTTACAACAAACTGAACACTTATGCATTTTTTAAGTATAACTAACTGTAAGAAAATACAAAATTATTTAAAAACAGGAAAACGAAAAAAATAAAAAAAAAGAAAAAAAACTAAAAAGAAACAAAAAAAAGAAAGAGGTAGAGGAGGGGAGGGAGAGAGGTCAAAGAACCAATGGAGACGTGGAAGAGAAGGAAGGGAGGGCGCTAAATGGAGGGAGTAGAGGTAGATGCGAAAATGCGGAAAAAACAGGGAGGGAGGGAGGGAGGGAGGGGAGGGTAGATGCGGAAGAAAAAAGAGAGAGAAAGAGGGAGCGTGCTCCTGTGGATGACTTGGATGGCGCTAGATTGGATGGTAAGTAGTAATTACCATTAGAATATAGACAATAACTCGTTCTTTGAGACAAAATGAACAAGAATGATGCAAATTAATCTAAACTCAAGTCAAATTATTTTGGTTTCAAGTAAAATCTTTACATAAATATATCCAGGAAATTCACTTATCAGCGACTAGTAGCGGTGATGGCTGCAATGAATGAGTTAATATCAGGCCCTTTAACATTGAGAATGGCAATGTTATGGTCGTCTTCTAAGAAAGATCTCCAAAGAATCCAATGGTTTATGGTTAACTGAAAACTTCAAACGGAACACAACTCAATCCTGTAATCGCTTAATTGTATTTCTCATTTGATTTCCAGCTAGCATGCTTTGGTAAAACATAATTGAAGCTAGATCGTTTGAGTTTGATACGTTTTTTACCTTGGTTGTGGGTTTAGTAGTAAAAGAAAACCGAGGCTAGCTGTAAATGTGGATTGCATTGCACTGCATTAATTGTCTATCTTACTTGTTTAAACCTTGTGCAGTATCTTTTGGGGAAATTGGATCCATGCCACTCTAAAGTTGTAAAATTAGAAAAATGCCACCCAAAATGAGTTCTTAGAAAAATGCCACCCTAAACTCCATATATTTTGATAATTGCCACATTTATACATTTATTATACCATTTTAATATAAAAATAATGTATTCTAATATGTATATTTTTATTTCCAAATATACCCTCCATCTTCTCCAAACCACGCCTCTTTCTCCTCTATTAACAGATATGGCCACACTTTTCTAATTAGAATTCCCACATCTTTTAGTCTCAACCTCGTTCATACAATGTATTTGTTTTGTTTATTTGCTTCTCCCACCCCACGCTATTGTCTATTGTTCATGTCACGTCCTGAGACTGATTTCAGATCAGAACCAGTGACAAATCTCAGTCGACAAAATTGTTTGTCAGACCAAGTAACAAGGGTTTATGAAATTAAGCTAGAATAAGAATAATTGGGACAAATTGTTAGGAGAAAATAGTAATTGGATAAGAAGAAAATGCTATTGAGAAATAAATGGCTATTGAGCCTACATAAATTCTCAAATTACACTGCTAAGAGAGATAATGAGAAAATATGAGAAGAATAAGATTTTAGTGTTCTTGATTCAGAAATTGCATAAAGAAAACCCTAACATAAACTGACGGCTGCTTATAAACCTAATCAATGAGTAAAAAGTAAGTTTAACCAAAATTACATCTCTATTTTTATCCGCACCAATGTACGAATTCATTTCAGTATGCTCTCAGCCACTGTGGACCTGCGGACACGTGTCACCTCCTCCTGTATTGACCCTTTTACTAACACTGTTATCACTTATGAGCTGGCCCATGGGCCCATATTCATAATCATTTTTTTCCACTTGTTGTCCCTTGCAGCTAACAGTCTTGAGCCCACTATCTCTAATTTTATTTCAAACGGCTAAGGAGTTATCAATTTCAATTTTTGACACTCTCCCCTTCTCAAAATTTTCCTTGTCTCTAAGGATAAACTATGGATATTGTTCCTCCATATGATGGTAATCCTCCCAACTTGCATCATCATCAGTCTGGCCTTTCCACCTCACCAGGATTTGCACTACCCCTTGATTATTTCTTTGAGTCAAGCGCCTACCAATAATTGCTTCTGGCTCCACCTTCTGGCAATCCTTAGTGCCAATTAGTGGTAAATTAGGTAGTACTTCATGGCCTCCACCAAGTTTGCTCCTCAACTGTGAAACATGAAAAACTGGGTGTATCTGTGACCCAGCTGGCAATTTCAGTTCATATACTACCTTCCTTTTTTTGTCAACAATCTCAAATGGCCCATAGAACTTTGGAGACAATTTGTGATTACCTCTGTGACCTGGGCCCTTTACTGTCACTTGCCTGTATGGCTGAAGTTTAAGATAAACCCAATCACCAATTGCAAATTTCCTCTCTAACCTCTTCTGATCAGCAAACTTTTTCATTCTCTCTTGAGCCTTCTTCAAATTGTTTTTTAATTCATGTACCCATTCATGTCTTTCCTTCATCAATCCATTCACTGCCTCCACAGAACATTTTGGAACTGTACCCATGGGTAGTTATGGGGGGTCATACCCATACATAGCCTTGAAAGGAGTGGTGTTCAATGTTGAGTGAAAGTTAGTGTTATACTAGTATTCAACCATTGCCAACCACTTAGTCCATATTTTTGGTTGATTCAACAATATGCTTCTCAAATAATTCTCAATACACTGGTTAACTCTTTCGGTTTGACCATCAGTTTGGGGATGGTAAGCAGTACCCATCTTCAATTTAATCCCCAATTTTTCCATCATCTCTTGCCAAAATTTGTTGGTAAAAATAGGGTCCCTATCACTTATGATATTCTGTGGCAACCCATGCAACTTATATAATGTTTTTAGAAATGCCCTTGCCACATCAACAGCTGAGAAGGGGTGTTTGAGGGCAATCAGATGTGAATATTTTGTCAACCTATCCACAATCACCATTATCACTTCTTTTCCTTCAGATTTTGACAACCCACAATAAGTTCATACTAATGCTAACCCAAGCTTCATCAGGTATAGGCAGTGGTTGAAGCAGTCCAGGTAATTTAACATTTTCACCTTTAGTTTGCTGGCAAGTGTTGCAACTGGTGACATATTTATGGATTGACTCTCTCATGCATGGCCAATGAAACAACATTTTTAACCTCTTATATGTTGCTTGAATACCAGAATGGCCCCCTTGACTAGAATTATGCACTTCCCCAATTAATCTCTCCCTCCAGCCTCCATTGGCTCCAATGCACAATTTCCCTTTATATTTCCATAACCCATTGCTCTGACTGTAGTCACTCTCTCCATTCAACTCACTGTCTTTCTGTTGTATCTCCTTAATCCATGAGTCATTGATGTAACTGTCCTTGACTTCATCAATCCATTGAGGAGTCAGTTCAGTAACTGCTAGTGCATGAGTTCTCTCTTTCTGTTTGACTACCACCTGTCTTGATAGAGCATCAGCTACTCTATTCTCAACTCCTCTTTTGTACTCAATTTTGTAGTCAAGACCCATCAATTTTTAGAGGCCTTTATGTTGCATAATATGATTCACTCTTTGTTCAAGCAGATGCTTAAGACTAATTTGATCAGTCTTTATGATGAACTAGCCACCCAAGAGATAATGCCTTCATTTGCTCACAGCAGTTAGCAAGGCTAAGAACTCTTTTTCATAGGTAGAGAGGCCTTGATTTCTGATGCCCAAGCTCTTACTCGTGAATGCAATTGGCCTTTTTTCTTGCATAAGCATAGCACCCATACCTTTATCACTAGCATATGTTTCAATGGTGAAAGTTTTGTTGAAGTCTAGCATTGCCAGCACTGGAGCTTTGATCATAGCTAGCTTGAGTTCTTCAAATGCTTTGTCTGCTGTTGCATTCCAATTAAATGCATTTTTCCTCAATTGGTCAGTGAGTGGTTTTGCAATGGTTTCATACCCTTTCACAAACCTCCTATAGTACCCAGTGAGCCCAAAAAACTCCTTAATTCCTTCACACTCCTTGGGGTTGACCACTGCCTCATGGCTTCAATCTTCTTTGGGACAGTTGACACTCCTTCTACAGATATTATATGACCCAGATATTCCAGTGAGGTGGCACCAAACTCATATTTGTTCAATTTGGCATAAGGATGATTTTCTTTCAGTAAGGTTAATGTCAACTTCAGATGTTGCTGATGTTCCTCAATGTTCTTACTGTATACTATTATATCATAAAGAAAAATACTAATATAAACTTCCTCAAATGGGGTCTGAACACCTTGTTCATTAGTGATTGGAAGGTGGCAGGGGCATTAGTCAACCCAAATGGCATGACCAGGAACTCATTGTGATTGTCATGGGTTCTAAATGCAGTTTTATGAACATCTTCACCATGCATTCTAATCTGATGGTATCTTTCCCTCAAGTCTATCTTAGAGAAAAATTACGCCCCCTTCAATTCATCCAATATATCCTCAGTCAGTGATATTGGAAATCTGTCCTTGACAGTTTGTGAATTTAATTGTCTGTAATCCACACACATCCTCCAACTACCATCCTTTTTTTTAACTAATAATATAGGTGATGCATATGGACTGTGTGACTCTTGAATGAGTGAATCTTTCAACCACTCAGCAATAATTTTCTCAATCTCTAATTTTTGAAAATAAGTGTACCTGTAGGGTCTTTGGTTGACTGGTTTTGCATCTGGTAGAAGAGGGATTCTTGTTAAGAACTCAAGTCCTTGTGCAATTTTAATTTTTTATTAACATTTTAAGAAATTAACATGCACGATTAATGGATCTAGTTATTCAAGTAGTTAACATGTAAAAGGAGAAGCGTAGGAGTATTTTTACCTCTTTTAGTATCGTAACTAAAAGGCTCGACTTTTGCTTAGAAGTTGATGGATGCGCACCTTCGCTGCCTCTAGTCCACCAAGAAGATTAACCAAAGTCTATAAACAAGTGCTACCTTGTTTTGAGACGATAGCTAATTCCCTTTTGATTTTTCTTCGCACGATTAACTATTTAACTGGAAGGAAAATCGCTCAACACATAAGCCATTGCGAGAGATGGAGGCGCACAAGAGAAAAAATTCTGCTCTTTTTTATATCTTGCGCAAGGGAAAAAGAGGAGAGGTAGAATATGCTAGGGCTTGGTGTTTCCATAAGCAACACCCTTATATAAATGGAACGTTTCCATAATTGCTATTCTCTCTCTTCCTATTTTCTCTTGGACAATTATGTCCCTCCATAGCTGAAATTTTCATATGTGATTATAGGCTATACAACATATTATATTAGCTTATTAATCCACTACATTAATTAATCTCAAATCAGGCTTTTAATTAACTAATTAAATAAAAGGCCAATTAGCTCAATATAATTAATATAAGTTGAACGAATTTAATTATTAACACATTAATAATTATTTTGGTATTAGCATATGCATTATATTATTTCTATATGATCCATTTGAGTTAATTAATTATAACGGTTCGTAACGGTATATAATTAATTAATCAACTTATCATATTTTCGCAGTACTCGCTGCTGCGAATAAATAAATAATGCACGTATGGTTAAAGTTCTATTTGTGTGACCCTTTGAGGATTTATGCTATGTTGGCTATGAAAATAAATCGCTATTTATTTCCAATAATCATAAGCGGTATCTAGCAACACGTTATGATTCCCAATTCGCATAAATAAACAATGTACTAATAGAATCATTTAATCCTGCATAAGAAATGAGTATCTTATTGTTTTGATTCCTATGTCACATGATATCCTTGTATAATCTAACATAGGAATGTGTCATTCTTACAGATTATACGTTTCTTGATCTAGAGATGATTGCATAAGTTGCTAGCAAGCAATCCATCTCCATCAAGGGGCCATGTAGATATCATCACTCACTAGGTATACTAATGAGGGACATACGGTTGTCTTGATGAACAACTTTTCCCCGCACAATTCAAGAGAACATGAAATAAAGTCCGTATAGCAGCCCTTAATTATCAGGAATCAGCGGTAGATGATATTCATAGAACCTATCCTCATGTGGAAAAGCTAAACCATCTCAAACTCGGAATCAAACACATATGAAATAAATAATGACAAATAACACAATTCATATATTTATTTCATTGGATCATGTCTTGTGCTATGTTCCAATAACATACACATATGCAATTAAGTTGGTAACTTCTTACCTATGATTTGTAGAACTTAATCATCACTTAACTCGCATACTAATCTTTTATGATAATTAATGTTCCTTGTTAATTATCAAGATTACGGACTCTTTAGAGATATTATTGTCATTCTAACGAATGATCCACAAAGATCTACAATTCAGATCCTCAACCTGAATGATCTATCAATAATAAGCTCTAGGAACAAATGATCAAGTATCATCAATAAAATAAACTAAGAAATTAAGTCATTAAATATTGACTTCTAGGACATAACTCCAACAATTCTATGATCCACTGCCCTATGTGGTGGCAACCCAGTGGGCTCAGCAAACACATCTGCAAATTCATGCAAAACCACTTGCCATTCTGCTGCCACTAGTTGTGGTTCAATTTCTTTGGTAATGATTTTGAAAAGCTAAGCCACAACAACTTCATGCCCTTTCTTCACTTCCTTCTCAATGTCAGTTCACTTCACTATTTTGACTTCAACTATCTCCTCTTTAACCAACAATTTGACATCCTTCCCTTTCTAATTGAACTCCAAACATCCTTTGCCCCAATCAATCTTCATGGGTCCCAAGCTGACTAGCCAATGAAGCCCCAAAATCATGTCATAGCCCTATACTGCTAGCAACCTCAAGTCTTCTTCAAACTCCAATCCTTGTAGTGAAAATTTGAGGGCAGTGCATTTGGTGTCAGTTACCATCTTCTCTCCATTAGCTACAATGACTACCATTGGATTTGTTTGAGTAGTTGGTAGACATAGTTCTCTGATGATAGTGGGGTTCACAAATGAATGTGTACTGCCACTATCCAAGAGTGCATAAACATGCAAGTTCCCAATTTTCCCCTTGAATCACATGGAGATGACTTTCTTCTTGTTAGAAGAGTTATACATGGAAATCAAAGCATGTTCAACTTCTATTTCACCATCTTCTGGTGGTTCCATTTCTCTTGGTTCCTTCACCTCTTCTTCACTCTCCACTTCTTCCTCCTGCATCAGCCTTAACACTTTGTTTGCACACTTATGTCCTGGGTAATACTTTTCATTACAATTATCACATAAGCCCAGGGCTCTTCTTTGCTGGAATGTCAGGTTTTGGTAGTTGGACATAGTTGGTTTTGGCTACCAAGGTTTCTGCATCCCTCCTTTCTTTTCCAGTTCATGGTTTGGTTTACTGGAGTTATATTTCTTGAATTTGGAGCTCTTTACTAACTCCTTGGGCTTTCTGTTTTGTCCTTCAATAGATGCCTCCACTTTCAAGGCGCATTGAAAAGCTACCTTGAGGTTAACTGGTGAGAAAAGTTCAACCGTGTATTTGACTTCTTCTCTGAGGCCACTGATGAAACCAGCTATAAAAAATTCTTCATCCAGATAAGGTTTCACCAACAACAACCTACATCTAGCCTTATCAAATCTCTTAATATACTCCTCCACTTTTCCCAACTGGTGCACCCTTTTAAATTCATCTACAGGATGTTTAACACTGTTGCTTTTTAATCTAGCCATCACTTCCTCTACCAGTTTATCCCATGATATAAAATTTGGCCCAGCAACCAGACATTGAACCAATCATGTATTTCTTCAGAGAAATTGAGTACTGACTAACGTTTGGATTTTTATATCTCAGGAATGTTGTACATGCCAAAATAATACTCACAATTCATCTTCCAAGTTAATGGGTTCCCCATCATAGAAGGAAAAATCCATTCTAGGAAGCTGGAAATTCATGATTCTTCTATCTCCACCATTTTCTACACCTCCATTTCCTTCATTTCCCTTCTTACCATTACCAAAATGCTGATCACCATCCCAATAGAACTCTTCATACTCCTGGGGTTTGTTTGGATGAGAGGAGAATAAGAAATTTGAATAGGGATGGGTGTATTTCTTATTTCTTATTCTAATATCAAGATTTTGTTGGAATATGAATAAGGACCCGAATAAGCTCAAATGCCTTATTCTTGTGTTGTTTGGTTTTACTTCCAAACACACCCCTGGAATTTTGGCACAAAATAGTTACCCAATAATGATTCTAATTCCTTGTATGAAACCCTCCACCATTAGGGTTAGACCCATCACCAGTGGTGGCCCCCTTTCAATTGCCTGTAATGGTAGGTCCACCACCTGAATTAATAACTAGACCAGTACCACCAGTATTAAGTGTAATGCTAGGGCTAGCACCCTCTCTATTTTTGTCATTACAATTCTTTAACAGTCTCTCCAGCATAGAACTCAAATTGAGGTATTTCTCATCATTTGATTTAATTACCTCTTTAATCTGGGTAGTGATTCTATCCTCCATCTGTCTGCTGCTACTCTCTTGTTTATGAACTTGCTCATCATGATTTGCAGCTAGACCCCTTACTTCTAAAGCCAATCTACCATCTCAGCCTCCAGTTGCACATTTTTTTTCTCTCAAGTCATCTATGCTCTTGTTTCTAGTAAAATGTTGGTTCTTTCCCATACACCAGCTTAGATCCACCACAAGCCCGAGTTAATCGGTGCTCTAATACCACTTTGTCACGTCCTGAGACTGATTTCAGATCAGAACCAGTGACAAATCTCAGTCGACAAAATTGTTTGTCAGACCAAGTAACAGAGGTTTATGAAATTGACCTAGAATAAGAATAATTGAGATAAATTGTTAGGAGAAAATAGTAATTGGATAAGAAGAAAATGCTATTGAGCAATAAACGGCTATTGAGCCTACATAAATTCTCAAGTTACACTGCTAAGAGAGAGATGCGAAAATATGAGAAGAATAAGATTTTAGTGTTCTTGATTCAGAAATTGCATAAAGAAAACTCTAACATAAGCTGACGGCTGCTTATAAATCTAATCCATGAGTAAAAAGTAAGTTTAACCAAAATTACATCTCTATTTTTATCCGCACCAGTGTACGAATTCGTCTCAGTATGCTCTCAGCCACTGTGGACCTGTGGACACGTGTCACCTCCTCCTGTATTGACCCCTTTACTAACACTGTTATCACTTACGGGCTGGCCCATGGGCCCATATTCATAATCATTCTTTTCCACTTGCTGTCCCTTGCAGCTAACAGTGTTGAGCCCACTATCTCCAATTTTATTTCCAACGGCTAAGAAGTTGTCAATTTCAATTTCTGACAGTTCATCTGGTAGATTCCCATTCGTATATAAGGATTCATCTTTGTTTCTAGGCTCAAGCTTTTGTCCAGTTGTGTAGCCCACTAGCGAATAGTTTTGGATATGCCAAAATCGGTCCAAGCTTCTTAATCGCATCAAAATCATTTTATTTGAAGATGTTTCTGATATGTTTGATACAAATTATTACTGAACTACACAAAATAAAAAGACGCATCGATCTTGAATATCAGAGGAACAAAAGAATTCCAAAAATGTTAATGTGAAAGAAGTCTATCACGCAAAAATGTGATTTGTAGTGACAAAAAATGGATTTTGAAAGATTTGAAAAGGAATTGGGGGGGGCTTGGAGAGGGGGCGAACAAAGAGTTTGGAAAGGGTGAAGGATAGATTGGGAAATACAAAAACACATTTCGAAATACAGCATTTTTAAATTAAAAGTGTACATCAATTGTATAAATGTGGCAACTCTCTAAATAAATTGAGTTTAGGGTGGCATTTTTCTAATTTTGCAACTTCGGAGTGGCATAAATCCAATTTTCCCTTTTTTTGTTATCATAAAAATATCAGCAGATTAATTAACCCATTAGCTATATTAAATCCATTAGTTTCCTCAATAAGATGCGTAGTTCGTAGAAACTTGAAAGCGTGATGACATTGAACAAATGATGAAAAAGGGGAAAAAAATATTAGATATAAGACACTACTAAACATCAAGAAACAGAGCAGGGGATATTGCACCAGCCACACTCGGAAAATTTTCCCAAATAAATCCTTTTTTTCTTAATAAGATGAATAGTGACTATGAATAATTTTAGAAGATCGTCAAAACTTCAAAATTTATATGACAATCATATATATCAAAATCTCTCAAACAAGTGCATAATTCTGTTTCTTTGGTTAGGTACCATGGTAATTACAATTCTGGAGAGGGGAGAGAGTTCTCAGCAATCAGCGATAACAACTCATCAGACGGGAAGAGGACGAGATCACATAGATCCTGACCTATATCAAGCAGCAACTGAAGCAGATGTAGCCAGTGAAGCAGATGCATTTACAACTACCGAGATCAGAGAGATTCCCCAGCAATCAGTGATAACAATTCATCAGACAGGAGGAGGGCGAGCTTACATAGATCCGGACCTGTATCAAACAGCAAGTAAAGGGGATGTAGCCCACGAAGTGGATTCACTTACATCTTGCCAGAGCAGATCTCACATGGATTCTGAACTATATCTAGCGGCAAGTGAAGGCAATGTACAGTTTTTTACAAGACTTGAAGGAGGAAATCTTGTGCAACCAGGTAATTTTTGTGGAAAGTGACTCCACTGTGCTATAACATAATATAACAGAACAAAAGTATGAACATTGAACATTTCACTGCAGTATGTTGTTTCGATTCGAATTCCGCTAAATTCAGATCCCTGTAGTAATGACTTGATAATATCTTTGTAATATCACCTTCACAATATTTCACTTTGGGCTTAATGATGTTTACCCCCAGATGAATTGGCGATCAATGTTGCAGACGTGGCTCCTGCTGAGCGCAGGGAAGTCAACCTTCTTGGAGTTACACACGCTGGAGATACAGCACTCCATATTGCCACTTGCTTTGGTCATTATCAGGTGGCACAATGGATTTGCAATGAAAATAAATCACTGTTGATTCAGGGCAATGACAAGGATGAGACACCCCTGCACTACGCAGCACAAGCTGGAGAGATAGACTTAGTCAGGCTTTTTATCAAACAAGCTGGCAATGATGCAGCAGATTTAGTAAGAATGAGAAACCTAGATGGAGAAACCGCATTGTATCAAGCAATTCATCATTGCCAAGTACTTACGGTTGACAATTCTAGACGGCTGTATTTTAAATTCAGCCTTCTCCATTTCCTTATCGGGCAAGTAGAACAGGCATCGGCAGAGAATAACATCCGTGCAAAGGTAGTTGAGGCATTGTTGGATGCAGATGGCACTGTGGCAAGCATCTCGAACAACAATAATATATCCCCGTTGTACTTGGCAGTAATGCAGAATTCATTCACTATTGTAACTTATTTGGTCCAATCACTGAGGCAGAGTGCTCAGAGTGATTCACTGAAAGCATATGAAGGGCCCGACGGACGAACAGCTCTACATGCTGCAGCTGTTAGACATGCAGGTAACAATAAGTGAATATCAACTGTTTAGCTAGCTGTACAGGTCTATATAGGTGATCAAAATGGAGCTCATCATATATTTTCTTTGGGGCCTCAAACTTACAGATTAACTAAAATATGAACTCCCCCTTCATGTGGGACCAAAAGGAAAAAGGAAAGCTATTGTTGCAAATGTTGTCGTGTATGTTTGGCTAACAAGAAAAATAATAAATATAAAAATTGAAAATAAATAACTAAATAAAAGAAGAGTAAATTAAGGACAATATTCCTTAATTGACACATGAATATTTTTAATTAACGAAAGGATGTATAAATAATCCAGTAGTTTCTATCCTTGAAAAACTCATATTTTCTTTGACAGGTTTTATTCGAGTATTATTGCTTGGCTTGAGACAGCAGCTAACAAAAATAAGGGACAATTCAGGCAGGACACCTCTTCATTTTGCAGCATCAACTAATCATCTGAGTGGGCTGCACCTATTATTGGGAGCTGATAAAGATTCGGCGTACATTACCGATGCTTCAGGCTTGTATCCTATCCATGTAGCTTCTAAATTGGGTTCCGTGCAATCAGTGGCCCTATTCTTTCAGCACTGTCCAGACTCTGGTGAACTGCTAGATCGTAAGGGTAGAAACTTTCTTCATTTGGCAGTGGAAGAAAGAAAAGCGAATGTAGTTTGGTGGGCTTGCCAAGAAAGTAAACTTGTGAAAGCAATGAATTCTCAGGACAACAATGGTGACACACCCATGCATCTGGCTATCAAAGGCGGAGATCTGAATATATTTTCCATTTTGCTTGCAAGCCGAAAGACTCGCATCTGCATCATGAACAGGGACGGTTTGAGACCTTTAGATGTAGCTACTGCTAATAGAACGGTTGGGTTTTGGAATAGGCAGGTGCGTGACATATATGACCATCCTCTCTATAAGACTACAACAATAATAAACATCCTGAAATCTGCATGTTAATGTAATATCATTATACTCTTTAATTAAATCATAGCCATAGTTTATTCTTTATCATGCAGCATATTACATACATACATACATAGATTTTGGCTATGGGGAGATGCATCACAAAAAATCATCCGTGAATCACAATCAAAACTCTCGGATCTAACTCCAAAATTATCGATCCAAACTATCTAATATGATCTCCATATTAAAATTTTCTTGCAGATCAAATTTTACATTTTTCAGAATTTCCAAGTATTTTTTTGGAGTTTTTAAAACTGATATTTTTGAACGGTTCAGAATTAATGATGCTCAGAGAGATTTTTGTTCTGATATCACACAGATTCTCAATTTTATTGATAAAGTTTAATTCTAAAACATGATTAAAAAACATCAGAGGACACAACGACTATCTTAAATAGCAAATACGAAACCCTAAAAAGACAAAAACATAAAAAATACTAAAACAACCCTGAAACTGCTACAATTATAAAGAAAGAGCCAAAAGTCCATGAAGGAAGGCTCAGATCTTGAATCCATGATGATTTGGGTTATGGAACTTCTGTCAAATTTCAGCTCGATCTGACGACCGTATCAAAAGTTACACCCTTTTTATAAAGTGTGCGCAGAACCATATTTTATCAACTAATTAGATTAACGATTTTTTTATTTTAAAAAATAAATTACGTTTTAATGTCAGCTTTCGGCATTTGTTATAATGTCTGCTTATGTGTTCATTTACTTCATTGCTACTACTTCTGAAGTACACTATAATGTATTGTTCCAAGCCAGACTCAATCCTAGAATTTTTCTACTATTTATTATGATATTTTCAAAAAAAAATATTATAATTGGAGTATTTTAACCCTCCAATTTGAAAATATCATAATACAAAGCAAAAGGAAATAGAAAATTGGTCACCAAGTAGATTTTAATATGTTGGACAACTTAAAGTGGTTTGGATTGACTGTTTGAATTTTAAATTTCAAAAACGACTCTGACATACAGTGACAATTTGTATGCAATGGTGTACTTAAGCCAACCTCTCTATATATAGAGAGAGAAAATTCGTTGCTTTCACATTCAGGGGATGGCGATTTTGGAAAGAAATCCTAGAGCAACTTTTTTTAGAAATTTAGCATGTTTATTGACATATTTATTTCTTTTTGCAGAATCCAGACCATATGATAGAACGAGTTCTTTATTGGATTGGATGTTCATATGGCATACAGAGGATTGATAACTTCTTTTTGGAACATAAGTTGCTAATGGACGAGGAGAAGAAAGAGAAAGAGGCCCGGGACTTGGAGAACATGGCCAAAAACATGGCCATAGGCTCCACACTCATTGCTTCAGCAGCATTTGCAGGAACCTTTAGTGTATCTATAGCTTATACAAATGAAGCTAAAACATGTCCCATAAAGCCTGGATTGAGTCTGGCTTTCAAGGCATTTGTACTAATGTCTGCTTATGCGTTCATTTTCTCCATTGCTACTACTGCTTTACTTGTGGAAGCCGCATTGACCTTTCTAGATCCCATGTACCGGAAAAAATTCGTTGTGTTTTGTTCACGAGTGGTGGGAGAGGCAATTAAGAGTTTCATCGTTGCATTTGCATTAGGTGTTCTTGTCATGATGATTTCAGTGTCGCAATGGCGGCTTGGTTGTCTGCTCTGCATCATTTGTTGTGTTGTGCCTGTTTTACTCCAGCCACATTTCTGGCCTAATATTTTGGTTCAGAGGGCATTGATCAAATACTTGGGAATTAAGAGATTTTCTTTGGTTGGCGGTCTTATATTTTTCAGGAACATCTCATATGGTATCATTGTTCTGCTCGTTTTATTAGCAGGGAGATCGAGTAATGCTGATTTAGTAGAGCATGTAGTGTTGATTATTATCATAGTAATGCTATTATTCATGTCATATCCATTGTTCCTCCCATTCATTGGAACTTGTGACATCCAAACCAATGATATAACTATAAGGATATATTACGGAAAGATTAGCTAGATTAGCTAAGTATATCAAGCATGTATTTTAGATATATAGAAAGATTTGGTTTTAGATTTGCAAAGATTTTATTCTGTAATTTAGATGTCAATATATAGGAGATGTAGCCATCTTGTAAAACACAACAGAAATCAATAAAATATTTTTCCACAAATTGTTTCTTGTTATGGTATCAGAGCCCTAAACGCACGAGCATCTCATGGCAGGCGGCGGCGACGGCAACAACGATGGTGGTAAGAAAAGCGAGACGACTTCATCCAAACTTATTGATGGATCATCTCCTTTCTTTCTCCACGCGTCCGAGAACCCAGGTACCATGATTAGCTCTTGCGTGTTGAAGGGAGACAACTATGATTTGTGGCAGAAGGCCATGAGAAATGCGCTTCGTGCCAAAAACAAGCTTGGTTTCATAGATGGTTCCGTGATGCAACCTGCGGATGCGGGTGCACCCGAAGCAAGCTTGTGGGGGCCTTGCAACTCCATGTTGGTGTCTTGGCTCTTTAATTCAATTGATCCTGCTCTTCAACCAAGCATAGCATATGCAGAGACGGTGAAGGAGCTGTGGGACGACTTGAAGGAGAGATTTGCTATTGGCAATGCTACACGTATTCATCAACTTAAGGCGGACATCGCGGCTGCACGACAGCAAGGACAAAGCGTTGTTGCCTACTACACACGCCTCAAAGGCATGTGGGATGAACTCAGCAATTATCTTAAAGTGCCGATGTGCACGTGCCATGGGTGCACCTGCAACATGGCTAAGGATCTTCTTAAGGAGCGTGAAGATGAGAAAACTCACCAATTTCTTATGGGACTTGATGATTCTGTTTTTAAAAATGTGAGATCGCACATTTTGAGCATGGATCCCCTTCCTAGTTTGAATAAGGTGTATTCTCTGGTGATCCAAGAAGAGCGCCATAGATCTATTGCTCGTGGTAAAGAAGAGATGACCGATGCAGTTGGGTTTGTTGTTCAAGCCTCCAAACCACGTGAACGTCCGGTATGCTCTCACTGTAGCAAAATTGGCCATGAAAAGGCACAATGCTATGAGCTAATCGGCTACCCAGAAGGCTGGGGTCGTGGTGGCCGTGGAGGTCGTGGAGGACGAAGTGGTGGACGAGGTGGACGAGGCCGTGGACACGCATATGCAACTGCAGTTACAAGTGCAGGCGCGGGTGCGAGTGCATCCGGTGCGGGTGCATCCAGTGCTGGTGCAGGCGCATCTGGTGAAAAGGAATCACATGTCTCTGTACCTGGCCTCTCTGATGCTCAGGTCCAACAGATTATAGCTATTATAGCTAAATCTAATGCAGGTGCATCCAATGAAAAGTTGAATGGTAAGATACAAGAGTTGGACTGGATACTTGATAGCGGAGCCTCTCATCACATGACAGGCGATTTTGCTTGTCTTCAAAATGTTTGTGCAGTTAATCCCACCACTGTTGGGCTTCCAAATGGAGAGCAAACAGTGGCAAAACATGAAGGAGATGTTGTCCTAAGTGAAGGGTTTGTTCTTGAAAGAGTATTATATGTTCCTAGTTTGGAATGCAACCTTGTTTCTATTAGCAAGTTAGTCAGCACCAAAAATTGTCTTGTTACATTTACTAATGAGCTTTGTCTTGTTCAGGACCACAGTACGAGGACGCTGATTGGTGTGGGTGAGCAAAAAGATGGGGTCTACTACTATCATCGGGGTGCATCTGGAAGAGTGTTTCATGTGAGCCGAAAAGGACCTTATGACTTGTGGCATCAACGCATGGGGCATCCTTCTAAGCAGATAACTTTACTTTTGGCTGGACTTAGTAATAATAATTTTTCTAGTGATGTTTGTGAAATTTGTATGCGAGCTAAACAAACTCGAGATGTTTTTCCTGATAGTTTGAATAAAGCAGCCAATTATTTTGATCTTATACATTGTGACATTTGGGGCCCATATCGTGTTGGATCACATTGTGGTGCTCATTATTTTCTAACTATTGTGGATGACTATACCCGGGCTGTGTGGGTTTATTTGATGGCTGAAAAGAGTGAGACGGGGCGTTTGTTGCAATCTTTTTGTAAAATGGTTCAAACACAATTTGGAGTCAATGTTAAATGCATTAGAAGTGATAATGGATTGGAGTTTCAATCACACCAAATGAAGCGATTTTATGCTGAATCTGGAATTTTACACCAAACATCTTGTGTTTTTACACCTCAACAGAATGGTAGAGTGGAAAGAAAACACCGTCATATTCTCAATGTGGCTAGAGCCTTGCGATTTCAAGCCAATTTACCGCTTGAGTTTTGGGGTGAATGTGTTCTATCTGCTGCTTATTTGATCAACCGAACGCCTACTCAAGTACTGTCAAATAAAACTCCCTATGAGGTGTTGTTTGGCAAACCACCTTCATATGCAGCTGTAAGAAATTTTGGATGCTTGTGTTACATTAAGTCTCGCACTTCTGATAAATTTGAAAGTAGAAGTAGAAAGTGTGCATTTGTTGGATATCCATATGGGAAGAAGGGATGGAAAGTGTTTGATCTGGAAACCCAAGAGTTTATTATTTCTCGGGATGTTGTTTTCTGTGAGGACGTGTATCCCTTTTCTAATATGGCATCTGAGAGTGCACCCGCATCGGGTCTCTCAGGTCAGAATGCACCCAGAGTTGGTCAAAGTGATGATGCATCATTTATACAGCTTGCAACACATAGGAGAACAGTTGATGAACATCTGCTAGACGATGAGCTTGTAGAAGCAAGGGGGAGTGCTCATGTTTTTGATGACTCTGAATCCACAGATAATCAGAGTGCATCCACCTCAGGTCAAAGTGCACCCGCATCGGGTCCCAGTGCACCCGCATCGTTCGGTGAGAGTGCACCCGCATCGTTCGGTGAGAGTGCACCCACATCAGGTCCAAGTGCACCCGCATCGTCTGGTGAGAGTGCACCCCCATCAGGTCCAAGTGCACCTGTATCATCCGGTGAGAGTGCACTCGCATCGGGTCCTAGTGCAAGTGCATCAAGTCAGAGTGCACCCAGACGATCTCGTCATCCTCCTGCTCGTCTACAAGACTACATTTGCTACACTGCAAAATGTGACCCATCTTGCGCTCACCCCACATCAACAGCTGCCTCAGGTACTCCCTATCCTATAGCTCATTATGTAAATTGTGACAAATTTTCCGCTGCACATAGACAATTCTTAGCTGCAGTAACAGCGAAGAAGGAACCCGAACACTTTGGAGAAGCTATGAAGGACAGCAATTGGAGAAAAGCAATGCAAACTGAAATTGAGGCACTAGAGCATAATAACACCTGGTCCATTGAAGATTTGCCTTCTAACAAGAAAGCGATTGGATGCAAGTGGGTGTATCGCATCAAGTACAACTCAGATGGATCGGTGGAAAGGTACAAGGCTCGGCTAGTGGTGCTAGGAAATCGACAAGTTGAAGGAATTGATTTCAAAGAGACATTTGCTCCGGTTGCAAAGATGGTCAGTGTCCGCACATTCTTGGCTGTAGCGGTGGCAAGAGGCTGGGAGTTGCATCAGATGGATGTGCACAATGCATTCTTGCATGGCGATCTGCACGAAGAAGTGTACATGCGCTTGCCACCTGGTTTTGCTTCAAAGCACCCCGGGAAAGTGTGTAGGCTAAGAAAATCTCTCTATGGTTTGCGTCAAGCACCTCGGATGTGGTTCTCTAAACTCACAGAAGCACTAAAGGCCTATGGGTTCACTCAGTCATATGCTGATTATTCTCTGTTCACATTGGAGAAGCATGATACATTTCTTGCTATTTTGGTATATGTGGATGATCTTGTCATAGCAGGAAATAATTCAGATGCTATAGTGCGGTTCAAGCAATATTTGAGTAGCACATTTCATATGAAGGATTTGGGTGCACTCAAGTATTTTCTTGGTATTGAGATAGCAAGAAACTCGACAGGACTCTACTTGTGCCAAAGAAAATACACTTTGGATATTGTGGCTGAGTGTGGACTTTTAGGTGGGAAACCTGTAGCTTTTCCCATTGAGCAAAATCACAATTTGTCAACTGCATCTGGCAAACTTATGAAGGATCCTGAGCGCTACAGGCGCCTTGTTGGACGGCTGATTTATTTGACGATCACTCGTCCTGATTTGTGCTACTCGGTGCATATACTGGCGCAGTTCATGCATGCACCCCTTGATGTTCATTATGATGCAGCCATTCGCGTCATGCGGTATTTGAAGGGTAGTCCAGGGCAAGGAATTTTGTTGCGTGCTGAGAGTGATCTAACTTTATATGGGTATTGTGATTCAGATTGGGCGACATGTCCTTTGACTAGACGGTCATTGACCGGATATTTTGTGATGCTGGGTGGATCTCCCATTTCATGGAAGACTAAGAAGCAGCACACTGTGTCCCGTTCTTCAGCAGAGGCCGAGTATAGGTCGATGGCCACTACATCTTGTGAGTTGATCTGGCTCAAAACACTTCTTACATCTCTTGGAATTTCACATACTCAACCAATGAAACTCATGTGTGATAGTCAAGCTGCTCTTCACATAGCAGCAAATCCAGTTTTTCATGAGAGAACAAAACACATTGAAATTGACTGTCATTATGTGCGAGATCAGATTCAAGCCGGGTGTATTGTTGCTTCTCACATCCGCACTAATGAACAGCTAGCTGACATATTTACAAAGGCTCTTGGAAAGCGTCAGTTTCATTATCTACTTGGCAAGTTGGGCATTCGTAATCTTCATGCTCCACTTGAGGGGGAGTATTACGGAAAGATTAGCTAGATTAGCTAAGTATATCAAGCATGTATTTTAGATATATAGAAAGATTTGGTTTTAGATTTGCAAAGATTTTATTCTGTAATTTAGATGTCAATATATAGGAGATGTAGCCATCTTGTAAAACACAACAGAAATCAATAAAATATTTTTCCACAAATTGTTTCTTGTTAGGATAGAACGGAGATTCTTTCTCATAATACTGCTGTCCTTAATCACATATTTAATCTTGTTCTTCCCTTTTGACCATCTTAGGGAGTCGTCCAGTCCACATATGCTTCGACTAATATTCCTAGTCTACATAGCTTCTCTTATGCTGTATTTTTCATTTTTCTCATGTGTTTCTAATTTACGAAATCTACTAATGTTTATTGTCCTTCACGCTTCAATTGTCACTATGCTGTTAGCATTTTTATAATTCGTTAGTTAATCTCAGGGGTCTGCCAACAGTTGGTTTGGTATTTCTGTTTTTTTGTTAGATTTTTAGCTTTCTAAAGGTCCTTCGGCTTCGAACATTACGTGTAATAACTTTTGTTTTTGGCTTCAAATGCTGCAACCCACGGATCTTGTTGGGATCTTGATTTTATATAAGAATATATATATTATTGAAAACATTTCGTTGTTATTATTTTTTATATTCGATATTCCCATTTTATATATCGAGTATCAAATCGATTCCAAATTTTATAAAACTTATAAGGAATCACATCACTCCTTAAATTGAACAAGATCATCGATTTAGATTCAATGTTTATATTTTATAAATTTTATATATTAATAAAATATGAAATTGTGACAACTTGTGGCACCCAGAAGTGGTGGCAATACAACCTTCTCATAATTATTAGACTAACTATAATGTTATCGTTAAAAATAATGGCCCATTAATAATAATAATGATGAAGATCATAATAATGATACTAAACATAGGACAGATGGTCCTATTCTACGCGTTCGTTCTCATAATTTATGTCTCAAATGATCGATTTAAAACCTCTCAATGTATTCTCCGTATTTGAATTCTTGAGAAACCAAATTATACATATATATATAATATTCTTAACTATTTATTTTGGTTTTTTGAATGTGATTATTATTGAAGGGCTCACATTCATAAAATACTTAAATAAAATGATATAACACTATGTACATATTTAATTAGAAAATTATATAACTTATCATGAAATTAAAAATAAACCGTCAATTTATATAGTCAAAATAAAAATAAAAAATAAATTTGATTAATTTAACGTAACTTTCCTTTATAAAAATTGGAAAATATTAATAGCAACAATTTTTTATTAATTCTGATAATACGGCTAATGATTAAAAGAAAAATTTAATCACACTGTAACTTAAAACGTTAGAATTTTAATAATGTATGCGTCGTCAAAGAATTTTAATGAAGAAAAAATTTGTTCAAAATCATATTAATAACTAACTAAAATTTTAGTAATTACGTAGAAACTAATTTTGAGCGTATAAAACTTAATTTTTTTTTTAATTCTTCCAGGTTCCATATAAACTAATCATCTTGGATAATCTTATGGGTTGGTTCAAGATTTTCATGAGCCATTCGATTGGAATTGGGATCCCAAAGTTTATCTTTCCACTTTAATTTCTCTGCCCCTCATTTGAGTTCCGATCTCCTTGGAGATGGATATAAGTTTACATGTGTTCGCTTTTAATTAAAAGAAATATGTTGTTATATTGGTTGTGCACTCATCAAAATAAAAAGAAATTTATCGCTGGATTAGTTGTGCACTGTATTTGAAAAGATAACACAACATATATGAAAAACTTCATTGATATAATAATTATTTTTTTCATTTCGGAATTAGAACACCTATATAAAATTTTCTAGTCTGTAATTTCTCCATCCATTGAGTGGGTACGATTTGCTAGTAATTGTAATAAAAGAGAGAAAATATTGTATTTATTAAGGTTGATATGAAAATTAGGAATATCAGGGACATATTCATTGTAGAATGAATAATTATTTTGATTAAGTGCCTGAATTTTGTAAATGATGTTTGTACATGAGAATAGTATCATTTATTAATTTTTAAAAATTAAAATGAGAACTCTAGCCTAAGGAAAACCATTTTTAAAAATTAAAATGAGAACTCTAGCCAAAGGAAAACCAGGCATAGGGGTAAAATAGCCGAAAAAAATAGAGAATAATATTGAAATATTATTCATTTTTTGAAATATTACTAAGTAATCAGAATTATATAATAGGTTTGCAATATTTTATTTTCTGTACGTATTTTGAATATTTTATTAATATATTTTTTATATTTTAAATGGTTCGGTATGGTTCGGTATTGTTGGTATGTATTTTTCTTATTAACTTGTATTATTTTATTTTTGCAATATTTTGCATATTTTTAATATTTTTTGATGTCATCTTTATTTGTTAGTATTTTGACCGTACTTGGCACTCAAATCATACACAAACCTTCAAATTGCTTGACAATTTACCTTATTTTTCCAGGATTCGGCTCTGTCGTCGTTTCTACTCTCTCCTTTACAGGTTTTGACGATTTTTGGTGATGATTGGGCTAGTAGATGGATTTCCAGCACGTGCAGCACGCTAGACGACTTATTCCTAGCATCAGAGGCTTACTTCGGACCTTACCTTGGACCAGACTGCCACCAGTTCGGACCGAGCTCTCTCCACTTTGGACCGAAGTACCACAACAGTGACCAGTCTCGACCCTCTCTCTAGTTCGGACCGAACTCTCCCTATTTCGGACCGAACTGGGCACCGACTCAGCAAGTTTAGAAAGTTTTCATAGAAGGAAACGTCACGATTTGGTAGATTTCTTTCCTAGATGCCTCAACCTCTTTTGCAAGCATCTTGCCCTGCTATTTATAGCCCCTTACTGCTACACAAAAGGCTCTCTTGGAACCCTAGCCTCCATACACCTTTCCTAGCACATCTCCTACACCTAAGTCATCTCTAACCTAATTCTTCAAGCAACGACAGCAGGAAGAAAGTTAGAACCACGCCTTGCAACACCCCACTACCTACGAGTTTGAAGATCAAGTACAAAAGGAGTATTTAGTTTATTCTCCTTATGTTTTTATCTTTTCTCATGGGCTTGTATCTTTATTTTATTGCTATGATACTTGTTGTTTGTTCTAGTATTATGTTAGGCTAAATTTATGTTGTCTTAGAAGTAAGGTAGTAGCTTAGGTTTGGATGTTATGACATGACTCTTTTATGTTATGATACATTTTGTGACTTATTGTTGATATTTATTATTATTGCTTGATTTAAATCGCTTGTATTTTTCTATTAACTTCTAGTTGTACGGCCATATCTAGTTAAGTTCTAAATTAGGATAAAACAAGTAGGTTTGGATCGAGTATTTGGGATAAGTCATAAACCCGACAGGATAGATTAGTTTACATCAAAAGTGTAACTTTTAGATTGATCAAAAGTCATCTAAATATCCTTAAGAAGTTCAACAACGGTTTTAGATTAGTTAAGTCCTTTACCGAAAGTTCAGTTCTTACTTTTCTATTTTAGGTTAGGTTGTGATTTAACTAAGATCTTGTCCAAATACGCGAAAGCTGAGATCTAGCATCCTAGGTTTAAGCCAACAAACCCTAGCATAAGGTATAGATTAGCTTAATAAGTCTGTCTACACACTTTCACTCACTGTTCGGATCGAGATCAGTGCACTTCGGACCGAACTGAATATAGTTCGGATTGGAGTAAGTCTAGTTCGAACCGAACAGTGCAGTGATTGTTTTGGAAGTCTAGTTTTGTGCATGAAAATGTCCAGTCTAGGTTTTTAAAATCCAAACCGAAGTGAAACCCGAGTCCTAAGACGTTTTTATTCTATTTTAAAACCCCAAAATTTATCCTTTAGGTCTTACTTTGCAATTTAGTCATTTAATTTACTAAAATACCCAAAAAAATATTTACTTGGTTTCATTTAGTAAATCAGTGTGATACCTTGGAATTTTATTTTGGTTCGTTAAAATTAAATTTCTGTTAGAACTTTTGGTTGCTTTGATTTTATAATTAGTTTTATGTGTGCCTACTTTTATTTAACATAAATTAATTTCTTGCAACATATGATGTTTTTATCATATTAGTAAATAATTTGATGAACTGGTCTATAATAATTGTTAATTGCTAAGGGTGGACCCACATGTAAGTTACATTGTATTGTTCATGTATTAAATGAAGCACCAATTCACTCTAAGCCACCGAATTTGTGTCACACCACTAATTCTCCTCATGCCATCTAGCAATTGGGACCCAGGTGTCACTTGTGTCTTAAGTTAAAATATTTAATGGTACACTCAATCTATTGAAAAAGAAATATCAAACTCACTCAATCCAGTCCAGTCGGTACTGCCTTTGTACCTCTTTATTTGACTGGTTCACCTTGGGGATATCACCATACCACTTCCTTTCATTTCTTTTCCACCTACTACTTCCTATGTGTAATTGAGATCCATAAACCGTCATTGTAGAAGAGAAAATCAAGGGGAAAAACTGATGGGAACTAACAACAAATTCTTATACCAAAACACCAAAAAAAAAACCATAGAAATTGTTATTCTTCATCCGAAACCAAGAGGAGCTAGGTGCGAAAACCAAGTTGAAGTGAGGGCTGGTACCAAAAGCATGGTGCACTTATAAAACTAAATAAGTTATTGGAGATACTAGGTATTTATGCAAATTCTTTGGACATTCTTCTTTTCATTTGCTTGGATTTCCTTGCTAATTTCCTAAAATAAGCAGAAATTCTTTATTGGCCGATACTTCTTGAGAAATTTTCAAGCTACTCACTATATATGCTGTATGATGCCTTTTATAATGTGAATGACTATAAAAGTTTGAAGTTTGTCTTAAAATAATTATACACAAGTCTTGTAAATTTTGGCAACTTATAAGAATTATTTTATTTAATTGTCAAATCAGTTTTCTACACAACCAAATAGTATCTTGAAATTTTAGAGCATAGATATCTTATAAGTCAAGTCCAATCAGGTTAGCTCAATAATAGTACTTGTCTGATGTTGTACAACGAGAGTAAGTATGCTTTATGTTGAAAGTAGCTTAATTAATTGGTGCATATAATGTAGAAATAAACAAAGTACGGTATATCACTATGAACCGACCACATGTCTATATGTTTGGACTTCCAGAATTATTTTGAGTGAATATCCAAAACTGATTTTATTTAGAAATATAAAAACTTAGTCAAATTATTTTATATTATTTAGAGTTTCGAGGTCGGGTATTTGTGCCGAGGATGGCTGGTACGACCGAGTAACATTAGGATTGATTCTCTTGCGTGTTTTGTCTTGCTTGCTACTTCTTTTGCCTACAGGTGCGGATTTCACACGAATTTTCGCACCTGAATTTTAATTTGCATGTCAGGAATTGAACTGCTTTGCATTTGCATTTTTGAAATTGCTAAATTATTGAATATTCATATGTCATATTTGCAGTACATGTACCATTTCTTTATTATTATTATTGTTATTGCATATTGAATGTTTGTCATTTGGAAATTTGGAATTGTTATGTGTACTGCACGTGCGATTGAATAGACACTCAATTCTTTTGTACGGGGGTTTGGGTCGCTCCCTTACCTGGCTGTACACCGTGAAGTAAGCGCTTATATTCCGGATCTGGTTGTGTTCTCGGCTTGTAGTACTTCTGATTATCTGATTGTCTGAATTGCAAATTGAATTGAATATTCGCTGGTAGCCCTCTCAGAAGGAGACTCGCGATATCTGACTCTAAACTGATTGATCTGTGATACCAGACTTGCATTAGATAGCTGTCCAAACCGAGCCGGCTTTTGAAATATTAAATTGTATCTGAATTGAATTTAATAAGTAGCCGAGCTGTTTTGCATTGCATCTGTTTATAAGTGATTGCATTTGTTAATTGATTTGTATTTGTATTACTTGTATTATATATTTAGTTATGATTTTTACTTGGTACGGTAGTTAGTTCCTGGGCATGTATCATTGAGATTCGTGTGACTGGAACTAAATACCGCACTGAGATAAATTATATTTATCTCACTCTCTGCATTTTTGCATTGTTTCCATAATTGGTTGTGGGTTCCAGGTTTCAGATGGAGTGTTGGACAGCGAGACGATTAGCAGACCGTTGGATTCTGTGGTTAGCAACCCATATGGACCAGACTGTTAACCAAATTGTTGTAGTATTTATTTTATAAATGTCTTTAAATTTAGATTTGAAATGTAGAATAATTGTATATAGTTAACTTTATTTTATAAATTAGACTAAGTTAAGCCTTGCGAGTGCAGCAGGCATCCGCGACTGGCACTTCGTCGTCTGCCGTCCGTTGACGGTATTGACGGGGTGTCACAATCAGTTTTAATATATTGCACATTAAGAAATAATATTTCTAAAAATAATAAAAAAATTTCAAATAAATATAAATAACATCTAAACATATAAAATTATAAATAATGATTATAAAAAATTTAAATTAAAATATAATTTATATAATATTCAAGCATATTAAAATATTTATATGTTATGAATATCATCTCCTCTCATCTTCACTCTTTGGTTAGTCTCTCTCTTTCCAGATTGGGGTCATACACCCCAAATAAACGTTCCTATCAAAATTTCTGCCTGTTTGAAGTTCTAACGTTTAAGAAATATGTTTTGTGTGATTTTTATGATATATATGTGATATCTATGTTATAAATTTATGGCAAGTAACCACATAATATGACAAAAACATTAAACAACTAAAAATCAAACAAAAATAAATAAATAGAATTAATAAAACACAAATAAATAATTGTTTGAAATAAAATATAAGATAGTAATGAATCAAAACTATGCAATTTGATCTTGGGCAAAACCTAGATCAAAATAAACCTCGACTCTACCGATCTAATCGTTTGTGGTACAGCTTGAGGGTCGAATCCACAGGAACGGTACAATTGATTACTAGACTATACTTTCTCATGAAAGCTCGACAAGACAATTTTTGGTGTTTTTGTTATTTAAGAAGACAGCTAACTAAATACAATAAAGTAACGTATTTTTGGGATTTTAGGTGATAAAATATGCAAAGTAATGCCTTAAGGGTTTAGTTTCATATGTAATTAGATCATGGAGTGTCAAACCACCAACTTCCGTTGCTGGACTCGACTTATGTGGCGCACAAAATCACCATTCGGCTTATTGTTCTTGGTATCCCAGCCGAACAGACAACCGAATGACTGCTCTGGCTGTCACATACTCCACGTAAGTGTTATATTCTTGGTCCATGCTTGTTACCACGTACTGTGAAGGGTCTGGTGACAATACCTAAACTCGCTAACATATGATTTTCACCTTAGACAAGGGTTTGATATTGTACTAACCTAACGCCTCTTGAATCGCTAACCTAACTTTCGTTGGGTTGATTATTCAAGTTCACTTGTTGTGGTTCTAGAGATATCTATTTAACTTACATTACTTAGAAACTTCATCTTTCGACTTAGTTGGTTTATCTTTTGATTTCTAATCTACCTCATGATAATCTCGTTAATTAACCCATTAATTCAAATATTAAGACCCTAACTTAGATGTGTGCATTCATCAAGTAGGAAATAATGATTAACAAGTCAAATAACAAGATATGAAAATAACGACAACCAAATCACAATAGTATCATGCATAAATCAAGTCTACAACATCTCTAAATAATAAATTACTCCTACATCCCTAAGACATAACAAAACTAGCCTAACATGATTGCAAAACAAACAATATCAATAATAAAACAAGATACAAACTCTATCCGATCAAATATAAAGAGAAAGGAAGAAATAAACCAAGTATCCCTTCAAAATCGAAATATCGAACATCCGAAGTCGTGGTTGGATCGATTCTACCGTCGTCGCACCTAGAATCGCTCCAAGATCGCTGTCATGGTCGAGTGCTCGATGGAAAAGTGGAATCCCGCGCCTTTCGGCGCAAGAACCGCAGTGGAAGGGTACCAAAACGTGGAATATGGGATGGTATCGTGGGATCTTTCTCCAAGGTAGGGGAAATCAATATATGGTAGTGGTGGAGGCATCCTAGGGCAGAGGGAGAAGTTTCTCTAGGTGAAATCTTGCCAAAACCCGCTGTACACCTTCCAAATAGTAGGCCGAATGGCCTCAAAATCATTATATGTTGCGGGGTATAAAGGCCAGGAACCTTCCTTAGATGATAACTTGCCAAAACATCGATTTTCATGTGATGCAATCTTGTCTTTCATGACCGTTCTGGTTGTTATTCGGCTAGAATATCAAGAAAAGTGAGCCGAATGGGTCAAAATCGGTGCTGGCTGAGAGGTTTTGTGGGTCAGGCATGAGTCATATGGCTTGTATAGTGCTGGGGCACGTTGTGTGAGGTCTTTCTTTAAGTCTCCAACTGATTTTCTTGCACCGTTTGCACCAAAACGCTTGATTATTGGGTCGTTTCCATCAAAAATCTACAAAATAATTGAGAAGCAATGACAGTACTAAATCTAGGCAAATATAGCATATAAGCACAATGAATATAATGGGTTGAGTCATAATTTAGGTGTAAAGTCTGACCAAGATATGTATATAAATCAAAGATATCACAATTCTATTTCATAAATAAAAATATTTTATTTTTCAAAAATAAATACATTAAAAATTTAAAAACCATGCCGAATTGTAGAAATGGCTAATATCGTAATAGCTGAAGAACAATATCAGGTGATATCAGATTTTGAAAGTCCGATATTGGTATCGGATTTTCAAAGTCTGATATTGTCGAACCTATTGTTAAAATTCTGATTAAATTAGTAATAAAAAAAAAATATTTTAATATCATTTTAATTTTTTCGGAGGAAACAATAACGAGGAGATCTGTTTTAGGAAAGAAGAAAGTAATGAAAGCTCTTTGTCAGATATCAATAGTCAAGGCCTCGAATATGCATGCTACCTTCTATTCTATGCTATTTAGTTGGATCCTCAAGACCTCAACTATGCTCAATGTCAAATCTTCATTTTTATGATAGCGAAATGAGCCTTGGCGAATAGCGACCATATAGTTCCACTAAACTCAAACAAATAACTTCTTAGGGCCGAAAGAAATATATAAAGAATAGCTTTTGTAAAGTAGTCACAAACTACCGCACTACACTACAAAAGTATTTTATTTCCGTTTTTATAAGAAACTGAGCTAAATTAGCAATATGCCTTCTATTTGTGTATCACATGAAATAATCAAACGATTGGAACTTGAGTCCTTGAAAGAGTTAATTAAAAAACAGTTGAAACTTGACTTTCAACCAATTATTAATACTAGTGGGTGCTCGCGCGATCTATTTTTTTTTTTATAAATTGTGTTGTGTAGATGGAATTGATGGTGATTGAAATAGCACCAAAATCTCAAAAGAAAATACACGATACCATTAGTTTCATGTATTAAAGTAGAAAAGAAAATACCTCAACCTTGTCATAACTATGACCTTTAGTTAGAGCTCAATTAACACAACAGTTCCTAAAATAGTAATCAACTAATTTCGACATAATCCAAAGTAAAAAATTTATAAAACAAATTATTAACCAAATTGTTAGCTTTGGCCAGATTATTCATTACATTTACTTGTTATAGAAATAATTTAAAATATTTCTATTTTGCCCTCAATTATGTATCCAAGCTGTATGCAGCACTTAACATCTAATTATCCAAGAATAGTTTCAACTCAAAAAAACTTTAATTGTTGATTGTATTGATGGAAATGACAATCAAATTCTTAATGAAAGCTTACAGTAACAATTGAAAAGGAACATAATCAGATTCTAAATAATTGTAGATTAATCATAACTTAACTGTTAGAGCTTATATCAAAATGCCAGATCTGAGTGTAGATTATATCTTGTATAAAATATTTCTATTTATACTTTCCTAAGACAATATTACAATGCTAATACACTCATGAACAATTAATATGAAAATGTGCAATATTAAACTTGTTCAATAAAAATAGCAGCTTGTTCTTCATTTTCTCTCCTCTTATTTTGTTTCTTCTTTGTTTCGTTTTCATACATCCCAACATCTGCAGATACTGGAAAATCAGATCTAACAAAGAGAATACATATACCCAGCCTCCATTTGAGGAGATAGATCTACAGACAGTCCTATCCTTGCTGCTATACAGGTTCAGTGGTACGGCGACGACTGCTGTGGAGTGCTGCTCAATTACTTTTCAATCCACCTGCGAATAAAAGCAGCCATCACTTACTGAGGTTAAAATTGGAGAACATAATGAAAATTAAATCAAAAGTAATAAAGAAAATTCAACAAAAAGAAAATGATGATTTCGTTGGGGCGTAACCCTCTTAGCGACGCGTCTTATCGGAACCCGAATAGGATGATAAATGAGCAGAGCCGGGTCGCTACTCCCTTAGTGGCGCGCCTTATCGGAATCCGGATAAGGTGATAAATGAGCAAGGGCTAGTGGGGCGCTACATCGGCGCCCGGGTGTAGTGACAAGTAAGCAAGGGTCTTCGCACATTTCACGACGAGTGCGGGGGGCAAGGAAGCTAGTCGGAGAGAGTAGGATTCGCTTAGGTAGTTGGAATGTAGGGTCCTTAACAGGAAAGTTAAGAGAGTTAGTGGATACTGCGACTGGGAGACGTGTGAATATCCTATGCATGCAAGAGACTAAATGGACGGGCCAGAAAGCAAAGGAAGTGGAGAATACCGGATTCAAGTTATGGTATACCGGACAAAAGCGCGGCAAGAACGGAGTAGGTATCTTAATCGACAAGAGCCTTAAAGACGGAGTAGTTGACGTTAGGAGACAAGGAGATAGGATCATTCTAGTTAAGCTAGTTTTTGGAGACCTAGTTCTAAACGTCATTAGTGCGTACGCTCCACAAGTAGGACTAAGCGAGGCCCTCAAAACCAAGTTTTGGGAAGATTTAGATGGCATGATTAGAAGTGTGCCCAACACTGAAAAGCTTTTCATTGGAGGAGACTTCAATGGGCATGTAGGTGAAACTAGTGGAGGGTTTGAGAGGGTGCATGGAGGTTTTGGATATGGAGACAAGAATCAAGAAGGTGAAGATTTCTTGAACTTGGCCATAGCTTATGACCTCATGGTAGCTAACACCTTCTTTAGAAAGAGACAATCTCACTTAGTTACCTTCAGTAGTGCGCAACACTCCTCTCAGATTGATTTTGTCCTTACTAGGAGAGAGGACAAACGAGCTTGCGTTGATTGCAAGGTTATACCTGGGGAGTGTGTTGTGTCACAACATAAACTGGTAGTGGCTGATTTCTATTTCCCGACACGCTTTAAAGTTAGTAGAGGCGCTCGAGTGGCAAGAACGAAGTGGTGGAAGCTCAAAGGTGATGTGTCTAGTATATTTAGAAACAGATTGATTGCAGAAGGACCATGGACAGTAGAAGCAGAAGCGAATGTCATGTGGAAAGAGATGGCAACGTGCATCCAGAAGATAGCTACGGAAGTGCTTGGAGTTACCAAAGGAAACAACCGCGAACCAAAAGACACTTGGTGGTGGAACGACGATGTACAAAAAGCCATTAAAGAAAAAAAGAAATGCTACAAGTGCTTGCACCATGACAGGAGCGAGGACAATGCACAAAAGTATAAATTGGCGAAGAAAAATGTAAAGAAAGCAGTGAGTGAAGCAAAGAGTCGGGCTTTTGAAGACTTATACCAGAAGCTAAATACGAAAGAAGGTGAGAAGGACGTCTATAAGATAGCTAGGATTAGAGATAGGAAAACGAGAGACTTAAACCAAGTGAAGTGTATCAAAGACGAGACTGATAGACTTCTAGTGAAGGACGAGGAGATCAAGACCAGGTGGAGGGAATATTTCGATAAGCTATTCAATGGAGAAGATGACGACCTAGAGATTGAGCTAGACGACTCCTTTGATGATACCAATAGACAATTCGTTAGGAGAATCCAAAAGTCTGAGGTGAAAGAAGCCTTAAAAAGAATGAAAGTGGGTAAGGCTTTAGGGCCCGATAACATACCAATTGAAGTGTGGCGTTGTCTCGGAAATGTGACAGTTGTTTGGTTAACCAAACTGTTCAACAACATTTTTCGATCGACTAAAATGCCGGATGAGTGGAGGAAAAGCACTCTAGTACCAATCTTCAAGAACAAAGGAGATGCTCAAAGTTGTACAAACTATAGAGGGATAAAGCTTATGAGCCATACGATGAAGCTTTGGGAGAGAGTGATCGAGCATCGTTTGAGACGGACAACAGATGTCTCGAAAAATCAATTTGGTTTTATGCCTGGTAGGTCCACTATGGAGGCCATTTTCCTAGTTAGGCAACTTATGGAGAGATATCGGGAGCAGAAGAAGGATCTCCATATGGTTTTCATTGATCTGGAGAAGGCATATGACAAAGTACCAAAAAAAGTCATGTGGTGGGCACTTGAAAAGAAGAAAGTCCCCACCAAGTACGTTACCCTCATCAAGGACATGTACGATGGAGTTGCCACTTGCATCAGGACATGCGATAGCGTGACTAGTGACTTCCCTATTAAAATAGGATTACATCAGGGATCGGCATTGAGCCCTTACATTTTTGCCTTGGTGATGATGAGATCACGAGGGACATACAAAGAGAGATTCCTTGATGTATGCTCTTTGCGGATGATGTGGTGCTAATCGATGAGAGTAGGATAGGTGTCGATAGGAAATTAGAGTTGTGGAGACAAACTCTAGAGTCGAAAGGATTTAGACTTAGTAGAACTAAGACGGAGTATATGAGGTGTGAGTTTAGTGGGACAGGACCAGAAGATGGAGATGTTCGTTTAGATGGACAGGTAGTACCTATGAAAGACACTTTTCGATATCTAGGGTCAATGTTGCAGAGTGATGGCGACATAGATGAAGATGTTAGTCATAGGATAAGAGCAGGGTGGGTGAAATGGCGACAAGCATCAGGAGTGTTATGTGACAAGAAAGTCCCACAGAAGCTAAAAAGAAAGTTCTATAGGACAGCAATTAGACCTGCGATGTTGTATGGCGCTGAATGTTGGGCTACTAAAAGACGACACGTCCAAAAGATGTGTAGCAGAGATGCGCATGTTGCGGTGGATGTGTGGGCATACGAGGAGGGATCGGATTAGAAATGATGACATACGGGATATGGTCGGGGTGGCGCCGATAGAGGAGAAGTTGGTCCAACATCGCTTGAGATGGTTTGGGCATGTCCAATGTAGACCCCCGGAGGCACCCGTGCGTAGCGGAATTCTCAACCGCTTTGAAAACACAAGGAGAGCCAGAGGTAGACCAAGACTGACATGGGAAGAAGCAGTAAAAAGAGACTTCAAAGAATGGAACGTCTCCAAGGAGTTGGCGTTGGATAGGACCGCATAGAAGCTAGCAATTCACGTGCCGGAATCATAAGATGCGAATTTAGGGGTCAAGTGTTGTCTTAGATTTGTAGGTTATAGTATTAGCTTACGGCTTAGGTGTAGGCTTCATTAGTACTATTATTTATTATTATTATTATTATTATTACTACTACTACTACTACGTTATTTTTTCTATATATATATTTATTTTTTTACTACTATTAGCCCTACTTTTGACAGATACTTCTTTTTTCGATGACTTGGTGACTTTGTTGGGTTTCTTTTCTAGCCTACCCAACTTGTTTGGGACAAAAGACTTAGTTGTTGTTGTTGTTGCTGCTGCAACAAAAGAAAAATCAACCTAAGGTTGTGCTTGGACCATTAAAAATTTTCTTCGACATTGAATAATAGTTACATAGATTATTCACAACAAAGACAATAGCACAATCTTAGCGCTAGCATCTCTAACACTGAAGCGTACTGTAGAATTTGTATACAAAGTATTCCAATTTTACCCTTAGAATTAAAAACTTATTTTTCTGCTTCCTAATTATACCAAAAAAATTTAATTTCCATATGCAATGGAAAAAATTTTTGCTGCTGATCATGATAGTGATAAATAATCAGTATTTCTGGCACTACAATAGAGTTAAATTAGGGGAAAAAGTAAATGAGCATCACATTTTCATTTATGATGCAGCTGAAAAAATTTCTGGCGAAGAATGTGCATCAAAAGTTTTTGCGAAATTATTTGTTGGAAAAGAATAAAATCAACCTGCACGATTTTTGAAAAGTGCATCTTTCATTCAACAAAATAGATTTTAGATGAAGCATTGAAGGCTGCTACCAGCTAAAAAAATGAAAAGACAGAAAGTGCCAAATGAAAAGTGTGATGCTTATTGAGAAATTTCTAATTTTTTAGTGAAAACTTGTTGTCACACATCATATCACTAAAATTTGATCGTAATTTTATCTTTTTTTATCATTTATATAAACAAAAATCTTATGAGACAATGAAGAATTATTACACGTACTTGAGACTCGGCAAATAAGTTAGAACCATCTCTTTAGTCCTAAGTTTTACCCTTGACGTTGCACCCTCATCACAAATCTATAAGAAAGAACATAAAAGTGTTAGACAGTACAATTTTGACACCTCTCTTTTTAAATTAAAAGAATCACAACTATTCAATAAATAAACAATGTGATAAGTGCATTTGAATGACTATTAGTGTTTATGGTCCATTTGTGAGCATTCAATCTTGACCGCAGGATATCTCTTATAGAGATTTCACATAAGCAGTAGTTGTGCATGATCAGTGTTGGATGGTTTATCCAAAAAATTTAAAACAAATCATACCATTTCCTCAGCCACACCACACTACAGGTTTTTCCAGTGTACTTTCCTCTCCCTTTTTTCTCTTTAATTGATTTGTTCTCTAAATTAGACACCACTATCTTTGGAAGCCACCTACAATTTCACAAACTATAATGGCAAAAAATTGTTTTTATTTGATCAACATCAGCTGTTTCAGAATGACACACAAACACAATTCTAGGCAACGCTGATCATGCACAGCTACCATACACACTAAGAGATATATACAATGACCATTGCCTACACACTATTAGGGTGTGTTTGGCAGCCGTGAGAACAGGTGCTGTTCGCCAACAAGGCTGTTCGGGCGAGAAACCAAACATCCCAGAAATTTTGAGAACAACGAACAGCCAGCTAGTTCTCAATTAACTTTTTTTTTTTTACGAACTGAGAACAGCGAACAAGAACAAGGGTGGGTCCCACTTCCTTGTCCTTGTTCTTTGTTCACATGTTCACCCAAACACACCCTTAATTTCGGACTTGACGAGAGAAGAGGTCGTAGGTCAACAAATAGAAGCAGTAAGATGAGAGTAAAAACGAGTTCGCCCTATACACATCAAACATGATCTCAATGCAAATCATCAATATAAACAGATAGAGCCCTGCTCTCCAACTGCTAGATAAGAATTAGCACCCTTGAGGCAAATACTGAACATAAACGATGATAATTCATTGATTCCACAAGTTTCATATTCTTAATTGTTATTGACAGGAATTTATAGCACCACTGCCCTCAACAAACCTTAGCACTTCAAACACCACATTACCAAAACAGAATACTACAACAGAATACAAGGCTTAGCTCCAATACAACTTGCAGAACTAGCCTGACAACTACAGACTTAAACAACCAACAAAGACCTTCCAACACCATCACCTGACCATACACAGAGCAGCAGCATACATCCATGAGCCACCTCAGCTCAGTTCCCACCACGGAGGCGGAGCACCAAGTGGAGGGTCGACTCCTTCTGGATATTATAATCAGCCAGGGTACGGCCATCCTCCAGCTGCTTACCGGCAAAGATGAGTCTCTGCTGGTCCGGTGGGATCCCCTCCTTATCCTGAATCTTTGTCTTAACATTATCAATGGTGTCTGACGACTCAACCTCAAGGGTGATCGTCTTGCCAGTGAGGGTTTTCACAAAAATCTGCATACCACCACGGAGACGTAAGACAAGGTGGAGAGTCGATTCCTTTTGAATGTTATAATCCGCCAAGGTACGACCATCCTCCAACTGCTTACCCGCAAAGATAAGCCTTTGCTGGTCCGGGGGGATTCCCTCCTTGTCTTGGATTTTTGCCTTAACATTGTCGATGGTGTCAGAAGACTCAACCTCAAGGGTAATGGTCTTGCCAGTGAGGGTCTTCACGAAAATCTGCATACCACCACGGAGACGGAGCACCAAGTGGAGAGTCGACTCCTTCTGGATGTTATAGTCAGCCAAGGTACGACCGTCCTCAAGCTGCTTACCAGCAAAAATCAACCGCTGCTGGTCCGGGGGGATCCCCTCCTTATCTTGGATCTTGGCTTTCACGTTGTCAATGGTATCAGATGACTCGACCTCAAGGGTAATGGTCTTGCCAGTGAGGGTCTTGACAAATATCTGCATGCCACCACGAAGGCGGAGCACCAAGTGGAGAGTTGACTCCTTCTGGATATTGTAGTCAGCCAAGGTACGGCCATCCTCAAGCTGCTTGCCAGCAAAGATCAACCTCTGCTGGTCCGGGGGGATCCCCTCCTTGTCCTGAATCTTAGCCTTGACATTGTCAATGGTGTCAGAAGACTCCACCTCAAGGGTAATGGTCTTACCAGTGAGGGTTTTGACAAATATCTGCATGCCACCACGAAGCCGCAAGACAAGGTGGAGGGTGGATTCTTTCTGGATGTTGTAGTCGGCCAAGGTACGGCCGTCCTCAAGCTGCTTGCCAGCAAAGATCAACCTCTGCTGGTCCGGGGGGATACCCTCCTTGTCTTGGATCTTGGCCTTCACGTTGTCGATGGTGTCAGAGCTTTCCACCTCGAGGGTGATTGTCTTACCGGTGAGAGTCTTCACAAAGATCTGCATGCCACCACGGAGACGGAGCACCAAGTGGAGGGTGGACTCCTTTTGGATGTTGTAATCGGCCAAGGTGCGGCCATCCTCGAGCTGTTTCCCAGCAAAAATCAGCCTTTGCTGATCCGGGGGAATGCCCTCCTTGTCCTGGATCTTAGCCTTAACATTGTCAATTGTGTCAGAGGACTCAACCTCCAAGGTAATGGTCTTGCCAGTAAGGGTTTTGACGAAGATCTGCATCTGTTACATCAATAAAGATATAGAGAAACATCAACATCATTCAGAAAATAGCGACAACAACAAAAGAATTAATGAGATTTAATAATAATTAAACACCTACAAAAACTTCTTGACGAATTAATGAGATTTAATAATAATTAAACACCTACAAAAACTTCTTGACCACCATTTAATATATCAGATACAGGTACAACTCCTATTGACAGATCAAGATATTCTTTTGATAGATTACTATTACCCGACCATCAAAAAATATGTTCTTGTTTAGATCAAATCAAGGTTAACTCTAGATTATAGACTCCTAAAACTTCTCCTTATTGATGAGATTTTACCAGAAAATCGAAACTAATTACTAAGAACCTAGTAAAAGGGGAAAAAATCAAGCAGATCATAGCAGATCTGAACTGATCCAATTAAAATAGCTACTACAATTAACACCTACGAAAACAAATAAATAGTCCCTATGAAGTAATTTCGTTCGATCAAAGTTGTTCGAAAAGAACAAGCTACTTGTGTCGATCTATAAACAAAACCTAATTCCTTTGTCCCGCGAAAATCAACCTCGATCTAGTCTAATCCGTAAAATAAACAATCCAATAACAATTCCAATACCAGAGAAACAAAAGAACTATTGAAAGTAGAGATCAAGAGAGCGAGAAAATAATACCTTTGAAAGAGGAAAAAGAGCGCTGTGTTGATTTCAGATAGAATAAGAAATGATCGGATGAAGAGGCTAGGGTATACAAGGTCCCTTTTTATAATTCTTTTTCAGAGGTTCTAAGACCGTCGGTTAGGTTACCGCCTCAAATAATTCGCCAATTATTGCTTGATACGTAGGGATTACGGCGTCAGTGACCGTCTCTAACACGTCTTCGTAGAGATTTCTTGTTGCGGTGGGAAATAGCACGGAAGGTGAGTCGACTAAGATAGGGACCCAGCGGGATATTTCTAGAAGAACTTGGAACAAAATATCTATGTGGCACACTATATGTCACGTGGGTCTCGGTGTATTCAAAATATGTCGGTCTTCTGAGTTCCAGGTTCACGGATCTCTTATGACTAAGGCGGATTAGACAAAGAAGTCACGGGGGCATTTTATTCAATGAACATGGAATAAAAATAGATACTTATTTTCCCAAATAAATTAATAACTTTAGACTTTTCTAGTACTAAATACCACCGCTGTGATTTCTGGGTAATGTCACAGGTTTTGTGTGAGTGGGTTTGAGCTAAACTTGACGTGCCATAACGGTGACCAACCCTTTTATTGTTTTAAATCTCCGTTTAGGAGCAAAGTAACTATAAGATAAGAAAACTAATTACAACTCGAAATAAATAAATAATAATTGAAAACTATTATTAAGGTAATGATTTTCTAATTTAGTTAACTCGAATGAAAATATGATGATAAATACTGCTTTTACTAGTACTCTAATTAAAAAGTATTATTTCTCCGACTTCGTTTTAAGGGTGAACATTACTTTTTACTAATGTATCAGTATAAATGATATAAATATCAATTAAATTCAAAGCCGAGCAGCCGTTCAATTAATAATTAACTAAATAAAAAGTTTATAAAATTTAAATTATATTATTACTACTATTTAATAATGAAAGTATGAGTTTAAAATCATAGCAAATTTAATAAATAACAATGCATCAAGTATTAATTATATAAATCTATAGTATTAACTTTGTAAGCTGGATTCAAACTGTCATACATCAATTTGCTTCATATTCACTTTGTAAGCTGGATTTAATTTCACAACTATTATTTTAGTTTAAAACTCAAAACATGTGAAACAGGGTAGGCAAATAACTTGGCTTTACTGATTGCGAGTTGAATAAAACTTAAAAAGATAAATGTCAGGTAAATTCTGAAACACAACTAATAATATAGCTTTAAAAATATTTTGTTAATTGGTCAATAACCATGTGCAGGTAACTTGCCTTGTGAGTAATCGTGAATGGAGTTCTACAAGGATTCTTTTCCTGACTCTGTTTCTGGAAAGCTTGCCTTGCGGAACTGGTTGATCTTCTCAACTACAATTCATGATGAAAATTCAAATATAATAATATTTTTACGACCAAACTAACTGCTTACAAAATTTTATAATTCTTTGTTTGGATGGTCCCTTTTATTTTATTTGTAAACTAATGGGATTAGTCTTTTGTTTTTTATAAATGTTGGGTGGCGACTTCCACAACAACAAGATTGTATTAAAAACAGAAAATTATTACAAGAAGCCTATTATATATCATTAGATTCATAGTAGAACATACAGAATTACCCACAAATGTGATGTAAAAATTTCTCAAATTCCACTCTCAATTTGAAAGAATGACATTTTACAACGATGGATTGTATGAGTAGACCTTCTATTTCAGTGCCACTAATAAATAAAAATGCACATACAGGTAAAATATAAAAAATGCTCCAATTTGTGTACTACTTTCACTTAATGGAAAGTTTTAACGAAGTGAACTTGTTATTAATTTATTTTAAAAAATAAATAAATTTTCTTCGAAATTGCAAATATAAGCAAATAAAAAATAAATTCACCCGGCTTTCCTTGCACATTTCATAATGATATGTATGACCAGAAAATATTAAAAAGTTAAGATGGGCTAAAGAACAACATTGATGATTTAAAAGTGAAAATTTTATTAAAAAAAAGTTTGATGGCCGGATTACAATATCTTGGGGGAAAAAAAAAGAATTATCAGAATTGCATTTCTTATGAAAATTTACGTTTTGTTCAGAATGTGATCAAGTTGACATTCTCTTCGTGACAATTGATTGGAACCTGGATGTAACTTCGAGAATTGAGATGATATATAATACACCTAATAAAAACAGAGGCGATAATTTCAATGAGCGGAAAAAAGTGAATCCACCAAAAAAAATGGTAACATTTGAATGACTAAATTACCCTTCATGATCGGCGAAGGAGAATCGGAGATGATGAATTTTTTTTTTTTTTTTTTTTTTGAGAAACGGAGATGATGAAATTAAATTGTCCATCCTCCATAAAATGGTCATTATTCATTGCTATGCCCACTTTGAGTGACAAAACTACCCTTCACGATCAGCGAAATAAAATAGGAGATGATGAAATTAGAGGATCCATCCTCCATAAAATGGTCACCACTCATTGCTATGGCCATTTAAATTCTACTATCAAATTATTATTGTAATCCATTAACTGATTAACATATAACCCGAACATATCAGTATATCACAAATTATAAAAAATGCTGCGTCTCTGTAGTCAGCAACTGAGCATTTAAAATTACCTACATTTTTTTTTTTGACATATATAATAAAAATAAGTACCTTATTTAATAGAAAATTCACTGATGCAAGAATATTTAACATAGTTGGTAGATTGGAACTTGGAATTAGTTGTACCCTCCAGAATGATTGAGAGTGGATGAGTTTGGGAGCTGAGTATATAAATGTTAGTTTCTTTTTTTACTTGACAAAATGTGAAAAACTTTAATTATCTAAAAAAGTAAAACCGATTAACAGATGTCTTCGATTATTTTTTAAATACGGTCTCCTGTCTTCCTTAAAAGTCTATAGAAATTAAATATATCCCTAATTTAGCCGCATAATTGCACGTGATTCGCCGGTTTGTAAGATTAGGTGTAGTGGTATATTCTATGGGATGCCTCATAGATAGTGTTCTAAATACATGCCGTGCCGTGTCGTGCCGTGTCAAACACGTCGTGTCCGGATTATTTGTCGTGTCGTGCCGTGCCGTGGCTAGATGTTTCACGTGTCGTACCGTACCGTGTCTAAATTTCAAGGGATAGACACGACACGCCTCGTGCCGTGTCGTGTCGTGTTTTTTTTTTTTTCACGTGTCGTGCCGTGTCGTGTTTGAATACGTTTGAATTTCATAAAACATAGCCATATACTTATGTTTTGGGATAAATTTGAAATTCAATTATGAAGTTATCATAAAAATAGACAATATAAGAATTTTCTTTTTTTTTTAACAAATTTAACATATTTAACCTTAATTATAAACTTGTTGTGTCTCTTGAATTTTGTGTCCCGTGTCGTGCCGTGTTTTGTGTCGTGTCGTGCCGTGCCTGAACAATTTGCGTGTCGTGCCGTGTTGTGTCGTGTCCGTGTCTTGTCGTGTTTGCAAAGCTTAAGTCGTGTCCGTGCCTGATCAAAGTCGGACACGACACGCCTAAAGACACGGCATGCTTAAATTCTCGTGTCGTGTCGTGTCCGTGTCTTACCGTGTCGTACCACCTCCGTACCGTGTCGTGTCGTGTCGTGTTTGGACACGCCGTTCTTTTTACTCAAAGAGAGATTTGAGATGTAGAAAGTACGCAGGACAAAGAAGTTGAAATTGAAAACTTAGAATGTTGGAAAGTACCCTATCATAGTATGAATTTGAGAATTTCATACGAGGTTAGCACATAACTTGCACCTAAACATATACGACATATATAGGCACCAAACCTACAAACCCATTTTAGGGCCAGGCATAAACATTTGGAGGCTATTTAATGATAATAATACAAATATAGACCTTCGGGCTTCCTGTACTCCTTAATATAACATCTTTCCCTTCTTCTTCCTTTGGATAAAACCCGAACAGACAGGGAAGCCATGACTGACCTTTGACTTCCTTCCATGGCGGCATCTCTGAAGCATAGAAAATCAACAAACATGGATTGGGCTAGTCTTCCGATGGAGCTTCTCTATCTCATCAACAGAAAACTATGCTATCTGCCTGATTACGTTTCCTTTCGTGCTGTATGCAACTTGTGGCGCATTTCCGCTCCCATCTCGAACCCCCCACCTCAGCCATTCCCCTGGATCCTCGAGAAAAGCACCGAGTACAGCACACATGATCGTCTTTGTTTCTTCTCCTTCTTATCTAAAAAGTCCTTCACCATTCCACTGCCTCTTCAGCTCCATGGTAAACGGCACGGGGAACCAGCACATGACGGTTACCTCCATTTTTATGAGAATTCAGGTGAAGAAATGTCGCTTTTTAATCCACTAACCAATCACCTAGTAGATCTTCCTCCTTTGGATGATCCAATTTTCTCTTATCGAACTTTACATCGAAGAGGGGACTATGCAGTTGTTTGGAATGGATTGTGTGGTTACTCGAAATTGGCATTCTGTCGTCTAGGAGACAAGGAGTGGACCAGTATAGACTGTCCAGGATATGCATACTGCTGCTTATGTCACGACGGGGTGTTTTTCTCCTTTGATTTGCAGACAGGTGAAACAAGGATGATTGACATTTTTACCAATGACTTGATCGGTGTCATACAGTCCCCTAGGCCTAGGCCACAGAAGGATGCATATGTGTTCCTCATCGAGTCTTTTGGGGAAATTCTAAGGGTGGAAATGCTGAATTTTAGTAATGGTGGATTTTGGAGAAATTTCCAAGTAAGAGGCATTCACTTCCGTATCTACAAATTAAAGGTGCATCTTGATACTGGGAAAACAAATCGCTCTTGGGTCCAAACTGACAACATCGGTGATTGTGTTTTGTTTATACGTGAAACATCTGGCGTTTCAATAAAAGCAAGTCAATTTCATGGATCCGTACGTAATTGTATTTACTTCAGAAGTGTAAGAAATGGTCATTCTGTTATGTGTAGATACAGCATCGAGGATGGTGGAATAGAAGAGATTCCTTGCATATTCAAAAACTGGCATTTCTTTGTGCCTACTCTTCATTATCTCAAGAGCTGAAGTTCATGATCAGTTGAACTTTCATTACCTTTTCAGTTTAGCTTTATTCAATGAAATTAGTTCCAGTACTATTTCCTATATGTAATAAGTTTTATATCAAATTAATGAGTTGGAATTGGCACAGCAGTACTCAGCAAGTAATGCGTTCATACTTTTATTCTTACGATTTTTCAAAACTACACAATTACTTACTTGTTCTTTTCTTAAACTTTATTTTTTATGTCAAATCAACAAAGATGTCTTCCATCAGCAATACAGCAGTTAATCAGCCTGGTACGTGGCTAGCATATTCAGACACAAGTATGCCCATAAATAGAAAACATTAAAAAGTGGGCCATCTGTTAATTAGTACGTGGCTAGCATATTCTTCATGTATACAGGCAATTCACCGAGCCAGAAATTATCACAGTTAATTAGTACACAATTCAAAATGAGACATAAATTATATTTATTTTAAAATATAAACATTTTTTTTTACCACTATACAATTGTTACAATTAGTTTTATGCCATTAATTTCTCTAAAAATATAGTAAATTATAAATATGTCACTACCACTATAAACATCTATCACTATTTTGAAATATAGTAAGTTATAAATATAGTAAATTACATTATCTTATCTCTACTTATGTTTTTATTTTTATTACCTCTTGCATAATTTTAGACTGCCTAAATAGCCTTTCTTCCTTATTTCCTTAATTCCTTTATATTTCTTTTAACAAAATCCTAGTACGTAAGAAAAGTCGGGCGATCATGGAACCCAAAAAAACCAATATATTCTGGCTGGGCATGTCTTCCTCCAGACCTTGGCTATCTTATCACCAGAAAACTCTCAAATCTCCCCGATTTCATCCGCTTCCGTGCTGTTTGCAAAGCCTGGCGAGCTCTGGCTCCAGTCTCCGATCTCCTACTGGGATTCCCATGGATCCTCGAGGAAAGCACCAATTTACATGGTCATCTTCGTTTCTTCTGCCCCTCCTTTGGAAAGGTCTTCCACCTTACCCCTGCCTCCTCAGCTCCGGAATATGTGCTGTGGAGTGTGGACCATCACCTGATGACTACCTCATTTTTTGTGAGTGTGATTCGTTCCTTCGAGACAAGAGGATCTTATTCAATCCACTAACCAATACTTAGTCAATCTCCCCTTTTTGGAGGAGTTACCATGGTATTATGATACTGAACCCTTGTATCAAAGAGGGGACTATGTAGTTTTCTCGAGCACACGGTGTGGTTTAACGAAATTGGCCTTCTTTCGGCATGGAAATAAGAGGTGTATCAAAGAATGTAGTTATGATTTATGAAAATGCATCCTGCTGCGTAAGTCATGACGGGAAGTTTTTCTCCTTTGAATGGTGGCGAAGTAAAACCAGGATCATTGACATAGCTACCAATGAGAAGATCGGTTTGATAAAGTCCCTTAGGCGAGAGAAGGATGCGTTTGTGTTCCTCATTGAATCTTTTGGGGAAATTCTCAGGGTGGTAATGCTGAATAGGACATCACACCACATTCAATTTCGCATCTTCAAATTGACAGAGCATTCTGACGATGGAAAGTTGAATTACTCTTGGGCCCAAACCGACAGCATTGGTGATTTTTGTGTTGTTTCTGAGTGGAAAATATTGCGTCTCAGTCAAAGCAAGCCAATTTTATGAACCTCTAAGTAATTGTATCTACTACAGAAATTAATGTTCTAGAAAATGGAGGTTCTGTTATATGTCGATACAGTATCAAGGACGGTGAAACAAAAGAGACTCCTGGCATTTCCGAAAACTGGCAGTTCTTCGTGCCTAATCTTCATCATCCCAACAGCTCCGGTTCATGATAAGATGAACGATTTCTACAAAAAAAATAATAAAAAAAATTGTAGGTTTCAATTATTTCACTGTTGTTTTAGTGTTTTTTTTTTTTTTTTTTGACCAAAAAAAAATAAGGCAGTTTAGTTTTGGTATGATAAAGTTATGACCACTTCACCACTTGTTTCTACATGTAACTTGTTAATATCAAATTAATGAATTGGAAGAAAAATCAAGTTCGTTCATATTTTTAAATAATATTCTTACGCTTTGTCAAAGATATACAATTATGTCCTCTCTTTCTTTAAACATTTTATTTTTATTTCAAATTAACAAAACCTGTCTTTCATCGGAAGGACATTAGCTACTTAGCCTAGTACGTAGCTGCTAGCAAGTCTATTCAGAATCAAGTAGGCTGAAAATATAAACATAAAAAGAGTAGCCTATAAATATGTTGCCTGCAGGCTGCAAGAATACAATTACAGCGGAAAAACTGGGATCTCATTCAAGGCTGGTCAATTTCACGGAATGGTAGGTAACTGCATCACATCAAAAGGCTTCCAGGCTTCCAGCAATCGGTGGTTCCAATATTATATTTAGATACACCATTGAAGATGGTTGAATAGAAAAGATACCTTGCCCTTTCAATGATTGGCATGTCCGTGCCTACTTTGCAATATCTGAATACCTAAGTTGAGAATAGTTTATACTTTTTGTTCTCCAACAAAATCTCTAGTTGGTCATTTAATTTTGGCATCTCGTACGTCCAGTGGCGAGTCCAGGAATTTTTACAGTGGGGTTCACAATAAATCAACCACTAAAAAATAGCAGCAGCATTTTAGTTTTTAGCCATAGAAGTGAAAATATATTATAAATGGGGTTCAATAATAAAAATTTGCATAATTTTTATGGGTTCAAACAGGAAGAAGATATACAAAAATTTCATTTTGTAACTATAAGTATATATATCTGATAACATTTTCTGTAAACACAAAATGGGTGACATTGACACCTATTTGTTGAATGTATACTCGCCCCTGCGTACGTCTTACTATTCTTCAATTTTATATTATTATCATGAATGTTATTTAGGTAAATTTTCATTGGGGCATGGGAATTGGAGGGGTGAGACGGGTTTATTAAAAACGTATAGAATTGTTTTACATTTTATCGAAGTTCATTTGCAGCATATTTTATTGAATATATTCAATCATACAACTGATTTTTGCACTTGCATATCTGATAAATTGGATTGTGTAGCTTCAAGTAATTAAGTTCTTCTTTTGTACCTGCATTTGTTTCTTAATTGGAAGCCATTCAAGCTAGCTCGACTTGTAGCTCGTGTTCTAGCTCTAATTTGGTTAGAGTTCGTGACAGAGTTATAGAATATGAATCTATATATATTCGGTATGTAATGAATGTGTAAATAATTAAATGGGAGTAAACCACAGCTTAAAAACTTAGGATTCTGTAGCTGCGTACCGCTTAATGGGCTGGACTATATTATTTTTCCAAAACAATATTAATCGGTTCTAGTTGGACATACTCGCAAAATTATTCGATTGAGTTTAGTCTAGTTGGATAACTCGAGCTCATAGCTCCATTCATTACTTACCTTCTTGCTGAGTAGTCCAGTGCAAAGATAAGGGCTTGACCCTTTTTTTTGGGTCAAAGATAAGAGCAAGTACGTGTACGTCCATCTATGATCTGTAACTTATCTTTCCTTTCGGAAATTGCTTAAGACAATCAGAGTCTTAAGCAATCAAGTAATTAACGCTCTCACTTTCATCCCTCACGCGAGTCGAATTCCCCTCCCCTCACGTCTTCGCTTCACTCTTCTTTACTCCCGATCTTTATCTCTCCTTTAAAGGATCTTTCCTTCCGTTCTTTCTTCTGCTCAAATCAAAAGAGAAGAAAAGAGAAGAGTTGGAGAAGCGAAGGAGAGATCATCTCGACCACATCTCCGACCGTCACATCACCTCTCTGTCCGCTCTCCCTCTCCCTCGCGCTGGACGTATCTCCCTTTGCTCCTCTCTCCTCACATCCCTCCATCCTTTTCTCTCACCTCTGACTTTGCCTTCTCCCTAACCATATATCTTCCTTTATTTCGCTCAACTCTCTCACCATCAATCTTCTTCCATCTGATATATGAAGAAAGAAGTAGAGATAAAAAAAAAAAGTGAGGAAAGAAAAGACTGTTTAGATCTGATTTAGAGGCATGTGGAGAAACTGAAGCAACAACAACATGGGATGCACAACATGACACGCGACCTGCTGGCTGGTGTAGGCGACACGTAGTCGGTGGTGCAGGCCAAAACCAGGCATGGGTGTACCCCGCACAGCCAAGGGTGTACCCCACACAATCAAGAGTGCAGGCATGTGTGCACCCAACACAGAGCCCAGTGTACCCCGCACAACCAAGGGTGTACCCCGCACAGACAGGATTGTACACTGCACAGACAAGGATACACTCCCCACAAGGCTCAGTGTATCCCGCACAACCACCAGTCTGGCCTGCACAACCACCAATTTGGCCCGAACAGCAACCAATTCAGCCTACACAAGGCCCAGTGTACCCCGCACAGTCAGGAGTCTATCCCGCACAGAACACCAACAGGGAAGCATTCAACTTTGGTTTGACTAACGACTCTTGTTTTTCTTTGGATAACGAAGGTTTCATGTCTCAACCAGACCCTAGATTTACTTACATTCCTGAAACTTATGGTTCTCAATCACCTTTGCAAATGCCTAGTTATGAACCGTTGTTTGAAGATTTCATGGCAAGTCAAAGAAAAGAACGTGTGGAAATTCTTGGAAGATTGGATTCTTTGTCATCTAAGCTTGATGCTTATACCACATTACTAGAAAAGATGGCAAAGACTTTGATTTTCCAAGAATTGTGTCCCTCACAAAGTCTACATGAAGAAAAAGATGCCAAAATGACATTGCAAAGTGATAGGGAATTAGGATGTTTTAGTTCTCCCAAGTTAATTGAGGTTTGTTATGAGACGGAAAGTGATGAAAGCACACAACTTGAAACACAAGAGAATTTAGAAACACCAAAGTATGTTGCACCTCCACTCAATATCCTTCCAATTTTCATTCCACTTAGATTAACATACATTGTCAAATCTAATGAGTTGGAATTGAAGCATCCTCCAACAGATTCTATCATTGAAGAAGTCGAGAAGAAAGAAGATAGTGGTATAATTCTCAATGTCGAGGCATCCGACGCGACAAATGGCGACTTGACCTCTCAACTTGAGGAATGCTTGGAGAGTCCCGATGCGATGAAGGGCAGCAAACCGCACATCAAGTATCGCATCACAATCGAACCAACCAAGGAGACAATCAAGAAAGGACTAACCAAGCATGTCTCAAGGGTCTTGCTCAACCATTTTTGGGTGAACTATGATGCATTAACGGGGCGCAAAGTGAAGATAAGATAAGAAGAAAGGTGGTCAAGCTAGTGACCTTAAACAAGCGCTTCTTGGAAGGCAACCCAAGATTCTAAAACTCTTCTCTTTACTTTTTATTTCTTACTTTAATTTTCAATTTTGAAAAAAATTAGGAAAACCAATAAAATCTGAAAATGAGAAAAGCACAAAAATATTTAGGTTTGTTTTGCATTAGTTTGTTAATTTTGAGAAATAGAAAACTCATAAAAATTTGGGGCTTGATGAAAAATATGAAAATTCATCTTGTTTCTTGAAGTGTGGGAATTATTCATGACAATGGGTTAATTTCTTGTGAAATTTTCAGGTTTGATTAACTGTAGATGTCCCCGGACGACTCGCACTAGAGCACCATGAGGCTGGAAGTTCGCCTCGGCACGACCTCACGCGAGTCGACCGCTGCAGTTTGTCCAACCGACTTAAAAAATGCCATGGCTTGGATCAAGGATCATGCAAGACTCACTACCAGAAGTACTATGCGGGTTACATGGTTTTACTGTGCGGGTTACACAAGTTTCAAGGGTGCACACTCCAGAGATAGAGCCACAACACTCCACATCTATTCAGGCACCTTGTGCGGTCAACAATGCCCCACTGTGCGGGCAACAACACCAAGGGTTTTGCCCCTGTGACCTCTCTGCACGCCTACCCCCCTGCTGTGCGGGCAACACCCACCTCTGTGCGGGCAGCACTGACCACGCCTGCAGGTCGAAACCATGCCTCATCCGCACCTGTGCGGCCAACAGGAGGACCTCGTACCCCGCACAACCTGCCTTTGTACCCCGCACAGTGGTCATTTAACTCAAAGCCGAGAGCACCTTAACTCCAGTGTACCCCGTACAACCTCTCTTGTACCCCGCACACGCTCACAAATCCACAACCCGAGAGCATACAAACTTGATGTACCCCGCACAAAGGCAACATGTACCCCGCACAACTGCACAATGGCCCATTCCTATCACCCATGCCAGTGCTTTTCGCAAGCCGAACTACTGCTCCACGGACCGCTTAGTACCGATCGCATGCCACACACTTCCGATTGTGCTCCAATTGCCCAAGCCACTGTCGCTCAATGCCGATCACCACACCGACCACTAATTCGGTATGTTTTTAATTGCTTTCTCTTTATTTTCTTTGTGGTGATGTGTAGCATTGAGGACAATGCTTTGTTTAAGCTTGGGGGGAAGTTGGAAACTTGTTTGTAGAAATGCATCATGGCATATTTTGAGTTGTCAAAAGGCTTGTGCAGCCTACACCCTGTCCCTGTGCGGGTGCACTAGTCCTCTGGCAGCTATGTGCCACTTACATGTCAGCTGTACCCCGCACAGGCATGGGTGTAGCCCGCACAACTCTCCAGACAGTGGCTTTGCATCATTTAGTTGCATGTAACTTCATATAATTTGCATGTAAATAGGTTGCAATGCGATTTGTTGATTTAGTTTAAGTACCAAGACATGTTTTGAACTGCAAATGGTTGTGTGATTTATTGCAAAAATTTAGACTTGAAGTTTTCTCTTGATTGGTTTTTGAAGCCAATGGGCCGAAGGAGATTTTAATTCAAATTGATAAAACCCGAAAATTGGTTGCTCTCAAAAATGGTAAACACTATTAGACAAAAAACCATAAACTTTTGCCGAGTGAACGGATTTGTGCCCTACAAGGATTTGTTCAAAAGGGGTATCTTGAGCGTGTATTTGGAGTCTCTTTTTTCTTATTTTCTGTAATTTTTGTTGCCACAATGGCAGATTGTAACTTGTAAATTCAAAAATAAAAAAAAAAAATAAAAAAAAAACAAAAAAAAACAAAAAAACAAAAAAAGACAAAAAAACGAAAAATATGTGAAAGTTTTGTGGAAGTTTTAAAACCCCTACGAAATAAATGGGGAAGTTGTATATATTTTATCTTTTCTTCTCTCTTTATCTCCTTCTTAGACTCCCCATGCCTTGACACGCTTGAGAAATTCCTTACAAATTTGTGTAGGTTATGGAAAAGAACGGGCAAACAACCTTGGTATTGCATGTTGTTTATCATAGTTAAGCTAGGGTCATTGAAATCGAAAATTAAGTTTTTGAGGACCGAGTGCGCATAAGCCAATTGCTAGGACATTTTGAGTGTAAATTTTTGTGTTAAATTGCACAACCATCTCTTTTCAACCCATGTGAGGAACTTGAACTAAATTGATTGAATTGACATTGCAACTTGTAGAAATTCGACTTGTTTGGTTCAGATTTGAGCTTTGTCCACCTCTAAGTTTACGGTTTTGCTTGAGGACAAGCAATGTTTAAGCTTGGGGGGATTTGATATCACATATATATATATGGTATTTGGCCAGACTTAGCCCCAAAATCATAACCTAAACACTTGAAATTGTGTGTTTTCAGTCTTTATTTGTAGGATTTGGTACTGCTTTTGGTTGTTATTTGTATTTCAGGAATTTGGAGCAAAACCAACGAGAATCGGCACATTTCGGGCACACCAAAGATGGACTTGTGCGGCCTACAACGGATCTTGTGCGGAATGGACTCGTGCCAGATGACTCATGCCTGGCTCGGGTCATGATTGTGCGGCCTACAACCTCTCAGGCGCACCCTGGACACCTCCAGTCGGTCTACAATGGACTTGTGCGGCCTACAACCTCTCAACCGTGCACTGGACATCTCCTGTGCGGCCTACGGGTCTCACTGTGCGGGATACACTTTGGGCCGGATGACTCATTCCCGGCCCAGGACTCTGCTGTGCACCGAACTGGACTTTTCTGTAGCCCGCACAGCCCATGCAGCCCGCACAGCCCATATTGTACCCCGCACAACTCACCAAACCCTACCTAACCCCCTATATAAGGCGCCTCCCATGCCCTAATTCGGGATCCATCTTTCCATTCTCGACTCCTGGCGGCTGCCAGGGGCGCTGCCTCACTTTCCACCATTTTCACCTCTGGTGTACTCCGCACCAGAGGAACCGTACCCCGCATAGCACCTCCGCCGCACCCCGCACAGCACCTCCGCCGCACCCCGCACAGCAGCCACCGTACCCCGCACAACACCACTCTCCCATTGCCGATCCGCGCCGCCACACCGATCCACCTCCGTACCCCGCACCACACCTCTGGAACTTGGATTTTCATTCGAGAGCAGTGATTCGAGTCCCGATTTCGACTCTAGAAGCTTGCAAATAGGGAGAATAAGATGGGTTACGGTTGTATCTCTCCTTTTCCTCTTATTTGCTTGACCATGGAGTTTGTATCTTGCATTTCATCATTTACTTTATGTTTTGAGCACATGTTAGGCTAGATTGCATTGTCTTAGGGCTTAGGTTAGATCTTGATGTTTGGATTGATGTATGACACTTGATATTTGGTATTTGTTGTGTATTGCTTGTTGGATATTATTTGTGCATGCTTGTTTGTGCTTGATTGATTAATTGAACCTCCTATTAGATGAATGGCCACATCTAATCTAGGTCAAAGGTGTAGGTTAGTTGATTGGGTTGAACAAAGTGACTTGAGGTAGGACATAGGCCGAAAGGTAGTCCAATCGGTACCCGAAAGGAGAAAGTTTCTGCTAAGGCGAAAGTCTAGTGGATACCTTTGAAAACAACAAGTAGACTTAGGTAGATTAAGCCAACAAACGAAAGTTGAGGGTTAACCGACCTAATGGGGGTGTTAGACTAGGTTCCGGTTCCGATACCATGACCAACATGCGACGGCTGAGGTCTAGGGAGTCCAAGTCCGGCTAGATCTGCCCCACACAAGCCAAAAACTAACTTATTGAGTCGAAACACCATTAACTGAGGGTTGTGCGGACTACACTTGTACCTGTGCGGAGTACACAGGTCTAGTCTGGCCTGCACTGGTCGGTAACGGCGCGACAGCTGCCGTTCCGACGACCCGAAGCCGGACTGAAAGTGAAACTGAAACCCTAGGACACTTTTATTGCATATTTTATCACCAAAACACCAAACTTTGCCTTTATTGTCTTTGTTTTGTTTGTATTTAGTTTATTGTAAGCCAAAACCCCTTCATTTGATTGTCTAGATTTTGTGAATAAGTAAGGTTTAATACTCAATCTACCGTCCCTGTGGATTCGACCCCTAACCACATCCAACGATTTACCGTACGCTTGCGGTACTTGTATGTATTCTGCTATGTTTTGGGAGTAACTAAATTACCATAAAGGAGTAAATATTTGAATATATAGAAGTAACTAATAAATATAAGGGCATTCCTAATACGTGCAAATACATACAAGGGAGTAACTAAATAACTATATGGGAGTAAATAATGAGTATAAATGAGTATCTAATAAATGTATTGGAGTAAATAACATTTAAATCTGATTATGCTATTGTTTGGGAGTAACTAAATAACTATAAAGCAGTAAATAATGAGTATAAGGGAGTATCTAATACAAGTAAGTAAGGGTGTAAGTAAATAGTATAAGAGAGTAGTTATTTATGTAAGTAAACAGTATAATACATGTTTCAGGGAAGTATATAATTTACAGTAAGAGAGTAAATAATATTAAGTAAGGGAGTATCTAATATTTATGTCCTAAGAAAGAATATTTATTTTCAGTTATAAAAGTATATAATTTGCAGTAAGGGAGTAACTGGTGAAGCTTAAAGGAGTATCTTAAAGGAGTATCTTATATCATGTAAGGGAGTATCTAATATTTATTTCCTAAGAAAGAACATTTATGTTCAATTATAAAAGTATATAATTTACTGTAAGGGAGTAACTAATGATTTTTAAGGAAGTATCTTATATCAAGTGAGGGAGTATCTAATACAAGAGTAACTAATAAGTGCAAATATGTAGTTTAATTTGAGAGAGTAACTAATGATTATAAATGGAGTAAATAATAAATATAAGGGAGTAACTAAAAAATATAAGGGGAATATCTAATAAGTGTTAATAGCACTGAGAGAAGGGAACAGAGGGGACAGAGGGGCGGAAGGGATGAAGCGTCCATAGAAGAAGGAAACGGTGGGGTCTACGCGAGAGGAGAAGGAGAGGGTGAAGCGGGTGAAGCGCGCGGAAGAGAGGGGAGGAGAGGGGAGGGGAGGGGAGGGGTGAAGCGTTCTCACGCGCGGACAGAGGGATCGCACAGACGCATTTTCTATTTTCGAAAAGACAGAATTGAGCGCACTTACCTAAAATAGATTTTGATTGCGTGATTGTCTTAGAAGATGATTGCAGTTATCAGCACTGTTTCCTTTCCATTGAATGCTTCCAATATTCATACTGAAGCACAGGCCGAACATGCACACAAGTACCGAGTCTCAAAGCCTAATAAAAACTTAAAATACGGCAATATAAGTATATAACCTCCTGCGCCTTTCATTCTTTCAAGCATCGACAAACCCAACCCTAGCACACGGGAGAAAATATCGACTCGTCGTCTGTTCTTCTCCCGATTGCCTCTTTCCATGGCGACAATTAACAAATCCATGCCATCAAACCCAGATTGGGCAAGTCTTCTTCCAGAGCTTCTCTATCTCATCACCAGAAAACTCTTTGACTTCCCTGATTTCATCAACTTTCGAGCTGTCTGCAGGTCCTGGCGTTTCTCTGCTTCCATCTCTGACCTTCCACCTCAGAAAGGCCCATGGGTTATTGAGCAACACACTAATTACCCTTTGCCTGTTCATTTTCGTTTCTTCTCCCTGTCCACGGGTAACGTCTTCACACGCGCTATTCCCCCTCAACTTGAAGGTGCAACGTGGTCAGGACATGCACTCGATGGATACCTTCTTCTTGCTGGTCCGTATATGAGCTGTCGCTTTTTAATCCACTAACTGACCACCATGTGCATATTCCTTTGATCATCAATAATTCGAGGTTGCCTTACATTAGATGGCATTGACTGTGACGTTTCAATCTACAAATTAAAGGTAGATTTTGATAATGAACATAACAGTTATTATTGGGTGCGAACTGATAGTATCGGTGATTGTGTGTTGTTTATATGCGGAGGAACTGGTTTCTCATTCAATACTGGTCAATATCATGGATCCATAAATAATTGTAACCACTTCAGAAATTTTCCATCAGATTATGGTTCCACTATATTTAGATACAGCATTGAAGACGGTGAAATGGAAGAGATATGTTGCCCTTTTAAAAAGGAGCATGTCTTTGTGCCTAGTTTACAATATCTTAATAACTCAGGTTCAGAATAGTTCATACTTCCCAACAAAATCTGTAGTTCGTCATTTTAATTTTGGTTTTTAGTTATCCTTTAATTAATTTTAATTAATATACATCCTTCAATTGTACTATTATGATTTATGAATGCCAATTAGCTATTTTCTTTTGGGAACACAGGAGGCCTGGATTGTGGAATTGTCCAAAATATTTATCATTTCTCGAAGTTCTTTTATCAGCGTATCTCATATTGAATATTCAAGCTCACAAGTCACAACTGATTTCCTGCACTTGCATTTATCAGATAAATTAGTATATAGCTTAAAGTACTTAAGTTGATTTTTGATACCAGTATTTTTTTCTCAAAGGTTTCTTTCAACAAAAGGTTGTTTGAAGAAAGGCATCTCCCAAAAAACCATATGCAAAATACTCGCTTTATATTTGGGAAAAAAAAACACAAAAAACATAAAAGTTCTTCCTTGCTTGGTTTAATGCATTTAATATATATAATACTCGTGAAGGGAGACCAACATGGTGATTTTTTTTTTTAAAAAAAAAATTAAGCCCCTTAGGCACGACATGATTATTTTCAATTAATCAATGACCACTAACTAAAATATAGTAGCGCTATACAGTAATTTTAAGTGGCAATTAATTATCATTTTTTTATGATCAAATAGTTGTCAATTATTTATCTATAATGACCTATCCTAACAAGACACGGATCCTCTGCACTCAAAAAAAAAAAGGACTGCTGAGCAGGCGATGCATTTTCATATCCTCGGCAGCAATACCGGTAGCAATGCCAATCTCGATGAATCATATCCTCGGCAGGCGATGCGTTTTCATATAAATTTTATAAAATTTAGAGTTGTTTTGATACTTGATTAAATGCTCAACAAATGAACGAACCTGGTTTGATTAATTTTAATACGTTCATAATTTAAGCACTTAATCAAGTATCAAATAAAATCCAAATTTAAGCACTTATATGAAAATGCATCGCTCGTAAAATTGAACAAAATCAACGATTTTGATTCAACAATTGAATTTTAATATTTTTAAATATTAAAAAAAAAAGAACTGCTTAGCATTTTTTTTTTTTTTACTCCCGAGGATTCCAGTCCAACAAAATTGCTACCATCAATTTGACAGTCAGTAATAATTTGGTACACGTAGAGAGGGGCAAATTCTGGCCCACGGGCCTTCAACGACCTAATAAAATAGATGTATCAACATAGTTTTACGAAGTTGTTTACTCACCCACAAAATTTTGTATTTGGATTTGAAATAACATCAAGTTTTTGGTTTATTATTCCGTTGTTTTCTCGATACTATACTAAGCTTGTTCTTTCTTTCCTTTTTTTTATTTAAAACAACGATATGTTTTTCAGTCTTTCAGACAAAAAAAACCAACCCCCTTCATTGTGCAAAACACCATAACGTAAATCATCTTTCAGAATTAATACATAAATCAAATGCTTCAATAAGTTCTAACTAGTAATTTGTTTTATATTATATATATACTAACTTTTGTATCAATTAAAAGACAACAACATACCGCTATTGAGTATTATAATTAAAAAAAATTAAAAAATAATATAAGATGGTGTTTGCTTAATTTAAAGTACTATTAATTCACTTGTAAAGTAATAGTGAATTCAAAATGAGGTCAAACTTCGATATATATATTTTGCAGCAACGAGAGCCTCAAAACAAAAGTCCATTTGATTTCAATATATGCATCATCAACGAGAGCCCATAATGGCATAAATGATCTTTAAAATATGACAATATATTCTCCTGTGTCCACTACTCTTTAAACTCTTGACCGCCTTTCTTTCTTGATTCGTTTCCTTTTCCCTACAAAACCGTAGCAGGCAGGATATCGTCCGTTCTCTTCCTTCCTTCCATGACGGCGATTATGGAATCCATAGAATCCCCAAACCCCGACTGGGCAAGTCTTCCTTCGGATCTTCTCTATCTCATCACCACAAAACTCCCCGATCCCCTCGATTTTATCGGCTTTCGTGCTGTTTGCAAACCCTGGCGCGCTTCGGCTCCAATCTCCAATGCCCCACCTCAGCAATTCCCGTGGATCCTTGATTTAAATGTGACTGATCGTCTTCGATTCTTCTCCCTCTCCTCTGGTAAGGTCTTCACGTTCCCTGTTCCACCTCAACTCAAAGGTAAACACTGGTTCGGACCCCAACTTGTTGGATACCTGCTTGTCAATTGGTATCCTAATAAAGAGATGTCACTTTTTAATCCACTAACTCGCCACCATGTGCTTCTTCCTTTTTTGGATGAGTCATGGTTTTCTGATTATGGCTTCAAGCAAGCAGGGGATTACGTTATTATTTCTATTTTGAGGATTAATTCATCAAGATGGGCATTCTATAGACTTGGTGACCAGAAGTGGAATATCAGTAAAGAACGCGGTTGTCCATTGAATTGGACTTGCCTATGCAGCAACGGCATGTTCTTTTCCTATGATTGGGAAACAGGTGAGACCAGCATTGTTGAGATTGCTACCAATGACTTAATCTCGGTCGTACCTACACCTTTGGAAGGAAAACAGGAGTTTGTCTGTTTTGTTGAATCTTTTGGAGATATTTTGATGGTGGCTACTTTAAGTTGTTGGGTCAGCTATGATAAATTTTTTATATACAAATTAAATGTAGATTTTGATAATGCAAATCACAATCCTAGTTGGGTGCAAATTAAGAGCATCAGCGATTGTGTGTTGTTTATAAATGGACAAACTGGGTTCTCATTTAAGGCTGGGCAATTTCATGGATCGGTAAGTAATTGTATCTACTTCCAAGGTGATTCCAATATAAATAGATACAGCATTGAAGATGGTGGAATAGTAACGATACCTTGCCCTTTCGATAACTGGGGTGTCTTTGTGCCTAGCCTACAATATCTCAATACGTCAAGGTCAGAATAGATTTTTTTTTCCCCAAAACAAAATCTTGATTTGCTTTTTTTTATTTTGGCTTTTATTTATCGTAATAATTAGTCATTATATGCTACAGTATGTATGATTTATGAATGTTAATTAGCCAATTTGTTTTTGAGGGAGAAGGATACATAGGAGGGGGGTGAGGTGCGTTTAACTAAAACATGTTAATTAGCCGATTTATTCGCCGTATGGTTTGTGTTACTTCAAGTTCTTTGATACCTGTGTTCTTCTTAAAAGTTGCTTTCAATGATAATTTCAACAGATTAAAGGACGCTATCTATGTATATGTTTTCTGAGTGTTTTGGCATAGTCAGCTGTATGTAGAGAGCCATGTGTGCCCCAAAATAAATAGAGAAAGGCATCTCGATCATAAAAAAACTACATGCAACTTCTAGTAGGGCTCTATAGCCGCCACACATGGCTAGATGCAATCGCCATTTCAGCATAGCTTTCTGGTTTCTTCTTAATTAAGCAGCCATCTTTTTCCTTGACATTTTGAAAATTCGGGATGTACTTGCTTTATATTTTTTTTTTTTTTTTTTTTTTTGGGGGGGGGGGGAGGACAATTAAGTAAAATAATATGTTCTTCATTTGTTGGGTTAATGAGTAATGACCAGGAAGAGTTCCAGTACTATTTTGATAGCTGGGACACCTTTTGGGTTCTAATCCATTTGTACATCATCATTTTTGTTCAATGACGATACTACCCTATACATCGAACAAACAACAACCTAATTCGTGTTTCTCCGAAATTGCTGAATGTTGGGGGCCAAATTAAGACTTGTTGCAATAAGTAAATAAGACTTGAGTGTCTTAAATAAATTCGTGTTTGTAAATTCGCCGATCCGAAAAAATTTGGCAATATCCTCAGGACCTGCATTGCATTCTCCAGTATCACTTGCACTCAACATTGAGAAGCACAGGTAGCAATTTTCTCGATCGATCAGAGAAGATAATAGCATTTATTTCTTTTGAAATTCTCCATGCAGCTGCTTCCTAAACCGTGTCCCGTGAACATCTATCTGTGGACATTGATGGTCTTCTGTTTAAGCAACAGAAAGGATGCCATAATGTTGAGCATTAATTAAGAGGTTGTGTCCAAACAGTGCCCTGCAGGTGCTATTCTCAAAGGCACAATTCAGAAAAGGATGGGCTGCAGTCTCAATTTTCTGGGTTCCTCAGTGAACACAACTAACGGAGGATGGCCACTGGCCAGCCCTTTTTTGGAAGGTTTTGTCTAAACCGCTTCTGTTAAACCCGTACGGCCGTACCTTTCTATTAAGTTCCATGTAACCCGAAGCTGAAGATGAGTTAAAAAGCCACTCTCAATTTGTTGTCAGATAGATAATAGATTAGTAATGAAAGAGGTGCTTCATAAATTGAAGATGTTTTTTCTCCAATCGGCCTATATTTATTTAACATTATGGATCCGGTGTTATTCAAATAGAGCATATAGTTTGATGGAAATTTTGAGAAATGGTTGTTCGAATAATTTAACTACTCTAAAATGTACAAGTGGGATTACTCCTGTAACATGCCAACGTGAAATAGTAATTTTCCTTATTATAGTCCACTCCAATCACACAGTATTGATTTAATTGTCTTGATTTTTATCCAATTTCCTCAAAAAAAAATTCAAATATTCAAAATATTTATTTTAATACCTTACAAATTATTTTCACTAATCACTATATTACCTAAGCATCAAAAAAATCCAACCATATTCAATCTAGTTTAGACTATAAACAGCTGATCACTTAATAAATTGGTAGAACTGCTGTTACCTCCGCATTTTCATTTAAATTCTAAAATACGGTAACATGGGATCTAACATTAACATATCGTAAACTATATAATAATTAAAAAGAAGTTAGAAATTTTTTGGCCTAGCTCCAGCTGCTACATCATCTGAGAAGATGTCAGTAAGCCTCCGAAAGTGTTGCTTGAGCTCTCTGATGTCTGTACAAGAATTAAAATACCTATCTACACAAGAAAAGTAGCCCAAAGATCTCATCCATTTTTCTCAAAGAAATATTAGAATACTACGCATGTTATCTTATCCAAAACATTTATCACATTAACTAAAAACAGAAAAAAGAATATGTAGCCTAAAAATAGGCAAAAAGAACAATAAGCTAGTAAACTGACTCTTTAAGTCAAACGCTTTCAACCCGCGTTCTCTGATTGCTCCAATCCCAACCAGGCTCTCTTTCCCGCCATTTTCTCCCTGCCTTCCTTCCAAAACTCTCTCGCCAATCCCCGTTAGAATAATCCCCCCATGTTAGAACACACCTGTGCCACCAAAGCAAATAATGCAAGCAACATAATCCCTTTGTCCTCCTCCATTTCTCCTAGCCCCATTGTCGCCTCCTCTCACCCCCATTCCCAATGGGCAACTGCAACAGCTGCTGTTCCATCTACAAAAGGATCAAAACGGCTGATGGCGAGGCGACTGCCGGGAAGGCGGGCTTGGGCGGTAATGCAGGTCAACAAGGATCGCAACAACCGGTTTCAAAACCCGCATCTCCCCTCCCTTCCAAGCCACTTGGTCCAATAGGTTCAGTGCTTGGTCGGCCAATGGAGGATGTGCGCTCGACTTACACCCTCGGTAAGGAGCTAGGACGGGGACAGTTCGGGGTCACACATCTCTGCACCCATAAAGTCACCGGAGAGAAGCTTGCATGCAAGACCATCTCAAAAAGGAAGCTCTCTTCTAAGGAGGATACCGAGGATGTCAGAAGAGAGGTGCAGATAATGTATCATTTAACCGGTCAACCAAACATTGTCGAGTTGAAGGGGGTGTACGAGGACAAGCAGGCTGTGCATCTTGTAATGGAGCTGTGTGCGGGAGGGGAGTTGTTCGACAGAATCATTGCAAAGGGGCATTACACTGAGAGAGCCGCAGCAGGGCTGCTCAGGACGATTGTGCAAATAGTGCACACTTGCCATTCGATGGGGGTGATGCACCGGGACCTCAAACCAGAGAACTTCTTGTTGCAATCTAAGGCAGAGGATGCGCCGATCAAGGCCACCGACTTTGGCCTCTCTGTATTCTACAAAGAAGGTGGGTCCTTAAAGAGTAAAATGATTTATTGCGTTATGATTATTTTTTTTTAAAAAAAAAACTATTATTCTTTTATGCAAAACGTTTTCACGATGTCCAATATTCAATCAGTAATCCTAATCTTCCAAATTTCTCATTTGGTTGTTCTCTTATGAGATTTTCCTGATTCCGTGATTGTCTTTTGGAAAAAATTTTATAACTTCCTAAAATAGGAGTTTATTAGAGTATAGTCAATTAGTTACTTTATTTTTAACATTTAGCTGACATTATCTTTTCAACAGGAGAGACGTTCAGGGACATAGTTGGCAGTGCATATTACATCGCACCTGAAGTTTTGAAAAGAAAATACGGGCCTGAGGCAGATATCTGGAGTATTGGCGTCATGCTTTACATTTTCCTTTGTGGAGTTCCTCCTTTTTGGGCAGGTACATTTATCCAAATTTTATTTTGAATCATTCTGCATTGATTTTTATATATACAAACACAATACAAGCTGACCAGACAGGAAGGAGCAAGCTTGGTTTCTCAATTAAGGCAATTCGTTGATTACATGTAGCTTTAATCTCTCAAATGTAATTAGTCTTGCAAAAGAAAACCATAAGAAAATAAAATTAAAATATAAGTACACAGATGCCATAGAATCGGACTAATAGCCGTGTTGTTGGGGTCTCGCATTGGAAACATTTTGTGATTCCAATACCAAACAAATATTGCAATATAACGACTCTTACAAGTATGTGTTATCTGAACCAATCAGAATCTGAGCATGGCATCTTCAATGCAATCTTACGGGCACATGTTGATTTCACAAGTGATCCATGGCCAAGCATTTCACCTGCCGCAAAGGATCTCGTCAGGAAAATGCTAAATCCTGACCCCAAACAGAGACTCACAGCTTTCCAAGTCCTAAGTAAGATTCTTATTTCCAATGTTTTTAATACCCTACCGGCGACGAGGCTGGTATGCGGTTTTACCGGTTTGTGCCGGTAAGTACCGGTAAATACCGGTAAATACCAGTTAGTATTAGTTAGTACTGGTTTAGCTATAATATATATATTTAATGAGCAATATAAACAAATGAGGTATTGGGGCGCAGTGGCTAAAGCTATTGCTTAGCATTCTACTCACCCTGGGTTCGATTCTTCACATTGTCAAATTAAATTTTACAATTCCTATGTGTGTGTTGGGTCACTGCTACAAAACCGGCCGGTTTAATACAAAAATATTCCGGTTTATCCGGTTTTCTACCGGTTTTTCCCGGTTCACAAACATGCGGATATTGGTGTCTTTTCCTACCGGATCTGGATCCGGTACCCGGTAAAATCCGGTTTTTCCGGTACCCGGTAGGGTATTAAAAACCATGCTTATTTCTTTTCGGCTTTCAAAATATAGCATGTACTATATTTTCCATTTCCAAATTTTAAATATTTCAAATTAGAATTAGAAACATGCAATAATGTTCAGAACCTAAAGAGGTTGAACAGTGAATAATGATGATTATTACAATAATTTTTTCCTTAATTAGCACTCAGCAATCATTTATCTGGAACTAAAGAGGTTTTAACTTATACTTTTCACTTTATTGAAAGAAAATTTCCTTGCCAATATAACTTAGTTTGCATTTTCATTGAAGAACCTAGTTTGTTAGTTCTAGGAGCTGAATAAAGCAGTATAATCTTGGATATAATTTTCCCTGAATGGGATCTCTAATATCAAATGTTATCATCTTGGTGCAGATCATCCATGGATCAAAGAAGATGGAGAAGCACCAGATACACCTCTTGATAATGCTGTTATCAATAGACTCAAGCAATTCAATGCTATGAACCAGTTCAAGAAAGCTGCCCTCAGAGTAACTCTTTTGTCCTAACACACCAACATTAATCTCAAATTATATTGTCAGCTGGTTTATAGCCTAGAAAACGTTTAAGATGTTATAAATGGGCCCTACAATACATAGAAAACAAGAGAAATCATTAAGCAGCAAACATAACCACCTTTATTATTATTTTACAGTACAATCATTCCAAGTTAGCTCTTCTAATTACAAGTGTATATGGAATTTGTAGGTTATAGCTGGATGCTTATCAGAAGAAGAGATCAAAGGATTGAAGGAAATGTTTAAGAATATTGATACTGATAACAGTGGCACCATAACGCTTGAGGAATTAAAACAAGGTCTAGCAAAGCAAGGAACTAAGCTCTCAGAGCAGGAAGTACAACAACTAATGGAAGCGGTAAAATAAAAACAAGCCAGCACTTTTTCCTTCTTTCAATAAATAAAGCCATAAAATTTCATGTTCTGTTACTATACTAGCAATGCACCTGCACCAGGCATACTGGAGAAACCAGCTATTTTGCATAGGCATTCAACTTTATGCAAATATTTGAGAAACTCTCAGGCAACCAAATAAACCCCCAGCCAAAGTCAAGTACCAGATTTAAGATTACTGAACCGCACACACAACACTAATCCCATCCCCAAAGTAGAAGTTCTAGCTATTGTGCAAACCAAGAATCAAGGCCTTGAGACTAGGAAGTCAAAAGGATGCCAGTCAAATGGTATATCACATCAGTCATCAATACGAGAAGATTTCGATAAGGGTAGATGTTTCTGTAATATTAAGGTTTTAAGCAGGATCTAGGACTTGTGGGTGTTTGCTAGCACAAATAGCAGTCTAATATAAGTTCAAATGACAGGCTGATGCAGATGGAAATGGCACAATAGACTATGAAGAGTTCATAACTGCTACAGTGCACATGAACAGAATGGATAGAGAAGAGCACCTTTACACTGCCTTCCAATACTTTGATAAAGATAATAGTGGGTATGTATAAATACAAGCCTTCCTAATATTCTACTTCAAGGTTCAATATTACAGTTCAAATAAAAGTCATAACAAAAAGAATATTTTTTTAAGTTCTCCAATGCAATACAACAAGCAAAATCGTACCAATAAAGTACTTGTTTCTTCTGTGATTGATGGGCTGATGATGTAACCTTGCTTGATTCTAATTTTACTAGATACATCACCAAAGAAGAGCTTGAGCAAGCACTCAAGGAGAAAGGCTTACACAATGGTCAAGAAATCAAGGAAATCATCTCTGAGGCTGACAGCAATAAAGTAAGCAATATCATTAAAAGAATGGACTATAATAGTGCTCATATGATTATATTTTAATTTATTTATTGAAAACTAATGCAGGATGGAAGAATAGACTACACAGAGTTTGTCACCATGATGAGAAGAGGAACTCCAGAAGCAACTCCAAAGAAGAGACGTGAAGTTTGGTTTTAAGAGAGAAAAGGGTCAGATTGGAGAAAAATCAATTCTGTTCACCCGTCTTTGATCAGTGTATTGTACAATATATAAGTTGTGTTAGTGGAGTGAAGTTTGGTTTGTATTGGCCAGGTTATGGCTTGAGCTGAGGAATCATTGTTGTACTCTACCCTATTGTCCCTAGATTTTTCTTTAGGAAATTTTTTTAAAAAATGCTGTTCTATAGGGCCTGGGTAAATTTTGCTCACAATTTTAACATGGTTTAGAAATGCTTCGCCATTTGAACAATTTTATCAAAGTTCACCGGACACAAAAACCTAATAGACAGTTTCTTTTAATTTTGTTTATCGCCCTCATAGATTCCACATGATTATCATGAAAACAACAGCACTAGCAAACAACAACAAACAATCTTCAACAATTAATATATAAAGCAAAATAAAGCAAAAAAAACAGAAAAATAACCAGACAATTAAACCCACTAATATACCAGAATATCCATTAAAAACAGAATACTTTTGTACATAATACACTCCCACAAGATAAGCACATTCATCCCAGAATTGACAGCAAAATGTCTACCAAACTCAGCCAAAAACCATAGATAAATATCACTTATCTGCAGAAGGGGCTGCAGATCCGACTCCATACTTCTCTTGCAACCGCTGAAGCTCCTCCTCTTTCTTCTTCGTATCCGTCTTCTTCCCCATCTTCGCTGCCTGGTAGTACAACACAATCAAGTACCTATTCGCGACATTGAATCCCGAGAGGTGGTCGACGGCCGTCTTGGCATCGTAGATGTCCTCGTAAACCACGAAAGCAGTGCCACGTGTCTCCTTGCTTGTCCCGATCCGAATCTGTCGAATCGCGCCGTACTTCCCAAAGATATCGTACATCTCCTCGCTGGAGATGTTGAACGGGAGGTTGCGCACGTAGAGAACTCGGTTCACCTCGGGTGGAAGGCGCGTGTTCGCCTTGCGCAAGCTCATCGACGCCATGGCGATTGGGATTCGATTCTAGGGTTTTCCAAGACTTTCGTCTTTTGTTGCGAGAGAGAGAGAGGTTTAATTAACGGGTTTTAGTCGGCTTATAATTCGGGCTTATTGGACTTGTAACATTGGGCCTTATTGGACTCGTAGAGTAGGCCCAATTAGACCTTGGAACAAATGGGTGTTTGTTTGTTTAAGATGTGGCCGTTGATTTCATTACCGAGTGTTTTCTGAACTGGAGAAAAAGAGCTTTAGTTTTAGAACGGAGAGAGGAAGAAGGGATTGAAGGGGAGAGATGCCGCACAGAGCGAAGCCGATGACGGGGCTGTTGGTATTTATGGGGGTGAATGTGGTGCTACTTAACACCATCACGCCTGTTTATGATTTCGTCTGCTTTAATCCTTACTGGGAACGGAGGGTATGTTGATTTCTTTTCCTTCTCCAATTTACCATCGCTTGGTCCCTTTATTTTGTTTCGTTCTTATGTGTTGTTTATATGCGATCTGGTGGGTTTTTAGTTGTGTTGTTTGGGTGTGTCAATTGTCAATGATTCGTGTGTTGCACTGTTGGCTCTTTTATCAGGATATAACGTGCACACTAGGTGTTTGTCAAAATGCCTCAAAGAAGTGTGTGTTGTATAATTTGTGCAATTTGAATAAAATAATATGGGTATGGCAAATATGGTTGGGTTTATCTTTTTGTTCAAGTCTAAGTAGGGTAGATGAATAAGTATTTGCATATTGCTGAATCAAGCTAATGACCTAATCTAGAGTCGAGAATCAATGTAATGCACATCAAATCAAACTGTAACATCCTTTGACACATATATGAAATTAGAAGATGGCAACATCCTATGAAGTTATGCTGTTGCAATCCTTCATCTTGCTGTATCAGTCTCGCAACCATGGCTAGTATAGCTGGTGCTATTAACAAGTAATTTAGCACTGTAAAAGTCAATGACCATCTGACAATACTTGTAATAATTTTCACCATTTCCCTAAATGTATTTTCTTTAAATGGTTAAGGCACGTCCTTTTTTCTGTTTAAATATAATCTGCTCAAGTTTGTTTGCATCTTATGAAAACATTTGCAGAGAGAGAGGCGTCGGCAGGAGCGTGAAGCTGCTTTGAAGAAGAATGCTTAAGTGTATCAGTGAACTTATCAGTTTTCATCAAGTGCTGATGACAATTTTACTACCAAAACAACTAAGGAAACCCAACTATTAGTAGCAAGATTCTTTTTATGTATTTTTTATTTTAAACCTCGTGTTATGAAGTAAAATTGTGAATAGGATTTGATCAAGAAATTGGTTTGCAAAATCAACTTACATTCTTTTTGTGTCTGTATGTTATGTATTCTTCTAACCTGATTATATAGAGTTGAAATAAGCTGCAGGAGCTTTCTTACTCTGCATCTCGTACATCTATCCACTCAGTTCTTCAGGAATTTTAAATTTTGTCAATCTCTTTGATGCCAATCCTTCTAAGATACAGATATTAAATTAGGTTATTATTAATGTCTGTGCTCTAAAGCAACAAATACGATTCTACAAACAATTAGGCTAAACAAAGGCAGAGTATTAACATCCGTTAGAATCCTATTTGAAAAACGAATTTGGACTTAACTTTTACACTTACTTTTTTTTAAAACATATACTTCTTATAGATGATGTTCTCTCTAGAAAGGAATTAATAAAAATATATATATAATATTCCTACCAATAGCATCAGTCAATCAAAAGATAGTTTAAAAAAAAAGAAGGGGGTGAGACATCAGTCTGTCGATAGCATCAGTCTATAATATTTCTACCAATAGCATCAGGAATTTTTCTCATTTTGTACATAACATCTAACTGCACTTAATCCAAAAATATGCAGTTTTAGAGACCACCAGTCATTTCTTCCATTATTACACTGTAGCATCATTCTATATAACAAAAAATAGTAACAAAATTCTTCCCCTCAAGGTCTCACTTGAGGTCTGTCTGTGCTTCTTAAGCAGTGCTAATATCAACTCTACTCTTGACAATCTGAAAAGCTGGTGTAATCCAACTGCCACAACTGCACTGAATTCCTGACCAGTTAAAATAGCCCAAGCGTGCATCACAGTGGATACAGTGTAACTTCCCTTCCAAAGCACCTTCTTCAACTGTAATAGATTTTAACAATTTTATAAGACAGGCTTCAGCACTAATAGGTCATTTAACAATTACACCAAGTACCTTACAGCATTGCAAATTGAACCCTATTTTGCACTATTTCTGAGATAATTAAAACAGTGTTCTGGGCAATTTTCTATGCTAAAGATATTTTTACTAAAAATAGACTCTTTTGCCCCTAAACTCTTGCACTTAGTTTGAAGCCTTCATGTCATTTTAAAACAGTGTGGAACAATTGAAACCAGAGAAACCATGCAGCATTAGATGTGGTGGGATTCTTAATTCAAATTATTTGACAAATAAAACATCATGAAGCATTAGATGTGATCATAGCCTATAACCATTGTACAAGACAGTGAGATGTAGCAGATAATTACTGACCTGCAGTCATCCATTTCATAGGCTCAACAAAGAGAGAAGAACACTCATTCTCTTCAGATGGGTTGAAAGGCCGGGTGTACCTTCTTTTGTTCCAGTCAAAGCAAGTTTCACCTTCCCTAGGCACATGACTAACCACATTTTCTTGTAATGCGACTACTCTCCTACATTTCTTGCATCTATAAGCAACTTTCTTTTCCTGCTGTTGCTGTTGTCCTAATTCTTGCTTCTCTTGCTCATGTGAGTTCTCTGTTAGGGCTTCTGGATTGGGTCTGGGTCCAGGAGGAAGACCTGGATCAGCTTCAAATATTGACTCGTCTATTCTCTTCCCTTCCTTGTAAGCTTGACCTAAAACGGAGACAGGTAAATAACGGATAATCAGAAAACACATGAAGAACAGTAAAGCAGTTAATGACATGGCATCTATGGAAATAATTCAACAAATCCAACCTAATATTTTTAAGCGAAAGCGCTTGTATATTGGGTTCGAGGTGTCCACCTTAAAGCCCATTTCTTCAAAAATTTTCAACTGCAACAAGACATCATAACGTTTCAATCATATAGTAGCAAAAAATGGTAGGGTAATTGGCAGATTGGTAACAAAACAGTGACTTGTATCTAACCTGATCAAGAAAACCATCATTTGGGGACACAGATGCACACACCTTCTTAAGAGAATCAAGTGCATCTGCAGATCAGGAGCAACAACAAACCCAAGCATGAGAAATTAATGAAATTCTAATATAAAAAATTTAAAGATTCAGCAACAACTAGTCATTTAAACCTTCCAATGATTTCTTCTCTGATTTCATCAGATAAGCCGTTACAATTGCCGCGCTGCAATTAGATACAAGATAACACAAAATTCCTTACACCTTGATATAAAATTACATGATAAATAATCTTAAATGCACAAAATCAAAATCTACAAACCTCCTAGAAACACCAGCAAAGCAATGCACAAGCACCGAGCCATCTCTCCTCGCGTCCTCAATAAAATCCAAACAAACCTCCAAATAATCCAGCAAATCCTCATCCTCAGTATCTTTCAACGGCACAGCCATGCGCACCAGCTTCAGATCAGGCCCAGCGCGCTCCTTCAAATACAACAGCTTCTCCCTCGCAAGAGATTTCTTCGGCGACTCATCTCCCGCCACGTGTACCTGCTCGATCTCTTCAGTATCGATCGAGATGGTCGATTTCCACTCAGAGAAGAAGGAAATGGAGGCGGAGCTGAGAAGCGACAACACGTGCGTGATCCCCTTGCCATTGTCAGAGCCGCCGCAGAGAACCGCCGTCGCATCGCCGATGTTGCCGAAGTAGAGGCGATCGCGCACGAGGAATGGCATCGAAACCCAAACCCTAGATTTCGATCCTTGCTTGCTCTCTCTCTCTTCTTATTAGCTTCGTTTCTTTTTTTCTTCACTGGAAAAGGTTTATTTCTTTTTTCGTAAGGTTGGAAATGAGAAATGAGAGTGGAGATGTGAAGTGGGGAACTGTTTAGTAGTGTTTTTAATGCCATACCGGCGCCCCTACCGGACAGATGACCGAAATCCGGTATTTATTTACCGGTATGTTCAGAAATTTTTCGGTATTTTTTTCGTATTACAGGATATCAGACGTTTCGGTCACTGTTCCGGTTTTCGGTATTACCGTTTTCGGTCACTGTTTCAGTGTGTTGATATTTTTTTTTTTCTTTTTTTAGGAGGAGATGAATGGGTGGAATAAAAAAGGAATCATTTGATTTTCCGAAGGGAAATGGAAAGGAATCTTGAATTGAATTGTGGAGGCCACGTACGAATGGAATGGGATGGGATTCGCTTTAGTTGTTTTCAATTGCTTCTGGCAAATGGCAAGAGGTTACTGGAGCGGCTTGCTCTTGATATTTTGAAAGAGATGGATAGGGACGCGTGTTTAAAAAAGGAGATGATAAATAGACGGAGGAGGAGAATGACTTTTTTGTGAAGAAAACGATTTCTACCGTAAATTAAATCCCATGCAAATACGCGGATCCATATTTGGGTCCGAATATACCTTAAGATATGCGTCATCTTTTTTTTATGAGACCTAAAATGCTCCAATCTTCCTCAGTTTTAAATCAGCAACGAGAAATGAGATGAAAATGCAATCAACGTGGTAATCTTGTTAATATTTTTCTGATTAAGTTGTCCTTTTAATATAACTAGAGAGTTCGATGTCAGAAATATTTTTTTATGAAATTAATTTTGAAGATTTCTTGGACAGTTTGTTTGTGGCAATTTCATGTAATTCTTCATGAGACAAGCATAAAAATAACATGATTTGACCTTCTATAAAGAGGCCACACAGCCACAGGCCATCTCCGCAGAAGATTAAAAAAAAAATATTTATATTTCGATTGATATGCTCGTAATCTTAATTTTTTTTTTCTTGTATAACGTAAATTTCTAATAAAATTTATAGTTGAAATCAAATTATCGAATATAATATATTAAAGTTCTCTTGTCATGTCGGCATTTAGAATTTATTAATTACTTGTTTATACATTGTAAATAATTAGATAATATTTACGGTAATAGATACTGAACTTTTTTTATTTTATTCCTTCCTTGAAATTTTTAAGGAGCTCAGGTATCTGAAGTCATTAAATTCTCTTTTTTTTCTTTTGTTATTTTTTTAGAATTTGCTAGGTAGTATGTTTCAATTGGTTAAACTCGGAATATGGAATTCGCTAACATTTGTAGTGCTAGCTTCGAATGGTCTAGTTGCGAAAAAGCAAACTAATTTTTCGACAAAAACTAGGCATTTGTAGCACAAATTTAAAAAAAAAAAAAAATAGTGTGTATATTGGACGGAGTGATATACATGAAAAATGGAAGGAGGTACTTCTTGATAGCCTTCTTACACTTCAATAGTTGTCTTAGAATAGGATTGTTCGGTTTTCTCTTTTTTTGTGGGCACCGATTAATAGTTTATAGTTAATACAAATTAAAAACTGGTGGCTAATTAATAATAGGTGCAGTGTTGATTTTCTTAGGCCCTTAAATATATAGGCAATTGTGTGTGTGTGTGTGTGTTTTGCTAAACAGCATAGAAGATTGTGGCAATTATTTGCCTTTTAACACTAACATTTTTCAATATAGATAAAACTGTATATTAACATGTGGAAAGCCCAGCATGCTTGCGTCTTAAAGCACTGATTGTAAACAGGCCTAATGAAGATATATTGGAGATCATAGTTTCTTTCTAGGCAATAAAGTTAATTTTCGGCCTTTTAATAGTAAGAAGTATTTTATACCAAAGGATGTGGGAATTCCACACAACAGTATATCTTCTCCTTTGTTTTCTCTATTTATTAACAATAACAGTTAAGATGCATACAATAGCATTTTGTTCTTCTACAATAATTGTTTTGATGTTAACGATTAAGAGTCAGGAAAATATAAGGGAGATGTATGTCGAGAGTTAGATACTGGTGAGATACCTTTTGATTGGATCCTTATTATAAGTTTTTCAGAAAAGAAAAGGATATGGAGAAACAGGTCCCAACTGGAAAAAAAGAAAAAAAAAAAAAAAGGAAAATAGAAAGAAAACAAAACGCATAACAAACTTGATAGTAACTTGGTGCCTTGGGCCTATAAACGGTCCCAATATCAGTCTCGGTTGCAAAAATAAACTCATTTCCTACCTAGAATTGGTTACTACCATCCCTTCTTTTCTCATCCATCTCATCCACAGACTCTAAACAGACTTTTATGGACCCAGCAACTGGCCCAATATGTATATATCTATCTAAACCTCTCTCCACCAAACCCTAGCCGATTCAGATCTCTCCTCTCCCACTTCTGTCGCCACCAACTAGATCGGCGCCTCCCTCCCTTCGCCTAAGCTGCGCTCACCAAGGTCTTCTCCTGTCTCTTCGTGCTTGTTGGGTTCGGGTTGATCGATGTTCTCTTATCAGGTGCCGTTTCGCAAAAACAAGATTGTTTTCGAGAGAATCAAGAGAGGAAGACAAGAGGTGCTGAGATGGGGAATGTTGTTGTGAAGAAACCCATGATCACGGAGGTCGATTGTGTGATTCTCACGCTCAAGATGCAATGAGGAAAGCTACGTCAATACCAGCAAGTAGCAAAGGTGAATTTATTTGATTCGCTTTTGTTTATTCTTCTAATTTGGTTTATTTTTTTAAGAATTGTGTTGTTTTCTAGATTCAATGGAAGGGAAATTGTTCTAGTTTGAACAATCTATTGTTGACAATTTTAATTTTGTATTCTTACTTCGTATAAATCAAATGCAACTGAGTTCTTAATTAAGTGGATGTTTATAAGTAATTTGTTGATTGTAATTATTAAATTGATCTAAATTGTTCAAAGATCTTTGTCGATTTTACTTTTCTGAATCTGTAATGCATTTACCAACAAATATATGTACTATCCACTCTGTTTAACAAGTTTTTTCTATCTATTCATGAAATATACTTAATAACTTCATGTTTCTTCTTTGTTCAGGTTTTTTCTGAATTTGTAATGCATTTACGCTCAGGTTTTTTCTTCATTCCTTCTTCTAGAAGAAGTCAGATCTGGAGCAGTGGTGAATTATATTTTTGTAAAGGATTAGTTAGTCATCATATGTGTTCACTTTGTTTATTGTAAATGTTAACTATATTGTTATATGTGTTCACTTTGTATATTGAATATTGAATGTGTTCACTTTGTTTATTGTAAATGTCTACTATATTGTTATATGTGTTCACTTTGTATATTGTAAATGTTAAATACGAAATCAAATTTCTGCTGCAACTAACTGAACACATAAACATTTTAAATTCATAACTTAATGTGTTAAACTGAACCAAAAAAATGTGAAAATTAATTTTTGGATGCAACTAGTTGAATACATAAAACTTTAAGTTCATCCCTTAACGTGTTTAGCTGAACAAAAAATACAAAAATTCATTTCTAAGATGCAACTAACTGAACACATAACAAGATTAACTCATCCCTTTATGCATCTAACTGAACACAAAAATTACGAAATTTCTATTTTCAGATGCAACTAACTGAACAAATAAAACTTTTAGTTCAACTTTTATCGTATTAAACTGAACACAAAAGTACGAAAATTTCATTTTCAGATGCAACTAACTGAACAAATAAAACTTTTAGTTCAACCTTTACCGTATTAAACTGAACACAAAAGTACAAAAATTTCATTTTCAGATGCATCTAACTGAACACTTACAACTTTTAATTCAACCCTTATGGTATTTAACTGAACAAATAAACCAGTACATTTGATGACATCAGCATCCAGAAATTTCTGAAAAAATTCCGAAAAATTTTCGCTGACGTCAGCACGCAAAAAAATAGAGGTGAGGCTCATTTTTGGCCTGTGGATGGGATGGATAAGAAAATGGTGGATGGTGTGTATCACACCTGTTTCCTACCAGAGGCCCATCTCCAAACTTATTTCAAAGCTATATTGCAAGCACTTAGAACATTTTATTTTACATTTTAGCCCATAAAAAAGGATCTCTGATAGGCCCAATTTAGCCCCCGATACAGAATAACCCCGTCTTTTGTTTATCATTAAAAATTTCAACAACCCAATTTATTATATTTCATTTTGTGTACTGTATTTCCATGTACTTTCTGCTGCACCAAAGTAAAAACCAGAATAACTTTGCGAGAAAGAGAGACAATCAGAAAATGTAGGGTCCTTTATTTCCCTGCCTTTTGTGTGATTTGTCAGAGAGAGCATTGCACTTTGTTGAACATTTTTTCAGACTAGTCCGACAGCTGTGCTTTGTGATTCTCCTTTTTTTGGTGTGGTTGCAGGTTGCCTCTCTTTATTTATTCCCCTTCGCTTTTGTTTCCTGCAGAGAAGGCATCATTGCTTCCAAGCGCGCATGCTAAAATGAAACAAACAAACCCTAAAAGCTCTACCTCTTTCCAAGACTCAGGCTCATTGCACTAGATGGATCTCAAAAGCAAGGCCCTCCTTTTCTTTCGATATTTTTCTTTTTTTTTCATTTGTAAAAAGTTTCACAGAAACTTCCAAATATGTATCATCTTAAAAAAAATTCTCCAAAATATTTTTTAATGAAAAAAAAAAGTATTTTCACAGGAATGGAAAAAGTCCAAAGATGTGCTTGTGATACAAAAAAGACCAAATTTTGCTAAATGACCCACTCAATAAAAAGATTAGTTTACTTTTTAGCCCTCTTTTTCTGAAAACTTAAAAGGAAAAAGAAACGAAATTATGTTTATGTTAAATCTAGTTTTACTCGTGATCTTTGATTCGGTTTCTTAAAATTTATTGAAATTCAACATATATATTAATATATGGCATCTATTTCCAACATTTCTAACAGCAACCTGGTACAACTGAAGTGGTCCGACTTGCAGGTAAATAAAAAAGTTCGATAATAATAAAATAAAAGGTGGTCCAAAAAAAACATAGCAATATATACAAGGAAACAAACGATTCAGATCTCAGGTAGAAGTTTGTTTTCTGAATCTGATATGTTTTATTGGTGGTCCATATTAGTACTACCATCTGATCCCATGTTTTTCTGTAATTGAATCCTCACCGTCTGATCCGATCTGCTATTATGGCTTGTACTGCACCATGTATTCTAATTTTAGAGGTTGATCTGAACCGTCCAATATATTTGGACGACTCAAGTGCCATAGAAAATTTTAGTAGGTACAGGTTTGAACTTGGATATATAAAGTAAATACACAGAAAGAAAATATGAAAATTGGGGGCGAATTTAGATTTTCTCTTTTTCTTTCCTGGATTATGAAACACCAGCCAAATATAATACAGCATGTTACATTTTTGTATGTTATATGATCATACAAGGGACTTATATACAAGATTCCAACCTGTCTTTGGCTGAGGTGACGGTCAAACAAGTAATAGACCTACTCCTGTTGTTGATTTGATCACCAGAAAAGGTGAAGAAAACGAGAGACCGAAAGATTCATTCCTTTTCAGAGTTTTCTTAAATGCACATTTACATGAACAGTATATATATAGTGCCTATCGCCATTCAATCAAACCTTTAATTGCATGACTGTACGCTTCAGCAGAAAAGCTATGCAAAATGAACATGTACAAAATCAAATCGCTTTCAAGAAAGAGAGCTTTATATTCACTCAACATGCCACTCCATTGGAATGACACTACTGATTTATGCTTCACCAATGGTGTACACCAATTTTAAAACGGCCAGATTTGTCCAGAAAATTGGACTGGACATAAACCCATATCCGTTGTTCCTTGTTTTTTGGTTGAATTAAGATGCAAACCCATAACTAGAGGACTGACATAAGTCAATTGACAAGCCGATATGATTGTTATGCCAAACGAGAAAAGGTCAGTTACTTATGTGTGAAAATGAACCTTAAGCATTATTAGGATAAAAATTTATTACTGGCAATAAATTTGTCCTAGTGAGTTTGAGACTTACACTAGATTGTTTGCTTGAAAATGAACCATCATAGCAGTTGTAAACCACATTTATATCGGGAACTTTATGGGATTTTGAAACAAACAAGTATTGGAAATGTTAATATATTGCATCCAAAGATTAGACACCATTCTGGAAATCCAAGTAATGGAAGGACCTGAAAGGTATTTTCTCATGTATTTGATCTACGAATTCTAAATTAATTGCCTCAGTAGCTCTACTTGAGTAACAGGAAGTCTGACAAAAACCTCATCTATCACTGTCAGAGGGGGACCCACTCCAGATATGCTAACCCGAGCCCAAAAAAAGAATAAAACAAGGAATAAAAAATGTTAATTATGTCTAATTTCCTTCATATTTAGAGCCCCAATAAAATGTAGTAAACCAGAGTTATAGGAAGAGCTATAAGCATTCCGAAGATGACCCTGCAAAAATAAATGAGAAATATGTATCAAGTAATTGTACATTAATGTTCAAAACACAGAAAAGACAGATTTAACATGGCCTTGAACCAGTTTGGTCCCTTCTTATCAAGTGGTTTGGAAGTTTTGTGCAATAATCCAGCCACACCATCTTCATAAACTAAGAACAAAACAAAAGGAGACCAAAATTCTAGAAAATGGGTACTTGTCAATTGCTAGTAATGACTGATGGGATGAGGTTGCAGTTGCCCAAAAAAAAAACAGAGAGTAAGTTTGGCACCAAAGTCACCAACTACCAACTGGTACAGTATGCAAGAAATATAACACAGTTAGAGATCATACGCTGTGCTAAGGATGTCTGGATGCACATTGTACTCCTTGGCAAACACAAAAGGAACTATTCCTTGAGGTAGAGCAGCCTGTTATTTTTAGTGTGTGTTAGAATATTAATGCACAACTCAAATCCTGACTTAAACTAAGGTTACACTAAGGCCACTCATTACATATAAATGAATCTGTTTGACTTACATAAATTTAATTCTGCTTTTTTTTTTAAAAAAAAAAAAGATAATTGTTGCAGCACAACAAGATTTTCAACATTCATTCAAGGTAAGTTTTAAACTAGATAATCCAAGGTTAGGTGTGCTTGCTCATACTAATTGAATGTATCTAACATGTCATGTTGTTTTTTTTGATAAATATGTCATGTTGTTAATAGCATTATGAACCTGATTACAAGCTTTAGAAAACAATAGGAGACAAATAGAAAGGGTTACATACCTGCACAATAGCTATATGAAGAAGCACACCGCGCAAGCCAACAATAATCGAGGCAGCAGCCATGACAGCTGGGCCCGTGAGGAACCTGACCGCCATAGCAAATGTTGCCAGAGAATTTCCGCATGCAATTATCCTAGGTTGCAAGGCCATGAACAGTCCTGTTTGTAAAATTATCACCCCTATTAGATATATATAATCATATTAATATCAAACTGAATATCACTAGTAAGAGAAGGTGTATGTACCAAGACTGAACATGGCCATTCCAAGCCCAGCATCAGAGAGGATAGAAATTGAACGCGCAATAATCGCTGGCATTTCAATTCCCCACCTAGAGAAGATAATTAAGTGTGATAAGAGTTTCTGCTAGGCAAATACCAATAATTATAGGGTTTTGTTTGTGTATGTATATTCCTTCTGGCCTACTATAAAATAAAACCCTCCCACTTCAGGAACATCATAGAACTGAGATTGCTACCCAAGTCAATCTACAAACTAATTCCAATTTCCAAACATTAATATTTATAATGATTGAGCCATAAAAGAATTAAAACCTGAATGAAACTAGTGACCAAATGATGCCGATCAGGCTGGAGTAAGTATTTGGGTTCCTAATCAGCTTGCGCCAGACCATGATGAGTATAAGGCGGGTCATAACACTGGCAGGTGGCATTGAAGTCGGCCTTGCATCTCCTTCTGCACCAGACTTTGGATGAAGCTCAGCAGTTGAGTTAGATCCAAGCTTAGATAGGCTGGGGCCATCCTTTGGCATTGGGTCAACTCTACTGTATTCGTCATAAGCCTCACGGTGCCCACCTATCAGAGTTATAACAGAGACAGTAATTACCTCTTACTGTGGCTGCTGCTGCCTACTACTATTAACTAGTATCGGCAAATTGTCATTGTAGAGTCTCTAATAGGTGTGATATTATCCATTAGTACCAACATTATGCTATTTGGAACTTTGGAAAAAAGTCATATCATTAGTACTAAACTACAGAAAAGTCTTGTCTTAATAATTAGTTTGTGTAAAGATACCTGCTCTATTTGAGGAAGTGCAAAGGTGGTCCTAGTTAGTGCTAAGAATTTTAAATTTGCTAGACAAAACAACATATATAAACTAAGTGAACCTTTTTAGGCTACTGTCATGCTAGAGTATTCAAATTAAACAACGAAGAGAGCTTTCCAAACCTTTGACATGATGATCTCCCATGTTACCAGCTCCATGTTCATTGCCATAATCTCCTCTAAACACATGGTGGTGGACCCCACCTTCAGACACAGGTGAAGCACTTGAGCTCCATACAAACATGTGCAAATCCTTCCCTCCTTCAGCTCCATTCACCTTCTTCTTTGCTGCAACAACAGGAGAAAACATTCCTCCATTCCCATTTACAATTCCCTTTTCCTCATCAAATCCAAAATTTGAATTTCTCGGGCTTCCACCATTGGCCACACCTGATTTTCCATTAACCATAGTGTAGAAATCAGTGTGGTTAAAACTTGAGCCACGAGGAGTTGGGTTGCGAGATGATTGGAGGGAATAGATTTCCACATTGGAGAGGTTGGAAGGGCGAGGTGTTGCTGACACATGGGACCGGCGTGAGTAGGCTGTCTCTGACCTGGAGCTGGTTGATTTTCTGACTTTAACGTGCAATTTGCCATCTTCACCAATGGCTGCCTCAGTTTGAAGGGGCTCTTTACCTGTTAATTGTGTAAAGTAATAAATCAGTCCCTTCCTTCTTTTTTTTCTTAGGAAATGATCTTGGTGGGTTATAATGACCACTTGGAACAACATTAATCTGTGAGAAATCTTTACAAGTTAAAGATAGAAATATCAGTCAGAAATTATATTCTGGTCAATAGTTTGGGTAATGTATTGGCAGTTAAAAGTTCTGATTTGTCAAAAAAAAAATGTACATATAATGGGGGCAGTTTACAATCAAAATTAGGGGAAACATGTCAATATTCTTCATTTTGTTTTATATACCATCTAATGAAATGATGTCAGAATCAACATGAAAGGAGATGATTGAGCCAGCTGTGTCGGGAAATTGCTCCATAATAAGGAGCCTTGCGCCTCTATACTCGAATAGGAAAAGCATAAGGGTATACCTGTAACAGAACAACCAATTACATTAGTTGTTTGTTGCAAGAATTTAAGTATTACTCACGTAAATAGCATTAAGGCTTTCAGCAGTATAGTAAATCTTAAAAAAAAAAAGAAATAATTAACTTTGTCCTGTTTTTCTTTAAACAGAATTTAATCAGAATGTTTTTTAAGTTATTGTAGCAAACTAAATTATAGTAATGATTTTTTTCATGAGACAAAATATAAGTATTCGATGATACAGTAACAACTACTAATAACTAGTCTACTAACGGGCATTAAATTAAAAAAGAAAAAAAAATGCTGTCTTGTTTATGTAAGCCAATATATTCAACATCTCGTTATTCCAATGGAGACAAATCCCAAAAATAGTCCAACCAAAGTTATCAGTGGAGACTTCAATAGACAGAATAAGTGTAACAAAACCTATCATTTAACTGAACCAACTATATATGCTATGTATTATTATTAAAGCTTTCCAGACTCTGATATAAGTAACCAATTTTTCCAAAACCAGCACCCCTACCCACCCACCCACACACACACACACAAAAACACACAGCGTCCAAAGAAAACAAAAGTCCAGAATTGAAGTACCATATAATGCACTGAAGAACAACAATCTGAACCATCAAACTCCCCGAATCGGCACCATACATCCCCTTCAGGAGAGGTATCCCCATGACCAGAGTATTCGGCAATGTCGAGAGCGAGAACAGAGTAATGGACCACTCTAGAGAGCCCCGTTTACTGAGGTGGCTCCACAAAAACAGCACACCCAACACCATGACCTTCTGGAGAGTGTCGGCTGCGATAAACCGAAGGTTCATCGAGTATGGGTCATTGGTAGAGATGAAATGAAATGAGAGAAGCGGCACCGCAAAAAGCGCGACGAAACGGTTAATGCCGGAACATTGGTCGGGTGTGAAGATGCGCCACCATTTCACCGAGCCATATGCGAGGATCATTGCCACATAGAGTGGCACTACAGCTGATAGAACATGGTACAAGTCTAGAGCTGTGATCATTTTGTTCCACCCTTTTTCTTCTCTCCTTTTACTTGGTGTTTTGAGAAATGCTGGAGAGGAGAGATGGGGTGTTGGGTATTTGGAGATGGAAGTTGGTAGAGTCTAAAAGGGGATGCGAAGAGAGATTGGTCTCTGTTGGTCTGAGAAAGGAGAGAATTATGGTAGTGAAATGCAGGGGAGGAAGCAAAGGTGTACTGCCATTTACAGCTTACGGTTCAGAGAGAGAGGACTTGGTTCTGTGAACATAGGAAAAGGAAGGAGGGTTAGTGCGGGGAAAGGAACTCAGTTCAAATAGAGAGAGGTGAGAGAGAGTGAGAGAGGTTTGAGAAATAGGAGCCTATAAGTCTATTCGCTCTGTTATTTTTCAGCAATTGGTTAATGTACGAAATTGAAGTGTCCCTCATAAATCATAATTGGCCTAAATGGTGTTACAAATTAGAAATGCGGAATTGAAGTGTCCCTCATAATTGGCCTAAGTAATATGAACATCACTCCTGATAAGTCTTTTCTCTGTTTCTTCTTTTTAGAGTGAACCTAATTATCAGGATACCCAGTGGATGATTTAGTATATCAGGATCAATTTGGATAATCATGTCCAACAGAGTTTCTGTAACAATAGAGACATTAGTTAAGGATGGTTACTGTGTTAATGTAAGTAATCTAAAAATGATGGTGACATGCACATGTGAACTTGCATTTGCTATGCATTTTGATTCTTGACTTAAACGATGTTATGTTTTAAGAATAAGAGGACCTTCTAAACACTATAATTACAGCGCAACTACTTCATATAATATTACTCTTGCTCTATAAAACATGTTTATGGGGTTTATTTGTCAATGTTTATGGGTTTTTTCTAACGATTTAGAGATAACAAAAAGTCAAAAATAATTTTAACGTCATTTGAAAATTTTACTTACAAATTTTTAATGCATCATGAGATTTTTTTTTTTTTTTTTGCGTACTTCATAAGACAACCTCGTCCACTTTTTAGCTATAATGAAATTAATTTCAACATCATTTGAAAATTCTATTGTCAGTTTGGTTAATTTATCATGAGACTTCATTTTTGCATACTTCGTAAGACAACCTCGACTATTTTTTAGCTACGAAAAAGAAAGATTCATTGGCTGAAACTTGCCATAAAAGGTGGATAATGAAAAAAAGGAGCACAATCATTTTTGTTATATATTAGAATGTTAATACTTTCATTAAGTAACGAATAAAATAAAAAGGTTTATCTAATAAATCCTCCTATTCTCTTTATTGTTCATTTAGCAAAGCAATTTTTCATAGTCAAATCTGAAATCCCGTCATGTAAGCAAGTTAAATTATTTAATTTAACCGTGCAATTATTTAAACTGAATGATGTTTTTTTTTTTTTCATTGTGGTTCAATTAAAATGAAGATATATGAAATTTTGTCTGCGACCATTTTTTTTGTCGCATTGTCAATTCATATATATGATATGTTCGGGGCTGTAAAGTTACTACTGTAATATACTTCTGCGAATTTTGTCCTATAAATGATTTTTTTGCACTAACCCACATATATTTCTTGCTTTTTTTCTTAAGGAACAAAAGTTGCTTTATGTTAAACCAAAGATTAAACATGATTGTCCACATTAAACAAACATAAATTTTCTTACAGACCCAACGACAATCTTGCATCTCCAACAAAAACAACAGAGGACTTCTACAAGCACGTCCTTATTTAAGAATTTAATTTATATTCAATTCGTTGTAGTTATTAATATGTCATTGTATTAATCCACCATATAACTCTTACAGAAATTATAATTAATCAACTCAATCGGTATCATGAGTTGTATTGAATATTTAATTTGCACCAGCGTGGAGTATAGATAATCCTTTTTATCCTATTTCATGTAATTAATTGATCCAGTCACTATAATTCATATGGCATAACGAAACTTCAATCCTAATTAACATTCTTTTTATAGTACGACAAAGTAATAAATGAAGCACTATTATATGTTCCAACACTGATAAAATGGGTCCTATGTACTGAAATTGTCTTTTGACACCTTTTCCGGAGCTAATATGGAATTGCATATTCTTGCAATACTGGGTCCAACAGAGTATGTACCGGACCCAGCAGTAAGTGTGAGGAGGCGGTACAAGCTGGTGGTAGTTAAACATTTTATAATATATTAATGGTTGGATTAATGGCAGACAAGAAAGGGTGAAAGGATGGGAGTAAACAAACCTAAAGTAAAACACTACACTAGCATTGTAGGCAATGAGAAGAGAGAGAGGAGGAAGCCGGGTCTGACCCAAGCTACGTCATTTTTGTGACTTTGTCTCTCATTCGGATTTGCTATGACATGAACAGAGGCATTTATTTGTAGAACTTTGGGTATCATTCTACTGATATATGTTATTATGCACAAAACCAAAAAAAAAAAAAAAAGCATCGAGAGAAATAATTGATATTTTTACTGCATATATTTCATATATTCTTATTAGAAAAAATAAAAGTATTGATGATGTTAATGATATTCAGCAGTTGCACATGGTTTCTTAAATTATTATTTTTTTTTAATTTTGGTATTAAGAAAATATTGCTCAAATTCAATATCAGACTCGAAAGGATAAAGAAGTCCAATGACGGAAAGTACATCCAAGTAGATTTTACAAGATTTACAATATAATCTCCTCATGTTATATGAAGATGTACTAAGAACTATTTTTGAATCTCTTGGAACTACCATATTTTGCTTCATTTTTCTATCAAACATTTAATTTTAAAGAAGTTAAATAAAGTGTTGAAAAAAACATGCAAACAATATACAAATTACGACATTTTGTAAGAGTGATACTGATAACACTTCCTCTATTAAAAAAAGAAACAAGCCACATCGAATCCAATAATATTTGTCGCACATAGTAGAAAAGTAACCCATTAGGGGAGGAATAGGCTGACAGATAGAGGGGCTGAGAGAGGAATTCAAATCCTGTGTTGCGCTACACCGTGTGTAGCGCACTCACAGGCCGTCCGATTTTGATCAGATGGATAAGGGAGCCCCGTGCATGTAACCAGATTCCTAGGCCCGAAAAAAATGAACCGCCCGATCAAAATCGAACGGCTCGTGAGTGCGCTACACGGCGTGTAGCGCAACACGAGATCAGGGTCCCTGAGAGAGAGTTTACGAAATCCCATAAAACCTTGGCTTGTCCTTTTGGATTCTGTTTTTAATTTTCTATTTTTATTTTCATTTTCTGGGTCACCTTTTACTTTTTCTTTGTTACCTGTCCAGGCTGTGGTGTTGACTACGTCAGTGTAGCCGTTAAATCTCTCTTTGCTTTGGTTTTTTAAATGAACCTCTTTTCGCCTAAGGGCTTTATTAAAAAAAAAATGAACCTCTTTTTTCCATCTTTTCAGGGGTGAGAATCAATCAAGTGATGATGTATGATATTGAATTGCTGGATATGAATTTAATTTTTATCAATATTTTTTTATAAAAATTGCAAAAAATGATTTACTACATTATCCAGTTTAAATGTATAAGCCTATGGACATTTTCATTTTAAAAAAAAGTTTTAAATGTATGATATATTCTGAACACATGCATACAGGTCGTACTGTTCATTAGTATTTTGATTTTTGTTTGAGTGTTGAATTACAGTTCTTTAAATGCATGTTTTTCCAAAATGCTTCTAATTCACAGCATAGTTTATATTTTAAAAATAATTTATCTGTGAAATGCATCTGTAAAAAACCAAATATTATTTTCTGAGTATAAACCTGCATGCTTTTGTTTACTAGGCTTGTCATCTTTTCTTTTTTTTGTTTTTATTATCTATTTTTTGGTTACAATAAGTTATCACTTTTGTAACGTTTGTTGCTTGTGATATTTTTCTTGTTACGCTGGAATAGGACTATTGAAGAGACAAGAGAGGCCATATTGCTTACCTTTTCTTAGTAAAAAGCAAAACATAAATCAATCCAGGACAAGCATTAGCCCGAAAAGAGCACTATCTTTATATATAGAGACAGCTCTTTAAGAAAGCGCACAGTCGTGACATATCTGATATCTCTCATCTGTAACAGACCAACAGTGAAACTGGAACAAGTTATATATAGTAGTTCAAACATATACTTCTAATTTTATGGTTGATAACATTAAAATATCGTGAAACTGTAATTTGTTTACTTCAAATATACTTCAAATATTGTACGTAGTGAGCTCAATTTAGTTTGTAATTTGTTCGATCATTGTCGATCAATTGATGAAAAGTTTGTAGAACTTTTTTTTTCAATTTATTTGACAGATTATCAAACTAAATTTGGATTGTGTCAAACCTGTGCACACCTATATATATAATCGATGAAAACATATTTACAATTTTAAAAAAAATAGAACTAGCTTAACTATCAAAATTCAAATTCTTCTTCAAAAAAAAAAATTAACTATCGTTATTTTGTCCTGAACTGATTTGGTACTCTATTGAATTTTTTAGAATTTAGAAAAATAAAATAATAAAAGTGAAATATTCATTTTATTGATTTCTTGAATTTAAAAAATAAACGCTTCACTAAACAATAATAATCAGACGTTGACTTGGTTTTGACTTGCCAGATAAGGCAAGAAAGAAGGCCGGCTGGAGTACGAGGCACGGAGCATGCAGGACATGCTCTGTTGGGCTTGAGTTTGCATTTGCGAGTGTTGATACAATACTGAGCAGACGTACCTTATAATTATAATTGATAAACATTAGAATAACTAAAGATTTTAAATAGTACAGTCGCCCCTGAGTACAGAGGGAACCAAATTTGGAGCGAAGCTCACAAGGAACAACAATAATCAACCCTTCGATCAAACATAATAATTAATTATAGTGAAAATTAAGTTGTATACTTTAAATTAATATTACTTGCCCATCCAAAATAAAGCCTATATATCAAATATAATAAAACATTATGATGATACGATGAGAATTATGTTTTCCAATGTAACGTGGCATTCTTTCTCTGTTCTTCTCTTCTGTATTTATTCACCCTTTCTCTCTTTGTATCTCTCTTGCATATCTTTTTTAAGTTTTAACCATGTCGGCAGATTCTTATTTTTTAAACAAAAAAGAAAAGAACATAAACCTTGTCCTCTCTTTTTGTTTTTAATGAAATTTAGTAGTAAGATTTTCTCATCTAATGATCTCAAAAGAGACAAAAAAGAAAAATGATGGGGATTGCGAGCCTCACGAGGCAAATGTCCAAATAAAGGCACTTTATAATCTTCCCAACAATCGATCATTCCACGCATGCTATATTGATTCTCTTTGCTTCCTTTTAATTATTATGTATGTATGCATGTATTAATTTGTTGTTGGCTTTCTGACACGCTCCTTTCTCATTTTTATAATACAAGCTTTATCAGCCTTTCTCTATACTCTTTATGCTCTTCTGCATTAAAAACATCTGCAGAATAAGTTATTTCTCAAGCGGCGCCACTGCAGAAAGGCCATCATTACATTTTTCTGATCCTCTCCAATTATTCAGATTTTATTGGATAGTTTAGAGAGATCTGAACCCTTCATTTCAGATAAAATCTGCTCCAATGGATAACCTTAATCTGTGCCGATCACATTGTACATCAGATATTAAATTTAGTTCATTAAAAACCTTCATTTGATGATTGCAAAAAGATACAACATAATTACTTTGAAGAGTCGTTCAGAGTTCGTTGCCTTTGTTTAGATTTTATAATAGCACTTATAGAATGAGGGGGTGCTCATCATTAATTGTATAACTGCAATTGCAATGCTATGTCATACATGCAAATCATTAATGGGCTCGGCCCATTAGCTTTCTTTGGCAGTTAGGCCTCCATCGGTTAAAGTGGTTCTCTCATGTGCGTACGGTCAAGTAATTGTTGTAAAATGAAACCCTTTTCGTCTCTTTGGTTTTAGAAAAAATAGATTTACTTTTTATCTTGGTGAGTGGTGACCAACTTCATTTTGTAAATATTTACTAGGCGCTTATTTATGATATTTAGTGCTTTATAATCTGTCTTTTTTCTCCCTTCGCCACATGCAAAGTACTGTTCTCGTTTTTGTATTTGTAATGAACTAGCTTTTGATACGCGCTTCGCGCGTGAGGTATTGTTCTTCCCGGTTTGAAAGCCAAATGCCTTTAGTCACCAACTAAACTATAACTTTAGTAATAGTACTATACTCACAACAATATACATAAAAATTGTTTATATTTGTTGATAATTTCATATTCCTAAGAACTTAAGCTTCAAAATGGAATAAACTCAACTTGAAATACTCCATCTAGTCTAATTTCAGATGTCGCTCCTAACTTCCCTTGTCTATTAACTTGGTCAATTCCCAGGTTGGTTCCTTTAAAGAAGTTCAATTTGGTCAAAAATCTTCCTTTTGTTTAAATTGAAGCCAATTAAATAGACAACTGTACCTGTGGATATGTTGACAGTGCCGGCACCATATCCACCTGTCCCGACAATGTCTACCACACCCTCGAGCCCCTGCACCTATTGGCACCGTTTAAACATCGCCCGAGCCAGCCCCACAATCTCTTGATAGGTCTCCCCTTTTGCTCTAAGAAAAGTTAAAAATGCCTAGAATATATACCAATCTGGCAATCTTAAACAAATATAAGTTTGTTTCTGTAAATGCCTGTTTGATGTGTGGGAAAATAATTACGAGAAAAATATAAGAAATACTTTTCTAGGATTAATGTTTCCTGTGTGTTTTCTGGCAAAAGTTTGGAGAAAACAATGCGAAGAAAAATGTGCTATCTTCCTTCATTTTTTCACAAATCAAACAACATTAATCCATGTAAATTTGCTCCATTGTCCTTCATTTTCTAACAAATGAAACATGCGATCCTTTTAATATTTGCTCTTTCATTTTGTTATCTTGGTCTGTATTGTACTCTAAATCACAGACCTAATCAAAATAGTACCCGTGCACCATATAACATTTCAGTCCAAACAGTTCTGTTATCTTCACTGTAAATTCTGTTAACACATTCCATCCTGTAATGCCTCCCCTGCCCAAAAGAAGGTAAATATATTATCATATTATGTATCAATATCTTTCAAAAAAAATAAATAACTAAGTAATTCATGGGTAACCACTGAATTTGTTAAGTTTTTTAGTTATAGATTGCAACTTTATCCTCAAAAATGGAGAAATTATCAGACAAGCCCAAAAAGTGAATTTTCAGGACAAATTGTAATCAACTATAAAGGAAAAAAAATAGGTATGGATAGTAAGTTGCTCAAACTTATAGTATGGAAGCCGGAGCTTAAGTTAGTAATTCCAATCTTGGGAGACTATGTAGACAATGCTTGTGAAGCTAACCTGGCCTTTAACGAAAAAGTAAAGAATAAATGAACATGAGAAGGAAAAATTAAATCCTTACTTCTAGTATATGGCTGTTAAATTCAGGAGGCAGATCATAGAAATATATAAGAGGCCGTTTTTTTTCTAACAATTGTTTTGACATTTGAACTACCACTATCTGGCAGCTCTACGGTAGAGGGTCCAAGCCATGCGGGCAGTTTTGGCAGAACTGAAGCTGCAGGTGGAATGCTGCAATCTATCCCGTAATAAACACGGTCACACTGAGACAATGAATCAGATAAAGTAAACAAAAATAAAGCAGCCAGCATACCCTGTAAAATTGGCTTAATTGAAGCTACTTTGTCAAATTGAAATGCTTAGAATCATTATTACCAGAAGGTCTCCAACTAATTAGGCTTAATCAATTGATGCTCCAGCTGCTCTCCATCGGCGTATGCGTTCCACCCACGATAGATTCTCATCAGAAACATTTTGCTTCATATCACTTTGCCTTGTAGCTCTGAAATTTTATCTTGCCATCTCCTTTCCCATTCTTCTCTAACCTCCATTTTCTGTCAGACAATAATTCAATTATTCTTTCTATTTCTGACCTTGTAGTGTTACCAAAAAAATTGCATGCAAATGATGAACAAATATCAAGCTATTGAACTCATTCCAATCTGCATGCTAATGAACAAATATCTTCAACTTTGGGTAAGCTTAATCAATTTAATGTAAGACTTACACTTCTGCTCCAGCATTCTCGTTACTATTCATCACTTGTAAAGCAATCGAATTTCTATTCTCATCCTGTGTAATCCTTTATCTGACTATGTCACAGCACCTAACATCTTGTCCTGGCAGTGCAGTTAAACAACTCACGGGTGAGATTGGCTCATCTGAGGTATGCAAAACCACAGGATTGACAGACACAACAGATCCAACTGGACACTCCTGCCATTCAATCTCCTGGATGCCTTTTTTTAGCTCTGACAGGGACAAAGTGGGCATGCAGCTGATGCTTAGCTGTGCAATACCAGCAGTGACACAAATTGTGGATCTTGTAGGTGGTATCAAATGCAGTGAAGACACTGCATCAATGACATCAACCTATCAAGAAATAAAACTGTATTAACAATTATATGAAGTTACATATGTGTTACGAAGTGATATTCTTTTACTGATTTCTTAGGATGTTGCAATGTACAAGACAAAAGACAAAATATGGTATAGATCAAATTAAATGGCCCCAAATTAAAATGTAATTAGAGAAAAGGGAACATTTGGCTAGAGCTGATGAAAGAAATTAAAAAAATGATTCAACCGTGGTGTGATGATTGAATTTTTCATATCAGGTGGTAAAATTATGATGCATCTTTATAGGAAATTGCAATGTACAAGACAAAATATGGCACAGATCAGTTAAACAGTCTCAATTACAGGCTACGGCTACATATTTGAAATGTAAACAGAGAAAAAGAAAAATTTATGGCTAAAACTAATGAAATTTAGATGATTCAACCTTGGTGTGCTGCCAGAGCTTCACAAATCCATGTATGAATACAATCTGTGTTATTCAACAATAAGAGCTCGATGAGAGAGAGATCTAGAATTTAAAAGCGAGAGATAAATAGAGAGAGAGAGAGAGAGAGACCTGATTGAGCTGGCTGACAGTGAGATGATCAGCACATCCGTTCTGAAATAAGGAAAGGTAGTCTTCGAATCTGAGTTGCTTCTGTAGCCTAAATGGCTCCATTGTCAATGGAGCGGCGCCAGAGGAGGAGCAAGAGACAGCCGAGCACGAGCGCAGCGGAGGTGGCGAGGAGCGGGAGGAGGTCCTGGCGGGAGGCATCGGGCTTGAGACGGAAGAGAAAGAGAAGCAGATATAGAAGAGACGATGGCGATGGCGATGGCGATGGCGCGAGGTCAATAATAAAGTAGACATACCACATCCTCTCCATTAGCAAGGGCTGCGGCTAGGCCGGGGCCAATAGCATTATCACCTCCATTTTCTACGACAGCTCTCTTCTTCAGCTGTGCAGGCATTTTTCTTCAGCTATAAGAAGAAGATACGGAAATGATAATGTTAGCTTATTGATTACACAGAAAAGAAAATGAAAGCATTCCCAGTACACATCCATACATAAAATTCATCAGGTAGCAGATAATAATAGAAAAACTTCCTTTCAAGCTGATTTATTATATGGTCATGAATCATGATTAATCATATATTTGACAGAAACAGTACAAAATAATCCAAAACAGAAGTGATAATCTCAAATTTTCTTTTCGTATATTCATTTTCTAATGAAATGACAGAGACATATACCTTTTACCTATCAAATCGTTAAGATTAACCAATTGTTAACTGCGATTAATGCTAAATTAATGGGAACCAGATCGAATATCTCAAGATATCATCCGCATACCAACATTTGAATTACATAATAAAAGTTTTTAGGCAAAATTCTCATATTATCCCATCATTTCGCTCAATCTAAGAACCAATAAATACTACTATCAATTCTCAGCTGCCTCAGAAATGCTCTTAGCCACTCTAGAGAGAGCTAGAGAGAGAGAGAGAAAGGTTACCTCGCTTTTGTCGCAGCTGCTTCTTCGCAAGAGAATAAAAAAAGGGAAGGATGAGAAATGAGAATCCCTAGGTTGGGCAATGGCGGAGGGAGAGTTAGCAAAGGAGGGACCTGGGCTGACTGGAGGGCAGAGGCGAACGAAGAATTAAGGAAAAAATGAGGAGAGGAGAGATACAAAGCGACTATCTGCACAGTTACGGAGAGATCGAAGAAGTTCGTTGCAGAGATCGCGAAGCAGAACGCTGACGTCATCATGATTACTGTAGAAAATACTCCCAACGTTGGAGTATTTTTTGATGATAAGTGATAGTTTATGTGAACGAATTTGAATACGCAACTTCCACCACCAGCTTTTAAGATTCTGAATAAGGAACATCTTTACGAGATACTACGTGTTTTTCTCATTTCATACTATTTGTAGCATATGTAGATACTTTTTCATTACTTGAATAGTTCACTAGTATAAAATTCGCTTGAATAGAAATAGATTATGTGTGAACAAGCTTTTATATCGTTACATCTACTCAAAATAATAGTTAATTCAAAAATTATTAAGTTTTCTTTTTTGAGAAAGTTTATTATGCACCGTAGTGCATAGAGCTTTCTATGCACTGCGGTGTTTTTTGGGAGTATTTTTATAAATTGACAAATCTAATTTAACAAATCTAATCTATATATTGAAATCTCATAGAAAACCAAATTTTACTATTTTTGAGATTTTATTACTATTTTTTATGAATTTTTTAAAACCTGCCATTTTTGGAAACAAACTACTATTTCAACATTCCAAAAATGACAGGTTTTAAAAAATTCGAAAAAAATAGTAATAAAATCTCAAAAATAGTAAAATTTGGTTTTCTACGAGATTTCAATATATAGATTAGATTTGTTAAATTAGATTTGTCAATTTACAAAAATACCCCCGAAAAACACCGCAGTGCATAGAAAGCTCTATGCACTACGGTGCATAATAAACTATCTCTTCTTTTTTTGCTATTTACGGTACAATGGAAACTATAATAGATCGATTAGTTGATTCCTTAAACCCAATATGTAAAAATAAAATGTTAGCTGAAACAATTGTAAAGATACTAGAGAAAATCAACTAATGGTAAGTCTCACACTATGTTGCACGGGTGCGGGTGCAGGTGTCGCGTCGGATTCGTTGCGGGTGCGGGGATGTGGCATTTTTCAAAAAAACTTGGATACGGCAGTATATATAAAATAATTAAAAAATATATTTTTTAATTAAAAATAGTATATAATGTTAGTAACAATCAAATTAGTTGGAGGCAAAATGGCATTTCTAGATTAATTGATACAAGTACAAAAGAGCATATTATACACACATTATATACGGAGGCAAAATAGTATACAATGTTAATTGATACGTTCAAGTCCAGCCCAATTAGCATATTATACAAACAGCCCAGCCCAATAATCATGGTTATGTCCGGTTTTTAACTAAGTTTTAGTCCCACAAGGGATATAGACCTATCTATAGACACTATATAAGGATTGGGCAAATCGATCTGTTGAGCAGCCTCATGTGCGCGCAGGACCAACTCCAAAGTGCATGCTATATTTGTGCGCTGAAGTGCTGGATACACGTATTTGTACGTGTCGGTGACCGTATCTGATGGTCAAATTAACTAAAATATTCAGATGCGCCAGCTGGCAAATTAACTAAAATATTCAGATGTGCCAGCTGGCGAATTGGGTGCGTATCGCACACGTATCCACATAATGAAATTCATGTATCCACCTCACATATATCAATGAACTTAAATATCCAGTTAACTGTTAAGCATTTTTTAATCATTCATAATGTTGCATATAATTTAACTTAGGAATTGTATAAACTAGCTTTGTACTCGCGCTTCGCGCGATGAAGGCGAGTCTGGCATGTAATTATTAGAACTTAGAAGTGATAGAATTATAAATGAATCATTTGAATAAATACTAAACTACCTTTCAATATATCTAGATGTTTAAAAAATACCTTTCAATTTATCTATAGGATTTAGTTAAGTCACATTTTCTGTTTTGGAGTGTTCTTGCCTCGACTCAGATTAGATATGTAATTATTAATTTACTATTAATAATAATATATTTTTACCAAGTTTAGTATGCAAAAATGAAACAATAAAGGACACAAATTTAAATTTAAACAAAATTTATAGAATTGGATGTGTACTATTTTATTTTTATTTTTCTAAAATAGAGATTACATTTGATTTCATTTGTAATATACAATCAACACATACCAGAAGTATGATTAATAATAATAATAACAATAACAATAATAATAATAATAATAATAATAATAATAATAATAATAATAATAATAATAATAATAATAATAATAATAATAATAATAATAATAATAATAAAATAAATGACATGTGTTAAAAAAATGACCAATTTCAAATTAAATGTCGGGATTATCAAAATAGAGTTATAATGTAAGGAAAATTATAGATTTGTTAACAATATAATTAATTTTTTTATTTTAATGTCTAAATTTTGTATAAATTATTTTTATGTTTTAATTTTATAACTTCAATTTTGGATTTAAAAATTGGCACCTTGAAAACAGAAAAATAGAAAAAAAATATTTAAATTCTAATCCAAGTTAGCAGTAGTTTTGTTTCACATATAGTATTCATAATTCCTTTTTTTACCATAGCACCGAACTGCAAAATTTTAAATTGATATTTTTTTATTCCTATTAGAGAACGGTTGAATTCATATACAACATACTAATATGAAAAATTGAAAACTTTTTATTACTACTAATTTACCTCATAGTTTCAAAATCTAACAATTAGAAAATTTAATCCATGCATGTACCGTACATATGGGAAATTTTTTTTTCTAAGCTAATGTTACTTTGATTTAACTTTATGTATATTCATATGTATAGTTTTTTGTGTTGCTAATACAAAAAATAGACATATGAGGGTGATTTACATGTAATAGTATGGGTGTTCTTCACAAACAATCCGAAGAGAATCCACATGGGTTGCCATTTTTTATAAATTTATTTCTTGTAGATGATCCCGTGTAGATTTTCGCATTGCTTGTTTGAAGAGACTAATAACATGGGAGTTCGTCACAAAAAATCCGAAGAATATTCACATGGCTATTTTTTAATTCTTTTTTCTGTATATGATTGCATGTAGATCTTCATGTTGCTTGTTGAAAGAGGCCATTATAAATTTATAGTATATTTGTTGGACAAAAATATATGCAAATAGACCACATAAAATCCAAAGAAGGAAATGAGTTACCGTAGAAAATGCCCTCATATTGTATACTACTAGCTACATTTTCACGCTTCGGGGGATTAATTTTCTATATATATTTTAAAAAATATATAAAAATATAAAATATAAAATAATCACTGGAACTTTTATAATATTTTAAGAACATTGATAAACTTTGATGAAAAATAATTTTAGAAGGTTTGTAAATAATTAAATAAAAGAACTAAAATCTTGAATGAGTTGGTTAAAAAATGTAAATTTCATTTCTTATGAGATTTAATATATTTTGAAGGTGTTGATTAAATTAGATCTATCATTCAAAAACATATGATAAATAAACCCATGATGTACAAATGGGTTTGTGCAAAATCATGCACCATAGCATTACATACATAGTATACATAGCATTAAATAATAAGATCTATGTGATTTTACAATAGAATAATAAATAATAAATAAATTATAAAAATTATTTGATTAGGAAAGATATGAAGGAGCCATATGATTTTACAATAGAATAACAAATAGCTTGAGTAGAATAGAGTTTTTTTATAAAATAAAGTTTATTTAAAACAAATTTCAAGATCTTCATATGGCATTCACAAAAAAAAAATAAATATAAAAATAAGTGGCCAACCACGTGAAAAGAAGGAAAATGAAGGGGAAAAAAATCACATGGATGAAGTGGGACCCACCCAAGTAATATTAAATGGGACAAAAAAATATAAAATTGAATGGATGATGACATCATTAAAACACTGTAGAAAACATACCTCAAATTGGAGTATTTTTTGATGATGACTCAAATCTTGTATTATTTTCAGCTTTTAAATAAATAGAATTGAGTTTTTCTAGATGCTCAACTCCGTGCCCACAATAGTCATTCAAATTCAAAGAATCATCAAATTGCAGGAATAATTGCTCGGTTATAACATTGATCAAGAACTCTACGAATGAAATTCCTACACAAAAATAGAATATCTCGCATGGTGCATCTCTTGATATTCTTTGCATTTTAGAGTCATTTGAGAACTATAATGGATTAGTCACTTGATTCTTATACTTAGGACCCAAAATATTATGTCGAACCAACTAGAAGATGTCGGTGAAAATTCAAATAGTAGTAAATCTTTGAATGAACTTAAGTTCATTACAATTTAAAATTATTGATAATTTTGTTTTTTGAGGGGTTATATTTCTTCATTTTTTGTTTGATAATTCAAGGATTAGATTTCTTCATTTTTTGTTTGATAAAGCTGGTGTTGTACAGTGTTATACACTGATGATGCTTTTGTGAAATGGAAGGACGATGGTTATTTAAATAAAAAAACTATTGATAATGTTTTTAACTTCAAAATGTTTACATGATTCTAATTTTGTACATATTTGTCTTCTGCCATTTTAAAAATATAAAGTGACCTTGATACCTCTCTTAACTGCTGTCAGTATAGAAAATCATGTGAAAATTTTCAACATTTTGTACCTATTTCTCTTCAGCATACTATTGTGCTGAAAATAAATATGATCTTACACAAAAGAAACAAATGTACAATAAATAGTTATATATTATGTAAATGAATGTCGAAAGGGGCTCATAATATAAAACAAATTTTCTGGTCATTCTTTGGTAAAGATTAAATAATAAATTTAAAATAGACTAATAAGAACTTATAAAGAGGATGGTAATGGATACCTCAATCTAATGACGTTTCTCATTATTTATTTAATTCCATTTAAGAACTCCTATAAAAAAAAATTCCATTTAAGCACAACCATAAGGTATCTCTTCATATTTTACCATTTTGCATAATTTATACTTAGCTATTTTCTACTTTTATCCTGAAATTTAGGCAATCACATTTTTTTTAAAATATGAGCCTGTTTAATTTGTTAAATAATTAATAATAATAATTTTAAAATTTTCTTCTTCCAGAATAATTTATATTTTCTTACTGGGCACCAAACACAGGTGGTCGCTTATTTGCTTTCAGTCTATGCGATTAGTCGTTTTCCAAATCATCTTTTCAATTATTGAATCATTACATTTACCGGTACTAGTACCAGAATAGAGTATTTTATTTTTACTATTGTTTTTCGTATTTTCGTTCTTACTTCTTTTCACTTATTTGACTTGGCAGCTTCTGTCAACCTCTTTCCAAAAAATATAAATCTCACACAATATCTGAATCTTTATATTTACTTAGATGTCACTCTTTAAACGTAATCTAGAATTTTTTTTATGCTATGTACATTTACGTATAATTTTTGAATTTATAATGTTAGATTAGCACTATTTTACAAAATTAATAACGTATAGAAATAACAAAATTCCATCATACAATTTAAAAAACATTCGTGGCATTTCAAACGGTGCAAAATTAATATTTGTTAAATATTACTCAAATCGGCACTTATTTTAGGCCTTTTTCCCCCACTAATTTATATAGTACTTAATAATATTATTTTTTAGGGTTTTGTAATCGAGAGTCAAAATTCAACAGATACATAACGGGCTGAATAAAAATTTGTGATTTACGTACTCAATTTATAGAATTAAAAAATATTCAATCATACAATTCAAAAAACTGTTCTGTCATTTCAAACAGTACAAAATCAATATGTTTGTTGTTGTTGTTGTTATTCAAATTAGCACTTATTTCAAATAGTACTTTTTCTTAGTAATTGTTTAGTCCAAACTCAACAGATAAATGACGGGATGAACAAAATTAAATTAAATGGGTGTGTTTATATGTTTCACCAATACAGGGTAGTCGAATAGGCTCAACGAAACGCTCGACGAATAGGCGAATAAATCTATTCACGACTGAATAACTACTCGAGCAAAATATTTAAATAAGTTCGAAGATGTTGAGAAACAAAATAATTAGGGTCTAATTATTCTTAGTTTAATAATCATCATTAGTTATTTTGTTGTAAACCCCTCCAACCTTTGTTTTATTAAAAAAAAGGGGCTACTTTATTTTTTGACCGTTAGAATCATAACGGTAAAGTTTTTTTACCGTTGTTTAACTTTGCATATAAATATGCTTTGTAACATTCTGTAAAGATTATGAGAGATCAAAAAAAGGAAAAGCAATTCCAACAAATACGTTCTCTGTTTCAATCAAATTTAACATGGTATCAGAGCATACAGATTGACAAACCAAAAACGCTTCCGCAATCCAATTTCAAAGCCAGTAATGGCAGAGTCTCAACGGGTTAAACCCATAAGAAATATCTCATGGGCGAAAATTGTGAGCATGCCCATGATACACAACCACAAAACTGCCACAGAATCCAACAAAAACTCAACTCAACTAGTGCAAAAGAAATGCTCAGCACAAAAATCGATAGAGCAAGGAGGAAAAGTCGAGCAAATTGTCAAATCGGATTACCTCGATTCAAGTTCTGAGCGACCTCGAAATCACTTGCCTAGCCTCTCAAGCAAACACCAGTCGGACTTTGTCTATGAAGGCAGCAAAATCGGTGGACAATCAATCCCTATATCTGACTGTGGAAAAAGGGAAGTAGGAGGAGCATCTAATAGCGCCAATTCGTGTAGCCAGGAGAATGGTCGCACGAGAGAGAGGTGCTGGTTCCTCGATCCCCACCTCAGATCGGCCACAAAAGGGGGGGACGACATAGTCGAGACCAAGAGAGGCGGCAGCGCTAATCAGAAAAAAAGGGGAAATGATGTATCACGAAAGGGGGAGAAGAAAAGCCTCATTGCTTCGGCCGGATCAGACTCGGATCTGATGAAAACCAGACTAGATCGTATTGAAGCACAAATAATGCTACTATCTTCTCTCCTGGATCGTGAAGGTTCAAATCCTTTATTTTTTTCTAATGGGCTTGGTACAGCCCATAAATCAAAAAATTATTTTTATGCTTCTATGAATGAGAGTTGTGCAAAGCCCAAAACTTGTGAGTCCGAGAAGAACTATGATTGTATTGTTGCCATGAGTACCAATGAGACCAATCCGGAAATTAATGACTTAACTTCTGTCAAACCAGATTCTAGTCCAAAGTCTAAACACGCTGCAAACAATTTTAAATCTAATTTAGAAAAACGGGTTAAAAACCAATGTTTGACTATTGGTTGTAGTACTGTAAATGCACCTAAAAATTGTACCAAATGGATACTTGATTCCGGTGCTACCGACCACATGACAGGAAACCAAAATTTATTGAAAAATTACCGACCAATTAATGGTGACCAATTTTTTACCGTAGCAAATAATGAAAAAATCAAAATTAAAGGTTGGGGTATGATTAGTATTTTTCCAAAAAAATTTTTGCAAGATGTGTTTTATGTTGAAGATTGTTCGGTCAATTTGTTGTCAATTAGTAAACTTTCTAGAGATTTGAATTGCGAAATTATTTTCAAAGAAAAAAGTGTTCTTTTTCAAGATTTAGTTACCAAAGAAAAAATTGGTGAAGGTTTTCTTGAAAATGGTCTTTATTTTTTAAAAAATAATAAATTTATTTTCAAAACTAGTAAAAATGAAGATTTGAGTAAACTTTGGCACAAGCGTGTTGGGCATTCTTCCGATAGAGTTTTAAACAAAATTTTTAATTTTTCTAATTTAGATTGTAGTAATTGTGAAACTTGTAAACTTGCAAAACATACTAGACCTCCTTTTCCTATTTCTAATTCTAAAAGTAGTGATTTTTTTGAACTTATTCATTCCGATGTTTGGGGTCCGGCCCCTATAACTTCTTATAATGACTATAGATATTTTGTTATTTTTATTGATGATTTTTCAAAAACCACGTGGTTGTATTTGATGAAAAATAAAAATGAAGTTTTTTTGCATTTTCAAAATTTTATAAATTTTATTGAAAATCAATTTGAGAAAAAAATTAAAGTTTTGAGGACCGACAACGGTACCGAATATGTTAATCAAAATTTTTCTAACTTTCTTAAGCAAAAAGGTATTTTACATCAAACTACTTGTGTTTACACTCCGCAACAAAACGGTGTTTCCGAAAGGAAAAATCGTCATCTTTTAGAAGTTGTTAGGTCGCTTTTATTTCAAAACAATGTTCCGAAATCTTTTTGGTCGGATGCCGTTTTAACCGCGACCTATTTGATAAATAGGTTGCCAAGTGCCATTTTGGATTTTAAGAGCCCTTTAGAAATTCTTTATGGTAGAAAATTAGATATTAGTCATTTAAAAGTTTTTGGTTGCAAATGTTTTGTGCACAATCAAAGAATTGACAAACTCGATTTTACTTCGATTAAAACTATTTTTGTTGGTTATTCTTCCGAGAAAAAAGGGTACAAGTGTTATGATCCCAAAAATAAAAAACTTTACATTTCTAGAGATGTTAGTTTTTTCGAAAATGAGCCTTTTTATGAAAATGAAAATAATGTTGAAAAAATTATTCCAAGTGATTTTATATATCCTTGTGTTACTAACATCGAAACGAGTGAGTTTCGAAGAGAATTGAGAAATATTGTAGGTGAAGAAGCACAAGAAGAAAGTGAAGAAAATCTACAAAATGAAGAAAATCAAAATGAAGAATTTGAACAAACCGAAGAAGAAGAACACATTGACGAGGATGACGAAACTCAAGAGCAAGATATGCCGTTGAGAAGATCAAGTCGACAACCTCAACCTTCTACACGATTAAGGGATTTTATCACTTATTCGGTACAATATCCAATTCAAGATTACATTTCCTATGGTAACGTATCTTGTGAACATTATGTCTTCTTAAACTCTTTGTCCAAAATTGAGGAACCGACCAATTATGAGGTAGCAAAAAAGGATCCAAAATGGTGTAAGGCAATGGAAGAAGAACTTCATGCCTTAGAAAAAAATCAAACTTGGGTTCTTTGTGAAATACCAAAAAAGAAAAAACCGGTTGGTTGTAAGTGGGTGTATAAAATTAAATACCATAGTGACGGTACCATAGAACGATACAAAACTAGATTGGTAGCCAAAGGGTATACCCAAACTTATGGTATAGACTACCATGAAACCTTTGCACCGGTGGCCAAAATGAAAATCGTTAGGATACTTTTTTCCATAGCGGTAAATAACAATTGGACCCTTCACCAAATGGATGTAAAAAATGCTTTTCTTCAAGGAACACTTGAAGAAGAGGTATATATGTCCATACCACCCGGTCATAAAAAGAAAGGTATTTCTAACCTTGTATGTAGGTTAAAAAAATCAATTTATGGTTTAAAGCAATCTCCAAGGGCATGGTATGGTAAACTTTCTCAATTTTTAGTATCTTGTAATTTTAAAATTAGTGGTGCCGACCCTTCGTTATTTGTTAGGCATAATATGCATGGTACTACCGCGGTTTTAGTTTATGTCGATGACATAATCATAACCGGTAATAACTAACTTGAAATCAATAATGTCAAAAATGACTTGAAGCAAAAGTTTGATATTAAAGACCTAGGCAAATTAAAATATTTTCTAGGGATAGAAATTGCCCATTCCTCCAAAGGGTTGTTTCTATCACAAAGAAAATATGTTCTTGATTTGCTCAAAGAAACCGGTAAATTAGGTTGCAAGCCGGCCAAAACCCCAATTGACATAAATGAAAAACTTGATAGTGAAAAAGGTGAACCATTAACAGACATAAGCCATTTCCAACGACTCGTAGGTAAATTAATTTACCTAACAGTTACAAGACCGGACTTATCATTTGCCGTAAGCCAAATTAGTAAATTCATGCATGCACCTAGAACACCTCATTTAGATGCCATTAATAGAATATTAAGGTATCTAAAAGGTTCTCCCGGAAAGGGAATTTGGATGAGGAAAAATGACACTAATGCAATATGTGGCTATTCCGATGCAGATTGGGCCGGAAGCTTCGATAGAAAATCGACAACCGGTTATTGCACATTTGTAGGCGGAAATATAGTCATATGGAAAAGCAAGAAACAAAATGTCGTGGCACGATCAAGCGCGGAAGCGGAGTATCGAGCTATGGCATCCACCGCATGTGAGTTGATATGGATCAAGCAATTACTAGCTGACTTGAAGATCAAGCACGAAGCACCAATGAAGATGTTTTGTGATAATCAAGCGACAAGACACATTGCGGCGAATCCCGTCTTTCACGAGCGGACTAAACATATAGAAGTGGATTGTCACTTCATTAGAGAAAAAATCCAAGCCAAAGAGATCGAAACACCATATGTTCGAAGTCAAGACCAATTGGCGGATATTTTCACTAAGGGATTAAGCATCAAGTCTTTTGAAGATATTGGAAGCAAGCTAGGCTTGTATGACATATACATGCCTAGCTTGAGGGGGAGTGTTGAGAAACAAAATAATTAGGGTCTAATTATTCTTAGTTTAATAATCATCATTAGTTATTTTGTTGTAAACCCCTCCAACCTTTGTTTTATTAAAAAAAAGGGGCTACTTTATTTTTTGACCGTTAGAATCATAACGGTAAAGTTTTTTTACCGTTGTTTAACTTTGCATATAAATATGCTTTGTAACATTCTGTAAAGATTATGAGAGATCAAAAAAAGGAAAAGCAATTCCAACAAATACGTTCTCTGTTTCAATCAAATTTAACAGAAGAAGTGTTGGGAATAAGAACGGATGCGGAAGACATCCAACCAAACAGTTAAAATGGTTGTTTGCTGGATTGTCCAAACACACCTTGTGATCCATGTATACACTCAACACTTGTAATTTATTGGGTGTGTAAAACATGTGAAAACATTATACAAATACCGCAAGATCTATAGTCCCTGGTAGGACTGTCAATGGGTACGGTACGGTACGGTAGAAAGTATTTTCATATCCGCACCTGTTAAAATTTTCTTTACCCGTACCCTACCCGCACCCGTTAAAAAATGACTTTACCCGCACCCTACTCGTACCCGTTAAGAATTAACGGTAAGGGTACGGTAACGGTACATAATGGGTAATAATAATATTATTAATTTAATAAAAAGTATATAATGTGCTAAATAAATATCAAATAAATATATGCATAATGTACAACATTAGATAATACTTTAGATATAAAAAAAATATATCATGAAATTTATTCCCATATCAATAGAATTCAAAAAAATCTATATAACTAATTATAAATTATAATATAATAGGGTACAAATTAATTTTTTCATCAACATAAATTAATTTGGATGAAGATGGAAACAAATAATATATTTATGAAATATACTAATAACATGATTATGTATACATATATTTTTGTAAAATTTTACCCGTTAGATAATAGGTACGAAATAGCCCTTACCCGTACCCGTACCCAATAAGTTAACGAAAATTTTTCTTTACCCGTACCCATACCCGTTAGTCTAACGAAAATAAAACTTTACCTATACCCGTCTTATCGAATGCGATACGGGTAGGATAAGTGGATAAACGGGTTTCATTGACAGCCCTAGTCCCTGGGCTAACTTAATCTCCTTCAAATCACCACTCCATACAGGGGCGGATTTAAGGGGAGGCGGGCGTAGGCTAAACATACGCCAACATTATGATTTTTCCATTTACATTAAGAGTTGGGCATACCCTAAGAAACTAAGGAAAGTCCAATTAATTAAGTGGCCCAACTTATTCCCTCTCTAGTGTATATAATGCCAAGGTATACATAGGTCAAATATATTGGAGACCTCGTCATACTCTGGTCAAATGTAGCAAACAAGTAATTGGACTTTAGTTTCTAGAATTGTGGTCATACATGTACCAAAAAACTAAAAACTTTATGAAAATTACCTTTTAAATTGCCTTATATTTCAAAGTAATTGGTCTTTTAATTTCCAATACCTCATCATTACTCTTTTCTTTTAAATTGTCTTTTTAAGACGACCATATTGTTTTATGGTAGACTGGTACTACTTAATTCTTTCCAATTTCTATGCAACATTTAGTGATGATTGGATTAATTTCTCTTATGTTTACATGCACTCTATTATGCAACAAGTACAATCAGCGTAAGCCTATAGAATGAATATGTTTTGCTTATCAAAATTATAAATAAAAATGCGTGGAATTCGTAATTGTTTTGTTAAAATGTATACCGATAAGGCAATCAATTTTCCTCTTGATAGATCTGTGCGTCTAATTTTTCTACGACTTTTGCAACTGGAACTATGTAGCAATTTTTATATCAACTAATCAACTCTTATCGTCGTGAACCAACTAATGTCAGTTCAGACTTTGGCCTCCCCCATCTCTCAATCCTGGCTCCGCCCCTGACTCCATATAGGTGTGTTCTTTTTATTGAGAATAGATATTGAGTTCTGTTTCTTAGAACATATATTACATGACAAGTTAAGAAAAAAAATGTTCAGATCATTTTGAGAACATATAATATATATAATAGGGCATTTATGTGAATTGCATATTTATGTTTGCTAAAACTAAAGATAGTTCTTGAGCTTAGATTTTGTTTTGAGGAAAAGGTAGGCAAACGATTAGGTTTTATCTGAAGAATTTCGTATTTTTTTTCCGAATCTTTCTCCAAACAGTTCTTCTAGGGAAATCCTTTCATTTCGTCCTGACTTAAATTGTTTCTCTAGAAACTGTTTGGCTCAGTAGCCAGTATTACATCAGTAGTGAAAAAAATGTTGTTTGGATCAAATTTGATCTTAAGATTTCAATCCTCTGCCCCCTTTCCAGAAATTCGTTAGGCATAAAGGTATATTTGTCCAAGCAATTAAAAAAAAATGTTGTTTGGATAATTTTTTCGACATATTGGTCTAATCATTTTCCAAAAGGTTGAAAATTCGATAGAAAGATAATACTGGAAAAACAGAAATGAAAAATTCCAGGTATTATTTTGATAATTCGATGCTGTTGTTCCTAAAGTTCTATTGTTATATTTAAAAAATTTCAACAGTCACCTATTCGAAATCCATACAATTTTCAACAAATTTTGACATATATGTTGGGAACTGCACCCATAATTCAATTCAATTTTTCCAACTTAGGAATTGAATGCCACCAAATCATATCTATATCTATATATAGCCTGTAGGACCATATCCTTTACTTTTTTTTTTGGTGAAGATTTGACAGTGGCTGTCAAAGGTAAAAGAAAAAAGAAAAAAAGAAAAAAAAGAAAACACAAAAAGAGAAGCTAACAATGCAACACGAAGAGATCAGTTTCTTGAAGTATCCAGTTGGCTAGGCGAACACCTCAATTGGCCTAGCTGATCCTCTGAAAATTTTGTTGTTACGCTCCATCCACGTTGCCCAGAGGAAAGTAGCTGCAGCTGAAGCAATTTTTTTTTCTCTGTTCTAACCCTCTGGAGAAGAACAGTCAGGGCTTCATGTGTCGAGTTGGAGTGTATAATGAACTTGGTTTTGTTCGTCCCATTCGAACTCCGAAGGGACCTGGCGGCCTGCGTCTATCTCACAGTCAGAATTTTTATAGCAGGGAATTCCATATTTCAAATTTAATTAGTTTTAGTTAAAAGTGCTAATTAAATTAATTCAAATATTAAAAACACAATTAAACTTTTTTTTTTTCCTGATATATGTATCGAGTAGTCATTGGAAACAACAAAGTATAAACTGACATTTGGCAAAGCCTAAATAGCTGAACCTAGTTTGCTGCTGCTTACGAAATTTTGACGTAACTTATTGCAACATAAACAATCTCAGGCCGGACAACATTGTTGACAGAATTAGGGAAAAAAAGAAAGCATCCCTTGGCATACAAAAAAAGATGTTCCAAAAACTAAAACCCTTTCTCGTTTCTTTACTTTCATTTTTTTGTCTTCTTAATTTTATATTACAAAACAATAGATAGATAAATGAACAAATTATTAGTACAGGATGTTTAAATGCAAGACTGAGTTCGTTCAGAATCAGTTATTTTTTCTCCAAATGAAAATTTTAAGAACCCATTTACTTTTTTAAAAAATATATATATAGAAAAGTTTGAGCATCAAAAGTTAATTTTTCTCCATTCAAAAAATAGAACTTCGTTTAGTTATGGAAAGTAAAGTTTTCCTTCTAAATCATGTAGTTAACACAGTACTATAATTTAATGCACTTCAATAGTTCTTTATTTTCAAATTTATTGGCCCTTCAAGCAATTATAAGACAAAAGGCTAAGATAATGAGCATTTAGAAAGTGAAATAAAAATTTGTTAATACAAAATCAACTCCCTCCCCCTCTGCCCATCATGTTGTCTCCAAACGAGTACAGAGACCTTACAACGATAAGTCTACACCTACAACTAAACTGGATGATGCGATAGCTGACATTCCTTGTCTCAACATATAGCTGGAACTCTCAAACATAAGCTAAAAAGATAGGACGAATTTTCATTATTTACACTCTTGACAATAATCTTCCTAACGCCATAAATCAACTTATTCCTCCCCAACCAAATCAAATCATGATGTGTGTAGCTCTTTTTGTACAAGAATGAACAAATTTACAAAATAGACACTTAAGTCGAGCGAGATGGCATTCTCAATCCCATTTGAAAGAGAGCTTGCTATGCTTATTTGGTACTGCTAACCCAAGCTCTTTGCACAGTTGCTCATCTGGATAGAGGCTTTTTGGGACAGCACCAAAAGCTCGCCGTGCAACCTCAACACCTGACAAGCACTGGTGAACATAAGCTGATGCTTCCTCCATGCGCCTCTTCAACTTTGGTGACCTCAGGGATGCTGGTTTGGTTTCTACATATAGAGGTGCGCATTCATTAAGTTGCATTTATTAAAAGACATTCAGAAGCCCTGAGATGACATTTTTATCCAAACCCAAAAAGATGGGTTATCTTCATCAAGTATGGTAAAATTTGGAATTTTTTTTGCTTAAACAGAAACAGAAAGAAAACAACCACTGCAATACAGGAATAGTCAAGCTGCAGTAAAATTCAAAGGTCCACCTTTCTATGAAGTACTCCCCAATAAAGCCTGGATGCAGCTAAATCACTTCATGACCAAGTGGTCACCTTATTTCTTTCTTTCTAAGTTCATTCTATATGTTTTAAACATAATTTTCTGAATGTGCAAAGGTATTACACGAGGATGTGCTTTAAATTCCGTAGAAATAACTGGATATTTATCAATCCTTTGTTAGTTGTTACAAATACAGACCTGTACATGCAAGTAAAATAGTGCAAACCAGTAAAGTACACACACTCCTACCTGTATAGTTATACTCCTTGTCAAGCTTAGCAACCTTAATGAATCTCTCAGTAGCAGCCTCCCATGAGAGCTTGCGCAGTACATCCTCTGTCATTGGGGCCGGCTCATCAGAGAGTGCAGCAACAGTCAATTTTACAAACTCAGATTCATCATTGTATATGCGGCAATTGGGGAATTGCTTGAAGAACTCATTTGAGGGATGGTTTGCACAAATTACTATTTTGCCCATTGCAAGGGCTTCAGCCGTTGTGGTGCAGACCACGTCAGTAGTGCTAGGGTTAAGGAATACCTTGTAGCTATATCAAAAAAGTCAATATGTTTTGTTGATTCTATAAAAACAAGAAACAATTAGCATAATTTCAGAAGTAAAAATTGCAATTTGTAAACTAGCTGAGCTTATTGTTCTTGTTAGATTAGATTAATGTCACGTATGATATGTGTTTTTAAGTTTGGACGATTGCTATCACTTTATAGGTGAGCTTATCTACTTTGATCAAACAAAATAAAGCCAATCAATTAAAACTTAATTTCCTAGTTTTCCACAACTGGTTTCAAATTTATTGGTTTTAAGTTATTAATTACGCAAGGGAAATTCAGAACAATTTAGTAAGGTTTTACTTGATTTAATGGTTGATAACAATGAATGTTTCGTTTGCAAATGACCCGCATAATGTTTAATCTTGGTTGCAAGTATAGTAATATAATAAGTGCAATTGCAAAAAAGCACAAGAAGTTTCAACAATATCCTATAAGACGCAAGTACCTCATGGGAAAAAAAAAGGAACAAGTTGGAGACTTACTCATGAAATAATTTATCAGCATGATCCCGTCCTGGATGAACCTTCACCAATAACCGTAATTTCTCTGCAGTCTGACGAACTGCATCAGAATCTTCTCCACTCCCAAACAAATCCAGCTGGAGCCCATCTAGCTCGTCTTCATGCTTTGATAAAAGGTCTAGTAGTTCTCTATAGCCTTTATTCCATACCATTTTGCCAATGTAGTATGCTCCTTTTTTAAAGGCAGGCTTGCCGCTCTGCAGTTGTGCACATTTTACCCTCCCAACCTCGAGAAATTTGGGGTTTACACCATGCACATTGCATACTATTGAGCGAGGGAGATCTTGAGTGGCTGCAGACAGTCTGATTATCTGTATAAAAGGATTTGAGTAGTTGAAGTTATTCAACTGATTAATCTTGTATTTACAATATCCATATTTTGCTTCTATGGTAGTGAACCACTTACCTCTTGAGGGTCATCTTGTACCTCACCACTTTAGCAAACAAGCCATTTTAATGATAATTTTATTAAGAGAATATTATACAAAAGTATGTTGGAACAGAAACCACAAGTGGAGGAACAGAATATAGAAGCATAGTTCATTTTCACTGCCAAATAATATAGATTTTGCATTGAACCTTTGTGCATGCTGATTATTCAAAATGTAATTCTTAAATAGATGGGTATCTCAAGAAACTCTTTGTTTTGGCTTGCTTGGAAGTACTTTTACATTAGCATAGTGCATTTGATCTACTTAATTTGCTGTCCTTTTTCTTATCCACTTTACAAAAAAAAAATACAATGCAACAGAAGGCAAATGTTTATGAGGACTCTGTGCAGCATTATAACTTCTTCTTGAAGTTTCAACTTGTAATATGTAAATTCAACTGTTTCTGGAGAAGTCAAACAAAATCTAATTGCAACCTACCATTTTTTAAATCAAAAAGGAGAAGGAAAAGAAAAGGCTCACAACTAATGACCAACCAGATCATTCTAGGATTAAGAAAGAAATGATGTTGACAGTTGCAAACCAACTAAACCTTATTGTTAAACAAAAATTACACTATATCAGATCCATTTGTCAAATTTGTCAAAACCTGAAGAAGAATTTGCAAATCAAATCTAATTTCAAATTTCACAAAAGGATGGATATTCAGTTCATGCAAGCGAGAAGCTTTTGGGACAAATTTGGAAAACCATGCATAGAAAATATAAACGAGGTATTATACATGCCAGCCAGTAAGTACTTCATACTAATTTGGTACATCTGCAAGTAAGGCCACAACATAAATCATATCAGGCCTCTAACAAAAACAGCCTAGCACTCAAACAAAGTTACCAGAATAAGAAAAACCAAAAGTTAGGTGACTAGAGGAGCTTACTTTGTGGCAATAAATCCTTGTGACCCAACTGTTCATATATCTGAGAACAAGAGCAATAATCCTTCCATTCTTTTCTCGTTTGACATACTCCAGATAGTTGGTGTGGACCACACCAATTACTCGCCTAAACTTATGCTTCCACTTGCGTCCATGGTGGTACCAGTTGAGGTGCTCTGGCTCCTCTAGTACTGCCACATCAGCTTCCTCGTCAGGAATGCAGTCTGTTATATCACCAACTGGTATAATGCTCCTCAATTCTGTTGAAAACTGTTCAATGAAAGTAGGGTTTTTGGTAATAATGATCTTTCAGAAAACCAAAAAAGTCTCCTTCTGGATTTAGATTAAAAGATAACCAAAGAGGCTATAGTTCGCTGCAGTACCAGGTCTGTAGTTGTACCAGTTATGCCTGATCATATACAGGTAGTTAATTGCTATTGCACACAGTAGGATTTTTAATTCAGGTCATAGATTAAATAAGGGTCTTACAAATGAAACTTTAGATATCATGGGCAAAGCCAACAATTATTTCAAGTCAGTCAAGATACCACAATAATGCAAACAGTGGTACAACAATTAGATTGGATCCTGACAAAATGTCAACTATTATGAAACAAAATGACATCATAACTTATCAGTTAACTAGATATCAAATTAATCAAAGTGAATTAAACTGGACCAAGAAAAACCCTTGTTTCAAGCAATTCCTAGCAATTCAAGAAAGACAAAGATACAAAATCACCAATTTACCTTCCCAGGATAAAACTTGATCTCAAACTCAGGTTTAAAATCGACCCGTTCCTCAATCCATCTCCTGACAAAGCTCTCTTGCTCAGACGGAGAGTTGAAGGTAACCCCATTAGGGTAAACCAGAACCTGATCACTCAGCGAAAGCCAGGGAATAACGAGCGTGACCTCTCTATCACCATGGCCGTCTCCGACGAGGTAGGCGGCGCGGAACAAGGGGTTGACGGCGGTTCCGGTCATCCATGGGAGACTCGCGGTGGTGAAGATGGCGACGTGCTGCCTCATTCGTCGGAGAATGCGAATGAGGCGCTATTGGGGAATAGGGAGGCGAGGAGGAAGACGAAGGAGGGAATAAGGAAGGAATAGCGAGGAATAAGGAATCTTTTGGAGAATTAATTAATTGCGTGGCGTGGTGGAAGTGGAATTGGAATTAGGGGAAGAATGTTTGGTGTCTTCTTGGATTGCTTGGTTGGTTTGGTTGTTTCATTGTTTCTGTTTCTGTTGGAAATTGCTTCATACACTCCTCAGTTTTGGAAATGTATTTTTTTGGACGAAAATGCCCTTCGAATTTTAAACTGGGATGGGTTGCGAATTGAAATAATGGGAAGGGTATTTTCGTCTAAAACGGGTGCATCTCCGAAATTGAGGAGTGTATGAAGCAATTTCCGTTTCTGTTGCTTTGGCTTTGACGGGATGGTAAACGGCCTAACGGAACAGTACTGAACGAACTCAACAGACGCAACGCAATGTGGAGAGGTGGTCAACGGTCAAATTGAAGGTGAAAGTGGGACCCGTTTGTCAGAGGTTTGCTGTAAGGAAGGTTTTAGTGAGTGGTCACAGAGGATATGTTTGTGCTGGAGAAGACTATTGGATTCCCTGCGCCTTAATTATGAAGTAATTTCTGTGGCGTGGGGAAGAAAGTATTGTATGGCTCCGTCGCATATTAGCTTATTAACTATGTATGCTACAGAAAATCTAGATGATTTAAAGTGATTTTTCCTACCGAAATGTACACGCATTCCTATCTTCATGATTTAAAGATGCATCGATTTAATTTTTAAGTGGGAATTCGTTAATTGATAAAGAAAATATTACTTTAAAAGAGGGTTGATTGAATTTGAAAGAAATAGATCATATTTAAGAGAAAAAAAATGTTGATTTTCTGTAAGGTAAGGCATCTGTGTCAGCGTCACAACGAAAATAACAAGCAAGCCACAGTAGTATTATTGTGAATCGTCGCTTTAAAATCCTTAAAAAAGAATATCGTGAAGAATAATTTTTTTTGCATGATAAGTGAAAAAGAGAAAAATTTGACAGCGCTCAACTAATTCTCTTTTTTTTTTTTTCTTTTCTTTTCTTTTTGTTGCTGGATAAGATTATCCTTGGCTAAAATAAAAAGAGAAAATATTCTCAAAGTCCCTTTTTCTTTCTATCTTATTATTTTCTTCCAAGCACTTTTTATCTTGGAGGATGTGCCTGAGATGGCTCGGAAGAAATAAATATTTTCGATTTCTGTTACAATCAAAGAGAGAAATGTGACGTTTATATGGTGAACTAGCTTTTCAATCTGATTTAAAAATCAATTACACTTTTCATAAATAAATTGGACATTGGTCCACATTAAAATTTGTCCCATTTTAATTATTATTTTTTTAATCCTTTTTCCTTGTAGAAAATTCGGCAGCAAAGACTCACTTGTATAGCTAATTTGAATTTTTTTTTTTATCCACTCAATATTCTTTAATTAGAAATGATAACTGTAATATGCAGTTTTATCATCTCTTGAACAAAGTGAACACATACAAATAAATAAGTTCAATAAATATAAGTTGAATATACATATAAAAATCTAAACAACAATAAAAAAAATGAAATCTAACTTATTATTGAATAAAGTGAGCACACAAATAAACAAACCGGACGTATAAATGAATAAAGTGAACAAATACAAATGCGATGACACGGATGATGCCCGGAGATGGTAGATAGTAATTTCCTTCTTAAATTCATATCATCATATGACATATGTTATGCATACTCAATTGGGCCGATTTTGATAATTGGAATTTTGTATATATACTCAATTGGGCTGAATATGATACAGTGCAGAATTTCAAGCCATGTCTACGTGAAAGTTAGCAAGTTACCCAAAAAAAAGAGCAAAGTTTGTTCTCTGTAAATAGATTTATTTTCAACAACCTTTAAATTATTTATGTGCATCACTAGAAAGAAGGCATGGACTGAAGATTTTTTATTTTTTTATTTTAAGAAAAGCTTGACATGGCTGTCAAATTGTGGTATATCGCAAAGTGGTACACCGGTACATGGACTGAAGAATTTTGAGAGGCGACCGTCGGAAGTCCAATATACCATGTGATGCAAATAGTTCTCAAAATGCAGTAGTCATGATCGCACAAATCCTTATCAGTTTTCTACCATTAATGAACTTTGACGTTAAGTTTGTACAACAATACTAGCAAAAGGTAAATATTTTTTCAAAAAATATAAATCGTTTCCTTACTCTTTATTGTCAAAGGTCTAATTTTTTTATTTGAAATCAACATCTACACCACACATCATATCAAATCACGTTAATCAATGATCCTTTATGATATAACAATTGTTTCAACCCTAGTGAAATTATTAGAAATAATCTATCAATTTTTTATGCGGTACATGTGAATTCATTATTATAATTTTAACAAGCATGAACTCTTGGCAACGTAAAAATGATATATGCATGTGTGGTAAATTCAAATTTTAAACCGGACACTTCTAATTAACAATATTGAATTTATAATTTTAAATGAACAAATCTAAAATTAAAGTTTTAGTCCTCTTCAGAATTCGTCTAAATTATATCTATTACTCTCTCATTTGTAAAATGAGGCGAGTTAGTGAGAGTCTGACATAAATGCCCGGACGATTATCAGCTGGTCCCAAAAAAAAAAAAAAAAAAAAAAAAAAAGAGAAGAAAATAAGAGAATATGTGGAGTGGAGATCAGAAGCAAGAACTACTCTGGAAAGAGATTGGTTCAATAAGCAGCAGCATAATTCCGTCACTAATTTGCCAGTAGTACTGCAAAATATCAATTATTAACATATTTAATATATTTTTAAAATGCGATTTTTGTTGATCTATGTGTCTCATTGATTCAACTGGAGCTTTTAATGGTCTCGTAATTTACGGGCTCTTCGACCTTTGCAAACGTTATTTCCTTGTTGAATTTTTGTTACTTTCTTTCAATCGATAGCGACATGAAATTTGGAGAAATATGGTGATAGCGAGTATTCGAGAGAGATTGATATGTATATATTTTTCTTACATCATATAGCATCAAAGTACTATTTTTAAAAACCAAATCAAACAAGCTACTAATTCGATGGTTCTTTTTGTTTGACGGTAATAAAAATAGTCCGATGATCAGTTTCCTACTTAACTGATCAATTTGCAAATACACACTACAATTTATTTTTAATATTTGATAATATATAATTGATTTAAAGTGCTACCAAAATAAATTTAATGTCTAGAAGGTTGCTAAAACTAAAAGGAGGGCAGATGATAAAACAAAGGGAAGCAAGTGGACTATAATATGACCAAACAGGTTGATTTGGGTCAATTTTGACATTTGCCTTTTTTTTTTTTTTAACTTTCAACTTTATTTTAATTGCTTTTTTTTTTAAAAAAAAAAAAACAATATTCTCAAGATACTACTATCAAGTGACCCCTTTACTTTTAAAGATTTTAAATGGTATTAATATTTTTTGAGGAAATATAATTTTGTGAATATATGTTTAATGAGAGATAAGGGGCTGGCCTAAATAATTACTATTCCTATTCTCATCTCAATATTGACTACCTTTTTGAGTTTTGCTCGTTGGATTACTATTAGTGGGTGAACGGAGGAACGGTTACTGTTCTGAACCGTTTCCCTTCAAATGTATTTATTTTCACTAGAAACGGGCCAATACAACAATTTTTGTATTATGTAATTATTGATTTTAGTTTGAAATTTAAACCGTTGTTAGGTTAAGTCTTATTCTTAGTCGAGAATAGTCTACTTGAAACTTATAAGAAATAGTATTTTCGAAGCTAACTACTTGAAACTTGAAAAAAGAAAAAAATATTTGTTTTGTCTAAACAAATTTGTCTTCCGCAATTTTTTATTCATTTATTGTTATAATTTGAATTTGCTCCTTCAAATGTTGTGCATTGCTAGAAATAAGACGATACTTTAAAAAAGATTGCTTATTCGAGTAGAGAAAGTACATTATTTAAAATACTTGTCATTGACTCATCATTTTTTTAGAGGTATTGGTTCAATTCTTGCTTAGACACAAAAGAAATATAAATTGTGTTTCACATAATGGACTATGCCTCTCTAACTAAATATCTATATCCACCGGACATAAAAAAAATGATAAACTGTATTTTACATAGTGGGTTATTATGTCTCTTTAACTAAATGATCTTTTTTCCAAAAATATGAATACTTCGTTTTTCAAGAATGGATAAAATTTGATGACGAAACAATGGCACTGATCTCCCAAAAATCAGGAAAACTACATAGTCCAAAGTGGTTCGTTTGAAGATTCAATCATAATAATGAAACTTGTACATCAAGACCGCTGGTGACCCTTGGGCCTTAATTAATGAACCCTAGAAGAAACTTCTAAATTAAAGAAAAGCACATAGTACTTTTAGATCCCCTCTATCGATATTGCCCCTATTGGCAAGTAGCAATCAAGGCGTAAAACAAATTTTAATACTGACTTTTTATAATCCGAAACATGCTAATCGTTGTGAGGTTTGAAAACCAACATAGATAATAAACAAAAAGACAGAGCAACTAGTCGGTTCTTGGGAGGTCTGAAAATACGCTAGCTGTATACTGCATTCCTATTTTTTTAAAAAGAAATTTGTACAAATGATCAATTTGCACTTAATAAAGATTTAATTTTGATAGTTAAATATCAATTTGTCATTGAAACACTTCAATTATTCTGTCAATCAAATCAATTATATAGTTAAGGTATGAGTCATCTTACCACTGTACAAATATCAACTCAGTTGTTGGTGATGTCAAGAAAGTGACAAGTAGCAAACCGAAAGTCCTAGTATATAACTCAGAATTAGCATTCTCAAATAGAATTCTGTTTATAGAAAATTAAGTAGACTTTTGTTGTTCAAGTTAAACTAGCAATTTAACACAATTCAGTTCATTTTGAATTTGCTTAGATTTTATTTTATAGCACTCTAAAGAATGTAAGTCAACAAAAGTACTGATAATAACATGGTAATTTCTTAACAACTTCGTTTTCTATCGTAATCAAGCCCTACTTCCCTTTGAAAAAGTGACTTCCATTAAAAACAATTTTGACTTTTGAAATTGAGAAAACAGACTTTACCAATCCCTTCTGAACTTTTGAAAAGTGATTCAGTCAAAAATAATTTTGACTTTTGAAATTATAACTTGATTTTACCTATGAAGTTGTAAATCGACTTTTTTTTTTTCTTTCTATTTTTTACTGAGTAAAGGAAGTAAAATCTCCTTGATTGAGAACTAGAAAGAATTTGATATATCAATACTTTCATGATTATTATATTTAGAATTAATTTAACTTAATGGCGTTTCGATTCATCTAACTTTAATAGTTCTTGATTAATGCTGTAAAAAATAATAATATTTTGAACCACTTCTGACTAAATAAAATAATATACATACTTCAAAATTCAGCTTAATAAAATTGTTAGTTAGAAGAGGCACTCTCTCTCTCCTCCTACTTAGGGGTTAAATTTCCTAGACATGGGAACTAAATTAAGCACACAATTCTTGCAAACTTTTGTGCTCTTTGTCAGCTAAGTGCCCTCCAACAGGCAACAGTGATTAGACAGGCTATCGACTATTGGATCAGCTAACAGGGAAAATAAAAAAGAGCAAATGGATAATAGCTGAAACATGAAACATAAGCAGAACGAAACAATTTCAAAATTTTAATATTTTCGTTACGATTTGGCATTTGAATATCAACAATAGAGGAAACAAAGTACTATAAAAGAAACTCCAATTTGAAGAAATTAATGGATGATGATAAAACTTCATAACAGAAATTTGGAGACGGATGATTTGAATAAATTAAATATTAAATTTCAGTTATTCAAAATAAAACAAAAACAAAGTCAAAGTGTTTTAAATAATATGTAATGCACTAAAGTCCAATTATCTATGAAGGAATTTACTCGTAAATAATTATTATCATGTACCAATTCAAATTAATAAAAAAAAACTGATGATAATAATTATAAGTACTGAAAACGTTTCTAAACAAAAACATCCTTGGTTTCGTGTGGTCAATTATTTTTTTAAATTAAAAAGAGGACACCGAATTAGACCATCAGCCCAAACTGCCCCATAAAATTCGGTCAGCTACACAAATAACTCCTGATGAAATCTCAGCCGTCGGATATTGACCAATAATTCAAACCCACCAGATCCACGGAGAAAACGTGGATCATAAAAAAATAAACAAAACCAATAATTAAGAGAAAATCTTTTGAGTGGTCGCCAACCTTAACACAGAAACACCAAGTACCAACCAACTCTGTACACCACAAAACTAAACCCTCTCTGACAATAAAACAAAAGCAAAGATTTCCTTGAATTGGTCCAAGTGGAACAACACAACAATATAATAAATAAACAAAAGAAATACAAATTAAGTAACACACAAGAATCGAATAATTAAAGTGAAAAAAAATCAAACTTAAAAAAATTGGGAAGAGAAATTAAACAGAGACGTTGCTAGCGCAGCTACCTTCCAGAGACGCGTCTCTCTCTTACCTTCTCTTCTCCGACCTACCCCCTCTTAAATAACCCATAAAGCTCGCTTTACTCCGAAGCGATTCAAACCTTTATTTGCGGATTGCAATCTTCAGTTTTTGGGTCAATTAACTTCATCCTTTTCATCTCTTTTGCCCCAGGTTTGGAACTAAGTGATACTCTCTTTTTTTGGGTGTTTGATAAATACTTTCTTTCTGTTTTGTTTTTGTCCCTTTTTTTGTGGGGATTTTTGGGTGAAATTGGGTCAAATTGCAATGAAACATGGGGGAATTTAGCTATTAGGCAAATCATTATGGGTATGAGTTGTTACATATTGATCAAAGTCTGATTTTTGGGAGAATTCGTAGTTAATTTTTTTAATCTCTTTTTTTTTGCAGCTTTGACCTCTTCTTTTCTGTGAATTACAAAATGTCGAGTTTGGAAGAACCACTTGGTCTTGAAAGCCTACCAAAATTGAGCATTAACAGGCTACACAGTTTCAATTCAAGTAGCTATAGGCCAGTTTTGAACCGAATGGAAATGGGCAGTTGCTTCCTTGAAAGCAAGTGAGTATTTATGCCACTTCATTTGCAACCTCAATTGTGTAATTGTTTCAAATGGTCACAGACTCACAAGTCACAATGCATATCAAGGAGAAGGAACTTAAAAAAGAATAATAAAACCATGTAAGGAATGATAAAACGTCTTAATTTAATCCAACCCGCACCAAGTGTGTGCATTTAGTTTTTGAGAGATGAAAATTTCTTCAGAAAAAGAAGGGAAGCAAAAAAATGATTTTCATGGTTTTGCATTTTATGATGCACATATTATGATTCTTTCAGTGAGGAAAGTTCACCGAGGAGGAACCAAGGTGATACATACAACAATTCCCGTAATGGTAACACTAAATCTCTCAACTCCACAACAGCTTGCAAGGAAGATGAATTTAGAAATCTTTCTTACAAGGTAATTTTAGAAGTTTTCAGAATAGCTTAATTTTCTAATTTTGATCTTTATTTTCTCAAAGTTTGACTTGATTTGGTTTTATACCTTTGATTACAGCTTATAAGTTGTTGGCCTAAATTTGTAAAAGTAGTTGAAGTGGGGGCCAGGGATGGGTTGCAAAATGAGAAGGCAATAATACCAACATCTGTGAAGATTGAATTAATAAAGAAGCTTGTTTACTCTGGGTTGTTCTTTGTTGAAGCCACAAGTTTTGTCTCCCCAAAATGGGTCCCACAGGTACAAACTGATTTTTTTAGCTAAATAGTCCTACTTCAAAAGTAATTTGCTAGTACCACCAAAAAGAATATTAGCATTTAACCTCAGAAGTAGAATTTAGCATCAGAAAATATTGTCCATGCCAGTATCATCTCAGCACCTAAAGAAGCAGAACTTTAGCATTGGAAAACATAACTACATTCTTCATATATGAACTTAGTTTTTCTTGTTGCAGTTGGCAGATGCAAAGGATGTGATGGAAGGAATTAAACACATCAAGGATGCAAGGTTTCCTGTATTAACTCCAAATATTAGGGTAAAATTTTTTCCATGAAAGATAAATTACCAATTTTGGGTTTAATTTTATCTCTCATCAAAAAATTCACCACCACTATATAAAAATGTTTCAGGGATTTAAGGATGCCATTGCGGCTGGTGCTAGAGAAATCGGGATTTTCGCTTCTGCTTCAGAATCTTTTTCGAAGTTGAATTTAAATTGCACAATTGAAGATAGCCTTTCTCGTTACCGTGAGGTTGCTCTTGCTGCAAAGAAGAATGGCATACCAATTCGTGGGTAAGTTGGATATCTCAGACTAGTTACTTTATATTTTTCATTTAGATAAAAATGTAAGATGAGGTATACAAAAAAAAAAATTGACCTAATTGAGAACAGAAACTTTAAAACACTAAAAAATTGTATTGATTGTCAAGATGTCAATTCATTCCATTTGACGGGTAACGTTGAATGAATCATCTCTCAAACAAGCTTATAGCTAAGCAGACATAGAGAAAGAGAGAATTGAAAACTTAACAATAAAAAAATGTTATAGGTACGTCTCATGTGTGGTCGGCTGTCCAGTTGAAGGAGCCATTTCACCATCTAAGGTGGCTTATGTGGCAAAAGAACTTTATGAGATGGGTTGTTATGAGATATCTCTTGGTGATACAATTGGAGTTGGTACTCCAGGTAATATAATTTTGCAATATGCTTTTCATTGTTTCCTTTTTGTTGGCTTTTGTGTTTTGTCATTGGTACATATGGTATATAGGTTGTTTCATTCTCTATATTCAAACAAAATAAAAAGATAAATCCCTTACAAAAATTGCTTCTGATGAGAATTTCGAAGTAAGTCGGGTGGCTTTCTTCCTAAAATAAGAGAATTATGAAAACCTTTCTCGTGGGAAAATTATACTTGATGATGGAAAAGTTAACAAAAATGTCATTTCTCAAAGAAAATGTTTTGCTTTTCCAAAATCATTTGCTACCACATTAAATGAACTGTTTGGAAAATCTTCATTCGCTGTTATAATTGTTTGCTCAGGACTGCAAATGCAAATTACTATTACTAACTTCTGCTAAATTTCTGTGTTGTCTACTACTACAGGAACCATTGTTCCTATGCTAGCCGAGGTCATGTCGGTTGTTCCCAGGGAAAAGATAGCTGGTCACTTTCATGATACCTATGGCCAGGCTCTCTCCAATATTCTTGCTTCTCTTCAAGTAAGCAAAACTTACATGGGTTGCAAAAGCTATAAGCTTAAATAACACATATGGCTGTTCTGATTGAAATTTTGGCAGAAACACGTGTACTTCTCCTTCAAAAAGAAAGATATAAATTGCTTCTTTTCCTGATGTATATATGGTACCTTTACCCAATATGTCTATCCATCTTTATTTCTTCCAATACATCCCTAGAAAATACATTTCAAATCCGAAGTACCCAAACCTTAACTTTAACCAAACCACACACCTGTAGACAAGAGAAGCTTGTATCTTATGCATTGAACTTTCGACAGATGGGAATTGCTGCAGTGGACTCGTCAGTGGCTGGTTTGGGAGGATGCCCATATGCAAAGGGTGCAACAGGTAATGTGGCTACAGAGGACGTGCTGTACATGCTGAACGGATTAGGCATAAAGACTAATGTTGATATTGACAAAGTCATGGAGGCTGGCGATTACATTTGCAAGCAATTGGGTAGGCCTTCTGGGTCTAAAACTGCAGTTGCTCTTGCAAAAGCTAATGGAAAATTGTGATATAAGATGCATACAACATTTATAGAGTCGAATATGGTTAATTAAAAGATGTCAAATTGACCATCTATATTTCTATAATTGAAAAGCTAAATGAACTCAGGAAAAATTTGTAGCTTATTTGTATGGTCATCTCTTGTCTGTAGTCGAAAGCTAATGGAACTCGAGATTTGTAGCCTTGCAAGCCAATTGATCGAGTGTCCATGTGTAATCTATTGTTTCTTATGTTTCAATATGTTTTTTATCTTAAAAAAAAAATTATCTTAAAAAATTATATGTTTTTGGGACCGAGATCCTCTGGACTTCTTTAGAAAAAGTCCAGTGATTTTCTTTGATGCGAGCCGTCCGATTTGATCGGAACGGTTGAAATTTTTTCAGGTCTATCAATCTGGTACTATTCACGGAGCATCCATCATCATTGAAATTAAATAAGACGGCTCTGATTTAAGAAAGACCACCGAAGTCCAGAGAAAAGAAAGAAAGTCCAGAGGATCTCGTTCCTATGTTTTTGAGGCTTCTAGTGACATTCTACTTCCCACTTTCAGTGTTCCATGCGTCAATTAAATTGAACAAAATAACAAACGATTGACCTTTGTAAGACAAAAAAGCAACATCACAGGAAGTGAGAAAGAAAAACATTTATCAATGAAATTGCACATCTTAATTTAAAAAAATGGATGTTCGTGGATCTAGAGAAAACAGTGATACTCCATAGAAATATGTATACTTATTTCTACAACAATTATGGGGTGCAACCGTGCAAATGAGTTGAGCTAACCAGCTCGTATTGCTAAGTGGTCATGAGCTAAAATGCTAGCTCATGTGAAACTGCCATGGAAGAGTAAGAGGTGGTGTAAGCTGCCATGGAGAGAGGGAGGCCCTGATCAAAATGATTTTTACGTAGGATTTCATTTAATTTGAATTGATTTCGTAAAATTTCATTATATCAAATTACATGGGAATTCCAAACAAAAGACAAAAAATCTGTTCATTTTGATAAAAATATTTCCAATGAAATAAAATGGATTGACATCCAACATTAAAAAAAAGGGATTTTGATCAGGGCTGGAGGGAAAGAGGGGGGAGGGAGGGAAAGGAAGAAAGAGATGCATGAAGGAACAGAAGACGTGAGGAAAGAGGGGATCCAAAGCCGATCTGAGACCATCTCGAACTAATCTCATGGACCTAAGGAACTAGTTCATCTCGAGCCCTGTCAAGATGAGCGCTTCAAAGTAGCTTTTAGCTTGAGCTGCCATAGTGTGATTATGAGCTTTTGTCAAGCCAAACACAGATGAGGTGCAAACTTTTCTTACACCCTAACAACAATAGTATTATCGACACATTATAATCCTACTTTCTAGTGTAGACATAGAGATCGATTAAAGTACAGGTTATAAAGAACTACAATTTTGAAAAAAAGTTTCTACTACTATAGTATTATAGGCCAAGCAATTGCTACGACAATTGTCTATACATTTATAGACCTAGCTTTCTAGTGTGGACAGCTTTACATAACTATATTTTTTAAAAGGAAACAAAAATGGACCTGTTTCAAGAAATACAAAGTTGGAAAAACCTTTTAGGCCATTCCAGGATAATTTTACAAGAATAGGATTGTAATGCATTCCCTGAGAAATGCCTTAGCTTGTTCGTTCTTCTCTGACTCGCATAGGGAAGTGATATCATCCTTGAAAGAGAGATCCATTTTGCGTTCTGAAGGAAGATTTCTATATAATTTACTCACCTCCAGAAGGCATTCTGAAGCAGCAATATGTACCTGAAAAGTAATGCTCGAACTACTTTAACAACTCGCCTAAAGTTGGGCCAATTATCTAAGTATTGGTTGCACTGAATATTATCGTCCGGTTGCTGCCACCAACTATTTCTAGGTATTCTAAGAGATGCCATGAAATGAAGTAAACAATTTCTCTCTTCCCCTCCCCCCCCCCCCCCCCCCCCCCCCCCCCCCCCCCCCCCCCCCCCCCCCCGCGCGAGGACCAAAAACATCTCACCCAAATAACTGCAGATACATCCAATTGTTATATTTCCACTAAATATTGGGTCATATACAAATAACAACTGACACCCCACAAAAACTAAGGCCAGTTCTTTATTAAGTTAGCCTTAGTTTATATTGTAAAGGTTAACACAAACTAAGACACGTCACAAAAACTAAGGCTAACTCAAAGACCCAGACAATTTACTCAGCTCAGATTTATAATGTAAAGATTAACACAAACTAAATCAATTTTAATGTTTAGTTCAGTTTGATGTTATTCAAATTTGAGCTGACAAAAAAGTGAGGCTCAAATTTTAAGGAGCTAATTTAGAGGTTTATTGGAGTTACTATTAGTCTGTTACCATACTTAAAAAATTCAATTAATATATTATCACTATTACATCCAATGTGAGAATCATTGGTGTTTCAACAATTATGGACAAGTAATGCTTTTCAATTTGGGTAGGCTAGGAATGACACCCCCGACCCTGGTCATTTCTTATATATATGTCTAAGTTTTTACGCTGGCTTGCGAAGCCTATCACAAGCATGCGGGCTTGAACTCTGGACCTCATAGAAGTCAGCCCAGTGCTCTTACCACTTGAGCTACTAGACCACATGCAAAAAGTTTAGAGCCTTTTTATTCCAAACAAGTTGGGGTAGGCTAGAAATGACACCCTGACCCTGGTCATTTCTTATATATATGGCTAAGTTTTTACGCTGGCTCTCCAAGCCTATCGCAAGCATGCGGGATTGAACCCTGGACCTCTTAGAAGTCAGCCCGGTACTCTTACCACTTGAGCTACTAGACCACATGCAAAGTTGAAACACCAATTATGGACAAATAATGCTTTTCAATTTGCAAAGTTAAAGCTCCAAATCCATAAAACAGTGCTATACCTGAGCAATCTTGACAGAGCTTATGCAATCAAGGATTAGTGGCCCCACTGAATAAATCAACTGCACATGAAAAAATAAATTAATAACAACAGGCAAACTAGTAATAACAATAAGTCATATTTTAGTATATACCTCACAAATCAAGGACAATCCATCATGAAGATAAGCAGAGGAATCATCTGATACTGGAGAAAACTTCAAAGATAGCTCTTTAATTGACGAAAAAGTCGAGAGTTTAACTGTACATTGACATCAATTTATCATCAAATAATGATGAAAGTACTATTCTTTCTTTCGCAAATAAACCTAATGTTTATCTTGTTTGCAAAGAAACAACCACCGTTTCATATATTTCCATCTATTATCAGATATTGAATCACCACCGGCAATCATTAGATTAGAATAATGTGATAAGTATCTTAGTTATATATTTAACCTTTAGCCCATCAAAGCTCTTTTCCACAACAAAACCCCACCTAGAACTTAAGACAAAGCCAAGAAATTTCAATCAATGATCACTTAAGTTGCAACAGATTGTATTTTACAGGTCTAAGTGAGCTAATATGATAAATTTGAGGGTGATCTAATCATTTTTCTAACCTTGATTTTAGACAGTGAGTTGTTAGTAAATAAACTAAGGGGAATGTCAGGTGTTAATGTAAAGTTACAATCACGGTTCTGCTACTGGGAAACTTGGAAAACTATAGGGTGCCCAGAAACAATTATATGTAAAAACCCTAGTATCAGTTACACAAATTTAAAGAAAAGTTTGATGAGAAGTCATCATACCTGGCCAACTATAGCCCGATGCAAGAGCAATTGAAATAACTTCCAGTATCTGTTGCTTTTTATCAAGTATATCACCAATTGAAGAGATCTGGATGCATGATGAAAAACAATCAAGCACCTTATCCATAGGAGCAGAAGTTTCTTCAGCCTCATCTAGTTCTATACAAACAAACAAATTTTTGTAAACTTAAAACAGGAGTCAAAATTATGATTACCAGGACACAGGGCAAGGACACTTTTTCATAATCAAAATTATAATAAACAAACAAATTTGGAAACAAGAGTTGAAGGACACCATTTCGTAGTTATTGGGAAGACTGGGCCAAAGTTGTAGCATATAATGTAATCAGAGCTACAATTAGAAATGTCATTGGGTATCCTTGGGATCCAATTAGTTCAGATTATGCCTATATTACCATCTCATTCCTCCAAGTCAACTCTCTAGAAAATAAAGGTAGAGTAATGTTTTAGGTGCATCAAAAAATGAGATATTTCTTGCTAAAAGGATACTTTTGCTATTTTTTTTTTCTTATTTCTTTGCGGTGAGAAGGATCTAAAAAAGTAAACAGAAGCAAACCTGTCCCAGCACTAGAAGATATTAGAGGCGAAGGAGAAACTTTCTTTGCACCGTCTTTTTTACACATCTCATATAACATTGGAAATACTGAATTAAAAAACTCTGGACTTTTAAATGCCAAAATAACCTGAAAGAAAATGCAGGCAATATTCAGATCAAAATGATAGTCCACATTGACGTGCTGACAGTATTTCACATTGACCACATTAAGATGGTTATGTTTATGTAAACATTGTCATATGCAAGGAATTTGCTATTTCATTTCAAATAAAGCTTCACCCCCCCAAAAAAAAAAAAAAAAACACCAGAAAACTAATTTTTATTGCTTTTCAATCACAATAACAAAGTTTTTGGTTGTTTTCAAGAATCCATTTCTGAGTGGCTCATATCCTCTATTTAGCTTCAATTTTAATTGACTGAAACCCAAAAAGAACATTCAAAGCTGGTATCTTAATTCAGACACTGCATGCTAGTTATGCCATATCAAAAGTTTTAGAAATACAAATATTACTTGTTGTAAACAAGAGAGAGCTGCTTCCCGATATGATTTCACTTTTTTAGTGCATGCATTGGAAATGGCAGTCAGAACACTCATTGGTATGGTGGGGTCTGCTTCAGTTAAAGCATTATGACATGACGAACAGACTGAAGCTACTGCATGTATAATAAGATCTTTTCCCTGAAAAATGACCACCGAGTAAATAAGTTTAAAAAGGGACAACATAAATAACGCTTCATTTTAAAATTGTAATGTCGTGACGTGACTTTAGTACATACCTGAATAAAGGATGCTATAACAGAATAAAATCTTAGGTAAGTGGTCTTTTGTAATTTGGCTAATTCCTATTCAAATATTTGATTTAATTATTATTTCTTTTTACTTTTAATTTTTCTCTTACTCTCTATCATGTGAAGAACAAAGCAATTATGCTAGTTCTTGAGACTTGGAACTTGTAATAAATGTTTTGGGTTCAATTATATTGCTAAATTTGCAGAGAAGCACTTCTAAGAGCAATCTGTGACGTCTCCCACATGAAACAGGAAATTATGAGATCATACTCTTGTTTCACAGGTTACCACATTATCATCTGATTTCTGGGGGGTGTGGATTATATTTAAAAACAGTAATATATCTTGCAGTTTACACACCTCCCAGAAACGACCAGGGAGTTCCTTCATAAGTGCTGCAAGTAGCTTGTTTTGATATGGCACGAGCATTTCTTTGAGAACTTCGCTTAATTTCCTCATTGCCTTGGCTGACTGGAACACCAAAAGAATATCAAAATAACAGTGAGAAGGAAAACAAGATGTTTGCAATTACCATATTTACATGGGACTAACAATTTCATATGGCATCATATCTTTATTTATTTATTTTTTATTGTTTGTAATAGAACCCATGTACCAAAATTTAACACCAGGATAAAGATAATTTGCATAGAATTCTTAAGTAAAACAAAAAATTGACTCGTTACACTCTTATTTCTTGTTTCCTCAATCAACTTATTCACATGTCCATGCAAACTAAGGACAACATTCCAGTAAGAATTACACGACTCAACTCCACCGAGAAATATTAAAAGGAAAATATTAGATTCGCAAGCAATAGTGGTAAAATTTTGCTAGTATTCGTCTATACCGCATGTAAAAACTGTTGCCAGATGCAGTTCTGTTAGGAACATGGGACGGGATTCACAAAAACCAGTCAAATTGTGTCTTATTCAGAACCAGCAAAAAAATAGAGGCAAGTTTCATATATGTGCCTGCAAAAGCTTCGCAGATCATGCATACCACAACAAAATCAAAACAATTAAATTCTGAAACGTTCATTCACACTGTCTATCTTTAAACAAATGATGACAGAAGAGGGGAACAGGGTGTTAATTGGAAGTTGAAGAGGATAGATTTATTTGAGACTATGAATGTTTCAAGAGGCACACATGGTATTTCTCAATTTTGCAGGGTTCTGGGGATAATTTGAGGCAGAGGCTACGGCAAGCAAACATGAAATATATATAATCTCAAAGCAGTTTTATAAGGACATGCACCTTTCTCTTAGCAGCCCATGAAGATGACGCCATACAATCACAGAGAAGAGATACAACTTCTTCTAAGTATAGTTGAAGTGTAACTCTCTCACCACTAGGGACTTCTTCCCACAATTCTTCAAATAAGGTGCTTATATCCTTGTCATCTTCAAATCTAAAACAAAGACCAAATCATGAATTCAAAGTATAACTGAAAAGATCAATACAGACAAAACATTGCCAATGGCAATGTGGATGTTTTATGCCACTGACAATGTTTATATAAACATAACCATCTTAATTCTATGGAAAAACATATGTCAATTACTCCTTGCACGTACCTCGAAACAAAGGTGACAGGAACGACCACAGTATTGTAGCCACTCAAAACATCAGCAGCATTGTTGAAGTAAGCTCGCAAAAGAACTGCACCGGAAATCTGAGCATTCTTTTCTCCCAAATGAAGAGCTGTAGTGTCTTCAATTAGCTTCTGTGCTTGCGCTTGGCTTGCATACTTCAATATTACAGCACAAGATGAAGCAAATGCCCTTTTGACGGAGTTGCTTTTTTCATCCAATACAGCATGAAAAAGGGTCTTCAATAGGGTGTTAGTGAATGGCTTTATATCAGCTGTCACCTTTTGCACCAACATGGTGATAAAGCTAGCCACCCCTACTCTACAATTCAGAAAATAAGTTACAAGCAGAACCAAATTATAAATTCATTACATACACACTTGACCTATCTTTTTAACTCACATGATACTCCTAATAGTGTATGCAGCAATCTTCAAAAGAAATATGACTATAATAGAATAAGATTTTCTTCGGCCCTTAAATGCTTTGTTGGGGGTAAATAATTGGGTCTACTGAAACTTAATTTTGCACATGATGCAATAAATAATCCAATCTGTCCTAAAAGACCAATATATTTATTGGCCAGTTTTTTGTACCTACCAGTTAGCGCTTCATTTTAGTTTTTTATTTGTATAAAATTCAACAATTACATATGCATCCAGAAAAATTCAGGCAGTTACATAACTTGCTTGAGGATAAAACCAAATATGCATCCAGAAACAAATGTATTAAAAATTTGTCAATGTCGACCTTTAGGTTCGAGCCTACTGTGTCATACTGCTAGTAAATCGGTTAAATTCAGGCAGGTCTCAACATGCTGGTACCAGTTAGGCATGGATCCAGTGCCAGCACGGATCAGTGCCCAAGAGTATGGTCATATCAATATAAAAAAAGACAATAAAATGGATAGTCACCTGGTATTAAGGCCAACTCCAGACCGAATCATTTGTGTTAGCCGAGGAACTAACAGAGTCAAAGACTCAGTATCAACTACCTTTAGGCATATATCCAGGGTTTCCCACATTGGGCTGTCTTTAGCTACTGCAATTCGTAATCCTTCCAGCTTTTCAGCTTGGATTCCAACATTGGCAGCATGCAACTTTATGTGGTGACAAATCACAAGAGCAAAAGCAGAACTTTGCAAAATAGGCCCGTCTTATTCAAGAATTACAGATTCCCCCCACCCCTTCTTACTTGCAATAAGGCATTTTATACTTGAATATGTCCCTAGCAATAGGATAGCTATCGCACCATAATATTGCATGCCGGTAATGAGATGAAAAAAACTTATGGTGGTAAAAGACACTGAGCATAACAGCAAAAAAGCTAAATCGAAATGCCACAATTTTATTTTTCAGAAAAGAAATATATTGCAACAATTAACCTCATTGTTGAGAGTAATATTTTGCACTTAAGTCAGAACCTTTATTTTTTTTTTTTCTAATTATAAGCCTTTTGCAAGTTTCAAAAATGAAGGGGGCTTCTGCAATTTCTTGAAAAATACAAGGTCATTTTGCAAAATTCCATAAAAAATGAAAAGAACAGATATGGTTAGTGAACATTCCATTTGGGTTGAATTGGGTTGAAGAGGCAAATCATAAGCGATGCTGTTGAGACTGTATTACCTCAACATAGTTTAACCTCTGATCCTCAAGACTTGATAAGCACTCAAGCATGCAACTTACAAGATCAGGCAAGTGTGGTCTAAGTGTAGCCCCAGCACCCTGTAATCAATAGAAATGTGAACATAGTAGAAGTTCTTCAATTTCAATATTTTAAACTCCTATGTTTGAATGTAAGTTTCACTTGTTGAAAAATTATGCCTTGTTTTATCTGGATTATGAAGGATATTGCTGTCAAGTCATGATTTGTCACCCCAAGCCATGGAACTACTATTTTGACCAATCTGGTAACCCGTCTCTTCCCTCGCATAACCCAAACAGAATAAACAATTTTCTCTATTTCCCTCACATAACCCAGTACTTTCCACTGGATATATGCCTAAAGGTAGTTGATACTGAGTACTTTTGACCAATCTCATCATTCTTTTCTCCTTCCCACTGTGCCTTTTTTCCTTTGTTGGAAGAAACAATGAATAAGAGTTGCAGGTCAATGCAAAAAGTGAGCATGTAAAAATAACTGTTCACTTCACAGAGTGACTTAATTGGGGATCAAAAGTAAAAGTTCTGCCTCTGCAACTCCTGGGAGACGAATCAAAGATGAGCAACCATTTCATAATGAGGTACAGTTTAGTTAGATGAAAGTAAATATTATTCAGATGAAAGTTTTGACTTCACAATAATTTTAAAAGGAAGGAAGCATAACAGATATAATAATAAGGACAAGTATGGAGAATATTTAACATCTAATATATTTTACCAACATAGCATCTCTGAAAGCATTAAAAAAAAAAAATGAAACCCATGCCCCTCCAAGATATATACGAATGTAAATGAATGCAGTACAGACTACAGAATGGAAAACACACCTTAGCCAGCTTCATGACCATACCAATGGAGGCTTTCTGCACACTAGAAACTTTACTGACAATTCCTTCAACAAGCAAGTATGGCAACACCATATCCATTGTCTGACGCGCATCAGAGGCCTCAGTCAAGGAGATGTCACACAGCCTGACAGTCAGTGAACTGACAGCACGGCACAAGCTGTCACCTGAGTTCCGCACTGTTTCCTTAATGTCATCCATAGCTCGAAAGGCAGCAGTCCAAATTCTTTTCAAGTGCTTGCCAACCTTCAGATAAAAAATAAAGAGAACATAGATATGTTACAGAAAAAGTGACACAGTGGAAAATTAAAAATAAGATTTTGAATAAATTAGATGAATTATCTTTTAGGAAATAACAGTTTTATTTATTAGGTCACATAAATTGATTCCAAAACCAAGATAATTTTAACCCCAAATGACTAAGTTGTCCCAGAAATTTGATACAAATTGTTTCAATAATTAGTTTATAGACTTCAGAATTGAAAGACCATTCAGATCTCGATGAAAAAAATAAGCTCATGAAAAGTTTAGGTGAAATTTTTATGGTAAACAAGATGCATCTTTCTATGAGATTGATATGATGATGCGACATTAATTACAAGATAAATCAAAACGGAGGTGTAACTGTAAATATTAGAAACATCAGGTAATTTTTGCAAACTTGATTAAGTAGGAGGCATGATGTACTCTACAAACAACAGATCATTACTAAACATGCAACAAAAATATACAAAAAAAAAAAATAACCTGACTAAATCTTCGTCCTTGGATGACGTCAGCAATAGCAAGGCAAGATGCTTCTCTTGACCGCCAAAGTCTAGACCCACATTGTGTCAGTAAATCATCCATAATAAAATCGAAGTATTCATCAATGGTCTTCTTAGGATCTGCCACAATAGATTTCCATATGTGCACCATGGCATCCTAAACAAAAGCATTTGACAAAGTTAGCATTATGTAACTTGGTGATCAATGGCTGAACCACTCTAACAAAGTAGGTTTATTGTCATTCTTTTTTTTTCTCCTCTTTGTGTGTGCAGTATCTGTGTCGTTATGAAGCTACAAAAATTTATAGGAGGGGCCAAGGCAATATTATATATGCACATCTTTAACAATTACTAAAATGCACGTAAAATTGAGAATTTTTTTGCTATTTATTATGATATTTTCAAAATGGAGGGCCTGAAATACTCCAATTATAATGTTTCTGAAAATATCATAATAAATAGCAAAACAATTCGAAAAAATGTAAAATTTGGTCTCTAAGGGTATTTCAATATGGTGATCAACTTGAACTATTCGGATTGAGCGTTTGAATTTTGGATCTCGAAAAACGACTCGATGGCACGAGATCCTCTGTGCCATCGATGGGTCCCATGCCATTGATGGCGCGTTAGCATTCCTCTATATATATATAGAGAGAGTATATATATATATATATATATATATTTCAATTTTTTTTTTTCATATTTTTAAAAACCATTACAATTGGAGGCTCCATCACTAATTAGATCAATGATTTCTAAAAATCCAAAAAAATAATTAAAAAATATATATAAAATTTGGTTGGTACGAGATTTTGATATGGAAAAAATTGAATTATAGGATTGGTTGTTTGAGGTTCGAATTTCGAAATTTGAAAAAGTAGCCCGAAGTAAATCAGATTTTATTTTTTTTTTTTTTACTACTTAGCCACCATAGATTTTCCCAAGAAATAATTATGATGTGCCATATACAATGATTCACAGCTCAAGTACAAAGTTTTAACAATTAAACGCAACTCAAGTAAGGTCGATCATTACTTCCATGGTCTAGTATATTTTGGCAGTCTCGACATACTGCAGGTCTGTCAGGTCAGCTTGGGTTTTCTCTTTTCCTTGTATAAGCAATAGATCCAATCAAAAGAGGACTCATTGCAGACCTACCACCTATGCAGATCTGGCAACTTAAGATTACCTTAGAAAGCCAAAATCAACTCACAGACAACATGAACATGCATACCTGAACATTTTTATCAGGGTCATACTGATATCGAATGAGCCTAGGAATCAAAGACTTCAAATGTGGCTGAAGTGCCTCTCCAGCCTGCTTTGCTATTTTGGAGAATCCAAAGGCAGCACCCCTCTTGGAGTTGAGAGAAGCCTGGTAATTGGCAAGGTCCATGAACTTGTATATCAAGTCAGGCTGGCCCATCTCATTAGCAAGGCTGCACAGTTCTTTATAAGTACTTAACTTTCCTCCACTCAGATCTTTTCCAATGCTACCTTCTTGGAACACTTCTGAATCTTCGGTAAGCTGAAAGTGAAAAGAATAATGAATTGATGATGGAGGTGGTGGTGGTGATTGCAGAAAAATGTTTAGTTTCATAAATGTAGCTGCAACATCCATTCTTAAGTCTCTCAAAAAAATTAAATAAAAATGCATCTATTCTTATCCATGCATTATTCCAACAAATATACGATAAGTAAACTTCAGCAGTCACATGCTTATTACTTAAAAAATGATGCAGAGTATGCATCGTTATCTCAACTGAAACGAGAAAAGAGAGATACATGTATATATTTTAAAGAAGCTAGGTCCCAGTTGTAGTTCAGCGTTCTAGAGTGCACAAAATATCATGAGAAATATCTCACTTAAACCCCAGAAATGCATTCATCTCTTTCGATGTAGAACTGTGAATTACTGAATTGAGAAAACTTGGAATTTGGGCAGATGACTGATATGATGAGGGTATGTACAGCAGATGCGATACATGTTGTGAGAATAAGGGTATCAATGTTATGCAGCAGTAAAAATGATAGGATTTTATTTTAGTAAGGATCATAGCTAAATAACAGTGGACATCGTTCAAAAGTACAAACATCTGATGTGGATCAATGGAGAATAAGACCTTAATAGCTCTTTTCCTTTTCCCAGAACCAGTCAAAGTGCCAACAAGAGCATGGACCAGCTCTTGCTTCATGGATGCATCGCCAAGCTCATAAACAATGCTCATTCCTTGAGAAGCCAAATCTTGCGTCAGATCATTCTGATCTCCGATAAGATGTGAAAAGGCTTCCTGTAAAAAAAAAAAAAACAGAATGCAGCATTGACACCTTGAAATTCAAAATAAGAACCTATAAGACAGTATTCTTTGAATAAATCCCCGGAATGTGTAGGATAAATCATATATCTCTCCATAAAACAAGAATATGTGTTCTATACCCTCTTAGCATATTATCCAAGGTTGCTGATAAAGAGAGAAAAACGACTGACACCTTAGGCAATTTTGAAGATATGGGCAAATATTCTATTTTTGATGCATATTGTATTTTATTTTCAGTAGCATTAAATTTAATATCCAAGGGCGTGGGACCCAAATGAAATTTAGCTTCAAACGTAATATAGATCTAAGCAACAAACCTGGATCTCGGGAAGAAGCTCTTGGATTCTCTTATGATGTCCACAATACATTGTAAGAGAAACCAGCCAGACAGTCCCCGCACACCTCTCTTCTTTCCTACTACTATACAGAAGTGTTTCAAATAATTTCTTGATTATTACTTCCCTTGCCATAATATGAGACTCATCATTGTTGACACTCCTGTTAGTGGTACTTAGAGAGGAAATATGCACTTCACTAGTCAGGTAGTTTGTTCTTTCAGAAAGAGAGCCGTAGTTGGATTTCAGTACCATGTCAACTGTCACTGGCACATCACCCCATATGAAAGATAAAGCCTCGCCAGCAGAAAAAAGCACATCTTCAACCTGGAATTGAAACCTTTTAACCTTGGCAGCCAAAAAGAAATACAGACCCAAAATGCATACCAGACTAATTTTTACCATGGCAATACTACACAGAAAAAGGTTGGTAATAAGTTGGATCAGTTGGGGCTGATAACTTTCTATTTCTATGTACAAGTATGATCCCCACCAGCTAAGCAATATATCATGACCCCGGCCCACCAACTTTTGAACATAATAGGTGATATTGCCAAATTCTAAAAAAAAAAAACTTTTGGATTGATATTAATATTAAATAACATTTTTCATTTTTGTATTCTCTAGCTGCAGATCATTGCTCTATTTTGCTTTATCCTTCTATTTTATAACTAACTTTATAACAGCAAATTGGTCAGGCTGGGCCCAACTGGATACAATTGCATGACTATTTATTACTTGAATATTTGGATTAGAATTGGTTTTAAATGTCAAGTTAGGTCAGCAGTAGCAAGAACTTGTTAGCTGAAAAAATTAAGTTAAACTAGGCTATAGAGAATCTTTTCTTTTATCTCACTTGGTTTTCATAGAAAAAGCATGATAAATGCAGTCACTCTTACATTTACTAAAATCTTTTTTTTTTTTTGACTCGACAATCTCTCAGGTTGCATATTCCACAAAAGCAGTGTTGCTATATTTGGTAAAAGAACATCAAATTAAAAGGTGATAACCAATCTATTTTGACCAACCTTTGACCGAGATATGCCAAATATCAAATCTAGTGCACTTTGCAGATGAGGGAATGAAGCTTCATTAAAAGATATGTGCCCAAGAGAAACAAGAATCTTCTGCATGCATTTAATTTCATTTCCAGACAGTAACTTGGCCAACCGTTCTTGAAGTATAATCAGAACACCAGCTACAGTAAAGAAACGGTAATTGCAATATTTGAGACACCACACATTATAGAAATTAAATTTTTCATTGGTCAAAACTCTTTGTGAAATACAGTGTTCAAAACTTCAGATAAATCCTTTTTATATCCTAGATAGATAAACATGTGAGAAATCATAAATCGAAGTAATTTCTTTACCAAATGAGTTATGTATTTTCAAGGTCTACCATACAGCAATTTGTAAAGAATCAACTACCAACACATTGCAAAAACACATCTTTTACCATTTTTGAAAGTCCTCTTCTTGGAAGGGATTTAAATAGGTCCCTCCTGCCAATTGAATCTGTTCCATGGTTCCCTTTTTATCTCATCTAATTAATATATAAAACAAGAGATTTTATGCAATAATTGATACCTTTCAATTCAGATATGGTTTAAGCATTTGTTTTTTCCTATCATTTCACAGGATTACGGATTACCTTCTACATACGTGGTTTAGCATCAAGGCTAACTCAAAGAAGGAACTTATTTGATATCTAATAAACTTCGGACTTATATACAAGTAGAACTAATGAAATGGTATAGTGTTTACTGCAAAAGAGAAATATAGATTTTGCTACCTTTGATAGAATCACGAGATATCACAGGCAACACCGTGCGAAGGCCAATATGGCCAAGGGCCTCCATTGCAGCAGAAGCCAGAGGTGCTGTTTCCAACTCAACCACCTTAACAAGGCTTTCTATGATGTTTTTAAACAGATTTTCTGATATCTACACAATATCACAACATGTGTCAGCAAACCATAGCACATTAATCAGTACCTGTACTGGTATGACAGCTTAGATGGTTACCTTTTTTGTCCTTCTACTTTATCCATTCTTTAACTAGAGCCAAATTTACCATTTTGATTGCAAAGCATTTTAAAAAAGAAAAAATAGAAGGCAAAAAGAGGTGCTGATTTTACCAGATTAGATAGCTAATCTTTTGGCCATCTATTTCTCTTTGTTGCTTAATATTTTAACAGCTAGATTATCAGTCAAGTTTGGCAAACTGGTCCTCAAATACCTGGTGGCTGGTGCTGTTCTGGCACGAAGAAGTTGTGCCTTTTCTATTTATCTGGGACTAAGGCAATAGAAAGAAGACCAATTGCATAATAATGCTATTTGAACAAAACTTCGCAGAAAAGCTAAGCACACAGCCAACCCAATACTCATGACCAGTCTGATACTCTAGCAGACCAGCTGAAATTGTAATTAAAGAAGAAAGAAACAACAGACAGGAACTTACAAAAGATGACTCTTTCATGCATTCTGCTGTCGCAAAACCAATAGCACATACTGAACCATGAAAAGTTTCAAATCTGCAATATTTCCAAGTGAAAAGCTGAGCAAAAAGAAAGAAACAAAAATGGAAGGATTGAAAGGTTGATATTTCCAAATAAACCTTAGTTTCTGGTTCCTGCTGATCAATGAAATGAGCTCAGATATAAGATCAGATGCAGCAACACTAGAGAGCGAGGAACAAGACAAGCCGATAAGGCGGGATGCAGCTTCTCTAGTATCAGAGTCAATATGACTAAGCAATGCCTTCAACCAGGATAGCCGGAGCGAATAGCGCAATGCCACCAGCTGAAAAAGGGGCCAAGGAAAAGTATACATACATGAAGAATATGCGGAGTAATTAGTTGTTTTGTTCTGATTTGTGTTTTTGTATTTTCAGTTCAATTAGTGCATCAACAAATATTATAAATGAATGCTGCACCAACAAGTCAAGTGGTACATACTACATAACTTATACGAGCTAATATGTGCATAAAAAAGGCTAAATTGCACTAACAACTTTCAAATAAATTTTGCGTGCATTTTTTTTTCTGATGAAATGTGTTCTAAATCCTTTTTTTTTTTCCTTTCTTTTACAAATTACATCAGGCATATCTCACCATAATTGGAGACATCAAAAAGTTCTCATATTTGCAGCAATTAGCAAATACAAAATTGTTGAAGATACCTTACTTTGCTACTACCTCAAAGGACAACCTTTTGGACCAAGTCATCATACACTAAAATTAAGACAAAATTCCAGAACTAGGTGATCGCACTAGTCTTTATTAGTTGAGCATGATACTAGGTGCAAATTCTAGAGGTTTTAGCTTCAAATAGTTTCCTACTGGTCGAAAAATATATTAATATTAAGAAATATTAGGCTGGGTGCCTCTTCCATGCTATTATTTGTGAATCCTCATCTCCCATGCCCAAACACAGACAAGAAGGAAAGAAAGAAAAACGAAAGGAGACTAGTTTATGACAACAAAACCTTGGGAAAATGAGGGGCAATGTCTACAAGTGCCCTTAAAGCAGTGGCATGCAACTCATTAGACGCTTCTACTGCGGTCGCTTTTTCTATCATTATACACATTGTCTCAACCAATGAAGTTTCTGACTCTTTTTCAAGAAGCTGCTTTCTCTGTCTTGCCTCAAAGCATTTCATCAAGAACTTAATCATTGCAAGGTAGGTTTTTGATGGGAGAAGGAGCCTGCCCTCTCTCTGCTCTGTTGATACTAACATCTCTGGCTGTTGAGTAGAGATAAATTCAAGCATCAATTTTAAATCAGGATAATTTGCTTCATTCTTGGTCACAGAAAGCTGCCGTTCATCTTTCAAAAGATTAAGGCCTTCAAGAGCCATTTCCCTGAGAAACAAACAAGAATAGTTACACCAACATGTAAATTGAAAAAAATGAAATGAAATGGCCTAAGAAAGAAATGAGTGTGTGTAAAAGATGCGAGAAAGAAAGGAGAAAGCCAGGTCACAAGATTTAAACATATCATATCAGGAGAAGGGAAAAAAGGTGATTCACAATAATTCAAAAGCAATATGATATTTGTAGGATGTAAGTATCATATATTTTTGGAATTCTGCAGGGTAGACAATTGTTTTTTTTTATAAAAAAAAAATTACTTAGGTGGTAGCATTTGTACATTTTAACATTTTTAGCGAAGACTTCAGATTGTCATTAGTGATGCAATCAACTCTAGAGAACTTAGGGTGCGTTTTGATGCATAGAAATAAGGATTCTTTCCCGAAGAACACACTATTTTGGATTAACAAACAACCCAAACAAAGTGGGAAGAAGGGTGGAACAAGAGTTTCTTCCTAGAAAAGCTCTTCCAACCTTTTATTAAGATAAGCGTTTTTCTTCCTAGAAGAACTTTTTCTAACTCTTCAACCTAGAAGAGTTCTACCTAGACTTAGTCTCAAACCATCCAAACACAACCTTAAACAATGAGGGGACAAGCTAAAGAATAGAATTATGCATAGTGTTGCAGAAAATTAAAATGTAAAACTTTCTTCTATCAAGCTTCAAAAGCAAACATTTTTTTTTTTTGAAATTCCTAGTCTAGTGAATCGAGGACAAAAGTTGCAAAAGGGGCCTATTTACAAACCTTATATCAAGCCTTGTATCAGAAGCACCAAGCATGCAAATGTACCGACTGGGACAATGATGTAGATTATATAAAGAAGTTGCCCATCGAACAGCACAAAACCTAACTTCAGTTTGTTCCTTTTTTAAGATGCAGAGAAAAGAAAGGATTATAAGCTCTTGTCAAAATAAAGAAGATCAAAGAGTTAATTGAGAAGGAACTTACCACTTGACAATTTTGCAACAGAAGTACTTCAAGCTCCTTCAGTACTGCTTCTGGAGCACCCTATTATCATTATGATTATGTTAAAATAATTAACAGAATGCAGAAAAAGGAAAAAAATCCTTAATCCGTTGTCTCTATTGAATTTTAATTCAAGAACACAAAAGTGCTTGCACAAGCCTTACAGATACTTTTAAATAAGGGTGGAAATGTACTGACTAACTACAGGCAACGGACCTTATTGAGTTTCTCCAACTAAGAGGATTTTGTTTAAAAGGCTTTATGTGAGTGATTATTATCAGTAATGATTCAAATTTGCCAAAGTTTGATACCTTGTAAGCCGTTGCAAGTGAACTAGCTGCTTCCTGAATAAATAAGCGAAGAGATTGATCTTCCGATCTCAAGGCCATAAAAAGGCGAACTGCCATATCAGCTTTCTCTCTGTGACAAAACGGCAAGCTTACACCTTGATATTTAGGGTGGGATTTTTCTTAAACCGATCTAAACTTAATGATTTGATCAAAAGTCCACATAGAAATTATTGCCATCTGTGCCATAGTTTCTTTGGCTGTAGGTGTGAAGTTACTAGGTACTGTATAATTCTGAATGATTTGATTAATTATTGTTTAATTTTTTCATGGTCGTTTCCTACTCACTCTTTGGCTGCTTATATTATTCTGGGACTTACAATGATGCATTTAATATAACAAATTCTGAAGCAAAAAATTTGACAAACCTAAGAGAGAGTAAAGACAGCCAAAAAATACCAGCATTTACCAAGTACAGTCAGGGTAGTAGTCAGACAAACCACCAATATAAGATCGAAAAAAGAATATGAGAAAATCACCTGAATAAATTGGGTAAACGAGAAGCAAGCAGCCCTATAGCCTGGTAAGCAAACATTTTGAGATCTCTACCAGTAGCCTCTATCAGAATAAAATTTCAAAGTCAAGTGATTAGAAGCAAACATTTTAAACTATCAAAGTACTACAATTTTCACTTAACACCAACACACTATATATAACTGGAAAGGCCAAAGCACTCTGCCACCCCCCCCCCCCCCCCCACAAAACCAAACCCAACAATCCTGCTTGAACTTTTTTGGCAATCATCTCCAAATGCAATCTTCCAATTAGGACCACAATTCAAAACAACTGCCTTTCTTTTGGGAGATTACTAAATTGCATTTTTAGTATATTGGTGCATTTACATTTGTTTTCCAAAAGCAAGAAAAAAATGTACGAGAAGGATGTGATTTAATACAATTGTTGTTTTATAACTTCTCATTCAATAACAACACTAATAATTACAAAATTACTCTAGTAACTTCCCACAAAGAAAATGTGTTCTTTGTAATGCTGAGCTAGAGGTAGTTACTAATTCCTTTTTGCTCAGAAATAAAGGAAATAATATAACAGAGAAATAGAAACAAAGTGCAAAACCTCCTTCTAAGCTAGAAGAACCATCAAGAGATCTTAATACTCCACTCAAAATAATGGGCCCCATTAACTTCAGTTGATCAAGAGCTGCCTGAATGTAACTAAAAACATTAGAACTAAAAAATGCAAGAGGAAAGAGAAAAAGAAAAAGAAAACTAAGAATTTACACCCTTCAGTGGATAAGGTAACATTCTTTGGTGGATAAGGTGAGAGATACTAAAATCAAGTGCATTTTGTAATGTAAGTTATGTAAGGCAGAGTACTGCTAGAAAGTATGTGAAGACAAGACATGAATCTAACATCCTGAGGACTATGGTAATTACACAGGTAATAACCCCTGAATAATTTCAAGGTAAAGCCGGAAACCTGCATATAATATATATGATGCATACACCCAAAAACATTGAAAGTAGTGAAGTACCAGATAACCCCCTATAAAACATAGGACTAATTCCATGCATCAATAGTTCCCCTATACTTCAAACCAACAGATGCCTAAGTACAGTATCTCCAATCTATTACTTGTACACAAATAAAGAGCAATCAGCTTGCAAGGCTAGATATTTAGGGCTTTTTCCAATGTTCGAAAGTAGTAGCGACAAACAGATTCATTTTTTTTTTTAAAAAAAAAAGAAGGTTACTAATGCAATATAGCTAGTCTTTCTAGAAGCACATGTAGAACTTTGACTAGTACTAAATACATCATCACAATCTTACATGCTTAAAAACCCAGACAGTGAATTCCATTCCCAGTTGCTTCAATCGAGAAGTGGTCCCATTTCCTACATTTTATTTTGAAAGAAAACTAGCAAAATCAACTAAAAAATAACAAAAATAACAAAGCAAGAAGATAGTGGAAGAGTCACAAACAGAGAGAGAGAGAGAGAGAGAAATTAAGTTTGTCCTTGGAACATCTAAAACACAAAATATTGTCAAAACAGACACAAAATCTGTGCTAATGTAGTTTTTTTCACCAATAAACATAATGTTTTCAATGTACTTTATTTTTAATTTAACATCTCAATACTTCTTCGTGAAGTAACACAAACTGAAGTCCCCATATGCTATTCAAAATTGCACAGATATGTCATTAGCAGTGCACTTAGCACCAACATACTATAATGCCCAGAGAACATATCCAAAACAAATAAATAAACTGATCTTATAGTACTGGCTTGATAGAAGGATTGCTTACCGTAAATACAGCCAAAAATGCATTGGAGTGAGAACGGGAAAGCATTGGCAGCTGCAATTGACTTAGTGAAAACAGACATGAGCCTTGCTCTCAGTGAAGAACTGGCTGGTGCAACCTTTAACTCGTTAGCAACTTTCTCATCCTTTGATGTACCTTCAGATAGAAAATTTCATTCATTAATCAGATGCTATCTGCACAATGTTTATCACTGTAGAAAATTTTGCAAAATATCAAAAAGATACCAATTGATAATAGGATTAGTGCAATTGAGTTAAAAAAAACTAATCACATTTTTTTAGCATACAATAGTCATCAATCAAAGAAATTTTGAATATCCAAATGACTATCATCTGAAACTAGAGATTTTGTATCAATAATTTAATGAATGGACCTCATAAAAAGATTAGAAATGGCCTTAATTAGAAGCCAGCATCTCTCCAAATTTCACTAAAAAATTAATATATTTCAGGCATACCGTTAAATAGCATAAATAATCGTTTGATGAGATCAGAATCTTCCAAATTGACACCTGAAGCTGCACGTTTAAGAAAATCCTCTCCTCTCCTAGCAACTGGCTCAAGACTTAAAACAAAAAGAACAACGAGAAATGAATCAGATAAATGAACTACACCACCTTCACAAACTGCCTCCTGAATATAATTTGGGCTAAAAGTACCTGTCAGAAGCAGCAGCCAAATAAATTAGATAGATAGCCTCAGGCCTTAACTTCATTGCTTCAATAACATTTAGAATTCCAAGCTGCATTCAAGAAGTCAATTACTAAATAGTTTTTTTTTTTTTATCTTTCAAAAATTTTACCCACCACAGTTACAAATTTAACACAAATTCTCATAAGCACCACCATCTTCTCCATAATTCATCGAAGGATTGCTGGTAAATAGCACCCAACATAAAAATCAAGGCCCAATTTATGCCTGTATATAAACTTTTAAGTTTTAACTCATCAAGCGTAACATAATTAGTTCGCTCAAAATTGGTAGATCAACATAGTAGTACTTTTCATTTTAGCTGGGACTTGAATTTTCGCACAGAAAAATAGTCTAGTTAGGAAGAGGACAAAATGGTCAGCATCTGTCTTTAAGGCAGCACAACAATCCAATTGATGTATAAGGGGCAAACATGAGTAAAACTACTGAGTTGCTCTGATATTGTAAGAATTTCATGGATCTCAATAAATAATTTGGTTCAGTAGGGTGCTACAACCAAAAAGAATCTACTAAGTGCAAAAATTCGGTGGCTTACTTAAAAAAATAAAACATAATAAGACCTACAATAATCGCGCACCATGATCAACAGAAAATAACCTTTCTCATGGCAAGTGTCTCACTCTTAATTGGTTGTTTCCCACTAACCCGTTCAGCCTGAGCAATTGAGAGTCCTGGTGGGCTTCCCATGCTATATATACAACATACTAATAAGTTTACAGAAAAGCTCATGAAAAAAATCTGTACAAATAGAACCAGTAATTGAACTAATTGTATGCCTATAAAACATCAGGTATCACGTACAGGTTTGCAAAACCAGAATAACGCACTTACCCTCTAAGAAGACGACGACAACAACAACAACAACAAAACCTTTACCCTCTAAGCATTAAACCAACAAAAAAAATAATAATAATAAATAAATAAATAAAATATGAATGCTCCTTTCATAATTTCCTGAACATGCCAAACTTATCCATCCTTTGCATTGGATAAATGGCAAATAGATTGAAAGCTAGGTATACTCCAAGTAACAGGATAAGAAAGGTTGCCAAGATAATTTTCATCTTTTCACAAAATACGCATGGTTTTCACTATTAACAATTGTATAAAGCCAGCAAGACATGATGCTTCTAATTGGCAAGGGTATAGATGAAAATGCCCTTGTCACTTCGTAACTTGAGAAAGGTTAGCTTACCCTGGAGGTGTAGACTGGTACAAAATTACATGCAGGCAGAAATCTATGAAAACATCTCCATCACGAGAACCACTTATGGCTCTATATTTCGAGGCAATGATTTCATCAATTTTACTAGAATGAAAATCCCCAATTGCCTGAAAAAAAAAAAAAAAAGGTAATTAAGCAGTTCATTAAAAAAAAACAAAAAAAAAAAAAACATCAGAAGTATATTAAAGGAGAATATATCAAGTCTATACTAACCTTAGATATATTTCTCAGGATCATGCCTTGATGCTGAGATGGAATAGTTGAAACATTGATTAACAGTTCAGGTGCAATATGTTCTTTTTTCTGCATACAAAATAGTTAGTTTGTCAACATAGAAGGACGGAACAGAAAGTCAATATTTGTATTCCCCTTTTACAAAGTTACACCATATACTTGACCTTGTTTGCAAGTTACACCCGACTTTTTTCAACTCTAACATTTCATATAATCATGGAGAAGAAACATTGATCAGATGTTAACAATCCTCTTCTACACTCTGATTTGGCTTGCTCAAGCCAAAATTGATTTCAAAATCAAGTCAAAAAAATTTAGATTTGAGTTTTAACTTTGTAAATTTGGTCTCAAGCAATCTACTCAAGTAAAAGATTAAATACATTTTATCAAATTTTGTTTCAAATAGGTTCAGTTCTGATAAGTACTTTCAATTTTCTTTACCCAATAGGTATCTCAAGCAGGTACAACAGGAAGTTGTATTTTATTTGTAAAGACAATAAAAAGAAGGGAAAAGAAAAACAACACAAACCTCGTCCGGTAGTCGTTCAAAAGCCATCTCAATATACACAGTGCAAAAGTTCCTAACCATAGGAGAGGTGTTAGCTTCACAGTACAACTTCCACAACTCGAGCATTGGTAAGCCTATCTCAAGTCGTTGCTTGACCCGTCTGTTAATATGTGTCAGGATCTTCATGACCTGAGAGTGATGACAAAAAAAGGAATAATCACTGTAATTTAATCTGACCTGTTTTAAGTTTATTATAAATCTTTCATTAAAGTACCATTGCATTATGTGATAGAACATTTTCTTAAGTCGTATTATACCTACTGGAACCTTAAACGAGACAACGACTAAACATTTCTAAAACATAGGCGTAATTAAACCAGAAAAATGTACATAATGTAAGTCAATTCCACACTAAACCTGGAAATGTAATCTTAGAAGAAACTATTCTTAACATCGTGTGGAATTTAAGTGCTGTTAGTAACTAAGTTTCACTAAAATCCGACTGAAACAAGTAAGGCAAAAGAAATACCAAATCGCGAACAGAAGCGGAGGGAGAGGAGAGGGAAGAGAGGGAGTAGGGTAGAATGGTGGAGAGGAGAGGCTCGAGCCTGTCGTCGTCGGCCAAGGCCAAGCGAGTTAGCATCCGATCTAGCGCCTCTTCCCTCTCCGCATCCGATTGGGGCGGAGGTGGCGACGCCGCCGCTGGAGGTGTCGCCTCAGACATTTGTGTGTCTACTACTTCTACTAGGTTCAATTCGGCTTGTTTAGAGCTGGCTTGGGTCGCAAGAGAGAGTTGGAGGTAGCAAGGTGAGACTGGACCCGTAGTGCACGGTTGGAGAGGCGAGGGAAACTGAAGAAAGAGGAAAGGAAATGAAATGGGTGCTTGTGTAATTTGGGCCGACGAGTCATGTGCTCGGCCTGGCAACGAGTCGAGTCCGTTTGAATCGACTCCAAAGTTCAAATTAATTCGAACTGGATTTAAGAATTTCCGAATTGACAGATAGTTCAAATTTGAATCGAAATTAGTTCAAGCTATTTCGATTTTATTCGTTAGTAGCTCGAGTTTAAATAAATAATTAATTAAATTACAAAATTTGATCATTAGATCTTGATCTGACACCTCATATCACATATCACAAGATCATAATAAAAATCTCACCAAAATGGAGAAGAATTTCAAATTTGCTAATTCATAATGAAAATCGAACAAATAGAGAGCAAGCTCAGTCAAACTCGAATTTAACTCAAAATAAATTCGAGTTAGATTATCTCAACTCCAAAATTAATTCGACTTATTTCGAACCAAGCTAATTATCAATAATTAACGAATCGAATTTGAACAAGTGAAGAGCTTTGAACTTTTTTAGCGAACGTATGAAATTTTTTTTTTAAAAAGGGACGTTTGGCATGTATGAGGTTAATCTAATTTTTAGATAATTGTTTGGCATCATGAGTTCAGCCTAACTTCTAAATTACTAAACTAACTTGTTAATCTATAATTGCCAAAACACATTTGAGGTCAATGTAGTACAAAGTCCTTCAGTCGATTTTACAACCTTGATCTGTCACACCCTGCACAGTGGAAGTGACGTCTTCTCTGCCACGAGAGCGACGAATCACTCCCGTAAGACTAGCAGATAGATAGTGATTTTTTTTTTATTATTATTTCATATTCCATTTTTTTATTTTGGTCCAAAATTCACACAACATAATAGATAAATAAGCAAATATATTACATTATTGCAAGCCAAATATTACAAAGTTGCCAGTTCAAAGAAAGAGACAATACAAACACACCGCTCAATTTCACAGACTTATTTATTTTACATGTCCAAAGGTCTGGTTTATTCCCAAACCATTCTTGCCAGCTAGCTACTATTTACATATACTACAAAGTTCTTTTCCCAAACAAGCTTAGACACTCACTACACAACACCAAATGCCACAACCAACCCGACAACTAAAACTACCACAACTCAACATCAGACGGACACACACAAACCCTGGCCAGAGGAAGTTACATCTCATCACGCTTCCTCTTCATCGGAGTGAACCTCTTGCACCGGTTCAGGTTCCATTCCATTTTTAGGATCAGGAGGAGGCATCTCCAAATACAGATAGGCCCGGATTTTCTGGGAACTCATCTAGACACAACACAATCGTAGCATCGCAACTTAAACTTGCTATATGGACCGCTAATTGTATATAGGGACACTCCAAAGTAGCTATGGAATTATGCCTCATTCCATTCTTACACTCCTGGAACCCCAACCCAGTGTTCTCCAAAATGACACGATACGCACGCGTGTTGACACGACACGACATGTTTATGGAATGAACACGACACGTGCGTGTCAGCGTGTTGTGCCAAAGTCGTGTCGTGTTGGAAACACGTGATACGACACGACACGTGAGACGAGTTGGCACGAAAAAAAATAATATTATTTAGAACTTATTAAATTATATTGAGTTTATATTATAAATTTAATAATTTTGATTCATAATTTTTTTATTCAATCATTAAATTTTATTTTAATATATGAAATTTCAACAATTTATTATATTTTCTATTTTAAAAATATTTAAAATAATTTTTAATTAATGATTTTTAGTGAATAAATTATAATATGTCATGACACGTTTAACACGTCGTGTTAGACGTGTCGTGTCATAACGCGTGTCATGTTAACTAATTCCTTCATTTGACATGACACGATACAACACTTATAGAAAAGTCTAGTAAATAATATCTATCTATAGCCCATCTTTCTTGTAGTGAAATAAATTCAAACTAGATTTAAGAATTTCTAAATTGACAGACAGTTCAAATTTGACTTGAAATTAGTTCAAGCAATTTTGATTTTATTCGTTCGTAGCTCGATTTCAAATAAATAAATAATTAGATTATAAAATTGGATCATTAGATCTTGATCTGACATGGTGGGTGGGGTATTTTAGACATAGCCCATATGAATACTGTTTTATTAGGCAAATGGGTATGGAAATATTTGTATTAAGATAGCTCAGGTATTTGGTTAGATATTATTAGAGCTAAATACAAATTTCATAACTCCTCCAGCTTTTCCCCTTTCTGGTCTACTATCCAGAAGTTTATGCCAATAGTTAAAATAGGTTGTTATAAAATTTTAGGTAATAGTGGCAAAACATCTTTTTGACGTGATACATGGCATGAGAATATAACCATGGCTTGTCTACTTCCTGTTCTCTATGATAAAGTCAAAGAAAACAAAGATCACTTTTCCATAGTACAAATATGGAATAATGGCATTCCTAACTTTAGACTTAAGAGAGGAGCACCACTGAAGCTCATAGAAGAAAAACATATAGCCATTAGTATTTTAGCTTTTTAGCTAGTTTGAATTTTCCTAATGAAGATGATAGTGTCAATTGGAATTTGAAAAACACTGGTCATTATAGTGTTTAGTCCATGTATACTTTCAATAATGGAGGTGTAATCACCCAGATTAATGATTCAGTTTGGAAATTGAATATCCTTTTTTTTTATAGAAAAAAGGGATGTTTGACATATATGAAGTTAGTCTAATTTTTAGATAATTGTTTGGCATGCATGAGTTCACTCTAACTTTTAAGTTAGTAAACTAACTTGTTAATCCACAATTGCCAAACACGTTCGATGTCAACGTAGTACAAAAGTCCTTTATACGGATTTTACAACCTTGATCACAAATACTATCTCCAAAATTATTAACTTTAATATCTAACCACTAATTTGTGGTGTTGCCAAACACTCCCCTAATTAGTAAGCTTATTTGTTAACGTACAAGTTAACAGATTTATTTAAAAATACTAATTTTAATCCTTAAACTCACTAATTTATGGCGTTTCCAGACGACTTCCTTTATAAATAAAAAAATTGTGATATGAATAAGAAAGCAAAATTATTTCGTGGTCTCGGTCGGAAAAGTGAAACGTACAAAGTAATTAAAAGAATTTGTTGTGCGCGCGTTAGTTCCAGTTAAAGTTTGAGGATTAAGATATCGATACTTAGGCGGCTGTGTTAAAGCATTATCTCGATAATATAATATATTGGAGACATTTGTTAAGGGATAAAATATATAAGATGTTAATATCTATGGTTTAGAGAGCATGAACTCGAAGCATCATGTCTTAAAGGTGGTTCAGTGGTTGTTATTTAATTAAGTCGATTTAACGAAATAAAGTCTCTGTCATCATTTTATATATACAACCAAAAACCAAAACTTTACTCTGACCACGACTTATAGTTTACTGCATGCCCTCTGTATTTGCACCAAAATTTGCTTTCAAAGCTATTGACATATCATACTTATTATTTGATTACAAATAGTTTTAGAAATTTTCAATTTTATTTTCTTAATTAATTGCTCTAGCTTAATATTTTTTTTTGCCATACAAAATTGAAAATGGTACAGGAAATTTCTTTTGAAAATATTTATATTGAAACATGGAAATCAAAATAATGAAAATAAGCAACATTAGGTGATTGCAAGCTTATATATTTTAAATAGGGAATACTGTTTACACAAGTAAGTCCATAGCCCATTAGTTTTAAACTTTTAATTAAAAATTAATAAAATTTAAAATTAATAGAAGGCGCATAATTATAAATTCATCAACTCTGCTATAAATTACTAGAGAACATAATGTTTTTTAAATTAAAATGCAGATGCCATAAATAATTCTCAAGAAGGAAGTTCATTTTTCAGGAAAATAAGATAAGTAGAAGAAACGAAAGTGTTATGTATTTTTTTTTTAAAAAAAAAAGTGTTATGCGGTTCAGCAACAATTGCCACGAGAAAATATCTTAATCCTGGGGGGATTTTCAAAAACCAGATGGAGCCGATATAAAGTTGTCCTTACTGCTTTGGATGATTCTTGATCAATTTAATATTGCTCATTTTAAAAATCTTTTAGGATGTCAAATTTTACTTTTTTTAAAAAAGAAAATTAACTATATTATTTTAAATTTTGAATGATGGCCTAATTAAAATAATAATAAACACACTTATTTGCATGCCAAATGGATTATTTTCCAGAAAACAAAAAAAATTTATTAAAAATGTTAAAATGTAGCATTTTACAAGATTTTTAATACGAAGAAAATATTTGATGCGTTTGAATTAATAGTTCGGATATAAAAAAATAAAGACAATCAGGACCATTTTGCATTTTAGTGGAAGTAACAACATGTATACAAAGCCTATAACTCAACATGGACATAGAGCTCTGATAAATAAAATTAAGGATGCACGATGAAAACGAACCAGATTTTATCCGCTCCGATCCATATCCGAATCCGAAAAATACGCGCAATATCCGAACCGTATCCATATCCGAACATATCCGTATTCGTATCCGTATCCGCCATAAAAATATGGATGCGGATATGATTTGACATTATTCCAAACGAATCCGCATCCGACAAAAAAAATATGGATATTATCCGCATCCGGTAGATATTAATCCGTTTATCCGTATCTTTAACGGCATAAGATGATTAATATAATTACTTCTCTATATTAGAGAATACTATTAATTAGATAATACTTAACTTTTATTAGATAAATTCTCTTACAATAATATTTTCATTAGGACTAGTAACATAAAATTATTTTATTTTCTATTATTGAGACGATTATATATGATAACAACACTAAAATTATTTTTTTCTCTAATTATGATGATATTCGTATTTGTACTAACATAGATACTGAGTATATTGAATATCATTATATTTTCATTAACTGCTATTGTAAATAAATAAAAAAGATTAAAATGCAATCCGTATCCGACAAAATATATTCGTATTCGACTCCGTATCCGATAATATCCGAACCGTATCCGTGTCCGCTTAATATCCGAATCGTATCCGTATCCGAACGCATCCGTATTCGTTTCCGTATTCGAAAAAAAATATGGATGCGGATATAGGAAGACCAACATCCGCTCCGTATCCGATCCGTTTTCATCCCTACACACGCGTCCAAATTAAGCGACCGTACCAAACAGCCGTCACATTTTTTTTAATATTTAAAAATTTTAAAATTCAAATAATTGATCATGTTCAATTTTACGACGATACATTTGGAGTTATGTCCTAGAAGTCAATATTTAATGACTTATTTTCTTAGTTTATGTTAATGATGATTCTAATCATTTGTTCCTAGAGTTTATTATTGACAGATCATTCATGTTGATGATCTGAATTGTAGATCTATGTGGATCATTCATTAGAATGACAATAATAAATCTAAACCGTCCATAATCTTGATAATTAACAAGGAACATTAATTATCATAAAAGATTAGTATGTAAGTTAAGTGATGATTAAGTTCTACAAATCATAGGTAAGGAGTTACCAACTTAATTACATATGTGTATGTTATTGGAACATAGTACAGGACTTGACCCAATGAAATAAACATATAGATTGTGTTATGTGTCATTGTTTATTTCATATGAGTTTGATTCTATGTTTGAGATGTTCACTTTTTCCACATGAGGATATGTTCAATAAATATCGTCTAACGTTGATTCCTGATAAAGGCTCCTATAAGGACTTTATTTATGTTCTCTTGAATTGTACGAGAAAAAGTTGTTCATCAAGAAAACTGTATGTCCCTCATTAATATACTTAGTGAGTGATGATATCTGTTTGGGCCCCTTGATGGAGTTTGGATTGTTTGGCCAACTTGTACAATCAACTCTAGATCAAGAAATGTATAATCTGCAAGAATGACACATTCCTATATTGGATTATACAATGATATCATGTGACATAAGAATCAGACAAGGAAATACTTATATTTCTTATGCAGGATAAAGATATTGTAACGGTACATTATTTATGCGAATTGAGAATCATAATGTGTTGCTAGATACCGCTTATGATTATTGGAAATAAATAACGATTTATTTTCATGGCCAACATAGCATAAATCCTCAAATAGGGTCGCACAAATAGGACTCTAACAACACTGTGCATTAATTGTTTATTCGCAACAGTTAGTATTGTGAAATATGATAAGTTGATTAATTAATTATATACCGTTGTGAACCGTTATAATTAATTTAGTCAAAATGATCATATGGAAACAATTTAATGCATTTGCTAATCCTAAATTAATTATTAATGAGTTAATAATTAATTATGTTCAATTTATTTTAATTAGTTTGAGCTAATTGGGCTTCTACTTAATTGGTTAATTAAAGGTCCGATTTAAGGAAGAATAAAAAGGTAATTAAATGGATAGCTTATTGGGCCATTGCACATTTGAAATAGCCCAATAAAGTCGCTTTAAACTTCAGCTAGGAGCCCTAGTGGCAAACTTGTAAATAGTTGGAAAAAAAGATGAGAGTTGTTGGCTATATAAAGGAGTCACCTCTTGGGAAAACCCTAGCCATCCTCTTTCTCTCTCTTCCTTCTTCCTAACCGCCACCCAAAAAGGGCTTCTTCTCCTTTTCTAGCTCATGTGTTGAGCATCCCACCTCTCTTCCTCTTCATGAATTAGTTAAAGGTAGAAGAAACAAGGTGATTTGATTATCTAGAAGCTCAAGAGAACTAGCATTTTTTAGGAGCTTGTGGTTGAATCTTTGATGGGCTAGAGGCAACCGTTGGTGGTGGAGGAGGTGGGGCGCGCACCTCATCGACTCCAAGTGAAAGAAATCGAGTCTCTTTGTTGCTACACAAAGAGAGGTATAAATCTCCTACTCTCATCTCATGAAATGCTTGTGAATGGCTCTAAAACTTAAATCTTGTGTGTTTACTTGTTGTTTCTTGCTATTTGATGGCACAAAAATGAAATTAAACAGTTCTTAACAATATTTTCATATAAGTTTTGTAAAATTTGGAGTCGATTTGATATTTGATTAAGTGACCAAATTATTAACGTATTAGAATTAATCAGTGATAGTTAATCAGATTTGTTCTTGTATTGACCCTTCGATCTAGTATCAAATGAACTTCAAATTTTATAAAATTTATATGAAAATGCATTCGCTGTAAAATTGAATAAAATCAACAATTTAGATTCATCATTTAAATTTTAAAATATTAAAATTAAAGGATGGTTGCTTGGTACAGTAGCTGCGAGGATGTGCGTCGGGATGTGCACAGTTTGCAATCGTACATAAATACTTGTAGTTATTATGTTAATTGTTAACCAATTTAATTTAGTTATATTATTTATTGAGGTACAATTAATATTGTACATAGTACCTTTGCTTACCCAAGAATTGCATGTACGTACCCTACGAAAGTTATTTTTTATTTTTTTTTCATTAAACAAAACCGAGGAGACAAATAGGAAGGAGCGGCATGTTTTGACAAAAAATAAGTCTTGCCCTTTATCTTTTCATTGAAATAAAAGTCATACAATTACAATTTAGCAGGAAGCTAAATAGAGATAAAAATTAACACAACAAAACAAATTGAAAAGAACAGTAACCAGTCTACTTCAAACGGGTAGCAAAAAATGTTGGAGTTATATCCTAGAAGTCAATATTTAATGACTTAATTTCGTAGTTTATGTTATTGATGATATTTGATCATTTGTTCCTGTATTTTATTATTGACAGTTCATTCAGGTTGAGGATCTGAATTGTGGATCACTGTATTTCATTTAATAATAAATGACAATAATAAATAGAAACTGTCCATAGTCTTGATAATTAACAAGGAACATTAATTATCATATAAGACTAATATGCAAGTTAAGCGATGATTAAATTCTACAAATCATAAGTAAGGAGTTCTTAACTTAATTGCATATGTATATGTTACTAGAACATAGTACAAGACATGACCCCGATGAAATAAATATATGGATTGTGTTAAGTGTCATTATTTATTTTATCAGTGTTTGATTCCAAGTTTGAGATGGTTCAGTTTTTCCACATGAGAATAGCTTCTATAAATATCGTCTACCGCTGATCCTGATAAGGACTGCTATACGGACTTTATTTATGTTCTCTTGAATTGTGCGGGAAAAAATTGTTCATCAAGATAACCGTATGTCCCTCATTAGTTCACCTGATGAGCGATGATATCTACTGGGCCCCTTGATGGAGATGGATTGCTTGTTAGTAACTTATGCAATCATCTCTAGATCGAGAAACATATAATCTGTAAGAATGACACATTCCTATCTTGGATTATACAAGTATATTATGTGACATAGGAATCAAAACAATAAGATACTCGTTTCTTATGTAGGATTAAATGATTGTATTTATACATTATTTATTTATGCGAATTGAGAATCATAACGTGTTGCTAGATACTGCTTATGATTATTGGAAATAAATAGCGATTTATTTTCATGGCCAACATAGCATAAATCCTCAAAAGGTCATGCAAATAGAACTTTAATCATATGTGCATTATTTGTTTATTCGCAGCAGCGAGTACTGCAAAAATATGATAAGTTGATTAATTAATTATATATCGTTATGAACCATTATAATTAATTAACTATATAGAAATAATATAATGCATATGCTAATTTCAAAATAATTATTACTAAGTTAATAATTAAATTCATTCAATGTACATTTATTATATTGAACTAATTGACTTTTTATTTAATTAGTTATTTAAAAGTCTGATTTGAGATTAATTAATGGAGTGGATCAATATGCTAATATAATATGTTATATAGCCTATAATTATACATGAAATTTTCAGCAATGAAGGGATATTTTTGTCAAGACAAAATTATGGAAAGAGAGCAAGGTTTGAAAATAACAAAATATGGCAATGTTGTTTATGGAAACACTGAGCTCTAGATCTTTTGCCTCTCTCTTTTTGGTCCCTTGCGCAAGAATTAAAAAGAGCACAATTATTTCTGCCCAGGGCCTCCATCTCTCTCATTAGCTCATGTGTTGAGCGTTTTTTCTTCCCAAAAAAAATAGTTAATCGCGCGAAGAAAAATTAAAAGGAAATTAGCTATCGTCTCAAAACAAGCTAGCACTTATTTATATATTTTGGTTAACTTCTAGGTGTACTAGAAGCAGCGAAAGCGCGCATCCATCGACTCCTAAGTAATGGTCGAGCATTCTAGTTACGATACTAGAAGATGTATAAATCTCCAACACCTTCTCCTTTATGTATTAACTACTTGAATAACTAGATCCGTTAATCGTGTATGTTAATTGCTTATTAAATGTTAATAAAAAATTAAAATTGTACAAGTACTTAGACTTTCTAACAAAAGGTAGCTAACTAACATGAGAATGTTGCTTTCATCCTTGGTGGGATTCTTTCTTTTTTTGAAACGAGTGGAAACTTTCCACCTCTTTTCTTTCATTTAAGAAAAGACAACCAACCTTGGTGGGCTTCTCAGTTGCCAAATGTTATAAACTTCGGAATGATGCTTTGGAACTTCTTTAATATAAATTAATAAGGTCCTTATTGTTTGTCTTATGCCCGATGAAGGTTTAGGATAAAAAAAAAAAATCGGGGCTAGGCTTAAATGCCGCCCCTTTCTGAAAGTTTTCGCTTGGCGTGCCGCTTCAAACATTATACCTACTGTTGACAATCTGAAATGCAGGGATCATAACCTTGTTAACAGATCATGTGCCATGTCAAACAACACGAAAAGTCGGTTACGTTGATCATCAGTTCTCAAGTTGTCCCTGTTTTATGGATTTCAAAGACATCTTAATAACAAGACAGTCTTGAAATATTGAAATATAGGCTCTTTTGATCTCTATGATTAATATCAACGCCATCATCTCACGGCTATTCTCTAAGGGGGCGTTTGGATCATCTAAGAATAAAATTAAAATTAGTTATTCGGAGTAAAAAATATTATTCCTAAATGATTAAGAATAAACTTTTTGGTATCTATAGTGTTAATTTAAAGTGATCCAACATCTGAATTAAATTTTTATTCCTAGGATCTTTGGTTCATCTTTTTAATCCGGATTAAAAAGTGATCCTAACAATTTCTTAATCCACATTAAGAAGATGATTTAAACACCCTAAGATTTATTCAGGATGTTGGACTACTTAAATATAGCACTATAGATCCAAAAAAAAACTTATTCTTGATCGTTTAGGAATAATTTTTTTTTACTCCGAACAACTAATCTTAATTTTATTCTTAAACAATCCAAACACACCATAAAACAGCTAATTAGGAAATCATGCCATTCATTTTCTGGAGAGAACCAGAGAGAATTGCAAGTTCCACTATGATCTGGTGAATGAAGTTTTTCATGCATGAATGGAATACTTTAAGAATCGATTCATAATTTAAACCCTTTTTTTATTTTTTTTTATTGGTAGCAACTAGCTGCTAAACTTATTCTTTACTTGTATCTTTTCTACCAATTAATTTAAGGGTAATGGCTTGATCCTTGTTTTTTGTTAAAAAAAAAAAATTTTTTTTTTTTAGAAAACTTGACGATGCATACATTCTTAATTTTTTAGATATATTTTCATATCCATACAGTTAAAATTTTCTTTACCATACCGTATCCTAACTTGTTAAAAATTGACATTACTAGTATCTTACCTTTACACGCTAAGAAATGCATGTAAAAAAAGATAACATAGAAAACAGGCCATAATAATGATGATGATGATGATGATCATAATGATGATGATAATAATAATAATAATAGTAATAATAACAACAACAACAACAACATTTATTTTTTTTCTTCTTCTTCTTATTACTATATTTGTCTTATCGAATATGATACGTGTCGAATAAATGGTTAAATTAAACATGTATCATTGACAATCTTATACTCGACAGAGGCAGAGTCTGGATTTTTTTTTTGGTGTGGAGATGTCTTTTTAGATCCTTATAGGCATCTGATTTACTGATTTTTCTGATTTTGTGCATAAATATCCGTCATTTCGTTATGAAGTTCAAACATTCCTTCTTCTTCGATACTATTGTCTTTGCTGGATTAGGATCATCAAAGCAACGACGAGGGAAAATAACGAAAGCTGGAGTGCCTGGCAACCATAGTCGGGCTAGGACAAATAAGTTAATATATAGTCAGGCCAGGCAGTGGCGGATCTAGAAACTTTTCTAATGGGGTTCAATAAAATCATAATATTGTTATGAGAGAATTCAATCTATTTTTTTATCTAAAGACTAGAGATTTTAGGCTTTGATAATTAACAAAGATCAAAGAATCAATATTATTCTCTGCCAGATGCGCACAATTTGGTATAAATTTTTTTCCTTTCAATTTTATTCTCTCGCCGAAAATGGAAAATGGGCAATGGGAAGGTAAGAAATTAGCTAACTTGACAATTTTTTTTCTTATTCAATATCTTTACATAATTTTTTAAGAAATTGCTCACTGCATAAAAAAATTATCGTAAGATAGATCCATATATTTTAATGGGGTTCAATCAATATAATTTTATATATTTATTGTGGGGTTCAAATTAATGTGTCCATAGAAAAATTCATGTTATATGTATAACTTTTTATATATAAGGCAGTAAATTTTTTTTTGAAATGGGAGTCAATTGACCCCCATTTGTAGAATGTATCTCCGCCACTGAGGCCAGGTACATAAGGATAAAATTTTTTGTCAGGTACCAGGTACATAAGGACAAAGAATTTTGTCAGCTACCACGTGCACAAGGATGTATAAGTTAATATATCTTGTGACGTGCTCTAGGTTAGATAGTTTATTAGACGGACTATATAAAAAGTTTTGCAAAATTTTTTAAGGACTAATATATATTTTTTTAATTTATAAGGGTATTTTTTCTAAATTATGGGGAACAACAAAACCCACTTTGGATCATCATTAGGCTCCGTGATATGGAGTTAGACGTAAGTAGCCGAGATATCTTTTTTTCTTTTTATATATATATATATATGAATGACATGGCTCATGTGCCGTACTCGACAATCCTCTGCGTACATGAATTTGTACCCTATAAACTTGTTGGAGAACTAGCTCAATTGCTTACTCTATAAATATATAACTGTACGTATTCAATTCCAGCAATAACGGAGTTCCCCTCGCACGCTTCCAGAGGCAAAAAGAAAGAAAGAAAAAAATTCTTCAATTTTGAAAATCCTAACGGGAAGGCCCTAATCTTTGGGTTTTTTTTTTCCCTACAACTCCTACCTTTTTCTTTTGTAGATGTGTTATTCTAAACTGAAACTTTTCTCCTCTTTTTGCTTTTTTTCTCTTATAAAGGTGTTGCTCTAAGCTGAAATCCTTCTCATTCTTGTTCTTCTTCTTTTGTAGAAATGTTGCTCTAAGCCAGTGGCGAATCTAGAGAAAAAATATAGATCGGGCTGAGTTATAAAAATATTGAACTCTCTGGAATTCTAGATCCCCTCGTCTTCCTTTTATTGTTTCTGTTTTTCTTAATTTTTTTCAGCCTTCGGCCTACTACAATTGCAAAGGCCCAAGAAACAAAAATAAAAGGAACACATGATTATTTTTTTCGGCCTTTGGCCCATGGCCTTGTTTGACAATTGACATTCAAAAGAAAAAAAAAAAAAGCAGCTGCTGTCGCTGGTTCAGACTCCATTTCCACCTCCGTTCAGACTTTAGCCCCACCTTTGAGTGATCTAATGGCAAAGAAATTTAGCTGGGGCTAAGGAGGGGCTCTAAGGGCTCGACGGCGGTAGGTGGGGCTCTAGTCCCACCCGCCCCGGTGCTAGATCCGCCCCTGCTCTAAGCTGAAATCTTAGATCTGAGAGTCGCCGTTAGCTAAACGCGCCATCACTTTTACTTTTTCTCCCCCCTTTTATCTTTCTCTTTCTTTACTTTTTCTTCCTAGATATAGAGGTTAAGATTCTTCTCTCCCTCTTATGCTTCTTTAGTGGATCTTCTCTCCTTCTTCTCTCACCTTGCAACAAGAGAGCACACACCTTAAATTTTCAGATCTGCTTTGTCTTCTTCTCTCTCCTTCAGCGATAACGCATCCAGATTCTGGTGGTCTGGCCGGTGTGTGTGGCGCCGTCTCTGTACAATCTGCATGTGAAGTCGGCATGTGTGAGATAATTTTGGGAGCAGATAGTAAGTGTAGAGAAGTGAGTGTGTGCAATGAAGCTAGCGATCTGTGCAAGGTGGCATGTGGAAGCAATCAGTGTACTTAGTGAAGCCGATGTGTTCATGTGTTCGACAAGTGGAAATGTCAGGGGCTTCTGGTTGGTGGGTGCGAACTATGTTCGGACCGCGGCGATTTGACTGCTTTAGTAGATCTACCGCTATTTTTTCATTATTTTCTAGTTTTTTTTTTAAATTTTTGGTTGTAATTCTTTTCTCTTCTTATTCTTCTTTTTCAGTTTCTTGGATGAAAACTGATGTTCTTTGTTAAAGGCTAGTTGGCAAGTTGCCAACAACAATTGAATTAAGAGAAAAAAATTTTACAGAAATAAATATACAAAGAACTCGGGACAATAAAAGAAAAAGGCAAACAAAAACTGTTAGCTAATCGGGCTCTGGCTCAGGATCCAGACCGGTACACCAATTCCTGACTTGTGCCTCCACCTCAAACAGAACCTTATGTAGCGAATGATTTTGCATCGAAGTTTCCAGATGGTCCAACAAGTTGCACTCCAAACTTTTTCCCACAAATTTCCTTTAACAACGCGGAGTTCCCTCCTATTTTGTAACCAAAAGTCGGCCATCTCAAATAAGGTGAAGTCCAGGTAGCGAAAGTCTAGAAGGGCCGGATCGGGCTTGGAGAGGCCGGGCCTAATATGGCCTATGCAAGGGCCAGGCTGGGCTAGGCTTACGAACGACTTTAGAAGGGCTTAAATTTTGAAAATTAGGCCTGGCCCTTCTTAAATCTGGCCCTTTTAGACCCTTCATGTTTTGGGAGGCCGGGCTTGAAGGGCTTTGAGGGCTTTAAGGCCAGCATTATGTTTTTTAAGAAATTTCATTTCAACTATGTTTAAAGTATAAATTTTTTTAATGATAACTTTTATTGTTTAAATCCCCTTCAAGTTTTCAAAGGTCGAGTTTAAAGGCCAAGTTAGGCTTAAGAAGGATCGAATTAGACTTTTTTACTTTTTTTTAATGATAATTTTGCATAATTCTGTCATTTAGACAACCTAAAAATAAATAAAATATGAAATATAAATATAACTATAAATAAATTTGAATATGACCATTCTTAAACCTGGCCCTTGTAAGCCCTTGGCCCTTGAAGTCTGGCTCTTTAAAGCTTCCCTACTATAAAATTTGAGTTTGGTCCTTCCTAAGCCCGGCACTTCTAAGCCCTTGGCCCTTCTTAAGTCCTTGCAAGGGCCGGGCCGGGCCAGACTTTCAAGAGGACTGTCCAGGCGTAGGTTGGATGAAAACTGATGTTACCTTCTGTTGTATTTCGGAAAATTTTATTTGAATGAAAAGTTTTGTTGCTTGATCCCTTGTTTTTTTTTAATGACAATTTGAAAAAAAAAAATTCCAGTAATGACAATTTGAAAATTCGCAAAATATAATTTCTTAGTCAATATTTCTTTTCCTCGTGGTTTCGGCTGTTATAGGCTTTTTTGTTTGGATTCCCGGCCTATTTTGACTTTTCTTTTGCTTTTGTATGATGTAATACCAGTGGATTTTTATAGTATTATTTTTTCACATCCCGTAATTGCTTTTATGCTCAAATAATAATGATCCACATGTTAGAGTATAATTGTGTTAGGTTATGGTTTAGTTGGAGATATTAAGATTGTATGATGATTGGAGATTGATATCAATAGAGACTATAGAGGGTTGGTAGGAGATGTATAGTTGGAGATGATTATCATTAGTTTTAGGATTAGTCTATATAAAGACTCTCATGCTTGTAATCATTTGAATCAATTCAATAGAAAATCTATTTCCTTTCATGGTATCAGAGCCAGGTTAATGAAAAGGATGAAGTAGATCCCATGGATCCAGAAAACAAATACAATGCACAAAGCACGTCAGTATTACACGCCAATCAAAAAAAGTTCATAGAAAATATTATACACAATGCACGTCAGTATTCATGTTGTACACCAATTGTTTTGTCATCTTTGTAAATTAAAAAATATATATAACTTTATTTACATGAATAAACAACAAAGAAACACATTCATATATTACTGATGTCATTATTATTTGTAGGTATTTGGACCGTACTTGGCACTTACATAACACCCAAACCTTTTAAATACTTAAAAATTTACTATGTTTTTTCAGGATTTGGCTACGCCGTCGTGTCTTCTCTTATTTTACAGGGTTCTAGGTGTTATTCATGATTTTTCGAGCTTGTAGATGGTTTTTGGCACTTAGCATGCTAGATGGCTCATTCCTAGCACATGGCACTTCTGTTCCAGCCTCTCCAGCAAGGCACAGAGACACAACCACCATTTCTTTCTCTTCACTCGGACCGAATGACTCTGCTGATCAACTCGAGCGACACTGTATCCGGCACATGATTCTCCTCTTCTGTACTCAGATCGAGCAATACCTTGCTCGGGTCGAGTATGTGCCGACTTTTGCATTTTGGCAAGTTTTCAGAGAAGGAAAGAAGTTTATTTGGTAAGATTTTGCCGACCTTGTGCCCTAACTTGCCCTCAAAGTGCTCTAGACCACTATATAAGCCAATTTCTTCAGCAAGGAAGGGATCTTCCACCAACCCTAGCCTCCAGCCAAGTTTAGACCCTGTTTTGATGCGACGACAGCAAGAAAGAGTTTGAGACACGCCTCATCACCATTCCATCGCCTTCTGGAGATCGAGTAGAGATATAGAAGGAGTATTTGGTTTATTCTTCCTATGTTTCTATTATTTATTTCCATGGGCTTGTATCTTTATGTTTATGCACTGTTTATTGTTGTTTGTCAAACTATGTTAGGCTAATTTTATGTAGTCTTAGGAGTAGGAAATTAATGGATGTTTGGATGTGATAACTTGATATAATTTGATATGTTATGACTTGATATTTGTTTGTTTTGTATTATTATTTGTTGCTTGTCTGAATTGCTTGACTTAATTTAATTTACTTCTAGTTGTCGGCCACTTCTAGTTAAGTTCCAAGGTTAAACGGGTTAAGTTAGTTCTTACAAGTATTCGGGGTAAATTGTAGATCCGACAAGGGAGATTAGTTGACACCAAAAGTGTAGCTTTTAGACGAGTCCAAAAGACCTCTAAATATCCCTAAGAACACAAACAAACAAGTTTAGGTTGATTAAAGTCTATACCAAAAGTTGTGAGTTAATTAACCTAATTAGGGGGAGTAGAGATTAAGCCAGACCCTATTCCAACAAGCGACAGCTGATGGTAGAAGTCTAAGATTAGCCAACGAACCCTTTATCAAGTTGTAAAGTATCAAAAGATTTAAGTTAGAACACTTATAGGATCTGCTCGGACTGACCAGAGAGTATAAATCTAGAAATTTAAGTTGATGCACGAAAGTGATAAGGTTTAAGTTTCTGGATCCAAACTGAAGTGAAATCCGAATCCTAAGGCGCTCTTTTATATTATTGAAAAACCCAAAAATCATTTACTTGTTTATTGTTTTATTTTAGTAGTAAAAAGACCAAAAAATATCTATTTGCCTTCTTCTAGTTATTGTTTCTTTATTGCTACTTACCCCAAAATCACTAAAATTCATCCATCTAGATTTTGAGAACAAACAAGTCTGGTATTCATAGTCCGTCCCTTCGGTTCGACCCTAGAACTTTACCATAAACGATTAGTGAGGTTAAGTCTTAGGTACAAATTTATTTGACCATAGGATCTTATTCCTTCATCAATTACTAAAAAAATTTATACTACTTAACACCAATTGAGAGCACCGTGTTCAGAAAAGTCCTCAATGGTGCTGCAATTTTCATGGACGACTTGGCACAAAATGAAACACACAACGCTTATAACCAGGGGCGGAGGGAATAGGGGTGCGAGCATGGGCAATGTCCTCCCTGTGATTTTGAAATTTTGTGAGATACAAAGGTTTTTGTATTGGACTTTACTTAATTTAACATGTAAGCCCCCCCTATCATTCACCCATTGTCCTCCTATGATTCTCTTCAGACCTATTAATGTGATCAAGAAGAACTAGTAGGTGATAAATTCATAGACCTCTTAGCTTTCTCTATTTTTCTTCATTTATTTTTATTGCTAAATTCATAGACCTTCTAGCCTTTTTCAGTCAAATATGTTGTAGACCTTAGACAAAAAGGCCATTTTTTTTCTTTTTCCTTTCTGATAATCAAATGTTGTGGGCAATAGGGAGCAGCTATAATTGTAGCTTACTTTTTTGTCCTGTGTTACATTGTGGCAGAGTCATACTTGACAAAAGATAGAAGTGTCTTCCTAAATTTTCAAATTGATCCCCAAAAATATCAAAATTACATATTATTCTATTTGATTTATTATATTCTTCTACAAAGAATTTAAAAAAATCTCTAATATATGAATCCTCTTGCCCCCTATTTTCAAATTCTGGCTCTGCCCCTGCTTATAACCATAATCATCACATCTCAAAAGTATGATTATGTTAGAAGAGTGATTAGAACATCTATCCTTAGTAATGAGATCAAAGCTGTAGTGTGCGGATACTGACGAAGTAATTAGGAAGACGACTCAAGACTGCAAAGCATGGATCTCCTACTGTTAGCATTAAATTATAGGCCTAGTTAGGAAGTGTATAGGCTGTATAAGATTATAGATTATGCTTTCTTTGTAGGCTACTTCGTTTTATACTTGTAATTTTATTTTTTCTTTTACTTGTATCAAATTCAATTGGTTTAATGAAATTTTAGAAAGACAATCGTCTACCTACCTTCAAAAAAATGAGATCAAAGCTGTTAGTGGTACGGCTAATACATGAAGCAAATGTCCCACACAACAGGTATTCGACCACGGAACCAGATCCAGGGGCAAAGATGAGGCTGAACCAAGAAGAAGAAAAAAAATCGCTGGGCAAAGACGTTGTGAACCAAAAAGAGATGAACACCAATCAAGCCAAGCGGATGCACAACACCAAGCCCACCAAGATGACATGCGGACGTACCTCCGTACACGACCCACATGGTTCTCCCTTTTTACCCGGTTGAACAAATGCATTCTATAGAGAGAGAAAGGGGGAGAAGGGAACGAGATCCTCTGGATGGCCATCCAGTGGATGTTTTTGGATCTGGACCGTCTGATTTAATCTCAACGGCTAAAAGAAGCCCCGTGAATTCTACCACTCCCGAAAAAAATATTGGCCCGAAAAAATAAACTGTCGAGATTAAATCGAACGGCTCCGATCAAAAATTACCACTGGACGTTTTAAAAAAACATCCATAGGATCCGCGTCCGGGGGAGAAGGTAGTCAACGAAGCGAATTCTCCAGAAGAAATTGATCGGATGGAGTAGATGAAATCAATCGGACGACCACGATTTCTGTGCGGAAATTGAATAGTCAGGATGCGTAACTGTGCATCAACGGTGCAAAGAATAGTGAGTCAACCTAACGCCTATTAATAGATGTTCCGATTTTGGTTCATTGAATACAAATTATTGATATGATTTCTGCAGTGCACCTAGCTAATGAAAACAAAAGTTAATACAATAACAATTTACATAATATATCGAGTGAAGAGTGAAGCAACATCTTAAAAAAAAAAATCCATATGGTATCTCTACTACATATAAATGCACGGTTCATATAGGTGTTACACGCTAGGTCTTAATAGTAAACAAGTGTTTTTGTTGTGGTTGGATATCAATCGCCAGACGAATCAACACTATTATTTAGTTTTCCATCTAATATAGAAACAAGTTGAATAATACATCTATTTGTATCGCTGATAAATTAAGCAACATATTTTTATTGTCTAACATTATTTTGTTTCTTTATTTGCCCACGTATGAGGACATCTTATGCTTGTAACTAATAAAAGACGAAAACATACAATACAATACAATACATCGCATTTGATATTTGGGACGATAATGTCTTGGAAAAGACAAAACATCCACGAATTAAGTTGGTACATGTAAAACAAAAATGTTAAAGTAGCATATTTTGTTAGTTACTATGATTCATATTCGAGAAATTGCATATGGTAGTACTAAAAGTTTTAATTATATTAAGGTATGAGATTTATAAGTCGACGCCTCTGCAAGTTTGGGGTCAATCCAAGTACTCAAAGACTCAAAAGTCCAACGATTTTTTTCTCTGTAATGTTCCATGCGACTGGAAAAGCAAGATATGTACTAGGTAATAAACAAAAACATAAACATAAATAAATATTACTTTTCTGGGAGCCATATATGTAGATCCGAAGGCACTGGCAATCTGGCAGGAAGGACAAACCAACTTCGAAGTGGAAATCATATATGTATATATAGAACGAAAAAGGAAAGAAAAGGTCCCTAGTGTGCCTCTATATATAAGTGATATCGATATTGCTAGCTTCAGTCAACTAACTCAAACATCCAAGCGCAAAGAGATGGAGAGTTTTTGGTTAAAATTGGCTCTCATTCTGGCTCTACAAATCCTCCTCCTCTTTGGCTATCCCAACAAAATTACCCTCTCCTTTTCAAACCCACCACCAGAGCCCTCACCTCAGCACACTCAATATAACTGCCCATGTCAAGTACCAGCATGCACTGTTACGACATGCACCCCTCTTACAATTGATTCATCCATCGACCTTCTCTGCAAGCTGGTAGATACCGATGTAAAAGAGAAACATTGTAGGACAAGTGAAAAATGCCTAATGGGATTTGACATAGCAAAGAGGTTATGTGACCATTTACATGGCCCATTACACGACAAGAATGATGTTTTTCTTCTCACACTCCTAGAGATCATTCTCGACTATAATACAACTGCCGAAAATTCAAATGATCAGGAACAACATCCTACTTAATTAATATAATGACTGAAATAGTGAGATACTGAGATTAGTCTCTGAAGGAATGGTCAAGCCTTTTAACTTTTCTATATATCGGTTTGTAATAGACGTGTACTGGTTTTGTTTTTTCTTTTTCCCTTTTTATTTAGAATAAAAGAAATAATTGGCACACTGGGGCCTCTTGCTGTTAATCAAAGTATTGTTCATTGAGCTTCTAGACCAAACTGCAATTATCTGTTTTTCTTTAAATTTTTCATTGTTATATTGATAATTGGCTAACAGTTTTGCTGCTGGCTGGAGTAACATATCAGCCGCATGCTATTGCTATGAGTGAAGTTGAAAGAGAGCGCGCATAACCTTACCTCGAAGAAGGATTTATTTTGTACCTTATCTGCTCCAATTCTTTGGGAGCAATACTAAGAGAAGTGATTGCTCCAGGAGAAAGCCCAGAAAAGCACAGTTTAAGCCAATCAAACTTTATCTTGTCTAATTTTATAGCTAGCTACATAATAACATTAGAGTCTAGAGATCGATCCTTGGGATCTCTTTAAGCTGTACCAAGATCTCGATTTTGAGTTTTTATTGTTATACTTTTATAAACTTGTTTCTTTAATAATGGGAATTAAAAGTGCTTGCGAGAAGAGCCCACTAAAACATTGCAAAGATCTTAATTCAACCATTGCTTATTTTTAACAATTGAGGGCTTCGTTAGTAACATGGACGGCACATACAATTTTGTACAGCATAATTAACCTGTTAGCATTTAATTCCATTCATACGCAAAATTTTTAAAGAGCCTAGTAATTACATGGGTATAAAATTGGGTCACTTCAGACAAACTACCACAGAATCCTTTGGAAAGCCAAAATTCCGCCTAGGGTCCAGTTTTTCCTTTGGCTCTTCTTCTCAATTGACTACTGACGCAACAAAACCTCTGCAAAAAGAGATGGGTGGCTTCCCAGGAGCATACTCTATGCAATTCCCACCGCCACCGGATAGGATATAACGAACACCTCTTTCTTTCCTGTCCCTTTGTCTTAAACATTTGGACGGCAGTTGCTCTGCAATTATCTGGACCTCAACCGCACAATTAATTCAGCAGCGGCTGGAGTTACTGGCTTGCCAATTGTAAGAACATCTTTTATGGCGCCTCTGCTACATCATACTCTATTTCAGACTGAGGAGCTTGTGAGGACATGGATGTTGTACTGGCACTCTGACTTTCCTTGACTGTCAAGCATCCTGTTGATAGACTATCATTTTTGTTTTGTAACTTAAGTTTGCTTTGTAGCTTGTAATTTTGTTGTACCATTTCTTAACACTCTGTATTTATTACATTTTTCCTTCAATTAAATTTCCTCTGGCTACATGCTAACTGGCCTTGGAAAAAATCATGGGTACTACCGCACCTCATCATTGCAATTATCCATATCTCGTGGCTTTAGGCTTAGGAAGTTAGGATCGTGGGGGATTGTTTTTCTTTCCTCTCTGTAACTTTTTTGGGTCTTTTTTTTTTCTCCCCCTGCTTTTTTTTTTTTTTTTTCTTCTCTCTTTTCTTTCTCTTGTCTATAATTTCTTTTATTATCAATGAAATCGCTGGCCTTTAGTGAAAGCTCTTTGTTGGGAACTGGGGGGTGGGGTCGGAGTGGTGGCAGGTGGGTTTAAAATTAAAGCATATCAGAATCCTAATAAGTGGGGGTCATATTAACAATGTACAATGAAAATGAGACAACAAGAGGATCAGGTTTGCTATTTGTATAAAATTAGAACAGTCTGATCCTAAGGATATGTTCCAGAACAATCGTCGACCTGGAATTGTCCGATAGATGTGCTTCAGTATTGCTAACAACTCTGGTTCCGAGCTTTTGCAAGAACAAGTATCAGGCTTCTTTTTGCTTGTTCATCCAATTGGAACAAGAACAAACCTTGTTCAAAATATTATCAAAGGAGATTGTTCATGGATAAATCAAACACAACCATCATGTCTGTACGCTTGCGGAGGTACAGAACCCTCCTTCAATCACGAGTCCTAATCCTTAGATTAATGCCTAAAATAATACTTGCAATAACAATATGTAGTCTAGGCCAAGGAAGTCTTGATATACCAGAATAGAAGAGATTCAAATAATCGGAAGTGTATGGCGGAGGTCTAGCCAACTTAGAGGGGTTGACGCAGACAGTGGCGGATCCATAAAATTTGTTTAGCCTAGGCACAATTATAATATAACAAAATTCTCTAAGCCCAAAGTCCAACACAGTCACACAACAGGCACAAACGCAAAGAACAACCCAGGCACTATATTTTTTTTAGCCCAGGCACCAACAGAAATATATATTTCAGGCCCTTAAATTTTATTTTTTTACCCTAGGCACCTGCCATAGTACCCAGTACATTGGATCCGCCCCTGGACGCAGAGGACGTCAGTAGCGACCATGGCAACGAAGTTGGCAGCTAGGAGGCCAGGAATGTCTCTTCACAACGCGAAGGAGGCCTTACAGAGTATCCGATTTGGCCAGAGATGACAGAGAGAGATCATGAGAGATGCGCGCAACAATGCAGATTGGGCTCGTTTGGATGAGATGGAATTAGCAATTCCATTCCTACATTTTTCATCCAAACCATTTTGGAATAGTCAATTTCATTTCTAACACTCTTCCCAATAATACTTTTCTCTCTACTTTTCACACTTTCCAACGCTATTCCTAAACTCATCATCCAAACAACATTTCTAATTCCTAGAAATAGCCAATTTCCACAATTTCTGTGAATAATATTTTTTTCTAAATTTATGCTATTCCTACTCAATTCTTAACCCATCCAAACGACACCATTGGAAACAATCGAGCAAGTAAAGAATACTGAAGAGCATCTTCCAGAGGAAAGCAGAGAGAGAAGTTATGACGAAATCCGACCGAAATCAGACCCATATTCGGATATGGACTTTCCTTGGTTAATGGTCCTAGATTTATTACTAATTTTGTAGTTTTTGTATTTACATTTTCAGTCTTGCAATTTTTCTAATTAGGTTACTATTTTTAAATTTGGGTTTGTTTGGAGTCCAAGGCACCTTCTACGGTGCTTGTCATTGTAAGAAGATAGACTATTGTTAATGAAATTTCTCCTTTGAACTCCGAAAGTTCCTTTTGCTATCTAGTATTTCTTTATGTTTTATAATTCAACTAAATCAGTTATCACAACCTATCAGATGGAGTTGTGATTTAGGACGAGCGACGTCGTCACGTTAAGTGTCAATTTGGAGACTGAGGCTTCAGATCTACTGAGAAGGGACGGACCTATCTATCCATAATCCATGGCTGCTCTCTTCTTGAGATTTGAGGATTCGAGTGGCCTTTAATATAGCTTTACTTTAGACTATATATCAGAATGGTAGTCGTTGCTCTCGTATAGTTTGGAGGATTTGGAAGTACGCAAGACCTTGTATAATTTTGTATGAAGTTAGTTTTATTAATCTATTTGTTAAGGAATACGGTTAAGAAAATAAATTAGGGTAATAAATCTTCATTAATGCTAAGGGGCAGTTTAGACATTTAGAAAAAAGAATATGTTGGTCCAAGAAAAAAATTCAGCCAAAGCACTTCCCTTCCAAGACGCCAACTATGTTATCTTTATTCAAATATAATAGACCACTAAATTAATATTACTCTTTTTGGAAAACAATTTTACTACAATTTTAGATTTAAAAAATACTCTAACATTATAAATTTTACAAATGCATGTTTGTCAAAATTGATCATATTTCAAAAATCCAAAATTAAAAGTTCTAAGTTCGAAAAATATTAAACAAATTAGTTCAAACAAATTTGCTCCTTATATTAATCCAAGCAGGATGGGACTCCGGATCATGAAGTAATAAATTCAGGATTCAAGAAAATGAGATAACTTGAGAATCAAATAAGATTTATTTTAAAAGAGGAAAAAATTTTAGATCGAGCCACACACAACATAAGGCTAATATTCGAACTTTTATATTTTAATATAAAAAACTTATGGATAATAACTTTTATTATTTTGAAAATTTTTATATACGTTTTAAGTTTTTTAATTACGTGTACAAATGTTTGCGGGAATTTTTTTTCAAAAATTAGAAAAACTAGTCAAGGAAGTCACAAAGTTAGCTACGTTTTGCTATTAATATATAGAAAAACTAGAGTGATATTTAATATGGAGAGAATATTGGGCTTGTATCGATAGTTTAGGCTTGAAAAAAATAATTATATATATTAAGTATTTGTATTTGGGTCAAAATATAAATATTTATATAGTAGCTAAGGTACATATATTAAGAATATCGACCAATTCTGCAAGAGTTCGTAAATTTCTGTCTCGCACTTTTTCGCGGCCCTCGTATTTCAAACAGAGGAAACAGAGGGGGAAAAGAATGCGGATCAGATACCCCTCGCGAGCCTCAAGAGGCCGATACTGATACTTCCCAGAAGAGAGGTAACGGTACGGTCTTGAGCTCTCACGAGAGTTTTTTATTTGAGAGGGGTCCTTTTTTTCCAGTAGGCGCAAGCCCCTACTGTTAATTACCTCCGACATGGTCTGGAGAACCTCTAGATCGGAAAAATCAAAGGATATGTATCATAAGCTGTTAGGAAATTGTAAATATGCAATTTGTAATCCTATCATGCATCTATATCTTTTTGTGTTTTTTTTTTCTTATTATTACTACCATGATTATTATGCAGTATTAGTGTTATATTTATTTATTGAATAGACTCGGTATTGCAGGGACAACAGTCTTTAAGGCTTATGATTTGAAGAGGTCTTGGTTGATCTTTGCTGCTTGGACTTCGGTGGCTTCTTCTTATGATGTGAGGAATGGTTGGCTCTTGGAAAATGGCTCTTTAGATAAGATCGGGGTGGCTCATCATAGTTTAGGCTTTTAAATTATGGCTTGGGGTTTGGATTTTATGGCTTGAAATTTGGATCTTACGGTTTGGAGTTTGAATCTTATGGCTTGGAGTTTGGATCTTACGGCTTGGAGGCATGGACTTCCCGAAACGGGTTTCTGAAATTCCCAAAGATCGGGTAATTGTGGCTTCTTGCTTTGCCAAATTTCCTTTTATATTTGGTGCTGAGGATCTTTGTAGATTTTTTTTTTCTTCTTCTTTTTCTTCGATAATGTCAGACTCCTAAGTCGCGGAGTTTATAGACATTACGCTTAACATCGGGCCTATGGGCTTGTAGATGTCGATAACTTCGCCGGGCTTTAAGCTTGTGGGAGTCAAATGTGCGCGCGGGTGCTAACCAGGCAGACTGCCCCTTGGTCTAACCTGACTGCTGGTAGATGCTCGTCACGTGGGCGTAGAGCATTAAAAGACGATCTGGCGCTCGTTAATCTTGATATCTTCAACGGTTCGGCTATCAGCGGAAGCGTTGTCAAAGGTGACATCTGGCAATGTCGGAAGACAATCCGGTTCCCTTCCGGAGTGTTAAAATGATTCCTGATTCCTTATCAGGAGATCGGAGAGATGATTTGATTGTTACTCGAAGCATTTAGAATGATATTTGGTATCCAGCCAAAATATCGGTAAATGGTCCGAATTCCATTCAAAGCATTGAGGTACGTTCCGGCGGCTATTCCGAAACGACAATGAGATGGTTCAATTACCATTCAGAGCATCACATTGATATCCGGTTTCCAGCCAAGACATCAGGTAAATGATCCAATTGCTACTTGAAACGTTGAGGATACATCTGTCCAGCAGGTGTCCATGAACGGTTCAGCCTTAGTTTGAAGCGTTCAAATGAGACGATCCGATTATTATTCGAGCCATTTAAGGTGATACTTTGTATCCAACCAAAATATACCTGATTTTATTCGAAGCGTTGACCTTCGTTCGGTTATTATTCGAGCCATTTAAGATGATACCTTGTATCCACCAAAATGTAACTCGATTTTCACTCGAAACGTTTATCTTCATGTCGGTTGCCATCCGAAAACCTACAAACGATATCCAGTTGCCAGCCAAGATACCGATAAAGTTTGACTGCCACTTAAACTGTTGAAAAAGACATCTGGTTGCCAGTCCAATGGTGGTGACACGATTCAATTACCATTCAGAGCATTACCTCGATACCTGGTTTCCAGCCAAGGTGTCAAGCAAATGATCCAGCTGTTTACTTGAAGCGTTGAAGCAAAACATCTGTCGCCAGTCAGATGTTCATGAGACGATTCGACTTTCTTTCAGAATATTTAAAGAGATACCTGGTATCCAGCCAGGATATCAGATAAATACTCCGACTCCCATTCGAAGCGTTGATCTTTGTTTCGACTGCCACTCGAAATGTCAAGTTGATACTTGGTTGCCAATCAGGATATCGGGTAAACGATCCAATTATCATTCGAAACATTTGAAGTGATACAAGGTATCCAGCCAAGACATCAAATCAATGCTCCGTCCAATCAAAGCGTTTGAACTTCATCTGGTGCCCAGTCAGATGTCAATAGACCGTTCGGCTCCCACCCGAACCGTTAAAATAACGACACCGTCCATTTGGCTTGTAGGCGCCGTGACACCACCCTCAGGTCTGTGTCAAAAATAAGGGTGCGTGCGGGTGCTACATGAGTCGGACTCCATATGGCCTTCTCACGTGCGGGGTGATAGTTGGTCCTTGGACAGGGAACGATGCCTCGGCTATCGGTCCTTAACCAACCATCAGATAGAGACAATTAGTCCTCGAAAAGGGTGCATAACCTTAGTTATGGGTCCTTAACTAATCGTTGATGAAAAGACGATTGGTCCTCAAACGGGGAACATTGCCTCACTATCGATCCTTAACCAATCGTTGAGTGGAGACAGTGGTCATGGGACAGGGTACATAACCTCAATTATGGTCCTTAACCATCCGTTGAAGAGAGACAATTGGTCCTTGGACATGGTACATAACCTCAGTTATGGGTCCTTAACTAATCATTGATGAAAAGACGATTGGTCCTTAAACGGGGAACATAGCCTCAGCTATCGATCCTTAACCAATCGTTGAGTGGAGACAGTGGTCCTTGGACAGGGTACATAACCTCAGTTATGGGTCCTTAACCATCCGTTGAAGAAAGACAATTGGTCCTCGAACAGGGTATATAGCCTCAGCTATGGGTCCTTAACCAAATGTCAGATGATGATAGAGACATTCGGTTCCTGACCGGATCATTTAGTTGTAGTTTCCTCAAGCACCAAAGGGAGATATTTATGTTTTGAGTTCTTCGATCCAGGTTTGATTCGACGGTCCTGATGTCGGTCTCATCCTGGATTATTTGCTTCTGGTGTTCGTTGTAGCCGGCCTTGATTAGCGAGTCGCAATTCAACCAGACTCACAATATTGAGATCAGATTCTCAACATTGAGCTTAAATCTCTTCGACAGTGCTCCTGCTCATTTCAAGAGCATTGAATATCTTCGGTTGCTCCGCGTCAGTCATAATGATGAGTATCCACTGGTTTGAACCATCTTGTTTTAATGAGGCCTAGCGACCCTTGACTCTTGATCACCGGGGTATTCCTATTGCGATCTGCTCAGCTTGAGAAGTTTTTTTATTTTATTTTATTTTATTCAACATGGAGATCCTCTTGATTGGGTGAAAGGGGTCTCTTTCTCTCTTTTTTTTTATTTATTTTCTTTTTTCTTCTGAGATTACTTGAATGCCTTAGGTGAGTATGAGATCTTCTCCATGTTGAGGTGTTGTCCATGCCTCCTTTAATTTTGATTATGAGCCTTCGAGTCATTTTTTTTATTTGAGCCAAAAGGATTTCTGATTGTTGGATTTCAAATAGAATGATGGTCTTAATATTTTTGGTAGGGTTTTTGGTGATGATGATCCGCAAAATAGATTCCCCATATTTTTCTGAGTTTGCAGGAATTTTCCTCACATTTTTCTGAACTTCCTATGATTTTTGGTGAATTTTTGAAGGTTATTGGAATTTTAAATAAATCATAGGGTGATGTGGCAATTTGTGGTTGGCTGGAATTTCGAATTCGTATTTGAAAGTGATATGCAAGGAATTTGGTAGTGGTTTTGGCATGATAATATTCCTTGCATTTTTCTGGATTTATAGAAACTTGTTTTGGTACCACACTGGTAAAGCTCTCAAATCACTGGTAAAGACTCATGCAAACACTCAAATCCAGTCAAAGACTTCAGCAACTAAAGAAAAAGTAAGTAAAATAACCAAACCTCGAAACTACTGGAAATGTCAAGGAGAAAGAGAAAGGCAGCAGGGGGTATCCACAGCAGAGAGAGAAAGAGTGCACGCCTGACTTGCAAGAGCGATGCAGAGACAGTGGAGGGTCTCTGTAAGCGTGCTTCTAGGCAGTGAAGCAGGGAGGGCTTCACTAGTGTTGGGAAGGAGAAGGGGTGGGGTGCTAGACGGCCACTCCTTGAAACCCCCGCACAATAACTCTCTTAATGCTCTAGAGAGTAGGGAGATCTCTCTAGAATGCTTGTATTCGGAGAAAATGGTCTTTCTGTGGAAATGAGGAGATTTCTTGGGGATCGTGCTTGAATTTATGCTTGCGGAAGAGGGCTTTGTTTAAAATTCTGAGAATAAGGACGAAGAGAGGACGGAGAGTAGAGGAGAAGGGTGCTCAGATCTGTGAAAATGGGTAACGGATGGGTGCTTCGCCTTTTATGGATAGGGCTCGGGTTGAGAAGGAAAGGCGCGATCAATGGAAAGGCGCGAGTAAAGAGGCGTGACTGAGGAAGAAGACAACGGTCAAAATTTAAATGCAGTCTCATCGTTTGGTGATCTTCTCCAGTCACCTCTGTAATGGACTCCTCCAGTCACAGGCTACTTCTGACACCTCGATCCTACCATTTCTGACGACCCCTCTCTCTGGTCACATCACAGGAAGATTCGTCCAGTACAGAAATCAAAGGACATATCCAGTGCTCAGGCTGAGCAATCGTGCAATCGACCCGAGCAGACTGCAGGTGGGCCCTTCTTGTCAGGTCGAAATGCTCGGTCCAAGTGTCCGCCTCCTCAGGTTGAGCAGTCTGAGCTTGCTCCCCCCCCCCCAAACTTGTTGGCTTCACTCGTCCCGAGTGATGTTTCGCTCAGGGTGAGCAGTTCTGGAATTCTCTCTCCTGGTAGTCCAGGATGGCTCGAGTTGTTATCCTGCTTAGGTTGCTACTCGTATGAGGTCGTGCGTGGCTTCTGTTAGACCGTGGTGCTCTAGCACGAGGAGCATAACTCCAATTTGTCTAACCTGCAAGATAACAAACATTAATCTTTGAACAAGTCTCAATCACCAAGGAGAGTGCTAACGTGTATATGTTTTTGTGTTTTACTAAAAATAATTAAAAAGAAACAAGTAAAGGGTAAAGAAAGCCTTGGGTTGCCTCCCAAGAAGCGCTTGTTTAGGGGTCACTAGCTTGACCGTATCAGTTCTCATTCGGCTATGTGAGGCTCGGAGAGCGAGATGACAAGGAGTTGCTCTTGATGCTCTCCAGCGATGTAGTGCTTCAAACGCTGCCCATTGACCGTGAATGGCTCTCGTTCATCATCACATATCTCAACGGCACCATAGGGATGGGCTTTCACAACTCGAAATGGTCCCGACCATCTAGACTTGAGTTTGCCCGGGAAAAGCTTGAGGCGTGAGTTGAAAAGAAGCACCAATTCTCCCTCCTTGAATACTTTCCTCAAGATACGCCTGTCATGCACAAATTTGGTTTTTTCTTTATAAAACTTAGCATTCTCATATGAGTTTAGGCGTACCTCATCCAATTCATGTAATTCAAGGGTGCGTTTCTCTCCCGCTTTCTTTAAATCCATGTTAATCAGTCTGGTTGCCCAAAACACCTTATGTTCAATCTCCATTGGAAGGTGACATGGCTTGCCATATACGAGTTTGAATGGACTCATGCCGATGGGGGTCTTGAAGGCTGTCCTATAAGCCCAAAGTGCGTCATCGAGCTTATTGGCCCAGTCCTTTCGTGTCCTAGCCACTGTTTTCTCTAAAATGCTTTTAATTTCCCTATTTGACACCTCTACCTGCCCATTTGTTTGAGGGTGGTAGGCAGTTGCAACTTTATGAGTTACACCATGCTTCTTCAATAGTCCATCAAACTGCCGGTTTATGAAATGCTTCCCACCGTCACTAATCACTGCTCTTGGAACACCAAAGCGGGAGAAAATGATCTTGGAAAACAACCGAATGACAGAACTAGAGTCCGCAGCCTTGCATGGGACAGCTTCAACCCATTTGGACACATAGTCGACCGCAACCAAGATGAATTGATAACCTTGAGAGCTTAGAAACGGTCCCATGTAATCCACACCCCAAACGTCAAAAATCTCCACTTCAAGTATAGAGTTGAGGGGCATCTCATTCCTTTGAGAGATATTTCCTGTTCTTTGACATTGATCGCAAGAGAGAACAAAAGAACGAGTATCCTTGAAAAGCGAAGGCCAAAAGAATCCTGATTGGAGAACCTTAGCTGCAGTCTTGGAGAATGAAGAGTGTCCGCCGTAGGCGGATGAGTGGCAGCTAGCAAGGATTGGTTTCACCTCTTCATAAGGCACACAGCGCCTGAAAACATTATCTATCCCAATTTTGAAGAGATAGGGCTCATCCCAAAAGTAATACTTAGCATCGGTCTTCAATTTTTTTCTCTCCTGCCAAGACATTTCTGAGGGTAAGGCTCCAGTGGCGAGAAAATTGGCTATATCAGCGTACCATGGTTGTTGGTTCTTGGTCTGCCCAGGATCTGCTCGGGTCGAGGAAGGGTTTGCTCGGTCTGAGTGAGATTCAACAGAAAGAATATGCCAAGTCAGATCAGTCCAGTCTTGGTCGGTGAGATCGGCTAGGTCCGAGCACGGGGGTACTCGGGTTGAGCATAAGCCCGAATGGTAAGTCTCCTGATTCAACGTGGGTGGTACTCGGTCTGAGTGGAGATCTGCTCGACCTGAGTAATGACTCAAACACATCAGTTGCTCGTGGGGAAAGGAATCATCAATAGGTATCTTGGTGTCCTCTTCTTCTTCCCAATGTAATCGAGAGAGGTGATCAGCCACCGAGTTCTCCGTACCCTTTTTATCCCGGATCTCCAGGTCAAATTCTTGGAGGAGGAGAACCCAACGGATCAACCGTGGCTTGGCATCCTTCTTGCTCAACAGGTATCGTATTGCTGCATGATCGGTGTACACAATCACCTTGGACCCCACCAAATAGGATCTGAACTTATCCAAGGCGAACACTATGGCGAGTAGTTCTTTTTCAGTGGTTGTGTAATTAGTTTGGGCCTGGTCAAGGACCTTGCTTGCATAGTAGATAGCAACCGGCTTCTTGTCCTTTCGCTGCCCCAGAACTGCTCCAACAGCAAAATCGCTAGCATCGCACATAAGCTCGAAGGGTTGAGACCAATCTGGTGGTTGCAAAATGGGTGCCGAAATGAGAGCTTCCTTTAATCTGTTAAAAGCCATCAAACAATCCTCATCAATGATAAAATCATTATCTTTAATTAACAGATTGCTTAAAGGTTTTGCGATTTTAGAGAAGTCTTTAATGAAACGGCGATAAAATCCGGCATGTCCTAGAAAGCTTCGGACATCTTTGACACTTTTGGGAACCTCAAGCTTCTCTATTACTTCGATTTTAGCCTTGTCCACTTCAATCCCTCTCGATGTGATCACGTGTCCTAGAACAACACCCTTTTGCACCATAAAGTGACACTTTTCCCAATTCAATACCAAGTTAACCTCTTCACATCGCTGCAAGATTTTGGAAAGGTTAGCAAGACAAGAATCAAAGCAAGTACCATAAACTGAGAAATCATCCATAAAAACTTCCATTTCTTTTTCTATAAAATCCGAGAAAATGGCCATCATGGCTCGTTGGAAGGTTGCTGGTGCATTACACAAACCGAAGGGCATTCTCCTATAAGCAAATGTACCATATGGACAAGTGAAAGTGGTCTTTTCTTGGTCATTGGGATGGATGGGTATTTGAAAGAAACCCGAATAACCGTCTAAATAACAAAAGTACGAGTGATTAGCAAACATTTCTAATAATTGATCAACAAAAGGTAAAGGGAATTGATCCTTGCGGGTGGCCGCATTGAGTTTGCGATAATCGATGCACATTCTCCATCCGGTGACCACTCTTGTCTGAATCAACTCATCTTTATCGTTCCTGACCACTGTCGTGCCGCCTTTCTTGGGCACTACATGCACCGGGCTCACCCACTTGCTGTCGGAAATGGCGTAGATAATGCCCGCGTCGTAGAGTTTCTGCACTTCCTTTCGGACCACTTCCTTCAAGTTGGGGTTGAGTCGCCTCTGTGCCTCCCTTGTTGGCTTGTGATCATCCTCCAAAAGAATCTTATGTGTGCAGAACGAGGGATCTATGCCTTTTAGATCTTCAATCGAATATCCTATCGCCCCCTTGTGTGCTCTCAACTCCACCAATAGCTTCTCTGTCTGTCCTGCATCTAGTTCGGCATTAACTATAACAGGGTATGATTGATTGGGACCAAGGAACTCATACTTGAGAGAGGCTGGGAGTGGCTTTAACTCAACCTTTGGTGGCTCTGCTTGGGCCGAGCAGATGGTCTCTCGGTCCGAGTGGAGCTTGCTTGGGTCGAGGCATTTGTCGGGCAATGGGGTTCCTTCAGCCGGAGAGGCTGCTCGGGCTGAGTAAACCACCATTCGGCCTGAGCGTGGGTCGCTGGGGTCGAACAGGGTCTCAAAGGCATCAACTTCAATAGTCTGATCAGGTGCTCGGTCCGAGTAGTCGATTGCTCGAACTGAGCAGGGGTCCTTATCTTCGTCCTGTCCTTCAACAATCTCATACATCGACTCCTCTACCCCAATTGACTCTTGAATGTCATAAAGAAAGCTTTGATAACTGATAAGAGCGCTCAAGTACTGGTCTTCAAGGGTCTCCTCTATCTCAAGTTCTATTCCTTGTACAGAAAAGCATGAAAAAGCCGGGTCAGTGTCGGGGCATTTCATGGCATGGTCAATAGAGAATAAGAGCTGCTCGTCTCCGACCCTGACCAAGATCGTTCCATCCCGGGCATCCATCATAACACCCGCGGTTCTCAAGAAAGGTCTACCCAGAATGATAGGGACTTCCACGTCTTCCTCCATATCCATGACTACAAAATCTCCAGGCACATAAAACTTGCCTACTTGGACTGGTACGTCTCTAAGAATCCCCAAAGGTAGTCGCACTGATGAGTCGGCAAGCTTCAAAGTTATCGGCGTGGGCATGAGACCATCAAAACCTATCCTTTCATACACCGACTTAGGCATCAAACTAACGCTTGCACCCATATCACATAGAGCTTGTTTAATCACAGCCTTTCCAATCACACATGGTAGGGCAAACCGACCCGGATCTTCTAACTTAGGGGGCATGGTGCTCTTTATGGCTTCACTGCATGATTTGGACAGGGCTACAGTTTTCAAATCTTCCAGGGACCTTTTTCCTGTGCACAGCTCCTTGAGAAACTTGGCATAGATCGGTACCTGAGCTATTGCATCAGTGAACGGTATCGTAATCCTCAGCTGTTTAAGTATCTCCCAAAAAGTTCTAAAGCGTGCATCCTCCCTGGACTTGACAAGCCTCTGAGGAAATGGCGCTGGTGGTTGGTATGACTGAGCGGATGGGGCTGCTGGTGCCTTCCCTTTTCCTTGAATCGTTCCTTTTGTTGACTGCTCGGACTGGACAGGTGGTTGCTCGGGTTGAGCAGCTGTTGCCACATACGGGCTGTCGAGGGATCCGGAACGTCGCTCGGTTCGATCATCAGGGTGCTCAGGCTGAGTGACACCGATAGAAGTTGGCGCTCGGAGTGGAGGGAATGGCAAAACTTGCTCTAGAACTGGCTCATCGCCTTGAGGTGCTATATGCTCGGGTTGAGCGTGCGACTGCTCAGCTCGAGGAAGGTTCCGCTTCTCCATGTCTTCAGGCATGGGTGGATCCTGATACCTAGTTCCACTCCTCAGGGTATGCAGTGCCTTGACCTCAGCGTTAGGGTTGACCTCTGTCTGGCTGGGAAGCTTGCCCTTGGAGTCATACTGCTGCGTGATTATGCGTTCTATGCGCTGCAACGCGCCCTGGTTGTATTTCAACTCGTCCAAACTTGAGCAAAATATCTGATTGAACTTCCCCTGCTCATGCATGAAATCCTGGACCTCTTGAGGAATGCCTTCTCGCGTGTATACCGATTTCTTTGGAACTGGTCCGTTGGGATTGCTTGGTACTGGCCTATTTCGTGAGAAGCTTGGTGGGGGCCGATTCCCATAGTTGTACTTAGAGACGTATGGCCTGGCACGAGTGGATGCCATGACAGTGTCTTTGTACACTGGATCGTTCATGTGTTCCCAATCTTTTTGTTCCCCCTCATTCAGAGAGTAACTGCGACTGAAGATGTGGCGGGGGTAGTATGATGGCTCGCTGTTAAGAGAATTTACTTGAGCCGCCCCTCTGTCTGGCTGTGCAAGGGGACAATCGAGAGAAGTGTGACCCTCTTCACCGCAACTCCCACAGTCCTTGCGGCTAAGGTGAGTGCCCAGGGCAGATTGGCATGCGGCCAACTCAGCCTCTAACTCAGTAATACGCTCGTCTTTTGGTGAAGGCGCTGAGATGACATTAACTTGCTGCTTGTAGGATCCGCGGTGATTGCTTGAAATGGGCATCCAGTGGTACTGTCGGGCACACTGGTCAATCTTGTCTCTTGCCTGCGTGGAGTCGAGATCCTTGAAGCTTCCACCTGAAAGGGAATCCAAATTGATTTTAATATTCTCATAAAGACCTCTATAAAAAATTTTCACTAACATCCATTCTTGGATCCCATGGTGCGGGCACGAGTTTTCTAAATCCCTAAACCGTTCCCACGCTGCACCCATGGATTCGTTCTCTTTCTGGCGGAAATTATTCAATTCTGTCCTAATTCGATCAGCCCTGTCATCTGGAAAATACTTATCTAGAAAGGTTTGAGCCATTAAATCCCAAGAGTCTATTGAACCCTTCTTCAAAGTTTTGTACCATTTCTGGGCTTTATCTTTTAGGGTGAACTTAAACAATAAAAGTCTAACAGCCTGTTGGGGGACCCCGTTCATTTTAATCAATCTAGTATAATCAATAAAATTTTGGAGGTGAGCATGGGGATCTTCATGTTCTTCCCCATGGAAGGGAATTTGTTGGACTGCTGTGACGTGTGCCGGCAAGATCTGCATGTTGTTCGCCTCGATGCCTCAGATGATCACTGGTCCTCCCAAATATCGGGCCTTCGGGGCTCCATAGTCGTTGAGGGATCTGTTGGGGTTGTGATCATCGTCCTCGCCATCTGAGTTGTTGTGGACACTTTCACCATCGGCAGTCCACCTGCGGCGTTCGGCTTCAAGCTCTTCTCTCTGTTGCTGGAGTTGAGCTTCTCGTCGCTCGAGCTGGAGTCTCAGTTCTTCCAGGCGACGTGTTTCTGCTGCCACATCGATGGGATTTGCAACCCCTGACATAGCGGCACTTGTTTCCTCCGGTCTTGCTTGCTGCTCGATTTGGTCGTGGAGATGCTCGAACCGAGTGGGATGTCGCTCAGGTCGAGTGTCTGTTGGTCGGGCTGAGCAAGGGGTTGGATTAGGATCTGGTTGCTGCCTCGAGTTGATTTTTTCAAGAAAGTTGACTCGCTGCAACTCCGGATCTTCTTCCAATCGTCTGAGATAGTACCTTCGTACGACAGGGGGTTGGGACTTGGAACGTGTGCTCTTGCCCCTTCCTGCCAGTCCTGTAATTGAGGAAACAAGGATTAAAAACAGAGAAGAAAGTCTAGCCTCTTGATAATGAAACAAGTATCTAATATCAACACCGTCCCCGGCAACGGCGCCAATTTGATGAAGGAGTAAAACCTAAGTATCAAATAAATTTGTACCTAAGACTTAACCTCACTAGTCGTTATTGGTAAAGTTCTAGGGTCGAACCCAAGGGACGGACTATGAATACTAGACTTATTTGTTCTCAAAATCTAGACGGATGGTTTTTAGTGAATTTTGGGTAAGAAACAATAAAGGAAAGCTATATCTAAAGTAATCGCAAGTAAATCTTTTTGGTCTTTTGCTAATAATAAAAATAACAATAAACAAGTAAATGATTTTGGGGGTTTTAGCAATATAAAAAAAACGTCTTAGGATTCGGATTTCACTTCAGTTTGGATCCAGAAACTTAGATCTTATCACTTTCGTGCATCAATCAAAGTTTCCAAACATATACTCTCTGTCCGGTCCGAGCAGTGTCCTACTCGGTCCGAGCGCAGTGTATAAGTGCTTTGACTTGACTCTTTTGATACTTTACAACTTGATAAAGGGTTCGTTGGCTAATCTTAGACTTCTATCCTCAGCTGTCGCTTGTTGGAATAGGGTCTGGCTTAATCTCTACTTACCCTAATTAGGCTAAATAACTCACAACTTTTGGTATAGACTTTAATCAACCTAAACTTGTTTGTTTGTGTTCTTAGGGATATTTAGAGGTCTTTTGGACTTGTCTAAAAGCTACACTTTTGGTGTCAACTAATCTCCCCTGTCGGATCTACGATTTACCCCAAATACTTGTAAGAACTAACCTAACCCGTTTAACCTTGGAACTTAACTAGATGCGGCCGACAACTAGAAGTAAATTAAACTAAGCTAAGCAATTCATACAAGCAATAAGTAATAATACAAAACAAACAAATATCAAGTCATATCATAGCAAAATATATCAAGTCATCACATCCAAACATCCATTAATTTCCTACTCCTAAGACTACATAAAACTTAGCCTAACATAGTATTAAAACACACAATAACAATAATATAAATCACAAGATACAAGCCCATGGAAAATAGAGAAGAAAACATAAAAGAATAAACCGAATACTCCCTTATGCTTCTAATCGTCTTCTAGGGCAGTGGGGTGTTGCAAGGCGTGACTCCAACTCTATCTTGCTGCTGTCGCGTCAAAATGGGGTTAGAACGTGGCTGGAGGCTAGGGTAAGTGGAAGATCCCTTCTTCGCTGAAGAACTTGGCTTATATCCTGGTCTGGAACACTTGGAGGGCAAGTTAGGGCATAAGGTCGGCAGAATCTTACCAAATAATCTCCTTTCCTTCTCTGAAAACTTGCCAAAATGCAAAAGTCGGCACATCCTCGACCCGAGCAAGGGATTGCTCGATCCGAGTACAGGAGAGGAGAATAATGTGCCGGATACAATGTCGCTCGAGCTGATCAGTAGAATCACTCGGTCCGAGCATGAGTCATTCGGTCCGAGTGAAGAGAGAGAAAAGATGGTTGTGACTCTGTGCCTTGCTGGGTCCGAGCAGAGATCCACTCGGGTCGAGTAGAAGCTGGAACAGAAGTGCCCTTTGCTAGGAATGAGCCATCTAGCATGCCAAGTGCCAAAAACCATCTAAAAGCTCGAAAAATCATGAATAACACCTAGAACCCTGTAAAATAAGAGAAGACACGACGGCGTAGCCAAATCCTGGAAAAACATAGTGAATTGTTAAGTATTTAAAAGGTTTGGGTGTTATTTAAGTGCCAAGTACGGTCCAAATACCTACAAATAATAATGACATCACTGTTGCTCCTACTAACACTTTTTTTTTTTTGTTCTTTTTTTTAGTAGCTATCCTAACAAACTGCTCTCTGAACAATCGTTGGCAGATGGTCTTGTGCAAAGTATGGCGTGCTGTGAGGGGTTCTCAGGATGTGAGAATTTTCTTATGGCTTATGGGTGTGAGGTGATGTCTCTCTGGATTGGTGTGTGTTTGCTCAAAGAGAGGTGAGAGCTTGTGGGTGAGAGAGCTTGTGTTGGTTGCTTGTGAGGTGAGAGTTTGTTGATGCATGGCCAGCAGCACCTCCTTTTATAGGGGAATGGGATCATTACTGTGGATGTCACCAATTATCAGGAATTTAAGACAATTGGACACTTTTGCCCTGATGGCATCTTGGTATTTTCACTACACTGCACATAATCATTCACTGTACTCAATTACTCTCCTTCAGAGAATCTCCTTAATCCTGTTTTCATCCATTGTGCCATTTATTACTGCCATGAAGAATAACTCTCATCTCCAGTTTTGACAGTATTTGAAAATTGCTAACTTGAACTCTATGACCCAAGTGGATTTTGTTACTGCCACATTCTTTTCTTTTTCTTCATATGATCTGGCGTTCAAGCATATGTTATATCAATTTTATTTTGATTACTGGAGTCTCTCCCTCTAATTGCACTTAATACTTTCTTCTTTGATCTTACTGTCCTCTAAAATTATGTCACACAGAGGGAGAAATACAACACTAATTCCAATTGCTTTGCATTTTGGGCGCAGCACAACTCTAGAACTTGCAATTCTTCTATAACCTGAACCATATCAATTCCATGCCCTCTGCAATTTTATTTCTGATTTTTGGTTCTTCTACTTGTTCTATTTGATCATTGGTTAGCACCTCATACTTATTCTCTTGAATTTGAAAATATGATATGACCCCAAGTGCCTAACCGTGGTTGTTTGCTATGATTTGGCTTCATGAATCTTCTCAAATTGATGGTTCATACTCCTTCAAGAATGCTTCCTTGTTACTGTTTGATCATGGAATTGAACCAATTTGGTTTCCTTTCCTTTAATTCAACAATATTTGAACTCACAGGATTGAAGCAATTGAGTCATCTCCCTCTCGGATTACTGGAGAACAAAGAGAGGAAATTTCTATTGGCCTCGAGATTCTCCTCTCCTTTACTGTGGTCAATTAATTGGCATGCCGGGCGAGAGGATAAACATCAAGTTGGAGCTGTCGTGGCCTGATGAGGATCACGGATTTTGATCGGAGCACTAGAGCAGCAAGATTCTCTCCTCTACTGCCGGTGTCAGTGATCATTAAATGCAGGGCGTCGTGGTCTTCTAAGGATCAGGGAAAGGGATCTTAACGGGTACAATTGGAGCAGCAACGGGTTCGATTGAAGCAGTGTTCAATTGGAGCGATGATTGATTTAATTGAGTACCGGAATGATGAGATTCCTTCTTTCCATCTCTAATTAACTGCACCGCCACAGCACTGGCGCGAATCGCTGTGGAAAATCGTCATGGCATTCGTCAGAGGAAGAAGGAACGGAGGAGGAAGGGGTCGCTGTTGGTTGGGCTGAGATGTTCATGGGCTGCTTCTTCTCTCTTTTTTTTGTTTAATTTTCCTTGGGCTTCGTGTCTCAATTTTTTTGTTTGGGCTGATGTAAACCGGGCCGAAATAGAATACAGCTGGTTATTGTTTGATCATGGAGTTTTGGTTGCACGAATCTTGATGCTTTTATAACCGTGCCAATTTCACATTTTTGTTGGAATATGATGTATAACCATATAATTTCATATATAAATATACATGAAACTATATAATTATTTCATATATTGTACTTGAGGTATGGTTTGTGTTTTCAATGGATCCATATTGCATCAACGTAAATATTGTATACCAAATTAACATAACATTATGTTAATATTAGTATCAATATAGATGTGAAAATATGGAACCACTTGTCTTGGCATAGTATTGGAATTTTGGTGGCCAATATAATCACCCAATTAATCCGAAAAAATTTTCAAGCCACTCTTGGAGATTTATTTGTGCATTATAGGCCCAATCAATTTGCTTGTAATGGTCTCGAAATCTATATATCGACTTGTCGAGTAAATATGACAATATTTTTGGGTTCAACAATTTCAAATATGCCAAGTTAAGAAGGCCATTATATGACTAAATTTTAATTATATTTGGGAGATTTAATTTAATATTGATACGGCTGCAATTTATTATATCCATGCATGTTTTAATTTTTGGAAGAAAATCTTTGACTGTGACAGAAGAACTATTAGTTTCAACACAGACCTGTTATGGTGAGAGGAAACCATTGGCTGCAATGGTGACTTGTGTCAATAATAAATATACATTTATAGTAATTAAAAATAAAACATAGTACTCGGCCGTTTCAACTAAAGTATTTGGCATGCGCATTGCGTAGTATGCGTGCATGTTCTAAAGTCTTTCCTAATAATTAAAAACAATTTAATTAAAGAGTGATTTGGATTTATGCCACTGAAAAAATTAGAAATTAGAGATATGCTATTGTTAAATGACAAATTCTTTTTATGCCATCACTAATTAAAAAAATTAGAATTATGCCATCGATTAATTGATATGACCATTTTGACCTTTTGAATATGCCATTGTAAAATATTAAAATTAGAAATATGCCATCTTAAAAGAAAATTTGATTTTGCGCCACTATATAACAATAAAAATAAGTTTTATGCCACTATAAATTTGTAAAAATTAGTTTTGTGCCATAAGAATTATATTTCTTTTGAAATTCCTTTTATTTATTGTTAATATCAATCCTAAAAAAAATATTTGGTTCATTATTACATTAATTAAATGAAATATTAACATATTTGAATGTTAATTTTCTGGTCGAGGCACATAATAATTGAATCAAACTAATTCTATAGTCTTAAATAAAAGAAAATGTTTGTCATGTTTGCATTTTATGCTCCTTTATTTCATACATTAAAAACTGGGAACCGAGTGAGTCGATTAAACTTATTATAATTATAATAATTAAAAGTTTTAAAACAATAAAAAAGAGCTGAAGACAAATTCGAAAATATACTCCCCAATTTTTCAATGAGAGTGAAAAAAAAGCAGGGTTTCGCCTCGTGCTTTCGCGAGGGACATCATCTTTGCGTTTTTATGTGCGAAGAGACACTATGCAGCTGTGACGGCGACGGGCAGAAGAGACAGCAGCGAGCAAGAAGTTATGTGCGATTTTATTTTTTTTCTTCCTTTCCGTAAGATTTATTTTCTTGATAATTACAAAAGGGTAATTTGGGTATTTAAAAAAATAACAAGATTTTAGATGGCATATCTCTAATTTGATCCATTTTGAAAGAAATTAATGGTATAAAACTAATTTTGATTAATTAATAGTGACATAAAACTAATTAGCAATTTAAGAGTGACATTTTCTAAATTGTCAATTTTCACAGTGGCATATATCTAATTGTTCCTTAATTAAAACAGACGATTAGTCGTTAGTTCGAAAAAGTCTTTTCTTTCGTTCCGCAGTCTGCTCTTAAGTCTATACTGCTGGTGCTGCATAAATAGCCTCAATGTTACTGGCTGCAGTCATCAACCGAACGCAAGCTAATTAAACAAAAAAAAACAGAGATGGAGAGCTATTGGTTAAAATTGACTCTTATTCTTGCTATACAAATCCCTCTCCTACTCTCTGGTTATCCCAATAACATTTCCCTGACCTTCTCAACCCCTTCCCTGCAGCACACTCAATGCAATTGCCCCTGCAGCAAACCAGCACGCTCTCCTACAACATTCAACAATAACGTACTTGATTCATTTGTCGACATACTCTGCAAGCTGGTTGATGCTGATGAGTTTAACAATGTGAGAGCGACATATTGCAAGTCAAGTGAAAAATGCATGTTGGGCTTTGATATGGCGAGGAGCTTATGTGATCATTTCAATGGTCCACATGACAAGGGTGATGCTTTTCTTTTCACGGTCATGGAGATCATTCTTGAATATAATATGACCGTCGAAAATTCAAATGAGGAACAACAACCTACTTAATTTAATGTCTGATATAGGCTTTGATCGGAAACCCCAAATTGAACTTTGAGAATCAGAAACAGAATTCACTTTTCTCAAATCTTCTGATCGGAACCGATAAAGGAGACGTGCGAGAATTCATTTGGCGAGAGTCCGAGAGAAAATTTTGGCCTGTGAATTCTCCTCCAAAACAAAGAAATTTTGGCGAGAATTTGTTTCGGCCATCGGATCATGTCTTCTTCCAGTAGGTGATTAAACTCTCGCGATTTCTTCCGATCTCCGCCGATCGCCGGAAATGACTTCGTGTCAGATTTCTTCTCTTCTTTTTTCTTCTCTTTTCTTTTCTTTTATTTTCTTTTCTTTTCGCTTTTGTTTGTGGTTCCGATCAAAGTCATAGTGAGATTAGTATCTGAAGGAGTGTTTAAGCCTTTTAACTTCTCCATCTGTTTATAACTCAGGTGCATTTATCTTTGAATTATATTTATGTTTTGCGTTCCTTATTTAGAATAAAAGACTGGCACCCTGGTGTCTCTTGCTATCAATTGAAATCTTGTGCTTGGAGCTTCTACGCCAAACTGCAATGCAACTATCTATTACGCTTTCAATTTTTCATTGTTACACAGTTGCCTAACGGCTAACACTAACAGTAAGTTTTGGTGGTGGTTGGAGAAACATATCAGCAGCGCGCTATGAGTGAAGCTGAACCAGATCATAATATAAGCTCATCACGTGAAGCAGGATTTATTTGTGCTTTATCCGCAACTCATTGGGGCAATACTAAGAGAAGTCATTGCTCCATGAGAAAGCCCAACAAAACCCAACTAAGGCCTTGCAAAATTTATCTTGTCCGACTAAATTAACTTTGTAGCTAAGTACATAATAATATGCTCTACAGATCGATCCGTGGATTCTCTGTAATCTGTAACATTAGCTGGAAGTTGTGCGCCTTAATTTATTTGTTTATATAAGTAGATACCAGTAAAACATTAAAAAGGTCTATATTATTATAGCATTGCTCACTTTCGCAATCGAGGGCTTAATTTTAAGTTAGTAACACGGACGGCACATGAAAGTTAACGGAGCTTAATAAACCTGCTGTTTGCATTCATATTCAATTCCATCTATAAATGTTAAAATTTTAACAAGAGCATTAAAATTACTCGGGTACAGAAACAAAAAAATATTTACAGAGTCTAGTGTTTCAGTTCTGCCTTGGAAAAATTTTAACAAGAGCCTAGGTTCTTTTTTATTGTACTGGTGCTATAGAGTATAGAGTCGGAGAAATGGTTTGAAAAAAAGATTAGATCACTAACTAAATTGGATTTTATTTACAGATGTACACTTAATATCTGACATAAGAGGATCAGAATAGCTGAAGCTGTAAAATACCAAACATAGGTCCTACTTTCTATGTATATTTTCCAGATCCAACCTGAAATTGTACCATAATGCAATGTCTGTATATCCGTGAAGGTGGAGAATTGAAGCTGCCAAATTAGCGTTGGTGTAACAGTGTGAAACAGTATTGAATACCAGTAAATAGAAGAGAAGATAATAAATGCTTTTTGCTAAATTTCATTCACTGTATTCCTTGTCACAAGCTTTACAGAGATGTGCAATATATAGCTAATACAAAAAGATGCTGTAATAGAATTCCTAAGATGCTAAATAATATTCCTATTAGTCACAAGAGAACGTTCTCTGTGCTGCGCTGGCATGGCCAGGTGTTATTCTATTGCATTGTGGCCCTTAGTCCTTTGATTGCCTTGATCCAGTGTGTCATCAATTGAGCTGGTATTATGTATCCTCACAGCCCCCTCGCAAGCCAATGGGACAGAAGTAACAGTGAGCTTGTCTCTTAGAAGAAGGAATCGAGGTGTAGTGAGTGGTTTTGTCATGATATCCACAATTTGATCCTTGGAACAAATGAATTTAATATCCAGTTCTTTAGCTTGAACCTTCTCTTGAATGAAATGATAATCAATTTCAACGTGTTTGGTGCGGGCATGGAACATGGGATTAGATGCCAAAAATGTAGCACCTATATTGTCACACCAAAGAATAGGAGAGGAGGGGCAAGAAATGTGAAGCTCATGTAATAGGAATTGGAGCCATACAAGCTCGGCACTAGCATGAGCTAATGCACGATATTCGGCCTCCGTGCTTGAACGAGAGACCGTTTGTTGCTTTTTGGCGCTCCAAGAGATCAAGTTGGGACCCAAAAAGATAGCATAGCCCGATGTAGAGCGACGATCATCCCGACAACCGGCCCAATCCGAATCACTATAAGCATGAAGAATAGGATGGATGGCCGGCTTGAGTGTTAACCCATATGTCAAGGTTCCATTAAGATATCGCAAAATGCGCTTGACTGCATCCCAATGCAAGTTTGTGTTAGAGATATGTCCTATGAGCCAATCAGTTATTGGTATTATCTTTAGTTTATGTTATTGATGATGTTTGATCATTTGTTCCTTGATTTTATTATTGACAGATCATTCAGATTGAGGATCTGAATTGTGGATCTCTGTGTTTCATTTTGTTAAATGACAATAATAAATCTAAAATGTCCATAATCTTGATAATTAACAAGGAACATTAATTATCATGATAAGATTAGTATGCAAGTTAAGTGATGATTAAGTTCTGCAAATCATGGATAAGGTGTTATCAACTTAATTGCATATGTGTATGTTATCGGAACATAGTACAGGACTTGACCCAATGAAATAAATATATGGATTGTGTTATGTGTCATTATTTATTTCATATGAGTTTGATTCTAAGTTTGAGATGGTTCAGTTTTTCCACATGAGGATTGGTTCAATAAATATCGTCTACCGTTGATTCCTGATAAGGGCTGCTATAAGGACTTTATTTATGTTCTCTTGAATTGTGCGGGGAAAAACTGTTCATCAAGAAAACCGTATGTCCCTCATTAGTATACCTAGTGAGTGATGATATCTATTGGGCCCCTTGATGGAGATGGATTGTTTGCTAGCAACTTATACAATCATCTCTAGATCAAGAAATATATAATCTGCAAGAATGACACTTTCCTATCTTGGATTATATAATGATATCATGTGACATAAGAATCAAAACAAGGAAATTATCTATTTCTTTTGCAGGATTAAGATGTTATAATTGTATAGTATCCATTTATGTTAACTGGGAATCATAACGTGTTGCTATATACCGCTTATGATTATTGGAAATAAATGACGATTTATTTTCCATGGCCAACATAACATAAATCCTCAAAGGGTCACACAATGACAAAGCTCTTAATCAATGGTGCATTATATTTAGTTTGTTTGTATTGGAGAATACAAAATATGATAAGTTGAATAATTAATCGTATACCGTTATGAACCGTTATGATTAATTATTTCAAAAGGATAATATGAAACTAAATTAATGTAAAGTCTAAACCAAATAATAATTATCAAATGGTTGATATTTATTTTTGTTTCAACTCAATTAATATAATTATGAGAATTGTATTAATCAATTGGGCTATCTTTAATTAGCCAAATTGAACCCAATTTGAATGCAATTGAAATGGGCCATTAATTAATTGAATTAATGAGCAAATAAAATAAAGTTTTATGGCCCAAAGGCCCATTTCGTTTCTGGCCATGTGGGGGGTATTTTGGTCCCAAAATATTTGGGTTAGGTGGTCCATTTAAGGACCACATGGAGAGCTTTTAGGGCATCACTTTTTCCCCCCTCTTTCTCTCTTCTCTTGGCCAAAATTTTCAAAGGGAAAGAAAATTTTCAGATCTGAAAATTTTGAGCATCCTTTTGCATTCTTTTAGGTTCTCATGAGTTGAGAAATATTTTCCATAATAATTATTTGATAATTAGAAGCAAAGGAAACTTAAGGTTTAGGCTTGTTCTCTTGCTTTGCTAGCACAAAGGTTTGAGAACTTGATTAAACTTTGTGTGGACTCGAGGCCGGCAGTGGTGGTGGTGGTGAGCACGCCATCGACTTCAAAGCATTGGATTTAACCTTCTAATTACGAAATTAGAAGAGGTGATTAACTCCTACTAATCTCTATTAAGTGTTAAACGGCTTGAATGACTAGATCTATGAGTTTGCTTGCTCTTTTAGCTTTGTTAATAAGTAATAAAATTAAAATTGAGCATGGCATGACTTTCTAACAGTGGTATCAGAGCCTTGGCTGTTATTTGAGCTTTTAGCACTTATTTAAGTGAGAAAAAGTTAATTAACAACATAATTAGTGATGCACTTGCTTGTTGTCTGGATTTCTTCTCTGTTTTCGAGACTGTTTTGAATTTTTCGCTAAGTAAAGCTTTCGAAAAAAAAATTTATTTCTGTTGGAAGTTGTAGATCTATGCGTTGTGCTTCTTTAGCCACTGGTTTCACCTTTTTCTAAGCAGTTATGAATTTTTGGTGATTTAAACGGTAACGGTGCGCAGAACCAGTTTCTGTCTGCACTGTTCTGTGTTTATGGCTTGTAGGAATTATTTTTGGAAAATAACTACCTATTTTTCTTGGCTAGAAATCTTTTAAACTTGATGCTCTTTCCAGATCTGTAAATTTTGTTACATGGTTTGGAGTTTAAGTGAGTATTCAAGTCATGGAAAGTAAAGAAGTTGTCAGATCTGGTTTTCAAACAAACGGATTGTTTTGATAAACTGTACTTATTGAGACAACTTTGTGAAAAAGTGTTTACATAGAGATGTTCTACTTTAAGTTAGAAATCTGTGAAAATTAGTTTCAAGTTTTTTTTATTGAGGTTTGATACTCGAACTGGGTCAAAACTTTTTCGTCGACTGTCTGTTTCAGAACAGGGATAGTAGTTTGTATACTATTTAACTTGATGATTTTGAATAGACCTTATTATTTTTCTTTTCGTGGATAGGTAGCCAATAGTATATACTAGATTTACTATGTAAAGTGTTTGCATGAAAACTGTTTGGAAGATGATCCTTTAGTCCAAAAGGTTGAGGCAAAAACAGAAAATCCGATAACGGTGTTTCGTGCACAATATGAGGATTTGTCTTTTTTTGTTCTCCCTGATGGTAAGTGATCTCTTCTTGATTTTTTTATAGGTAGTTAAACTCATGACAAGGAGTATGCTTGATTAATTTCATAATTTTTGGAGACCGGAAAAATTTCGGATTTTATCGGGTCCCAATTAATATTTTAAATAGTTAAAATATTGTTCTAATTAATCAAAATGGTTGAAATGTTAATTAGAACACTCCTTAATACATCTCCTTTCTGTTTTTCGAATGATGAATTGAATTTCAAAAGGTTTAAGCAAGTTAGTTGTTTAAAAGTTAAATCTTCTTTAAGCGAAAAATCGAACAACGAGCGATGTGCAAAGATTCTAATTTGTTGTTGTTAATTAAGGAACAAGTGAAACATATATATTGTATATGTGTGCTAACTTTGTTTTGTAGGAGGATCGTGGGTTTAGTATGGCCCAAGATATCAATGCCTTGTGTTTTGTAAATGAATGCATGTGTGAATTTGTGTAATTCGGCCTAAGGTGCCATTAATTAATTTGATTAATTTTAATGTAACTTGTGAGGCTTGCATGCCCCTAAGGTTAGGAGGGATTAGGAATTTACACATGTATTTGTTTTTCCATTTAATTATAGGATCAGATTACTATAATTAGTGGGAGGACTTGATTAGATTAGATTTGCTACATGGAGATGCGGCGAAGCTAATATGCAAGCGGGGGCCATACAAACCCACAACAATACTTGTGGTTAATTTGAGATGCTTATTATGTGAATGTTTGAATGCTATGAAATGTCATAGGTTAGGTATGGGTGTATGTTTACACGACCACCAAACAAAGTCACATAATGTTTGTCCCATTTACTCGATTAAGCCAAATCGTCCTCCTTCTCTCTATCCCCTTCATGTCGATTGATTGTCTATTGATGCATTCCGCCGATGCGGACATCGTAGTCCATCACCGAAGTCGGGGTGCAAATTAGATTTGTAAGGAGCAAATAGAGAGAGGTCACTTATCAATGGACCCAATCGGATTGGACATTGGGACGAAGTTCGCGACGCGAACCAAGAGTCACATAAGTTGATGTGATTGGTTGGAGAACCTACCCCATATTAGTTGTTTTGTTATTGTGCCGACGCCGTCATCATTTCAACGAAAGTGAGGGTCTTGGAAATCCATTACTTTAGGGACTTAATGTATGTGGTGGAAGTTTTACTTTGTTGAAAATAAAACATATGCATAAACTAATAGACCTTAAATTGAAATTGTTGTAGATGTCTTCTCAATCGTCTTTCTCGCTACGTTCTCTCCTTGAGAAAGAGAAACTCGCTTTTAACGGCGCCAATTTTCTCGATTGGCACCGTAACCTTAGGCTTGCCCTTCGGTTTGAAAAGAAGGAGTATCTCTTGACCACTCCCTTGCCTCCTCTTCCTGAAGAGAAGGCTCCTAAAAAGGACCATGATGACTATGAAAAACATCACGGTGACGACATAGAGATGTCAGTCTTGATTGTTGCAGTCATGGACAATGAGCTCCAAAAGGAGTACATTGATAGTGGTCTTGGAGTGTTTGAAATCGTCTCTCGCCTCTCGAACATGTTCAAAACTAAGGCTCGCACCGAAAGGGGTAGACTTATCAAGGCCGTCGCCAATACTAGATTGGTGGAAGGTCATGAAGTCGGCCCACACGTCATGAAGATGGCGGGGTTGTTTCGGCAGCTTGAAAGGCTTGACACGCCCTTCCCGTCAGGGGCCGTCCAAGACTTTATTCTCAATTCTCTTCCTCACAGTTACTCGGGGTTCATAGTGAACTACCGCATGAATGGCATGGAGAAAAGTTTGGAGGATCTCCAAAACATGCTTATGGAAACTGAGGAGAGTCTAAAGAAAGAGAAAGGGCCAAGGGATGTTCTTGCGGTGAGTGAGAGGAGCAAGAAGAGCAAGAAGAAAATCCGCAGAAACAAGGGCAAAGGCAAGGTGATGCCCCAGGCTTCGGCCAAGGGAGCTCCCGAGGGTTCCAAGAGAAAGAAGAACCCCGCCACTTCCGACACTGTGTGCTACTATTGTAGTGGCAAGGGTCATTGGAAGAGGAACTGCCCCAAGTACCTCGCTGACAAGAAGGCGGGAAACGTCCCTGCTTCTACCTCAGGTATATTTGTCATTGAAAACTTTCTCGCTACTTCTAATACTGACTGGATATTTGATACTGGTTCGTGTGCTCACATTTGTCGAAATGTGCAGGCACTAAAGATTAGGAGGAGGCTCGAGAAAGGTGAAGTGCAACTCCGCGTCGGTAACGGCACGTGCGTCTCCGCTATGGCCGTTGGGAATGTAGAGTTGACTTTACCTAGTGGTTTTATTTTGGAACTTAGAAATGTCTACTTTGTTCCTAGTATCACTCGAAACATTATCTCCATTTCTTGTTTGGATTTGGATGGATATCATGTTGTAATAAAGAACAAATGTTGCTCTCTTTTTCGTGATGATGTTTGCTTTGGTATTGCGCACTATTTGAATGGTCTTTATGTGCTTGATATAAGTGAACATGTTTTGAGTATTGAACGTGACAATAAGAAACGTAAGATTTCACATGAGAGTTCGACTTTGATGTGGCATTGCCGCTTAGGTCATATTAACGAGAAACGCATCAAGAGATTGAAAACCGTTGGTCTCTTGGATCAATTCAATTTCGAATCAATTGATACTTGCGAATCATGCTTGATGGGAAAAATGACCAAAGCGCCTTTTACCAACAAAGGTACAAGGGCAAGTGGCTTATTGGACCTCGTACATACCGATGTGTGTGGGCCTATGAGTATTTGTGCACGAGGAGGTTATTCATACTTCATCACTTTCACCGACGATCATAGTAGATACGGGTATATCTACTTGATGCGGCACAAGTCTGAATTCTTCGAGAAGTTCAAGGAATTCAAGAATGAAGTTGAAAACCAACTTGGTCGAAAGATCAAAGTCTTGCGTTCCGATCGAGGTGGAGAGTATTTGAGTCATGAGTTTGGTGATTATCTAAAGGAGTGTGGAATAGTTCCACAACTCACTCCACCGGGAACACCACAATGGAATGGTGTATCCGAGAGGAGGAATCGAACTTTGCTTGACATGGTTCGATCGATGATGAGCTAAGTCGACTTGCCTAGATCGTTTTGGGGTTTTGCACTAGAAACCGCAGCATTTACACTAAACCGTGTTCCTTCAAAGTCTGTTGAGAAAACGCCTTATGAGATTTGGTTTGGTAAGAAACCAAGTATGCTTTTTCTCAAGATTTGGGGTTGTGAAGCTTATGTGAAAAGGCTAATGAGCGATAAGCTTGGACCCAAATCGGACAAGTGTTATTTCGTAGGATACCCTAAGGAAACGAAGGGTTATTACTTCTACAACTGTGTCAAAAACAAGATAGTTGTTGCTCATCATGCGGAATTCTTGGAGAAAGAGTTTCTCTCAAGAAGAAATAGTGGGAGTAATGTGGTTATTGAAGAAATTCATGAACCACAAGATGCGCCTCAAGTAGGCAATCTTGTTATTCCCGACGTGGTGCCAAATGAGGTTGTAGCCGAACCCGTCCCACAAGTTGTTGTGGAAGAGGTTCATGAGAATGCTCCCTCAAATGAGAACTCGGACATATCGCGAGTCGATAGTGATGTCTCTTATTTTTATACGTATTTTGACCGTACTTAGCCCTTAATCATTGATCAAACCATCATAAATTGTCTCATAAATTGCTATATTTTCCAGGATATTGCTGCTGCCGTGCTTCTTGTTTTATTTTGTAGAATTGCTTGGAAATCAATGGCGAAACACGACTTTTGTGAAGGATGTGCCGCATTCTCAGCCAGATGACTCATTCCTGGCCCACACACACGTGCCACAAGACCACAGGAGTCCAGAGCCGAGCCTATCTCCAGCGTGGGCCTGATTCTCAGCCCATCCAGCAGATCCGAAGCGTCATTTCGCACCGAAATGGTGTCATTTCGCACCGAAATGCGTTTCTAGAAAGTGCGAACTTGGAAATTTTCGAAGAAGGAAAGGAGCAAACCGCCTCTCCTTGACCTAGCCGCCTCCTGGGATGATATATATGCATTTCCTGCCGCCAGAGCACGGATTCTACTCTCTAGACCTATTTTCCACTCTTGTTACTTAGCGTTTTTGAGTGTTTCATCGATTTTCCTTGGAGTTCTTGTGAGTTTGGAGCAGAGCAGCAGCAGACAGCGAGATCCACATCGATTCCTTGGCCTTGGTAGCGAGTTATTTGCATAGAGACTATTGGTTTACTCTTTTTATGCTTTTATCTTGTTATTTCATGGCTTGTATCTTGTTTATTTGCATGATATTTATTGTTATGTGTGTCATGACTATGTGTGAGTAGTTTTATTATGTCTTAGGGGTAGTTAGTAGATTAGTTTGGTATTTTGTGATGACTTGATAGATTTATGATATATTATGTGATTTATTTAGTTGTGAATTGTTGTTTATGCTTAGTTAAATTATTTGTTTGATTGATGTTTACCTATGGATGAATCGCGACGTCTTTAGGGCATTAAACTATAAACCAAACTTGTAGTTGATTAAGTACTTGAGGTAAGCCAATCGCTCGAAAGAGGAGGTTAGTTTAACGACCGAAAGGTGTAACTTTTAATGATCTGAAAAGACTTTAAATACCTCTGGAAATCCAACTAAATATTCTTAGATTTCTAAATACCAAAACGCGACGGCTGAGGTTTAGTTATTTACGTGGTAAAAGCCGGTCCCAAACCAAATCAGAACTAAAACGCGACAGCTGAAGTTAGGGTTTAGGTTTGGTCGTCAAGTAACCTTCACATAGTATCCCATAAAAATATCAAGTCAGAACAGAAGGTCTAAAGCGAGTTTTGGGACGAAACAGCATGGATTTCGCACCGAAATCCAGGAATTTCGGTCCGAAATAGGCTTCTGTCTCGGTGAAAATCGTGGGCAGAAGTGCTTTAGAGCCAAACTAATTGAACACACAACCCTAGGACATATTTTTGCATCTGTTTTAGTAAAAAGAATTTGAAAAATCACCCAAAAATATTTAATTATCTATTACCTATTTTATTACTTTATTTTGATTATATTTTACTTGATTGCATCTTATTTCGAAAATCATACAAAATTCATCTCTCTAGATTTTAAGAACGATTAAGTCTGGTATTCAACCGTCCCTGTGGGTTCGACCCTTAGCTTTACCAAACGACTAGTGAGGTAAACCTTAGGAATAAATTTATTTGACCTAGGTTTTAAACCTTCATCAAATTGGCGCCGTTGCCGGGGACGGTGTTTGATATCGTGTACTTTTTCTAGTATTAAGAGGCTAGATTTCTTTTTATTTAATCATCTTTTTGTTTCCTCTCGTGCTACAGGTTGAATTCTGGCAGGAAGAAGGAAGGGAGTCCACTCTCAACCTCCACCTCCTGTGCGACGTTACTTCCTACGTGGATTGGAGGAGGATCCGGAGCAGCAGCAAGCAGTTTCGGCCCTGCCAGATCCCATTTCGGTCCGAAATCCTCCCATTTCGGTGCGAAATCCTCAACCAGAGAGCGAAACAGCGAGCGTGATGGTAGGAACTGGTGCACCTGTCGATGTAGCAGCAGAGGCTGAGCGCCTTGAGGCCCTGAGGATCCAACTGGAGCAGAGGGAAGCTCGTATCATGGCCGAGAGGAGGCGTGTGGATAACCAAAGGCGCGAGCTTGAGGAAGACAGGCGCCGATGGACATTGGACGAGGAAAGCGTCCATGGGAACTCCGATGGAGAAGATGCATCTGATAACCCCAACAAATCTCTCATGGACTATTGCGCTCCGCGAGTCAAGGACATTGCCGGGCCAGTGGTTATTCAAGGGGTTGAAGCAAACAACATGCAAATCCTCCCCGCCCATGTCACAGCCGTCCAACAAAACTCTTTCCACGGAGACGAGCACGAGGACCCCCATGCACATTTGCAAACTTTTACTGAATACACTAGATTGATCAAAATTAACGGGGTGCCTCAAAATGCCATTAGACTCATGCTGTTTAGGTTTAGTCTTAAGGACAAAGCCCAAAAATGGTACAAAACTCTCAAAAAGGGGTCAATTAGAACTTGGAATGACATGGCCCAAATTTTTCTTGAGAAATACTTCCCTGATGGTAGGGCTGACAAAATTAGGACTGAACTGAACAATTTCCAGCAAAGTGATGATGAGTCTATGGAAGCTGCTTGGGAAAGATTTAGGGATTTAGAGAACTCTTGTCCACACCATGGAATTCAAGATTGGCTTATTCTTAAGAATTTCTATAATGGTCTTTATGACAACATTAAGATTAACTTGGATTCTCTTTCAGGTGGTGGAAGCTTCTTGAAGATGGATTCGTTGCAAGGACGAGACTTGATCGAGCAATGTGCAAGGCAATACAACTGGATGCCACAAGTCAACCAACGCCGATCAAGTGGGAAGCAACATGTGAACGAGCTCTCGACGAGGGATAGAAGGATTGCCGAGCTAGAAGCGGAGTTGGCCGCATATCACTCTCTCCAAGGCTCCCACCTCAACTCGAACACATGTGGAGCGTGCGGTGAAGAGGGGCACACATCCCTTCAATGCCCAATGGCGCAACCGGATGGCCCACAACAAGTCAACTCGATCAATAACGAGCCTTCCTACTTCCCACGAAATGTCTTTAGTCGTAGTTATTCCTTACAAGAGGGAGAACAAAGGGATTGGAACCAATTGAATAATCCAGACTTTAGAAAACTCCCTTTTGCCCCTTCACATTTGCAAGTCCCTACCAACCCACCAACCTTGTACAAAAATGCACAATCAAATGAAAACACCAAAGATTTTCAAAAGAGACCTTTTTATAACAAGAATGGTGTACCATTTGTTGTCCAAAATTTCATGCATGAACAAGATAAATACAATTATATGTTGGCTGAAGGAATTGAGGAACTAAAATAAAAAATCGGTGCTGTTTCCAGGTTGGAGCAATTGATGGAGACACATCTCGCGAGGGAGCAAGGGAAATTTCCGAGCAAACCTCAAGTCAATCCAAATGCGGAGTGCAAAGCATTGCACTCGTTGAGAAGCGGCAAGCAATATGATGATCCTCCAATGCCGGCATGGGCCGAGACACAACCACGCGGTCAAGAGGACTTACAGCAAGAAGAAGAGCCTCTTCTGGAGCAAGTTCTGCCATCTCCACCGCTCCAGAACACAGCCACGCCCTCTGGCCCGGAAATCGAGGTGCCAGCAGTCGAAAAATCTGTTCCAGAGGTGCCATTTCGGTCCGAAATCCCTCCATTTCGCACCGAAATGACACCCACAGGGGCTGAAAAGGAGCCCCAAAAGAAGAAATCTGAAGAAGGACCGACTCCAGTGGTCCCCTACCAACCCCCTGTCCCATTCCCTAGGAGGTTGGCTAGAGAAAAGGAGGGTATACAGTTCAAACGGTTTTGGGAAATGTTAAAAGATGTTCAAATTTCAATTCCTATAACTGATGTGTTCACTCAATTCCCTATTTATGCTAAGTTTTTGAAAGAATTGTGTACAGGTAAAAAGTCCATTGAGGAGCTCAAGGCGGTGCTCATGTCAAGCAAGATGCCCCCCAAGCTCCCTGACCCAGGAAGATTTGCTTTACCTTGTACAATTGGGAAAGTCATGATTAAACAAGCTTTGTGTGATATGGGGGCGAGTGTGAGTGTAATGCCAAGGACTGTGTATGAAAGAATTGGGTTTGGGGAATTAAGGCCTTCGATAATGACAGTGCACCTTGCGGATTCTTCTGTAAGGTTGCCATTAGGAGAATTAGATGATGTACCTGTTTGTATAGGCAAATTTGTTGTCCCATGTGATTTTGTGGTATTGGAAATGAAGGAAGACGAGGAGGTACCAATCATTTTGGGGCGTCCATTCCTAAGGACAGCAGGTGTACTGATGGATGCCAGAGACGGCACCATTTTGGTCAGAATAGGGGGGGAGACGCTGCACTTTTCCATTGAGCATGCCATGAAGTGCCCAAGTCCCCCTAGGACATGTTTCATGATTGAAGAAATTGAGCCTAATATTGAAAAATTACTTGAAATTCAATATGAAACTGCTCTGAACACTTACCAATCTTTTCTCTATGACATGCAGGAAGCCATAGGAGTCGAGGAAACCTTGGAGGAAGAAAAAATCGAGCAAGACAGCGAAGAACTGCCTCTGCCCGTACCCATTTCGGGTCGAAATGACATCATTTCGGTGCGAAATGGCCCTCTGGAGGTGGTAAATTCGATGCAAACTGGCGTTTCTAAGCCAAATCCTCCTGTTCCCCCTCAAACAGAGGCCCCCCAAGTTGATCTCAAGCCTTTGCCAGAGACTCTCAGGTATGAATTTCTCGGTCCAAGTCAAACATTCCCTGTTATTATTAATTCTGGGCTGAGTGATGCAGAAACAGAGAAGCTATTGGTGGTACTTCGAGCGCAAAAGGGAGCAATTGGATATTCCATTGATGATTTGAAGGGTATCGATCCCTTGATTTGCTCCCACCGGATCCTATTGGAAGATGACCACAAACCGTCAAGAGAAGGGCAGCGAAGGCTCAACCCCAACCTCACTGAAGTGGTCAGAAAGGAGGTACAGAAGCTCCATGATGCGGGCATCATCTATTCAATCTCAGATAGCAAATGGGTGAGCCCGATACATGTGGTGCCCAAGAAAGGAGGTACAACAGTGGTGCAAAACGAGAAAGGAGAGATGATTCAAACAAGGATAGTGACTGGATGGAGGATGTGCATCGATTACCGCAAGCTCAACGCGGCGACACGCAAAGACCATTTTCCATTGCCCTTTGTTGATCAGTTGCTTGAAAGGCTTGCTAATCACTCTTATTTTTGTTATTTAGATGGTTATTCAGGTTTTTTCCAAATACCAATCCATCCAAATGACCAAGACAAAACCACTTTTACCTGTCCTTGGGGTACCTTTGCGTACAAGCGTATGCCTTTTGGTCTTTGTAATGCACCAGCTACCTTCCAAAGAGCCATGATGGCTATTTTCTCTGATTTTATTGAAAAAGACATGGAAGTGTTTATGGATGATTTCTCTGTTTATGGCACTTGTTTTGATTCTTGTTTAACTAGCCTTTCCAAAGTTTTGCAGCGTTGTGAAGAGGTGAATTTAGTCTTGAATTGGGAGAAGTGTCACTTTATGGTGCAACAAGGCGTTGTTTTGGGACACATGGTCACGTCAAAGGGGATAGAGGTTGACAAAGCAAAGGTTGAGGTGATAGAAAAGCTCGACATGCCTAAAAATGTCAAGGATGTTAGGAGTTTCTTGGGACACGCCGGATTCTATCGCCGCTTTATTAAAGATTTTTCAAAAATTGCTAAACCTCTAACAAACCTTTTGATAAAAGATAATGAATTCATTGTGACTGATGAGTGTATTGATGCTTTTTGTAGGTTGAAGGAGGCACTTGTCTCGGCTCCCATCCTACAACCACCGGATTGGACCCAACCTTTCGAGCTCATGTGCGACGCGAGTGACTATGCAGTAGGTGCAGTTTTGGGGCAGCGCAAGGATAAGAAGCCAGTGGCTATATACTATGCTAGCAAGGTGCTAGACCCTGCCCAAGTCAACTACACAACCACGGAGAAAGAGCTCCTCGCCATCGTTTTTGCGCTCGACAAGTTTAGGTCCTATTTGGTGGGATCCAAAGTGATCGTCTACACCGACCATGCCGCAATCCGATATCTCTTGAGTAAAAAGGATGCCAAACCCAGGTTGATTCGCTGGGTACTACTTCTCCAAGAGTTCGACCTTGAGATTAAGGATAAAAAGGGCACGGAAAACTCGGTTGCGGACCACCTATCACGTCTCCATTGGGAAGAAGGTAATAAAATTCCAATTAATGATTCTTTCCCTGATGAAAAGCTCTTCTCTGTACAGGATAACATCCAATCTGTGGCAGAAGAGGGAGATTTCGACAAAATAATGGCTGAAATCATGGCTTTGGCATCCATTTCGGACCGAAATGGCTCGGTTTCGGTGCGAAATGAAAGTTCTGGAGCGAAAAACAGTGAGCCATGGTTTGCGGATTTAGCGAATTTTCTGGCCAGTGGGTACTTGCCTTCTGACATGTCCTTCCAACAGAAGAAAAAGCTGAAATCAGATGCGAAGTATTACTTTTGGGAAGAACCATACCTTTTCAAGATCGGAATCGACAATATCTTTAGGAGATGTGTGCCCTATGAAGAGGTCAAACCAATCCTTGCTAGTTGCCACTCCTCTGCCTATGGTGGCCACGCCTCTTTCTCAAAAACGGCAGCCAAAGTACTCCAATCAGGTTTTTTCTGGCCCACTCTTTTCAAAGACGCTTACTCTTTTGTCTCTTCTTGTGATTTGTGTCAGAGGACAGGTAACATTTCAAAGAGGAACGAGATGCCACTCAATCCTATCCTTGAAGTCGAGGTTTTTGATGTATGGGGTGTGGATTTCATGGGGCCGTTTCCTAGTTCACAAGGATTTGAGTACATCTTAGTGGCTGTTGATTATGTCTCAAAGTGGGTGGAGGCCATTGCATGCAAGGCAGCTGACTCAAACTCGGTGATCAAGCTCTTCTCCAAGATCATCTTTCCACGCTTTGGAGTGCCAAGGGCGGTGATAAGCGATGGTGGCAAGCACTTCATCAATCGACATTTCGATGGCCTTTTGAAGAAGCATGGTGTCATACACAAGGTTGCCACAGCATATCACCCGCAAACAAATGGTCAAGTGGAGGTCTCGAATCGAGAAATCAAGAGTATCTTGGAAAAGACCGTGGCACGCACACGCAAGGATTGGGCAAACAAGCTTGATGATGCACTTTGGGCCTACCGCACGGCATTTAAAACCCCCATAGGTATGAGTCCTTTCAAGCTTGTTTATGGTAAACCTTGCCACTTACCAGTTGAACTTGAGCATAGGGCATATTGGGCAACACGAGCCATCAACATGGATTTGCTTAAAGCTGGTGAAAAGCGTATTTTGGACTTGCATGAACTTGATGAGGTACGTCTCAACTCCTATGAAAATGCAAAATTTTACAAAGAAAAGACAAAGCTTGTGCATGACAGGAAAATAATGAGAAGGGAGTTCAAGGAAGGAGATTTGGTCTTGTTGTTTAATTCAAGGTTAAGGCTCTTTCCTGGCAAATTGAAGTCAAGGTGGTCAGGACCTTTTCGAGTGGTGAAAGTCTATCCATTTGGCGCTATTGACATTTGTGACAAGGATTCGGAGCCTTTCAAAGTCAATGGGCAAAGGTTAAAGCACTACATCGCCAAGGAAGACATCGGGCAAGTGGCACGCGTCTACTTCTCCGAACCTCCGAGTGAGACGTAGCCAAACAAAGGGGTCAAGCTAATGACCTAAAAAGAGCGCTTCTTGGGAGGCAACCCAAGGATTTTTCGAGTTTTATTTACTTCCTTTAAGTTTTGAAAAATCGCGAAAATACAAAAAAAATAAAAAATAAAAAATAAAAAAAAATGACATAAAAATTAGTTATTTAATTTTTCTTTCTTTGTTCTCATGTAGGAAAAGGAATCGTTGGAACCAAAGCAAGGTACAACTCGTGCTAGAGCACCTCAGGCCAGAAAAGAACTCAAAAACAGTGGCCATGCACGACCTCATGCGAGTTGCACTACACTTTGGCTTGGAAAATCGCGCACAAGAAACAATTCCTCACTGCATCTTTTTATTTTTTCCACTGTTTCTTGATTTTTATTTGACACAATTGTGGGAAATTTCATTGGGAATTTGGTGAAAAATTTTGAGTAAAGATGGACATCCAGAGCACACACTTTTTAATTTTTAACTGACCATTTCGAACCGAAATCACCAGATTTCGGTGCGAAATGTCGCTGGCGGAATTAATTACAGGCCGAATTTTAATTGATTAATTTTTCATATTTTTCCTGTGGGTCGCTTGGGCCTTCTAAATTCTTTTGATTTCATTTTTGCAGGCGGCCCAGTTCGGGAAAATGAGACTTCTTCTTTAGGCCCTCTTTCAAAAGCCCAATCCCAACACCTAAAATTCAAAAAAATTCCAAAAACTCATTTCCCCACCGTTCTCTTCTTCTTCCCACTCACGCCCCTTCCTCTTTCTTCCGTTTTCCCCTTTCTCCAAGCCGAAACCCATCTCTTCCAAAGCACACACCACCTCTCTCCACCATTTTCACAGATCAAACAACCACTCTCCTCTCCTTGCAACCCTCCTCCATCCTCTCTACTCAGATTGGCAAGGGGAGCCCCCTTCGTGGCACAAAATTGGAAGGAACATTTCGGGTTTGGCCCCAAACCGCCCCGAAATCAAGTTCTCTTGGCAGTGTCGGCTTCTTCACGGGTGCAGGAAGAGTCTACAAGTGGTTCTTTGGGTCCTTGCTGTGGAGTTTGAGTTTTCAAGACATTTAAGGTTTGATCCGTTCCCTAATCTCTCGAGTTAAAATTTTCTGGGGATTTTCAGACCACGAAAAAGGGTGTCGGGTATTCCTTGGGATTTTTCTGACCTTGTGTGAAATTTTGAGAATTTTTGGAGAAAGGGACTTGCATTTTTTTGGGCTGACAGCCGTAATTTCGGTGCGAAATAGCCTCATTTCGCTGCGAAATCGTGATCTGGATTGTGGTATTTTGTGAAAAAATGGACCCAAACAGGCCAAGGACAAGGTCACAGGGCCGTGGTGGTGCACCCGTTCCACCCCCTTTTCAGGTAGACCCGTTAGAGCAGTATGATCCCGCTGCCGCCCCGTATGAGCGTAAGTATGGATTTCATATGCCGTCAAAGCGGCAATTTGAGGGTTTCAAAAAGATCTACAAGAGGCCGATTGAGCACACCAGATTGGTAGATTTAGGGGTATTGCATGAAATGGGAATTGGGGACCAATTTTTGGAATTAACGGGGGCGATTGGGATTGAGCCTAAGTTTTGGATGCATGATTGCTATGCGTATAAGAATTTGACTTTGGAGTTTCTCTCATCCTTGGTGACATTTGAGTTGAACGGGGTCCATCAGATTGAGTTTAGATTGCGGGATTCCCTGTGGAAAATACCTTTGGATAACCTTGGAGATCTTTTCGGGTTTAAGCAGGGACATCAGCCTCGGGGCATCATGGAGTTGGGGTCTATGGTTGATAGAGAGTTATTGTGGACTCGGATCACCCGCTCCGCTGGCTCAGACACACATGGGTTTTTGATTGAGCATCCCACCTTGAGGATTCTACACCGTTCTATTGCTTCTACCATCTTTGCTCGAGGTGAGACCATGTGTAGAGCCAGAGCCGAGGACCTCATTCTTATGCACCTCATGTTACAGCCTGAGCCTCAGGAGATCTGCATACCCAAGCTTATGGTTGACCATTGGATTGCACAGCGTGACCAGGGAGGCACTGGAGCCATTTCTATGGGCGCTTATGTCACGCTTATCATTATGCATGGTATCGGACCGGATGTGCCTATTCCAGCGAGGACGGATTGTGGAGCATGGCACCGGGCTACCCCGGAGAGATATAGGGAGATGAAGTATTTGGAGTTTGTGACATTTGGGGGTGCACGACGATTTAGATGGTTGATGAGAGATCGTGCTAGTTTCTTGCTACCCTATCCCCTTCCCATTGATAGGAGTGATCATCGTACATGGCTTGTTCCCCATGGATACGTGGATGGAGCCCCACCTCCTATGCCGCCTCCGCCTATGCCTTTGCCTATGGATGTTGATAGACCGGATTCTGTCCCCTATGGATCCATGGCGCACTTGACTGGCCTCATGCAGACCCTACTGGTTGAGTGGAGAGAGACTAGAGGCATGGTGCGCGAGGGTCTCAGAGTTCAGGCGGAGCAGGATGCCAGGATCCGACATATCGAGAGACAGGTTGATGCGCACGAGTACTTTTTGCGCTATGGATCTTGGCCACAGGATTCCTCCACTGGTGATTCAGACGAGGATGACGGGGACGAGTCACCGCCACATGGTGGGGCCGGGCCATCTTCTTCTCATTGATTTGGTACAATTTTTATTTCCCTCTCTTTTATTTTTTTTTATTTTCTGTGATTGTGACGCACTGGGACAGTGCTTGAATCAGTTTGGGGGGGGGGGAAAAGAAGATGGAAATAAAAATTTTGGGTTGAATTGCATTTGTCTAAGTCATTTTTGATGATTTTCATGTCCATTTCGGACCGAAATGGTCCCATTTCGGTGCGAAATTCCTCTCTGGAATTTAATTGAAAATGTTAACTTTTGATTTTGATTTTTTCTGATGCATGTATTATCACTGTGAGGTTTTTATGGATATATTATTCACTGTTTCACACTTGTTTGAATTTTTGAAGCAATTTTAAAATTATTTCTTAAGGATAAATGTTTGTTTAGGATATTTTAGGTTGGGTTGTGCACCAATAGATCAATTGAATGATTGCTTGATAGGATAGGACCTGAACTTGGATGCTTAGAATTATCAATTCATTATTAGTCAATTCTCACAAGTTTTTGCCGAGTGAACGATTTTGTATTTTGTAAGCTTTTGTTCAAAGAAGTTTTTATCAACTTTAAAAGTTATAAGATGAGTCTAAGCTGTTCTTGAATGCTTGAATCACCAACAAGCAAATTTAAATTGAATAAATCTAAATAGTTGCGAAAATGAAGGTGCGAAGGGACTTGTAATTCCAAACAAATTCCACAAATATTGGAGAAATGAAAATTCTATGTTGCTAGGAGCTCTGGCCCGATGATACCGGTGGCCTTAGTCGTGTGACATAAGAGTTAGATCTCCCCAGTGCGGCATGTGCTGGTAGCTTATTCACAAGTCCCAATAGCGTAAAACCTTAAGTGATGTAAATCACCGCGGCTCGACTTGCACAAATTCAAATTGGTGAAAAATTAAAAATTAGACTCATTATAGAATTTTTAGCTTTGATAAAATTTTCTTTACAAACGTTTGCAACTTATGAAAAAGAACGGGCATTTGAATTTGAGTTTGCATTTGAATTGATGAAGTGAAGCTAAGGTCCTTGAGTTGATTTTGAGAATTCATGAGAACTAAGTGTTGCACAATTTAAACCAAAAAGAGAACTAAACCCTTGTCCTTGGAATTAATTTTAATTTGTTTCATTTATTTTTAACTTGTGGAACCTTGAATAATCTCTTTTAATAAATTTTCGTTGCATCATTGGTTTGGGATATTTCGTTTATAGGTCTAAGTACAGTCTTACCCTTTAAGCTTAGATTATTGTTTGAGGACAAACAAAGATTCAAGTTTGGGGGGATTTGATGTCTCTTATTTTTATACGTATTTTGACCGTACTTAGCCCTTAATCATTGATCAAACCATCATAAATTGTCTCATAAATTGCTATATTTTCCAGGATATTGCTGCTGCCGTGCTTCTTGTTTTATTTTGTAGAATTGCTTGGAAATCAATGGCGAAACACGACTTTTGTGAAGGATGTGCCGCATTCTCAGCCAGATGACTCATTCCTGGCCCACACACACGTGCCACAAGACCACAGGAGTCCAGAGCCGAGCCTATCTCCAGCGTGGGCCTGATTCTCAGCCCATCCAGCAGATCCGAAGCGCCATTTCGCACCGAAATGCGTTTCTGGAAAGTGCGAACTTGGAAATTTTCGAAGAAGGAAAGGAGCAAACCGCCTCTCCTTGACCTAGCCGCCTCCTGGGATGATATATATGCATTTCCTGCCGCCAGAGCACGGATTCTACTCTCTAGACCTATTTTCCACTCTTGTTACTTAGCGTTTTTGAGTGTTTCATCGATTTTCCTTGGAGTTCTTGTGAGTTTGGAGCAGAGCAGCAGCAGACAGCGAGATCCACATCGATTCCTTGGCCTTGGTAGCGAGTTATTTGCATAGAGACTATTGGTTTACTCTTTTTATGCTTTTATCTTGTTATTTCATGGCTTGTATCTTGTTTATTTGCATGATATTTATTGTTATGTGTGTCATGACTATGTGTGAGTAGTTTTATTATGTCTTAGGGGTAGTTAGTAGATTAGTTTGGTATTTTGTGATGACTTGATAGATTTATGATATATTATGTGATTTATTTAGTTGTGAATTGTTGTTTATGCTTAGTTAAATTATTTGTTTGATTGATGTTTACCTATGGATGAATCGCGACGTCTTTAGGGCATTAAACTATAAACCAAACTTGTAGTTGATTAAGTACTTGAGGTAAGCCAATCGCTCGAAAGAGGAGGTTAGTTTAACGACCGAAAGGTGTAACTTTTAATGATCTGAAAAGACTTTAAATACCTCTGGAAATCCAACTAAATATTCTTAGATTTCTAAATACCAAAACGCGACGGCTGAGGTTTAGTTATTTACGTGGTAAAAGCCGGTCCCAAACCAAATCAGAACTAAAACGCGACAGCTGAAGTTAGGGTTTAGGTTTGGTCGTCAAGTAACCTTCACATAGTATCCCATAAAAATATCAAGTCAGAACAGAAGGTCTAAAGCGAGTTTTGGGACGAAACAGCATGGATTTCGCACCGAAATCCAGGAATTTCGGTCCGAAATAGGCTTCTGTCTCGGTGAAAATCGTGGGCAGAAGTGCTTTAGAGCCAAACTAATTGAACACACAACCCTAGGACATATTTTTGCATCTGTTTTAGTAAAAAGAATTTGAAAAATCACCCAAAAATATTTAATTATCTATTACCTATTTTATTACTTTATTTTGATTATATTTTACTTGATTGCATCTTATTTCGAAAATCATACAAAATTCATCTCTCTAGATTTTAAGAACGATTAAGTCTGGTATTCAACCGTCCCTGTGGGTTCGACCCTTAGCTTTACCAAACGACTAGTGAGGTAAACCTTAGGAATAAATTTATTTGACCTAGGTTTTAAACCTTCATCAGATAGTGCTCAAGTTACTCAATCATTCGAGGCTCAAGAACCAAGTTCACAAGCTATTGTAGAACAAGTTCAAGAACCTCAAGCACCAACCCTACGAAGGTCGACAAGGGAAAGTCGTCCATCCGAAAGGTACTTGGGTTTGCACGATGTTCTCGTCATTGAGAATGACGATCCGTTGACCATGGATGACATGAAGAAAAGACCCGACTCCAAAGAATGGCTTAAGGCCATGGAATCCGAAATACAATCCATGTATGACAACAAGGTATGGACCTTAGTTGACCTTCCCGATGGGGTTAAACCCGTTGAGAACAAATGGATCTTTAAAAGAAAGGTCGACATGGATGGAAACTTGAGCGTATACAAGGCACGACTTGTAGCGAAAGCTTATAAGCAAGTTCATGGTTTCGCTACAAGCAAGTTCATGGTATTGACTATGAAGAAACCTTCTCGCCCGTTGTCATGTTCAAGTCGATTCGAATTTTGTTAGCAATTGCCGCATTTTATGATTATGAGATATGGCAAATGGATGTCAAAACCGCTTTCCTAAATGGAAATTTGGAAGAGGATTTGTATATGATACAACCCGAGGGTTTTGTAGATCCAAAGAATGCTAACAAGGTATGCAAGCTTCAAAGGTCCATTTATGGATTGAAGCAAGCATCAAGGAGTTGGAACAAGCGCTTTGATGATGAAGTCAAAAAGTTGAACTTCATTCAATGCGAGAAGGAAGCTTGTGTTTACAAGAGGATTAGTGGGAGCTTAGTGGTGTTTCTTGTTCTTTATGTTGATGATATTCTCTTGATTGGAAATGATGTTTCCGAATTGAATGCAGTCAAGTCTTCATTGAAGAAGGTGTTCTCAATGAAAGATTTGGGCGAGGCCGCCTATATCCTAGGAATCAAGATCTATAGAGATAGATCAAGAAGGATGATAGGTTTGAGCCAAAACGCATATATTGACAAGGTAGTTGCTAAAAACAACTTGGGTAATTCCAAGAAGGGTTACCTACCTATGTCACATGGCATACACTTGAGTAAGACTCAATGTCCCGTACATGAGGAAGATAGAAAGTTTATGGAGAAATTCAAGTATCCATCTGCCGTTGGTTCTATCATGTATGCCATGCTATGCACTCGTCCCGATGTGGCATATCCGATTAGTGTGACTAGTCGATTTCAAGCCAACCCCGGCATGTCACATTGGACCGCAGTTAAGAATATCCTCAAGTATCTCAAGAGAACACAGGATAGTATTCTCGTGTATGGTGGAGACCAAGAGCTTGTTGTAAGTGGTTACACCGATGCAAGTTTCCAAACCGACCGAGATGACTCAAAGTCACAGTTTGGCTTCGTATTTCTGCTCAATGGTGGTGCTGTAAGTTGGAAGAGTTCCAAACAGGATACTACAGCCGATTCCGTCACCGAAGCAGAATACTTAGCGGCTGGTGAAGCGGCGAAAGAAGGAGTTTGGATCAAGGAGTTCTTGACGGAGCTGGAGGTGGTTCCAAGCATCTCAGGTCCAGTGGATCTCTACTGTGACAACACAGGAGCCATAGCTCAGTCCAAGGAGCCTAGATCGCATCAAAAGACCAAGCACATTCTACGACGATTCCATCTCATTCGCCAGTTTGTGAATGATGGATGGATCAAAGTCAAAAAGGTGGACGGTGCCGCGAACACAGCGGACCCTCTGACAAAGCCTCTATCTCGAGCTGCACACGAGTTGCATGTTGCATCCATGGGGATTAGACGCATGCCTGAGTGGCTTTGAGTGTACTTTATTTTGAGGCTTTAGTATGAGATGTATATTTTGATATTACATTGAGTACTATTCTCTGGCTAGAAGTCACTATTGATTGACTCTAGGCCAAGTGGGAGATTGTTAGAGATATGTCCTATGAGCCAATCAGTTATTGGTATTATCTTTAGTTTATGTTATTGATGATGTTTGATCATTTGTTCCTTGATTTTATTATTGACAGATCATTCAGGTTGAGGATCTGAATTGTGGATCTCTGTGTTTCATTTTGTTAAATGACAATAATAAATCTAAAATGTCCATAATCTTGATAATTAACAAGGAACATTAATTATCATGATAAGATTAGTATGCAAGTTAAGTGATGATTAAGTTCTGCAAATCATGGATAAGGTGTTATCAACTTAATTGCATATGTGTATGTTATCGGAACATAGTACAGGACTTGACCCAATGAAATAAATATATGGATTGTGTTATGTGTCATTATTTATTTCATATGAGTTTGATTCTAAGTTTGAGATGGTTCAGTTTTTCCACATGAGGATTGGTTCAATAAATATCGTCTACCGTTGATTCCTGATAAGGGCTGCTATAAGGACTTTATTTATGTTCTCTTGAATTGTGCGGGGAAAAACTGTTCATCAAGAAAACCGTATGTCCCTCATTAGTATACATAGTGAGTGATGATATCTATTGGGCCCCTTGATGGAGATGGATTGTTTGCTAGCAACTTATACAATCATCTCTAGATCAAGAAATATATAATCTGCAAGAATGACACTTTCCTATCTTGGATTATATAATGATATCATGTGACATAAGAATCAAAACAAGGAAATTATCTATTTCTTTTGCAGGATTAAGATGTTATAATTGTATAGTATCCATTTATGTTAACTGGGAATCATAACGTGTTGCTAGATACCGCTTATGATTATTGGAAATAAATGACGATTTATTTTCCATGGCCAACATAACATAAATCCTCAAAGGGTCACACAATGACAAAGCTCTTAATCAATGGTGCATTATATTTAGTTTGTTTGTATTGGAGAATACAAAATATGATAAGTTGAATAATTAATCGTATACCGTTATGAACCGTTATGATTAATTATTTCAAAAGGATAATATGAAACTAAATTAATGTAAAGTCTAAACCAAATAATAATTATCAAATGGTTGATATTTATTTTTGTTTCAACTCAATTAATATAATTATGAGAATTGTATTAATCAATTGGGCTATCTTTAATTAGCCAAATTGAACCCAATTTGAATGCAATTGAAATGGACCATTAATTAATTGAATTAATGAGCAAATAAAATAAAGTTTTATGGCCCAAAGGCCCATTTAATTTTCTGGCCATGTGAGGGGTATTTTGGTCCCAAAATATTTGGGTTAGGTGGTCCATTTAAGGACCACATGGAGAGCTTTTAGGGCATCACTTTTTCCCCCCTCTTTCTCTCTTCTCTTGGCCGAAATTTTCAAAGGGAAAGAAAATTTTCAGATCTGAAAATTTTGAGCATCCTTTTGCATTCTTTTAGGTTCTCATGAGTTGAGAAATAGTTTCCATAATAATTATTTGATAATTAGAAGCAAAGGAAACTTAAGGTTTAGGCTTGTTCTCTTGCTTTGCTAGCACAAAGGTTTGAGAACTTGATTAAACTTTGTGTGGACTCGAGGCCGGCAGTGGTGGTGGTGGTGAGCACGCCATCGACTTCAAAGCATTGGATTTAACCTTCTAATTACGAAATTAGAAGAGGTGATTAACTCCTACTAATCTCTATTAAGTGTTAAACGGCTTGAATGACTAGATCTATGAGTTTGCTTGCTCTTTTAGCTTTGTTAATAAGTAATAAAATTAAAATTGAGCATGGTATGACTTTCTAACAGTTTGTAGGAGAATGCATAAATTGAGAAACCTTGTTAACCGCATAGGCAATGTCGGGTCGAGAAATTGTGGCATATTGAAGAGCCCCAACAACCATGCGATATAGTGAGGGATTGTCCATAGGATCACCATCATTTAGTGAGAGGGATGTATTAACAACCATAGGAGAGGCAGTCGGCTTGGAGGCAAGCATGTTTGCACGGCTAAGGATGTCTTTTAAGTATTTAGTTTGAGTGAGATGAAAACCGGTTGGTGTAGATGTTACTTCAATACCAAGGAAGAATTTCAAGGAACCAAGGTCTTTAATCTTAAACTGAGAGTTCAGGTGCTGGATGGCTTGTGAGATAACCAATTTGTTGTCACCGGTAATAATGATATCATCCACATAAACCAATACAACAATAGTAGAACCGGCATGATGATAAACAAAGAGAGATGGGTCATAATTAGAGGCACAAAAACCATAAGCAATTAAAGCCGAGCTTAAAGTATGAAACCAGGCTCGTGCAGACTGTTTCAAGCCATACAAAGCTTTGTTGAGTCGGCAAACATGAGAGGGATAAGAGGGATCAACAAAACCGGGTGGTTGAGACATATAAACCGTTTCTTGAAGATGACCATGTAAAAACGCATTTTGAACATCCAATTGTTTGATTGTCCAACCAAGGGACAGAGCCAAGGAGAGTACAAGACGAATTGTCATAGGACGAATAACGGGACTAAAGGTATCGAAGAAATCAATACCTTCTTCTTGAGTAAACCCTTTGGCAACGAGCCGAGCTTTGTATCTCTCAATGGAACCACCGGCATGTCGTTTGATGCGATAGACCCACTTACAACCAACCACATTGTGATCACTGGGAGCAGGGACGAGGGTCCATGTTTGGTTTTGAGCAAGAGCATCAATCTCGCGAGACATTGCATCACGCCAGTGGGAGGATTGGTTGGCTTGGCGGAAGGTAGATGGTTCAGATTCTTGTTGAAGAGCAGAAGTGAGAGCAACATGATCATGAAACACACGAGGGCGCCTTGTATTATCTCTTGTTCTTGTGGTCATAGGATGGATTGAGGTAACATGGGTGGAAGTGCTAGGCTCTGGAGGTGGATGTGGTGCATTTGAAGAAGATGGGGCAGTAGGGTCAGAAGGGGCGGATGGATATGGGGTTCGGTCAGGGCTGATATTTAAAATGCGGGCAGCAGGGGCGCTGGGTGGAGAATTATTGATGGGTGGATGTGGCGCGGGTGGAGTTGGAATGGGAGTAAAAGTTTGGGCTGGGCCGAGAAGAGAAGAAGTAAGGGGCAGAGGTTGCGGGCCCAAATTGGGGATTAAGTCTGAAGCAGGCGAATGCTCTGAAGCAGTAGCCTGAGCTGTGCTAAATGGAAAAACTGTCTCATCAAAAATAACGTGCCTTGAAATGTATATTTTGTTGGTTGGAATATATAGACACTTATATCCTTTTTTATTGTAGGCATAACCTATAAACACACATGGCAAAGATCGATTTTGTAATTTGTGATCATTGTAAGGACGAAGATAAGGAAAACAAAGACAACCAAGCACACGCAAAAAGTTGTAATCGGGTTTTGTATTAAAGAGTGTTTGAAAAGGAATGGATTTTGTAGTAGAGGAGGGTAGACGATTAATGAGAAAAACAATACTTGCAAATATCTCATCCCAAAAAGAAAATGGTATGGAAGCATGAGTCATTGTAGCAAGAGAGAGCTCAACAATGTGGCGATGCATTCTTTCGGCCAAACCATTTTGTTGTGGTGTATATGGACACGTGGTTTGATAGGTAATTTGTGAAAAAATGCGAGAAAGAGGCTTGTATTCCGTACCACCATCGGTACGAAGTATTTTGATGGTATGATTGAGTAAGTTTTCGACTTGTTGTTTGAATAAGGAAAACACTTTGGATAATTCATCTTTTGTGCGAAGAAAATACAACCAAGTAAAATGGGTAAACTCATCAACAAAAATAACATAATAACGATAACCATCTTTGGATAAAACGGGAGAAGGCCCCCAAAGATCCGAGTGTACAAGTTCTAAAGGAGCATGAGATAAAGTAGTACTTGAATTAAAAGACAATTTATGAGATTTTGCCAAACAACACTCACTACAAAGAGACATTTTATGTAAAGAACATGGTAAACTAAAGGTTTTGAGAAGATGTAGAGTAGTAGAGGAAGAAGGATGGCCGAAGCGTGCATGCCACAAGTTAGCCGAAACTCGTGCACCAAGGAGAGCTTTAGGAGAGGGTAGAGAAGATGGTAGAGAGAGGATGTAAAGACCATTAATGAGAGGTGCTTGGATGAGAAGAGTCTTGGTGTGACGATCCTTAATTTGACAAAGAGAAGATGAAAACTCAATAAGTAAAGAGTTATCAAGAAGAAGCTTAGAGAGACTTAATAAATTTCTAGTAAATTGAGGAACATGCAAAACATCATGAAGAGTAATAGAGAAATTAGAAACATGAAAAGAGAAATTGCCAATGTGTGATATAGTCATACCCAAACCATTTCCTATTTGAAGTGTGTCATGACCTTCGAATGCCACAAAGTTGGTGAGGTTGTTGAGGTCGGATGTCACATGGTGAGTCGCTCCCGAATCAATGCACCACTCATGAGGAGCCGAGGAGGTGGATGGTTGAGCAACGAAGGCTTGATAAGGTGGAGGCGGGCGGCGAGGTGGACGGGGAAGGGGCTCTAGGTAACGGTTTTCGAAGCGATGATAGCATTCTCTAGCCTGATGGTTGGTTCGACCACAAATCTGACAGGGGGACCCATCTGAGTGTGCTTGAAACTGTGGAGTAGGAGCAAAATATTGAGGTGCAGGAGGTCTCGGTTGGAAATACTGAAGTGAGGTATTGGGCCTAGGAATAGGTGTGAGATTGGGCCTATAAGGAGCTGGGGAATTAGGAAAGATGGGCCGATTATTGATCCGTGGAGAATAAGAATTAGGGCGGGGACCAGGGGGTCGATATTGGGTTGGAGATTGGCTGCGCTGTTGAGGACGTGGCCTTGGATTCGAATAAAACACAGCAGGATCAGATGCGGCAGGCAGAGAGGAAGGTGTGTGTTGCGAGTTGAGCCGTGTCTCTGTGGTTAGGAGGAGAGAATGGAGATCTGGAAGCGATATAGGCTCAGATCGAGCAGTGACGTCGAGAACAAGTGGATTGAAGTCGACTCCAAGCCCTCGCAAGGTGTAGTTGACAAGGTCGGCGTCAGAGACAGGTGCTCCGACAAAGGCCAGTTCATCGGCAAGAGAGCGAATCCGTTGAATATAATCAGCACATGTAGAACCACCCTTTGTAAGCCCTTGTAATTGCTGCTGAAGTTCGATTAGGCGAGCTTGAGAGGCAGCGGAAAAGGTACGTTGAAGCATGGACCAAAGAGATGTAGAGGTCGTACAGGAGACGACTTGCGCAAGAATGGCTTCAGATAAAGAGGATCTAAGCCAACCCAGCAGCAATTGATCTTGTTTATGCCATTGAACATATGAAGGATTGAGTTGCACAGAGGTGGCAGTGGTGATAGTTGGGTTGGGAGGGGAGGGAGAGTTAACATAGTGGGAGAGTTCATAGCCATGTAATAAAGGTAAAATTTGGGATTGCCAAGCTAAGAAGTTGTTTCTGTTGAGTTTTGTAGAAATAGGTAGATTAAGTAGAACGATTGAATCTGTAGTGGAAACAGGGAGAGAAGAAGATGTAGTAGAGGAAGTGGTAGAAGAAGTGCCTGCCATTGGCGCTGATACCATGTAACAGTGTGAAACAGTATTGAATACCAGTAAATAGAAGAGAAGATAATAAATGCTTTTTGCTAAATTTCATTCACTGTATTCCTTGTCACAAGCTTTACAGAGATGTGCAATATATAGCTAATACAAAAAGATGCTGTAATAGAATTCCTAAGATGCTAAATAATATTCCTATTAGTCACAAGAGAACGTTCTCTGTGCTGCGCTGGCATGGCCAGGTGTTATTCTGTTGTATTGTGGTCCTTAGTCCTTTGATTGCCTTGATCAAGTGTGTCAGCTCAATAGTGTGTCATCAATTGAGCTGGTATTATGTATCCTCACAGTTGGTCTGGCAGCTGAAAATGTGAAATGGAAAATGGATTTCGGATGTTTTGGAGGATTTAATGGGCTTTTGTGCCCAGTGATTAATTTTCTGAATATGAGCCTACCAAAGCTTTACTTAAATCAGAATATTAAGCCCAAGACTCGAGACTTAAGTCTACGTGTGAACGGAGAATATCATACCAAATAAAATATTTATTTTGTGATATTCCCCGTCACACACTTCTTCCACGAGTGGATCAACAGTTGTAACTTGTAAACAGAGAAGATAAATGACAAGTGGTATAAGCATATCAATAATCTAGCAGAATCACAGAGTGTTAACTTTTTAACACACTCTCCAGCACTTTGATCCGATGCAAATTACACAACTGAACTGCGTCAATTCACCTATATTTTTGACGATCGAGCAAACCAGAAGTATAAACTTTCGCATTATAAAACTTTATAAATTTTCTTTTTGAAGTCTAATTTGATTTAATAGAGCCAAATCAAACTCGAGTAAATTTGAATACAAGTTAAGCTTGAGTTGCACATGAGAAATCAATTGTTAGAAATTATTTATATTAAAATGTTGTATCATCCTAACAATTCAAGTGCTAAATAATCATATTTCATTCCTTTCTAGATTATATTTAATTATTTACTTATTTACAAGCATTATGTTTATAATCATTTTCCTTCATGACAAGTATCTGATAATGCCTGATGAAGTGATCTGTCAATCTGATAAAATACTTCTCAAGATAGAGCTATTAGATACTGCCCATATCATCCAAAAAAAAATAATAAAAAATAAAAATACTACTTGGTATTTCAAATCCGACACGGCTTTATGAAATATATATATTTCTTTTTTTATATGTATAAATAATCATCAATAATACCTACAGATCAGATAGATCATGTGGAACGCGAAAAAGTGGTTTATCGAATATACAATTTATATGTTCGTGCTTAAGGCTTAGCTTTTGAAAAATAATTCCCTACACTGTCAGGGAGCTTCTCCTTGATTATTGACATTTGCGAGCGACTGCGTCCATATCCTCAGCAAATGAACGAATTTTATAAACTATCATCGATTAATTCTAATATTTTCATAATTTGATTACTTAATCAAGTATCAAATCAATTTCAAATTTTATAAAATTTATATGAAACGCATTCTCCGTAAATTGAACAAGATTAATGATTTTAATTCAATATTTGAATTTTATCAAATAAAAAAAATATTTGAATTTAAAATTTTTTTAATTATTTTAAAAAAAAATGTACGGCTGTTCGGCTGCTGAGATGAGGTTCAGTTACCGATTGCGCACCTACCCTGGAAGGCTGGAACAGCCATCTCGCATTTTATCCTCTTTTCATCCGCTTTATGCCTTTATTTAGTTAGCTGAGTTAAGAATTATCTGACGAGTGGGTCCCATTGTCCAGCGTGTTTGGGCCTTGTGAAACTACTTTGACTAGGGGTGGGCGCGGTATACCGCGAATACGCGAAACCGTTCCGTTCCGTCCAAACGGAACATATTACGAAACAAAATTTCATTCCGTTTAGCAAACGGAACGGTTAACGGAATGCGTTTCGTGATTCGTTTGAGTGAAATACATGTAAAAATAGCCATTTCGCCACGTTTCGCTGAAACGGAACGAATAAACGAATCGTTCCAATCATACCGTTCACTTAAACGGAACGGAAAACGAACGACCCATTCCGTTTCCGTTTTCAACGTTGCCCAGATCTAACTTTGACCATATACACAATGACGAGCTGTCCCAACTCCCATGTCATCAAAAAGTTTTTCCATACACTACAGTACTTAATTGTTTTCTCATGCCTTACAGTCTACAGTACATTTCATCCAATTTTGTCCTACGGACTACGGTGCTTTTGATCGCTTTTCTAATTTCCAGTGGGTCCCGTTTCATAAAAAAATTGTCTATTTGTCTTATAGTGCTAGTTTTTTAGATTTTATTTGGTAGCGGGTTTGGCGGCTACCATGCGTCCTGTAGTGCTGGTTAAATTTCTTCTCCTGATCGTTTTTCTTAAATAAAATTGCTTATCGGAATCGCTTCTCTTTTTTGATGAAAGAATCGCTTCTCTCTTCCCTGACTTTCTTTCTTTTTTGTGCCTCCCAGATCCCTACACTCTCTCCATTCCAAAAAAATGGAGAGGATGAGATCGATCTACAATCCCTATTCTCTCTTGACAGCTGCCTGACAAGCTCTCTAAAAACATCCAGAGGGGATGTTTGGTAGAACAAGAATTGGGGCTAATTCCGAATAGCTTGTTCTCAAGCTTGCCAAACATACTTTGGAACAAGAACAATGACCTCTTATTCTTGTTCCCACAAAAAGTTGGAACTAGGAACAAGAACAAGAACAAACCTTCTTGTTCTCGTTCTTATTTCTACATTCCAAACATCCCCTAAAAACATTCGTGCTTTTCTGTATGTACCTCCCCGCCCTATACTCTCTCCATTCAAACAAAAATGGAGAGGACAAGGTCGATCTACAATCCGCAATTTATTTTTTAATGGGTCAACAAATAATTTATTCAACCACTATCATCAGTTTGCATCAAAATTATAAAATTATTTAATGAATTCGATTAAAGTTAACTATACCTTTAAAATTTTAATATAATCAAATATGCAAAATGTCTTTAAAAATTAAAACAACGAAATTGGGTTCAAGTAAACGCACGACGTCATATATATGGGAACTGGAGATCAATTGGATTCAATTGAGATTCTCCGCTTTGTTTTTTTCTGGAAAAAAAAAAACAAATACAGTCAATGAGCTAATTTCCGAGAAGAGATAGAGAGCAACAGAGTACTTCTGTATGAAGTACTAGGCTGCAATCGATCGAACTCAAAGCCATTAAAGCAAGAAGTGATGGAGAGCTTTTGGTTAAAATTGGCTCTTGTTGTGGTTCTTCAGATTTTACTCCTCTTTGGCTATCCCAACAAAATTAGTTTCACCTTTTCAAATCCCTCATCAGAACCCTCACCGCAGCACACTCAATCTAATTGCCCATGTAGCCAACCGGCATGCCCTGTTACAACATGCACGCATCCCTCAGGCGATTTATTCGTCGACCTACGCTGCAATCTGGTAAATATCGACATGCTTAACAATGTCACCGAAAAACATTGCAGGTCGAGTGAAAAATGCATGGTGGGTTTTGATATAGCAAGGAGGTTATGCGATCATTTACATGGCCATCGGGACAAGACTGATGTTTTCCTTCTTAAAGTCCTCGAGATCGTTCTTGATCGACCGCTGAAAATTCAAATGAAGAGCAACATCCAACTTAATTAATGTCCGATATTTCTATGAAAGACTAATTCAGCATTTTAGTTCCATCGAGTAATGCATGTGCGGTTGTCTTTTTTTTTTTTTGTGAAATATCCTTTTTGTTTAATAAAATATGAAGAGTTGGCTCCGGGCTTTCCTGCTATCAATGTAATTTACATCTTACCATTAAGCTTTCTAGACCAATACTATAACAATGTGTGTTTATCGTTCAATTTCTCATTGTTACATCAATCAGTATGGTTTGTGTGTTTCTGTTAGTGGTTTGTGTGCCGTATCCTCTTCAACCCTGGCCTTGAGCATTAATTTATTAAAATAGAACAAAAAGTCTAATCTTATTGTCCAGGAAAGCCCAACTAACTTCAAGCAAAATCTATCATGTCTGAATAACGTGGTTAAGTTCATAGCGGAGTACATTATTAATTACTACTGTAAAATAGTTTAATCATTGTAGTCTCTGTAATTAGCTACAAAGAACACTAGCTGTGCACCTCAAAGCTTTTTTTGTTTGATTCTATGAGAAGTACATCAAACATTAAAAGAGCGCTCTCTGTTAGAGACTCAAAACATTGTTCATTTTTCTAATTGAGGGCCTGACCTTTATATACAATGCAGTGTTTGGATGTGTCGCGAACAAGCATGAACAGTAGTTCAAGAACAAAAATTGTGAGCAAGAACTAGAAATGATTAGCTTGTTGTGACACGAGATATTGTTTGGATGGTTTCTTGAGAACCAGAATTAAAATAAAAATTATAATGATGATCTTTTTTGTTCAATTACAATTAATAAAATCAATAATCAATTATAATAATCATATTAATTAATATAATTATAATATAATATAATAATATAATAATAATGATAAATAAGAATAAGCCCTTTTTCAAAAATATAATGATGTGTTTGCCTGACACCATTTTGCGTGAGAGCATCTCACCTTTTTTTTTATATTTTCTCTCACCTCACTTGACTTTAATGCTTTTTGCGTTGTTCACGTATCACGGCTTGTTCGGCCTTTTTCCAACAAATTGCTCGAACAAGAATAAGCCCACGAACAGGCAGTTGTTCAGGTTCGTTTGGGTCAGTGGGTGCGGAATGAAATCCTCTGCGTGCTTGGTCTCTGCGTGTTTGGTGCACGGCTGGAGATCTGGACCGTCTGATTTAATCTCAACGGATATAAGGGAGCCCCGTGCATTCCACCACACCCGAAAAAAATATTGGCTCGAAAAAAATGAACCGTCTGATTTAAATCGGACGGATCCGCACCGTGCGTGTTTTCTTAAAACACGCAGAGGATAAAGGTCCCAGTGGGTGCACGCTTGTTCTGGCTGTTCACGAACAGGCTTGTTCATGCCCATTCCATAAAAATTTAGAGAGAACGTAATTAACCTTTGGGTACTCATATCCGTTTGTATGTTAAATTATTATCCAGAGACCAGTAATAAACACGCGCGGGGAAACAGAAAATTTTAACAGAGTCCAGTGCTTCAGTTATTTGGTGGGAGAAATGGGTTGGAAAACTGAAAAGTAGATTAGACCACTAAATAATTGGATCTTATAAAATGTGGAGAATGAGAGGATCTGGATAGCTGTTAGGAGTAAACACAAACCATCCAACCTAAAGTATGTTTTCCAGATCGACCTGGAACTGTATGAATGATTGGAGAGGATCTGAACCATCATCCTTAAATTAATTACCGCAGGAGCAGATGAACGGTCAGATCTATCCCATATCACCCATCCGCACAAATGCACAATTGTCTACATGCCAACCTGTTTCCACCAATCAAAAGTCAAAAACTTAACCCAGCTTCCCTGCCCTGCCCCTTATGGCTTGTGCACTCCTCCTAACCCAACTTGCCAATCTTGCTTTGGGCCAATTGAGTGAGTGCTGAGGAGCAGCTTACTGGGGATAAACAATTGATTTGGTGTCGGTTTGGAGGTTGAGGCTGCGGTCCATCCACTAGAGAGGGAGCTCCCCATCTCCATGGCTGGTCTACTCTGAGAGTGTATTACTGAATAGTGAATTCCTAAAGAAGTGAAAATGGAAATGAATTCAGAAATTTGGAGGATTTATGGGCCTTAAATTTCATGCCGGGGAAGTTCTGAATTGGAGATTTGGGCCACAAAAGCTCTACTCAAGCCTGTATATCCGAATAATAGGCCTAGCTTTCAGGGTTTGGGCTCAGCTACTTAGTCAAATACTTAAAGTCTAGAAGTGAACGGAGCACATCATGATTCATGTAAATGTTTTGTAATATTATTCCTGTCATGCTTCACAGTTACGCAAGGGAATCAACGGTTGCAAAGAGGTGAAAGATAGATGACAAGTGATATATAATATGCAGAAGAAGACTCCAGCAGGACAAATGCTAGTGCCTAATATATTGGAGGGATGGATTCATTCAATAGGACGTTCTCACGTTTTAAATTTCAAATGACCGATCTGTATGTTCTCCATATTAAAAATTTATAAGAAACCAATTTTTACATTTTTGTAAATTTGTTTATTATTTTAAAAAATTCATGATATAAAGATTATAGATCGTCCAATAACAATAATTTTCTAAAATAAAAAAACTTATTAAAAAATTCGAAAAAATTATAAAATTTGGTTTTTTATAAGTTTTTAATATAGAGAACATATCTAACGGTCTGAATTGGTAGTTTGAAATTTAAATCGTGAGAACGATTGTATTGGATAGACCATATCCATTCAATATATTAGACTCTAGCATTTCTCCTCAGCAAACACAACAAAGAATCTGAAATTGTTAATTCACTCTCGAAACCTTTAATATGTTACTAACATGCCTTGAAATTATGAAAATTTGTCCTCTTCAATATTACAATTTTCTTCTCAGTCTTACTTTCATATTTACATAAACAGAGTGAGAGTGCAGTGCAGTGCAGAACCTTTCCAAAGAGAGATAGAGAGAGAGCAGCGCAGCGAGTTCTTTTCTATTTACATTTAAATTTAACAGGAATAAAAAAAAAGGAGTGCAGCTCAGTATAATGTTCTTATTTACATATATAAATTTGAAAAAGAAAACAATAGGGCGAGCATTCTGAATATTATTTTACATTTAAATACAAACAGGGGGGAAAAAAGACACAGAGCGAAAGCTGCAGCAGTCTATTCTTTTGTACATTAAAATTTACAACAAAGTAAACACAAGCTATAGCAGCGGCAGTCTATTCCTTTTTACACAAAAATGTAAAAAAGAAAAAAAAAAGAAAAAAAAATACAGAACTACAGAGTAGGACAAATCACATAGAAGAAGGTTCCGCTACCAACATTTTGGTTGCCCCCAAATGCCAACATTTTGCTATTTAGTTACTTTTTCAAATTTTAAAATTCAAACGTTAAATGCAAACCGTTGATCTTATTTAGTTTAACGAGCGATGCGTTTTCATATAAGTTTTGTAAATTTTGGAGTTTATTTGATGCTCGATCAAGTGATAGTAAAACAAACGAACCTCGTTAACTATGATAGATTCATTCTAATACGTTCATGTTTTAGTCTTTGATCAAGTATCAAATAAACTCCAAAATTTGCAAAACTTATATGAAAACGCATCGCTCGTTAAACCAAATAAGATCAACGGTTTGCATTTAACGTTTGAATTTTAAAATTTGAAAAAGTAACTAAATAGCAAAATGTTGGCATTTGGGGGCAACAAAAATGTTGGTAGCGGAACCTTCCTCAATCACATATACCTACTTGGTGTGTTTAGATAGAGGCCGGATAAGAATAGAAATAAGGAATATGGGGCCAGATTTAGAATCTCGTGTCAATCCTTATTCCTAATTCCAATTCCAACATTTTGTTAGAATTAGAATTGGGCCGGGAATAGATCTCTATTCCTTATTCCCATGGTGTTTGGTTTCTCACCGGAATAAGAAATAAGGGGCTTATTCCTTATTCCCACCCCATCCCACCCCATCCAAACACACCCGGCTCTTTTTTCTCGGAGATAAATTTAATTTTTATAAATTAAGTTGGATGTTTAACATCTGGATTTTGAACAATATTCTCACAACTAAGGCGCACTTCCAAGGCTATGTGGAGGGAAACATCACTTGCACTGAATCTTAGGCTCAAGTCAGCGCATAACCTCTTTCTCAACTCCAGATCCATCACACCTTGTTCAATTAATTTCTGGGGTGACTCCTTCAAGTCATTGAGCAGATGATAAATACATGTGGCAGAGTAAAGTGTGCATGTTTTATTCGAATAATTTGGTATACTAGATGGGAGTGATGGAGAAACAGGGGATATATTTGGAAGGGTGAAATTTGGACGACCGGAATAAACTAGGACCACAATTAAAAGCAGTAGAATGAAAATTAAGAAAAAATTTGTACAAGTTGTAATCATGGTTTAAGCTGTTGATGTGTAGAGGAGTGGTTTAAGTTGCACAAGATTCAAACAATTACCAGTTTATATAGAGAGATGGATTCGGGGAGGGGCTTCCGGTCCCTGTTCCTGTGGGGTGTGAAATAAAACAGAGAGAGTGAGAATTAGAAAGCGACGGTTTGCCGCCTCTTCCATTTTTTTTTTTTTTAGAGAAAGAGAAAACCTGTCAATTGACCTCGCTTTATTAAAAAATAATAAATATTTTTAATATATATATATATATATATATATATATATATATATATATATAATTTGATCTCCAATAAGATCTCAGGTAGAAAAAATACAACCATTTGCAATTTAAAATTTAAGATCTAATTGCTTTTGACAAACTTATTATGTATTTTATTTCAGCATTACTCATTACGAAAATTTCCACCCATTTAATAGTTTCATAAAATTAATTAAAAATGGTTTCATCTTCATCTTTTATTGCCATGCTATCATCATAAAAAAACATTAATGCAATACTAATTTGGCTTTAGGATATGCCGACATGGCAGGCGCGACAATTTATGCGTATTTATGAGATATGACAATTAATACTTGTACTTTAAAAAACTTTATTATTTCTTTTCTATGACTTAATTACTGTGTAATTTTTATTAATACTAATAAAATATGTTGGTTTCGCGATCGCCAACGAACCAATAAAAAAAATAAAGAGCTGTGATTATATGACAAACAAAGATAGTGACATTTTTTTTTATAAGAAAACAAACATAGTTAACTATATGATGTACGATGACGTGGGTCTCCGATCGACCATTTGAATTTGAATGATGTTTTGTATGTATAATAGTTTTTCTTTAATCGTTTGATATTCCTAGATATGTAGACAATATACTGTTAGATGACTAATTAAATTATATGGCTGTTAAGAAAAAAAATTGAAGACAATTTTGCATCATTTTAAATCTACAAACAAATATAAATATTAATTTAACCAAACATATCAATTTCCTCATATATTTTGTCGTAGGATTTGTGTGTCTGCAGTAAACACTACAACAGATTCGATTTTTGGAAACGCCTTATTAGAACCGGTTTTATAAAAACTCGGTTCTAATAATAGCCAGTGGCAATTTCGAAATTTCTGTGGTTATTTTTAGAACCGGATTATTATAAAAACCGGTTCTAATTTTTTGACTAAAAAAAAAAAAAATCTGTTTATTTTTAGAACCGGATTTTATAAAAATCCGGTTCTAAAAATATATTTATTTGAACCGTTTTTTTTATAATAACCGGTTCTAAAGAAACGAATTTAAAATTCAATACGGTATATTTTTAGAACCGGATTTTTATTAAATATTCGGTTCTAAATATATTTTTTTAAATTGTTCTATTTTTATTTCTGTTTTTTAGAAAAACATAATATAATTTAAATAAAAACCGAATATAATTTAAATTTTAATATTAAAACAGTATAAAAATTAAATAAAACAGAATATTTTTAAATATTTAAGCACAAAATATTTAATGCAAAACATAATATAATTTTAATATTCAAACAGAATATAATTTAAATGAAACAGAAAAAAACAAAAATCGTATTTATCTTTAGAACCGGATTTTTATTAAATATCCGGTTCTAAAAATATTTTTTAAATTGTTCTATTTTTATTTCTGTTTTTTACAAAAACATAATATAATTTAAATAAAAAATGAATATAATTTAATTTTTAATATTAAAACAGTATATAAATTAAATAAAACAGAATATTTTTAAATATTTAAGCACAAAATATTTAATGAAAGACATAATATAATTTTAATATTAAAACAGAATATAATTTAAATAAAAATCGTATTTATCTTTAGAACCGGATTTTTATTTAAAATCCGGTTCTAAAAATATATATTTTTTTTTCTATTTTTACTTCTGTTTTTTACAAAAATATAATATAATTTAATAAAAACCTAATAAAATTTAATTTGTAATATTAAAACAGAATATAATTTAAATAAAACGAATATAATTTAAATAAAACAGAATATAATTTAAATAATATAATTTTAATATTAAATAATAAAAACAGAATATAAATTTGAATAATAAAATAGAATATAATTTTTTAATTTAGTTTATCTTTAGAACCGGATTTTTATTTAAAATCCGGTTCTAAAAATATTTTTTTATTTTTCTATTTTTACTTCTGTTTTTTACAAAAACATAATATAATTTAAATAAAAACCGAATATAATTTAATTTTTAATATTAAAACAGTATAGAAATTAAATAAAACAGAATATTTTTAAATATTTGAGCACAAAATATTTAATGAAAAATATAATATAATTTTAATATTATAACAGAATATAATTTAAATAAAAATCGTATTTATCTTTAGAACCGGATTTTTATAAAAATCCGGTTCTAAAAAAAAAAAACAGATTTTTTTTTTCTCACCTTATTTAAACCGGTTTTTAGTAAAAATCCGGTTCTAAATATGAATGTATTTTTTTTAAATATTTACTACTACCCCTGTCAAAGCACCCACCACCATTATTTCATGCCTGATATTTTTCTTTCAAAACCGAACTCATTTACTCTAAATCAAAATCACCTATTTAAAATAGCCAAAAATTTAAAAAAAATCGAGAAAATTGAAAAATAGGAAGAGGAAGCAAAGGAGAGCAAGTAGAAATTTGAATAAATTACAATTGAGGTATATTATTGTATTCTTTTTTTTTTATTATTGTTCAAGCAAATTTTGTATTTGCTATTGATTTTTCCATATTGGTTTGATAAATTAGGAAGAGGAAGAGGAGGTTATTCTATTGAAGCGAGAAAATTATCTTTTCGAGAGAATTTTGGTAATTTTCTATTTTAACCCTCGATAATTTAAATTTATAAAATTATCAATTTGTATGCATGGAAATAATTATTTGGCATTTGAATATATTAGTTGTATTGTCATATAGGACCAAATTGCCGGAATTTGAACTATTTTAGGTCGTGCCCGTCCGAGATTAATCCATTAGGGATTAATCTCGGATAGTCCCCATTTTTTGGGACTGCTCTTTGGATATTTTGTCTCATTTAGGATGGCGAGTGGTACGTTGGATGCAATGTGTTGTCTGAGAAAAATTCGGCTGCATTTCCTCTTATGTTCCCACGGATACGTACGCACGAGCAATCGTGCGTTGGCGTATTCAGGGAACATAAGGGGAAATGCTGCCGAATTTTTCTCAGGCAACACATTGCATCCAACGTACGCTCGCTAATAAGACAGAGTATCCAAAGAGTGGGTTAGGATGGTAACCGGCCCGAAAACCTCATGTGATACATCGAACCTACAAACCCTAAACCCTGACGTTTGGATATATGTTGTGATATTTACAGATGGATCAAAGGGAGAAGTACATGTTCAGTTCACGTATTTCTGATGATTTTGTTGGAGTTGTAGAAGAGTTCATAAATTGTGCGGAAGAACATCGAAAGTCAACAGGAAAGCCCAGAATTCTTTGTCCTTGTAAGCGTTGTGTTAACTTGCAGAGACATGATAGTAAAATCGTTAGAGCTCATTTGATTCAGCGTGGATGGATGAAAACACCAAAATACCTTCGGTGGGTTTATCACGGGGAAAAATTTGAAGATCAAGCTAATGTTGGGACTAGTATTGATGTATCCGATTCGGAAAATAATGTAGGAAATGATTGGGGTGTTGATGTAGGGGATGATGATAATAATAGAGAAAATGTAAGTCAACAACAATGTGATGATGATAATAGAGAAAATGATTTGGATAAAATAATGAATGAAATACCAGATGGTTTTATTGATGATCAGGTTCCTGATATTTTTCAAGGGTTTGATGAAAACTGTAATACACCTTTATATCCTGGTTGTGATAAGGATAAATTCTCAAAAATAAAAACTGTTTTTAAACTGTATAACTTAAAAGCCAAGAATAATTGGAGCAATAAAAGTTTCACAGACTTGCTCGGTCTTTTACGAGAAATGCTTCCAGCAGAAAATACATTGCCTGATACATGCTATAAGGCTAAAAAATTATTATGTCCTCTGAATATGGGAATAAAGAAGATTTCAGCATGTCCAAATGATTGCATACTATTTCGAAATGAGTATGAGAATCTTCATAAATGTCCAATGTGCAATGCATCACGGTACAGGCTAAGGGATGATGATTTGGATGATGATGAAGAGAGTTGTAAAAATAGGCCAGCTGCGAAAATGATATGGTATTTACCGATAATACCGAGGTTTAAGCGTCTTTTCGGACATTCAAGAGATGCTAAACTACTGAGGTGGCATGCGGAAGGCAGAAAGAAAGATAGTATGATCAGACATCCCGCAGACTCGACCCAATGGAAGAACATAGATAGTTATTTCCCAAATTTTGGCAGTGAATCTAGGAATTTGAGATTGGGACTATGCACGGATGGAATGAATCCTTACGGTCTGCTGAGTAACAATCGCAGTGTATGGCCAGTTTTATTGGTTATTTACAATCTTCCTTCCTGGTTATGTATGAAAAGAAGATACATGATGATGCCGTTGCTCATTTCTGGTCTAAAACAACCAGGAAACGATATAGATGTGTACTTGGCTCCGTTAATAGAAGACCTTGATAAGTTGTGGAAGGAAGGGGTGGAGGTATTTGATGCTTATTCCAAAAGTTCTTTCACCTTACATGCGATGATTTTTTGCACGATTAATGATTTTCCCGCGTACGGGAATTTGTCAGGTTATAGGAACAAAGGAGATAAAGCATGTCCTATTTGTGAGGAGGAAACACATACTCAATGGTTATCAAATTGTAGGAAAAATGTCTACTTGGGACATCGTAGGTTCCTTAACCGTTATCACCCCTACCGCCGTACTGATTACAAAAATAAATTTGATGGAAAAATTGAGACCCGAAGGGCACCGATACCAAGAAACGGAAGGCAGGTCTATGAGGAGGTTAAGGATCTTAAAATCAAATTGGGGAAATCAAATTGCATGTTATATGTTATATGTTAATTGCATTCTTGATTTAAGTTTGTACTTATTGTGCTAATTATAAATGTTAATTGCATGTTATATGAAAATGTTAATTGCATGTTATTGTCTCAAATGTTTGATGTCTTACTTAATGGATAATGTGAGTTGAATCCGAAATGAAAATGTTATTGTACTTAGTTATTATAAATGAAATGTGGTTATGAATTATCATGGTTAATTATTGTGCTAATTTTAAATGAAATGTGGTTATGGATTATAAATGAAATTTGATTATGAGTTATAGATTATAGATTATAAATGTGAATGTGTTTGTGAATGTTAATGGGTTTGGGTTTGTGAATGCCAACGGGTTTGGATTTGATTGGAATTTTTTGGTAAAAATGTTCATATATAGGGGAGGTTATGCCGAATTTTTTTTAAATTGTTGTGATAATTTTGATTTGAATTTGCAGCTATGTCGGATTCCAATGAGGATCATGTACTAAATGAGGATGAGGAATTGATGCCAAATCCAAATGATAATGCAGCTGAATCATCCGGTGGTAGTAGAAGGGGGAAAAGATCAGCAGCAAAGTGCATCAAGACGGCAAAGAAGATAGCTGCTGGAATTGGATTGAAGATCGAATTCGACGTTAAAGGCCAGCCTATCGGTGATAATGCAGCTGAATTCACGAGGTTTATGGCACAGAGGACAAGAGATATGATTCCCGTCAGGTACAAATATGATTTAAAATATATGAATGTCAATAATGTCTAAATGAATTTGATATTGATATTTATTGGTTTTAATGCAGTTACAAGAAGTGGACATTAGTGCCGAAAGAGTTGAAATATGATTTGTACAACTCTATAGCCGAGCAGTGGAATATTGATCCTAAATTTCCACATAAGGGGAAGCTTCTTACGGCGTGTTGCAATAGATGGAGGGCTTTTAAATGCAGATTGGTAAGAGATAATATTTTTAAAATTATTTTTAATTATAATTGCTTGATTAATTATAATTACAATTCTTCTATCTTCTTATTGTAGAATAAGCAATACAGGGTGAATGCAAAAGAAGGTGGACCGAATCCGTGGGATGTACATAACATTAGTCAGGAAGAATGGGTCGAACTCGACCAATATTGTCAAACTCCTGAGTTTCATGTATGAAAAAAAGTCTTTTGCCCATACTAGTATCTTAACTTTTTTTTGCTTTACTTACAATTCTTCTGAATTTGCTAATAGGAATTGAGTAAGAAAGCACATGAAAATGCTGCCAAGAAGGACATGCACCACACACTCGGATCAGGCGGTTACCTAACTGCAGAAAAGAGTTGGGAAAAAGGAGAGGTGGTCCATGGTGCGACCTCTTTCATTAGCGAGGAAGTAGATAGCAGGACTTATAGATGGTGCAGGGCACACGCCAAGAAGAATCCGGAAACGAATAAAATTGTGTGTACAAATCCTAAGGTTGCAGCCGTTGTGGATAAAGCAGTACGTGTGTTAACTCAAATAAATAAAAAATTGATATATTCAACGAATTCAACATAAACTGACATGAATTTATTTTCTGACAGGTTGCTTTAGCTGAGTCTGGTGAATTTCAAGCGGCTCGTCAGAATGACATCTTGACTACTTCTATTGGGACCGCAGAGCACTCAGGAAGGGTGAGAGGATACCCAGATTATGCCGGTTTCAAAAATACGTTTGGTAAGGGTACGAGGAAATCCAAGGGCTACTCCAAAGAGGAAATTGATCAGAGAGTGCAGGAGGAAGTGAGCCGTCGCTTGCAGGAGGAAGTTCAAAAAGAAGTAGCCAGACAGATGGAGCAATTCTCAAGGATGTGGCCGCAAGGGCAACCAGTGACGCAGCAGTACGATCCAATAACGAACCAAGCATTCATTATGCTATCACAGGGTAGCAATAATCAACCACATCCGATTCATTTCCCTAGTTTTCAGGTATACATAATATTACTTGCAAGTACATAGAATTTAATTGTAATTAATTGTGTTCTGTATTTGCTTATAATATTACTTGTAATTAATTGTGTTTTGTATTTGCTTATAATTGTAGGATTCCATGGAAGTCTTGCTTACCCTCCCAGCAGATAATTGTGTCATCATGTACGTTGCTAGAGCTGTGGTGTTTGCACGTAGTTCCATGTCTGAGACGGTCCATGGAGAGCCATTGGGGCCGGACGAGGTTAGGGTACAAGTCCTAGAAGTGTTCGATCATGCGAAAGAAGTGTCGCCACCTTTTCCACCTCCCAACGCAGACGATCGGCTTGGTATGCTCCAGAACTCATTTTTAAGGTGGCCGATTCATCTTGTGGATTTCGATATGCAGAAATTGGTAAATCTTATAAACTTTTCTGAATTGATATTAATTGGTATTGTACTTAGTTAATTGAAATTATAATTGAAAACGTGAAATGTTATTGTGCTAATTATAAATGAAATGTTGATATGGATTATAAATGTGAAATGTGGTTATGAATTATAAATGAAATTTGATTATGAGTTATAGATTATGGATTATAAATGTGACTTATGTATAGATTATAAATTTTCTGAATTGGTATTAATTGAATTGAAAAATGTTGTTTGTGACTAATGTATTGATTTTAAAGAGGCACCTGAGACAACTACCGCAACGACCTCAATCATTGGCGAAATCTCCGGCGAAAAAGAAAGCAAGGCAACAGGAGGAGGAGCAAGTGGAGGAGGAAGAGGAGGAAGTCGACGAAGATTTCGATCCAAATGCTTTCTTATTGGACGGAGAATTCAAGATGCGGGACCCATTTTGTACTCCGGAGGAATTGGAGCGACTTGGACCTAACGCAACAGAACTGCACAACTATATGATGATGTTGGATCCCTCCGTGACAAGTTTCGAAATTAAGGCCAAGTTCGAAGGTTCACCACTGGATAATTTCATAGTCACTTTCTCAGATATCAACGACTTATTCAAAAGGGAAAAACTTGTTCTTCAAGTGATGAAAGTTTGGACCATGTAAGTATTTTTCCAACTAAACAAAAATCGATTGATTACTATTACAATATTATGGTTGTAAATTGAATCAATATTATCGAATTACATATGTAAATACAATATGCAGGTGGGCTAGGGATTATTGCAAGGAAGTGAAAATTAAGGAATTCAAGTTTTTGGATCCTGAAAGAAATACGGGACGACATGCGTTGAAGGAAATTTCAGGCACAGTAAGCTACTTGATGATGCATTTCTCCAAAAGGAAGGCTGCTTATCATGTTTTGCTACATCAGAACGCGTTAGTTAGAAATTTTCTAATTTTCTAATCTAAATTTTAGATTTTGCAGTTTCATGTGAATTTTACTAATAAGCTTTAATATTTAATTACAGGCATCATTTTGTGGTTATTATTGCACAGCCCTCGACAAAAACAATGTGGATTGCAGATTCTCTAAATGATGACATGTTTGATTCTCCAATGATAAAGGCATACAACATGTAAGTTGTTTTAGTCAACACATGCATTATCTATATATAGTAAGTAAATATCTTCAAATTAATTCTTTCTAACTTTATATTTTAATATTGCAGTGCTTTATCCAGATTGAAAATAGGTCCCAAATTCGATATTCACTTCATTCCGGTACATAGCTCGACTAATAGTTTCATTTCATTTCTCATTTATTAGATGCTATATTAATTGTAACAAATTTTGTTTTTGCTTGTAGAGTCCACGTCAACCAAACAGTACTGATTGCGGATTTTATGCAATAAGGAATTTGCATATGATCCTGACTAATTACATGGCATACCGTCAATTGCCAAAGGTATAAATTATAATATACTTAAAATAAATGTTTAAGAATTAATTAGGCCTTAGAGTTTGAAGTTTATAGGTTTAGAATGAGAGTTTACTTATATATAGTGTAGGATTTCAAAATTGATATTAGTAAGTTTATTGAAACCAAATAGTTTTATTTTTATAAATTGAATTTGTTTAATTGAATGTAGGTTTTGCATCCGCCGGGTGAACCCTATAGTGACGAAGACCTTAGCCTTACTTGTGATGAGTTGTACGGTTATTTACGTAAGCATGTATGAGTTTGTTATTGTTAAACTTACTTGTGATGTGTTTAAATTAAATTGTTTTGTTAATTGTTGAATGCGAATTAGTATATTTGGTGCGTATGAAATGTTTATTGTTAAATTGTTTGTTTTGATATGTTAATTGTGTTTGTTATGATGTATAAATGTCAATTGGTATGGCTAGCAAAAATGGGGCTAGCCCAAACAAAAAAAAAATTTTAATTGTTTTTATTAAGTAGAACCGGTTTTCTGGTTAAAATCCGGTTCTAAAAATATAATTAAAATCTGTTTTGAATTTAAAATTCGAATAAAAAATGAATTAAAAATCATAAAATTATTTTCATTTTTAGAACCGGATTTTTATTCAAAATCCGGTTCTAAAAATATAATTAATTTCTGAATTTAATTTAAAATTCGAATAAAAAATGAATTAAAAAATCATAAAATTATTTTCATTTTTAGAATCGGATTTTTATTCAAAATCCGGTTCTAAAAATATAATTAATTTCTGAATTTAATTTAAAATTCGAATAAAAAATGAATTAAAAAATAATAAAATTATTTTCATTTTTAGAACCGGATTTTTAATAAAACTCCGGTTTTAAAAATATAATTAATTTCTGAATTTAATTTAAAATTCTAATAAAAAATGAATTAAAAAATCATAAAATTATTTTCATTAGTAGAACCGGATTTTTAATAAAACTCTGGTTTTAAAAATATAATTAATTTCTGAATTTAATTTAAAATTCGAATAAAAAATGAATTAAAAAATCATAAAATTATTTTCATTAGTAGAACCGGATTTTTAATAAAACTCCGGTTTTAAAAATATAATTAATTTCTGAATTTAATTTGAAATTTGAATAAAAAATGAATTAAAAAAATAATAAAATTAAGGTCATTTTTAGAACCGGATTTTTATAAAAATCCGGTTCTAAAAATATAATTAATATCTGAATTTAATTTAAAATTCGAATAAAAAAATAAATTAAAAAATAATCAAATTAAGGTCATTTTTAGAACCGGAGTTTTATCAAAATCCGGTTCTAAAAATATAATTAATATCTGAATTTAATTTAAAATTCGAATAAAAAATAAATTAAAAAATAATAAAATTAAGGTCATTTTTAGAACCGGATTTTTATAAAAATACGGTTCTAAAAATAAATTATTAAAACCGGATTTTTACTAAAATCCGGTTCTAAAAATGTTCTGAAATTCGTTTCCAAGAATAGCTTATTTTTAGCACCGCCATTTTTAGAACCGGTTTTTTATATATCTTTAGAACCACGTATTTTTAAAACCGGTGCAAAACCGGTTCTAATAATCTTTAAAAACCGGTTTTAATAATCAAATCTGTTGTAGTGAAATCTAAATATGTTTTAGATAAATTATAAGTGTATATTGAAGAGCAAGGCTGCTAAGCAGTTAAAAATGTAATTTTTAATCGTTTTTTCTAATCTTGTTATATATATCACACATAACACAAAATATGGAGGACATTAACTAGTGTTATCAAAGTATATTCAAAAGTGTCGTAATGGATCTGGATTCCGGATCTCAAAGAATCTCAAAACTGAAGAGAATAAAACTTGACTCGTCCGAAGATTAATTGGAAGCAAGTAAGCAACGTCATAAGTGAAAAGTACGTATTAATTAGTTTAGAAGTTAGAAACAAAATAAAAAACAGGTGGTGCAATTGTACGTTTCATTTATACCGCGCGCGGCGTATGAAGGGGTGGCGACCCGAAGCAGGTTCAACTTATTTTATTTTTTTATTAATTAGTTATTATTTTCTTTTGGGTCTTTAAGCATGTTCAACTTACAGGAGGTAACTTCTTAAAGACGGAATTAATGTGCGGACTCGAAGCCACAACTTCGTAAACTTTGGAAATGAATATTGTAAGCGAATTGAATACGTTTCCACTTTGATTATTTTCTGCTGACATTATGACATTTGGTATCTCAAACCAGCAAATTAAACCCATGTTAGGAAGGCTACATTTGAGTTGGTATCAGGAAAATCAATAGCTATGAGTTGGGATATATATTTGATGTTTAGATAGATGAATATTTCATAGTATTTACGTAGTGACCGCCTTCGCTGTTCTGCTTTAGGGACTAATATATTTTGAAAATTAGAATTAGCATGCATATCACTTTTTTAATTTATTATTTTGATTTTACATCCAAACACACAGGAACTGTAGTCTGTAGAGCCTTTTTTGCTCTCTCGTGATGTGTGTATGTATCTGTTGATCGTTCAACCAAAATATTACTCCTCTCTGCTGTATGCACGCACATCATTAATTAATATTCAGCTCAAAAATCATATATTGAGAAATTGCATGCATACAAGTTAGGTTTCATGTGATATTTCGAGATAAAAGTATAGTGTAGCCATACCTCCATTTATTATTTTTGTTCGCCTTTAGTCTACAAGTAGATGGCTGCTTCTAAAAGTAGGGAAGACTTGATCTAACTATATACATACTAGTATAAACTGCACCAGAATTAATTAAGATACAATTTATTAATTCATCAATAGTATACTAGTAGTTAATTTTCATTACTTCTGTTTTACTTAATTAGCCTCTTTGGGGACCGCAATGCTACAAACCATGAAACACTAATTTAAACATTGATTGCAACATATACAGATTCCTTGCTCCAGAAATGCAAAACAATTGGTCCACTTGGTGTCTATAGTTAAAAAAAACGAAAGAAAAATACAGAGAAATTGACGTAGTAATTTTTTTTAAAATATATATATAAAAGGTATCATAAGGTTATAGCCATTAAAAGCCGTCACTACTTCCGCTAATAATATGGTACTATATATACCAGGTTCACGATCTTCTAATTGGACAGACAATAAGATTTTTAAAAACTATATATACATCCCTAATAATTACTTGGACTCAGCTACTCGAAACAGAAAACAAGCACGATTTGACTATACTTTAAGAAACGAAATAACAAGCAATTCCGGCTTCATACAAGTGTTGGAGCAAATTCTGGTTGCTTCCAAAAATGAGTAAATAAATTGTAATTATGTTATCCAAAAGGCAGTATATACCGCTGTTTTCATGCATATTACGAAGTTAGACTTCTTTGAGCATGATCAAATTATAATAAGTGACTAAAGATAGCACTTTTTATATAATATCTAACCTAATGTATATATTAAAATATAGTATATTTAAAAAAATTACAAAGGTATCAGTTTTGCAAATTGATCATATGTTTGCTTTTGTTGTAACTCATCGCCTTGAGGGAGCTGGCGGTCCTTTATATATACTAGTGGGCGTTCGCGCGTTGCGCGATCTATGTTTTTATTTTTATTTATCAATCAAGAATTATTTGTGCACAATATTTTTATTAAGGTTGTATAATTGTGTAATGCATAAGTGTATGGAAAGGTGCGTAAACTTTCAGAATAACAGATAAATAGGGGTTAGCATTAGAATTGGGACCTAAACCCTAGCGATTTCCTTTTTGTTTTTCTTAATTCACACGAATAGTTCGTTTTGCTTTTGATAACTACACCTTAAAAATATGAGCATCACATATTAATATAATGATAAATTTTAGACAAAAAGCATTGCGTATTTATGTTATTAGAGTAAATATATATCAATTTCGTACTGTAAACTGAAAAAAATTGGCAAAATGTCAATAGAAGCATGAACACATGAAAACATCTAAAAGACATCTGTAGCAATATATCCCATAAGCACCAAAAAGTTAATCTCAATTTGATGTAATTGTCTGTGTTAATTCTCTTTTTAGTGTGTATTACCTCATCTTTCTTGGTGCTTGAAATATTGTGCTTGCAATTAAAATTGAGAAAAGATGTTGCTTGTATAGCGACATACCAGTAAGTAGTAACTGACCAAGATAGAAACTAACCAGTTATTGCCCATATCAATGGTCATCAACATGCTCCATAGAAATCTTTATAAAGAAGTGATGCCTGATGAAAGCTTCTTTAACAGTCCTCTAACGTGAACAACCAACAAAACCTTTTTTGACAGCTTAAAACAAAAAGACAACAATATTTTTTTGATACAATTTATTTTTCTAAAAGTTTATGCTAGCTTTTTTTTTCTCTCTCTCAGAGGTGCCATTGAAAGACAACAACCTACAGAAAATACAATAAGATTATAATTTTTTTGTTCACACAGTATTTACATTTATAAAATTACAAATATCTTCCTTTTCTGATATAATAAGCTTAGGGCTGGAACTAACATGGTACCAATTGCCATCATCATTATTGTAACTATATATATTTTGCAAACCAAGCATTAAGGCTCATTCAACATAGATTTTAGTGGCAGCACAACTGATATCTCCAGAACAAATAAACTGAGGGAAAAAAAAAAATACATTTCAGGCCTTCAATATTGTATAAATTCTCAGAAAAGGAGTAGATACATATGATTTTGTTTTTTCTGACCTGACAGTGATCTGACATGAATAGAGCAAACTATACTAACTGAACCTCTTAAGGGTAGTACATTAGGTTTTTTTTTGAAACTAAGATCGCCAAGTAGGGGTTGCATAATTAAACTAAAGAAAAGTACCAAGTCTTGAAACCTGACTCTACGAAACAAAAAATAATAGCCCAACATATGATAATATTAGTGGTCTGTCCAATAGCGAGTCAGGTATCTCTTTTACTGGTATGAGCATCTTGCTGGCCTTATTTTAGTTATTCTTTTACAGTTTTACAGCTATCCACGTACTTTCAACAGGCTGGTTCTTTTACTGGTATGAACATTTGAAACTGCATGCATCAAGATGTACATTGTGAAGCATGTGACTAATTCGTGACATGAGAAGTGCGTAAAAAGAAGTCGAAAAAAAAGTAGAACAGACCTATATTTAAAGCAGCAGAGCTGCTAGTAAGAACCAAAACATGAAAATTAGCCAAAAACCTGAACTGAGTATGAGAAACCATACCAGAAAATTGGAAGAAAAGAAAAGAAATTCACAAAAAATATGCTTCAATTTACATGCCGGATTAGAATGCTTGCCATTGAAGTCCACTGCTGGTACAGCGCCAGTACAACCCATACATGTGGCAAGCCTCGAAGGCAATTGATCTGAGAATTATCTGAAAAAAATATGATAAGAGTTCACAAAAAATAATTTAGTACAAAAGTGTAAAAGATCATGTAACCGTTCATGGCTAAATTTTTAGATTACTTAGTAATATGTTTGTGGTTGAAAACAAAAGATTTTAGTTAGACAGTTAATTTTTTTATCAATGCATCTCATTATCTAGTTGAACCTACAAAGGCTGAAACAAAAATAAAATACATAAATAGTAAAATATAGAAATAATGAAATATAAAATTATCTGATATCAAGCTGAACTAATAAGCTAGAAATTAAAAGTATTTTCTAATTGAAGACAACATATTCTAAAGGGACATGATTTCTCAATGATGGTATGTATTCATAAAGAGTTTCTCAAACAAAATAAATTAAAATGAGTAAAAAGTAACCTTACCTGCCTACATTCAATTTGGCAAGATTGTTAAAAACATCAAAATCGCCAAATACCTAAAAGTTGTTTTTACTTCTTCCTTTAGCAACCGGTGTAATTATTCTCTGCAATCTTTGCGAAGCATGAAAGAGAATGCGTGAAAATCACTCACAAACTGAGGAAAACGACAATATAATAGACATATGTAAGCATTTAAGCACTCACAAACTGATAAACAGAAGAAAAACGTGAAAAATTAAAATAAAACTCACAGAGGCCAGCAGAGAAAGCAGCATGAGAAAAAATAATTCAATTTGAAAAATGAACTAAGAGGCGCCTCCAGAACTCTTTAAGCCAGCAAACCTGCAAGAAGAGGAGGCGAAAAAAGATAATAATCACAGTACGATACAAATGGAATCGAAAAATTGCAGAAAAATTTTTGAAGCAGCATGGAACAATAAAAAAATATTTTATCTGCATCAAAAGTAATGAAACATTTGCAAGTAATTGCAATTTAGATTATGATACAGGCTAATGATTTGAAAAAAATGAGAAGCCAGCACTGACAATCAACAATGAACCCAAATGTTCGTATTGACAATCTATTGAACTCCTTATGAGCAACAAATATTAGGAAAGAACCACTTGGTAGTTGTTGACTCAGAACAAATTTCTGGTAATAGCACCAAGCAAAATAAAGCAAAAATAAGAAGGAAAAAAAAAAAAGACAATACCCAAAATAAAAAGCTTGAGAGAGAAGTCAGAACTGGATCTTATCGAGTCCATTGTTACCTCTCATATTTCCTTCTGACAGCTTCTAATCCGGGCTAGGGTTAGGGCTGAGGCCACCAAAGATACCCAAATCAGGCGTCAATGAATGCAGCAGAGGGAGAAGACATCGATGCGAAAAATAAAACCCTACCGCCAACGAAACAGAAAAGAGAGACTGATAGAGGGATAGGAGAAAAATAGAGGAACTATGTGTGTGAGAGAGAGAGACTCTATAGTCTATACGGGTGACTGGGTGAGCGCCTTCGAGACCAAAGGATATGAGTCGTCGGAGAGGGATGACCAACATATTTCTGTTATCTCTTTTTTTTTTTTGCTCTTTTTGAAAGAATAGTAGAAATATAATTACACCATGTATCCTTGCACAAATATGCTGCCACTTGTGACCCTCGTAAATTCTTCAACATGCCTCAGCAATGGTGCAACACCATATATCATAATTCATACTCTCCCTCCTAAACCTTGTCCAACCTATAATAGATGGCAGTTTACAGAACGGTCATTTATTCACCTTTAAATTTAGCAACATGTAACTATACATTGAAGAATAGTTACCTTGTTAAAGATCAGATTGTCAGAAAATGTGATGCCTCATGTTGCTTCATTCCCTTCTTGAAATTTCCCTGCTTGCTGGAAGCAATTTTTTTTTTCAATGCTGTTGTTAGTAGTTATTAGCAAGGAGTACAGTGCTTGCCAAGCATATGTATGGTTACCAGTAATGATAATTTTGCAACTAAGCAAAAGATAACTTCAAAGGAAATCCTAAATCCATAATACAGTTTCAATATAATACAATATAATTTCTCACTAAGAAAGCTATACTTTCAAATTATGCCTCGCACAAGCAGCATTTGATTAACCGAGGTTCATCACTCAAAACTTTACAATTTCATCACATTTCAAAACTTTACCATATATCCTTTCCACCTGGTTTATTTGATAACCATGTCAACCACACAAATGTTTTTCGAAATAAAAAAATGAAATAACATATATATGCTTTCTTCTGTCACCGCAATTTAGATTGCCATGCATAAAATTTCACATAGTGTGAAAATTATTTGGAGAATACAACCACAAATTGTCTTTGTTCTGATTTTGAGTTTTGATTTTCATTGTTGCCATCGTCAAGTATATCGATTTCAAGGAAACCTTATTAAAAATTAAAATTTAATAATTTTTTTAGTAAGCCTAGTTTTTTAGAAAGAAGGGGTGGGGGATGAGGCTAACCTGTGTTGCAAAGGCAGGCGGGAAGCAAGAGAGACAGCGATTTATTGGATTGTAGTCTCTAACTCTCTATAGACAACAACGACCTGAAGGAAATCCCTCGTTCCCAAACCAAGCAACCTACAAATTAGAAAGAAACAAAGCCGATTAGTCTAAGACTGACACAAATTGGAAATCCCATTGAAAAGTACTAACATAAAAAAAAGGAAGATCAGTGAGAAATGAAAGACAAAGCAACCAACAATCAGGATGATTTAGGGTTCAGGGAGGCAGAGAAAAGGGTACAAACAGTACTCATCTGAAAGAGGAAGAGCAGAGGATTTCGTTTTTGCTGATTGGGAGTCTTCAAGCTAAGTCGGAGATCGCCAGGAGCAGGAGTAAACGACGAATAACCAAGCCATTTTTTCTCCCTCTCCTCGGAAGCAGCGCAGACCCAAGTAAAATGAAGACAGGATGAGAGAGATGAGATAAGGGAGTATTAAAATCGATTTGTGAAGTAGAAGGAACACCGTGGACAAACACCAGAGCGAGAGGCAGGAGGAACATCGCACACAATGCAAAACGCCGAGAGGAAACACCAAAGAAAAATGGAGAGGCGCCAGGGCTGGGATCATCCGAACTCTCGAGAGGGGAGAGAGAGACAGGAGACTGGAGAGATTACAGGGAAGAAAGAGGAAGAGAGAGAGAGTCGGAACTCTCTAGAGGAACGCGAGAAAAAGGAGAGAGAGCGAGAAGTCTCCAGAAGCTGATCGGACGAAAGAGAGAAACGCGATCAAACGGCCAGGATCGAGGAAAGAAGATGGACGGCTCGGATTGGATTACTGGTCACCAACAGTGGGGCAATAGTAACGGATCGGATCTAATTAACGCCCTTTAATATATCTTCTGATATATGTAACAAAGGGTCGCACTGACGGCTTGTTGTCCCTATATTAACTTATTAAGCTAGAGTATTATTAGGCTAGAGTATGTTTTGGAGAATCAGTTCCTTCTAAATATAAATTGAAATTCACAACTCTAATAATTAGTATATATGCAACTAGATATGCATAATACTATATCTTGAGTTCTTGACTCTCTAACACATAATCTTGCTGCTATAAAAAAGAATAGCCCAACAGGACCAACACATACATAGCAATAACCTACTTTTTCCAAATGTAACTTAGAAATACACACTACGCGAGATTTCCTGTTCCGTAACGTTAAAAAAAAGGGATCTGTAACGTTTATGGGCACGTTACAGTACCCTCCGTCACAAAATTAAAAAGCGTTATGAATCTGTAACGCCTTTTAGAAAATAGACGTCACAGATCTGTAACGCCTTTTATGAAATAGACGTCACAGATCTGTAACGTCTATTTCCTAAAAGGCGTTACAGATTGCTGCTTTTTAATTTTTTAAATTTCTTTATACGCTGCCTTTTGTAACGCCTTTAACGAAATAGACGTCACAGATCTGTGACGGCTATTTCTAATAGACGTTACAGAAGTTCCAGAATTATAATTTCTATTTATTTTATTCCTTTTCCCATTAACCCTTTTGTAACGCCTAATAGTAAATAAACGTCATAAATCTGTAACGGTTTTTTAATAATAAACGTTACAAATTTATAAAATGCTTTTTTTGTATACGTGATATTCTGTGGCTAGCCCCATATTGCTAGCCGTACCAACTGGTACATTGATTTTCAATGTACCAAAACAGATCACATATCAATCCCACATTATTCATCATGCATTAATCCACATATATATATCAAGCACATATCAAATGAAAAAAAACCAATTAAGATATCAATTTTATTTACAAATGTACCACAAATTAAGTTATCCAAATACATTCGAATACATGAATTCCATAAGTTCATCGACGACTTCTCCAATGTTTTCTTTCGTAAACGGTTTTCCAACTGGATCGATTTGCTACAATATTTGATTTAACAAAAACAATCGAAAACATCATATTAGTTGATATCATAAATTCCCAAACTATTTGATTTTTATGAAACCCTAAACCCTAAGCCTAAGTTAATTATTTGATTATACCACCGGATTTATTTGAAAGTTTGTCAATTATCAAACCCTTAAACAAGCCACATCAAATTGTATCTAAACCCTAAATCCCTAAATCCAAAACCGTAAACCCTAATCCTATATTATTTGGTAAACGACTATTAAACTCTAAATATGATCAAAATGCAATACCTTGGGTAGTTCTCCGACTCCTCTCACATAGAATAATAATTGTCTCATGGCACACATTGTGAAGTATCCACACTCTGTATTGCCCTTTTGCTTCGGAGCCTAAAATCACAATTCAAACAAATAGTTGGTTAGAAAATTGGACTAGTTTCAGAAATTTTAATCTCTAAATCCTAAATCCATAAGATATCGTTACGTACCTTCAATTCGTACCAGCTGAATATATTAGCTTTACGTATAGCCTTGCCAGTCTTCTCCATCTTGTAAAATTTGTATGCCCTACATGCAATTCAATTAATTAAATTAGATATAATTTATATATATATAGTATTTTCCACAATATCAAATTGTCTATTTAGAATCTAAAACTTACGTTGTTATAAACGGTCTAATTACTAATTGATCTATGGGATTGTCGCGTACCAAGGAATCCACATAATATACTCTCTCTTTGTGGACATCAACAACAATGACTGTCCAATGAAACCTGTAATACATATTAATTATTAATGAATTGAAAGGAAACTAATAATTGAGTTTAATAATTGGTCTAACCCCTGATTATACGCTAAAACAAAGTATTGGCAGTCCGGATTCTCTGAGAACGACCTCTTCATGTAACTCACATTAGAATCTTCGTTGGCCTTCCAGGTTATTTCAGCTAGTTTATCCGGATCCCATATGGTGATGCTTTTAGAGAACCCAACTTCTTTAGAAAGTTCGATCATCCAATACCTGCATTTATCCAATACTTCAATATGTTTCCAATTAAATCGAATATTGAGAAAAAAACCAAGTTTGAAAATCACATACCAGGAGTATATCTTGATCATCGATATGTTTAAGCATTCTCGTTTGAAACACTCGACAATATCTCCCAAGTTAAAAATGAAGAGACCATTGTCGTGCGTACCCCAAGGGTCGCAATCATGCACCTCAATCGTCTCATATCCGACCGGTATAAACTTCAACACCGAGTATAGTTTTCGCTCGGCTTGAGAGAGTTTGGCCAAATATTTGGGCTCGAGAAGCTCGCCGCGATTAATCATGGATACCTCACTCGCGACCTTCTTCGCCCTCTCTATCCCCTTCCCCTTCTCCATCGGCTTCTTCCCCTGTCCCATCGGATTTTGTTGGCTAATCTGTATTCAATGTTTTCAATTAATTAGTTCTACATCAATTAATTCAATGTTTTCAATTTTGTCGAGTATTAATATGAAATTGTAGAAAGTGTGAAATAAAAAATGATACCTTTTGTCGTGGCTCCACATCAACTGACGGCCACGCGAATAGCCCTCCTAAACTCGAGCCTAATTGTTCATCTGACGGTTTAGGGATGTACCAATCTCTGAATTCGTCGCCACATTGGGAAAGATGGACATAAGTCTCAGTTGCAAGTAGGGGCTCGTTGTGTACCATCTGACCCACCAGTGACGGTATAATGAACCCATTGGCCACGTGAACACGGCTTCCATCATTACAATGCAAAAACAGATTGCATTCAACTTGTTCCTGAAATTGCAAATAGATTTAGTTAGATTTTTTATTTACAAAAAGATAATGTTCCAAAAATTCATTGCAGATAGATTTAAATTGATATCTTCATAAAAATAAACCTGAACACCGGCACTCGGTTCCGTCTGGCACTTGCACTCCATTCATGGCAAACCAAGTCGTCATCTGCTGAAAAGCCTGCTGAGTCCACTCATTTTTCATTTCCTCCCTCACCTCCTCCTTTAATTCATTTTTACATCTCTCAGTGACCGCATCCATCAAAGCTGTAATCTGGAGCGGTGTCATGCAACCTTCATGCACATTTTTTCTAGACCTTCTCCCAAACAAATCTGTCTGATTGGTCCATCCAGGGGCACCTCTTGTTCTACCAGAATAATCAGGTCTTCCAACCGCCTTACTCAAAACTTCTCTCTCGAGAATTGTCCCAGAACTAACTTCTTGAGACAACGTCACAGACCGACCGAATGCCTCAATAGTCGCTGTATCACCTGAGTTGAAGGTGTAAGAACCTGCATGCAAATCACATTTATAAGTGAAATAATGAAAGAACATTTAATATGAAATCAGATTAGTCGAAATAATGAAAGAACATTAAGTACCTTCAGTCCCTGTAGACACGGCTCTACCCATGAAATACTGAGCACTCCTCGGTTCCAAATCGCCGATGGTGATACTTGTGGAACCGACCCCCTCCGAATTACCTGGTATGGTAATCGTGTCTGTAGGTTTGAATTTACCTTGTAGTCCTTTGTAGCCGGAAGAACCCATCCTGTGAATCTCTTTGTGTTGTTGTCTCAACAACTTTCCTTTTTGTCTTTTTTGCTGATATTCCTCAGTTGTTTTCTTGGCGAAGAATGCGTCCTAATCCTTCTTTGAAAATGGGTATACGTCCCATGCATTCTTTGGATTTTCATTGTCAATGAAATCTGTCACAAGCCTACTTCGAAAGGCCCTATGAGCTCTACCCATCATAGTTATGACTTTCTTCTTGTGTTTATTATCGCTTATGTTAAATGCACTCTGCAATAATAATAGTTACAAGTTAGGAAATTGCCAAAATATAATAGTTACAAGTTAGGAAATTGCCAAAAAATAATAGTTACAAGTTAGGAAATTACCTTGACATCCTCCCACAACTCATTCCTCTATTCTTTTGAAACGTCTTTGTTCCAATCATCAACTAAAATTGACACTCTTACCTTAGCGAGATATGCACAGTATGAACTGAATTTCGCAACTGTGCCTTTCTGAGTACTACGTGGCACTCCTTTATCATCGAATGTAATTTGGAATTTATACCCCGCTTGCCTTAGTCGTCTAAATTCCTCTATGTTGGTCCTACTTCTTTTATTCTGATGGATCCCTTCGTCCACTTCTTCTTCAATGTTATCATGTTCATCATATTCTCTTTCTTCTCCAGAAGACATCTATTAAATGATTGTAATTAAATAACAATTGCAAATGATTAGAAGTTCTAAATTCATTTAATTTCAGTAGATAAACAATTGACACAAATAAATAGATAAATAGATAAACAATTGACACAAGCAGTTAACACAAGTTGAAATAAGCACACACATAAATTCATAAACATAAGTTCAAACATAAGCACAAACATAAGTTCAAATAACACAAGTCGCATCCTAAAACAAGTACAAACATAAGTTCATAAACACTAGAAGAAACAAACTAGAAATTTAAACCCTAAATCATACTTCTTCTTCTCACCCCCCTCCTCCTCCTTACTCTTACTAGAGCCACCCTCGTCCTTCTCCTCTTCCTCCTCGCTTGGCTCCTCTTCATACGGTGCCTCCTCCACCTCAGCCTTAGTCGCCCTGCCACATCCCACTGGAAAACGACGTATAGCCGATACACTCCTTCTCTTAATAGGCGTTTTTATTTTTCGGCCGAAATAAGTGTACGACTCCTCTTCCTTTTGAACCTCCTTAACATTCTCCTTCTCCTTCTCCGAAACAATCTTCTTGTCATTCTCCATCTAAACCCAATAACAATTTCAAATTACAATAAAAAAGATCGTATATATTTTTTTTATAAAATTTTGACATAACATTCCCTATATATATATAGTTTTACCATTTTAACATTTCAAAATTACTATAACAGCCCCTATAGCCGCATTATAACCCCATAACAGTCCTAACATTAATTTTGCATAACAGCCCCATAACAGCCGCATTATAACCTCATAACAGCCCCTCTAAATTTCATTATCCATACAAATTTCATTGATAACAGCCCCTAATTTATGCAAAACAGCCCCTAATTTCAGATGAAAAATATTCAACTTGCAAAACAGCCCCTAATTTATGCATAACAGCCCCTAATTTCAGATAAAAAATATTCAACTTGCAAAACAACCCCTAATTTATGCATAACAGCCCCTAATTTCAGATAAAAAATATTCAACTTGCAAAACAGCCCCTATTCAACTTGCAAAACAGCCCCTAACAGCCACAAAATTTGCATAAACAACCCACAAAATTTGCATAACAGCCCACAAAATTTATAAACCCCACAAAATTTGCATAACAACCCCTAAAATATTTTAAATTTTAAAATTAAAATAGATAAAGGGGGAGAACGAACCTTGTCGCGCGCTGTCACTGTTGAGGAAGTAGGGGTTGAGATCGAGAGAGAGTCGCTGTCACTGTCGAGGGCTTGAGAGAGGAGAGAGTCGCTGTCGTAGTCGCTGTCGGAGTCGCTGTCGAGAGAGTAGTGGAAGGAATTAATTTTAAAGGAAGAGGAGAGAGATTCAACGAAGCTAGAGGAGAGGAGATCTAACCTTGAGTCGCTGTCGAGAGAGTAGCGGCGGAGCTTAGTCGCTGTCGAGAGAGTGAAAGAGAGAGTTTCGGGTACTTAGAAATTTTGAGAACGATCGACAGAGAGAGGCGGCTTTCCCTTTTTACTTAGATTTTTTCTATAACCCTTCTGTAACGCCTATTAGGAAATAGGCGTCACAGATCTGTGACGTCTATTTCCTAATAGGCGTTACAGAAGGGTTTTAAATTTTTTTGGTTTTGGCGGATTTAATATTCCCGAAGCGCGACGCGAAATTTCAATATTAAATTCCATTTAAATTCCATTATTTCATCCCGAAGCGATTTTCAACCATTAAATACCATTTAATTTTATGCATCGGTTTTATTTTCAATAATTACTTTTAGTTTTTATTTCCATTTAAATTCCATTTAAATTTTATTACATTTGGTTTTTCTTTTTAATTTCAATAATTACTTTTAGTTTTTATTTCCATTTAAAAATTTATAAAAAATAAAAATGAAAATACTTACATTGAGACATATATATAACTAAAAATGAAAGTACATATTACTAAAAATAAAAAAATACATATTACCAAAAATACCACTAAAATTACAACTTAAAAAATACTTATTATTAAAATTTGAATCAATTAACGACCTGCAAAAATAATAGAAAAATGTAAGTATCAAATATATAGTAACTCACATGGGATATCTTATGCATCTGCTTTCTTCTTTTTCTTTCGCTTACTGACCCACACGCCTTCTGTGTTGTCTGCACGCTTGTGACTGATCGATACTGGTTGTGATGCATCATCGATACCGGTGGAAAATGGAGGTGTTTCCTCAAAGTGGTCGTATGCTTCTTCGTCCACAACACCTCCAACACCAACAATGCGTCTCTTTCCTGACAAGACAACATGTCGTCTCTTGTCGGATGGATCTTCAACGTAGAACACTTGCATGGCTTGCTTATTTGCAAGTATAAAAGGGTCGTCTCCATAAGCCCTTTTGTTGAAGTCCACAAGTATGAACCCATTTTTGTCTTTTCTGACTCCACCGTGAAGGTTGTCGATTCATGCACACTTGAATAAGGGTATCTTGAATTTCATATAATCTAGTTCCCAAATCTCCTCAATCCACCCATAATAAGTAGCAGATTTTTCATTATTACTAGACAAAGCTACAACTGACACTCCACTATTTTGTACGATGCTTTTACAATCCTGGTTCTTTGTGTACCAGGTAAATCCATTCAAGTCATACCCTTGGTAGGTTTCGACAACCGAATCAGGACCTTTCGATAACCATTTCACGGTTTCATTGACCTCGATTCCTTCTTTCAACTGGGACTCTACCTTTTCTTTAAACCAATCCACAAAATTTAGTTGATGCTCTGTATTAATCACATTTTCATTGTAAGATGGGTGTTGTTTGCGTATCTCGGCCTACATGCATTTTAATGTAAGGCGTAACAACAGTAAGGTGTTGTAGGACTTTCATGTGTGCTTTTGTTCTCGTATCAAGACCCACTCTACAAGTTTTGGCTCCAATAGTACCTTTTCCTTCAAGTCTACCCTCATGCCGAGACTTTGGAAGGCCGATAGATTGAACATCTTCCAAATAATCAGTATAATACTCAATAACCTCCTCGGCAACATATCCTTCCACTATACTTCCTTCTGGTTTAGATCGGCTACGTACTAGCCCTTTCAATTGGCCCATTGCTCTTTCGAAAGGATACATGTACCGTAGAAATACTGGACCGCACATTTTGATCTCCCTAACCAGATGGATGGTCAAATGCACCATAGAGTCAAAAAATGACGGTGGAAAGTACATCTCCAGCTCGCATAGGGTAGAAATAACATCATGCTGCAACTTGTCCATTTTGACTGGATCGATCACCTTACAGCAAATTTCATTGAAAAAATAGCACAACTTAGTCAGAATCTTTCTCACTTCTTCATTCAAAATTCCTCTGATTGCGACCGGAAGTAAAACGGTCATCAAGACGTGATAATCATGTGATTTCATACCGATCAATTTGTTATCATTCATAGACACCTTTCTGGAAATATTTGAGCAATAACCCGAAGGAACCTTAATGTGCTTCAGGCAACCCAACAAGCTTTTTTTCTCTTCCTTGGTTAAATTAAATTGTGCTGCAGGTAGCCAATTTTGTTTATTACCCTTATCTTGTGCTGCTAAATCCTTACGGATTCCCATTTCAACCATGTCCTTCCTCGCATTCACGCCATCTTTATTTTTTCCTTGAATTTCCAACAGGCAACCAATCAAAGCTTCACATATGTTCTTGATTATGTGCATCGCATCTAGGCAATGCCTAATCTCCAGAAACTGCCAATATTCAAAATCTCAGAATATAGACTTCTTCTTCCATATCCCTTTCGGAATCTCATTTGCAAATTTCTTACCAAATTTGACCTCTATGTCCTTGACCTGTCGATATACTGTTTTTCCGGATTTTGGCATTTGGGCCTTGTCGTGCTCCTCTTTACCATCAAATCTTTCCTTATCTCGACGGTAAAGGTGGTTGCGGTTCCTAAGAAACCTGCGATGTCCCAAGTAAACATTTTTTCTACAGTTTTTCAGGTAAACAGAATGGGTGTTTTCCTGGCAAATAAGACATGCTTTGGCTCCTTTATTCCTGTACCCGGATAGATTACCATATGCAGGAAAATCATTAATCGTGCAAAATATCATGGCACGGAGATTGAACTCAGTTCTAGAGTTTGCATCAAATACTTTCACTCCCTCATTCCACAATTTTTTAAGATCATCTATTAATGGACGCAAATACACATCTATGTCATTTCCTGGTTGTTTAGGACCTGAAATCAACAAGGGCATCATCAAGTATCTTCTTTTCATGCATAACCATGGAGGAAGGTTGTAAATACACAATAAGACTGGCCACGTAGTTTGACAGCTACTCATGTTGCCGTAAGGATTCATCCCATCTGTGCATAACCCCAATCTCAAATTTCTAGGTTCACTGCCAAATTCTTCAAAAGCACCGTCTATGTTCGTCCAATCCGGACAATCTGCTGGATGCCGGAGCATTCCATCACCTTTTTTCCGACAATCCACGTGCCATCTCAACAATTTGGCATCCTTCGCATTAGCAAAGAGCCTCTGAAATCTTGGAATTATTGGGAGATAAAACAAAACCTTTGCAGCTGGTCCCTTACTACCTTCCTCAATCGGATCATCTCTTGGTTTATACCGTGATGCTTTACACTTTGGACATTTATCCAGATCTTTGTACTCATCTCGAAATAATATACAGTCATTTGGACATGCATGAATTCTCTCTACATCGAGTTTCAAAGGACACAACATTTTTTTGGCCTTATATATTGAATCCGGCAACTGATTATCTTTGGGAAGGAAATCTGTACGCAAAAGTTTAAGCAAAGATGTGAAACTGGCATCACTCCATCCATTTTTGGCTTTCAGATTAAACAGTTTGAACACAGCATTAAGTTTGGACAATTCACAACCAGGATATAACTTTATCTTATCTTCCTCGTGTAACATACCAAAAATTTCAACATTATCAACAAAGTCTGCATCTACATTATTCACAATTTCATCTAAATCAACATTCAATCCTGTATTGTCTACATTTTCAGTCTGAAACACATCTTCATTATCACATACATCATTTTCATCACCAAATACATCATTTCCTTCACCAAATACATTTTCATCATCCAATAATACATTTTCTTCCTGATCATGTTGTGAATCAAATACATTTTTACTAGTCCCAACATTAAAAAGTCTCATCCCAGTCTCTCCATGAAGTATCCACCGAGTATAATTTGGTTGAAATCCATTTCTAATCAAATGAGCTCTCACTTCTTCCAAATTAGACGATTTCAACAAATTCTGACAAGAACGACAAGGACAACAAATTTTCTCATCTTCAATCTTTCTCAGATATTGTTTAGCACAAAGCATAAACTCTTCAACACCTTTTAGAAATGCTGATCGATCACTTGAGTACATCCACGTCCGATCTATCTAAACAAGAAAAAAATTTATGCAAAATGTCAGGGTATGAGTCAATTTAGTAATTAATGTTTTCGGGCCGGTCACCATCCTAACCCACTCTTTGGATACTCTGTCTCATTAGCGAGCGTACGCTATATGTAACCTGTTGTTTGAGAAAAATTCGGCAACATTTCCCCTAATGTTCCCTGAATGCGCCAACACACGATTGATCGTGAGAACGCATCCGTGGGAACATAAAGGGAAATGCCGTCGAATTTTTCTCAAACAACAGATTACATCTAGCGTACCACTCGCTAATCCTAAATGAGACAGAATATCCAAAGAGCAGTCCCAAAAAATGGGGACTATCCGAGATTTAATCCCTAATGGATTAATCTCAGACGGGCAACGACCTAAATTTGGCATTTTTGTTCCGATATTTTTTTGGTCCTATATGACAATACCATTAATTATTAAATGCATATGCAAATTATTAAATGCATGCAAAATTAAGAAATAAAAAATGGAAAAAATCCAAAAGTTTATGAAAAATACCTTAAATACGATGAAATTCTTCTACCATAGTGATGTAATTCTTCTTCTTGAATGAGACCTAAAAATTTAATGTCAAAAACAAAGTATTCATTAATATTTAAAGCATAAATAAAGAGAAAACCGAAATAAAATAAGACAAAAAATAGAAAAAAAGAAATAAATTTAATTTCTCTTAACTATTATGTTCTCCTTCTATCTCTCTTTACAAATTTATTTTTTTCAGATTTTTTCTTAATTTTTTCCTATTTTTAAAATACAAACCGAAATAAAAATAACAAGAAAATACGAAATATGAAAATTTGTTCAAATTTAATTTTTTTACCTTCAATATGCTCTCCTTCTCTTTCTCTTTCTAATTCTTATTTTTTAATAATTTTTCGATATTTTTGGCTTTTTTTTGGAGAAATTGAATATGGAATTTCAATGGTTTTTAATTGGTTAGTTGCAGCGGCAGAGAAAAAATATTAATGGAGCGAGGAAGGAGAAAGGCCAGAAATCGATCGGTTTTCTCTAAATTACTGAGGATTTGTGACGCCTTTTATGACGTAAACGTCACATATTATAACATTCCGTAACGTCTATTAGAAAAAAGACGTCACATATTTGTGACGCCTTTTAAGTAATAGGCGTTACAGAAAGTATTAATAATATTAAAATAATCTCCCATGGAATCTTTTGGCGAAAAAATATCTGAAAGAATCTGTGACGCCTTTTATGGAATAAGCGTCATAAAAGGTCCGTTAGCTTCTGTAACGCCTTTTACGGAAAAGGCGTCACAGATCTGTGACGCTTATTTTGTAAAAGGCGTTACAGAAGGCCTGACATGTTTTTTTCCTCTTTATGACGGGAACTTCTTATAACGTGTATATATGGAAAACGTTACAGATTAAATGAGAATTTTTCCGCCAACTGGTCTGTAACGTGTTTTAGAGAAAACATTATAAATGGCTTGTTACATAAAGCCTTTTTTGTGGTAGTGACAAATACTAAATCTCCATACATAATTTACAAAAATATTTACAACTGCTGACCTGATGTTACTCCCACTTGTACAGAGTAGCACAAATCACTTGTACGCTGAATTTTTCTTACATGACCCCGCAGAAAAAGACAAATACAACTTACCTATATTGCGGGGTCCTTTTTTTTTTTTTTTTTTTTGAAAGGCAGGATGGTAACATCATCCAGCAGAATTTATTAAATAAAATTTAAGTCATTTACAAGTGGAAAAAAAGGAAAAGAAAATTAATTACAAAGAAGAAGAAAAGAAACAGAAACGTAAAACAAGTAGGAACTAAGAAGGCACTAAGTGGGGTCCTTTTTTATCGGGCAACGATTAATTCTTATGTCGGATATTGTTTAATATCTGGACTTTGCACAATATTCTCACAACCAAGAATCACCTCAAGGGCTAAATAGAGAAAAACATCACTTTCATCGAATTTTAGTATCAAATCAGCACATAACCTCTTTTTCAAATCCAAATCTATCGCACTTTCTTCAGTTAATTTCTGGAATGCCTCCTTCAAGTCGCTGACTAGATAAATACATGTCGCAGAGTTAAGGGTGCATGTTCTATTCGGGTATTTTGGTGGAGAAATTGTAGATGTATTTGGAAGGGTGAGATTTGGACGGCCGGGATAATCTAGGACCAGAATTAATATCTGTAGAATGAGAATTAGGAAGAATTTTGTACAAGGTCTGACCATGGTTTGAGCTGTTGAGTTGAGTTGAGGCGATGCTATAAGTTAAGGTTCGAACAACTATCACTCTTTATATATTGTTGGAGGAGTGAGGGATCCCAGCGGATTCCTATGGGTTTCAGGCTATTTGTTTATTAATTTGTTTTTTTTTTCCCTCTTTTGCAGAAAAGAAATTAAGAGATAGAGGAGCGTCTGCTTGTGTGCAAATTATGTCACAGTACCTATATCGTTTTTGCATCAACGTCCGTATATAAAATTATATACTAGATTTTTCGTCGCAGCTCAGTCGTGACAAACATTTTGAATATTTTATATTGCTGCATTTGTTTTCTGATAATTAGATTAATTGTAATTAATAGTGCAATCAAAACTATGATTTTTAATTTTTGTTCATTGATATATATTGTTAACAATTTACAGATTAATTGTGTTATTTTAATTTGGTGTTTGCTTGATAGCAATGGTTATGCTCCTTTTTTTTTATACAGCTAGGTTTTATGGCACGCTCTATAATTAATAAGTATGCTATGTGTTTTTTTCACTATCATTTATAATTTATATTAGCTCAATTTACAAAAATATCATATAATAAAATTCAACTCAGTTGCCTAGTGCCAACAAAAAGTTAGACACAAAAAAGGTGCCGTATTGGATCTGGATTCCGGATCTCAAAGAATCTCAAAACTACAGAGAATAAAACTTGACTGTACCCAGGGGCGGAGGCAGTAGGGGGCAAAGGGGGGCCTGGCCCCCCCTAACATTTGAGAAGGCAGGGTACTAATTTTGTATAGTATTGAATTTACTTTAGTTAATTTTAGTATTTGAGTGTAAAAGGAATCCAATATTAATGATGCATCAATTCAGGAAACCCAATATTTATTACATGTAATCCAATAACAATTAATGGTGAGATTGGCAATTTGCTACAGCTGTAATTATAGCTGGTATTGTCTTTCTTCTTAATTCCTTCAGAAAATGACGGTTGGAGCTTGATTCAGCCCTGTTTTATTTCCCTTAATTATAGTTGGCAATTTGCTACAGCTTTGATTCAGCCATGATTTATTTCCTTATGTTTTATTTCTATACTAAGCAATTGTACATATATCTATAATTTTATATAGTTATGTTTTACAGTGTACTAGACATGACAATGAATAATAAGAATTTTTTTATTGAGCTTATTTGAGCCTCCAGTAACTAAATAGAAACCCACTATTTGGATCCCCAATGTATGAATATCTTTCTCTCGTCTCTTTGACTCTTCTGTATTTAATTTTTGTTACTTTTTTTGATTCGTAAGTGGTATTTGCTGTTAGATATCAACAAACTAACACTTTTGTTACTTAATTACTTTATCATATTAATTTTTATCGCAATATTTTTTCAACATCTTGATCTTTGGGTGTAAGCCTTGCCCCCCTAAGTTCAAATTCTGGCTCCGCCCCTGACTGTACCAAATATTATAAGCAAGGGCCATACGTGTAGAAAAGTACATTTTATTATTTTTTTTGAAAGACATGCTAATATGTTTAGAAACGAAAACGAAAGCAGTGTTGGAATTTGGACGCTTAATTTGCACCACGGAGTTATTACTCGCTTTTACGGAAGGGATGTGGCGATTCGAAGCGGGTTCAGCTTACCAAGTCAACTACTGAAAAGGCAATGTGGCGACTCGAAGCCACAAGTTTGTACACTTTGGAAAGGAATGTAGCTTATTCGAATACAATATATGGTACTTGATCCAACAATTACACCCAGATAGTGCTCGATAACTTGGCGACCGAAAATGGTTATCACAAAAAGAAAGTTACTAAAGCCGATACCTTAAGAAAGACTATGTTTGAATTGATAAGGAATTATACTTAGTAAATTGGATTGACGATTATTTTAAATAAAAATTTGAGTTATCAAATATAACGAAATAAATTAGTGTGCATTTATTAGATCTGCCAAAATTGTAAGAGTGTTCTATTTGCACGGATCATTGTTCACCTTAAGATTGATAAGTTGCATCTTGCATGCATACAAGCAAGCAAGGTATGATATGAGAAATTTTTAGAGCATTTTTCTTTCCTAGTATTTGACCATGAATAATTAGCAATTAAACAACATTTAAACAATAATAGTATATTCATACCGTTTTCCAATATTTATCTTATTTCATGTTCACATTTAATCAATATGTCTAGAATGCTTATTTTAAAAACAAAACTTACTTCTTTCGTACCAGTATAAATGGTATATTGAATTAACAATATATAAAAAAATCATTTTTTTATGAATAGCATATTCTAATTACTTTTCATTACTTTTGATAAATATTTATGAGCACAACAGCAGCTATTCCTGTCATAGTCTTTTTAACGACATCAGTGCGACAAACCATGTAAAGATCCTGGCTCCAGACATGTAAAACAATTGATGCACTTGACGAGCAAAAATATAATTTAATAGAAAGAATCAAACCTAGTAAACTGTCTGGAAAGTGCAAATGGTATCATAACTAAGTTCATATTACTTAATTCATAACCACAAAAAACCGTCACTGCTTACGCTAATTTGCATCACAGTTCCTGGTCACTATCATCTAATAAAGACAATTTATAAGATTCATTTTTCCTGACAATTGGACTCAGCTACTCGAAACAGAAAACAATAACCACAATTTTATTACAACTTTACAAGTAATTCCAGGTTGGAATGTTGGAAGAAATTAATTCTGACAGCTTCAATCAATTTTTTAATTTATCAGAATTTCAAGTTTTCAAATTCGAATTTTTAAACACTGAAATAAAAAAAATCGAATTTTCAAAATTCGGAATTCAAAATGTTTTGGAATATTATAAATTTCGAAAATTGGAAATTTGTGAAGAGAGCAATATTTTGGTAAATGTAAAATACATATAATGGCCATCTTCTTAACACTACTACAATATCTCCCGAATGTCAATATATACGTGACATGCTTTGGTACTTCTTGTGTTTGTGTCTGACACGCGCATGAGTACTCTTGAGTCTTGATGCCATTGGGCGGTACAATATTGTGCATTTACGTGTTCAATATCACACCCAAGTTTGACTGGAAGCACAAAATAGAATATATTAAATATCATTTCACCCAAGTTCGAACTGGCACACAAAATACAAGATCTGCATGTATTGTACAACAAGCCATTTACGTGTTTAATGTACCTATATCCTGTATTTTACACCTTTATTTTGTATAAAATTTTATAAATTTCTAAAGAATTTTTAAAACAAAAGTATATAATTGTAATATTTTCTTTGGAAGATTTGTATAAATGTTCACTTTTTGGAGTTCCTGAAATTTTTCAAGAAAAAAAAAACTCAGATCATGCAATTTCTCAATTTCATAATTTTTTATTTTTTACTTTTTACAGTTTAAAAAGATATTAAGAAACCAATAAATCATGTGGCACATATTCAAGATGTTATTATCTAATAAATCTAGCTTCATGTTACTTTTCCATTTAATCAATAGACAAATTTAATTTCGTATGCAAATAGGATAAAGTGGCCATTTTCAAATTTAACAACTGTGATCTACCTACAATCGTATACTAAATTACAAAATCACAATCAGTTGGTAAACATGAAAGTTTAAGATTACTAATGTCGCATTTCCCACTATATTATGGTCCTCACTGGAAGCTCATAGGCTTATAGCGCAGTAGAATTAGATTGCACAAATATTAGGCCCAGAAAGAGGAGTAACACGGCCCAATGAAAGGAGTAACAAAGAGAGAAATGAGAAATCCAGATGTTTCAAAATTAATGGACCTCTCTGCCGCTCTGGTCTCAACTCTCAAGGAATTAAGGATCTGCGTTCGTTTTAATCTCAACAGAGTCACCGTTCTCTTCAATCCTCCAGTTTCTTCTCCAGTTCCAACCCTCCAGTTCAAACCCTACCTCGACAAAGCTGCGGGTTCTCTGACTGCCGTCACGTCACCTCTGCCTTGTGCTCCCCTTCGAAGTCTAGGCTCACGCTCCTCACTTCAACAGCTGCAAGGTCTCTCTCTCTCTCTCTGACTTGTTGTGGTTTTCCCTTATATTAGTGTTTAATTGGATGTCTTAGCTGTGTTGTACCAGATATTTTATTCCAAACTATTTTTTATTTGTAGTCAGTTGACCTGTTGTAAGGCTCTGGCCGATTTTTTTTTTTTATTTGTTAATGCAGTTTGTAATTAGCTCCACTGTACATATCAGAATTAGTTGTTAAAAAGTTGAGTTGTTTGGCCTAGTGGTTTCGCTCTATTTCGCCAATCAAGTGGTCTTTGGTTTGATTCACGGAGAGAGCATTTATTTTCAAATTTCTTATTCCAAAATCGTTGGTTTCAAACCAACCTTAAAAAAAAAAGAATTAGTTGTTAAAAGTTGAAACCTAGTATTTTTTTTATTTTTTTCGTGGGTGGAGCTTGAATTTCAAGATATTTAATTAAGACTTAATAGAAATCAATAGTTTGAAATGTAGTGCTTTACTGTTTTGGCTGCACCAACAGGACCCTGCTATTGCCTGCCACCATAAATATATAAATTGTAAGTTGCTAAATACTTTGAATTTCATGTTCTTATCCTGTTTTCTGTTTTTTGTTTTCAGACCTGACTGGTGCAAGTTGCTTGCCTTTTGGCAATTCAGCTGCATTTCCTTTTTGTTCAAAATCCTAACCAAACTACAAATTTTGCTGCAATGGTAGCAAAGAAGTGTCTGGAAAGGGATTGGTCTTCTCTTCCTCAAGAACTGCTGAATCTCATTGCCAAAAATATCCGTGATATCTCTGATTTTATTCGATTTCATGCAGTTTGCACGGAATGGCGCTCCTCTACCCCAATCACTGACCTATCTCCACAATTCCCTTGGATTCTTCAGAAACGCAAAAATCTTTGGGTATCAAGTCTGTGTTTCTACTCTATATCCTTTGGCAAAATCTACACCATCCATGCTCCAAAATCTATTGGTAAGTGCCTTTTAAGGCCATCAGATGGGTATTTTCTTGCTGACAGCCATCAGCCTTCTCTTCTCAATCTGCTGAACAATCATGAGATATTGCTCCCTCCATATGATTTTTGTGGCTTTTCATATTGGATTGGATCTCAACAAAATCAAGTGCAGTTGCATAAGGTTATTTACAGGATTAGAGGCTATCAATTAGTTATGTTGGTTTCTTGCAATCTTGACCAGAATACATGGTGTGAATTGAAGTTAGGTTCAGACTATATGAACATCGACAACCTCTTCTGTCTCAGTAATATGCTTTTCAGTATAGAGAACCACACTGGAGTTACCAAAGTTAAGGATATTACCACTGGTACTCTGGCTTATGTTATACCACCAATTGAAGGTAGCACAAAAGGAATTAACTTTATTATAGATATTTCTGGAGATATTCTGAGAATTATACGATATCTTAACCAGTTTGCAGATCCCCTTTTCTGCGAACGGTATGATGTGTATCGACTTGATGTAAAGAAAATTGGTTCACCTTGTTGGGTCAAGGTTAACAATATTGGCAATCAAGCGTTATTCATAGACTACATAAATGGTTGCTTCACACTTGGAGCTAGTGATTTTGCAGGGATTAGAAGTAATTCCATCTACTCCTTAAGGGATGTATATCAAAGACAGAAGGAAAGACACATATATACAGTCAATAGGATAGACATAGAAACTGGTGCAAGGGAACATATCCCATGTCCTTGCAATGAACCAGAAAGGTGGTTTGTCCCTAGTTTACAACGTCTTTGAGCTGAATGAGATGTGCTGTTGAGAATTTTATGGCATTTAATGTATTTGGTAGTGAATTATCTTTGGATATCATATGATGAGTTAGTTTGATTTTGTATGTGTACGTGCACATGCATTTGCTCATCTTTGGTTCTTTTTTTTTTTTTTTTTTTTTTTTTGAAACCTTAAAGACCCCGTAGGGTTGCTCATCTTTGTTCTTAATTGAAGGGTGGCTTGCTTGCTATAGCGCATGATCACCTAAAGTACTTTTTTTTTTTTTTCAGGAATTATTGGTGCGTCCGTATGCTTGGTGTTATCTGTATTCCTGGCTTTCTTTAATCCATTTGTGGCCGTATCTTGTATGGAATTGATATTGAGACTGAATATTTTTTTGAGAAGCATGAGTGTAGTAGTTTAAACAAAATCTGTTATTCCACTATTTAGTTATCTGATAATGACTTTGCATCTTCTAGTTGCTATTTGAGTTATTAATTGATCTGTATGTTCTCTCCAATTTTGATTATTGAATGTAATGAGATTATACCTAAGGAGTGCTTTAGTTTTGGGAAGGCACAAGTTAGAAAATCCCTACTTTGGTCGAACTAAAATTGTATGGCACAAGGTCTGTTAATCATGGAAATCTTTGTTTCATCCAACATACCAGCTCGGATACAGGAAATTAGGATGACAGTATCTGTTTTTGCCGTGTAAAAAATCCACGTATTCACCTTAGACAGTTGTTCCATCCAGAACCGGTTCCTAGTTTTTCATTGGTAAGCTGATTATTGTTGTAGCTATCCTTGGGAAAATGAATATCAGTACAGCTACATTTTCTTTCTGAACCACTAGATAGCCACTATCTAGCACTATCTAAAAAATACATTTTCTTTCTGAACATCTGAATAATAAAGAAAATGTCTTCTCTGTCCTAAATTGAAAGAGTCAATTGCACCTTACACACATTGTGAGCTTTAACAATAGGAACGATGCAAGAAAGGGAGCGAATGATCAGAGATTTCTCAGGGCAACAAAAAACCTTAGCCTTTTTTAGAGAATTAGAAACTCACGAATCTTAGAATCAAGACGTTTCTCTGTTCAGATACCAAAACATAAGTATTTATCAACACTCATATGCAGCTAAAATGTCTTACTGAAGTTATAATTGCGACTTTGCGAGGATGTCCGAGGAAATTGATAATTGCAAATCTGACAAAAATATTCATTGTATCTCACTGTTAGACACACAGAAGATGTCCGAGGAAATTTTTCAATGACATTTGTTGTGTTTATCAGATGCCTAACAGATCTGGAGAATTTCTTTAAGATCAAGCAATCCTCATTAGACATAATAGCAATTCAGGTTTCTTTACTCCACATGGTGGGATTCTCGATGTTGACGAATAAAGTTCACTGTATTGGCTGTGTAAACCTGGTTCAAAGCATTGCCCCCTAATTAATAGTCCCCGCTACAATTGAAAAGAAATCTATACAAAGACATCTGCTAAAGCTCTCCGTCAAAGAATTAACACACTGAGAACATTGATTAGTGATGCTGTTTGGGAAAGCATTATTTGCTAACCATGTCACTAGTCAAGGCCTTCATTACCCACTTCAAATTATTATTAAAGTTAAAACAGAGCAATATTTTAATAATGGAAAAAAAATTAGTTTGAAAACCTGATATCAGACGTTAAGGGGCGCGACGTCTAGGAGTCAGGTTTGTTCTTGTGTTCACTAATATCTAATCTAATTGTTAAATGATACATAATGCTGTTAAAATTTAATGCAGATAAAAACTAAAAGGATGTGGTTTTTGCAATTTCATTTCGTGAAAAGGAGCTAACAATAAAAAATGATAAAGAGGGGTTAATCATTATGAATTCAATCTGGTATGCTCAGAGCATATTTAAAATTTCTGATAAAATCAAGATGCAGCAGCTGGATACTTGGGATTTAGTTGTGTGTTAATTACACCATCAGCCAGTCCCAGTCCCGAGGTGTGTAGGCAGGAGGGTCACTCAACTCTATTGCTCTGCTTACGCTTACATTCTTTAGCCACATCTGTAAAGCCTTATACTTGATTACTTGGACGGGATTTGGTACAAGGCCAGAGCTTGTTTCCTTTTAATTGCTAATGCATTTGCCCATAGCCGGTTCACATATTCAAAGCTTGCTTCATAATAAATAATCAAATACATGATAATCAAAGACTTAATTCCTGGAAACATATTTTGTTTTAGAATTAACCAAGGCGAATTACACGTTACACTAGCACCAAAAAGCAGAAAAAAACTGAAAACAGAAGTTTGTACAAGCATTGTAAGCAGTAGTCTTACTGTTCTTTCTAACATTGTAATTAGGTAGGATGATGTTCTTGACTTGAGTCTTCAGCAGTCGTATTATAATTAAAAATGGCTTCAAGGATTACACGAACAGGATCATCGCTTTCGTCTTCTTTGCCATTTAAATCATCACAAATCCTCCTTGCTAAATCAAAACCCGCCATGCATTGTTGTCTCGATTTGCAATATATCTCGGTGAGGTTGTTAATCACAATGATATTTACCAGTTTGCAAATACTCCGGCGGACGTTTTGGACTTGGGACGGGAGCATGATTGGTCGGGACATACCATGCAGCAGGGGCGGGGTTGATCTTCTGGTGGTGTGTCTGAAAAGATGAAGGTGGGTTGATTGGCATAATCTATGAAGAAAATTAGAAATCGTAAAATGAGAGCAACTTTTATCAGAGAGCTTGCCAGATTCTTTTCATTTACGGGGACTGGTAAGCTATAAATTTATACAACAAAGAAGAGCGGAGCCCCTCGGAAAAGACAAATTTGGTCGCACACTCGCACTTCACATGAAAAATAAATACAAATAGAAGTAAATCTAAGACAACGGAGAAAGCTTTTTTTTTTTAAATATATATATATATATATATATAGAATATCTATTGTGAACCATGATGCATAGAAGGCCCCGTGCACCATGACCGTTTGATCGGTGGTTTCGCAAATCGACAAATCTAAATTAACCAACCCAATCTATATATTGAAATCTCATAGAAAACAAAATTTCACAATTTTTGAAAATTTTTTACTATTTTTTTCCAAATTTTTTAAAGCTTGCCATTTTTGGACCATAATTAGTGAATTATCATTCAAAAATGGAAAGCTTTAAAAAATTCGGAAAAAATAGTAAAAAAATTTCAAAAATTATAAAATTTTGTTTTCTATGAGATTTCAATATATAGATTGGGTTGGTTAATTTAGATTTGTCGATTTGCAAAACCACCGATCAAACGGTCATAGTGCACGGGAGCCTCTATGCATCATGGTTCACAGTAGATATTCTCTATATATATATAGAACAGAGAAAGCTGTGTATTTTAGACTGTTTAGTCATTGAAAATTAATCAAGGAAAAAACGGACTTCCCAGTACTACCGACTCGCTTCCTTCAATCCAAATTATAAATTATGCGGTTGAAAATCTATCAGTAACGCTAGCGCACCCATTATATATCTTTTAAAATAGTTAGTTGACAAATTAAAAATTAATCCATCTGTGTCCTCGCATAAGCTGGATTCATAACTGATCTCGTGTCGCAGAATTTGGTAAAATCAAAGAGCCGTCATTCGGCAAACTTGGGAAGAATTAATGGGTAGCATAAATAAATAATTCACAGATATGAGTCCCCATTAATACAAGTAGCACTTACACTCTTTTATTTGGTCCAGTATATCTACGGTGTCATTTTCAATAAATGAAAAAGAAAAATCGCCTTGATTGTATTATCACAACTTGCAATATATGCAACACTGTATGATATAGTATGTATGGCAACAATTATTAACCTTTTAAATTGTTGCGCAACTAGCCTACAAAATTGCGTTATAGGGTGGTGCTAAGTTACATTGCTTGCAAATCGTAGTTTTGAATTATTTCATTTAAAAGACAATTCTTAATCATGCTTGACAAATGAACAAAGCATCTGATGCTTTCGGAATCCTGTTGCATCCCATGGGGACTAATAATATTATAATAAATAACTTTGCTTCTTCAAAATTATAATAAATAAATAAATAAGAAACGAGCCACATACAAAATTGCAAAACACAATCATATCAGGGCTGAAATGTAGGCCTATCCAGGAGGCCCATTTATATCAAAATTTTCTCCGCTTAGGCTCACAGTCATATAAATATAATATTAATTTGGGGCTAACATATGTTATCATATGTCCGTGGTACAAATCCAGTGGGTAACTTCGGATAATACTGCTCACACCTGCTAGTGCCCATATATAGTTCCCAAAGCAATAAATGTGGACCTATAATTATGATTATGTATGACATCAATATTATAAATAAAGATGTATGGGTGTCGGGATTCTTTGGTTAAATATCATCTGACACTCCAAGCATTGTGAAGTTGTGCAATAGTATTTTTTCTGGTTTCTATAATGTGATACTTTGTAACTAATTGTGTGTCGGGTATTATTGCTCATAAAATTGACTCGGTTCAATATCAAATAATAATTTGGCAATACATTGTTTTATTTCTGATTTTTGTGACCCCTTCCTATTTTCATTTTCATCATGTCTCCATCATTTTTGTGTTTCTTAGAGTCCATCTCCACCTTAATTTCTCTTCATCATCATTCGTAATTTCAGTTTACAAAATATAAATTAAATTCATTCAATTGAAAATATAAAAAACATTAGATCTTTTACAATATATATTTTTTATTTAAGTCATTTATAAACGTATTACATTTCATGAATAATATCAACATAATATAAATCATATTAATCATACTATTTCACATAACTATAACTATATTTACACACATATAATTTTTTCTTTAAATTGATCAAACTCTTTAAATTTAATCAAATCAAATTATCTACAATAACTAAACTAAATATATCTTGACCATATATCCAAAAATGAACATAATTAAACTATAGAAACATAATAAAAATATTTTTTTTATAGATATCTACATCGAGTGAAGCTCGATATACCTCTAGTTTTAATTAACTTGCTTAGGTAAATTATAAGTTCAGAATTCTTAATACCATTGCGTATCTTTGCCAGAAAAAAAAAAAAAAATCGATTAGATAATCAAATGTTCGAAACTAAATTGTTCCCTTGTACGGCTGTAAACTATAAATGTATTCTCATAATTTTTTTATTAAAAAAATGCATATAGAAAATTAAACAGATGCATTTAAAAACTTCTTGAAACAGAGGGTACAGCTTCTGTCTCCAGCTGAGTCGGTCAAAATTTGTCAAAAATGTCAAGAATAATTCGCTATGATACAGAGGAATTAAATGGTAACTATCAAGAATATAATTGTTCTGACCTCGGGAAATACTTAATTGCATATCTGATTAATGTACTCTGTTATTTCATTAATCGCAGTGCAGTTACCCAAGAGGCCAAGACAAGACATACAGCTGACAAACTAAGTGTTTAGTTAATTGATTGCATAGACTAACTATAGAACAAAATATATATGAAAATTACAGGCAAGTCGAGAAGGCATAATTCCCGATGCGCAGACATAATCCTGATGAGATCTCAGTAAAAAATGCCTTTATGATCACATAATGTCACGTGCAGTGCAGGTGCACTTCGAAATTCTTCCCCTTGATTCCTTGAATCTGACTGCATTGACTTGCCGCACTTCGGCTGTGTGTTTAAAAGTGGGGGATGTGATGTGAATCATGTGATTGGCTTGCCCATTTGTATAACTTAAATTTGACCCTGTCAAAACTTTTTATGATTTTTCGATACAAATGCAAATCCTATATTCCACATGGATAATTTAGATAAAATAAAATTGTTTAAAACTTAAAAACGAAAAGTTTATATTTCAGGTCGGGAAATTTGACCTAATCAAATATATCAGCATTTTTTTTTTCTTGGATATCCTTGTTTTTCTTGATAGGAAAGCTAGAGACTGATTTCTATTGGTTAATTTAGTTTGACTACTGAATGGTGATATAATGATATTACATTAAAGTGTTGCAGTCATAATTTCTTAGCTTGATCGAGAAATGTGTGAAGTGTTACGGGTTGGCTATATATTAATTAAAGGATTCAAAAAAGGAAAAAAAAACACATATAATATGCCTGTCCACAATAATATTATATTCATTAATATTTCACATATTAGGACATTCTATTTTTTCTTGATTTCTTAGAAATATTTCAGGATTCATCGAATTACTGAAAATCCTAAATAGCAAAACACTTTTAAAAAATTTGACCAGGAAGTATGCTCTTAGGTAGGTCCATATAAAAGTTGGTACAAGTCCCCACATGATATTGATGAGGACTTACTCTATCGTTGTTTGAGGAGCCTTACCGAAAATAAAAACCGATTTATACTCAATTCAGCCACTAAATTAACTTAATTAGTATAGACGGGTTGTCGAACTCAAGAACGGACTGTTCGATTACACAGAGAGTTTGCTATGAAATCTAAGCTAAATGAAACTAGGATAACAAGTTGGATAATAGGATTCAAATAATTGTGGGATTAAACTAAAACTATTTGAACTTGCTAAACTATGGAATTCGTGGAAATCGAGATAAAAACCTGATGAAATTGTACACTAGGGGACTGAGCTGCTCACTTTCTGGTTTAATTCCGGATGCGAGCGACCCGTCTACTTTCGTAATTGACCGCTTGAAACTGTCCATAGTCTTGATAATTAACAATGAACATTAATTATCATATAAGACTAGTATGCAAGTTAAGCGATGATTAAGTTCTACAAATCATAAGTAAGGAGTTAGTAACTTAATTGCATATGTATATGTTACTAGAACATAGTACAGGATATGACCCCGACGAAATAAATATATGGATTGTGTTAAGTGTCATTATTTATTTTATCAGTGTTTGATTTCAAGTTTGAGATGGTTCAGTTTTTCCACATGAGGATAGGTTCTATAAATATCGTCTACCGCTTATTCCTGATAAGGGCTGCTATACGGACTTTATTTATGTTCACTGGAATTGTGCGGGGAAAAACTGATCATCAAGACAACTGTATGTCCCTCATTAGTTCACCTGATGAGCGATGATATCTACTGGGCCCCTTGATGGAGATGGATTGCTTGCTAGCAACTTGTGCAATCATCTCTAGATCAAGAAACGTATAATCTGCAAGAATGACACATTTCTATCTTAGATTATACAAGGACATCATGTGACATAGGAATCAAAACAATAAGATACTCGTTTTCTTATGCAGGATTAAATGATTGTATTAGTACATTATTCATTTATGCGAATTGGGAATCATAACGTGTTGCTAGATACCGCTTATGATTATTGAAAATAAATAGCGATTTATTTTCATGGCCAATATAGCATGAATCATCAAAGGGTCACACAAATAGGACTTTAACCATATGTGCATTATTTGTTTATTTGTAGTAGCGAGTACTACGAAAGTATGATAAGTTGATTAATTAATTATATACCGTTATGAACCGTTATAATTAATTAACTCAAATGGATCATATAGAAATAATATAATGCATATGCTAATTCCAAATTAATTATTAATATGTTAATAATTAAATTAGTTCAACGTATATTTATTATACTGAGCTAGTCGGTCTTTTATTAAATCAGTTAATTAAAAGTCTGATTTGAGATTAATTAATGGAGTTGATTAATAGGCTAATATAATATGTTATATAGCCTATAATCATACACAAAATTTCTGCAATGAAGGGATATTTTTGTCAAGACAAAATTATGGAAAGAGAACAAAGTTTAGAAATAACAAAATATGGCAACGTTGTTTATGGAAACACCGAGCCCTAAATCTTTTGCCTCTCTCTTCTTATTTTCCTTGCGCAAGAAATAAAAGAGCAGAAATTTTTCTGCCCTAGGCGCCTCCATCTCTCTCTCAATAGCTCATGTGTTGAGCGTTAATTTTTCTTCCATGAAAAATAGTTAATCGCGCGAAGAAAAATCAAAAGGGAATTAGCTATCGTCTCAAAACAAGCTAGCACTTGTTTATAGACTTTGGTAATCTTCTAGGTGGACTAGAGGCAGCGAAGGTGCGCATCCATCGACTCCTAAGCAAAGGTCGAGCCTTCTAGTTACGATACTAGAAGAGGTATAATCTCCTACACGTTCTCTTTTATATATTAACTGCTTGAATAACTAGATCCGTTAATCGTGCATATTAATTACTTATTAAATGTTAATAAAAATTAAAATTGCACAAGGACTTGAGTTCCTAACAGTGGTATCAGAGCGCTGGTCGTTATTCAAGTTTTTAATATTTTAAAATCGAGATATTAGTAATTAATTAAGTTAATTAGTGATGTGCATGCTTGCTGTTCTGGAAAAAGCTATTTTTCTGTCTTTTTGCTTGTTTTTCGTATTGTAAAGCTTTCTGAAAAAATATTATTTTTCATAGGGTTATAGATCTTTGAGTCGTGGTTCTTTTGGCACTAGTTTCACTATTTTCTAAGAAGTTATGAATTTTTAGTGATTTCAACGGTTACGGTGCGTAGATCTGGAATTCTGTTGCACAGTTCTGTTTATATGGCAAAAAGAACGTATTTTACAAAATAACTACCTGTGTCTTTTCACTAGGGTTATTCTAAATTTGATGCTCTTTCTAGATATGTGTAATTTGTTGCATATTTCGGATTTTGGGGACGTTCAAATGTGGAAAGAATCGAAGTCGTCAGATCTGTCTTGTTGAACAAGTTAGTTGTTTTGGGGCAAACTGAATTTATTGAAGGACTTTTTTACAAAAGTATTTAAATAGAGTTGTTCTATTTCGAATTAGGATTCTGTGAAAATTAGTTTCATAATTTTTCAATAAAGTTTGATGCTTCAACTGGATCAAATAGTTTCGGTCATTAGTCTGTTTCAGAACAGGGCTTCTTGTTTATTTGCCTTTTAACTTGATGATCTTGAATAGACCTTGGTATTTTTCTTTCCATAGCTAGATAGCCAACTGCATATGCTATTTTTTCTGTATAAATTGTTTGCATGAAAATTACATGTAAGATGATCCTACAGACCAAAAGGTTGAGATGAAAAACAGAAAATCCTATATCGGTGCTTCACGCATGAAATCTGAATTTGTCTTTTTTGATTCTCCCTGATGGTAAGTGATCTCTTCCTGAAATATTTACTAGTAGTTAGACTCATGATGAGGAATTTGCATGATTTATTTCATAATTTTTGGAGACCGAAAAATTTTGATTTTTCTCGAGTCCCATTTAATATTTTAATTAGTTAAAATATTATTTCTAATTAATCAATTGGTTGAAATTTTAATTAGAATACTCCTTATATAATCTCGGATTCTGTTTTGGATTGTTGAATTAAATTTCAAAGGTTTAAACAAATAGTTGTAATGTTAAACTTCTTTGCATTTGGAAAAACGAGCGACAAAGATACACAAAGATTCTAATTAATGAAATTAATTAAGAACAAGTGAACCATGTATATTGTATATGTGCTAACTCGTTTTTGTAGGAGGATCGTGGGTTTCGTATGGCTCAAGATATCAATGCCTTGTGGTTTGTAATTGTATGCATGTGTGAATGTGTGTAATGCGGCCTTTGGTGCCATTAGTTAATTTTGATTAATTTTAATGTAACTTGTGAGGCTTGCATGCCCCTAAGGCCTAGGAGGGAATTAGGATTTTTTTACATGTATTTATTTTCATTAATTATAGGATATGATCAATATAATTAGTGGGAGTGCTTGATTTAGATTAGTCTTGCTACATGGAGATGCAGCGAAGACTGATATGCAAGCTGGAGCTATACAAATCCACAACAATGCTTATGTTTGAGATGCTTATTATTATGTGTTTTGTTTTATGCTATGAAATGTCATGGGTGTATGTTGACACGACAACCAAACAAAGTCGCATATTGATTGTCCTAATTAATTTGATTAAGCTGACCGCCCTCCTTCTCTCTATCCCCTTCACGTCGTTTGTCTTCTCATGGCGCGATCCGCCATAGCGGACGTCATGGTTGCCACTCGAAAGTCGGGGTACAAATAAGATTTGTTAGGAGCAAATAGAGAGATGATGCTTATCGATAGACCCAACAAGTTTCTTGGACATCGGGGCGAAGTTCGCGTTGCGAACCAAGAATCATAAAGTTGTATGATTGGTTGGAGAATCTACCTTGTCTAGTTAAGTAGGGTGACGTGCCATAGCAGGCTCTACTTGATGAAAATAGGGATCTTGGAAAACCAACTGCATTTGGGACATTAATTAAATGTAGTGGGAGTTTTGTTTATCATTATAAACAAAACATTGCATAAACTAAAAGGCCTTAAATTGAAATTGTTATAGATGTTAAATGTGTTAATTTCGTTGCGATCAATCTTTGAAAAGAAAAACTCGTTTCTAAAGGTACTTACTTGGAGAAGTAATACCGATTCCTAAGACATGTTCTTAGAGAAGAGAAACTTGAGCATGTTAATTCCCAAATTCTTCCTCGACCTCCCAAATGAAGCATCGCGTGATGATTGATAGACTTTTGCGAAAAGTTCTTCAATAATAAAGCGGATGCCGATATCCACATTTTAAGATCTTTCGACCTTTGAATTAGAGAATTCACACGGACTAGATTGGCTCATATGCTCTCGTCCACTTACTCAAGAAGGAGTTATTAGAGAAAGTAGATGTTGACTCAATCATTTATGATCAAGTAATAGAGCATGAATTGAGCAAGAGAGACTTCTTTCAAGAAGGTACATGAATGTTTCATTCGCTTGCAAACCGAAAGGTTTGAGTAGCTAATTGGCAACTAGAGATATTGAGATCTCCAATATCAAGGATTGTTGTTATTGTCATGTAATCTCTCTCTAATTGATGAAGGATATAATGTTACCTTTCGCACACTTGTTGGTGCAAAAAGGTGATTAGTTAAGTATTAAAGGAATACTTGACTAAGGTATGAGTTGAAACTTCGAGACCCTGATGTGACCGTGTGTCACATAAGATGTTTCATTTATCGTTTATTGAAGGTATTTGAAAGGTTGTCCGAAGAACCATGATTATCGTGTTCTAATCCTTTAATGAGTATTTGTCGTTCAATTTGTCTCACTATCTCTAATTCATACTAGTAACTTTGTACTAGTTCATGTACTTGCATTTAATGAAATGTGTAGGCAATGAAGAATGAGAGAAAGTTCGAGAATAGTAAAGTAAACTCCGTATAACAAAATGACTTATTCGTTTAAGCCACTACCATTAGATACGTAGATTTGTTTTTACTAAAAGGAATTGTAGGTTGAGTACCTCGTTTCTTATATCCTAAAAACTTTATCTCTATTCATATAGATGATGGATGATTACGTTTTGTAAAAGACAAGCGATGTTCTTTTATTGTGGATTTGTTTATACGATTTCATGCCTATTGCTTGAATATGCTTGAAATAGATAAACGAATTTTGAATGACAAATAGGATACGTAAGACTTCACATAAAGTGTTTGACTTTCATGTGAAATAGCCGCTTAGTTATATACATGAACGAGAATCGCATTATGAGAGTCTACATAGCGTAGAGCTCGTGGCTCAGTTTGATTGCGAATCAATTGAGATATGCGAATCATGTTTATTAAATAACAAAAGCGCCTTTGACCTACAAAGGTTTAAGAACAAGTAACTTGATTAGAACTTGTGCATGTCAATGTATATAGAACTATAAGTACTTGCGTAATGAAAGATTATTGATACTTTACTACTCAACCAATGATCATAATAGATATTGATGTATCTATTTGATAAGGTATAAGTATGAACCTTTTGACAAGTTCAAAGGAGTTCAAAAGTAAAGTTGAAGAAATCATTCAAAAAGGGTAAAAGTCTTAATTACAAAGAATCATGGTAAACAATTAAGTCATAGTTTTGAAATGTTATCTAAAGAGTATGAAAGATCGTTTCACAACTCGCTCCATTAGATACATCATAGTGTGACAAAGAATGGAAGTATCGAACATTACTTGATATAGTTCGATCGGTAACAAATCAAATTGACTTATTCAACTCGTATTAGGGATTTGTGTTTGAGGACAATGTTGTTTACACTGAATAATGTTCCATCGAAGTCCATTGAGAAAGATATCTTACGAGATTTGATCTCTAAGTACATTGTTTCTCAAGATTTGGTGTTTAAGGAGCTTATTTCAAGTTTGTTGATTGATAAGCTTAGATCCAAATAGGGCACTTAATGTTTTGTAGGATAACTTGAACTGACCAAAAGATACTACTTATACGAACATGATAAGAACAAGGTAGTTGTTGCTCATCATGACGTAGTCTTGGAGAATAACTTTTTCAAGAAGTAGTGGGCGTAAGGTAAGCATTAAAAGAGTTTATGCATCACTACAAGAAATACCTTATGGAAAACTTGTCACTCCATATATGGTGCTTAGTGAGAGTAGAGCAAAACTTTATTCACAAACTGTTGTGAAAGGAAGTGCGCTCCTTCAAATGAGGACTCAAATGTCTCACGAGTTGATGATATTCGAGAAACTCAAGATGTAGATAAGGATCAAGAACTAATTCTACAAACCGTTGTAGAAATAGTTCATGAATCTCGAGCACTAATTCTACAAAAGTCAACGAGAGTAACTGCCTAACCGAAAGGTGCATAGGCTTTACAATTCCCTCATACTTGGCATATGAGGATACGTTGACAAATAATGAAGCGATGGAAGGACCCGATTCCACAGGTATGGTTTAAGTCCATCTGATCTTTAAATGTAATCCATGTATACCAACAAGGTACAGACCTTGGTTGATGTTTATGAATGAGTAATCCATCAAGAACATTTATATCTTTAATGAAAGATTGACATGGATGACAGGTCGACTATATACAAAGTACAGCTTCTTGCTTGTAGCTATGTCTAAGTCGATAGCTAGTTGACTGTATACAAAGCACAGCTCTTGGCTTATAGCTATGTCTAAAGTCTATAAAGATCATTCTAGCAATTGTTATGTTTCATATATATTGATATATAGAAATACACATCAAAAACTGCCTTCTTTGATTGAATGAAGGAAGAGGTTGTGTATACGATACAAACCGAAAGTTTTTTGTTGATGTACTGCTGGAAACATATGTATGCTTCAAGGATCCATTAATGGATTGAAGCTAGTATTGTGGAATAAATATTTTGACAAGAAATCCAAGGAGTTGAATTTTGTCAAAGCATCTTGTATAGACAAGAGATTCAGTGGGAGCATAATTGTGTTACTAATATTGTATAAGGTAGCAAAATTGGAAATAACATTAAAGAAATGAATATTGTCAAGATCTCATTGGAGAATGTTTTCTTAATGAGACTTGGGCAAGATCACCTAAATCCTAGAAAACAAAATCTATGGAGATAGATTATGATGGATGTTAGGTTTGAGCTAATGTGCATAAAATGATATAGTGTTGTAGAAACATAAATGGTGGACTCCAAGAAAAGATGTCAAACCACGTTATATGACATACACTTGAGTTCGACTCGGTGTGTTGCGACTCAATTCGAAAAGAGTGCACGAAACAGTTCGAGCATCCTTCTATTATGAGTTTCATTATGTAAGCCATAATTATGCACATGTCCCGATGTGTTGTACCCAAGGAGTATGACAAGCAGTTGTCAACTGGATACAAGGAAAAACACATTTTGACAGTAATCGGGAATATCCTCGAGTATCTTATGAGAAAGAGAGATATATTTTTTTTTTTTTGTCAGGATTTAAAAAATAATAATAATAATAAAAAAATAAAAAAAAGCTCGTGTAAGTTGTTACACTGATGCTTATTTACAAAGATTAATAAATCATAATTGAGCTACATATTTTGCTTAAAGGTGATATTGTAAGTTTAGAAGGTGTTCTAAATAAGATATTACAACCGTTTCCGTCACCAAAGCGAAATGCATAGCAACTTGTGAAGCAACGAAAGAGGATAGTTTGGATCGAAAGTTCTCAGTCAAGCTAATATGGTTCTATGCATCTCGAACCATAACTTAGTCTCAAAGAACCCAATATCGTATTGAAGGTCCAAATATGATCTATGACAATTGACAATATCACTTGATCGCATATGATGATGATCAAGAACATATACGTAAGAATATATATATGTATTAGGTCAAACAACATGGATAGTTTCGCGAACACAGCGGAGACTCTAACATAACCTCTACCTTAATCAGTACACGAGATGAATTTGTTCATCCATACTTAATGAACGTATGAGTGGCTGGTTTTAAGTGTATTATTTTATGAGGTTCAAGACATGTATATATGTAGATATATGACATCGTTCTCAATTCTTCGTTGGCTAGAAGTCAATATTTATTGGGCGATTGTTGGAGTTATGTCCTAGAAGTCAATATTTAATGACTTAATTATTTAGTTTATGTTATTGATGATATTTGATCATTTGTTCCTGGATTTTATTATTGACAGTTCTTTCAGGTTGAGGATCTGAATTGTATATCACTGTATTTCATTTAATAGTAAATGACAATAATAAATCGAAACTGTCCATAGTCTTGATAATTAACAAGGAACATTAATTATCATATAAGACTAGTATGCAAGTTAAGCGATTATTAAATTCTACAAATCATAAGTAAGGAGTTACTAACTTAATTGCATATGTATATGTTACTAGAACATAGTACAGGATATGACCCCGATGAAATAAATATATGGATTGTGTTAAGTGTCATTATTTATTTTATCAGTGTTTGATTTCAAGTTTGAGATGGTTCAGTTTTTCCACATGAGGATAGGTTCTATAAATATCGTCTACCGCTGATTCCTGATAAGGACTGCTATACGGACTTTATTTATGTCCACTGGAATTGTGCGGAGAAAAATTGATCATCAAGACAACTGTATGTCCCTCATTAGTTGACCTGATGAGCGATGATATTTATTGGGCCTCTTGATGGAGATGGATTGCTTGCTAGCAACTTGTGCAATCATCTCTAGATCAAGAAACGTATAATCTGCAAGAATGACACATTCCTATCTTGGATTATACAAGGATATCATGTGACATAGGAATCAAAACAATAAGATACTCGTTTTCTTATGCATGATTAAATGATTGTATTAGTACATTATTCATTTATGCGAATTGGGAATCATAACGTGTTGCTAGATACCGCTTATGATTATTGAAAATAAATAGCGATTTATTTTCATGACCAACATAGCATGAATCCTCAAAGGGTCACACAAATAGGACTTTAACCATACGTGCATTTTTTGTTTATTTGTAGTAGCGAGTACTACGAAAGTATGATAAGTTGATTAATTTATTATATACCGTTATGAACCGTTATAATTAATTAACTCAAATGGATCATATAGAAGTAATATAATGCATATGCTAATTCCAAATTAATTATCAATATGTTAATAATTAAATTCGTTTAACGTATATTTATTATACTGAGCTAGTCGGTCTTTTATTAAATCAGTTAATTAAAAGCCTGATTTGAGATTAATTAATGGAGTTGATTAATAGGCTAATATAATATGTTATATAGCCTATAATCATACACAAAATTTCTGCAATGAAGGGCTATTTTTGTCAATACAAAATTATGGAAAGAGAGCAAAGTTTAGAAATAACAAAATATGGCAACGTTGTTTATGGAAGAGGACAGAACGTGTAGGAGATTGTACCTCTTCTAGTATCGTAACTAGAAGGCTCGATCTTTGCTTAGGAGTCGATGGATGCGCACCTTCGCTGTCTCTAGTCCACCTAGAAGATTAACCAAAGTCTATAAACAAGTGTTAGCTTATTTAGAAATGGCAAGCTAGGTTGCTCAAATGCTCCAAAAATCGTACAAAAACTTCCAGATCCAAAATAAATCCTATAAAAACTTAAAAGGACATAGAAGTACCTATATCTAACAATTATATGCAGAAAATAAGTTAGAAACACATAAAATTAACAGTAAATTAGGGTCAATTTGGGTCAAAACCCTAATATGAAATCTCCCTAACAGATATATATGTTCATTCAAGGTTTAAAATGCAAATAAGTTAGAAGGGCATAAAAGTACCTATATCTAACAATTATATGCAGAAAATAAGTTAGAAACACATAAAATCAACAGTAAATTAGGGTCAATTTGGGTCAAAACCCTAGTATGAAATCTCCCTAACAGATATATATGTTCATTCAAGGTTTAAAATGCAAACAAATTATTTCCGATAATGTTTTATCGGCATTTGAAGAAAAACACATGATAACATCATATTTTTTTGAAAAAAAAAAATTGCGATAAAATCATTTTTTTCACAGATAATCCTTCGATAATTTGACGATAAAACCAGGTTCGATTGAATAATACAGAATTATCAACATTTCAGAAATGAAATAAATTATAAAAAATATATTTCATAATTTTTTATATAAAAAATGCATAAAAAAACATCTACCCATAAAAACTTCTTGAAACAGATATGCAGCTTTTTTCTCCACCTCAGTCGGTCAAAATTTGACAAAACAATAATTGAAGTATAATTTGCTAACAATTTGGGGAGTAAAAAAGTGCTAACTATAAAAAATATAATATTTGATTAATGTACTGTGTTGTTTCATTAAGGCTATGCTCCAGAACACTTATGATGAGAAGGTAAAGGCAGTGGCGAAGACAGAGGGGGACTGGCGAAGGCCAGGTCCCCCTAATATTTAGAATTTTTTAATCATACCTTTAATTTATTAAGGTAAATTTGTATTGTTGAGTTCATGGGCCTCCTCTAGGCCCAAAACATTATGCACATCAATCTCCAATTTTCCTCCCCTCCCGTGCTCCCAAATAGAAACCAGCAGAAAAAAATAGGTTCACAATTGATATCTCACAAGTGCTGCTCCATTTGCATTTAATTCTACTTGTTAAGTTTCAAGCTAAACCAGTATTTTTATATTTCAAGTGGAAATACTAGCACGTTCATCTCTTGTAAAGTTTAATGGCTGCTGGTTTAGGTAATTAATACTTAAACTTGTTATTCTCTTGGTCCTCAATTTTAGTTAGTCAGATTTTGGCCCCCGTCATTTCTCAATCCTAGCTTCGCCACTGGGTAAAGGTAAGCAACATAAAGGTAAGGGATGAGAAGTGAAGTTAATTAAAATAGATGCGCCTTGCTCCAGATTTTATAAGGTGAACTTTTGCCACTTTCTTTTAATTTGTAAAATGACTGATTTGTTCTTATTTCCAAATATTCCTAAGTAATGTTGCAGTCCATATGTCAAGGACAGTATAGTAAAAAGGGACAAGTTGCTCAGTTAATTTGTTTACCCACCGATTTTGGAGGTGAAAAATTCTCTATACATTAAAATTTTTACCTTTCGTTACTAATGGTTCACTGAGCAAAAATAAATTGAAGCAAGTGAAATTTCTTCCTCTCCTCTCCATTCACCTAATAACCTTGATTCTCCTCGGGTGGAGCAGACCCTTGGCCTTAAGTCGCAGCGCAGTTATCCAAGACCGGAATAAATTGCTTATTATTTAATTGCTTTCATAGAGCCATAGACTAACTATCTAACAATTAATTAAATAATGTATGAAAATTATACGAAAGTATTCGTTCGATAAGCAATCATGTATAACATCCTGTCTGTTTATAAAATTTGCAATGATTCTGCCTAAATCAAGGCTCTTTTTATGGAAGCTGTGCTGGGGAATGTCAGAAATTCAGAATCACGTTTGATTAGTCATGACATTCACTCAAAAAAAAAAAAAAAATCATGACGACATAATTGGTAATTCCCGATGCGCAGACACAATCCTGACGAGATCTGAATAAACAATGACTTTGTGTTTGTGAATCTTACTGCACTGATTTGCCACATTTCCGCAGTCTTCAAAGTAATTAAGACATGTCATTGGCTATTTTTATAACTTGAATTTGACCCTCTTAAAATTTCTGTGATTTTTAATAACAAATACAAGTCCAATATTCCACAAGGATAAATTTAGAACAAAAACAAGGTTGAAACTTGAAGGACCATTTTTACAACTTATATATATATATATATATATATATATATATTCCACTAGGATACATATATTTAGTTTAAACTAAAAAAGAAAAATATACTTTAGGTCAAAAACTTTCACCAAAATATTTGAATTTGGAATAGTCAAATATCAGCTTTTTTTTTTTTTTTTTTTTGGGGGGGGGGGGAGCCTATTTCTATTGGTTAATTTAGTTTGATAATTGATATTACATTAATGAAAATAGAACTGTTGCACCCATTACCCATATAATTTCTTAACTTGATCGAGGACTAATGTTACCCTGGTTCGGCAGATACACAGCCTTACCGGTACCGAGGACGGGTTCGAGTTGGGTACGGCTCCGGTTCGAACCGGGTACGCCGTACCGATTATTTTAATCGTTTTGACTAACGGGTACAGTCAACATACGGCATTCAGTACGCGTACCGGGTCGATTTGAGTCCGTATCGGATCCAGAGATAATGTATAGGAGCAGCGGAACATGGTTAGCACGCGCGTACTCCGATGGGCATTAACAGCGTCATCACTCCAGACATTATATACTATCCTTGCAATAGATCTTTCTTCCACGTGGGACTAACGTTGCATTTCAAAACCGGAAAACAACACAATCCTTACTGGGCCTTGGACCGAATACAAAGTATTAATTCAAATATCAACAAATTTCTTGAATATCACATGCATTAATTGCAATAAACGGACTGAATCTCACAATATTGCATAATTGTCAATGCAACATAGCAATAAAAATAAATAAATATGAACTTGGACTACATTATAAAATCATATTTCATATAAAAAATTGTCAAAATCTCATAAGTCATCATAATTAAAAATACATAAATAAAAATATTACATATATCATCGTATCCCGTACCGGAGATTTTTGAAAATTTTCGTACCGCAGTACCCGTACCGTATCGGGTACGGTACTCGTACCTGAACCCGTGCAACATAGATCGAGGAATATGTGAAATGTTACAAGTTGGCTAATATTAATTAAGGAAACACAAAATAATGTCGTACGTAGTCCACAATAATATTATATTCATTAATATATTAGGAGATTCCATTTTTTTTTCTTGATTTCTTAAGTATATTTCAGGAGTACGTCATCGAAACTGAGCATTCTAAAACGCAATTTACTTTTTCAAAAAAATTAACAAAGATCTTGGTCCATGCAGATGGGAAATGGTGTTGTTAATTTCCATGTGGGATTTAGTACAAGTCCCCACATATATATAGATATAGGTTCATTCAATCTTTTTAAATGCAAAGTATTGATTGTCGATAATGTTTATCGACATATATATATATCAGAAAAACACGGGATAACATCACATTTTTTGGAAAAAAAAAAATTTGGGACCAACAAAATTATTTTATCATCGACAATTCTTTGATAAGTTATCCATAAAACTACTTTGACTGAAAAATACAGAATTATCAGCATTTAAGAAGTGAAATAATATTAAAATTAAACAATGGTTCATTCAAATAAAATTGATCCAAAGACAAAAAAAATTCAAATTTTATGTTCTACTATCCTAGCTAAAAGATGTATTAAGGTGTTTTGTCAAATTTGTCTTTATACAAAGATTATTTTCATGCATAATATGTTTTATTAATCATGAACTAATAATTTTAATCTATGCATAATTATGAATTTTACTATTAAGTTATAATAAATATATTCAAATTCATGACACTTTTTATTAATAAATGATATAATACAATTTATGAACAGTTTTTCCATCGATAAGTAACACTAAATCAACTCTTTGTCAGCTAAACCATATAAAGACATTTTAAAACTTTAGATTCATGTAATCAAAACCTCAAGACATAACAAATAAGTACATTATAAATACAATAAAAACAAATAATAATTCCTGCAAACATTATGTTTTACATCATACATATATATAGCTACTAGCTAGATCTGGGTGAACAACACAGGAGACTAGTACGAAAAAATAAAAACATAAAAACTACACTCATAGCATAGAAGCAGTACCTTTATTTTTTTCTAACATTACAATTAGGTAGGACGTGGTTCATCATTTGGATCCTCAACAGTCTCAATAAGATTGAAAATGACATCCAAGACTGCTCGTCGAAGATCATCACTTTCAGCATGTCTGTTGGTTAACTGAGTGCATAGCATCCTCGCTATATCAAAACCTGTGATGCATTGTTGGTTCGACTTGCAATACGTCTCTGTTAGGTCGTTAAGCACAACACTGTTGACTAGCTTGCAGAGTAGATCCACGGACCTTGTCGACTCATAACGGAAGCCCGGCGCCTTAGTTGAACATTGTACAATGCAACATGAGCAAGGGCAGTTATATTGTGTATGTCGCATCGGTGTTGGGCTTTCGGATGATGTGCTTGAAATGGTGAAGGAAGTATCGACCTTCAAGGAAATTAAAGAAATGGTAATGGAACGATCACTGCTATAATATTTGATCAGAAAATTACCTAGAAACTGTAAAATGAAGATAACAAGTTCAACCCAAGAGCTCGGCATTCTTGCAGGAGTGTAAATACGTAGTAGTGACAAGCTTCCTTTCGAGGCCCTTATATATATATACAGGAAACGCAAATCAATGGCTTAATGTAGACTTTGGCACAAATATAATAGTGGCCATGCACATTACATTAGTAACTACAAATTAAGAGCATTTTCGTACCTCTAAGTCTTATTAATTAGCTTAGCACTTCGGGAGAGGCACCCAGGAGGCCGAGCCACCTGTAGTCATGAATCTCATGATTAGTCATATCACATCAGTCCAATCTCAAGTGAGCATTGGCGGATAGTTTGCTCCTAGACTCCTAGTCTTTCGTGGCCTGACAAATATTTTTCAATACATATTGACCAACAGAGTCTTAGGTTTGGTGTTTAGTTCGACCACTGCATTTAATTGCTTGATCACGCAAATTTTCCAAAGGGAATAAAATCCTTTCTTCTTCTGGGAACAACTTCCTGCTTCCTCTTCCGGGCTTTCTTTGCTCCAAGCAAAAGATCTGACATCGGATTTAGAACCAGATTTGCACACCCCACAAAACAGTATTTCATGTCGCAATGTCTCAGTGTGGGGCCGCCTCCTTTTCCCAATGATTCACTCCAAAATTTACATCAAGGACCAAAATATCCTCATGATAATAAGAAAGATTCATTCTTTCATGATGCAAATATATATCAGGGGTATTTTGCTCATCATTCAAAAAATTGGAGTGTTAAATTGGTCGCGCGGGTTAATTCTACGATTCTAGCTCGCTGCCTCCTAGCTAGGTCTTCGTGTGCATACTTTTTATACTTGGCAATTTCTTCCTGGCCAAGACAAATATCGAGGATCCCGACAAGAATATATTCTCTCCCAAGTATAATTTTCCATCTATATCCGAATCTTCAGAGGTGCATTCAAACGACCTGTGCGCGTCCCACAGATCATGGGCCAAGCCGCCAATGTATCTGCATTTCGGTAGTGTGTCATCACGTACGTGGTTGACCATTTACAGAACTTAATCTCTACTACTTATAAATGCACCCTGCAACAGGTTAAAACAATTTTGCCCAAAAGGGGTTCAAACATTTGTTAACATCATTGTAGACCATTGATCTGTATATTGTGCGGTTCAGATCGGTATTTCACATAAAAACCTGACTCCTTAACAGTAAGGGGTCAAGGCGCTGGATGGTTGCTAGAAATTTTTAAGACATTCATTCGTGTGTCCCACTGCTCGATTCCCACTTCAGACGATTTTTTTTCTTCAGACATTTTTATTTTTATTTCGTGGACACTAAAGGGAAGAAAAAAAAAATCAAAATTTTATATTGTCTTCACCTCTCCCGCATCCCTCCTCCATTTCTTTCCTTTCCGATAAATCGCTTCATTCGAAAACAATTTTTATTTGGTATGCGCTAAGAAAATCTCCCGAGATCTATTTTTTTCCCTCAGAATTCTGCCTAGACGCCTCTTCTTGATTTGGTAAGAAATCGCTGAAGCTCAGTGCACCGAAATAGATTGTATTTTTTAGATTTAATAAAAATCATTTTATTTTGTAAGTTACAGCTAATATTTGATATCAATTCCTTGATTTATTTCCAATTCCCGAGGCATTATCTTTATACGTTCAAAAGTTTCAATTTTGTGTTAATATGAGTATGTCGTATCATTTTTATAATATTTTCCTTCAATACACTTTGGACTTTTAAGTATGTCCTATGAAATGTTTAGTAGTGTCAAAAATAAGAGACTTCACCTAAAATAATTTTTGTTAATATTCTCAAACAACTATCCTTAAAAGTAAGCACCAAAAAGATATAGTTATTATAGTTATTTTGGAAGGTAGAATTTTATTCAATATTAATTGTTTGTATCAATGGAAAAATGATAATGAATTAGAGCAAATCACGATAACAAATCAAGAAAGTTTATATAGAATGTTTTTATATTTTATTGTCTTATATATTTATTGTTTTTCTCAATTAGTTTGATTATTTTGTAGCCTTTGATTGATATTTCACAATATTTACAAAATATTTTATCAAATTACTTTCTAGATAATTAGATAATATGCTATGTTTGAACAATAATTTTTAACGTGAAGCAAAAAATAGTACACATTTGTCATTCGGAAAAAAAAATTTGTAAGGGAAACAAATTTTGTACCGATCAATACAACGTTCGCCTTAAATATTGAAAATAGATCCATGTCAAATAATATTTTCGCATATCGAAGTCCGTCCATATATTGGTTTTGGATAGTTTCATCTTCACATATTACATTTTATAGTTCACCCGCACATTGAGCGGGCACTGCTGCTAGTAGTTAATAATTAACTTTGACCGTGTCAATTATCATGTGTTAACAACTTAATATTATGTGATTTTAGGATTGTCTTTATAAGATTTTGACCTCTTGCTGATAGCTTAGCGCTCTATGAGAGGCACTTGAAAATTACAATTTTACAAATGTATTTATTTTAGCATAAAAATCAATTGGTAAGACATTTATTATAATTGTTTTCTTCATTTTACTAAGAGACGTGAAACTGTGAAAGAGGTCAATTATCACCATTTGTCTGATGAGAGGACGTCAATTTTATGATTATAATTAATCATGCATGCAGCATGAAGATAGCTAGTACAATTTATGGCGTGGTATATATGCTGACAAAAACTTAAAAAATGGGCATCGACCAGATTACCATTTCTGTATATTTTGGTTAGTAACGTGGCACTATTAATTAAAATAAGAAATGGATGGAGTTTCTCAGAGCTTAATAAAAAATATTCTTAATTAGAAAAAAAAAGTATATCTCAATTCTCCTGTTAGAATATAGACAGAAATGTTTAAGATAACTCAATAAAAAAAAATGTGTATATGGGATCATGTGCGAGGGACCTCTGTCTTTTCCCACCGAATGTGAGTTAGATAAATAGATTCCCGAACAACGACGCGTAAACTGTGCTGAATTCTTCATGTGGATCAGTTTAAAATCTAGGGTTGCGGTTGCGCGTGTGGCTGGCTGGGTGAGTGGGTGGCTGGGTGCTGAATCTTTCACGAAGCTCATGGACATGGTTCTTTTTTTTTTTAAGATTAGTTTTGACCAACCAATAAATTTTTTTACGAATAATGTCATTAATTACCCATCGTGGGTATTTCATCTTGGATTTTTAGGGGGTAAAATAACTGTAATATTAATTTTCATTTCTTTTAACTATTAGAGGCCTTTTTATTTTTGTACTTTGTAAGTTTTGTTTGTGTGAGAAGCGAACTAATCAGCCATGCATCTTTTCAACAAAAAAAAAAAAAAAAAAAAAATCTTCGGCGGTTGACCAGAGTCAGAAGGAGACCACATGCACCTCTGCTCTGACTGTAATGATCACCACAACCATATAATCCTTTCTTCTTCTTCTTCTGGAAGTAACTTGGTATTTACTACCTGTCCTGTTAGAATTTTAAGATGTGTTTGGTAATAAGAAAATTTTTAAACTAAGAAATAAGCATAAGATACAATTTTTAAAAAAATATATAACTCAACGGATAAACCAATTTATATCATATTATTTATAGGTATAAAGAATATAAAATGACTTATTTTTTGAATTGTATGTTACTTGATTGCATCTTATATCATATATTTCTTATTCTTTATTCTTTAATCTTTATTACTGTGCAACCAAATACACTTTTTTAGATTTTGAACTAGTTCACACCGTTTCTAAATTGTAGTATTTCCGCACTCTCTCTTCTCCAAGCAATTAATGGGGGACCCCAGTATTTATTTCATGAATCCTACTTCTAAGACAAAATCCTTGAGGTCAAACTGAAAAGTAGTTATGATAGATAGCACAAATCAGATAACTCGAAATCGTTTGTCTAAGATCTAGACCATGTATCTTTATAACAAGTAAGAACAATTAGATCCAAATTAACATGTTTAAGGTTTAGTTTGGATACCGAATTTCACATTTAAATTGAAGCCTATGAAATGTACAATTGATATCGAGTTTTGGCATTTTAGCTCGAAAACGTGTGTTCAAAGATCTTAATTATACGAATGTTAGGTAAAGAATAAGGAAATACAACTAAAAGAAAGAAGAGAAGAAAATTCAGGTCAAACTACTATACAAAAACTCAATAGTGTTTAACTGTTATACATGCTCTACAGTGCAACTCGCCACTACTGGCCCAATCATGTGAGTCCCAAATGAATCAATAGTGTTTATACATGCTGTTAATATTCGAAGAAAAATAAATGTCCTTCAAGGAACCAATAAAATAGAGCTTTTACTAGAACTTGACCATTTATAGCTGGTCAGAGGCAGTTACGTCCTTTTCAGTTTAATCTGACCGAAATAGAGAAAATACAATTGAACTGAATAAAGCTGCGTTAACTTGAACTTCACTCCAAAAACTTTTTTTTTTTGAAGAGTCGTAAACCTCAGAATCTAGCCAGAGGAATAGTTCAATTTTTTTTTAAACAAATATTCCTGTAATATTTGTATTTTTGAAACACATATTCCTATAATTTTATTTTGCCCAAGACATGCAGTATATATATGCCAAATTAAGATGGAGAGATCGAGGATAGTCGAAACAGGAAACTATGAGTTTTCGGCATTTTGCAAATAAAAACTTGAGATATAGGCAGCATAAAACGATATATAATATCAATAGGACGGTTTAACTTGGGTGTATAGGCAGCATACAAACAATACCTATAAGTTTTAAGATGGGGTTCAACTTAGTGCGGTTTAGGCGTACGTACCGTACTACCATTCCTGTTTATTTATTTATTTATTTTTAAGAACTGCCATTAGGCTTTCATTAATCAAGCAGGGATGCAGCAAGCTAAATTATCCGCTAATTAATTATCTTCCCTGTTAACATGAACACCGTAGAAGTTAACATTGCTACTATAATTCCAGCACCTGTTGGAGTACCGTTCCTAATATTGGAGTACCAATTTGTGCATAGTGCACAAAATGACACTCCAGAAAAATAAAAAAAATAAAAAATAAGTATGGAGTCAGTCAGTCAAACTTCATATTAAGTATAATTTTTTAGAAATAAAAAATATGAGGAAGGTTCCGCTACCAACATTTTGGTTGCCCCCAAATGTCAACATTTTGCTATTTAGTTACTTTTTCAAATTTTAAAATTCAAACATTAAATGCCGTTGATCTTATTTAGTATAACGAGCGATGAGTTTTCATATAAGTTTTGTAAATTTTGGAGTTTATTTGATGCTCGATCAAGTGATATTAAAACAAACGAACCTCGTTAACTATGATAGATTCATTCTAATATGTTCATGTTTTAGCCTTTGATCGAGTATCAAATAAACTCCAAAATTTACAAAACTTATATGAAAACGCATCGCTCGTTAAACTAAATAAGATCAACGGCTTGCATTTAACGTTTGAATTTTAAAATTTGAAAAAGTAACTAAATAGCAAAATATTGGCATTTGGGAGCAACTAAAATGTTAGTAGCGGAACCTTTCTCAAAAAATATATATAGAAGTGAAGGATGTGGCGTCCATTTGTTTTCTTTTCTTTTTTTTCTCTCCTTTTTAATCAATGAAGGAGCAACAAACCAGTGCAAGTGGGAAATTAGCACACCGAAAAAAATAAATAATAAAAGTATATTCTTGTAAAAGTCTTAGTAAACAGTCGAAGATACGATTGGTTACAGAAGGATTGTATTTTCCAAGAGAGTTAAAAATTAACACTATTAATGCAAGGCTATAGTTGGATAGGATTTATAACACTGAAAAACAAATAATTCACTGCAGACAACTTAATAATTATTACACCAGCGTAGATGAGGATGAGTTCACATAATAAAAGATAAAGAAAAGGCACAATTCCACAAACATATACAAACGGTATAAATAGTTTATTTCTCCTTCTACATTACAATCAAGTAGGATGCTGTTCTCTTCGTTTGAATTTTCAGTAGTTGTAATATAATTGAAAACGATCTCAAGAACCAGACGAAGAAGATGATCATCGCCAGCCGTGTCATGTTTGTCGGCTAAATCAGCACATAACCTTCTTGCTACATCAAAACCTGCTGTGCATTGTCGAATCGACTTGCAATACGCCTCTGTTAGGTCGTTAACCACGACGATTTTTACAAGCTTGCAAAGTAGACTGGCGGATGATTTGGACTCGGGACAAGGGTAGTGGGACATATTCAACAATGCAACATGGGCAAGCGTAATTGAATTGCTGATGCTGCATCGGGGGCTCCGGTGATGTTTTTAAAAGGGTTAAAGTGGTTTGGTTGAGATAGTTTAGAAGGAAAATTAGACATTGTAAGGGGAGTAATATTGCTAGTTTCATCCAAGCGCTCGTCATTTTTGTTTGTGTACTTAGTTTGGCGCCAAGTCTTATAAATAAGAGGGGTCAACGGGAATTGCTTTCCTCACATCCTCAGTAGGATTCTCCAATCGTGCGTGTCGTATCCTGTCGTGTCAAACACGATCGTGTTAGAGTCTCGTATCATGTCGTGTTAACACGAACTACTTTTTTAATCGTGTCGTGTTGTGTCGTGTTAAATGGTGAGAATAGGCAACACGACACACATTCTGACACGACACGACTAACACGATCGTGTTAGTCGTGTCAAATCGTGTCATATTATTTTATTATTTTTAAAATAAAAAATATTAAAAAATTAAAATAAAGGAAAAAATTACTAAATAATAGTTAAATTAGAACAATATGAGTCAAAATGATGGTAAATTATATGATATCGTATTATAAATTGAATTTAAATTATTAATTTTTTTAAATAATTAACATTAATAATTAAATTTTTGCTAATGTCGCGTGTTAATTCGTGTTCGTGTCGTGTTGCGTGTTAAAATCGTGTCGTGTTGGATCGTGTTAAACTTTCTAACATCCCAACACGACACGATAGCACAATCGTGTCGTGCTAACTTTGTATTCGTGTCGTGTCGTGTCGTGTCGTCAACACGCACACCATGTCGTGCCAACACGATCGTGTCGTGTCATTTTGGAGAACACTAATCCTCAGTTGGAGATCCACTCCTTGCATACGAAAATGCCCTTCCTATATATTTAATTTTTTTTCCTTATGCTGCATCTCTATTAAGGACATTCGAGTCATGTTTTTCCAATAGGTGAATTTCTAGGCGTGTAGGAAGCAATTCCGGAGTCATTTTTTCCTTTGTTTTTTCGCAAATATTTTTCTAATTTTTGTGTGTTTAAAACCGGAGGCAACCGTACTCCGTACACCTCTTCAAGAGAGTCAGCGGACTATATGTCCGATATTCTATGGCAAGAATCATGGAGTAGCTTTGTCGCATGATATTAATTAAAAGTTTTTACTACAAAATATTGCTCACTGAAGTACAATTTTTTTTGTATCCTATTGAAAGTGTTCAATCTAACTAACATAAAGGTATCCTTTATATATATCCGATATATTTAAAATCTACCATTTTATAGTGCAATACATTGATATATATGAAAGTTATTTTACGGTATAATACATAAAAAAAATGAAAGTTATAATGGTGAGATCTATCTAGCTATATAATTTGGTCATATAAGATCAACTTACACGGCAATCGCTCGGAACTCGGAAGTGTCATCTCCCTTTGGAAAGTAGGTGACAATTTTTTTTTTTTTCGAGATCTGTAGGTGACAAATTTTAGTAGAAAACTAATAAAACTTTCGAAGAAGGAAACATCTGATATTAAATAAATAAAAACGAAAAACAAGTCCATTGATAGCGACTAGCGACTCCCTGCACGATGTCTGATAATCGACTTGAATTTTCAGACGTCCGATAGTCGACTTAAAAAGATTTTGCTGAGATGTCCGATCGTCGCATCAAAAAGCCAATATTAGCAATGGATCGGGTACGGTTAGAGTCTACTATTACCGGAAACCAAAATCCATTAAAATTTTAGGGAATCCATATCGATATCGGTACTCAATTATATCTAATTAAATTTTATAATCAATAAAAATATCTTATTATTATTTTACTAAATTTCGAATTAGATTTAAATCATATTATAAATCTTAACTAATATTTAAAAAACGAGAATTAAAATACATATTTTATTCTATTAATATACACATTATGAATAATGGCATTCACTGAGGTAACTTAAATATGTGAAGATAATCAGATAAAAAGGTTCAAACCAATTAGAATATTTTTTTTATTATCTCAGTATCAGTTTGTTAGGACTGTACTATAGAAAAAAAAAATCAATAAAAGATTTCTGGAATTTTTAAATGTTTATAATTTAAATATTTTTATATTTAAATTAGAAGCATTAGAAAAATATATGCATATTTCATTAGAAGCTAACAAATTACGCAACCATTATTTGATTGTAAGAACCATATTAATTTTGTACCTTCCCGCAACTGGATTATTACCATTGGCATTATCTGTCATGGCCATCTGCTCTCCAATTCCTATATATTAGCCACTGGTTTCAGAATTAGAGATTGAAAATAACATATTTTTTTTTTAAAAAAAAAGTATATATTCTAGACTCGTTCAATTAAAAGTTTCTAATCCGATTAAAACATTAATGTTAATTAATTCAATAAATTGTTGCCGGACATTCAAAGAGCCTCCATCAATTTCTCAGATGGACGACTTAATTCGAGGTCTATTTGTTACTTCTTCTCTGTGATTCTGTGGCCTCGGTTCCGTATAAATTAGAAACTTCTAAGAAATTGAAGAATGGCAGATAAAGTGGGACGTATGATTTTCCGTTTGGGCTTGGTAGGCCTATTAATTATTTGGGCTAATAAAGCTTTGCTTGATTTTAATAACTGATTCTGTAAACTTTATTTTATGATTAATATAAAGGCAGGGGCTTGACCCTTGTTTTTCTTTAAAAAAAATAACTGATTCAAATTGGCAAGCCGGTATTGCTCATTGACAAGGAGCAAAAAGTGGGAGCCTGGTTAGGCCGTTTGGGCCCTGTATTTATTTTCCTATTACAAATTTACAATGCAATATCATCATCACATCATATCAGTCCACGCAGAAACTAAACACAACGATCAAACTTATAACATTATATATTCTCTTAATAAGTTTTGGTATGAAATAGTTGATTACTGACAGGTAATAGTGAACAATATTGTAGTTAATTACTGACAGGTAATAGTGAACAATATTGTTGCATGGATATATATATACATTCGAATAGGCCTATTCCTCCTTTCCAATATATTCGGATAATCACACAAGCATGTGTATTGAGAATTATTGGGAAAATAAAAAAAAAAATACCACAAGGGAAGTAATTAAGACTATTCCTCCATTCCAATATATATATATATTTTGGCTAAGACAATACATGATTATGTAGGATTTTGATTTTCATTTGAATTTCCCACAATCTCGTCACAATCAAGCAGCGCCTCTAAGAACATGGGAAGGATAGTTCTGAATTTTGTGTACAGGACACTACCCGAAAAAAGGGATTTTGCAACACCTTTTAAAAATATTCTGTAACGGGTAGGACCCGTTGCAAAAGGTCCCGTTGCAGAATCATAAAACCCGTTACAAAAGGTCTAGGATTCTGCAACGCCTTTTAACTAAAATCCGTTTCAGAAGCCTAGCTTTTGCAACGTGTTTTAACTAAAGCATGTTTCAAAACCTTAGCTTTTGCAACGCGTTTTTGTTGAAACCCGTTTCAGAAAGGTCTCATAATAAAAAAATAATATTCTGACGCATGGCTTTTGCAACCAGTTCTTCATAAAAGGCGTTGCAGAATGTGAAATTTAAAAAAAAATAAAAATACATTATTTGTTTTATTTGTGCTCTCTGTAGCCATGTAACGGGTTACAAATCAATATCACAATCATGCATTAAACTTAATATAGGCCACGTAATATTTAATAATCCAGTGCCATTAATATCCCCTTCAAATAACATTATACATTTTTATAGTCCAAACAAACAAAAAAAAGTGCATCTATAAGTCTTTCATATAATCAAATTTAAAAAAAAAAAAACTTAACCCAATTACTAATCTTTATGGCATCTTTCCAATACTTCCATCTCTAATTTAAGAACCTGTAATATAAAGAAAAACAAAGTTAGAATTTAGAAAACTATGCAATACAAGAAAGAAAAGATTCAGCATTTCCCTCACCTCTTCATTTCCATACAATTTTATAGATATTGAATAATGTCATTAAACATGTTACCTTTTCAGATTCTTCATCATCAAAAAAGGAAATAAAAATCACAATCCACATATTGTCTATTAACAACTATAACAATTCGATTTTATTTTAAGTTCGCTTGAATTCTGTTAGGCACTAAATCACTATAACAATTCGATTCACCTACTTTGGTATAGTTGTGTACAAATAAAAAAGAACAAGAAAGAAAATTTGAGATAAAAGAAATTATCAAATTTGAGATAAAAGGTGGCAGTACCTTTTTGCAATTATCAATCAACGCTACAAGAACCTTCAGTTATGCTCCATGTTGTTTTGAACTAGACAAAATCTAAAAGAAAAAGAAAATGCAAAATTAGAGTTTGACAAACCAGGATATGAATTTATGGTTATAACTTCAGTAATATGAATTTATGCTTAGAACTGTGGCAGGGAAAGAGAAAACCAAGGGCATTGATATCCCGGAAGAATAAGCACAAAGTAGATTGATTTATCAATTAGTTTAGCCAGTGCAAAACAAAAAAAAAAAAATTCAATTGAACATTAATGCACCATTGTTCTCTTTAAGATTTCTACAGTAACAAAGTTAAATTCAAGCTAAATACAATCCTTAGCAGTACCATCATCTAAATACAGAATTTCAACAAGATAAAATTTTAGGATATTATCAATCAAGCAAATTGTAGGATTTTCAAGCTGTAAAAATTACCATATCGTTTAATTATGGTGTCAGATGTGTATTGACCTGGAAAAAGGGGAAACAAAATGGAACAAAAATTGAGAAAGCATAGACACCAAACTTTGCTGACAACAGTGAATGTAGCGATTAGAGAAAGGAACTTTCTAAGTAGTTGATTGAACAAAGCAGTTGCTTCACTAGCCAAGGTCAAATAAACGCTTAATAAGCTCTATACATGAAATCAACCAAAAATTAGTCAAAATAAACTCTTCTTTTCGTACATTCTTGACTAAGACAAGTTCACATCTCAATATGCTAAACTATAACTTCAAAAAAAAGAAAAAGCAGTTCAAAGGGAGAATGTCAGAATGCAACAATGCTACTACTCACACTGTACGAGCGTGATTAGAATGAAGAGGAGAAGAGCAGCGATGAAGGAATACTTGAGGTGGCGAGAGGAGGCGGTGAGTTGGTGTTAGGGTTTGTGAGGAGGCAGTGCTAGAGTTTGCGAGGAGGCCGAGTGCTCGAGGGTGAGGCCGAGGAGGTGGAGAGGTCACCGGTGAGGCAGAGGAGATGGAGAGGTCGAGGAGGCGCTATCGGCATGCTGTGAGGCAAAGAAAGCGAAGAGCGGAGAGATCGAGGAATGGTGCTTCTCGACGAGAGAGTGAGAAATTGGAGTGGTGCTTCTCGGCAAGAGAGTGAGAAATCGGCGAGAGGAGGTGCTTGAGGCGCCGAGTGGAGAGCTAGGGTTTTTGAAAAGTTTCGAACTTAGACAAATTTTTCGACAGAGTGAAGGAAAAGAGGAAAGGGACCAATATACATAAATTTCGGGTTTGATTTTGTAACGGTTTTTTTATAAAGCCCGTTACAGAAGGTATTGCAACGGGTTTTATATAAAACCCGTTACAAAAGGTGAAAGGTATTGTAACGGGTTTTTTATAAAAGGCGTTGCAAAAGGATCGATGGATTTTTTTTCTTTTCTGGAAAGAAATTTTGAAACGAGTTTTTTATAAAAGGCGTTGCAGTAGATCTTTTCACATATTTACAGCACTGCCACTATGGATTCTGAAACGGATTTTATAGAATGCGTTGCGGAAGCTGTGTTGCAGAATCTCTTTTTTCTGGTAGTGGGAGTTTGCCTCTCAAATTTATGAAGCAATGTTGAACGGACCTGCAGTGGGCCTCTTTGGTATCGTTTACCATATTAATACCAACAAGCTCGCAAAGCAGATCAATGTTTGATGTGGAGTTGACGATGCATGTTGCAGTGGTACCCTGTTCGGATGTGTTGAACGAGTGACTAAACTTGGGTGGTTCTGGTGGAGAAACTGGTTGTACGATTAAAAGGACGATAGTTGGATGATTAGGAGGATCGAGTGAGAAGAGTAGAATTTGTAGAAAAACAGTGAGGACGAGTTTAACTGAAGAACTAACCATCCTGATTCGTTATTAATTGGCTGAGTGGTGTGGTTGTATACTTGTATGTGTATTGCCTATGGAACGTACGGCCTCTTTATATATAGACAGTGTTTTGAATACCGGATCAAATACCGGTAATATCAGAAATACCAAATATCGGATCCTGATCCGGTATGAAAACACTATAATATCTTCCTCAAGCTATACCGGAAAATATCGGTGGAATACCAGAAATTTCAGAAATTTGGCCGTTTCGGTTTTTCCTTTCCTACTATTCTGTTGAAACGATGGTTGCGAAGATCGAGAACCAGTTACCAAATTTTTTGGAGGGTCTATAGATTTTCCACTTTGGTCCTCTTATTAATACAAATTTGGCTGCAATTAGGCATACCTTTCTATTTATATATGAATTAAAAATTATAGAAATCTCCTTGAGGCAAAACTTTTCTGTCCTCTTATCTCTTAAAAATTTAGAAAAGTCAACTTAATTTATTATTTATGAAAGATAAAATTGATGTGGGGAAAAAAAAATTTAGAAATAATTTGTTTTATGCCACTTCAAAACAGATAAATTTGGAATATGCAATTGCAAAATGACTAATTGGATAAATGCCATCATAAAACAACACAAATATGAAATATGCCACTAGTTTTAATAAAAATAATTAAAAAATAATTTGTATATGTCAGATTTTTTTATAATTCCTATAATACCCTTGCTCAACATATCATTGAGGTAAAAAAAAAAATTAAAAGAACTTTGCCGCTTCCCTTCTTTTCTTCGCGTCTGGAGGAGGCGACGTGAATCTGCACTTCTGGAGAGAGAGGTGCGGTGCGTGGGTGATGATATTCATCGCCAGGAATTGTTGCACAACTCAAAGATGCCCCCAACTTGTCAGACCAAAGGATAGCCTCAAAACCAACCATGAAACTAATTAAGCATAAGCTCGTTCGAAGCATCCATTCTTTATATGCTAACTTTTATAGCCGAGAGTTTTTTCAATATTTTACTTACCGCTATATTGAAATTTGGATGTCCTGTAAATTTATATTTTGATACTGGATCAATTAGTTAAAAGGAAATGATATTGTATCATATCTTTGTTTTGTAATAGTTAATGGTTCCAAACTTCCGATGAATGATGTAGTTTTTGTAGGTATTATATCGTTTTTAATTTCTGCTGATCAGAAATTGGGTCGGGTACATATTAATTTTCCTAAATGTGCTCAATTGTTTGCAATCAAGAATAGTATAAGGATTCCAAAGTACGGGAAGAAAAGGCAATGGAATTATTGTATAAAGAGTAATATGGTATTTTTAATTGGTCGGTGGCATAAAACTAATTTTTATTGTTTGGGTAATAATGACATAAAAGTAATTAGTCATTTTACAATGGTACATCAAGAATTTTTAATTTTTGTAGTGGTATAAACCAAAATGCCCCTTATTTTTTACATTATTAGGATATCGTTTCTATTAATGTATTCATTATCAAGATATTTATGATATATTTTTTGTTTAAGGTTATCCGGTTTTTAGAACAAGTATAGCCAGTTAAACCGGGAATACCTCGTATATTAATATTTTGTGTCACCGGTACGGTATTAAAAACTTTATATATAGCCAATGTATAATTAAAAAATTAAAGGACTTCTGGGGTGAGAAAGGACGTACGTAAATGCCCACGGAAAAGTGATAATGGGCAACGGCCAAGCAATTAATGAAGGGTTGAACCTTTTCCATCCAGTGGAATGATATACTTTGCTTACGGGCTTTTATCTAAAAATTAAATAAATAAAAAGAAGGGTTGATAATATAATTGGTCGCAAAGTATAAAGGATTACTAGTTAGAAGTTAGAAACCATGCTGCATTAGAAAAAGACAAAGGGAAAATATGTTGAAAGTTCAAACTTGAAACTATGAACCAGACTGCGGTCAGAAAAGGACGTATTGCGTCGCTATCTATCTGTCGAATGTCAAGTGAGTCACCACTCCAATTCTTCTTCCCCATCAGGCTATCACTCTGTACCTAATACGCCTTTCTTGTGGTCAGTCCACGTCCCTTCCTGGGTACTCACTCCTCAAGATCTCCGTAGTGATCAGGTATCTAACACATACCATCGCATTCGTTGCAAAATGTACGTGAATGTTTTACATTTCCTGCTTATCTTTTGGCAGATTTTGTTGTCTTTGCTGCATCAGTTTTACATGTTTTCTCGAGAAGACGTCAGACACCAATTAGGAAGACCATCTTGACTTCTAATGCTAGTTACGACGTCGCTTTAGCTAGATTCCATTTCTTAGGAAGTTAATAATTTTCTAGGTTTTGGGGATCTCTATGGTATGTATGTATACTGCCCTTTGACCTTTGTTGAATGAATTGACGTACGGCTAGTATGAAAAATAATTAGAGTATGAAAAATACAACAATATATATATATAATTGTAAGCTTAACAATATGTGTGTTACACCACAATGAAGGAACTTAATATATATATATATATATTACTCCGTGAAATGGTGAATTCTTTGTGTTTAGTAAAAACACACTTAATTTGACGATATCTGAGAACGATAATTATTTTATTCTGTTCATATGCAAAGGGTTCAAAATAATTAGAGTATTTTTCATTATCTCAGAATCCGTTTGTTCAGACTGAAATATAAAAAAATAACCAACAAAAAATTTGTGAAATATTTTAAGGTTTATAATTCAATTGATATTTTTATAATTTAGCATCTTTAATCGTATAAAACGTTAGTAGAAACTAACAAATGTGTGATCCTTTCGTTACAAGCTAACAAACTATACACAACCATCATTTGATTTTTAGAACAATATTATTTTTTGCACCTTTCGCTACTAAACTACTCTCCAGTTCCTATGTAAACCTCTGGTTTCGGAGATTAGAGATTGAAATTAACATAAGCTTGTAAATATATATTATACACTCGTTCAATTAAATTTTCCTCATCCGATTATCTTAAATTCAATAAATTATCAAAGAGCCCCATTAATTTCTCACATGGACGACGTGTAGGTGTAGGTTTATTTCTTTTACATCTCTGGCGGCCTTGGTTCGGTAAAAAGTAACAACTTTGGAAGAAAAACAAAATGCGAAGGATGGCAGATAAAGTGGTCTCGGTAAGTACGTGTGGGCCTTGCTAAACCTATGAATTATTTGGTCCTTACTTCACAATTAACTGCTAGAATCTAATTTATCTCTAAAGATAGTTAAATTTATTTTCGTCATTACTCATTAACAACACAATGACATATATTATGAAAATAAAGTAAATTAAACTAGGTTCTAATAACTTATTAATGATGACTCCTTGCTGCTACTTAGAAGTAATGTATTATCGTTCAAACATGTATTCTGAGAGCTAATTGTCTAATTGTTAAAATGATAAAGTAATATTGATAAAGATTCAGATGGAAATAAAATGGTGCAGATCATTTCTGCAATTTCATGATAAGCGGTTAAAAACCTAGTAACGGTAAAGAAGGTACAATTTTATAACTTCAACCTGGTTTGGTCAGAGGCTCGGAGCATATTTAGGATTTCAAGAGAAGTTGGGTTGTTGCTGTTGTGTTCTAAGGGCTAAGATATTAATTTACATCATCAGCCAGTCCCAGTCCCTACGCAGGGTCGAAACTGTAGGCCTATGCTGAGGTTGATTCTATTAACATGCTTATCATGAAAAAAAAAATAAAATTAAAACATGGTTTGTATGGTCTATAGACTCTGTACTCTAACTGTCACACCCCGTATTCGAAATACGAGGCGTGAGGTGAGACGGTATCTTTCGCATCCATCCGACGGTCCGTCAACCTACGCCACAAGAAATAAAAGCAAACAGAGTCAGCTACAAAGCCGAGTAACCGGTTATATAACGACGCAGCTTCTCTATACTTAATTAATATAACCAAAAGTCAACCGATCGGATTAATCCACACATCAATATCAAATAAACAAAATGCAATTCACAGAGATCAACGGGTCTAGGTTTTCCAAAATACAAGTCCAATCCATAAATATTCCTCGGAATCCCACGTCGGGCGATTCCGCAACCAAATGCTGGAAATCCCTATAAAGGCGATTCCAGTACCAAATTTTCATATCACTTCACATTTCAAAACACATATTCCATATCAAAACAAATCAAAGACCCGTTGACTCGTAAAGTACATCAATCACAGTTCTCATATATCAATTCATTCAAAACCAAACGATAATATCAAATCAATCAATCAATACGAAATTAAATATAGAGAAGTCCGGTTACCTGACTGAGCGATCCAGAAGAGTAGGAAAATACTGAATTGACTTTTAAAAAGGTCATGCGACGTAGTGCTAGAATTCCAATCGGTCGGACGGATCAAACGGTCAGATGGCAAGGTGGTGACTGAGAGAGATCAAAGAGTGAGCCGAGACCCGTCGGCTGGCTCGAAGGCTAACGGATCGGGTTCGAAACGGGTCTAGGGTTTGGGTCGGGTTAGGGTTTTGAGGCGATTTTGGGGTTGCAAGTGGTATTAGAGGGTAGAGGAGGGTTGACGGGGCTTAGTCCGGTGGAGGAGAGGAAGGACGGAGCTTCTCCGGTGGTGGGGCGGCCAAACCCGAGAGGAAAAGAGAAGGGAAGAGAGGAGGCGGATTTCGGGCGGAGAAGAGAGAGTGAGGAGGGGTGGCGGGTCGGGTTCAGGGGTGAGGCCGATTCTCCGGCGCGATGGAGAGGGGTGGCGCCGAGAGGGAGAGGTGGAGGGGGCCTTAGGTGGAGTGAAAGAGAGAGACAGAGTGGGATCGGAAGAGAGAGAGAAATGGGAGGGGGTCTTCACGGGTAGGGACTTTGTGTCCCGTAAATCCCACGCGACCCTTTTTTTTTTTGTTTTGGTTTTTGGTACGGGAGTTTACACTAACTTTTCTGAAAAAAAAAAAAAAATGGTCAGTATGCTCCCATATTGTCTAGGCTTTGGAAAGATTATCGTTAGAGAATTAAATATTGTATCTAAGGGTGCCATTTCGATTTGTTAGGAATAAGGAAGGAACGGACGTAAATTTGTGATTTCGGAAAGAGTGGAAAGAAGCTATTCCGGGAATAAGAAATGTTGTTTTGATGGTAAGTTGGAAATAAGGTTATTGGAAAGAGTGTTAGGTAGGAAATTGTTATTCCTAGAAATAAGAAATGTTGTTTGGATGAATTTTTTTTTGTTAGGAATAAGAATTTAAGCCGGAAAGAAGCTATTCATAGCCATCCAAACGGAGCCGAAATTAAGATCTCATATCTACAAGCCCATGTGCTCATATTAAACTTAGTACAAGCCCAGAGCTAATTCTTTCAATTTTGTTCGCAGTGTCATATGCGGTCACATTCATTCAGAGTTCAAGTACATAATAATATATTATAATATTGATCAGGGTGTACACGTAACGGATAAAAAATTAAAATTGTACAAGCATAATAAGCAAGTGTAATTTTATTGTTCTTTCTAATATTATAATTAAGTAGGATGCTGTCCTTCGACGGTCGTATTATAGTTAAAAATGGCTTCCAGGATTACACGAAGAGGATCATCGGCATCGCTCTCATCTTGTTTGCCATTTAAATCAAGCCTTACTAAGCTTCTTTATCACGAATAATTAATGTGCAACCAAACATGATTTTTATTAACGAATAGAGGTTGTTCGATAATTTTGTGTTAATGTGAAATAATAGCGGACAAAGTGCTTAATACACTATAAAAAATAATTTTCGTTAATCATGAACAAAATAGCTATTTTCATGTTTATTCTCGTGTATCCAAACATAATCAAAATGAGCAAATATTTGTGGATGACCTAACTGGGTATGCTCTGAAGGGAAATCTGCTAGTGCGGTTGGAAAGGTGAAGGTTGCTTAGTTAGGACAATAATCGAGGAAATATTATAATTTGTAAGATCAGAGCAACTTCTCATATAGAGCTTGCCATATTTTATTTTTTTATACAACGATGTGGGCGTATGCATTTCATGAGCACCGTTCCGGTGCCCCATTTTTTTGATGCCTCATTTGTCACGTATCTTAAATCATTGGATCAAAATTGGATAAGTGGTCCAGATTCTTCATTTAAACAACGCTGTGTGAAATTAAAGGAAAAAAACACGAAACCCTTGATGGCCATCGCTCGATAGCTCGTCCGCTCGCCAGAGATTCTTCATTTCTCGTCGCTCGATAGCTCGTCCGCTCAACCATCGCTCGACCTCGCCTCCTCTTCCCGTCGCTCGATATCACTTCTTCGCTCTCTAGTTTTTTCCCACTCCGTTGCTCAAGCTCTCCTGTCCCTTCACATAGCTCGTCAACGCTCGAGCTCTCCTCTCTATCCGCGTCACTCGACTGATTAACTAGTGAAATTTCTCATCTCCCTCGACATTACTGGTCAGGCGCTCGAGCTCTCATCCCCCTCGACAACTCGAGCGACGCGCAGGGAGAGGAGAGCTCGAGCAATAGAACTTGAGCGGCATATGAGAAGGAAGACAAGAGGTCAACGAAGATGTAGAGTGGAGATCGTCGGCGACAAGGATGAGCGCTCCATGGTGAGGGCTAGAGTGGGGAAGATGAAGATCTAGAGTTTTGTTTTTCCTTTTCTCATTCAGCGATCCAATTAAAACCAATTGTAATCTGGACCACTTATCCAATTTTGATCCAACGGTTGAAAATAAGTGACAACCACTACACCACATAACATCTTTAGAGACTTTTTTAAGCATTTTTAGAGACGGTTTGGCACAGTTAGTAAAAATAGGAGGTGTTAAAAATACTAATAAACCGTCTCTAAAAATGGCGTGGCTAAAAATAAGCCAGATTTGAAAAAAAATTTCTAGATCTTTAGAGACGGTTTTTAATAAAAAACAGCCTCTAAAGATGTATCTTTAGAGGCGGTTTTTTAGAGGCTGTTTTTTTATTAAAAACCGCCTCTAAAGATACATGAATTTTTTCATCTTTAGAGGCTGTTTTTTATTAAAAACTGCCTCTAAAGATACATGAATTTTTTTCGAATCTAGTGTATCTTTAGAGGCTGTTTTTTTATTAAAAACCGCCTCTAATAATAAATCAGAATTAAAAAAAATATATTTTTAAATTTTGGGCTAGCCCCATTTCAACCAGAAGGCATAATTATTAACAAATAGTTCAATACTACATCATAAAAGTTAAAAGTGCTTTATTACAATTTAAGGTACCTGACTACCTATAAGGCATAAAAAATGGTCATAAATTAAGTTGTACAATAAGATAAATAAAAAATGGTCGTAACATAATCTAGTAGAGAGACCAATTAATTACACATATACAAGCTTGTCAGTTGTCTATCTGGTGCATTTCCAGCATTTCCCATCATCAACGCAGGCATAGCTCAGTCAGGGGAGGGATCAACACAGTCACTTCCTCCTTGAGTTGGGCTGGCCAGGATCTGTCCAGTATTAAATTAGTTTATGTATCATCAGTCATGTAGTACTAATTGAAGGGCACTGCTTAGTGGAAAAACAAAACTCATATCTGTTTTTCCAAATAAACCCATAATATTGCACTACACCAGATTTTGAAAGCTTTTTTGTAATTCATCTGCAATCTATATATCAATAATACTCAAATCTTTCAAGCAATTAGGTGGTCCAGTTTGCGTTGTTTTGTTTGAATCAAATCATCTCATGGCAATGCACATTTTTCCTCATCTGAGTTGCTTGTTCCCAACATTAGGATTGACATGAAATTAAAATTAAAAAGAACAGAGTAAACCATGGCGATGGAATTTGATGCATGGAAAAGGAAACTAGTACCTCTCAGCTTGCCTACCATAGTACCATTCCCATTGTCTACCGTATCAGGTGGACTGAGACCAATATCGCAAGGTAATTTCTCAGATGCATGATCTGGGCATAACATCAAGTATTTCTCCTATTTCATTCAATTTCATAAGTTAAAGATGAACCTATGAGTTTGGGCCGGTATGCTTCCCAAAACAGCAACCACTTTACCAATTAGAGGTTTTCTTTTTTTTGTTTCTAAGTTAAAAGGATTTTAATCAGTCACATTCAGGCAACTCTGTTTTCCCAAAATGCCCTTTTTACCAGCAACAGACAAAGCAATATAACAAGTACAAACTACAAAGTTGTTGAAAAGAATAGCACGTACTGTATCCCAACGACACTCCAGAACTTGGTATGCACAAGGTGGATGGTAGATCTTCTGGCAATCCTCATAGTAACAACCAAGTGCTGCCCGTTTGAGACCACATTTGGCACACAACAGCTTTGCGGTGCGCCGAATTTCATTCTGTAAATTCATTATTTTGTCACCATGGTAATAAATCCTAGGAGACCTGAAAGTTGAAATAATAACAAGCTTTTACAACACACTCTTATCCTAAATTTTCTGCTAAAATTTTGTGAGCTATGCGACTTATGTTGTGGCAGTACATCATATTGGGAGATTTATTTTGAAATAGGTTGAATTTGAGGAAAACTGGTTAAAAATCCTATAATTTCATCCCTACAGTTCTGAGATATATTCCATCATAAATAAGTTTATACAAATATTAAGTACCAGTTGATGCATGTTTCATGAGCATATGAAACTCTAGCTCTTATGTCATTGTCTGATTGCATAACCACCTTCCCATTTTGGATGCATAAGAGTTCACCAAAACCCTGATCATAACAGGGTTAGATAAATAAATTATTCCCTTTTATAACAATAGTTTATACTCTGCGTAAATAAACTATACATTGATGTCATCTGCATAACAAGGTACACTGATAACTTTGTGTCAATTCTGGATACTCGAGATGGTAATTAACAACAATAGCATCTTTCGAAGCATCACAAATCAATATGATTTTCCATATAATCTCATTAGGTATCCCTATTATCTTGTTAAGGGTAAACACCTGTTTAATCAATTCCTAATGACCAAATGAGTTCAATCAATTTACACAATTGGACCTTGAATTCAATTCAAAGTCATGAGTTCTTTAGATAAAAGCAAGTTCTGTTGCATAGAAAAAATATGATTTTATTTAGATAAAAGGAAAACTGATTAGAACAAGTTAATTTCCATCTATATTCCACGAATCAGACTTGAAACTGCAAGCTAATTTCCGTCTATATTCCCACGAAACAGATTTGAATGTCCAAAATATGAATATATATACACCATAGCTCAGGCATGGAATAAGCTCACCCTTGCGCTACAGTGAAAGATCAAATAAGAATAGAAAAATGGCAAAAAAAGAGTTCTTACTGCAAGTTGCTATTATTGCTCTGGTGATCACAAAATGTAGCTCGGTTATGTGCACGGCAAGGCCTCTAAGCGAGCAGAACTGGGCCTTGGACCGTAGCCTTGGATCGGTGAGTGTTTCGGCTAGTGGGAGGCGGAGTCGGAGAGGAGAGGGCGGAGGCGGAGTCGGAGAGGAGAGGGCGCCGGCGGAGAGTCGGGATGATAGGGTTTCGGCGGAGAGGAGGAGTCGGCTAGTGAAGGAGAGATTAAATCAGACGGTTCAAGTTCAGAGATGGGCACTCTCTAAGAGATGGGTAGAGATGGGTAGAGGATGCGAATCCGGGTAGAGTGCTCATCTCTGAACTTGAACCGTCTGATTTAATCTCAACGGCTAAAGGAGCCCCGTGCATTCCACCACATCCGAAAAAATTTTTGGCCCTAAAAAAATGAACCGTCCAGATTAGATCGGACGGTCGTGATGAGATGGGCACTCAAGAGATGGGTAGAGGATACGGATCCCACTCGAATCCAGTGAAGGAGAGAAGGGTTTCGGCACAATCTTTTCAGTATTTAAATTTTTTTTTCTGTTTTTTAATTAGTTAAATATTTTATATTTTAACTATTTTTAATAGTAAAAACTTTTTAAACATCAAATATTTAGTATTTTTAATAGTTAAATATTTTTTAACATTGTATATTTTTAGTATTATTAATAATTGAATATTTTTTAATATGAAATATTTTTTAAAAATCGGATATGATCTTTAGAGGCTGTTTTTGAGTTAAAAACCGCCTCTAAAGATCAAATCCGAATTTTAATTTTTTTTCCTATTTTTTAATTAGTTAAATATTTTTTATTTTAACTATTTTTAATAGTAAAAAAATTTTAAACATCAAATATTTTAGTAAATTTTAATAGTTAAATATTTTTTAACATTGTATATTTTTATATTATTAATACTTGAATATTTTTTAACATGAAATATTTTTTAAAAATCGGATATCATCTTTAGAGGCTGTTTTTGAGTTAAAAATTGCCTCTAAAAATCAAATCTGAATTTAATTTTTTTTTATTTTCTGTTTTTCAATTAGTTAAATATTTTATATTTTAACTATTTTTAATTGTAAAAAATTTTTAAACATCAAATATTTTATTATTATTAATACTTGAATATTTTTTAACATGAAATATTTTTTTAAAAATCGGATATGATCTTTAGAGGCTGTTTTTGAGTTAAAAACGGCCTCTAAAGATCAAATCCGAATTTTAATTTTTTTCTATTTTTTAATTAGTTAAATATTTTGTATTTTAACTATTTTTAATAGTAAAAAATTTTTAAACATCAAATATTTTAGTATTTTTAATAGTTAAATATTTTTTCACATTGTATATTTTTAGTATTATTAATACTTGAATATTTTTGAACATGAAATATTTTTTAAAAATCGAATATGATCTTTAGAGGCTGTTTTTGAGTTAAAAACCGCCTCTAAAAATCAAATCCGAATAAAAAAAAATTTTATTTTCTGTTTTTTAATTAGTTAAATATTTTATATTTTAACTATTTTTAATAGTAAAAAAATTTAAAACATCAAATATTTTAGTATTTTTAATAGTTAAATATTTTTGAACATTGTATATTTTTAGTATTATTAATAGTTGAATATTTTTTAACATGAAATATTTTTTAAAAATCGGATATGATCTTTAGAGGTTGTTTTTTGAGTAAAAAATCGCCTCTAAATTTCAAATCCGAATTTAAATTTTTTTTATTTTCTGTTTTTCAATTAGTTAAATATTTTATTTAACTAATTTTAATAGTAAAAAATTTTTAAACATCAAATATTTTAGTATTATTAATACTGGAATATTTTTTAACATTATATATTTTTAGTATTATCAATACTTAAATATTTTTTAACATGAAATATTTTTTAAAAATCGGATATGATCTTTAGAGGCTGTTTTTGAGTTAAAAACCGCCTCTAAAGATCAAATCCGAATTTTAATTTTTTTTTCTATTTTTTAATTAGTTAAATATTTTGTATTTTAACTATTTTTAATAGTAAAAAATTTTTAAACATCAAATATTTTAGTATTTTTAATAGTTAAATATTTTTTAATATTGTATATTTTTAGTATTATTAATACTTGAATATTTTTTAACATGAAATATTTTTTAAAAATCGGATATGATCTTTAGAGGCTGTTTTTGAGTTAAAAACCGCCTCTAAAGATCAAATCCGAATTTATTTTTTTTATTTTCTATTTTTAATTAGTTAAATATTTTATATTTTAACTATTTTTAATAGTAAAAAATTTTTGAACATCAAACAGACTTTTTTCTTTATTTTAGTATTTCTAATATTCTTAAGACTACTGCAAAATTGTACAATAAAATTTCAAATTGGTCAAACTTTTAACATGAATGTCTATTTAGGTTTTATGACCATAATCTAGAAAGCTCGCGATGAGTTCTAGCAGGTTCTATGATTTGGTTCGCGTTTGTATATTTTTAAACGGACATTTTGCAAAAGAATATACTGCACTACTGCAACATTGTACAATAAAACTTCAAATTGGTCAAACATTTAATAGGAATGTCTATTTAGGTTGTACGACCATAATCTAGAAAGCTCGCGATGAGTTCTAACAGGTTTTATGATTTGGCCCGCGTTTGTATATTTTTAAACGGACATTTTGCAAAAGAATATACTGCACTACTACAACATTGTACAATAAAACTTCAAATTGGTCAAAAATTTAACATAAATGTATGTTTAGGGCGTATGACCATAATCTGGAAAGCTCGCGATGAGGTCTAACAGGTTTTATGATTGGGTCCGCGTTTGTATATTTTTATATGAAAATAATACGAACTTTAACTACTCTCAAATAGTTCAATATTTAACTAGTCTTTTGGAAGTTCTAACAAAAAAAAATTCTTAAAAATACTAAAATAAATTATGTTAACTTAATTTCCTTTCTTTTGTGGTGATTTTGGTCGGTCCACCCACGCGCCTGCTTCTTGGAGATCGGAACGCAAATTAGATTCTAACTCTTCAGGTCGTAACGGTGTTCCATCGATACCTGTGAAAAATAGTAATATTATAATTAGGTGTATATATGGTACCAAATTAATTCCATCATGGAATTGTTATTAATTAGAAAAAATATCTGTGGAGAATGGCGCTATTAAAATTATCGAGGGTTAAAATATAAAATTACCGAAATTATCGATGATTGACTTGCTTTAATAGAATCACCTTTGCCTTTATCAATCTAATTTTTGAGCAATTAATGAAAAAATAAATTACAAATAAAAAAATTAATTTAAATAAATAATTAAATCATCATTAATAATTAAAAACCGCCTCTAAAGATCAATTTTCGATTTTTAATATTTTTAATTTTCTGTTTTTTAATCAGTTAAATATTTTATATTTTAACTATTTTTAATAGTAAAAAATTTTTAACATCAAATATTTTAGTAATATTAATACTTGAATATTTTTTAACATTATATATTTTTAGTATTATTAATACTTGAATATTTTTAACATGAAATATTTTTTTAAAAATCGGATATGATCTTTGGAAGCTATTTTTGAGTTAAAAACCGCCTCTAAAGATCAAATCCGAATTTTAATTTTTTTTCTGTTTTTTAATTAGTTAAATATTTTGTATTTTAACTATTTTTAACAGTAAAAAATTTTTAAGCATCAAATATTTTATTATTTTTAATAGTTAAATATTTTTGAACATTGTATATTTTTAGTATTAGTAATACTTGAATATTTTTTAACATGAAATATTTTTTAAAAATCGGATATGACCTTTAGAGGCTGTTTTTGAGTTAAAAACCGCCTCTAAGATCAAATCCGAATTTTAATTTTTTTTCTGTTTTTTAATTAGTTAAATATTTTGAATTTTAACTATTTTTAATAGTAAAAAATTTTAAACATCAAATATTTTAGTTAATTTTAATAGTTAAAATTTTTTTAAATTTGTATATTTTTAGTATTATTAATACTTGAATATTTTTTAACATGAAATATTTTTTAAAAATCGGATATGATCTTTAGAAGCTGTTTTTGAGTTAAAAACCGCCTCTAAAGATCAAATCCGAATTTTAATTTTTTTTTCTTTTTTTTAATTAGTTAAATATTTTGTATTTTAACTATTTTTAATAGTAAGAAATTTTTAAACATCAAATATTTTTGTATTTTTAATAGTTAAATATTTTTTAACATTGTATATTTTTAGTATTATTAATACTTGAATATTTTTTAACATGAAATATTTTTTTAAAAATCGGATATGATCATTGGGGCTGTTTTTGAGTTAAAAACCGCCTCCAAAAATGAAATTCGAATTAAATTTTTTTTCTTTTTTTAATTAGTTAAATATTTTATATTTTAACTATTTTTATTGGTAAAAAAATTTAAAACATCAAATATTTTAATATTTTTAATAGTTAAATATTTTTGAACATTGTATATTTTTAGTATTATTAATACTTGAATATTTTTTAACATGAAATATTTTTTAAAAATCGGATAATGATCTTTTGAGGCTGTTTTTGAGTTAAAAACCGCCTCTAAATTTCAAATCCGACATAAATTTTTTTTTCTATTTTTCAATTAGTTAAATATTTTATATTTTAATTATTTTTAATAGTAAAAAATTTTTAAACATCAAATATTTTATTATTATTAATACTTTAATATTTTTTAACATTATATATTTTTAGTATTATTAATACTTGAATATTTTTTAACATGAAATATTTTTAAAAAATCGGATATGATATTTAGAGGCTGTTTTTTATTTAAAAACCGCCTCTAAAGATCAAATCCGAATTTGAATTTTGTAGAGGCTGTTTTTTATAAAAAAACCGTCTCTAAAAATACATATTTTTTAGGCTGTTTTTTGTAAAAACTGCCTGTAAAAATGCCAAAAAAAATCCAGAAAAAGTTTTCATTTTTAGAGGCTGTTTTTTATAAAAAACCGTCTCTAAAAATACATAGTTTTTAGAGGCTGTTTTTTGTAAAAACCGCCTCTAAAATGCGAAAGAAATCCAGAAAAAATCTTCATTTTTAGAGGCTATTTTTTATTAAAAACCGACTCTAAAAATGTGATTTTTAGAGGCTATTTTTTATAAAAACCGCCTCTAAAGATAGACAGCCATTTTTTTGGTTTTTTGCAAAAAAGTTTAGAAACGGTTTTTGTTAAAAACCGTCTCTAAAAGTAATCGACAAAAATTTCTAAAATGCCACTGGTTATTTTTAGAAACGAGTTTATGGAAAACCACCTCTAAAGGGGTGTCTCTAAAAATAATTTCTGTTGTAGTGAACTGAGGCATCAAAAAAAGTGGGGCACCGGAACGGTCCTCGCATTTCATATAGGGCTGCTAACGGAAGAGTCGTTTCCGTTTTCCGTGTCCGTTCCGTCCATTTGGAACGGACAACCGTACGGATTTCGACAGCCGTTTCGAAAACAGAACGAATTTCGGTATTCGTTTATATAGAAAATGGATGAATTTCAATGATTCTATTACGTTCCGTCCATACGGAATGGATAATGGAACGCCGAAACATACCGTTTCATTAAACGGAGCGGCGGACGAAACACACTATTCCGTTGCTGTTTTGCACGTTAGTCAGTCCTAATCGTCATTCGTCAAGGCGCGGCCTCGGTAAGAAATGGATTTCCACTTTCCACCGTGGCCTTCAACTCGTATTCTGTGAAATGGGATTTCCACTTCCGTGGTTTTCAACTATCCTATGAAATGGGTTTCCAGTTTGCACTTTCCACCGTGGCTCCCGAGATTCTGAAGCCTAATATAATCCGCTCTTCCGTGGCAAGAATCATGGAGCTGCCGTGTTGCAATTCTATTATAAGTACTTCTCTAAAGGAATACTTTTTTTCAAGCATCATTTTTTCTCTGTTAGAAGTTTCATCGCCGACATTTCTGTTTATTATTTCTTCCAAAATTGGTACATTATTTAAAGCACACATATAACTTTTATATAGTATAAGACAATGAAATAACAAGTTTTAAAGGTGATAGATTTATTTTGCCACAGAAGATCGACAACGCTGCACAGGAACTTGAAAGTTACATACTTGTGGTCTTCAAATCCTAACAAAAAAAATGAAAAAAAAAAAAAAAAGAACTAACGTCACACATAAGCACAGTTTGGTATGGAGTGCTTAAATACGTAAGCAATCAGACACAAGTAAATAAATAAAACAAACGTTACCAATCACAAGTGCTTAAATACGTTAGCAATCAGACACAAATAAATAAATAAAACAAACGTTACCAATCACAGTATCACACTCGCCGAAGTTGAGAAGAATTAACGGGTAGCAAAATGAACATATAATTACATAAGATTAGTCTTCTCCATATATACCCATTTATGTAATTCTTGTTGTTGCTTGTATTATTATTATTTATTATTATTTTTTTTTTGAAACAAGTGAGCATAAGTTGCTCATCACTTTATTCATTGAAATGAAAAAAATAGTCTATTACACCCCTCTCAACCCTCAATCCTAAAACCTGTCGCACTGGTGCCAAAATCTAGAGATACCAGTGCTCCAACGCTATCTCCATTTATTTATTATTGCTTGTATTATTATCATATGTAATATATCCTGCGTTTTTTAATTTCAAGGAACAAACAAAAACGATGAAATAAATTGAAATCATAGAGTTGAATTGGGGTAAAAGCTATTAACCAATTATACAGTTCAATCTATAACAAGTATAAATTTCGGTGTTAAGAATAACTGGTCCGACGGTCCATATTAAAAATGCAGGATCTTGCTCTGCTTTTCAAAGGGGCGAAGCCAAGAGGTTGCCAAAAGGGGCTTTACACCCCAGTGATTTGAGGTTTGAGTGTAATTTTTATGTTTATTTTGATAAAAAAAAATGTGTATATTAAGTACTATGGGGCGTTTGATTGTGTAGTAAGGGGTTACATGAGTTAAAGATGCCTAAGTGTTTATGTAGTGTTATATAATGGATGTTTGGTTGTGTAGTAAGGATGAGTAACTTAATGCATGCATATATTCATGTCAAAAGACTAAAATGCCCTTATATTTGAATTATTTAATTTGAATTAGTATTATGTATTAATAAGACGTTGTGACCTAATTATTGTTAATTATTACCTATTATAAAAAATAATTATATATCATAATAATAAATCATTTTTGTTATTATGAAATATTAATAATAACTTTTAATTAAATATTATAAATATTATTAATTATTTAATAATAAAATTTTATTATTGATTAATTATTTTAAATTATTATTAATATTATTAAATCGTTATTATTAATAATTAATATTACTTGTTAAATATTATTAATTATTATTATTTAATTATTAATTATAATAATTAATTTTTATTATTATTTATGATTTTTTTAATTATTATTGTTACTTATTAAATATTATTATTTATTAATTATTTGTTTAATTATTTCTAAGGGGTATTGTTGAAATAAAAAATAAAGTTGATGGGTACATAACTTATGCACCCTTAAGGCGTCTTATGTAACGGGCATTTGGCAACTTATGGATGCATAACTTAAGTTATGCACCCTTTAAATCACAAACAAACGGGGCCTATGCCACCCCCACCGCCAAAATATAAAAACAGCAAATTAGCTCCCCAAATAATTATTCCTGGCTCCACGTACCCTGGCTTTTCAGTTTGAATAACAATAGATATGACCAGTGGCGGAGCCAGGAATTAATATTTGGCGGGGCCAAAATTGCAATTTTCAATGTTTAGGGGGCAAATTGGTTAATATATATAATATTATCAAAATTAGCACTAATAATATAGGAAAAATTAAAATCACAGGAGGTGCAACAACCCACCCCTGCACCCCTACTGCCTCCGCCACTGGATATGACCTACCTCAATATTATATATTTGTAGCTAGATCGACACATTTATCGACTTTTACTGACTGAAGGAAAAAAGTATAAGCAATTGTTAAATTAGGATTATTTTATTATTTAAATTTTAATTATTGAATTTACCATAAAAGAAAACGCTATAGCCTCAATCAATTAAGTACTCTTCACAATGATATATACCTTTTTTTTTTTTCTTAATGAAACCAACATTTTATACCTACAAGTCCATATCTGCTGCCAAAACAATTATGACAAGGATTCTATGGCACAAACCAGGGATACACCATTGGATTTATATCGAAGTTTAGAGACGATGACGATGTGACATTTTTAGGGAGGGAATTTTGAGAATTGCGGAAGATTCATAATGAAGAGTCAAAATCACGTACTATAATTATATGACAAGAAAACTATGACGAAGATGCCTGTCCAGATACCTGATTACCTGATACCTACGTGCACACACCCTCTTATAATCAGCTGAAAGATTTTATTTGTTTTTTTTTTCTAAAAAAAAAAATTTAATTGCAAACCAATAGCAACAAATGTCCTGCTCGCTTGAGTGAAAAGGTCGTAGGGTTTAAAAATATGACTGGAGATTTTTCATTAGATATTCAATTTAAATATAAATTAAAAAGCTTAAATCAATTTATCTTAAAAAAAAAAAAACAAATGTCCGACGTATATACAAAAGACATCCATTCCTTTCCAACTTGCTAAAATTCTATATAACTGTGAGTCGCTCTGTGACATGGAATGTCAGTCATTTGATCCAGATTGTGTGTCATGATTGTCTGCCAAATACCTCCATTGCTTTCCAGATTGTGTCCAAAAATTCTAGTGAAATATACTGTCAGTCTGTGCCAAAACTCAGGAATGATGTTGTTCTTTAGGGGGCATGCCTTCTAAATTTGTTAAAAATTCCTGAGAATTACTTAATAATAATTGCAGTATCACCGCAGGTCCGCAACAACAGTAGCGACTTTGCACATTTTAAATTTATAATAAATCCCAACAAAGTTTGTTAGGATTAAAATTTGAGCTTTTATCATACTTTATTACGGTGCTACCTAAATTTCAACCTTTTGGTAGCAGCTTAGTGCTGTAAAAGTAAAACCAAAAAATTTGTTTTTCTTAGATTTATTTTCCCCTACGATTAGTTTCTTTTATTATTATTATTATTATTATTTTAGGGAAAAAACACTCTCCAGCCCTTTGATCCGACGCAATTACACAACTAAACTGCGCCAATCCACCTATATTTTTGACGAGCAAACCAGAAGTATAAATTTTTGCATTTTAAGATTTTATAAATTTTGTTTTTGAAGTCTAATTTGATTTAATCGAGCCAAATCAAACTCGAGTAAATTTGAATACAAGTTAAGCTTGAGTTGCACATGAGAAATCAATTTGTTAGAAATTATTTATATTAAAATGTTGTACCATCCTAACAATTCAAGTGCTAAATAATCATATTTCATTCCTTTCTAGCTTATATATAATTATTTACTTATTTACAAGTATTATTTTTGTAATCATTTTGCTTCATGACAAGTATCTGATAATCCCTGACGAAGTGATCTGTCAAATCTGATAATATACTTCTCAAGATATAGCTATTAGATACTGCCCATATCATCCAAAAAAATAAATAAATAAAATAAAAATAGTACTTGGTATTTTAAATCCGACACTGCTTCATGAAATGTATATTTCTTTTTATATATATAAATAATCATCAATAATACGTACAGATCAGATAGATCGAGCGGAATGCGAAAAAGTGGTTATCGAATATACAATTTTTAAGTTAGTGTTCAAGGCTTATGATAGCTTTTGAAAAATAATTCTCTACAGTCAGGGAGCTGGTATGATATGCACCATCCATTCATTTACCATCCAATACTATCTAACATGCTTCAACAGGCTAAATTTGAGCTTCGGCCATCATATTTTGCCTGATGATGTCAGCAAAATCGCATGATGACGTCATCAAATTTTTTCTGAATTTTTTTCGAGCTGATGTCATCAAATGGACGGATTTTTATATTCAGTTAGATGCGTATGGAGGAGCTACATGGGGGCTGAAGAGGGTATTGTCCCCCCTATGCTACAAAAATTGTTTAATTTTTATGTGTATTTTTTTATTTTAGAAAGATCATGTAATTTGCCCCCTAATTAATTGGAAATAACAAATTTGTCTTCCCTATAGGTAATTTCTGGCTCCGCCTCTGCAAGTGATGAGTTAAACTTGTTGTGTGTTCAGTTAGTTGCATCTTAAAATAGAATTTTCTTATTTTTTTTGTTCAGTTTAACATATTAAGGTATGAACTTAAAGTATTTATGTGTTCAGTTAGTTGAATCTCAAAATTGAATTTTCGCATTTTTTTTTCAGTTAAACACATTAAGGGATGAATTTAAAGAGTTTATATGTTCAGTTAGTTGTAGCAGAATTTGATTTTGTAGTTTTTTTCTGCTCAGTTAAGCACGTTAAGAGATTAATTTAAATTGTTTATGTGTTCAGTTAGTTGCATAAAATATTTGATTTCGTAGTTTTTGTGTTCAATTAAACTAGTTAAGGGATCAATTAAAATTGTTGATGTGTTCAGTTAGTTGTGATCATAAACGTCTTAATAAACATGCAATGAAGTGAAAACTTATCAGTTATTAAGAATGATATCCATTGTTGTAACAAACTGAACAATTATACTTACAATAGTATCCATTACAAATGATTATCTATTCCAATGCATAAATTAACCCACAACAAACGTAATAATTTACATTCAACTATTATAAATTTGTTGTAAACTGCATATTATCTTCAAGCTCATGTGCACCGATGCACGAGTCCAAATTTCCAATATAAACTCGAGCCATCCAAACTGAGATCAATAGAAATCGTTAAGCAAACATGTTAATACAAGATATACGTTGAACACTTGTATCTAGATCAGATTAAAAAAAATTAAAAAATTGAAATGGAAGAACGAAGTCTATGAGTTCTTGGATTTAAATCAAAGAAACAAAAGTTAAATCTAAACTTACACAATCTTAGATTACAATAACAATTTGGATTACAAAAAAAACAGAAGTTCTTGGATTCAAAAGAGAAAATTCCTTGTATCAAACCCATGCACTTCCTGTGCACAATCTTAGATTACAATAATAACTTAATCGATTTCATCTATCAAAGTCATCGCATTTTACATAACAGGAAGGAGTCTAGCTATAACTCTACCGATTCAAGGGGAAAAAAAAAAAGACAAAAAACTGAACAAATTTCGAAACACTTACGAATGGTGCGGCAGAGGATCTTAGGAGCACGGAAATGGATAGGGCCATGAAAGGGTTTGGTGTTCATCCTCTTTCTCAAGAAACCTCAATTACTTAATCTTTTGGCGAATGAGATCACCAGACATGCAGATCTTTTCACATCGCACCACTACGACGTGCTGGCCGTTCAAGAGCTCCTTGGCGATGATGAAGGCTAGGCGGCCGAGCATGTGCTGCGGCTAGGGTTTGGCGATGTAACAGAGAAGGAATTTTGTTGCGGCTAGGGTTTTGAAATCTTTTTACAAACCAAATTTTATATTTCTTTCAAAATTTTTAAGTATTTTTTTAATTTTTAAAAATTATTGTTTTTTTACGGTGCATAATTAATTAGATTAACAATTTTCTAAAATTCTAAAAAAATAGTTAAAAATTTCAGAAAAATATAAAATTTGGTCTACATGGAGCTTTCAATAAGAATGTCATATTGGACTGTTTAGATCGATCATCTTGAGACAGATCCCAGAGTTTTGACCGCAACTCACGGAAGGTTCCGTGAGTCGCAACTCACCATAGCAAAACTCTCTATATATATACAGTTTTGCTATGGTGAGTCGCGACTCACAGAGCCTTCCGTGAGTTGCGATCAAAACTATTAGATCTGATTCGAAATTACCAACCTAAGCCGTCCAATATGATCTCCATATTGAAATCTCATTGCAGACCAAATTTTATATTTTTTCAAAATTTTTTCGGATTTTTAAAAACTGCTTTTTTTGAATGGTACATAATTATTTAGATTAGCGATTTTCTAAAATTTCAAAAAAATACTTAAAAATTTAAAAAATATATATATAAAATTTGTTCTGCAAGGAGATTTTAATATGAAGATCATATTGGACAGCTTGGATCGATCATTTTGAACCAGATCTAATAGTTTTGATCGCAACTCACGGAAGGCTCCGTGAGTTGCAACTCACCATAGCAAAACTCTCTCTCTCTCTCTCTCTCTCTCTATATATATATATATATATATATATATCTCTCTCTATATATATATATATATATATATATATATATATATATATATATATATAATATCTATTGTGAACCATCATGCATAGAGGGTCTCGTGCACCATGACCGTTTGATCGATGATTTTGTAAATCGACAAATCTAAATTAACCAACCCAATCTATATATTGAAATCACATAGAAAATAAAATTTTATAATTTTTGAAATTTTTTTACAATTTTTTTAGAATTTTTTAAAGCTTTCAATTTTTGGACGATAATTCACTAATTATCGTCCAAAAATGGTAAGCTTTAAAAAATTCGGAAAAAATAGTAAAAAAATTTCAAAAATTGTAAAATTTTGTTTTCTATGAGATTTCAATATATAGATTGGTTTGGTTAATTTAGATTTGTCGATTTGCAAAATCACCGATCAAATGGTCATAGTGCACGGGACTTTCTATGCATCATGGTTCACAATAGATATTCTCATATATAGAATATATATGTTTATTTATTATTTTTATAACAAAATGAAGTATATCACAGCAATCCATGTAGAAATTTAACCAAAAGATCAAAATACTAATATTATATATTCTATTAAATAAAATTTAATTTGAAAGGTCAAGGAAAACAATTGTACATGGATACAGACATGTAATAGTGAACAACATTTTATTTTTATAGATACTAGCTAGATAGACAGAGGCTATCTAGTTTGAAAGTGAACAACATTGTTACATGGATATATGTTCGGATAGGACAAATCACACGATAAAGAAAAGCTACTAAGATTTTTTTTTTTTAAAAAAAAAAAAATATATATATATATATATATATATATATAGCAATTGACCAAAGACCGACCTAAGACCAATCCTTTTGTTTTTTGAGGTAGACTAAAATCAGTCGAGACTAACGGATTAGCCCGTCAGCCGCGGTTATAACTCAATTTTCGAAGTTCTAACGGCCGATCTGAACCACTCAATACGTTCTCCATATTATAATCTCATTAGAGACCAAATTTTACATTTTTCTGAAATTTTTTACTATTTTTTTGGTATTTTACAAAATTCTTATTCTAAACAATTCTGGACCCTTCAATAACAACGATTTTTAAAAATCACAAAATAATAGTAAACAAATTCAGAAAAATGTAAAATTTGGTCTCCAACGAGATTTTAATATGAAGAACGTATTGAGTGTTCGGATTGGCTATTAGAACCTCTAAAATTGAGATATAACCGCGGCTGACGGGCTCATCCGTCAGTCGCGACTGATTTTAGTCTACCTCTTGTTTTTTTTTTTTTTTTGTGCTAACACAGAGATAATTATGTAGGATGTTGATTTTCATTCGAAGTTTCCATAATATTGTCACAATCAAGAAGAGCCTTTAAAAACATGGGGAGGAGAGTGTATTTTCTATCAAGTTTTGTGCTCAAATTGATGAAGCACTGTTTCATCGACCCGCAATAGATCTCCTTGGTATCGTTGAGCACACCAACACCTCCGAGCTCGCAAATCAGATCAATTAATGTTGTAGAGTTGACAGTGCATGTTGTATTGAAGGGGCTTTCTGACTTGTCGGACGACTGACTAAATTGGGGTTGCTCCAGTGGAGGGTTTACGATTAAAAGAGTGAAAGTTAGATGATTTGGAGGATCGAGTAAGAAAATTAAGATTTGTAGAAGGACAGTGATGATGAGTTTGAGTGAAGGATTAATCATCCTTATTATTTCTTTGATCGATTGAGTGGTGTCAACTGGCAATAGACAATGGGACGGGCTCTTGAGTCTTTTATAGCCAATGTTTGATCAAAATTTCAAAAGATAATTGGTTTGTTTTCTTAGTGCGAGGAAAGACGTGAATGCCCTCGGAACATACCTGATTCCTCCAAGGGCGAGAAAGTCCAAGGAATTAAAACTCATTAGCTAGGGCCCACCCTGCGATGAGGAAAAAAAAAAAAAAAGGAAAGCAGCACAATGGCATCATAAAAATGTTCTATCGATATGACGAAAATGCCCCGGGAACAATCCTGATACCTCCAAGGTCAGAGTCGTAAAAATGCCCAAAGAATCATTGGTCAGACTTGTTGGTTAGGAACCATTAAAAAAAGAAGGGTGAAATAATTTATTCAAGTCATTATAAACTTGTCAAATTTCAATTTTATCATTCTTATATGATTAATTAAAATGTCACCGTAAAATTAGAAAAATGAGCCACTAGTTTTTTTTTCTAAAAGTTAGTAAAATTATATTTACCTCTCAAATATGTCAGTAATTAAAATAATTTTCAAAATATCCTTAATTAGAATGCGAGTCTCTGGAGAAGAGATGCACGCCCGCATCTTGCAAGTCAGGAGGACCCCGTTTTTTTTTTTTTTATGAAAAGCCCATAGGCAAATTGCATTAAATTTAACTGTTCACAAATCACAACCAACCATCAACTACAATCCTCTAAAAACATTTTTTTATCGTTTTAAATAAAATTTCGGCACATATTATGATTTTGGTCAAGGCTTTCTAGTTTTCTTTCCGTGCTGATTCTGGTCAAGAGCTTAAAGATAACTAGTGGCTTTGTCGTCGCGGCTTTGCCGCGACCAATCCCTAGGATGTGTCTCTGTAATGATAAAGCCATGAGATGTAGCAATTGAGTAAATAAGTGACCGCTAGGTCATTTGAGACTGTCAAGAAATTGTGTCATAGTTAATTAAAAAAGGAATGATCCTCTTAGAAACATTGCTGGAGCTGGATTTTTAATTTTTGAATTAACGTCCCATAAGCAACAGTCTATTAATAAAAAAAAGCATGTCTCGGTAGTCCATCTTAATCCTAGATAATCTACCAGAACAAAACATTGATCCCTCCTTCCATGGTATGCCAATAATAGTTAGCCACCAAAGAAAAGCCAAGAGTGATGCATGTAGCCTACTAAAAAGAAATAGAGAAAGACACTAAAATGAAGTATAAAGCAAACATTTCTTCCCTTCTTTACGGCACTACTGAATGGTAAACAACCATAAAATCAAGGAGGTCGATCTTGCAATTGGAAGAATACGCTATCCATGTATACCTGACATCTGGTATGCATTGCACGATCAATGAACCTTTTCGGAAGATCTGCCAGATGTTTGTCGGCTGTACCAACTCTCTACCAGCATGTACCAGTTCATACAGGCCAGCTTGCTCAACAAACTCATGCATAACATGTGCCACTAAGAGACTCGCCTGCCAAGATGGTAGGTCTTCCATGTCTTGATCGGTAATGATAGTAACCCGGTTTAAGCAATATGATAAAAAGACTGCCCTGCCTTTAGTTCCTCTACTATGATAATCTTCTAGATGCTTCAGATCTTTTATCAGAGCCAATGTCTGCCCCAAAAACAGATCCACCCCCTTCTTAGGGATCTGCATTTAAGAAAATAAATATTCATATGCGAAGACAAAGGCAAGATGAACCCCAAAAGAAAGTTAACAACGTAATATATAGGAGAAGCTTAACTCGAAGAGAGATGAGGAGGTCATATGGGCAGAGTAGGAGCATTTTTTAGTCAAAACTTAATAAAACTGTTAATTGATCTTTACAAAATCAATAAAAAATATAATAAAGGTAAATATACGTTAATATTACTGGCAAATGAGCCCACCCAAATGTGTGGAAAAAATAAACAATAAACATATGAGTCAGGAAAAAAATTAATGATATTAGATATTTTCATGCAGCTAAAGTTTATTTACAGGATCTTAAGTCCACCATTTCGCTAGGACATAACACATCTGAACATGTATCTCACATTCATTTACATCACCAATTCATCATATAAGAATAACAAATAGAATATTTGAATTCAAAAAGGAAACGATATAAATTAAAATTGGTACTCTAGGTAGTGAATCAAAATGAAAAATATGTTGAGAAATTGAATCAGGAGGAAATAAATTAAATTGGAGTCATTAGAAATCTTAGAAATATTAAATATTCAAATTACAGCACGATTTTACCACCATAATAATTATTGCTTCTAGATTTAACTAATATTCGAAATATTAAATTATAAGTTACATCATGTCAGAAAGTTAAATAGGCTCTTAGGGTCTAACCGAAACGGACAAAAAATTTTGCCAGTATAATTATTTTAAGTTTTTAACATAAAGAGTAATCTAATGGGCAACACAGTACATGATCAATGAAAACACTTTTTGCTAGATTTTAAAAATTTGTATTTTTAAAACACATTATGCACACCTTATGACCGGATTTTTGTTTTTCAAAATCAATTAACAATTATCAGTTTAAACAATTATCAGTTTATCACTAAATTTTGACGAAAGAAAACTCTTTAAAAGAAAATTGGGAAAAAAATCAACTATTGATCAAAGATTCACATCAAGATCTTCAGTGTAATTAATTATATGTTCATTGACGATAACAAAGTCACCAGGTCAATAACAATATCCAAAAAAAAAAAAAAAAGGCACAAACCTGAGAGGACAAGGTTATTTTTTTTCTTAATTAAAAACTATTGTACTAAATTTTTTACGGAGCAAATATGCACCTTAATTTGAGATCCTTCTTTCATGATGATTGTGAGATGGCTAACATATGGTAAGTACATGTATTAACACATATGCAGATATTAAATTCAAGTTATTAAGGCCATTATAGTGCATCTCTAATACATGTCCTTCATATTCTCTAAAATCAATTTAGATTAACTTTGTCTAAAAAAAATATAAAAAGCGAATAATTTATTGATTTATTTCTTACACTGAAACCAAAAAAAAAAAAAAAAAATTGACTTGGTTCATGAACTGATATGACCTTCTTGTAGAGCACTTTCGTCCAAGATCCATCACTTTTCCACCTCTAATGTTCAACCTACAGTTGAAATTAAGAAATTCAAAATTGGTTCATTCGTTTTTATAATTGTCCCAACATGTTTCATTACGAAGATTTCTTTGCAAGCACAGTTTTCTCACAAATACTTAGAAAAATAATAAATAATAAATTAAAATTCGGATAGGTTGAGACATGAAAATTTGGTCTTAAACATAATATATAGCCCATAAGCTATAATCCATGCATTTACCACAAAAAAACACCATGTGTAGGAACATCTTCTGTAAAGTTTCAGGATTTTTAATGACACCATGCATAATATCAATCATTCTGGTAAGTTGTTGTCCTTTATTTACTGATACCATATCACACAATTTTACTATAGAGAAACAAAATACAACTTCGGATTTTGAGCTGCAAATGCAAAAATTAAAGTACTGGTACCGAGTGCAAATGCAACCTATGATTTTCAAGGTGCAAATGCAAAAAAATTTTGTCACGTTCCCCCCCCCCCCCCCCCCCCAATCCAAAGTGTCTTCTTACTGGTCAATTTTACCGTATCAGTGCAAACTGGTCTGGGATGGTTGAAAAGCCAGTATGATTCTGACACTGGTTTACCTTTTGAGTCTTGATAATTATTGTATTTCTTCTTTTTTGAGAGCATTTCTACCTTGCTCTTATGATTCCATTCCACCAGCTCTTATATCAGATTAATCATCATAAATCACCCCAAAATGAATTGAATTCAATTCACGAAACAATTGCACGAAAAATTATCGGGGAAGGAGAGCATCCATGTCAGAGCAGAGAGCGACAATGGGAGGTTGACCAGATCTGATGTCAGCAACAGTACCAATGCCTCCATAAGGGAAGGAATAAAGAGATCTTGAGGCTATCGAGCTGAGATAGAATGAAGGCGCTGGTTTTGTGCTCTTGGAACCTGAGCTTGGTGTACTCATGCAATGTACGGCCATAGATACGATGAACTTCGACACCGTCGACAGGAGAAAGGTGAGACAGCCAATGAATTTTTGAAGTGAGGATAAAAATATAAAAAAGATTTTTGTTTGAGGAGGAACCCTAGCTAGCGAAGAGGGTGGAGAGGCTAAATAACAAAATGTCAAAAAAATTACGGAGGCAGGGATCGAAATCGCAAACAGCGGCGAGAAGTTTCGCTTAAACACCATTCCAGCGCCTCACCAGTTTCAGATAAAATGCTAGCTTTTTATCTGATAGACAAATCCAGACCACGGATCGCATCAGAACAACAAAATCAATGATTCATATTGAATGTTAGGGGTTGAATACAACCTTTATCTGGTTTTTCTTACAAGGTTTGTTAGGCGCATTTATAAGTAGTAGAGATAATTAGAGAGTATATCACCAAGTTTAAAGAATGGGAGGGTATATATCTAAATAGAGAAGTTTTGAGGGGTGTATGGCCAATTTTTCCTTAGTTTAAAATTTGTCTCAAGAAGGAAAGAAAAACTAAATTTATTCTTCATCAGAATAAAAAAAAAAGATAAAAAAATTCTTCCAAAAAAAGTGGTACGGGAACAAAGGTAAGCTTCTCCTGCATTTTTTAACACAATGGATATTTAGCGACGTTGTAATTAGAAAGAAGCATACTTCAATACTGAAATAGAGCTTACCTTGGCATAGCCACTTCAGCTGAGGTCCTTAAGAATGGAGAGCAGTCATTTAATGTACAAACATCAAGTATGTCAATGATAGATCGTTTGATGACATCTCACTTTTATCTGGTAAGGGAAGATAACGATAAAAAAATCATATTTGATATAAAGATGGATAAAAGTTATATTTTACAAATGCAGAGAACTTTACTTAAACACCATTGAAAACCACAAAAAATCAAAAGAATCATGCTCAAATTGATATTCACCCAGTAATTGGCATCTAATACAATTGTAGTACCGTCATTTTCACTTTTCGGTACTTGATATGGTAATCATTAATCCTAATGCTTTGGTTAAGATCCACAATGCCTTAATTTTCAATATTATTTGCATCTCTCCTTTGTTAATGATATGGAGCACTCAAAGGCCCCATAGAAACCCCCAATCAAGTCCATACTCTAGAAAAAATTAACACCACGAATTGTTGCACTACATGTACAGCATAAGTTATGCTATATTAATAAAATTGCAAAGTTCAATAGATACTACAAGGATGCTTAAAACTGGACTATTTGAATCATATAAATTGAAATTTGGAGAACTTACTAAGACAACCAGTGCAATTCCTTGTTAGCTTTCATTATCTTCTTTATTTGTACCTAAAAGAAATTAATATTGTCTAAGCTATAAAAGAGAAGGAAACATGATGCAGCTTAAACAATTTTTACCTAAAAAGTTATCTCAAATAAATTTTCCAGTTATATCTGTCAGTGAAAATATACTTGTGGGGACTAACGCGTTGTGCAAACTATTTTCTCATTTATATCAGTCGCTAACAAATCAGTAATATAACATTTTTTGTAAAATATAAAAGTTTTACATTATGAATATTATCAACCATGATAGTTATCATAAGAATCGCAACAGGTGAAGATGATATGCTTAAAAGAAGAGCAGCAATACTCCTGAATCCAAATTGTTTCTTCCATATTGAGCAGACACATAACATATTTGCTGGAAGGAAAAAAACAATCAGCAATGCTCATAAAAATAGGGTGGTGAGAAGCCACATAAAAACCAATTCAACACAATTGAAAAGAACCCATAATAAATAGTGTACAAAAACCATAAATGTTTTTTTCTTTTTCCCTTACCTCGATATCACACGAAACATAACATCCAAATTAAAGGTCAGCCAAAAAAAAAAATTAAAAACCTTGCTGGTCCTAGCTATGTAATTTTTCTTATCAGCTATGCAACATCAGTTTATGATATATGCTACCACAAAATAATTCTCATACTGATCCAACTCTAAATACCTATCATTTTGGCATTCTTCTTTACCAGCAAACCAAGCACTAAAGTAATATTGAAATGTTTGACGAAATTGCCCTTATGTTATGTAAATATGGCAACTTTAAAGGATTACCATAATAAAAGCCAAAATCAATATATGTACTGAATAACGACCAAAATTTGAAGTATTCTCGCTGAAATTTAGTTTCAGGCCAGGACGAAAAATCTTTTCATGGACTGAACACGTGTTTGAGACATTGAGATAAATGCTTGATCTTGGTTTTGATTCATTGCTTAAAATTTTCTCTTGAGTTTCTTAAATACGATCTATGAACCTATACGAGTGGTAGCTTGTTCAGAAAGAAAATAGTTAGAAGCCAATCAACACTTAGGCATTAAGAAATAAATAAAATAAATTTAATAGTAAAAATTCTTTGTTTTCCTCTTTAGGCAGCTGATGATGTGCATCATCTCAGTAGGCACCCATGATAACAATGGACAAAACTAAAACTATCCATTTGATCGGTATCCTTGTTTACATATAAACAAAAGCCATAAAAGGTATGGTTTTCTGACTATCCATTTGATCGGTATTCTTTTATGATATGTACAAAGTTACCTACACACTACAATAAAAGGTATGGTTTTCTGACTCAGGGCAATTGTTGTGCAAAAAAAAAAAAAAAAATCATGTAGTTGTGATATAATTGCTGCTACAGAACTCCAGCTGATAGTGTTAACAGCATCTGTTTTGTAGTTATAAAACATTCATTACTTTCATGTCTATTATAAGACAAATTTAACAAAACCATAATGATTAGTGCAATAGAAAATTTTCATTATTAGAGAATCAGTGACTCTGATTACTATAGAAAATAACAAAAAAACTAATTAAGAGAAAGGAACTACAAAAAAGGAAGTTATAACTGACCTGAAGAAAGATAGCAATACATAAGGGATGAAGCTCTCAGAACAAAAGAAAGGAAGACAGGTTGAAGCATTAATAGAAAATCACACTATTTTCATTAAATGAGAATGAAATGAATTAATATGAGAGTGTGAAAAAAAACACGATAAATCACATTTTGATCTTTTTACAGACTATTATCAACTTTGATTGAATCAGATATGAAACAAATATTTTATTAAATTCCAAGAATGTCCTTTTACCCTAGTGGATATATCTATATGTGAATAAATTAATAGCAAAAATTGAAAGTATTTGATCTAGGTGATATTTGGTCCTAATTAAACAACCTTTACCAGAATATATATATATATTTTGAAAATTTGATGTGCACGTAATACCAATTTATTTAATGCATACTTAAATTGTAATTAGTAGTTATTGGTAACTTCTTTTGAGAAATAAAATTTTCAAAAGCAGATGCACCATTGAAGGAGAAGAGAAGGTACTTAAATTTTCACCTCAAAAACTATTCATCCAAACAATATTCTCAATGCATCGATCTAATTCAGTGGAATGCCTTAACTTTCATCTATTAAGGTGTTGACAAAAATTGTTAAATATACACCAAAAAAAAGTCAGACAATAAGAAATGCACATTAAGCTTAAATGTTTTCATTCTTTTGAAGTTCTTTAAATCGGTAATTAATGAATGCTTAATATGATGGCTTTTAGAGGAACTGCAAACATGAAAAATATTGAGAACAATTGATCAGTTTTAGCCTGTTTCAAGCAAGTAACTATAGACATACTATCCCAAAGCACTCGATGTTTACAAATTGTTTAGATTAGACTTGCATTGCTCAAATCATATAAATGAAATAGAGAGATTACGAACCACCATCTTTAAGCCTTGGTCGTGACTTCTGAGTCAGTTGAAAACCTTATAAGAAATAAACAGATGAACTGAAATAAGCAAGCATCTCACAAAGAAAACATAAATGTTTATTTTCTTTAATATTCTGCAAATAGAAATTGAGAACTAAAAAAAAAAAAAAGAACAACGCTCATACCAGATAAGAGGGGCTCACCTGGCTCGTCGGAAATTGCCACCATGGACCACAGGAATTACATCTCCACCAGGACCCTCCCCTGACGACCCCTCGCCAGAGGCCATGAACGTCGCAGATGGATTCTTCGAGCGACACTGCTGCTTCCCTGGCCCAAGTCCACCTGCGCGCGCATCCAGATCGGCTCCGATCGTGCCTCGCCTTCCCAAACACCGACCCGCTGGTGGTCCCGCGACGTCACAACCTTCATGAAAAGATCTGCGAGTGGTCTGAGCTCGTTGCGGCGCCCGCTGGAAGACATTCATCCACCGCTTCAATCGAAATGATTTGGCGTTGGGTGAGGAGAAATCGGCGAAGGAGGAGGTAGGAGGGTTCGGTTGCCAGTGGAGGAGGGGCTGGGGCCGAGGCGTTGGTTTTTTGTTCGGTACCCATTTCTTTCCTCTTTCTCATTTATTTTGCCACTCCTTGTACGCTTGGAAGAGATGAAATGCAGCAGAGAATAGAATTAAATGCTGTGGACCAGCGGTATAATAAACACGCAAGAACAAATTAGAACCACCGATCTGCATTTAAGGCATTACACCTGGTCTACCATCCACAACCCCCACCGCACATATCCTGAAGGAAAAAAAAAATGCACTGACTCAAGCATTAATATGTTCAAACCTTGAAGTGTAACCCATGCATGCAACCAAACCGAATAAGAAAGAGAAAGAGTGGGTAAAAGACAAATCTGGAAAGAAGCGTTGACTTTTTTTCATGGTTATTCATCCGGAAATTGAAACCAAAAAAAAAAAAAATTGTACTGTTCATAAGGAAATCGATGGGGGTATCTAGCAATAATATGTTCAAATGGTGTCGAATGACTCCATTTACGATTCCTTTCCATGTGCATAGTCTATTCAATACAATTGCATATTAGACACTGTTGAGGTGCACTTCCCGAAAGTTATTTTGCTTGTGGCAGTGACACAAGTTAATTGCATTTGAACTTAACATTTATCAATTTTCCTGCAAAGATAGCTACAGAACAATTGACAACTTAACAATTCTGAAACTCATCTTATTTACAATCCATGCCTATTATCATTTGGAAAACAGGAGCTCTAGAGAGCAAATATTGTAGCATATACATCACCAAAAAAAAATTAAAAAAAAGGAAGGGGGAAGGAGAAAAAATAACTCCATGAGAGGTGGCCAACTAAAACTGCACCAATCCGCCTAGAAATTTAATTAAAAAAAAAAAAAAGTCAACACCAAAACAAAACATTTTGTTTGGTCAATGTTGTGTCTCTCTCTAATATAAACTTGCTTAAATTATCTATCTAAAAATTCATCTGACAAGACAACCCTCATGAGTTCCTTCAAGTTAGGTAATATGTGCCTCGGGCCCAGGCTTTCTGCACCAATGTAATTCAACACCTGCTCCAAATCCTATAAAGAAATTTAATTTTAAGGTGAGTAAAAGAAGGGAGACGATGCAAAAAGAAAACAAGTCACAATGTTCCGTACACATAAAAATGCTTGTATTGTGTTCTCTGATATAATTAAAAGAAGGTGCAAGGAGAGGCTCAATGCAACTGCAAAACCTCAGACAAGCACCACATATCATATCTAACAAAAAGATTGCACCATGGAAAATTAAAGGTATTATTGAAACGCCACGCCATGGCAGGATACACAAAAAAAAAGAAAAACATTCACAGAAGTTCCATGATTACCAATAATTAATTGAAAAAGAACCCCTAACTTGATCTTTATTTTTTTTTACAGAAATACCTCATTTTTTTTTTTTGATAAATTCAAAACACTCCAGATGTAGGATGTCCTTTTCATTTTCCATATTTTACAAGCATAACAGAAAAATAATGTATTCAAAGTAATGTCTGTCATCATACTAAGATACAGAGGTAAAGAATAAAATCGAAAATACAACCATACCTTGTTCAGTAGGAAAATTGCGTAGGCTGCCCTTGTTATTGTTTCTTGACCATCAAAAAACAGTGGGAATTCAGTAGGAATTGAACTAGACACAGAAAGATTTGGGCTGGTTGCTGCTGAGTCAGTACTTGGCAGAGAAGAATCAACTGAGGGGGAATAGTCATGAATATATGACCGTGAACCTCCTAACCGTAAAGGATACCGGAGTGGTACTTTCAAGTAAGAAGCAATAAGCTGGAGCGCCTTATTACGAAAGAAAAAAATAAAAAAAAAGGAAGGCAAAGATTCAATTTGTGCAATGCGACAGAAACACAAATTCTTCAAAGCAGTAAAAGTAGTAAACCATAAGCAAAGTGTAAAGTAAAACTACATGAAGGTAAACTAGCATTCCTAAGTTGCCCTGATCTAATTATGAAGTGAGCAGTTTGTTACATCATAGTCAGGGCAAATAAAGTCATCTTTGCTTGCCTTATTAACCATCCTTATTCTTGTTCTTGTTAATTTAATTAATATACCTAAGAAATAGATAGAGCTAGCTGCAAAATGAGAAATTGAAGATTACCTTTTGCACATACTCTGAAATATTGGTTCATCATACAATTAGTATTTAACCAAGCCAGTTCAGTGACCAGAATGAGCCAAATTGAAAGAAAAGTAATAAAAAATGTCATTCCGAAAGGATGCCAGGACAAACTAGACAGAGAAATTCAACTTACATGGGCAGTAAAGCCAAGAACACTCGCTGTCTGCTGGACATCCTTCTTGTCGGAGAAATAGCCTGTCTTCTTTGTTGGCAAGGCCATCAATTGCCAACCCAAAATTGTAAGAGATGACTGGGAAGAGCTTCTGGGAATACTCTTAGAGGGTGGCACATCTCCTGTAAGCTTAATTATGTTATTCCAAGACATACCAAAATCAGCAACTAGAATATAATTCCAAACTGTTACAATAAAGACCTAACTGGAAGTTGATCTGCAAGGACCCTTATAATAAATGGTTTAAAAGTGGCAATACACAGAATTATATATAAAGTGTAATTGGAAATAAAAATAATTGAATCAGGACAAAAAAAAATAAGAAGTTGGATCAGTTAACAAGAAGCTAACTATTACAGAGAGTTCATGAGTAGGGATTGTTGGATCACTTTTAAAATTGAGCAGATCAGGTCAATCCCACAGGTTGGCATCGGCAAAAAGCAAATTTTTATAGTTCATTACCAATAAATCCTGAGATATTATTATCAAAACAATAAACTATAATTAAGCACACAAAAGGCAGATAGAACTTGACCAACCAATTACCAGCATGTCTAATAATAATGGAACAAAACTTCAACACTAGTAGGCTAACCTAATTCAGGATCAACTCAACAAAAGCAAATTTTAGATAGATAGATAGATAGATAGATAGAGAGAGAGAGAGAGAGAGAGAGAGAGAGAGACCACTTGATTTGCTCCCACCAGAATAAGTATCAAGAATCTTCATCGGTATATGTTCATTTAAAGTTCTGACAGGATATATACTAGCTATCTGACCCACCATGTGCTGTTGCCTCATTCGTAGTTTTGTTTTTGTTTTCTTAAGCCGGCCGTGACCATTCTCTCCAGACAGCAGATTATTAGCTTCCTGTGAAGCAAGTTTGTGCATCAGAACAAATAACAGTAGTTGAGCCATAAAATGTTATTTTTTTTCCCCTATCTATAAACTATAGACATTGATATGGAATTCTTTTTCAAAGTTTCATGAAAATTGTACTTAATGCATAACAGAAACAAAAATCAGCATTTTATGGGTTATTAACAAAAACTAAACAATAAATAAATGGGTGGAGTCAAGGAAAAAAATTACTATCTTATTAACACATCTAAGTCTATCAATTCAAGTTCATGCATATTATAATGCCTAAGACCAACAGTGGCTTGCTAGTTGGAAGTTAAAAATGACTCGAGCATCTTTGGTACTGGTTGCAAATACACAAATTCTTAAGCTTCATTTGCAACAAGACAGCATGTTCAACTAATTGATAAATACTACTCATGAACTAACTCAAATTTCAACAAGAGGCACCATATACCAATACAGCAAACCTAGACCGTGAAATCATCACTACATAGTACGTACTATGTACCAGTACTGGATTAAACCTATACATTAACTCAGAACCTCAGATTGTCATCACCTGCAACTGGTTGTGCGCTGCGGAGAGAGTCTTGCCGGCTACCAGCAGATTTCTGATTTTAAGGCTGAGCTGCTCTCTTCTAATCTCAGCATCCTCTGACGATTTATCACTGAAAATCAACATATCCCTCTGCACAGCCTTTCTTGCCTCCAGCCTTTTCTTCATATCCTCCAGTTCATTCACCCTCTGGAGAGATTCCGTTCTTACCTGTATTCAATTAATTCCTAATTAAATGACTTGTAAATTCTAGCTTAATCCCTAACGGATTTATTAACTATAATGACCTAGGATGAGTTGTTGCTTCTTATTAAAGAAGCTAATTAATGTCAAGGATGTAATTAGTTGGTTAATTAGAATAAGTAAAAATGGATTAGTACAACGGTTACATAAACATTAACTAACCAATAAAGAATCCCTTTCTATTATATGCTTAATTATTTCCAATTCTGCCCCAATTAATCTCAGACAAACCAATGAATCCGCACAAGAGATCTCACTCTCCCACAAAAGCACGCGATTAGAGAAAAATAACAAAAAAAAAAAAAGAGAACCTCGATAATGGAAGCAAGGCGTTGAGAAAGCTCATCCTTCCTCTCCTTGGCGATCCTGAGAGCGGAAGAGAGGCTCCAGAGGCGCGCGATCTCCTGCTCCATGTCTTCCCATTCCACCACTTTGGGCGCCTCAACGCCCGCCACGTCATCGGCGCTCACCACGTGCCACTCCACCTCAGGCGGCGCCGCCTCCACCTCAGATGTCCGATCAGGTTCCGATTCGGGCCCCTCCATGTCGCGCAGCACATCCTGACCGTCCCCCAGCGCAATTGCGTCTCAGCAACGCCGCCTCATGGCGGAGTGGAGAGAGAGAGAGAGATGAACTGAGGAGGTTTGTTGTGTCAACTTAGATGGAGCAAGAAGAAGAAGAAGAAGCAAGAGAGAGAGACTTGAGACTTGGTTTGTCTGGAATGAACAAGAAAGAGAAGCGACTGTTTTCGTCTCGTGAGGAGAGATCGATCGATGGAGTTTTATGAGAATAGAGTGTTTGTTGAGGGTGTATTGACAATTTTTATAGTGGGCCGCCGGCCCGGTCTGAACCAGACTTGTTAAAATATTCCCACAATAAATCGAAAAAATTCAAATTTAAAACCCTACCTATAGCTTAAAAATAGATTATTTGCCGGAAACTTTATACAATCAACTCTAAATCAAGAAATGTGTAATTTGCGAGATATAACACATTCATATCTTGGATTATATAATGATATCATGATATATATGAATCAAAATAAGGAAATAATCAGCTTGACCTATTTCTTATGCAAGATTCAAATACTATAAAAGTAATTTATTTATGTTAATTGAAAATCATAACGTGTTGCTAAACACCGCTTATGATTATTTGAAAAAAAATGACGATTTAATTTCCATGGCCAACCTGACATAAATCCTCAAAAGATCACACGAAACAAAGTTCATAACCAATGGTACATAATAATAATAATAATTAATTTAATTGTATTGGAGAATAAAAAATATGATAAGTTGAAAAATAATTTTATAACATTATGAATTTGCAAATAATGAACATTATAACCATAATTCGAGCATTTCAAGTTATTGTGCATTCATTTTAAGTCATTTGATCACAATAATTTATATTTAAGCTCTTTATATAGTGAAGAAAAGTTTATTATCTTACTTATTCAAAATAATTAGATTCTACATGGTAATTACGCACATAATGTGCAAATAATGAACATTCTGACAAGAATTTGAGCATTACAAGCGATTGTGCATTCATCTTCAGTCATTTGATCACAATACATTATATTTATACTCTTTGTACAGTAGAAAACAAAAAAAAATTCAAAAGGATTGGATTTTACATGGCAATTATGCACATAAAGTGCAAATAATGAGCGTTCTTGACAAAATTGGAGTATTTTCATGCGATTGTGCATTCATTTTAAGTCTTTTAATCACAATAATCTATATTTAAGCACTTTATGCTGTGGAGAATAATTTATGATCTTAAAAATTGAAAAGGACTAGATTATGCATGACAATTGCGCACATAAAATACAAATAAGGAGCGTTCTGGACAGAATTTGTGCATTTCAAGCGATTGTGCACTTATTTAAGTCACTTAATCAAAATAAACTAAATTTAAACTCTTTATACAGTGGAGAATAAGTTTAGCATCCCAAAAATTCAAAAAATTAGATATACATGGCAATTATGAACATAAATTGCAAATTTTGAGTGTTCTGGAAAGAATTGGAGCATTTGAAGATATTGTACACTCATTTTAAGTCATTGGATCACAATAATCTATATTTAAGCTCTTTATACAGTGAAGAATAAGTTTATAATCCCGACAATTCAAAAGAATTGGATTATACATGGCAATTACGCATATGAAATACATATAATGAGCATTCTGGACAAAAATGATGCATTTCAAGTGACTGTGCACTTATTTTAATTGATTTGATCGCAATAATCTATATTTAAGATCTTTAAACAGTGCAGAATAATTTTATGATTAAAAATTCAAAAGGATTTCATTACACATGGTAATTATGCACATAAAATGCAAAAAATGAGAGTTCTGGACAGAATTGGAGTATTTCAAGCGATTATGCATTCATTTTAAGTCATTTCATCACAATAATCTATATTTATGCTCTTTATACAATGGAGAATATGTTTATAATTTTAAATATTAAAAAATATATTGGATTCTACATGGAAATTATGCACATAAATTGCAATTTATGAGCGTTCTGGACAGAATTGGAGCATTTCAAGATATCGTACATTTATTTTAAGTCATTTGATTAAATAATCTATATTTGAGATCAATATACAGTCAAGAATAAGTTTATAATCCCGAAAATTCAAAAGAATTGGATCAAAACATGGCAATTACGCTCGTGAAATGCATATAATGAGCATTCTGGACAAAAATGATGCATTTCAAGCCATTGTGCATTTATTTTATTTCATTTAATCACAATAATCTATATTTAAGCTCATTATACTGTAAAGAACAAGTTTATAATCCCAAAAATTCAAAATAATTGGATTATATTTGGCAATTACGAACATAAAATGCAAATAATAAGCATTGTGGACAGAACTGGAGCATTTCAAGCTATTGTGGATTCATTTTAAGTCATTTGATCACAATAATCTGTATTTAAACACTTCATACAGTAGGGAATAAGTTTATAATCCCAAAAATCAAAATAATTGGATTATACATGGCAATTACACACATAAAATGCAAATAATAAGCATTCTGGACAGAAATGGTGTATTTAAAGCGATTGTACATTCATTATAATTCATTTGATCACAATAATCTATATTTAAGCTCCTTATAATGTAAAGAATCAGTTTATAATCCCAAAAGTTCAGAATGATTGGATTATACACGGCATATATACACATAAAGTTAAAATACTCAGCATTCTCGACAGAATTGGAGCAATTCAAGCGATTGTAGATTCATTTTAAGTCATTTGACCACAATAATCTGTATTTAAGCTCTTTATACTATAAAGAATCAATTTATAATCCCAAAAATTCAAGATAATTGGATTATACATGGCAATTACGCACATAAAATGCAAATAATAAGCATTCAGGACAGAACTAGAGCATTTCAAGCTATTGTTGATTCATTTTAAGTCATTTGATCACAATAATCTGTATTTAAGCTCTTCATACAATGGGGAATAAGTTTATAATCCCAAAAATTTAAAATAATTGGATTATACATGGCAATTACCCACATAATATTCAAATAATAAGCATTCTGGACAGAAATGGTGCATTTAAAGCGATTGTGCATTTATTTTAATTTATTTGATCATAATAATCTATATTTGAACTCTTATACTGTAAAAGATTAGTTTGTAATCCCTAAAATTTAAAATAATTGGATTATAAATGGCAATTACGCACACGAAATGCATATAATGACCATTCTGGACAAAAATGACGCATTTCAAGCAATTGTGCATTTATTTTAATTGATTTGATCACAATAATCCATCTTTATGCTCTTTATGCAGTGCAGAATAATTTTATGATTGAAAAATTCAAAAGGATTTGATTACACATGGAAATTACGCACATAAAATGCAAAAAAATGAGAGTTCTGGACAGAATTGGAGCATTTCAAGCAATTATGCATTCATTTTAAGTCATTTCATCACAATAATCTATATTTATGCTCTTTATACAGTGAAGAACAAGTTTATAATCCCGAAAATTCAAAATAATTGAATTAAACATGGCAATTACGCTCATGAAATGCATATAATGAGCATTCTGGACAAAAATGACGCATTTCAAGCGATTGTGTATTCATTTTAATTCATTTGATCACTATAATCAATATTTAAGCTCTTTATACTGTAAAGAACATGTTTATAATCCCAAAAATTCAAACTATTTGGATTATACAAGGCAATTATGCACATAAAATGCAAATCATAAGCATTCTGAACAGAAATAGTGCATTTCAAGCGATTGTGCATTCATTTTAATTAATTTGATCACAATAATCTATATTTAAGTTATTTATACTGTAAAGAATAAGTTTATAATCCCAAAAATTTAAAATAATTGAATTATACTTGGAAATTACGCACATAAAATGCAAATAATAAGCATTCTGGACAGAAATGGTACATTCCAAACGATTGTACATTCATTTTAATTTATTTGATCAAAATAATCTATATTGAAGGTCTTTATACTGTGGAAATAAGTTTATTATATTAAAAATTCAAAACGATTGGATTATACTTGGCAATTATACATATAAAGTTAAAATAATAAGCGTTCTGGAGAGAATTGGAGCATTTCAAGAGATTGTGGATTCATTTTAAGTCATTTGATCACAATAATCTGTATTTATCCCAAAAATTCAAAATAATTGGATTATACATGGCAATTACGCATATAAAATGAAAATAACAAGCATTCAGGACAAAAATGGTGCATTTAAAGCGATTGTGCATTCATTTTAATTCATTTGATAACAATAATCTATATTTAAGCTCTTTATACTGTAAATAATAAGTTTATAATCCCAGAAATTAAAAATAATTGGATTATAAATGGCAATTACGCATATAAAATTCAAATAATAAGCATTCTGGACATAATTTGAGCATTTGAAGCGATTGTGCATTCATTTTAAGTATTTTGATCGCAATAATCTATATTTAAGCTCTTTATACCGTGCTGAATAATTTTATGACTTAAAAATTCAAAAGAATTTGATTACAGATGGTAATTAAGCACATAAAATGCAAGAAAAGAGAGTTCTAGAGAGAATTAGAGCATTTCAAGCGATTGTGCATTTATTTTAAGTCATTGCATCACAATAATCTATATTTATGCTCTTTATATAGTGGAGAATATGATTATAATCTTACAAATTCAAAAGGATAGGATTATACATGGAAATTACGCATATAAAGTGTAAATAATGTGCTTTCTGGACAGAATTCGAGTATTTGAAGAGATTGTGCATCATTTTAAGTACATTGATCTCAAATTCTCAATAGTCTATATTTAAGCTCTGAATACAGTGGAAAATAAGTTTAGTGTCCCAAACATTCAAAAGTATTGGATTATACATGGCAATTATGCACATAAATTGCAAACTATGAACGTTCTGAACAGAATTGGAGCATTTCAAGTGATTATGCATTCATTTTAATCATTTCATCACAATAATCTATATTTATGCTCTTTATGCAGTGAAGAATATGTTTATAATCCCGAAAATTCAAAACAATTAGATTAAACATGGCAATTACGCTCATGAAATGCATATAATGAGCATTCTGGACAAAAATGACGCATTTTAAGCAATTGTGCATTTATTATAATTCATTTGATCACAATAATCAATATCTAAGCTCTTTATACTGTAAAGAACAAGTTTATAATCCCAAAAATTCAAAATAATTGGATTATATATGGCAATTACGCACATAAAATGCAAATAATAAGCATTATGGCAGAATTAGAGCATTTCATGCTATTATAGATTCATTTTAAGTCATTTGATCATAATAATCAGTATTTAAACTATTCATACAGTGCGGAATAAGTTTATAATCCCAAAAATTCAAAAATATTGGATTATACATGGCAATTACGCACATAAAATGCAAATAATAAGATTTCTGGACAGAAATGGTGTATTTAATGCAATTGTACATTCATTATAATTCATTTGATCACAATAATCTATATTTAAGCTCTTTATACTGTAAAGAATCAGTTTATAATCCCAAAAATTCAAAACGATTGGATTATACACAACATATATATATATATATATATATATATATATATATATATATATATATATATATATATATAGTATATATATATAGAGGATTGCTAACGCGCCATCGATGGCACAGAGGGTCCCGTGCCATCGAGTCGTTTTTCGAGATCCAAAATTCAAACGTTCAATCCGAGCCGTTCAAGTTGATCACCGTATTGAAATACCCTTGAAGACCAAATTTTACATTGTTTTCGAATTATTTTGCTATTTATTACGACATTTTCAAAAAGGTTATAATCGGAGTATTTCAGGCCCTCCAATTTGAAAATATCATAATAAATAGCAAAAAAATTCTAAAAAATGTAAAATTTGGTCTCCAAGGATATTTCAATATGATGATCAATTTGAACGGTTCGTATTGGTCGTTTGAATTTTGGATCTTGAAAAACGAGTGAATGAAAAATCGATGGCACGTGCCATCGATGGCGCATTAGCAATCCTCTATATATATATATATATATATATATATATATATAATTAAAATAATGAGCGTTCTGTACAGAATTGAAGCATTTCAAGAGATTGTGGATTCATTTTAAGTCATTTGATCACAATAATCTGTATTTATCCTAAAAATTCAAAATAATTGGATTATACAAGGCAATTACTCATATAAAATGAAAATAATAAGCATTCTGGACAGAAATGGTGCATTTAAAGCGATTGTGCATTCATTTTATTTCATTTGATAACCATAATCTATATTTAAGTCTTTATACTGTAAATAATAAGTTTATAATCCCAACAATTCAGAATAATTGGATTATACATTGCAATTACGCAAATAAAATGCAAATAATAAGCATTCTGGAAAGAATTTGAGCTTTCGAAGCGATTGTGCATTCATTTTAGATAATTTGATCACAAGAATCTATATTTAAGCTCTGTATACAGTGTAGAATAAATTTAGCATCCCAGAAATTCAGAAGGATTGGATTATACTTGGCAATTATGCACATAAATTGCAAAGTATGAGTGTTCTGGACAGAATTGGAGCATTTCAAGATATGGTACATTCATTTTAAGTCATTTGATCAAATAATCTATATTTAAGCTCATTATACAGTGAAGAATAAGTTTATAATCCCGAAAATAAAAAAAATTAGATTATACATGGCAATTACACACATGAAATGCATATAATGAGCATTCTGGACAAAAATGATGCATTTCAAGCGATTGTGCATTTATTTTAATTGATTTGATCACAATAATCTATATTTAAACTCTTTATACTGTAAAGAACTAATCCCAAAAATTAAAAATAATTAGATTATAAATGGCATTTACGCACATAAAATACAAATAATAAGCATTATGGACAGAATTGGAGCATTTCAAGCTATTTTGGATTCATTTTAAGTCATTTGATCATAATAATCTATATTTGAACTATTCATACAGTGCGGAATAAGTTTATAATCCCAAAAATTCAAAATTATTGGATTATACATGGCAAATACACACATAAAATGCAAATAATAAGAATTCTGGAAAGAAATGGTGTATTTAATGCGATTGTACATTCATTATAATTCATTTGATCACAATAATCTATATTTAAGATCTTTATACCGTAAAGAATCAGTTTATAATCCCAAAAATTCAAAATGATTGGATTATACACAGCATATATATACATAAAATTAAAATAATGAGCGTTCTGGACAGAATTGGAGCATTTCAAGAGATTGTGGATTCATTTTAAATCATTTGATCACAATAATCTGTATTTATCCTAAAAATTCAAAATAATTGTTTTATACATGGCAATTACGCTTATAAAATAAAAATAATAAGCATTCTGGACAGAAATGGTGCATTTAAAGGGATTGTGTATTCATTTTATTTCATTTGATAACAATAATCTATATTTAACCACTTTATACTGTAAAGAATAAGTTTATAATCCCAAAAATTCAGAATAATTGGACTATACATTGCAATTACGCAAATAAAATGCAAATAATAAGCATTCTGGAAAGAATTTGAGATTTCGAAGCGATTGTGCATTCATTTTAGATAATTTGATCACAAGAATCTATATTTAAGCTCTGTATACAGTGTAGAATAAATTTAGCATCCCAAAAATTCAAAAGGATTGGATTATAAATGTCAATTATGCATATAAATTGCAAAGTATGAGTGTTCTGGACAGATTGGAGAATTTCAAGATATGGTACATTCATTTTAAGTCATTTGATCAAATAATCTATATTTAAGCTCATTATACAGTGAAGAATAAGTTTATAATCCCTAAAATTCAAAAGAATTGGATTATACATGGCAATTATGCACATGAAATGCATATCATTCTGGACAAAAATGAAGCATTTCAACTGATTGTGCATTCATTTTAATTCATTTGAGCACAATAATCTATATTTAAGTTTTTTTATACAGTGAAGAATAAGTTTATAATCCCAAAAATTCAAAATAATTGGACTATACAAGCAATTACGCACATAAAATGCAAATAATCAGCATTCTAGACAGAAATGGTGTATTTCAAGCGATTGTGGATTCATTTTAATTCATTTGATCACACTAATCTATATTTAAGCTCTTTATACTATGCAGAATAATTATATGACTTAAAAAATTCAAAATAATTTGATTACAGATGGTAATTACGCACATAAAATGCAAGAAATGAGAGTTCTAGGCAGAAATGGAGCATTTCAAGCGATTGTGCATTCAGTTTAAGTCATTGCATCAAAATAATCTATATTTGTGCTCTTTATACAGTGGAGAATATGATTATAATCTTACAAATCCAAAAGGATTGGATTATACATGGCAATTACGCACATAAAGTGCAAATAATGTGCTTTCTGGACAGAATTTGAGCATTTGAAGCGATTGTGCATCATTTTAAGTACATTCATCTCAATAGTCTATATTTAAGCTCTGAATAGAGTGGAAAATAAGTTTAGTATCCCTAACATTCAAAAGTATTGGATTATACACGGTAATTATGCACATAAATCGCAAATTATGAACGTTCTGGACAGAATTGGAGCATTTTCAAGATATCGTACATTTATTTTATGTCATTTGATTAAATAATCTATATTTGAGATGATTATACAGTGAAGAATAAGTTTATAATCCCAAAAGTTAAAAAAAAATGGATTAAACATGGCAATTACGCTGGTGAAATGCATATAATGAGCATTCTGGACAAAAATGATGCATTTCAAGCGATTGTGCATTTATTTTAATTGATTTGATCACAATAATCTATATTTAAGCTCTTTATACTGTAAAGAACATTTTTATAATCCGAAAAATTCAAAATAATTAGATTATATATGGCAATTACGCACATAAAATGCAAATACTAAGCATTATGGACAGAATTGCAGCATTCCAAGCTATTATGGATTCATTTTAAGTCATTTGATCACAATAATCTGTATTTAAACTATGCATACAGTGCGGAATAAGTTTATAATCCAAAAAAATCAAACTAATTGGATTATATATGGCAATTACGCACATAAAATGCAAATAATAAGCATTCTGGACAGAAATGGTGCATTTCAAGCGATTGTGCATTCATTTTAATTCATTTAATCACAATAATCTATATTTAAGCTCTTTATACTGTGCAGAATAATATTATGATATAAAATTCAAAAGAATTTGAATACATATGGTAATTACGTACATAAAATGCAAATAATAAGAGTTCTGGATAGAATTGGAGCATTTCAAGCGATTATGCATTCATTTTAACTCCTTTTATCACAATAATCTATATTTATGCTCTTTATACAGTGGGGAATATGTTTATAATCTTAAAAATTCAAAAGGATTGGATTATACACTTAAGTTACGCACTTAAAGTGCAAATAATGAGCTTCCTGGACAGAATTTGAGCATTTGAAACAATTGTGCATTCATTTTAAGTAATTTGATCATAATAATCTATATTTAAGCTCTGTATACAGTGGAAAATAAGTTTAGCATCCCAAAAATTCAAAAGGTTTGGATTAGAAATGACAATTATGCACATAAATTGCAAATTATGAGTGTTCTGGACAGAATTGGAGCATTTCAAGATATCTTACATTTATTTTAAGTCATTTGATTAAATAATCTATATTTGAGCTCATTATACAGTGAAGAATAAGTTTATAATGCCGAAAATTCAAAGGAATTGGATTAAACATGGCAATTACGTTAGTGAAATGCATATAATGAGCATTCTGGACAAAAATGAAGCATTTCAAGCGATTGTGCATTCATTTTAATTCATTTGATCACAATAATCTATATTTAAGCTTTTTATACTATAAAGAACAAGTTTATAATCCCAAAAATTCAAAACAATTGGATTATACATGGCAATTACGCACATAAAATGCAAAAAAATAAGCATTCTGGACAGAATTGGAGGATTTCAAGCTATTGTTGATTCATTTTAAGTCATTTGATCACAATAATCTGTATTTAAACTCTTCATACAGTGGAGAATAAGTTTATAATCCCAAAAATTCAAAATAATTGGATTATACATGGCATATACGCATATAAAATGCAAATAATAAGCATTCTTGACAGAAATGATGGTGCATTTAAAACGATTGTGCATTCATTTAAAATGATTGTGCATTCATCTATAGTTAAGCTCTTTATACTGTAAAGATAAGTTTATAGTCCCAAAAATTTAGAATAATTGGATTATACATGGCAATTACGCAAATAAAATGCAAATAATAAGCATTCTGGAAAGAATTTCGACTTTCGAAGCGATTGTGCATTCATTTTAGATAATTTGATCACAATAATCAATATTTAAGCTCTGTATACAGTGTAGAATAAATTTAGCATCCCAAAAATTCAAAAGGATTGGATTATACATGGCAATTATGCACATAAATTGCAAATTATGAGTGTTCTGGACAGAATTGGAGCATTTCAAGATACGGTACATTCATTTTAAGTCATTTGATCAAATAATCTACATTTAAGCTCATTATACAGTGAAGAATAAGTTTATAATCCCAAAAATTCAAAAGAATTGGATTATACATGGCAATTACGTACATGAAATGAATATAATGAGCATTCTGGACAAAAATGATGCATTTGAACCGATTTTGCTTTCATTTTAATTCATTTGATCTCAATAATCTATATTTAAGCTCTTTATATAGTGAAGAATAAGTTTATAATCCTAAAAATTCAAAATAATTAGACTATACATGGCAATTACGCACATAAAATGCAAATAATAAGCATTCTGGACAAAAATGGTGTATTTCAAGCGTTTGTATATTCATTTTAATTCATTTGATCACAATAATCTATATTTAAGCTCTTTATACTGTGCAGAATAATTTTATGATTTAAAATTCAAAAGAATTTGAATACACATAGTAATTACGCACATAAAATGCCAAAAATGAGAGTTCTGAACAGAATTGGAGCATTTTAAGCGATTTTGCATTCATTTTAAGTCATTTCATTACAACAATTATGCACATAAATTGCAAATCATGAGTGTTCTGGACAGAATTGGAACATTTCAAGCGATTGTTCAATCATTTTAAGTTATTTAAGTAGTTTATATAGTAGAGAATAATTTATGATATTAAAATTCAAAAGAATTAGATAATACATGAAAATTACGCATATAAATTGGAAAAATAACGGGGGTTCTTGACGGAATTGGAACATTTCAAATGATTGTACATTCATACTAAGTCATTTTATGACAATAATCTATTATTAAGCCCTTTATTGGAGAATAAATTAAAAAGGATTGGATTATGGATGGAAATTTAGCACATAAAATGAAAATAATGAGCGTTCTGGACAGAATTAGAGAATTTCAAGCGATTGTGGATTCATTTAAGTCATTTGATCACAAGAATCTATATTTAAGCTCTTTATACAGTTCAGTATAAGCTTATGATCTTAAAAATTCAAAAGGATTTGATTATACATTGCAGCAATTCATATAAAATACAAATAATGAGCATTCTGGACAGATTTGGAGCTTTTTTAGCGATTGTGCATTAATTTTAAGTCATTTGATCATAATGGTCTATATTTAAGCTCTCTGTACTGTGAAGAATAAGTTTATGATCTTAATTATTCAGAATAATTGGATTATACATAGTAATTATGCACATAATGTGCAAATAATGAACATTCTCAGTTTCTCACCAGCATTTTGCATTCCAAGCGATTGTGTATTCATTTTAAGTCATTTGATCACAATAATTTATATCTAAACTCTTTATATAGTGGAGAATATGATTTTATTATTCAAAATGATTGATTTATACATGGTAATTACGCACATAATGTGCAAATAATGAACATTTTGACCAGTATTTGTGCGTTCATTTAAAGTTATTTGATCACAGTAATCTATATTCAAGCTCTTTATATAGTGGAGAATAAATTTATGATCTTATTTATCCAAAATGAATGGATTATACATGATAATTACGCACATAATGTGCAAATAATGAACATTCTGACCAAAATTTGTGCATTCCAAGCTATTGTGCATTCATTTTAAGTCAATTGATCACAATAATCTATATTTAAGCTCTTTGTATAGTGGAGAATAAGTTTATGATCTCATTTATTCAAAATGATTGGATTATACATGGTAATTTTTTATGACAATGATAATATATATTATTTATGACAATGATTATTTTTATTTATGTTTTTATTTAAATGAAGAGTTTCTCGGAATTGATTTATTAGGTACTTTGCTGATTTTTCATTTTTTCCCTATTTAAAATCAGGTTATGAAAATCATAGGTATGAAAGCAGAGTTGCTCGTTTACACAACATGATTTTTTTGGATATTTTGGAACTATTTTTTGCGTAGTTTTTTTAATCACGAAAACTAAAGAACTTACAAGAATAGTTTCTCGTAACTATTATATTGTTTAAAAAATTAAAATATAATCTATATAATATTAAACTATATGTTATACATATTTTTCTCATCTCATCCCCTCTCATCTCGTCTTATTTCTTATCATAGGGCTTTCGAAAAACGTTTTGGACATATGACCACTTCTCAGAAAACTGGCGATGAGATCTATATAGTACTGGACTACTGGTACTAGTATATCTGTACATACATAGCTGCAGGCATTATGAGAAGGAAAAAGGTATATGATTTACCGTATATAATTTACAAAAGCGCTGTATTTTAAAAGAAATGAAAGAAAACTCAGCAGCATAAATACTAATTCATAATTCAGTATATTGTAATTTTTGAATGAAAAAACAATTATGTACTCAAGACCTGTTTATATTTTACACAACAAAATTACAAATCAAAATGCTGGAACAGGAGAGCTCATTATCGCGCTCTCCACTCTTAAGCTATAGACAACAAACACTGCCCGAAAATTATGCACAAAATTGGGGGGTGGGGGGTGGGGGGGGTGGGAGGAGGGGAATCAAGAGAAACAAACAACAGAACAAAAATTTAAAAATCAAAAGAATAAACAAAAAAGCCAAGCCATTTCACTCACTCAATGCATACTATTCCCTTGCACGGTCCTAACTAAATGACCTTAGTGTAAAGGAACCCGGGCATGCTCGTGCGAGTGCACATACAAACCGACAACAAAAATGTATTCCCACATGCCCCTGAAATTCATGGTTTAGTCAAAATCGTTTGAGCTGGAACTGGAGCTCTCGCCATGTTTGTTTTGCTTTCTCAGTATTTTCAAATTAGAAGTGATAGAGCTCGGCAGAGTTGACCTCTCCAAAAGACTCTCAGGTGCTTCACCAATTTCACAAGTTACCGACCAGTTCTCCTCATCCATGTCTTCTCCTTCCTCAACAACTCTTGGTTCAGGAAGAAACATCATACTCATTTCATCACTGGCTGATCCATTTGCCTCGCACACTGACTCAGGAACCACACCTGAGTTAGGTTCAGCCTTCACAATTTCTTCACGGAGCTGTTTCAGAATTGACTTTACCTCTTTAACTGAGCTTGCTTCCTCTTCAAATTCCAAGTTTTCATCATTTTCACTATTCTCTTCAATTTTGACAGTTTCTAGAACAAGTGCGTTTGTATTGTATGCCCCATTACATGAGGCACCAGGGACATTATTGACCTCTACCTCTGCTGGTTCCAAATTTGCATCATTTTCACCGTTCTTTTCTGCTTTGCTGGTTTCTAGGTCAAGTGGGTTCACATCACAAACCCCACTACCTGTGTCATCAGGAGCATTATTGACCTTTCTTACTCTGGGTTCTGTTTCACTTTCTTCAAGTTTAGTTGATGGGAAACTGTTGGCTGGAGTCTTTTCTTTTCTTGGGGGCAAGCTCCTTGATGAGCATAAATTCAAATATTCAGAGAGCAATAGCGTTTCAGAATTTTCAACATTGAGGAATCCATTGCCTAAATATAAATAATAGACTAGGTAAAAAACTGTATTGTACAGATGAATTAGTGAATGTAAAACTGAGCCAATAGAGTCTATGATTGGTAACCTACCATATACCAATATATCTTTTTTGATAATATCATTTTTTAATCAGTATTTTTATGGAGCTATATATGACAAGCAATCTGGCATTTGCCAGCCCAATCCCAACCCTGCCAAAATAATGGAAAGAAAAACAAAAGTGCATCCAAACTATCCAAAATTATGTTTCATTTGCGAGGATGGTAGTACAATACAGTAGTGCACTTGTAACTAATAAATATTTTCTGCCAGAATACCAAGTAGCTGGTATTGTACAATTTGAAACTTCATAACAAATTCTTACCTGAAATATCTTCAGGAGTCTCTGGCATGCTCACATTTTCAACCCCAGCATTAATATCACAGCCACCTAGTTTACACAGTCCATTCTTCAAATGAAGATCCTTTGAATCATCTTTTAATCCAACATCACGCACATGTGCGATGTTGGCATGGTTTCTCATCAAAGAAGCAGTAGCATCTCTCCTCTTAAACAGATCCATCTCAGTAACAAGAAAGGGATCCAGCCTTGAGAACTGTGTTGTGCCTGGTAAAAACTCCCCAAATGGCATCTTTCTGTGATGAAGAATTGAAGGAGCTGAGCCAGGTACATGTCCAGAATCCTCATTTTGATCTGAAAATGGGTCCCATCTCGGTACATTAACAGGCGAAACCCTAGCCTTAAAGTCTGACACATCATCAAATGAGGTTTCCTCTTCTGGGTCAATTAAATTTCTCTTGATAGAATGTCTTACACTCATTCTAGCTCTTCTCCTTTCAATTAAGCTTGTTAACCTACGAAACCTTTCTTTTTCAGGATTCTTCTTCTCATCATGCTGATTTTCTAATTTCTCCTCAGAATCAGAATCTGAATCTGATGGTGACTGGCAGCATTTGATTTCAGTAATAATTTGGGAATTGTTACTCCTGGTACAGCTTTCATAAGATTGAGTTTCTCTTTCTCCATACATAAGGAGAGCAGCAAGGAGAAGAGCACTGATTGCAAATACTGGAGTAGAATGGAGAATGAAAAAGAAGAGAGAAGGAAATATCTTGTACAGCATATAGAGAAAGATGCACACACATAAGGGATAGGGGTAGTTATAAACATATTTACAGCCTGTTTGGATGGAAAAAGAATCTTCACTTTTGTCGGCAGCCATCCTATTGGTCAAGAGATCTGATGCAGCAGAAAAATATCAGAAATTAGTAATGTATAAGATCAGCACTGGTAAAATACTGGCAGCTAATTTAAAGAAGGAATGAATGCAACAGAAACTTAAGAAAAATAATAACATGTAATCATTGTACAAGTGGTACATTGAATTGTATAATGTACTATCTTGGATATTTTGAAAATGACATCAACTAGAAAAAAAGTGTCACCTTCATTAAGTACCATCACCATCAGGATCAATCTTTCAATAGTTTAGGAAATTACATAATCAGCTTGAAATCATAACCCATATACCAGAGGGGGGCCATCCCACCCCAACCCCATCTAGACCTTCGTAAAGTACCTTACATATATAGAATTAGTATCACCACCTCTTATTCCCAAAAAAAAAACTTACATAGAATTAGGACCTTCTATGAGCATGGTTTGGAAATTCCTGACTGATCGTTTGAGAAGAAAGAACGCTTCAATGAAGGCGGAGGAGAACCAACAAATGGTTGATTCCTCCGACTAGCCGTCCAAGTTGCAACGATTCGTCAGCGATTCTTCAACGGTGGAGGTAATTGGTTGTGATCGGAAGAGAGATTTGCGGGTAACGGCAGATATGTTAGATGTTTTTGTGTCAATTGAAAATTGAAAATTGGAAGGAGAAAGAAGATGGTCTGGCGGGTGGGACCAGATGGTTGATTGATAGGCTGTTAACCAATAGGGTCATGTTTAATGGAGTTTTTGTTGTACCAGCTATTACTAACTTTTTCCCCCTTTTATTTTAACTAGTGGCTTTGTCGAAGCCGCGACCAACCCCATAATGTATTTCTATAACATTTAATTTAGTGAATAGTTATCTCAATATTCTTTATTTAGAATATTTTCGGACTGTACCAGTACCGATACCAAGACCAGGCTAATGGATTTATTACTTTTTTTTTATCCTATGTGCAATTGCCCCTATTGGAGATGGTGAATTGGGTACAGAGAACACCCACTTAGCAACTGAGAGGGACGAAGAAGGAGAAATAGAAAGCTCTGTAATTGGGCTAAAATCTAGCATTGAAAGCCAACAAAATGAAGATTTAGTAACTGATGCTGATCTGTCAGTTGGCTTATCATCGTAGATGCTAAAATTGGCACAAAAGAGGGTGGTAGTGAACTATCATCATATGACAAAAAGATTGAGGCATGCTTGTTGAGTGAAGATATAAGGGGTGATCAAATAGAGATAAATCCAAGTAATTTGGAGTCTAATGAGGTGTCTACTGCACATGAATCAGACACCGATAGCGAAACAGTTCTCTCTTGGTAAGTATGATGTTTTTCAATTTCATGCTTTCTTAATTTGTATGTTTTCTGGATGCGTCATTGAGATTTTTTTTGTTATGGCAGAGCACCGAAGAAATGAAGGAAGATTTCTCCAAGGATCCAAAGTTACGAAGGTACATGCACATGAATTTTATTTTTGTTTTTTTTATTGGTTATCTTCATCATAAACTTCTTTATAAGTAGCTAAATTGCAATTAAGAGCACCTTATTGCTCTAATATGATCCTCTTGTATTTGATAGGCTACTGAGGCACATGAAGCAACCGTCTGAAATTCACAAAGCACCAAGCTATTAGAAAAATATTGAAATCATGTCAGGTATCATTTCCAAATCAACTAAATAATAGAAAACTTTGAATTACTGCAACATTCACAGATTTAGAAAAAGGTAAAATTATGTATAAAAAGAGAGGTATATTTTTAGTTACATATTTTATTTGTCGTGAAACAAAACCAAATAAAAATACACATATTGTGTCCATAGATCTCAACTCTCATAGAAGTTGCTAAGAGAGTTGACCCATGTGATAGTGGCATAGTCGCATACAGTTTCATTTTCCTAAATTGTTTCTTGCCAGAGAACTGATTATTTTAGCGCAGTTTTATAGATTGGCTCCAGACTCGAGAGAACAATATCGTAGCGTTTGTATATTAGCTAAAGGTCAACTGTGATTTATCGTTTAGAATTTTTGCAGAACTTTCTGTAATCTCGGTATTAAAATTGGGACTGAACATGGTAAAACTAAAAATCACTATTAGTTATATCTGGTAACCATCAATACAGTTAATTTTACCTAAAAAAAAGATTAAGCTTGTAAATAAGTTTTTTTATCTTAAAAAATTTGCTAGGAAAAAAATACACTGTAATCAAAGACAGTATGACTTGGTTTAAAATGTGAAACGGTCTATAATAATACTTTTTTGAAACAAAAAAAAATTAAAAAGTTTATCCTTATAAGTTTTACTTTTATACTAAATTTAGTTATATTTTTACTGCCTATAAGTTTGTAAGCTAGGTAGACCCATTTCATGTGATACATTCATTTTCAAATAGTTTACTTCAAACGAATCGAGTACATAATTTTTTTAAAAAAAATGTTATCATATTTTTTTTAGTTGATCGATGTTTATACTAAGAACTCGAAAAATGTTAAAAAAATTCAAAGATATATATATATATACACTCTGGTGTATGGATCGTCTCCCGTACACCAGAGTCGTTTTCAAAATCCAAAAAGCAAATGGCCGATCCAAACCATTCAAGTTGTTCTCTATTTTTTTCGAATTTTTTTCTATATATTATGATATTTTCAAAAAACACTACAATTAGAGTATTTCAGACCCTCCAATTTGAAAATATCATAATATATAGCAAAAAAATTCAAAAAAAAATATAAAATTTGGTATCCAAGAGTTTTTAAATATGGTGAACAACTTGAACGGTTTGGATCAGCCATCTGAATTTTGGTATCCAAGACGATCCGTACACCAGAGTTTATTTTATCATTCCCCTCTCTCTCTATATATATATAGATATATATATAGGGGTGCAAATGGCATGTGTTTACCGTTATGCCACCACGTTAGGTCGAAACGAAACGACGAACGACAGTGAAATATGTTTCGTTTCCTTAACGAAATGACAAACGACACGGCGAAATGGAATGGTTAACGTGTTTTTCTACATGTCGTTTATTGAAATCTTTTCGTTTACTAAGTGGCACAGTTAACGGTACCGAAATCGATTTCGTTTCCTTAACGGAATGACAAACAGATTGTCCTGTTCCGTGCCATTTAGCAACGTTAGGCAGGTATATATATATATATATATATATATATAGAGAGAGAGAGAGAGAGAGAGAGAGAGAGAGAGATTGGCTAAAATGCTTTGCAAAGCATTTAAGGACCGTGCTTCAGACCATTAAACCGTTAGATCGGATTCAAAATGACCGATCCAAACTATCCAATATGATCTCTCTATTGAAATCTCCATGCAGACCAAATTATTCATTTTTCGAAACTTTTAAGTATTTTTTCAGATTTTTTAAAAACTGTTGTTTTTTAACGGTTCAGAATAATTAGATTAACGTTTTTCTAAAATTCGAAAAAAATACTTAAAAGTTTTGAAAAAATAAAAAATTTGGTCTGAGTGGAGATTTCAATAGGGAGTTCATATTAGGCAGTTTGGATAGGTCATTTTGAACACGATCTAATGATTTAAATGTCCGAAGCACGACCCTTTGATGCTTTGCAAAGCATTTTAGCCAATCACTATATATATTGAGAGAGAGATTTCCATTTCCACTAAATTAATAAAAAAAATTTAATTGTTATGATTGATTGTTTGAAACATAAAGTTTGAGAACAAAAACATCCAACAAAGAGAATTCGTCCAATTAATGTGCTACTATTTTCTTGCTCTATTCTATTGTGCCTACTGCATAGGCTTATTTTTATCCTATAACCGCCATTGACAACTGGGCTCTCCTTGATCGGAAAATTGAATAAAAAAATTATGTTTCTTTCTTCTCTCATGTTTTATTTCACTGTCGCTTAAGGTTCTACCCAAAGAAAAAAGAAAAACACAAAGCGGTAGATTTTCAATGTACGTACTGCACTATTTGTTATGTAGTACCAATTTATAAAGATGTGTACAAAACATACTTGTCCACATGTATTTAGGGTTCTCCAATCGTGCGTGTCGTGTCGTGTTGTGTCAAATACGATCGTGTTAGAGTTTCGTGTCGTGTCGTGTTGACACGAACTATTTCTTTAATCGTGGCGTGTCGTGTTAAATGGTGAGAATAGGCAACACGACATGCATTATGACACGACACGGCTAACACGATCATGTCGTGTCGTGTTGACACGTCATGTTAATTGTGTCACATCGTGTCAGATTATTTTATTATTTTTAAAATAGAAAATATCAAAAAATTACTAAATAATAATTAGATTAGAACATTATGAGTCAAATGGTGGTAAATAATATGATATAGTATTATAAATTAAATTTAAATTATTATTTTTGTTTAAATAATTAACATTAATAATTAAATTTGTGTTAATGTGTCATGTTAATTCGTGTCGTGTTGCGTGTCAAATGGTGTCGTGTTGAATCATGTTAAACTTTCTAATATCCCAACACAACACGATAGCACGATCGTGTCGTGCTAATTTTGTATTCGTATCGTGTCGTATCGTGTCAACACGCACACCGTGTCGTGCCAACACGATCGTGTCGTGTCATTTTGGAGGACACTACATGTATTGGAAAACACCGCCCTCATTCAATATAGAAATGTATGAATAAATAGCCTGACATTTTTCTCAGTCATGGGACCCATCTACGCATATCATAAATTTTTCCATGTAATATTTGGTAAATAAGGTGCAATTAAGTCATCCTTGAAACATCGGAAGGCAGGGGCGGAGGGACCGGGGGGGCTCTCCTGGGCTTTGTCCCCCCTATCATTTGGAAAATTTTGAATTTATATATTGTAATTTGAGCTAAATCATTAAATTCCGAATCTCAGCCCCCCTTGATTTTTTACGGGCCTCAAATGTGATCATGTAGAAAGCCCAAATGCTCAATAGCGTCTCTATCATTTTACATTTTTACTTCATCTATGTTTTATCGATTATGAATTATTCAATCAGACACAAAACTTATACAATCTCACTCGACACAAAACAAACTTCTCCGCTCCCTTCCCAATTCCCAAATCCCAACCTTGAACCCTAGGCCGATAGACCCAATGACCATATTTAACATTTCAACTCCGCCTGATCGCCTCTGAGGCTCTGGCGATTCGACCTCACCTGATCACCTCCGACCTTGGCTGCGATCTTGACTAGTTGACTACTTGACTTCGTCTCTCTTACAGGTTACAGCCTCTGCCAGTCCTCTACACCTCTTACTACTCAATTCACTTAGTACTTTCCAGATTACTATGAAAAATTGAAAATTAAAAATTATTTGGCTACCGTGTCATCTCTGTTGAGCAATTGCATTGGTCGATTCAGTATAAGAATGAAGTATTTAGTTTTCTTATTTTCTTTTCATGTATTTACCTAGAAGTCATTGTCAAATTGAGATAAGCGGTGGCTAATTAACAGTAAATTATGTTGTTTTGGACCAAATAAGTGAATATTCAATTCCAATTAGTCAATGAATATTAATAAATTATTAGAGGTACTAACTCTTGGACCTCGACGCCTAGTAACAATTATTCAACTGTAATTGTTTGGAAAACAAAGATTGTGTTGTAACAATTACTAACTCTGTATCGGTCTCTGGTTAGGACTTAAGGATAACAAAGATTGTGTTGTAAAAAATTTCTAATCATTGGTTTTGCTTAAGGGCTGAGGGCACATTATTTAAAAAAAAATTATGCCCCCCCAATCCAGAAATCCTGGCTCCGCCCCTGTCGGAAGGGTCGCTATATCCTTATCCAGGCGACAGAGCCATAGACAATCTCAAATTACAACACTCTCAATAGCAAAAAGCCCAACGCTGGATCCCAATTGCATGGTTGTATTAATTCTCTGAAAATTGAATTGGAAAAAAAGAAATGACACTGTAGATAAGGAAGTCAAATGGGATATCAAGCTTTACTATGTTTAAATTGCACTGTTAATAAAATATAGATTAAAGACATAAATATTTTTTAGAAGAAATGAAAATATTAGTTCGAGCCCTTTATCTAATTTATTTATTTTTATATATTTCAACATATTAATTGTTTTTTCTCTCTTTTGAACTCTATTATTTACGATTTTCAAATTTTTACAGAAGTTGATTCAGAAATATTTAACTTCTTAGGATTTGACAATAAAAGTTATATTAATTTACCATAAACCGTATTTGAGATATTGTACAAAAAAATTATCAGTATTTGGTACTTTTTATTAAATTTTTTTTCGGTTTGTCCATCTTGAGATAATCTAATTAGTGCGATATTATTCGTAATTATAACAAATTGCGCTCCGTATTATTTTATTTATGATCTAATTTTCAATGAAAAGCTAGTGATAAAGTAGCAAATGAACTTAAAAAATTATAACTTTCATGGAAAGTCCTTAAAATGAATAAGCTAAACTGTTTGGACAGACATTTAAATTTGAAATTTTGAAATAAAAGATAAAAGTAAATTGTGGTATATATATGATATTTCTAATAAGGAAATTGTGAGTTTGTAGAGGTCATTATCAAACACAAACAAAGAAAGAAAGATTACTAAAAAGTTAGAAATATCAAAAACGGGTTTTTTCTTCCATTTGTTAATGCAGTCTATGAGTTTGTAATAATAATAATAAAAAAATAAGTGAATATACAAAGAGTTTAATGGGACCAATAAACAGATAAATAAAAAAGGATCGCACCCATACGATTGCACATTTTCAGCAATGTGCGACACGATGCCAATTGTTAATTTGGCCGTAGAAAATCATATTTCATAAAATGTTATTAAAACTGAAATCTAAAAATGGATAAGATATCATTTTTCAGGTTCTCTTCACTGTTCACCCAGCCCCGAGGAAAAAAAAAAGATCATCATCCTGGCTCGTAGTTATAACTAATTTGATATATAATATATTTATTTCTTATATATAGATATTATTTTTAAAAAAATCTTATTATTAAAAGACTAAAACATTAGTTTCTCAATAAAAATAATATAAAAATTTAATAAATATTAATTAATTTGTATATTACTTAATAAATATATATATAAAGATTGTTATGATTGAGCTCGATTATGAAGCTCGATACTAACTCGATTTAATTCGATAAACTTTGAATTAATTTCAAATCAAACTTGAACTAAGTCGGCTCGTTCGAACTTGACTCGTTGGCCACCTAACCCCAACCTCCCTATAAACTCATCAATTAGACATCCAATTCATTTTTTTTTAACGACAATCCGATTAAAAATCAAACACTTTAATAAGGGGATTTTAGCATCTCACAAGATGGAATTAAAGAAAGAAAGAAAGAGGAGTTTTAAAACGTCACTTTGGAAAATTTTAACCTGACTTTAAAAAGATCAGTTACACCCTTTCGTTATTAAAACATTTTCTCAACTACTATTTCCAAAAAGTAGAGGACGGATTAGAGTTGAAGAATAATGGTCCAATATGAGCCGTCTGATGTAGATTGAAATGCTCACAATGCAGTACAACATTAAAATTATATTCATGAATTTGTTTTTCAATTTCCGTCATACTATTATTACTTCTTGTCATTGATCCTGTAATTTAATTCAGCATCTCATCAAAAATTCGTTTCATGAAGTATGAAAAATATCAAAAATTTGTTTCATGAAGTATCAAAAATTTGTAATTTAATTCATGAATTTGGTATGGTTGGAATAAGGCTAATTCGGAATAAGCACATGGGTATGTAAAACCAAACAACTATTGGAATAAGAACAAGAATTGCTTATTCAAAAGTGTGGAACCAAACATGGAACAAGAAATGGAACAAGAATAGAATTGCTTATTCACCCCCTTATTTTAATTCTACCATATTGGTGGAACAAGGAATGAACAAGAAATGAATAAGCCCAATTCGGAATTGCTTATTCATTCCTTGTTCATCCCTCTTCCAAACACACCTCACTCCTTTTCTATTAGAAAGATACTGTCCTCTCTTCCTCAACAAATAATAATAATAATAATAATATAATAACAATAACCCTAATAATAATAATAATAATAAATACTGTCCTCTCTTTTCATCTCCTGTAAAACAGTAAAAACAATAAAACATTTCTTTTTTTAGAAAATTAGGTAGTAGCTACCTAGGATCCTGATCTCGTGTTGCGCTACACGCCGTGTAGCGCACTCACGAGCCGTTCGATTTTGATCGGGCGGTTCATTTTTTTCGGGCCTAGAAATCTGATTATATGCACGGGGCTCCCTTATCCATCTGATCAAAATCGGACGGCCTGTGAGTGCGCTACACACGGTGTAGCGCAACACAGGATTTGAATTCAGCTGCCTAGGGGAAAACAGTAAAAACATTTCGGAGACCCTCATTTTTTACTTAAACGGTTAAACCCCAAAACAAAAACCCTATCGATGCTTGTCACATCACTCTAATGGCGTCAATCCTGCGCAAGCTCCCTCTCACAGCAATGGAGTCGCTCCGACCTCCTCCGAGGCCGATCCAATTCCACACAACTTCGCTCCGCTTTCAACCCACTCAAGTGCGCAATTGCTTTGGGGCAATTCAACTTCCACCTCCTTCACGCGTCGCCTTCTCCAAACCCTCTCTGAGCTCTGGATCCGATCAAAGGGGTCTGAGAAGTTTGAATCTGTTGCGGTTTCGAGCTCTGTCGGATGGTGTTTCTGGAGGAGGCGGGAACGGCGGCGCTCGAGGTGGCGGAGCTGGCGGCGGCGGTGGCGGAGGAGATGGAGGTGAAGAGAGTGGGAACGATAACTCGTTTTTCTCCTGGTATTAGTTTCTCTCTTTCTGTCATTGTATTATTCTCGAGTTATTCAGATTCATTGATATGATGTATATTTGCATAGGTATCTATCAGCTTTGGATAAATATCCAATAATCACAAAAGCCATAACATCTGCCATTCTCACTCTTATTGGAGACTTAATATGCCAGGTAAATTGTGTCTCTGGAATAACTTTATCATGCTGATGTTTATTTAGTTGGTAGATTTATTAACATTAGTGAAAAATTAGATGTATTAGTTCCAGTCTAATTGCAAATTTACAATCACACAAAATGTGATGTGAAATGAAGTTATTCTGATCCTATGGTTGGTTTCAAATTATAATTGAGTAGTGTTTCAGATTTTGGGTTCTCAGTACATCTAGTGAGAAGCAGGAACTTCACAAATGCTGTTTTTTTTTTTTTTTTTTTTTTTTTCCAAAGATACAAGTACAAAGATATATTTTATTGTTTCTTTCTTTTAGCTGGTTCTGAAACTATTGCACAGAATTTAATCAAATGATTTTATGCTGTGGACTTTGGCAGCTTGTGATTGACCAGGTGACAAAGCTAGATTTGAAGCGTACATTTGTATTTACTTTCTTGGGACTCGCACTTGTTGGACCTACACTACATGTTTGGTAAATGATAATACTTGTTTTGTGTTTTTTTTCTAATATCTCCATTTTCTACCTTTTGAATGCGGTGTTACAAAAAGAATATCCCTTTCATTAATGGAAGCATAGCATACGTAAAGATCTACAAGATCTAACCTTTATCTTTTGTCCATTTTATACTATATCTTTTACCTCATGTGAAACTTCACATGTAGGTACTTGTATTTGAGTAAGCTAGTTACAGTGACAGGAGCATCTGGTGCAGTTGCTCGCCTTTGTCTTGATCAGGTATTAAGTTTGAAGTATCTGTATTTTTTAAAACTGTGATGGTATGCATATAATTAATCCCATTTTATTTGTTGCAGTTCTTATTTTCCCCTGTTTTCATTGGAGTTTTCATGTCTTTGCTTGTTACATTAGAAGGGAAGCCTTCTCATGTTGTCCCAAAGCTTCAACAGGTAATGGACATATTCTTCCTTTCATTTTAGTTTTAACTTACATCAAGGATTTGGTTTTGATTATATGGTGAAAGGGATTTGATTTTCTGTTTTTAAATTTTGAATTCTTATTTTATATTAGGAATGGTTTTCATCAGTGATTGCGAATTGGCAGCTATGGATCCCCTTTCAGTTTCTTAACTTTTACTTTGTCCCGCAAAAGTTTCAGGTAATTTTCACTCAATTACTCCATGAGAAATAGCCTGACTTCAAACTAATGAAATATGCTGTATACCAAAAGGTACCAGCTTTATAATTGGTTGCAATGCAGCAATCCACAGTTCAAGTTTATATAGGAATTACCAGTTGGTAATACATTTAGTTATTATCGTGTGGGTGATATTTTTGTCCTTTTTTTTATGTTGGATGGTTTTATATAGTTGAATTAAGGTGGACTTGTGTCTTCAGCATCTGTTGGTTCAGTGGACTATTCCAGAATCTTATCATATCAGTCATATTAAGTGCTGGTCATGGCTTCATTTCTGGTTCTTATTTTTGTGTCCCATTGTATCTCGAGGCTATATGATTATCTTTGTTGCCAGGTACTTGCGGCTAACTTTGTGGCACTTGCTTGGAATGTGATACTGTCATTTAAAGCCCACAAAGAAGTTATTATAAAATAGGTAAAGTGTGATACTCTTCTAAATTTGCAAAACGTTTATATAATTACGAGTGATATCTCCATTCCATTTTTTTTTATAATAAAAGCACCACATAAGATGCATAATATTATTTCCCTTCTAGTGTGGTTGTGTTATTTCTGGGACTAACATTCTCTATATAAACATTAAATTTCTTGTAGAATTAAAATGTTCAGTCCTGGATAGGGGCAATTAATGGCAATGAATGCCTTGTGTAAGGAGTGAACTTTCACCTCTGTAAGTAATGAGTTCTGTACCAATTTTGGTGACAGTGTGGTACTGGTACAGTCCAATGTAAGTGTGTAAGAATCTTACTAGAGACTACTATTGTACATGGGAAAATGTCAGTGTAACAGGATTTCTTGTGGTGATCTTATTTTCATGCACATGTTTTGTTTGACTATCTATAGTTTCTCTGGGCTTGTTTGGTTGGGTGGGAATAGTGGGAATAGCCACTCTTCCCACTCTTCCCACTCTTCCCACTAACACTCTTCCCAACAATACTTTTCTCTCTACTTTTTCACACTTCCCAACGCTATTCCTAAACTCACCATCCAAACAACCTAAAAATAGCACTCTTCCCACTCTTCCCACTCTTTCTACTCTTCCCACTTTTCCACACTATTCCCACTATTCCCAACCCATCCAAACAAGCCCTCTTATCCTTATTTTCTTTGATTTTTTATTGACTTTCCTTCTTATAAGTTTCGTGTGATATCATATGGTGTGTCAAGTTATAATCTTGCCTCAAGCATAATAGGTGGCATTTTGGTTTCTTCAACTTACTTTTTATAGAGCTAATAATAATTAAGTTAAATGCAGATTATCAACACTAATATCAATAAGCCAAGAAAAGGTATATTGGCATATATTATGTTAAGTCTTTACAGGGATATATTTTAGCTCCCTATATTTTTATAGATTTTTGAAAATTTTTCCTGTTGACGGTATTGTTAATTTATGTTCAAACTTAGAAGATTCGAGATTAGTGGTGTTTAGTTGTAAATTGCTGACTACTGATTAGATTTAGTATTAAATCTCCTTTTTTATACAATATGAGGTCCTTGTATTCAGACAATAGTCCATTATGCATGTATTCCGAATAAGCAATCTAGATATCCACTCTAAATTTAAAATAGAAAGAAGCTAATGCACAATATCTCTTACTGCGAATAATTAGTCAGACCCAGTGACCTCGTCAAGTTGGGCTGGATTCTGAGTACCCTGGGCTCTTCAAATGCGAAACCCATTTGAATTGAAATCTTCTTGTTATTTCTTATTTTTATTTATAATGTTGGAGGAGGTTGAATAAAAATCAAACGTTCGAAACTTTTACTGTTAGTCTTACTCATGGATGAATGGTCAAGGTAACAGGTTTTCACTAAATGAAATTTGAAATTATACTGCTTCCAGTTCAAGCCATCAAAGTTTGGCATATCAGTACATTTACATATTTAATTTTTTTTAATAAGAAAATGTGTGTGTGTGTGTGTGTGTTTTTCCCTCCGTACTGGGGCTTACGAAAATACAGAAAGAGTGAAGAGAAAATAATGATAAAAAAAAAAATGCTAGAACAAGTAAATAACAGGAGAAACGCGTTGTTTGAATTGGACTGATTTTCATTTTCCTTTGTATAGGCGACAAGGACAAAGCCACTGGGATAACCTTGCTATTATTTAATAGTAATAATGTTTACAGCTCAATCAATATGAAGTCATTTAATAAAAACCAGGAATAAGTCACAAAATAACTATCAAAAACATTATATACCACAACATGGTAACAGACAATATGATAAATAAAACGTGGTTTATTTGTTTTTGGACCAATAAGAAGGGAGGCAAACTGTGTTACATGATGTACCGAAAACAATTGGAACGAATTGGGTCGTCAATAATAGAAAATACCGTTTATTTGGGCAGAAAAGAACAAAAACAATGAGCAACGACATATCATACTATCAATATTTATGCTATGAAGGTTCTAATTGACCAATCTAAGATTGTTTTTTTTAAAAAAAATAAAAAGCCGTCGAAATTGCTTGGTCTCTCCTTTAACAACAAAAATGAAAGAACGCTCATTATTTGTGAAGGTTATATATTGATATATTGATAATAAATATGAAGTTTGACCGGAGTTCAATAAAATGCTATTGACAGGATTTCTGATTAAATTATGTTAGCTCTCAATTTTGAAAAATCTAACGGACGGTCCAGATTGTTCAATATGATCTTAATATTAGATCTCTTCGTAGACCAAAATTTATATATTTTGAACTTTTTAACTAATTTTTCATATTTTTAATAACTGGTATCTTTTAGGGCCAAGAACTAATTAATTAGATTGTGATTTTTTTTAATTCAAAAAAAATAGTGAAAAAATTCAGGAAAAAAAAATTTGATATACGAAGAGATTTCAATATGAAAATCACATTAAATGGTTTGGTTCGGTCATTTGAACTTTCAAAATTAAGATATAATGAAATTTAATCGAAGTCTGGTCAATCGCATTTGATTGAATTTATTCTCTCTGTGTATATATTTTGAAGTAAATGGTTTTATATTTCAAAAACCGAAAAAATTATAACTAACTTTAATTAATTTAGAAATTATAAAATAATCCGTTTTTAATTAATTTTTTAAAAATGACTGCGCAGTTTCGGAATCTGAGATTCCGAAACTAATTCTGCTTAGTTTCGGAATCTCAGATTCCGAAACTAGCATGGGCCATTTTTTCGACGTTCATCAAACTTTAATTATTATTTTATTCAACTTTTAGCTAGTTTCGGAATCTGAGATTCCGAAACTAGCATGGGCGATTTTTTTCGATATTTATTAACCTTTTATTATTATTTTATTATTATTTTATTGTTATTTTATTATTGTTTTATAATACTTAATAAATTATATATTACTTTATTAATATCAAAATCTATATCACGTAAAAATTTAAAAATTTAAAAAAATAAAAAAATTACTATTCTTGACGAAAAATTTTCCAAATATTACAAAATGAATATTCGACTATTTAAACAGTGTTCCATCAATTATTTCACTGCTTAAATAGTTTTCAATCAGATTCCGATACTAGAATTTGCGCGTTATATATAACCCCATAGCTTCAGATCAATACGAGATAATACTCAACATAACACTTTTTATTGCGCTAGAGAGGAATGACAAGAGGTTCATGCTATATCCAGACAGGAAAAAGGATGCAAACACCCCTGTTAACTATAATGAAAGTCACTTGATTTACTACATTTCTCTTTTTTATGATTAATTTTTTATTTTTAAAAAATTCTAAGTAGTTTTATGTGATGTTTAGGTTTGAAAACTTTCAAAGTAGATTTTGGAGGTTCAGACAGCGTTTTTTGGCCCCGAAAATGGTCGTTACAAGGTAAACCCCGGTAATCCTTCTAGATCTCGTCGCAAGCTTTCCGAAAAGTCATCATATGCCCAAAACGGACGTTCCTATCAAAAGTTAAGCCTCCTTCAAGTTATAGTGTTCCAAAATATCGATTTTTAAATATTTTCTTTCATTGTAAGCAGCCTAAGTTGAAAGAACACAATTGAGATTCCGAAACTAGCTAGCGGGTCCGCTCAAACGTCAGAAAACTTAATATTGTACCCTATTTTATTACTTATTATACTTTACCATATAACACTACTTTATTACTTTTATTTTACTATTTTTACTATAATATTTTTAGAAAATTTGAAAATAATAACATAAATTATTTATTAAAACAACTATTATTAAATTTTCAAAAGTTAGGTGAAATTTAAAAAAGTTAAATTGAAAAAATATGAAAGGCCTAGTTAAATTGAAAAAAGTTTAATAGTGAAATTATAAAATTGAAAAAATTTAAAAATATTTGTTCTCTCAAAATTTAAATAGTGATTAAATAGTGAAATAATTTATTAAATAGTGAAATTTATTAAATATTGAAATAATTTATTAAATAGTGAAATTCTGACAAAATAGATTGGAAACTAACTAGTTTCGGAATCTCAGATTCCGAAACTAGCTAGATTCCCGCACAAAAATTGGCAGTTCTAGTTTCGGAATCTCAGATTCCGAAACTAGCTAGTTTCGGAAACTGAGATTCCGAAACTAAGCAGAATTAGTTTCGGAATCTCAGATTCCGAAACTGCGCAGTCAGTTTTAAAATTTTCATTAAAAACAGATTATTTTATAATTTCTTAATTAATTAAAGTTAGTTATAATTTTTTCGGTTTCAAAAATCCTTCATGATATGGAAGGCCTCGGAAGTAGGAAAAAATTGTTCCACATTTTGTGATCTGTATGTAGTTTTTTTTTTAATACCAAATACGGCCCATGGGCCTGATCTGTATGTAGTTGGCATGTAAACTTTATCTGAAGCATATCTGCACGTCATTTTGCTCTAGAAGTAATTAATATTGTACATGGTAAAAATAAAGAAAACTTATTTCTCAAACTGGCAAACAAGCAAACCGTTGAACAAATTAGATTTACAATTTTTCATATTTTTGTCATTTAGAAAACTTCGTTACTATCATAGTGCACACTTAGTTTGAAGTATTCCTCTGTCATCCAAAAAACAGATAGGCAAAAAGTATTCACCTGTTTGGAAACAAAACATAAAAATAAAAAAAACCCAACTCTGTTTAATTTTCTTTCACCTAAATACAGGCAAGCTATGTTTCGATCGTTTGCGCGCAGAATTATCACCATAGGTAGTGTGTCTTAATATGGCATGTCTTGGAAAGAATAGCTGCTTTGGAAGTAAGAGTAGTAACTGCTACATCACAGGTGACTCTAACCGTGACGACCCACGATGTAATAAAACTAAATTTGAGTTTCACAGGGACCTTTGCGTAAACCGTCAATGGCACACTGCCATTGGTTTCAGCTTTCACTATTGAATCTCTGTTCAAAGCAGTCAGCAATATACCTGATCCCGTTAAATTCGTCTCGAAAATGGTCACATTTTGCGGTCCCTGGTGAAATGATGGCCAATCTCCTGAACATAAATAAGTTGTATCAAAATAGACTGAGACTGTGCCGTTGGTTTGGTAGAGAATTGATAGCTTCTTATTCGGGTTATCGGTTTTTACAGTTGCAACAATTGACGGGTTGATGGGGGTAACCGATGAGGTCAACAAAGGCTCAAAGCCTGAGATCGACAAGTTGGTGAGACTATATGTCGGGGCTTTGGGACGAAAACCGAAATAAAGGATGCAACCGACGGTGACAATTAGAATTACAAGCAAGCAAATGGAGGTGCAAAGGCAACGACAAAAACCACGCTGGATTCGGCGCTGGATTGGCTTATATCTTGTGTAGTTTTTGTACCGCTGCTGGACATCTTCAGACGGCATCTTGAGGACGTGGTCTCGGGGAAACTGGAGCATGTACACCGGCACGTTTCCTGAGGAAGATGTGCTGGGTGTGTCACTATGCGTGGGCTTGGATGGTGGTGGTAATGGATGAGTTAGCTTGGTCTTTTCAGAGGGTTTTATCGGATGCTCCATGGATTGGCCTGGAGGGTTTTAATTTATGGAAGAAGAGAGAGTTGGCTTTTGGAAGTGGAATGCAGTTGGAGGCGTAAGATATATATAGTAAAACCTTGGATATACCTTAGCAGGATAAACTTTTATTAGAATATTGATAATTAATTGAAATATGAAAATTTTAGTTTAGCGGGCCCCTCTAACATATCCCGCATTAGAGTTCCTAAACCCTTGCAGACAATTGAATTGACATAGTTTTTCTTTTTTTTTTTTTTTTTGGGATAAACTAAAAGCCAGTACATTTTGAAAATGGCAAAAAAAAATTACACCCTTAAAAAAAATACATTCCCATATTTTGTTAACATGCCACAATTAACGAATCCGATTATCATGTCAACGCAAAATTTTTTATTTTCATATTCCTACATTTTCGTGGTAGAATATTTTTTGTTCAACGGAACATCAAATCCTCCAGATTAATTCATCAAAGTGATTGATAAGTTTAACTTCGCTATCTGTTAAATTAGCTCAAACAATTGTTAAACTAATTTGCTTTACGAGTTATGTGCATATGTCAGAATTATAAACTTTTTAACTTTATATAGTATGAACTCGGCCAGTATGAACAATGGAAATATTAAAAGAAATCTTGATATTTATTTTAATTGCTCAATTTTATACTTACCAAATAAATTGTTGGTGATACCTTTTGTATTCACATATATGGTACATTGGTAATTCGGTACGTATATCCTAAACCATGACAAATAAGGGTGTAAAGGGGTTGATTCATCTAGATTGTCAATCTAGCAATAATTGGTCAGTTCGTGATTAACCAATCACAAGTAAAATATTATCCATTCGGCACTTTGTTTTTGTGGACATCATTAGGATGGTACAAAAAAACAACTATAAATATACTAATTAGTTATGAAATTTTGTATACCAATAAGAAGCACGACAAATATCAATTAATTAATAATAGCATAGAGCAAGTTACAATAATAAAATATAAAAAACAACAAGACAACATGCCAATTTTAATAACACGTACGACTGTTTTTAGTCTAGTAAGATTTTTTTTCAAAAAGATGATGCACACATGTTGGGTTGGTTGTTGCTCAACCTTTTCGATGGAAAACAGATTAAAAATTTTTGTTTGTCGGGTTAATTAAATTTTAATCCATACGTAACTAATTAAAATTTAAATTCATGGCCGTTCGGGTCAAACTACCTAAATCAAATTGCACCTACATCTCTTATTGTGTCCCAATGTCCCATATATATATAGTAGGAAGTGTTTTGTACTTAAGCTTCTCAAGCATATAACAACATTCCTTTTCCTTTTTCCATGGTAGATGGAATAAAGTCTTCCAAAGTACTTTAGAAAATATATATCCATAAGTATTAAGTGATTGCTTAATCGGATTTGAACCCATGTCACTCTCGACTCTCGAGATGCGCGTTGCGCAACTGAGATGGCAAAGGCTGATCTTCGTAAAGAATTCATTTTGAATATTATAATTCATCCTCGAGATTCATATTAATTCTATTCTGTGAAAGAGAGAAAAACCGTTGTATGCAAAAATACCATCTTTTGTTATAAGAACATACTAGCGAAAATGCTGTCATTATTATTTGTTCAAAATATTATCAAAGCCAGCTGGTGGCCTTGTAGCGACCAAGTTATGCTAGCTGTTATATATATTTACATGAAAACCTTGACCAGCATATATATTTTTTTCTGTTTCCTTAGAAGAAATTAAAGTAGCACTTTTCCTTTTAATTGGATTAATATTAATTTACAGTTTGCAAGTTTTTTTTTAGGGTCTACAGTTATGCAAGTTACGGAACGGTTTCCTCTCATAATGCATTTGATATTAACTAGCATAATTTTCTGGTCATAGAAAAAATTACATCCTGGTACGTAGAGAATTAAACTGGAATTATATAATAATTGATGCGCAGAGCTAAATTTCTTTTAATGTACCTCTTTCTTTTGCATTTTCTTCCAAGAAATGTACTTAATTACATGCTGTCGTATTTTAAAAGGAGCCATATATACGACCTTTCCTCTGCTCATTTTAATTATCATATATTTATAGAAATTGAAATGATGTGCGCTCAGCAAATTGTTTACTAATTAAATAATTACTATTTTTCCTCTCCATTTTATGAATACGAAGATGTCTAATGTCACAAATTACCTTGTTTTCATAATAAAATAATAGCATATGGTGATGAGCTCATGTGTTAATTCTCCAAATTATTCATCTGTTTGCAATGGAGGCATTTACTTAGTTGCGAGCTGGGACAGGTAGATACAGGTCGAGACCAATTGTTTTTCACTTTTTCTTAGGCTGTCCAGCTGCTCATCCAATTTTATTCAATACATTTTCTGTGTGATTTTTATTTCGTTGATATAAGCACGTACGACATCTTGGTACTAGATGATTGGAAGAATGGAAGTGTTGACATTTTCAAATAATTTATATTATGTTGAATGCTGTTATGAATTTCAAATAACATATTGTATCTCATTTTTTTAAGTAATGTAATCACACTGGAAACAAGCAAGTCTTGCTCTTATTTTTATATTGTGGAAAGTACTTTCAAAGGTCTTTTACGTAAAAACAAAATAAAACATCACAAATAATTTATATAATTGCTTGGACAAATATGCAAATAAACCTCCCTTTTTGTTCAAAAATAAAAAAATAAATAAAAGGGCAAGTAATACGGCAAGAGAGGAATCACTCAACATATATATATTATATATATCGACTCCAATGATGTAGGAAGTTCTGTATATTCATTCATTCGTACGTACAAGCCTTCATATATGCAGAAACCAAATTATATTAATTCGTAATTATTAACTTTAAAAAAAGACACGAATGAAACTGAAAATATTATAGTTTATGAGCAATTCTTCCAACCAAAATAATTTAAAACAACCGTATATGTATATTCGTACTTAAATTATATTTCATCATAATTAATTAAATAATACAATTTCCTCAAATTTAAAAAAAAAACATGATTAAGTACATGAATGAATATATGAATTGTTGTCAGATCATCATACCGTATATCACCACAAGTAGTGAGTATTGGCATGACATTTCCTTGAAAGCACCACTGCCGTACCGTTGAGTGAATCAACTATAACATCACAAGAAACCCTAACAACAATACGCCACGATGTAATTACGCCGAACTTGATCTTCACGGGGACCTTGGCATTGACCTTCAGTGGCACCTTGTTATCGTCCTCAGCTTTCAGTATTGCATCTCGGGTAACGGAGGTGAGCAAGACCCCCGACCCGGTAAGATCAGTCTCAAACACAGTGACATTACGTGGTGGCTGTCGAAACACTGGCCACTCGCCTTGGCATAAATTGACTGTGTCATAATAGGCAGAGATTGACCCTCCTGTTTGGTACAAAATTGAAATTCTCTTGTTCGAATTTCCGGTTTGTAATGTTGCGTTAATACTGGGGCTTAATGGAGTTAATGCTGAGGACGATAATGGGTCAAACCCGGAGATTGTAAGGGAAGTAAGAGTGTACGTTGGGGCCTTGGGGCGGTAGATGAAGTAGAATATGGCCATGATAAGAACAACAGTGAGGAGTACTAAGCAAAGGCTAGCACAGAAGCAGCGATGACAATGGCGAAAAGCACGCTGCCGCGTTTGAACTCTTGAGTAACTCTTGTACTTCTGCAAGTTCTCTTCCGGAGGTGAATTGACGACGTAATCCTTCGGGATTTGTATTGTGTGAACCGGTGTGCCGGTAACCGATGAAGACGAGCTCGCATTGCTGCTTTTTGGTGGCCGCGGTGGTAGCTTAGTGCTGGCTCTGGTGGCATTTGATGTCGGAGTTGAATCCGACATCGGGATCAGTATTTTGTGTGCTCCTTGATAATTTGATGTATGTTGTATTGATTGTAAGTATTCTGACAGTATGTGCTCTTCATGGAGGTCTCACATATATAGCCGTTGGGTGGGACTCCGTACACGTGTGAAGAATTTTTAATTTCATTGGTTTTCAAGTTATGTCATTATCATAATTTTATATTATGCATGAGAATGGTGCTTAAGTAGTGGCCTGTATTATTTGGGAAATTCTTATAGCATCAAATTATGATAGGAATGGTCAAGATCGGTAATTAAATGATAAAAATGTTAGAATTTTGATGCACCCTTTAATTAAATTTCATAAATGAACTTGGTTCACAATTAATTAATATAGGCACATGAAAATTCTAACATTCTCCCACTTGACCTATATTGAATCATCATAATGAAATACAAATTCAGAATTGGCCAACATAATCTTAAACCTTGTTCAGTAAGAAATACCAAACTAAACTAATATAATCGAAATAACTATAACGGTTATTTGATCCCTATTAATTATAGAATTGGCATTCTTCCCAACAAATGGTTGATAAAATTCATTCGATCCACTTGAGTAAATTTGCTTAAATTAAACATAATGCGCAACATAAGAAATAAGCAAATTTCATAAATTCAAAGTCAAAGTCATAATTGAAGCTTCACATTATAACTTAATACATAATTCAATACAACAAACTCATAATTTAATAACCAGACCCGTGCCGGCAAAAATGGGTGGTAATACTTTAGTGAGAAAATTAGTTAACATAATTCTCAAATAAATATGTTGTATTACTATAGTCATATCTTTGACTTTGTATATAACAACAAAATATTTAATGTCGATCCATTAGACACTCACTTGATTTGTTGTTCTTAAAACCAAAATAGCAGTTGCGTTATTACAAAATATAATAAGTGACCTTGCAATATGTCACGAAAATCATGCTTGCATAATGGAAGATGTCATTATAAACTGCTTAACACTTCTTCCATAAAATTAAACATCAAACAAGCATAAATAAATAACATCATGTGAATTTCTTAGTGACTAATAGAATATATATCATCTAAATACAATATGAGATTGATAAATTTGCTCCCACTAACCCTGAGATATATACATTGATTTACAATATTTTCTTCAAATCCAAACTTGCTTATGACCTCATGAAATTTGAGATTTAATTTAGAAACATTAATACATCATCAGCACATACTTTTATTCATGACAACATAAAAGTGCCTATTCATAATGTCTGGTCCAATTCTAAAATACCAAGACAAATCTCAATTTGGTCTTTCTAAGTTGGAAATTTAGTTTATTCAATGCTATAAATAATTCATGAAAGTTAAAGTGGTTATTATAGTCGACTAAAATTCACATATCATAATAAAAGAACTAACAATGAATTAAACTGAAATAAATAATAAAACGCCAAATGATATTTCAGTTCTAAAATAAATAGTTCTTCACATTTTCAATTTATATCACCGTTGGGCATAAATAAATTGAAGACTATGGGACAATTCTATTTAATAAACTATATTGTCAATTAAAGTTGTTCAAATTGACATCCTTAATATTTATTAAATATAAACATTATAGTGATACATAAATTAATATATCACAAACAACATAATAGAATTAAACAACTATGAGGATTAATACTTAATTAAACTGAAATTAATAATTAAAAATTTCAGTTTTGACAAAATAGTTGTTCCATAAAATCAATTTGTATCACCGTTGGGCAGAAACAAATTGAATCATAATGAAATTTCACTTAATAATTAAAATGACAATTAAAGTTGTTAAAATTGTCAACCATAATATATTAAATGTAAAACTTAATTGTGATCTATAAACTTAATGTATCACACACTTCCTTTTAATAAAATGAAAATTACAATTAAAGTTGTTCAAATTGATAATAACCAAATTATTAAAAGTAACTTTATGTGGTTTAAATTATTCCTATGCAAAATTTGTAATAAACTTTCTTTAGGTCGTCTATATATATACATAAGTGCATATGAAACAACAGAGTAATTCGGTCATAGATACTTAGAATTATCCAAACCTTTAATCTATTCTAATGTTTTATACAAAACCATACGCTAAATTATATATGGTTTTACAATATTAAAATAGAACATTTAATTCGGAAATATTATTCCCACTAAATAAACATAATGTGGACATTTATTTAGTGGACATATTACGAAAGGATGCGAATAAGGGGAATGCATCTGGCTCATTCATTTCATCGAATGAAAATTACATTAATTAATACTCATACCTAAACAATTCGATTAATTAATCCATTTGAACGCTTAACAAAATATTAAACAGAACTTAAACTAAGAGATCTGTATAAAATATCTTTATGCATTTAATTAAGTAAATGCAAAAATAGCAATTAGTTAAACTATTTATCCATCATTGAAATGAAATTATCAGATGGAATAGGAAAAATAATTTCTTGCCTTATAATCGAACTATAAACTTATAGTTATGGAGTAACAATGTCTGAATCCCATCATCCACGTGAATGGTTAAAGAAATAAGACCAAATAAAGGTACGATTTAATGGGACAATGCATAATTATAGAACACTCATGCCTAATTATAGCACGTATAGTACAGAAGAGAATAAGATAATTGAATTAAGAATAATAATAATAATAATAATAAACTTTCTTAAATGGAAATGAAATCCCACGAAATCTCCTCTGATCTGAAAAATACGTGCGAAGGGCACGAAATATGTTTTATTCGCTTAAACGAATTTAGTTAAAGTTTAAATGCAAGGAACCAAAACACATCTCAACTCTAACAGTTCGTTTAATGCTTTGTTAAAACGCTTATACAAAATGCTAAACATAACTCTAAATGAATTGTTATGCATTTAGACGAAACCGAGATTGAGAGAATAAAATTCATTAACTTAGTCTTAAGCGAATCGTTTAAATACATAAAAACAAAACTCGAACATATCGTCCAAATGAAATCCATCCAAACATTATTTGGTTACAATGAAACCAAAAACATTAAGTTTAACATTTAATTTAACAAAAATCCATACGTCCAAATTATAAGGAAAACATTATATACTCATAAAAATATGTTTGTATTTAATATGAATTTACGATCTGCTCTGATACCAAATGAAAGACGTAAGTATAAATTAACGTGTTTGAAAATAAGAACACGATTTTTCAGAATCCGTAAATCATATAAAATAACAAATTATAAGTATAAAACTTACAAATTGAAGAGCATAAATCGTTAGTCGTTAAGCGGAAGCGTAAGTACTGATCTTCTTTGAGTTTTCCTCAGCCCTAATGATGGCACATAATGACGTTTTTCTCTCTTCTTTTCTGAATTTTCTAAATGGCAGAATTTAGAGAATTGATACATTTAATTTCAGATTAGAGAGTATTTAATGCTGAGGCAACCAAAGGGATCAAGTACAATGAATCTGGTCCATCAGAATTTCCATCAAATTTTGATGCACCCTTTAATTAAATTTCATAAAATTGAGGAAGATTGAATTTCCGCATCAAGATGTCTTCCCTACAGAATTGTAAGTTCTAAACTCATGAATTTATTATTTTATATGAAATACATAAAGATCTTGTCTGTTAATTAATGATAATTAAGAAATATTATTACGTTTAATATTTTATTTCTAACAAAAAAATCATATATGATTATGATATGCTTATTAATATCCCCGTTTTAGTTTTTAATTCCTGCTATATGTGTTGCAACGAATAAAAAAATCCTCTGTATTAATTTTATGGCGTATTGTTTTGCAAAGAATAGTTTATGCATCGAATAACAACAACAAAATCATTTGGCTTTTGCTAAAAAAAGAGGATTATATTTACAATAAAAGAATTCCACAAATTATTCTATTTGTAGATAACGGCTTGTCGTGCCTGAAAAATGCATCTTCAGTTACAGCAGCTTTTGGTTTTTTCAATTAAACATTCTCTCAACCGACAGTACGGCTCATTCGGCTTTTCTAAATAGAAAATGTCCTCTTGCAAAGGTATTATATAACAATTAGAAGAACAAATTAGGCATTTTGTTGGCATCAAATCAATCAAATGCGTCTACCAGAGTGGAAGTGCTTATTCTGCACATCAGAAGCATATTTTATAAGGGTATATATCTGCACATAGGAGGGTATACCACTCCAATTTTTTAAAACAGAATTTAAAATCGGCACTTTTAGAAAACTCAAGATCAATTTTTTTAAATTTTGAACTCTATAAAAATTGTAAATTTAAAAATTTAAATAGTATATTTAAAATAAAAGTATAGGATGAAAAAAATTTTCATTCTCTTAAATATTTATTATGAAAAACCCTACTCTGGAAATAAAAATTAAGACTTTAAAGCTCTGTCAGGTAATTTCAAATGAAATTGAAAATATTATATTTAAATCTCTGTCAGGTAATTTCCAGTCAGACTTGATTTAAAGTAAGTCTAAAAAAGCACAAAAATTTTCGTTTTTTTTTTCGATTTCATAAATTAGCACTATACAGCAAATCAGTGATTTTGGAAAATCTGACTGGAAATCGCTTATAAATATTTTGAATTCGAAATTCGACTAAAAGATGACTAAGAAATAATTTGAGTTTATACTTATTCCAAAACAGCACTAATTTGCAACAAATTTTCTATGGTTTTAGTAGATCTTCGTACTATAATATGGGTCATTGATAATGAGATCTTTTTTTACAATGTTTTTTAAAATTGTAAAATATTTTAAACAAAAAAAATAATTGTTTTGATGTTTTCTAATAAGAAAATAGCTTAGCAATCAAATTATAGACAACTTTAATATTACTGTTTCATACTAATAATTAAACGCTGTATATATACATTTAAGATGGATATTGCAACCTTCTATATATTTTATCGTTTTTCTAAGGCTTCAGATCTGTCATACACAACCATTGTAATTTTTTATTTATTTGAATTTATCATTAATTTTGTTGTCAGTGCATTCTGATTCATGTTTATTAAAAGCCAAATGTCATCAACTTTTCTGAACTTTATATTCCAGTTAGTACTTTTCCACATTGTTTTATTAGTATTTTTTTTTGTTATTATATATGAAACACCCACTAGCTATTATATCACTCAAAACGTTGCATGTTTTAATGAGACATATATGGTCAAAATATTCTTGTATTTTAAAGGTTTAGTATCTAAAATTAATGTAATGGCTTCTTTTTTACAATTTGGATGGAATACACATAATTGTTGTCATTTTTTTTCACAAAAGCTTATAAATTAAATATCATATTCACAAATGTTAGATACAAAAAAAAAAAAAGAACATCTGCACAAATATTAACTGTTTCCTCGGTCCTCCTTTCATTTTCCACATTTATTTTTACTTGTACGTAAAGAATAAACGAAGCATCTCTTATCAATTAAATTTAAAGGAGAAGAATTGATTTTTCATACATACATGACAATAGAAAATAATAAAGATACTATTTACTATTTATCTATTTAAAACTAATGTCAAATTGGTTTCAAAATTCAGAAAAAAAAAATGTAGTAAAAATAAATTGGTGTACTGGTCATTCGAGACTATGTTAGTTCAGACTAATATATAGACGTAATTCTTACAAATGCAAAAAGTTGAGACTTAAGAGATTGAGGTATAATTCTAAGAAGTTCTTAGAAGCATTTATTGCAATTCAATATGTATTCAAAGATTTTTATGGCGTCGAAGTATCAGCAAATTTTTTAGTCTCCTATATATTGGACAGTGTTTAGGGAGATTATTGGTTGCAGAAAATGTATAATTAGAATGCTGATTTCATGGAAGAACTTTGACATTGAATGATTCACAGATGGTAATTAAAACAAATTTCTTTGATTCAGTTTAATATAAGTTGAAATAAATACTTACATCATTTCATTTACTTGTAGTCAAATTTCTTGGAAGTGTTCCTGTCTGTGGAATGACTTAAATTAGTAGAGGTTGACACGTTGTGCAAATGTGCATGCATTAAGTATTGGCTATCTCTGACCTGGAAGTAACAATACTAAAATGCCAGAGTTGGTTAAGGTGTTCCTTTCATGTACTTAGAAGTTAGAAGGCACAATATTGAAACTCTGCTTCCAAAGAAAGAGAATGAAAATTTAACAAATTGCTCTTTTTTACAAAAAAAAATGAAATATATAGTCCATCACAGTAAGTTTTTTTTTTAAAAATAATGTCCCTGTTAAATTTATTTTTCATCACTTTTTTATTGCTCGTCTCATTTCAATTAAATGTAGGAAGGGTTTTTTTTTTTTTTAAATTAACAGCTGTTATTCTTTTTCTGCATTAGTTGTTCTTATTTTATGATTTATTTCGCTTTTACTGAAGTTTGGAGAGACTATAGCAGCACCAGCTCTTTCTTCCTCAGAGATGGAACTCTCGTCTTATTTTCTATTTTCTGTGGTGAAAAGTGGTCCCTGTAGTTTTAAGTAGTTATCTTTGTTTTAGACTGTTAACTATCCTTGTTAAGAATTTAGTGTTGAAAATTGAAACAAAAATTCAATGAGACGGTTTCCCAAGATTTTTTTTTTAAAAAAAAAATCACATGATGATGTGAGATGCTTAAGTATAAAATAGTGTCTGTTAAATTTTGACAAGAGCTAAAAATAAACTAGGTGAAGGGGTTGAAGAATTAGAAAAGGAAATAAACAAAGAATGAAATTGTTAAAGTGAAAAGGGGAACTGGGAAAGAGCAGCGAGTCCGCAGTCATGTCAGGTCTTTTTTTCAATTCATTTTCTATTTTTGTATTGGAGGGTGGGGATCTTGGACTTGAATTATTACAGCTGCCTTAAATTAAAAATTTTAACTGGCACGCGTTAAGTATGATGCACCTAAACATTTACAAAAACATGCTGTGCCTTTGGAGCATCCGTGATGAAATATGTGTGTCAGTGTGTGTGTACATGTTGTGTACGTGTGTCAATTGCGAATTTATAACTTATTTACCAAAAGAGAGGTACTTAGACAAAAGTTTAATGATATAAGTTTTCTTATGTGATTTACAGGCAATTTTAAAGACGTTATGTATGTGTAAACAGGAAAAAACAAGTTAAAACCGCAGTTTATACGAAAATAATAGTGTTATTATAGGTTAATAACCATACGCTAACTACAGAAATTAGCATGCTTGTTTGTTCAATACAAGTAATAACGCGTTGCATTATTGTTTTGTTGATGCGCACGCACCATAATGCTTGTTGCTTCAAGTGTTATTGTTTACCACCAAACGTGATTTATTAAAAAACTGAACCACCGTACCCTAATTATTTATTATATAATAAGAATATTAAATAGGTCGGAACATTAAATAAATAATACTGTACTTTTTCCAAGCTTTGACATGCAAAAGCTGGCACAATATTGTACCAATAAAAAAAGCCGCTTTTACTCAAAAAGTGTTTATTTTTCCTTGGAAGGAAGAACAGAGTCTATTAAATTTGACAAAAATGATTGATTGAAAAATGAAAACAAAAATGGAATTTTTTGACTCTCATATATTTCTGCAGCAGAGAACTGGAGTCATTTCATCAATTTGTATCGTTGCAAAATTGCAATCTATCTATCACAGACACTAGAATAAGGGAAAAAAACATATGCACTTGAAATTAGATTTTTGTGAGATTCGTTGATTTTCCTTTTTTTTAAAAAAATTGAGCTATAATTAAAAACATATTTTTTTTTTTTTAGGGACGGGTGGCAAAGCGCCACACCGACAATTTCATTAATAAAAAGATAGATATTTACACAAAGAAAATAAAAAGAAAAGGAAAAGAAAAAAGAAAACTAAAAAAACAAAAACCTAAAAACCTAAAAAACTAAGAATGCTTTTTCCAAGTGTCTATATTTACAAAGATCTCCTTCGTTAACAAATCAACAGGAAGGCTACAATTCGAGAAAATACGCCTATTGCGTTCCTTCCAGATATTCCAAGTTGTAGCAGCCCAGATGATGTCCCATAACTTCAATCCCGGAAGCCTCCGAGAGAACCAGAAGTCATCAATGCTGAGTCTGAGATTCAGCGAAGGCAATTGGAAACACAATTTCACCAAAGACCAAACTGAAGTTGCATAAATGCAATGTAAGAAGAGGTGATCACAAGAGGCGGGTGAAGGCCACCCTCTTACCAAAAGGTTCTGTTGTGTCAGTAACCTGTCTTGTATCAGAAGCCAAAGAAAGATTTTAACTCTAGGCGGTGCTTTTAATTTCCAAAGTGCATGGTGGTACTTGGAAACTGTGCCAGTATTGGATAAAACACCATAAGCGCTCGAGAAGGAGAAAATACCATTAGCAGTCCATTTCCAAATAACAGTTGAGTTGTCGTCCATCCAAGAGATGTTGAAGAAAGGTCGTTGTTGAAGAATATCAGCCAAACCATAAGACACCGGACTCGAGATTAGTTGGTCGATATCCAAAGTACCATATAGAAGTTGTATAGTGGATGACCAAACAGAATTTGGATCATTCTTGAGCTTGCAAAGCCATTTCAGTAACAAGGCCTGATTTTGACGCTGTAGGTCTAAGATTCTCAATCCCCCATTTGCTTTAGGAAGGCAGCACTTAGACCAATTTACTAGGCAGTGCCCTCCAAGACATTTGCTATTACCTTTCTAGAAAAACCTTCTTCTTATGCCTTCTAAGTGTCTTATCAGCCAAGGTGGTAACTTTAGTACTTGCATGAAATGCAAAGGTAAAGCCGTGAGTACTGATTTGACAAGTGTAAATCGTCCCTCCAGAGACAGAAACCTCGCCTTCCAGCTGTCCAATTTTCGTTGGAATGCCGAGATTAGAGGCTGAAAGTGGATTTTTTTCGGTCTTCGAATAGAGAGTGGTAAATCCAGATAAGTTATAGGGAGTTCCTTCGCTTGGCATTTAAGAATTGATGCAATGTTCGGCAGAATAGAATCACTGATGGAAATAGGGACAAAAAGACACTTTGCATCATTGACTCGCAAGCCGGATAACGAGGCAAAGTTGGAGAGAATCTCAGAAACGACAAGCAAAGACCGGGAATTTGCCTCCATTAAAATGATATTATCATCAGCATACTGTAAAGCTCGAGGTGGAATTAAGATTGGGCCAGAAATAAGAGAGGAAGCATTGTTGAAGAAGGATTGAAGAGCATCAGTGACAATAATGAAAAGGAGGGGTGATAAGGGGTCACCTTGTCTTAGGCCTCTCTTATGCACAAAGAAAAGAGAGAACTCACCATTGACTTTAATCGTGGAAGATGAAGATCGGAGGATCTGAAGTACCCAAGAAATCCAAATAGGCGGGAATCCTCTTTCGATCATAATATGGGTCAGAAAGGTCCAAGAAACCGTGTCAAAAGTTTTAGCAAAATCAACCTTATAAAGAATGGCGGGTAATTTATTCTTGTGATAGAAAGAAATAAATTCCCGAGTTACCATAAAAGATTCCATAATAGTACGACATTTTATGCAAGCTGTCTGAAGCGGGCTTACGTGATCCTTCATGTGAGGTTGAAGACGGTTTGCCAAGACTTTGGTGAGGATTTTGACAAAAGAATTGATAACGCTGATGGGTCTGTAGTCAGAAAAGACACTGCAAGATTCCTTTTTTGGAACTAAGGAAATATAGGCCTTGTTAAGCTCAGAAAGATCAAGCGTACAGTCTTGGAAGGCAAGAAAAGCCCGCATCAAATCAGTCTTGATAATGCCCCAAAATTTTTTAAAAAAAGTCAATTGGAAAATCATCCGGACCTGAAGCTTTGCAGGAAGATAATTGATTAATAGCAAGAAGAATCTCAGACTCTGAAAAAGGTAGACCTAAAGTAGACAGATTGGGATGAACTCCAAGTTTGCCAAAGAGGTTAAAAGGAGGAGGGTGAGGGGGACTTGTGTTGGAGTTATGTCCTAGAAGTCAATATTTAATGACTTATTTTCTTAGTTTATGTTAATGATGATATTTGATCATTTGTTCCTAGAGTTTATTATTGACAGATCATTCAGGTTGAGGATCTGAATTGTAGATCTCTGTGGATCATTCATTAGAATGACAATAATAAATCTAAATCGTCCATAATCTTGATAATTAACAAGGAACATTAATTATCATAAAAGATTAGTATGCAAGTTAAGTGATGATTAAGTTCTACAAATCATAGGTAAGGAGTTACCAACTTAATTGCATATGTGTATGTTATTGGAACATAGTACAGGATTTGACCCAATGAAATAAACATATGGATTGTGTTAAGTGTCATTGTTTATTTCATATAAGTTTGATTCTAAGTTTGAGATGTTCACCTTTTCCACATGAGGATAGGTTCAATAAATATCGTCTAACGTTGATTCCTGATAAAGGCTGCTATAAGGACTTTATTTATGTTCTCTTGAATTGTGCGGGGAAAAGTTGTTCATCAAGAAAATCGTATGTCCCTCATTAATACACTTAATGAGTGATGATATCTGTTTGGGCCCCTTGATGGAGTTGGATCGTATGCATGCAAACTAGACGATCAACTCTAGATCAAGAAATGTATAATCTGCAAGAATGACACATTCCTATCTTGGATTATACAATGATATCATGTGACATAAGAATCAGACAAAGGAAATACTTATATTTCTTATGCAGGATTGAAATATTGTAACGGTACACTATTTATGCGAATTGGGAATCATAACGTGTTGCTAGATACCGCTTATGATTATTGGAAATAAATAGTGATTTATTCTCCATGGCCAACATAGCATAAATCCTCAAAGGGTCACACAAATAGGACATTGACCACGCAATGCATTATCTATTTATTCGCAACAGTGAGTATTGCGAAAATATGATGAGTTGATTAATTAATTATATACCGTTATGTACCGTTATAATTAATTAAGTCAAAGAGATCATATAGAAATAAATTAAGCATTATCTAATCCCAAAATAATTGTTAATGAGTTAATAATTAATTTTAGATCAACACATTTCAATATAAATGGTTATATTGATTAATTGTGCCGTTATTTAATAGGAAAATATATAGCCCAATTATAGAGCAACCTAATGGGACTTTAATTAGGTGAATTAAAGACCCAAATGAGATTATGAGGTGGCCCATATAGGCCCAATTCGTGGCCAGCCATAGGGTGGCAAGAGGTGTAATTTTGGGGAAGTTTTCCCTAGGGTTTGAGCTCTATAAAAGGACCCCTTTGGAGGCTCCAAGAGCTAGCCTTCTCTCTCCTCTCTTTCTTCCCCTTGTGGCTGCCACAAACCTCCTCTTTTCTCCCTCTTTTGCTCATGTGTTGAGCTCTCTTCTCCATTTAAATGAAAGATTTAATTGCTAGAAGAGAGAAAGCTAATGGGATTAGGCTTGTTCTTGGGTGTGCTAGCACATACCTTGAGAACGTGGTTAATCTCCTTGGTGGACTCGAGGCCGGCGGCACAACCATGGTGGTGGTGGTGGAGAAGGCATGCCATCGACTCCCATGCCATGGATTCGAGCATCATGAATGCGATTTCATGAGAGGTACAATTCTTCCTACTCTCATCTTGAAATGCTTGTGAATGATGTTGAAACCTAGATCCCTTGTGTTTAGTTGTTGTTTCTTGCTATTTGATGGCACAAAAATGGAATTAAACACTTCCTAACAACTTGAACCAAGGATCGAAGTAAAGTGATTTAGGAATGCAGATTTCAACTCCACCAGATCAGAAACAGAGCGTCCATCTAACCAGATAGAATCAACAGAATTAAAGATTCGCCTAGAGGATGCAATAGCATGGAAGAATTTTGTGTTTTTATCACCAAGTTTTAGCCAAGTTATCCCACTTCTTTGCTTCCACTTGATCTTGGATTAAAGAAAACACATGTTGACGGAGAGAAATTCTTAGAGCGAATTCAGAAGAAGCAAGTGATCTTGATTTCTCTAACAAGTCCAAATATTGGATAACTAACTTAGTACGCTTTAAGAGAATATTATGATTAGCGTACTTGGAATTCGCCCATCTAGAGAGAGCCAAACGAACTGCTTTGAGTTTAAGGAAGAAATTTTTGGGCGGATTTAAGTGACTAGGGACTCCTGTCCAAGCATCAGAGACAACTTGGGTTATATCAGGTGCTTTGAGCCAGAAGGTTTCCAGTTTGAAGAGTCTTTTCTTTTTAGATTTATGTTGCTTGATTGACAAAAGAAGGGGGGCATGGTCGGAAGTAGTAGCAGGGAGGTCCGTAAGAGAAATTTGTAAAGGAAAGGTGAGCCAATCAGGAGAGAGAAAGGCTCTGTCAATGTGTGAGAAGCAAGGGGACGGACGTTTGTTTGACCAAGTGTATTTGACGACCCTGGAGAGGAACCTCGAAGAGATTGGCATTAGAGATGAAAGAGTTGAAACGTAAGATTGAAAAGAGGTTCGTGGTACTTCCTGTAGAGTCTAACGGGTCACGAAGGAGGTTGAAATCACCAAGGATGATCCAAGGAAGGGTTGAGAGAGTTCTAATGGAAGAGAGTTCGTCTAAGAAAACTTGCTTTAGACGATCGTCTATAGGTTCATAGACACCTGTTACCATAAAAGAGAAAGAACCGAAGGAGAGAATAGCTGTAGAAGAAAAGGTAAGACTGAAAAAATTAGAACAAGTAAACAGGTCCGACCAAACTACCTCTTGAGCCAACTGCATCAAGAGTAGAGTAAGAGTTGAAACGAAAAGGACAAACATTTCGAATTATGAAAAAAATCACAAAACGACCATTTTGTTTCTTGAAGACAAAGAACATTACAACCACAATCTTTAACTGTTTCTTTAACAACCGCACATTTATTCAAATCAGATAAACCCCTAACATTCCAACATAAAGCTTTAATAAAAGGAAACAACATTGATAAGATATAAAAAGGCTTGGCTAAACAAGTGCCAATAAAAAACCAAACAAAAATTAAGAGGATGCCGAAGAGGGCACCCTGGACTGCATCAATCTGATTGTCATTGAGATGTAGGATTCCACAGTAACCTTTGAGAGAGTTTTGTTCTTCCTCCGATAAAGGAGTGGCAGTCATGAGAGATCGATTGAGCCCCGCCTCTTTGATTGCAGCCTGGAGAGCTTTTTTTGAGGGGGTTGAGGCAGCACGTTGCACCTTCTTCTTAACTCCTACATCAAAACCCAAGAACGTCTTGTTAATATGTTAATATGTTATATTTATATATCAGTTGTTTATAAAATTCTTTGTTACTTGCATTACATGTGAAATGCCATCGAAAGTTATTAAAATATATGAATCATTACAAATTTAAGTTATTATTAAACAATAAACTTAGAAAAAAAAAAGAATTCCTATTTATTTTCAGATCTTTTAAAGATCGTTTTTCTGGTATAAAACTATTTTATCGTTTTACTGTTTTAGGGTTATCTTCAAAAGTTTTGGTAAAACAGTAAATTATTTTTTTAGAGATTTTGATTTGATGGCATCGAGCAGTATAAACTGTTTGAACATGAAATAAATTAACTTTTTTTTTTTGTTAAATGTAAGCATTTGGTTGAAATGCTTGTAGAAACGCATTAGCAAAACACGTATGTAGTGTGCACAGGGTTTCAACGGTGCTATGTCTTTAACGGGATGATACACCAAATGGGGAAAAAATAACAAATAAAATAAAACGGTAGCTTCAACTAATTAAACCATGTTTATAATTTGTACTTGATTATGAGCCTATATAGGGGGGAAAACAGAACGGTTCTCTTATTTTGTGTGTCGGTGTCATCGTGTTCGTGTGTATCACGTAATTTGACAAAGTTCGAAAGATCACATTTTGAACATTTAAAAATGAAAAACAGAGATCATGCACGGATACTTAACCGTTACCAACTGTATTCCCTCTGTCTTGACATTGACTTCATTATATAATATAATCGAAAGAATATAAAAGTAATGACCAAATCAGCATGAGGACAAACAAGAACAATATTTTTATTAAAAATATGATTAAGGAATTATGAAATAAAAGATTTCTGCTGATTAAACATTGCTTATTTTATGACGCTTTGCAATGTGTGGACTGACATGTGATTCGACATGAGATATGTATTTTTCAAATTCGTGCTGTCGATTCGAGTCGCTGAATAGAATTCGTATATTCAAATCGTGCAAGAAATCAAAATTTACAATTTTGGACTTATTCATAGAAACAAAATCATTTTATTACATGTGCCAGAATATTTTTCAAATAATATTTATTCTATCGAAAAAGGAAAATGTGCATTTTCTCGTTTTTTTTTACATCAGTGCAATCTATCTCATACAATATATTTTGCTAGCTATTCTACTAGAAAGAAGAATCTGATAAAAAAATCGGTGTTTTTCTTTTATCGTTCTATTTTGATGGAACGGATTTCATAGTCGATTTTCTCAAACTTGGAAATTGCAATGAGATTATGAGAATCATTGTATCTGATTGTTTATTTGAATGTTGCTAATTTACGTTTTAACAAAGTCAAGCACTACCCTAAAAAAAATATACTTTTGTTTGAATTCCTTTAATGAAATTTCCTGTTAAATATACATATAGTCCAGATGTAGGTATGCTTCCTACTTTTTGTGATGCATAGTTCGTACGTATAATATCAAAGTTTTATAATATATATGTTGTTTCCAAAGGTTCAGTATATAAATATGATCATGATAACAACTAAATCTTAACGACGTCGATCAATTAATCAGATTCATAACTTTACTGTCATAAATCGCATATAAATTTTACAGGACTTTTAGGAACAATTTGTGAATTTAAGTATCATAATTAAAATCAATATTTATTTTGGTGATTAAAGACATAACATCTTAAGTAGAGGTCATAAATTTGAAATATGGTTGAAGAGTATCTTGTGTGAAATTTAAGGTTGAAAGACTTAGGCTTTGATCGAAATGATTTTTACATGGAATTTCATTTCAATTAAAATTGATTTCTCGATATTTCATTGGGTCTAATAACATGAAAATTCTGAAAAAATAACATCAAATCTATTTTGATAAAAAAAAATTCCGAATGAAATGAAATCTCATGTTAAAAAAATCACCATTTTGATCAGGACCTTAATTTATTCAAAAGAAAACTTATACATAATAATTAGTAATACGAGCTATGAGATAATTTTAATCTCCATGCTTCTCACATAGCTTTATTTTATATACAAGCTGATATACTTCCAAATCAAACCATCCAATGATTCTCAGCTAAGTAGAAACAACTTTGGTTGCTGGTCATAATTTACTGTTCAATCTGCTTCACCTAAATCGCAGTTTAGGCGTGCATGCTTAGATCACCATATGTTAGTCACTTTCATGTCATGGTGTCTTCAAATCACTCAACTTTACACAAGTTCTACGGCTATAATTACCAGTATACCAGCATATTATTCACATAACCGAATTATTTGTTCCTCTCATCAATTAAATAGCAAAAAAATAAAAACATGTGTTGCTTAATACAATTTAAACATACATGGTCTATGAAGACACCTTTAAGCATCAAAGGACAATTGTGAAAGACACTCAAATTCCCAAAAAAAAAAAAAAAAAAAAAAAAAAACAAGCGAATGGGAAGTTGCCTATCAATGCTTTATAGTAAAAAAAAAGGTGGATCAACTGGTTCGACTGTTGATTTTAAACATCTTTATTTATTTATGAGATATGAAAACAATACATAAAATAAATACAACTTTACATAATACCTGTGAAAAATCGTTAAGTACGATCTGATTTTTTCCGAAATGCTTGACGGTGACTATCAAGTGTTACAAGTTACAACAACGTCAAATCTAACCCGAACAAAAATATCATTAACCCTAATAGAGCACCACCATCTACACCAATCATACATACCGGCTGGACTGCATCTACCGACCACATCGATAACTATAATACACCATCAACTCCACCAATCGCACACACTGGCTGGACCGCATCTACCGAGTACCGACAACAACACAAACACCTGCTGCACCTACAGGCCACAACAAATGGCCGCGCCACACAATGGTCACACCACACACCAGCCCCTTCAATTGTATGTACGATTGATCTAATTTGATTCAAGACCCAACCAAATCAGTTGTATGCTGATAGGCTCATAACCTTCATATATATGGTTGAACGCATTGGTTTCCTTGGTGTTTTTATTCAAACTGGCATAAAAATTATCCAAAGAAAGAAAAAAGAACTCTACTACAGCTTAATATGTGTCACCATCAATGTGCAACTATAATTCAATTAAGCCAATAAAAGTGGTGAAATTTATTTTTTCTCAAAACATAAAAATGGCGAAACTTACAAAATTGACAATCCGTACATACAGTTTTAGGCTCAAATTCTTAATAAATCCTTATTTTGTGAGTCCAGCTCGGATAAGAGCTCCCTCAATTCTCAAAAATCATAAGGTTTCCTGAACGCTTTTGCATATGATTCATCAAATCCATTTAATTAAGAAAAAAAATAGCCGAATCAACTTTAAGATACATATCAGTTATAATATCGACCTGATTTTACCACAACAAACTCGAATATATATCTACAATTCTGCCCAAAATTAAGCCTGTATATCATTTGAGCATTTCGTCAAACACTTTGAGAGCACTCGATTACAGCAAATCAACGAAAAACCTTTCATGCGAAACTTAAAAACTCATATCACCAATACAATGAAAATGAGATTATTTCATGTTTGGGTCAGCTTCTCTTCATTCTCCTGATGAACGGGAGCAGCTTGAACCAAGAGTTTCTGCATTCGTTGGAGATCAGAGGAGTACAAAAAGGAGCAAGAGATCGGATCCGTTCCATAATTTTCTCTAGTGGTTTCTAGATTTTGGTTGATTTCGCACTTACACAGGTGAAGAAGAGCGTAACAGATCCAATGAAGGGAAAGATCAGAAGAGATCGAGCGCGAAATTTCGGAATTCGGAGGTGTGCGAATGAAAGTTACCCGTCTAAAACCGGTTTTTTTATTAAACCGGTCAACTGAATGGTTCATTGGAAGTTTGGAACGAATTAAACCGGGAGAAATCTGGGTCCCTTTTTTTCCACCCAACCATCAGTACGTAAGAATGATAAACTATTTAAAACCTAACTTTATATATCAAATGAAATCGTTGCAAATGCAAGATCTATGAATGTCGATCGATACAATTTTTTAAATTAATTCACAGCTTTTATAAAACTACAAGATTAATGCAAACTACTGAATTTATAAAAATAAAGTAAATAACTAATTACTCTAAACTATTTTTTTTTTTAAAAAAAAAACATCAAACAACAAAAAGAAAATGAAGAATATATTAAAACCTAGACTCATAAGTTCTTTTACTAGCACTGAATTGTATGAATATTTACTAGTTAGTGGTTACTAGTACCAATGTTTGCATCTATTATAGAGATTTTGTAACAAAGGTTAATACATATAGGCCCTGATCACAATCCTTTTTTTTAACGTAGGATTTCAATTCATTTCATTTCATTGGAAAATTCTTGATTACAATGAACGGATTTGGTGTCATTTGATTGGGATTCCTATGTAATTAGGTCTGACGAAATCTTATGAAATCTTACGAAATCAATTCAAATGAAATGAAATAAAATAAAATCCCGAGTAAAAATCATTGTGATCAGGGCCATACTCTCTTTTTGCGACCAAATATCGTGCCTATCATAGTTCATCTCCTACTTATGTAAGTTACCATTCTAAGATAAGACTTATTAAACAAAAGGTTAAGACTTGGATTCTTCGAGGGGATTAAACTACCTTTATCATTCAAATACTCGAGTTAGTTGTACAATGAAGCATAACACACTTTACAAAATCTAGCAAGCATGTACATTATAGAACAAAAACTATACATGTAAAATGTAAATCGTCATCCTCAAATTCCACCTCTCGTAATAGATAACTAGGGTTGGAAATCGAGCTTCGCTCGATACATGAATTCTTAATAAATTTAAATTTTAATATCTTTTTATAACTTTTATATATTTATAGTGAGGATGTTTGTTTAGATATATTCCTTAGTTCTTTTAATGTTTTAATTTTAATTTAATTTTTATGGGATATTTTTTCGTTTATGCTAAATAAAATTTATAAAATTGTTTATTTACTTTTTATTCAATAAATAATAATTTATAAAATTTATTATTGACTTCTTCATTTCATATTTGCTGAAGATTTTTTGTATTATAGTTTATAGATTTGATATTTACTTATTTTCTGTTTACATATAACAATATTCATACATTATTTTATATCTGTTTCGAAAGGAAAGTTTTGTTCGAATATTCATCTGAGGATATAACGTTTGAAATATTATATTAATTAAACTTATAAGCTCTTAACCATTCTTTTATTGGGCATTTTTTGGTCTTTTATCAGGTATTTTTATGTTGAGTAAAAATATTTGGTAATTATTATTATTAGTAGTAGCACATCACAAAACCGTGGCATTGAAATCAGAGATGCAACTGTTCCTCAGAGTTGGTCATTACTTGATGAGGTTGAAAAACTTGTCATTATGTGGTGAAAAAACCACAGTCATTAATTAATGAGGTTCAAAAAATAACTGTTTCTCACAGTTGATCATTGCATATACATTAATTGTTCCCAGCTAACTGGTACTTCACTTGGTCATTTTTCAGAGTAGAGACTTCATCAATTGAAGCATCATACAAATATCTGTTCCTTAACAGTCAATACCCAAGGCACCCAGGCTAGCGTATGCTGGGCACATGCAAAATGAAGTAATTGATACCGAAAAAATTATAACTAACTTTAATTAATTACGAAATTATAAAATAATCCGATTTTAATAAATTTTTTAAAACTGACCGTGCAGTTTCGGAATCTGAGATTCCGAAACAATTTCTGCTTAGTTTCGGAATCTCAGATTCCGAAACTAGCTAGTTTCAGAATCTCAGATTTCGAAACTAGAACTGCCGCTTTTTTGAGAGAAAAAATATTTTTAAATTTTTTTTTAATTAGTTTCGGAATCTGAGATTCCGAAACTAGATATTTTTTATTTTTTTTATAGGTGTTTCATATTTTTTCAGCGCAATTTAATTTTTTCAATTTAACTTTTTTAAATTTCACCTAACTTTTCAGTTACTTTTTTAAATTTCACATAACTTTTGAAAATTTAATAATAGTTATTTTAATAAATAATTTATGTTATTATTTTCAAATTTTCTAAAAATATTATAGTAAAAATAGTAAAATAAAAGTAATAAAGTAGTGTTATATGATAAAGTATAATAAAAGTAAAGTATAGTAATAAAATAGGATAAAATATTAAGTTTTCTGACGTTTGAGCGAGAATCTAGCTAGTTTTGGAATCTCAATTGTGTCCCTTCAACTTAGGCTGCTTATAATGATTCACAACGAGTAGCGCAACATATTATATATACATATAAGAGAAGATGAAAGAAAACACTTAAAAAATCGATGTTTTGAAACACTATAACTTCAAGGAGGCTTAACTTTTGATAGGAACGTCCGTTTTGGGCATATGATGACTTTTCGGAAAGCTTGTGACGAGATCTACAAGGTTTACTGGGGTTTACCCCGTAACGACCATTTTCGGGGCCAAAAAATGCTGTCTGAACCTCCAAAATCTACTTTGAAAGTTTTCAAACCTAAACATCACATAAAACTACTTAGAATTTTTTAAAAATAAAAAATTAACAGGGATGTTTGCATTATTTTTTCTGTCTGCATATAGCATGAACCTCTTGGCATTTCTCTCTAGCACAATAAAAAGTGTTATGTTGAGTATTATCTCGTATTGATCTGAAGCTATGGGATTAACTGAGAGGATTGTTTTCACTCTAACTTCCTTTTATTACTAACTTGAAGGAGTACAACTATACACTCTTAACTCTCTCGCTCTTTCTTACTTGGTGCTTATTCTCATTGGTATACCTATGAACAATACACATGACAACTATTTATACTAGTTATGGTCGGTTACAAATAAAACTCTAGAACATATATTTTACTTCTAATCATATCTAAACTAGTTTCTAGACTTAACTAAGTATCTACATTGAAAAAATTAAATTGCGCCGAAAAAATATGAAACGCCTAGTTTCAGAATTCTAATTAAAAAAATTAAAAATATTTTCGGAATTTAGGAATTTAGAATTCCGAAACTAACTAATTTAAAAAAAATTTTAAATTCCGAAACTAATTAAAAAAAATTAAAAATAGCTAGTTAAATAGCTAGTTTCGGAATCTGAGATTCCGAAACTAATTAAAAAAAAAATTTTAAATATTTTTTCCCTCAAAAAGGCGGCAGTTCTAGTTTCGGAATCTCAGATTCCGAAACTAAGCAGAAATTGTTTCAGAATCTCAGATTCCGAAACTGCACGGTCAGTTTTAAAAAATTTATTAAAATCGGATTATTTTATAATTTCGTAATTAATTAAAGTTAGTTATAATTTTTTCGGTAATTGATATTCCAAGTTTAAATAATAGAGGGCGCAGCAGGCCGTGGATCTCCTTTTTCTAATCAAGCAGCAGGCCGTGGGGGTTTCTGGTTCTGTATATTTTAGCTAAAACTAATCTATTACATTTTGGATCTAAATAAATAACCAACCCCCTTATATTCATGATCCCGTCTCATCTCTCATAAACATACAATATACAAATGTTCTCCAATAACATTATAAATTCCAAACTCAATACTCTCTAGCATCAACCCCTGACTGAATGTTTTCCTTTGCAGTCGCCACCACACTCTTGTAAAGATGTAGACTTAATGGAAACAAGAATGACACTTAATCGAGTTTTTGTGAGGCATCATCATACAATCAAGAATAGACCATATGTGCTAGATCCAAATAATTAAAGCTCAACATACTCACATTTCCTGGATCGACAACGGTGTAATTGTACCTGTATATCCTCATTCCTCATCCAACGCAGTTGAGCTCAGACTTTATCTAGCTCTAGCACAATTTTCCTATCTCAGTGAGTGTTGAGTATGAGATCTCAACAATTTTTCCTAGCAAGTCTTTCAAGGATTATAGCATAAATCCATACCAAATAGTTCACATCCAACTATATCTTCATGTTATTATACATTTGAGAGCCAACAGTTATCTCAAATGACATTCATCATAAACTGCACACCACATTTGTATATGTATCCAATTTAAAATTGTATATGAAACCTCTATTCATGCTTCAATATTAATATATCCATAAATTTCAAACTTTAAATCGAACATTTATCATGCATCTCTTTGATACAAATTAAATTCCTCCTATTATTTGTTCTAAAAATTTTCCCAAAATGACAATATTTGCGAAACATTATACAAATAATATATTTGCAGTCTTATTCCAGTTTCTATGGCGGTTCTTCATACAATATTTAAGGAACATATTACCGTCTAGATCAGTTAACAATTTCTATTATTAACTGAAATACGTCAAATAATTACAATTTAACCCCTGGACTGCCAAAATCCAAAAAAAATAATTTTTAGCCCTGATTTAACTGGATACTGTACCAGATCTGTACCAGTGGGAAAAAAATACCAACTGGTACAAAGACTTCATAATTATAGATTGAGAATTTAAGTTTGTATGGATAACGACAGCTTCCCACAATTTCTAGACTCTAGCATGGATAACACCCTGAAGCCTATTAGTTGATCCTGAAATGATAACATGGGAAAAAAAAAAATCAATGGTAAGAATGTAAGTCATAAAACAAAAAATAATTGAACAGCAAGCTCACTATACTGATAACTGATAAGAGAAACGTAAAAAGAAATGACCTTTGCAGCAAAAGCAACAGACATATATATAGATAGGAAAAAAATTAAAGTGCGAATGTAATGACCATTTGGGTCTAGAATTTATTATTTGCAATTGCAATTTAAGGGCATTAACTCAATGACAGTTTGGACCAAGAGGTATAAAGCAGGATTAAAATCAATCAAGATTGCTTGTGATATTTGTTGAACATGAAACGGCAAATGCATTAAATATAATAAGTCTGAGGAACTAACGCATCTAAAATAGAAAGAAAAGAAGGTGAACCATAAATGTGCAGGAAAGAGAGATTGGATAAATTTAGGATATTTCGTAAATGTTAAATTAATAGGATATAACAATTATTAAGGGAAAGAACTAATAGATTGGAGAAATCAACGCAATTAAAATAGGAAAAAATAAGGCAAACAAAAAGCCTGCAATAGACTGGCATTAAATTGGCAACTTTTTTAAAATGGTATAGAAACAAATATAAGGAAAACTGAAAACGTTTAGCAAATACCAAACTTTCATTAAAATACAAATAAAAAACTGCAGCATTAAAGCTACCCTTGAATTGTGCATTTAATAATATCCACTTCCATAACAAATGCTCATTCTTTGTGTTGTTAATAACATTCACGCAATATTCTTTAGGAAAACACATATGCTTGTGCCACTGAATTTTTTTTATCTGATGAATCACATAAAAAATTGTATATTAGGAAAAAAAATTCAAATACATTGCTTCATAAATTATAGTAGTCTTTTGGCATATTGAGAGACATCAATGTTCTTAATTGGCTTCTTCGTATTGGCACAATGCCTAATTCCAATTTTTATAAAAAATATATTAAACAAATAGAATTAGATAAATAAATGGTCTTCTTAAATTAGTTGTCATATTTGTTAGACAACAGTTATATTGCTGATTCAGTATTTTTGTGCTAGAAATTAGAACTATTGTTATAAGAACATCAATCTCAAAAATTGAAGTTAAAATTGAAAAAAAAAACATCCAGAAAACTTTTACATATCTTCCAGATATTTATATAATATAATGACCATCCAAATAACAACCACCACAAAAATACTAACATAATAAGGTGTAGAATAAGTTAAAGCTAAATAATATCAGACCCTTTAAATTTTTCCCTAATCGAGCAGCTGATATATTTAATAAATAAATTCAAATTACCTATAAATCCGATTAATCTCGGCCCCTTTAAATTTTACGTAAAATGAGCAGTTGCCTTTATAAATTTGGAATTGAACTAAAGAATCAACAAAATTAAATAAGAAGATATATATTTCACATAAACAAACAAAAATAATTAGACATGCTAGTCATTCCATGATTTTAAATCGACAGATATACAAAATTATTATTTAATTTAAGAATTAACATTGAGAATGGTAGGTACCTCAGTATCAAATAAGATTTTAGACATTAGTCCTCACTTCCTTTTGCGCCGAATGGATTCTTCTCTAAACAATGCATTTTCTTTTATTTAAATATAGAGAGTATCAAATGAGAAATATTTAAAAAAAAATGAAAAAATCATCCGAAAGAGGCTCTAGCTTTTGGCCTTTTGTTGTGCAGAACAACGAAAAAGACAAAAAAGCAATTTCGATCTTGCAAAGAAAGTAATTGAATCTATTTGAGTCTGTACATGTTGACACCAAAATTACAGTTATAACTAAAAAAGTAAGCTTCAAGCATAAACCAAGCATCAATATCTTGATTGATTGGGCAAAAAAATCAGACATGAAGAAATAAATTAAACCAGAAATAAATATTTGCTTGGAGTTGGAGGATTGTTTGGGAAATTGAAGATGAAAATGTAAAAGCTGACCTAATTTTGCTGCTTGGGCAACTGCTATGGAAACATACGACCCTCAACCGTGCTTTATCCTCTTATTCCCGATCATGCTTTACCTCCTCCATTCTCTATAAGGGGGCGATGGAGAACTGAGAAGGTACAGAGACAACGAAGAAGGGGAGAAGCCATGAAGGGCGATGGAGGAAGAGGGGGGCAAGACAGCTGGGAAAATGGAGAGGACGAAAGGGGATTGGCGCGGATCTCCGCCGTGACGGCTATCCTCTCCCTGCGTAATCCTAGGCGAGAGAGAAAAAGGAAAAAAAGGAAGGGATTAACGGACTGTATCCATGATGAGTAGATCTGACGGTCTAGATTGTTTGGTCGCTGATTTGCGTCAAAATCCGCGCAAAAAACCACGCGGATTATATTAGTCTTATGATATTATAGCTAATTTCCATTTTAAATCGATAATGCATAGGGATAATTTCCAATTGTTTATGATTATGACTGCATATTGATCCGCTGCCAGTTGGAACATTAAATGCTGATGGATAGGACCCACAATGCAGAAATTATAGGGCCTTTATAGATGATACTTGTATTAGAGGCTCTGATTATAAACTGCAGCTATACCGGCCGCTTTTGGTGACAACTTTATGGGAAAGTTTTGTCACATGCCATCTTATATACTCTTAAACAATATTTTTTTTTTTTTATTATTGATATAAGGCAGTAGCCAACCCATACACTTTTTTTTCCCGTCCCACCCACACCCACTGGGACTCGAACCCCTGCCCTCCCATTGGAGGGACTATGCCTAACTACGCAGTGGTTTTTTCTTATACAAATTAAAATTAAGCAATCTTTTTTGTTTCACACTGCTGCTCTTGAATCTGGACATCACTCCCTCCACGAATCCTGCTCTTGAATCGGGTGGTTCAGTTTTTGGAGGCCTATCAATCTGGTTACATGCACGGAATTCTCTAATCCATTTGATCAAAATCGAACGGCACCGTGTCGCGCGACACATGATTTGATTTCCTCCCTCCACAAGTAGCTCCCAAGGCAACTAGTGATGACCCACAGTTAGTATGGATTGGGATCCTCAGCAGTCGTTTAAAACGACTGCTGGGGCAGCCGTTTACATTTTTGTTAATAATAAATTTTTTTTAATTCAAATGACGAATCCAAATCGTTGATCTTGTTGAATTTTATGGGCGATGCATTTTCATATAAGTTTTATAAAATTTAGAGTTGATTTGATACTTGATCAAATGATCAACAAATGAACGAACCTGATTTGATTAATTCTAATATGTTCATAATTAAAGCACTTAATCAAGTATCAAATCAACTCCAAATTTTATAAAACCTATATAAAAACGTATCGTCCGTAAAATTCAACAAGATCAACGGTTTGGATTCGTCATTTGAATTTTAAAAAAAAATTATTATTAACAAAAATGTAAACGGCTGTCCCAGCAGTCGACTGCCAAGAATCCCAGTTCCAGTTAGTATCGGCTCATTTGGGCCCAATACGAGGAAATAGAGGGTGTCTTTAGCAAATAGCTGGCACTTTAGCACTTTGTTAGTGGTACTTTAATTATATCTTAGCCCGCAAATACAATACAGACTGAAGTAACAGAGACAGCCCAATACACTTTTTAAGTCACATAAGTTTTATAGGTTCATAATTCTTTCATCCTTTTTTATAAGCCGATTACAAATTCTTTTCCTTAAGCCATTATAAGAAGATAATTTGTAGTGGATCAATTTTTCTAAAAAAAAACTTTTTTATATGAACTGAAATATTGCTTCAAAATTATATAAATTATGATTGATCAGAGTTTAAGCTGGGATGAAACAACTGATACACAACAAAAATATTTTTTACTAAAGCAATGCTTGCCTTTCCAACCAAATGACGATATCTTACCTCCATTTGTAATCAGTGTCCCAGTAAAATGGTCTTAGTGGTATAAAGAGTCCCTCACTTTAGGCTAAGCCAACTAGCCAGGGATGTTAAAATCCGATTTGTGATGAGAATGGATCTTATTTGTTTCGGATAGGACTTTGTGTGCGCACGCGAGATGTTGGTTATTTTGAAAATTAAACTCTAGCCCATAAAAAAAATATATATATATATATATGAAATATCGTCATGAATACTCTTCAAATACAAAAATGCAGCTCGGCCCAAAATTTCCGCAATATAACAATTTGCAAGGTTCGTTATATAATAATATAAATGCTGTATTTAAAAGATTGAATTTTAACTTTTCCGAGAATGTAATATATTATGATCTTTATTTTCATACAATTAAAATTGTGGCCGATATGTTTTCAGAACAATAAATTATCCTTCGATCGACGATTCTCCCTCCGTAGAAACGTTTATACATGAATTGTGTCTTTTTGTTCAATTATGGCATCTCCAAGACTCCAACGTACATCTACCGGAAATAATTTATTAAAGTCTCTATAAAAAATATTTAAAATTTTGTAAAATTTATTTGTGAACTCATAAAACGAAAACATTATTTGTGAGTAGATAAATTCTGTTCTGAATAATTTTTCTCACATGGATAATGGACTGTAATCTAGAGCATTTATTTCTAATGATGATTTTTTTTCAAATGCGTATATATTATAAAATAGTTCCATACTTCAGAGTATATTTAAGATCAAGGTAATTAATTAACATTATTTTAAATGAATGACAATAAAATTTATCAAGAGTCCCTATTTTTTAAAAGAAAATTATTATTCAGAAGAGATTATACCGGCTGCGAAGCGCAGCTATCAGATTTTAGGTTTTATTTTACAATTCTCCGAGTTATTTGATGATTAGGATGAATCGGATGCTTAAATAATAAGGTTGCCTTGCTCACGTTTAAACTCAAATGCAATTCGGCCACATAAATTAATCACCTACCGCATTTGAAAAATTGAAATGTGAGAGACATGCGCCTCACTTTATACAAAATTTCAATAACAAAAATATGGCAAACAAGTCAAGCAGCACGTACGACTGGGTTTATGATCTGGGAAAATCTTCCTACCCCGGATCTGAAGAACCAAATCAACACTTAAAATAAATTATAATATGAACAATATTAAAACAATGCGAAAAGAAGTTGTTGAGAACAACAAAAACCACGACAATAGAAAAATAAAACCTAAGACCAAGGAAACAAAAACCTAAGACCATAAACGAGGCTATGGATGTTGTCAACAACCGCGTTCTGAAAGCCTCCTAAGCGCCAATGTTAAATCAAATCACAATAATGATGCATGCAATGTTTAATCAAACACATTAATATTGAAGGACATGAATGATAAATATGTAAAAGCTCGGAACTAAATTGTAAACATACGTCCACAGAAATTTTTGTCCCATTGAATTCATGTAACTTTTTGTCCGTAAACATCCACGCATAAAAGAAAGAAAAAGTAAAACTGTGAATTGTTCTCAGTTTACAATGCAGCACCATGCCTTCGTTACAAAATGAACATAGATATTGCTATAAGCGAGCAAAAATGTAAAAGCAAAACAGGACATGATTCCAGCTATTCTGTTTTTTTTTTTTAAAAAAAAAAAATCTAAGAAGCAACGGTGGAAACGGAATTAGACGACTAATTAATTAATAAATGAATTAATTATTTTTTTATTTGTTGAAGTCAAGTCATACAAGAATTACAAGACTCGCCAAAATTAAAAAGGAAATTGTGCAAAGCTAGCTCCAAAAATGCCAAATTCTCTATTAGCACGTCTGTTATACTAATATCATATATATAAATTAAATAGGTAATGTATTTATCTATGAACAGCTGATACAAGAATTGTTCTACCTCAAAAAAAAAAAAGGTAAATAAATAAAATAAGAAACAAGGAACAATATCTCACAATTCACCAATCACCATAGATAATTCGATTTAGCGCTGCAATCCTTCTTCAAAACTGTCATTTCTCCCGTAATCCCATCGACGACGATATTGCACTTCACCTTGGCTGTTATCTTCCATGTCGTGATGGGGCCGTACTTGATCTTAACCGGCACCTTCGCGTGCATTACAAGTGGCACCGATTTGTCATTCTGATCGTTCACCAAGGAATCACGGGTGCTGGCTGTCATCAAAATCCCCGACCCAGACATCTGCACTTGAAGCTCCGTATTATTCTTCGGTCCCTGACGAAACTTGGGCCAATCGCCACTACATAATTTAGTATTCTCAAAGTATAGGTCCACTGTGCCGCCACTCTGGTACAAGATGGAAAGATGCTTGTTCGTGTTATTGGCCTCGATAGTAGCTTCAACATTTGGAGAGAGAGGAGTAGAGGCCGATGTCAGAACAGGGTCGACCCCAGTCATGTTGACAGATGATAGAGAGTATGATGGGGCCTTGGGGCGTACTATGAGGTAGAAAATTCCAGCAGCAGCACCAACAGCTATTAGAAGGCAAAGAAGGGATGCAATTATAGAACAGCAGCAACGGCGCATTGCCCGGCGTCGCATGGGGCGGCGGGCATAAACCTTGGCCCGGTGCGCATGCTCGGGCGGAGGCTGTCGGAGGATTTGCTCCTTTGGGATTTGGATAATGTATGTTTCATTGGGATTTGGTGATGCCGACAGCTGCCCGGAAAGGAACGGAGATGTGTCTTGATCTTGATCGTCAGAAGCGGTGTCGGATTTCTGTTCGGGCCTAGGGAATGTGAATGACGGGGGGTTTTCCAACGGATAGACGCGCCCCTGTGTTGCCATTGTCGAGTCTTATTCCCCTATTCGTGTTAGTTGTTGCTGATTGTTAGTTGTTAGAGAATTGGAGGGAAGATAGATAGAAGAGAGAGGTGTGTGAGGGAAGCAACTATTGAGAAGGCAAGGGGAGGCTCAGTCTTATGGAGTGAGACAAATGTGTGGGGAGAAGCCACGCGGGGTGGACTTCATCCAAATGTTGAACAAGTGTTCATATTTCCTGCAATTATTGTTATTCCATTACTCTGCAATTCAATGTCTGAATTGTAAGAAAGGCGAATTAGGTAGAAAACAAATGAGTTGAAGTGGTGCAATTTATGATAGTTTTTAGTCATGGTAACCTGAAGTTCATTTTTAAATGAGATTAAAGTTTGAATTCATTAACTACAAAGCAACAATTAATTTCGTATAACAAAAAATATCCACTATATATTTTGGTTGCATATGTAAAATATTAGTCAAGCATTACACTCACATCACATGTTGTTGGAAAAAGTTGACTCTGATCATAGAAAGAAAAGAATAGTAAATAAAGACAATCGTTACTTTATCGAATTGTGTGCAATTGTAGATGGAATGGTCCACGAATGGTAGGGTCAGGTTCAGAAACGGTCAGACTACGCTTCAAAATCAACATAAAGACAATTTTAATTGACATTTATATGATTTAAAATATTTTAATATGATTGTAGGCATTAAACATTCATTGGTTGGCGCTTTATCTTTCCTTTTCTGCATCCGGTGCACCATGTCAAACTATCTCGGAATAATTTAAGATGAATTGATGTATCAAAATATGAAATAGCACAAGAATAGGCGTTTGATGGGTGCTTCTTATACCATGGCGTTTGATTGTTACCAAACACAACAAGGGATAAAAAACACCAATCAAACGCCAGTTCTAGGACTTTTCCAAGAATTTGGTCAAATGTGAATTCGTGTGCTGCATTCAATAATGATAATTGTTTCTCTATTAATGAATTGTTAAATTAATGCAATAAAATAGATATCTTTAATATGCCGCTTATGGACGTCAATTATATTACTAAAAGGAAAATTAATATGTTGTCAGTGTTTTATTAATTTGATACACTGATGTGTCGGTTTTTTTTTCTCCTGATGACATATCGCCATAATCTATGACAGAGAACTTAAATTAATGAATATTTAACATTATTTTGAATTTTAAAATGCCATTAGTATAGAGAGGATTTTGATTTGTATAAAGTTACTATTTGCAAATGAAATGACGTGTTATTAATTGATTTGAAAGAAAAATAGAATCAGTAAAACAAATTATAAACTCATAAAGTCATAATAGGGAAGCCTGTTATTATGTAGCCAAGCATTCTGGAATGTTTATTCTATTTCAAAATTGGAAATTCATAATAATTAAATTTTCAAATAGGAATGAGAAATATATAGATTATAATATACTAAAACTTTATCTTCTTGATTACATTTTAAAAAAGAAGAGATTACAAGCAAACTGTGAATTATTTGAACATCTTCAAATTAAACAAAACGGACAGCTCAGATTATGTAAGCTCATTTCGTCACCATGTACATTGGACTCCAGTTCAGAACCAATGGGTCTGGAATGTTGGATCTTCTGTGGCGGATACAGAATATTCATTCTATAGCAAGCCTTAAACAATACGGCATGCTAGTTTATCACGAAGCACTATTTTATAGAAAATTATTGTGGTTTCTGCTGTAAGTAATCCACCACACGGGACAATACTTGCAATACCTCAAAACTTAAAAGGGAATCCAAACAAATAGCTGAGACGTGGTTAAAGCGCCTATAGGATTGGATGCATTCCCTCGTCTTCCATGTACCTCTTTCTTAACCTGTTTATAATTTTTAAGGGCTCGTTTGTTTTTTCAAAGAACATGTCCCCTTATGTAGGTTTATGCGCACAGAATCATTCAAATACATGATAATATTTCTATGCATGTACAGAATACAGTTTTTGTATTCACAGTTGTCCTGTTGCAAGCTAGCACTGTCGTGCATGGTATGGCTGACGACTACTTCCCTGAAAACCCCTTAGAATTTGTCATTTTGTGGACTAAATTGTCAGAAATCATTGTCAACAGAGACAATTGCTCCAATCTAATTTAAGTTTATTTTTTATTTGTTGGTCGATTATCAAAGACTGTTCTAGAAACTGAAATTTCCTCGGTGCTGCTCCGTACAAATTTATAAATTTCAATTGTTTCACAAAAAGGAAAAAAAATATAATAAATGCCAATTGAGCTTTTAAATTTTGAAAGAGAAATAAAATATAACAGACTATGACAAAATACAGAAACAGTAAACAAGTCACTAACATATTCTACCTAAACCATTAACTGTTAAATTTCAAGTTGACTCGTTCTCATGTAATCCAAAACATGAAAAGATATCATTTTTGAAATTTGAGGCCATAAGTAGGCTACCACATAGTTCCGAGCGGGGTAAAAATATAAAGAAGAAAAAAAAAAGGTTTAAATGATGCATTCTGCTACATAATACCCATTGCATTGGGTGAATAGCTCTCTATTCAAGCAGCCAAAACGGTAAAGAAAACAAAACCCACTGGAACTATCTAATATATACAAAACCTGCTATTAAAAGACCCGAGTGGCATGTAACTACACTTCCAAGCAGTTATGCTTTCCGGGCCCTGGGTCTTCCCCTTCGAGGAGCCTCAACCATTTCAGCTGGTTCAGGCTTGCATATCCTGCGCCTCTTTCTCTGACTTGCGTCCTGACTTGAGTCAAACTTCTCAGTTTTTGCATTTCTCAGGTCCCTTAAGACAGGGTTAGCAGACGCAATTTGGCTTTCATCAGGTGAAGTTGTGTTGTTTTCATCTATTTCTTCTGATTCATATTCTGGCAGAGGCCACTCAGTCCCACAACCTGAACAGGAGGCTCCTGTGCCCTGCTTGGTACAAATAGAAAACTTATTAGAGAAAAGCAAAATTAAGGTATTGCCAGATTCTGTTGTATGTCATCCCTGGGTTTTACTCTTCTACAAGTTTAGCCATTTCTACTAAATACTCAGTTGATTGTCTGTTACATGTCTGGTAGTCCAACTTTGAAATCGGTGTATAAGGAGGATCAGGTATCAAAATGCATAGCCACGTAATGGATCAAAGTGCAATCTGTCAATATATGTTTGGTACAGAAACATTAAATGGTAAAACAGCTACCGTTCTTTTAGAAAATTTCTCCTTCAGACAGTAATCATGAATTCTGACAGGACAGCCTTCCTTTGGACAGACAGAGGCCTGTGGAATAAAACAGGAAACATAAGTACAAAATAAAAATAAAAATATGATAGAAAGTTTTCAACCTAATAAATTCTGATGCATATAAGTTGACAATATAAGCTCAAATTTTCAGGGGTAGTTAAATATCACTTGCTTGGTTCGACCTTGGTAAATAATTAACAGATTGGCTAAATGCCCTCAAAATAACTCAAACTACCTGGATCAGGCGTGAGTTGCAATTTTAGACACATAGGTTGCCTTACAAATAACAAAACAATGATAAACAGATTAGCAGTATGTACCAAGTACCAGCATACCTTGACACCAGCCTCATTGCAGACATCACAAGAAGGAACTTCGTTGGTACGAAACCAGCCTCTGAGATCAAAAAAGGATCTGATGCCAAGGCCAATCTTGTCAGAAGATGTCTGACAAAGCCACCTGTCTTTTATTAATTCTTGTAAGGTTTTTTCCTTCTGAGACATGTTGAAGAGCTTAAAAGCAGTTGGGAGCTTTGCGGTGCTGTCTTGTGATGCCTGACCCAATACAATCTTAAAAAAAACAAAGAAAACATTAACAATACTTTTACGCTGTTGAAAATAAATGGATGTCCTTTTTTCACTCAAATTGCTACATGTCATTTATCACCTATACTCATACTTTTCAAATTAATTAAAATACTGAACGTGACCCCGAATTAGTTTATAAATTTAAACAAGTCGATAATTCTACTCAAATTACTTCAAGGTGCTGTCAGCATGTTTTATCATTGAACTATCTTATCTGGTGATGATAAAAGAACCAAATTTACCTGTTTTTGTCATTCTGCCTCTTTTGTCTGCATGTTCATGTGTTTGGACAGTTGGCAGGGTCTTTATGGGGTCTAACAGTTGGGGCTTAACTACTCGTACAGACATCAAGAAACAGCTAGAATAACAGAGGTAGGTAGAAGATTTAAAAACATAATACAGCACAAAGTTGAGAAAGTACCTGATTCTCAAGACGTACGTTAAGGGCATCTATATTAGATATAGCTCCTTCTAGTCCCACATCATTAATTATAGCATCAATCTATAACATAAATGGAATAACATAGATTACTTTGTACGGTTTTGCTAACAATACATACCATTTAGTATAAGAGCAACACGGCAAAATTTCAGAGATTTACAATTCCATCACTAAGCTTTTCTACCAAGGCTGTGTTTGGCATCCATGTGAACAAGCTAGTTCACAAACTAGGACACCCAAACATACAAGAACTAGTTGTTCACCATGGGAACAGTCCTTGTTCTTGTTCCCACAAAACTTGGAACTAGAACAGCTTGTTAAAGTGCTTGCTCACATATTCCAAACACAACCAAAATATACGTGAAAAGAAAACCTTATATAAGCTATAATGTTCAAAATCTTTGAATTCTATTTAACACAACGAATTGTACAAAAGAAAGACTCAATTTCCCTAAGAATTCCTTCATTTTTATCTGCTTCTTCCTTTTAACAAGTTTGTACAATTTGCAACCTGAAACTTTACAAAAATTTACTTGACCTCTGTTCAAATCATGCATTTAACAAGTTTGTTAAAAATCGAGAAACATACAAACTATCAGTATTAAGTCAATTATACTTTTCCCATCACAGAGTACAGTCAAGTATTCTTTCAATTCTCAAAGAAAGCAAAAATTGGTTGAAAGTTGCAAATCTAACAAACATTTGGGACAATTGCAACGAAGCCCCTATAAAAGTTGCAAGTATAGCAAATTGCATACCACGCCCTTGTAGAAGGCAATTTGAGGAGCCGAATACTTAGTACCAAGCTTGGACTGCTCATCAGCCACATTATTCACCACACCATAATAAACCTTGCCATCATACTGATTTCTACAGGCTCTCAGCTCAAATTGCACATAAGCCAGTGCATTGTTTATCCTCAGCAGAGCCTCATTAAACACCTTCTGATGTCTGACTGTAATTCAAAATGCAAAGTTAGACATCATACTGGTTATCACAAACTTACAATTGTGTCTACTTTAAATATTTAATTTGCAATTGGCCCCTGAAAATCTGGTTCAATAATTTAAATATTTTAGAGATCCGGAAATGATTTACAAAATCAGATCTACTATTCAAGATCAAACAAGAGTACAACCTTATTTTATACTAAAATTCCAATCAAAACGAACCCAATTTTCCTAACAAAAGAGTACAAAATCTAAAATACGAAATTAGTAAAAAATATATATATATACCTGGATTTTTCCCACTAACACCGATGAAAACCTCATGGAACTCTTCCTCTTTCAAGGGGCCACGAGACAAGAGCGCTTGAATAAGCGTGTGGTACCTCCATGTAAGACTAGTCATTGCCTCCACCTAAATCGGCCAAGCCTAAACCCTAATTTCAGACCAGGCGCAGTCGGACGGAGACAAAACCCTAATTTGAGAGAGAACGTGAAAAGGGAAAAACATAAGGCGGGAAGATGAAGTTCTTTCCCAATTCTAGGTTATGTGAGATGAGAATGAGATTGGAATTGGAATTGGAATTGGAATTATTTTATTCGCTTGGCGGGAAATGAAATTTATTGGGGTAGGAGAAGAGAGGAGAATCTCAGGTACCGTACAGCTGTCTTTCCTTTTGCCTGATAGGGAGAGAGAGAGAGGGGTTCTTAGTATTTCGGTTCTCTCCTGGTCCGTAAGATTTCAATCGGACGGACGATTTACTTTTAACACTATACTTGAAGCTCCATTGAAGAATAATCAATCTATTTCATCATTTTCATCAAACTTGCCAAAACTTCTGAAGTTAAATATAAAATAAAAAAATATGCTCTAAAAACTTGTCAAAATTTTTAGATAAAAATTTATGTGTTAAAAATTAGTAATTTCTGCCATAAAGTCTCCATATAAATTTGGTATGAATTTTTTGCCCAACAAAGCTTGCAAAAAGTAACTTCTCACATAATTTCAGATCGATCAATCAGCGAAAATTAGAGGACTTATCTAACTACCTTAGATGTCCAAATAAAAACTACCTTAAATTTCCAAATATATTTAATTTAAGTATTTAACAAAAAAAAACTATTTTTAATTAAAACTATTTCCAAATATAATATACATAACTTCCCAATTATATGTTATAGGATTTTCTAGTTTATTTGTTTAACTGTCTTTGGACCTTATTGAGTAATCCATATCTATTAAAAGCCTTATTTATCATGTATGCCTATGTTTTGCACAAGATGAGAAGAATAACTAAAAAGAAGAAAAAAAAATTATACCACTGTTCATTAGATTCTAATTATCTTAACTTATGTTATTGCTAAATATAATTATTACTAGGTGATAAAAGACTATATTGTTGTTAGTCGTTGAAGGGATTCATACACACACTCGTATGTATGCATATATATGCCAAATAATTGTTTTGGCATGTACATTTGTATACTTTATGGAACATATCTTCGAATTCTCGAACATAAAAAGGGGATCAGATAGCAGTTTGTAAAGCATAATAAAACAAAATTCTGTGTATTACAAAATCATAGTCAGTTATGCTTCAAATGGTGTTATATTTCAGCTGGTCCTTTCTTCTTTACAATTTTAATCTCTCGAGATTACAGGCAAAATTACATAGAGATTTTTTTAATTAAATTGCAGGGGACAAAGAGAGTCAAATAATGCTTGATTTGTGATTGTCGCAATTAATCGTACATCCGTACCTGACTTAGAGAGAATCTTCCACAATTTTCTCTTTTTTTATTTTTTTTTCCAAATTATTCACACGTCTCAGTAGAGAGGGTTTTAATTTTAATGGCGAAACAAACAAGAACAAAAAAAATTCCAGTGTTGAGCAGTTTCAAAGATATTCATATCATTGCCATGCACCTTTGTACCCACATATTTGTATGGATGATCAACCAGCTAAGTTAACATATACAAAATGTTAAGCACATAAACGGATTCCAAATTTGGCGACCATATCATAAGAAAAACAGAATGTTGATGGACTGTACTATTATAAATTAAACCAACTTCAGAAGACGCCTGCCGAAGTATAAGGATCTGGGTTAGGACCAAAAGTAGTTGTACTAAAGTAGGTCACTATTAAAAATTTAAAACTAATATGCACACACAAAAGTCGAACTAGATCAAGCACATTTTCTATGGAAAACTACGCAAAATAACTCCGGCAGTTTGCAGTACCACAAAGACAATTCTTGCTTCCAACTGCTCTATCCCTGCTGCCCTCTGCATCACCATTATAATCATACGTCAGTTCAGTCATAGGCGGGATGTGCTTCAAGGCGAAAAACATGACATGGGGATACTGTTCATCCCCGTTGCCGTGACACACCAGCTGCCAGAACAGATTTGGATCACAACTGTGATTGATAAAGCGTGACACATTTCCCATTTCTTTCGCATTTATTACTGGTACAGGTACTGGTACCTGCTCAGGCTTGTCGCACTTGCAATCACCGGTATCTCCACTGTCTTCTGTAGCCAACTCCATACCCCGGTTCCATTTCAATGCCTTCTCTCCTTGCTGATCTGTGCAAAACAGATACTCGTTCAAGTCCAACTCTTTATCGTTCAGTTTCAAGCTCTCCAAATGCGTGCCCACAAACTCGCACACAAAAGAGCCGGCACGGATTGGGTCCCACGACCGGAGACCCCATCCGCAATTCTGTGTCTTAAAAACCTCAAAATTGAGCTTGACACCCCTCTGTGTGACCCTGTTTCGGCAATCAATGATGCACTCACAACCTGAGCCACATTCATACAACAGTGGCAACCGTTTGACTAACAGACCCGATGAGCTATAAGGAAGCCAACCTCCATTTTCTGACATGCAATAGCAATCAGCAGCACCAGGAGCACAAAGTTTTCGGCACTTGCATCCTGCTGGAACCTTTTCCTTCCCTTTCATACTTTGTTCCTTTCCAATAGTGGTGACATATAAGAAATTATCGGGTTCGGTGTCATCATCCACTTCATTCACAACGGCAACAGGTATACTTTCCACACCTGAGGACAAGTCAAAAGTTAAAACCATCCCTCTAGAAGATGGTTCTCTTTTCCAATTCTCTATCATCTTCCAAATGGCAAATCCATCTGGCTGACCTCTTACTCTCACCAACTTATGCTTGAAAGCTTTAAATCCAAACTTAGAAGTCTCGGTCCAAGACCGCTTGATCCTGTACAACCCATCATAAATGTATACCTTGTTGCTCCGGCTGAAGGGGTCCTTCCTACTCCTTATAACCCTGATCGGATTTTTCCAAATATCACTTTGTTCCATGGCATAGTTTCCTCTCTCAAGCTTCTGGTCGCCTCTCTTCTTTTCATTCCTACTATTTCCACCCTGGCCGGTGTACACCATCACATCAACATCATCATCGTCATTATCATATCCCCCAGAGGACACGATCGCTATGGCGATCGGGTTAGTACGACCAATCATGGAATCTATCCCTGCCATGGGAAGAGCATGCAAACCCACAGCACACATCTCCATCCTGAAATAGAAGATGTCTCCGACCTGTACACCCGGCACAGGACCAACTCGCTTTTGCTTGTTTGCCATCAAATCATTGGAACTCATAATGACTTCTGCCTTCATGTCAGACCGCTTCGTCACACCATCTAGTTCATTGATTTGCTCCAGCCTGCGCCTGATTGCATCGAAGGTCGATAGAATTGCCTCCACATGAGCCCTAGGTTGATTCATAGTCTCTGACGAAGAAGCCAACAAAGCAAGATCTCTGCTTAGGTTCTTTACCGTCAGCTTGGCTTTCTTGGTTGCTGGTTTTTCATCTGAGTCGGATATTTTGCACTTCCGTCCCCGACCTGGCTTTTGTGGAAAAGCAATGGATATTGGTCTAGCATTGATGGGGACAGTTGGTTTCTTGGCATCAAAGCCAGGTGGGATCTCAAAACCAGGGGGTACAGCAGGGGCAATAGGGTCAAATGGGTCGGTGTCAGAGGAAGTAGGGGGGTTGTTCAAACCCAAAGGAACTCCTTTGACTTCTTCAATTTCTTCTGATGATGCCACTGGCCATGAAGTCATACTCTCTTTATTGCTCATATATGGTTAATAACTGCACAGTACAGGAAAAATATTAGACACATGCACAAGCATTAATTTCTATCATCCAGGCTCAATATAGGTACATATGAGTATTGATAAATAACTTAAGTTAATCATTAAGCAGGCTGGAGGTACGGTTACAGTATGAGCAAATGATAGATACGGTTAAAGTATGAGCAAATGATACATCTTACTTCTTTCAAAGAGTATATTTTGAAGTGTTGCGCGATGAGACTTGACATATATTTACCCTGTGTCAGAAATATGAGTAGAACCACCAAATGATATTCAAATCCAGCTTTACTTACTACAGTGAAACTGCATAAAGTAAATGAAAATGATTCGATATCAAAAAAAGAAGTTTCTCAAGAAATGTTGCAAAAATGCGTAAAGTACTCCACCGGACCAACACAAAAAAGTCTTAACTCAGAAATAATAACGATAGTAAAAAAAGATTTCTTGGAAATTAATGTTAAGAGTGTGTTTCGTAAAATTACAATTTTGAGGGGTTGTGTTGGAAAAGTCAATAGTACCTGAAGAAATTAACAATAATTAGCAAAAGCAGCTATTGTAAAATTAGCAATCAGTTATGCAAGTCCTCGTGTAAGAGGAGTCAAAATGAGATTAGAAAAAAGAAACAGATTAATAACCTGGAACAGACAAAAGAGAAAAGTCTCTGGAAGCTTGTAAGAGTAAAAACTGTCTTTTTTTCGCTCCTTACTAACGAATCTACAGAGTAAGAAAAGAGAGGGCGCTTAGCATTACAACAATGTTGCTTTTTTTTTTTTTTCCTATTTCTCTTTTATCTTTGTAAAAATGAAAGACAAGAACGGTGACACAGTAAGACAGCGGAGAAAACGAAGAGACTAAAGCTGACAACCTTATAAGCACTAAGATTGCTTTGGTCAAAAAGTAATTGAAAGAACAAGGTAAAATAAAGAAAATAAAACAGTGGAGAAAAGGCCACGTCCCACGTGTGGTGCTTCTATCTTAATGGGAACACTAGTCACTGTAGTTTTGTTTGCTTTTTTAACTGTGACTGTGAGTAATACGTTTCATGCCTACAGGTGATACAAACAACAAAAAGAAATGGATTTCAGAAAAAAAAATACTAAGAAATAATAAATAATAAATAATAATAGTAAAATAAATCACTATGTTTTTTTACTGCATCTTTTCTTAGCTATATTCACGATTTGTTTTGCAACTTGTAAGCAGGTAGGACGTGTCATGTAATTTGCCGCGATAAAATCTAGTAAATTTAAATAGTAATTAAAAATATATTTTCTCATTGAACACAAGGGTATTAGCTAAATATGAGAGTAAGATATGGTGAAAATTTTTAATTTTACATTACAATTTGTAAATTATCATCGACTCGACTTGCTTCCAAGTTCCAAGTTTAAACTTAACAACGGAGATAAATAGAGTGACTCTTTCGAGTCATTTGTTCCAAATTTTAAACACTCCTGATGTGAAGTATAATGAGATAACAACCTAATAGCAACTAGTCTCCGTTTCTTTCCTTTCCCTTTCCGTACAAACTCGCTTCGTTTTACATATAAAATACGACGCTTAAAAATTAACAAAATGAGAAATCATAAATTTTTTGGGTAAATTTTCCAATTAGAGAAATCATTTCTAAATTCTAATCAACCGAGAACTGCAACTTCAATACCTCAAGCCTCAAGGTATATATATACAACAGGCTGCAAATTTTGGAGCTTAAAGCAAGTCACACTGCTTAGCAGCAGAAACTAGCAACCACCAACAGAAGTTCTTAACAAAACATCAATACAATCCGCATTCATTGTGTCTTTCCATCAGGTGGCCAGTCGAGAAACTTTCTTCCCAATAGAGAAGGCGGCAGGTATGTCTGCCCCGAACAATCGGCATGATCAGGTGGGTACAGGTACCCTTTCCCATACCCCAATTGATCCATCAGTTTTGTCGGTGCATTTCTCAAATGCAACGGGACCCCCTCATTCCCTCCCAGCGACTCATTGACAGCCCTCTTTGCCTCCTTCAATGCACGATAGACAGCCACAGATTTAGGCGCCAGTGCTAGGTATGCCACACACTGGGCAAGGCAGACGTCACACTCTGGCATGCCTAGAAAATGGCATGCCTGGTAGCACGCCACTGCTTGGTTTAGTGCAGTGGGGTCGACGAGGCCGATGTCCTCTGAGGCAAAACGCACAAGGCGGCGAGCGATGTAAAGTGGTTGTTCACCGGCTTCTAACATTCTTGCGAGCCAGTAGATGGAAGCATCAGCATCACTCCCGCGCATGGATTTGTGAAGTGCGCTGATCAGGTTGTAGTGCTCCTCGCCAGCTCGGTCATAGGCCAGGTGCTTGCATTGCATTGCTTCTTTGATGTGATCCAGGGTTACAGAAATTGTGCCACCTGAAACTCCCAAATATGAACTTCTATGTCACTCTATTAATTTCTATCTAAACGTGCTTTTTAACTCAGTCATTTGCAGTTAAAGTTGAAAACCTCCTTTGATCTTGTTGATGTAAAAACTAACATCCTTAATAGAAGGATTCAGGTGACAATATATCACCAAAGAATTGCTCTCTTTATCAGTACAAGAATAAGCTGGTAGATACCAAATGTGAACATCTCTGATTTTATGAAGTCTAAATCACAGGTTGCTGTCTGATTTATGGAACAGAATAGTAAATTCTTAATTTCTCCTCAAAAAGAAGAAGATTTGATTGGTAATTCCTACATAATTATGGATAACTACTTGTTACTGATCCCACAAGCTAATTTTTGTTTGCAATCACTAAGCTTGATTGAGAACATTCAATGAAAAATCAACAGTTTATGAAAAGCATACCATCAGATGACTCAGAGGCACTCTTGGCAGCGAGAGACGCCGCGACCTCAAGTGCATTCAATGCAACTCGGGCATCACCGTCGCAATTGACCGAGAGAAAATCAACAGCCTCATCTGACACAGACACATCGGTCCCACCAGTGGTGAGGCAGAGCCCACGGTCCCGGTCTGACGCCGCCCGAAGCAGCAGGCTCTTAACATGCTCCGGAGAAAGCGGCTTCAGAGTGAGCACTTTACACCGAGAGAGGAGAGGTGTCGACAGATGGAAAGATGGGTTTTCTGTGGTCGCCGCAAGGAGGGCAACCGACCCATCTTCCACCGCAGGTAACAACGCATCCTGTTGAACCCGTGAAAACCTATGCATCTCATCAATAAACAAAACAGTCGCACGAGTCAACCGGGCACGCCGAGCCGTATCAATAGCATCTCTCAAGTCCCGAACCGTAGATGACACCGCCGAGAGAGGCACAAGGCGGGGTTTAGATGGGAGAGAGGACGCAAGTGCACGGGCAAGAGAAGTCTTTCCACTGCCAGGTGGGCCCCAGAGGATAATAGAAGGGAAGAACTTATCCGAAGGGGAGCGAAGGAGGGAGTTCGGCCCGAGGAGGTGATCTTGACCGAGAATGGAATCGAGTGTGGCCGGTCGCATTCTCTCAGAGAGAGGAGCAAGGTGAGGCTGTTTATTAGGGGTAGGGGTAGTTTCGGAAGGAATGGGTCGTTTGGAGGAAGAAGAAGGAGAAGGGGAATGGGAAGAGGAAGGGTGGGGTTGGGAGTGGGAGTGGGAAGAGAAGAAACGAGAGAGAGTGGATTGGGAATGGGGAGTGGTGGAGGTGGAGGTGGAAGGAGAGGAAGGGGAAGAGGAGGAAGGGGCTTGGGAGAGGATCCAATCGGCTGCGGCGTCGGCGGAGAGGTTGCTTGTGGCGGCCAGGGCTTTGGAGGCGAGGTCACGTGAGAAGCCCATGCTCAGGAGCTGCTCCATCGGAGGGGCTGTTTTTTGGTCGGGCGCCAAAATGGAGCAAGTGGGGGAGGGAGGGAAACTCAGGGAAGGGAGTTGCTTTTTTGAGAGTTGAGACCCCTCTTATAATTTGGAAAAGAACCCAATTTTTGTTAAAATTGACCAAAACATTGGTTTCTATTAAGTATGAATTTTAAATATTGTTATTTGATAATTCAGAGTGGGAATAACTGAGGGTGCTTTGTTATTTTAAAAAAAGACAATTGTGGTGTATTTGCGAAATTGAAGACTGCCCATACCAATTACCGGGGAGGGAAACTAACGGCAGGAAAGAGAGGATGCAGTGGGGTATTATTTATTTATTTTTTTTCCTGTCTGCCTATTTCGACTTTGTAATGATAATTTGTTGTGTACATTTTTTCACAACTTTCTATGCGTATTCTTGAGAATATTTTATCGTTACCAATATTTTTAAGGTCCTTGCATACATTTCTCAATGCTGACGTCTAAGTCTGTGTATATTTTCTGAATATGTGTTCACAAAAGATATCTAAACGCATCGGATCGCATCCTACTCTGCATGTTAAATATTTCTGTTATATGTGACAAGCTACAGAACTAAAAGTTCCTGAATGTATGCATTCAGTGTCAGACAGTTTCTAAACACGTCTCCAAAATTTTTTTTTAACATATGAACGCATCAGTTCACATTCTTGCAGCTCTGTACTTATATGAGAAACTAGAAATATTTTAAGGATGAGAAAATTTAGAAATTTGTATTTAAAATGCGGTTTTGAATACATGAACTTCGGAGGGAAAAGAAAAATGAAGTTGTCAAAAGCTTGGAAACATGAATATTGTTATTATTTTATGTCGAAAACTTTCAGATACAGATAAAAAAAAAAAAAAATACTCGTCACATTTCACCGGGAGTGATAACCGTCATCCAACCAAAAGCCATCCGCGCCATCCAACTCTCCCCTCCCCTCGACTTTCGCTTTTTTTTTTCCGCGCGTCTGGGTGAGGCGTCCCTCACGCGCAATTCTGCCTTCACGCGACCTTCCCTCCTAACACCCCTTCCTTTTTCGCTAGCAACCCTTCCTCCCTCGGGCTACCTTCCGTCCTCCGCTCCTCCCTGACGATCTATTTCCCCTTTCTCTCCCTCACAGTTTATCTTGCCTTATAAAATGAACATATACAACAATAAATTAAACAGATACAAAGATAATATGAACATATAATCAGAGTGTATATATACAAGAAAAATAATGAACATACAAAACAATAAACTGAACAGATATATCAACTAATTGAACATAAAAAACAAATAAACTGAACAGATGTAATAAACAATGTAGACTCATAAAAAAAGTAAAAGTGACCAAATAAACGGAACATAAATGACAAATAAATTGCACAGTTATAACAAATAAACTGAACATATGTAATAAACAATGTAAACTCATAAAAAAAGTAAAAGTGAGCAAATAAACTGAACAGAAATGACAAATAAATTGCACAGTTATAACAAATAAACTGAACAGATGTAACAAACAATGTAGACTCATACAAAAAAAGTAAAATTGAGCAAATAAACTGAACAGAAATGACAAATAAATTGCACAGTTATAACAAATAAACTGAACAAATGTAACAAACAATGTAGATTCATACAAAAAAGTAAAAGTGAGCAAATAAACTGAACGGAAATGACAAATAAATTGCACAGTTATAACAAATAAATTGAACAACAGTGAACATATATAACAAATAAAATGAAAAGATATAACAACTAAATTGAGCATGTGTAACAAATAAATTGAACGGATATCCAACAAAATTGAAAAGAACAAATAAGTAGAGAATAGAAGGGCAGACGAGAGAGAAGGAAGGAAAAGGAGAGATAGGAGAGAGAAGGAAGGAAGGGTATACTTGCCTGGGAGTGGAGGGAGGGAGACGAGATTGGATCGCTGGGTGAGAGGTAGGTGCGTCGGAAGAGATGAGGCGCGGGGTAAAGGAAAGGTACGCTCGGATCAGATCGGAAGGGTGTGCGATCGGATCGGATCGCTAGTTGGGTGCGGAGAAATGAAGAGAGCGCTGGACTGGATGACGCGGATGGCGCTGGGATGGATGACGCTGAGTAATTCTCACATTTCACTACTTGTAAGAAGAGTTTCTGAAATAAAACTCGAAGACATTTTTGTTGTGAGAGTATTTGATAAGTTGTATACGGTTCACAAAAGACAGAAGTAATACAATTTAAAATGCTTGTTCTGATATAGACTTTTCTCCTCAGAGGTTTATCTGCATTTTTTTTTTCAAAAAAATATTTTTTCCTTTGAAGAGTCGTACGCGTTATATTATATTTTCATATATAATATTTGCTTGATAAATCAAATGGTTTCTCTGGACTGGAGTATAGAATCTAGACAATATAAGGCGCATATTTTTTTTTATTGTAGGGTTCCTTACGGAGCAATTCTGTCAATGAACTGAATCAACAGTCCACGTACGTCAACGAGCTTATATCACCTCTCCAATACGAAACAAACATTAATCATGCTTGTGTAAACCAGGTATAAAGCAAAACATTTCCAATCAAAGTTTTGTAGATACTATTTTGTGCTTAAAATTCACGATGTAATTAATCAATGCGATGATGACACGGTTTCTTTACTCGACCCCAATCATTTGATAATTTCTAGTGTCATTGATCTTCCTCACTCATCATAATAGATGGTGGGGGTAATCAATTAACACTTGCACATTCACGGTGCACGCTAATGGTAAACAAAAATTAGCTCATAAATAAATTATATAAAACATAGTAATAATAGTTATAACAATAATATTAAAGGGAGAAGTGACACGCGAGAGCATGACGAGAGTTAAACATTTACAAAAGGAGCTCATTTTCCAATATATTTCCTAAAGAACCCCAGTTAAGAAGCCACCTCTGATCCGTCAGCAAAGCAACCAGGATTGATTGTTATGCTTTTTGTACAGTTGTCGGTTTTGTAAATGCCAACTAGCCGATCAGCTAATTCAAACATGTTGTTTCTTAGACTGTAGCAAAACATAAAAACATAAAAAAAAATGTTTTAGTGCAAGAAACAAACACAGCCACTCTACTTCCCCTACAGAAATTTTCATTATATACCTGATAATGATGAACTGTGCATCTCGTGTCCGGTCCTTCACATAATGCCCCACAATAGAAACATTCTTGAAATCTAGAATCATTACAAGGATATAAGAAAACCCCCCAAACAGAGGTCTAAAAGAACGAAAATTAAAGAGAGAAAAGTACAAACCTAAAGCAGCATCGATCTCGTCCATCACATACAAAGGAGTTGGTTTGTAATGGTGAAGTGCAAAGACCAGCGCCAAAGAGCTAAGTGTCTACATATAAACTTTTTTTATTTAATAAATGACCAAAGAGCATTGGACGTCTAAGGATCATCTATCAATGGTCGAGAAATTTACCTTCTCACCACCTGAGAGATTGGCAATATTTTTCCAGCTCTTTTTTGGTGGTCTCACACTGAACACAACCCCCTCTGAAAATGGATCCAATGAATCAACGAGCTCCAGTTCAGCATCTCCTCCTAACGTAATCATCTGCCAAATTACAAAATATTAGATGGTGTCCCCAGCTCATGCTTTAAAAAAAAAAAAAGTTTTGAAGTCTGTGCAAAAGCAAAAACCTGATACATCTCTTTCAGCTTCAGAGAAATAACATTAAACCCTACCATAAACTCATCCAACCTGAAGTAAAAAGAAAAATAATTAATCAGTAATAATATCTCACGCAAAGCCACTTTCAATAATCCCAAAAGGTTAATTAACAAAAACAAATGTACTGCATAAAACTAAGGTTTCCCAATTAACTTTATCCATTAGCATTGGTGCATTTTACTAGCTTAGTTTTAAGAACTAAGGTTTCTTGGTCATAGTATATGGACCTGCTATACAAAATAATAATAATAATAATAATAATAATAATAATACCTCTTTTTCTTTAACCCATCATATAGCTTTTTAAGTTCGTCGCGTTCTATTGTTGCAGAATTTAGTTCTTTCACTCTTTCATTGTACAAGTCAGTTTTCTTTCGATACCTGAAGGAACCAGCAAACCATCATGAGTACCACTTCTTACCTGTTTTTGTTTTTATTTTAATTGTTGTAAATACCACCCAGCATTTTATTGTGTATGCAGAATAACTCAATTATATGCATACTGTGGAAAAGATGTATTGCACCGGAAATTATGCCTGTTATCCTGAGCCCAATATTAGTAAGTCCAAATAATTCAAATCAATTTACTGCCTACAAACATTGGATAAGTTCATAATGAAGCAAACTAATTTTATTTCAATAAAATTGAAAGAATATTTAGCAAAGTTTCCAGGACTTGGCACAGTTTAAACTACCAAGTATTGGTTGCAAATAACCCAAAAACTCAGGTGTTCCTTGCAAGCAAAAAAAGTCTCAGGTGTCTTTTCCAAATAACATAAGCTTCTTACTCTGCAATAGAATCAAGGTTTGGATTCATCTCCTTCAATTGGCTTTGGAGCAATGCCACCATCTCTGTGGCTCTTTTCAAATCACAATCTTCTTTTAGTGACTCATCAGACAATGTTGCATCTAGCTTTTCGGGGTCGACTGCATCTTTCTTTATCCTTTTTACCAAATTTTTACACAATTAATTAAAAAGAAACTACAGTTAAGAATGCAACACACTTTGAACATAATATTTCCTACAAAAATGGCTGAAGTAGCGATTACTTAATGCTCATTCTTGAAAGTGAAAGGGTACCAAAAAAAAAGGAGCAATTTTGCAGGGATAAATAACAGACCAATATGTTGGTAGACCTCAATCACTGTAATCCTAAAAGTCAAGAACCATCGAAACAGGAAATATCATCCTACTCAACAGTGCAGGAATATAACCTAAGCTGTCATTTCCTTGGCACAAAATGGAAAGATAAAAATTGCAAATATATACTTGCAACACTTTGCAGGGAAATACCTGACATTTTCTAAGCAGCCCATTGCAGCCATTTCTCCTTTACCAACGATATGTATGATATTACAAGTTTGCCAAAATGCAAATTCCCAAGAAGGATCAAATAAAAAAAAAGGAAAATTGAACATACTGTGTCATGTGCTTGTCGAGATTGCTACGTATATCCTCAAGCCCTTTAGAGAAAGCTTTCGCTTTCATCTCATATTCCTTCTTCTGCTTCTTTAGATCTTGCAATTTAAATTCTGCATCTACCTGTCATACTCATATGTCATAAAGGAATTAAAATCTACCTATTTTGATCTCTGGGAGGCCCTAAATCTTTACCAATATGAAAAGGGTCTTTCTATTTTAGGTACCTATTGTGTTTGTGGAGGTACAGACATTTGATACGAAGGCCATGTAAATATGATTAACTGCTTGTTTTGTATTCATTTTTTTTTCTGGGAACTAGGAAGTTCCCTGCCATTCCCCAAAAGAAACAAGAGTACGAGTAAAAAAAAAAAGAAAGAAAGAAAAAGAAAAACTTAATCAATGTGAATCTCCAACAGAGACAGAAACTGCTGTCCAACACAGCCTCAATACAAGTAAAACAGAAGTAATTTCTGGTATCAAGCCTGTACTTGTCAGTGCTATTTTGTTTTTCCATTGGGGAAATTATTTTATTCATTCCATAAAAGCCAGATTGAAGATAGTATTACCAAATATCTGAAATCAGTTCTTTCCATACAGCAAGTATATTGAATTGAAAATAGATACATTATCTAGCAAAGCAGAATTTACTAACTTCTGCTGCGCGCAGCTCATCCATTGTTTTCTTCTTTGTGTTATACTGCTCCTTTGTTTCATCCAACACCACTTTATGTTCATCCATCATCTGACATCATCAGAGATATGTAACCATCATTATTAAAAGCTTTTTACACTTGCACGCAAAGATTCTCTTGTTTGTTTGCAGATGTCGAAAGTTTTTTTTTTTTCCCTTTTGAACAAGTACTGTTTTTCCAAAGGAATATAATAATACATATATGTAAACTTTCCAAAGACAAAACAACGAAATATGAGGGAACTTTCAGAATGCAATCCAGATCTTAGAAATCCAAATTTCATGGTTCAGGTCACAAAGCCAATTTGGGAAGCATTAACTTAACCCACAAGAAAATACAAATTTCAATAAGCAACACTTCAATTTTCCAAGTATTGGCATGTGAAAGCTTAGGAGCTAACAATTTATATTTTCTGGGTATAAATGAAATTTACATGTTTTCTTTCCAAACTTTGAATATCTAACTTGAAATAGAAAACCTCATTGACTATCCAATTCCAGAGCAATAGAAAACTGAAGTACCTTTTGTGTGTTTTGGTAGTTTTCTTGAACAGTAAAAGCTTTTTCCTGTACATCCTTGAATTTTGATGACTCTTTCTCTTTATTCTCAGCCAGCTTGTCTCTCTCTTTCTTCGAGTCCTCTACTGTTTTTTTCAGTTTCGTGACCAACTTCTCCAATGTGGTTATTCTAACCTTATGCCGGTTGATTTCAGTTTTTGTTTTGTCAATTTCCTAGTAACATTAATCCGATCTCAAAACAACGACAACAACTAAGCCTTTTGTTCCAAACAAGTTGGGATAGGCATTAACCCAATCACAAAAGATAAAAAAAATATTTAGTTCACTGAAAGCATTTCATATCTGGAGCTTGCATTTCACAAGTTAGTCCAATATTCAAATTGGCTGCCTAGCATTCCACACTTAGGAGAGCTTTGGTTTTCTTCGTCAACTCAAAACAAAATGAAAAACACAGAACATACAGGATAAAATTGCATATCGATGTAGACCTTTTTTAGGTGATTGTAGAGAATGGTACTTAATGAAGAGAACCAGCAATTAATAGAGATCCCAAATTCACAGTATTTTAGGAATAACTTGAAAGTTAATCTACTTACAGATTGAATGCCCGCCACTTTTGACTTCTGATTTTTTAGCCTCTCTCCACCCGCATTTTCTATTCCTTGCTGAAGTTCTGAAGCCTACAACAATAAGGAATGAAATAAAAATCTATTCAAGCTCAAACTTTATCAGCAGCTAGCATTTCAAGTGATTGATATCCTGCATCAGAAAATTGACCCCAAATGGCAGGTACAGCACTGCACAGCTACACACAAGTGGCTAGAAGGTCACGTAACTACACAAAGACGTTATCATTAAAGTGATACTTTGAGCCAGGACTCCATTTCAGAATCCTCGAAGAATTCTAATCAACAGGATCTGAAGAGGAAAAGTCATTAACAAGAAATTTGAATAGAGAGATAATTCTTATTTACATAAAGGAAGACAATGAAATGAAGGAGGTAGAAACTCTTTGTGACAAGTATGCGAAAAGATGACACACTCCCTGATGAACAGTTGTCCTCTTTTCTTATTTCTATTCTAAAACAGTATCTACTCGATTCAAGGGATTCAGAGAGAGATTGTGAGTGGCCTAAGCACCAAGGAAATTCAAGACATATGAGAAGAACAAGGGGAATTGCGAAAGACAGGCACCCTTTTCATATCACCAAAAACAAGCAAATAAACAGTGAATTTAAAATAAAAGGCAATGTGCAAATGTAATAAAAGATACAAAATATCCAAGTAATACATCCAGAAGCCACATGAATAATTCATTGAACTATCCTCCACCCATTTAGAAATAGGGACGATATTGGGCCTTAAGGCAAAGACAATGCTTACCTTGTCCTTGAGTTTGCTGGAGCAGTTGGTGATCTTTTGTACCTCAGCTGTCTCTGTAGAGATAACATCCTTAAGTTCTTCAAGCTGATTTAATTCATCCTCTTTCGGCTCTGATGCAACCTTTAAAGAGTCAAGTCGTTTCTCATCGTAAATGTACTGTTCAGTCAGGCTCTGAACCTACATAAACAAAAAAAGAAAAACACCAGATTTTCAAGCTGTGCCATGTGTGAGTCAGACGTAACTGTTCCCTATTGGGTTTCTTACAGTGTTCCGAAATGCAGCCCATATTTCTCGTCTTTTAAATTTATAATTAGTAGACACATTTTTAGTATTTTATCAAATAACACCCACTAACACTGTACATTAAATGAAAATTATATTAAACCAACAGATCACAAAGTCGTCATTTATTATAGTAATTGTTACTGGCAGTTTCTTTCCGTTTATCAGTATTTAACATGGGAACTAACTCGACTTTCAAAAATCTAACAACTTGGTGTTATTTACCATACCCTATTGGGTTTTTGTTGACCACAAAAGAAATATTGCACACAACTTAGCTTAACAAATATCCATCTGAACACTTCCAAACACAAGCCAAAACCATTCATTATAGTCTACTAACTAAAGATGCCTTTACATTCGCACATTTGTAAGTTCATTCTGCATAAAATCAAGAGGCTGAAAAGTGTTCAAAAAGAAGCAAACCATTATAAATGGCTTAACCTTAAAATATCAACTTTTTAATCATAAAAACAAAATGACCCATATAGATCATAACCAGCAGTCTGGATCAACTGCTTGAAACTAATCCAGACTTGACAGCTTAGAACAGCATTAATCCAATATATATGAAAGAAATCTGATTGCACAAACACCAAATTAGAACTGGACTGATACAAAGACAGGTATCTACCTCTCTTTCCCATTTCCCAAGCTCCATTTCTGCACGGCTAATGCCAGCTTCAGCAGCCTGAATTCCTCGTCTGGCTTCATCAATACTCTGACGAAGGCCCCTGAGCTTGCTATTTAGCATCTCCAACTCCTGCTCGGCTGATGCGACAGCTTCAGGCGATATGCTGGCCTTAATAGATGTCCCCATCTTGCCTCCACGCGGTTTAGCGCCTCCGCCGGTCATTGTACCAGATTGTTCAAGAAGAGCACCATCAAGGGTTACTACCCGCCATTTCTTATTGCTTTCATATGCTACTCTAGTTGCCTGAGAGAAGAAAGAAAGGAGAACTTAGGGTTCCATAGCAATATTTAGTAACATGTAGATACAATCTTATTTAAAAATACGAAGATTAAGGTATCAAAGGTCCTTTTATTTTTATTGCAGGATTTTCTTTGTTTGTTGCCATGTAGTGGTAGAAACAAAGAATAAACCATGTTGATGGCGATTTACAGTTTGGCAACACTGACATAAACAGTCAGTAGTTTGCATCCCAAGACTATAAACTGTAGAGCATTTTCACATATGCCTCTAATGAAACCAAGCGCTGTAACTGTCAAAATAGAAGGCATGCCATGTGTCAATTCAAAGCATGGAAACATTATATGTGGCCTTACACTCAATACTATCCAGAAAACAAACCAACTACTTCCTCATACTAAAGAAAAGAAGTGTGAAAACAGGCAGCCACTGCATCTTTTTAAAGACAGCGAAAGGGAAAAGAGAACTTCAGCATGTTTTTAGGGGTGCCCAGGAATTTTATGTCTTTGTAAGATGTGGATTATGCTTTGAGATTCTCACAGGGTGCTTTCCCATATCGTCTAAGGAAATTAAAAGATGAATTTTAAAGGCAAAGGGAGATGCAAGAATTACCTGATCAAGATCATTTGCAACAACAGTATTTTTCAAGGCCGCAAAGAAAGCTAACTTAAACCTCTCATCCTTAACCATCACCAGATCAAAAAGGCGTGGGACACCCTCTGGCGTCTGCACCTTTTCCTTCATTCTATGCATTTGCTCCTTTTGTTTATCCTAGATTATTATATACAAAAATAAGAAACAGAAACAAGATTGTGTCCAGCAATCACAATGCATCTTATGATAGGAAAGGAAGAATTGTACTATATGGTCTGAACAGCAACAACAGGAGCAAAGTCAATGTATGCCTTACCTATGCTTTGCATAAATTTTTAATAATAATTTGTTAAGGTAATAGTACTCTGTGTAAAAATATAAGTTAACAACATAAGATTAACATGGTTTGAGCCATTGTTTTCAGCACTAACTCAACATTGTGAACTCCTTCAAGAAAAGTCATGACACAAGCAATCACAAACAATCCAAAAAAAATAAAATAATAATAATAATAATAATAATAATAATAATAATAATAATAATAATAATAAAGTTTTTTTATTAAAAAAATGTGTGCATCTTCTTTCAGGTGAGGACTAAAGTATGAGAGGGAAGCCACAACAATGCGATCAATCACCGAAAGAGCATCAAATCAAAAATTAAATATCAATACTTAAGAAAAGTACAAACCAATATCATGAAAGTAGCAATCCCGAGATTCTTTTCTCGAAGCAATGCAACACAAGCTTGTGCGGCATCTGTCGTCTCGACCAAAATATTATCGAGGCCTCCACATGCCGTAGAGATAGCCACATCGTACTTTGCTAGAAAAATCAAAATAACATTGTCAAAGTTGCAGCTTGATGGTAAGATATGAGTTAAAAAATTACACTAGGGAACCACCACTAAATTACTCAATGTGGTACATAATTGATCAGAGATTCTTGTTGTTCAAACCTCAATTTTCTTCTTATATGGGGTGTTTGGTTGCACCAAGAATAAGGAAAAAGGGAGAGGGAAGAAGGAATAGGCACAACCAAACAAGGAATAAACTTGAGAATAAGGCATCTTCCCTCTTCCTATGAAGAGGTGATATAACGAATAAGCTCCCTACTCCCTCTTCCCTCTCCCTTCTTAGCGTTAAATACTTCTAAATAAAAGGAATATAGAAGTTAAAGAACAATAACATTCAAAAGAAGGCGAGATAAGGTTACAAAAATTAGCATTAAACAGTTCATCCATTGCTGCTAGGAACTACAGCTGAATAGAATAAAATTTGAGAGAAGAGTAAGAGATGTAAATGGCACTTCATGATAAGGGAAGAAGACTAAATAACACAAGGACAAGCATATCAAAAAAGAAAAAGAACAGAGTTAGCATAGTACCATTAATTGCGCCCAAATCACCTAGACGACCATAAATCCCTTTGATTTGTTTTGTATCCTTGGCTTGTATTATTGCCTTCAAAACACTACTTTGGCTCTTCTCAGATTCTTGCGCAGTTTTCATCTCGGTAAACTTTTGTCTAGCTTCTTGTTCACGGGGAATTAGCAATTCTTCCTCTTTCAAGCATTCCTGTGAGACAATTACAGCTGTGTTTTTATCTCAATTCAATAGGTGTCCCAAAATTTCACACATTTATGGACTTTCCAGTATGATTACTTGTTTAAGGCCCTTTGAGGAGTCAAGAGCAAGTTATTTACAAAAAGAAGAGCAAAAATAAAATAAGTAATGATATTAAAGCCAAGCATATGTGTACCTTTTCCTTGTGTTGAAATGCTTTTTTCTCAGCCTCCAAGCGAGCAATTATAGACTTTTTCTCCGAGATTTCATTTTTTAGTAAATTTATTCTCTTGTTTATACCTTCCATATCTTCTTTTAAACTGGTATATTCTGTACGAGCTTTGTGATGCTGAAAATAAATACAGGTAGGTAAATAATAGTAGAAAACATTACACTAAGGTAAACTCGTGAAAGAAATTAACATGTACAATTTCTATGAAATTACAACACCACAATGCAACATGTTTCTACCTTTGCATGAAAGGCTACAAAGTTGAGCGATAAATAGGTTGAAACTTGGAACAGGCTTTGTACAAATTAATCATTTTACAGCAGTACTAGCACAGATGTAAACTTTGCTAGGTAATGTTGAAAACGATCAAATAACATAGGCTGCTTAGGCAGATTGTATCCAAACAAGACATTGAAGGAATTTTGTGCAACAAGGAATGTTCAAGAGGGATGCAAATGCAATATTAGTTTGAAAACCTAGGAACATTGTATACCTTCTCTTCTAACAATTTCTTTTTACTTATAGCAACATCTCGCTTTCCCTTGTGCTCAATTAATTGCTTTTCCCATGGCTCCAATTCCATCCGCACTTTAGCAAGCTCATCACGAAGCTTCTCGGTTTCATCTATATATATAAATAGGATGAGTAAGTGATATACTTTAATTAATATTGCAACTGATAGAGAAAGCGATAGGATAGTGTATACCTAAAGTGCTCTTTTTTAGTTCTTCCAAGAGCTCTTCTTCCTTGACTAAGAGATCATCCAACTTTGGAATTTCTTCTTCCAATTTTGGTATTAGATCTGACGATTCTTCAACATCTTTTGTTGAGTCATTTATTTTAATTGTGTCCTGTAAGTATATTATTGCAAATGCATTATTCAAAGCCGTAAATTATGTTAGTTTAATCTATCGGAAGAAGTCTGGGTGCATTTACAGTATTAGCAAAATGTTTCAGAATTTTACTAATTCCAATTAGCATCATTGATAGAGATACCGCATAAAACCAGAATATTAGATCATTTAAAAGGCAATGTAGACTCCATTAAATGTAACCAAGGATGCCAATCCCTAATTTCAGTGCAAACCTTTGCCATAACCCCAACTTATACTGAAAATATGTATTAATTGCTGATGAAGCAAGTTGGCTCGTCACCAAGAACAAGTGAAATGCAACTTAGGAGCTTTATAATCAAATGAGCTCTAGATGTAGGAGTTTTGATGCTTTGTGCTGATAATTGAAAACTCTTTGGTGTTGGTTTCAAGCATAAGAAATGTATACCAGGTGTCCACAGCTAGAAGTGGACCTTGTATTTGTTACTCCAAGAAGGAAAACAATAAAGAATAAAATTATATAACTAAGGCGGTACGTAGCCAGACCAATATGATCTGGTACCAACTAGCATGCCGCAAAATTGCTTCGAAGCTTGCAGTGCTCATCTTTTATTTAAAATTTTAAAAGGATTAGAAACTATAGGCATACCTTTTCAATTTTATCCTCTAGTTTTTTTATCTTTTGCTTGAGATGCTTCTCCTTCTCAACATATTCCACCTCCTTCTTTTCATACACCTTGCAATCTTCCTTGCACTTACTCATCTCTTTCTCTAGAGACTAAACCATTATAATAAAAGAAGAGATAAACACATATGAAGGGTAAGGAAACAAAAAGAAAAAAATAGTCCTTACTCTAATAATAGTATAATACCTCTTGTCTCTTGAGATAATTGTCATATAGGGACTCTAGCTTCTTCAATTCATTGCTATGCTGCCTGATCTTCTCTCTGGAAAATCAAAGTAAATTTACAAACGTATAAGCCTTCAGAACCAAGAGAACTCATTACCATATAAATTTTTATGCTGGATGAAACTTTTAACTGTACATCACATTATTATGTCAGGGTTTCTTGACAGGGTTTCTTGACACAGTGGCATGTTATATCAGCCAGCGCCCAATTTCCCTAAATTCAATTTGTTAAAAAGGTGGCATTTCCTATCTGTGCAATCTTTTTCATTAATAAGCACGTACAAACAAACTAAAACTCTACTCGACCAAATTTTGTGTTACATTCAACAACTTTTTAATATTCAGATTGGACAATGCAGGACCCATCATCCAAACTGAACCAACATGATGGTCAGGTTAGGATGTCTTGATCTGTTGGTGCATCAAAACTTGGACAAGACCCATTGATAGGTCAGGTAAGAATAAGAAAACCTTTCACTATTGCGGGTTGCTTCCATGTTGGCAACATCCTCTTCGAGCTGAGCAACTTGTTTGGCTGCATCATCAGAGGCTAACTCGGTAGCCTTCTCTTGCCATTTCAAACTTAACAATTCTTTAAGCATATAAGCCTCTGCTTCATCTTTCACCCTCTTTAAAAAATAGAAACATTAGGTAAAATTAAGTACCCATAGCAAAGTATTTACATGTCAGGTTTAAGGCAGGGAATGTGGTGATACATCTCTTTAGTCTTGACCATAGAAACCAACCAAGTATGTATGAACAGCATCGAAATTTCTCATATCCCCAAGCAGGACATGGTAAATATCATATAACATCTCATTCAGATAATTAGAAATGAGGGAAATTTTGAGAGTAAGTGAAAGATCTGTGTATAACAGTTTTCTTTTGTTCTTAAGAGGGGCATGATACTTCCATTGTTTTTACCGGGAATCAGAGAGTCCTAAAATAATAAAGTTTGCAGGATTACGTATAAGATTATTAATTGTCCACGTCATACTTCTTTCAAGCATCAATAATTCAATATAATGATTGTACTAAACTTCGTTGTTTTGAGCCAGAAAGATACAACTGAGTTCACGTTTTAGCCATTTATGTCTTCAAACAAAGTATAATGGTAATATGGGCATAAATAAAAGGAAAACTTAAATAAAGGTACCTCCAAACTATCTCTTTCCTTCTCAGCAAGCTTTACCATTTGGACAGCTGCTGATCGCTTTTCATTAAGAACCTCAAGCCTGATATTTTAGGTATCATGCTAAGTAGACTTTTCAAAACATGAAACCATGCACCACATACAATTGACACTTTCCAAGAGAGAAATATAAAAGAAAATTGGAAGATAAAACTCACTGCTTGAAAGCTTCATCGATTTTCTCAACATATTGGTTTGTGCCGATAATATCCTCTAAATATTCCAAAAATCCTTCATCATGAGGTCCCTGTGCTTTCGGTTTCATCAGTGATATCTGCTCAACCTCCCCCTAACATGGTTTTATATAACAGAAAATAAATATTTTTTTTCTATTTCAAAACTCAAAAGCATGCGTTACTTAATTAGGAAATGACAGTTATATTATACTGGAAGTAATTTGATTTACTGAAAATTGCAAACATCATACGTAATCAGAGGTGCAGAAAAAAAAGCCAAATGTGCTTCTAGAAAACAGAATAACCAAACCTTTTACAACAGAATAACCAAACTCCCATTCTCTCACAATCTAACACAAGTTAGGTATAAATTGCGCTTTCCATTAGTTGGAGAAACAATTCATAGTAGCAGGGCATGCAATTAAATCCCATGATTATTAGGACAGACAAGATAAGTCTCCTTTTAGCAGGTATATTCATACCTGAAGGATGAGAAAACGGTTGTTATCTAGGTCAACCCCCTTCCCTTTAAGCTTTTTTGTTACTTCAGTAAAATTACTTCCACGGTTATTGATGTAGTATTTGGAGGAATTATCCTTGAATGCAACCCTTGTTATGGAAAAGTCACTTCCTGGTACAACCTCATATGACCCATCTTCCTGAAACAAAGTGTGAAAAAATAAAAAGTAAAATTTCAAGGGATGTTCATAAAAACACGCCAATTGTTTACGACTAATTTGCAAAATATCCCAAACAAACTTCAGCTGAGATGAACACTGTAAGGTTGCCAAGAGAATGGTGAAGAAAAGATCAATATGCCATTAATACAATTAACCCAAAGAAAAACTTTAACCAACCTAGACAGAGAAATATATATCAGAAAAAAACAAAATTCAAGACAAAAACAACATTATACTATCTACTGTGTTCCAGTAATTGGTAACCAGAAGGTTAAAACTTTTCTTAATACATGGAACCCAAATGTCAAACCTACTGCTACCAGCCACTGCTGTATTGGTGGTACAAATGTTTTGGTACTTAATTGAGCACTAACATATGAAGAAAACATATGAATAAATGTACCACATCAACAATTTCTTGAAAGTGCACAGATACACCAGCGCTGTCCAAATTCTGATGGTTTGTTGAGTTGTGAATAAGCTCAGATACTTTGTTCAGCCGCATCTAGGAGGAATAATAAACCCAAAAATATGTTAACAAATAAAATTGAATTGTTGTTTACAATTGTCAATCATATGTTGTAATAATTGAGAGAAAAGCTACCTGTTTGGCACGTTTTCCAAAAACAAAGAGCATAGCATCGATCACGTTACTTTTTCCACTTCCATTGGGGCCCACAACAGCAGAAAAGCTCTACAATAGGTGAACTATTGCACTTATATATTGTCCAAATTGTTAGAACAAATAACTGTGTTAAATCTGAATTTTGTTGCCTTTATAAGGCAAACCTGGAAACGAGTTTGGATTATGCAAAATACACCTTGACCGATTAAATTCTTCATTTAAATCAAACAAAAAATTCTCAGTTTGCATCAACTCAAACAACTTTCCAGTTAAGACCCACTAAAGAGATTAGTAACACATTTTGTGTGCTGTGCCATAATTCTTAAAAAAGAAAGCTGTAACTTCATAATGGAACTTGGATCTTTAACAAGCTAATCCTCGCCCAAAGAAAGATCAAATTAGTTCGTACTTCAACAAAAAAAGGAGCATTACAAATTACAATAGTCAAATTGAAATATTACCTTGTGAAAAGGGCCGATCCGCTGCTCTCCAGCGTAAGATTTGAAGTTTCTCAGCACCATTTCCTTTATGAACAGCCTCGGCTTCCTTTTCCTGGCCGAAGCCGGCGAGAATGGAGATGAAGGGCCTCTGTTCTCTCCAGAACCATCCATCTCCATGGCTTCTTCTCCCATAAATTATCTATAGCTCCAGATCTCGAAGAGAAGTAGAAGAAAGAGATAATGCGCGATGAAGACTTCAACTCCAGTTAAATCAGTGAGAGTACTACCTCCATTGAGGAATCCTAACAGAAATTAGCAACTGGATGTCTCGTGGAGAGAGAATTTTGAGAGGGAATGTAGAGACGCGGTGCTAGGGTTTTTGAATTGGGGTTTTTCGTTGCTTCACTCTCTTCTCACTCTCTTTCGTTTCACATTCCCGCTTTTTCTGATGTTGGAATTTTCATTTGCGAAAATGAGAATAATAAAAAGAAAACTGAAGAGGAGGTCCGTCGATGGTCTGAGCCCAAACTGAAGGCCCATTTCGTAGGTTACGTAGTTCAATTAGAAATGGTCGAATGGGACAATTTAGACTTCGATCGAAATAGTTTTTACGCGGAATTTATTTAATTAAAATTAATTTTTCATAATTTTGTTACGTGTAATGATATTAAAATACTAATAAATGTATTATACATGTTATAAAGTATATCAACATAATAAAGAGAGATAGCGCTAGAGCACTGGTGCTTCACGATCTTGGTGCCAGTGCGTCAGCTTTTAGGGGTGAGGATTAAGGAAGAGTTGTACTAAACTGCTTTTTTTCGTTTTAATGAAAAGAGTGGTGAGCTTATAAGCTCACTTGTTTCAAAAAAAAAAATAAAGTATATCAACAATACAATTTTGCATTACGAAACTTACGTTCCATTTAGAATTGACGGGAGTAAATTGTGTTTGCAAGTATAAGTTATTAGTATTTCGATATATATATATATTGTGATTGTACAGGTTCAATCGAGGTCCAAATTGATTGAATTTGTACAAAAATATTATAAATGTATTTTAGTAGTAAATTACATAAAATATATTTTTATCTTTATTGAATTTGTACAAATAATTTTATTTTTCAAGTAGAAAGCAGATTTTTGTGTTTTTACTTTTTAGAATATCTGTCAGCTTGAAAACTATGTGCACATCTAAATAACCTGGAATCCAGGATTTTATTAAAAAGGATGATTTTCACAAAGTTTTGATATGGAATCCTCTAATATATGCAATTGGATATGTGATTATAGAAATCCACTTAAGTGGAAAACTTTTAACTTGTCAAAAAAAAAAAAAAATAGGTTTGAAAAAGAAATCGTACAAACTTTTTATTGGCAATATTAATTGTGACTTGCGAAGTTGCGAGGTGCCTGAGAATCTGAGATCAATAAGGTCTGATCACAATCCTTTTTTTTAACATGGGATTTCAATTCATTTCATTTCATTGGAAAATTATTGATCACAATGAGCGAATTTGATGTCATTTGGTTGAGATTCTTATGTAATTAGGTCTAACGAAATTTTATGAAATCTTACGAAATCAATTCTAATGAAATGAAATCCCGAGTAAAAATTATTGTGATATGGGTCTAAGGCTATGCTGAAGATGGAGTGACACAGGTAGTGGAATGGAAGAACATGATTTTAACCTGCTCCAGCAATCCTAGGCAGGGTGACTGGATGGGAACGAGGGGTATAAATGTTGATTTGCGGAGACAAAATAACACCCCTAATTTGGGGTTTACCGAGGGGATGAGGAACCACATATTTCCTACCAATAATACCCCTGAACAGTTAAATCAATGACAGCGGACCCCACCATGCTTCTTCACTTTCTAAATTTCTTTTTCATTATTATTATTTTTTTTTTTTGTGTTGGATATCTGACTTTTTGAATCGAAGTTATATTTCATTAACAAATTAGTTAATAGAGTAGCAGCTATATTGCACTGGGCATTATTCATTGATTTCAGTTATATCCTAATTAAAATTTGATTTATAATTTCTTCTTCATACATGGATCTCTTATTAAAGAAAAGGGTAGTAAAGTCATTTTATATATTAAAAGTAGGTGAGTTAATTTTAAGTTTTAACCTCCATGTATAGTCGTATATCTTTTTAAACTTTGGAGCTCCATTCCATTCTATTTTTTCCCTTTACCCTTTATTAAATTTTTGGAGCAAGCCCTCAGCTGAGAGGTCGGAATTCGGAAGTCAGATATTATTTGGAACTGGAGGCATCCCAACCAGAACTTCTCCAGTGCAACATCGCTTAATAAGAACGACACGTGTCCACTAGAGCGGCGGGAGAGAGGCGTCGCGCAACCACCAAATTACCAAAATGGCCAGTGCATCAACAATCGTGCAAAACCGAATCCCATCCCGACGCCTTATCTCCTCTCCTTCAAAACCCTCTCTTCCTTTCTCCCTTCCCTTCCCTCTCTCCACTCGCACCACCACTTCTCCAGGCCGCTGGAGCTCCGCGGGCTTCCGACCGCGTCGCCGCCTGACCGGAGGAATCGAGCCGTTGGAGAGTCTGGAGAGCGAATAGGCCACCTTCGACCTCGCAGTGAAGCTCTTCAATGGAGGCGAGTTCTATCGGTGCCACGATGTGCTGGAGGAGATGTGGTACAGTGCTGACGAGCCCATCCGTACGCTCCTCCATGGCATCCTCCAGTGCGCCGTTGGGTTTCATCACTTACTCAATCAGGTTAGTCGTAAAAAGAGGCACCAGTTCAGTTTACGCTTTACTAGCAATATTTTCAATGCAATGTTGTCTGAGGGGCATGCGTCACAGAAGTCATATTTGTGTGAGTTTGAATTCTCAAGTAGGATGTTCAATTTTTATTCGGGTTATCCTTTTTGCAAGAACATCAAATGATTGATCTTAAGTTGGACAGTTAGGAACTAAATAAAAAAAGAGTTTGTGTTCTATGGCAAGAATAACTTTCCCGATTAATGAAGATATCAATTAGATTGTAATCTATTGAATATTTAGGAATTTATATTGTGTAATCTTTTTGAAGATATGTTGTAGATTGTAGTAGGATATTTTCTGGTTGTACAAAAGAGCATAGGCTCTGTAGAGAAAAATACACAAAAAGTTTTTCTTCAATAAAATTCATCTTTCATAATTTGTTATGGTATCAGAGCAACAGGTTAGAAAACCTAATTAGTGTGCAGCCCAAGAACCATGGCAGGTGACGGCGATAGCACCAAAGATGAGGGTGAACAACAGATCAATGAAGTTATCGGTGGGTCCTCTTCGTTTTTCCTTCCATCCGCGAGGTGTGGATATGCATATGCATTCCATGGCACATCTCAAGCAAGTGCAGGTGTTGTCCAGGGCACATTCCAAGCAAGTGCAGGCGCATCCCAGCAGAAACAACATATCTCAATTCCTGGCCTCACAAACGTCCAGGTCCAACAACTGCTGGCCATTATAGCTAGCAAAACAGATGCAGGTGCATCTCAACGAGGTGCAGGTGCATTCGGTAGGAAGTTGAATGGTAAGAAATCTAGATTAGATTGGATACTTGACAGCGGTGCGTCTCACCACATGACGGGTAATTTGAGATGTCTTAAAAATGTTTGTGATGCAACTCCAACAATAGTTGGACTTCCAAATGGAGAGCAAACCGTGGCTCAGCATGTAGGAGATGTGGTGCTCAACGAAGGACTTGTGCTTGAGAAAGTTTTATATGTGCCTAGTTTGGATTGCAACCTCATTTCTATAAACCAATTGATCAAAACCAGTGGTTGTTTTGTTATGTTTACTAATGAGCTTTGTGTTATATAGGATCATAATACGAGGATGCTGATTGGTGTGGGTGAGCAAAGAAATGGGGTATACTACTATCATGAAGTTGCATCAACAAAGGTCTTTTATGTGCATGGAAAGAAGTCCTATGAATTGTGGCATCGAATAATGGGTCATCCTTCTGCACAGGTTACTTTGTCTTTGGCTGGTATTAATAATGATAGTGTTTCTAAAGAAGTTTGTGAAGTTTGCATGCGAGCAAAACAAACTAGAGAAATGTTTTCTATTAGTTCCAATAAAGCAAGTGAATCTTTTGACCTTATACATTGTAATATTTGGGGTCCATATAGTGTTAGTTCACATTGTGGTGCACACTATTTTTTGACAATTGTGGATGATTTCACCCGAGCTGTTTGGGTTTATTTGATGGCTGAAAAGAGTGAGAGCTATCATTTATTGAAGTCTTTTTGTAAGATGGTTCAGACACAATTTGGAAAATCTGTTAAATGTGTTAGAAGTGATAATGGGTTAGAATTCAAATCTCGTCAAATGAATCAATTTTATACAGAATGTGGAATATTGCATCAAACCTCATGTGTGTACACTCCTCAACAGAATGGGAGAGTGGAAAGAAAACACCGGCACATCCTAAATGTGGCAAGAGCCTTGCGTTTTCAATCTGGGTTACCACTTGAATTTTGGGGAGAGTGTGTTCTCACTGCTTCCCATCTTATCAATAGAACGCCTACCCCACTGTTGGAGAATAGAACTCCTTATGAAATGTTGTTTGGCAAACCACCGAGTTATAGTTCTATGCGTATCTTTGGATGTTTGTGTTACATCAAGTCACACACTTCAGATAAATTTGAGACTAGAAGTAGGAAGTGTGTATTTGTTGGATACCCGTTTGGGAAAAAGGGATGACGAGTGTATGATTTGGAGACAAGAGAATTCATTGTTTCTCGAGATGTGGTATTTTGTGAGGATAATTTTCCATTTGTTTCATCCATCAATGAACATGGGCAATCTCAAGCAAGTGTGATGCAAGAAAACTGGTATAGTGATGATGCATTTCTTGTGGAATTTGGGAGTGCACCGAAATCAGCGAGGGGGAGTGCTCCCGCATCAGGTCAAGAAGTAAGGGAAAGTGCACTCGCATCGAGTCAGGATGCACTCATGTCGGGTCAAGAAGCAAGGGGTAGTGCACCCGCATCGGGTCAGGATGCACCCGTGTCGGGTCATGATGCACAATTATTGGGTCAGGATGTACTGACATCGGATCAAGATGCACCCGTGTCGGGTCAGGATGCACCAGCATCGGGTCAGGATGCACTCGTGTCGGGTCAGGATGCACTCGCACCAAGTCAGATTGTGTCCAACGATCATGACAACCTCCTGCTAAACTCCAAGACTATATTTGCTACACTGCTCAATGTAACCCCTCTTATGCTCACCCCACATCAACAGTGTCCTCAGGTAATCCTTATCCCATAGCTCATATGTAAATTGTAACAATTTTTCCATTGCACATCGAAAATTCTTAGCTGCAGTTACAGCGGAGAAAGTGTTAAGAAGTGTTTAATTTCATTTTTGTGCCATCAAATAGCAAGAAACAACAACTAAACACAAGGGATCTAGGTTTCAACATCATTCACAAGCATTTCAAGATGAGAGTAGGAAGAATTGTACCTCTCATGAAATCGCATTCATGAGGCTCGAATCCATGGCATGGGAGTCGATGGCGTGCCTTCTCCACCACCACCACCATGGTTGTGCCGTCGGCCTCGAGTCCACCAAGGAGATTAACCACGTTCTCAAGGTATGTGCTAGCACACCCAAGAACAAGCCTAATCCCATTAGCTTTCTCTTTTCTAGCAATTAAATCTTTCATTTAAATGGAGAAGAGAGCTCAACACATGAGCAAAAGAGAGAGAAAAGAGGAGGTTTGTGGCAGCCACAAAGGGAAGGAAGAGAGGAGAGAGAAATGCTAGCTCTTGGAGCCTTCAAAGGGGTCCTTTTATAGAGCTCAAACCCTAGGAAAAACTTCCCCAAAATTACACCTTTTGCCACCCTATGGCTGGCCACGAATTGGGCCTATATGGGCCACCTCACAATCTCATTTGGGTCTTTAATTCATCTAATTAAAGTCCCATTAGTTTGCTCTATAATTGGGCTATATATTTTCCTATTAAATAACGACCTAATTAATCAATATAACCATTTATATTGAAATGTGTTGATCTAAAATTAATTATTAACTCATTAATAATTATTTTGGGATTAGATAATGCATTAATTTATTTCTATATGATCTCTTTGACTTAATTAATTATAACAGTTCATAACGGTATATAATTAATTAATCAACTCATCATATTTTCGCAATACTCACTGTTGCGAATAAATAGATATTGCATTGTGTGGTCAAAGTCCTATTTGTGTGACCCTTTGAGGATTTATGCTATGTTGGCCATGGAGAATAAATCACTATTTATTTCCAATAATCATAAGCGGTATCTAGCAACACGTTATGATTCCCAATTCGCATAAATAGTGTACCGTTACAATATTTCAATCCCGCATAAGAAATATAAGTATTTCCTTTGTCTGATTCTTATGTCACATGATATCATTGTATAATCCAAGATAGGAGTGTGTCATTCTTCCAGATTATACATTTCTTGATCTAGAGTTGATCGTCTAGTTTGCATGCATACGATCCAACTCCATCAAGGGGCCCAAACAGATATCATCACTCACTATGTATACTAATGAGGGACATACGGTTTTCTTGATGAACAACTTTTCCCCGCACAATTCAAGAGAACATAAATAAAGTCCTTATAGCAGCCTTTATCAGGAATCAACGTTAGACGATATTTATTGAACCTATCCTCATGTGGAAAAGGTGAACATCTCAAACTTAGAATCAAACTTATATGAAATAAACAATGACACTTAACACAATCCATATGTTTATTTCATTGGGTCAAGTCCTGTACTATGTTCCAATAACATACACATATGCAATTAAGTTGGTAACTCCTTATGTATGATTTGTAGAACTTAATCATCACTTAACTTGCATACTAATCTTTTATGATAATTAATGTTCCTTGTTAATTATCAAGATTATGGACAATTTAGATTTATTATTGTCATTCTAATGAATGATCCACAGAGATCTACAATTCAGATCCTCAACCTGAATAATCTGTCAATAATAAACTCTAGGAACAAATGATCAGATATCATCATTAACATAAACTAAGAAAATAAGTCATTAAATATTGACTTCTAGGACATAACTCCAACAGAAAGAACCAGAACATTTTGGAGAAGCCATGAAGGATGATAAATGGAGAGAAGCAATGCGTGTGGAAATTGACGCACTTGAAAGAAATGGCACATGGACCATTGAAAATCTGCCATATGGAAAGAAGGCTATAGGATGCAAGTGGGTGTATCGCATCAAATATCATTCTGATGGCACGATTGAAAGGTACAAGGCTCGACTTGTTGTGCTGGGCAACCGACAGGTTGAGGGGATTGACTTTAAAGAAACATTCGCTCCAGTTGCAAAGATGGTCACTGTCCGGACATTCTTGGCTGTAGCAGTGGCACGCGGATGGGAGTTGCATCAGATGGACGTGCATAATGCATTTTTGCAAGGTGACTTTCACGAAGAGGTCTATATGCTGTTGCCACCTGGATTCTCTTCACAACATCCTGGCAAGGTTTGTTGACTCAGAAAATCCCTTTATGGTTTGCGTCAAGCTCCACGAATGTGGTTCTCCAAACTCACTGCAGTATTACAAGCCCATGGTTTTATTCAATCATATGCTGATTACTCACTGTTTACCTTGGAAAAGAAGGATATTTCTCTTGCTATTCTGGTGTATGTCGATGACTTGGTAATAGGAGGAAACAACTCCAAAACAATTAATCAGTTCAAGTAATATTTGAGTAGTACCTTTTACATGAAGGATCTCGGTGCACTCAAATATTTCTTGGGGATAGAGATTGCACGTAGTCCATCTGGTCTCTTCTTGTGTCAAAGAAAATATACATTGGATATTTTGGCTGAGTGCGGTCTTTTGGGTGCAAAACCGGTTGCATTTCCTATTGAGCAAAATCACAATTTGTCCACTGCAGATGGTGCACCTATGGATGATCCTGAACGATATAGACGACTGGTTAGGCGATTGATTTACTTGACAATAACACGGCCAGACTTGTGCTACTCAGTGTACGTATTAGCGCAGTTCATGCATGCACCTCTTGACATTCACTACAATGAAGCAATCCGAGCGTTGCGTTATCTAAAGGGCAGTCCATGACAAGGTATTGTACTCAGTGCTGATAATGATTTGCTTTTATCTGGATACTGTGACTCAGGTTGGGCAAGTTGTCCATTGACTAGGCGGTCGTTGACAGGATATTTTGTGATGCTTGGTGATTCACCTATCTCATGGAAGACTAAAAAGCAACACACTGTGTCTCGGTTGTCAGCCGAAGCGAAGTACAGGTCGATGGCTACCACATCTTGTGAATTAACATGGTTAAAATCACTTCTCAAATCACTTGGGGTTTCTCATACTCGACCAATGAAGCTTATTTGTGATAGTCAAGCAGCTCTTCATATAGCTGCAAATTCAGTTTTTCATGAGCGAACAAAACATATAGAAATTGATTGTCATTTTGTAAGAGATAAGATTCAAGGAGGACACATTGTTGCTTCTCATGTTCGGACACACGAGCAATTGGCTGACATTTTCACAAAGGCCCTTGGCAAGCAACAATTTCACTGTCTTCTTCGTAAGTTGGGCACTCGTAATCCTCATGCTCAACTTGAGGGGGAGTATGGCAAGAATAACTTTCCCGATTAGTGAAGATATCAATTAGATTGTAATTTATTGAATATTTAGGAATTTATATTGTGTAATCTTTTTGAAGATATGTTGTAGATTGTAGTAGGATATTTTCTGGTTGTACAAAAGAGCATAGGCTCTGTAGAGAAAAATACACAAAAAGTTTTTCTTCAATAAAATTCATCTTTCATAATTTGTTATGTTCTAAAAAATGTAAATTATGTCCTACGATTTGCCATGCTGAGTCATCACCAAAAAAATAGTTCTCTTAGGTGTGTTTGGAAGCGTGGTGAATAAGAATAGAATAGCTTGTTCAAGAACAAGGATGTTGAATAAGGGATGGTGAAAAATGCATCCGGATCCTCTGGTCGGCAACATAAAATCGACCATGTGGTCGGCACTTCTTCTGAAACGTCCGATCTAAACGGACGGTGCGATATGAGAGATGCATTCTTCCCTTCCAAAAACAAAAAAAAACGCATATACGGTTCAAATACGATACGCCTCTATCTGTCCCTTTCAACTCCTCGTTCCCTTCGCACAACACAGAGCTTGAGCTTGATTAGAGAAGAAAAGAGAAGGCGAGAGAGAGAGAGAGTAAAATCAAGAAAGGAAGGAGAGAGTAACTCTCCTTCGATCTCTCCTTCTGATCGATCAAGAAGCGGTCATCGTCGAGGCTAAGCGTGGTGGAGGCGAAACCCTAGATTGGCGTCGACGGACAGAAACCCTAGGCTGAGCTCGGGCCGTTCAGTCATCGTCTTGGTCTCTCCGCCTCCCCTATTAGAGATACAGAACCTCCTTCTCTGCCTCCCCTTTGTAAGAGGTACAACAAAATTCATCAAAATTCATATATGATTAATTAAGGTTGTTTACATAAGCTGATAGTTTATGAGTTCTCAGCTTAGAGATCGGCATGAGCACAACATAAAAATAAGAAAATTGAGACAGCACGACAGAGATCGTGCTTTACTGCTATTTGTTGTTTCATTGTTTCAATTTGTATTAAATTTCCTTGCTTTGGGATACTTTACACATTAATCTTGATTCTGTGATGTGGTGAGGATGCATTCTTCTGATATGTAGTTTGTAATTAGGAGAGACTAGATTTGTTTACTCTTTGAGAGGGAGAGTAGTGCGTTTGATTGTAATCAGCAGCAGCTCCCTGGGTTTTAAACCTGGAGTTTGCTGGCTCACTTTGTATTGGCTTTTCTGTTTTTGAATAGAAAAGTGGTAGAGAGACATCTCTACTAGTTTCCAAAAAAAAAAAAATAGTTTATGAGTTCTGGTATGTAACATTGGGCCAATAGAAATGAAAACTAGGTTCGTAAATGAATTTACTTTGTTGCTGGATTAGTATCCCATTGATACCCATTATTTGTCCTAGTAATTTCTTGTTGTTGTCCCTAGGAAGGTAGGCGGCTTAACCAATTTCAAGTTTTGCGGAAGCGTTTAGTTGGTTTTAGACCGGTTTTGGTATAAACTACCTAGCACAAGTCAATTGGTACCCAAAACAATCAATCACACACAAGCAATTCAAATATGCAAGTAAATAAAGAGAGAAAGAGAGAAAGGAATTGAACACGCGATATGATTACGGAGTTCCGACCCGCTAGGAAGTGCTAGCCTTAGTCGTACGTCTCCGGGAGTTTAGCAACCACCAAATGGGTGCCCTCCGTTCAATTCCAATAAGAACGGGACTACAATTTCGAACCGAATCGCCTCGTCACAATGACCTCGAGGTGGATCGGCCTAACTCAAGTGTGGCACAACGTGCCTAGCTCTAATGGCAACAACGGCCTCGCTATTCAAACGGCACAAAAGCCTTCAAGGTGGGTGGCACTACGGGCCTAGCTCTAACGGCTCAACGGCCTCGCTATTCAAGGGAGAGGAGCACTCAAATGGCTACAAAATCTCTCAAAGTGATCTAGCTATGAAAAGCTCAAGTGGGAGAATGTCCCTTGGCTCAAAGGCTTTATTCTAGTCTAATTTTGCAAAATATTCAACTCTATTTTGAGAGAATGAGGGGTGGAAAGATATATAGCTCGTCTGGAGCTGTTTACCAGTAAAATCAGCACCAAACGTTAAGTAACGCTCCGAAGCGTTATATAACGCTTCAATATAGCCGTTATAATAAGACAAAACTGACATATCCGTTGGAGGTCGTCTGAAGCGTTAAGTAACGCTACGAAGCGTTATACAACGCTTGAGACAGAAAATTCCAACGGTCAAAATATTGTCAGAAACGTTATACAACGCTATGAAGCGTTATACAACGTAACAGGCTAAGGAAACGTTAAGTGACGTTACATAACGTTAAGAAAATAGGAAACGTTACTGACTTATCACAAACGTTACTGATCTTTCAGACGAGTCAGTGGATCAAGCGTTACATAACGCTACCAAACGTTATACGACGATTCAAAGAACAATCGTTATACAACGTTATGAAACGTTATACAACGTTTGAGCCAGAAAACGAAAGACTGGTCTGAGTGTTCAAGCGTTATACAACGCTATGAAGCGTTATACAACGCTTGAACCAGAAAACTGGTTTTTGCTTAGTTTCTTGAGCTTTTCTGCTATCTAGACCATTTCAAGGATAATAAAGGACTAAAGTATACCTTCTATCCTAGTCTAAGCTAGCCTACAAGCTCCCTAAAGACTTGATCTTGATCTTGCAATAATCTTTTATCCAAGTCTTCATATTATGCATCTTCTTCGTATAAATTCCTATAAAGCTCAAAGAAGATTGTTAAATGCCAAATGATATTGTTTTGTAATCGACAAACCGAGAGTAGTTGAGTACAACAATCTCCCCCTTTTGACGATTTGCAAAACAATATCATAAGTAAAGCGATTAAATTTTGGCATTGCACAAGCTTTACTAACTATTCTCCCCCTTTTTGTAAATCGACAAAAGGTGAAAAACGTAGAAGCTCCCCCTAAATTCATGGCTCCCCCTTAAATGTGGAGAAAGGGAATTGGAGAACCAATTTAGGGCACTACACTAAGTAGTGTGACCAATTTAATCTCAAGAAACAATAAACAAGAAATAAAAGAGACTCCCCCTAAGAGTTTGACTTAAAGGACCGGGGGTAAAATTGGTATCTAGGCCACATTTGGTACCATACCATTAGTTGTACCACTTAAGGTACTAACTTTTGGAACCCAATTACCTTTGGAATTACCATTTGGTTTCCTAAGGTTGCAATCCAAAGAAATATGTCCTTTTTGACAACAATAAGTACAATAGGCATTTGTTGGCTTAGGTATGGTAGAACCCTTGACAAAATGAGATCGGTAGTGGGCTCTAAGGTATTCGGCCTTCTTCTTAGGATCATTGGATGAGGCTATAAAATTCTTTTTGTGATCCTTGCGAAAATGTTGGGAAACATTCCTTTTTGGCTCATTGAATTGAGCATTGTGATTTTGAGAGTGGTGTTGCTCTTTAAATTCATAAAACCATCCATCGGGTCCTCTAAAATAAATTTTATTGGACGCCTTTGGAACAAAAACCTCTTGATTTTGAAAATTCATTTTGTTTTGCACTCTAGTGTCTCTAGGTTTCCTTTGGTACATATGTGCATGACCACGTGGATTCCTAGGTTTTTGAAAATGAGTGTGTTGTGCATTTTGTTTCCCATTATTGTTTGACAAGTTTTTCTTGGTTTGATATGGCTTTTTGTAACCAAGACCGGACTTGTCATGAGGCTTTTGGCCCTTGAAAAGGTTTTTCAAATCCATTTTAGGGGCTTGAGCTAAAATCGGTTTTTCAAATTGTTTTTCAAGCTCCTTGATTTTAGTCTCATACTCACCCAATTTAGAAGTAAGCTCATCTACCTTGGTTTTTAGGGTCTCAATCATGTCGGCTTTCCTAACCAAGGCACCATGGGTGGTATCAACTATTGAGTTCAACCTATCACAATTAACACAAGTGGTTGAACAAGTTGGTTCTTCATCACTCTCACTATCACTACTAAGAAAATCATTGAGAGGTAGATATACCTTAGTAGAGCTCGGCTTTGGTGAGGCCGGTGGAGAGGATGGTGGTGAGGATGATGGAGAGGATGACGAAGATTGAGGAGGTGCTTGTCTCGCTTGAAGTAGAGGATGGACATATCTTGTCCCATTGTTGAATTCGGCGAAGACCTCCCGCACCAAGTCGTCTTCAACATCATCCGTTGAAAACATTGGTTTGTCCTCAATCCCCATCAAAGCAAAGACCTTGGGAGAATCCGAGTCGGATGAGCTAGTGTCGGCTTCGGATTCGGCTTCCCACACGGCATGAAATGCATGAGCCTTTGCCTTTTCTCTCTTGTGCTTATGGTGTGGCTTGTCGAATTGCACTTGAGGAGAAAGCTTGGGGCATTTGTGCATGGAGTGTCCCTCTCGATTGCACACAAAGCACAACTCCCGTTCATTGTTGGCTTTTCTCTCCTTGTTGAATTTTTTCTCATGCTTGACAAGCCCACGAAACATCCGTTGGATCATCTCCTCTTGCTCCATGTCATCGAGCTCATAGAGGTTGACCGGTGGTTGATGTGAGTGTCGACATTGAGGTGAATGAGAAGAGGAAGTGGAGTCGGGATCGCTTGTGGAGGTCATGGCTAGGGTTCTTGGTGTCTTCCCTAGTTTGCCAAGTTGCTTGAGCTTCTCCTCAACACATCGGAGCTCGGTGTACATTTGATCCGGTGTGTACTCTTGGTCCATCCGAATCAAGGTCTCAAGCGTGTCGACATGAGCCTCCCATTCACGCCTTCCACTTAGCGCTTGTAACATTTTCCCTACAATCTTGCAATTTGTTAGGGACTCACCTCCATTGGCGAATTCATTTTGGATTTGTACGAGTCGTGTGTACATATCCGAAATGGATTCACCATCCTCTATGTGGAAATTCGCAAACTTAGTATACAACTCATACAATTTTGAGTGTCTAATTTGCGAATTGCCCTCATAGCGGTTGAGGAGAGCCATCCACATATCGTGTGCCAAGTCAAGTGAAGTAAGGGTCACACCAATGGACTCATGGACCGAGGCTAGTATGGCATTAACCGCACAATCATTGGCCCTTCGGTTATGTCGGGATTCCTTGGTCAAGTCGGTAGAGTTAGGCTTATACTCGGGGGTATACCTATTTTCTACCATATGCCAATATCCTAAGATATTGAGGTAGTTTACCATACATCTCTTCCAAAAAGAAAAGTTTTTACAATCTAATCCTAGCTTGGCCGGTCTCTCTACAAAGTTGGCCGCCATTGGACCTAAAACCTATGATTAAGAGGGCTTAATCGAGGTTCCGGCTCTGATACCACTTTGTTGTCCCTAGGAAGGTAGGCGGCTTAACCAATTTCAAGTTTTGCGGAAGCGTTTAGTTGGTTTTAGACCGGTTTTGGTATAAACTACCTAGCACAAGTCAATTGGTACCCAAAACAATCAATCACACACAAGCAATTCAAATATGCAAGTAAATAAAGAGAGAAAGAGAGAAAGGAATTGAACACGCGATATGATTACGGAGTTCCGACCCGCTAGGAAGTGCTAGCCTTAGTCGTACGTCTCCGGGAGTTTAGCAACCACCAAATGGGTGCCCTCCGTTCAATTCCAATAAGAACGGGACTACAATTTCGAACCGAATCGCCTCGTCACAATGACCTCGAGGTGGATCGGCCTAACTCAAGTGTGGCACAACGTGCCTAGCTCTAATGGCAACAACGGCCTCGCTATTCAAACGGCACAAAAGCCTTCAAGGTGGGTGGCACTACGGGCCTAGCTCTAACGGCTCAACGGCCTCGCTATTCAAGGGAGAGGAGCACTCAAATGGCTACAAAATCTCTCAAAGTGATCTAGCTATGAAAAGCTCAAGTGGGAGAATGTCCCTTGGCTCAAAGGCTTTATTCTAGTCTAATTTTGCAAAATATTCAACTCTATTTTGAGAGAATGAGGGGTGGAAAGATATATAGCTCGTCTGGAGCTGTTTACCAGTAAAATCAGCACCAAACGTTAAGTAACGCTCCGAAGCGTTATATAACGCTTCAATATAGCCGTTATAATAAGACAAAACTGACATATCCGTTGGAGGTCGTCTGAAGCGTTAAGTAACGCTACGAAGCGTTATACAACGCTTGAGACAGAAAATTCCAACGGTCAAAATATTGTCAGAAACGTTATACAACGCTATGAAGCGTTATACAACGTAACAGGCTAAGGAAACGTTAAGTGACGTTACATAACGTTAAGAAAATAGGAAACGTTACTGACTTATCACAAACGTTACTGATCTTTCAGACGAGTCAGTGGATCAAGCGTTACATAACGCTACCAAACGTTATACGACGATTCAAAGAACAATCGTTATACAACGTTATGAAACGTTATACAACGTTTGAGCCAGAAAACGAAAGACTGGTCTGAGTGTTCAAGCGTTATACAACGCTATGAAGCGTTATACAACGCTTGAACCAGAAAACTGGTTTTTGCTTAGTTTCTTGAGCTTTTCTGCTATCTAGACCATTTCAAGGATAATAAAGGACTAAAGTATACCTTCTATCCTAGTCTAAGCTAGCCTACAAGCTCCCTAAAGACTTGATCTTGATCTTGCAATAATCTTTTATCCAAGTCTTCATATTATGCATCTTCTTCGTATAAATTCCTATAAAGCTCAAAGAAGATTGTTAAATGCCAAATGATATTGTTTTGTAATCGACAAACCGAGAGTAGTTGAGTACAACACTTGTTACTACAAAGAGTTGTAATAAACTGTGTGGTGTTATGACTATACTGTTATTTTTTTTCTTTTGCCTTTAGGTTTATTATTTGATTGAGAAATGAAACCAAGGGATGAGGGCAGCTGTTCCTCACTGAGGGTGTCCTACATTTACAAAGATTGCAAATTACCGTGTGATGTGACGGTGTCTAACTCAACACGTAATCCGGGTCGAGAATTTTATGCATGCACTTGCGTTGGAGGTTCTTATTTTCGTGCGTGGTGCGACAAAGTTCAACCTCGAGAATCTTATGGCCGAAAGCAATCGCGGGGGCATCAAGAAGTAATTAAAGATAAGGAAAATTGCTGGGATGATAAATTTATTTTGAAGGTTATAATCGTGGGATTTGCAATAATCTTATGTATTATTGTAATCTTGCTTTGCATATTAAGAGAAAAACTATTGTGCATACTAATGTATTGGTGCTTCCATGCATACTAATTGAGACCGTTGGATATGTTTTAAGATTGGTGCAGATCAAGTCGCTGGATTAACAAATTAACTTGTCCCTTCTCCTTATTCTGCTCCGCTATCCGCTCCCCTCTCCCGACTGTTCTCCTCTTTCTCCATTTTTTTTCGCACCTTGCTCTCTCGCCTCTCTCTCTTCGTCTCCAACTCAAAAGCTCTCCTAGTAGCACCTCTGCGTCTCTCTTCATCTCCGACTCCTCTTGCTCTCCTAGCCACATACCCCGCTGAAGCAAGCAAGTCGAGGGTTCAATTTGAATTCCACTTCCTCTCCGCCGAATAGTATCTCCCAGGGAACAATTTGGATTCCCGCTTTCTCTCCGCTGAGGCGCCGACTAACCCTAGCAAGTTCAAGCTTTCAGGCAAGTCTCGCCTTCTCTCTCCTTCTATTTAATTTCAGTGTTTTTTTTTTTTTGAAGGTAGGGAGAAAACTCACCTACAATTCCATTTAACGAAAAGCTTTCGTACAAGTAAAAGAAAACAAAAAGAAATAAAGAAAAGAAAAAAAACTAGCTGTACGGTAACCTAATTACATAGGTGTAGAATTTCCATTTTTTTTTATGATTGAATTCTGTTACTTCACAAATTGCATAGCAATGAAGGGATATAAATGTGTTTCATGTGTAAGGTCCTTATATCTGACAGTCTCTTTGCTTTGTTATCGAGTATGGTTTTATATCCTTGTATGTTTTAATTATACACATAGAAGTACAAGAGATAAAATGGAAGTAACGAAAATAATGAATATTATTAATAACCAGGCTTTGTAAAACCTCCATATCCAACTAATTGTATTTTGTATGTCTTGGTCTATACTGGTACCAAGCCTGATCCTCTCATGTACCAAACCTCGCTGAATTCATTTAACTAGATCCTCCATGTTCAAATTAAATCCATAAACCCCATTTTCTTTACTCAATTTTAACGACAAATAGTTTCCCTGTGCATCATCATATCCCATGGAAATCTAACTATACTCGATTTTAACGACAAATAGTACCTTTGTGTCTGTACACGGGCCAAGGTAATTGTCTAATTTGAGGCTTCACATTGATACCCATTATTTGTCCTAGTAATTTCTTGTTACTACAAAGAGTTGTAATAAACTGTGTGGTGTTATGACTATACTGTTATTTTTTTTTCTTTTGCCTTTAGGTTTATTATTTGATTGAGAAATGAAACCAAGGGATGAGGGCAGCTGTTCCTCACTGAGGGTGTCCTACATTTACAAAGATTGCAAATTACCGTGTGATGTGACGGTGTCTAACTCAACACGTAATCTGGGTCGAGAATTTTATGCATGCACTTGCGTTGGAGGTTCTTATTTTCGTGTGTGGTGCGACAAAGTTCAACCTCGAGAATCTTATGGCCGAAAGCAATCGCGGGGGCATCAAGAAGTAATTAAAGATAAGGAAAATTGCTGGGATGATAAATTTATTTTGAAGGTTATAATCGTGGGATTTGCAATAATCTTATGTATTATTGTAATCTTGCTTTGCATATTAATTGCATTGGTTATAAAATTATAGGAAATTATATTGTAATTTTATTAAGGATCCATATTCTATAGTTATGTAGTATGCTCAGTAAAGGATTTGCTTCCTATGCTGATTGTTGGTTGTTATATTTTGTGGTTTATATGTTAGGAGTTGCTAGTCTTTGTGTTTGTTTGAGAATTGCTAGTTATGTACTCGTTGAGAACACTGCACTTATGCTATCAATTCAGAATATATTTGTCATTATTTTGATATGAAGGCTTTGATCTTAATCTACTTATCAGTGCTAAAGAAGCTTGTTAATGTCTTGTATCTTCGCAAATTGCATAAATTTGGAGGCTTCATTAGAGGCTTTTCCTTCTTATTAGGAAAGTATAACTGTTTATTTCAAAGACCAAGAACAAGAATACGGTTGGTATTTCAAAGACCAAGAACAAGTATAACTGCTGGAGGCTTCATCAGAGGCTTTTCCTTCTTATTAGGAAAGTATAACTGTTTATCTCAAGCGTGGTTAAGTATGAGAATGTTTTTATATTGTTTTTTAAAGCACTGTAATCCGACCATATAGCACCGACCATATAGCACAGAATGTTAAAATTTGGAGGGGAGCTGGACAGGTATTGCTATAATTTTCACAGTCTAATATGACAATTAAGGATTTCCTAACGCATCAAACTTTGAGCTGAACCAATCTAATCTATATAAATAGTTGTCAATCAGTAACCAACACAATGCTCCATTATCTTTGATTTGAAGAATTCACGCAGTAGATTTAATTAAATATCGTGTTGTGCAATTAAGCCCTAGATTTTTACAAAATAGCACCATTCACTTCTTTCAACACTATACTGCTATCATTTTTTTTCTACAAAATGTTGCAAAAAAAAAAGACTACTCTTGTCTAATCTTATCTACAAAACGTGGCCACAATAATCCACAACATCTTGTCTACGACGGCTGTAATTATCAAACCACTGCCCAAAAAAAAAGAAATTATTAGTAATCGGCCTTGAGTGATTATATCGTGCGTAATTACCAAACCGGAGACATTTTAATGTACTTATTGTATGCTGTCCGGCTCTTTTTGTCGCGTCTTTTCCATTTTAAATGCCACTTTCGGGAGGGAAAGCAAAAAGAACATCAGATCAGATTATCCCCTCGCAAGTCAAAGTCTCAGCTACGGGCGCCTCCCACTTAAGAGATGCTCGCTCGTGCGGGCTTATATTCCTACGAGAGTTTATTTTTGTGTAGGTCCTTTCTTTCCGACAGGCGCAAGCTCCCGCCGTTAATTACCCTGGTTACTTTCCTAGGCACCTCTAGATCGGGAAAATCAGGAGAACATATATTGCAGGCTATTAATGCAATGCTTATTCGTAGGGATATTTGTGTTTCTTCATTTATTCCTCTTCTGAATGTTCTTATGTTGGTGTTCGTTGTTTATTTAGTTGATTTTTTTATTTAACATGGTGATTTGTGAAGCGATTTTGAGAAGTTATGATATTTTTGGGAATATAATTTGGTTTGAGGAGATCTTTCCGAGACCTCATGTAACTTGATTTCATTAGTTAGTTGGGCTTGATGAACTTTAATCACCAAGACGATTTTAACTTAATAAGCGGGGTGTTATTTGGAGTGAGATCGTGGGATTACTCCAACGCCACGGGTCTTCCAGCGTGATTGTGTCAGATGGGATTGGGTCACCTGAACGACTTTATCTGGTGAGACGAGGTTTTGTCTTTCCAGCGTGATTTTGTCAGATGGGATTTGGTCACCTGAGCGGCTTTGTCTGGTAAAGCGGTGTGTCACTTAGAGTAAGATCGCGGGGTTACTCAAATGCCACGGGTCTTCCAGCGTGATGGTGTCAGATGAGATTTGATCACCTGAACGACTTTATCTGGCGAGATGAGATTTTGGCTTTCCAGCGTGATTTTGTCAGATGGGATTTGGTCACCTGAGCGGCTTTATCTGGTAAAGCAGTGTGTCATTTAGAGTAAGGTCGCAGGATTACTCAAATGCCACAGGTCTTCCAGCGTGATGGTGTCAGATGGGATTTTATCACCTGAACGACTTTATCTGGCGAGACGAGATTTTGGCTTTCTAGCGTGATTTTGTCAGATGGGATTTAGTCACCTGAGCGGCTTTATCTGGTAAAGCAGTGTGTCATTTAGAGTAAGGTCGCGGGATTACTCAAATGCCACAGGTCTTCCAGCGTGATGGTGTCAGATGGGATTTTATCACTTGAACGACTTTATCTGGCGAGACGAGATTTTGGCTTTCCAGCGTGATTTTGTCAGATGGGATTTAGTCACCTGAGCGGCTTTATCTGGTAAAGCAGCGTGTCATTTAGAGTAAGGTCGCGGGATTACTCAAATGCCACAGGTCTTCCAGAGTGATGGTGTTAGATGAGATTTTATCACTTGAACGACTTTATCTGGCGAGACGAGATTTTGGCTTTCCAGCGTGATTTTGTCAGATGAGATTTGGTCACCTGAGCGGCTTTATCTGGTAAAGCAGTGTGTCATTTAGAGTAAGGTCGCGGAATTACTCAAATACCACAGGTCTTCCAGCGTGATGGTGTCAGATGGGATTTTATCACCTGAACGACTTTATCTGGCGAGACGAGGTTTTGGCTTTCCAGCGTGATTTTATCAGATGGGATTTAGTGACCTGAGCGGCTTTATCTGGTAAAGCGGTGTGTCATTTAGAGTAAGGTCGCGGGATTACTCAAATGCCACAGGTCTTCCAGCGTGATGGTGTCAGATGAGATTTTATTACCTGAACGACTTTATCTGGCGAGACGAGATTTTGGCTTTCCAGCGTGATTTTGTCAGATGAGATTTAGTCACCTGAGCGGCTTTATCTGGTAAAGCAGTGTGTCATTTAGAGTAAGATCGCGGGATTACTCAAATGCCACAGGTCTTCTAGCGTGATGGTGTCAGATGGGATTTTATCACCTGAACGACTTTATCTGGCGAGACGAGATTTTGGCTTTCCAGCGTGATTTTGTCAGATGGGATTTAGTCACCTGAGCGGCTTTATCTGGTAAAGCGGTGTGCCATTCAGAGTAAGATCGCGGGATTACTCGAATGTCACGGGGTTTGTATGTTTGGGAAAATACCACATAACCCTCTTCGGTACATGATCTATTCCCTCCTATCCAATGATCGACGGGACGTAGTCTGTATTTTTCTTTGATGTCAGTGTGAGACATTTAAAATCCGTCATTTTGGTGAATCACAATTCAGCCAAATTTTTAAGACTGTATTATTGTCTGAATTTTCTGGATTACGAGAGTTCCCGTCATGATAGATGAACTTTTTTTTTATATGAAATTTTGGTGGACTTGTTTAGTGTGATCACATTCCTTTGATTCTTCTGAACTCACAGAAATTTTCCTTATATTTTTCTGAGCTCCTAATGATTTTTGGTGAATTTCTGAAATTGGTCGTTTGCTGATCCGTCATGAATTCATCATTTGAGTGTTTTAAATGATCTTGGTTGGATTTTTGATCGTGACATTCAGTATAAATGAATTCTTCACATTTTTCTGGTTTTATGGAAATTTAATTTGGATTTTTCTGAGTTTTCTTACGATTCTTGGTGTATTCTTGAAGTTTAGAATTTATCTGATTGGTCCACATTGGCTTCGAACCATACACACATAAATGGCTACAATCCCTGTTGTCAGAAATTTTTCACTCGCCAAGGGTTACAGAAGATCGAAGCTGAGAATTGGAATTGAGACTTAATTGAGTCGTCCATTCTATATTCCTTCATATAACAGGTACGTTATATCTTTGCAAACATCTCGCTATACTGTGTTTCCTGAGGGATCAAGCCACAGAAGATCCCCCCACTCTCGATCGATGACTCCTCGATAAACCAAGGGTATCGATCGGCCTCTTTAGGGTGTGCTCCAGAAGAGATGAATCGGAGCTAAGGTAAGGTACGGAAGAGGAAAGAAGAATAAGGAAGATTAGAAGAACGAAGATACCCTGCTCCATATTTCTAAAATCATGCATCTAGAGTAACAGCTTTAATCTCCTTCTTGGACGTTTCTACCCTTAGTTTATATGAGGAGAGATTAGGGGGTCCACACTCAGACAAAAAAAATCGAAGGACGTTTTAGGTAAAAAGTTAAATTTGTTGGTGTTTGGGTAACTGATCTTCTCCGTAAATGGCCTGTTGGCCTTTTGGGGAGCTATGGTTTAATCGAGTTTCCGTCGATTCACCCAGCGACGGCAATGGGAGCAGGGTAGCTTGCTTACTCTACCTTACCTTTACCTTCGCTCCGGTTCACCTCTTCTGGAGCAGGGCCTTAAGGTTATACGCCGAATGCGCCTCTCTCTCTTTCTGTCTGACTCCTTTGTCTTCGATCTGATCGTCATGGCCGTGGCCACCACCACCAGCTGTCGGAACCAGCCATATGAGGGTTTGTTTTAACCTCGCAGTGCTCTCTAGTAGTCTTGACCTACCCGACGTGATAACTCTTTCACACTGCGTTTCATTTGTGAGAAAGCGAGGCTTCGGCTTCGGCTTCCAGTGGTAGAGGAAACAGTAGGGAACTTGCGAAACCTCTAATAAGTAAGCGTGAAACCTCACTGCTTTTGTCAAAAAGAAGAATTTTTGTTTACTTGGTCATGGCTTTCTTTGTATGTTCGTCAGGTGTTCGACAAAATGTTCGAGAGATACGACGAAGAAAAGTGAGCTTGCTACTCCTGAGAATGCTTGCGGGATGTCGGGAGGAAATTTCTGGACTAATCACCATGACGATCGGGCAACTATTTTTGGAGTGTTTGATTCCCATGTCGAATCTGAGCCGATACCAGTATCTACCAAGGTTGTACTCTAACTTGATCTTTTGGTTTGTTGTATCTGATTTCTCTCACCCTTTTTTACCTGATTCTTTCTACCCTTCTCCTTTGAGGAAATACTGATTCGACATGGACTTTTGATTGGTGTTGAGCTGATGATTAACAAATCCCTTAACCACAGTCGGCTTTCATCCTGAGCCTACAATTTTCTCAATTCGAGCACACCATGTAGTGCAATAATTCATCAAAGGACTGAAACGATCAAAGGTAATGGCTTTTCCCTTTCTTTCCGGATTAAGCTCGATCACATTTCTTGTTTATGGGGTTGAATTTCCTTCTTCTGATTTGAAGAACTATGACTCATTTTGAATTATTATTTTTTTTATGGGGGGGTCAAGATCAGAGAAGTTCTATCAATTAGAAGATCATGGGGAATCAGAGACAGTGGAATGGCATGCATCGACATCTATCGTCAGGAAAGGAAGTTCTTTTCCCTTCTTTTTCCTTTTTAATTCTTTTTGTTTTTCTTTCATTTATTCATTATAGGCTTTGTTTAGTATATGAAAGATTGCTTTGCATGTGCATGTAACTTGGATCTATTCTCTTTTCACTATCATGCGTTTTTCTTACTGGCATAACTTATGCCTCTTCTTTATTTTGTTTCTGGAGTTCATGCGCTGAAGTTTAATGTATATTACACATGCATATGATCTGAATCTATTCTCTTTTTATGCATCTCTGTATGTAGATGTGTAGACTCAGGTTAATGGTGTATCTGTCTTCATAGAGGAGTTTTTTTTTACTAGTGCATCTTATGTTCTCTTTTTTACTTTGTTTTTAGGATTCATGTACTGAGGTTATGAGGTAAAGAAAAAAAAAGATTTTTGATCATATCACTATGCTACAGAGTCTGTCTTTCTCTCCTTTTTATATAGAATGTGTAGCTACCTATTGTTTCCATTCTATAAAGTAAAGAGTAACAGGGATGAGGGAAGTAGTATCAGTTAGTTCATATTATGAGCTTTAATCATGGGTGTTGTATGATAATTTGATATAAATAAGAATATACATAAGCTGGTTCCACCCATGCACACCATGGGTTGGTGGCAGGGATGAACACCAGGTGACTCTCAAAACACAAACAATAAGGATTTTTGTTGATGAATCACCACCTTACCTAGCTTTCTTTTCCTCAGAATTTACACAGAATTTTATTATGCTACTGCTCTTGCTCTCTCTTTTTTTGACTCTCTTCCTTTGTTTTCAAGATTTTCTTCTTCTGAAGCTATTCAGAAGCTAAGTTTCTTTTGCTGAATGATGGATGTTCTTTCTCTCTGTATGTGTGTGTGACTCTGTTGTTTTCTCTTCCTTCTGTGTGTCCCCCCCTTCTTCATGCAACTGCCTCCTTTATTTATAGGAGGATGTAAGGGTATTTTGGTCTTTGTTTATTCAATTTCCTTTATTTTCCTTAATCCAGCGTCTATTGACCTTTTGACCCTCCTGTTTTGTACAGGGTGTTATACCTCCTTTCTATTGCTCTCTGAGTAGAATGCAGGCCATAAGTGTGGTCATCTCACCATTAATTGCCCCCTGAGATATGACTCCTCTCCCTCTCTCTCTTTCTTTTGGTTGTTGTATTCAAATATTCCACTGCTTGCTTTTTAATATATACATTTCCCTTTCAGGTATAGCTCCAGGCTTCTTGGTTTGTGAGAGTGTATGTTTCCCTCCCAGTATACACAACTCCAGACTTTGATACATCTTTCTCTATGCACAGTGAACTCCCTGTGGTCTATTTACTTCTCCATCTGTCACCCCAGCTCAAGCTGCACCATTCCCTTTACTGAAGCATGTTTGAGTGAATATGGGACTTGCTCCAAAGAAAGCATGGTAATCACAAAATCCCCTTCCTTCCTTTTTTTACTATGTATTCTGCTTGCATTCACTATTGTTTTGAACTGTCCTTTTGGTTTACATTTCAGTGCAATTCACCATTTTTACAAGGCTTCATACATTACCTGCATGACATTTATATGGCTGAAGCCTGACCAACTCTTTCCTTCTTTTTTTGTAGGTGCATTCTTCTTAGCTGGTGCTAATTTATTTTCTGCACTGGTCAGCTAGGTGTTTCTCTATGATTGTTATAGGCTCCTCTTTTGCACTAGGCGACTGGATACTTCTCTGTGACTTGTTGTAAGTTCTTTTTCCTCTTCTTTTTTTATAGAACCTTTGGCTTCATCCTTTTTTATTAATCTTTCTCCATGCTTACCAAGGCTGCATGCTTTTAGCCTTCCTCTCTTCTTTTGAAAAACTGCACTGTCTCAAAACATTTTCTTTTTTCTTTGAAAGCTGTGAGTACTGGCTTTCTCTTTTTTTGCTCCATCATTTTGCACAAGTGTAATCTAGCTTCCTTCCCCCTTTTTTACTGTGCTTTTCAGCTGATAATGACATGTATTATTTTGTATCAAAGTTTTATAAAATCCAATGCCCAACTCCATGCTTGATTACTGTCGCCATTTCTCATATCTTTTTGCATGCAGGTATCACCTCCTGCTGCTTTCCTGCATTGATTGCTTTCTGGCCTTGCATCCTTTTTGGCTGCGCCCCCATTTTCTGGGGTGACTGCTACACAGATTAGGTGAGACATAGATTTCCTATGTGCCAGTTATTGTTTTCTTTTTACTGTCCCAGAATCTCATGTAATCTGACCACCATTGTTTATTTTCTGCAGGTCAAACCTTACTGTTTCTTGCTTTGGAGCAGGGATTCCTTGAATTTAAAGCATTCATTGGTATGTACTTTGTTAGGCCTTTTGGGGTGTTTCATCTTCTCTGTGGTGCCTGGTGTAGAGAGTCATTTTAGTGGTTTTATCATTGTTTTATTGCTTCTTTCTCTCAAACAGGTTCAGCTGTTAATCAACAAGTGTCTCTCTTTTTTTTTTTTTTTGCATATATCCTCCTTTTCATTTGTTTGTAATAAATGTCGGGGGTCTTCTGTGTCCGACTCATGAGCTTTTTATTCAGGTCTTCTACTTCTTATTTTTTTCTTAGACAGTGAATGGGGGGTTTCGTGGCTTGTTTATTTTGGCATACTTGTACTGTTTCTCAAAGTTATTCAAATGTTTCTTTTTGTATTCTTGCATTTTCAATTACCACGCTAAGTTACTGTCAAGTCAGTCTCTAATTGGACTTGCCTTTATGACCATTGCTGTGTGCGATTAACACATTAAGCCCGCTCTTTTGGTTTCTGCAAATCTGTGGGAATAATTTATTCAATAACCTGAACGTTTGAGCATGTTTTCTGTTCAAACGATTATCTTCTTTTCAAGTTTGCGACCGAGTGGGGGTAATAGCAGTAACTGAGGACAGTACTATTACGCTCTTCTTTCTATCCATTCTCAAACGATGCCAAAGACTCAGGCGTTAGTCGAGCAGAACAGAATCGTAACGGCTAAGTGAGAACGGGTCCCTTGTTTTTTTGTTTTTGGGCCTTCTGTCATTGGGCTGGAGTTAACAAATCTCGACTGGCCTACACGAAATTTGTTTCTCACTGTTGTACTCGCCGCTATACATATAAATCCAAAAATGATAACTGCCATCGACAGATTTACCATCGCGAGCCATCGCTGAACAAAAATATCTATGTCTGTTACAAATGTTCAGTTTAATAACAAAATGTGTTCATTTAATGATCACAAGTGTTCAGTTAAATGCATCAATTTATGGTTTAATATAAAATTGCGCGTCAGTTTTGAGAGAGGCGCCCCAGGGGTATAGTCGGAAAAAATTTAATTTGAACCGGACCGGTTCATGACCCCTTCTAATTTTTTCATGTGTTTTGTGTCCGGTTCGTGACCCCTTTGCTCACCTATTAAAAAAATCGAAAAGTGGTACTGAACATTTATATCTAATAACCTGAATATTTGTATTACTACACTGAACATTTGTTCTTACTAAACTGAACATTTATACTTATCCAATAAACATTTTTGCTTATAGCATTAGTATTTTTTTATTGCAACTAACTGAACATTTGTACTCACCCAACTGAACATTTGTACTTTCTAAACTAAACATTTATACTTAATAAAATGAACATTTTTGCTTATAACACTTATATTTTTTATTGCAATTAACTGAACATTTATACTCAAAATAACGAAACATTTGTACTTATCTAATTGAACATTTAGGTATGAAATAAAATTGCGCTGGGTGAGAGACCATCGCGCCTCAGCGATGGCGCGCGATGGCAATTTGTGCCGATGGCACTAATCAATTTCCATATAAATCACCCGATTCTTTGTAAATTGTAATGGATATTATAATTTCAATAAAGCTTTGTCTATAAATTATTAACAAAGACATGGTCTCTTGGCTTGTCTGAATTTGAATATCCATCGCCTTTTAAAATTTTATCTGAGTATCCCTTGAGGCCAATTTCTTTTCATAGCAAATTCGTATGCTTTTGAAATTTCTATCTCCCATAATCTCGCTGAACTTATTTTAATTAAGTTCTAGAATAGTACGGTCTTTTCTTAAACATTTTCTGGATATCTCGTGTTTGTCATAACCGCGTGTTTTTATGGGTCAACATATGCCTTCAAGGTCACTAAAGCACTCAAAATTCACTTCCGCTATATCTTGAGATGGATTAGTACTCGCCCTATAATTAAAACGTACAAATTAGATAAAAGTTATATATAAACAAATTTAAACTTTACTAAAATAATTTACCATAACGAATCTTGGCTATTTGAGATAGTCTTATTTTTTTTTCTTGGCTCTTGTGTTTTTCTCAATGCAAGACGGTTTTTGTTTGGAACGCCTATCGCCACCATTCTTCTTTTTTAAGTGTAATGAACGCTCGTAAGTTTGATTGCCATCACCACTTGTTGTTGCCAAGTTCTCACATTTTTCTTCGCACTCCCGTCAAAGCTCAAGCAACCTATTGCGCACAAATTGAGCTAGTTCTTCATTTTGGCCCACTTTATCACATATTTGTGTCACTATACGAACCAAATCCGCATTACGGTTCCTAACATCCAACATAGGATCTCCAACCACCCTTCTCCCCTCTACATCCACAATGGTATCAACTTTTGCCGTTCTAGTCCAACGATTGAGAATGTACCTTGGTGGAATCACCTTAATGTCCTCACGATCCAATACCTTCAATGCATGCCAACACAAAATACCCACTCTTTCGAACTTCCTACAAGAACATGAAATCATTTGGTCCTCCCGAGTCCAAACAACTTGTCTACTCTTGCATTGAGTTTCACTATCAATATCACCCTTACCTACTGTGTATGTAATACCCTCTAGGCATTCTATGCGAGCTTCCATAGATAACTCGACCTCCGCTTGAAATAAATCAAACACGTTGGGTGTGTACAAATTGGAGGCTCCACGAAGAATAGGCATCTTGGATTGAGTCTTGGTAATTTCCTTCTCATTTCATACTCGGACTTTATCTCCTTTTCACGCTTTGCTCAAGAAGCCTATCAAATTGTTCCATAAATCTACATACATCCAACTTGCAATTCAAATAATCTTTCAAGTCCGAGTTGAAACTCTCACTCATTTGCATGCTACGGATTCCCAAAGTGTGAGCATCTTTCATAAAGCAATATGCCCACTTCTCTTTGCTTTTATATATGAATTCTAGCCAATCCTTGCCCTCGCCATTCACCTTTTTCATGAGAAACGAAAAGGCATCCTCGAACTCATTTGCCTCCTCATACCTTAAATTGACAAAGTACAATAGCAATCATGTACATTTGGTAAATGAAAATTACACGTTCATATGGTAAATGATCCAGGAAGACTATAATTACACGTTCATATGGTAAATGAAAATTGGGAAGACTATATGAAAGTTTACATTTCATAGGGAAGACTATATCAAAGTTTTACATTTCACATGGAAGACTCAATCATCTTTGCATCCATCCAAACGACATTTGATCTCTCTCCTTCATCGGAGGTATCTTCAAAATGTTTGAAAGATACATCTTCCATACAACGATTTGCAAAATACTTCATCATAGCAATGGCGGCCCCATGTTGCATTGCTTGCTTTCGTTGATCCCTCAAGCAATTTTTATGGTTTACATATGTGTAACCAAGGCCTCTAATTCCACCATGGTGCATACTATGTAGCCCATGTGCATCTTTTGGTCTAATTCCTGAACTAGCGGCTACTTGAATGTCAAAGCACGCTATTCGGGTACTTTGCGTTGGCTAGCTAATAGGTAACAAGTTTCGGGCGGTTGGAGAGGGTGGTTGTGCTCTTTTACAAATTCAGCAACTTTGTATTTATTGGTTCCTCTATCAAGTTTTAGTAATAAGCGAGCTTGACAACCGGTCCGCATCTCCGCTCGAGGCTTCTTCGTCAAATGATCTCGCTTATCTATTTCCCTTTTACCTTCACAACTGCAAAAAAAAAACCTTCGAAGTAATTGCATCATCCTTCTTCGTCTTATTTCCTTTGCCCTTTCTTACTCCAAAACCATTTCTTCCACCATAAACACTCCAAGCCAACCATGCTTCATCTAATGTTTCATATTCCATACCCAAACTAGGTACAAAATCATCTTTATGTTCCTCCATATCCTTCATGAAAATAACATATAGGAAATTAGAAAAATTGACAAGAAACTAGATAGAGAAACATCTAGAGAGCAATTGCGAAATATGCTATCAAAAACCATATAGATGACATCTCACGCTATGTAATTTCAAGGTTGTAGTGTGTATCTGTGACTAAAGCATGAAGGTTATGAACACAAATTGTAAACAATTGATTTCAAAGCATGCACCTGTATGAAACAACGAAACTGGACCCAACTAGATGTATCAAGAATATGCAAGTTAGCAAAAACTTCAATTTTTATTTATACATAAACTAAACCGTGATTATGACCTGTAGAAAATCATATGTTCTACTTGTCTCTTTTTTTTTTATGTGATATACATGTATGAAACGGTGAACAGGAGTTAGCTAAAAGCAGAATAAAGTCAGAAAACTGGTACAACAGCAGAAAGCATTTTTGACAGTTTAACAAAATCTTTTTTTATCTCATGAACAGTTAAACAGAATAAATTGAAATTTTAACTGTACATAAAACATGATAGTATGCACCTTCTGTAAAAATTCAATAATGTTTGGACGTACGGATTAATTGTAATAAAATTTTCAAATCAGACAGAATAGAGTTTCAGAAAACTGATACAACAGCAGAAAGAATTTTTGACAGTTTTACGAAATCTTTTTTATCTCATCTCATGAACGGTTAATCATAATAAATTGAAATTTTAACTGTAAATAAAATATGATAGTATGCACCTTCTGTAAAAATTTCATAATGTTTGGACATACGGATTAATTGTAATAAATTTTTCAAATCAGACAGAATAGAGTTTCAGAAAACTGGTACAACAGCAGAAAGCATTTTTGACAGTTTTACGAAAACTTTTTTATCTCATGAACGGTTAATCAGAAATTTTAACTGTACATAAAATATGATAGTATGCACCTTCTGTAAAAATTTCATAATGTTTGGACATATGGATTAATTGTAATAAATTTTTCAAACAAGACAGAATAGAGTTTCAGAAAACTGGTAAGAGTAGCAGAAAGCATTTTTCAAATTACACAGAATTGACATTTTTTTTAGCATTTTTGATAAGAAACAAACGATGTACTAAGGATTAGCGATTTTGGAAAGGGGTGAGAGGTTTTGCGCACGATTACCTCTCTCTGTGAGTCACGCAGAAGAGGAGAATCGCGTCTAGTTCTTTGAACAAAATGAGTGAGAGAGAGAAAAATTGCTGACAGAAGAGAAGCGATTGTGTGTTTTGAGAGTGAGAGAGAGAGAGCGAGAGCAACGATTTTGGAAAGGGGGACAGGTTTTGCGCGCCAACGTGAATTCAATTTCAACAGCTATCAATACGCTTCGTCTACGGATCCAAGCGGAGAGGAAAGAAGCGTATAAACATATTTTCTTTTTTTTTTTTTTTGGAAGGGAAGAATGCATCTCTCAGATCGCACCGTCCGTTTAGATCGGACGTTTCAGAAGAGGTGCCGACCACATGGTCGATTTTATGTTGCCGACCAGAGGATCCGGATTCGGTGAAAAATAGCTTATTCTTGAATTAAGAGATGTTGTTTGGATGGTAAGCTAAGAATAAGAACAAGAGAAAAATATAAAATAATAATTTGTTGTTTTATATCTTCCAACTTACTTGTATGCAACTAACCTTTGTATAGTTTTTTTTTGGCGCTAGCTCAATACTGCTTTCTAATATGAATCATTTATAAATCAAGCCAATAAAAAGTTATAATATGAATCATTTATAAATCAAGCCAATAAAAAGTTATAATTAAATTAATGATATTTATTCATGAAACGAAGAAACAATATCAAATAAAAAATTAATAAGAATTACTAACCAATACGTAGTCATACCGGTGACTAGAGTTACTAACCAATCAATTTTAAAAATAAAAAAATAACATGTTGGGGAAGTCCCTCCAACGAAGCTAATGAAGTCCATTCGAAACTAGCAAATCAAGCCATTTGTTTCTCTCTCCGAAGTCCGAATCTCTATTATTTAATCTTAGTGAAGAATATTTTAATATTTTAGTGGGTATTGGGAGAGCAATTCGGAGCTAGTTCCAGCGTTTCGTTGGAACAAGAATAAGCAGCCGAACAAGCTATTCTCCTTGTTCTTGTTCTGACGCGTGTTTGGTGACATCTGGGATTGCTTGTTTTTATGGGTTGTTTGTTGTGTATCAGATTGTATTGTTGTTAGTTATACACAGTCTAATAGAAAAGCTGGGGCTAATGTAGAAAAACACATCTTTCTGCTAGAACAATTAAATTGGTATAGCTAAAAAGACTAGTATGTCCAATATATCTAGTAGGAAAATGTTTTGCAGTCGTAATTTATTTTACTGGGTTATACATTAATGTATTGATAATTTGTCAGGCGTTCATGTATTAATTCTCAGTGCTTGAACTTTATACTTGAAATTGTACGATCATGACATTTGGTATGATGAATTAGAGTCCAGATCATCTTTACCAATTTTACTATAATTTTCAGAATCACAGTTATCGTTACCAATTTTACTATTATTTTCAGAACCACAGAACTACAGAGGAGCAATGATACAGTTGGTGAGGGGCTTCCTAAAACCTGCTGGTCGTGAACCGGCTAAAACCGATCAAAAACCGGAAATATCGAAAAATCACTGTACCTTCTCTGACCGGTTTCTATTCTTTGTTTCCATGTTTGCTGTGTTGACTCCTTTCCGTATTGTCAGAAAAAAAAATTAATTTGCTTTCTTTCCGTTTTAGCTAGAATCTAAGGGGGCGTTTGTTTGTGACTTAAAGGGTGCATAACTTAAAGTTATGCATCCTTAAGTCACCAAACACCCGTTACATAAGACGCCTTAAAGGTGCGTAACTTATGCAACCTAAATAGGTTGCATAAATAGGTTGCATAAATTATGCAACCTAAATAGGTTGCATAAGTTATGCACCATCTCTTCAATTTTTTTTCCAACAATACCCCTTAGAAATAATTAATCATAATATTTAATAAGTAACAATAATTATTAAAAAAACATAATTAATAATAATAATTAAAATAATGAATCAATAATACATTTTTATCATTAAATAATTTATAATATTTATAATATTTAATTAAAAGTAATTATTAATATTTCATAATAACAAAAATGATGTATTATTATCGTATATAATTAATTTTTATAATAATTAATAATATTTAATAAGTAATAATAATTATTAAAAAATCGTAATTAATAATAAATATTAATTATTATAATTAATAATTAAATAATAAAAATTAATAATATTTAAAAAGTAATATTAATTATTAACAATAACAATCAAATAATAAGAATTAATTAAAAATAATTAATCAATAATAATTTTTTATTGTTAAATAATTAATAATGTTTATAATATTTAATTAAAAGTGATTATTAATATATCATAATAATAAAAATGATTATTATTATCATTAATAATTAATAATTAACAATTAACAATAATTAGTTCACAATGTCTTATTAATACATAATATTAATTCAAATGTAAGGACATTTTAGTCTTTTGACACGAATATATGTATGCATTAAGTTACTCATCCTTACTACACAACCAAACATCCATTACATAACACTACATAAACACTTAGACATCCTTAACTTATGCAACCCCTTACTATACAAACAAACGGCCCCTAAGAAAGAAACAAATATTGGGATGTCCAGTTTTGCTCTAACTTCTTTCCCTCCGCTTTCATCCTTCCTTTTGTTATTATTTTTTTTAAATTTAGGCTCAACCTTTCCTGGACCCTTGTACATTCCTGATTGATTCCTCTTTCCTTTTCAACCTTTTTTTTAACCTGTAACGAAGTAGCTTTATTTGGTGAGTTTTTTACATTTACTAGGTAGATTTGTAGTTCGCAAATTTAAGCCCCTACCAGTAGGGGTGTACAACGGACGGGTCAAAGCTTTTTAATCAAAATTTTAACCCAACCCAATTATAGCGGATTGGAAAAAAAGTTTACCCGTAACCCAAGTCAACCCGGATAATTTTTTACATGCGGGTTATGCGGGTTATACGGGTTAGACGGGTCCAGCAGAATGTGATTTCAATTGTACGAAAATAAAAATGAGTACATAAATAAAATAAAAATAACTTAGTACATAACATTCGTCACAATAAAACAAAAACAGCAATGCTAGATAACAACCTACATAATTCATAGATCAAAATACAAGTCTAAAAGACATAAAAATAAATTCATAATATTAACTAAAATTAAAATTAGAAAGTTCAATTTAAAAAATTTCCAAAGCTCTGAGTCTTCATTCTTAACTTCTTTTTCCTGCAGCCGAGTACTATACTGTATAATATCCAATTTGCATAGTACCTACAAAATGAGTACAATTTCAATATGCATTGATTCACAGACCTTATTTTACCAGCAAAAAGATGTGTTTGTTATTTAATTTCATGATTACAAAAAAGTAAAAAGATGCGTATGTACAATATATAGAACTAAAAATATTCATGTATTTGTTATTTAATTTTTATCCTATTAACGTCTCCAAGTTTCAGTGAGGGTATACTCATTAAAGTAACATAGCAAATTATGACCAATTCCAAAGAATTATCTAACACATCCAAATTACAAGTACGGTAGAATCAAATTTCAACTTTTGCAATGTACAAGTGCAACAGAATCCTAACGAGCAAGCAATATTAAGGAGATGTTTGGAAGTGTGGTGAATAAGAATAGAATAGCTTGTTCAAGAACAAGGATGGTGAATAAGGAATGGTAAGGAATTGCTTATTCATGAATTTTTTGTTGTTGTTTGGATGAGTAGTTAAGAATAAGAACAAGATGGAAAGAAATAAAATAATGATTTATTATATTTTATCTTTCAACTAACTTTTACATTATAATGCTTTCTATATTTTTTTTTTTGGCGCCATCTAACAGAAGCAAATAAAAAGGAATTTAGTTGAGGGATTTCAAGTATTGAGATTGTTGATTAGTAACGCAAAAAAAAAATAATAATAATAATAAAAACACATATACTTGAATTGAAACCAAGAAAGACCCAATTCCCATCTCTCTTCATACCTCGCTGGTGCCCAACCTAAACCTTTGCCAAATTGATTATGAAACAATTCCACCAAATCAATATACGCAAGGAAAATCAGTGCTATGATTCCTTTTTTTTTTCTCTCTCACGATGCCAATCGCATTGGTACAACCCAATCTTTATAAATCGCATTGGTACCAAATATTGACATGGCCGTACAAACCAGGAAGTCCTCCCACCAAATCGCATGGGTGCGACTCAAACCAGCCCTACTATAGGAGGGGGGTTGACGAGAGAAGGAAAATCGCCGACGAACTCGGCGGTCGACTCAAACCACTCGACGGTCGATGGTTGACGGCGAATTCGTCACTGTCAACCACTTCGTTACTTGGAGATCAACGACGAACTCCTCGGTGGCACTCGGTGATCGACGTCTCGACGAACTCGTGGCTCAAAGCAATAGTCACGAAGGATGAAATGATTTCTCTCTCCTTTTTTTTAGAGAGAGACGGGAGGCGTAATATTTTAATGTTGGTAACATAATATTTTAATATTTTTTAAGAGATGGGAGGCGTAGTTCAAATCTTGTTCCAACTTTTCGCTGGAACTAGAACAAAGCACTGAATAAGCTATTCTGCTTGTTCTGAAAGATGTTTGGCATCCTTCTGAATAAGCTATTCTGAACAAGCTCTTGTTCCGGTGGTTCCAAACATCCCCTAAGTAATTAACTTCAAAGGAGAAAAAAGTAGTGTACCTTTTCTTCTAGATTTATCTTATCTCTTGTTCTCGTGTATCACTTTGTTGCTAGCTCTGAATATTCAAACTTCAAAGCTCAAAAGTTGACTCGTAAAATTTTGTCTGGATTCCTACCCAAGCTCCAAGTTTCTATTTTATAATGGAAAGATAAATATACTATTAGGCAACGCAATTTAAGTATTTAACTGTTGAAGGAGAAAAATTGGTGATAATTAAAAAGCCTGATAGATGTATAAACAAAGATGGAGGAATGGTGATGAACAAATTCAAAGAAAAATGGATGTTCAAGATTGATACAATGCCCCAGGGACGTGCTCAACTAATTATTGAAATAGGACAGATATTAAGAAGTTGCAAAATGATGAAAGAAATCCGAAATACATGTACAAAGGAAACCTTAGACAGTGTATAATCAAAATTATACGGTAAATGGTTGTCTCCAGTGCCAATGGAAATGGAGAAAAGAGTCATGGATTCAAAAATCATTCCCTCCGTACAGTGTCTGTTTCAAATAAATCCGACGCATGGACCATACACACTTTAGAAACTAACCTTATTATGTGGTGCATGGTGAACCCCGAGCATGCAAAAAAAAAAAAAAAAAAAAGAGGGAAGGCGCTATCCTTGTGTCTCATTAAACATGACCACTGGGACCCAGAGGCGAAGAGCCCTTCTTCTCCAACAGAAAAAGGATAGTTTACGGAGAGAAAGATGCTCGAGCGTCGTTGAGGTAACTGCCTAACAAACTCTCGCCGAATTCAGTTCGACCCTTTCTAGAAGCTTCCCCTACGCAACACAATTTCAGCTGTTGGATGAGAACTCAAATCGGAGGCTGAGAAATTAAAGGCTGAGATGAATTGAGTGGTAACAACTCTCTCAACAGAATTGAGTCAAACCTCCCATCCTCCTTCGTTTGACCAGGGGAGCAAACACAAAGTCCCAGTACCTCAACCGTCGGATCGATTGGTGATCCGTGTGCCTCCCTAATCAACGGCAAGGATCAAATTGAAGAGGGCTCCTTCCAAGAGAAGCTACTCGACACCAGTGGCTATATATACGCCACAACTGGAAGAGAAAAAGGGGCTTCTTCTCCCACACTTTCACACGCATTGCTTCTGAACCTTTAGAGATCTTCTCTAGAGACTTCAGAAGCGAATTCACACACAAACCTCCATTTTTAGATAGAAGCATTTCCACAAACAATTGTAATTCAAGCGTGAAGTAGGTAGTTTGATCAAGATCAAAGCTTAGCACTCATTTATAACTGAAGAAGAGGTAAGAAAAGGTAAGAATTGAGCATGTACAGTTGATTTTGAAGTGAAATGAAGAAGATTTCGGTTTTACGTGAAAATCTTGCTTGAATTGGCATTTTGCTATTGGTTTTTGATGAAAATTTGTTTAATTGGTTCAGTTAACGACTTTTTACTGTAAATCTTGATGTTTTTGTATCTCGACTAGGGACTCCTTAGCTCTTGACACATTTAATTTTGATTCAATTTCATAGTTTAGATCTGAAAGCACTCAATTTCTTGATTCAGTTTGTGTGGATTTAGTGGCATTTTCCCTCTCTTTTCCCCTTTTCTTCAATTTCTGGTTCAACTCAAAGCCTTGTCCGAAGTATCTTCAGATTTTGGCTGTTCGATTGCTTTGGCTGAAGTATCTTCGGTCTTTAGCATTTTACCACGGCTGGAGTTTCTCCTGACCTAGGTAGCATCTCCTCTTTCCATCGGCTTTGGCCATGAAAGGAGAGATTCTGTTAATTAACAAAGGAGAGGGGAGGTGCCGCCAAATTTCTGTTAGAATGAACACCTCCTAGAATTGTACAAAGTTTCTGGACCAAAATGCGTAAATCCAAAATTGATATGGAGTAGGATATTATCTGGATCATTTTGCTTAGTTGTGACAGAATATGACCATTTTGATATTATCTGATGTAGTTTCTGGACTCAGTTGCTTGATTGATAGTAGTGTATTGTGATTATTCAAATTCTTGGATTAATGTGCATAAATGAAGAACCACTGAATGTAATCTGTTTCATAAGCTTATAAGTGATAGTATTGTGTATTTAAATGTTAGATAGCAATTAGAAATGGTAAAAACGTGATTAATCAAGATCTCTGGACCTTAGTGAAAATGCCTCATGAAATGGAATTTCATTATTCTCAGTATTGTAATCTTCATAAATTGCGTTTGGTTATTTTGTGATTTTGTCTTTTCCCCAAATTTAGCATGACATGGAAGAAATTCAATAAGCCTCTTTAGCTCAGGCTATAGTCTATTGTGCATAATAATTAATATAAGCTTAGTTCATAAGTTCATCAGACACTGTACCTCCTTTAGTCCATTTATTTCATAATCTAATATGAGCTTAGTTCCTTCAGTTCATTCTGTTCATGAAAGTAATAAACTGAAGTGTAGAGTTTACTTTGTAAGACCATCGTTGCTAGATATTAGATGTGCATTTCAATAAATTTATCTTAAGCCCTCTGTAATTATAGATAAGTACTATAACTTTGCATTCAGGACGCAGGTATGTGATGTATTTTCCTTATTTATCAAACTCCCATTAGCTGTTCTCTCCGAAATAAGGTTATAAGGTACTCATGTGAAGAAGACTAAGCTTTCTTTCTCAACAGGGAACTGTTATTTTGAGAATAAACAGGCGGCCAATTGTTGCTTACCCATGAAATACATGAACATAACATATTGAATCAATTAGTATGATATGAGACTATAAGGTGAATCTTTTGTACCAGACCATGTGAGATAAAGAATAGAATGCATTGTGAAATCATGCATTGTCCAAAGCTGCAATAGGGTGATTTTACAAATGAGTTGCCAATTAGAGGGTCCTGATGGATGACTAAGATGTACACCAACAGAACTCAAATAAAACAAGTTAAATAGCATCTCCTATCTCAGCCAGACTTAACCAAATTCATCAATCTCTTCTCTCTGTACCACTTCACTGTATTCACCTCCATCAATCTGCTTTTCACTGAAACAAGCAAACGCAACATAAATTGAAGTCTTGAACCTTCTCCCCTCATCGCCTTGATACCGAAAGGACCTTTGCTGGTACAATCTCGCCTCTCCAAATACCTTCGGTACCAACTCATTTTGAGCCGTACCACCACCTGGTTCTCCTACTAAACCATTGAGACGCAACCTAAACCGAGCATACCATTGCGTTACTCTCTCCGCCACGAGACCGTGAAACTTCTCCGGGTCACCTGCGGCAGTCGGAATCGCTAATGGATCCAAATCCGTTACGTTTACGAGCCCGCTAAGAAAAGATTGAAACCCGTCTCCTTCTTCAGATTTCAGCGCTTAAGACTCATCGTTTTTTTTCTGTGGCAAATAGGCCGTGCGGCTTGCTAATCACCCGCTATACGAAAACTACCTGATGAAATTATAAGAGAAATAATAAAAAGAAAATCATTGACCTAAAATAATTAAGGCCCAATGACCATAACGGGCTCAATTCAAAGTTCTCATGAAATAAATCCTGCTGGCCCCTTCAACGATGACTCAAGCCATGTGTTGTTGCCACATCACTTCACACTGCCACGTGGCCCAATCAGATAAATCGAAATCAATTTAAAATTAGAACATTCACTAAAAATAGTAGGAAACTCAGAAAAATACAAATAAAATATCTATAAAATCCTAAAAATCTGTAGAATCTAGATTTACTGATATTTTGATATTAAAATTTTTGAAAATATTGACTTTTTATATTTTTGAAGTATTTTCACTATAAAAATTGAATTTTATAAAAATAATAAACACAATAAATTCTAGATAAATTTTCTATAGAATTTTGAAACAAGTTTTAAATAATTTCAACATTAAAACAATCTTCAAGGGACTATTTTCAATTAAGTACTTTCAAAGATTTAAAACGAATTTGAAACCTCTAGAGTTCTAAAATCAAATTAAAGGGAAAATAATAAAAAAATCACTAAAGTCCAAAGAGAAATATTAGGAAATTAAAAGTCAAAACGCGATGCCTAAAGTCAAAGCTCAAAACCTCTTCAAGTTGGGAAAAAACCTTTCAAGTGAAGTTGAGATCAAAGTTGACATAAAGTCAAAATCGTCTTTCCTACAACGACCCACCCAGTCACAGGAACCAATTCCTACAGCGACTCACACAGTCCCATGAATTAAATCCAGAATCTTTTGTTCTTACTAGTTACCAAGTAACCAAGAATTATAAGCTTAGTTTCCCCAAGCTGCCAAATAGCCAGGAACTACCAAATCAAGCTTTCCTAGTCTTTCAAGTCGCCAAATGACCAAGACTTAGTTTCCCCAAGCTGCCAAATAGCCAGGAACTACCAAATCAAACTTTCCTAGTCTTTCAAGTCGCCAAATGACTAAGACTTAGTTTCCCCAAGCTGCCAAATAGCCAGGAACCATTAAATCAAACTTTCCTAGTCTTTTAAGTCGCAAAATGACCAAGATTTAGTTTCCCCAAGCTGCCAAATGGCCAGTAACCACCAAATCAAACTTTCCTAGTCTTTTAAGTCACCAAATGACCAAGACTTAGTTTTCTCAAGCTACCAAATAGTCAGGAACTGTTAAACCAAACTTTCCTAATCTTTTAAGTCACCGAATGACCAAGACTTAGTTTTCCCAAGCTACCAATTAGCCAGGAACGATCAAATCAAACTTTTCTAGTCTTATAAGTTGCCCAGTGATCAAGACTTAGTTCTAGACAAAGTGTTTTAAATGTCCTCAATTAAGTCCCATTAATTAGGTTTGGTACCGTTAATTGAAACCGATTTAAACCAAAAGAGTTTAAGTCTTTTATATTCTCAATTGTGCCCCGTCGATTAAGTTTGGTAACATCAATTGAGCTTAGTTTAATAACTTGAGATAACAACTTTTTTTAGCCTACGACATATAATTTCTCGAATCCCTTAATCAGAGGTTCTCATGATTCGTCACGGGATAATTAACAATAGGGGCTTGCGCCTATTGGAAGGAAAGGATCCACAAAATTAATAAACCCTCATGAGAATAAGTTCTCGTTAATGTTTTCTTGTCGTCGAGAAGCATTTTTGCACTTGAATTTAGGCTCGTGAGGGGTGAATCTAAGACTTATTTCCGTTCTTGAGGAAACCTGATCATTCTTCGAGAAATGACGAAAAAGTTCACACAGATTCTCTGGCACGCCCGGTGGGACCTCTTTCTCCTCTCATCTTTGGGATTCGAGTAGTATAGTGTATGGGCTAGATAAGTTGTTTCTTAAATCTTCAAATAAACGCTACTAACAATAACATTGAGTTGTCTGTTGTTGTAGGAATAAGATGGCATTTAACGCGAGTATCGAAATGAGCAAGCCTAGCGGGAAGTTCACCATTGGGGCCGTCCCCATCCGCTTCGACAACCAGTTTATGTTCGGCGGCATGCCCTTTGGATTTGCTTATGTACCTCTAGTACATGGCAAAGACGGGCAGATGGAGATCGCTCAAGAAGACGAAGACATCAGGGGCATCGAGGAAGTCATGCCCGAGGTGCAAGAAATCAATGATGGAAACGAATGGGCCCTTGTCCCACAGAATGAAATCCACCACGCTCTCGTAGCTTCACCTAGCAAGCGTCAACCCCACCGTCGCTCTCCCCAGAAAAGAAGGGCGGTGAGGAAGACCTATACCCAAACCACCAATAATGCAAGAACTCTTAAGAAAATTCAAGGGGCATACCAACGGGAACTGGAGACCAGACCTAATCTCCCCGTGAGTAACCCTTTCGCACCACTTCGCCTGGTCAGAAAGAACTCTCCCAAGGCCCAGCTCAAGACCTTGGAAGAATTTCCAGTCGAATATCAAGCAAAATTCAAGGGCAGGAGCCCTAAGACAAGGGTGTCTGTTAAGGAGAGGCTCTCATTCCCTCGAACCCCGGTCCATGAAAGGTTAGGACCAAAAAGAAAGGTAAGAGCCTCCACTGCAGTGAAAGAAAGGTTGGGAGAAAGATTGACAACTTCAGTCAAGGAGAGATTGGGGCCCGTGAAGAAAGGGAAGGGACCCAAGAGAATATGGGTTCCAAAAGACAAAACTCGGTTGGTGATTGAAGTGGCTAGCCAAGAGCCGCAAAATAAAAGGAGACGCATGGTGTGGCGAGAAAAGAAGCCAGTCATACATGCTCGTGTCAACATGGTCGAAGTGGACAAGAGATTTGAGATGCATGCATTCGTGCATGCAATCGGTGATGAAGAAATTCCTATAAACCGAAAAGAAGGCAAGAATAAACAAGATGACCCCTCGATGAGTTGTCACAACCATAAAGAGGGTGAAGGAGAAGAGGTCATTAGGATTGACCAAAATGACAGCAATGATGAAGGCCGTTGGGCTGAAGGAGAAAAGGGACGATTGAAGAGTATCCTAGAGAAGAACGAAAGAAGGATCTCTCAATTGATGAATGAAAGGGAGAAAGATAGAGATATTGTTAAAAAGATGTACAAATTCTTAGAAAAGAAAAATTTGTTGGGAGAACTTGACAAAGAGTACCCTTCCTCTTCTGAAGAGGAAGTTAGATGCAGAGAGAGGTTTGTTAAAGAAAAGAAAAGCAAAAGCAAGTATGAATCCTCTAACGAGGAAGAAGAAAGAAATAAGAGAAAACCTCTGAAAGAGAGGAAGAGCAAAAGCAAATACTATTCTTCAGATGAAGAAGAAGAGGAAAGAAGTAGAAGAAAACCTTCAAAAGGAAGGAAAAGCAAAGGCAAGTATGACTCGTCTGAAGACGAGAGGATAGTGAGAAGACCCTCTAAAGAAAGGAGAAGTAATAATAAGTATGGATCCTATGAGGACGAAATCCCAGGGGCAGGATCTCGAAATGGGGCAGAAAGGCCCGAGACCACTAAACAAGTCATTCAAGAGATGATAAGTCAACAATTACAAGCTTCGGGTGCGGGGCACTTGGTCAATTTTAGAAAGAAATGTGGTCGACCTTATCCAAAGAGATATGAACAAGTGCAATATCCATCAAATTACCAAGTACCAAAGTTCAACTTGTTTGATGGATCGGGTGAAAGAAACATCACTCCCGAGCAACATCTGGTGCAATTCAGAAATGCCTGTGGCAATACCTCTCATGATGAGGCTCTTCTTTTGAAACAATTCTCTCAAAGTCTGACGGGTCCCGCTTTCGAGTGGTATTCCTCATTGGAAAATGACTCGGTGGAGTTATGGGATGAAATGGAGGAGTTGTTTAGGGCTAAATTTGCCATGGTAACCCAAAGAATCACAATGGCCGATTTGGCAAGTGAAAAGCCCAGGTCGGGAGAAGCGGCTTTAGATTACATCAATAGGTGGAGGAACCTAAACATAAGGTGTACTCACCAAATGCCCGAAAGGAAAGCTGTGGAGTTCTTGGTGAGAAATCTAGATGACTGGATAAGAAGGCCGCTTTCCGGGAGTGATATTTACACTTACGAAGACCTTGTCACTCGCGTGGCGAGAGTGGTACATATTGGACCACCCAAGGAAACACAATATAATAGAAATGAACAAAGGAGTAGAGGTCAAGGCCCGATTAAGATAGCAGGAGCAAATGAAGCTTCTACGAGTCAAAATAGTGGCTACAAGGGAAACAGAAGTAATGGCAATAATGGTGGTAGTAATACACGGACCCAAACCCCTTTGAATGAACGCCTAAAAAGGCCTTATTCTTTCAAGAAGGAGAAAACTGCGGCATTACTCAAACAAGTGTTGGCAGGAAAGGCCATAGAATTACCCATTTGCAAAAGGCCACATGAACAAGACAAAGTGGATGACCCAAAATATTGTGCTTATCATCGGGTATTGGGACACCCGATCGAAGATTGTTATGTCTTCAAGGACATTGCCGAAAGAATGATCAAGGAAGGAGAATTGGTGTTGTCTGATAGTTATAAACAAACACCTGCTCCGCATGCTCAAGCAAATGCAGTGTTTCAAAGGAAAAGCGATAGGCGCGACGTTGAGTGTAATATCATAGTCATAGTAAGTGATGAGTCTGATCAAGAAGACTTTCAAGTGAGAAAGGTGTCAAAAACCAATTGTAATAAAAAAGAAATGAAAGAAATAAAAAATGAAAAGAAAAATGAGAAGAAAAATGAAGGAAAAGATGACAAAGAAAAAGAAAGTAAAAAAGAAGCTGAAAAAGAAGAAGAAAAGGAAAAAGAAGAAGACTCTACAATTTACTACTATGACGATTCAGAAGATGAAAACGAAGCGCCTTATATGGGACTCTTCTCGAAAGGTATGTTTAAAGAAGAAGACTGCCATCTGAACTTGCGATCGGGGACAAACATTCCCGAAAGGCAAGCACCAAAAGAAAGTGAGAGAACTAAAGAAAAGGGTAAAGATCAAGCCCGAAAAGTTAATGATGAAGTGGGCCCAAGTCAACGGGTAAAAGGAGCCATGGGAGAATACAACATTCTTGCCCATTTAAGGTGTACACCCGCATTGATGAGTGTATTTGAAGCACTCATGATGTCACAAGAACTTAGGGATATAATGATGGAAGCATTGCAAAATCCCGAGAAGTTCCAAGTGTATTTGGCCGAAAAGCAAATGACAGAGGCACTGTATGTGGAGCCGTCCAGCCAAATCACATTCACAAGTAAAGACATGATGATGGACATGGCTATGCACAATAGTCCGCTTTATATCACAGGAGAAACAAATGGGAGCCAATTAAGCCGCATGCTAGTGGATCCCGGGTCCTCCATCAACATATTGCCATTGCGATCACTGAATCAATTGGCCTTGGGTGGAAGGCGTTTGTGTGATGAGAATGTTTACATTCATGGCTTCAATCAGAATTCAGAAAAGACATTAGGGTCAGTGACTCTCCCTATGAAGTTCGGGGAGCTTCAAACCCTCGTGAAGTTCTATGTGATTGATGCCGATACCTCATACAAAGCGTTGTTGGGTCGGCCATGGTTACATGAAAATTATCTCGTGCCATCTACTTTACACCAATGTGTGAAATACCTTCAAGATGGTGAGCAAAGAGTCATCAAAGGAGACCCGCAACATTATGGGGTGCATGAGGTTGAATTAGAAGAAATAGATCGTTTTTTTACTCCAACCTCACAAAGGAGTACATCCCCTCAACTCAAGTGGCGGGCGGAAAGAGAAAATGAAGATGATGAAAATATAAAGTTGAGGAGTAAAGCTAAAGTCTCTTGTGTTGTTAGGACCCCAATTTATGCTGGGTCATCTGATGAAGAAGGTGGAAAGAGAGAGCAAAAGAGAAACTCCTATATCATAAATGAGTCTAAGAATAGAGGCCAAAGAAAGAAGAACCCAATTTATGTGTGTGATCGAAGTGAGGACTCAATGGCTATTGAGCAAGTTCCCACGGGTTACTTTAAAGAACTCACCCCAAGAGAAGTGAATCAAGTAAAGGAGTTAGAGACTTTCTATGTCCCTTCCAAGGTGGAAAAAGTACAAAAGAAGACAGTGATGCATAAAGGAATTCTATTTTATAAGGCCGAAAATGTAGAGCCGTCTGATGGGGCAGCATGTCCCGATAATTGGGAGAAGTGGTTGGAAGAAAAAGAAGATGCATATGAAAGAATCGAAGTGATGGGTTATTATAATAAGGAGTTGATGCCTCTCTTCCAAAAGTCTCGTTGTCTGGATCCCATTTCCAAACAGAGAGCCAAAGCTTTTCAAGATCTATGGAGTGGAAAGTCGAGATGGGTGATAGGCGTGGATGGAAGATGGAAAAACACCAATGGTTTGGGTTTTAAAGTTCCTCAAGGAGAGGTCTTAATGGTTGAAATTGCAGAAAGCCACATGGTGGGCATAACTCCTATTGAAACTCAACCCGAAGAGGAAGAATTCATTCAAGCTGCGAAGAATGCTCCTCGAGAGCTTGAGGAAGGTGGTCAAAACACAATTGATGAGCTCTTGGAGATAAATTTGGGCACCGAAGATGATCCTCGACCCACCTTTATAAGCGCTTCACTTTGTGGGGAAAAGCGAGAGCAATTATAAGCACTCCTCATGGAGTATAAAGATTGCTTTGCGTGGAACTACACCGAAATGCCGGGACTTGACCCTGCCCTAGCATCTCACAAACTGAAGATTGATCCCAGTATTAAACCCGTCAAGCAAGGCCCGAGACGGATGCGGGTTGAGCTCGAGGAAAAGGTTGTGGAAGAGGTAAAAAAGTTGATCAACGCGGGTTTTATTCGGGAAGAAGAGAATCCCGTTTGGGTGGCCAATATTGTGCCAGTGAAAAAGAAAAATGGACAGATTCGAGTTTGCGTGGATTTTCGGGATTTAAATAAAGCATGCCCGAAAGATGACTTTCCACTGCCTGTGACGGAATTGATAATTGATTACACTTCTTCTTACGTGGTGTACTCTTTTATGGACGGATCTTCGGGATATAACCAAATTCCCATGGATAAGGAATATCAACGTCACACATCTTTCCGCACACCGATAGGCATCTTTTGCTACAAAGTAATGCCTTTTGGACTAAAGAATGCGGGGGCCACTTATCAAAGGGCGATGACCAAAATTTTTGATGATCTAATCCACAAGATAGTTGAATGCTATGTGGATGACTTGGTCGTAAAAGCTCGATCAATAGATGAACACTTGGAATACCTAAGGATCGTGTTTGAACGGTTAAGGAAGTACTCCCTAAAAATGAACCCATTGAAATGTGCATTCATGGTATCCTCAGGTAAATTCCTAGGATTTGTGGTGAGACACAGGGGCATTGAGATTGACCCCACAAAAATCAAGGCGATTAGGGAGATGCCTCCTCCCAAAACACTCAAGCAACTTCGCTCTCTACAGGGGCAGTTGGCATATGTTAGAAGATTTATAGCTAATCTTTCGGGAAGAATCAAGCCATTCACCCACTTGACCAAAAAGGACGTGCCTTTCAAGTGGGATGAAAAGTGTCAGAAAGCTTTTGATGATATCAAAGAGTACCTTCTCAAGCCACCCGTTTTAGCCGCACCTATCCAAGGAAAGCCGTTAATTCTTTATACTACGGCATTGGAAGGGTCTTTGGGTGCCTTATTGGCTCAAGAAAACGAAGAAGGCAAAGAGAATGCCTTGTACTACCTAAGCCGTATGTTGGTCGGGGCCGAGCAATCGTATAGCCCCATTGAAAAGCATTGTTTAGCTTTGGTGTTTGCTACAAAGAAATTGAGACATTACATGTTGTCTCATAAAATCACACTGATATCCAAGGTTGATCCATTGAAATATCTAATGACAAGGCCTATGCTAATGGGAAGATTGGCGAGATGGGCCATTATTCTAATGGAATTTGACATTACCTACGCCCCTCAAAAGGCGATAAAAGGGCAAGCGATGGCCGACTTCTTGGCCGCACACTCCATTCCCGATGATTCTCCTTTGAAATGTGAATTTCCTGATGAGCAAAGCCTTTGTGTTGAAGGAAAAGAATCAAGATGGGTGATGTTTTTCGATGGGTCATCTGCCATTCAACCTTCCAAGAGACCTGAGATGCCCAGAATTCGTGCGGGAGTGGGTCTAGTTTTTATCACACCTCAAGGAGGTATTCTTCGTCACTCCATAGCATTGACTGAACCATGCACGAATAATGAAGCTGAATATGAGGCATTGATTGCTGGATTGGAATTAGCCATTGAGATGGATATAAAAGAAATGAAAGTGTGTGGAGACTCTCAATTAATTCTCAACCAGGTTGAAGGGGTATTTGAAGTGAAGAAACCCGAGTTAGTGAAATACCACGAAAGGGCTCAAGAATTGATGGCTAAATTCACAAAGATCACTTTGGAAAAAGTATCTCGAGCTTCTAATGGCATGGCCGATGCCTTGGCTCGGGTCGCTACACAATTGAGTAAGCCAGATGATGAAGAAATTCAAATCACGATAAGGAATCGCCGATCATTGGCGCCTTATCTCATGGAGATCGAAAGAGAAGCCAATGCTCATCTGTATGTGGATCTAGAAGAATGGGAGGAAGACCAAATGAGAGACCCCGATGAAGTAATGGAAGTAAAGGCAAATAACGAAGAAGATTGGAGAAAACCCTTTATGGATTATTTCCAACATCAAGTCTTCCCCAGTGGAAAAATGGAAAGAGAGCAATTGAAGCGGCGGGTTCTTCGCTATGTCTATGTGAATGACACCCTATATAGACGCTCATATGACCAGTTGTGGTTGAGGTGTGTGTCGCAAGAAGAAGCCCGAAAGATTATAAGAGAAGTACACTCGGGATTTTGCGGGGCCCATCAGTCGGGTCCCAAAATGAGGTTACACATTAAAAGGATGGGGTATTATTGGCCGACAATGATTGCGGATTGCGAGAATTATGCAAAAAGATGCCACATGTGCCAAGTGAATGGAGATTTCATACACCAACACCCTAACCCGTTGCATCCAACGGTGGCCTCATGGCCATTCAATAAATGGGGAACGGATGCAATAGGACCAATTGACCCGCCAAGCTCGAAGGAACATAGGTTTATCCTTGCGATCACTGATTACTTCTCAAAATGGGCCGAGGCTGTGCCGTTAAAAGAAGTGAAAAGTAAAGATATAATACGGTTTTTGAAGAACCATGTGCTATATCGCTTTGGCACCCCGATGGAGATAATATCTGATAACGGTACTGCTTTCAAAAGTGGTGAGATTTGTGCCTTTGCGAGACAGCACAAAATAAAGTGGCAATACTCCTCCATTTATAACCCAAGAGCAAATGGATTGGCGGAAGCCTTCAACAAAGTTTTGATCAAACTCTTGAGAAAAATAGTGGGAGACAATCATAGGAGTTGGGATGAGAAGTTACAAGAAGCATTATGGGCTTATCGCACCACCTTCCGCACGCCAACTCAAGCCACTCCTTACTCTTTGGCGTTCGGGGCGGAAGCTGTTCTACCATTAGAGATAGAATTGCCATCTTTGAGAGTAGCCATGTACGCGGGTCTACCATTGGACAAGCAAATGCGTTTAAGGCTCTTTGAACTCGATGCGCTGGATGAGAAAAGGTTAATGGCCCAACAAAGCCTAGAATTGTATCGGGCTCAAATGGAGAGAGCGTACAACAAAATAGTAAGGCCGCGCACCTTTAAAGAAGGAGATTTGGTGCTGATCCTGCGAAGACCTATATTGGGTCATCATCATGGCTCGAAATTCTCACCCAATTGGGAAGGACCCTATGTAATCAAAGAAGTCTACGCTGGAGGGTCCTACAAGCTTGTGGATAAGGAAGGAAAATGCACAATCCCACCTATCAACGGACGGTACTTGAAGAAGTACTATGCATGAAATCTATCTTTCACAAAGACCATACAAAAAATATATATGAAACTTAACCTTATAAATCCAAAAATCCAAATCATACTCAACAAACACAAAAAAACATCATGGCCACCAATAAAGTTTTCAACAAAACTCCAATAAGGCCGTTAAACCTAATAAAACCTAAAACTTCTCTCAAAACACCTAACCTAAGCTTCCTACCTTCCGCAAGGGGCGGTTGGTTGGCGGAAGGAGAAGCTCAATCCCCTATTTACCGATCTCACTAAAATGGCCATTGTCTATAAACATGTTACCAATAAAGCTTTCAATACAGTTCCAATAAGGCCGATAAACCTCAACAAAAACCAAAAACATCATTTAAAACATCCAATAAAAGCTTCCTACCTTCCGCAAGGGGCGGTTGGTTGGCGGAAGGAGAAGCTCCAATCCCCATGGATTAACCTCACCAAAAGAAGTTCATCAAAAACTTTTAACTATAGCCAATAAACCCTGTCTTAAGCATGTTAAAGGAATAAATCGGCCGAAACCTCAAACCCTATGGTCACTACGCCAATGCCGTGTCAATGCGCCTATGCCGATTGAGAGCCATTACAATGAGTGACTATACCTAGTGAGAGGGCGAGGATGAGAGGGTAAGGAAAAAGGGTGACTTGCCTTTACGGCCCCATAAGTCAATCCTTCCACCATAGCTCCCAACTCCACAGAATCCACTAGCTAAATATAGTAGTTTGATAGGAAAAATCGTGTTGAGGAGACCTGTGTGGTCGCCAAATGCACAAAAGGTTAAAATTTACCCTAACAAATCCGCAGTCAATGAAGGGACCTTCGGGTCCCAGAGAACGCGAAGCCGTGTTGAAGAGAGCCTTTGTGGTTCTCTAAAACACCTATGCCTAATGAAGAAGCCTTTGTGGCAACTGAAGGCATCAAGGCACCGCCCTATGAAGTCATCTGAGGGCACACACACCACAACAACACCGTGTCTCTTAACTCACGCATGCCAGAATTAATGGATTGAATTCACTGGGGCAAGCCCGTTTGTATTGGGGCAGCCATATGGTTTACAAGAAAAATAAGATGGGAATATAAATAAAATAAAATAAGAGGAAAAGTGAAAAAGAAAATTCATTCATTAACCACAAAGTGATACAAGTCTCAGAAGACTGATACAACAAACAAACAAAAGAAGAGAAAGCCTATTACAAACTAAAAGAAAGCATAAAGATACATGCATAAGAGGCGCAAGGAATTAAAAGAAAATTCTTCTATTCTGGAACAACAGCAGCAGCAACATTACCCCCTAAATTAGCAAGAGTAGTGGTGATGGCTTGAAGCATTCCCTCTATCGCTTCCAAACGAGCGTTTAATTCTCCAAAACGCTGGTCGATAAAAGCCCGAAAAGAGACAAGGGCAGGGGCCTCGAAGGCTAAGGCCACAGAATCATCATCAAGAGGAGAAATCACCCTTACGGGACTATACTGGTTAGGCTCGGCATCGGGGGCCAAGATGTACTCATTAATCGGACGGTTGGGGTCAGGAACAAGCATGTTCATGGAAGACTCTACCCATCCAGTAGAATCAAACAAGGAAAGAAGATTGCGGGGATGAGCCATGTGAGCCTCAGAGATACGATTTCCCCATAACATCTCTGGAATAGGAATATGGGAGCGACGCATCAAGGCTTCAATAAGATGGCCATAAGGCAAGGCTCGATGGCCATGAGAGTCCATAGCCACTTGGTGCATGAAGTAAATAATCATGTGGCCCAGATTAATAGGGTGACGCTTTTGGATGAGGTGACGAAGGTAAAACAGATCCCCGGGACAAGCATGATTGGATAAGTCTCCTTGGGGAAAGATTACGCCAATAATCACCATGAAAAGAAACCTATGAAAAGATCGTTAAAAATGGGCGAGAAAAGAAGAGCGGGTAATATGAATAAGGAATAAGCAAAGAAATTATGAGATGGTAGTACCTATGAAGGGCAGGAAGATGTTCAGTGGAGACCACTTCGACATCGCCTCCAACAGGAGCAGCCTTGAACCAGCGCAAGCACTCAGAATAGTTGCCAAAGCCGCGAGGCCAACGATGGAAAGCATAAGTGGTGGAGCCAGCAAGTGTGTTAGAAGCTTGCAAGAACTCAGCCAAACTCTCTGCAGTAATTGTCAGATACTGGCCAAACAAATAAGAAGTGGCTAGAGGGGTACCATAATGATCATAAGAAAGACGGAGGTTGGCATAAAAGAGGCGTGTGATTCGAGGATGATAGGGGTTGTCTAAGTCAACAAGCCCACGAAGACTAGAGTCAAGCCAACCGTGTATAAGGTTGATATGCTCTACTGGGATACGCCTTTGGTGACGGAAAAAGAAGCATTCAGCCACTGGGCGGTCATCACGACCCATATCTTGATGATAGCTATTGAAGGCTATCTCATCACGAAAGAGGTAGCGGTTGTCAGGGGCAAAGGACCAATTTGGAGCCGTGGGGTTGACCTGAGAAGAGGAGGATTCAGTGGTGTTTCTTGGGCGCTTAGGGGCGGACATGGTTAAAGAGAAATTATGAGAAAGATAATCAGGAGGCAACGGGTCTGGTGTGAGAATAGGATGGAAAAGACAGTGCAAGACCCGGTCTTATATAGACTCTTGGGTGAAAAGGCGTTATTCGTAAGTAGTGGAGGCATGCGATGTGAAGAAATGGATGAAGGTGGGAAGTCGGTGTATTGTGAGAAAGAAACTGCTCGTATGCGTAACTGAAAGCATGGAAAGTCAGAAAAGCGCAAAGGACAAAACTTGAGTCTGAAGTAATGGCAGGCCCGCATGGATTTAAACCCAAAGAAATATAGATATGGGCCCAAAATACCCTAGTCTAGATCATGGAGTAAATTCGTGTGTGTCTTATACCCTACGAAGTAAGTAATGGGCCAAAATGCCTACATGCAAGAAAAGTAGGGAGGAAATAAGGTTGCCTGTCGCTTCGCGAACAAGTTCGAAAGAGGCCTCGAGCGCGTAAACTCAGTCAGGCTTATAAATTCAATAAAGGGATAAAAAGCAAGTGCATAGGCATACAAGCAAGACAAACAAATAAATCAAGCTCATCAAGCACCGAATATCTAAATGTCAACATCTAAACACCAAATACCCAAATACCAAGCATCCAAGCACCAGACATCCAAGTATCAAACATCCAACATATAAAAGATACAAGGCTAACACGAAGTCCAAAAGTGTTTAGCCCAGATGAGATAATGAGTGCTCAACGCCTGTAAACCCGAGCCCATGATCACTAGCCAGCTACCACTGCGGCAGTCCTCCTGTGTGCAGCCGACTTCTCCTTGGCTAACCCCAAAATGAGAATGATCTTCTCATAGGTGGTCCGAAGATCAGACGCACGCCTCTCCTCATCAATGCTGAAGTGACTGAGAGCCCTGGCTGCGTCATGGCACCGACGGCGAGCATCTGCATAAAGACCATCCCACTGAGTCATAAGGCCAAGACAACCATGGATCTCCTGGTGAATGAACGATATGGTCGTCTCTAGACGCCTAGCCTCCACACTACTGAGGTAGGAAGAAGGAGCAAGGCGGCGGGCCACTGTCCACTCAGCAGTCCGGTGATCAGCTCGCTCACAAAGACTATGGTAACTGAGAGTGATGTCAGCAAGTCTGGCAAAGGCCTCCATGAGAGTACGCCGGCAAGATGCGAGATGGCGCCTCATGGTAGAATACTCTATCTCCAGATGAGACCAATGAAGAGGAATCAGCATCCCATTGCAGTCGCCGATGAGTCGGGTCACCTGAGCGGCCACATGGCGGTTAGCAGGGATGTCCAGAAGCATCCCATCAAACAGCTTGGGGTCTATCCTAGGGAGCAAGACGGGAGTGTCACGGCTAGCTAGACGGAGAGCAGTCAAGGCATCCTTCAAAGTCACCATGGTGACGCCTAAAAAAAAAAACAACAACAGAAGAAAGTTAGTAAATAACAAAAGGGCAAGGAGGTGCAAAAGGGACATAGAAACACAAACAAAGTGAGTGAAAAATCGATAAATACCTGGCGCAAATACGGGAGGGCTCGGAGAGCGCATGAAATCACTGGCCCTAATAGTCTGAACGTGAAGCATCGATGAAGACCTATCATCCTCCTCATCATCATAAAAAGGGTCATCACCCTCGTGAGGCAAGGGACCCGCTGGACTACCCATCTCTCAGCCTGGAAAGACACAAAACAAATAGAGTACACAAGACAATTATGGATACATTCAGAAATATCGTATATAAACATTATCCATTCAAGGCATCAAATCATCAAAGTTTCGTACAAGTACCACAAAAGATTAACAAAACATCAAAATAAAATAAAGATACAAGAGCCAACACAAATCACTAAGGTGCTAGCTCCACTACTCTCGTCCATTACCAAGTTTTGCTAAATAATAAAATAAAGATACAAGAGTTAGCACAAATCACTAAGGTGCGTAACTCGTCCACTAACCAAAAGAGTCTAAACTATAAAAGACTTAAAGTAATGAGGCACTAAGCGACACACAGCGATTATCCAAGACACTCAAGGAGCGAAGGTTTGGCGAATGGCTCCCAACTGTGTGAAAATCTTATGGAAGTGAGTGTGGACAGCTCGCACACGGGTATTAAACTCATGATGAGAGCCCCCCACTTGACTCACCGCCTTATGGAAACCCGACGAGGCTTCATGAAAAGAGTCAGTGGCATCGGCCAAACGGAGGGCAACCTCCCTAGCTGTCTCACGAAATCCTGATAACTCTCGCCTCATATGAGATATGACTTCAGGATCCGCTCGAGAGTTCCACAATTCCTCTATACGACCCATGATCCAAGAAATTTGTAAAGCGGTCTCATGTTGTTCACGCAGTAAATCAACAATGGAGCTGGCAAGCAACATGCGCTCATGAGCTTGTACTGATTGAGTAGACATAGACTGAGCATGATGACCACTTGCGAAGTCATGGGTCAAGCTGAGCAGGTCAGAGGAACAAGGGGAAATGTGGTTCAACATCAAGTCCCGAAGAGCTGGAATGTGGACGCCTTGGGGAATACCCGCCAACCAAGCGGGGTTAAAAGGGAAGAAAAAGGCTCCAGTATGCAAACTCAAATCCCACAGCTGTTGAAGCGCTGTTGCTATGGTCTCGGTAGTCACAATTATGAAGTTATCAAAAGCATTCGCTTCAGGAGGCCCACCTATGAGTAGGCCTCCCCGTAAATTCCCCTGAGGGACATCATCATTAGCCAAACCCGCATCAAGAGCTTCCTCAACAGCCTCACCAGCATGAATCTCCTCGAGATCAATATCAATGTTGGCGCCTATGGCCTCTTGCGGGTTAACTTGCATAGGATCGACCAAGAGCTCCTGTACAAACTCATCCCCTTGTCTAAGCTCTTCTTCAAGCCCGGGAGTTAGAACGAGAGCGAGGGGCGAGCATTCTCTCATTGGCTCGTCTCTAATCCCTACATTAGAGTCATTCTCTGAAGTTCTCCTCACCCGCTCACACTCAATAATCTCATCAAATTCTTCCTCACTTGCAAGGTCAACTACTTCTGTAGAGGCTTGAAAACTTGCCTCTTGAGAAGCTTTGCCTCTCTTGATCTCAAAATGGTGAAGGAATTCATTAATACCTAGAACAATACAAGAGTGATGAGACCGAGGACAGGATTGAGAATGAAGAATAAGGAAATTTAGGACAAGGTATACCTTCGCCAAAAACATCAACAAGCACTTCCTCAATGCGCCTGCGATCGTATAGAGCCGAGTCAGTCTTGTGAGACGAAGGAACGTTCTTGGAACGAGAAGAAAAGGCAGTAGCAGATGCTAAGAAAATAAATGACAAAAGTCAAGGGAAAATCATCAAAATAAGGGATTAAGGACAAAGAGGGAGACTAAAACAAACCTGTAGATACATTAACAGGTGTAGAAGCCGGTACAGAGATCGCGGGAGGAACAAAGGCTCGGGGAAGATTGGCAGATGAATACTTGAGAGTGGCATCAATCCCATGGAAATCAATCGGCTCACGAGGACCCCAAGGAGGGCGATCATATTCACGAGGTCCTTGGTCTTGGGAAGGATAAATTCGCCTAACAACTTCTTCTTGGAGACGCTCATGATATGACTCTGTTATCTGTTGGAACCAGTGGAAAGCCCGGACCGTGATAACACCTCCGCGAGAAGGTGAAGGTACGTCCAGTATCGCACCCGTCCCCAAGCGAAGATAAGCATGCCAAAGGAGAGCATGAGTCTCCAGGGTAGGTTCTAAGAAATTTCGAGCGGGAGGAATTTGTATAATGGGTGTATACTGATCATAACCAAATTGAGTAGCCGCAAAAGAAGGGCAATACAACTCAACCACTAATTCGTTCCCCGAGCGATAGCAAAGCAAACTTTCCCTCGAACTAATAAGCAGTTCAACTTTGAGATAGGAATCTTCCAATAAAGGGAATTGACCAGGTGAAGGGGAAGGTGAATCTACGATCCTTGGGTTAGTACAATCATAAAGGAATCCGGGACCAAATGCTCGTTCCTTGTCTCGGGTATTCCTACTCCGAAGAAACATTGAATGCGCCTTCCAAGGGTCAGGACAGCCCGCTGCATTTACATGAGCAATAGCTGCCATTCTGGGGAGCTGTCTCAGTAAAGTTTGAGTCATGACAGGAGAGTCATACATGCGAGGCCAGTAAGACCATAACCACCCAAAAAGAAAGTGGTAAGGGACGGTCACAGGAACATATGTGGGGTCCCTAGAAGAGGTAATCAAGCGAAGCGATCTAGACAAGTTTGCTAGAACAGGGTTAGCCAAGGCAAGGCAATTACCACATGCTAAAAGATTAGCCATAACAAAGGTCTCAGGTCGAACGTGTCCAGTAGAAGGGAAAACAAAATAACTGAGCCACCACGCCAAGAAAGCAGTAAGCATGGTTTCATCATCAAATGTATGGCTATTAGAGGACATGCCATCCAGTCGGGGTTTCAGACCATCTCCCCTGAGCAACCTTTCACTTAAAATGTTCGGTGAAGGCCAACCACTTGAGCGGTCCGACAAATCAGTGAAATATTCTACCCAGAGGGACAGAGGAACTCTACCCCCATGCCTCTTGCGATACCTCTCTGCAGAGATCTCATTATAAATCTCGAAAACACGCCTGACTGCACAACGATACTTCCATTCTCCATTAGGGTGCATCCCAAAAAGATCATAATCAATAGGTGAATATTCTTCATACGGGTCACCAAAGACGGGTAATCCTGACACGTCTTCTAACTCGCGGAGAGTAAGAGCCATAGGCCGGTCCTCAGTGAACAAGTTGTTGGTTGGGTAATTCCAATGGCTCATAAAAGCCTTAAAATAAGGCTTGCTCGGCTTGTAGCTAAAAAATGCTAAGATAACCGATTTAAAAATCCTTGCACTACACAAAGCGGCCCTATAACGGCACAAGCAAAACATTATCCACTCAGTTTGGCCGCGTTCATGACGCAACGGACTCCGGATATGATCAGAAGTAGAGGACCACGGCTGCACAGTCCCCGCAATCATGGCAGGACCTAACAAATGCACGGCTGGGTAGATTTTCTCCCTAGAGGTAGGATGGAGAATAAAAACAGGACCCACATCGGTGCCGCGATCTTCAGCAACACGATAAGACATGGTTAAAATACGCGGTCCGGATTGCATGACTGGCTGCCTTCGGGGAAAATGAGTGTAAATACCCGTCTGAGTCATCTCAGTTAAGGGTTCACACTTGGGGAAAAGAGTTGAAGGAATACTTGCAGGAATGAAACGAGTAGGTGGGTGACGAGGAATTCTACCAGATGAGAAATCACGACCCATGAGCATCTCATTTCTCCAGTCAGGGTGTTGTTCGGGGGTACGATTATGTGGGTCATGGGTATGAATAAAAGCCTGAATTTCAGACTCACTGGGCCTATCAATTGATAAACCTGGAGGACGTTTCCAATAGACCATAATGACTAACAGGTGAAATAAAAGTAGAAAGAGAATAACAAGTCACCTGAAATGAGCACTTCAAAGGGATTTGAACCTACAAAAGAAATGCAAACCAAATTCCATTAAAATGTATGGGATAAGAGTATGCAAAGAGTGTGCAAAAATATCATACATAACAATAAAAAGAGAGGTGGGCCCACTTGACGGGTTGAGGTTGGATACCAAATGGGCCTAGATATTGCTAAATATATTCTAGCCCAAACCTTTTAGCAATTTCTTTGATAAAATTCATACACGCTCGGCCCGATTCAAGATTGCATTTCGGTTGCAAAAGAAACCAGTGCATGGGCCAACAAAAAAAAAGGGGCCCGGATTGGTTTAAGGACGATTAAAAAAAATGATATAAAAAGGAGAAGAAGGAAAGCCATCACAATTGTTTCGGCTTTACACTCTAAAAAACAGTGACTTAGAAGAAATATGAGGAATGTAATTCATAGCAATTCTTGAGATCGGTTGGCCCTTAACCCCTATTTAATTAACTTGTCCAAACTATGTTCTGATCCAACGCAAATTCATCAGGCCCAAACTCATGGGTCAGGCGCAGAAAATAAATATGAAATTGGAAGTTGCATCCGGGGAATTGAAGTGCGCTTGCTGTGTAATTTTGTGCGTGTGAAGAACTATGGTGTTGACCTGCAGTTTGACTGAACAATCTATGTACGCTGCTGGCCATGAGGATTTACATGAATTGTATGAGGCGGAAACCAAATGAAACTTGATGGAAAACCCACACTAGAAGCCCCAAATGCTGACAAAAATTAGGCAGCATGTCCCCTCTCATGGGTGATATGCCATGTCACAAATACACCTCTCAAGCCTTAAACTGGGCCAAGAACGGTAGATGTGAACGCCATCAGAACCGAACAAAACTTCGGTCGAGATGAAAAGCCAAAGACCAAAGAAACTTCAGCCAAGGTATAGTGATGGATCAATGACTAAGGAAACCTCAGCCGAGATCAGTTTGTGAAACCTTATCATGATTAAAATAGTAAAAGAGAAACCGTGTGTCAAGCGACTCTAACCAAGGTGTTCGGAAACCATTTCTATGAAGCATTAATTTGGTCAAATAAATGAGGCTGGTTGTCGATCAAGGACTGGAGAAGTATCCAGCCGAGACCTAAAAAGAACATGCTGATACGATTGAATGCAAGAAAATAATAGCCATGAAGCTTGATTGTGCAAAGTCAGTCAACACAAAGTCGCTAATCGATACCCAAAAAGGAAAAATCATCAATAATAGTCTATTGAGTGTGAGACTTTGAAACTAAGCCCAAAAAGAATGTTTGTGTAAATTTGCAAGCTTTAGATCTGTGCCAAAGAATAAGACTATACACTGAGTCAAATGGTAAAGCTACCCAAAACCATTAAAGTTCAAAACTTTGTTAAAGAAGGGCTCAGTTAAAAGCCAGGGACTGGAAGAGCCATCAGCCAAGGCTTAAACGCCATGATATGTGTAAAAGCAAGCAGTAATTTAAAATTCTTCCTTGAAGATGATGTGATAAGTCCAGATCTAAGAACAACAATGCACTAAACGTGGGAAAGAGGTATTAGTGGACCTAATTCCCAAAGTACTCTATCTGAGCTTCGCAATAGTAAATAACAGAAAAGAGAGAAGATGGGGAATCTGGAGGGGATGAAATGAGAGATGGTAAGGAGAAAGAGGCTTGTATCTCTTACCCAAGCTGGACTAAAGAAGAAGGAAGTGGCTCTGGGATGAAGAAGATAGAAATTGAAAATAGATGAAGTATATAAAGGCGCTAGCTAGGGTTTCTTCAGGGAGAATAGTGACAAAATGATAGAAGGATGCTGTTTTATGTGGCCAAAGATGGAATAGTAGAGTGTGTAGCAATACAAACAAGGATGGAGACTGAAATGTGGGGTTAGAAAGATCTGTAACGCATGCGTTTCTTCACAGTCATGTCCCAGGCAGGAAAGAGGGGACCGTTGTGCATGAACAACTATGAACCAGTGGACAGATGTGCTAACTGATGATAGCTGCCATATGCGCCTAGAGTAGGTGACAATTGTATTGACAGGAAGGTGGTACAAGGGTAGCTGACGCATAGAAGGATCCCTTGTCTTTATTCTAAATCCATAGTTGGCTACAACGGTCTGGTCAAAGAGATTAAAACCACTGGGTAAGGATGAGGGAATGGCAAAATCATACATGCACTAAGTATAAAGCAACTAAAAAAAAAAAAACAACAATTGAGCTGCACCAAAGAATGTTGTTCCCAAGCTTCAACAAATTGAATCGGTCCCAAAATTCTCTGGTGGGGGCATTTGTTGAAGGAGAAAAATTGGTGATAATTAAAAAGCCTGATAGATGTATAAACAAAGATGGAGGAATGGTGATGAACAAATTCAAAGAAAAATGGATGTTCAAGATTGATACAATGCCCCAGGGACGTGCTCAACTAATTATTGAAATAGGACAGATATTAAGAAGTTGCAAAATGATGAAAGAAATCCGAAATACATGTACAAAGGAAACCTTAGACAGTGTATAATCAAAATTATACGGTAAATGGTTGTCTCCAGTGCCAATGGAAATGGAGAAAAGAGTCATGGATTCAAAAATCATTCCCTCCGTATAGTGTCTGTTTCAAATAAATCCGACGCATGGACCATACACACTTTAGAAACTAACCTTATTATGTGGTGCATGGTGAACCCCGAGCATGCAAAAAAAAAAAAAAAAAAAAAAGAGGGACGGCGCTATCCTTGTGTCTCATTAAACATGACCACTGGGACCCAGAGGCGAAGAGCCCTTCTTCTCCAACAGAAAAAGGATAGTTTACGGAGAGAAAGAGGCTCGAGCGTCGTTGAGGTAACTGCCTAACAAACTCTCGCCGAATTCAGTTCGACCCTTTCTAGAAGCTTCCCCTACGCAACACAATTTCAGCTGTTGGATGAGAACTCAAATCGGAGGCTGAGAAATTAAAGGCTGAGATGAATTGAGTGGTAACAACTCTCTCAACAGAATTGAGTCAAATCTCCCATCCTCCTTCGTTTGACCAGGGGAGCAAACACAAAGTCCCAGTACCTCAACCGTCGGATCGATTGGTGATCCGTGTGCCTCCCTAATCAACGGCAAGGATCAAATTGAAGAGGGCTCCTTCCAAGAGAAGCTACTCGACACCAGTGGCTATATATACGCCACAACTGGAAGAGAAAAAGGGGCTTCTTCTCCCACACTTTCACACGCATTGCTTCTGAACCTTTAGAGATCTTCTCTAGAGACTTCAGAAGCGAATTCACACACAAACCTCCATTTTTAGATAGAAGCATTTCCACAAACAATTGTAATTCAAGCGTGAAGTAGGTAGTTTGATCAAGATCAAAGCTTAGCACTCATTTATAACTGAAGAAGAGGTAAGAAAAGGTAAGAATTGAGCATGTACAGTTGATTTTGAAGTGAAATGAAGAAGATTTCGGTTTTACGTGAAAATCTTGCTTGAATTGGCATTTTGCTATTGGTTTTTGATGAAAATTTGTTTAATTGGTTCAGTTAACGACTTTTTACTGTAAATCTTGATGTTTCTGTATCTCGACTAGGGACTCCTTAGCTCTTGACACATTTAATTTTGATTCAATTTCATAGTTTAGATCTGAAAGCACTCAATTTCTTGATTCAGTTTGTGTGGATTTAGTGGCATTTTCCCTCTCTTTTCCCCTTTTCTTCAATTTCTGGTTCAACTCAAAGCCTTGTCCGAAGTATCTTCAGATTTTGGCTGTTCGATTGCTTTGGCTGAAGTATCTTCGGTCTTTAGCATTTTACCACGGCTGGAGTTTCTCCTGACCTAGGTAGCATCTCCTCTTTCCATCGGCTTTGGCCATGAAAGAAGAGATTCTGTTAATTAACAAAGGAGAGGGGAGGTGCCGCCAAATTTCTGTTAGAATGAACACCTCCTAGAATTGTACAAAGTTTCTGGACCAAAATGCGTAAATCTAAAATTGATATGGAGTAGGATATTATCTGGATCATTTTGCTTAGTTGTGACAGAATATGACCATTTTGATATTATCTGATGTAGTTTCTGGACTCAGTTGCTTGATTGATAGTAGTGTATTGTGATTATTCAAATTCTTGGATTAATGTGCATAAATGAAGAACCACTGAATGTAATCTGTTTCATAAGCTTATAAGTGATAGTATTGTGTATTTAAATGTTAGATAGCAATTAGAAATGGTAAAAACGTGATTAATCAAGATCTCTGGACCTTAGTGAAAATGCCTCATGAAATGGAATTTCATTATTCTCAGTATTGTAATCTTCATAAATTGCGTTTGGTTATTTTGTGATTTTGTCTTTTCCCCAAATTTAGCATGACATGGAAGAAATTCAATAAGCCTCTTTAGCTCAGGCTATAGTCTATTGTGCATAATAATTAATATAAGCTTAGTTCATAAGTTCATCAGACACTGTACCTCCTTTAGTCCATTTATTTCATAATCTAATATGAGCTTAGTTCCTTCAGTTCATTCTGTTCATGAAAGTAATAAACTGAAGTGTAGAGTTTACTTTGTAAGACCATCGTTGCTAGATATTAGATGTGCATTTCAATAAATTTATCTTAAGCCCTCTGTAATTATAGATAAGTACTATAACTTTGCATTCAGGACGCAGGTATGTGATGTATTTTCCTTATTTATCAAACTCCCATTAGCTGTTCTCTCCGAAATAAGGTTATAAGGTACTCATGTGAAGAAGACTAAGCTTTCTTTCTCAACAGGGAACTGTTATTTTGAGAATAAACAGGCGGCCAATTGTTGCTTACCCATGAAATACATGAACATAACATATTGAATCAATTAGTATGATATGAGACTATAAGGTGAATCTTTTGTACCAGACCATGTGAGATAAAGAATAGAATGCATTGTGAAATCATGCATTGTCCAAAGCTGCAATAGGGTGATTTTACAAATGAGTTGCCAATTAGAGGGTCCTGATGGATGACTAAGATGTACACCAACAGAACTCAAATAAAACAAGTTAAATAGCATCTCCTATCTCAGCCAGACTTAACCAAATTCATCAATCTCTTCTCTCTGTACCACTTCACTGTATTCACCTCCATCAATCTGCTTTTCACTGAAACAAGCAAACGCAACATAAATTGAAGTCTTGAACCTTCTCCCCTCATCGCCTTGATACCGAAAGGACCTTTGCTGGTACAATCTCGCCTCTCCAAATACCTTCGGTACCAACTCATTTTGAGCCGTACCACCACCTGGTTCTCCTACTAAACCATTGAGACGCAACCTAAACCGAGCATACCATTGCGTTACTCTCTCCGCCACGAGACCGTGAAACTTCTCCGGGTCACCTGCGGCAGTCGGAATCGCTAATGGATCCAAATCCGTTACGTTTACGAGCCCGCTAAGAAAAGATTGAAACCCGTCTCTTAGTTAATTCACACTCCATTACTCGATCATAAATGATTGAGTCTATCTTTACTTTCTCTAAGAACGCCTTCTTGAGTAAGTGGATGAGAGTGTAGAAGTCTAGTCTAGTCCTTATGAATTCTCAAATTTAAAGGTCTAGAACTTCTAAAAGGATATAAGCATTCGCTTTATTGAATAATTTTCATCGAAACTAATCAATCATTGCGAAGCTATGTTCGGAAAGTTGAGGAACGTTTTTAGGATTAAACTTGCTCAAGTTTCTCATTTCCAAGAACATGTCTTAGGAATCGGTATTACTTCTCCAAGTAAATACCTTAGAAACGAGCTTGTTGTTTTCAAAGATTGATCGCAACGAAATTAACATATTTAATATCTATAACAATTTCAATTTAAGGTCATTTAGTTTATGCAATGTTTTATTTATAATGATAAACAAAACTCCCACTACATTTATTTAATGTCCCAATGTAGTTGGTTTTCCAAGATCCCCGTTTTCATCAAGTAGAGCCTGCTATGGCACGACACCCTACTTAACTAGACAAGGTAGGTTCTCCAACCAATCATATCAACCATACGACTCTTGGTTTGTGAATATCTAATTATATTTACAAACTTCGCCCCGATGTCCAAGAAAACTTGTTGGGTCCATCGATAAGCAACCTCTCTCTATTTGCTCCTAACAAATCTTTTCATTTGTACCCCGACTATCAAGGTTGACAACCATGACGTCCGCTATGGCGGACCGCGCCATAATTGGCTATTGACGTGAAGGGGATAGAGAGAAGGAAGGCGGTCGACTTAATCAATTTAGTTTGGGACAAAATATGTGACTCTTGTTTGGTGGTCGTGTAAGCATACACCCATACCTACCTATGACAATTCAAGGCATTCACAAACAATCACATAACATAAGCATCTCAAGCATTGTCGTGGGTTTGTATGGCTCCCGCTTGCATTAGTCTTCGTCGCATCTCCATGTAACGAAACTAATCTAATCAAACCCTCCCACTAATTACTAAGATCCTATCTAATAATTACGGAAAATAAATACATGTGATAAAATTCTAAAACCCGCCTAGGCCTTAGGGGCATGCAAGCCTCACAAGTTACATCAAGAATTAATCAATTATTAATTATCAAGGCACTTAGGCCACATTACAAGCAATCACATGCATTCACAATATTTTACAACACACAAGGCATTGACATCTTGAGCCATATCAAACCCACATCCTCCTACAAAAACAAGTTAGCACAATATACAAATATATGTCTAAGTTGTTCATAACTAGCGAGCTATTAAGTGTCTTTGCGTATTGTTTGCTAATTTGTATTTTTCCATGCAAAGAGAGTTTAACATTCAAACAACTAATTGCTTAAACTCTTTGATAAAATCAACATTCAAAAATTCAATGGATGACAGCAAGGAGAGTTCTAATCAACTTATCAACTAATTGATTAATTAGAACGAACACCTTTCATTCAACGGGACCCGAAAAAATAAAGAAATTTTTCGGTCTCCAAAAAATCCAGAAAAAATCATGAGCAATCCTTATCAAGAGACAAACTACCTGTTCAAATTTCAGAAAGAAATCATTTACCAATCGAGAGAACCAAAATTATCAAACTTCAGGTTGTGTATTAAAACACCGGTTTGAAGTTTCAGGTTTTGGCCTCAATCTTTTGGACTGTTTGACCATCTTCCAAAAACTTTTAATGCAAAACAATTTTACAGTAAACAATCACAAGTACAAGGCTAGTAACCATGAAAGATTTACAATTTTACTCATTCAAAATCATCAAGTTTAAGGAGTTTGAATACAAGTTCCCTGTTCTGGAACAGCACGTCAACGAAATTGAATTTGAGTGGTTGGGGTACCAAAACTGGTCCGATTGACATGAAATTAATTTTCATGGATTCAGGACTTCAAAAGGAAGTTTTCTATTTAAATACTTTTTCTATAAAAAGTCTCAATCAATACCAGTTTTCAAAATAATCCGATTGGTACAGAAAATCAATCAGACCGTTCTTGTCTTTCATCGATTCAAAAAAATAGAAAGACTTCGATCCATACCATCAAATTGGTATGGAAGGAAGTACTCTAAGTCTACTTCATTTCTAGCTAAGAAAATTAGGGTCTCTTTATCAAGATAACTCAGATAATTCCCACAAAACCAGATCTGGTCGCACAGGAATCAGTCCTGCGCACCGTCACGGAAAAATTCACTAAAAATCCAAAACAACTCGGATTAAAGTGAAACCAGTGGGAAAATGCTCACGATTTATCCCTCTTTCAAATCCATCAAAAGAAAAATAAAATCGAAAGCTCTGCTATGTGAAAAACACAGAAAATCTCGGAAAACACAGAGTTCCAGATAGCAAACAAAGGCATCAACTTAATTACTCAACTAATTACACATTTTTCATCTAATTAATGCACAAAATATATTAAAACCGACCATGTGCTCTGATACCACTGTTAGGAAGTGTTTAATTCCATTTTTGTGCCATCAAATAGCAAGAAACAACAACTAAACACAAGGGATCTAGGTTTCAACATCATTCACAAGCATTTCAAGATGAGAGTAGGAAGAATTGTACCTCTCATGAAATCGCATTCATGAGGCTCGAATCCATGGCATGGGAGTCGATGGCGTGCCTTCTCCATCACCACCACTATGGTTGTGCCGCCGGCCTAGAGTCCACCAAGGAGATTAACCACGTTCTCAAGGTATGTGCTAGCACACCCAAGAACAAGCCTAATCCCATTAGCTTTCTCTCTTCTAGCAATTAAATTTTTCATTTAAATGGAGAAGAGAGCTCAACACATGAGCAAAAGAGGGAGAAAAGAGGAGGTTTGTGGCAGCCACAAAGGGGAGGAAGAGAGGAGAGAGAAAGGCTAGCACTTGGAGCCTCCAAAGGGGTCCTTTTATAGAGCTCAAACCCTAGGGAAAACTTCCCCAAAATTACACCTCTTGCCACCCTATGGCTAGCCACGAATTGGGCCTATATGGGCCACCTCACAATCTCATTTGGGTCTTTAATTCACCTAATTAAAGTCCCATTAGGTTGCTCTATGATTGGGCTATATATTTTCCTATTAAATAACGGCCCAATTAATCAATATAACCATTTATATTGAAATGTGTTGATCTAAAATTAATTATTAACTCATCAATAATTATTTTGGGATTAGATAATGCATTAATTTATTTCTATATGATCTCTTTGACTTAATTAATTATAACGGTTCATAACGGTATATCATTAATTAATCAACTCATCATATTTCCGCAATACTCACTGTTGCGAATAAATAGATAATGCATTGTGTGGTCAAAGTCCTATTTGTGTGACCCTTTGAGGATTTATGCTATGTTGGCCATGGAGAATAAATCACTATTTATTTCCAATAATCATAAGCGGTATCTAGCAACACGTTATGATTCCCAATTCGCATAAATAGTGTACCGTTACAATATTTCAATCCAGCATAAGAAATATAAGTATTTCCTTGTCTAATTCTTATGTCACATGATATCATTGTATAATCCAAGATATGAATGTGTCATTCTTGCAGATTATACATTTCTTGATCTAGAGTTGATCGTCTAGTTTGCATGCAAACGATCCAACTCCATCAAGGGGCCCAAACAGATATCATCACTCACTAGGTATACTAATGAGGGACATACGGTTTTCTTGATGAACAACTTTTCCCCGCACAATTCAAGAGAACATAAATAAAGTCCTTATAGCAGCCTTTATCAGGAATCAACGTTAGACGATATTTATTGAACCTATCCTCATGTGGAAAAGGTGAACATCTCAAACTTAGAATCAAACTTATATGAAATAAATAATGACACTTAACACAATCCATATGTTTATTTCATTGGGTCAAGTCCTGTACTATGTACCAATAACATACACATATGCAATTAAGTTGGTAACTCCTTACCTATGATTTGTAGAACTTAATCATCACTTAACTTGCATACTAATCTTTTATGATAATTAATGTTCCTTGTTAATTATCAAGATTATGGACGATTTAGATTTATTATTGTCATTCTAATGAATGATCCACAGAGATCTACAATTCAGATCCTCAACCTGAATGATCTGTCAATAATAAATTCTAGGAACAAATGATCAAATATCATCATTAACATAAACTAAGAAAATAAGTCATTAAATATTGACTTCTAGGACATAACTCCAACAGCCCAATCAGATAAATCGAAATCAATTTAAAATTAGAACATTCACTAAAAATAGTAGGAAACTCAGAAAAATACAAATAAAATATCTATAAAATCCTAAAAATCTGTAGAATCTAGATTTACTGATATTTTGATATTAAAATCTTTAAAAATATTGACCTTTTATATTTTTGAAGTATTTTCACTATAAAAATTGAATTTTATAAAAATAATAAACACAATAAATTCTAGATAAATTTTCTATAGAATTTTGAAACAAGTTTTAAATAATTTCAACATTAAAACAATCTTCAAGGGACTATTTTCAATTAAGTACTTTCAAAGATTTAAAACGAATTTGAAACCTCTAGAGTTCTAAAATCAAATTAAAGGGAAAATAATAAAAAAATCACTAAAGTCCAAAGAGAAATATTAGGAAATTAAAAGTCAAAACGCGATGCCTAAAGTCAAAGCTCAAAACCTCTTCAAGTTGGGAAAAAACCTTTCAAGTGAAGTTGAGATCAAAGTTGACATAAAGTCAAAATCGTCTTTCCTACAACGACCCACCCAGTCACAGGAACCAATTCCTACAGCGACTCACACAGTCCCATGAATTAAATCCAGAATCTTTTGTTCTTACTAGTTACCAAGTAACCAAGAATTATAAACTTAGTTTCCCCAAGCTGCCAAATAGCCAGGAACTACCAAATCAAGCTTTCCTAGTCTTTCAAGTCGCCAAATGACCAAGACTTAGTTTCCCCAAGCTGCCAAATAGCCAGGAACTACCAAATCAAACTTTCCTAGTCTTTCAAGTCGCCAAATGACTAAGACTTAGTTTCCCCAAGCTGCCAAATAGCCAGGAACCATTAAATCAAACTTTCCTAGTCTTTTAAGTCGCAAAATGACCAAGACTTAGTTTCCCCAAGCTGCCAAATGGCCAGGAACCACCAAATCAAACTTTCCTAGTCTTTTAAGTCACCAAATGACCAAGACTTAGTTTTCTCAAGCTACCAAATAGTCAGGAACTGTTAAACCAAACTTTCCTAATCTTTTAAGTCACCGAATGACCAAGACTTAGTTTTCCCAAGCTACCAATTAGCCAGGAACTATCAAATCAAACTTTTCTAGTCTTATAAGTTGCCCAGTGATCAAGACTTAGTTCTAGACAAAGTGTTTTAAATGTCCTCAATTAAGTCCCATTAATTAGGTTTGGTACCGTTAATTGAAACCGATTTAAACCAAAAGAGTTTAAGTCTTTTATATTCTCAATTGTGCCCCGTCGATTAAGTTTGGTAACATCAATTGAGCTTAGTTTAATAACTTGAGATAACAACTTTTTTTAGCCTACGACATATAATTTCTCGAATCCCTTAATCAGAGGTTCTCGTGATTCGTCACGGGATAATTAACAATAGGGGCTTGCGCCTATTGGAAGGAAAGGATCCACAAAATTAATAAACCCTCATGAGAATAAGTTCTCGTTAATGTTTTCTTGTCGTCGAGAAGCATTTTTGCACTTGAATTTAGGCTCGTGAGGGGTGAATCTAAGACTTATTTCCGTTCTTGAGGAAACCTGATCATTCTTCGAGAAATGACGAAAAAGTTCACACATTAACCATTTATGATGGAGATTTGAAATAGATTTGTGATAAATTAAAATCAAATTTGTACCAATTTTTGAGGTCTCGTGAAGTCGTGACAGGCTAATAGTATGCGGTGTGGTCTGAGGGATGGAGATCGGGAGGAGTCGAGGCATCGCGAGGGAGGAGGCAAGGCCTTGTCTAGGGTTTTAATGTCGGAAAGAAAAGACATGAATGGAAATATTGGATATTGGGAATCTGGGATGATGTTATTGTCTATTGCGATCTATACAGAATGGCAAATTTAATTAAACGGGTCGGGTCGGGTTATAAACAATTAAAAATACAACCCAACCCAGTATAACCGGGTTTGTAAAAATAAAACCCGACCCAACCCGAATAATGACTGAACCCATTAAAATACTGGTCGGGTTGGGCGGGTCGGACGGGTTTTGTTTTTTTATGTACAGCCCTACCGGAGATCAAACCGGTGAAGCAAAGGGTATGGGGTTTTACTGGTTTTATTGTACCGGTTTCAAAAACCGAATGACGTCATATATCTATTTACTTATTTAAAATATTAAAAAAAGCATTAAAAATATAAAAAACACAAAAAACATCAAACAAAAGATGTACAAGTTTAGATCCCTAAACAATTACTAATGTTAAAATTAATAGTGCAATATTCTTAATTACATTATCAAAGTACAAACAATATTCAATATGGATATATGATCATACAATAGAAATCCAAAACTAATAATAATCCAAGTTCAATATTGAATACGTTATAACATGAAGAATTTCCAAGCTTATAATAATTTCTTTGATTTGATTTTTCCACCTATCGTTGTATTGTTTTATGTCTAATGTTAAGCATTTTATCACCAAAAAAGAAAAAAAAAATTTAAGGTCTTGTAGAGATTTCAACTTTAACTACTTATCAAATAATCAATTGAAGGTACTATATATCTGGTAGCCTCTCTGGTACGGTATTAAAATCATTGGTTTCAAGGATCATTCTTGCAGTTTGAGGATGAAGTCTCAGCAGCTCTGGAGTTTGTTTATAGGACTCAAAGGAGCTTGCCGCACGTAATATTTTCTTTATACTATGTTCCGTTATTGTATTTCTATAAAGACTTTAAGAGAGATCATAAATCATGAGAAAAATATTGACATGATACATCAATTTTGTTGTTTGAATGCATTAATGGAGGATTATAATGATTGTTACCTTCTCATGAAAATAGTACGAAGGAATTTGACTGAGTTGGCAGATAATACAGTCAAATTTGTTGACATAAATGTTACATGTTCGTAAGTTATCTGTATTTTAATGGGTTACATGTCAAATCTGTATTTGGATATACAACTTATACGATTTTGGATATACAACTTATACGATTTGCCAAATTTGTTGACTGAGTTACATACTATTGTTGACATACAGTATAACTTATTTTGGATATACATACGTTACATGCCAAATTTGACTGTATTAAAATAACTTATAAACATTTATAAGTTTCCAAATACAGTATCTACGTTATCTGCCAAAATCGTATAAGAAAATTAATGTGGATTTATACACCAACAACAAGGGTGCTCTTTCTCATATTCAAAATGCAAACCTAGTCAAAATTCATTTTTTTCCTTACAATTTATTTACAACAGAACTAGAAATAACTTGTATATCCACTTTTTCAGGTAATGATGAATTTTGAAAACAAATGCTATATAAAAGGAACAGTCTAAAATCATTAACTTTGTCAGGTAACTTGCATTTGTATATCAAACTTGCATAAGCCTGAAATTATTAGCATACAAAGTCTACTATATATCAAAAGACATTGAAATTGATGAAAACTATTACAGGATCAGTCTAAACACCCAAAATTCTAAAAGGAATGTACAGTAAAGCTAAAGTTTATCTATACATGAAAACAAATGCAAAAATGCTATTTTGATGTGTTGTGTAGCCGGCATGTCTGTTACCCAGTACAATGGTCGAAGAATCAAAACTGTCATCGGGAATTAGTACAATTAATCTTTATCAAATTTCTTTGGTGTTTTTTCTTGATATTTTAGTTTCATTTTCCACTGGGACAAACATTAAAATCGGATATGATATGAAGCTAGTCATTGCTCCATTAAAACTTCTCTTGTATTGCATTTTCTATTTCTTGTTAAATATATTTTGATAATCCAACAACATGTGAACCTAAGTGTCCATTAATTGAGAAAATGAGACATAGTTGTAAAGAAAGTAAATAACACAAGGAACACATGAATTTAAAGTGGTTCAGTATAAATTGTATCTACGTCCACAACCCACACACACCACCATTTTTTGTTTCTTTTGAATAATTTTAGTATAGGAGAAAAAGAGAGAGAAGAAGATGAATTGGGGAAGAAACCAGGCGTACTCTTATAGAACATGGGTGTAAGATTTCGTGGTACTATATGCATATCTAACCTATGAATCATAAATCACAAGGAATTAGATATACCGCAGCGGAAATAGATCGATTAGCCTAGATGCTTCTTGAAAGCGGTGCTGCAACCCTTCTCCCACGCCTTGTCTTCCTCCTATGCTGCAGGTACACCACAACCTCAAGTTAGGGCTTGGCGTCACTTCTCACGATTTCAAGAGCCGGTCGACTTGTGCGTGTGATTCCTATTGCTCTCCAAGCAATAAGATGGTCTCCTCTCTCTCTGATAGACGGTTTATAATGCTACATTCTAACCCTAATTAGGACTTAAAATGTTATTATTTGATCAAATATTGATAGGATTGTTATGTTTTTAGGTTAGAAGCCATGGTACTTCTGTTTTGCCCTTATTGTTTTCAGGTTCTGCAATAATAAGACAATTCTGGACGAAATCTGCACCAAATTGGGACAAGATGGAAATAGAATCAGACTTTCTGGAAGAGGCAGAAAATAGAGCCCAGACGGACCGACTGGAGTTCCAGACGGACCGACTGACCGACTGTTTCATGCCAGACAGATTTAATTTCGACCTTTCCTTTAATAATCCTTCTAGAAGCTGATTTTCCACGTTTAGCACGACCATATGGCGGTTTATCCTGAGTATATAAACAGGGGTAGGGCATCCCTAACCCCTGTCACAAATTAGAGAGAGAATTGAGCGAGATCAGAACCAGGATACCCCAGACGGTCCGACTGAGAGTCCAGACGGCCCGACTGAAGGTTTCGACAGAGAATTGTAGGAGATTAAGCCTTGAATCTTGTTGTAATATGTCTTAATACTCTATGTTATGGTTGAAACCTCTTTTATTATTCTGTTTTGATACTATGTTAGGTTAAGTATTTAGTTTTTAGGGGCAAATAGTTGTGAACCATTTAAGTAGTTGTTATTCGAATCTTTTGATCGTTTTTTTATATTGCTTGTGATTTCTATCTTTTGATTTGATTATTTTATATGTTGAATTTGTGATTGCTTAGGTAGAATTGATTAAACCAAGTAGATTAAGGCCTTGTCTAGTTGGTAATAATAATCTATACCCTTGCATGATTCTATTTGGCTAATTGAGGATTGAAAGTAGTCGAGAGATGAAATCGGAACCAAGTAACCGAAAGGTGAACCCTTCTCACAACGAGAGTTGTGAGATATCCTTTGTATGAAAGATAGATTTTAGAATCCTTAAGCCAAAAACGAGAGTTGATTAACTTAGGACTTCTAATTGATTTTAAAGATTTATCCTTTTGATTTGAAATTGAAACGAGAGTTTGTATTCATTGATTTTGGATTTTTATTTAAATCTGCACTTGTCAAGTTAAAAACCTTTCAAATCTTTTGCTTAACAGTGATTCAAATATATTGATTAAGAAATTAATCAATATATTGGAATCAACTACTTGAAGAAGTTAGCAACTAAAACCCCTAAACCTTTTTATTAAGTTTTATTCAAATCGTTTAACTTTTGACTTTAGATTCTAAAACTCTTTTACTTAACTTTTTAATTCTTTAGAATTTGAATTTCGAAATCTTTACTTTAGTTTTAAAAACAATTATTTTCTTTCTTAAAGTCTTAAGCGAATTAAGGAATAGGTTAGATTATAATCCCGTCCCCGTAGTTCGACCCTTAGCTTTACTACGATTGATTTAAATCAGGTAGAACCAAGGTATTTGTTTAAGGTAAAAGCCTCGATCAAATTGGCGCCGTTGCCGGGGACGGTGAACATAGTTTTACTTCTTTTCTTAACTCTATTAAGACTTTATTCTCTTTTCACAATTTTCTCTTGTCCTTTATTGTAGATTGAGTGAGCTGGCTAGAGGACGGAAGAAAGACAACTCTCGAACTCCAGCCAATCACAACCACTTTACTAGGAGCAAGGGAAATCGTGCGAAGAGCCCTCAACCTTCTGCTTCATTTGCTTCCCGAACTGTTCGTTTCCCGGAAAAGCAAATTGAAGGACAAGAAGGACAATCGTCTGCAACTCCACAGCATCAGACTCCCTTAACCTACAACAGGGGGGTCAGAAACCAGTTTGGAGCAAAGCAGACACCAGACGACCTCCAGACGGACCGTCTGAACCATTCCAGACGGACCGTTTGGAACTCACCTAAGACACCATCCATCCAGATCACATACGAAACCGACGTTTCCGACATCGACACCATGAATAACGACCTCAATGGCGCAGGGAATGGCAGGGGAGATGAGGAAAAGAAAGGAGACATTGATCCAGAAGCATTCAAGCAAGCCTTGGACGATGCTCTCAGGGCCCTAAAGGATCAAGATCTCCACCGCCCACTTCGTGAGATAGGCGCACCAACCGCAGCCAACGTCCGACGAGGGGTGGACCCGCCAAAGGCAGCACGGACTAGGTGTTAGGAAATGCTCATATTTTAATTTTAGATTAATTACAACTAATTAATCACCATTAACAACAAGCAAATCAATAGATCTAGTGCTAAAGCAATCACACATCATGAGAAAAGGGATTGAACCATTACCTCTCCTTGAATCGTATCAAGGAGGTTAGATCCAATGCGTAGGAGTCGGTGGCGTGCGTGCTCCGTCTCCTCCACCACCAATAATCGCCTCTAGCCCACCAAGGACCCACCACCAAGCTCAAAGAGAATGCTAGTTCTCTTGAACCTCTTGCTAATCACCTTGCTTCTTCTAATTAACTATTTAATGGAGAGGAAGAGAGGTGGGATGCTCAACACATGAGCTTGGAAGAGAGAAAAGAGGGGCAGCTAGGAGGCGCATGGGATGGGAGAGAATGACGGCTAGGGTTTCCTCTTGGAGACCCCCTTTATATAGCCAACAACTCTCATCCACCTTTCATACTATTTACAAGTATGACATCCACCCTAAGAGGCCACCTAATGGGCTTTCTTGGGCCATCTTAATAAAAGGCCTTTATTCATTAATTCACCAATTAATGAATCCCCTTTAATTCTCTTTATTCTTCCTTAAATCGGGCCTTTAATTAACCAATTAAATAGAAGCCCAATTAGCTCAAACTAATTAAAGTAAGTTGAACATAATTAATTATTAACTCATTAATAATTAATCTATGATTAGCTAATGCATTAAATTGTTTCCATATGATCCTTTTAATTTAATTAATTATAACGGTTCATAACGGTATATAATTAATTAATTAACTTATCACATTTCACAATACACATTATTGTGAATAAACAATAAATGCACCAAGTGGTTAGAATCCTATTTGTGCGACCCTATTTGAGGATTTATACTATGTTGGCCATGGAAATAAATCGTTATTTATTTCCAATAATCATAAGCGGTATCTAGCAACACGTTATGATTCCCAATTCGTATAAATAATGTACCGTTACAATATCTCAATCCTGCATAAGAAATAAAAGTATTTCTTTGTCTGATTCTTATGTCACATGATATCTTTGTATAATCCAAGATAGGAATGTGTCATTCTTGCAGATTATACATTTTTTGATCTAGAGTTGATTGTACATGTTGGCCAACCAATCCAACTCCATCAAGGGGCCCAAACAGATATCATCACTCATTAAGTAAATTAATGAGGGACATACGGTTTTCTTGATGAACAACTTTTCCCCGCACAATTCAAGAGAACATAAATAAAGTCCTTATAGCAGCCTTTATCAGGAATCAACGTTAGACGATATTTATTGAACCTATCCTCATGTGGAAAAGGTGAACATCTCAAACATAGAATCAAACTCATATGAAATAAACAATGACACTTAACACAATCCAAATGTTTATTTCATTGGGTCAAGTCCTGTACTATGTTCTACAACATATACATATGCAATTAAGTTGGTAACTCCTTACCTATGATTTGTAGAACTTAATCATCGCTTAACTTGCATACTAATCTTTTATGATAATTAATGTTCCTTGTTAATTATCAAGATTATGGACGATTTAGATTTATTATTGTCATTCTAATGAATGATCCACAGAGATCCACAATTCAGATCCTCAACCTGAATGATCTGTCAATAATAAACTCTAGGAACAAATGATCAAATATCATCATTAACATAAACTAAGAAAATAAGTCATTAAATATTGACTTCTAGGACATAACTCCAACAATCTCCCACTTGGCCTAGAGTCAATCAATAGTGACCTCTAGCCAATGAAGAATTTAAAACAATGTCATATATCCATATATATACATGTCTCGAACCTCAAAAGATATAATACGCTTAAAGCAAGTTACGCATACGTCCATCACGCATGGATGCACAACTGCATCTCGTATACCGCTTAAGGTAGAGGTTAAGTTAGAGTGTTCGCTGTGTCCGCGAACCTATCCAATTTTGTTTGACCCTATATACATATATACTCCTATATATGTGTTCTTGATCGTCATCATGTGAGATCAAGTGATATCGTCATAGATCTTAGTTGGATCACCAATTTAATATTGGGTTCTTCAAGTTTAAGCTATGGTTCGAGATGCATAGAACCATATTAGCTTGAATGAGAACTTCACGATCCATACCACATTCTTTCATTGCTTCACAAGTTGCTATATATTTTTGTTTTGGTGACGGAAACGGTTGTAATATCCCATTTAGAACACCTTCTAAATTTACAACACCACATTAAACAAAATATGTAGCTCAATTGTATTTATATCAATCTTTCGAAAACTAGCATCAATATAACAATTTATATGAGCTTTCTTTCATCTTGTCAGATGAAAAATATATCACCCTTTCTCATAAGATACTCGAGGATATTCTTGATTATTGTCCAAATGTGTTTTTCTTTGTATCCAGTTGACAACTTCTTGTCATACTCCTTGGGTACAACACATAGGGCATGTGCATAAGTATGGCATACGTAATGAAACTCATAACAGAAGGATGCTCGAATTGTATCGTGCACTCTTCTCGAATTGAGTTGCAACACACCGAGTCGAACTCAAGTGTATGCCATACAACGTGGTTAGACATCCTTTACAGGAGTCTATCTTTTCGTGTAACTAGAACACTTTGTCAATATATGCACATTTTGCTCAAACCTGACATCCATCATAATCTATCTCCATAGATTTTGTTTCCTTGGATTTAGGTGACTTGCCCAAGTTCTCTATTGAGAAAACATTCTCCAATGAGATCTTGACAATATTCATTTTCTTAATGTTATTCCCAATTAATGTCTTGTATCTTGTACAATACATGTAACACAATCATGCTCCCACTGACTATCTTGTCTGTACAAGATACCTTTTTGACGAAGTTCAACTCCTTGACTTCCTTTTCGAAATGTTTATTCCAATTTCCACAATACTTGCTTCAATCCATTAATGGATCCTTAAAGCATATATATGTTTCTAACAATACAACAAATCCTCGGTTTGTGTCAAATACACAACAACTTCCTTCATTCAATCGAAGAAGACGGTTTTGATGTATCTTTCCATATATCTATATATACGAAATATAACTATTGTTAGAATGATCTTTATTAACTTATACACAGCTACAAGCGAGAAGTCGTGCTTTGTATATGGTCAACTTGTTATCGACTTAGACATGGCATCAATCATGAAATTGTGCTTTGTACATAGTCAACTTGTTATCGACTTAGACATGGCATCAATCATGAAATTGTGCTTTGTACATAGTCGACTTGCTATCCATATATATCTTTCCTTTAAAGATCCAAATGATCTAGATGGATCGCTCCTTCTTGAACATCAATCAAGGTCTATACCTTGTTGTTATGTATATGGATTTCACTTAAAGATCATACAGATTCAAATCATACTCGTGGAATCGGGTCTTTCCATCGCTTCTGTATTTATCAACGGATCCTCATATGTCAAGTACGAGGATGTTGTGAAGCCTATGTACTTTTCAGTTTAGGCAATTCACTCTCGTTGATCTTTGTAGGATTGGTGCTTGAGGTCAACAAACTACTTCTACAACATCTTGTAGAGTAAGTTCTTGATCCTAATATATTGCACGAGTTTCTCGACCATCATCCATTTGTGAGATGTTTGAGTACTCTTTAGAAGCAAGCGTGCTTATAAACTTCTTCCTTTCACAACTACTTGTGAATTAAGTTCCGCTCAACTCCCACTAAACACCATGTATGGAGTGACAAGTTTCCCATAAAGGTACTTCTTGTAGTGACGCATAAACTCCTTTAATGCTCACTTTACTCCCACTACTTCTTCTTGAGAATGTTATTCCTTAAGATTACGTTATGATGAGCAACAACTACCTTGTTCTTATCATGTTCATAGAAGTAGTACCTTTTGGCTAATTCAAGATATCCTACAAAATAATAAGCGTCTTATTTGGGTCCAAGCTTATCAATCAATCGAACCTTGAAATAAGCTTCTCAACACCAAATCTTGAGAAACAATATACCTAGAGATCGGATCTCGTAAGATGTCTTTCTCAATAGACTTCAATGGAATTTTTATTTAGTGTAAACAATATTGTCCTCAAACACAAATCCCTTACATGAGTCGAATAAGTCAATTTGATTTATTACCGATCGAACTATATCAAACAATGTTCGATACCTTCATCCTTGGATACATTTTTCAATGTTCCTCATGGAGCGAGTAGTGAAACGTATTTCATACTCTTTTGGTAATATATCAAACTATATGACTTAACTATTTACCATGATCCATCTTAAGACTTTTGCTTTTATTGAATAGTTTTTCAACTTTACTCTTGAAATTCTTTTGATCTTGTCAAAAGATTCATACTTATACCATATCAAATAGATATGTTAATATCTACAATGATCGTTGGTCAAGTGGTAAAGTATCAACAACCTTTCAATTGCACAAGTACCCATAGGTCTATATACATCAATATGTATAAGTCTTAATCAAGTTACTTGTCCTTTAAACCTTCGTAGTTCAAAGACGCTTTTGTCATTTAACAAACACGATTCGCATGAATTTCAATTCATTTGCAATCGAATTGATTTACGAGCTCCACGTTACGTAGACTCTCATAATGTGATTCTTGTTTATATTCGACCAAGCGACTAATTTACATAAAAGTCAAATACTTTATGTAAAGTCTTACACATTTGTCATTCAAAAATTTGTCTATCTATTTCAAGCAAATTCAATTAAGATGCATGAAATCTTATACACAAATTCATAATAATAAGAGAACAACATTTCTCTATTACAAAACATGATCATCCATCATCAAATATGAAACGGAGATAAGGTTTTGTGAGATGTTTGGAATAAGGTATACAACCTTAAATTCCTAAATAAACTCTTTATTTAGTAAAGATAACTCTACGTATTCAAAGGTAGCGGCTTAGACGTATAAGCCATTTTCAAAACGGAGTTTACTTTACTTGTCTCGAACTTTCTCTTATTCATCATTGCCTACACATTTCGTTAAATGCGAGCACATGAACTAGCACCTAATTACTAGTGTGAATTAGAGATAGTGAGATAATTTGAACGACAAATATCTTAAGGTTTAGAACATCATGGTATTTCGGACAACCTTTCAAATGCCTCCCATAAATGGCAAATGAAACATCTCATGTGACACACGGTCACTAGTGAGGGTCTCAAGGTTTCAACTCATATCTTGGTGAAGTATTCCTTTAATACTTAACCAATTACTTTTAGCACTAACAAGTGTGCGAACAATATATCCTTTGTCCCTAGAAAGAGATTGCATGACAATATCAACAATCCTTGATATTGGAGATCTTAATATCTCTAGTTATCAATTAGCTACTCAAACCTTTCGGTTCGCAAGCTAATGAAATGTTTATCTTCTTATAAGAAGAGTCTCTTGGTTAATTCACACTCTATTACTTGATCATAAATTATTGAGTCTATATTTACTTTCTCTAAGAACGTCTTCTTGAGTAAATGGATGAGAGTGTAGAAGTCTAATCTAGTCCTTATGAATTCTCCAATTCAAAGGTCTAGAACTTCTAAAGGGATATAGGCATTCGCTTTATTGAATAGTTTTTCGAAACTAATCAATCATTGCGAAGTTATGTTCGGGAAGTCGAGGAACGTTTTTGGGATTAAATTTGCTCAAGTTTCTTATTTCCAAGAACATGTCTTAGGAATCGGTATTACTTCTCCAAGTAAATACCTTAGAAACGAGCTTGTCGTTTTCCAAAGATTGATCGCAACGAAATTAACATATTTAATATCTATAACAATTTCAATTTAAGGTCATTTAGTTTATGCAATGTTTTGTTTATGGAAAGATAAACAAAACTCCCACTACATTTAATTAATGTCCCTAAATGTAATGGATTCCAAGATCCCCATTTCGTCAAGTAGAGCCTGCTATGGCACGACACCCTACTTAACTAGACAAGGTAGGTTCTCCAACCAATCATATCAACCATACGACTCTTGGTTTGTGAATATCTAAATATATTTACAAACTTCGCCCCGATGTCCAAGAAAACTTGTTGGGTCCATCGATAAGCAACCTCTCTCTATTTGCTCCTAACAAATCTTTTCATTTGTACCCCGACTATCAAGGTTGACAACCATGACGTCCGCTATGGCGGACCGCGCCATGATTGGCTATTGACGTGAAGGGGATAGAGAGAAGGAAGGCGGTCGACTTAATCAATTTAGTTTGGGACAAAATATGTGACTCTTGTTTGGTGGTCGTGTAAGCATACACCCATACCTACCTATGACAGTTCAAGGCATTCACAAACAATCACATAACATAAGCATCTCAAGCATTGTCGTGGGTTTGTATGGCTCCCGCTTGCATTAGTCTTCGTCGCATCTCCATGTAACGAAACTAATCTAATCAAACCCTCCCACTAATTACTAAGATCCTATCTAATAATTACGGGAAATAAATACATGTGATAAAATCCTAAAACCCGCCTAGGCCTTAGGGGCATGCAAGCCTCACAAGTTACATCAAGAATTAATCAATTATTAATTATCAAGGCACCTTAGGCCACATTACAAGCAATTACATGCATTCACAACATTTTACAACACACAAGGCATTGAAATCTTGAGCCATATCAAACCCACATCCTCCTACAAAAACAAGTTAGCACATATACAATATACATGATTCACTTGCTCTTAATTAATTTCATTTATTAGAATCTTTGTGCATACTTGTTGCTCAAGTTTTTCGAATGCAAAGAAGGCTTAACATTAACAACTAATTGTTTAAGCCCTTTCAAATTAAATCCAATCATCAAAACAGAAAGGAGGGTATTTAAGGAGTCTTCTAATTAACCTTTCATCAAATTGATTAATTAGAAATTATTTTAACTAATTAAAATACGAAATTCGGGGCCCGAAAAATTCAAAATAATTCGGTCTCCAAAAAATCCTAAATAAATCCAGAGAACTCCTTACAAAAATTGTGATTACCTATAAAAAACTCAAGGAGAGATCAATTACCATCAGGGAGAACCAAAAAAGACAAATCCTCAGATTGTGCGCGAAGCACCGTTAGAGAAAATTCTGTTATGGGTCTCAACCTTTTGATCTGTATGATCATCCCCTTGATATTTTTCCAGCAAACAATTTACATAGAAAAATACTACATACAATAGGCTATCATTCCATGAAAAGAAAATCCACAAGTTATATTCAAGATCAACGAGATAACAAGCATTTAAGCAAGGTATCCTGTTCTGGAACAGACCGTCGACCAAAAAGGTTTCACTCGGTTGAGGTATCAAATCTCAATGAAAATCTATGAAATTAATTTTCACAGATTCCAGACTTAAAGAGAACATTTTCATTTTAACACTTTTCCATAAAAGTTTCTCAATAAGTATAGTTTTTCAAAACAATCGGTTTGTTTGAAAAAACAGATCTGACAACTTCATCACTTTTCATCCTTGAACGCCCACATAAAATCCGAAATATGCAACAAAATTTACATATCTAGAAAGAGCATCAAGTTTAGATTAATCCTATCTAAAAGTTATAGGTACTTTGTATGCAAACTTATTTGTTACCAACCACAACAACAGAACTGTGCAGCAGAATAACAGATCTGCGCACCGTTACCGTTTAAATCACTAAAAATTCATTTTACATCGAATTTCGATGATTTCAGTGGGAAAACAACCACAATTCAAAGGGCTACAACATCCAATAAGAAGGAAAAAAATTTCAGAGAGCTTTACACCACGAAAAACAAGCAACAAGACAGAAAACAGCCTTTCCAGGGCCAGCAAGCATGCACATCACTAATTAACTTAATTAATTACGAATTTCTCATTTAATTAAGTGTGAAAAACCTTAAGCACGACCTGAGCACTGATACCACTGTTAGGAAATGCTCATATTTTAATTTTAGATTAATTATAACTAATTAATCACCATTAACAACAAGCAAATCAATAGATCTAGTGCTAAAGCAATCACACATCATGAGAAAAGGGATTGAACCATTACCTCTCCTTGAATCGTATCAAGGAGGTTAGATCCAATGCGTAGGAGTCGGTGGCGTGTGTGCTCCGTCTCCTCCACCACCAATAATCGCCTCTAGCCCACCAAGGACCCACCACCAAGTTCAAAGAGAATGCTAGTTCTCTTGAACCTCTTGCTAATCACCTTGCTTCTTCTAATTAACTATTTAATGGAGAGGAAGAGAGGTGGGATGCTCAACACATGAGCTTGGAAGAGAGAAAAGAGGGGCAGCTAGGAGGCGCATGGGATGGGAGAGAATGACGGCTAGGGTTTCCTCTCGGAGACCCCCTTTATATAGCCAACAACTCTCATCCACCTTTCATACTATTTACAAGTATGACATCCACCCTAAGAGGCCACCTAATGGGCTTTCTTGGGCCATCTTAATAAAAGGCCTTTATTCATTAATTCACCAATTAATGAATCCCCTTTAATTCTCTTTATTCTTCCTTAAATCGGGCCTTTAATTAACCAATTAAATAGAAGCCCAATTAGCTCAAACTAATTAAAGTAAGTTGAACATAATTAATTATTAACTCATTAATAATTAATCTATGATTAGCTAATGCATTAAATTGTTTCCATATGATCCTTTTAATTTAATTAATTATAACGGTTCATAACGGTATATAATTAATTAATTAACTTATCACATTTCACAATACACATTATTGTGAATAAACAATAAATGCACCAAGTGGTTAGAATCCTATTTGTGCGACCCTATTTGAGGATTTATACTATGTTGGCCATGGAAATAAATCGTTATTTATTTCCAATAATCATAAGCGGTATCTAGCAACACGTTATGATTCCCAATTCGTATAAATAATGTACCGTTACAATATCTCAATCCTGCATAAGAAATAAAAGTATTTCTTTGTCTGATTCTTATGTCACATGATATCTTTGTATAATCCAAGATAGGAATGTGTCATTCTTGCAGATTATACATTTCTTGATCTAGAGTTGATTGTACATGTTGGCCAACCAATCCAACTCCATCAAGGGGCCCAAACAGATATCATCACTCATTAAGTAAATTAATGAGGGACATACGGTTTTCTTGATGAACAACTTTTCCCCGCACAATTCAAGAGAACATAAATAAAGTCCTTATAGCAGCCTTTATCAGGAATCAACGTTAGATGATATTTATTGAACCTATCCTCATGTGGAAAAGGTGAACATCTCAAACATAGAATCAAACTCATATGAAATAAACAATGATACTTAACACAATCCAAATGTTTATTTCATTGGGTCAAGTCCTGTACTATGTTCTACAACATATACATATGCAATTAAGTTGGTAACTCCTTACCTATGATTTGTAGAACTTAATCATCGCTTAACTTGCATACTAATCTTTTATGATAATTAATGTTCCTTGTTAATTATCAAGATTATGGACGATTTAGATTTATTATTGTCATTCTAATGAATGATCCACAGAGATCCACAATTCAGATCCTCAACCTGAATGATCTGTCAATAATAAACTCTAGGAACAAATGATCAAATATCATCATTAACATAAACTAAGAAAATAAGTCATTAAATATTGACTTCTAGGACATAACTCCAACACTAGGGACTTCTTCCTAAATCCATCTCTCATCACCCTCGTTCAGCAACACACCTTCGGAGGAAGTCCACATGAAGATGCCAATCATCACTTACAAAAGTTCCTCCGCTGTTGCGCAACCTTGGATCTTGAAGATGTTTCAACCGACATAATCCTGCTAAATCTTTTCCCTTTCTCTCTTAGGGATAGAGCAGAATCTTGGTTGGATAGTTTTGGTGATAGACCATTTACCACTTGGGACAACTTAGCTGTAGCTTTCCTAGATAGGTTTTACCCTAGGGTTAAGACCACTAGTATTGTTAGAGATTTGTTGACTTTCAGGCAAGACCAAGACGAAAACTTGTTTGAAGCATGGGAAAGGTTTAAGGATATGCAACGAATGTGTCCACATCATGACCTGCCCGATACTCGTTTAATTTGTAGCTTTTATGATGGTTTGAATGACCTAACTCGAAGTAATGTTGATTCAACTGCAGGTGGATCCTTTTTGAATCTTGGGGTCTTGCATGCAAAGGCCTTAATCGAGAATATGGCACGATCCCAAACCAATTGGTCGGTGAGACAGAAAGGGAAGGGAGGTGTGCTCAAAGTCGATGATAACACGCACCTACAGGCACAACTTGATGCACTCACCACGATGCTCAAGAACATGCAAGCCAAGACCGAGCCACAACAAGTGAATCAAGTGCAACAACTTAAGTGCCAAATCTATCTCGAGGATGGCCATTCAGCCCAGTCATGCTACATGCTAATCCGTGATGAGCCAATCGCCGATGCCAAAGCCGTGGGGAACCCACCAGTATTTGTCCCCCCTACCAACCCTCAACAAGGGTATGGGTATAGGGACAAGAGGAACAACCCAGGGTTCTCATATGCCAATCCGAATGGTGCAGCCAATCCAGTAGTGCCCAATCCGGTCAACAAGGGGGGATTTAATAGTTCTAGCCATGACAACCAGCCGGGGGCCTATTATCGACAACATCGAGCGACGGTTGACAAGTTCATGGCAGATCAGTCCCATTGGAACCACTCGGTGTATGATGAGATGAAGCAAATTCGGGAGTCATTGAGCCAACTCCTCCAACAAAATTCAATGGGCAACCAACCCGGACAAGGAGTGCTTACAAAGACGGGAATGTTCCCAGGACAACCAGAACCAAATCCAAGAGAAGAATGCAAGGCCGTGACTCATAAGTTACGAAGTGGCACAGAGTATGCAGACCCTGCCATGCCAGCCCCTCATCAGGCATCAGACGAAGTTCAGACGGACCGTCTGGACCTTTCCAGACGGACCGTTGGAGCCGCAGACCAGCCAGAAGTACAGCAGCCTGTTCAAGCGCCAGCATCAAGCTCCAAGGGCAAGACCCCTGTAGTCGAGTATCAACCTGATGTGCCCTTTCCACAGAGGCTTGTGAAGGCTAAGGAAGCAAAGGAGTATAGCAAGTTCTTAGAGATTCTCAAACAACTCCAAGTGACCTTGCCTTTCACCGATGTCATATCGAAGATGCCCGCCTATGCCAAATTCCTCAAGGACATGCTAACCAATAAAAGGAAGCTAGAGGACTGCGGGACGGTAGCACTAACAGTAGAATCTGATGAATTGATTATGAACAGGTTACCAAGGAAGATGCGAGACCCGGGGCGATTCACGATTCCATGCAAGATAGGAAACGCAACCATCAGACAAGCATTGTTGGACATAGGTGCAAGCGTGAGCCTCATGCCCGAGACAATTTTCAACAAGCTTGGAGACGGTTTTTACTTGGAGCCGACTCGCATGACCCTTCAAATGGCCGACCGATCCACTCGTTTACCATTAGGAATAGTTGAGGACGTACCTCTCCAAGTTGGTGAAGTAGTAGTCCCCGTCGATTTCGTGGTAGTTGACATGGAAGAAGACCCCGAAGTGCCCATCATACTTGGAAGACCCTTCTTGGCAACCGCGGGAGTTCTCATCAACTGTAGAGATGGCCAAATGACTCTTGCCATTGGAGAAGAAACGGTGGAGTTCCAAATCGCCAATACCGTGAAGATGCCTTCAAACCTCAACTCGTGCTACATGGTTGAAGCGATTGAGACGGATTACGATGAAGTGGTAGAAGGAATCTTCAATTCCAAGCTGTTTGAGGCCTACCAATACCTCCCAGATTCGACCATGGAGGAGGAGCTGTCAGATTTGTTCCAACAGATGGTTCAAAAGTTAGGAGAGTTGTTTCCAGACGGACCGACTGGAACATTCCAGACGGACCGACTGGAGGCTAACTCGTTAGAAAACGGCACTAGGTCAGGTTATTTTGGTAATTTAGATTTAGAACAACGTCAACCTGACCTAACTCCTAACCCTGGAGATAACCCTCTTCTGATGGCCTCAGTCAACACTTCAGATGGACCGTCGGGTACACCCCAGACGGACCGACTGGACAGTCAGGTCAACCCTGCGCAAGTGGAGCTGAAGCCCCTTCCAGAGTCACTTCGTTACGAGTTTTTAGGACCAGACAACTCCTACCCTGTTATCGTTAGTGCCCAACTCAACAAAGACCAAACTAGCGAGCTTTTGAAGGTGTTGAGGAAGCATAGAAGAGCAATTGGATACACCATTGACGACTTGAAGGGATTGAGCCCATCGATCTGCACATATCGGATCTTACTTGAAGACGATCACAAACCTTCGGTGGAGCATCAAAGGCGATTAAATCCAAATCTCAAGGAGGTTGTGAGAAAAGAGATTCTCAAGCTCTTGAGTGCAGGGATTATTTACCCAATTTCTGACTCAAAATGGGTAAGCCCTGTACATGTTGTCCCAAAGAAAGGGGGAACTACGGTGGTAAAGAATGAGAAGAACGAGTTGATTCAAACTAGGATCGTCACTGGATGGCGCATGTGCATAGATTATAGGAAACTCAACTCCGCCACTAGGAAATACCACTTCCCTCTTCCTTTCGTTGACCAACTCTTGGAACGACTTGCGAATCACTCCTACTTCTGCTATTTGGATGGGTATTCAGGATTTTTCCAAATACCAATCCATCCTAGCGACCAAGAGAAGACCACATTCACGTGCCCTTATGGAACCTATGCTTATCGAAGGATGCCCTTCGGATTATGCAATGCTCCAGCCACTTTTCAACGAGCTATGATGGCCATCTTCTCGGACTTAATTGAGAAAGACATGGAAGTTTTCATGGATGATTTCTCGGTTTATGGAACTTCATTCGACCATTGTTTAGCTAACCTCACAAAGGTGTTGAAGAGGTGTGAAGAAGTGAACTTAGTCCTCAACTGGGAGAAGTGTCACTTCATGGTGCAAGAAGGAGTTGTGCTAGGACACGTGATCTCTTCGAAAGGAATCGCGGTGGACAAGGCGAAGGTGGAAGTGATTGAGAAGATGGAGCAACCTAGATGTGTGAAGGACATTCGAAGCTTCCTAGGCCATGCGGGATTTTATAGACGTTTCATAAAGGACTTCTCAAAAATTGCAAAACCATTAACTAATTTGACAATGAAAGATGTTGATTTTAATTTTGATGAAAATTGTGTTAATGCATTTTGCAGGTTGAAAGAAGCGCTTATCACCGCACCCATCCTTCAACCACCTGATTGGAGTCAACCTTTCGAGTTGATGTGTGATGCAAGCGATTTTGCCATAGGGGCAGTCCTTGGGCAGCGAAAGGAGAATAAGCCATACGCGATATACTATGCAAGCAAGGTACTAGACGAGGCTCAAATCAACTACACCACGACGGAGAAGGAATTGCTAGCGGTGGTGTACGCCCTCGACAAGTTTAGATCCTATCTTGTCGGGTCTAAAGTCATCATCTACACGGACCATTCTGCCCTCAAGTACTTGCTAGGCAAAAAGGATGCAAAACCTCGACTAATCCGATGGGTTCTTCTTCTACAAGAGTTCGACTTAGAGATTCGCGACAAAAAAAGGGACAGAAAACCTTGTGGCAGACCATCTCTCAAGGCTCAAGGTATCAGACCACGAATCTCTACCCATCAACGACTCTTTTCCTGACGATCAGCTGATGCACCAGATCTGTCAGGTCAACCAGACGGACCGTCTGGACCCTTCCAGACGGACCGTCGGGTTACCCTGGTATGCGGATTTTGCTAATTATCTGGCCAGTGGAGTTCTGCCATATGGAATTTCGTCCCAGCAAAAGAAAAAGTTTCTTAGTGATATCAAATACTATTGCTGGGAGGATCCATTTCTTTGGAAAAAGGGGGTAGATGGTATGTTTCGACGGTGCATCCCTTATGATGAAGTTGAGCCAATAATCAAGCATTGCCATTCATCCGCCTATGGAGGTCATGCATCTACTTCCAAAACCGCAGCAAAAGTCTTACAAGCCGGTTTCTATTGGCCTACAATCTTCAAGGACACAAGAGACTTCGTCTTCAAGTGCGACCAATGTCAAAGGATGGGAGGAATTTCAAGGAGACAACAAATGCCACAAAATCCAATCCTTGAGATCGAGATATTCGATGTTTGGGGCATAGACTTCATGGGATCTTTTCCACCATCGTACGGACACGAGTACATCTTGGTTGCGGTAGATTATGTCTCAAAATGGGTTGAAGCAATACCAAGTAAGCATGCAGATTCAGCAACGGTACGCAAACTCTTTACCAAAATTATTTTTCCACGATTTGGGATTCCAAAAGTTGTCATTAGTGATGGAGGTAAGCATTTCATAAATAAACAATTTGAAAAACTTTTGACAAAATATGGAGTGACCCATAAAGTTGCAACACCCTATCATCCACAAACAAGTGGTCAAGTTGAAATTTCAAATAGGGAAATAAAGAATATTTTGCAAAAGACCGTGGGACAAACTAGAAGAGATTGGTATTTGAAGTTGGATGATGCACTTTGGGCATATAGGACAGCATACAAAACACCCATTGGAATGAGCCCTTTCAAATTGATATATGGAAAACCATGTCATTTACCTGTGGAAATTGAGCATAAGGCATATTGGGCAGTGAGACAAATTAATTGGGATTTCAAGGCCGCAGGAGAAAAGAGAATCTTGGACTTACATGAACTTGAAGAAATTCGCAATGAGTCTTATGAGAATGCGAGGATCCACAAAGAAATAACCAAGAGATGGCATGATAGACATATTCAAAGAAGGGAATTTAAAGAGGGTGATTTAGTGTTGTTATTTAACTCAAGGTTGAAGTTGTTTCCAGGAAAACTCCGTTCAAGGTGGTCGGGGCCATTCGAAGTGAAGAAGGTCTATCCATACGGTGCGGTGGACATTTGGAGCGAGAAATCTGGCTTGTTCAAGGTGAATGGTCAAAGGTTGAAGAACTATTTGACGGGGATGACTAGAGAAGAGGATGCGGGCGTTTGCTTCTTCAACGACCCCGCACCCGCAACAACGTAGTCAAAGGGGTCGAGCTCAAGACCTTAAACGAGCGCTGCTTGGGAGGCAACCCAAGGGTTTACTCTAAAAATTTAAATTTCAGCACACATAAAAAAAAAATATATAAAAATAAAAAAAATAAAAAAAAAATAAAAAATTTTAGATTAAACTGATTCACTTGTCTCTGAACAAATCTCCAGGTTGTTACATGTCGTAACCAGCTGAAAAGACGCAATGAAATAAGCTTGGGGGAGTTTCAGGAGGATTCAGACGGACCGACTGATATCAGTCTGCGCAAACAAAGGTTTACACACAGGCAGCCCAAACCCAAAACCAAGCCCAAATCGAATTTCTGTTTTTCTGCCAACCCATCTCTAGACGGACCGTCTGGACCTTCCAGATGTATCGTCTGAAAATGGGGAAGCGGAAGCGCAGCCGACTCCTTCGGTTTCTAAATTTAACGTACCATCTTAAATTAGGATCCATTAACCCATTTAAAACCAGACCCCTCTCTCTCTCTCTCCCACGAAGCCCAACGCAGCCGACCCCTAACCCTTCTCCTTCCTACCCGTCGCCACCACTATTCCTCCACCAATTCCAACCATACAAGCTCTCCTCCGATGATCAACCACCACGGATCTACTCTCCATCACCTCCTCTACTCGACATTGAGCTCGGTTTCGAAAGAATCGGCTTCTTTACATCTCACCACCATCTTTCATCGGAGAATCGAGGTTTGTTCCGTTTCCTTGTCTTATTTCAATTCCAATACCTTCCTCAACCTCTCTTCTACCCTTCTCCATTTTTCCGACAACCGAAAACCTAGCTCCACCTTCAGCCGACCCTTCAGACGACCCGTCTGAAACTTCCAGACGGTCCGTCTGGAACCTACCTGACAGACAGCCGAAACTTAAACCCTAACCTCACAAACCATGCCTCGTATGAAGAATCCTTTCCGTGCCCTCACCAAAAAGCGCAAGACCCCTCCAGTTACCTCCTCTTCCTCGACTTCCTCAGCACATGCCTCCGACCCATCTTATGAGGCCCGTAGCAGCGACCCGGACCTTGAGGCTGCTGCGGATCAGGTCTTTGCCAGCTCTGAGGGTGAGCAATCAGATGATGAGCCGGTTATGGCAGCCGGTCCTGAGCCCATTGGCCCTATCTTCTTCCGCAGCGTCGACCACGGCAAGGCAATGGATTATTTCAAGAATAAGAAGTACGAGAACACCAAAACTGTGGATCGAGCTGCACTAGAGACCATGGGAATTCATGACCACTTCTTTGCTTTCACCTCTTCCATTGGCATTGAGCCGAGATTTTGGGACCTCAAGGAGAAAGCCTACACTCGTCTCACCGTCGAATTCCTCTCCACATTTGCCTTAACTCGAGTGGATGATCTTTTGGCATTCGAATGCCAACTTATGGAGACACCTCTTACCATCACCGAGGTAGACATTGCCACTTGGTTTGGATTTTTGCCGGGTGGCCAAGAAGATGTAGATTACCCCATCAATATCTACAAGGAAATTTCTGACACCGAACCACCCGCCAACAAAGACTCACCACGAGCCAAATACATCCACCATCCTATTCTTCGAGTGATACAAAGGGCTTTGGCTCAAACCGTGTTTGCACGAGGTGAGTCGGCCATACAAGTAAGAATGGAGGAATTGGGGTTACTTGGCCGCATCATGCATCCATCTCTTCCACGTGCTAACATTGCGGCTTGGATGATCAACTATTGGGCTAGTATTGCAGCAAATCGCCGAAAGGGCAAGGGTCAAATCCAAATTGGCCAATTTATCACCGTCATGGCAAAGAAAAAGAGGTTGAATGTGAGTGGCATGGAGGAAACCAAGGGATACAATACAATGGACTTGAATTTCTTTAAGAATGCGGATTTCATCAAGAAGATGAGTGATGGGAGGTGGGTATGGAGACTTGAGGGCCACCAACTCTATTACCTACCTATCACACAAGAGATCATCCCGAAGAAGTTGAATTCCGCCCTACTTTATGGATATAGTGGTGAGTATTATGGGATGGAGGAAGGAGCAACGCCACCACCACCGCCGACTCGACCGCCTTCACATGTTGGAGGATCATCCTCTTCCGCACCACGAGCCTCATCCGATCGAGAGTCATTCGACTTCAAGGCGCTTTATGATAGGCTTGGCAATCTTGAGAGGCTATCCACCGAGTCTCTTGAGTTGGGGAAGAAGATAGATGAGAGGATCGAGAAGGTGGAGGAAGAGCAAAGGGCCGCACGACAAGACATCAACCTTCTCAAGCAATACCATGATGATGAGGAGGAGACAAGGAATCAAACGGCGCAGATGTATGGCTGGTTCTACCCGCAATACGGCCATCAACCACCGCCGCCACCTTACAATTAAGCTATTTTGTGAGTTTTCCATTTTCTCTCTTATTTACTTTCTTAGTGTAATTAAATGTATTAGGGACAATACATTGAATTAAGCTTGGGGGGTGATATCGAGAAAACTGGAAAATTTAAAAATTTGTGAAATTGTGATTGTAAATATGTATCTAGGAATTTGCATCATGCACTGGAACTTCCAGAGGCCAGTCGCAGTTCAAACGGACCGTCTGGACTATCCAGACGGATCGTCTGGACTGGTGGTGACCTCTGTTGCATCATTTAGGGATATGCATTGATAATTCATATAGTTTTTGCATTTAAATGTTTCATGAGATGAATTTAACACTTAAACTGGAGTTATAACTTGAACAAATTGGTATTTCGAACTTGACACTTAAAGTTTTGAAGATTTTTGATAAGCTTTGATTTTTCTTATATCTTGTTCTGGTTGGATTTCAAGTTTGGAGAATTTTAAAAAATTAGTTTAAGGATTTTATTGATTAAACTTGGATTTTTACAAAACCAAATCATGAGTATGTCAACTAAAAAATGAGAAATTAGACCTAGAGCCGAATAACTGTTTATTGTTTTCAAAATTGTTAAAAGTCGAAGATATAATTACACACAAATTAAACAAATTAAAAAAAAAAACAAACAAAAGGGGAACTAAAAAGCGGTGTTTTGATGGTGACCACTGCGGAAAGCTATAGGACAATGTGGATTAAAAAAGTGTCACCTTTGAAAAAGGACTAGTGAAGAGTGCAAGGTGGGCCTAGGTGTTGTACCTTATTTTTGCCTAGGTTTTTACACCCCAAACTTTAACAAAATCCTACCACATTACTCCTGGCTGACCTTTGTCGCGAAACCTACCACCGTCCCGTGGAAAACAAAAAGCAAATTGTAAATAAAAAGAAAAATAATTCAACCCAAAAACGTTGGAGAAGTTGGTTGAGGATTTGTACCCTTTCTTCCGCCTCAATTTAGACTAAACTTCAATGCGTTTTCGAAAATTTAAATAAACAGTTAAGTAACCGAAGGTCTAATTAGGAGTTTAGTTAGTTGACATATTACTTGATTTGGTGTTGCGAGTTCCATTGTTTAATCAATTAAAATGTTTAGCTAGTTTTGACAATCTTATCAAACTTGAGAATTAACCATTTTGAGATATAAGTAAAGTTGAGTTTATTGAAAAGATTTGTCAAAATGAGAAAAGAACTTTGAAACCAAACTTTCATTTCAAATTTGATAAAGTTGACCAAATTGTTCAAGTTGTAATGATGGTACTTGTTGATTCTTTCATGGGATTTAGAATATTTGAACTTTGCATAACATATTTAAGCCCTAATTCTATCTTTTGAGTTTTGATTTTTGCTTGGGACAAGCAAGGTTTAAGCTTGGGGGATTTTGATAGACGGTTTATAATGCTACATTCTAACCCTAATTAGGACTTAAAATGTTATTATTTGATCAAATATTGATAGGATTGTTATGTTTTTAGGTTAGAAGCCATGGTACTTCTGTTTTGCCCTTATTGTTTTCAGGTTCTGCAATAATAAGACAATTCTGGACGAAATTTGCACCAAATTGGGACAAGATGGAAATAGAATCAGACTTTCTGGAAGAGGCAGAAAATAGAGCCCAGACGGACCGACTGTTTCATGCCAGACAGATTTAATTTCGACCTTTCCTTTAATAATCCTTCTAGAAGCTGATTTTCCACGTTTAGCACGACCATATGGCGGTTTATCCTGAGTATATAAACAGGGGTAGGGCATCCCTAACCCCTGTCACAAATTAGAGAGAGAATTGAGCGAGATCAGAACCAGGATACCCCAGACGGTCCGATTGAGAGTCCAGACGGCCCGACTGAAGGTTTCGACAGAGAATTGTAGGAGATTAAGCCTTGAATCTTGTTGTAATCTGTCTTAATACTCTATGTTATGGTTGAAATCTCTTTTATTATTCTGTTTTGATACTATGTTAGGTTAAGTATTTAGTTTTTAGGGGCAAATAGTTGTGAACCATTTAAGTAGTTGTTATTCGAATCTTTTGATCGTTTTTTTTATATTGCTTGTGATTTCTATCTTTTGATTTGATTATTTTATATGTTGAATTTGTGATTGCTTAGGTAGAATTGATTAAACCAAGTAGATTAAGGCCTTGTCTAATTGGTAATAATAATCTATACCCTTGCATGATTCTATTTGGCTAATTGAGGATTGAAAGTAGTCGAGAGATGAAATCGGAACCAAGTAACCGAAAGGTGAACCCTTCTCACAACGAGAGTTGTGAGATATCCTTTGTATGAAAGATAGATTTTAGAATCCTTAAGCCAAAAACGAGAGTTGATTAACTTAGGACTTCTAATTGATTTTAAAGATTTATCCTTTTGATTTGAAATTGAAACGAGAGTTTGTATTCATTGATTTTGGATTTTTATTTAAATCTGCACTTGTCAAGTTAAAAACCTTTCAAATCTTTTGCTTAACCGTGATTCAAATATATTGATTAAGAAATTAATCAATATATTGGAATCAACTACTTGAAGAAGTTTGCAACTAAAACCCCTAAACCTTTTTATTAAGTTTTATTCAAATCGTTTAACTTTTGACTTTAGATTCTAAAACTCTTTTACTTAACTTTATAATTCTTTAGAATTTGAATTTCGAAATCTTTACTTTAGTTTTAAAAACAATTATTTTCTTTCTTAAAGTCTTAAGCGAATTAAGGAATAGGTTAGATTATAATCCCGTCCCCGTAGTTCGACCCTTAGCTTTACTACGATTGATTTAAATCAGGTAGAACCAAGGTATTTGTTTAAGGTAAAAGCCTCGATCACTCTCAATCACGACTCTTTCTCTCTTTCTGGTGGTTATTACACACAATGACAATTTCCAGACATACCAGATCGTGAATAGAAGAGGGATATATATACAGCCAACTAGAAACGTCAAAAATAGACTTTCCAGAATTATAGAACCGACATAACTGAGGCGGTCTGTTCCATACTTGGAACGATCCGTTCCGTCGTTCTATTTTGGTTCGTTCTATAATTGGAACGCGTCTTTCCAATTATACCAACCGACCAATCAGAATGGTCCGTTCCCTAATTGGAACGGTTCGTTCCAACAATGGCTTCACACTTTTCCAACATCTCCCTCTTGGAGACATTGTGACCAAAATACAAAGTCAGACCTCGTACGGCAAATGGAACGTGCGACCAGCGCATACACCTGTCAAGCGGGAGCTCAAAAGCCTCACTTTGAATAAATTCAAAGCCAGCGAGAGAGCATCTACCCTTTTATAAAAACAGTTAGATAATTGTGTATACTAGTACCTTAGATACATTCAGATTTGCACTAGATCAGACATTATCGACCGCTCAATTATACATGTCCTTTCCTTTTCAATCTTAGTCTGCTATATGTTCCCAACCTCAGTCCATATGACGAGTTTGGTGGATCCTGAACACTAACAAATCTCTCGTTTGTGCAAATCGAATCTGATCTTTCCTTCGTCTCATGAAAGTGAGAACAAAATCAGCTCCTTTCCCAGCAATGCCCCGACAGACGGAATATACATCACCATAGGGTACACACCAAAGTAGCAAGCACTGACTTCATCCCCCATAACATAGTCAAAAGTCAAAGGGTACGTTATTTATGGAACTCACACAATGGGGAGTCAACCGGTCTTGGTCCTGAGACCACTCAACCCATTTTCCAAATATCGCCAAATACATGTGGTATGAGCACATGTTACAATGAATTATCTGCTCAACAGACGTGTGTCATAGTTTCATTGTACGAGTCTAGATTCAGTTTGCAAACCAAGTGACTATGGTCTAGATCACTCCTTATTGCAACTAATCCTGGAATTCTACCACTTAGACACTCCCTGAGTTCTAAAGAGATTCTCACCTCGGCTTTATTGAACTATATGATTATTTGGGGTACAATCATATTAGATCGCCTAAAAGAAAACAAGCCTCATTTCAGTCCCAAACTGAAGCGACAATGAGCTTCGACCACCCTAGGTGGCTCCTTAGTCCCTGACTAAGCGCACATAGCTCAATCTAGTCTCATCTCTACATGCCCTAAGCATTAGAGGCGATTGCTCGTGTGAGCGAGACAATCTAAAGTTCAATTTCACACTACCATTTATGCTAACATTTAATTGAACAACAAACAATTCAAACACAAATGAATAAACATGTCTTAATAATTCATTAATAAAACAACATTGTTCAAATACATACATACATACATACATACATACATAATCTGGAAATACACAGTCAAACGGTCCGTTCCAGATTAGAACAATCCGTTCTATAATTATCTAAGTTCGTTCCAGATCTCAGGCGGTCTGGCTAGAAAGTTAAAACGGTCCGTTCCAAAGCTACCTGAGAAGCTATTTCTCAGCCAAAGCCCCGCCTACGGACTTCAAACCCATAACCCTGACCATCTTGAGGAACTGCATCCTTGATATGGCTTTTGTAAATGGGTCTGCCACCATCTCTTCAGTGGATATGTGCTTCAACACAATCTTGTTGTGTGATTGTCTGTCTCTCACAAAGTGATATCTCATATCAATATGCTTGCCTTTTCCCGTGCCACAACCCATCCAGCCGAGCCCTGGATCGAACTGGACGGGTCGTCGGTCGGTCATATTGCCTCTTGGGTTGTTGAAGCACATGCTATGTATTCAGCTTCCATGGTTGATAAAGCAACACATGTTTGCTTTTTACTAGCCCAAGAGATAACACTTTTACCAAGCATGAATATGAAACCTGAAGTGGACTTACGCTCATCCAAGTCTCCACCCCAATCGGCATCCGAATAGCCGATTAGCTTCAGGTCTCTGCCTTGGTAACATAGCACATAATCAGATGTGCCCTTGAGATACCTCAAAATCCTCTTAACTGCTTGCCAATGAGGAAATCCAGGATTCGATTGAAATCGGCTGACAAGACTCACTGCATAACAAATATCGGGTCTTGTACATATCATGGCATACATTAAGCTTCCAACTGCGCTAGAGTACTGCACATTGTTCATTTTCTTTCTCTCATCATCCGTCTTGGGACCCATGTCACTACTCAAGCTTGTGTTTTTATCAATAGGAGTGTCAACCGATTTACATGACTCCATGTCAAATCGTTCAAGAACCTTTTTCACATAGGTCTCTTGAGATAAACTGAGAAACCTCTTGGTTCGATCTCGAGTTATCTTGACACCTAGCACATAGCTAGCTTCACCCATATCTTTCATGTCAAACATAGAGGACAACCAAGCCTGCGTTGAATTAATCAGCGACTTGTTGTTACCCGCAAGCAATATGTCATCAACATACAATGTCATGATCAAGAAACTATCATTGGACCTCTTTACATACACACAATGATCATTTTCCATCACCTCAAAGCCATTTGACAAGACAGCTTGGTGGAATCGAAGATTCCATTGTCGTGATGCTTGTTTGAGACCATATATGGATCGGCGAAGTTTGCACACTTTGTGCTCCTTCCCTTTAACTACAAACCCTTCAGGTTGTACCATATATATCTCTTCATGCAATTCTCCATTGAGAAATGCAGTTTTCACGTCCATTTGATATAATTCTAGATCCATTGCAGCGACAATTACTAGGATCAAGCGGATAGAGGCAAACCTAACTACAGGTGAGAAGGTTTCCTCATAATCCACTCCCTCTACTTGGGTGAATCCTTTTGCAACCAATCGAGCTTTGTAACGCTCAATTGACCCGTCACTTTTACATTTGACTTTGAGAACCCATTTGCTCCCAACAGCCTTATGATGTTGTGGTAACTCAACTAAGTCCCAACTTGATTCTTCTTCATGGAATCAATCTCCTCTTGCATTGCAAGTAACCATTCCTTAGAGTTAGGACTAGAAAATGCCTCTCGCACATTCTTTGGTTCATCCAGATCGATAGCCTTAACAACCTTCTTGTTGTGTTTAGGCTTATCATCTTCTTTTGGTAAAACCAATCCATCCAAAGCAGCCATGAACATTTTCCCCCCTTCGATCTCAAATTTGCGGCGGGGTACTCTTTCACGTTCAGACCTATGAGGTTCCATAACTTCCTGACCGTCATTCAGATCAGGAGAGTCTTCTCTCGGGAATAGTTGGGACGGTCCGCCCAAGTCGTGGGACGGATCGTTCCATCGATGGGACGGCCCAGACGGACCATGGGACGGTCCAAACTGACCATCGCCCCATCCCTGGGACGGTCCGCCCAAGTCATGGGACGGACCGTTCCACCCGAGATTGCTTTGTTGAGTTGCCTCTTCTGCCATAGTTCTGATCTCAGGAGGTTGAGGAGGATTTTTATTCCCCCCTCTCTCCTCCACCTCTTGACCATTACCATTGTTGGTGAATTTCCTCATAAAGCCCTTGGTTTTGTATAACCTCATTTTTCTTTGGAAAATCACTCTCAAGGAATGTTGCATCTCTTGATTCAATTTCCGTGACTATCCCGTTTAGATTCTCTCCAACAAACACGTAGCCCTTGGAAGTGTCAGAATATCTTATAAAGATACACTTTCTCCCTCTCGGGCCAAGTTTCCCATGTTTGTGAGACGAATCATGGACATAAGCCAAACAACCCCATGGATGGAGATTAACCAAATCTAGTTTTCTTCCATTCCATAACTCATAAGGGGTGGCTTCCACGGATTTCGAGGGAACTCGATTTAGAACATATGTGGCTGTCAATAGCGCATCTCCCCAAAACGAAATTGATAGACTTGCCTGTGCCATCATTGATCTAACCATCTCTAACAAGGTCCTATTTCGCCTTTTAGCAACACCATTTTGCTGAGGCGTGTAGGGAGTTGTCAATTGATGAACGATTCCCTTTTCATCACATAAGCTCTTGAATTGATCTGAAAGGTACTCACGACCTCGATCTGTCCTAAGAGCTTTTACATGTCTATTTTGTTGATTCTCAACCATCGCCAAGTATTTTTTGAAGCAACCTAGTGCTTCAGACTTGTGGGAGATCAAATAGACATGACCATACCTTGTATAGTCATCAATAAATGTGATGAAATAATAGGCACCATGTCGAGCCCTCACACTCAAAGGACCACAAATGTCCGAGTGAATCAGTTGCAAAGGAGTTGTGGCACGAATAGCCTTACCAAAAGGCTTTCGGGTAGCTTTACCCGCTAGACAACTCTCACATGTGGGCAAGGAGACCTTGGTCAAGGGACCCAAAAGTCCAACCTTAGCCAATCTAGTCATCCTTTCTTGCCCAACATGGCAAAGTCTAGCATGCCATATTATCATGTTATCATTCTTTTTAGAATTAACATTAGAAGAAGAAATTTCATAAGAGAAAAAAGAGCTATCAATTGTGTCTAAAACCATGAATTTATCATTAAGAAATCCATTACCAATTAAGATAGAATTCTGATACAATTCAACACAATTGTTCACAAATACAACACTCAATCCAGTTTTGACAAGAACTAAAACAGATACAAGACTTCGCCTCACATCAGGCGCATACAAAACATCATGGAGAATTAATTTATGACCATTGCGAAACATAAGCTCACATGTGCCTATGCCATGCACTTGGACACTACTATTATTTCCCATGTATATGCGTTTGCTTCCTGCCGGTATGCGACGATAGTCCACAAATGCCGCTCGATCCCTAGCTATGTGGTCAGTTTCTGCAGAATCAACAGTCCAAACAGGATTGTTATCAGTTAGCATAAAGCAACTAGACACATATAAAGCTGAATCACAAGCAATTATGTCTGGGACAGTCCGTTCTGCATCAGAACGGTCCGTCTCAGACTTTGAGGAAGTTGGGACGGTCTGTTCTGCTTCAGAACGGTCCGCCCCAAAAGGGTCAGAGGGTATCTTTTTCGTCTTCGTGCAATCACGAGTGAAGTGTCCCACCTGATCACAATTGAAGCAAGCCCCCTTGGATTTCTCCTTTCCCTTACCGCGCTTCTGGTTGCGCTTTTTCTTGTCAATTTTGGCATTGGCCTCGCCTTTGCCTTTTGCAATTTTCTTGGAACCAGAATTTTGCTTCAGTTTCTTTTGCGAGTTCTTTGAGGCAGCAATCATTGCCTCTCCAGCAGCTTTTTCAGCTTTCTCAGCTGATAAGCGATCCTCTTCTAACTCCACATGACGCGTCATTTCATCAAAAGTGCGTATATTGTCATTGTGGGTTAGATTGACTCTCATATGCTCCCATGAGCGAGGTAGAGAGCGGATGATAGCTTGCACTTGCTGCTCATCCGAGAGGACATGACCCGCTTGTTGCAACTCACTTATCATATTAGACATGACTAAGATATGCTCCCTCATTGAGTGCTCGGGACGCTTTTTATAGCCATCAAATCTAAGTGTGAGTTGTCGGATCCTAGTGGTTGAAGTACCACCATACTGGAGCTTAACCGCATCCCACAACTCTTTCGTGGTTCGGTACCTCTCAAACCTGAGGAGAAGATCATTCGACATGCTACTCAGCAACGTTATGCGAGCGGCACGATCTTTCTTTTTAAAATCTTCAATGGCTTGAATTCGCCTTGGATTGGCCCTTTCGACTTCAGTGAGTTCTCTTGTGAGTGGCTCTATCAAGTCCTGAGTCTCAAGCAGAAATTGAGCTTTACGATGCCACACATCGTAATTGTTGCTCGTCAATTTCTCTCCAGCATTGAGATCAACGACAATCTTACTTGCCTACATCTTTCTACAAAAAGAGACAAAGCACAAGTATGCATGTTAGCATCAATTCATATGATATAACTCCAAGTCATAACATTTATTATACCTCACAACACAACCCTTGAATCAAATCAAAAGATAATGCAACCTAGCTACGAAAACCGAGAAATGACAACCAGGGCCACCAATCCAATCTCATAAACTAAGAGCAACACCTTCCAATCGATTCGATTGGCGCGAGGATCAGACATTGGACAAGAAACCCGGTTCTTTTAGGTCCAAAGTCACCTTTTGTGTGCTTTTAACAAACATGTGAGTCAACAACCCCGGGCTATTACTCAAAACATGTCAACAAAAGTGAGAGATCCTAAGATCTACCATCACTTTCTATGCAATTATGCATCTATATGAGGGGATAAACCATGCAAATTGGTCAGATCAATTCCTAAGATTAAACAAATTGTTCTGTCAGTCGACTTAAAACGGTCTGCCCCAAAAGTGGAACGGTCCGCCCTAAAACTAGGACGGTCTATTTTTCGCTCGAAATAGTCCATTCTATTTCTGGCTAAGAGTTTCTGGCATGGCACGGTTCGTTCCTTAAGTGGAACGGTCTGTCTCAATACCAAACAGAACTAACCTACATAGTTCTGTCAGCCCTTTTAGAAAGGTCCGTTCCACCTTTGGAACGGTCCGTCTGAAAAACCGCTGAAACCCTAATTCTGGCATTTCCTTAATTGGAATTCCTCATAAATTAGTTTTCTTTTACCAGTTTAATTGCTCTAACATATTCTGATATATTTTGCAGTATTTGCTACGAACTCTATTAAAAATAAAGAGATCTAAAGCAAAAAACTCATTAATATCAAAATTAGGGTTTTATAAGAGCAATCAAGTCACGACATATCACGACAAAGAACAAATAACCAACCAGTCATGGTTTCTAGGGTTTAAACAGTACCAAACAATCAAAAAGAACCTTATGGCTCTGATACCAATGTAAGATTTCGTGGTACTATATGCATATCTAACCTATGAATCATAAATCACAAGGAATTAGATATACCGCAGCGGAAATAGATCGATTAGCCTAGATGCTTCTTGAAAGCGGTGCTGCAACCCTTCTCCCACGCTTTGTCTTCCTCCGTATGCTGCAGGTACACCACAACCTCAAGTTAGGGCTTGGCGTCACTTCTCACGATTCCAAGAGCCGATCGACTTGTGCGTGTGATTCCTATTGCTCTCCAAGCAATAGGATGGTCTCCTCCCTCTCAATCACGACTCTTTCTCTCTTTCTGGTGGTTATTACACACAATGGCAATTTCCAGACATACCAGATCGTGAATAGAAGAGGGGTATATATACAGCCAACTAGAAACGTCAAAAATAGACTTTCTAGAATTATAGAACCGACATAACTGAGGCGGTCCGTTCCATACTTGGAACGGTCCGTTCTGTCGTTCTATTTTGGTCCGTTCTATAATTGGAACGCGTCTTTCCAACTATACCAACCGACCTATCAGAACGGTCTGTTCCAACAATGGCTTCACACTTTTCCAACAATGGGCATCCTAGATTGTTTTAATTTATTTCTATATTATAAAATCAAGAAAGGAAACAAAAACCTGCCGCATCCACGCCAGTTCGGACCGAATCCACTTCCCTTCGGTCCGAACTGAGAGTCTTCGGCTCACAATAGTCTATTAATATCTCTTTTTGAACCACCTTTCCATTTCATCACTGACAGGATTAATAAAAGCCTTTATCATTTTCCCACTTTTGGTTAAACTGGTAACATTACAAGTTCTGAATACTAATGATTTTACACAGAATATGTCGATTTGGGAATTGCTTTGTGGTAAACATTACTGCGCCTGTTTTCCCAGTATTGTTGATCCTTGTTAGTTCTGCTTCTCTACTTATATTAGTGTTATTGCGAGTGAGTGTGTTCCATGAGCTGTAGTGTGACAATTTAATTATTGCAGTTGACTCTGATATAATCAAGAGCCTTGCTGGTGACATTGAGAGAGGTAGAGAGTACAGTATCTAGATTTTGGCGCCATATATAGTAATTAGGCTTCTGGTTGTTGAAATATTTACTACAATAATTATTCTGACATACATGTCTTTTTTATACAGACTAGCTTGTTGTTAAGAGCTGCCTAGTTTGATTCATTGTTTAAAGTGCTGGTATCTGGTATGTGACAAAAGTTTTTCTAAGCTCTCTTTTACGTCTGGTTTTAGTAGAATAAGGTAAATGTTAAAGAAATGACGCCTACATTTGTATTTTCAAGCATGTTAAACGTAATGGAACTTGCCTAAAAGGTTTGATTAAATTAGAACCTTTTTTTACACAGATTCCTACATTTAAACTGTAACACTTTATGAAGAAACTAAAATCTCATTTAAGGTGAAGAAACACGCTTTCTTGCAGCAAAAGTAAAAAAATAAAATAATTATAATAAAAAAATTAATTTAAAAATATATAAAAAAGAAGTTGAACACATTCATTGGGACTTCATTGCCATTACAGTTTTGCTCTTAAATCACCATAGTCTAGCAGTTATAGATTTTTTTTTTTTCGGTCATCAGCCTCCTCTCTGCTGAATCAAGTGCATGAGCTCAGGGGGCATCTCAAACTTCATTTTATATATTCCTGAGAGGTGTTTAAGCTTGGGCATGACCCCGTTTGCTACTGTTAAAACCTCAACATCAGAGCAATTTAGGCTTTGAAGGACAGGGAATCCTGCTGGGCAAATCATTTGCTTGCCTTTGTAAACACCACTATATAGTTTAAGTTTCTTTAAATTATTTAGCTTTCCCAGCTCCGGCATCGGATCTTGCCCAAGATTTGAATTTTCAAGTGTGAGTTTGATGAGGTGTGGTGGGAACAAGCTAGCCTTTAGGGTGACACTCTCGGACCAGTTACCTTCGAAACGCAGGATTTGCAGATTCTGATAATTTGGTAGCGCTCTCGGGTAAACAATCTCCATTGGAAGATCTGGCCCTCTGATCTTCAGGGAGATTAGGAAAGGCAAACCTCCAAGTAGATGGGGCACCGCATGGTCCACATCCAATTCGGAATATTCATCATATTCAAGCCCCAACCTTCGTAGGTTGTTTAAATGGGGAATTTTTTTGTTATCAAAGGGGATCCATTCAAGGGTTTGGAGGTTTCGAAGGTCAGCAGTGGACGGTGCTTCAGGTAACGTCCAATCATAAAGTACATGCCTCAATGTAAGAATTGTCCAGAAATCTGTCGGTAGAGTGTATATCCCATCATTATTTCGAAGATCTAAGGTCTCCAGATTTTTCAAGCGGCCCAAGGAACATTCGGACATGTCTATTTCACGGTAATTTCTAACCCGCAGGTATTTTAGGTAAATCAAACTATCGACTCCCCTGAGTTTAATAACATCATTAGAATAAATATTCCAAGTATATAAAATTTCTAGGACTCTCAGTAATCTAAACTTAGAAAATTTGGGTAAGTTTTCTTTGAGGTCGAACAAAAATATAGAACGGGTTTTTGGACCTATATATTCCATGAACTGGTGAGGGCATGATTGCAGCGAGGCACGACGAGTCGCTTCGTCGTGATGGTTGGTATCTCGTGGGTTAACGAAAACAGTAACGAAGTTTTCCTTTCCCGCTCGATGCATGGCAAAGTCGCGAAGTAGATCATGCATTCGACAATACTTGATCGAGCCATCTACATGTCGGCTTGATACTTGAACCATACTCCTGATTTTTTTTTTTAATTTAATAAGAGATAACAAAATAGCCAAAACACTGAATTCAGTTCCTTTCACAAATAAATACGAAACAGCAAGAAGCAATAACAAAAAAAATATATGTATAATAATTTAAGATAGTACTCTATTATTCTATGATCCATATTTAAAAAAATATATGTACACACACACGAATATAATGGAAAAAAGAAAAATCAAACATCAAATTTTCTACCGACAAAAACTACGACTAAAATATTCAATTTATCGTAATTAACCTACGATTAAAATAATGTTAATTTTTTAAAAAATTTGCAAAACTTTTAGTTACATATTCATCCGAACATCTACTTTTATTTTTTGTAATAAAGAATAGGACGTTATATTTTTCAGTACAGAGAAAATTTTATCTCATTATACCAGATTGATTATTATTCAATGCGATCCTTTCTTACTTTGAAATTATTTTACTTGCATACAATGCACTTACAGGAAATATTTAATGCATTCTATATGATAGATATAGTCTTCCATTTTACTTCATAGATTTTTCATGTCATCTGGTGAAAGATTGTCAAAAAATAAATAAATAATTTACAGAAGAAATGGTTTACAAAATAATTAAAATGAAATTTGATGATACTTTACAAAGAAAATACCAAACTTCCAAAAGGTAGGGAAGAGATTTTTTGTTTCGTTTGCATATCTACTAATTTATTTTATATATATAATAATTTCTTTTTTGTAAATTTTAACTTTTCACTTTGTTTTTTGAATAACGGCGCGGACAAATATACCCTATGTATGTTTTACACAGTGAGGAGACAACCTTAGAAAATGACAAAATTAAATTTGATGTTACTGTATAAAGAAAATATCATACTTCAGAAAAAACAAAAAAGATAGAGAAGATTTTTATATCTTTTGCACGTCTACTTATTTTCGTCATGTTATTGTTTTATTTTTATACTTTGTTTCAGAAATTTCTTTTTTTTTTTCAGCCCATAATAATCCATTATATAATCGCCCATAGTGTAGATACGCCTTATGCATGATAAGAAAACAAAAAAGTTAATGAAAAAAGAACCTTTGAAAGAGTTGCTCCAGACAATCCTCTGCTATTTCTTCCATCGTTTTTCTCCCTTGCTGTGGCATGAACTCCTCTGCTACCCACATTCTGATCAGACACCTCGCAGAGATCTCAGAATCTTCAGGAAATGAAGCAAGATACGAAAAACATGCCTTGAGATAGTACGACATATCGTCATAACTCATGGCAAGGATGTTGATGCAATCTTTGCCATCAGAGTACCAATTCAATGTTTTCAACACTTTTTCCCATGCATGGTATGTATCTTTTGTTGAAAGGATGCCACCTAATACTATCAACGCAAGAGGTAAACCTTTACATTTCGTGGATAGTGCAGCTACTAGTTCATAAAGATCATCAGGGCACTTTTCACCAGGTTTTTGATAAGGGAGAGCCTTTTTGACGAGGAGATTACGGCTGTCTTCCTCACTTAAGAACCTGAGTTCATAAGGTTCCATTGTAGGGTCAGCTGATTGAGCAACTTCTATTAATCTGCTAGTCATCAACACCCGACTTTTGTTCCCCACATCAGGCAATGCATGTTTCAAATATTGATTCCACAAATCAGCCACCCAAACATCATCTAGAATTATCAAGTACTTCTCACTACTCAACAAACCGTTGAGCTCACTGATTAAATCACCAATATCTCGTGTCTTAGGTTCAAAACCTTTCAATTTGGTTAGCATCTTTCTCAGAAGATCAGTGGGACTGAACTGTTGAGAGACTGATAGCATCACATGAAAGTCGAAATTAGCTTTCACACTGAATAACAAATAAAAAAATTACAATCAGTATTATTAAAATTTAGATGCAATCAGCAAAAATGGGCTTGGAGATTAAAAGATCCTTCATGTGTGGGTTGGTGGAAAATGATTCTGTTTTATAAATATAATAATAGATGCAATCAGCAAAAATGGTCACCTTTTCTGGGAGGATACTTGGCATAATGATGTTTCTTTGAAAGTTTCTCATTTTTATTTGTATGATATTATAACAAGAAGCTCACTGTCGAGGCGGCCATGAATAATGCTTTCAGAAATATTACTTTTCAGAGGCAGCTGTCCTTTGTGCAGCACAGAGATTTTTTATACTTGATACAAGATATTTCTTGTTATTTACCCCTCTCTGAGGAAGCTGATCAGATGTTGTGGCTAGGTAGGGGGGTTCAAAAAACAAGTTTTCAACTAAAGAAATGTACATGTGGCTTGATAATAGAGGGGTTCATACTTCATAGTACTTTTTATAATAATATTTGGAAAATTCTGAAAGTTCCCTTAAAAATTCAGATTTTTCTTTGGTTACTATGTAAAGACAAATTGTTAACCAGAATGAATTTGAGAATGAAAGGCTGGAATGGAGATATTAATTGTGTTTACTTTCCTGAAACCAGTTTGAATCATTTGTTCTTTGCTTGTAGTACCCATGTGAAACCAGTTTGGAATTGGTTATGTAGAGATTATTATGTAACACCACCTAGTTCTTTTGATCAGTTCTTACTGGTAGCTGATACAGTACCTGATACAACCAAAGTGGCCTTTAAACTTTGTAGTGCAGCCACTTTGTGGGTGTGCTGGTTACAAAGAAATGAGGTGTGCTTTAACAAGTCTAGTCAGTCCCCTATTTTTGGTGTACTGAACCAGAATAAAAAATCTATTGATATACTGGTCAGGTTTATGGTCTCAAGAGGTGAAACAACAGGTGTTGGAGCTGATTGGAGAGGTGAAGCATAGTAATTCAGAGATTGGTGGGAAGAACAGTGTCTATGACATGTGGGGCCAAGGTGATACTTCCCAAGACCAAGGCTATTGGAGGGGTCAGATGTCCCGATTGGAGGAGAGGATGATTGGGGATGCATGATCTGTAGTGACTAAAATCATTTTACTTAGGAGGCGAGCAAAGTTCATATTAGAATAAGATGTTAAACTTTGTTGATTTTGCTCTTTTGATGTTTGATTGTTGTGCTGGGTTTTTCCTTTGGATTTGTTTGTTTTTGTGATGTTGCGTTGTAATTGGGCTGAGGGAGAGGAGGGGTAAGATTGGGCCTGCTAAGCGAGCCAGCTTATTCATGCCAGCTGGGTGGTACAACTAACTAAGGAGAGAGCTGGTTCCAGTTTTGAGACGTAGATATATTTTTTTTCAGTTGTATTTTATCTCAGCTGCGACTGGAGGTATAGTTGTAATACTGTTCTTTTGTTATTAGTTGTTGGATGCTCTTCAGTAAAACTGGAGAGTGGTGGGAGCTTCCCACTTATTTCCAAAAAAAAAAATATATTAAAATTTAGGGCGATATTATTTAGCAATATATATTTATACATTAGGACTTTTGAACTTTTACATGGTCATGTGATTCCTCAATTTTACAAATAAATAAACGAGATAAAAACATGCACTTGCCTTTTGTATACCATATGTGCAAGGGTAGTCTTTCCGAGACCACCGGGACCAACGATCGTTACGACAGCTCGCCTACGTATTTCTGGATTGAGGAGCAGCTTGCAAACGTTGTTCTTGTCGGCATCCAATCCAACAACTTCAGTTTCGTCCACATCTTGATACGTAGCTCTCCGATGAGGCATGAGGACTGTCTCCGCCTCGCCTCTCTCTTGCAGGGGATTTATTTGGTAGTGTACTCTACTCTCGAAGATTCCTTCAAGCACCTTTTTGATGTCATCAAGCTCTGTCCCAAGTGTGTGGAGGACAGGTAACTTGATGGTCTTGAGCCCCAACCTTATGAGTCTCTCCAAGAAGTTGTGATCTTTCTGGCGCTTGTGTTCAATTTCAACAGAGAAAGTGTCGATGGCATCTTCAATGCGATAGGCGGCATTGCGGAGCTCATTCAGCCAGTTCTCCGCCCGTGCATCTCCTTTGCGTCGTTTGGAGTCTGCATCCATCAAGTAGCACTTGATCCGGGTCAGTTCGGTCTCCACCCATTTCACTTTCTCACCGACCTTACCCAAGAGCTGAGCCTCTTTCACAATAATTTCCCCAAGCTTGACCAATACAAAATTCACAGCGGTCTCGGCCATTTTTTTTCTCTCTCTAATCTCTTTTTGTTATCTAGTGCAGGTTGATGACCCTCCCAGGCAAAGATGGAACAATTATATAGGCCGGGCTGGAAAGCAAACTAATGTCTGAACAAATAAATTAGTCAAAATTCTCCACAGAAATTTATGATAATTTCAGATAACAATGTGAACTTCAGGAAAGTGAAGGGAAATTAATGTCTGAACAAAAAATAATTAAGTGCGAGTTTCGAAGTTTAAAAAATTATAGATCTCCGAATTTTGAAATATGCGGAAATAACGGAGCAAGTAGCACAGCAATAGCGTGCCGCTGCCCCATGCGCCGGCCCAGACGTGATTCCACGTGCCAAAGCAAAGTCGCTACAAAGTTCCAAAATGTGTGTCTGAATTATGGGAAACAACACTACCTTCAAAGGCCACGTTCTCTACGATTTCCAATGTGATGGTAGTGTATGGTTACGAGTCTGGGTGCATGATTTCAATTATTGTGCTACGGTGAGCTATCATGGTAACATGGATTAGGAAAATTTCCCCCAATTTAATAAATGGCAATTGGTGGGGTGGGTAGATAGGTGAAGCCAAGAAACAACAAAATCTGACTCGGCTTTTTGTTTTTAAATGAGCTAATGAAGTCCTGTGGCTGTGTCTTGGAGCATTAACTAACAATCAACGCTAGATGTTAGACTTGAAGTCGTAGCTATCGACTCATTGGCTCAATGACTCTTTGATTTCAGTTTCATTCGAATGCGGTCAAGCAGATTATTTCGCCAACTAATCTATATGTTCCTCTAACCAGACAATACCAGCATATGCATTGATTATCGAAATGGACACATCATCATAAAAACAATATCAAAGGAGATTTAACTTCATAAAAAATGACATTTGAATAATATAACAATAAATCCTCGTAACAAGAAAGGACCACGACCTAATAACTACACAACATATATGGATTGTTCAAATTTGCAGAGTTTTTTCACTTGGAACTTGGAAGTTAGCTGCGGATACTACACAGAATTTGAATATCAATCTATACTGGCATTCAACTTCCCTAGGGAGTTTGATATGAGAGTGATGGTGATGGAAGATCTATTCCTTGCTGGTGTTTCAGAGCAACCCGGAACATCTTAAATTTTAATCTATTGTACTTCTTTAACAAACAACAATTCTAAAAGCAAACAAAATCTTAAGATAAAAAAAAAAATCCTCCAAATAAGAAAAATTAAGATAAAAAAATTTCGACTAAATAAGAAACATCAGAGGACATGTTAATTGCCTAACCAAAGATTAACAAGTGGCTTTCCATTCTGGCATTTCAATATACAATTCATTGCAAGCTCTCTTAACTTTTCCTCCACAGCTTTTATCTCAAGGCAACCATCAACAACCTATTAGACAAATGGTGATAACAAAAGCATTAAATTGTGTATTCTAAAAAGTGAAAAGTTAAAACAGTGGAAACCTGGAATATTTGTAAATTTTCTATTTTGGATGACTTGGTGATTTCACATGGTAATGAGAGATAACTTTTACCTCCCAAGAAGAATCACGAAGGGCATAATAATACTCCGCAACTTTCTTTTGGAACTCCAACTTCTCATACCTCCCTGTACCATATCCTCCCCTTTCAGCTGCTTTCTGAAATATTCCACAAATCATATAAGAAAGTATGTCAGTGTGCTTGAAACCAGTATTCAATTACGATGTTTGGCCTCACTTGACTGGAACAGCTCTACTGGTAGGCCTGCTATCAGAAATATTCAGTTAGGCAAACATCAGACCAGTAGATCAGTGCCATTTGGGTATGGACCAGATTTCTTCTCATTTACTGTATTATGCTCTATGCGCTTTGGTAATTGCTGAAGTTTCACAGATTTAGGTTAGTCTGATATTGGAAAGTACCACTAGGACCTTCATAAACCAGACAATCACAATCCCTGGCAGAAGAGAATTTATATGTTTTCAGCTATAACCAAGTCAATATGGATTTTGCACATTTACAATTTACCCTAAAATCTGAGTTGTACCTTTTAAACTGCTATCACCAACGAGACTCCTACAACAAATAGGCATAGATCAAGTATTTACCTCAGGTGGAATATCAAGATATAAGACTAAATCAGGAGCTATTAAACCCTCTTCTGGAGCCTGCACTTAGGATAAGAGAAATCATTCTCGTCACAAATTCACAAAAAGACTCTCAGTATACAATCCTTTCTTAAAACAAGAAACTCACTTTGCACCACTGTAAATCAAGTCCTTTGGCAGATGAAAAAGCAACACCAGAGTAAGAATACCGGTCTACAATGAGGGTTGTTCCACTTTTTAGCTTCCTTTCCATTAAAGCCCTGAAAGCAAGCAATAAATCAAACTATCTCTTCATCATCACATCACGGGAACTTAGATGAAATCTTTTCTAATCCGCTAGATTTGTAAGAAAATCTTAAGGATGCCAAGTATTGGTGAGAATAAAAAAAATAAAAAAAATACTTAAATAGAAATTACTCTTTTGCCTTCAGAACCACAAAGACTTCCTTTTCTTTCACAAATTTTACAAGCATGATTGTTCTCTTCACAAAGAAGAAATTCCAATATTCCTCATTTCATTCTAGTAATTTCATCCAAACTTACATACTGGAACCTAAAATGCCTTTATTCAACAGAAACATAGAACGATGAACAAAAATGATTTAAAAGAAAAAAATGTGTCAGACTGCATAAGCTGAAAGAAGCAAACCTTTTCTCCCAACGGTTGGCACTGAAGAGCAGATGAATGGCTCTATCATCCAATTGCGACTCGTTTGAGAGGTAAGAAGAGATCATTTGGCCAATTCCTGTCGTTCTGTCAGGGAACTGCCATGCCTCTACTGACAAACCATTCGATTGTAAATATGAAAGTAATTTGGTGCATTGTGAACTTTTCCCACTCCTGTCCAGACCTTCTAATACTATGAGGGACCCACGTACCATTGAGGTATTGTGCTCTGTGCTTCCCATTTTTATTGATTTGTATGATCTCTTGGCGTGTTGTAAGAAGCATAATTGATATCTCGATAAGCTAGCTGTAGAAACCCTAACACAAATTTTATAGCTTAATGAAATAGATAACCAAACAGCTCATTAGATTCTAAGTAAATAGAGAGCACAGGATATTTACCGCTTAAGAGAGACTGTCCTGAATGTTATCCGGCCTAAAATGGTCATAAAAGATTATCAAATCTGCATATAATCAGGTTCAGAAAATGAGCAAGTAAAAGTAAACCATCATAGATCACAATAAGTTCATGTTTCTCACCAAGAAATAAAAAACCGCAAAGACTACAACTTTGCTCAGTGGTGGAACCACAATGGTGGATTGGGGTAGGGACAGTTGGGGGGGGGCAACCATATCAAGAGAAGAAAAAATATTAACACTGAAAAAGCTAATTTAACAATAATCAACACATGACAGACATATTATTTGTTAAGTATATTTATAAAAAACTAGCAACAGTGCCCGCTCAATGTGCGGGAATTTTTTATTTGACACATTTCACAAAAGTTAAAAGACTTTTAGTATATAGTAATTACGCCCACTTAATGTGTGGGAAAACTTTAAACAAATTAAAAATCATCAAAACATAAAAAATGCATTTTTGACTTTGAAATCAACGCACAAAACATATAAAAATGCATTTAGGAGCATTTTAGTATTTTTCTAACCAATGTTACATGAAAGGTAACACCTTGAATTACCCGTAGAAGTTAACATTCATGTAATAAATATTATAGCGATATATATCTCACAGAACCAAAATTTCTAAAAAAAAAATTGAATGTTTCCATGTACACCAACATCCGAACAGTATTCAGGAGTGATAGCCTTGTTCGTTCCTGTCCTCAAAAATTCTTTTACAAACAATTCTTATTTTGATTGAAATATATATGGCTACAAACAAACAATTCTTATTTTGACTAAATCTATATGGCTACAAACGTTTACTTAACATTAACAAAAAGATCTTCAAAGGTACATCCAATGCATTTCGAAGGTAAATCAGTAATTTGTCAAAGGCTCAAATCTTCAATTGAATGCGTCCATTCAATGCATTTCAAAGGTACAATGCAAATCATCAGTTGAAACAAATTATCCGCCTCTGCCTGCAATTTTGTTTGAATTTGTCAAGGTTTTATAGTTTCTAGATGTTGTAAGACGATATGGTAAAAAGCAAATAACATTTATCACTTAGATGAAAGCAAAATCAAAAGAAAATTGAAAAAAAAATAAATTACTAATTAAGGATCCAGCCAACAGCATTCAAAGCTGAAGATATTTTTTTTATACAGAAAAGACCTTTAAATGAGGATTCAATAATTTTTGACAGAAAATTACTACCTAATAAATGAGGATTCAATAACATTCTGCAGCTATGTACCCACTACCAAACATAGCGAAAAAATAAAACCAATATTAATCCCTAGATTTATACAGCTATAAAAGAACATTGAGAAGCTAATACCTCATATATTTCCAGAATTTAATATTGAAGACCAACTTACAATAGAAAAAATAAATTCAAACAAGCAATGAAAAAAGCAAAGATCATTGCTCTCCTCAAATTATTTTCAGACTTGATCCCACAACTAAAATAAATATATGGGATTACCAAATATCTCTGAGATATTTTCTAATTTTACCAATTATCTCTAATATACAGTCCTTCCATTTGGAGACTTTTTTTTTTTGAGGGCCAGGTGGCAATCACCACACTGACAAATTTATTAAATTAATTCCATTTGGAGACTTCACAATTCTCTTGGCCTTTTGAGTATTTAAAATCCTAGGTGTTGGTCTTATTTGCAAATACCACATAAAAAAGTTTATAAATATCGGACTTACATTAGCTTCGTATAAGATCGGAGTCTCCATGACCTCCCAATGACCATATTGGCTACTAAAGCAATCTGCAAAAATGAAGATAAAAAAAAATACAAGATTTGCTGATCAGAAGACAAGTTCCCATGCTAATAGCCAACAACAATTCAGGGTACAAAATAATTGCACTAAAAATAACAATTACCACTATATTTTACAATTTTTTTTTTTTTTTTTTTTTTTTGCAATGCACGTCACTAAATTCACACTGAAGTACTCCTTTTCACTCATTATTTTATACCCAATAATGAAAAAGACAGAATTTTGATAGGAGAAAATAAAGAAGAATGAATACAAAGACAATACCTTATATCACTCTAAAACTAAAGCTGAGAGTCTGTGACCTGTCAGAAGGGTTTCAATCTATCAATTCTGAAGATAAAATTGAAAATTATTTCAGAAGTCTCTGTGCATGTGATTGTGTAAGAATGTGTCGCTAATTCAATGAAGGCTAAATTCTGTTGCACATTCTCGCAATCAAGCAATTCCTGGTTAGCGGTAAAAATTTGGACATACCAGCCATGGCACTGACACCTTGATTCACCAATTGACAAAGAAAATGTGTTAGAAAGAATCGAACATTAGCAGATCCAAGACACCAGATCACGCAAACAAAACAAAAAAAAAAAAAAAAATTCAAACATAGGAAATCTATTTGCAGGCTATGAGGTACAAATGTCAAACATTCAACATTCTCTAAAAAGAAATTTCGAAATTGGAGAGCAAATCCTACCGATATGTTACTGCAACGAAGGAGGAGAAGAATACAGATGTGAGGAGGCCTACCTGAGTTGCCAATGTTAAGTTGAGAGGAGGCGATCTTCGTCGCGTGCAGACGCTGGTCTAGGACTCTAGGCTGATCTTGTGTCCGTGAAAGAGACGCGCTCCTTGATTGAAAGCGTCCTCTAGTCGGAGGAGAAGTAGAGGGGGTGGAGGAGCGAAGCAGAGGTGCAGCGGAGTGCGGAGGAGAGCGGTGGCCATGAATGATCAGAAATTGGATTTGAGAGGGAAAAGGGGGAGCAACGGCCAAAGGCTCCGTTGACGCCAAGAGAGGGGAAAAAAATTAGTGCTCGGAGAGAAGATAATAAGGGAGGGTGTGTGGGCTTATTGTCTTATTGAACAGAAAAGAGCAAGAAATCTCCGGAGAATTTTCTGTTGCCATATTAGATCGATGGAGATTGGAGAGGAGATCTGATCCCGATCGATGGAGATTAAAGGGAGATCAGATGAGCGATTTAGCTCCACGGCTCAGCGATTTTGGCAAGAGACGCTGGAGATAATGAATAATAATAATTTAATAAAAACGAAAAAAAAACTAAAAAAGTCACCGAGAAAAAAAAGAAAAAAAAAAGAACGGAGACATTGAAGAATCGAACACTCGTTTTCTTTTGTTTTGTTAAAACCAAACGCAATACCTCCAGCGACTTGTTAACTTGTTATCACTGCTCCAAAAGTTTAAACTTTTCATCTCAATATTAAATCCAGAGCATTGATCATAAAAATGAACGTTCCATATTGAATAGACCTTTGAATTGGTGCATTTATAAGTAGTAGAGATAATATTTCAATAGAGACAGTTCGTTCGTACGTGCAGACGAAGATACCCAGGAATGTAAAAATCTAATACATCTGCCTTTTGACCCTTACCCCATAAAAGTTTTATTTTGTTATTCTTAAATCTAACATTACAAAAATAAAACAGAGATCAATTTTTACTTGAAAATTAAAATAGACTTGTCCTGAATTTCAAAACCTTGAATCATATATCACCTCTACATTATCAAAATTTTGATGAATGAGTGAAGCCAAACTAAATTGCAAACGTAAAGATAACCAATTATCACTGGCTTGCTATCTCCTAGTTCTACACTATGCTTGCTGAGGCAAATGAGTTTCAAACCTAGAAATCAATATTCAAGGTCAGGGTATAGGTATAGCGTAGTTCTTTACTTTGGAGAAATAAATTAATTTATTAAGAGATATCTCACCTCTATAAAATAAATTCTGATAGTAGTTGGCCGACCAAGAGTGGCAGTGAAAAATTCAGGATTTCGAGCGAGAGCGAATGGGTTCTAGTTTACTTCTTGATTTACAAAGCATTGATGAAGATTGCAATCCTCGTCGTTCATCAAATTTGATCTGTCAGTTCAAGATTTTGTGGCAGTGGGGGCATCTCAAATTTTGTATTTTGACGTGAATTACCGTTATGCATATAATAATGTAATAAAAAAGTATAATTATGCATATACATGTGGTGGATTGGGCAGGGACAGTGGGGGGCAACCATATCAAAAAAATAAAATAAAAATGAAAATTGATAGGATCAGGTCCAAAAGGCCCAATCCGAAATAGGCTGGTGATAGAGTCAAACCCAAAAGGTCCGATCCGAAATAGGCTAGTCAGCATGATAAGAGTGAAATCACCTAAAACCCAATGAGAATAATTAGGCTGGAGAGACAGAAACGAGCGGAAAATACAAAATACAAAAAGATTCTAGAAAGGACCAGGCAGTTAGGGCCGAACCGTTGGTATGGGGTCCACCAAGGCATGTGTATCCGAGATGCTAAGGAGATGATATAAATAAGTTCTCGAAAAGAAGGAAAGGGACCCCGACTTTGCCAGAGAGGCTCATTAACATCTCGGGGCAATCTAGTGGCGCAAGTGATTCTAACCGTTGTTGAGTGACGTCAGCATGAAGCTTCCCCTCCTAAGGCCTATATATAGAAGGGGTAGTGCATTGTAAGGGGTTGGACATTATAATACACACACGCACATTCTACACTGTAAATAGAACAATTATCAAGAAATAAAGATTTATTTTCATCTCTCCCAAATCTTGATCTCTACCATTGTTGATATCTCTACTAAGCTAGACGTATCAAAAATAAAACGGAAAAAGCTAATTTAACAATAATCAAGCCATGATGACATATTACTTGTCAAGTATATTTAAAAGGAAAATAATATTTCAATACAGATACTTGGTTAAACCAAAAAAAAAAATAGCTTTTAACAAAAATGTACAAATCTAATACATCTGCATTTTGACTCTCACCCTCAACATCAACATAAAAAGTTCTAATTTATTATTAATAACAGTACTTAACTAAACTGAGAAAATATGGTGTTCAACAATTTAATTGAATGATACTCCAATTAAATATAAAGATCCAACTCGGCCGAGTCGGACAGGAATCGGTTGAGCTTACCATTAAATGGTTTTGACCAAAGGGGAGTGGGGAAGGCTAGACGCAAGGGAAACCGTTGGAGGCCGGTGGGATGGGTCACGAGTCACGACTCACGAGGCGGTTGGCGCTCCCTCAGGCCTCGATGGGTGGTTCCGTCACCCTTTCTTTCTTCAGCGCGCAAGAAAGACGCGAGGGTGCTGGTGGGAACGGGTAAGAGGGTCACAGGGAAAAGGCGAAAGATCCGAACTGGACCTATCCGTTTCGCCCTTTTAGATTAATTGAAATCCGATCGTTTTTAAAGATCATTTTTATTTGAAAATAAAAAGAAACTTGCTCGAAATATTGATGAAATAAATACATACAAAAATGTTCGTGTCGTGTCTAATATAATATAAATAAAAATACAATAATATAACAATCCTTAATTGTATTCAAGTTCGAAGTCCTCTCTCTGACAAAAGAAATGTATAATATAAATAAAATACAATAATACATAAATAAAGAAGGAATGAGATTGGCGCACAATTTGACTCTTGGCACAATTTTCCCGCCACAGCCAAAGTGTATATGACTTTACATAAAGTCACGATAAAAAAATAAGACAGGAAGAAACATGTAAAATCGAGATCGCACCTTGTCGAGAGAATTGAGAACGCACAAGAAAGAATCGATTATTGTTTGCAGATCAATTTGTGCAGAAAAAAGTTGAGTAATGATAATGGAAGATGAAGAAATAATTTTTTTTTTTTGAGAATGAAGATGAAGAAGATATAATTAAAAAAAATCGTAAGGGAAGATTCAGTAAATTTTGAGTAAATCAACTAATTCGCCGAAGTGATATCTTTTTTATGGCAAAATTGGGCCTATACCCTTCAAATCTTCCTTATTTTGATATTTACCCCTCAAATCATTTAAATTATTCTCATACCCCTCAAATCATGATGTAACTAGATGTATACCCTCGTCAACAATTTTAATTAATTTCTGAAAATAAAAAACTGAATTTAATATTGTATGACCAAATTGTCCCTGCCCAAACTCTCTCTTCAGACTCTTCAACGTAAGAGACCTTTCATCTTCCCGCTTATTATATTTCCAAATGATACAAACTCTGATATATGCTCTTTCCTTTCTAAATATTTCCTAATTGTTAGATGGTGAAAAATATATCTTTCTAATTACGTTTATCTCTTCTTTCTCCATCTCTATGCCAAGTAACCATGGATGCAAGAGAATCAAATGAAGATTACTTTTCAGGACTCATTATTCACCAATCGAATTCCCAAAATGAAATCTCCTTAACCAGTGAAGAGCCGAATCAGAAACTGAAGACAAGAAGAAAGGGAAAAGAAAAAGCTCGAGATGATTTAGGGTAAAATTCCACATTGATTTTCTTTTTACTGTGTAAATTGTTATTCATATATGACAATTTTCTTCATTATCGATGTGAATTGGACTATAAAAAAAATCATGAAACATCAATTTTTGCTTCAGTAACGTGGTTAATTTTTTTTCGTTTTTCTTAGATTAAATTTTCTATTGGGTTTGTGGGCTATTGGGTTTTCTATTGGAAAAATCATGAAATATCATTATTACCAATAACGTGGGCTATTGGGTCTGTGCTTTGTGGTCCGTGTATTATAGATTTGAAAATGAAAAACAACCAATGATACCTAAAGTACTAATATCTAAAGTACTCATTAAATTTCATATAAGAGTTCTTTTCACGAACATTAATTGGAGACAGTCTGATGTACTCTAGCATGCGCTGGTACTAGCTGAAAAAATTTGAAAGTATGTAGTTTTGAATTAAACTTACAATGTTATTATTTATTTCAGCATGAATGTATCTCAATTCAAGTTGAAGGTGAAGTATGATGGATACTTTAGACTGATTAATAAGGGGACCAAAAAAAAATATTGTTTCGGTAGACAGAAGACCATTTACACTAGCCAGCAACGCCTTAGCTTTGCTGAATTGTTGGAGGAAGTGAGTTGTCTATATTATTTGGATGAGCATCTAAACTTGTCAATTTATTATTTAGATCAGAGAACTAGTCCACAATCTTATGTTCAAGTTGAAGATGATCAGAGTTATATGAAGATGATCACAATATATGAAGAGAAGAAAGAAGTTGTGATCTATGTAACCAAGGAACCATTGGACAGTGATAGACAAAATAATTGGAGTTGGGCAGAAAATACAGAGGTTGAAAATACAGAAATTGATAATTATGAAGAAGACTCTGATTATTGTCATAGTGAAGAAAGTTATCATAGTCGTAATAGTGACACTGAGGATGAAGATGATGATGAAACTAATCTTGCTTATGAGGGAGAATTCTATTCATATGACATAGATGATCCTAAAATGGAGGTGGGTGCCAGGTTTCCTCATGTCATAGCCTTTAGACAAGCACTTAATCATTATGCAGTGCTTAAAGATTTTCAATTTAACTTGATAAAAAGTGAACCGGCACGAGTGACAGCCACATGCGCAATTCGTGACTGCAATTGGAGGATACATGCATCGGTTGCACAAGATAACCATACTTTCATTGTGAAAACTATTCAACCGAATCACAATTGTGAGGGTGGGGCTAATAAACGTGGAAATAAACATGCAACACGAGCATGGGTAGCTGATCGGATTATTAATGATCTTAAAAGAGATGGAAAAATACCAGCAAAAGATTTGAAAGAGCAAATTGAGAAGAAGTTTGGTGTTGTGTTGCCATATAATAGAGTTTGGGGAGGAAAAGAATTAGCAATGCAGGAGATATTTGGTAAGTGGAGTGATTCTTTTGATTACATTGGAGCTTTGAAGGAGGAGATAATGAAAAGAAATCCTGAAAGTGTTGTGGAATTTGGAACTGAAGTTGTAGAAGGGAACCAACATTTTCAACGATTTTTTATTGCCTTCGGTGCTTGTATAACCGGGTTTCTTAGTGGATGCAGACCATACATTGCTCTTGATGCGTGTCACATGAAAGGCAAGTGGAAAGGAGTAGTTGCTGCTGCCATAAGTGTTGATGGAAATAACTATATGTTTCCGGTTGCTTTTGGTGTTATGGAGGGTGAAAACGAGAATTCATGGGAGTGGTTTTTAAGAGCTCTGCATAAAGCCATAGAGATGCCGCAAGGTCTTGTTATATCTGCTGATATGCAAAAAGGGTTACAAAATGCCCTTGCAAAAGTGTATCCATTGGCCGAGCATAGAGAATGCATGAGACACCTCTTTAGCAACTTCAAGAAGCATTTCCAAGGAGAACTTTTCAAGTTTGGACTTTGGGGTGCTGCACGAACATACTCCCCCAAGCAATTTGATGCTCTAATAAATGAGATGAACACACAATGTCCTGAAGGGATCCAATACCTTAACAACGAGCATAAAAATACATGGAGTCGAAGCAAATTTGGAGTCGAAGCAAAATGTGATTATCTCACAAACAATATGGCAGAGACATTTAACTCATGGATATCTGAAGAGCGGTATAAACCGGTCATAGATTTACTTGATTCAATAAGGCAAAAGATAATGGTGAAGTTTGATCAAAGAAGAAGAATAGCAAACAAATGGAAAGGCCCGCTAGTGCCGAAGGTGGTTGACGACATAAAGCGCATTTCTCGGGTACACAAAGCACATTTATGTAACTATTAAGTTTCTGATTTAGTTCATTTCAGTTTATAGTATGAAAAGCATCAATGTCTTAATTACTTCTTTTTTATTTTTGCAATCACTTACTGTTGCTAGCAATATCGTTTTTGTTTACTCTTATTTCTTTTGGAGAAAAAGGTCATAAGCACATTTCATTAGTGAAACAATAAGTAACTAGATAGAAAATACAAAAAAAAAAATGGCATACTAGCATTCAACGTACCAGCACTCAGCTCAATCCAACAAACGTTACTTGCATCTAACTAGCATTTACTGTTAATAGGCATTTTCTTGACTAATTATATTTTTGTTTCAAATTCTTAGAGCTTGCATTTATATAATGTGCAAAGAAGTATGGATTCTTGTGCTGAAGTACAGAAGGACAGATTGAGATGGGAAGTTAATTTAGAAGAACAGAAGTGCAGTTGCAGGGCATGGCAAGTTAGAGGCATACCTTGTGTACATGCTGCAGCATTTATAGCCTCGCATCGGAATGCTAAATGGGAGAATTATGTACATTCATACTTTACAATTGATCGATTTAAAATGGCCTATGCTAAAGGCATAGCTCCGATGCCAAGTCGGAATGAATGGGTGAAGGTTGATTTAGGTTATGTGATGCTCCCACCAACACTAAAACGTCCACCGGGAAGACCTCGAAAGAGTAGAATTAAAGCTTCGGATGAACCAAAGAAAAAACCTCATAAGTGCTCACGTTGTGGTGGATATGACCATCACAAGACAACATGCAAAAATGCTGTCCCATCACAAGAAAATGAAGCTCCTCAAATACATAAGAAAAATTCTAAAAGGTTTGTTAATTCTTCATATTTTATTTGTCAAGCTGTTTAATAATTTGTTTCACTAAATGATTAATTATTGTAGGGGAGTAAATCATGGCAACAGTCGATCAAAGAAGAGGACATGCCCGTCTAGCATCTTTAGGATTCTCCAAGAAGAAGAAAATTAGACTATAATGCATGAAGTACTGTGTCTATTTAATTTTTTGGACAAACTGCAGTAGTTAATTAGTTAAGTGTCGACTGTTAGGTGCATGTGCAAAAAGAAGCTCTAGTATCTTGTCTATGATTAAATATTTTGTGTTGTTGCGTTGAATTTCAAGAGATTAATTTGTTGCTGGATTATATCGTTGTTACATTAATTTAGATATTTTTGTTGTGCCACACTATGTAGAAGATAAATACCAACGACAGCTCTTGACCAAAAAGGTACAAACTCATGTACTGGTATCAATTTATGAAATCTTGGTTTGTATTAGAGAAAAGACAGTATAGATCCCATAGGCCATTTTCAAAAAAAAAAAAAGAAAAGAAAAGAAAAGAAAAGACAATATAGATAGGTAAAAGAAGGCATAATATCTGAAATCAATTTAGAAATCGATTTAAAAAGTTCATTTACTTATTTGGTTGATAGAATCTGTCAAAATTCTAGAATTGCAAATATTTATACTACAACCTTTGTGTTAAATTAGGTTCGGTCTCTTTTATAAAAAATATCCCATGATGATTATGAGCTTTCCTATTTGACATGTTTTTTATTAATGAATTGTCTAAAAAAATCAGATTTAATAAAGATAAATCCATAGACGGTTTTTTGATAAAATTCCCTTCATAGTTGGCTGCACTTTTGTTTATCTCCTAGGAATAATGTGCATTTCTTGCATTTTGATCGTGTTTATTAGTAAGTCAAAAACTAAGGTTCCCATTGATAAAATTCTCAAGAGACCTTGTCAAACACAAGAAGTACATCACACCTGATCTGGTTACAAGATTATGTAGTAAAATTATTAATAATTAAGAAGTATACACATCAACGTTAAGTTAAAATGAGCCAACAATGATGGCTGAAACCAAGCCATACCCAACCAAATCACTACAGATCAATATTGGTACCAATCTTTCTATCATGGTACCAATCCTTTGGTGCTCCCGTTAAATAAAATCCTCCTGTAATAAATTAAACTTGAGGTTGTCTTCTTCTTACTTCTTCGATACTAAAGAACCCTCTATACACAAATCCGTCTTGTTACACCATTTGGTACCAGCAACGGTGGCAATCTTACCAGAACGGAGGTGGTCCCACCAAACTAAATTCTCTTGTAGCAAGCAGACCCCAGATTCCTCTTCTCCACTCATATGATAACAAACATAATCTCACAATTTGCCATGGCCAAATCGCAAGAATCTATGTTTATATCTTTTATATATCTTGGATAAAATTAACGGGAAGATGAAGAGTCTGAAGAGAGAGTTTGGGCAGGGACAATTTGGTCATACAATATTAAATTCAGTTTTTTATTTTCAGAAATTAATTAAAATTGCTGACGAGGGTATACATCTAGTTACATCATGATTTGAGGGGTATGAGAATAATTTAAATGATTTGAGGGGTAAATATCAAAATAAGGAAGATTTGAAGGGTATGGGCCCAATTTTGCCCTTTTTTATTTATACCAGGAAGCGCTCAAAATTGATCGAAGACTAAAGCAAATGTGCAAAAATATTATAAACGTATTTTACTAGCGAATTACAAAATATGTATTTATTCTTATTGAATTTGTAGAAATAAATTAATTTTTAAATAGAAAGCAGATTCTTGTGATTTTAGAATTTCTGTCGGCTTTTGTATGACGAGCGCATTCAAATGAGACTCGGATTTATTAAAACGGAAGATTTTTACAAGATTATGGCATTGCATCCTCCAATATATGCTATTACATATATGATTATAGAAATGGACCGAAGTGGAAAACTTTTAAATTGTCAAAAAATATATAGATTTAAAAAAAAAACTCGTAAAAACTTTTTATTGGCAATATTAATTGCAAGGCGCCCGAGATCAGTGAGACTGAGCACTGAGCTGAGACTGAGAGGTCGGAAATTAATCGGAACTGGAGAGCCTCCCAACCAAAAGGCAACATCGCTGAATAAGAAAGACACGTGTCCACTAGAGCTGCGGGAGAGAGGCGCCGCGCAAGCACCAAATGGCCAGTGCATCAAGAATCGTGCAAAACCAAATCGCTTCTCCATACCGCCGCCTTGTCTCCTCTCCCTCAAAACCCTCTCTTCCTTTCTCCATTCTCATCCCTCTCTCCACTCGCACCACCACGACCTCTCCCAACAGCCGGAGTTCCCCCGGCCTCCGACCGCGCCGCCGCCTGACCGGAGGGATCGAGCCGCTGGAGAGTCCAGAGAGCGAACAGGCCTCCTTCGACCTCGCAGTGAAGCTCTTCAATGGAGGCGAGTTCTATCGGTGCCACGATGTGCTGGAGGAGATGTGGTACACTGCTGATGAGCCCATCCGTACGCTCCTCCATGGCATCCTCCAGTGCGCCGTTGGGTTTCATCACCTACTCAATCAGGTTTGTCGTAAAAAGATGCACCAGTTCAATTTACGCTTGACTAGGCATTATTTTTTGCTCCCGTGCAATGTAGTCTGAGAAATCATATGATTCATATTTATCTGAGTTTGCAATACTGAAAGGGGATTCTTAAATTTGATTTAGGAGTCATTATTTTGGAACAAAATCACAATGATTGATCCTAAGTTGGACATTTAGGAAGAATTTAATGGGAAAACATGTCCTATGAATTGACCTATACGGCATCCACAAACTCTTCTCTGTTTGCATGAATTGGTCCATGTGTATCAGTTGCATTGTTGTTAGTTATTTCACAAGTTGTAATAGAGAAGTTGCGGAAAACTGTAACAAAAACACTACTTTCTGCTAGAATAACTAAATTGGTAAAGGGAAAATGGGCAAGATGGTACATCCAACATATGTACTCCTTGTTTGTGCCACCCGTAGGGACTTTGGTTGTTGAGCTGTAGGAAAATTGTTTTGCTGTCATAAGTAATTTTTCTGGATTACCCATTAATATATTGATAATTTTCAGGTGTACATTATATAATTCTTAGTGCTTGGACTTGAAAATTGAGATTTTTACTTACATTTGAGGGTAATTAAGAGGCGGATTAATGTTACTAATTTTACTCTAATTTCAGAACCACAGAGGAGCAATGATACAATTGGGCGAGGGTTTGTGCAAGCTCAGAAAATTAGAGTTTAAAGAAGGACCCTTCTTTCAGTTCGAGCAGGAGGTCTCTGCAGCTCTGGAGTTTGTTTACCAGACTCAAAAAGAGCTAGCTGCATGTAAGGTTTTCTTCATATTATTTCCATTTTTTTGTTCTACATGGAGTAATCATGTTTCCTTAGGAAAAATTTTATGACCTGATACTCTGTTGTTCCCAACCTTTGTTGTTTCAATGCTTTAATGGAGCCTTCAAAGAATAAAAAAAACTTTAATGGAAGAAATATATTTTATTTGAATTGTTGAGTGTTTCCCTGACACATATAATAAGGTCCTTTTTGCTATCCTAGCATGTAGCAAAGTTGAATTAAGTGGGTTTTAATCTTGGTTACCTTCTCATAAAAAGATCAGGAATTCGACTGAGATGGCAGAGAATACTGTCAATTTTGTTGACATAAGTGTCATCCTAATTGTTCGATTCTATAAACCCAGGTTTAAGTCTAACTTTGTGATAAATGTTGGGATAAGGTTTAGTAATGAAAATCAGTGTTAATGTACAGCATATTGCTCTTGCTCGCTTCAAAGTTTAAACCTACTCGAAATCCTTTTTTTTTTTTTTGCCGTTTTTCAGCTATGTTAATTTGCAACAGAATTGTAAATAATTTATAATTCCCCTTTTTTCAGGTAATGACGAATTCTGTCTGACAATGGATGGATCCGAGAAGTCGTACCAGTTGCTGGGAAGTTTTGGGGCTGGGCAACAATTGTACAGCTTGAATCTTGGCTCAGATGCCAAAACCCACATACTCTTCTCAGCACCAAATCACTATAGTTCAGAAAGGCCATCAAGAGTGAAGGCTCCTATCCTTGGTGCCACAGAAAAGCACCTTATTGCGCTCCGGTACATCTCTAAATCAGATGGTATATATGCATCTTCATAGCAACATTCAAGAATACTGTATAGATAAACTTTAGCTATATTGTATATTCCTTTCAGAATTTGTTTAATGCTCCTTTTGTACTCGATAAATTTTGGCATTTAGACTGATCCTGTAATACCTTTCATCAATTGCAATGTCTATCGATGTACAATAGACTTTGTATGTAAATAGTTTCACACTTGGGTAAGTTCAATATACCATTATACTGTTGTACTGTAAATTACTATTAGTATATTGTTAAAATCTGAAATCTAGTTAAAGGTCTGAGTGCTCGAGTATTTATTCCTTCTTGGTTGTTGAGGAATATTGTTCATTCCTTTCACCATCGTTTATATTTCTTTAATCCTGAGAAATTGTAAAGAATGAACAATATGATGTCTAATTTTAAATAAACAGTGTGTTGAAATGCTTAATAGACTTTATTTAATTAGCATTATATCATCTAATGAATACATCTTCTGTCTCTTCATTGCTGAAGAATTTCTTATCTAGGATATTAATATATTACTGCCGCAAGCATCTGCATAAATGAACTTTGCTATTATTATACGCTTAATTAACTTCGCCATTATGATGATTGCAATCTTTCTATTTTTCTTTTCTTAGTGGTTCTTCTAAATACTGCAGAATTACTGGATTGTAGTTAAAGTGGGTTGTATTTTTATTTCTTTATACGATGCGCAGCATGATAATTTTCATTTATTAATCAACCGATGTTACCGAATTTAAAGCCAAATTTGCTTGTATAAAATAACTATATAGATGTCGCACGATAGCTACTACGTAATTGTCATATTATATCCAATTTTAAATGTCGAGAGCGTATGAATTTTTGCGGTCTTCAGATTATTTTGTCCATCTCACTATGAAAAAAAAAAACGGGAAGAAAAAAAATGCACTTGAATGGGTGTGATCCTATGTGGACAATCAAAATGTCCTACAAACTTACAAAGGGTGGTGAAACAACCTTGCATCTGGACTAGAATAGTTAGCATTACTGCAGAGGCACGAATTTCAGATGCAATCTATTCAGACAAAGCACATTTTGTATGAGTGCTCCTTGCTATTGATGCGCAATTCAAAAGGTACAAGTCTGTTCTCAAAACCCTTCGCAATTCAAAAGGTATTAGAAGGAACATCTTGGAATATATCTTACATTTTCTATTGATGCACTACACAACATATATATTTGTTCAAATTTGCCGAGGTTTTTTACTTGAAAGTTCACTGAGGGAATTGCATTAGCCTCTCAAAAGATGAAGCTAAAAGAACTTCATTAGTAAACTACAGAGAATTTGAATATCGATCAATCCTGGCATTTACTTCCGTAGGGAGTTCGATATGAGAGTGATGGAAGAGCTATTCCTTGGTGGTGTTTCAGGGCCGCTCAGAACAACTTAAAATTTAAATCTATTATACTTCTAACAAACAACAATTCTGAAAGTTACTAAACTCTCAAGAGAAAAAAAAATCTTCAAATAAGAACAATTAAGATAAAAAAGTGTCTACTAAATAAGAAACATCAGATGACATGTTAATTGCCTGACCAAAGATTAACAAGTGGCTTTCCATTCTGGCATTTCAATATGCAATTCATTGCAAGCTCTCTTAACTTTTCCTCCACAGCTTCCATCTTAAGGCAACCATCAACAACCTATTACACAAAATGGTGATAACAAAAACATTAAATTGTATGTTCTAAAAAGTAAAAAAAAAAAAAACAAAAAAACAAAAAAAAAAAACAAATGGAAACGTGGAATATTTGCAAACATTCTATTTTGGATGACTTGGTGATTTCACACAGTAATGAGAGATAACATTTACCTCCCACGAGGAATCACAAAGCGCATAATAATACTCTGCAACTTTCTTTTGGAACTCCAACTTCTCATACCTCTCTGTACCATATCCTCCCCTTTCAGCTGCTTTCTGAAATATTCCACAATTCAGATAAGAAAGTATGTCAGCATGCTTGAAACCAGTATTCAATTATGATGTTTGGCCTCACTTGAATGGAACATCTATACTGGTAAGGCCTGCTATCAGAAATATACCAGTCAGGCAAACACCAGACCAGTAGATCTGCCATTTGGGTATACTAGACTTCTTCTCATTTATGCTATATAAGTTGATCTGTAATTGCTTAAGTTTTACAGTTTTACGTCATGTCTGATATTGGAAAGTACCACCAGGTCCTTGCATAAACCAGACAAATCACAATGCCTGGCTGAAAAGAAATTATGGTTCCAGTTATAACCAAGTTAATATGGATTTTTCACATTTACAATTTATCCTAAAATCTCAATCGAACCTTTTAAACTTCTATCACCAACGAGACTCTTACCATAAATAGGCATCGATCAAGAATTTTACCTCAGGTGGAATATCAAGATATAAGACTAAATCAGGAGCTATTAAACCCTCTTCTGGAGCCTGCATTTACAGTAAGAGAAATCAATCTTGTCACAATTTACAAAAAGACCCTCGATATACAATGTTTTCTTTAAACAAAGAACTCACTTTGCACCATTGTAAATTAAGTCCTTTGGCAGCTGAAAAAGCAACACCAGAGTAAGAATACCGGTCTACAATGAGGGTTGTTCCACTTTTTAGCTTACTTTCCATTAAAGACCTGAAAGCTAGAAATAAATCAAATTATCTCTTCATCGTCACATCACAGGAACTTATCTTTTCTAATGAGCTAGAGCTATAAGAAAATCTCAATGATGCCAACTTGCCAAATATCGTGAGAAGAAAAAAAAAAATTACTCTTTTGCCTTAAGAACCACAAAACCTTCCTTATCTCTCTCAAATTTTACATGCATGAGTTATACTTATCACAAAGAAGAAATTGCAACAATCCTCAATTCATTTCAGTAATTTCAGCCAAACATACATACTGGAACCAAAAATGCATTCATTCAACAGGAACATAGAATGATGAAAAAAATGTTTTAAAAGAAAAATGTGTCGGACTGCATAAGCTGAAAGAAGCAGACCTTTTCTCCCAACGGTTGGCACTGAAGAGCAGATGAATGGCTCTATCATCCAATTGCGACTCGTTCAAGAGGTAAGAAGAGATCATTTGGCCAATAGCTGTCGTTCTGTCAGGGAACCGCCATCCCTCTACTGACAAACCATTCGATTGTAAATATGAAAGTAATTTGGCGCATTGTGAGCTCTTTCCACTCCTGTCCAGACCTTCTAATACTATGAGGGAACCACGTGCCATTGAGGTCTTGTCCTCTGTGCTTCCCATTTTTATGGACTTGTAGGATCTCTTGGTGGGTTGTGAGAAGCTTAGTTGATACGTTGAGAAGCTAGCTCTAGAAACCCTATAACAACAATCATAGCTTCATGAAATAGATAAGCAAAAAGCTCCTTAGGGTTTCAGTAAATAGAGAGCACGGGATTACCGTTTAACAGAAACTGCCCTGGATGTTATCTGGCCTAAAATGGTCATAAAAGATTATGAAATCTGCATAAAATAAGGTTCAGAAAATGAGCAATTATAAGTAAACCATCATAAGCCACAATAAGTTACTGTTTCTCGCAAAGAAATAAAAAAAACGTAAAGACTATAACTTTATTCAGTGCGGAGCCACACTGGTGGATTGGGACAGGGACAGTGGGGGGCAACCATATCAAAATAATAAAAAAAAATAATACCACTGAAAAGCTAATTTAACAATAATCAACACATGATTGGCATATTACATGTTAAGAATATTATTAAAAGGATAATATTTCAATAAAGACAGTTCGTTCAACCAAAAAATAAGTGGAACTTGCTGTACAAAATACATACAAACCATTAGGTTACATACATGCAGATGAAAGTATACTGGAATGTACAAATCTAATACATTTGCATTCTTACCCTCCCCCTCAGCATAAAAATTCTAATTTCTTATTCAACTAAAACTGAGAAAAATATTGCATTCAGCAATCTAATTGAATGATACTCCAATATATAGCACTCATAAATATCATGAATACAGATTATATAGTACTTGTAAATTTGTATGGAAATTGATCGTAATCATTGCATGCATTTATACACAAATTAGTTACACAAAATGACTGCAAACAACTGAGTAGTGCACACAAAATGACGGGTGCCAGCCACAACATATACCAATTGCTTGTACCAGAACTGATTTTTTATTATTCTTCTTTAGTTTAATAACATCACAACCTTGAAAGCCTCTTATATTTCAAAATTCTCCATATGACAGTACTAAATTTCATCATCATAATTTTGAATTATTCACTAGTATCTAGGCTAAAAGTTCCAACAAAAAATTAAGTGAAAAACTTGACAAATTTGACCAACCAATCTAAGTCATGCCGACCAAATTATTTTCATAAAGAAGAATCAAAAGAGAGTATAAAAATTAATAAATAGAAACATTCGAACCTTCTAAAAGGAGCCTTAGGTTCAGCGGAAAATTGCTCTCCCTTATAAAAGGAAAGTATAATATAATAAAATTTATATAAAAAATAGTTCAACAAAGAAGGAATGAGGATTGGCGCGCAATTTTGACCCAGGACACCTTTTTCCCGCCACATGAAAGAATATTTCGACCCAAACAATTCTACATACGACCTTACAAGAAGCCACAATTGCAAAATACGCCAGGGAGAAACTGGTAAAATGGAGATCGCACCTTATTGAGAGATTTGAAAACGCACAAGAAAGAATCGATTATTGTGTTGGGATCTATTCGAGCAGAAGAAGCGGAGTAATGCTGTAATGGTAATGGAAAATGAAGAAGATATATATAATTAAAAAAAGGTAAGGGACGTTACTGTAAATCGAGAAAATCAAGTCAGAGACAGACGCCTTTATTTAGCAGGAAGCGCTCAAATATTCAATCGCGCTCCTCTGGTTGATTTTCTTTCTAAATTCTAACAGCGATGGGATCTGATTGGGAAATGGCAATTTTGCTGCTCTCCAGTGGGGGTACAGTTGTATGCTCTCAAGCACTAGCGAACTGGTAATTGCTACTTCCTATTTCGGACCTGTATTGTACCACTCCATAAGCCCAATAAGCCCAACATTTTTTGGAAGTGAAGCCCAGTACTTGTACTACTCCTTAAGCCCAATAAGCTCAACATCTATTGAAAGTGAAGCCCAGAGCAGTCAATAAGCACATGTTCATGTTGATAGAACTGGACATTTAGCTTTGAACAAGGAGCTAATGACAAATCGAAATAATAAAAATAATGTTTGAACACTTGTAGTTGTAGAATGTAGAGTACTTTAGAAGGTACATATGGACATATACTTTAAACCACCGTGAAAAACTTTGCATGTAGGGTTGAAAAGAAAATTTCATCTTGTTTATTGGATCTATATGTGGACCTACCATTACTTGCATTCAGAAAGGTCGCAAATGGATAAAAAAATATTTATTGAAATTTGTAATATAATCAATATTTTCTCAGGTTTTTCTAGAGCTATATAATATATATGTTATAAACTATTTCAAAATTAATTAGTCACGTTAAGTTAGTGTAATTGAGGTTAATGTTCTTAGTAATAATTTTATAATGGAAAAATCAATAATGCTCATTCGCGTCATGCATGCATTTATTTTGTTACTTCAAATATTATTAACTAAAGAAATTTGAAATATGATCCCAATCAAACAGATTCAAAACAACATACACTTTTTTGAGACTTTTGAGTGGTGTCGTCTCAGAATTTACGGAACAATTAGCGTCCAATTCGGAGTATGCAATTTTGAAGAAACCAAACTTATATCTTTTTCTCTATGAAATGAGAACTGAATAGGTGTAGGGCCCGATAGTTATTTTTAATTTTTTTTTTGAAATTCCAATAGTTAATTAAATTACTCTTTTCTGCACTCCATTCTTGCATTGCGGTCTCGAGCAGGTATAACCGATCCACTGTGATGCAATCTGGAGAGTGTATGATTATCAGGTTTATGTGGCAATGATCCTGGCAGACTGTCACGCTTAACTTGGGATCACATCCCATGCTAGGCAAATGTTCGACGAAAAGGCTGTGAGAAAGTTGGTGATTTGAAGTGCCATGATTGGCTGCTAATGTAAGGAAAGGCTAACTGATGAATGATGCACTGAACCTTTTTTCATGAGATGATGGGGACTGGGGAAACTCAAGACTTTGCTCCTAACGCTGTTATGAAATCCATGTTTCTTAATAACAAGCAACACTGCGTAGATGCATACCGTCCATTTGATTATGTAGACGAATATAGCAGATTCGTAATTTCTGGAATTTGTTTTTCTGGTTATGGAATGGCATGGCTTGTGACAAAGCCATTCAGGTGTTTGATGAAATGATTCAAGCAGGGCCACACATGCTGGTCTACTTGCAGTCTTGCAGAGCACTTAGATGAATGCATGAATCTTGTAGAGAGAATGTCTGTGGGGCCTAATGCAATAGATAACCAAACAGCTCATCGCGGTTTAAGTAAATAGAGAGCACCGGATATTTACCACTTAAGAGAGATTACCCTGAATGTTATCCGGCCTAAAATGGTCATAAAAGATTATGAAATCTGCTCATACTCAGGTTCAGAAAATGAGCAATTAGAAGTAAACCATCATAAATTACAATAAGTTAATATTTCTCGCAAAGAAAACAAAAAACATAAAGACTACAACTTTACTCTGTAGTGGATGGGGGCAGGGACAGGTCCAGTGGGGAACCATATCAAAAAAATAAAATAAAATAAATGAAAAAGCTGATTTAACAATAATCAACACATGGACATATAAAATAATATTTCAATACGGACTGTTGGTTCAACCAAAAAAATTAGCTTGTAACAAGAATGTACAAATCTAATACATCTGCATTTTGACTCTCACCCTCAACCATAAAAGTTCTTGTTTATTATTCACTAGAGTTGAATCTCGGGCGTTGCGCGATTCATTCCTATACGAATATACTATTAAACAGTTGTGCGATTTATTTTACATTATATAAAAAAAACGACATAGAAAATTGAAAATACTATTCAAATATTATATGAAAACTGCCACAGAAAATCCTAAATACTATGTTGCCACAAAAGATCATGCGCCACAGAAAATCACTGTCACTGTGCTTACTACAGTGATTTTCACCCCTCACGTGCCGTGCATGACATAGCCCATTTATATATTGTATAATAACTGGCATGTTTGGATTGTACAAGAATAATCTTTCCTAAGAAGAAAAGTGAGAAGAGCTTTTCCTAAGCATCCAAACAAGTTTGAAAGAGAGTGAAAAGAATAACTTCCTAGGAAGAAAAGTAGGGAGAGTTTTTCTTAAGCATCCAAATGAGTTTGGAAGAAAGTGGGAAGAAGAATATATATATTTTTTTTTCAACGAAATGTTGGAATAAGAGTTCCCTTCATAGGAAGGAATTTTTTTAACTCTTCTTCACTGAAAGAGATTCACCTATAATAATGTTGAATTAGAGAAATTTTTTTTTATAATAACGTTGTCAGACTGAGTAAATTCTAGGCCTACTTGGCGCCCTTGAGAAAAGTAACTTTATAGTTTTAAAAAATGTATTTTAAAAAATATATTCCAAATTAATTAAATACTAATAAATGCATAATGTAAAGAAAGTAAATAACACAAGAACATAGAGATTTAACGTGGTTCAGTACAATATGTACCTACGTCCACAACACACGCACACCACCATTTTTTATTTCTTTTCAATGATTTTTTGAGTACAGAGAGACGATACAGATAGGAGCTGCCTCTTTTATTTTCTGAAATATGTGTCGGCTCATTTTTAATTATTAAGCTTCTATATAAAACATCAATCAATTAAAGCAAATAAGGGAAATAAGCGGTGTCTAGTATGGACAGAATCCACCGCCTCTTGTCCACCCTCCCCCTCAAGTTGGCAGGTAGATATTTTGCATCTCCAACTTGTTAATCGCAGTATAAAAAATTGTACTGGACACTCCTTTTGTCAGTATGTCAGCAAGTTGGTCTTCAGTTCTTACATGGGGAATGCCAATGATCTTTTCCTCAAGATTCTGTCGAATGAAATGTCGATCCACCTCAATGTGTTTGGTCCTATCATGTTGCACAGGATTCTGAGATATAGCAATTGCTGCTTTATTGTCACAGAATAACTTCATCTGCTCGTCATCATAGAGACCAAGGTCTTTGAGTACCCTTTTAATCCACAGTAACTCTTGAACACCCTTAGCAATTCCTCTAAATTCAGCTTCAGCACTAGACAAAGCTACTACTTTCTGCTTTTTACTTCGCCAGGTGACCAAGTTACCACCAACAAAGGTGAAGTATCCAGATGTGGATTTCATGTCAGTCACATCTCCTGCCCAGTCAGAGTCAGTGTAGCCCTTGATGTGAAGATGACCATTCTTCTTGAAGAAGATACCTCGTCCAGGAGATCCCTTAAGGTACCTTAAAATCCACATAACCGCTTTCATATGTTCTTCACTAGGAGTATGCATAAATTGACTCACCACAGACATGGTATAAGTAATATCAGGCCGAGTATGTGATAAGTAAATAAGTCTTCCCACCAACCTCTGGTACTGGTCTTTATTCGTTGGTATCTGATCCCGAAGCACTCCTAGTTTTGTGTTCTGCTTGGATGGTGTGTCCACAGATTTGCAATCTAGCATCCCTCTCTCAGCTAGCAAGTCCAGTACGTACTTCCTCTGAGACAAAGATATACCTTCCTTATTGCGTGCCACTTCTATTTCAAGAAAATACCTCAAGCCTCCAAGGTTCTTCATCTCAAATTCCTTGGACAATTTCTCTTCTAGATCTCGGATTCCTTCAGAGTCATCACCTGTGATTATCATGTCATTAACATAGATGATCAAGATAACAATTTTGTCTCTATTCTTCAAAAAGAACAAAGTATGATCTGCATCACTCTAGGTGTATCCATATCCTTTCATGGGACTACAAAATCGTCCAAACCAGACTCTCGACGACTGTTTTAGACCATATAGTGCTTTCTTTAATCTGCACACAAGAGGTTGTTCACTTGAGTAACCATGTCCTGGTGGAATGTCCATATAAATTTCCTCATCTATATCCCCATGTAGAAATACATTCTTCACATCAAATTGATGTAGAGGCCAGTCTCGGTTTGCTGCAATGGATAACAGAATCCTGACAATATTGAGCTTGGCTACTGGTGAAAAAATCTCTTAGTAATCTACTCCATAAGTCTGAGAATAACCTTTTGCCACCAGCCTCGCTTTGTACCTGTCAATTTCTCCAGTGAGTCCATATTTGATTGTAAATACCCATTTGCAACCTACCTCTTTTCTATCTTTAGGTCTTCTTACTAATTTCCAAGTCTCATTCTTCTCTAGTGCATCCATCTCTGTCTTCATTGCTTCCACCCATTTTGGATCATTGAGAGCTTCATTCAGGTTTTTTGGAACATGAGCTGAGGCAAGAACCTTGTCAAATTCCTTCACTTGTTCTGGCATATGAGACAAAGTCATGAAGTTCGTCATTGTATATCTACCTTCACCACTTTCATCCGGTCTATATCTTTTCGGAGGTATGCCTCTGTTGGACCTGTAAGGCAACTAATAACCATAATTAGCAGTAACAGGTTCAGGGATACTTACCTCTGACTCCGGAGTCTAGTCGTGTGGTGATGAAGGGGACTGTATCATTTCTTCATCCTCATCTTCCAAATTTTCCTCAGACAGACCCGAGTCATCAATTGGGTCTGTTTCTGAAACATGAATGTTTGAATTTTCACCAAGTAACTCAGAATTCAAACCGAAATGAAGTAAGTCTCATCTTCTGTCTTATCTGTTCGGTCTGAATTGGTGCATGTTTGTTTCCCTGATCACTCTATTAAGACCAAATTGATCAGAATTCGGACCAAACTGAGGCTCCTCAGTTTCGAAATCACCAGTTTCTATTGCATCAAATAAAGGTTCATTTTCTTTCATACTCTCCCCCTGAGAACGAACCTGATCCTTCACAAAATATCCCTCATTCTCAATAAAAGTCACATCAATGTTAGTATAAATTTTTCTAGAGACCGGATTCATACACCTATAACCCTTTTGATGTTGACCATAGCCTAAGAACACGCATTTCTCAGCACAAGGATCAAGTTTAGAATGTAAATATTTCTGTATGTGGACATAGGCTATGCAACCAAATACTTTTGGTGGGATATTTAAGACCAAAGGGATGACAGTGTATATTGAGAGTTTCTGTAACAGTGTTTGAAAATCAAGTACTGCAAATGGTAACCTATTCATCAAATATACTGCAGATGTAACTGCATGATCCCAATAAGAATGAGGAACATTATTTTCAAGCATCATTGCCCGGGTCGTTTCTAGAATATGCCTATTCTTACGTTCTACTACACCATTTTATTGAGGAGTACCCACACAACTGGTTTCATGTACAATTTCATTGGTATTAAAAAATTCTCCTAGTGTTTTGTTGACAAATTCTCTTCCATTACACTTCTGAAAATCTTAACCTTCTTATGGAAATGAAAGATTTAATGGCAAGTGGTATCTTAGTTTTATGTTTTACCACATTTACCTATGTCATTAGAGTACAATCATCAACAAATAACACAAACCATCTGTTACCCACAAGAGAATCAACTGGGGAAGGCCCCGCACATCAGAATGAATCAAATCAAAAGGAGCTCTGTTATTATTGTCATCCAAATTTTTAGCAGAATGAGCTCGATGGCTCTTAGACTTGATACACATATCACAATCAAAAGTTTCATGTTCAAAATCAGAAAATAAGCTTGGATAAAGTTTTCTTAGGTACCCAAAAGATGGATGACCTAAGCGCCTGTGCCATATCCAAATAGAAGACCTCCTAATCAAACTCGAACCAGTAGAAAAATGAGCTTGTCCAGCAGCAATGTCTTCTAAATGATACAGTCCTCCTCTTCTAGTACTACGATCAATAATCTCCTTTGTCAAAAGGTCCTGAAACAAACAAAATCTGGGATACATGAGTACAGCACAATTAAGTTCTTCACATAACTGTCCTACAGATAAAAGTCTTGTTGAGAGAGAGGGAGCCAAGAGAGTATTTGAGAGAGTTAAAGAAGGAGAAAATTGAACTTCTCTAGCCCCTATGACTGGATAGACGTCTCCATTTGCATTGATAATCTCACTTTTCCTTGGAGCCGATTCTCTAAACAAGTCTTCCTTTCTAAAAGTCATGTGATCTGTAGCTCCAGAATCTATAATCCAAGAATTGTTAGTACCAGATGACATGATAGAAAAACATTTACCTTCTTCATTTTCAACCGGAGGCATGATGGACAAAGACGATTTCGGACCGAATCCTGGACCCAAGACAGCTACATGTGCAGCTGGTTGGGCCGTTTCACTAGAGTTCACTGCTTCTGCCACCTGCGCCTTGTCTTGTCTCTTTTTCTAATTTTCTTCCCACCAGTCTGGATACCCAATCAACTTGAAACATTGGTCCACTGAGTGTTTTGGATTGTGACAATGAGTACACCCTCCAGGAGGAACTGGCTTCTTGTTATTATTTGATTTTGGGGCATAAGTTGACTTTTGAAGATTTAAGGTTTGAGCCTTTGCTATCATAGCTGCAGAATTATCCCCAACTTCTCCATCATTTAACATAACACTTTGGCGTCTTTCTTCTTTCCGGACCAAGGAAAATGCCTCCTCTACTGGCAGAGACGGATCTAAGTAGAAGATGGGGGTGTCAATGTCACCCCTATTTTAAAAAAAGTTATTGTTACATATATATATATTTGTAATTATAAAATATAAATTTGTTATATACACCATATATTTGAACCCCATAAAATTTTAGGTGAGTTTTCATTGGTGAACCCCAAACATATTTTATACAATTTTTCTTTGTGAAGTCATTTTGGATAGATTAACAATTTATGTTTGTAAATCATTATTACCATAAAAAAATGCATTTCAACAGCCGAGAACATAATTGTTCTTTTCAATTCTGGTTTGTGGGCCTTTTATCAAATCGTCCAAAAAGTTGTCCAAAATGAATAGCCCTTTTAGCCCAGCCAAGCAACGTCATAAAATAGAAAACAAATAAGGGAAATTTCAAAAATAAAAGAGAAAGTTTATATCCCGGTGAGTACCTTTGCTCTTTTTTCCTTTTCGTCTTTTCCCTTTCCACAATTTCACTTTACACACTGAAATCCAAAACTAGGTAAATCAAAATTGGTTTTGTCCTCTTCGTAACCTGCGAGAACGATCAGAAATTTGCTGCTACTTTAGAGCTCTTTGGCAAGAACACTTAGAGATAAAAGGTACTGCTGTTTAGAATTGGCCCTTTTATTAATCAAATCAATTATTTTTCTGGTTTATGGCATTCCGAAAGTCTGATCTGAAAGTCAAAGTCGGATTTAAAACAAATCTGAAACATATTAAAATTCGAATTTAAATTAGTCTGAAACTTTTCTGTATATCAAATAATGTAATATTTTAATTTCACAATTCTAATTCTAGCCTTGATATTTCTCTACCAGATTAACTATGGAGAAATTCTTAAAAAGACAGCAACCCCATGAAGGTACTTCAATTTCTCAAACTCCTAAACGGGCTCATATTAACCTAAAAAACTATCCTATTGATCCAGCAAAGCGACAAAAGATTTTGGAGTATGATCCAAATGAAAGAGATGAAATTTGAAGATTTTACTTAAATAGAGGTCCAAATCAACCAAAAGCATGCATGTTTGAACCAGTTGAGATAGCCGGTGTGTGGCGAAAATTCAATCCTAAATGGTATGATGACTATGCGGGGTGGTTAGAATATAGTGAATCAAGTCACAAGGTGTATTGTCTATATTGTTATCTGTCACACCCCGTCCCATCTAGGAACCAGGGCATGAAGTGGGGCACCAATATCGCATCCATCCAGCAGCCTGTCAACCTACGTCGCAAGAAATAAAAGCAAACGGAGTCAGCTACAAAGCCGAGTAACCGGTTATTTAACGACGCAGCTTCTCTATACTTAATTAATATAATCAAAAGTCAACCGATCGGATTAATCCACACATCAATATCAAATAAATAAAATGTAATTTACAGAGATCAACGAGTCTAGATTTTCCAAAATACAAGTCCAATCCATACATATTCCTCGGAATCCCACGACGGGCGATTCCGCAACCAATTGCTGGAAATCCCTATAAAGGCGATTCCAATACCAAATTTCCATATCACTTCACATTCAAAACACATATCACTTCACATTTCAAAACACATCAAAGACCCGTTGACTCGTAAATACATCAATCACAGTTCTCATATATCAATTCAATCAAAACCAAACGATAATATCAAATCAATCAATCAATACGAAATTAAATATAGAGAAGTCCGGTTACCTGATTAAGCATTGACTTTCCGAAAGGTCATGCGACGTAGTAAAAGAAACTCCAAGTGATTATACCGCAAAAGTATCAAAGAGGATGACTCAAGGAATGGCGGCTCACACGAAAAGCCACGCCATCGAAAAATCGAACGATCGGACAACAAGGTGGTGACTAAGAGAGATCAAAGAGTGAGCCGAGACCCGCCGGCTGGCCCGAAGGCTAACGGATCGGGTTTGAAGCGGGTTTAGGGTTTGGGTCGGGTTAGGGTTTTGAGGTGGTTTCGGTTTTGGAAGAAAGAGGTGTTGCAAGTAGGTGGGGGTGGTTGACTGGGCTTGGATCGGTGGAGGAGAGGAGGGGCGGAGCTTCTCCGGTGGTGGGGCGGCCAAACCGAGAAGAAAAGAGAGGGGGAGAGGTGGAGCCGAGTTTTTGGGTGGAGAACAGAGGGTGGTGAGGTCGGGTTTAGGTGGTGGGGCCGGTTCTCCGACGTGGTGGAGGGGCGGAGCCGAGAGGGAGGGGTGGAGGGGTGCCTTAGGTGGAGTGAAAGAGAGAGACAGAGAGGGATCGGAAGAGAGAAAGAGAAATGGGGGAGAGAGGGATGGGTCACGGGGATTAAATCCCACTTTTCTTTTCTTTTTTTTTTCAAAAAGTTACGGGGGTTCACATTATCTATTCAAGGATAATAAAAAAAGAGGAGGTGATGTTTTTACAACAGAGGGTTTTCAAGGTTGGAATAAGAAGGAGAGATTCGATAGACATGTTGGTGGGCCTAATAGTTTTCATAATGTCTTGATAGACAAACAAAGCAATCTAAGCGTGATTACCGGATTCGGTTGAATGCATCGATTACAACCGCCAAATTACTCCTTTATCAAGGCATTGCTTTTCGTGGAAATGATGAGTCAGAAGAATCCCATAATAGAGGTAATTTTATAGATTTTTTAAAGGTTTATTCTGAAGATAGGGAAGAGATGAGTAGGGTGGTCTTAAAGAATGCTCCAAAAAATTCACAAATGATTTGTGGACAGACCCAAAGGGATATTGCTAATTGTGCAGCAAAAGAAATCTTGAAAATCATAATAAGTGATAATAGGAGATGATTTTTTTGGTATTTTGGTGGATGAATCATGTGATGTTTCAGAAAAAGAACAAATGGCGGTTGTTTTGCGTTATGTGAACAAAAGGGGCATTGTCTTGGAGCGGTTTATTGGGATTATTCATGTTCGAGATACTTGTGCTTCATCTTTAAAAGAAGCAATTACATCTTTACTTGGTGAGCACAACTTGAGTTTGTCAAGGATACGGGGTCAAGGTTATGATGGTGCTAGCAATATGAATGGCCCGTTTAATGGTCTGAAGAGCTTGATATTAAGAGAAAATCCTTCCGCTTATTGCATTCATTATTTTGCTCACCAACTTCAATTAGCACTAGTTTATGTCGCACGAAGAAATGATGAAGCTGATTGGTTCTTTGTTTTGGTGAATAAAATCACCAATGTGATGAAAGGTTCAGCAAAGCGACGGGAGCTACTTCGAGAAAAGCAAATAATTAAGATCATAGATTAAGCCATGGTGACTTGCAAACTGGAAGTGGATCAAATCAAGAACTTGGCTTTCGAAGACCAGGTGAGACACGCTGGGGTTCTCATTATTCATGCATTTTAAACTTGATTGCAAATTTCTCTTGCATTGTTGATGTACTTGGGATAGTTGGCAAAGATAGCATAAAGCAAGAGCAAAGAGCTGAAGCAAACCGTTTGCAAAAATTTATGCAAGATTTTGATTTTGTCCTAATGATGTACTTAATGAAGAATGTGTTGGGAATAACAAATGAGCTTTCTTTGGCATTACAAAAAAAGGATCAAGATATTGAAAATGCAATGGCTCTTGTCATGGTGGCAAAACAACGTTTACAAGTCGTTAGAGAGAAAGGATGGGAATCTGTTGTAAGTGATGCCATTTCATTTTGCAAAGAAAATTCAATAAACATACCTAATATGGAAGATAGGTATGTATTGCAAGGTAAATCAGCCCGTAATGCTCCTCATATTACTTACTTTCACCATTATCGTGTAGAGGTTTTTTGTGCAATTATCGACACACAATTGTAAGAACTTAACAATAGATTTGATGAAATAAATTCAGAATTGCTTCTGTCTGTCTTGCTTAAATCCAAGAGACTCATTTCAATCATTCAATACAGAAAAGTTAGTCAAGTTGGCTTCTTTTTATCCTTGTGAGTTCTCTAATCCAAGTCTTTTAGCTCTTCCAAATCAACTAGAAAATTACATTGCTGATGTGCGTACAACAAATGAGTTCTCTAACTTGAATGGACTTGGTCATTTAGCTAGAGTAATGGTTCAGACCGGCAAGTATAGAGTGCATTCACAAGTTTATTTGTTGCTGAAGTTAGCTTTAATTCTACCAGTTGCAACATCATCAATTGAGAGAGTCTTTTCAGCAATGAAGTATATTAAGAATGATTTGCGGAACAAAATGTGTGATCAATGGATGAATGATTGTTTGGTGACTTACGTAGAGAATGAGATCCTTGAGGAGGTCACCAACAGTGCCATATTACGTCGATTTCAGAGTATGAGACCTCGACGAGTCCAATTAGATGAACCGGATAGCTACAGCTTGATTAATTACAATGTATTTTGCATTTTTTTTTGGAGCTTTTAAGTAATGAATGTATGCTAGAGACATGTATTTTGTTTAATTATTTTGATTAGAATCTGAATTTTAAATTAATAGATGTGTGATGATATAGAGTTCAACTTTATCTAAATTTAATGCAATAATTTAAATATCAATAATTTGGTGAACCCCCTTGAAAAATTTTCTAGCTCCGTCCCTGTCTACTGGTATAGGGTCTGGATGAGAGTTATGGCATCTGGTGCAGGTGTTTTGGTTTCGGAATTAGGATCCATGGTTTCTTACAGATCTGTAGGGGTCTGGTCAGATTTTCAGCGAGATCTAGTCGAGGATTGAAGAAGGAAGAGTCGATCCAGAAGGTTCAACTGTGCTGTAACTCGCACAGGGTCAGAAACTTCAATCTTGTGCAGTAACTCGTAAAGAAAGCACACAATTCTCAGAATCTATCGCTATGATACTATGTAAAGAAAGTAAATAACACAAGAATACAGAGATTTAACGTGGTTCAGTACAATATGTACCTACGTCAACAACACACGCACACCACCATTTTTTATTTCTTTTCAATGATTTTTTGAGTACAGAGAGACGATACAGATGGGAGCCGCCTCTTTTATTTTCCGAAATCTATGTCGGCTCATTTTTAATTATTAAGTTTCTATATAAAACATCAATCAACTAAAGCAAATAAGGGAAATAAGCGGTGTCTAATATGGGCAGAGTCCACCGCCTCTTGTCCACGCATACAACATGTTATAGAAAGTACAGTTAATTAGTAACGAAGGTTTTAAAATGCGGTTTTTACGGCATGACGATATAGAGTTGATTTAGCGATTCGGTGTTATATCGGTGATATAACGGAGAAAAAAAGATGTATAAAAAGACAATTATACAGCTAATCTATCTTATAAGTTACTTGAAAAATTAAATTATAAAAAAATAACAAGTTAAAAGACAAAATAAACAAAACCAAAGTATTAAAAACTAAACAAATTAAGGTTTTTGTAAGTTACATTACCCGTCCGTTTTTACGGCACTAAATGCAAAAATTTTAAGTTATATCGCCGTTTTTTCGGAAATATAACGCAACTGTTATTTCGTGCTCGATTGTTGTAACGTTGATGCGTTTTGCTCTAAAAATCTGTTATTTCGGTCATAACGGTGTTATTTCGGTGAAATTTAAAAACTTGTTAGTAACTATACATTTTTGCATTAACGAGGTTCAAATTGATTGAAAATTTGAAGACACCACTAAATGTGCAAAAATATTATAAACATATTTTACTAGTAAATTACATAAAATATATTTATCTTAATTGAATTTGTACAAAATAATTTTATTTTTCGAGTGGAAAGCAGATTCTTGTGATGTTAGAATATCTGTCGGCTTTTGAATGACGCACGCATTCAAATGAGACTCGGATTTATTAAAAAGTAAGATTTTTATAAGGTTCTGACATTGAATAGGTTTATGATTATTAAAATCTGCTTACGGGAAAATTTTAACTTGTCAAAAAACAATTTAGATTTGAAAAAAAAAACTCGTAAAAAATTTTTATTGGCAATATTAAATTGCGACTTGCCAGTTGCCTGAGATCAGAAACTGAGAGGTCGGATATTATTTGGAAATGAAGAACACCCAACCAAAACCAAAACTTCTCCGGTGCCACATCACTGAATAAAGGAAGACACGTGTCCACTAGAGCGGCGGGAGAGGCGCTCCGCAACCAGCAAATGGCCAGTGCATCAACAATCGTGCAAAACCAAATCCCATCCCGGCGCCTTGTCTCCTCTCCTTCAAAACACTCTCTTTCTTTCTCCCTTCCCTTCCCTCTCTCCACTCGCACCACCACCTCTACCGGCCGCCGCAACTCCCCTGGCCTCCGACCGCGCCGCCGGAGAGTCCAGAGAGCGAACAGGCCTCCTTCGACCTCGCAGTGAAGCTCTTCAATGGAGGCGACTTCTATCGGTGCCACGATGTACTAGACAATATTGTTTTTTTCTCATGCAATGCAGTCTGAGGGCATGTGTCAAAGAAATGATATCTGTCTGAGTTTGGAACCTAAGAAGTATTCTCAAATTGATTTGGGAGTTTTTTTTTTTTTTTTGCAAGAAAATCGTATTTGATTGATCATAAGTTGGACAATTAGGAACTAAAATAAAAAGAGTTTTGTGTTCTAAAAAGAATGACAAATTATGCCCTATGAATTGACACGCTGAATTATCATCACCAAAAGCTTCTCTTAGTGTTTCTATGAGTTGCTTGTTGTGTATAGTTTGAACCAACCAAGCAGATAATGTTATTTATCTTCATTCGTTCTTGTTCATGAGCTAAGCTTTGCTATGTTTACAGCGAAATTGGTACTCATCTCCAGAAATTGTCCTTTTGCATAAGTCAGAGATGGAGTACTATGCCATGTTGCTAAGGTTGGAGTTCACCACTTCAATGGAAGTAATTTCTTGTTCTACCGAATCTGTTTTATATTTTTCCAATGCACCTGTAATGTACCTTTTCCTGATCTGTCTGGTACTAATTTTGGCATGTTTCAAATATATCGTCTTGTTTCTTCCTGGATTACATGCTGTCAGCATTCATGGAAACACCCACAAAATTGCAATTTGAGTGTTGTGTAGCAATTAATCCTCTCAGTTACCCAGTACCAGTGCTGGTGGAATTAGTACTGTCATCATGAGTTAGTACAATTAATCTTACTTTATTTCTTTGGTATTCTTCTTGGATATTCTAGTTTCATTTTCCACTTGGACAAACATTAAAATAAGTATCAGATATGATACCAAGCTAGTCAGGCTGCATACCAAAAATTAGATTACTAGAGTGGCAGAGTTAGATTCTGCATTCCTTTACTAAATGCTCTTATATTTCACTCTTTTCATTTCTAGTTAAATATATTTTGTGAATCCTACAAAATGTGAACCTAAGGATGCATTAATTGAGAAAATGAGAAGTTATCTGTTACTGTTAATATCTATTTTTGGATCATCTTTGCATTTCATCACTGACAGGATTAATAAAAGCCTTAATCTTTTCTACTTTCAGGTAAAAAGGTAACATGGCAGTTTTGAATATTAATGTTTTTATATGGTCAATGTCGATCTGGGAACTGCTTGTGGCAAATATAGCGTGTCTGTTGCCTCAGTATTGTTGATCCTGGCAAATATTTATGCTACTGTTGTGACTATGTTCCATGAGCTGTAGTGTGACAGTTTAATTATTGTAGGTGACTGATAAAATCAAAAGTCTTCCTTGTGACCATTGAGAGAGGGGGAGAGAGACAGTGTCTTGATCTCAGCGACTTTAATATTTCGGCTTCTGGTTTTTGAAATATTTTTCACAGTAATCATTTTGTTATATAAGTCTTTCGCATAAAGAGTTGTTAGTTAAGAGCTGATTCAAAACTGTCATATCATAGTTGCTTTACCCTTCATTTTGTTAAGTTTGAATTAATTATTTAAGAGTGGTTTTTTCCCTCCCTAGTTTAATTCATTGTTTAAAAAGAGCTACTAAGTGCCGAAATTTTTTGTAAACTCTCTTATTGCGGTCTGGTTTTGGTAGAATCAGTTTTATGTTAAAGAAATAATGGCCTGAATATGTATTCCCAATCAGTTATATGTTAAAGAAATAATGGCCTGAATATGTTATTATATTTTAAAGAAACAATGGAACTTTGCCTAAAACAGACCGTAATTCTCTTACCACTGGTTTCATTCAAACAGAAATCATAAGATTTTACACAGATTCCAACATTTAAATCGAAATAAACTAAAAATCCTATATAAAATACAGTCCCCTCTATCAGAAAAAAGAAATAAAAAAAAGGTACATCATCGACTTTAACCAGTGCTTTTGAATGATTGAGACTTTATTGTTGTTATCGTTTTTCTCTAAAATCAATAAAATCTAGTTGTGATAGAATTTTCGTTCGGTCATCAGATTTTTCCTCTCTTAAATCAAGTGTATGAGCTCCAGGGGCATCTTCAACTTGATATCACAGTTCGTGATGTATTTAAGTTTGGGCATGACCCCTTGCGCTACTGTCAAAACCTCAACGGGTTGGATTCTTTCAAGTACGAGGGTTTCAAGGACAGGGAATCCTGCTGGACAAATCATTTCTCTCCCCTCATATACTTCACGAATTAGTATAAGTTTTTTTAGATTATTTATCTTTCCCAGCTCAGGCATCGGATCCTGTCCAAGATTTGAATCCACAAGTGTGAGTTTGATAAGGTGTGGTGGAAACAAGCTAGCCTTGAGGGTGACACTCTCGGACCATTCACCTCCCAACGACATGATTTGCAGATTCTGATAATTTGGAAGTGCTCTTCGGTAAACAATCTCCATTGGAAGATTCGATTCCCATGATACTATCTTCAGGGAGGTTAGGGACGGCAAACCTCCAAGTAGGTGGGGCACCGCATGGTCCACATCCCATTCGGTAGATATATTTTCAAGCCCCAACCTTCGTAGGTTGTTTAAATGAGGAATTGTCTTATTATTAAAGGAGATCCATTCAAGGGTTTGGAGGTTTCGAAGGTCAGCAGTGGATGGTACTTCAGGTAACAAACAATCACAAACTACATGCCTCCATGTAATAATTGTCCACAAGTCCGTCGGTAGATTTGATATCCTACCGGTTGTTTGGAAATCTAAGGTCTCCAAATTTTTCAAGCGACCCAAGGAACATTCGGACATGTCTATTTCGTCGCAGTTTCTAAACCCCAAGTATTTTAGGTGACTTAATCTGTCAACTCCCCTGAGTTTAATAACGTCATGCCACCCAGCATTTCCAATTTCTAAAATTCTTAGTAATCTAAACTCAGAATAGTTGGGTAAGTCGTTTTTGAGGTCGAACAAAAATAAAGAACGGGTTTTTGGACCTACATATTCCATGAACTGGTGAGCGCATGATTGCAGCGAGACACGACGAGTCACTCTGTTGCGATGGTTGGTATCTTGTGGGTTTGCGAAAACAGTAAGGAAGTTTTCCTTTCTAGCCTGATGCATAGCAAAGTCGCGAAGTTGATCATGCACTCGACAAAACTTGATCGAGCCATCTACATGCCGGCTTGATACTTGAACCATACTCCTGGAATATTTTTTTTTTTATTTGCGAAGAGGTAACAAAATAGTCAAGACATTGAATTCAGTTCCTCTAACAAATAAATACGAAACAACAAGAAGCAAATAACAAAAATAACGTTAATTTCCGATCGTAATGTAACGAGTTAATTTGATGATCCATGTTAAAAAAAAATTATATATATACGAGCAATGGGAGAGGAGAATCAACATAAAATTTTCTAACAAAAACTAAGACGAAATTTATTCAAGTTACCATAGTTAACCGAATGGTTAAAATAATGTTAATTTTTTTTTTTAACAAACTTGCAAAACTTTCACTTCCTTCTTTCTCCGAACTTCCAACTTTTATTTTTTGTAACATTAGTATTATCAAAAGACAAATGATAAAATTTCCAATGCAATTAATTTTCTTTTATGCCTAATTTGATTTATGTCTTTTTAGGAATTAGTTTTTTCTTTTTTTGTTCACTTCTAATTTCTCGTTGTTATTTCTCATTTGATCTTCTAATTCTCTCTCTCTCTCAATACTGTTCAAAATCATAAAATTTTGTAAATATTTTAATTTTAACATTGGTCATTTTTACTAATATTACCATTATATAATGCAATCATTTGCCTATATACTCATGTTTTGAAAATTGAAATGTCCAGTATACAAAAGGTCCATCTATTACAAATATTTGCAACTAAAATGACTCTTCATTTCTCTATGACTATTCAATTCGATAAATTGCCATCTTTCCATTTCAATTAATAATTACGCATATATTTATACCTATTATTGTTGACATCATGACAAATTCCTATCGAACGAAGCTCGATTTGTTACTCTACAATATATGACATGATATTCTGAGAGTGAAAATTTTCAATAGAGAAAATTTTATCTCATTATCTTTATCCTAGATTTACTTTTATTCAATGTGATCCCCTCTTGCTTTGAAATAATATTACTTATATACAATACACTAATAGAAAATATGTAATGCATTCAATATGATAGATATAGTTTTCCAATTTATGCAAAGTTTCCATATGGCATCTAGCAAATGATTATCTAAAAACAAATCTCAATTACTTATAAAAGCACCCAAAACAAGGTCAAAACAATTTCACTAGAGGGGTTCAAATATTTGTTAACATCATTATAGGCCACTAATCTGTGCAACTTGATCGTGTATTCATATAAAAGGTCAAACCCTTTGATAGAAAAGAGTTAGGTGGTGTTTAAATAATTTAGTTTTCGAAAAGATATCCACATGTATCATTGGAAGAACCAACCAAATATTTTTTTATTTCCTACCATTATTTTATTTCTTTATTTGCCCATATATCGAGGACAACTTTTTGCTAGTAATTATTACAAAGAAGAAATGGTTTAGAAAATTTAAAAAAGAAATAGATGTAATTGTTTGAAAAAATATCATACTTAAGATAGGAATGAGATTTTTGTAGGATTTCTTTTGAAGATCCACTATTTTATTTCATATTATTGTTTTGTTTTTTATACATAAATTTTTAAAAACATTATTTTTTAACTTTTTTTTTAATTAACATGGACTGTCAAATGTCCCTATGTATAATAAATTGTATAATAAATGAGGAGACGAATTGTATAATAAATGAGGAGGGTTATTGTGCCACAAATATCACTACTTCTGTTTTTCATTAATATTTCAAATTTTAAATATTAATTTTCAAATCCAAATCGTTGATCTTGTTCAATTTTACGAGCGATGCATTTCTATATTTTTTTATAAATTTTAGAGTTTATATGATATTCGATTAAGAGGCCAACACATTAACGTATTAAAATTAATTTGTCAAAATTAACAACATTCGTTCATTTTTTGGCCTCTTGATCGAATATTAAATAAACTTCAAAATTTACAAATATTATCTAGAAATACATCGCTCATAAAATTGAACAAGATCAACTGTTTGGATTTGAAAATTGAATTTTTTAATTTTGAACTATTAATGAAGAAGAGTTATGACATTTGTGGCACCAAAAACTTGTGGCATTATAACTCTGCTCATAATAAATTAATAATGTATGGAAAATTCTGCCATAGATCAGTTTTTCAAGGTTCATTCGAGTCTAAATTGAGCATATTTAATTATCATTCTGGATGAGTCGTCTAAATTTCAGCCCATATAAAAAAAAAACTCATCTATGGCATAATCTTCCATAATGTATATATAATGCCTCATACATAATAAGGAAACTAAAAGGAATTGTAAAAAAAGACCTTTGAAAGAGTTGCTCCAAACAATCCTCGGCTATTTCTTCTATCGTTTTTCTCTGATCTTGTTGTGGCAGGAACCCTTCTGCTACCCACATTTTGATCAGACATCTCGCAGAGATATTATAGTCTTCAGGAAATGAAGCAAGATACAAAAAGCACGTCTTGAAATAATAAGACATATCTTCATAGCTCATGGCAAGGATATCTATGCAGTCCTTGCCGCCAGAGTGCCAATTTATTGTTCTCAACTCCTTTTCCCATGCAGTGTAGGTTTGATCTTTTGTTGAAAGGATCCCACCTAATACTACCAAAGCAAGAGGTAAACCCTTACATTTCTTGGATAGTGTATTTGCTAGTTCAAGAAGATCATCGGGACACTTATCACCAGGATTTTGATAAGGGAGAGCCTTTTTGATGAGGAGATCACAGCTATCCTCATCATTTAAGAACTTGAGTTCATAAGGTTTCATTATAGGGTGAGCTGATTGAGCAACCTCGATAAATCTACTTGTCATTAGCACCCGACTTCCATTCCCTATATCAGGCGCGCAATGCATGTTTCAAATATTGATTCCACAAATCAATCACCCACACATCATCTAGAATAATCAGGTACCTCTCACTACTCAACAAATCTTTGAGTTCGCTGATTAAATCTCCAATCTCTTGTGTCGAAGGTTCAGAACCTTTAAGTTTGGTTAGCATCTTTCTCAGAAGATTGATGGGATTGTATTGTTGAGAAACTGGAAGCATTATATGAAAGCTGAAATCAGCTTGCACGCTGGATAACAAATAAAAAAAAAGTACAATTAGTATTATTAAGATTTCAAGCAATTATTTAGCAACTTTTACTTTAATTTTTTGTGGGACTTCGATTTTTACATGGCCTTTTGATGCCTCAATTTTACGAATAAACCAGCTAATATTACAAAATGTAATTTTTTTATATATTGCATATTGATCATATAACAGAGATTTTATAATATATACAAGAAGCATATATAAATGAGAACTTATTGGGCAGATCATGCTGAAAAGAAATATAAATGATTCCAGCATATATGTCTCAATTAAATATTATTCATATCTTCGAACTTAAAAAAATAAAAGTGATATATTCTTCATCATTTATTACAAGAATGATTGCATTGTTTCATCATAATATATATATATATAGAGAGAGAGAGAAATGCTATGGTGCATCACGATGAATTTAGGCTTTTGTACATCACGACCATATATGTCGTAGTTTTACAAATTGACAAATATAATTAAACAAATACAATCTATATATTGAAATCTAATAGCAAACAAAATTTTATAGTTTTTGAAATTTTTTTACTATTTTTTTCGAATTTTTTAAAACCTGCCATTTTTGGAATTTTCTTATTATTAGTTGGTACCCAAAAAAGGAAAGTTTTAGAAAATTCGGAAAAAATAGTAAAAAAATTTCAAAAGATATAAAATTTGGTTGTTATGAGATTTCAATATGTACATTAGATTGGTTTAATTAGATTTGTCAATTTATATAATGATTGACGGATAATGATCGCGATATACAAAAGTCTAAATGCATCGCGATGCACCGTAGCATACCTATATATATATATATATATATATATATATATATTAGTTAGTCGATTTGTGCTTAGTGTTCTAAAAATAGCACGGTGTGTCCGAACACGGCACGACACGGCATGACACGGACACGGACACGACATGAGAACGTTAGGCGTGTCGTGTCCGACTTTGATGAAATAGACACGTGAATTTTCGGGACATGACACGACACGGCACGAAACACAGTATGACACGACACGAGACATGACACAGCACAACACGAAAGACACGACACGTATTACAGACACGCCAAACACGAAAAAGAGACGTGTATTAAGCGTTATATGATGGATTTTTTCATTTATGTACATGCTATTATATTTTTTTCCATATATCTTGTCCAAGATATATTTAATCATAAATCAATAATTATTGATAGACTTACTTCCAAATAAGAATTTTTTTAACCGTTAGAATTGGAAATAAAAGTGCAATTAGAATGATTCTATAATTAAAGCGCAAGAAAATTAAAGTAGAAGGGTCATCAGCCCAGAGGCGCAAATCGAAGGTATTATCCATTTGTTATACGCTGTCAATCTCTCTAAATCCATCTGTTAAAAGATTCAAATAATTTTTATCTGTTAAAAGATTCAAATAATTTTTATCTCTTCTATTTTAAACGATAAAAATTCATTGTCTCAAAATTGAAATAATTTTGTCGTCTCTTCTGCTTTCAATTTCAAATTAAAAATATTTTTTCACATCAAAATTAATTTATATTTTAATTCAATGGCTAAGTATGTCTATTTTTTTTTATTTTGACATATTTTACTAAACGTAATTTTTAAATTCCATAAACGAATTATATTTATGTTAAAAAATTAAACGTGTCTGAACACGTCACAGCACGACACGTCTAAAGAAGACATGCCACGACACGGCACGAGGACACGAGGCGTGGCGTGGCGTGTCCTGTCCATCCCTTAGAATTTAGACACGGCACGACACGTGAAACATTTAGACATGGTACGGCACGACACGACAAATGATCTAGACACGACGTGTTTTACACGGCACGACATTTATTTAGAACACTAATTGTGCTATTTGCATATAGGAACATAGACTCACTAGAAGTGTGTGTTGGATGCTATCTAATCTCTACTACTTATAAATGTACATAACTCATAGGTGTTACACTCTAGGTCTAAGTAGTAAACAAATTTTTTTGCCGTTAGATCGACTTGATCTGTGGTTGGATGTTAATCGCTAGACGAAATAACACTGTTATTTGGTTTTCCATCTTAAAAAAGCACTGGATTGGTTCAGGTAATTGGATTCGTCCCCTAATCGCATGAGTTCGAATCTCCGCTTAGACTTTTTTTTGTTTTGCTCGCTTTATTTCTGAGACGCTCAGCTTCGTTCCCCATCCCCTCCCTTCTCCTTCCTAACCCCATTGCGGCCAGAAAAGGAAACCTATTAGGGTTTGCTCTCCTTAGCGGCGCCCCCTCCTCTCAAATGAAATCGAAGACGAAATCCTTGATGGATCAAAGTCCTAAAAGGAAGTTTTCACAACAAATCCAGCTCCCTTCCTTGTCTCTCTCTCTCTCCGCCAAATGCCTCTTCGCTTCTCTCTTCTCCAGGATAGGGTTTTGGGTAGACAAACGAGGGAGAGTCGGAGAGCACCTAGAAGAAAGAAAGAAAGACAACGAGGCATAGCACCAGTGTAAAGAAATGATAAAGAGTACTGGTAAAGAAAGCTTAGATAAAGAATAGAGCTAATGTAAATTGTTTCATTGTATTTCCATATCAATTACGGATTACATCTCTTTGTTTATATAGAGAATACATCAATTATTCCTTAGTCTTAACCAATTACAAGATAACAGATGTCTATTGAAGAATGATACTGTGAGGACCATCTTAGGACCACTGATGCGCTGGCAGCTGTGTAGTAGAGGATACAGCTGCCAGCAGCTAGTTGTTGCTCTTGTCCATTAGCTCAAATATCTCATCTCCATTGTCTGTGTTTGAATTTGTAACCACAGTGTCCAGTTGTGGTCTAACATCCCCCCCACAAGCGAAAGGAACCGAAATCACCTTGAGCTTGTCACAAATCTCTTGAAACCGTGGTGTGGTTAGCGGCTTTGTCATGATATCCGCTATTTGGTCTTTGGAGCAAACAAACCTTATAAGAAGATGATTAGCTTGAACTCTCTCTCTTATGAAATGGTAATCTATTTCCACATGCTTTGTTATAGCATGAAACATGGGATTGGATGCAAGGAAAGTGGCTCCAATATTATCACACCATAAATATGGAGGTGAAGGGCAATACACATGAAGTTCTTTGAGGATGTATTGAAGCCATATCAATTCGGCACTAGCCAAGGCTAGGGCACGATATTCCGACTCAGTGCTTGAGCGAGAGACGGTGACTTGTTTCTTAGCACTCCAAGAGATGAGATTGGTGCCAAGAAAAATGCAAAAGCCGGATGTGGAGCGCCGGTCATCGGGACAACCCTCCTAATCGGCATCACTATATGCATGCAATTGAGGTGTAGATTTGGTTTGAAAATGTAACCCATGACTTGTAGTTCCTCTTAAATAACGCAAGATGCGTTTAACGGCCGACCAATGCAATGTGGTGGGAGCATGCATAAATCGAGAGACCTTGTTTACGGCAAATGACAAGTCGGGCCGTGTGATGGTTGCATATTGGAGAGCGCCAACAATCATTCTATACAAGGTTGGGTTATCCATAGGGTCACCGTCATGAAGAGAGAGAGAGAGAGGTGAGGTACCATTGGAGATGGACAAGGATGGGATTCATGCATGTTTGCCTTTTTCAATAAGTCATTCACATATTTGGTTTGAGAAAGGTGTAACCCGGTATTGGTCCTCTTGACTTCAAGGAAATAAGAGAGGTCACCTAGTTCCTTGACAGCAAATAGAGATTGAAGGTGTGCTATGACCATGTGTACCAAGTCGTGATGACTACCCGTAATAATAATGTCATCCACGTAAACAAGTACAACTATGGTTCGGCCTTGAGTGTGATACACAAAGAGTGACGGGTCATAGTTAGATGCTTTAAACCCATAGGCAATTAAAGCCGAACTCAAGGTTTGAAACCATGCCCTTGGTGATTGCTTGAGACCATACAAAGCTTTTGATAAAAGGCAAACATGGTTAGGAAAATTGGGACCACTAAAACCGGGTGGTTGCATCATAAAAACCGTCTCATTTAAGTCTCCATGAAGAAATGCATTTTGCACATCAAGTTGTTTGGTAGTCCAACCCATTGTTAATGCAATTGAGAGAACAAGTCTAATAGTGGTTGGGCGAATCACCGGGCTAAATGTGTCAAAGAAATCCACACCTTCTTCTTGATTGAACCCCTTGGCGACTAAACGATCTTTGTAGCGTTCAATGGAGCCATCGGCACGTCTCTTGATTTTATAGACCCATTTACAACCCACAACATTTTGATCGGGAGAGGAGGGAACAAGAGACCAAGTTTTGTTGTGGGCTAATGCATCAATTTCTTTAGCCATAGCTTCACGCCAATGGGGAGAGAGATTGGCTTGTCGAAAAGTTGTGGGTTCAACTTCTGCTTCAGAGACCGAGAGGTAGGCGACATGATCCTTAAACAACTTCGGTCTTCGAGTGTGATCTTTAGACCGTGTGGTCATAGGATGTGTGGAGGTAGAAGAAGGAACAAGCTCTGTTGCTGTAGTGGGTAATGGCTCAATGGATGGTCGGTCAGAAGGGGTGATAGGGGCAGTTGAGGCATTTAAAATTGGGGCAGGGGTAGTGATTACGTGTCGGGCAGAGGATGATGGAGCTAGAGAAGGCGTGTGGGCAGCAGAGTTGAAAATCGGGGCAGATGTTTGAGCGCCAGATGGATGCGCTGAGGTGGGTGAGTTGTGGGCCGAGATATGAAGAGGTGAATTGTGGGCCTCTGTTGCTTGAGTGTTAAATGGTGTAGCGGCAAAGAATTGAAGGAGAGGTAGTGAAGTTGTATCCTCGGTACCTGAAGCAATAGCTGTACCAACACTAAAGGGAAATTGTGATTCATCAAAAGTCACATGCCGAGAAATATAAAGCTTGTTGGTTGGTATATGAAAACATTTGTAACCTTTTTGGTTATGGGTATAGCCAAGAAACACACAAGGAAGAGAACGAGGTTGTAATTTGTTTGTATTGTAAGGCCTTATGAAAGGAAAGCATAGACAACCTAAAACACGAAGAAAAGAAAAATCGGGATTTTTGTTGAACAATAATTGATATGGAATAGTATTAGAAGAAGATGGTATGCGATTTATGAGATATACAATGCTATGAAAGATATCATCCCAAAAGAGTGAGGGAATGGAGGCATTTTGCATAGTGGCAAGAGAGAGTTCGACGATATGACGATGCTTGCGTTCGGCAACCCCGTTTTGTTGAGGCGTATATGGGCAAGTAATGTGAAAAGTTATGTGGGGGTTGTTTTTGATGAGAGGTTTGTATTCGGTACCACCATCGGTACGAATTGTTTTTATTGAGTGATTTAAGAGGTTCTCAACTTGTGCTTTGAAGAGATCAAAAACTTTAGAAAGTTCATCCTTGGTATGCAAAAAATAAATCCAAGTAAAACGAGTGTAATCATCCACAAAGATAACATAATAACGAAAATCATTTCTTGATACAATGGGAGAAGGACCCCATAAATCCGAGTGCACAAGTTCAAGAGGAGCATGAGAAATAGAAGAAGTAGAATTGAAAGGTAATTTGTGGGCTTTTGCCATATTACAAGAACTACAAGAAGAAAGTTTAAGACACGAACAAGGTAATTTAAAATTGTGCAAAAGATGAAGGGTAGTAGTAGAGGAGGGGTGGCCAAAACGCGCATGCCAAAGATCCGCCGAAACTCTCTCACCAAGCAAGGCCGTGGGTATTGTGGGAGAAGGAGATATGTGGATAAGGTAGAGACCATTAATAAGTGGAGCTTGAAAAAGAAGGACCTTGGTGTGGCGATCCTTAATAAGACAAATATGAGATGAAAACTCAATAAGTAAATCATTGTCATGAAGTAATTGAGATAAACTTAAGAGATTTTTTGTAAAAGAAGGAACACAAAGAATATTATTGAGAGAAATAGTAAAGGAAGAAATTTTGAGAGAAAGATGACCAATGTGTGTGATAGCCATACCCAAACCATTGCCTATTTGAAGAGTGTCGGATCCCTCATATGGAAGAAAGGCGGACATGTTGTTGAGGTCGGGGGTGACATGGTGAGTAGCGCCCGAATCAATACACCATTCATGAGGAGCCGGCAAGGAGGACGGTTGTGCAACAAAGGCTTGGTAAGGTGGTCGTGACCCTTGAGCCGGTGGAGGTGATGGCCCACGGTATCCCTGAGGTGAAGGTGGAGGAATAGGATCGGTGTACCTATTTTCAAACCGGTGGTAGCAAGTTCTGGCTTGGTGATTGAACAACCCACAAATTTGACATGGTTCACTGTAAAGAGGCCGGCGTGGAGAATAATTTTGAAAAGGAAAAGTGGGCTGTGGTGGTCTGTAACCCATATTGGGCTGGGGAAAAATAGGGGGCCGTGGATTGAAGGGAGTTCGGGGTGGGTAATTGGGCCTGGGCCGAGGGGAGCGGAAATTGGTAAACCCAGGTGAAGAATTGTAGGGACTGTTGGGTCTGGGGTTAGGGTTCCTTCCTCTGGGTTGCGAAAAATACGCCGCTGGATCGGAGACAGCGGGAAGAGAAGGAGGAGAAGAATTTTGAGTGTTGATGCGATTCTCATGGGTGAGAAGAAGAGCATGTAGATCGGCTAGAGAAATTGGCTCTGTCCTGGTTGTAACTGCGATGACTAGTGAGTTGAACTCCGACCCAAGACCTCTCAAGGTGTAATGTACCAGCATCTCGTCGGAGACAGGGACGCCGATGAAAGCGAGCTCGTCGGAGAGAGATCTGATTTTCTGGATATAATCAGCACAAGAAGACCCAGCTTTGGTGAGACATTGAAGCTGTTGTTGAAGATCGAGATGACGAGCTTGAGATGTCGCAGAAAAAGTCTGATGCAGCAGAGACCACAGCGCTGCAACTGAGGTGCAAGAGACAGTCTGAGCCAGAAGAGATTCTGTTAAGGAAGATCTCAACCAACCAAGCAAAAGTTGGTCTTGTTTATGCCAGGTGAGATAAGCTGGATTGGGTTGAGTAGTATTGTTTTCGGCTGAAAGAAAAGGGCTGGGGGGAAGAGGAAGATGAACAAATTTGAATAAACCATAGCCATGCAACAAGGGGACGATTTGAGATTGCCAAGCCAAGAAATTGGAGCGAGTAAGTTTAGTTGCAATAGGGAGAGTAAGTGGAACTATAGATTCTGTAGATGTGATAGAAGTAGAAGGTGTAGTAGAGAAATTAGTGTTTGTAGAAGGATCGGCCATGGCTGACTGATACCATGTAACAGAAATGATAAAGAGTACTGGTAAAGAAAGCTTAGATAAAGAATAGAGCTAATGTAAATTGTTTCATTGTATTTCCATATCAATTACGGATTACATCTCTTTGTTTATATAGAGAATACATCAATTATTCCTTAGTCTTAACCAATTACAAGATAACAGATGTCTATTGAAGAATGATAATGTGAGGACCATCTTAGGACCACTGATGCGCTGGCAGCTGTGTAGTAGAGGATACAGCTGCCAGCAGCTAGTTGTTGCTCTTGTCCATTAGCTCAAATATCTCATCTCCATTGTCTGTGTTTGAATTTGTAACCACAGTGTCCAGTTGTGGTCTAACAACCAGGAAGAGAGAGATAGAGAGTGCGAGTGCCGGGGCGCATCAGTCTGAGAGAACTCAGATCTACCGGCGAGCTCAACTCTGGGTCATGGTGCGTGCGAGGTGAGTTCAAGTCTATTTGCTTTGATTTTATTTCTTTAATTTCTTCACAATTTTACTTGTTTATATTTCTTTAATTTCTTCACAGTTTTACTCTCTTTTATTTCTATTTCTAATTTCTATTTTGCTATCTTTCATTTCTATTTCTTGGATAAACGATCCAGGTTCCATCTTTATCTTCTCTTCTCATTCTCTTTTTCTTTTTATTTTTTGCTTTACATTTTCTGAGTTTTTTAATCGATTGGTGAAATCTAATTTACCTCTATGTTAAGTGTTAATATAAATTTATTTTTCTTACTGCTATTTATTGTTCTTATCTTACTTCTGTTACTGTAACAATATTTTGTTTCTGTGTAAAATTTCAGAGACCAATCCATCAACAATAGTTAACTCCTCTGGTTTGAGCCTTCAATTTCCTGACATCCCTTCAACATGGTATTAATAATTACACCTGTTCACTTCTTATTTTATTTTTGGTTTCTTTCAAGGCTTTGTTATAGAATAATAATTGCATTTTGTTATAAGACACTTCATAGTTAAAAATATGAGAAAGGATCTAATTACCACAACTTTGTTTCTATCATGACCGCAACTCCTGTTTTATTATTTTTTTTAATATGACAAGGGATCTCATTGAATTTTTTTTTAAAAATTTTGCCATTTGATCTGATGTAAAACCATCTCGAAGGTTTATGATATTTGACGTACATGAACTACTTTAATCGACAATTCATATTTGTTGTTTGAAGTTTAAATTTTGATTTATTTGTGAAAAAAAATGTTGAGGTCATGGCAGGGAGAAAAGTCATGGTAATTGGATCTCTCTAGAATTATGCCATTCATTTGAAGTATCGAGTAATTTGTGTGTAATGATGCTTCCAATGCTTCCAGCAGCTAAATCAGATTATCAATAATTCAACTCTTTTTTTTTTTTACTATAATCTAGGTGAAGTGTCTTATAGGTCTGGTCAATTGGCATATTTCCTGGTGCTTTGTATTCATTGCATAGTCAAATGGAGACAATAAAGTTAAGATGATTATATTTCTTTTTGTCTCTTCTAGAAATGCACGATCCAGTGTGTACAACCAAGTATTGAAACTTTACCAGTTTGATAAATTTGGTTTTTTTTTTTTTATTAATGCACGTAGGCCCTTGATTAAACATAAAAAAACATCAAATGTAGCATGATGTTCAATGCGTGTGCAGGATCAGGGAAATACTGATGCAGACTCAGGAGAGAAGCAGTGTCAGGACAGTAAAGAGGGAGGTGGTTAATGGTGCTCATTTGCTGGCAAATAATGAAGCACAAAGAAGAAGCACCAGCTGGCATGGCTTTCCAACCGCACAACAGCTGGCAAGGATGAACATTTGTGAAAAACTTCACATGAGTTTAAGCCATAAATCATTAAAGGCAATAAGTCCATAACGAATTGTTATCTACGAAACTGCCCATAATTATCACCATCAGTGGACGATACTGTTATGTCGCCTGCAAAAGGCTTCCTTTTTAATTCACAATTTAAGAGCACTAATACAGCAATTAATTCTCTATATATGGCGTGTCCAAAATTTTTATTAATTATTTTTCTTATATACTAATAATTCCTCATGCATTATTTTAGGGGAATTGATTTGGACACTCTTCAATTTAGTGCGAACACCCTCACATTTTCTAAATGACAAAATTAGCCTCCTCATCTGATTTAGTCTGAGCACTTATGAAATCAATGCTTTAGAAATTGATTTTTATTATATTGTTTCATTTGTCTTCGTTAAATCACAAATTCAGTGAAAAAAAATAAAGCTCGTACCTCTTACCTCTTACAACGAAACTGAGAAAATGGTAAAGAAATGGTGCACTCTTCTAGAAAATTGAAGACGCTACTGATTTTTCTTTGTACCATTCTAGGTTTGTAATTAGTTCAAATATTGAGGGATATTTTCGTCTTTACAACATGTTTAGAGTGAATGGACTAAGCCAGGAATAGCAATTATTTCTCTTTTCTTCCTCATCCACTTTCTCTTTTTTCGGACTATTTCCTTACTGGCTTATTTACTGTTTCCTTATAAGCCAGGCTGCCAGCTGAAAAGGTACCAAATTACTAATAATTGACTGTGCAATAAAGTGAATTTTGGAATAAAATAGATATTTTCAAAAGATGGTGCTATATTAATCCAAACTTTTTTAGAAAGATCTACTATTCAGTAAATTTACCTGGCTAATTCTTTTATGGAGTATATATGATAGATATAGAATAGTATCGAAACAATTTAAAGAGACAGTAATGAATGGAATAGCAGAAACTACCAACGCATTATAACTATATAAATTTGGAGTATCGTGACTTCCGCGTGAGAGGCCACTTTTACTGTGGTAAGAACAGTAACGCATCTGAGCCGTTCGTTCCACGTCTATCGATCGTGTCCGTTGGTCAGTCCTCTCTCTCACCTGTTCACTTCTCCGAAGAGCATCTTCTCTCTCGCCTCTCCCTGATCTCCGATCGATTCCCTCTCACTCTTTTCTTTTTTCCTTGCTGATTGCCTCCCTCACCGAAACCTTGCTCTCTCCGTTGCCTCCCCTCTTCTACTGACCTCACCACTTCTCCTTTCACTCTCAGCCAAAGCCCCACCAAACCCTCACCCCATCTCCGATCGCCTCTACCCCGACCTCACTCACAGCCGCTCAAGCACCACCTCAAAACCTTCACCCCTCTTCACTGCCTCACTCACGGCCACTCGCACCTCTCCCCCTCCTCTTAAAACCGAACCCTTCTCCTCTCACATCTTACACTCAGTCTCTCTTTCTCTCTCTCTTCTTGAGCTCAATCGACACTGGAGAAGGCAGACGACGACGGCCGTGGCTGCAACTCTTCAAACCTCCTTCCTTCTTTCCATTGCTTGCTATTTTGGTTTGGTATTTGCCCTCTTCGTTTTTCCCTTTTTGTTGTGAATGGATGGAAATTGCTTAGCTTTTGCTTGCATAGAGCTTATGCTCAGTGCTCAGTGTTTATTTGTTTGTTTAAGAATGGTTTGTGTTCATATAGCTTATGCTCAGTGTACAATGTCTGCCTTAGTTTGAGCTGAATGGAATGAGCGTAATAAAACGTTTACAAATTATAGGGATCAAATTCTTATTGATTTTTTATTTAACCCAACAAGTTTCTTTGCAACTGGGCATGACATTCAAAAGAGTTTGATAGAAGGTTCAGATCTTCCTAATGCAATGGATAGGCAAAATTCTCCTCGGTTTCAGGGATAATAACAATGGAATTATTAGTTGATGCAGCTGTCTCTTAAACCACCTCCTTGAAGATTATTTGAAGGTTGTGTTGTTGTTTGGGAATTTTGCCTGAAACCGCTGATATACTTCAGTTCTTATTTTGGTTTTTGGATAAACTGGCAACTGCAGGTTCATTTTTTTTTTCCTTAATGAAGCTGGAGAGTGAAAATAATAAAATCATCATAAGAACGATATATTGAGCGAAGTGTGATATTTTATTGCTAAAAAAATAAAAATTAGAAGGTCATTTTTTTGTCCAATATTTATCGCGAAGTGGTATACCATCGGTTTCCCTGGAAGGAACCATCTAGGTCCAATTTGGTCGAGGAATCAGCTTCGACAATCAATTTGAGCAAGGGGGGCATTGTTCAGCTTGAGCAGGGAGGAAAAATGCTACATAGATGGCTATAAGGTTGACGGGTGATCTCCTCCTCCCTTGGTCTCAGCTTCGTCAGACCTCAAGGATCTTCTCGATCAGGTTATCCTCTTTTTCTATGTCGACAGGTTATTTTTCCTTTTTTTTCTTTAGTTCTGCTTTGTCTATTTTAGGCTATCCATGTTAGATTTTGCTTAATTGGATTTGTTGGCGATGAGAATCCCTGATTGTGAATGAATCAACACCATAATTGTTCATGGTAGCAACAGTTACTAGCTAATTGCCGACTTTCAAATATGCTTTCTTAGGCTATCTCTTATAGAAATATCCAAATTATAGAGAATCCCTCAAATTTATCCTACTTTGCCTTACTGATAGCAAAAAGTGGAAGAATTTTCATTATGTCAACACTTTACATTGTTTGAAATCTTACTTAAAATGAAATTAAATTTCTTTTTCTAAACATTAATGCTTGAGTTATGCTATCTTGCTTTTTGAAAATATACGTTATTGAGATATCACATGTAACAACGACTCAGGTGTGTAAGAAAAGGAAATAGAAAGGCTGAAAATTATTTAGCAATATCTAAGTTGTTAAGTTTATAGGTTGGTCAGCTTAGTCATTAGTATGTTTAATTTATGTTGATCTGAACAGGTTATTAGAAAGAGAAAAAAAATCGCTGGAGCAGGTTCTGATTCCTCACCTCCTAACATCAATCAGGTACTTATCCTTTCTTTTTTTTGTTCATTGTTTTCTCCTTTTTCTTTGGACTGTGTTTCAAGCTTCGAGGGTTTATGATTACCAATGCTGAACTTTTTGGCTCAAATAATATTGCATTATTGAGGTCTATGATCTCATTTTGGCTTGCGGGGGGTGTTGTTTCTCTTTGCTTTCTGATATTGTGACTCACTTGACTTAGTCAACTAGATTGTATGGTTGGGGCAAGATATTTGTTTGGAATTAAATTGAAAGTCTTCAGTTTATTTTTGTGCAAGTTCTATAGTCGTTGGTAGTATTCATTCGTTGTTTCTAGCCCAGAGCTCACGGAGTATATTTTACCAAGTTTTAATGCCTTTCTTTGTTTGCCTATCCCAAAAAAAAAAAAATCTGTTTTAGGGATTTTATTCAAAATTCACTGTGTAAATGACACCATGTCAGATTATGTCTATTGTGTAAAATATCTTTTTGTGTTGTTGGACAGTATCAGATTAGAATTGAAAATATAATCACTTTATATGATATGAAAATCAATAACGAATACGCTTGCTACAAATGAAAAGTATTGTTTATTTGGAACAAATATATGCATGTTTATTTTGTAAGTATAAACACTTTAGTGCTAAAACGGACTTCTTTTTAATGTTGTGGCCAGATTCCTCGGAAGCAAGGAGTTGTATTGAACGCTTAAATACAGTTATTTCTCTTAATTACTTCTACCAGTATCCTATTTTATTTTCAGTTTATGTCAAGTATTTGTTTCTTCTTTATACAAAAATAGAAAAGTCTTCTAACTTTGAAAAAAAAAAGTTAAGCCTATTTAATCAGGGGCTTGCCTTGGTGTGTTTATCTTGGTACAAATCGATAGCTACTATTCTTGGCTATTTCAGTGCCAGTAAACATAAATTCTTACCATAAGGCTTGCCATAGATTTTTTCTTGAGCAGTGAGGTTCAGTGAGGTTTTCTGAGCCTTTTTATTTTTTTTTATATATTTTAAAATGTTCAAAACTTCAAAATCATACAAAAGAAAGAGCGGTACAGCGTCAAATGTGTACCTGTACAAGGACTTGGGATAATGGAAAGGTGGAGATGTTCCGTGACTGTTCTCTTTTTATTTTTTTCAAAATTATTTTTGTATATATTTTAATTGCATATGAGCATATCTGATAAAATAATGTAAATGTTCTCTTTTTATAACTGTGTTGCATTTCGTTAACTTCTTTTTTGCTGGACATGTTGAATGTCCTTTGGATGCTGGTGATTTGCTAAAACTGGACAACTTTTATCAACGTAATATTAAATGTTGCATATCAGATGCTCCAACTGAGTTTATATAGGAGATAAAAGAGTCTCAAATTTTTTGTGTACCACTGTTTGTGCAAAAAAAAAAAAAAAAAAAGCATTATTGCTATTTGATTTTAAATTTTACATATACTTTTTGACTTTAAAATACTGCAATTATTGCGTTCAGTTAGAAAAATGCTAGATCATGTGGATGCGACAAGATTTTTGAGTTTGAAAGAAACATGGTGAAAGAGTCAAGGTTGTAATAGTCATTTATTATTAATTAGCTATATTTTACTTTCTTTTAATTTGATCATCCAAACATGAGAAAAGAAAAGAAGGAAAAACTTTTTCCTTCCCTTTCATTAATCATCCAAACAAGAGAATTTTTTTCTTATCTTTCATTAGAGCTGTTTGATTCAAATTTAGGAAAATTTAGTCTTAACTGATATTTGCCAATGGCATTTAGGGTTATCTAAAAGGGGCATATCAGGAATTGATCATTACTTTTGATTATTTTGTGCTTTTTTTTGGAATCGATACTATTCCGGTCAAGTCACTTACCGATTCTGAGTTGTTATGTTGTCGAGAAACTAATTTTTCTAATACTACCCAGGTTTTATTCACAAGATGTCTATCAGCTTTCAAGAAGGGATGCAGGCTCATAAAGTGGTTTTAGCAAGCTTATCAGAAGTGAGATGACTCTTTTTTTTTTTTTTTTTGCACCTTATACTAAATTCCTTAAAATGTGTTTCTTTATACTGTCTAGAAATGTCACCAACTCATATGTGAAGAATAACTTCCAGTCAAGTATGATATGGCATGTACATGGCTATAAGAAAGTTGAATTTATATTCATGGCATATATATGTGTTTCTAATTGTTATTTTTTTTATATTTGCTAGATGGACTCTGTGATTCAACCAACGTAACGTCGCTTGCTTTTCATGGGTGTATTGTGGGTACAAATGTATTGCTATTTTAAGTTAAGAATATTTTATTATATTCTGTAAAAAAAATTTTTAGTAGTCTAATTCTTTAGTTGTATATCGGAAGTGACTCTAATTTTTTTATATTTTGCTTAGAGTCTTATATGGGACAATTGGTTTTGCAAGAAAATAAGGATTAGATATGTAAACTGCTGAATATCGAATGGGTATATTTTCAGGTGGTCTAAATTTAATATTTTTGGTGTAATTTATTTTTGTGCATTTATATCCAAAAAATTTGAGAATGTGTGTAAATTTTTGTTTTGTAGAGTTTCTATATTGTTGGTTTGATGGTTTTTCTATCTATTTCTATTAGAACCGGATAGTGTTAGAAGAAAATAGTTCGCGCAACGCGCGAAATTCGCACTAGTGTGTAATACACATTCAATGCCATTCAAAATTGAAATTTATATAAATATTAAGTATTAAATATTAAATATGAAATTTAAAAGGCTATTACATTATGAAGTAACAAAAGAAATCAATATCTCATTTCTTTTTATAAAACCTAAATAACAAATTAACTTCAGCTGATCTATTACTTTTCTTTTCTTTTTCCCCAAAATAATAAATTTACTCTAGCAGGTCTGTTCTTTTTTTAAAAAAAAAAATAAAAGTTGACTTCAGTTGGTTTGTTATTTTATTTCTTTTACTAAAATAAAAAAGTAACTTCAGTTGGTACGTTCATTTTTTGTTACCAAAATAATAAAGTAACTTCAGTTCGTCTTTCCATTTTTGTTTTTTAAACCTAAATAATAAAGTAACTTCATCTGGTCTGTTACGTTTTTTTTCTTAACCAAAATAACAAAGTAATTTCAGCTGGTTTTTTAATTTATTATTTATTTTATGTCTTCCTTTAATAAGCTAGAGGTACATTCTTACTTTGATACTTTGTCTGCAATTGTTTATGTTAATTCCTTCACATTTACTATTATGGCAAATTTTCTTGTATTCTTCGTTAACAAGGTACAACAGAGATATTAAAACATTTTAGAACAGTAAAACTAAAGAGCAAAATCCTAGGCGAAAAAAAGTTTTTTTAGAAAAACTTGACAGCGGCTAGGCGAAAAAAGTTAAGTGGTAGGAACGACATATATACGAATTTTCGTTTTAGAACAGTAAAACTAAAGAGCAAAACCGTAGGCGAAAAAAAGAAAATGAAACCCTAGGCGCCAATCAATACAATGTTACCTTATATATTGAAAATGGACAACATATTCATGCATTAAATTCCGCCCACACATTGGACGGACACTGCTAGTAAGTTAAAATAAGCATGAATGTGCTAGCTCCTCAGGATAAAGAGTGTATGTTGGATGCTATTTAATAAGTTAAAATAAGCATCAATGAGCTAGGTCTTCAGGATAAAGAGCCATTTAACCTTTTAAATCTAGGATAGGAACTAAAAATCATTTTCGTCACTAAATGATAATCACAATATATATCTCGTGCGCTACCAACTACAGTATTTATTTATTTTTTATCCACAAAATAAAAAATCCATTCATAGTACAAAAAATATATGTTTGATTGATTATACAATTGTTTTTCTTGTTTTGACGGTAAAGTCCATAGTAATTAATTTGTTTCTGATATTCTATTTTAAAAAAGAAAAGTATCTTACGTGCGTGCACTCTCAACTGTGTTTTACTTACGTACAATTACGTATTTATATTTAATTTATATATACTTGTCTATGTGTAATCCATAATTTCACTCCGTCAGGCATCCTTTTTTATATGTATTTTAATTTGCATTTTACTTTGGTTATAAAAGATAAATATTTTTTTTTCCCAACATAATTTCAACAAAATTTTTTATAGTGATGATAATTACAACAATATTATAAGTACTACAGTCCGCGTACTTAATAATATCAATAAACTATATATCATACTAGTAGTAATGATGATAATTACAACAATATTATCACGATCCGTATAACTATCCATGTATTTGTCGTGTCAAACAAATTTATCATGAAGAAGAGAAGCGCAATTGCGCAAATGCACTTACCTTTTGTATACCATATGCGCGAGAGTAGTCTTTCCCAGACCACCAGGACCCACTATCGTTAAGACAGCTCTCCTTGGTGTTTCTGTATCGCGAAGCAGCTTACAAACGTTGTTCTTGTCAGCATCGAAGCCAACAATTTCAGTTTCATCCACATCTTGATAAGTAGCTCTCCGAAGAGGCATGAGGACCGTCTCCCCCTTGCCTCTCTCCTGCAGCGGATCTATGTCGTAGTCGACTTTGCTCTTGGAGATCCCTTCAAGCACCTTTTTAATGTCATCAAGCTCTGTCCCAAGCTTGCAGAGGGCAGGCAACTTGGTGGTTTTGTGCCCAAACCTTTTGAGTTTGGCCAAGAAGCCGCGATGTTTATGGCTGCTGCCTTCAACTCCTTGGCGATTGTCTTCGATTTCTACATAGAAAGTGTCGGTGGCATCCTCGATGCGGTAGGCCACATCGCGGAGCTCATTCAGCCAGTTTTCTGCTCGGGCATCTCCCTTGCGTCGTTTGGAGTCTGCATCTGTCAGGTAGCACTTGATCCGGGTCAGCTCGGTCTCCACCCATTTCACTTTGTCCCCGACCTGACCCAAGGACTGCGCCTCCTTCACAATCATGTCCCCAAGCTTTCCCAGTACAAAATTCACAACTGTCTCGGCCATTTTTTTTTTCTCTCTCTAGTCTCTTTGGAAATATGCACTCAGTGTGTCTGGAGGAGGTTGTTAGCAAAGATGGAAAAGTTATATAGGAGGCCTGGCTGGAAAGCGAACTAATGTCTGGACAAATAAATCAGTCAAAAATTCTTCACAACAATTTATGATATATAATTTCAGATATCAATGTGAACTTCAGCAAAGTTTAGGGAAATTAATGTCGTCCGAACAAGAATTTAATAAAGTGCTAGTTTCGAAGGTTTAATAAATTATTATTATTTTTTTTATTAAAGTAGCTCGAGCTGAGCTTTAATAAATTAAAGATCTCAGAAATTGGAAATATGGGGAAATAACAGAGCAAGAAGCACAGCATGTTGCTGCCGCATGCGCCGCTCCAGACGTGACTCGTGAGTACGTGATCCACGTGCCAAAGCAAAGTCGCTACAAAGTTCCAAAATGTGTGTCTGAATTATGGGAAACAACACTACCTTCTAAGCCCACGTTCTCTACGATTTCCAATGTGATGGTATTGTATTTGTATGGTTATTGGTTACGAGTTTGGGACTCTGGTCTCTGGGTCCATGATTTCAATTATTGTGCTACGGTGAGCTATCATACTATCACAGATTAGGAAATTTTTCCTGAATTTAATAAATGGCAATTTGTGGGGTAGATAGATAGGTGAAGCCTAGAAACAACGTGGAATCTGCCTCAGCTTCTTATTTTTAAGCTAATAAAGTAGTGCGGCTGGGTCCTGGTGGCTGGTAGTCTGGTACATTTGAAGTCGTCGCGAGATGTTAGCATTAACATTAACTAATGTCCTTCAATCTCAAAGATTAAAAAATGATATAACAATTAAGCATTTTTGCTTTAAAAGAAAAAAGATATAACAATTAAGCATCGTAAAAATATGACATTTCAATAACATAACAATTAAGCATCGTAACAACAAAGGACTAGTGTTCTAAATACGTGCCATGTCGTGCCGTGCCGTATCAAACATGCCGTGTTCGGATCATTTGTCGTGTCGTGTCTAAATGTTTTACGTATCGTGCCGTGTCGTGTCTAAGTTCCAAAGGATGGACACGACACGGCATGCATCGTGTCCTCGTGCCGTGTCGTGTCGTGTCTTTTTTAAACGTGTCGTGCCGTGTCGTGTTTGAATATGTTTGAATTTCATAAAACATAATCATATACTTATGTTTAGGATGAATTTGAAATTCAAATTATGAAATTGTCCTTAAAACATAGACAATATAAGGATTTTCTTGTTATTTTATAAAATTTAGTATTTTTAACTATAATTATAAACTTGTTATTTCTCTTAGATTTTGTCGTGTCCCATGTCGTGCCGTGTTTCATACCGTGTCGTACCGTGTCTAGACAATTCACGTGTCGTGCCGTGCCGTGTCTATGCCTTCAAAATCGGACACGACACACCTAAAGACACGGCACACTTAAGTTCTCGTGTCGTATCGTGTCCGTATCTTACCGTGTCGTACCACCTCCGTACCGTGTCGTGTTGTGCCGTGTTTGTACACGCCGTGTATTTTTTTTTAGAACACTACAAAGGACCACAAGTAATTACGGCACAACATATAAGGATTATTCAAATTTTCGCAGGTTTTTTGCTTGAAAATTCACCGAGGATATAGCATTAGTCTCTCTAAAGATGAAGCTAAAAGATCTTCATTTGTGAACTATACAATTTGAATATTAAACTATCCTGGCTTTACTTCCGGTAGGCTAGAGAGTTTGATTTGAGAGTGATGGAAGAGCTATTCCTTTGTGGTATTTCAGAGCAACTTGAAACATCTTAATTTTTAAATCTATCATACTTCTAAGAAACAACAATTCTGAAAGTAACCAAACTCTCAGTTAAAAAGAACTTCTTCAAGTAAGAAAATTTAAGATAAAAATTGTGGACTAAGTAAGAATTAAATGTCAGATTGCAAAAGAAGTTAATTGCCCGACCAAAGATTAACAAGTGGCTTTCCATTCTGGCATTTTAATGTACAGTTCATTGCAAGCTCTCTTAACTTTTCCTCCACGGCTTCCATCTTAAGGCAACCATCAACAAGCTATTAGCAAATGGTGATGACAAAAGCATTAAATCCTATTTTCGAATTACAAAATAGAAACCTGGAATATTTGCAAATTCAGTTATGCCAGACAAAAGTAAATTTTCAAATTCGAAGACCAGTTGGTATTTCACACGGTAATCAGAGATAATATTTACCTCCCAAGAAGAATCACGGAGGGCATAATAATATTCTTGAACTTTCATTTGGAACTCCAATTTCTCATACCTCTCTGTACCATATTCTCCCCTTTTAGCTGCTTTCTGAAATATTCCACAGTTCATATAAGTATGTCAGTATGCTCGAAACCAATATGCAATTATGATGTTTGGCCTCACTCGAATGGAACAGCTATGCCGATAAGGCTTGCTATCAGAAATATACCAGTTAGGCAAACATCAGACCAGTAGATCTGTGCCATTTGGGATGGAGCAGGCTTCTTCTCTTTTACTGTTTTATGCTCTATGGGTTGATCTGTAATTGCTGAAGCTTTACAGAATTAAATCATGTCCTGCATAAACCAGACAAATCACAATCCCTGGCAGAAGAGAAAATTGTATGTTTCCAGCTATAACCAAGTTAATATTGATTTTCACATTTACAATTTACCCTAAAATCTTAATTGTATCTTTTAGACTGCTATCACCAATGAGACTTACCATAAATAGGCATAGATCAAGAATTTTACCTCAGGTGGAATATCAAGATATACGACTAAATCAGGAGCTATTAAACCCTCTTCTGGAGCCTGCATTTACAATAAGAGAAATCAATTTCGTCACAAATTTACAAAAAGACCCTCAGTATACAATGTTTTCTTTAAACAAAGAACTCACTTTGCACCACTGTAAATCAAGTCCTTTGGCAGCTGAAAAAGCAACACCAGATTAAGAATACCGGTCTACAATGAGGGTTGTTCCACTTTTAGATTCCTTTCCATTAAAGCCCTGGAAGCAAGCAATAAATCAAATTATCTCTCCATCGTCACATTACAGGAACTTAGATGAAATCTTTTCTAAAGAACTAGAGCTGTAAGAAAATCTCAAAGATGTCAAGTATTGGTGAGAATAAAAAAAAATTTCTTAAATAGAAATTACTCTTTTGCCTTAAGAACCACAAAGACATCCTTTTCTTTCTAAAACTTACAAGCATCGATTATACTCTTATCGAAGAAGAAAGTGCAACATTTCTCAATTCATTCCAGTAATTTCAGCCAAAATTAGGAACCCAAAATCCCTTCATTCAACAGAAACATAGAATGATGAACAAAAATATTTTAAAGGAAAAAATGTGTCAGGCTGCATAAGCAGAAAGAAACAGACCTTTTCTCCCAACGGTTGGCACTGAAGAACAGATGAATGGCTCTATCATCCAATTGCGACTCGTTCGATAAGAAGAGATCATTTGGCCAATACCTGTCGTTCTGTCAGGGAACCGCCATGCCTCCACAGACAAACCATTTGATTGTACATATGAAAGTAATTTGGCACATTGTGAACTCTATCCACTCCAGTCTAGACCTTCTGATACTATGACGGACCCACGTTCTATTGAGGTCTTGTCCTCTTTGCTTCGCATTTTTATGGATTTGTATGATCTCTTGGCGGGTTGTGAGAAGCTTAGTTGATATCTTGAGAAGCTAGCTCCAGAAACCATAAGACAAAAATTATGGATTAATGAGAAAGATAACGAAACAGCTTAGTTGGGTATAAGTAAATAGAGAAAAGGATATTTACCACTTAAGAAAGACTGCCCTCAATGTTATCCAGCCTAAAATGGTCATAAAAGATTATAAATCTGCACATAATCAGGTTTAGAAAATGAGCAATTAAAAGTAAAACATCATAAATCACAATAAGTTAACATGTTAAATGTTTCTCTCAAAAAAATAAAAAGACATAAAAACTACAACTTTACTCAGTGGTGGAGCCACACCGGTGGACTGGGGCAGGGGCCGTGAGGGGCAACCATATCAAAAGAAAAAAAAAGTAACGCAGAAAAAGCTAATTTAACAATAATCAACACATGATAGACATATTGCATGTTAAGTATATTTAAAAGGATAAGTAACAGACCTTTGGTTCAACCCAAAAAAATTTCTGTGCAAAATACATGCGATACATTAGGGTACATACCTTACTTGCAGATGAAAGTACATAGGAATGTACAAATCTAATACATGCCTTTTGACCCTCATCCTCAACATAAAAAGTTCTAATTAATTACTCAGAACATTACAAAACTAAAACAGAGAACAATTTTATTTGAAAATTAAAATAGACTTGTCCTGAATTTCAAAACCCTGAATCATATATCACCTCTATATTATCAAAATTTTGATGAATGAGTGAAGCCAAACTAAATTGCAAACGTAAAAATAACCAATTATCACTGGCTTGCTATCTCCTAGTTCTACACTATGCTTGCTGAGGCAAATGAGTTTGAAACCTAGAAATCGTTATTCAAGGTCAGGGTATAGGTATAGCGTAGTTCTTCACTTTGGAGAAATAAATTAATTTAATAAGAGATATCTCACCTCTATCAAATAAACTCTGATAGTAGCTGGCCAACCAACTGTGGTGGTGGAAAATTCAAGATTTCGAGCGAGAGTGGTGGGAAATAAAATAATATTTCAATATAGAATTACAGATACTTGGTTCAACCAAAAAATTAGCTTTTAACGAGAATGTACAAGTTTAATACATCTGCATTTTGACTCTCATCCTCAACATAAAAAGTTCTAATTTATTATTCACAACATTACAAAACTAAAACTGGTAAAATATGGTATTCAGCAATCTAATTGAAGGATACTCCAATATAACAGATCCAACTCGGCCGAGTCGGACGGGAATCGGTTGAGCTTACCATTAAATGGTTTTGACCAAAGGGGAGTGGCGAAAGTCTGCCCGAGGAGGCTAGACGCAAGGGACACAGTTGGAGGCCGTTGGGATGGATCACGACTCACGAGGCCGTTGGTGCTTCCAGGCCTCGATGGGTGGTTCCGTCACCCCTTCTTCAGCGCGCAAGAAAGACGAGACGCGAGGTCCGCTCTGCCAGGGCTGGTGGGAAGTGGGAACGGGTAAGAGGGTCAGAGGGAAAAGGAGAGAGATCCGAACTGGACCTATCCGTTTAGCCCTTTTAGATTAATTGAAATCCAATCCAATCCAACAGTCCAGGTTTTTTAAGATCATTTTTATTTGAAAATATAATGAAACTTGGTCCAAATATTGATGAAAAAAAAATGCAGGAAAAAATTTACGTTTTGTGTCTATAATCCTATTCTATGCATTATATTATTTTAACAGACGTATTTTATTAAAAGTTTTATTTTTATAAGAAAGATATTTTATTCACCATGAAATTTGAATTTAATTTCAAATTTTTTTAAAAAAAATTAAAATGTCAAGGCAGCTTCTATAATCATATAGTTATATATTTTAGATTTTGATACTTTCAATATCTGATTTATTAGCTTAATTTAAAATATAATTTTTCCTAATTTAATATTTTCTAATTTTTAAATACATAAAACATAAGTTTTTTATGAAAATTCAAGTTTTCGATCAGATTCATCTGATGATTCACCCGATTCTTTTGTTTTTGATTTTTTTTTTTCTATTCGACTCCTTGGACTAACAATCCTAGTATTCAAACTTGAAGTCCTCTCTCTGACAAAAGGAATGTATAATATAAAAAAAAAAATACAATAATACATAAATAAAGAAGGAATGAGGATTGGCGCGCAATTTGACTCTTGGCACATTTTTCCCGCCACAGCCAAAGAGTATCCTGATTCCTGACCCAAATAATTCTATATATGACCTTACAAAAAGTCAGAATTAATAAATATGACAGGGAGAAACTGGTAAAATCGAGATCGCACCTTGTGGACAGAATTGATATAACCACAAGAAAGAATCGATTATTGTCTGCGGATCTATTCTGTGCAGAAAAAGTTGAGTAATAATAATGGAAAATGAAGAAGATGTTATTAAAAAAATTTTAAGGGACGTTATCAAGTCGCCGAAGAGATGCCTTTTTATTTATAGCAGGAAGCGCTCAAAATTGATCGGAGAAGCTAGCAAATGTGCAAAAAATATTATAAACATATTTTACTAGTGAATTACAAAATATGTATTTATCTTTCTTGCATTTGTACAAATAAATTTATTTTTCAAGTAGAAAGCAGATTCTTGTGATTTCAGAATTTCTGTCGGCTTTTGTATGACGCACGCATTCAAATGAGACTCGGATTTATTAAAAGGGAAGATTTTTACAAGTTTTTGACATTGCATCCTCCAATATATGCTATTACATAATGTGGGCAAAAAAACCGTAACTCTTGAATTACTCGAACTCGCCTCAAAAAAAATTCGTATATAACTCGAGTTAGCTAAAATCGAGTTGTCACAACTCGAGTTATGACCAACTCGAAATGAAACGACGTGATTTTGAGTTGGAGCTAACTCGATCATTCTGAACTCGAGTAATCAGTGCAGGCCAAAAAAATAATTTCGACTTAGGTGCATCAAAGTTTGGCGGACATACGTACTAATGTGCTACATAGTAATATCTTAAGTTAAACTTAGTTTTGTGCCTTTTATGATGAATAATAAGCACTGTACCAATGCACTACACAGTAATATATTAGTCTTGCATAATATTTAAATCCAATTTCGAGTAAGTCACGAGTTAACTCGAGTTGATTTCGAGTAAGGCAAGTCAACTCGGAAGTGTCTCGCGATCGAGTCACGAGTTAACTCGAAATATCGTGACTTGATTTTGAGTTGATATTAACTCGATCATGACTCGACTCGAAACCACTGATAATGATTATAGAAATCGGCTGAAGTGGAAAACTTTTAAATTGTCAAAGAATATTTAGATTTAAAAAAAAAAACTCGTAAAAGCTTTTTATTGGCAATATTATTTGCGAGGCGCTGAGAGGCTGAGAATCTGAGATTTGTGAGCACTGAGCTGAGACTGAGAGGTCGGAAATTATTCGGAACCGGAGCGCATCCCGACCAAAACTTCTCCCGGCAACATCATCACTGAATAAAAGGACGACACGTGTCCATAGAGCGGCGGAAGAGAGGTGCCGCGCAACGGAGCAAGCAGCAAATGGGCAGTGCATCAAGAATCGAGCAAGACCAAATCCTATTCCCATCCCGGCGCCTTGTCTCCTCAGTTCTCAAGACCTCTTCCTTTCTCCCTTCCCTTCCCTCTCTCCAGTCGCATTACGACCTCTCTCCAGTCGCCTAACGGGAGGAATCGTGCCTTTGGAGAGTCTAGAGAGCGAACAGGCCTCCTTCGACCTCGCAGTGAAGCTCTTCAATGGAGGTTAGTGAGTTCTATCAGTCCCACCATGTACTGACGAGCCCATCCGTACGCTCCTCCATCACCTACTCAATCAGGTTAGTCGTAAAAGAGCCACCAAATACCAATTCAGTTTAAATTGAAATTGTCCCATAAATTTGGGGGTTATAAGAGTCCAGATTGACGTAACCAATCTCAATATAATTTCAGAACCACAGAGGAGCTATGATTCAATTGGGCGAGGGTTTGTGCAAGCCCAAGAAATTAGAGTTTAAAGGACCCTTCTTGCAGTTTGAGCAGGAGGTCTCTGCAGCTCTGGATTTTGTTTACCAGACTCAGAAAGAGCTAGAGCTGCATGTATGATTTTCTTTAATCTTTATACTATTTTCCTTTCGTTTATTCTACATGGAGTGATCATGTTTCAAGGGGCAAATTTTTATGACCTGATAATCTATTGTTCCCAACCTTTGTTGTTTCAATGCTTTAATGGAGCCTTCAAAAGAATAAAAGAAAACTTTAATGGAAGAAATATTTTTTATTTGCATTGTTTAGTGTTTCCCTAACACATGTAATAAGGTCCTTTTTCCTATCCTAGCATGTAGCAAAATTGAATTAAGAGGGTTTTAATCTTGGTTACCTTCTCATATAAAGATCAGGAATTCGACTGAGGTGGCAGAGAATACTGCCAATTTTGTTGACATAAGTGTCATCCTAATTGTTCGATTCTATAAACCCAGGTTTAAGTCTAAGTTTGTGATAAATGTTGTAAAAAGGTTTAGTAACCAAAATCAGTGTTAATCTACATCATATTGCTCTTGCTCGCTTCAAAGTTTTAACCTACTCGAAATCCTTTTTTTTTTTAAACTTGTATTTCCCCTCTTTTCAGGTAATGACGAATTCTGTCTGACGATGGATGGATCCGAGAAGTCGTACCAATTGCTGGGAAGTTTTGGGGCTGGCAATAATTGTACAGCTTGAATCTTGGCTCAGATGCCAAAACCCACATGCTCTTCTCAGCACCAAATCACTACAGTTCTGAAAGGCCATCAAGAGTCAAGGCTCCTATCCTTGGGCCACAGAAAAGCACCTCATTACTCTCCAGTACATTTCTAAATCAGATGGTATATATGCATCTTCATAGCAACATTCAAGCATACTGTATAAATAAACTTTAGCTATATTGTACATTCCTTTTAGAATTTGTTTAATGCTCCTTTTATACTCGATAAATTTTCCTGTAATACCTTTCATCAATTGCAATGTCTATCGATATACAATAGACTTTGTATGTTCTGTTTTGGTAGTTCTATAAAGACTATAAGAGAGACCATATTTCATGAGGAAAAAACTTTTGACCTGATACATCAATTTTTCTGTTGTTGTTGTGCTAAATGTTGATAAGTTTGCAAATACAGTATCTACATATTCTGCCAAAATCGTATAAAATTAATGTGCATTTATACACCAACATCCTACTATATTACTTTTATTATTTTATCTTTGGTGGCTTGATGACTTTTGTTGGGTTTCTTTTCTAGCCTACCCCAACTTGTTTGGGACAAAATGCTTAGTAGTTGTTGTTGTTGTATACACCAACATCAAGTGTGCTCTTTCTCATATTGAAACTGCAAACCTAGTCGAAATTCATTTTTATCCTTACAATTTTATTTGCAACAGAACTAGAAATAACTTGTATATCGAATTTTTCAGGTAATGAAGAATTCTGTCTGACGATGGATGAAACTGAGAAGTCGTACCAGTTGCTGGGAAGTTTTGGGGCTGGGCAGCAATTGTACAGCTTAAATCTTGGCTCAGATGGCCAAAACCCACATACACTTCAGCACCGAATCACTACAGTTCAGAAAGGCCGTCAAGAGTCAAGGCTCCTATCCTTGGTGCCACAGAAGAGCACCTCATTGCGCTTCGGACCTTCGGTACATTTCTAAATCAGTTGGTATATATAAACATAAGCATAGAAACATTCAAGAATAGTGTATAGATAAACAAAAGGTTTATTGTACAATCTTTTTAGAATTTGGGCATTTAGACTGTTCCTGTAATAGTTTTCATCAATTTCAATGTCTTTCGACATATAATAGACTTTGTATGTAAATAGTTTCAGGCTTATGCAAGTTTGATATACCATTATATAATTGTACTGGTACATGTACTATATTGTTAAAATCTGAAAGGTAGTTAAGATCAGATTGCTTGCGTATTTATTTTTGTCGGTTCTTGAGGGAGACTCTTCATTCCTTTCACCATCATTTATAATTCTTTTATCCTGAGAAATTATAAAGAATGAACAATATAATGCGATGATGTCTAAATCAAATGAACTGTGTGTTGAAATGCTCAATAGACTTTATTTAACTAGTCATGTACATCTTCTGCTCTCTTCATCGCTGAAGAATTTCTTGTTATCTTATGTAGGATATTAATATATGCACTGCTATTAGCATATGTGTTAATGAAGTTTGCTATAAATATGCACTTAAATTAACTTATGCATTATGATGCTTACAATCTTTCTATTTTTTTTTTTTCTTAGTGGTCCTTCTAAATACTGGAGAATTAAGAGGGTCTTATTTTCATTTTTTTACTTGGTCCACAACGTAACAATTTCATTTCTTAATCAACCAAAATTTCTAAATTAAAAACCAATTTGTTTCTATAAAATAACTGTATTGTCGTCGCACTATAGCTAGTACGTAACTAATAAGTTATCATATTGTCAATGAGAGGTTTTGTTTCTTACTTCAATTTGAGTTTATTATGTTCAATTTTCAGCATTTGCATGAATTTATTACTATAATGATATCAGTTTACATACTAAATTGCTTTTGAAGAAATGTTCGCATACAAAATAGTGTATTTAATTGTGAAGCTTTGCAAAAATACTGTGCTGCTCCAATTTTAAAATAGACAAGATGTGTTGTCAAATGAAAACTTCCTACTAGCAACACCACAACTGTCCAGGTGAATATCCTGAAACACTTTATAAATTGTTTCTTGGATCCACCTTTCAAATTACCCCTCTTTTTTCGGAATTGTGCACTGGCCCTTTTTCTTGAGTTCTTGGGTGAACCACAGGTGGAGCCAAAAGCAACACCTGTTTCTATGGTGGTGTCGTTTGCAGCACCTCTTTCAGAGAAGGAGAGTTTGAAACCCTGGGCTATTTGCAACAACAAATCCGCTACATGGTGTATATTTACCGTTGGATCCCCCGACTGGAACCCACCTCCCCCTTCTTCCGGAGAAGAGTGATGGGCCCCATCACTCGCTATCTGGTGCGGTCCACCTGACAGAGGACCAGCCTCTGTCGTTCTCCTGCTATCCAGAAATAATAAGAAAATGGAATCAGAGTTATGACCCGGCAGAACCACTCCATGCGAGTTCGGTTGTGTCGTGTGCCTCCAGAAATCTTGTAATATGGTAACAAGATTCGGTTCTTTATTTTCCGGCGAACTCCTGTTGGAGTAAATAAACAATGTGATATTGTCAATTTTAGGGCCTAAGTTGTAGAAGTATGCCAGGTTATGATTATCAAAGTTTAAACGTGATGTTAATGGAAGTTGTTAAAGATCTGTTAGTCTCAATAGACTGTAATTTTATAATTTATTTGGTGCTACCTCTTTGTTGTCTTTTTTTGAAGTAAGAGGCTACTTATTTATAGAGGTTTTAGCCCACTCTGTAAATTAGAGTTTATCCCTCCTCTTCTACTTATTTATCTATTAATTTATATCTACTTATTCCGCGTGCAGTGGGAATTGAACCCGTTACCTCTTTGTTGTCTAATTTGAATCTATCAAGCTAAGGTTATTTATCATGGTTTGTTCTTGTTCTTGAGTTGAGCTTTGTTTGCTACATTTACAGAAAAAATTGGTACATCATCATCTCCAATAATTGTCTCCCATCGTGCAAGTCAGAGATCGAGGGCTATGCCATGTTGGTTGAGGTTGGAGTTCATCAATTTAAATGGAAGTGAGTTCTTGATCTGATAAATCTGTTTTCTTCTTATTTTTCCTGCTGCATCTATAATGTACTGCTTCCTGTTCTTTCTGGCACTTCTGGTCTGGTGTTAGCATCCATGAAAACAAATGCAAAAATGCTATTTTGATGTGTTGTGTAGCCAGGATGTCAGTTACCCAGTACAATGCTCAAAGAATCAAAACTGTTATCAGGAATTAGTACAATTAATCTTTATCAGATTTGTTTGGTGCTTTTTCTTGATATTCTAGTTTCATTTTCCACTGGGACAAACATTAAAATAAGAATTGGATATGATATGTAGCTAGTCATTGCTCTTGTATTTCGTTTTCTATTTTTTGTTAAATAAATTATGATAATCCAACAAAATGTGAACCTAAGTGCGCATTAATTGAGAAAATGAGACAGTCTTATAATATCTATTTTTGAATCACCTTTCCATTGCATCACTGAAAGGATTACTAAAAGCCTGTAACTTTTTCTATATTTGGTTAAAATGGTAACATTACAAGTTCGGGATACTGTGGTTTTACACACAAAATGTCGATATGGGAACTGCTTGTGGCAAACATTACTGCGCCTGTTGCCCCAGTATTGTTGATCCTAGTTAGTTCTGTTTCTCTATTTATTTTAGTGTTATTGTGAGTATGTTCCAATAGCTGTAGTGTGACAATTTAATTATAGCAGGTGACTCTGATAAAATCAAGAGGCTTCCTGGTGATCATTGAGAGAGGTAGAGAGTATAGCATCTACTAGATTTTGGCGGCATATATAGTAATTAGGCTTCTGGTTGTTGAAATATTTTTCACAGTAATGATTTTGACATATATGTTTTTTATACAGACTATCTTGTTGTTAAGAGCTGCCTAGTTTGATTCATTGTTTAAAGCGCTGGTATGTGACAATTTTTTCTAAGCTCTCTTTTGCGGTATGGTTTTGGTAGAATAAGGTAAATGTAAAAGAAATGACGACCTACATTTGTATTTTCAAGCATGTTAAACATAATGGGACTAGCCTAAAAAAGGTTAAGACTAAATTAGAACCTTTTTTCCTTTAAAGTTTGTAATTTTAGTCCCAGGGCCACTGGTTTCATTTAAAACAGAAATCATGCGATTTTACACAGGTTCCTACATTTGAGCTGAAGAAACACGCTTTCTCTCGACGTACAAACAACCATCTCAGCAAAGTAAAAAAGAAAATAATAATAATAATTAAATTAAAAAAATAAGAAAGAAGAACACAGCATTGAGACTTCATTGCCGTTACAGTTTTCCTCTTAAACCAGCAGATTCTAACAGCGAAAGAACTATTATTGTTTTTTTTTTGGTCATCAGATTTCTCCTCTCTACTGAATCAAGTGCATGAGCTCGGGGGGCATCTCCAACATAATTGTACCAAATTTCTTGAGGTCTTTAAGCTTGGGCATGACCCCCTTTGCTACTGTGAAAACCATAACGTCATAGCAACGTACAATTAGACTTTGAAGAACAGGGAATCCTGCTGGACAGATCATTTGCTTCCCATCATACACATCATCAAATAGTACAAGTTTCTTTAAATTATTTAGCTTTCCCAGCTCAGGCATTGGATCTTGCCCAAGCTTTGAACTCCAAAGTGAGAGTTTGATAAGGTGTGGTGGGAACAAGCTAGCCTTTAGGGTGACACTCTCAGACCATTTACCTGTTAAGTCCAGGATTTGCAGATTCTGATAATTTGGAAGCGCTCTTGGGTAAACAATCTCCATTGGAAGATTTGATTTCCTAGAGGATATCTTCAGGGAGATTAGGGACGGCAAACCTCCAAGTAGGTGAGGCACTGCATGGTCCACATCCCATTCGGTAGAGATATTTCTAAGCCCCAATCTTCGTAGGTTGGTTAAACGGGGAATTGTTTTATTATTAAAGGGAATCCATTCAAGGGTTTGGAGGTTTCGAAGGTCAGCAGTGGACGGTACTTCTTGTTCTTCAGGTAAGAACCAGGCAAAAAGTACATGCCTCAATGTAATAATTGTCCAGAAGTCCGTCGTTAGATTTAATACCTCACTGTTTCGGAAATCTAAGGTCTCCAGATTTTTCAAGCGACCCAAGGAACATTCGGACATGTCTATTACGCTGGGGCTAATCCCGAAGTATTTTAAGTGAATTAAGCTGTCAATTCCCCTGAGTTTAATAACGCCATGCCACCCACCATTTCCAATTTCTAAAATTCTTAGTAATCTAAACTCAGGATGTTTTGGTAAGGGTAAACCGCTTTTGAGGTGGAACAAAAATAAAGAACGGGTTTTTGGACCTACATATTCCATGAACTGGTGAGCGCATGATTGCAGCGAGACACGGCGAGTCGCTCCGTCACGGTGGTTGGTATCTCTTGGGTTTGTGAAAACAGTAAGGAAGGTTTCCTTTCCAGCCTGATACATAGCAAAGTCGCGAAGTAGATCATGCACTCGACAATACTTGATCGAGCCATCTACATGTCGGCTTGATACTTGAACCATACTCCTGGATTTTTTTTTTTAACGTAAATGTAAAAAAATAGTCAAAGCACTGAATTCACTTCCTTTCACAAATAAATACAATACAAAAAGAAGCAAGAACAAGAAAAATGTTAATTTAAGATCATACACTATTGAGTTAATTTTTTATGATCCATATTGAAATATAGACACACACACACACACACGAATATAATGGGAAATAACAATCAACATGAAATTTTCTACCAACAAAAAGCTCGTTTCGTTTTTTTCTATTAGATAGAGGACCTCCTTCATTACTTGCATTGTGCAAAATAGAAGAGATTCCTTTCCTCTTTTATAAGCGGTATATCATGTGTATAGCAAAGGAAAGTTGTGAAGTGAATGCCTTTGAGAATCTATTTTCCCATTCAAAGCGCTACCTTAGGTTAGGAAGGAGTAAAAAGCAAAGGCAGTTAGAAGAGATCTGATTAGTTCATTCACTGTTTAGATAGATAGCAATTTTTTCTGCTTTACTAAAACCTCATCTTCCCTATCTAAAAAATACAAAAGAAGTCCATCATACTACAAAAAAATATTCACTTTACGTGTGATTAAAATGCAGGACGTTATATTCTGAGAGCGATAAATTCCCGGACAGAAAATATTTATCTCATTATACCAGATTTATTATCATTCAACGCGATCCCTTTTTACTTTGAAATTATTTTATTTATATACAATGCACTTACAGGAAATATTTAATGCATTCTATATGATAGATATAGTCTTCCATTTTACTTTATAGTTTTTTTTCATCTCATTTGGTAAAGATTGTCAAAAAAATAAATAATTATTTTACAGAAGAAATGGTTTACAAAAATGAAATTTGATGATACTGTACAAAGAAAGTATCAAACTTCCAAATGACAGGGAAGAGATTTTTTTTTGTATATCTACTAATTTATTTTCTAAAATTAATTTTTGAAAAATTTTAATTTTTCACTTTGTTTTTGAATAACGGGCGCGGACAAATATACCCTATGTATGTTTTAGGCAGTGAGGAGACAACCTTAGAAGATGACAAAAATAATTTGCTGTTACTGTATAAAGAAAATATCATACTTCAAAAAAAAAAAAGATATAGATAAGTTTTTATTATTTCTTTTGCACATCTACTGATTTACTTCTAGTTATTGTTTTATTTTTATACTTTGTTTCGGATATTTCATTTTATTCAGCCTATATAAAAACAAAAAAAAAACTAATCCTTTATATAATTGTCCGTAGTTTTCTTTTCTTTTTTTTTTTTTTTTTTTTTTTGAAAAGAGGTGGGAGTGCCACCCATTTCATTTTTGAAAAAAATGAAACAAATACAAACTCAGCCAAAGATAACAAAAAACTCTTACAAATATCTCAATTTATTAATCGTCCATAGTATATTTATGACTTATGCATGATAAGAAAACAAGAAAGTAATTGAAAAAAGAACCTTTGAAAGAGTTGCTCTAGACAATCCTCCGCAATTTCTTCCTTCGTTTTTCTCACTTGTTGTGGCGTGAACCCTTCTGCTACCCACATTCTGATAAGACATCTCGCAGAGATCTCAGAATCTTCAGGAAATGAAGCAAGATACAAAAAACATGCCTTGAGATAGTATGACATATCTTCATAGCTCATGGCAAGGACATTGATGCAATCTTTGCCATCAGAAGGCCAATCCATTGTTCTCAATACTTTTTCCCATGCTGGGTATGAATCTTTTGTTGAAAGGATGCCACCTAATACTATCAAAGCAAGAGGTAAACCCTTGCATTTCATGGATAGTGCAGCTACTAGTTCATAAAGATCGTCAGGGCACTTTTCACCAGCTTTTTTATAAGGGAGGGCCTTTTTGATGAGGAGATTACGGCTGTCTTCCTCACTTAAGAACTTCAGTTCATAAGGTTCCATTATAGGGTCAGCTGATTGAGCAACCTCTATTAATCTACTAGTCATCAGCACCCTACTTTTATTCCCCACATCAGGTAATGCATATTTCAAATATTGATTCCACAAATCAGCCACCCACACATCATCTAGAATAATCAGGTACCTCTCACTACTCAACAAACTGTTGAGCTCGCTGATTAAATCACCAATATCTCGCGTTATAGGTTCAGAACCTTTCAATTTGGTTAGCATCTTTCTCAGAAGATCAGTGGGACTGAACTGCTGAGAGACTGAGAGCATCATATGAAAGTCGAAATTAGCTTGCACGCTGAATAAAAAAATATATATATATACAATCAGTATTATTAAAATTTAGGGCCATTATTTAGCAACATATACTTATACGTTAGGACTTTTGAGATTTTATATGGTCATGTGATTTCTCAATTTTACAAATAAACGAGATAAAACACGCACTTTCCTTTTGTATACCATATGTGCAAGGGTAGTCTTTCCGAGGCCACCGGGACCAACGATCGTTATGACAACTCGTCCTTGTATTTTTGGATCGAGAAGCAGCTCACGAACGTTGTTCTTGTCAGTTTCCAAGCCTATAACTTCAGTTTCGTCCACTTCATGATAAGTAGCTCTCCGAGAAGGCATGAGGATCGTCTCCCCCTCGCCTCTCTCTTGCAGGGGATCTATGTCGTAATCAACTTTGCTCCTAGAGATTCCTTCGAGCACCTTTTTGATGCCATCAAGCTCTGTCCCAAGATTGTGGAGAGCAGGTAATTTGGTGGTCTCGCGCCTCAACCTTTTGAATTTTCCCAAGAAGCCATGATCTTTCTGGCTGTTGCCTTCAAGTTTGTGGTGGTGGTCTTCAATTTCTACATAGAAAGTGTCCATGGCATCCTCGATGCGATAGGCTACATCGCGGAGCTCATTCAGATAGTTCTCCGCAATTTCACTTCCTTTGCGTCGTTTGGACTCTGCATCCCTCAGGTAGCACTTGATCCGGGTCAGCTCGGTCTTGACCCATTGTACTTTGTCCCTGACCTCACCCAAGGACTGCGCCTCCTTCACAATCATTTCCCCAAGCTTTTTAAGTACAAAATTCACAACTGTCTCGGCCATTTTTTTTTTCTCTCTCGTCTCTTTGGAAATATGCACCAGTGTATGGAGGAGGTTGTTAGCAAAGATAAAACAGTTATATATATAGGAGGCCTGGCTGCAAAGCAAACTAATGTCTGAACAAATAAATAAATCAGTCAGAATTCTTCACAACAATTTATGATAATTTCAGATATCAATTTGAACTTCAGAAAAGTTTAGGAAAAAATGTCTGAACAAGAATTTAATAAAGTGCGAGTTTCGAAGTTTAAGAAATTATAGATTCCGAAATTTGAAATATGCGGAAATAACGGAGCAAGTAGCACAGCATGCCGCTGCCGCATGCGCCGGTCCAGACGTGATTCCACGTGCCAAAGCAAATTCGCTACAAAGTTCCAAAATGTGTGTCTGAATTATGGGAAACAACACTAGTACACATTACCAGGCCACGTTCTCTACGATTTCCAATGTAATGGTAGTATGGTTACGAGCCTGGGTCCATTATTTCAATTATTGTGCTACGTTGAGCTATCATGCTAACAAGGATTAGGAAAATTTGCCTCAATTTAATAAATGGCAATTGGTGCAGTAGGTAGATAGGTGAAGCCAAGATACAACGTGGAATCTGACTCGCCTTTTGTTTTTATGTGAGTTAATGAAGTCCTCAACGCTAGATGTTAGACTTGAAGTCGTCTCGACTCTCGACTTATTGTCTCAATGACTCTTTGATTTCAGTTTCATCCTGATGCGGGCAAGCGGATTATTTCGCCAACTAATCTTGTATATGTTCCTCTAACCAGACAATAGATTACATGATAAGAACTCTTTATCTAAATTATAAAAATAAAATAATAATGAGTTGCATTTTTATTCTCAAGATAACAATAATATCGTTAAGTTGTATCTAAATATATATAATTTCAGTTTTTGTCCTAGCTCAGATAAATTATAATGCATATAATATTCTCGAATAGGTAAATATTTATTTTTGAGGAAACTGTCTACATTTTAATCAATAGCTTGTCGGTGTCCAAAACCATTAGCCAGCATATGCATAAATTATCGAATGGACACATCATCCTAAAAACAATATCAAAGAAGATATAACATCATAAAAAATGACATTTCAATAAGATAACAATTAAAGCCTCGTAACAAGAAAGGACCACGAACTAATAACTACACAGCATATGTGGATTGTTCAAATTTGCCGAGTTTTTTCACTTGGAATTTAGCTGCGGAAACTACACAGAATTTGAATATTAATCTATACTTGCATTTAACTTCCCTTGGGATTGATATGAGAGTGATGGAAGAGCTATTCCTTGCTGCCGCTGGTGTTTCCAGAGCAACTCGGAACATCTTAAATTTTAATCTATTATACTTCTAACAAACAACAATTCTAAAAGCAACCAAACTCTCAAGATAAGAAAAAAAAAAAAAAATTCCTCCAGATAAGAAAAATTAAGATAAAAAAAATGTCGACTAAATAAGAGACATCAGAGGACATGTTAGTTGCCGGACCAAAGATCAACAAGTAGCTTTCAATTCTGGCATTTCAATATACAATTCATTGCAAGCTCTCTGAACTTTTTTCCCTGCACGTCAAAAAATTGGAGCTGCACTCCTTTTTGACAATTATGCCCTCAAATGTTTTTCAATTCAACCTTTTCAATTTACACTTCAGTTTAGAAAACGAAGGGTATTCTGGTTAAAAAGGAGTGCATCTCCAATTTTTTGGCATGCAGGGAGCAATTCCCCAACCATCAACAACCTATCAGACAAATGGTGATAACAAAAGCATTAAATTGTATGTTCTAAAAAGTGAAAAGTGAAAACAATGGAAACCTGGAATATTTGTAAATTTTCTATTTTGGATGACTTGGTGATTTCACATGGTAATGAGAGATAACATTTACCTCCCAAGAAGAATTACGAAGAGCATAATAATACTCCACAACTTTCTTTCGGAACTCCAACTTCTCATACCTATCTGTACCATATCCTCCCCTTTCAGCTGCTTTCTGAAATATTCCACAATTCATATAAGAAAGTATGTCAGCGTGCTTGAAACCAGTATTCAATTACTATGTTTGGCCTCACTTGAACGGAACGGCTCTACTGGTAAGGCCTGCTATCAGAAATATTCAATTAGGCAAACATCAGACCAGTAGATCAGTGCCATTTGGGTATGGACCAGACTTCTTCTCGTTTACTGTTTTATGCTCTATGCGTTGATCAGTAATTGCTGAAGCTTCACAGATTTAGGTCAGTCTAATATTGAAAAGTACCACTAGGTCCTTCATAAGCCAAACAATCACAGTCCCTGGCAAGAGAGTTTATATGTTTTCAGTTAGTATGGATTTTGCATTTACAATTTACCCTAAAATCTGAATTGTACCTTTTAAACTGCTAGCACCAACAAGACTCCTACAACAAATAGGCAAAGATGATAGATCAAGTACTTTACCTCAGGTGGGATATCAAGATATAAGACTAAATCAGGAGCTATTAAACCCTCTTCTGGAGCCTGCACTTAGGATAAGAGAAATCATTCTCGTCACAAATTCACAAAAAGACTTTCAGTATACAATCCTTAAACAAAGAACTCACTTTGCACCACTGTAAATCAAGTCCTTTGGCAGCTGAAAAAGCAACACCAGAGTAAGAATACCGGTCTACAATGAGGGTTGTTCCACGTTTTAGCTTCCTTTCCATTAAAGCCCTGAAAGCAAGCAATAAAACAAATTATCTCTTCATCGTCACATCAAGGGAACTTAGATGAAATCTTTTCTAATCCACTAGATCTGTAAGAAAATCTTAAGGATGCCAAGTATTGGTGAGAATAAAAAAATAAAATAAAAAGAACTTAAATAGAAATTACTCTTTTGCCTTAAGAACCACAAAAAGACTTCCTTTTCTTTCTCAAATTTTACAAGCATGATTGTTCTCTTCGCGGAGAAGAAATTCCAACATTCCTCAATTCATTCTAGTAATTTCATCCAAACTTACATACTGGAACCTTAAATGCCTTCATTCAACAGAAACATAGAACAATGAACAAAAATGACTTAAAAGAAAAAAATTGTAGACTGCATAAGCCGAAAGAAGCAAACCTTTTCTCCCAACGGTTGGCACTGAAGAGCAGATGAATGGCTCTATCATCCAATTGCGACTCGTTTGAGAGGTAAGAAGAGATCATTTGGCCAATTCATGTCGTTCTGTCAGGGAACTGCCATGGCTCCACTGACAAGCCATTCGATTGTAAATATGGAAGTAATTTGGTGCATTGAGAACTTTCCCACTCCTGTCCAGAGCTTCTAATACTATGAGGGACCCACGTACCATTGAGGTCTTGTCCTCTGTGCTTCCCATTTTTATTGATTTGTATGATCTCTTGGCGTGATGTGAGAAACTTAATTGATATCTCGATAAGCTTGATGTAGAAACCCTAACACAAAATTTATAGCTTAATGAAATAGATAACCAAACAGCTCACAAGATTCTAAGTAAATAGAGAGCACAGGATATTTACCACTAAAGAGAGACTGCCATAAATGTTATCGACCTAAAATGGTCATAAAAGAGTATGAAATCTGCATATAATCAGGTTCAGAAAATGAGCAATTAAAAGTAAACCATCATAAATCACAATAAGTTCATGTTTCTCACAAAGAAATAAAAAACCACAAAGACTACAACTTTGCTCAGTGGTGGACCCAAAATGGTGGATTGGGCCAGGGACAGTAGGGGGCAACCATATCAAGAGAAAAACAAATTATTAACACTGAAAAAGCTAATTTAACAATAATCAACACATGACGGACATATTTTTTGTTAAGTATATTTAAAAAGATAATATTTCAATAGAGACAGTTTATTCGTACGTGCAGATGAAGATACCCAAGGATGTAAAAATCTAATACATCTGCTTTTTGACCCTCACCCAATAAAAGTTCTATTTTGTGATTCATAAATCATAACATTACAAAACTAAAACAGAGAACAATTTTATTTGAAAGTACAAATTGACTTGTCCTGAATTTGAAAACCTTGAATCATACATTACCTCTATATTATCAAAATTTTGATGAATGAGTGAAGCCAAACCAAATTGCAAACCTAAAGATAACCAATTTTCACTGGCTTGCTGTCGCCTAGTTCTACACTATGCTTGCTGAGGCAAATGGATTTCAAACCTAGAAATCATTTTTCAAGGTCAGGGTATAGGTATAGTGTAGTTCTTCACTTTGGAGAAATAAATTAATTTATGAAGAGATATCTCACCTCTATAAAATAAATTCTGATATTAGTTGGGCGACGAAGTGTGGCGGTGAAAAATTCGAGCAAGAGCGACTGGGTTCTAGTTTGACTGTTTGAGCAGCTCGTCGGAGGGAGACTGGGAGAGGCGATACGAGAGGGAGTTGTCGAGGGTTTATGTTTCCTTCTTGATTTACAAAGCACTGATGAAGATTGCAATCCTGGCCATTCATCAAATTCAATAGTTTGCGACAATTGGGGTATCTCAAATTTTGTATTTTGACGTGAATTAAAGTTATGCATATAATAAAGTAATAAAGAAGTATAATTATGCATATATGTGGTGGATTGGGGCAGGGACAGTGGGGGGCAGCCATATCAAAAGAAATAAAAAATAAATAAATAAAACTGAAAAAGCTAATTTAACAATAATCAACACATAGATAGACATATTATCTTTTAACAATACAGATAGTTGGTTCAACCAAAAAATTAGATTTTAACAAGAATGTACAAGTTTAATACAAGCATTTTGACCCCCCACCCTCAACATAAAAAGTTCTAATTTATTATAAATAACATTACAAAACTTAAACTGAGAAAATATGGTGCTGCTCAAAATTAAGAGTTGAAGCACACTTTCAGCAGACTAGTAATGTACCAGTGGCCGAAGGGATCCAATGAGGACTTACTGGGGTCTAAGCAGGAAGCGTTCAAAATTAATTGAAGACGCAAGCAAATGTGCAAAAATATTATAAACATATTTTACTAGTGAATTATAAAATATGTATTTATCTTTCTTAAATTTGTACAAATAAATTTATTTTTCAAGTACAAAGCATATTCTTGTGATTTTTGAATTTCTGTCGGCTTTTGTATGACGGACGCATTCAAATGAGACTAGGATTTATTAAAAGGGAATATTTTTACAAGATTTTGACATTGCATCCTCCAATATATATTACATATATAATTATAGAAATCGACAGAAGGGGAAAACTTTTAAATTCACAAAAAATATTTAGTTTTTTTTTTTTAGTAACAAAAAAAAAAATAAAAACTCGTAAAAACTTTTTATTGGCGATATTAATTGCAAGGCGGCTGAGATTAGTGAGCAGTGAGCACTGAGCACTAAGCTGAGACTGAGAGGTCGGAAATTATTCGGAACTGGAGCGCATCCTAACCAAAACTTCTCCAGGAAACATCACTGAATACAGCACAGGACGACACGTGTCAATAGAGCGGCGGAAGAGAGGTTCCGCGCAACGGCGCAAGCACCAAATACCCAAATAGCCAGTGCATCAAGAATCGTGCAAAACCAAATCCCATCCCGGCGCCTTGTCTCCTCTCCCTCAAATCCCTTCCCTCTCTCCAGTCGCACCACGACCTTTCCAGAGGGCGAGCAGGCCAGCTTCGACCTCGCAGTGAAGCTCTTCAACGGAGTCGAGTGAGTTCTATCGCTGCCATAATTTACTGGAGGAGATGTGGTACAGTGCAGAGGAGCCCATCCGTACGCTCCTCATTGCATCCTCCAGTGCGTCGTGGGGTTTCATCACCTGCTCAATCAGCTTAATCGTATAAAGAGGCACCAGTTCAGTTTACTCTTTACTGGCAATGTTGTCTGAGGGGCACGTGTCAAAGAAATCATATTTGCGTGAGTTTGAATTTCCAAGTTGGATGTTCAATTTTTATTTGGGTTATCCTTTTTGCAAGAACATCAAATGAGTGATCTTAAGTTGGGCAGTTAGGAACTAAATAAAAAAGAGTTTGTGTTCTAAAAAGATGGAAAATTATGTCCTATGATTTGCCATGCTGAGTCATCACCAAAAAAAAAAAAAGGTTCTCTTATTTGTTTTTATGGGTTGTTTGTTGTGTATCAGATTGTATTGTTGTTAGTTGTACACAGTTCTAATAGAAAAGCTGGGGCTACTGTAGAAAAATACATCTTTCTGCTAGAACAATTAAATTGGTATAGATAAAAAGACTAGTATGTCCAATATATCTTGCAGGAAAATGTTTTGCAGTCGTAATTTATTTTACTGGGTTATACATTAATATATTGATAATTTGTCAGGCGTTCATGAACTAATTCTCAGTGCTTGAACTTTAAACTTGAAATTGTTACTATCAGGACATTTGGTATGATGAATTAGAGTCCAGATCATCGTTACCAATTTTACTATAATTTTCAGAACCACAGAGGAGCAATGATACAGTTGGGTGAGGGGTTGTGCAAACTCAGGAAATTGGTGTTTCAAGGACCATTCTTGCAGTTTAAGCAGGAAGTCTCAGCAACTCTGGAGTTTGTTTATCAGACTCAAACGGTACTCGCCGCATGCATAATTTTCTTTCTACTATGTTCTGTTATTGTATTTCTATAAAGACTTTAAGAAAGATCATATTTCAGGAGGAAAAACTTTTGACCTGATACATGAATTTTTCTGTTGTTTTTGTGTCCAGATTGTGTCAAGAGGAGGATTTTAATGATTGTTGCCTTCTCATGAAAATAGCATGAAGGAATTTGACTGAGTTGGCAGATAATACGTTCAAATTTGTTGACATAAATGTTACATGTTCGTAAGTTACAAATGTGTTAAATGTTGATAAGTTTCCAAATACAGTATCTGCATAACCTGCCAAATATCGTATAAAAAAATTAATGTGGATTTATACACCAACAACAAGGGTGCTCTTTCTCATATTTAAAATGCAAACCTAGTCAAAATTCATTTTTTTCCTTACAATTTTATTTACAACAGAACTAGAAATAACTTGTATATCCACTTTTTCAGGTAATGATGAATTTTGTCTCACAATGGATGGAACCAAGAAATAGTACCAATTGCTGAGAGGTTTTGGGGCTGGGTAACAAATGTACAGCTTGAATTTTAGCTCAGATGCCAAAACCCACATACTCTTCTCAGCACCGAATCACTACAGTTCATAAAGGCTGTCAAGAGTCAAGGCTCCTATCCTTGGTGCCACAGAAAAGCACCTTATTGCCCTCCGGTACATTTCTAAATCAGATGTTATATGTTTATCTTCAAATTAATATTCAAGAATACTGTATAAATAAACTTTACTGTACTGTACATTCCTTTTAGAATTTGGGTGTTCAGACTGTTCCTGTAATAGTTTTCATCAATTTCAATGTATTTTGATATATAATAGACTTTGTATGTTAATAATTTCAGGCTTATGCAAGTTTGATATACCATTATACAGTTGTACTGGTACATATACTATATTGTTAAAATATGAAAGGTAGTTAAGGTCAGAGTGCTTGAGTATTTGTTTCTTCTTGGTTCTTGAGGTATACTCTCCATTCCTTTCACCATCAATTATATTTCTTTCATCCTCAGAAATTGTAAAGAATGAACAATATGATGTGATGACGTCTAAATCAAATAAACAGTGTGTTGAAATGCTCAATAGACTTTGTTTAACTAGCATTATCATCTGATTAACACAACTAGTCATGTACATCTTGTGTTCTCTTCATCACTGAAGAATTTCTTGTCATCTTATCTTGGATATTAATATATGCACCGCTATTATTATATGTATTAATGAAGTTTGCTATAAATATACACTTAATTAACTTCGCAGTATGGTGATTACAATCTTTCTATTTTTCTTTTCTTAGTGGTCCTTCTAAATACTGGAGAATTACAGGATTGTAGTAAGAGGGTCTTATTTTTATTTCTTTACATGGTTCACTGCATGACTATTTCATTTCTTACTCAACCAATGATTCTAAGTTAAAGCCCAATTTGTTTGTATAAAATAACTGTATAGTTGTCGCACTATAGCTAGTACCTAATAAGTTGTCATATTGTATTAATGGGAGGTTTTGTTTCTAACTTCAGTTTGAGTTTATTATGTTCAATTTTCAGCATGAATTTATTATTATAATCATATCAGCGTACATACTAAATTGCATTTGAAGAAATTGGGGAATACAAAATAGTGTATTTAACTATGAAGTTTTGCAAAAATACTGTGCTGCTCCAATTTTAAAATAGACGAGCTGTGTTGTCAAATGAGAAGTTCCTACTAGCAACACCACAACTGTCCGGGTGAATATCCTGAAATACTTTATAAATTGTTTCTTCGATCCACCTATCAAATTACCCCCTCTTTTTTCGGAGTTGTGTGCTTGCCGTTCTCTTGATTTCTTGGGTGAACCACAGGTGGAGCCTGAAGCAGCACCTGTTTCTATGGACCGGGGTCGTTTGTAGCACCTCTTTCAGAGAAGGAGAGTTTGAAACTGGCCATTTGCAACAACAAATCCGCTACATGGTGTATATTTACCATTGGAGCCCCCGACTGAAACCCACCTCCCCCTCCTACTTCCGGAGAAGAGTGATGAGCCCCATCACTTGCTATCTGATGTGGTCCACCTGACAGAGGACCAGCCTCCCTCATTCTCCCGCTAGTCGGAAATGATGAGAAAATGGAATCAGAGTTATGATCCGGCAGAACCACACCATGTGAGAACGGTTGTGTCGCGTGCCTCCAGAAATCTTGTAATATGGTAACAAGATTTGGTTCTTGATTTTCCAGCGAACTCCCATTGTGTGGCCGAAATTCGTCCCACCTATCTCTAAAAGACATCTCGCTCCCTCTCCATAACTTTCAGTTCTATTGATGCGCAATTGCGCATTGAAAAGTTGAGGAATTGAAGTAAATAAACAGTGTAATATTGTCACTTTTAGGGCCTAAGTTGTAGAAGAATGCCAGGTTATGATTATCAAAATTTAAACATGATGTTAATTGAAGTTGTTAAAGATCCGTTAGATAGATTGTAATTTTAGTATTTAGGTGCTACCTCTTTATTGTATAATTTGAACCTATCAAGCTATTGTTATTTATCTTAATTTGTTCTTGTTCATGAGCTGAGCTTTGCTATATTTACAGCAAAATTGGTACTTCATCTCCAATAATTGCCTCCCATCGTGCAAGTTGGAGTCCATCACTTTTAGACGGAAGTAAGTTCTTGATCTGAAAAATCTTTTTTCTTTTTATTTTTCCTGCTGCATCTATAATGTACTGCTTACTGTTCTGTCTGGCACTTATGGCCTGATTACATTATCTTCTTGTTCCTTCCTTGATTACGTGGTGTTTGCATCCATGAAAACAAATTCAAAAGTGCTATTTTGATGTGTTGTGTACATAATCCAACAAAATGTGAACCTAAATGTGCATTAATTGAGAAAATGAGACATAGTCTGATAATATCTATTTTTGAATCACCTATCCATTTCATCACTGACAGGATAAATGGTGACTTTTTCTACTTTTGGCTTAAATGGTGACTTTACTATAGTTTTGAATACTAATGTTTTTACACAGAAAATGTCGATCTGGGAACTACTTGTGGCAAACATTACTGCGCATGTTGACCCAGTGTTGTTGACCCTAGTTAGTTCTGCTTTTCAGCTTTTCTATTTATTTTACTATGATTGTGAGTATGTTGCATGAACTGTAGTGTGACAACTTAATTATTGCTGGTGACTTTGATATAATCAAGATCCTTCCTGGTGATCATTGAGAGAGGTAGAGAGAACAGAATCTAGATTTTGGCGGCATATATAGTAATTAGGCTTCTGGTTCTTGAAATATTTTTCACAATAATTTTTTTGACATATATGTCTTTTGTTTACAGATTTGTTGTTAAGAGCTTCCTAGTTTTGGATCAGACCAAGAAAAACCATTTTTCCATTGCTCAAATATGGAACAATGGTAATCCAAATTTCGGATTGGAAAGAGGAGCTTCACTCCTACTTAGGCAAGAGAAAAGTGAGGCAATTAACATTCTGAGTAATCTAAACTTGTCAGTAGAAAATGACAGTGTTTTTGGGCATTGGGATAAAAATGGCATTTATACAGTAAAATCTATGTATAACTTCCTAAATAATGGTGGAATTAGTGTTATTTGGAAAGACACTGTTTGGAAGTTAAAAATCCCTTTAAAATGCAAATTGTTTACTTGGCTTGCTTTAGAAAATAAAATTTTAACTAGAGTTAATCTAGCAGCAAAAGGGTGGCAGGGTTGCACTGCTTGTAGTTTTTGTAATCATGAAGAAACTACTGACCATCTTTTCTTCAAATGCCCCTATGCTGCAACATTTTGGAATGTTATTTCAAATAGCATACCCTCAAACTATCCTTTGAATATTTCAAATTTGAATAATCTGTGGAATTCTTCTCTTAGTTTAGATACTGAGAAATGTAATTTTTTCAGAACCCTTACTGTTGCATGGTTGTGGACTGTTTGGAACAAAAGAAATAGAAGATCTTTCGGTAGTATCAGTGGTCAAAGTTCCAATACTTCTACTTATGCAGCGTTACATCTCTTTAAACTCTTGACAGGTACCAATTCAGGTTTGGAGAATAGGGTCAGAGGAATTGGGGTAACTGGTATTACTCAAGGCGGAGCCTCAACTTTGAATGATGGAATCACTTCTGGAACCAATGATGTTCAGGAGCAGGATGAAGACCTATTGGGTGATTGATTTGTAGTTTCCTGTAGTAGGTTGCTTTGATGGTTGTAATCGAATTCTTTTTATGTGCTTTTCTTGTCTTTTCACTTTTGAAAGGATCACATCTGATGATCCTTAGGTTGTGCTCCAGGAATCGCTTATTAAAGGAAAGTAACGGAGAGAGAGGGAAGGGGTGCCCGGAGACTGCTTACTCCCAAATCGGGGGTAGTGATCTAGAGTAAACCCTTCACAACTTTCTCTCTAACGTTACCCTCAGTTCAGTTCCTTTCCCTCTGCTACCTCTCTTCCTGGAGCGAGTAACCAACTCCGGTCAGCCCACCTTTTCAATTTCTATCGTTACTTTCCTCCCCCTTCCATCGGAAATCCCTGCCTGGAGCACAGCCTTACTCTTTTGTTAAACTGGCATCAGTAAAGTATGCTGGCTCCTCTTCTTGGGCAGCTTTTTTCAAAAAAAAAAAAAAGAGCTTCCTAGTTTGTATCATTGTTTAAAGTGCTGGTATGTGACAAAAAATTTCCTAAGCTCTCTTTTGCGGTCTGGTTTTAGTAGAATAAGGTAAATGTTAAAGAAATGACGGACATTTGTATTTTCAAGCATGTCAAACATCATGGAACTTGCCTAAAAGGTTTGATTGAATTAGAACCTTTTTTTTTAAAAAAAAAGTTTGTAATTTTTACTTCAAAAAAAAAAAAAAAAAGAAGTTTGTAATTTTAGTCACCCTGCTTTCATTTAAAACAGAAATCATGAGGTTTTACACAGATCCTACATTTAAGCTGAAGAAACACGCTTTCTCTCGACGTACAAACAACCGTCACAGCAAAGTAAAAAAGAAATAATATTAATAAAAAAATTAAATTAAAAAAATAAGAAGAGAAGACGAACACATCATTGGGAACTTCATTGCCGTTACAGTTTTGCTCTTAAGTCAGCAGCGTCTAGAAGCGATATAATTTTTTATTTCGGTAAGATTTCTCATCTCTATTGAATCAATCAAGTGCATGAGCTCTGGGGGCATCTCGAACTTATTATGATATCCCAAGAGGTGTTTAAGCTTCGGCATGACCCCCTTTGCTACTGTGACAACGTTAATCCCAATGCAATCAATAGTTAAGCTTTGAAGGACAGGGAATCCTGCTGGACAGATCATTTGCTTCCCGTCATACATATTTCTAAATACTGAAAGTTCCTTTAAATTATTTAGCTTTCCCAACTCAGGCATTGGATCTTGCCCAAGCATGGAATTCATAAGTTCGAGTTTGATAAGATGTGGTGGGAACAAGCTAGCCTTTAGGGTGACACTCTCGGACCATTTACCTCTCAACACCATGATTTGCAGATTCTGATAATTTGGAAGCGCTCTTGGGTAAACAATCTCCATTGGAAGATTCGATTCCCATGAATTTATCTTCAGGGAGGTTACGGACGGTAAGCCTCCAAGTAAATGGGGCACCGCATGGTCCACATCCCATTCGGTAGAGATATTTGTAAGCCCCAACCTTCGTAGGTTGTTTAAATGGGGAATTGGTTTATTATCAAAGGGGATGCATTCGAGGGTTTGGAGGTTTGGAGGTTCGATAATCCGCATCCTCGACGGTCGTTTTAAACGACTGTCGAGAGCAGCCGTTTTAAACAGTCCGTCCGATCTCAATCCGACAGCGGGAGAGAGACTTGAAGAATTTTCGCTCGACAGTCGCTGCCCTCCCTGCCCCGAGTCTCCGTACCTGATTAAAAAAAAAGAAAAGCATGTGGCTGAAATTGCATCTAATTCCCGCCAAATCACAATCGCCAAAGTCACAATCATCCCTTGCCCTCCCACTTTGTCTCCGTATACCTCATCAGAATCGCCAAAGTCACAATCTCCCTTGCCCTCCCACTTTGTCTCCGTGTACCTCATCTATTTTGAACTTCGTGATTTCCATTCTGCCAAATCATCGACTCTGTTGCTGGTAATATTTCTTTTAATCATCCGTATACACTTTTTCCAATGGTATGAGCTATAGCGGAGATATGCTAGTATTTGTTCTGTAGAACCAATATTGAAAGTATGAATTTCACTCAACGGTGCCATCTGGCTTTGATTAGGGGCAATTTGGTGTTTGTTTGCTCAACTTGGTGTGCAAACATTAGGGGCAATTTGGTGTTTGTTTGCTCAACTTAGGCTTGATATTGACAGATTTCTGTTTACTGCAATAGAATATTATGTACTTGTTGCAAGTATAGGTTGTTATTTTATACATAAATTAAATATACAAATCCTGTTTGCCAAAATAACACTAAATAATTTTGGTTATGCTTTGGTCAGCAGGTCAGGCAAGGAGCATACACTTGCTTTCCTCAACATATAGGAGCAGAGGAATTTAACTATGGTTCCAGAATAGACCATATACTTATTGCTGGCCCATGCATTCATGAAGATCATGAAGTAGAAGAACATAGCATCTTTGATTGCCATGTGACTCACTGTGACATTTTGACTGAGTTCAAAAGGGGGTCATCTGACACTCTTTCAAAGTAATACTTCTGCACTAGCAGACTTATATATATATTTTTTTTGTTATTCATATGGATTCTAGTATGTGGAAAATGTTGTGCTGATTGTAAGGAACTGTACCTCTAAGAATGTAACGAAGGGCATAACTGGAAAAGTAAAACTGAAATCAATTTTAAATGAAGTTTGGTTTGAAATATCTGTTTGAAAAAGTCAAATATCTAACCAGTGCATTAAATATGTCGAGTGAAGTTTGGTGTTACCAGTTATCACACGCCTTCTCATGTATTTCACTGATTACCAAAGGAAGTGCTATGTGTCCAGTAATAATAAAGTCATATAATTATTTTTTTTTTTTCAAAAAAGACCGTGAACCATTTGAATATCAAATTTCAAGATTAAGGGAAGTAGCACTGGTTGATCATGCTATGCACTGTGTGTGCGTGTGTGTTGGGTATCAAAACTCTGATGCTTTATCCTGAATACAAATAGAATAAAACATTGTTGTGAATAAAACACATTTGCTTTTCTATTTACTAGATAGGAACTATAGAAGCAGCTTATGCACGAAATATGAAAAGAAAATAGTATCTACTGTTAACCACTGTGTAGCATCTGGTCCAGTACGCATACAGTAATGATTTATCCAATTCCTTTTTTTTTTAATTATAGGCCGAGTAATGATTTGTCACAAGAAATGTCGGAGGAGAACTTTGGATGCTTTGACAACCTTGAACACATACAGTAAGTGCATTAAAATGATGTCTATGTAATTTAAAATGAAGTTTAAAATGACATCTATGTAATTTTTTTTTGGCAGCAATGTGTCAATTGTGGAAGACTTGGTACTCTAAGGGAGGAATTTCTTATTTTGGCAACATTTTGTAGATGAAAGAAATAGTGGGATAGTTAGTTTGTAACATTTTGTAGATGAAAGAAATAGTTGGATAGTTAGTTGGCAACATTTTGTAGATGAAATAAATAGGGGATAGAAAAGGAATATTGGCAACTTGTTGAAAAAATTGCAGTGTATGTAATTTAGAAATTTCTATGGGTGTAAGTGCAACAAATTTGCTAACGGGTTTATTATCTATGGTTATTTATTTGAAGTCATCTATGGGTGTGTGCATGAATCTTTATTTATTTGCAACAATAGGTATATGTACACAGGTACAGGTTTGGTACCGTACACACTGGGAGCAATTGAAATTGTTCATGTTACTTGATCTGTACCAGATGGATTGGTACTGTGCATGATTTATTCTAATTCACCTGTGCTTATCTACTTTTCTTTCTGCTTCTTCTGTAGTTAATCAGTTGGTTTTCAAAGCCATATTGTAACAAATGCAAGTTTTATAGCACTCTTTTATATTCTACATATTTCTCTTGTTCAAATTTAGCTTCAAGTTGTTCTGGCATATCTTCCATCTGAAATTAAATCAAATTGTCTTCTTTGATGAAAGCTCGCATAAAAGCTATCATTACAGTAGGTTGGTGTTGAGATGATGTTTGCTTCAAGTCCCCATTAGCAAATTCACAATGACTTAACATTATGGCACTAAGAATGTAACATAAAACAAATTAGAACAACTAAAAATTTAAATGAAGTTATATAAATTCACAACATTCATTGCAAACTAGAAGGAAATAAAATCAAAGCTACAAAAAAGGACACGGCATAAAATTTTACATCCCCTAGCTATCATCCGCAAATTAATCTTGATCGTAAAACCCGGAATAACAAAACCAATTAAAAGAAGAAACGCAAAAGCAAAATATACAGAAGAAATAATAAGACCCAATAAAAGAAGACACGGCATAAAACTTTGCCTCCTAAGCTCTTCCAAATCCTTCTTGAACCTCCCTTCAAGTTTCTTAAACTTCTCATCCAATTGTTTCTTGCTTTCATCAGCTTGCCTTTCTAATTGCTTCTTCAATGATTCAATTTTCATTTTAAGGTCTATAGGACTAAAGCTCACCTCATCGCACCATGCAATAAACTCATTACATCATCGACACAAGTAGAAAGCTCGATCCTTATTATTTTTTGTGTTTGCAATCAAGACAACAACACGCTTATTGTCGTTGCACTCACCACAGGAAACTAATGCTCCATTGGAGTTCCATACATTGTGTGGGCTGCTTTGAGAGCTCATTGCTATTTAAAAAAAAAAGAAGATAGTATAAATCAATAAATGAATACATTATATATTTAAAAAAAAAAGAAACTGAAATCTATTCGGATGAGGTATAAATATCTCCAATTCGGATGAGGTATAAATATCTCCAATATCTCTCTTTTTTTCTGCATCTTTGAATTTCCTACTGTAATTTGCTTTCCAGTTATTATTAATGGTCGATTAATATCGCCAAATCATTGTCTTCATTTCCTTAATCTAATTTTAGTTCCAATTTCACTGCATTTCTTTTCTTGGGCTGTAATTTAAGAAAACCTTATCGGCTGGTCTGACAACATTGTGCGATTTGCTGATATACTTGTTTTCTGCTGAGAATCAGTGTTTTTGAGCTTCAATCGAGTTCAGGATCGTTACATCTACACTGGAAGTGCCTAATGAATAGATATGTCAATTTTTGAAATTAAAAGGAGGTTGTCAAATCACGAAACAAAATTTGCAGCTATATTATGACACAAATTTGGTTTGCTGATAGCCTATGGGCGTTTCTTTTCAAAAAAAAAAAAAAAAAAGGTTTGCTGGTAGTAAAAACTGAGCTGTTTCCTACGTTATTACACATCAATCATCAATGGAGCGTAGCAGCCGAAAGTGAAAACAAGGACCAAAAAGTAAAAGGGATCAACAAGCTTGCACGAAATTCAGCAGAAATTGAACTTAAAAAACAAGGACAAAAAAGTAAAAGGATCTAGGTTTCAGGCGAACCTTGACGACAGCGGCAAGGGGTAGCTCGACGGCAGCAGCAGCAAGGGGTGGAGAGGTTTCAGGCGAACCTTGCACGAAATTCCCTCGATCTAGGGTTTGTCGCTTGATGGCAGCAGCGGCAAGCTGACGGCGGAAACGAAGGAGAGAGCACAGCGACAACCTTTTCTCTCTCGATTTCTATATCAAACCCACACTCGGACAGGGAGGGCAAGCTGTTGTCGAGCGACTTTTCGCCCAGTCTCTCTCGCGCCGTTAGATCGAGATCCGACGGTCCGCTTAAAACGGCTGCTCTCGACAGTCGTTTAAAACGATTGTCGAGGATACGGATTGCCGTGGACGGTACTTCAGGTAACAACTGATCAAAAAGTACATGCCTCAATGTAATAATTGTCCAGAAGTCCGTCGTTAGATTTAATACCTCACTGTTTCGGAAATCTAAGGTCTCCAGATTTTTCAAGCGACCCAAGGAACATTCGGACATGTCTATTACGCTGGGGCTAATCCCGAAGTATTTTAAGTGAATTAATCTGTCAATTCCCCTGAGTTTAATAACGCCATGCCACCCACCATTTCCAATTTCTAAAATTCTTACTGATCTAAACTCAGGATGTTTTGGTAAGGGTAAACCGCTTTTGAGGTGGAACAAAAATAAAGAACGGGTTTTTGGACTTATATATTCCATAAGCTGGGGATCGCATGGTTGAAGCGAGGCACGACGAGTTGTTCTATCGCGATGGTTGGTATCTTGTGGGTTTGCGAAAACAGTAACGAAGTTTTCCTTTCCAGCTCGATGCATGGCAAAGTCGCGAAGTAGATCATGCACTCGACAATGCTTGATCGAGCCATCTACATGTCGGCTTGATACTTGAACCATACTCCTGAAATATTTTTTTTTTATTTGCGAAGAGGTAACAAAATAGTCAAGACATTGAATTCAGTTCATCTAACAAATAAATACGTAACAACAAGAAGCAAAGACAAAAAATATTAATATACGATCATACTCTATTGAATTATTTTTTTGATGATCCATATATATGAGTGTATTTTATCCATTCAATATAAATCAACACAAAATTTTCTATCAACAAAAACTACGAGTAAAAATATTCAATTTACCATAGTTAAACTACGATTAAAATAATTTAATTTTTAAATAAATTTGCAAAACTTCAAATTCCTTTTTCATCTGAACATCTAAAAGGTTCTGAACTGTAAGAAAATATAGGACGTTATATTTTTTAGAGCGAAAAATTTCAGTACAGAGAGAAGAACATTTTATCACACAATACCAGATTTATTGTTATTCAATGTGATCCCTTTTTACTTTGAAATTATTTTACTTATAAACAATGCACTTACCGGAAATATTTAAATCCATTCTATATGATAGATATAATATTACTCCATTTTACGTCAAAGTTTCTCATGCCATTTGGTGAAAGATTGACAAAAAAATATATATATATTATAGAGAAGAAATGGTTTAGAAAATAAGAAAGATGTAATTTGATGATATTGCAAACATAAAATATCAAACTTCCAAAAGATAGGGAAGAGATTATTTTTTTTTTTCTTTTGTAAATCTACTAATTTCTTTCATGTTATTGTTATATTTTTGTACTTATTTTTCTTTGGAAATTTTTAATTTGTTTTCGAATTAAAATGGGGCGGACAAATATCCCCTATGTTTGTTTTGTGCAGCGAGGAGACAAGCTTAGAAAATAATAAAAATTAAATTTGATGTTGCTGTATAAATAAAGTATAACTTCCAAAACAGAGGGATGAGAATTTTTATTTCTTTAGCACATCTACTAATTTATTTCATGTTATTGTTGTATTTTTTTTTATATTTTTTGGAATTTTATTTCTTCGGCCCATAACAAATAACAAAAAAAAAAAAAACTAAGCATGACATGATCTTTCATAGTGTATATATGCCTCGTACATGATAAGAAAACAAAAAGTAATTGAAAAAAAAGAACCTTTGAAAGAATTGCTTCAGATATACAATGCATTCTATATGATAGATACAATGCACTTAGAGGAAATATTTAATGCATTCTATATGATAGATACAGTTTTCCATTTTTCGTCATAGTTTTTTCCATGTCATTTGGTAAAAGATAGTAAAAAAAAAGAATTAGTTTACAGAAGAAATGATTTAGAAAATAATGAAAATGAAATTTGATGAACTGTATAAAGAAAATATCAAACTTCCAAAAGACAGGGTAGATATTTTTTTAATTTCTTTTGTATATCTACTAATTTATCTCATATTATTGTTTTATTTTACATAATTATTTTTGGGGAAACTTTTTTTATGCCATTGCAAAAAATGTAAAATTTGTGATATGCCATATTAATTCTACCATAGATTATTTTTCAACGTTCATTTTAGTCTAAATTATTATATTTATTTATCTCATGTTAAAAAAATTCATCCATGTAAAAATCTTCCAAAATGTGTATATAATGCATCATGTAATTAAAAAAGAATAGTAAAAAAAACCTTTGAAAGAGTTTCTCCAAATAATCCTCAGCTATTTCTTCTTTCGTTTTTTCCCCTTGTTGTGGCATGAACCCCTCTGCTACCCACATCGTGATCAGATGCCTTGCAGAGATCTCATAGTCTTCGGGAAATAAAGCAAGATACAAAAAACATGGCTTGAGTACGGCATATCTTCATAGCTCATGGCAAGGATGTTGATGCAATCTTCGCCATCATAGCACCAATCCATTGTTTTCAACACGTTTTCCCATGCAGGATAGGGATCTTTTGTTGAAAGAATGCCACCTAATACTATCAAAGCAAGAGGCAAACCCTTACATTTCGTGGATAGTGCAGTTACTAATTCATAAAGATCATTGGGGCACTTTTCGCCAGGTTTTTGACAAGGGAGAGCCTTTTTGATGAGGAGATTACAGCTATCCTCCTCATTTAAGAATTCGAGTTCATAAGGTTTCATTATAGAGTCAGCTGATTGAGCAACCTTAATTAATCTGCTAGTCATTAGCACCCGACTTCCATTCCCCGCATCAGGCAATGCATGTTTCAAATACTGATGCCACAAATCAGCTACCCATACATCATCTAGAATAATCAGGTACCTCTGAGTACTCAACAAACCTTTGAGCTCGATGATTAAATCACCAAGATCTCGCGTTGTAGGTTCAGAACCTTTCCGTTTGGTTATCATCTTTCTCAGAAGATCGGTGGGACTGAACTGCTGTGAGACTGAGAGCATCATATGAAAGTTAAAATTGGCTTGCACGCTGAATAACAAATAAAAATAATAATAAAAATCAGCATTATTAAGATTTTTGGCGATTATTTAGCAACATATACTTTACATTAAGTGTGTTTGGATGAGTTAGGAATAATGAAGGAAGAACTATTCCGGCCGGAAAAATTAGGAAGAGTGTTATTTCGAAAAGAATGAGAAGAATGCTATTTCGGAAGGAAAAAATGTTATTTGGATCATGGTTCTGAAAATCTGAATCGGAATCAGACTCGGGCGAATCGGGAAAAATCACGTGAATCGGATCAGAAAATCGGTTTTTTTATACGAAAATCACGTTTTATGCATTTAAAATTAAGAAAAAATATATAATATATAAAAATTATAAAAACCAAAGATTCAAAGTATAAAATCAATTAGAATATAAAATTATATATTTTTGGAAGCCGTGATACGTCCAAATTTTCAGAAAAATATAATTTTAGAAATAATTAAAATAAATTTAATGATTAGTAAAATATTTTTATAAATTTTTTTGACAAGCTAACTTTCAATAAAAAACCTTAAGGGCTTGTTTGGATGGGTTGGGAATAGTGGGAAGAGTGGGAAGAGTGGGAAGAGTGCTATTCCGGGAAGAGGAAATATTGTTTGGATGGTGAGTTTAAAAATAGCGTTGGGAAGTGTGAAAAAGTAGAGAGAAAAGTGTTGTTGGAAAGAGTGTTATTGAAAATTGTGTTAGGAATGGAATTGGTTATTCCAAAACCGTTTGGATGAAAAATTTAGGAATGGAATTGTCAATTTCTAGGAATTGGCTATTCTTATTTCATCCAAACGAGCCCTTAATACATAATTAGGATGGTAGAATAAAAATTAAATTTTTTTTTTTTTTGCCTTTGATCATTCTTTTGATTAATAACGCTTTCATTTAAATCTTTTTTCAGTTCAAAAAAAATCTGGACGGTCTAAATCTTTAAAAATATATTGAACTGGATTGATCTAGTTGAACCTTTCTTCTCCAAAGTCCATTAACTTTATTTCCTGCCTCCACTCTCGATGTCAAGATATACAAAAAAGGGCCGATCTACCCCAACACAGAGAGGGCGTCGCCCTCCTAACCCGTTTCACCAGCCTCCCACGCTTCTTCCTCGCCCCTAGCCACCTCACACACCATTCCCGACACCCCTTCTTCTCTCTTCTTTGTTGAACACCATCATTAATGACGGTCGTTGATGATCTCAACTGATTCCGTCCCAAACCACCTAAAATCGGCTCGGTCTCCGCCGATTCCGATCCGAATAGGCCAATTTGAATCGGAATCGGCCGATTTTTTAAACCATGGTTTGGATGGTGAGTTTGAAATAAGGAATGGAAGAGTTAAATTAAAATAATCATTTATGTTTTTTTTTTTAGGAAAATTGGGTATAACCCCTCTAAACTTTAGCAATTGGATATAATCCCCTACAAACAATAAAATTGGATATAACACCCTATAATCTTTATAGTAGAGAAAATAACCCCTTGATTAAATTCAGATTTTTTTAAATTAAAAATATATATATTTTTTATATCAAAGACGAAAGTACCTTGCTCTCTTCCCTGTCTGCCCATTGTTTCGTTCTCTTTTTTCTCCAACGCCATTCAAAGCAACAAATTAAGTGATATCCAATTTATTTTTGATTAAACTAGCGATTTTCTTTCTATATCAGTATATCCCTAGGGTACATCTCTCTCGCACAAATTCTTAATTAATATAAATGGCCAATTTTTTTTTACTAGTGAGCATTTTATTATATTTACACAAAGAATATCATAGATGATAAACTCATGAAGTCATGATGCTAGACTCACAGAGCACCGCTACAAACTTTTGATAATTACGTGAATTCTATTTTTTATTATAATTTTCACATTCATTGGGTGAAATTATGAATACTGGAAAGCTTGTTATGCCCATAAAATAAAAAGCAAGTCTTCCTTTTATCGCAAAAAGAAAAAAGATAATGTGTATAAATAATATGCAATGTCAAGCTGCATTTTATCCTTATTTCCGTCCATGTTTTGCACTCTATTTACCAGACCTTCCTAAGGTCTGGCGGAGAGAGAGAAAGGAGAACATTAAATTGGATATCACCTTTTTTTTATAGATGCATGGGAGAAACGAGGGAAAACAAAACGACAGGGTGGAAGGGGAAGAGAGCAAGGGTATTTTTGTCTTATGAAGTGAAAATTGATTTTTTAAATTCTAAAAAGGTTGAATTTAATCAAAAGGGGTTTATTTCCTTTACTACAAAGATTATAGGGTGTCATTATCATATCCAATTATCAAAGTTTAGAGGAGTTATATTTATCCTTTATTATTTTTGTAGTTTATTTATTAATAATGCTGATAATTAGAATAATAAAATAAGAAATAATAATAATAATAATAATAATAATAGAAATAATTAATAATGTAATATTATAATAAAATTTAAAGATAAAAATAAAATAATAATTATTTTAATACTAATAATAATTAAAAAATTAATAATAATAAGAATATTATAATTACATTTAAAAATAATTAATTTTATAATATTATAATATTTTAAAATGTTGTTTGGATTGTGAGTTGAGAATGAAAATAGAAGAAAAAATAAAATAATTATTTCTTTTATTTTATTACAACCAGTTTTTAACTTTTTATTTATTATTCTTCCCTTATTTATTATAATAAAATAGTTAATAAAAATAATTGTATTAAAATTGTTTTTATTATTATGAAATACAAATATTAGAATAATAAAGTAAGTAATAATAATATAAAATAATTAATATTGTTATATTATAATAATATAATATTATTATCAAAATAAAATAATCAATAATATTATTATTGTATTCTCATTATAATTAGATAATAATAATATTATGAAAACATTATAATATTTATTCATGTATAAAGACGAATTTAAATGGATGTCACTGATCCCATCTACCAAACAAAGTACCCCAGGGCCCAGGGAACCCAATATCATTAAGTCACGTGAATGAACGGGATGAAATATATATATATATATATTATCCAACCCTTTTTTCCCTAACCCTTCTGTTTGGATGGTTCCTTCTTCTTCCAGGAATAAGGATCTTCCCGGAAGAGGTGCTATTCTCGTCCATCCAAACGTTTATGTTTGAGTTTTTACATGGTCTTATGAGTTATGATTCCTCAATTTTACAAATATACATACGAGATAAAACATGCACTTGCCTTTTGTATACCATATGTGCAAGTGTAGTCTTTCCGAGGCCACCGTGACCAACGATCGTTATGACAACTCGCCTTCGTGTTTCTGGATCGAGAAGCAGCTTGCGAACGTTGTTCTTGTCAGTTTCCAGGCCTACAACTTCAGCTTCGTCCACATCTTGATAAGTAGCTGATGAGTGGATTATATATATATATTTTGGTAGGGTTTTGACTCCAAACTAAACCAATTTGCTTTGAGTTTAGATAATTTAGATAATTTAGGTTAGTATAATTAGGTTTTGTGTCAAGAATGAGTTACTACCATAGTTTCTATTTTTATTGCAGATTTTGGACAAGAAATGACTTGGATGAATCCATGAAGTTGTAGAGCTCGTTCCAAGCTTTCCAACGGTTTTTGAATCACCTCAAATGGAGTCCGGATGAAGGAGATATGGCCAAAATACTGACAGGACGCAGTGCTGGATTTTTCCAGCGGGTCGCTGAAAGCTCCTGCGGCCCGCTGATCCTGGAACCGCCAGAAATACCAGAATTGCCCGATTTAGCATTTCTATGTTGGGAAGACGGTTTCTACCGACTCCAGGTGCATCTAGAAGCTTTCAGCGGCCCGCTGATCCTGGAACCGCCAGAAATACCAGAATTGCCCGATTTAGCATTTCTATGTTGGGAAGACGGTTTCTACCGACTCCAGGTGCATCTAGAACGTGTCTTCAGTTATTTTCAGCGTTTCTACACCTTCCCAATACCTATTTAAGACTACTTTGAGGAGATTTTGAGGGATGCAAGGAGAGAGATCCAATCCAAGGTCAAAGTTAGGGTTAGATATAGAGTTATTTGAGAGTTTAGTCTCAAGTCCAGATCGTGGCAGCGCCGAGCAAGTCGATTGCGACAGCAATAGACGTGTTTGATAGGAGATTTCGACACGCAAGAGCAATTGGTTGTAATCTTTCTTTGTTTTCCTTTTCTCTTGTGTTTGTATGATGTCTTTTAGTTGTTGATTTGTTTGTTCTAGGGCCATGGTAGTAAACCTTCTAGTTTATGTTTGATAATATACTTTTAGATTATTTTCTTTGTTTGCATGTTGTATTTTATGCTTTGATTGAATTGCTTAGATTACTTTAACTGATTTGCTTGGATTGAATTGCTTGCACCCGTTAAGTAAGAGCTCGCTTAATTGTTAGGTGGTTAAATCCAAACGTTTTCAAGTAATTAGGTTAAAGTATGGTTAACACGAGAGTTGGTGCCGGAAGGTTATGCTAGGGTCAAGAAACGGAAGTTGAAGCCCTTCCCGATTACGGAAGTATAGGGAGTCGTAGGTCGTAAAGCATAAACTTGTATAACTTAGACCAAGAAACGGAAGTTGAAATCTAGGTTGTATTCGAGGGAAATAAGGTTAACTATAGGAAACCTGGCCTTAAACGGAAGTGGGATTGAGGAGCCTTAGTTAGAATTAATTCCCTACACAAAGTAACAATTAAAAGAACCAAAAAGTTGAGTCTGCGCCAAACCTAGCGGGCCGCAGAAGGTTCCTGCGGGTTGTCTATGATCCCAGCCTTCAGCGACCCACTTAGGGGTCAGCGACCTGAGTTTCAGCGGGCCGCAGATAATCTCTGCGGGCCGCTGATTCTGGAGTAAACTGAATAATAACTACCAAAAACCCTAGAATTACTTGACTTGTTGAATTTCTCTCTTTAATTCTTGTTTTGACCTCGAAATTAGACTTAGGATTTGGACCACTTGCAATTCTTGAATTCTTAAGAGTTGAACCGTCAAAACTAATTTAGTAAAGTAAAAGACCGATATTCCAACACCGTCCCTGTGGATTCGACCCTCAAGCTTTACCACAAACGATTAGATCGGGTAAACGAGGTTTTTATTTTGAACGTGGTCTCCACCTCGCGATCAGTAGCTCTCCGAAAAGGCATGGGGGCGGTCTCCCCCTCGCCTCTCTCTTGCAGGGGATCTATGTTGTAATCAACTTTGCTCCTAGAGATCCCTTCAAGCACCTTTTTTATGCCATCAAGCTCTTTCCCAAGATTGTGGAGAGCAGGTAATTCGGATTCTACATAAAAAGTGTTGATGGCATCCTCAATGCGATAGGCCACATCGCGGAGCTCATTCAGATAGTTCTCTGCCCTTGCATCTCCTTTGCGTCGTTTGGAATCTGCATCTGTTAGGTAACACTTGATCCGGGTCAGTTCAGTCTTCACCCATTGCACTTTGTCCCCGACCTCACCCAAGGATTGCGTCTCCTTCACAACCATTTCCCCAAGCTTTCCCAGAACAAAATTCACAACTGTCATGGCCATTTTTTTCTCTCTCTAGTCTCTTTGTGCTCGTTTGGATGGGTTGGGATTAGGCTAGGAATAGCTAATCCAGGACTAAATTTGAGGAAAAACACTATTCACGGGACTAGTAGGAATAGTACTATTCCGGGACTAAAAATGTTGTTTGGATGGTGAGTTTAGGAATAGCGTTGGAAAGTGTGAAAAGTAAAGAGAAAAGTGTTGTTGGAAATTGTGTTATTCCTGGGATTAGCTATTCCGATCTTAGTCCACTTCCGTTTGGATGAAATTTTTAGTCCGGGATTAAACTATTCTCAGAATTAAGCTATTCCGGTGCCATCCAAACGACCTGGAAATATGCACCAGTGTATGGAGGAGGTTGTTAGCAAAGGTGGAACAGTTATATAGGAGGCCTGACTGGAAAGCATTTTTTTTTTTTTTTTTGAAATAAGTAAACCTACAAGGCTTACCACTTTTCATTATGAAAAGCAAACAATTATTACAACCAATTAGTCATCAACGGAAGTTCTCAAAAAGTAAGCAAACAACCCCTCCTAAAAAACTAAATCTCACCCGCTTCTGCCAATCAACGGACCAACTACATCAAACTAAACGTCTCAAGAGCAAAACAAACCGACAAAATTCAAAACAAAACCAAACAACTAAATCTACCAATACCCAACATCTCAGTCCCCCTTCTAACCTATTGCAAGCACACACCAAAGAAGCTCATACCAATCTACAACTAAAATGTAAAAAATGCAGTTCAACATTCAATAACAAATGTTTGTAACCAATTATTCAAAAACACTGTTTTCTCCAATCCCCTATATCATCTGGCACGCACTCTGAGAATGAAGTCAGCCTATGGAAAGCAAACTAATGTCTGAACAAATAAATCAGTCAAAAATCTTCACAACAATTTATGATTTCAGATATCAATTTGAACTACTGGAAAGTTTAGGGAAATTAATGTCTGAACAAGAATTCAATAAAAGTGCAAGTTTGAAAGGTTTAATAAATTGTAGATCTCGGAAATTTGAAATATGCGGAAATAACGAAGCAAGTAGCACAGCATGCTGCTGCCACATGCGCCGGCCCAGACGTGAATACGTGGGTCCACGTTCCAAAGCAAAGTAGCCACAAAGTTCCAAAATGTGTGTCTGAATTATGGCCTATGGGAAACAACACTGCCTTCAAAGGCCTCGTTCTCTACGATTTTCAATGCGATGGTAGTGTATGGTTACGAGTCTGGGTCCATGATTTCAATTATTGTGCTACGGGTGAGCTACTGCTAACAAGGATTAGGAAATTTTTCGTCAATTTAATTAATGGCAATTGGTGGGGTATAGATCGGTGAAGCCAAGAAACAACGTGGAATCTGACTCACTTTCTTGTTGTTAAGCTAATAAAGTAGTGTGGCTGGGTCCTGGTGGCTGGTAGTCTGGTACATTTGAAGTCGTCGCAAGATGTCCTTCAGTCTCAAAGACTAAAAAATGGCATAACAATTAAGCATCGTAAAAATATGACATTTCAATAACACAACAATTAAGCATCGCAACATGTCACAGTAATCTGTGACCTTAATTGAATTTAGTTAAAATGGAAGTTGTCGGAGAGAGAGAAAGGAGAATTAATGTGGAAGAGAGAGAGAGAAATGGAGAATTAATAGCGAGAATTTGATAAAAATGGACAAAAGCTTTATTTTCCAAATTGCATAAAATGTTTACAATCATTTCCGTCTATTTATAAGACTCCGAAAAAATAAAAAACAACAGCTAATTAATTCCCAGAAATTATCTCTCATCCAACGGTCCTCATTAATAGACCGTTATAATTGAACGGATGGATCCTGATTTCGCTTCAGCTGTTAAGATTGACGATCCCTTGCTCTCCGTTAGTGAAACGATCAGTTTTTGAAAGAGCTCCGTCAGTCGAGGGGCTTCCCATCCATCTGCCGTTATCAGCTTCCATGCCAGCACTTGACATCCCCTCCCCCTCAACAGATTGCTCGACCTCGAGCAAAAATTGTGGGTACTTCTCACGCATGACATCATAATCTTCCCATGTAACAGAATCCCCTGACAGTCCATGCCACTTAATTTGTATCTGTGGGACCCCCACATTGCCTCTTTTGATAAGTCGCCTGGCCAAAATTTGTGAAGGGGCAATATGCAGGTTGCCAGTAACATCCAATTCAGGTAAAACAGAAGAGACAACGTGTTTTTTGCCAAGTTGCTTCTTCAACAGAGAGACATGTACCACTGGATGTATTTGAGCAGTAGCTGGCAACTGAAGTTTGTATGCCACAGGGCCCACTTTTTCTATGATCTCATAAGGGCCAAAATATCTTGGAGAGAGTTTGTTGTGGTCAGTACCAGATAAGGAAGTCTGTCTGTATGGGTGAATTTTTAGATATACCCAGTCACCTACAGCAAAAGTTCTTTCAGTTCTCTTCAAATCAGCATATTTTTTCATTCTGGATTGGGCTTTGGAGAGACTATCTTTGAGTTGAGATAATGCCTTTTGTCTGTCCTGAAGAAATGTATGTACTGCCTGATCTGAACTCTTAATGATATCACCCAATGGCAAAAGGGGTGGAGGGTACCCATATAATGCTTGAAATGGTGAGGTATTCAGAGATTGTTGGAAGGAGGTGTTGTACCAGTACTCAGCAAGTGGAAGCCATCTGCACCACTTTTTCTGCTGCTCAAAGGCCATACATCTCAGATATTGTTCTAAACATTGGTTAAGTCTCTCAGTCTGACCATCTGACTGTGGGTGGTAAGCTGTGCTCATGTTCAATTGAATGCCAATCTTATTCATCAGTTCTTTCCAGAATGAACTTGTAAAAATAGGGTCTCTATCAGAGATGATATTATGAGGCAACCCATGAAGTTTGTATACATTGTCAAGAAAGGACTGTGCCACCTCAGATGCACTGTAGGGATGAGATAGAGCAATGAAATGCCCATATTTGGAGAACCTGTCCACTATCACAAAAATGACATCTTTTCCCCTGGATTTGGGCAGACCAGTAATGAAATCAATGCCTATACTTTGCCAAGCCCCATGAGGAATAGGCAATGGTTGTAACAAGCCAGGATATGGTACATGCTCGCCTTTGTTAATCTGGCAAATGTGACAAGCAGTAATGTGATCATGCACTGATTGCTTTAACTGTGGCCAGTAAAAATACCTTTTCAGTTTTTGGTAAGTCGCATTGATGCCAGAATGACCTCCAATTGAAGAGTCATGCAATGATTGGAGGATCTGGTGCCTCCAGTTGCCATGGTTACCCACACATATCCTACCCTTGTATCTGATAAGGCCTTGGCACACAGTATAGAGAGAATGTTGTTCAGTGGTTGGGAGAGTTGCCTTGTTTTTAATGTCATTGACCCACTGATCTCCTTCATAACTCTGAGTGAGCTCCTGAATCCATTGAGGTAATATCTCACTGACAGCTGTCACCTCAGCACACTGATCACCTAAAAACCAATTTTGACCTTGTACTCTAGAGAGGGCATCAGCTACCTTGTTGTCTCTGCCTTTCTTGTATTCAATAATATAATCTAGGCCCAACAATGTGCAAAGACTTTTATGTTGAAGAGCATTGGTCACCTTCTGCTCCAGGAGGTGTTTCAAACTGAATTGATCAGTCCTTATTATGAATGGCTGTCCAATTAAATAGTGTTTCCACTTCTTGACAGCAGTCAAAAGAGCTAGTAATTCCTTTTCATAGGTAGATAGCCCTTGAGTTCTCAGACCAAGACTCTTACTAAGGTAAGCAATGGGCCTGTTATCCTGCATTATTACTGCCCCTATGCCTAATGCACTGGCATCAGTTTCAATCACAAATTGTTTGGAATAATCAGGCAATTGCAGTACTGGAGTGGTAGACATTGCTTGTTTGAGCTGGTCAAAAGCATGTTGAGCAGCTGAGGACCACACAAAGGCATTTTTCTTTGTCAAATCAGTCAATGGTTTACTGATAACTCCATAGTTTTTGACAAATTTTCTATAATAACCTGTGAGACCCAAAAAACCTCTTAACTCCTTGACAGATTTTGGAGTTGGCCAATTCTGCATAGACTCCACTTTAGCTGGATCAGTAGCTACACCCTGATTACTGATAATATGTCCCAAATACTCAATCTTGGTGGTCCCAAATTCACATTTAGATAGTTTGGCTTTGAGTTGGTTATTGAGCAAAATTTGAAGGACAGTCTGCACATGTAGAATATGGTCTTCCAGGGTTTTGCTATAGACCAATATGTCGTCAAAGAAAACCAGTACATATTGTCTCAAAAGAGGTTTAAACAAGGTGTTCATCAAGGTTTGAAAGGTTGCAGGCGCATTGGTCAGCCCAAAGGGCATGACTACAAACTCATAATGGCCATTGTGAGTTCTGAAGGCTGTTTTGAACACATCTGCCTCATGCATTTTGATTTGATGATAGCCTGATCTTAAGTCAATCTTAGAAAAATACTGTGCCCCTTTCAATTCATCCAGAAGATCATCAATAATGGGAATGGGGTACTTATTTTTTATTGTAGCATCATTAAGCTGTCTGTAGTCAATGCATAATCTCCAAGAATTATCCTTTTTCTTGACTAATAATACAGGAGAGGAGTATGGACTGGTGGATGGTCTGATGAAAGAGTTGCTTATTAACTCATCCACAATTTTCTCAATCTCCAATCTTTGAAAATAGGAATATCTGTAAGGTCTGACAGTAATAGGTTTACTATCTGGTTTTAGAGGAATTTGATGGTCCACTGATCTTGTAGGAGGAAGGCAAGATGGTTCTGCAAAAACTTCCTGAAAAGTGTCCAACACAGATTGAAGAGAGGGGTGTACCTTAGGCAACTGTGGTGTGTCAGAAATGGAGAAAAGTTGGGCAAGCAGTAATTGACCCCCATTCTTCACTTCCTTGGTCAGTGTAAGGTGGTCTTGGCACAAACTAATTTCTGCAATCTCAGGTTGGACCTGCAGTACCATCTCTTTACCATCTTTATGCAAAAGAACTCTACCTTGATCCCAATCAATGGTCATTGGCCCATGTAATGACAACCAGTCCATACCCAAGATCATATCATACCCTTGGATATTTAATAATCGCACTTCACCAGACAGTTCATGGTTCTGAAGACTGAATTGAACTTTATCACACTTGGTATTAGTAGACATAGCTTCCCCATTTGCTATTCTTACTAAAAGAGGGGTAGTCTGGGAGACACAGTGAATGTGAGAGTCAATTAGTGAGGGATTAATAAAAGAATGGGTACTGCCAGTATCAATCAAAATTTGAATAGGCAGTTGATCCAATTCCCCCTTGAATTTCAGGGTTCTGAATTTGGTTGTGTCACTTGGAAGACACATTGATATCATAGCATGTTCTATTGGTTCCTCAGAATGGGAAGAAGAGGGTTGATCAGGCTGAATGTATTCAATATACAATTGTTCTTCAGGTGCAGGAAGTGCAACCTCATCAGCTTGGAGTGAGTGAATTGCTCTGACAGCACATTTATGTCCAGGAACATATTTTTCCTTACAATTGAAACATAATTTTAATGCTCGCATCTGGTCCCTGGTCAATTCTTTGCTTGTAGAAGGAGGAACTGTAGCTGGTAGCTCACTTTTCTGGTAAAGAACCAGTTCTTTCCCTTTACTGGATTTATCGAAAGTATTCCAAGGTTTAGAAAAAGTTTTGGACCTTTTATCCAAGCTTTCCAGATTTAATTCAGCCTTTTTTGCTAAGGTGAATGCCTGATTTAAGGAAGTAGGGGAAAGAAGATCGACAGCATATCTAATTTCTTCCTTCAATCCTTCAATAAACCCTTGAAGAAAGAGTTCTGAGTTGGTAATTTTTGTTTCAGAAATCAGTCTTGATCTGGCAGTTTCGAATTGTCTGATATAATCACCCACCTTCCCAGATTGATGGACCCTTTTAAAATCTCCAATGGGGTTTGAATTTTGGTAAGCTTGAAACCTATCCATCACCTCTCTTACCAAGGTCAGCCAAGGCACATCAGGATGATTTTCTTGAAAGCAATCATACCATTCTTGAGCTTCATCCACAAAATGGAGAGTTGACATTCTGGTTTTGTACAACTCAGGTATCTGATATATCTCAAAATAACTCTCACACCTTGATCTCCATCTTTTAGGATTAGTACCATCAAAACCAGGAAAATCAGTTCGTGGTAAATTACAACGATTTGCACCTTTTTTAAGATCATCCCCACTGAATTCATCACAATTAATCACAGGAATTTTACCACTCAATGACTTCTCAGGTGTGGCAAGATTTTTACCTGAATGTAATTGTCTTTTTGGGGTGGCAGTAGAACCCCCATTGTCCTTTTCCTCAGGTGTTTTGGCAGCTTGAGTCTTGATAAATTGCTCCAAAAGTGACTTGAGTTCTTGATTTTGTGTCTTCAGCTCACCAATTTGCTGGGTGTTCTCTGAACGCTGCTGTTCCATGCGCAAATTGGTTTCTTTAACTTCTTGACTCAGTCGTTCAACCACCAATTGAAGCTCTTCTGAATTTTGGTTGTGGAAATTCGCTTTAGGAGGCATTGTAAGTGATTCTTGAACAATCTTGGTGAGAAATCGTGCTTCCCAGATGCGATCTTATGGCGCTGATACCACCTTGTCACAGTAATCTGTGACCTTAATTGAATTTAGTTAAAATGGAAGTTGTCGGAGAGAGAGAAAGGAGAATTAATGTGGAAGAGAGAGAGAAATGGAGAATTAATAGCGAGAATTTGATAAAAATGGACAAAAGCTTTATTTTCCAAATTGCATAAAATGTTTACAATCATTTCCGTCTATTTATAAGACTCCGAAAAAATAAAAAACAACAGCTAATTAATTCCCAGAAATTATCTCTCATCCAACGGTCCTCATTAATAGACCGTTATAATTGAACGGATGGATCCTGATTTCGCTTCAGCTGTTAAGATTGACGATCCCTTGCTCTCCGTTAGTGAAACGATCAGTTTTTGAAAGAGCTCCGTCAGTCGAGGGGCTTCCCATCCATCTGCCGTTATCAGCTTCCATGCCAGCACTTGACACAACAACAGAGGACCACAAGTTAATTACGACACAACATATAAGGATTATTTAAATTTTCTTAGGTATTTTGCTTGAAAATTCACTGATTGAGGATATAGCATTAGTCTGTCTAAAGATGAAGCTAAAAGATCTTCATCTGTGAACTACAGAATATGAATATTTGATATGAGGCTGATGGAAGAGCTATTCCTTTGTGGTGTTTCGGAGCAATTTGAAACATCTTAAATTTTAAATCTATCATACCTTTAAGAAACAACAATCCTGAATGTAACCAAACTCTAGGTAAAAAAAGAAAAACTTCTTCAAGTAGGAAAAATTAAGATAAAAAGTGTCGACTAAATAAGAATTAAATGTCAGATCGCAAAAGACGTTAGTTGCCCGACCAAAGATTAACAAGTGGCTTTCCATTCCAGCATTTCAATATACAATTCATTGCAAGCTCTCTTAATTTTTCCTCCACAGCTTCCATCTTCAGGCAACCATCAACAACCTATTAGACAAATGGTGAAAACAAAAGCATAAAATCTTATTTTTGTATAACAAAATAGAGACCTGGAATATTTGCAAATTCAGTTATGCCAGACAAGATAATTTTCAAATTTGAAGACGAGTTGGTATTTCACAAGGTAGTAAGAGAGAGCATTTACCTCCCAAGAAGAATCACGTAGGGCAAGATAATACTCAGCAACTTTCTTTTGGAATTCCAACTTCTCATACCTCTCTATACCATATCCTCCCCTTTCGGCTGCTTTCTGAGATATTCCACAATTCATATAAGCATGTCAGTATGCTCGAAACCAATATTCAATTATGATGTTTGGCCCCACTTGAATTGAACAGCTATACTAGTATGACCTGCTATCAGAAATTTTCTAGTCGGGCTAATATCAGACCAGTAGATCTGTGCCATCTGGTTATGGACCAGACTTCCTTTTATTTACTCAACTGTTGAAGCTTTACAGATTTAGATCATGTCTGGTATTGGAATGTACCACCAGGTCCTGCATAAACTAAAGAAATCACAATCCCTGGCAGAAGAGAAATTATAAGCTTCCCAGCTATAACCAGGTTAATATGGATTTTTCACGTTCACGAATTACCCTAAATCTCAATTGTACCTTATTGACTGTTATCATCAACAAGACTATTACCATAAATAGGCATAAATTAAGAAGCTTACCTCGGGTGGAATATCAAGATATAAGACTAAATCAGGAGCTATTAAACCCTCTTCTGGAGCCTGCATTTACAATAAGAGAAATCAATCTCGTCGCAAATTTACAAAAAGACCCTCAGCGTACCACCATTTTTCTTTAAATAAGGGACTCACTTTGCACCACTGTAAATCAAGTCCTTTGGCAGCCGAAAAAGCAACACCAGAGTAAGAATACCGGTCTACAATGAGGTTTGTTCCACTTTTTAGCTTCCTTTCCATTAAAGCCCTGAAAGCAAGCAATAAATCAAACTATCTTTTAATCCTCACATCACAGGACCTTATATGAAATGTTCCTAATACGCTAGAGCTGCAATAAGAAAATTTGTATGCTAAATTGCTAAGTACTGATGAGAATAAACATATCAATACAAGTTACTCTTTTGCTTAAGAACCATAAAGACTTCCTTTTCATTTTAAAATTTTACAAGAATGAGCTTGTACATCCTATACTTCTCACAGAGAAGAAATTACAGCAATTCTCAATTCATTCAAGCAATTTTCAGCCAAAATTACACTGGAAATTAAAATGCCTTCATTCAACAGAAACTCCTAAACAGTACATAGCTGAAGACCAAAAGATGAAAATAAATGTTTGAAAAGAATTGTATCAGGCTGGCACATAAGTACAAGGAAATTACGACCTTTTCTCCCAACGGTTGGCACTAAAAAGCAGATGAATGGCTTTATCATCCAATTGTGACTCATTCACGAGGTAAGAAGATATCATTTGGCCAATAGCTGTTATTCTGTCAGGGAACCGCCATGCCTCCACTGACAAACCTTCCGATTGTAGATATGAAAATAATTTGGCACATTGTGAGCTCTTCCCACTCCTGTCCAGACCTTCTAATACTATTAGGGATCCACGTGCCATTGGGGTCTTGTCCTTTGTGCTTCCCATTTTTATGGATTTGTATGATCTTTTGGAGGGTTGTGAGAAGCTTCTTTGATATCTTGAGAAGCAAGCTCTGGAAGGCCTAAAACAAAAACTTACGGTGGCATAATGAAATAGATAACTAACAGCTCATTAGAATTACACTAGACAGAGAGCAGCGATATTTACCACTTCAGAGAGATTGCCCTGAATGTTATCCGGCCTATAATGGTCATAAAAGATTATGAAATCTGCATACAATTAGGTTCAGAAAATTAGCAATTAAAAATAAACCATCATAAATCAGGATAAGTTAATATTTCTCACAAAGATATTAAAAAATGTAAAGATTACAACTTTATGCAGTGGTGGAGCCATACTGGTGGATTGACAACGATTTCAAGAGGGAAAAAGAAATAACACTGGAAAGCTAATTTATCAATGATCAACACATGCCAGAGGTATTACATGTTAATTACATTTAAAATGGATGATATTTCCAATACAGACAGTAGAAAACACACTCGAAGACACTAGAGTAGACAGGTCCGGATGAAATTACACAGAAATGTACAAATTTAATAGATATGCATTTTGACCCTCACCCTCAACATAAAAATTCTAATTCTTACTTATAACATTGCAAAACTAAAGCTGAGAAAATATGGCATTCGGAAATCTAATTGAATGATGCCCCAAATTTCTGGACAAACTATGCAAATTCTAATCATAAGCAGCTATTAAAAAAAATCACAGACACAACTATATAAGACTCATATTTTTTTTTTGAAAACTGGTATTGGCCATTGCTTGTATTTGTAGGAAACTACAGAGCAGTGCGCACAAACTGATGGTGCAGCCAGACCGTTGCTTGTATCTAAACTGATTTATTGTATTTATTTTGTTTCATACCATCATAACCTTGAAAGCCTTTCTAATCTCTAATTCTACATAGAACGGTTCCAATTTTCATCTCATAATATGATTTATGTCTCTGATCTCTAGGCTAAAAGTCTTAATAAAAATTAAGTGGAAAACTTGACAAAGTAGACCAACCAAAAACCATCTGATTCTAAGTTATGCTGACCAAATTATTCTTTGTAAAGAACAAATCAAAAGAGAGGATAAGTTAATAAATAAAAACCGAACCTTGAAACAGGAATTTGGTTCCAGCCAGAAATCCTTTCTCTTATCTGTTTAGAAAAAAAATGTATTATATAAATAGATAAACGAAGAAGGGATGAGGATTGGCGCGCAATTTTGACCCTAAACACCTTTTTCCCGCCACAGGAAAGAATATATATACGGACCCAATAATCGTATATACGACCTTTCAAAAAGTGACAATTGAAAAATAAGACAGGGTGAAACTGGTAAAATCGAGATTGCACCTTATCGAAAGATTTGAAAAGGCACAAGAATGAATAGTGGGTTATTCTATGCAAATCTAGTTGAGCAGAAGAAGTCGAGTAATGGTAATGGAAAACGAAAAGTAATTTAAAAAAGTTAAGGGGGCGTTACTATAAATCCAGTGTAAATCAAGTCGGAGAAGAGATTCTTTTATTTATAGCAGGAAGCGCTAGAAATATTCAATCGCCTTCCTCCGGCTTAGCTTTCCTTTCTAACAACCAACAGGCAACAGCGGTTGAGATCTGAATATCTGATTAGTACTCGTTCCTCTCCAGTGTTTAGGAATTCGGACTTTATATGCTCTCCAGTACATAAAAAAAACTGGCGACTAGTGGTTCCGTATTTTGGACCTGTATTGATACCACTTCTCCAGCCCAATAGGCCCAATATCTGCTAGAAGTAAAGCTCAAGCCCAAATTGCTAACATTGTCCATCTGGACATTTTAGCTTTCAATAAAGTTTAAAGAGCACCAAATTGAAATAAATTATAATTTATAGGCATATTGAAAAAACCATATATCCTCGATGTGGAACAAACAGTACGCGGCTGTGTTTATTCTGATTTCTCTCTGTGATTCTAATCTGTTGCGAGTCAAGCTGACCCATACAATAGTGTAATTTGAACCATTGTATGAAGGGTTACGTGGATTTATATTCAGGTGGACATATCAAAAACAAATGTCATCTTTTGGTGGATTTGTATGCACTATGTGCAACCAGTCTTGACAAAGACCATATGTCTCCTGAATATGAGGTGGGAACTATGCATGTCTTGGTATATGAAATTTATATTTTGTTATGTGTCCATTTGCATGTAGGCTTAAATGCCCTGGATTTATTGTGTCCAATGATTTTGTTAGAGACTGAATGACTCTAAGTCAAATTTTAGTGTTATTGTGATCCATTATAGGTTAGGCTGCATGGGAGGGGGTTTGTAAATATTGATGCTTCCTTTTTTCTAGTTGCTCATGTTCTAATACTAGCTAATAAACCTGCTGATATTTTTCATGTTGTTGTTCAGTTTTGTATTGCTGATCCTAATTTATTTAATTAGTTTCGGTAATAAATAGTGGGAAGAATTTAAAGAATTTTACATGGAGTGAAGGAACATATGAAAAGTGAAAATGAAAAACTCTTCTATTCCTCAACTAATCTCCACCGGTAGTATTGGCTTTCATATACTTTAAGTTGAATTTTATTGTTATTGTGATTTATTATTCTGAACCTCTTTAATTTTCAAAATTGAATGTGGAAAAAATGCATAATTTGCAATTGGTCTACGGTCTACCAGATGCTCTAAAAATTATTTGACCCAAATGTAGAAATATTGATTGACAAAATTATCATTGTCCACACTTGATTGACAAAATCAAAGTATTGTAAACCAAAAAAAATCAAAGTATCAATTACAAAAAATAATGCCATGATTCATTCAGCAAGATAACAGTACATACTTGAAACGACATGCTAGCAAACTCAAAAAAAATTCTTAAATATTTTATTTTATAAATTTGTCATTTCATGATCTCGTCTTCTGGTCCAAAATCATGTTGCAAATGTTCCAAAGTTGCATGAACTTCTTCGAGATGGGACTGACAATGCCGATCAGACTTCGCAGTTCTGACAACACAAATGGTGCCGATCAAGGTGCAGATTGCCAATACCGTTACGACAATTGTCTTTTTCTTTCCTTTTCTATTTTAAAATTTGATTCCACGCCTTGCACCATAAAAAAAATATTATTTGTATGTTTACTGTAGTTATTATGAATATTTAATTGCTTACTTTTATGGTTGTACGTATGTGATAGTTTTATACTTGTATTCCAAAACTGCTACAATTATGATGATGTTTAACAAACCACGTAAAATGACAATAAACTTCAAGTGCGGCATAACATGTTATTATTGCAATCTTCACTCGTAGACATACCAATCTTGGTTGAGCCGCAGCTGAAGGATCTAGTAATTATATATTTTATAATAACTGAGCTCTGAATTATATTCTATACAATATATAGAGCTTAAATACAGATAAATGTGATCAAATGACTTTAAATGAGTGCAGACACGCTTGAAATGCTCAAATATTGCTTATAATACGCTTTATTTGCTCATAATATGCATATTTTCTCTGTATGAATAAATAGTTTATAATAATTAAGCTCTGAATTATATATTCTATACAGTATATAGAGTTGAAATATAGATTAATGTGATCAAATGACTTAGAATGAGAGCAGAATTGCTTGAAATTCTCAAATATTGCACAGGATAAGCATTATTTGCACAATATATCACAATTTTTTATATATATCCATTTTTATATTAATAAGTAATATACAAATCATATTCTAGACAACATAAAGAGCTTAAATATAGATTACTGTGATCAAATGACTTAAATAAAGATTATTCTAGATAATACAAATAGTTTAAATATAGACTAATGGGATGAAATGACTTAGAATGTGTTCAGAATTGCTTGAAATGCTCAATTACTGAAGAGAATAAGCATTATTTGCACAATATATGCATAATTTGTATGAATAATCAAATATATTACAATAAGAAAGATCTGAATTTGTTTCGACAATATAAAGAGTTTAAATATAGATTATTGTGCTCAGATGACTTAGAATGAGTGCAGAATCGCTTTAAATGCTCAAATATTGCTCAGAATATGCTCTATTTGTTCATTGTATGCATATTTTCTATGAATAATTAAATATTTTATAAAATGTAACTCTGAATTATAATGTATAAAATATAAAGTGTTGAAATATAGATTATTGTGTTCAAATGACTTAGAATGAGTGTAGAATCGATTAAAATGCTCAAATATTGCTCAGAATGACATTTATTTGCTAATTTTATGCATATTTTCTATGCATAATTATGTATTTTACAATAAGTAAGCTCTGAATTATACAGTAGACAACATAAAGTGTTGAAAATAGATTATTGTGATCAGATGACTTAGAATAAGTGTAGAATCATTTGAATTGCTCAAATTTGCTCAAAATGAAATTTATTTGCTAATTTTATGCATATTTTCTCTGTATAATTAAATTTTTTATTATAGTAAGCTCTGAATTATATTTTATACATTATATAGAGTTTAAATATAGATTAATGTGATCAAATGACTTCGAATGAGAGCGGAATCGCTTGAATTTCTCAAATATTGCACAGGGAGAGCATTTTTTGCACAATATATGAGAATTTTATTTGTATATTCATTTTTATTTTAATAGGCAAGATATGAATCATCTTCTAGACAGCATAAAGAGCTTAAATATAGATTATTGTTATGAAATGACTTAGAATGAGTGCGGAACCGCTTTAAATGCTCCAATATTGCTCAGAATATGCTCTATTTGCTCATTGTATGCATATTTTCTATGAATAATTAAATATTTTATAATAAATAAATCTTAATTATATTGTAGGCAATATAAATAGTTTAAATATAGATTATTGTGTTCAGATGACTTAGAATGAGGGTATAATCGCTTAAAATGCACAAATATTGCTCAGAATGAGATTTATTTGCTAATTTTATGCATATTTTCTAGGCTTTATTAAATAGTTTATAATAAGTATGCTCTGAATTACATTTTAGACAATATAAAGTGTTTAAATATAGATTATTGTGATCAGATGACTTAGAATGTTTGCAGAATCGCTTAAAATGCTCAAAGATTGCTTAAAATGAGATTTATTTGCTAATTTTATGCATATTTTGATATTTTCTAAGTATAATTAAATATTTTATAGTAAGTGAGCTCTGAATTATATTCTACACAATCTATAGAGTTTAAATACAGATTAATGTTATCAAATGACTTGAAATGAGTGCAGACACGCTAGAACTGCTCAAATATTGCTTAGAATATGCTTTATTTGCTCATAATACGCATATTTTCTCTGTATAACTAAATAGTTTATAGTAAATAAGCTCTGAATTATGTTCTATACAACATATAGAGTTTAAATATAGATTAATGTGATCAAATGACTTAGAATGAGAGCAGAATCGATTGAAATTCTCAAATATTGCACAGGATAAGCAATATTTGCATAATATGACAATTTTATATGTATATTCATTTTTATTTTGATAAGTACGATCAGAATCATATTCTAGACGATACAAAGAGTTTAAATATAGGTTATTGTGATCATATGACTTAGAATAAGTGTTGAATCGTCTTAAATTCACAAATATTGCTCAGAATATGTGTTATTTGCAAATTTTATGCATATTTTCTCTGTATAATTAAATATTTTATAATAATTAAGCTCTCATTTATTCTCTGCACAATGTATGTAGTCTACTTAGAGATTAATGTCATCAAATGACTTAGAATGAGAGAAGAATCGCTTGATATTCTCAAATATTGCACAGGATAAGCAATATTTGCACAATATATGACAAATTTTTATGTATATTCATTTTTATTTTGATAAGTAGGATCAGAGTCATACTCTAGACAATATAAAGAGTTTAAAAATAGGTTATTGTGATCTGATGACTTTGAATGAGTGTTGAATCGTCTTAAATTCTCAAATATTGCTCAGAATATGCGTTATTTGCAAATTTTATGCATATTTTCTCTGTATAAATAAATATTTTATAATAATTAAGCTCTGATTTATATTCTGGACAATGTATATAGTCTACATATAGATTAATGTCATGAAATGACTTAGAATGAGAGCAGAATCGCTTGAAATTCTCAAATATTGCACATGATAAGCAATATTTGCTCAATATATGACAGTTTTCTATGTATATTCATTTTTATTTTGATAATTAGGATCAGAATCATACTTTAGACAATATAAATAGTTTATATATTGGTTATTGTGATCAGATGACTTAGAATGAGTGTTGAATCGCTTAAAATGATCAAATATTTCTCAGAATATAAGTTATTTGCGAATTTTATGTATATTTTCTTTGTATAATTTAATATTTTGTAATAAATAAGCTCTGATCTATATTATTGACAATATATAGAGTTTAAAAAATATAGATTAATGTCATCAAATGACTAAGAATGAGAGCAGAATTTCTTGAAATGCTCACATATTGCACAGGACAAGCCTCATTTGCACAATATTGACAATTTTCTTTGTAATTTCATTTTTATTGTTATAAGCAGGATCAGAATCATATTATAGACAATATAAAGAGTTTAAATATAGATTACTGCGGTGAAATGACTAAGAATAATTGCTGAATCGCTTTAAATGATAAAATATTGCTCATAATAAGCTTTGTTGCTTATTTTATGTATATTTTTCTATGTATAACTAAATATTTTATAATAAATAAGCTCTGAATTATATTCTAGATCATACAAATAGTTTAAATATAGACTAATGGGATGAAATGACTTAGAATGTGTTCAGAATCGCTTGAAATGCTCAATTACTGAAGAGAATAAGCATTATTTGCACAATATATGCAAAAATTTTATGAATAATCAAATATATTACAATAAGAAAGATTTGAATTAGTTTTTCGACAATATAAAGAGCTTAAATATAGATTATTGTGATCAGATGATTTAGAATGAGTGCATAATCGCTTTAAATGCTCAAATATTGCTCAAAATATGCTCTATTTGCTCATTGAATGCATATTTTCTATGAATAATTAAATATTTTATTTTAAATAAGCTCTAAATTATATTATAGACAATATAAAGTGTTGAAATATAGATTATTGTGTTCAGATGACTTAGAATAAGTGTAGAATCGCTTAAAATGCTCAAATATTGCTCAGAATGACATCTATTTGCTAATTTATGCATATTTTCAATTCATAATTATGTATTTTATAACAAATAAAGTCTGAATTATATTGTAGACAACATAAAGTGTTGAAATATAGATTATTGTGATCAGATGACTTAGAATAAGTGTAGAATCGCTTAAATTGCTCAAATATTGCTCAAAATGAGATTTATTTGCTAATTTTATGCACATTTTCTTTGTATAATTAAATCGTTTATGATAAATAAGCTCTGTATTATATTTTATACATTATATAGTGTTTAAATATAGATTAATGTGATCAAATGACTCAGAATGAGAGGAGAATCGCTTGAATTTCTCAAATATTGCACAGGAAGAGCATTATTTGCACAATATATGAGAATTTTCTATGTATATACATTTTTATTTTAATAGGTAAGATTTGAATCATCTTCTAGATAGCATAAAGAGCTTAATATAGATTATTGTTATCAAATGACTTAGAATGAGTGCAGAATCGCTTTAAATGCTCAAATATTGCTCAGGATATGCTCTATTTGATCACTGTATGCATATTTTTTTATGAATAATTAAATATTTTATGATACATAAACTCTGAATTATATTGTAGACAATATTAATAGTTTAAATATAGATTATTGTGTTCAGATGACTTAGATTGAGGGTAGAATCGCTTAAAATGCTCAAATATTGCTCAGAATGAGATTTATTTGCTAATTTTATGCATATTTTCTATGCATGATTAAATATTTTATAATAAGTAAGCTCTGAATTACATTTTAGACAATATAAAGTGTTTAAATATAGATTATTGTAATCAGATGACTTAGAATGTGTGTATAATCGCTTAAAATGCTTAAATATTGCTCAAAATGAGATTTATTTGCTAATTTTATGCGTATTTTCTAGGCATAATTAAATATTTTATAGTGAGCTCTAAATTATATTCTACACAATATATAGAGTTTAAATACAGATTAATGTTATCAAATGACTTGAATGAATTCAGACACGCTTGAAATGCTCAAATATTGCATAGAATATGCTTTATTTGCTCATAATATGCATATTTTCTCTGTATAACTAAATAGTTTGCAGTAAATAAGCTCTGAATTATTGTCTATACAACATATAAAGTTTAAATGTAGATTAATGTGATCAAATGACTTAGAATGAGAGCAGAATCGCTTGAAATTCTCAAATATTGCACAGGATAAGCAATATTTGCACAATATATGACAATTTTGTATGTATATTCATTTTTATGTTAATAAGTAGGATTAGAATCATATTCTAAGCAATATAAAGAGTTTAAATATAGGGTTATTGTGATAAAATCACTTAGAATGAGTGTTGAATCTCTTAAAATGATCAAATATTGTTCAGAATATGCATTATTTGCAAATTTTATGCAATTTTTCTCTTAATAGTTAAATATTTTATAATAAATAAGCTCTGATTTATATTCTGGATAATGTATATATTTAAATATAGAGTAATGTCATCAAATGACTTAGAATGAGAGAAGAATCGCTTGATATTCTCAAATATTGCACAGGATAAGCTATATTTGCACAATATATGATAATTTTCTATGTATATTCATTTTTATTTTGATAAGTAGCATCAGAATCATACTCTAGACAATATAAAGAGTTTAAATATAGGTTATTGTGATCTGATGACTTTGAATGAGTGTTGAATCGTCTTAAATTTCCAAATATTGCTTAGAATATGCTCTATTTGCTCATTTTATGCATATTTTCTCTGTATAAATAAATATTTTATAGTAAATAAACTCTGATTTATATTCTCGACAATATATAGAGTTTAAATAGAAATTAGTTTCATCAAATGACTAAGAATGAGAGCAGAATCGTTTGAAATGCTCAAATATTGCACCGGATAAGCCATATTTGCACAATATTGAAAATTTTCTATGTACATACATTCTTATTTTGATAAGTAGGATCAGAATAATATTCTAGACAACACAAATAGTTTAAAATATTGATTACTGTCGGAATTAACTTAGAATGTGCGCATAATTGCTTAACATGCTCAAATATTGCTCAGAATATTCTTTATTTGTCCATTTTTACATTTTTTCTATGTATAATTAAATATTTTATCATAAATATGCCCTGAATTATATTCTAGACAATATAAAGAGTTTAAATATAAATTATTGCGATCTGTTGACTTAGTATGAGTGTAGAATCACTTAAAATACACATATATTGCTCAGAATATGCTTTATTTGCAAATTGTATGCATATTTTCTCTGTATAATTAAATTTTTTATAATAATAATATATAATTTATATTCTAGACAATATGTAGACTATAAATATAGATTAATATTATCAAATTACTTAAAATGAGAGCAGAAGAGCTTGAAATTCTCAAATATTGCCCAGGATAAGCTATATTTGTACAATATATGACAATTTTCTTGGTATTCATTCTTATTTTAATAAGTAGGATCAGAATCATATTCTAGACAATACAAAGACTTTAAATATAGGTTATTGTGATCAGATGACTTAGAATGAGTGTTGAATTGTCTTAAATTCTCAAATGTTTCTCAGAATATGCGTTATTTGCAAACTTTATGCATATTTTCTCTGTATAATTAAATATTTTATAATAATTAAGCTCCGATTTATATTCTGTACAATGTATACAGTCTAAATATAGATTAATGTCATCAAATGACTTAGAATGAGAGCTGAATCACTTGAAATTCTCAAATATTGCACAGGATAAGCAATATTTGCCCAATATATGACAATTTGCTACGTATATTCATTTTTATTTTGATAAGTAGGATCAGAATCATATTCTAGACAACACAAATAGTCCAAATATAGATTACTGTGGCGATATAACTTAGAATGTGTGCAGAATCCCTTAAAATGCTCATATATTGCTCAGAATATGCTTTATTTGCTCATTGTTACATATTTTCTATGTATAATTAAATATTTTATAATAAATATAATCTGAAATTTTTTGTAGACAATATAAAGAGCTTAAATATATATTATTGTGATCTGATGACTTAGTATGAGTGTAGAATCACTTAAAATAAACATATATTGCTCGGAATATGTTTTATTTGCAAATATTATGCATATTTTCTCTGTATAATTAAATTTTTTTATAATAATAATATCTAATTTATATTCTAGGCAATATCTAGACTTTAAATATAGATTAATGTTATCAAATACTTAAAATGAGAGCAGAATAGCTTGAAATTCTCAAATATTGCCCTGGATAAGCAATATTTGTACAATATATGATAATTTACTTGGTATTCATTCTTTTTTTAATAAGTAGGATCAGAATCATATTCTAGACGATACAAAGGGTTTCAATATAGGTTATTGTGATCAGATGACTTAGAATAAGTGTTGAATCGTCTTAAATTCTCAAATATTGCTCAGAATATGCGTTATTTGCAAATTTTATGCATATTTTCTCTATATAATTAAATATTTTATAATAATTAAGCTCTGATTTATATTCTGGACAATGTATATAGTTTGAATATAGATTAATGTCATCCAATGACTTAGAATGAGAGCAGAATCGCTTGAAATTCTCAAATATTGCACAGGAAAAGCAATATTTGCACAATATATGACAATTTGCTACGTATATTCATTTTTATTTTGATAAGTAGGATCAGAATCATACTCTAGACAAATTAAAGAGTTTAAATACAGGTTATCGTGATCGGATGACTTTGAATGAGTGCTGAATCGCTTTAAATGCTCAAATATTGCTCAAAATAAGCTTTATTTGCTCATTTTATATATATTTTTCTATGTATAACTAAATATTTTATAATAAATAAGTTCTGAATTATATTCTAGATAATACAAATAGTTTAAATATAGACTAATGCTATGAAATGACTTAGAATGAGTGCAGAATCGCTTCAAAACGCTCAAATCTTGCTCAGAATTTATTGCCTCATTTTATGCATATTTTCTATGTATAATTAATATTTTATAATAAATGTGCTCTGAATTATATTGGAGACAATATAAAGAGTTTAAATATAAATTAATGTGATCAGATGACTTAAAATGAGTGTAGAATCGCTTAAAATGCTCAAATATTGCTCAGAATGAGATTTGTTTGCTCATTCTATGCATATTTTCATAAAAGAGGTTAAATATAGATTATTGTGATCAAATGACTTAGAATGAGTGCAGAATCGCTTCAAAACGCTCAAATCTTGCTCAGAATTTATTGCCTCATTTTATGCATATTTTCTATGTATAATTAATATTTTATAATAAATGTGCTCTGAATTATATTGGAGACAATATAAAGAGTTTAAATATAAATTAATGTGATCAGATGACTTAAAATGAGTGTAGAATCGCTTAAAATGCTCAAATATTGCTCAGAATGAGATTTGTTTGCTCATTCTATGCATATTTTCTATGTATAATTAAATATTTCATTATAAATCTGCTCTGAATTATATTGTAGACAATATAAAGAGTCCTAATATAAATTATTGTTATCAGTTGACTTAGAATGAGTGTTGAATCGCTTAAAATGCACATATATTGCTCAGAATATGCTTTATTTGCAAATTTTATACATATTTTCTCTGTATAAGTAAATATTTATAATAAATAATCTCTGATTTATATTCTAGACAATATATAGAGTTTAAATTTAGATTAATGTCATCAAATGACTTAGAATGAGAGCAGAATCGCTAGAAATTATCAAATATTGCACAGGAAAAGCAATATTTGCACAATATATGACAATTTGCTACGTATATTCATTTTTATTTTGATAAGTAGGATCAGAATCATACTCTAGACAAATTAAAGAGTTTAAATACAGGTTATCGTGATGGGATGACTTTGAATGAGTGTTGAATCGCTTAAAATGATCAAATATTGCTCAGAATATGCTCTATTTGCTCATTTTATGCATATTTTCTTTGAATATTTAAATATTTTATAATAAATAAGCTCTGAAATATATTTTAGACAATATAAAGTGTTGAAATATAGATTATTGTGTTCAGATGACTTAGAATGAGTGTAGAATAGCTTAAAATGCTCAAATATTGCTCAAAATGACATCTATTTGCTAATTTTATGCATAGTTTCTATGCATAATTATGTATTTTATAATAAGTAAGCTCTGAGTTATATTGTTTCACATAAAGTGTTGAAATATAGATTATTGTGATCAGATGACATAGAATAAGTGTAGAATCGCTTAAATTGCTCAAATATTGCTCAAAATGAGACTTATTTGCTAATTTTATGCAAATTTTCTCTGTATAATTAAATTTTTATGATAAATAAGCTCTGAATTTTATTTTATACATTATATAGAGTTTAAATATAAATTAATGTGATCAAATGACTTAGAATGAGGGAAGAATCGCTTGAATTTCTCAAATATTGCACAGAATAAGCATTATTTGCACAATATATGAGAATTTTCTATGTATATTCATTTTTATTTTAATAGGTAAGATATGAATCATATTCTAGACAACATAAAGAGCTTAAGTAGAGATTATTGTTATCAAATGACTTAGAATGAGTGCAGAATCGCTTCAAATGCTCAAATATTGCTCAGAATATGCTCTATTTTCTCATTGTATGCATATTTTCTATGAATAATTAAATATTTTATAATAAACAAACTCTGAATTATATTGTAGACAATATAAAGAGTTTAAATATAGATTATTGTGTTCAGATAACTTAGAAAGATGGTAGAATCGCTTAAAATGCTCAAATATTGCTCATAATGAGATTTATCTGCTAATTTTATGCATATTTTCTATGCATGATTAAATATTTTATAATAATTACGCTCTGAATTATATTTTAGACAATATAAAGTGTTTAAATATAGATAATTGTGATCAGATGATTTAGAATGTGTGTAGAATAGCTTAAAATGCTCAAATATTGCTCAAAATGAGATTTATTTGCTAATGTTATGCATATTTCTAAGTATAATTAAATATTTTATAGTAAGTGAGCTCTGAATTATATTCTATACAATATATGGAGTTTAAATATAGATTAATGTTATCAAATGACTTGAAATGAGTGCAGACACGCTTGAAAAGTTCAAATATTGCTTAGAATATGCTTTATTTGCTCATAATATGCATGTTTTCTCTGTATTACTGAATAGTTTACGGTAAATAAGCTATGAATTATGTTCTATACAACATATATAGTTTAAATATAGATTATTGTGATCAAATGACTTAGAATGAGTGCAGAATCGCTTGAAATTCTCAAATATTGCACAGGATTAGCAATATTTGCACAATATATGACAATTTTGTATGTATATTCATTTTTATTTTAATAAGTAGGATCAGAATCATATTCTAGACAATATAAAGAGTTTAAATATAGGTTATTGTGATCAAATGATATAGAATGAGTGTGAATCTCTTAAAATGATCAAATATTGCTCAGAATATGCGTTATTTGCAAATTTTATGCATTTTTTCTCTGTATAATTAAATATTTTATAATAATTATGCTCTGATTTATATTCTGGCCAATGTATATAGTTTGAATATAGATTAATGTCATCAAATAACTTAGAATGAGAGCAGAATTGCTTGAAATTCTCAAATATTGCACAGGATAAGCAATATTTGCACAATATACGACAATTTTCTATGTATATTCATTTTTATTTTGATAAGTAGGATTAGAATCATACTCTAGACAATATAAAGAGTTTAAATATATGTTATTGTGATCAGATGACTTTGAATGAGTGTTGAATCGCTTAAAATGATCAAATATTTCTCAGAATATGCGTTATTTGCTAATTTTATGTATATTTTCTCTGTATAATTATATATTTTATAATAAATAAGCTCTGATTTATATTCTTGACAATATATAGAGTTTTAAAATATAGATTAATTTCATAAAATGACTAAGAATGAGAGCATAATCGCTTGAAATGCTGAAATATTGTACATGATAAGCATCATTTTCACAATATATGACAATTTTCTATGTATATTCATTTTTATTTTAGTAAGTAGGATCAGAATCATATTCTAGACAATTTAAAGAGTTTAAATATAAATTAGTGTGATGAAATGACTTATAATCATTGCAGAATCGCTTAAAATGCTCGAATATTGCTCAGAATAAGCTTTATTGCTTATTTTATGTATATTTTCTATGTATAATTAAATATTTTATAATAAATATGTTCTGAATTATATTATAGATAATATAAATAGTTTAAATATAGACTAATGTGATGAAATGACTTAGATTGAGTTCAGAATCGCTTGAAATGCTCAATTACTGAACATAATAAGCATTATTTGCAACATATACGTATAATTTCTACGTATAATCAAATATATTACAATAAGTAAGATCTGAATTAGTTTTTCAACAATATAAAGAGTTTAAATATAGATTATTGTGATCAAATAATTTAGAATGAGTGCGGAATCTCTTAAAATGTTCAAATATTGCTCAGAATATGCTCTATTTGCTCATTGTATGCATATTTTCTATGAATAATTAAATATTTTATAATAAATAAGCTCTGAATTATATTGTAGACAATATAAAGTGTTGAAATATAAATTATTTGAAGTACAATTACGAACATCAACTTATTCTTTCTTATTTGAACGAACCTCAAAAAATAACATTGCCACTTCCAGTTCTACGCACAAAATCCGATTCAATCGGGATCCGATCCGTTCACAACTTCCCTGAGCCTAAACGTGGAAACAATATCTGATCGAACCACATTAACGGACCGAGTCTAAGTCTAACCCCTTACCGACTCGAACCCAAAATCGATAGAACAAACCCTTTTTACCCTTTTCTATTTTGCTCCGACAAGACAATCCTATCCGACATTTGTCTCCTTTCGTTACTGCTCCGGCCACCTCCTCCGCCTCTTAAACCCTACTTTTTGCCATACTATTTCCCAAACTCTAAACCCCTTGTTCGAGCGGCGTTCCCACTCCGCTCGAGAAGAGATTCAAAGCACCAGCGTGTTTGTTCCTTCCCTAGTAAGTTTCGCGCTAGGTTTTTGTTGTCAAAATTTGATAAACTGGATATTTTAGAAGGAAAATTGGTAAGCGGAAGTAATCTGGTTAGTAGCTTTCTGTTAATTTGAGAGGTGTTGTCTCTGAACTCACATGGTTTTGAGGATCAATAGTTTGATTCCTCTTTTGTTTGTATTAGGTTTTGAGAAAGAGTGTGCTCCTGTCTCAACTCAGGGCTTGTTGGTTTAGTTAATTTAAATTTTGAACAGAGATAACAAATTAGATTGGTCAGTTTTCGTTTTTGATTTGTTTCAGTAGGAATTGGTTGCTATAGCAGTTTGGTTCCTAGTCTACATAATATTTGGGTAATTTTCTTATAATCTGTACTGTGTTTTCGAGGAAAAAAAACAATCATAGATCCTTTTCTGTTTGATCTGCAAGCTTGGTCTAAATTTTGGTTTGATTTCTGTAACTCTGTTGTCTTTGCTAATATCCTGTTGAAGCTTTCGCCCCTGCTAGTTAACTTGATAAACAAAAGTATTAATTTCATGTGTATGCTTTTTCAAGAGAGCATGTATAAAATTTACCTGCTTGGGTCTAAGCTGCAGTAAACATGAAAAATCTGAAAACTGAGCAGTATATTGACTTTCAGTATGTATGTCTAGGGTTTAACTTAATAGTTGTCACGCAAGTTCTAGTTTATGGTTTCTCTTATTTTGTGAAAAGTTAGTTTTGTTTTGATATTTAGTATTGACTTAATTATTCTTTTGACTTCAAAACAGGAACGGTTGATTTTTGCATGAGGTAAATTGAATATGAAAGGTGAGACGGGTAACAACGGTGCTTTCAGTGAGCATGTGTTAGCAGAGAAGTTGTCGAAACTGAATAATTCACAACAGAGCATAGAAAGTATCCTTTTGCCTTTGCTGTTATTATTAACTTTTAATAATGCGCTTTACACAGCATCTACTTTTGAATGGCAAAATAAGAATTGTTGAATGGACTGTTTTGTTTGTCTTTTCAATTAGTTTGCATGAAATCATTTTTATCTCTCTCATTAATCAAATTGATAAGTTTAGGGGCTAATAAGGTTACTAAGAAGAAAAGTTACAATTGGGGAGGTGAAAAGATATACATTTAAGTGACAAAGCCACAAATGTCACAAAGTATAATTTTTTAAAGGGGTTAAATTTTATGGTTGGATTGTTGCATAAAGGGCAAGATGGTTGTTTCATGTTTCTTTTCTTAACATAGTTAGTGCTCATGTTACTAGTGCAAGATCTGATGAATTTTCTTTTATTTAATGAAAAAAAACCCTTTATAGCTCAAGTTCATTATACTTTTCTTAGATTTATTGTTTCATTCATTTATCACATATGAAGTAGCTTTCATGCAAAAAACTGGTTCCTGGTGTAATACTTTCACTCAACCTCAGTTTGGAATAAACTTGTATCAATGGTCGTCTGGTGTCCTTTTCTTTTCTACTATTATTTTTAAAAAGGTTTGCCTTACTGTTTAAAGAATTGGGATCCTAATTTTGAACATAGATTTTGTGGAAAATGCTAGTATTTTACTTTTTTAATCATCTAGTTGGACTGCCATAAGTAGTTCTAAACATGTCTCTATTTGGCCGAAATCCCTGGGTAAAACACTATAACAGGCTTATATGTGTGATTCCTATCCGGTGAAATGTTACTGTCGTCTACCTATCAGTTCTAAGCATCTGCTATCTTTTGCTTCTTTCATAGTCTGTTGGAACCTATGCATATCAATCAGCCACTTACATTGCATTGGAAATTTACGCCAGGATTCTGTTAGCTTACTTCCTCCAAAAACAAGTTTTACTGTATTTTATTTTTTTTGGTGGCAACTCTCAGACTGGGTTAGACCTCATAAGTATTCTGAGTTTTAGAAATCTTGGCTTCTCTGTTGGCTAATTATCATGCCTCAATTCTGGAGTAATAGTTTATCTATTTCACATATGGGCTGTAACAAACAATGTTAACATGTCAATAATTATGCAAGAATTGGGTAGAAGATAGTTATCCTTAACATGAATTGCATTCAGCGCTGTCACACTGGTGCATATTCCACCGGAAAAAGGCCAGGAATGTGGTAGAGATATGGGAGAAGCAATTTAACAGCTCGAGCAAGGATCAGAAGGTCAGCCTCCTGTACCTAGCCAACGATATCTTGCAGAACAGCAAGCGCAAGGGTGGCGAGTTTGTTAATGAGTTCTGGAAGGTTCTCCCTGCTTGTCTCAGAGACGTTTATGAGCACGGTGAGGAGAGCAGCAAGAAAGTTGTCACCAGATTGGTATGTTTCCCTGTTATTGTCTTTTTGTCCCAGTTATGTCTATGAGCATGTGTATGGCCATTGGTCGACGATTCAACATCAAGTGGGATTCGAATGTTCCACCACATTAATGCAACAGTCAATGCTTAATAGTTTGTCTCTCTTTTAGGTGTTTATTTGAATTAAGATCCATATTTGCCATATTTTGCTAAATGGGTATTTGGACTATTCATATGCATAGCTAGAAGGAAAAGCTGTAGTAGTAGAAGTTTTACTCAGCAGTGAATGTAAAAATGAAAACTAGAATAACTCATCCTAATATGCTGTTGACCTTGAGTTTTTGTTTTCTGTTTTGTCCTAATTTGGGTATTCTTTAAACTATATTTGCTGCATTACTAAGTACTTACCTGAGCCTTACTTGCTGCAAGTAGGTAGATATTTGGGATGAAAGAAAAGTGTTTGGTTCTCGTAGTAGAGCCCTTAAAGATGATATATTTGGCGATGGTGCGCCTGCTCCTGCTCCTGCTCCTGCTCCTCCTCCTGCTTCTACACCTGCCCTGAATATTAGCGTGAAGAGTTCAAATTCAAATCTGAGTTCACAATCAAATCCTATAAAAATAGCTCGGAAGGATGCTACCACACTAAGAGTTGTAAGTTCCATATTCTCGTTTCTTTTAGTGTTCTTCTTCTTTCGTTCTGGACACAAAAGAATCTTTTGGTGCTGAAATTATAATTTATTACAATTAGAGTCATTAATAAGGTCATAAACCTCAGATGACTGCACATCAGAAAGTTACTTTTGCAACAAACCCTCAAGAAAAAAATATGCTTAACAAAGTAGCGTTGTGGTTTATTATTGTGATTGAATATTATCTGATAATAATACAGCATGATTGTTAAATACATACTACTGAGAATTTCAATTACTTTGATGAATGTTAAAACAGTCATTAAATCATCTACATATGCACGCCATACGAAACACTTTACATGAAGTACAAAATATCAGAATTAAGATCTATTTGTTACAACTTTCACAATTATCAAGTTATGTAAACATTTGCAAAATGTTTCTTTTTTTGCATAACTAAGCTTTCAAGCTTAGGTGTTTAGGAAATGTTGGGGATTCAGGAAATGGGAGAGCTCTCTGAAACTTTAAATTATGGTATAATGTTGAATTTACCTGAATCGTTATCTAATGGAAATGATAAGTCAGCAGCAAAAAAGTCAATACAGAAGAAATTAAAGTTGTAAAGTTTACCTGTGAGTGGGTTAAAGTATGTTTCTCTAGACTGTTGGATTAAGGTGCATTATCTGTATTTAGAAGAGTTGATGTGATTAATTTCACTGAGTTTCTAAATCAATAAATTTTCTGTTTGTTGGCCATAAAGTGAAGCATTTTTTTTTCTTTGCTTTGGTCTAAAATCAGAAATTAGCAGTTGGAGGTATGCCTGAGAAAATAGTAACATCTTACCAATCTCTATTTGATGAGAATTTGAGCGAAGAGGCTGCTTTAAACAACTGTAGCACATCAGTTGGTCTTCTGGAGAAAATTGAGAAAGATCTAAATGAAGCTTCCATCAGTGGTAAGAAATATACTTGATTTAATTTTGAATTCTGAAATGGTGCAAACATGATTGCTATATCTTCATATTTTGCAAAAATGTTTCATGATATTTTTGTGCTTGTAAAATATACTTTTAAGTGCTCTGTGGTAAGCAACTGTAAACATGTGCTTCTATCTGTTGTAGCTTCTGTGTTCTTCATTCATTCTAAACAATATTGTACCCTACATAACAACTTCCATTTTCTACTTTCTGACAAGTATTATGAAATTCCTGTGATTGTAAATTTGTAACTTAAAAGTTGATGGTAATTATAATAGTTCAATTTTAGCCACTAATAAATTAACATTCCATTTTGTGCATGAAACTGAGGGCATGCTTACCATTCTTTTACTTTTCCGATACACCATTTCTGCTTGAGGTATCTATGACTTGTGCAATTGCCATCATCACATGTTTTACTTGCAAAAAGAACCGATGTGCATCTTTACAAACTGACATTTATTCCTTGATATCGTATTCTTCTTTGTTGCTACTTTGATGTAATGATATATTCATTGCCAATAATTTAGATGCAATAATAATGGTCCATAAACTTGGAATTTTGGAGCAGCCCAATGATGGTCTGTTGAATTTTCAGGAATTGGTGAATTTTATCATTTTGTCCATTTATTTAATGTACTGAGCTGAGAAAGCTTTCGAGTCGTGAAAAGTGTCCTAGACAAAAGTTCTGTAAACACTATCATTTGAAATGTTTTTATCTCAAGTAAACTTTTCTCATTAGTCTTTCAATTGGAAAAGAAAGTATATTTGGAAGAACTTACCTATCATAAATGATGCATGCATTTTTTTGAAAATATTCTCTAACTAATCATCATATCTAACGGGATATGAAGGAAAAACTAAAGTTGCATTTTAAACTCAAGGGACCTTGATGCTTTATTTATCTTGGGAACCTCTCGGTTAAGGACATCTTTTGATGTGTTAATTTTACTAGTGAGTGAGAAAACATGACCATGATTAAGCTCATCTTTGTATGTCACAATCTTACAAATAGGTGGATTATGCCTGGGTTCACCACATTATTCCTTCTGCTTTGCCCTCAACCATTTTAATTGATCACATATCCATTATTTTCCTTTTTGGTGCGCCTTTGTCCTCATTGATTGAAATAATTTGAACTTGTTATTCTTTGTTTTCTTTTCTAAATAGGAAATCAGCAACAAATATCTTCTTTGATGTCTGACTTCCAAGAAAAGGAAGCTTCTGTAAAAAAGTTCATCGAACAGCTTGAAGGCATTGAAGCTCTGAGGACTTCTCTTATTAATCAGCTAAAAGAAGCAATTAAAGAACAGGTACTGTGCTTCTATTTTGGGTTCATAAACAGAGTATACTGCTGAGTCATATTTCGTCTTTCTTCTGATTTTGCAACTGGATTACTAATTGTTATTGATATTCATCTTCAGATAAGGAAACCTTTGAATAAGCTTTTTTGTAAGCCACACTTATCCTAATGGAAAGTACATTGAAATCACAGCTGGCAATCAGTTGGGAAATGATTTGCACACTCCAAAATTGATACAACGCTTCTTTTTAGACTAAAATATCCCTAATTAATTGTGAATAGTTGAATACTGTTCAGAAGAAACATCATTACTGAAAAATTTTCAATTTACCAAGGTTATTTTGGTCTAAAAAGGAGTGTTGAATTATTTTTTGGGAGTTGATAATCACAACACTCTTTTTTGGTTGATTGGGTTGGATCAGGTTATCATGGGTTCAGGTCATTGGCTTGGGTAATTGTGGGGTTGGTCCGTTGCAGGTATTAGGTTAGTTAGCTGGTTAAGAGTGGGCATCAATCAACTTGGCATTTGGGTTATTCTGGGTGATGGCCCTGGCAAAGTTATTATTTTTGGGGTATATCTTGTGTTGCAAAATCTGTTTAGTGACTTGTCATTTGGGTAATTTTGGGTAATACAAGCAAATTGAACAATGGAATAGGTCTCAATTATGGTTTGTTGATACTGGGAATTATTTGATATAAATCTTCAGGAATCAAAATCGGAGCTGGTTTCTGCTCAAATCCATGTAAGGGCATTTCTTACTTTGACTCACTCTCTTTACTCTATGTGGATTTTACTATCATAGTCATGTCTGTATTGTATTTATTAATATGGGTAAAGGATCACTTGAGAATAATAACTTCACAATTTGGTAATCATTGCATATGAAAGTTTATGTTTGGAATCTAACATCAAGGCATAATTTGATGTATATATTATGCCCATAAAACATTATCGGATATAGTATGGTTTCCCCATTCATCAAGCAATTTGAATTTTCAATGGCTTGAGTGTCTTACTACCGTTGCATATCAAATGACTCACTATTGACTTGCCATTTGTTTGTCCTGTGAGCACAACAATGCACTCACTCCTAATTTTTAAGCTTATTTAGAAAAATGTGACAATCATTGTCAAGATTGTCAAATAAATCCATTGTCAAGTCCTCCCTGCTCTATCATAATATATCTTTTTTCAGAGGCTTGGAGACTATTTAACTTAATCAGGTAGTAGTAACCTGTCATAACTATTGTGTACGCGCTTGTATATTCAATCTAATTTTGCATTGAAAAATTAATTTATTCAATCAGTAACCTCCACTAGATATAAGAGCAACCCAGGACAATGGGTTTAAACTTTAAATTCAAGTCCTGCTCTTTTGACTGGCTCACAGGCAGGTCTGACCAACCTGTCTGAGATTCCTGCATTTCTAAGCCAAGCAGGTCTGAATAATAACTATTTGAAATTACGACTCCACTCTTCATTTTATCTGTGCAAAGCGCAAAACCATGTTCTTCTTTTGGTCAATGGAAAAATTACGACTCCACTCTTCATTTTATCTGTGCAAAGCGCAAAACCATGTTCTTCTTTTGGTCAATTTTCCATTTGTTCTCTTGGTCTTCCGTCCAAAGGGTGGAAAATTATTCACGTTGTCATCTGCATCAGCATGATAGTGTGGAATGATAAGTTATGATGGAAAAGTTTCTCACCAGCAACTTTCCATTGACTACATAATTTCTTATAGTGATTAGAAATTTAGGCAATTCCTGTTTTGATTTGTAAAGATTTTAGGCAATTTACAATATGGTCTGAAAAATATAGGCATTTGTCCATTGGGATTTCGTTGTTCAGAAATTCCTCATTCTGTTCCAACCTGACTATCCAGTTGGTCAAAGATGTTCTTAAATGGACACAAAGCCAGTGAAGCAAGTGATGCTCATGTGGACCAAATTAAGTTGAGACAGGTCAACTAACTGGGTATGGTCATAATTCTGGTCCTTGGTATGGCACATTTGGCTGGGCATTAATAGGGTTGTAAATGAATCAAACTTCAACAAGTTACCCTCAGTTCAAGTTTGATTCTCTATATCATTGAATCTAGCTAAGCTCAAAATATCACTGCATTTTCAAGCTGATTATCCAGGTTGAGTTTGATTTGTTAAAAAGTTTGAGCTCACTTTGCCACCGTAGGCTTCTTTGGGTGGCAAGACTACAGAACTTCTATTATTGAAGTAAAGCAACCCAAGTAGGGATACCAGCTTTATTAAGCAACAGTAAAGCTTAGATTCTGAGTCTAATTAACTAGCTTAGTGGCAAACCTGCCTACCCAAAGGAGTAAAACTCCATAGTACCTAAATCTAAACAAAGGCAATAAACCCAAGTTTTACATCACACAAAACACAACAGAGCCCAAAAGGTACTACATACTAGAACAGCATACACAATCACAGAAAACAAACACATTGTTGTCAATAAAACTAAGGACACACAAACAGTTGCTTAGGCAGAGTCAGTGCAAGATCCATTTCTGAAAGACTTGAAACTCATGATGTCATTGAAAACTTTGTTTGCCTATATATTTAATAGAAACTCAAATCCTAATTTAGGGTGTCGATTCATCTTTTACACTATTATATATTATTTGAAAAATTTATAGTATCTAGAGGAAAAAATATTGATGAAAACCAAAAAAGTAATTGTTGCTGTGGTTCACTTATAAATGAAGGAGTAGGTTAAAAAATAACAAACTAAAAGCGACAATTTATGTTTTGTTTGAATATAACACTTTGGGCAACAGATAGTAAACGACAACAACTAAGCCTTTTGTCCCAAACAAGTTGGGCAACACATAGTAAAGACCTAACTTAATAGAAGGGTCAGTTTCAAACTCTTGATTAAGCTGGGATTTGTTTGCAAGTGATGGATGCAGTGGGTTTTTAATAAAGTGTCGATAAGATGGGGCTTTCTTTTGAAAGCTGCCCCAAAAGGCTACAAGTTATAATTTCATGCTATTTTCCAGTAAAGTTATCTTGGAAAAACATGAATTAAAGTTCTATCGGATAAACATGAATTTCTGTATGAGTACAAAATTGTGCTGGGTGGTACTTTAACTATGGTCCTGGACTCCTAGTTGATCTCATTTCTTCCACAAAGGTCCCCGAATACAGAAGAAAATTTTAATTAATAATTTGTTGAGGTAGCCATATTTCAAACCATTTAGGCTGATTACTGTTAGCTTAATTGGGTCATAGTTTAATAAAAATATAAAATACAATTAAACATTGTACATATGCTTGTTATAAGTAACATTTATTTTACACTCTACTTTCTTCACATTTTGACCATTTATTTTTACAGTAATTTGGATATCTTAACCAATGATTCTACAATTTCTACAGGTTGCCCGATCCAAAATAGATGAGACTTCCCAGGCCTCCCAACTAAAGCGTAAGCTCCCTACATCTCCCTCAACTAATGGGCATGACACCACCCCGACTGGCACTCCCACCCCACCAGGCAATGCTGATACAGCTGACTACAAAAAAGCTGCTGCTGCTGTGGCTGCCAAGCTGGCAGCTAGCTCATCATCAGCCCAGCTTTTCTCCTCAGTCCTCTCTTCTTTTGCAGCTGAACATGCCAATACTGGGCCCACTAATGGACCACCTGGATTCTCACCTGAGAAAAGGCCCCGGCTTGAGGCGCCTTTCAGCCAAGCGCCAGTCATGCCATTCCAGCCACCACTTCCACCTGTCCCACCCCCAGGTGCTGCACAGATGCAGCAGTTCGGGCCTCCATTTGCATTTCCAGGAGGTCAAATTCCACCCCCTCCCCCTTTGCAACAGCTGCATATGCCATCATCTTCCCTGCCCCTCCCGCCGCCAGGTCAGCAGCAGCAGGGAAACTCTGCTGGGTTCTTCTCACCACCGGGTGTTGGGTTCTTCAACCCTTTGCAACCTGCCCCGTCCGCGCAAAGGCAACAGTAATTATGTTCATTCTGTTGTGTGTTAGCAGGATGTGCAATAATCTTATTTGGCTTAAATATGTATATTATGCTGCCGTTTCCTCTTTTGGTTCATTATGTGAGCTTACTGCGCATGTGTGAAATAGATGGAGCGTGTTAGCCTAGAGATATTTAAGTATGGTCGGCATAAGCTAAGAGAATATTTCCATGTAACTTGTGTATTATTATGTTTTAAACTTGGTTCAGTGTTACCTGGATCAATGCACATTTTGATGCTAGGACTACAGATCTGGAAATGACGGGGTGACCTGTTTATTACTCTGCTTTTAGATGTGATTTGGCACAGTTATAATTATGAAACTAGATAATCAAAATTGCACATGCCGTCCACTGTCATTATTGAGAAGTATTTGGACGATATCCCATGTTATGTCCGTACAATAGTAATCATAAATATAGTTTAACAAAAATAAATCCATTGATGGTATTGCTGCGGTTAATGTCGATACTTCTCCGTTTTCACAATGGCGATTTATCCAAGAGAGAGTCAATCATCAGACGGGTCTTAAAATGCCATACTACATTAGAAGTGCTGCCGTGTATATACAAGGAAACAAGTGAGAAGGATGCGCATTACTAAAGTTGGCAATGCTTTCTGAAGTTAGCACAATGATCACTACAAAGATAATTCTAATAAAGAGCTCCATATAAACATTTTCTACTCTGCATGTTAAGGGCTCACAATGAACAGCAGGACACCATCCATCTTCTGCTACGACCATCTACGAAACTAGAAAAATAAACAAAAGAAAGAATATAACAGAGCTAATCAACTACAAAAACATTAGAAGAGAGCACATCTCTCAATATCTAGCTAATAGAGCTCTTTCACTAGTTGTGATTAGGATTGGCTCTGCTCGTTGGCAAGTTTCTCAGACTAGCGTTAACCTCTACCTGAGGTTTCTTGTTTGCTACAGTTTGAAAATTTTTCGTGTTGACAGTACTTGTTTCTACAGCTCGTAGCATCCTTCTTGGTTGAAACTTCTCTCTTATTATTTCTCTATTCATAGTGGGAGGCAAGGTGATGGTTAGACAGTGATGGAGAATTAACAACGCAGAAAGGATTGAGAGAAGACATTGCAAGGATTTCATTGTGGAACTTTCTTTGTTTTGGAGAAAGAAATGAAGTTTTGGTGGTGGTTAAATGATGGAATGGATGGTTGCACTTATATAGTTCAGTTAGTTTTCGTTTCTAGACCTCTAGCAGGTAGCTAGCTACCATTTGTAAAATGGAGTGGATGAAAAATATTACAATGTGTCAGTAAACAAAACAAACATGAAAGCACATGTAGACAAGTGAGAACATGTGATTGTGAGACTTGCTAGTAATGTTACTGGGCTTAAGGTCCAACTTGGTGAGAAGTTTTTTCCTGGGTTGCACATGAGAGCACGATCTCACTTATTACTTATTACTGCAACATTATGCTATTTTATAACATGTACACGTAGGACTATAACTTGGTACAGGTAAGTAGGTAGCTTAGTAATTTATATGTTGCTAGATGCTTCAATCAAAGACTGATAAGTACTTTATATTGTACATATTATTTAACATAGAATTAAATCTTAAATCGACTCTAAATGATTTAATTCATTGTATTTCTATATTACTGTATTAAGAGACGATTACTGTCGATGTAGTACAAATTTGAAGCAAGAAGAGAGCAATTTACCAGCACAATCTGCATTTTTCTCATGCCATATTATGCTTCTTGTGATTTAGGTTTCATTTTGTGAACTCAATTTGCATTTAGGATTTAAAGTTGCATTTTTCAGATTTTACATTTCTCTAATTGGAAATTGGTTAACCGACACTTCAAAGGTCCTGTTTGTGGTACAACGATCCATTACACTGCATGATAAACTTGTGCGTTTGAAATCAGATTATGTCTGAGCTAAAAACATTTTGTTAAGCTATCCAAAATCCATCAAACATATACCTTTTGGCATTTTTCTTATTATAGGTTGAGAACTGCGCCCCCCCCAACACACCTTTTAATCGTAACTGAGAATGGAAAATAAAACAATTGGTATTCTTACAAAAATCACTAGTTTGATAAAAATAATAATAATAATAAGTAGATAATGATTTCTTAATTTGGAATTGTGCATTCATCTAAAGTGTGGTTTTGTTTATTGTACCAAACAAAAGCACAACATTTCGAAATTTTTTGGTAATTAATTGTACCTTAAACCTGACAATAATATATGGACAAGTACCATATATATTATTTACTGTGCTTTTGACTCATACTGGTAATAATATATAAAAGACCTCAACTGTTAACTGCTAGATGTTACAAGAAGCATGTTTGACCACCTGTTACTGTCATATATTCCCGACAGTTAACAATATGGTTAACTTAATTAACATGTTTAGGTTAATTGTCTAAATTATTTAAGCCCACTAAAGTGGCTTATCATGTGGTGCTTGATTTGACTAATATTTTCCTCACAATGACCATTCATCTAGTTATGCAAAAAACCTTTTAGGTAATATATCTTTATTCAAAACTCATGTGACCGGACCACTGTTTCCTCTATCAGTACAGAATATTTTGCATCTAGTTTGACTAATTTATGTCTGACAAAACCATCAAGATTGGATCGTCTTAGCTGGAATAAAAGCAGTTTATAGTACGAATACGGAAAAGGCATATTGTGATCTTATGTGACATAGGCTTGACATTTCGAAATTTTTTTCTGGAACATTTAATTTATGATTGCAATGGAATTAGCGAAATATTCAGCCATATTTGGTGAACTAGGTGCAATATGTATTAAAACATCAAGTAATAATTCTGTCATAGTATGTACTTCTGTCATAGTATGAAATTATAGTGATAGATTATTAGAAATTTACTATGTTTGCATAATCTAAGTTTTAAGATAAATAATATAATAATTCTGTCATAGTATGTACTTTTGTATTTCACTTGTGGTTTCGTCTGTATATGAAACTCATATTAGAAAAATATTCACAAAAGGTCCTTAGATTGAATAACAAAATAACGATTAGGATTTTAAAATGAAATTTTGTTGACAAAAGTAACTGAGAATTGCATCTGGTACAATTGTTGATTAAAGACAGTGTTTCATATGCAACTATGCAATGGAAGGCCATAGATTCAAAATCTAAGACAATTTGAGAACTTTGACTCTCATCTGATACTAAAACAGAAGAACGCAAAAGCTGGCTACACATTCACATTTCAAGAAAATAATGACACATGATTGAGATATTATACAGTAACATCATTCATAATTTACTATGTTCACACTCCGCCACAGAAAACCTCAGTTTATGTTTCCTTTCTTTTGTTTTATTTTATTTTTATTTTTGAACAATTTCGGAATTTCCCTGGGAAATGCCGTGGATCTTGCCATAGCCCATATCGAACCAAAACATACGGCCTTGCACATGCAAGGTGACAAGGAGCGGCCGTAGAGGGTTGGTGAGTTCTATTTCATTTTTTATGGATCTACAAAATTAAGAGCATTTCTTTAGCAATCCTTTTCGGTTTAAGTTAAAAAGAAAAGGATATAAGAGATCAACTGCTCCTTTGTTCTTCTTCCTAATTGCTCCACATTATTGATTGTACAACTACTGGCTTGATAGAAGATACGGCTGATTGGTGTACAAAAAGTGCAAAATAAATGTATATTGAACTAAACTATACTATTTTCAGTTGGTATTAAACTGACGACTGCCAATTTGCGGTAGGAACCGCATGGATTTTGTGACTTTTGTCTCAAACGATATCTCTGACTGGTCAAAGCCAAACCGCTTCTTGGTTTTGTTAATTATATGGTAATGATGCGATGGCTGACATGCTCCAATAGAAAGAAGAGAAGTGTTTGCAGGAATTAGTATCAACAGAAAAAAATAAAAATAAAAAATAAAAAATTGGTCGATTTTGTAAATAGAAAAAGATCTATGCAGAAATAAGGAGAAAAATGCCTTGGGTATTTGGATTACGAATGCAAATATGCATTGATATTATCTGTAGAAAGATTTGAACGCGTGGTACATTTTTTATTTTATTTTATCTATATACTTTTTAAATAACCGAGGATATCAGATATGCTATGAGTTAGTCAATTTTAGGGAATATGAGAGTATTCATTATTATGGCTTTTTTAGGGTCTCTAGTCAGTATTCTGCTTGCCATTCTCATAGTTTGTAATTTTGCTATGGGTACAACATTCAGCATGATAGAACTTATTCGTAGATTGGATATATATATCATCTTCACATATATATTTAGTAATACAACTGGCGTGCTTGTTTGATAATAGGAGAAAACATAAAATCATTTATCATTTTTTTTTAAAATTCTACTTGCAATTTTGGTTGAATATGAACCAAGGAAAAAAATTGCATCAACAAAGGAACAAGAAAACTAAAGTTAAACTTGGCACACAACCGCAGGCACATCCTAAATTTTGGGATATATATATATATATATATATATATAAAAGCAGGTCTGCATCGTAACTGGCATTATTAAATTGTTAAGAAAGTTTCAATTTTTTGGATCCCACTTGAAGTTAAATGGATGTTTTGATAACTGCTGAAGCCCAATTAACAAACAATAACGTATGTCTGATTAAGCCTAAATACCAAAACACTTCTAGGGCCTTTGCAATTGAAATTCTAGGCTTCCAATTATTTTCTGAAAAGGAGCGACATCTTCGATCCATTCTCTCTACACCTATGGGACCCATCCATTCGACGGCTCCACGTGGAGAAGATTGACAAGTGGCACTGTGTAGAGCGGAGCAGCGGGAGTGGTATTTTTAATAAAAAAAAAAATTCCTTAGAAATTTTAATAAGAAAAAAAGAATATATTTTTTTTAATAAGGAAAAAGTCCTAACGCAGTCCAATATCACGTAAGTTTCCTGGCTCCTAACGCGGTCAACGACTGCGTCAGGAGGTGGATCGTAACTCAGCAGAAATGAAATGAAACAAATTTGATTTTTTTAACTATATAACAACCCTTTATTTTATGAAAAACATAAAGTTTTCTAACTATAAAATAACCCTTTATTTAACTATAAAAAACATAAATTTATGAAGACAAAAAAATAGGAGAGGATTAAAAAATACACCCGTTTTTTTCTGTTTCCTAATCCTATTTTCATGATTTGTAAATAATTATTTCTAAATGATGTTCATTGTGTGCAAAAAGAAAAACGTTCATTTGATGTTATTGCTTCTTTTAATTAAATGTCGTTCATTTGATGTTATTGCTTATTAATGTCGTTCATACGTGAGATGTTATTGCTATTTTGTAATAAAAAATCATTACTCGTGTGTCGTAATAATGTTGTCGTAATATTACTCGTGCGTCGTAATATTATTTTCAAATATTGCCTAGAAGTCGCAACAGACAAGCAACAAAAAATAATAACCAACATAAACTACACATCCATGATCTAAAACATAATAACATACATCACAATATATACAAATCCATAACATACATCACATAAACATACTACCTCCTACGTCCAGACGGCGAAAATCTCTCGCGTTTTCTAATTACTCGTCTCTCTCTTCTCTCAGCCAAACACGGGGTAACTGACTCATCCTCCGACTGAATCTCCTCCTCCTCCTCAGAACTGTCGTCATCCTCAGCACCCTCCTCGTCACCGTCCTGATCACCCTTCTGATCGCCAACCTCCTGACCACTCTCGTGCATGGCGGTCTGTAGCAAGGTAGTGAAAGAGTCTCCCCCTCCCATACTTTCCAATGGCGAAGAAAATGAAAGGATGCTATAAGGTGTACCAAATGCTGGCATAGTGAACGGTGGAGCAGTCTAGCCAAACGTACTAAACGGTACAGAAGTCTGGCCAAACGCGGGAAAAGGTGGCTGATATCCTGACATGTAGCCACTGAAAATGCTGATGGGGTCATGCCACATACCGGCAAACTGAGAGGTCGATGACGATGGACCGACATCCTGTGTGGGAGTAGGACATGAAAGTGTCACCGGCGTAGGATCTATGTGGGAATGAGAACCCCTGGGTGGTCCTAATATGTCGTCTAATCGTCCTGTATTTAGACCATCATCCTGTTAAGATAAAAAAAAACTATCATCAATAAAAATAATTATTATATTATGTTTAATGCATATTTATTTACAAATAATACATACCGGATTGACGAGATCCTCGGCCTCAAAGTTTGTATGCGGTTCTTGGGACTCCTCCGAAGAATCTAGTATCTCTTCTATCTTCGTTGGTAGCCTCCGCTGTTCCAATAGATCCTCGATCCTGAACGACATAGATGCATCTCGAAGTTGGGATTGACAGTTGGTAAGGATTGCCTTACCAATTTTTTTTGCATCCCTTCTTCACAATGACGCTTATTGCATGAACCGCATTCTTCAAGGCGCTGTTTTTCTACATTAAATAAATAAATAAAATCTTAATCAGTCATTACAAAATAAAATCTTAATAAGTCATTACAAAACAAATAAAAACAATTAAATAGAAACTGATTTAAATAAATTAATCAATCAGTCAATACCATATTACGCAGCTTGGACCCCATGGGAGAGTACCGTATCTGACTGATCGGAACATCACCTCTACGTCTGATGCGTGCCTCGGCCTGCTCGCGAGGTGTAGGAAGCTCCGATCCTCCCCATCTCCATAACCACCGAAAATACCTAATCATCCAAATTTAAAATCTTAAATAAATATTCAAAATTAACTTAAATTACCAACAATTTAAATGAAATAACAAATATAATTAATTTTTAATACCTAAGAGAATCATCATCTGTCCAAGGTCGAGTCTCGACACGCAGGGCAGCTAATGCCTCATCAGTCCACGCTGCATGCGCTGCATGAAAAATAGCACTCCAATCCGGATAGGCAAAAGAACTGCGTTCGAAATTCATATAGTTGCGCATCGTGTTTCAACTCTATTATATTAAAAATAGAAAATTTTTAAAATAATATACAAATTATTAATTAAAATGAAAATCAATCTTAAGCATATAACAACATACCAGAGGTAGCGGTGGTGGAACATGCTGATATAATCCGTATTGACGCCTGCAACGCTCCGGATACTAGTATGCCACTATGTGATAAAAAATCAGCGGCATCCGAGCATGATCTGCTGCTGACCACAACTAGGCTACTCGTGGCATACTCTCTCGGTCATCTTCGTACGGTAACCAACTTACATCTTCTACCTCCAATGTCGCCAGGTGGTCTCGTGCCTATGTTGCATGGATTCGGGTTCGAGAACTGAATCCGGTGCGGTGCGGGTGCGGCGATTCGAAAATTTTCAAAAATCTCCGATTCGGGTGCGGCGATATATATATAATTAAATTTTTAAAATATAATATAAGGATTTAATGTTAAAAATATAAAATACTATTAAAATTGCTACTAAGATTAAGGTGTTGGCCCCATAATTAAAAATACGGGTTTAGTCCCACAATTAAATGCCACTTAATTTATCGTTAATCCCACAATTCGGCCAACAATTTGCTACTTGGTTGTCCGATTTGTTCGGTGTTGAATTTTTCTTTTAGTCCCACATTGAAGATACAACTATGTTTTACTAGTATATAAGCTAATTTTGGAAATATCATATCACGTGTTAGGCGAAAGGACATCTGTTCCCTTTGCTATCACCAAGTGATTTAAATTACTTTCCATTTGATTCTTACGCGACGGCTTCAGTGAGCCCATATTGGATCCGATACGCTCACCGTTCTAGTCCAATATATTTAAAGTCATTGGGTGCGCCACGCGCACAATCCGGTGCGCACCGGTGCCGAATCCGACCCTAACCCGCACCCGGTTCTGGTTCTCTTGCACATATGCCGAACCAGGAATTTCCTGTAATTTTGCGAAAAATTAAACATTAAACAAAATGTCGCGCATGATTATTAAACTAAAGCTAAATTTATGAAAAATTATGTCTCCCAAACGGCGGGCACGAATCTATATCAGACTGGCCAAATCCAGAAAATGCCTCATCTGGAAGAGTCGGTCGACATACTGGAAGATATGTCCATGCCCAAAATAATAAAATCATCCAAGATTCCCGTCACAACCTTGAATCGCACTGCAGCACGATCAAGCGAATGATACAGGCATGCTAGGACCGCACCTCCCTAATTTCAGTTTTTGTCTTCATTTAAATTGCCCTGCAAATTAATTAAACAATACAAATTTCAGTTTATCTTCATAATAATGACATAAATATAAAATTGAGAATGAACAAATTATTTAATTAACATTTCATGATTTAATTAATATTATAAATGATAATGAAATGAAATGATAATGAAATTAATTTAATACCGCTACGAGATCCAAATAAAAAGCGGGTACATAATCCTGCAGAATATCAGGGAACATGAGAGTCCCAAAGAGCTCCATCGCCACCGCACGTGTGTAACGATCGAGCTCATCATCGGAAGCTCCAACAGGAGGCCAGTTGGAGCAATTCTCTTGCAACCACTTCAATCTAATATTATGTCTATTGCCCCTACATTATCATTTACATAATTGTCAGTATTTACAGATCATAAATTATAAATCATAAATTTAAAGAATTAATTAACATTAAACTTACGTTTTTTCTCTAGCCCAGATCGCAGTGGAAAGTAACTGCGCACTGACCTGATCATCAAAATAGACTCCCGTCGTGCTCCCTGTCACAGGTTTGCCTACTGTGCGCAAACCATACAGATACTTCACATCCTGATAATGATTCAACCCATCAATTATCACAATAATTACATTAGTTTACATTGGATAAATTGGAAAATTTATTCAAACAGATTCTTACCTGCAACGTAACAGTCATCTCGCCCACATGAAAGTGAAAGGTATGCGTCTCCGGACGCCAAAACTCTACTAATGCTTTTAGTAAAGAAATATCCGCATTGACATGTTTTACTTTCGAGATGTGAATCAAGCCGAGCTTCTGCAAACGTCCATCAATCCGTTTGCTGATCACGATCTCACGTCTGTGCGACCTCAAATCTAAATATCTTTCACGCTGCAATATCATATGTTAGTTTTAATCAACGAATAATTGTTATAACATTACTAACCATTAAAATATATTTAAGTATTTAAATATATGATTAATACTAAATTAAATATTTAATATATTTGAAATATTTAATAAGTATACCTCCTCAACAGGCACTCCAATAATATGCTCATCGGGAGTAAGGAACAATATCTGTCCGTCAACGTCTTGTACTCGTGTAACATCCCTGAATTTTAGGACCTGTTTGCAATACTTCAAATTCTAAGGTCCTATTTGAAAAAAATATTTATTTTATCCACTTGATCTTATCCATTTGAAAATATCTATTTAATCTTATCCATTTGATATTATATAATATTCATTTGATCTTATCCATTTGATTTCTTAGTTGTTAAGTAATCCATATTTTCATAAATAGTAATTTATATTTTCAGAAACAGTAGCTAAGTAATTGATATTTGCTTACTTAGCCATTAAGTAACTTAATATATTTACTTTCTTAGCCACTAAGAAACCTCCACTATAAATAGAACCTAGCCTCATTCCATTTCATTTCGGATTTCTCTCTCCCACTATTTCTCTCTCCACCTAATTTTGAATACCGTCTTGGCTTTGGATAGTCGGCCATTTGGAATTCGAGTTCTACGTCGCAGTTATGTCGGAAAGTCGTATAGATTTGCTTGTTCTTGTGGATCGCTCAGTCAGGTAACCGGACTTCTCTATATTTAGTTTCGTATTGCTTGATTTGATTATCGCTTGGTTTTGCTTGCATGTGTATGATCGTTTGTGGTATGTTTTGCGGGATATCGGGTTTAGAAAATGGATTACTGAATTTGTTTGTGCATGTGAAATTGAGCCCTGATCCCCGAGGCAGGGGAGGGAAAATTGGTTCTGATCCCTCAGGGACCGGGGAGGAACTTTATGCCTGACTGATATGACTGATATGACTGATCTAGACCCGTTTATCTCCGTAAAATATATTTTTGTTATGTGGATTAATCCGATCTTGATTGATTTTGCTATCTTAACTAATATAGAGAAGCTGCGTCGTTAAATAACCGGTTACTGAGCTTTGTAGCTGACATCCGTTTGTTATCTTGTGTTTGCGACGTAGGTTGACGGGCCGACGGATGGATGCAGATGATACCGCCCCACCCTCACGTTCTCGCGACCCGTCGGTGCGGGGCGTGACAACTCGCTCCACAGGGTTCACGTTGTACGGATTCGGACAACCGGTGCGACGCCTCCGTCGTCTAACACGTGGGGCTGGATCAATCGGAGCGTCTGTCGGTGGTGCAGAACAGGATGGACCAGCCTCGTCGTGTGGAGAACTCATCTATTGTAATAATTAAATATAACATAATTAATATTACATAATTTATAATAATTAAATATAACATAATTAATATTACATAATTCATAATAATTAAATATAACATAACTAATATTACATAATTCATAATAATTAAATATAACATAATTAATATTACATAATTCATAATAATTAAATATAACATAATTATTTTTAACATTTTCTACACAAATAATTTCAATCACAATATACCACAATATCCATATACATTTTCAATATTGCATCACATTTTTATTTGCAACATTATCCATACACATTTTCAAATCATAAATCCTACAAAAAAATTTGTACACAATTCCTACACAAAAATTTCATTTTCCATCAAATCTACATTTTCCTAATTTTTTCATCCAATCAAATAATTTCAATCACAATATCTTTTCATACCAATTTTCATCCTTTTTCATCCATATATTTTCTACACAAATAATTTCAATCACAATATACCACAATTTTCTATTTATTTGCAACATTATCCATACACATTTATTTTTATTTGCAATATACCACAATTTTCTATTTATTTCCAATCAATTACAAGATATCAAAAATACACTAATTAAATTTTAAAAATCAAATTAAAAAAAGCTTACCTCTAGAAGTCGTCAGAAATCGATCGAACTCGAACTCGTCAGAAATCGGCTGTTCTCCTCTTCGTTCGAAATCGGCCGTTCTTCTCCCACGCCGACATTGGCCGTTCTCCTCCTTTCTCCTCCTTCCTCCTTCCTCCTTCCTCTTACTCTCCTCTTTCTCTTTCTCTTTCTCTCCTTCTTCTTTCTTTTTTTTCCTCTCTCTTCTCTCTTCTTTCTTTCTCTTCTCTCTTCTTTCTTTCTCTGTCTCTGTATCTTTCTCTCTTCGTCTTCAAGAGGAAGGAAAAAGAAGAAAACGGTAAAATTTTAATTTTCGAAAAGATTCCACCTCCTAGCGCGGTCGCGTTAGGGTCCTCTAACGCGTTCGTTGACCGCGTTAGAGGTCAGGAATCGTACGTGATATTGGACCGCGTTACAATTTTTTTCTTATTAAAAAAAATATTCCTTTTTTTTTATTAAAATTTCTGAGGAAAATTTTCTTTTATTAAAAATACCACGCAGCGGGAGGTTTCTGAGGCGGAGGTCAAGAAATTTCTACTGAGGTTAGATCGATTCAGATCTAAGGTGATAATTGATGATTTATTGTGTTGGAATTGCGCTCTTAATTAATTTTTTTTGTTGTAAAAAGTAGTAAAGTGACTTTGTTTGGGAATTCGTTTGTGGATCTGATTGATGCATTTCCTAGCTAGAGCTTAAAGAAGTTTGTCATTCAATTTGGTTCTGCTCACTTTTCTTAAATCTGCTCAATTTGGTTTCTAGCTAGGGAAATTATTATTTTAGAATATATTTCTAAAATATATATATAAGAGAGGTTTTTGTCATCTTTTTTTTTTAAAAATTAAAAGTGCATTTGGAGTTTGAATTCTTGATTATTATTATTATTATTATTATTTTTTAGAGCAGTCTAATGCTGCCCCTAAACCATATGCACGAGGAAATCAATTGTTTCGTACGAAGAGCAAGTTAATGGTGTCTTCAGTCTTGTTGTTTTAAGCATATTATCCAGCGGATCCGTTGACAACCCAGTAGCTGTATTACTCGGGACATAGCAACATCTATATGTAAATGGAACCATCGAATGGATGAGAAATATTTTGCAAACGATATGCGACATATTATGTATTGGTATTGCCATTAGGATTTAGGAACCCAATAAACGACGACGATGCCATTGACATATTTGACTTAACACCTTATAAATATACATTTTAAAATGTAGAACAAGCCACTTTTGTGTGCATCAAATCATTCTTTAATTTACCGATAATTGTATTAATAGGACAAATAATATTGTCCTAGTCTTGCGTTTACTGTAAAGTGATGTTAGTTTAAAAGAAAATAATTCCAATTTTGTTTCTATTTCTTATTTCGTCTACTTACAAAAATATACAGTATATTTCAGTTCATCTATAGTATTAATTAAAAGTCATGACTGCATTTTTTTTCTATAACTGACCGCATTTTTGCATTTTCGATTTTTTTTAAATATAAATTTTTATTTTTAGTTAAAAATAGTTTTCTATTTTTACATTTTCTATAATTAAAAATAAATTTCTCTTTTCTTGATTAAATACATTAAAAATAGTCGTACTAGTCATTGTTTAATTCAAGAATTTAATATATTTTGAAGTCTACGGTAGTTCATGCTGAATTATTGTAATCTAAAAAAAACACAACGCAATGAAACTGTGACTGTCATACCTGGTTAACATAGACTTATGAAAATTTTTGAAACCACAAATCCCACAATTTTTTTATTTTATCAATTAGAAATTCAAATTTTCAAATCTGAACCATTCATCACATTCAATTTAACAAGCGGTATGTTTTCATATAAACTTTGTAATATTTTAAATTCATTTAATACTCTTTCAAGAGATAAAAAAAAAATCTTGTTTACTATGATAGATTAATTTTAATACATCAATATTATTTTTTGATCGAGTACCACTCTTGAAATGAACAACATCAACCGTTTAGATTTAATGTTTGGATTTTGAATTTTAAATTACTCATAAAATGGAAAATTTGTAGTATTCCATAAAAAAAAAAAAAAAAAAAATCTGTCGGAACACTACGCTTTTCAATACCGCATCCGTGTGATTATATTTTTGCAGGGCTATATAAAACTTTCTCACTTTAGAATCAACAAATACAAACAAAGAAGCTATAATACATCATGTTCTTTACTGTCCAATCAGTAATATTCCAGTGTAGCAAAACGGCCCCATAAGTCCATAACCTCTAAGAGCACAAACAATCTCGCTAGTCGCTAGAAAAGCAAATATTATTTGGGAAACATGAAATTGTTTCTTTGATTGTCGAAAAATTTCACCTTTTTTTTTGGCTAGATATGAAAGATAAGTAAATATTATACTGTTGACATGAATTTGAACTGAATCCAATACAAAATCATTATGATCGTAAAAAGACATTATAAATTTGACCCAACTTTAAATTATAAATACTCCTGCATTCCAATATTATAATCATCATTTGTTTTTAAATTTTTTTATGAACAAAAACAATGGGGACCAGAAGCAAAATTAGGGCACAAAATGCTATGACCTTGATTTAGTCCTAATGAACATGTACTTATTTTAAAAGGTTGTTTGACTAGCTCCAAAACTAGTAAATATTATTAACAAAATATGATAGAATAACATAAAAGCCAGAAAAAATACAAGACGGAAAGAAATGAATATAGCAAGATAGTGATAAAAACTAGTATGTAGGCTCATTGTCCAGACGTAGTCTATTCTAGTATTCTTGTATCAGCACAATAGTGATGAAGATCATAACAAGGTGGTCCAACACCCTTTTCTATTGATTCTGGAAAAAATAATGTCCTCTTCTATCAACACAATAGTGGCCTCGGTTTTCGGACTTTGATTGGAATTTTTCTTGACAATGCACATAAAACTCGGGTGTCAGGTTTCTGCCGTTTTTAACGTTTTCGTTCCGTTCCGTTCCGGACGGAACGAAAACGGAATGAAAAATGTGTTTTGTTTTCAGAAACGGAACGGAAACGGAACAGAATTTCGTTTCGTTTCAGGTATTTACCATGAAAAATCAATACAAAAACGAAACGGAACGTTAATTCCGTTTTGTTTAACGAAAACGGAACGAAAACGGAACTTACCAGTTCCGTTCCGTTTCGCACGTTTGACAGCACTACATAAAACGTTGATATATTTTGACCATTGTTGGGTGGACAATGGGGACTATGTTGAAATATTCATGCGATTTGCCTGCCAAATCTTACCCGTTGATGACATTAATTTTGAAAGGATACCACGATAAATTTGGCTAATTAACGTGGAGGACTGATTAAAATCTAATATTTTAACCAACTATTCATCTGACGTTGATGAATGTAACTCAATTAAAACTAAGATATAATTTATGGACAAATTAACTAATTATTTTTTTTGTTATCGACTTAACAGCCCGGTTGTTTTATAACCTCATTCCAATATTTTATGAATAATAACAAAAAAGCGATGTTAATACAATATGCAAAACACAATTATGATTTATGGATAGTCAACGAATTTATTCCATTAAAAAGTGGAAAACTATCATTTAATAATTTTTTTATAAGAACGATGCCATTGGACAAAATTGTGGTGTAAAATTAATATAATAAAGTTTTGCAAAAAAAAAAAAAAAAACGAAGCATATTATGCTTTAAATCAAACTGAAATCACAAAATTTGTTAAAATCATATTTGATATTATCAATATTAAACAACTAACATTAATGTATTTACTAGATTAGTATAATAACAAATGTATAATATACTCTCTAAACCGAATGTAACTTAAAAACTTTAAACTGGTATATCTAACAAAATTAAATACATTCAATTGAACAAATTTGACTATTTAGTGAAAATAAATTAGCATAATATAGTACTTGTTTAGCATAAGCTAGTAAAAGCCCCTCCAATCTTGGGTATTGGATTTTCAAACTTATAATCTAACATTTGTTGGGCAGATAAGCCTCACATTTGCCAAATTCAGATAGTAGGGATAGAGTGATCTGGAGATGGACAACTGAGGGAAAATACACCACGGCATCGATCTATAACAAGCTGGTACTTGCTGGTAAATATTCATTTCCCATTTCATCGCCTTTGGAAAATACCAGTCCCTCCTACTTTGAGGCAATTCCTGATACTTTTGGCGCATGGAAGAATACTGACACAAGATCAATTGTTGAGAAGGAACTTCAATGTCCAGCCTAAATGTTTCTTGTGCGAACAAAATTTATTAGAAACACAAAAACATCTGTTTTGTGAATGCTCCTTTGTCTTGAACATTTGGAACCTACTGCATGTCACACCAGTAACTTACGACTCAGTTCATTCCATCCTCCATTCAATCTGCTCAACTAACACAAGAAACCTTCACACTTTGATGATTACTGTTGCAGTTTGGGCGATTTGGATCGAAAGAAACAATAGAATTTTTAGAGACCAGAGAAGAACACTTTCAGGGATACACGAATGGATTGTTCAGGAAGCGACTTTCTTCATGAAATATTGTTAATAACGCTGTTTTTTTAGTTTCTGTTTTCACTTTTCTTTTCTTGTTTTAACTTTCTTAGTTTCTTTGTAACTAGATAGCCGCTATCTAGCCATATCTAAAAAAAAAAGTCAAGGGGAAAAATGTAATGTTTAAGACATGCTTGATATGCTGATATAATTAGGTGACAGTGTGACACTATTTATATAATAGTTTTTATTTTTCTTGAATATATACAGTAATTGTAGACAATATTTGTCTATTAATTGTTAATTGTGCGTAAGAAATTTGTAGATTTTAATTTTAGTTAATGTATCTAGTACCCTATCTAAAAATATGAAAAAGGTGGCCAAATTAGACTAATAAGGATAACAATTTGTCTCATTATCTTTCTTATTCATTAAATTAATATTAATAATTTAATATTCTAATATAATTTGCGTGACTTTCTTTTTGTTCTTTATTTATAACGCTGCAATAGCGACACGCCATCTTATATTCTTATCCATTCGATATTTCCGATTGATGAAATCTCGTAATGATTAACCAGTGTGAAATATATTCTATCGTCCTGTAGTTCAATAAATGTGAGGTGCTCACACGTTCATCATGAGATGTTGACACTAGCATTTTTTTTTTTTAAAAAAAAAGAAAAGCTGTGACAAATTAGGAAAATATAATTACGAATAGAGTTTGCATTTGAAGTAACCATTCGATTTTCCAATTGGCCAGTCACCTGTGGCGTATGTATGGTGTACAAATCATCAAATGAGGTTTCATTCTCTTTGATTTATGCTTTTTCATTAAAGATCAAATGGTACAAAATAAGCCTGATCGATTAGTTGTACTCGGTCACCGTAGATAATATTATTATATTAATAATGATAAGTAAACAGGTCCATTCTGACTCTTTTGACCTGACATGAACGACTCAGATGTGCCAAGAAGCATCATTGAGACATTGTCATGTAAGCGAAGAAAGAGTCAACAGGAGCCATTAGTATTTTGAAGTAATCACTTTTTAGATTTATAGAAAATGCAAATTCTTATTTTATTTTATTTTTTTTGCCTCATATTGTTTTTACTTTTGCATTTTATGTACTCAAAACTAGTAAATAACTCCATCTACATGTTTTCGTATGACAATTTCATATTTGTTTTCCTTTTCCATGCAAGGCTGAAGAGTAATTCCCTTTTAAACTTTGCACAAACTCAAATTTAGTTGCATAAGATCAACCTTTTAATCTTCGTGGGCTTTAAAAGCTCATCAGATTCATCACAGCTCAAGCTCTTTAGCCTTTTATTCTGGACATTATAGATGTATAACGGGCTTACAACCATTATTCAATTACTACCTAAAGCCTGCCATTTCTTTTTTGGGATTTTCAGCAATACCAGTTTGCTTTAAATCCATGACGAAGAATATCTGTTTATTGTTTATAAACTGAGGAAAACGAAGTTAATTTCAAAGAAGAAAAAATACAGGACTTATTTACAGGCGCATGAATCCATATGTAATGGGTAATAACAAACTAACTGGTCTATCTTCAAATTGAAAAGCAAACTAAAACGGGAAAAAAAAAATCAAGGTAAAACTAGTGATTGCAATCTTTTAATTAAAAAAAATTTAGTAATATTAATTCCTTACTGAAGAACATACCGGAAGCAGCATGCTTCCAATTTCATTGCTTATAGATAGTTTTGTTACTTTTAGCTTTAAAAAAAAAATGTCGAAAATGCAACAGAAGTTTGTTTATCCTGCAACCACAGTGTAAACGATCGAGGGCGATTTTTTTATTATTATTTTCTCTTTTGTATTTAATTCTATCCACGTGATAGGTCAAAACTTTACATTGAGGAATATAATGTTTTGAAAGGATAATTATCCTAATATGAATGTTTTGAAAGGAATTACATACATCAAAACTGTAGGTCAAAACTTTACATTGAGGAATAAAATGTTTTGAAAGGATAATTATCCTAAAAGGATGTTTTGAAAAGTAACAATTCGTATGTTAAGACGTTATCCAAAATTTAAGGTATGCAGTGTCGAATTCAGATTCGAGACATCAAAACAAGCAGAGGCACAAAATTAAAGATAATCATGTTATTTTATCATTAGATACTCTAGCCCAGAGAAAAGTAATATCGCCGCTGTAATTTTATAAAATCTTAAAAAATGAAATATTGCTTAAATAAAAAATAAAGTGAGGACCCATGTTTAGGCATGCTCCTTATATTGTATCTATCCCCGAAAATATGATAGTGGTTTCACATTTGATTCACACAAACTTGTCAACGTTTTTTTTTTTGGAGCTAATAAGAAAAATTTTGAGATGTTTATGATATTAAGAGCAAATTTTAGCTTAAATTTCACATATTCATGTCAAAAATTCATGCGATGCAAATACATGGTTTCATTAATTTAGTTTGAAAAAAAAAAAAATCTGAAATAGATGACATGGAAAGGTGTAACCTATCTCAATCGGCGGAGACAAAATTATCATATAAAAATCTTGATCTTTCCGGATAAAAAGTAATTTGAGGCCAAGCAATCGACAGGGGATGTAGCTCAAATGGTAGAGCGCTCGCTTTGCATGCGAGAGGCACGGGGTTCGATCCCCCGCATCTCCATTTTGTTTTTAAATTTTTCACAGTTCTTTCACTTTCAGAGTTCATTTTTTTATGAGTTTCCTTTCCCGTTTAGGAAAGTCAATGATTGCTTTGATTCGCCCAAAATTGTTATTGGAAATATTTATTTATCTAACTGCCGTAGACGGGTTGATCAGTTTATCTCTCCAGTCTCCACCTAATAATAAATGGAAAAAGTAAGCGTGCACTGCAACCGTACATTCTCTTGGGTATCAAAATTATACTCTCTTTTATTGAATGAACTTGTTGTTCTTTGGATAAACAGACCATGTTTTTTTTTTTTTCTTTTAATGTATAGACCTACTAATTGATATATATCATTGAAAAAATGCGTAATTAAATGGTTGCAAATTTGTTTGAAAGCAAAATTGATAGGCAAATTCCTAACTCTCACATATCTTGTGCTTGTGCTTAATTCTAATAACTGTTTAGACTTTATCACTTTACGAGACACATATAAGAAGATAATACATATCTCGTTGTAACATTCCTTTATTGTTTCATCCTCGCCACTTAATCTTGATTATAATTCCTTAATTCATGATAACCATTGTGGAACAAAAACTAGCTTCTTAGCTTAACCCCTCAAGCGCAATCTTTTTTTTTTTTTGTTTGAGAAGTAAGATTGAAATACTAATTTAAGTTATAAATAAAATTTTAGTGATAAATTAACTAATTACTAATTAAGATATTATGCAATTTCATGGGAAAATATATCAATCTTTGAGTTTTGGCAAGGGAAATAGAAATATCCTATATTTTGGATGCGCATGTGAGCAATAAGCCCCATTATTTGTGGAAAAAGGAGGGGAAGAGATTATATAACTTTTTGTTAGACTGTAAGCAACTTTTACTGGATATCATTCTAAATCATCAGTAGAGATAAATTTTATCTTAACGAGCAAAGATTTACTTTTCTTTTAAAAGAAAGCAAAAGTTATATCTTTGCTTTTAAATTAAATACAAATACAATATGACGCGTCTTGATCTAAAAAGGTGCTAAAAGAATTATTTTAATGTTAAAAGTACATGAGACATTCTTGATCTACTGATTTGTCATCTTTTGATCCATTCATTTCAAATTCCAGGTGCACTTTTTGAGCACTTTTTGTACACTTTTTAGAGCGATATACTAAAGAAATAACTCTCTTATAAATAACTTGTAAACACGCAACCTTTCTATTGTATCACTACATAAAAAAAAAATGTCAGATGCAAAAAAAGAAATGATCGGCTACCAAAAAAAAAAAATACTAGCAATTGTATCATTATTTTTATTATTTTTGTATGAAAATACAGGCAGGTACTCTTCATCTACTCCTAATACAGTCCTTGAACAATTCAAACTCAAGGTGTATTAGAGTAAGAAAATAGTGACATATCTGCACCACCACAATATTTTTGTAATCATAAAAAAAATACTCAAAATTTTGCAAGTCTAATCTTTAATCCAATGAAACATGGTCTAATTATAGAACTCTGCCATCAAGAGAAAAGAGAAAAAATAAGGTGTCACAAGCTCTCTAGAACATAATGTATATATAATCACTTGCATATGTGTGTGCTAGCCACTAAACTAAATCTTGTCTGATCATTTGTGCTTAGACATTAAACTATCTGGCCATTTGCGTGCATACAATTTTATGCATTCTATTGTATACTTAGCAAGCTCAAGCAAGCAATCCTTTAATTGCCAGAATATTCTATCTACGGTCTTCTTTGTTCTTACTCTCTTTTTTCCTTCTGTTTTTTTTTTTAATTATATACTGTATATACAGGCAGAACTGCTTAAGCACTTAAATAATTACTTATACCCTCTTGCAATAATCTATTTTTATGATTTTTTCAATCATTTTTTTGGTAATATCTTCTGGTAGTGACGACCTAGTTGGACCTATGATCTTCCTCGTATAGTAGTGAAACCCATTTTTTATTTCTTGTTGTCCTTTTATAAAAATATCAACACTTTTTGATTGCTCAATTGACATAAATATTATTAAATCATGCTTGGCTTGCCGCTTGTCATCTTCCCAGATAAACATATATTTTAATGCATTAAATTTCTATTCCTGTCAAATTAGCACCTCATCATATTACTTGAACTAGTATTCCTAAATTCTTAATTCAAGCTCTTTTTGTTTGTATAAGTTATTTTTTTAATTCAAATCAGAAAGCGAAATGCAAAACCACTGCTTATATGTGTTCTGATAAGCAACTATATAATATGTTCGAGTCAGGGGGTGATACTGTCAAATTGAAGCAGTGTACACTTCATAATCTAATATAATTTTTCTCCAATGAAATGTTCGATGGCTGTAATCACAGCTCATAGAAAAATATATCTATTTTTCTTTTTCCCCTCAAGTTGTATGTAACTCGAGAAAAAATAATCAATCCATCCAAAATATGCCAATGAATATTTCCCTTGTATACACGATTGACTAGTAAGAAATAATGTGCTTCTATAATGGCGCCAAGAAGCTACAATTAAAATTGTGTATTTGTACAACATGCAAATAATGCACCAACTGTGGTACATGCAGCTCCAATATATTTGTGACCAATACAAACAATTTCGCATCACACTATTCTATAGCACATACCAAAACCGGTACCACTAAGCTTTTATGCACACTAATTTGCCATACTCGGGTGCTGAATAGTACCACTTATGAGTGCTGAAAGTGTATCTTTTGTGCCATGCATAAACATGAATGCTGCTAAAAGATATTCGTTAGAAATTTTCAGATAATTTAGTTTCTTTGAATGACTAAAACGAAATTACGATAAGTTTTACACTCGTGCAACTATTAATTGTATCTTATAAATATTAGTTTTATACTTTTATACAAATATGGTATAATCTAATAACTATTACGTGCTTGCCGTCCTTGAAATTTTCAACTTAAGATGAAAATGTATTACATACATGTTATTTGGGTTACAGTTCAGCTAAGGAGTGATTTTTACAATCAAGCATATAATTAACTTTGTGAAATGATTCCATAAATAAGCAAGCATAAAATTTTCAGTTTGATCACAATTTTCAAAGGAAGAAAACATAAAACTAGTTAATCAAATTGAATCTATTTGTAGTTGGTCTTAAGTAAAAAAAAATATTTTTTCCAGTTTGCATATTGTTGCTTATAATTGACCTTCAACTGTGAAAGCAACTTAATAATCAATTCAAAAGTTTGTTTGTAATTGGATAAACCGTTGAGCTTCCTTAATTAATTTCCTGGGTCAAAATTCCTCTAGAAATTAATAATTTGATTTCATATAACAAGGCGAGTTACTATTGTTATGGCCATTTAGTTCCTGATTCATATAACATATATAAAAAATTATATAGCATTGAAATTTTTATCGTAAAAAAAAAAAATCCTTCAAAAGCCAACAATACAATTTCTTCGAAAGTGAACAACACAGGTAAGCCATATTTTTTCTATAAATGATGTGAAATTGAATGTCTAACATGCTAGGTAAACAAAACATCACAATTTTTATGTTTAGATTTCAAGCCTCGGGCTCCCTTCCCTTTTAAAAACAATAAAATGGAAATATTTTGAAAAGAAAAATGAGCTGCATATGTCAAGTCAATGACTTTCTTTGAATCAAACTCCGCTATTACAAACTAAGTAATAACGGCCACCTAATATTGGGCGAACTTTTATTTGAAAAAAATATATGAGTTGTGGAAATAGATGTTGTTTTCATCCTGGGCAAGGAAAATTTCTTTTTTTTTTTTTTCTTCTTCCAATCTCTTTTGTTTGTTAGATATCAAAATTTGAAAATGGAAGTAGCGACAACAAATAAAGCAACAACATATATAATTATATATAATTTTAATCATAGAAATATTTTTTTTCATATATAAATATTCTTTTTATTTGAATCAAAAGCCTTAGAATCTCATTTTGAGTTCAAATCTGTACCATGAATTCAACCAAACTGTAAAAACCAATGATGTAGATCATACGTAAGGGTTATATACACTTTTCAGATGAAACTTTTACATCTTTCAATTGGTATTTTTATTAGTAGTGATTCGTACACAATGCCATTATATAATACGTGAATTAAATGTTAATTTAGTAGCTACAAGTAGCGTTAATTCAGTGAAGATTGTTAAAATTGAAATCGGACTGAAGTGGAAAAACTTGATTTACTTATTATATAATAAAAACATTTTTATACACATCTCAACTTAAAATCGACTATAACTTTTATTCAATCAGGAATTAAATGGACAGCCTATTCTGTATAAAAAGTGCGTAAAAAAAAAAATCTGAATTTAAACTAGTTATAATGTTCAGGAAAAGTAATTACGGGACAAGCATAAAAAGCATTGTAAATTAACAATATATATAACGTTCAATTAGTTTTCCATTTTGCACTAAACATATTTTGCAGTAAATGACTGAAAGATTCGCCCATGCTTCGCCCCCACCACAACTTGAGAATTTTCTAAACTTAGTACCACATCCATATATAGCTAAATTCAATTAATATGTTATATACAGCTAAGTTCAATTATTATGTCCAATATAATGTGTCCGTGCTTGCTTAAGTTGTTGGCTCAATCAAATCTATCAACGGTTGGTGTCATTTATATAGTTATTTTTTATTCCCTCTAAGTGGAGTCTTCGCATCAGTGGATTGCCACATGAATAGACGCACCGAAGTCTGCCTGATCACCAAACATAGATTGGGGGCTCACTGGCCGCTACTAGAATTTGTAAATGCACATAAATAAAAAAATAAATTAGTCTGGTCAATATTTCAATAGAAAAAAAAAGTCATTTTATGGGCTTTTCGGTATAGAAAAAAAAGAAGTAATTAAAAATTAAATATATATGAGCTATTGTGTTTCAGGGTGACAATTTGTGATCAAGATAGAACTCAAACGACAACAATATAATTTTAATTATCCACAAAAAGTTCTTCAATAAAAGTGGTAGCTATGTTGATTAAGAAGAGTTACTCTTTTGACTATGTTTGGCTGTGGCATAAGAGGTGAGTAGTCCACTTCCTGTACATTTAATTTCCCAAACATTGAGTAAAAGCAATGCAGTAATTTTGCGTAAGTGTAAATTAAACAAACTGATAACTTGAAGTGGGGTAAATTTTGTTGCTAATAATAATGATAGGAAAATTCTGAAATGGACGAATTTATTTATATATAGGCTACTAAAATTTAGACTATTTATTTAGAATTATGAATGATTATAACTAATTAGAGCTAGAATGAGCCTTTAAAAATTCATCCAGGACAGATTTCTCATAATATAGAAATATTAAATTTATTATAACATTATTAGTAATTTTATTGTTATTGTTTTAATTACAATATGAAGATTGCTAAAATGTTGTGCATAGAACTGATGGACTTGTGCAATATATTCAAATTTGATATTTTTATCCTTCAAATGATCGATACGAACAATTAGATTTTATATTTTTTTTTAAATTTTATAATCATTTAGAGTTTTAAAAACAATTATTATTGAAGGATTCAAAGTCAATTAGATCGACAAACTTCTGAAATTCCAAAAAAAAAATAGTACAATATTTTGAAAAAAAATATATTTAAATTTTGATTTCCTGTAAATGTGAAAATGAGATTGAATGGTTTGGAACAGTCTTTTGAAGCATAAAATTTGAAATGAACGCGTAGAATGTGAACTATTTGTGCTATAAATAAGATTCTAGAAATCCTCTTTCATATCTTTATCTTATGTTATTAGTATTTTAATTATCGTAATAAAATAATATTATTAATAGTTAAAATGGTTATTTAATTGCAGTAGTAATTATAATTTTAATTATAACATACTTTTATTATTATTTTATAGTTTCTATAAAATATTTTGTAAGCAAATTTGTCAGAAGTCTTTTGTGAGTGCTTTTACACTCATAGTATTTTGTTGGAACTCCATAAATGTGTAAAGATTCGTTGATGTCTATTTTGTCGGATTATCGTTCAATGTATTTATGGACGTTTCTGTAACTAAAAAGAACGTTACTCTTCATTACTAAATCAAATATTGATTCTTGACGAACTGTATTGATTTATTAAAAAAATTAAATTATTTGTGCACTAAAAACACTCTCGGAATTGATTTGTCTTATGCAATGTTACTTTTATGGGCTTATATTGAACTTCTATTATAATTTATTTTGAATATATATATATAATCTGATTTTCTATAAGATTTCAATGTGAAAATGAGATTATACGGTTTGAATCGGTCATTTGAAGCATAAAATTTTTTGAGAATGAACGCGTAGCTTGTGAACTATCCGGGCTATGAATAACATTCTAGAAATCCTCTTACAATATCATCATCTTATGTTATTAGTATTTTGATAATCATAATAAAATAATATTATTAATAGTTCAAAATGACTGTTTAATTGTTGTAGTAATTATAATTGTAATTATAATTTTATTATTATTTTATAGTTTCTATAAAAGTTTTCGTAAGCAAAATTGTTAGAAGTCTTTTGTGAGTGCTATTACACTCATAGGGGGCGTTTGGTTGTGTAGTAGGGGTTACATAAGTTAAGGATGCCTAAGTATTTATGTAATGTTATGTAATAAATGTTTGGTTGTGTAGTAAGGATGAGTAAATTAATGCATGTATATATTCATGTCAAAAGACTAAAATGCCCTTAAACTTGAATTATTAATTTGAATTAGTATTATGTATTAATAAGACTTTGTGACCTAATTATTGTTAATTATTAATTATTATAAAAATTAATCAATTTTATTACTATGAAATATTAATAAATATTGTTAATTAAATATTATAAACATTATTAATTATTTAACAATCAAAATTTATTATTGATTAATTATTTTTAATTAATTATTATTAGTTAATCGTTATTATTAATAATTAATATTTATTATTAATTATTATTTTTAATAATTATTGTTACTTATTAAATATTATTATTTATTATTTATTATTAATGTTTTGAGGAACTCCGTAAATGTATAAAGATTCGTTGATACCTATTTTGTCGGGCTATCGTTTAATATATTTTTGGATGTTTCTGTAACTAAAAAGAACGTTACTCTTCGTCACTAAATATAATATTGATTCTTGATGAACTGTATTGATTTATTAATGAATTTAAATTATTTCTCCACTAGAAACGCACTATTGGAATTGATTTGTCGTGTGCATTGCTACTTTTATGAACTTATATTGGACTTTTACCATAATTTATGTAGAATATCTTGCGACTAACATATTTGTTCAAAATTTTCTAAAGAATGCATTTACGCTCGTAGTTTTTGTCAAAATTCTATAAGATTAATATTCTGAGGAGTTCTATAAAAATTGTTTTATTGATGTTTCGTGACCCATAGTATATTTATGGATAATGATCTGGGCATTCCTTTATTTTTATGGAACACTTCGCTCCTAAACTGGTTGCTCAGAGAAGAAAGATGTAAATTTATTTTCTGTGAATGTTTTCTATGGACAAAAATACTTTTTAGAATTTAGATACACTTAAAGTACTGAAAATTCTCGAAGTGGACAAAATTACCTAACGAGCCAAGCGTTTTGAGGTAACTCCCACTTTCACAACGATATTAAACAAAAAAACTACATAAAAAAAATATTAAAAAAAAGCTCCCATTTTCACAAATGCCCTTGGCTAGGAAGCAATTAATTTGGACGCCTCTGACCACTCTCACCAGGCTATTTATTACAGCCACCAAGAGAATTGCTAAAAGGATTATCTGTTGTTAAATGCTGTTTATTTCCACGTGTGGAACCTCTGAACCTTACGGAGAATTTTTAATATATATAATAAAGTAATTGCTGGAAATTTGGTCAAAAAGAGAAACATAAAAAAAAAATGAGAAATTTGTGCTAACTGGCTAATAGAATTGTTTAAATTACAAATTAATAACTGGATAGAATTATTTTATATTTGTCAATTAAAAGTTGTCCCTCGAATTAAATTGATTGATTTTTAATTTTATGTTTACAAAACTATAATGCAATTGGAGGAGAACAAAAAAGATATATGTGACTTGCTGCTGTAATGATAAATGTTTTGTGTACAAGTCACAATAATCTACTATCATAATACAAGTACAAATTTCAACCTTATATTCGTTTTAACTTCTTTAATGATTGATTTAATTATTAATATGTAATATGAGGGGGAAAAAAAAAAAAGGAACAGAGAATGTCAATAGTAGAATGATGAACTAACTATTGATGATAACTACATAAAGTAGATTCATTATTTAGAAAAGATGCATGCATATTTACAACAACAACAAAAAAATGCTTAAACAATCTCAAAATTTATTTAGTATGTTCTTCATTAAAAGTATAGAACTGACAATTCGTTTTTTTTTCGCCCACATTTGGTACATTTCATCTTCAACTTTTAATAAAGCAATATAAGTATTTATAGGGAGGTTTTGAATTTTCACAGCTATTAATTTAATTTAATATTTTTTTGTAAAGATAGCGAACTTTGAAAGAGAATCTCCATAAAATTGGCAAAGCTAATTCTTTCAATTTATTAGATTTTAACTTTACATATAATATATAATTATTATTTGAACACTGCAATATCTATTAATTTCTTTTTTGACTTCTTCAGAAATAAATGTGCACAAACATTTTCTCCTTTTGCCACATAGAATCACAAGTATACACCTTGCCTCCTTGGTTCCTTACTATAAAACCATGACCCTTTTTAATAAACCCCACAAACAGACCACCACCGAACCAATAGAGGCAAACAAAGAGAGACATTACCTTCTACCTCTTAATTCTCAAGTCTAAACCAAAACCCATCATTCTTTCTCTTTTCCAAATGAAGAGGCCGTGCCCAAACCCTCCTCCTCTCTCTCCCTCTTCCTCCACCTCCTCTACATCATACAATAATGCATGTGAAAAGGAGAACAAGCCCAAGTCTAAACGTGCCAAGAGAACCCAAAACCCATCCAAAACCCTCTCCCCTAATGGCAATGCAAAGAGAAGCTCCATTTACAGAGGAGTCACAAGGTAATTTCTTACTTGACAAACAAAATTTTCTAAATTCAAGTAGATTTCTAAATTGTACATTGATTTTGTTCAACATGCATTGCATGTCATCAGGCATAGATGGACCGGGAGGTATGAAGCTCATCTCTGGGATAAGAATTGTTGGAATCCTGTTCAGAGCAAGAAAGGAAAACAAGGTACTAGATTGAAGCTGATTTTCCTTTTTGTTGATTTTTTTTATTCAATTATTTTCTCTTTCTTGTTTCTCATATGTATCAGATGCTGTTTGTTTGAATAATTTGTTATGAAATAGATTGTTTTAGTAGAAATGCTGAGTGCTCATTTGGAATTTTCTAATGAATTTGTGAATTTGTAATTATTATTTTTTCTCATCTTTTCTCCACTTTGTCAAAATGCCCAACAGATAATTGCCAGCTTATACCCATATCAAATATATAACTAAATTTCATTATTTATTTGATTTTCCTAATTTAAATTTTTCTATCGAAATCACCAGTTTCATGCATTTTTATCCTTTGAACGAAGTATTCACACCTTTTGTGCTATGCTTTACCATACCATTTGAACAATTGACAACTAACCTCTTGTCTAGTTTTACAACATGGCATTTAACTAGCTATCACCATAATAACTCCAACAACAGTCCAATAACAACCTCAGCATTAAATAGGGTTTATTGTTTCAATCAGTGCTGATGTTTGCAGTCGACACTGGTAAACGACACAATTAATAGAAAAAACAGATTATTCATTCCAAACCCCATATAGCATTACCCCAAAATTTTCTTAATTTATACCTCATTTGGTTCTAATATCCCTTTTCTGAGTAATATTTCATTTTTTTCTAATTATACTAATTCCAATCAAATACTATCTTAAACATTTTTACCTTGTTGATCTGTTTACTTTTTTTGTCTTTTTTGACTACTGAAGAAAAAAAATGCAACGGTTATTAAACGGCCTTTTCAAAAAAAGCACAATAAAAAATATATAAAAGATACGCATGTTACCTTTCCAAGGAGCCCCCTGGGTTTAAACCCAACTTGTTATTATTTCATTAAGATTGAATAGTTTAAATAATGAGATGTAAATATTGGAGTTTTGCTGTACATGTCTGACATTCTGCCTTAATTACAATTGGGATTTGCCTTGGGATCCGCGCTTGCTTTGGTGTTGGTCGACTGATGCTGTCTGCGTGACCTGATTAGTTTATTTGGGTAAGTCATGACTCTTTTGAGATTCATCTCAAAGTGCCTTTTTATTTATTTATTTGTATATTTTTTTAATTTGATGTGTTGACACTATGATGCCAACCCTCTGCCCCCTCCAACCTCCTTAAATCATAGTACACCTTTTTTGTTTTCTTCCATTTTTTCATTTATACTTTTATCGACAACAGAAATTAGCAATTACTACGGGCATATAGAAAACAATTTGACCAAGATCGGACGGTTTAGATTATCAGACATAACTATGTTGATATAATTTAAACCATTTGATTTTGATCAAATTATCTGTTTTTGGGTTGCATGCCAGGCAGGTCTTACATTGCGAGGTTAAAATGAAAAATAATTAAGAATATTAATATATATTTTTCTTCTAAGAGAAGGTGGAATTAATTAACATCAACTGGTCGAGCAAGTTACAGTACAGTGTGTCCTGGTACAAATTTGGTACGAACAATAAGCTTTTAAAGACCAAATTGAGTATCTTTTAAGAAAAATTACCAAAATATTCCTTAAACCATCACTTGGTTTGTGGGACCTGTGTTCAGGGGAACTTGTGCCCTTTCTGGTGTTTTTTGTACAGATTGCATAAAATTGAGACACTTCGGCTTTTTTAAAGAAAAGGGAAAAACTTATAATCCAGAATGTGAAAGATAACTTTTGACAGAAGATTATGCACATGATTTTACTGAAAAGATGAACAGTAAATCTATGCCAACCATGTTATATTTTCTTTTCTTCACAATTTCATTTTTTATTTTTATTTTTATTTTTTGAGAGAGGGTGAGGGGACCAATATTGGGATTCAACATCAACAAATGCACATATAATTAGTCCCTTGCATGACATGATGTGTCTAAACATAAGTAGAAAGATAACTGGGTAGTTGAATCAAAGTTCAAACAATTTCCACATTCAATATTTAATGTGTTAATTAGTAGCTTTCTAATTTTGGAAAATACTTCGACTTTGGTTGGCAACCATACCCGTTTACTAGATCAATTTCAGAAAACCCCATGTTAAATAATGAAACAATTAATACGGTGGTTCGGGTTGGATTCAACATCTAAATTGATGTATGGCATGCCATCTTATTGCAATCTAGCATGGATTGACTCAATAAATGTTTACTTGATCAACCTCCAACAACATAGACTAGACAATCAATATTAACTGCAATCTAGCTAGCTAGCACCAAGGACGTAGTCATGTATATATTTTTAGATAAGAGTTTAATTTTGTGTATATTTGACTTTTCGTTTTTTGAAAAGAATTGAATACCTTATTGTTTGTTAATATTCAATTTGACATATTTCAGGAGCTTACGATACTGAAGAAGCTGCGGCGCGTACATACGACCTTGCTGCTTTGAAATACTGGGGTCCAGAGACCTTATTGAATTTTCCTGTAAGTTCTTAAAATACCATAGTGCCTTTTTTCATTATTATTTAATTATTCAGAAAATAATTTATTTGGAATTTGTTGTGTGTTAAAAATTCTTTTATATTTAAAAAAAAAAGAAAAGGAAAATAAATTTTCTGAGATGTGTACGTAGGAAGGTCCACTTAAATTACTGGTCAAGACTCAGAGAAAATGTACTTCTTATAAACTAAGGAAGGTTAAAATTTGTAATTTAATGAGAGTGTAAAAAACAAAAAATGCAGTTGGAGAGGTATGAGAAAGAGATGGAGGCGATGAAGGCAGTGTCCAGAGACGAGTACTTGGCTTCACTTCGGCGCAGGAGCAGTGGCTTCTCTAGAGGTGTCTCAAAGTACAGAGGAGTTGCAAGGTAGTTAGTTATTCCAAATTAAATAATTTATAATTTGCAAGTAACCAATAAAGGGATGGACAGTTGTAACAGAGAAATTTCATTCTTACATAGATCATTAAATGGTGGATAAAGGTTATAAATATATATGATCACCCCTTGACTTGTAAAATTAGCAGCATCACAACCGTTGATCCTGCAACGGGTAGCTGTGATTGTGTGATGTGCGGATTAAGGTTTTAGTTCAAGATCCAATAGTTTTTAATTTGGTCCCCAAATTTGGTAAACAGGTGACAAATTAAACATGTCACGTGATAGTTATGTTGAGCTTCTGGTTGAAATGATCATATAGCTATTTGTGCGTCGAACTGCCTTGTCATGCCTGAGTTATTGTTTTTCTTTGTTGAAAAACAGAGTATTAACAAGAGAACTTTAGTCATTATGAAAAAAGAAGTTTATTAGTTCAATAAAAAACTTAATTAGTTGAATAATTGATCTGAGACTTGTTTATGACTGATTGAAGTAAACCAATATTTTTCCTAAAAAGTTTTTACTATTTATTTTTCACTCTATATAAGCACACTAAAGATAGGTTGTTAACAAAAGTCACAATTGTTTTTTTACCAAATATAGACGTTGAATGAATTTTTTTCAAATAATGCAGACATCATCACAATGGAAGATGGGAGGCAAGGATTGGACGAGTATTCGGCAACAAATATCTCTACTTGGGAACATTCAGTATGTTTATTCATTCTAAACATAATCATAAACTCCATCATATAAATAATTCACAAAAATTAAATATAATCCTTTAATCTTACACATCCATGTTGCAGTGAATGTAAGAAATGAAATCATGCAAAATTCCAGTTAACTGAAAAAGATCTATAATATGTATAGTACAGAAATGGGCACATGGAAAATGTCCACATGAGATGTGGACCTATATGCCAATTGGCGCTCGTGACAAGCACGTGAGTGGATTTACAGGAAATGGGTTCCAGGTGGAGTGGAATAAGATCCACCCCCTTTTAACTCCGCAATGAGTGCTGTTTGTCACGTGGGAAGATCTTCTGAACTACTTGTCCGTTTTCACCTCATGTGTCTCCACCTCTGTTTTGATCCCCTGTTTTAATAACTTCATCAAATCTGTGTAGCGAGTTACTGACACTCATTACCTGAAAAGTTTATTTGTATAAAACAACCATCATTTGGTCTAAGTTCTATGGTTTTTCTTGTCAGTGATTTGCCACAAGAAAGGTTACCATATAATATGCACAAGAAACCTGAATTTTCATCCACTCCGCATGCATTACCAGTGAATTTTGGATCACCGCCCCTAAGAGAAATTGACATCATTATAACCATATATTTTAAAAAGTATATATTAACCACAGATCTTATGGTTAGGAATTAAGATTGATCATAGTACCATCCATTTAATTAATTTTTGGCTCCATAATTGATAACTATGGTTAGGTCCTATACCATACATGTTCTTGATATGCATGATCATAATTATTTTCTGTTAAAATTTATAGGCACACAGGAGGAAGCAGCACAAGCATATGACCTTGCTGCGATAGAATACCGGGGCCTGAACGCCGTGACAAACTTTGATATTAGATGCTACATTAAGAACCAGCCCGAAAAGTTTCCGCAGGAGCAAGTTGAGCAAGCCCAATTGTGCGAAGCGCAACCCGAATCGAGCCCGACAGAAGCTCCCAAGGCAATGCCATCGGATGTAACTGTAGATGACTATTTATTGAGCGAGGGAAGCACAGTAGATGACCCATGGAATGTTCTGACAGAAGAGAAGTTTGCCTTTGATCTTGATACTAATATCGACTACCTATTACGGGATGTGCAATTTGAGGATGATATTGAGTGTGTCCTTAACGGGTCTGAGCTTAATCCAAGTGGGGATATCAGTGGTCTGACCATGAATACAAATGAGGTGACAGAAGGAGAGGAAATGAAGAATGTTGCATCCAACGCGCCAATGGTTTGCGTGTGCGCAAATGCTCATGCATGTTTGTGTTGGTAGTTGGTTGGCGTGATGTGCATTCGGGTTTTTTTTTTTTCCTCTTTTTGTTTATTTTTCGAGGAAGATTTTTGGGGGCATTTGTGTCTCGACATAGGCCGTAGTTGAACAGTTTGTCTCGAGCTCACAAAATGAGCGCGCGCTAACTTTTTTTTTTCCTGCTTATTTGAACACTGGTTCAAAAAGGCTAAGAGTTGAAATTGGTGTTGTGTTCCTGGTGTGCTGCAAAGATTAATCTTGCAGACAATTTGTATCATACAAAAGTGTGACATATTGCAACATATATTTTCCATTTTTATAATATATGGAGAAAGTCAATTACTCTTGTTGTGAACAAGAAATTAACTTAATCTATGTTATATATTCTAAACTAAACTAACAAAGTTTCATTCGGTCTCCTCTTTCCTTTTTTATTTGTCCTTGAAAAAACTGGGAAGCAGAGTTATTTGTTTCATTAATGAAACAATTAAAGTATACAACTAACCTACAAAATCAACATCAAATCAAGTACCAGTGGGGTTGGGGGAAGTACATAGACTGACACTAATATAAAACTCATCATTAATTCCTCCCAATTTTAGGTCTGAACCGAAGTTACCAGAGGAGCAGTACTACACGAAGTTTAAATGCAACAAGTTATTAAAAAATAATGATAATTTATTAAATGCAACAAGTTATTAAAAAATAATGATTATTTATTAATTGTGAATGCTGTAAGAATCAAACGGCATACCGTAATTCTGTTTAGTACGGCAAAAACTAATGACAGTCCAGTGAACCCTTGAAGTTTGTAAATATGTCATTTTTACACAATGACATTGGCAATCGAGAAATTTAACCTGGCATCTTGATGAGAAACAAAAAAAAAAAAAATGTTACAAGCCCAAAATTCAAAATTTACATCTTTTACCTAATATTTATTTACTACTATATACTTATTTTGTGGCTGCAGAATGAATTATGAATCACTCAAGTTTACAAGAACAAAGAAATTGTTCAACCATCTCTCAATAAAATTAAAAAAAAAATAAACAAATAATTCGCAACAATTGGCGCAAGAAAATGTTAATCTGTGTCGTGACTCTGACTCGTGAGCAGAGAAGATGGATCAGTTAGAAATTGTGAATACTGGATCAGATATTTCTTAAGCTGGGTTACCTTCAATCTTATTTCGGCCTTCTTATCTTGCCCAGTGTTTAGTGGATCAAAAATTGGACCTGTATAGCTTAAAAGACGCTGGCTCCTAAAAATCATAACCGTCCGATTTAATCTTGGACACGTGTCATCGTTCTCACACCCAATCGAACGCTGCTGCTGTTGCTGTTAGAGGTATAATAACAACAGATCTCAAATCCCGTGGACCCCACCAAAACAAACGTACGGAAAAGAACTCCCGCTCGAAATCCAAAGCGCAAACCAAAAGAGAAGAGTCGGAGGAATTCATTCATTATTCATCAAATTCAATGGCGCCATTGCTTCTCGGCCTCCTCTTCTCTCTCCTTCTCTTCTCAGGAGAGACCATCGCAACCACCTCGCCGACCTCCGCGCCGCCTCTCTCCGCCTCGCGCCTCTTCGTGCTCGGCGATTCCACGGCCAACTGTCGCGACAACAGCCGCTACGCTGCTCTTCTCTGGCTCAACTTCTCCCTTCCCTCTTGCTCCAATCGCCTTTTCTCTGATCTGATAGGTAATCGATCGATTCTATCTTCTTTCTCTTAGATTAATGGGTTAGAGTATTTCTCTTTTTCTATTTTTCTTGATGATTTCTTGAGTGTCTAGCGGGTGTAGATTAGTGTTTGATGATTAGTGCACTGTGATGGAAATCCTCTAATTTCGCTTCCTTACTCTTTTTATACTGTGGAAGTGAACACTTCTTAACTTTCTAGGTGTATTCTTAGAAGATGATTGGTTTATTTTTGGATAATTCTAGCACCTGATGTTAAAATTCAAGTTCCGGTGCCAAATTGTTAGTAAATGTAGCTTTATTTCTATACTTTAGCGCTGACAACCAGTTTATTGCGGTTTAGATTTATTAAAGAGGTCCAATTTGGGATTTTAAAAGAAAAATTCTAGGATCTTACCTTAATTGTGCTTAACTGTATAACACACTAATAACAGGTATGCTAAAGTTTGAAAACATGAATATGTAGATTGCATAATATAAATTAATTGATTAATTTATTCAAAAAAAATTCTATAATTAAGAATATCTAATCAGGAATTCTTTTTATTCTTACAGCTGAGAAAATGGGACTCGTCCGACCACCCCCATACTACACTCTAAAGGGATCCTCCAGTGTCGCAACTTCCATGTGGAACTTTGGTACTCCACAAGGCACTATTCTCTCTTCAACTAACTCATTCTCCTCTTCGACACTCAGTCGGCAGGTAAGACAGGTGGCAGAGGTGATTCAAATCTTGCAACTTGGGTACGGCGCGGTAAATGCTCGCCAAATGGCCTCTTCAGCAGTATTTCTTCTCTCCTTTGGGACTGATGATTACTTGCGAATTTTGAGGCGTCAGTCTGAAATTAGCTCCAACCCAAAATATCAACGGCATAAGCTAGGCCCACTTCTCGTCTCGCACATGGTTCGGGCTGTCAAGGTTAATAGCTGATCAATCTTTTACCAATCTACATTAGATTAAGTGTTCACAAAAGATGGATGCCTTTATCACGTCAATTTTGCAAATAACATATGAACAATATTTAGTGACCTTATTTAACCTCTTTAATGATCTAGGGATGTTTTTTGGATTATAGAAGAGGCACTTTTGATATATGTTTAATTGTAGGGTGTTTTGTGAAATTTTTCATATTTTATTAGAGGGATTGACAGTGGTTATCAATAGAGAAACTTTTCAAATTTAAAAGGCCAAATTACTGTTTTGTCAATAATATGTCCATTAATAAATTTTAGTAACAATGCAATTAAGGGTTTTTGTTGTAATTATTACTGTCTAATATAGATACTCAACAACTCATGCACATGAAAATTTAACTTTTCTTTATGAATCATTGACAATATTTGGGCTTATTAGCCTAGGACGCTTGCAAAATTTGCACCAGATTGAGTTAACTGACCAAATATTTGCATTTTAGTTCATATTAATCCACTTTTGTTAATTCCTTTATATATTCCAGGCTTGAAAGGAAGCCCTTATCTTAGTTAGAAGCAAAATTGTTACCATTTGGCTGCATAGTATGTCCAACAACAGAGTATAAGAGCACCTTGTACCTAAAACAACTTTTGGGTATTGGATGTGAATATCATTACGTGCTATCTGCAAATATGATATAATGTTTGGTAAACAATGGCACATATGCAGGATTTGTACAATGCAGATGCACGGAGAATAGCAGTTGTTGGAGTGGGTCCCATTGGATGCGCACCAAGCTATCTGCTGGATAGGAGCAGTAAGTTTGATAAACAGCATTGTGTGGGTGAGGTCAATGATCTGATTGAGGGATACAATGCCAAGCTAGAAACCAGGTTAGAACGGCTCAGAAGTGAGCTCCCAGATGCTGAGATTGTATTCTGTGATGTGTACAAGAGCATATTAGATATCATCTCAAATCCCAAAATATATGGTATGACTAAGCTTGCTTTCTTTTTTGTTGCATATCACACTTTTGTTGTTATGTTAGAAAACTGGTACATTTTCTTAGTAAAGGCTAAGTTGCCAGTGATGTACCGTATGATAATAAATGAAAATTATGGGCTTTTTTTTTTGTTGCAACATTGGTCTTTTAATTTTGGCTTTATACTGCTTTAACTTGAACTGGCATTTTAGATGGGGCATTGTATACCTGTTATTAGCATACAGGAATACACATCATTGTGGGACACTAAGGTTTTGTGTATTTCAACTTTCAAGGCGCATAATAGAGCCTCTAGCATCTATCTCAACCAATAGATGAGGAACCTAGTATGCACTTGTCATGTTTAGACTTGAAAATATTACCTTAATTCACTGCACTTGTGGTATTATCACCACAGAGATTGCTGCGTTCGGTCAATAACCAATATCTTGCTTTGTTCATCTTCTTTTCCAATAGGGTTTGAAAATGTGCGAGATCCATGCTGTAGGGTGGGCCCGCTTTCTTTGGCACCATGTAAGATGTCATGTGTCAAGCCACACAGACATGTTTGGTGGGATTCATATAGCAACACTGAGGTTGTCAATTCTCTGCTTGCTGATTGGTCATGGTCAAATTCCTCAGGGACCACCATCTGCCGCCCCAAACCATTGCAATACTTGGCTGGAAATGAACTCTAGTTGTAGATATATATAGTGTCAATTAGGTGTATTTTCTTCCATGTTTTGGAAATTTTAGGTCTTCTTATCGTTTCTAAGGCATTTCTGCTCAAAATGCAAAATTAGTTGATTTTCTTTCTTTCGGGTGTACAGAAAATATGATTATGTGGTGTGCGAATAAAGCACATATATGACTAGATGAAACGTTTCTTAAACAACATGCCCAACAGCCTAAGATTTCTTTGTATAGAGAAGCAGCTAGATGTCAAAAGAGGAGTCAGTTCAGTAACTGTTGTAGGAAAATAAAGACATTCAGATTATTTGGTAACAGCTATTGAATATGTGCTGCAGAAAGCCAAAATAAAAATGAAAATGAAGAGCTTATGTTCTTCAATGTATCGTTGAACTTTTAACAACCAATAATTTCCCGAGAAATTTGTTTCGGGTGGTAGTTGGAGATTTCTATGGTACATCTGCTTTGGTAATGTTTGCCAAATTAAAAGAAGTATAGTAACTTTCATAGCGAAATACTGTGAAACTCAATTATAGCCGGTACGTGGCCTTGGCGAATTGTTCACGACTATGTGGGCTTACGAGGAATTAACATCTTTGGAATGCCTAATTACTTAATTTGGCAGTAGCACTATGTCAACCAAAATCGTACATCAAAGGAAATTACAAAAAGTCTAAATTAACGTCTTGAGTTTTGAGTAATTAATTCTTGGATAATTTGAACCCTAAAAAAAATCCCAGACAACTTGACCGCTTGGATAACATTTGCAAAAGATTGGTCGATAATGAAAATATGCTAGTCTGGAATCATGATTCATGAATAGAGCATTAGAGCTCGCGTTCCTTCCCAAATACTCCCAGTAGTATACACTTTCTCAACCACCGTAATAAGCATAAATAACACAGTAAGTGGTTTTTATTTTGTTTTTGCAAACGATAGGTAACAAACAGTTAGAGGAAAGCAGAAATATAATCCCAGCAATGATTATAGTTGTCAGTGATTTTTGCAATGCATTGAAACTAGACATTCTATTTAGGCAGCCTGACTTCCCAAGTTTTGATGGAAACATCCGATATTGTCAAGGACAAGCACTTCTTTATTTATTTTTTTCTTTTTGGAATCTAACGTTCCATCTTATTTTAACTTAAATGTCTATATAAAAATCATTTCGAATTTTTAACCTGCAACATTTCACTGAAAATGTATTTTTATTTACTACTAGACTACGAACAAGCACGTCTTCCAAGGCTAGGCTTCCAAAATTACTTCCGATTTACTCTAGAATTTTAGATAGACGGTTCTTAAGAAAGGCTCTAGTAGCCACATTCCCTCCTATTTTGGTGTTGGCATATAATTTTTCACAACTATGAAGTTAAGAAAATCTCACTCGGACTTTCTTCAATGACAATATAACGGGTCAAAAAGCCTTATGTTCTCTCCTTTAACAATCAATCATCTCTTGACAGTTTGGGCCCAAAATTGTTGTGCTTGCTGGCCGAAAGAATTTATCATTAAACTCATACGAGCTTAAGATTAATTTATCCTTTCCTAAGCTTTGTACTTGTACATGACCCTTTATGAGTATCTTAATGTTACCAAGCCCAAAACTGGAAAAGCATCAAAAAGAATTTCAGCGAGGAACTTGAAATCATCAAAAGGTCATTCATACCACATGATAATGACATTTTTTGGGCTTAAGCAGCATCTATTTTGCATGACAAAGAAACGCATTTTTTTTTCTGTGCTTTTTCAAAAATAGTTTGGTGCTAATCCAGCCATTGTAGTGTAACATTGTGAACCCATTTTGACCGGCGAAAACATTTTTTCCCCCCAAGATATTCCCCAAATTTTAACTTTTTTTTTTGTTATCATCTTATTAGATCATTAGTGGAGTACCTTTTTCATAGTTTAGGCTCAAATATATTCGGCAAATTTGTATTAGAGCAACAAATAGTGATCAATTCCGTAGATTAGATGACGTGGGATCAATCGACGTAATTAGCTATGTCTAGGCCTGGCCTACTATACGTTTCTATTTATGCGCGCGCGCCCACACACACACACACGTATTAATGAAAAAGGCAGCAGAACCAACCAATTTTATTTCTTTCCATAAGGGATTGATGGTTATTACATATCAGTTTTCGGTGACAAAAGCAAGATATTGGTGAAAATTGAGTCACAACGTTTCTCATTTATAACAATATATTTTCTCACGTAGTATACTCAATAATTTGTAATAATCTCACAACTTGTATATTTTCTCCTATAAATAAATAATTTAATTTTTCTTATAAGATTCAACTATCAACTTTTGAAGGCTGCGACATTGTCCGATTGATTTCGATAAACATTTGAAATTATCAAGTTCAATTCGAGAGTTCTTAAATCGATAAGTTTGTAAATATACCACTACAATCTTCAAAAAAAATATATATACCACTACAGCGTAATTTGTAGTTTTGAAAAAAAAAAAAAAAACATATTTTATTATTGTATTTTTATTTAATTTAAGTGTTGTATAATTGTCTCGTGAATTGGCAATTGTATATCACTCCAAATTAAAAAAAAATGCATTCTTTTAATTTGTATTTGTGTTTCTAACACTTTTGCATTCTTTAATTTGATTTGCGATTCATTATCAAGAAAGAGCAATTTTACTCTTGTAAAATAACAGTCAAATACTAAGATAGTGCGGAACTAAAATCAAGTGTTAAGGAAAAATATGAAAGGAACTAGATCCTCTGAAGTGTGGAACTATTATCAGAAGAACTGACGAAGAATCGAATAATCATGAATTCAAATAAACATAAAAATGAGAAATTCGGAGAAATATATATATTTCTTGAGATATTTTGATCATAAATTATATGCGAATAATCATGAATCATGAACAATCCATATAAGGATGTCAATGAATTCAGCAGACAAACAATAGTTTCGTCGTTATTCTTCGACAGATCCTGATCTAGCTAGACTTGACGCAACACACGTTGAAATTCTTTGACCCACACAGATCCTGATCTAGCTAGACTTGACGCGAGTCACGTTGAAAATCTTTGACCCACATGCATGAGTAGGAATCAAATCAACGCGACGCGACTCAAATAAATCCAAAATATGCATTAAATTAATCTTTTCTCTTTATTGAGATGCTCTGCATTTTTTTTAATATTATCCATTATTACATTTATTTATAATTAAATTTGCTTCAACATACAATTTTTTTTCTTTTTTTGAGGCCGTTTAGGGAAGCTAAACAAGTTATTTCTGTTGACGAAAAAATACAGGGAATAAAATCAAAATTTTCAATTTAATTTAGAAAACGCAGAAGAAAAATAAACAATGTAACAAGAAATAGAAAACGGAAATACACCTTAAGGCTAATCCATAAAACTATGTTGTGTGCCCTTCCACATGTTGTGTTCTGTACTTCTGTGTTTACCCCCTATTATTTATAAAAACACTTATCAAAAAATGTTAAATATGTCTGATAAAAAAGGTTAAAATCCTTAACATTAAATATAGATCATTGATTTTGTTAATCTTATCTATGATCTACATTCGAATATACATCAGATAAAAAGCTAGCTAGTTCTATAAAAAGTCACTTTTAATATGATTAAAAAAAATGTTTTCGTTTCATATTTCCTGTCTCTCCCAAGAGTAACACGCCAAATCGTGTTCCACGAGTCATAACTCATAAGTCATAAGTGTACATCTCAAGAGAAATGCGTGTCGTTTCTATGGTTGAAGAAGACAATGGCGATACAGAAATGTAATAGAGTTTATTGAATGTGAAAGATAGAAAATGAATTGTATATTTCCACAGAGTAGTACAGTCAGTATTTATAGACTAAGATACTGGTAGGTAAACAAGAACCCAGCATTACATCAAGAATTACATCTAACCGCCATAATTCACTAGTCTTTTGTTTTTATTACACTATTACTCCCCCCGCAAGCCATAGGAGCGGAAGCAACTGTGAGCTTGGAACGTAATGACAGAAACCGTGCTGTAGAAAGAGGTTTAGTTAACACATCGGCAATTTGGTCTTGTGAACTTAAAAACTTGACATGTAACTCGTTGGTGGCAATGCGTTCTCGAACAAAATGGTAGTCGATTTCAATATGTTTTGTTCGTGCGTGAAACATCGGATTGGCAGCTAAAAAGGTGGCTCCGATATTGTCGCACCAAAGAGTCGGTGGAGCTGGAAGATGAAAATGGAGCTCATTGATTAAGTACTGGAGCCATAACAATTCAGCACAAGTAATCGCAAGACTGCGATACTCTGCCTCGGTGCTTGAACGCGAGACAGTGGCCTGTTTCTTGGCGCTCCAGGAAACTAAATTTCCACCCAGAAATATAGCAAAGCCGGTTGTGGACCGACGATCATCGGGACAGCCGGCCCAATCGGCGTCGCAATAAGCATGGACATGAAGAGATGAGGATGAGTGAAATGTCAACCCATGATTAATTGAACCACATAAGTAACGCAAGATTCGCTTGACTGCGGCCCAATGATTAATGGTCGGCTTGTGCATAAATTGAGAAACACGGTTGACAGCAAAGGAAATGTCGGGGCGTGTCAATGTTGCATATTGGAGAGCCCCGATTATACTGCGATATAGTTGTGGGTTGTCAAAAACTTCACTATCATCTCTGGACAGTGTGGGAGTTGTGGCCATTGGAGTTGGGGCAGGTTTGGCATTGGTCATATTGGCTCGAGAGAGGATGTCCAGGATGTACTTGGACTGTGAGAGGTGTAAGCCTGTTGGTAGGGTAGAGAAATCAATTCCAAGAAAGTATTTGATGGGACCTAGGTCTTTGAGTGAGAAACGGTTATGAAGCATAGTAATGAAGTTGGTGATATAGGAAGGGTCAGATCCTGTGATAAGAATATCGTCGACATAGATGAGAACAATAGTAGTATGAGTAGATGAAGAGGAGATGAAGAGGGATGGGTCATATTGAGATTCATGGAAGGCAAGTTCAAGTAGAGTGGTACGAAGTTTGTGAAACCATGCTCTCGGTGATTGTTTCAAGCCATAGAGTGATTTGGAAAGTAAGCAAACATGGTTAGGCCGAGTCTTATCAACAAAGCCGGGAGGTTGATCCATATAGACTCGTTCCACTAAATCACCATGGAGAAAGGCGTTATTAACATCGAGTTGACGTATTGTCCAGTGGCTGGATACGGCAAGAGCTAAAACCACCCGAATAGTTGTAGGACGAACTACCGGGCTAAAAGTATCAAAGTAATCAAGCCCCTCTTGTTGATGATATCCCTTAGCCACTAAACGAGCTTTGTAACGCTCTATGGATCCGTCGGAACGTCTCTTGATCTTGTAGACCCACTTGCACCCAATGACACGGCAGTCAGTTGGAGGAGGGACTAAAGACCAGGTATTATTGACATGAAGAGCTTGAATTTCAGTCATCATTGCTGCACGCCACTCGGCATGAGAGTTGGCCTTTGCAAAGGTGGTTCCTTTTCCAAGGTAGTGAGATATGCCACATGATCAGGAAAATAGCGAGGCTTGCGTGTATGGTCCTTGGAACGTGTAACCATGGGATGAGTGGAAGTGACAGGTTGTGTCTCTGAAACTGTCGAAGGAACAGAGGAATCATGCGCTGAGGCAACAAATTGATTTGAAGAAGGAGGAGGATCAGAGATAGTAGTCGTTGAAGGGATCAGGTCAGTAGTTGGGGCAGACATATTTGAAGAGCGGTCAGGGGAATCACGGTCAGTTGACTGTTGGGTCGAAACATCTTCAGGTTGCACAATAAAGGTTGCATCTGGTGCAATAATGTTGGCAGCGGAAGTTTGTGGGATGTTCAAGTCGCAGGAGGTGTCCAAAGTAGAAGATTGTGGGCCAGCAATATTGGGCTGAGTTACTGGGTCAGGCTGTAAATTATGAACAACATACAAAGGAAGAGAACTTGAACTAGAATTCAAGTTGTTAGTTACAGTGGTCGAAGTATTAGAAGAAATTTTAAAAGGAAAATTTGTTTCATCAAACTGAACATGCCGAGAAATGAAAATGTTGTTGGTCGGTAAATGAAGGCAACGATAACCTTTTTGTAAGGTTGCATAGCCTAAAAAAACACAAGGAATTGATCGAAGTTCTAATTTATGTTGGTTGTAAGGACGAGTATAAGGAAAACATAAGCAACCAAGGACCCGTAAAATTGTATAACCTGGCTCTGATACCATGAAGAAGACAATGGCGATACAGAAATGTAATAGAGTTTATTGAATGTGAAAGATAGAAAATGAATTGTATATTTCCACAGAGTAGTACAGTCAGTATTTATAGACTAAGATACTGGTAGGTAAACAAGAACCCAGCATTACATCAAGAATTACATCTAACCGCCATAATTCACTAGTCTTTTGTTTTTATTACACTATTAATGGTCTTTGCGTCATACTTTTATTTTTATTTTTTGTCAGTAGAGGACTTTTGTTGTGTTAAAGTTTTGTCCATATATGTGCCAGCAGAGATGAAATTTGTGTGAGAAGTCCATATCCAGATATGTTTAGTTATCACTGTTCATCTCAACGAGATTTAGAAAGAGGAGAGAACGAGAATCTCTCTGAGTACATAGGATGCCCAATTTAGTGATGTTTACTTCTATGTCACCAATTTATTTAACCACAGTAAATAATTGATAAAAAAAAACTAACGCCCCTAAAATCATCGGCGGATCTATATATACTAGTTCTATTTTCGCGCGTTGCGCGATTCAATATAATCTCAATTTCCAGTTGGCATTGATCGAAAGCAAATTTTTTAGGCAACAATAGGTTAGCATATTGTTCAACAGCAGTGAGATCATGGCGTGCAGTTTTAAAGTGAACAAATGATTAAACATCAGTATAAAAAAGTTGGAGTAAATTGAACACAGGGATGAAACCTTGGGGTAAATTTAGGAAAATGAGGCTGCTTTTTGCAACAAATTAATCGTCAGATTTATTAAAAGCTTTATAAAGAGAATATGGCATGAAATGTCACAACCATATCTCCACGTGAAGAGCATATGGTCAGATAGTGATGTAGAAAGCAACAAAGAACCATATCCCCGTGTCAAGATCAAGCGAGAAAGTAACAAAAAAGCCTGGACCTGTAATATGCATTATGTGTCAATAGGGAAAATAGGTATCATTGTCTTGCGCATTCTGTAGCCTTGTGATCTGATCACTTTGGATATATAGGATGTGTACAAATGAACAGTGAAAGTGTACTAATACCTGTAAGCAAGGAAGTGGAGGAGCTGTTGGTGATAATTGTCTTTTCTCCAGTTCATTGAAGGTGGTATTTTTGTGGTGACCATCACGGGTAGCGTCTTGCCATCCTGTTATGAGAAGGGAGGTGTCAGATGAAAGATGCTTAGTGTGGAAAAAAGCAATGGTCAGTTTGGTTAGCCTTAAATTTTTTTTTTTTTTGTATTCGTTTCTGTTGCTTTCTATGGTGCTGAGTTTATATTATTTTTTTTGTGTGGTTATCAAGGGATGTCATGGGCAGAATAGTAATATTCTTCTTTGTGTGGTTTGTTGCCTTTATATATATATCTTGTTCAGTGGATCAACATGCAAAGCTCTTTTTATCAAAGGCAACCAAAGATTATTTTTCTTGTTTCCAGTTTTTATTTATGAAGAACAAAAGTGATGGTGGGGGTGGCCAGGTAATGTTATCATAGTTTACTTTAGGGTCATTTTGTTTAGTTTTCTCTTGTTATTCTTCACTATGGTCATGCGTGTCTATCTTGCTATTTTACCAATCTTTTTTTTTGTGTTGTAGGATGAAAATGGAGGAGAGAAGAAACAGGATGATCGGAAGCATGGCATTGGCGGAGAGAAGCTGAAAGTTCGATATGTTTTTAAAAAGGTTTTGTTGAAGCCTCCTGTTCCTGTTGTTGATGGTCAGGCTGGTGTTTTCATAGGGGGAAGCTCTACCAGTGGTGGCGTTAGTACCGTGACTGGCTCTGGCAATGATGGTGGTGGTGGAGATAAGGGTGATGTTCGTGTAGCATCACCAGAAAGCAAGTGATGATGTTTGGCGGAAGTGTTGTGGAAGGTTTGGCAGGTTTGTGTAGAAGGTAATGGTAGTTCTGTTAGGTGTATGTTTATGGTTTTCAAGTAATCATGTGTATGATTTACTATGTCGTTCAAGCCTTTTTTTTTTCCTGTTGCTTTCTACTTTGGTTTACAGGTAATTATGTATGTGTGCATTCTAGTGTGTTGTTCTAGTGCTACGTTGTTGTTCTTAATAATGGTGTCTACGTGCGCTGTGTAGAAAAAAACTAATAGACTATTTGTGCAAATATGAGTTATCTTTATAATTTGAAACTTACGTATTAGCCAGATGCCACCATACTTGAATTCTTTTGGTGACAATGTCTTCACCAAAGTTTCAGCTGCCTGTTTGTATGTGATGGCTATTTGTCTGGACAAAATGAAATTTACTATTACAAACTTAATATTCAGAACCAAGAATACAGAGAAGTGTTAACATAGAAGAATAGACAAAAGTAAAAGAGGCACTACCTCATCATTTATTTTGTGTGTCGTTCTTATATTTGTTCCAGTCTGAGGGCCTTGCTTGTTTTTTAATATTTTTAATTTGTCGGCGTTTGTTTTCCTGACATATTTCTTCGAACTCCTCTCACTGGAAGCCAGATCCTATTTACATCAATAAAAAATATGTTTTCATGTCAGAATGGAATAATCTGTAAAAAATAGCCTCATTTGAATTTAAATACCTATGGGAGTAAAATGTTAATCTGTCATACCTGATGCAGGAAGGGTTGTGCTGATAAGCTTTCAGTTTATAAGTTTAGTTGATTTTTGTTAATAACACAAACTATGGAAATTTGACTACACTATACAACACTATTAAATCAAAAATCGAAAAATCTGAAATTCCAAAATGACTGATGAAGCGCAATTCATTCCGTAAAACTTGATTCCTGCTGATTAATTTATATACAGTAAACTTTAGTAAAAAAGAGGTGCTTACTCTTTCCACCCAATACCCTTGCTACGCATGCTTACCCTGACATTATTGCCAACATAAAATCGGCCTGAGAAACTTAATGTCTTCTATTTGAACTAAAAAGAAGGACAAAGATAGTTTGACCATAAAACGCAAACAACATCCGAAATAAAAGTAAAAGAAAAAAATAAATGCACAAAAAATCCATACCTAATAGTTTTGACTGAAGTTACAAAAAAAACTTAATCAGGATGGCATTGTCGTCTCTCCAAGTATCTTCTTGTAACCCCTCCCACCACCTGCCACATACAGATTGAAAAAAAATTTAGTAATGGAAGTACAAATAACAGAAAGGATGAAAGAAAAAAATAAATGACATATTAAAAAGAGAAAGCCACATATTTGAAGGGGAAAGTCTTGTACCAGGAAAGTCTCGCAACAGCAACAGAGGCAAAATGAAGAAGAAGTGGAAAAAAGAAGAAAAGTACCACCCGCACAAATTGGGTGATTTTTGTTAATAGCACAGACTATGGAAATTTGATGGGAATAGAATGTAACAGGGACAAAATAAAGCACGATAAAATGCCACTGTCTGTAATCAGATAGTACTGTTTTGATTTCCAGACAGTGGTTAGATTGATATTCATACATAAGAGTTCATTACATAATTTCGACACCAGTCATAACATCGCACCCACAACCATGTAAAAGAGTTCGTCATATAACTACTGAAACATACAGACCAGGCAAACAAAATGTACTAAACATAAGAAAGTACAGGATTGATGCACGATAATTGATTTAAGTAAGCGCCTGCGAGACTGTGCAGAAACCAATCCATCAAAAGTCGACTCAGTTGTGGTTGTGGGGTGCCAAAAAGCGAATTTATACAGCGGTGGCATTTGTGGCGATTGCTGTGGCAGGCTGCCTTACTCTCCATCGGGAGCAGGCGTGGCTGTTGCATCGCTGTAAATGAGAAAACGTGAAAGTGAGTGTTCATGCTATTGTTATTAGTTTCAGTGCTGTGCTATTGTTTGATCAGAACAATACCAAGTTCATTTGTATAGATTGTTTAGAATTACCTCTGCACTGCATTTGGAGAAGGTTGGTCGAAGTCTAATTTTTTCCTCGCACTCTTCTCAGGAAATCCAGGAGGGCCTTGCTCGACTTCTAACGGCCTGTTCATTGTCATCAGAATAGTAATTAAAACCAGGAGGTAGCAATCGCAAAGTAAGAGTTGGGAAGATTGCTGTGTGTAGATTGAAGAATTTTTGTTGTGTGTTAGAGAAGAGCAACCTTTTTCCCCTAATATCTTTAGGGGCATCATCAGATGTGTTTTCGCTGGCTTTTGATGGTGCAAAGGTGAGGTTGTTGGCAAGTGTTGCCTGAACTGGTGGTGGTGTTTCTGTTGATGCTTTTGTTGCGGTGAGCATTTCGCTGGTCCGAGGCACCAAGCTTGATCCTGTTGCAATGTTGCTTGCTTCAAGATACAGGATTGGCTGTGGCAGGAGGGACAGCATGTCATCAGGGACTTCTTCAACGTTGACGACTGTGTAGATGCGATTTTCTTGGTTTCTTGAGCGCTGTTTGCCAGCAACTGTGAACAGGTACTTCTTACCGACAATTGCTCTCAGTGGGTCTGCTATGTTGCCACTTGTGTCTTCTTGCAGTGCTCGGAGTTGCAGTGCACTCATGCCCACGACTTGTTCACCAAATCTCCCAAGCAAAACAAACTGAGCGTTCATTGTGTGATCCACAACTTGCACCCTAATTCTATACCTGGTATTATGCAGGCAACCGAACTATAAGATAACATGTAAATTTCATTATGTGTTTATTGTTTTCGAGGAAAATATAAGCCATGGAATAATTGTGTGCTTTGATATAACTGTGAGATTTGATGTGCATACCATGGAACTGAGTTTGTCCTGCGAACATTGCAGTGGTCACACCAGACATCTGAACCATTCCGGCCCAATTTCCTGTGGCAGTCGGGACAGCTCTCATAAAATCAGTCGAATCGGTTGTTCACATTCATTATGACCGCTGCGCACTGGTAGTAGTTTTCCTACAACAATGAAGCAGTTTTTTTATTCGATATAAAATTTTGATTGTTTAATCTGAGCGTGACGATAAGATGTTTATCGTGACAGAAGGGCACTTACATTGTAGTTGTCCAGGTAGAGACCATTCAGCTGTGCTATCGTCACTTTTGCTGGCTCTGCGCGTTGTAGGGCTGGAGACGTTGCGTAATGGATGTTGAATGTCTCAGAAGTTGCATGGAGAGTGATAGGAGTTCCATCATACGGTGTCCTGCACATAATAAATTAAATTTTTGTGTCAGAGCATGTCAAAGGCGATATGTATTTTTTTTTCCTAGGTTTCTTTCACATACGTTCCATAAAAAATGCATATGTAATCCAGTTTTATTTTTTCTCCCAGGACTTGTATGGATGTTAACCATGCCACATGATGCAAAGCATACTAAGGCATTTTTTTTTTTGTATTGTGGTGAGGTTGTTTTTGTAGAATATTTAAGGATAAATATAAATCATATCGAAGGGTCTTACATGGCCAGGTAGTCTGAAATCTCTTTCATGGAGGGATCAAGGAAAAAGCGAGTACCACTGTATGTTTTGAGTCCATAAATACCTGAGATTCAAATTGGTCCAGTCATTATTTGGTCATTTTTTAGAAATTTATCAGGAGTATGGTGTTGTAGTGCAATTACCTTTCCAGTGTTTAATCTGCAGGGAGTTGCAAGCGATGATAATAGGACCTTGTTTTGATCGCTCAAACAGGTCAGCAATATCAAAAAAGTCTATGAAATTGCCCCAGAGAGCTACCTCTGTTGTTCTACCCCTGATAAATAAAAATTCGGAACATGGATCAGAAATGTAGCTATTTAAACGATTGCATCACTTTTTTGTTTCTTATTTCTATATTTGCATTCTGTTGTTCGTGTGTCATATGATAATGGACAGTTTGGCGCACATAATGTGGATCTATTTTTTCTGACTGGCAGGTGCATATTAAATATTACATCTGTACATATCATAGGTCTCTATCAAAAAGTTGATGTAAATAATATTACCCGTTATCCCTGAGATACATCCCCAGGACCCTTGCCGGCTGCCCTCCTACATTTCTGTGTACTTCATCACCAAATCCTACCACCCTTGCAATCACATCTGTACAATAAAGGTTTGAAATGTAAAACTGAATGGCCAACGCATTAAGCGGCTATAATTTTTTGTTGTCACAATCAGTAATGAGAAGCAGAATTAGTAAGATTTACCCATGACAGCTTTCATGTGAGTAACAGTCACCCCTACATCGCTCAACGGACGGAACTCAAAGTAGTTTCTGGGGATGTGGTATTTGTCTGCTGCAAGCACAGTTACCATTGTCTGTGTTGTGAGGCTGAGCATATAGTTGTGCTGGATAGCTTGGTAGTCCTTTGGTGTCTTTTCCACTGTGAATCTAGCGATCTTGCAGATATTGTCTTCCGAGAATATATTGGAGATCCTCTGGTAGTCAGCAAGAGGAATGGTGCCCTGTATTGCTGCACCCTGAAATGAAAAACAAAGTTTGTTAAGAACCATTGAAGGAAGCCAGATATACCATAGTTCTGAAAATGTTGTGGTTCTTAAATTATTCATATTGTAATGAAAATGGTGTGTAGAGATACCGTGTGATCGATGAATACAAAAACCATGTTCCAGACTCTTCCACTTCGTGCATCAGTTGCTGCCCAGATTCTGACGGGCCGACCGTGTACAACTGCATTGTCTGTGTTAGTCAGCTGTGTCAAGGTTGTTACTGGGATTGGAAGATCCATGATTTCCTGCAAATGAAAAAGACTATTATTTCAGCAAGAGTGCATAATATATTTTAGAATAAAACAGTGAAAACCATTTATGGTTGCATATATAACAGAAATAAAAAGGATAAAGTACATATACTGTGCAGACCTATTGAACGGAAAATCTCTTTGTATACAATATTTCTTGTGTAATTTGGGTTCTTATCATCTGGGTTGACGATGAGAATTTTGACACTGCTCGGGGTGGTTGCTCTGGACAAAGCTACGTAGAGTTGTCCATGTGCAAAGACGGGTTCAGGGAGGTACACCCCCACAACATCCAATGATTGACCCTGGCTTTTATTAATTGTCATCGCATAGCAGACGCGAATCGGAAATTGTTTCCTCCTAAATATAAATGGAAGCCTTTCATCCTCGTGAAGGAAAACTATGCGTGGTATCCGTACTGTCGTTCCAGCCCCTGAACCTGTGATAATCTTTGCTTGCAGGACCCTAACTCCTAATTGTGTTATGACCATCCTTGTACCGTTGCAAAGGCCTTTTGATTGGTCCATATTTCTGAGAAGCATGACCGGAACCCCGATTTTCAAGCTCAACTTGTGGCATGGTAGAGAGCCTGCTGTAATTGTGTTGAGGATATCGATCGGGTACATGGTGTGGAGGTCTTCTGAAATGTTTTCGGCACCTTGTATACTATCATGGCTCAAGTATTCAAACTGTTCTCCAGGAATGTGTTTAAGTATAGCCTCATTCAAACTATTTGCAGCATCATTCTTTGGGGTAACAATCGCACGCACTCGAAGGTAGTCATGATTGTGGAAGTTGGTCTGTAAATCAGCATACACAGCATGAATGATTGCCTCTTCCTTGTCATGGCTGTTGTTTATCAAGAGATGATCAGGTATTTTAATCCAGTCAGCTAGGGGGCTGTTGTACAGAGGTATAGCAGGAGCACTACCATCACCGACAGATAATAGCCAGTCAGCAAATTGAGCGATTGCTATCCTGTCCGACAGTTCCCCATTGTGTGCCAAGAGGCGCATGTTAATAGTCAGCTTTAGCAAACGGCAGGATGACCACAGGTAAGAGTTTGCTATTGATGCTGCAACGGTATCAAATCGAGTGCCATGAGGTATAACTGGGAGAGTTTGCCTGAAATCCCCTCCTAAAACAACCGTAACACCTCCAAATGGCTTATCACGATTCGCTGGATTGATATCTCCTAAAATATCCCTCATTGATCGGTCAAGTGCTTCAAAACAAAGCCTGTTGCTCATGGGCGCCTCATCCCATATTATCAGAGAAGTTTCTCTGAGCAACTGAGCAAGGTTTGTGTTTTTTTTTCTCTCACATGTTGACCCCTCTCTCAATTTCAGGGGTATTTTGAACCGGGAATATCCTGTCACACCACCTTGCAGAAGTAGGGACGAAAGGCCTGAGGATGCAACAGTGAGGACTATTCTACCTTCCGATCTTAAAACAGCAGTGATCGCTTGCCATACAAACGTTTTGCCGGTGCCACCATGGCCATACACAAAAAAGAGCTGCCCTTCTCTTGACTGCACGGACTGAACAACGATATCAAAGACAGTTTTCTACTCTGCATTCAAACTGTTTAGGAAATGTGGGATTCGCATCCTTAGATCGACTGTGTTGTAGGAGTATTGCTCAGTAAGCAGTCTGTTAGCAAACCCCATTGGCCGGCTAAGGACAGGGGTAGGAAGGTTTACATATTGCAATGAATACCCTCTAAGGAACAGAATATCTCCTAGTTTATGTAATATGTAGTCCTTCAGTGAATCAGAATTTATCGTGAGTTCATCATTACAATGGGCTGACCGCATAGTCTGAACTATATCATCGCCCATGTAATTCCAACAGGATTCCCACAGCTCCTTTGCATCAGCTACGTCTGAATAGAGCAGGATATCCACAAACATTGTGCGAAGCTGCTCACAGGAAGCACTTGCTGCAGCCTCTTGCATGGTGTAAAGCCACTCAGAATTGTCATCGAGCAACCCCACAGCATTGCATGCCTCTTTGTAAGTTTGATATGTGACACCGTTGACCGTTCGCAGGTCATCAAACGATGTTGCACCGCGAACAGAATTCAACATCATTCTCTCATAGTATACGTCCCCTGCTGTTGGCTGCACAAAATGGATTCGTGCAAGCCGATAGCCAGACAATCTAAATTTCCATACTTTTTCCTTTTCATGCCAGGTATAGTGCCTTGTCACTTCAGGATAAGTTAACAGCCTTGCAGCTGGATCGGCTGCATTCAGTTCAAACCACGCTGTTAGCTTCGTTCGCCGAGATGATGGATTGTTGGCTATCTCTGATAAGGGCTGCGAGTCGCGGAAAACGACATTGTTTTCAAAGGGAAGGTGTATCGGCAGCCTTTCAACAGTAGGGTGGCTGTAGTGTATACTATATTGGAATAGACGCCACACTGCTTCAGGAGCTGCTAGATACCGACAGTCCAGATAGTCAAGAATTTCATCAACGACTGTCTCTTGACTGCCCTGGTTTTGTTCGCTTGATTGGCCACGACCTGAACCTCTGAAGACCGAGACCATAGCACGATCTCGGCCTTTACAGATGTATTTAAAGAGATACTTGATCAGGTCTGTCCTATGGCAGCGCTCGACGTTGATGTGGGCCTGATACTTCAACAGGAGATTTAGATTGTACGGGACAACATATTTGTTGTCTAAGCAAACACCATTCTTTAAAACAGTGGTATTGGTGTCCCTTCTCTTGTACAATACAAACCCATCATCACTCAGGACCGTTGATTCGCGGAAAGGCTTAGGAAAACGCTTTGTGCATTTTCCATCTTGCATACACGGTGAGTTTGGCCTTGCTGTTCCGCATGGGCCATGTACCATGAACTTGGACACGACAGAATAACCCTCGGGATCAAAGACAGGATTTGGTAACTCAGCTGATATGAAGCGATCAATGCTCACAGGATCAGATAGGCCTGCCCGGTCCCTCAGCCAAATAATGATATGGACATGTGGCAAGCCTCTCTTCTGGAACTCGACGGAATAGATCACTATTCAGTCATGATTAAAAAGGGTATTAACACCTAGTGACAGATTGTTCGATAGATGTGGGATTGAATAGATAACAAAATGGCTGCAAGCATGAGAATACAGGAAAGAGAAATGGGGAAAGATCAAACATATAAAACTCACATCCTGAGATAGGACCAAAGAATTCACTGTCTTTGAAATCTCGTATCATTTCGTTGAGTTTCATCTTGAAGACACGCGAAACCAAATCAGGTCTATCGCTTGCACGCTGTCCTGGCAGGAGATTCCGTGTTATCTCCGGCCAAGCTGGGTTACACGTGAAAGTGATGAACAAATGAGGTGGGCCTAGATGCCTGCAGACAGCGATGGCGTCCTGGTAGTTTTGGTACATATACCGAGGACTGCCAACATGAGAGGATGGCAAGATTATCCGTTTCCCAAGGCCGCTGCCAAACATGTCATCATTGACAACAGCATTCCTGACATTCGCATAGGTGTCAGACCGCAGTGATGCCTGATTTTCATGTAGGTACCACAGTCTTGCCTGATCAACACATGCGAACATATCAATGGATATTTGTTGTAATAAACGACCAGATTTTGAAATTATAGGAGATCCATCGACGCGCATATGGAGCCTGTAACAATAGAACTCAGCCATTGTGACATGCTGCCTTTGCAATTTCTGCGCTGATTCAGCTTCAGGGTTATATTCTATGTTAGTAGTAAAACCGTCTTCGCCTCGTGTGAAGATCAACGGGTATTGAAAAGGCATATAGGAAGGATGGATGGAGCTGACACGCTGAAGTTCACCGGAACGGCGCTCGACGATGATATCGCGGACAAAATGCTGGCTGTCTAAATCACCAACAATAAGACCAGCGACCTCAGATGCTGTGGGGGCTGAGTATCGGCTATCCCCGCGGGCCCTATCGGCTCTTATTTGGAGTCGCAGCAAGTCAGTACTGTCTGCTAATACACGCTCACGAACAGACCTGTATGCCTGTGCATAAGGGTTGTATTCATCGAGCATCTCTTTCAGAGCCCGCACAATATGGGGACGGGGAGCTGATGATTGATCGGTCGAAGGGAATGGAGCCATTCTGTTGGAGATTTCATGCTCAGTGTCATACATATAGAGCTGAGCAAACCTAGGGGGATCATCGCCGTCAGGGAGGAGTGATCCCAGCAGGTGGCACAACTGCCCCGATACCTTGAAAACATAAGGGCCAGGTCCAGCGTTGACACTCTCATCAACTTGAACACCCATTGAGGTGAATGCAAACATGGAGTTATACATTCTTATGTTCTCAATGAAATGCTTTGAATCTGGACCGTTGTTAGGATCAAGAAGGGTTGCTAGTGTGTGTGGCATGGGGTCAATTTTATCAAGATCAACACGACCATGCCAACAACACAGGCTGTATGTCGGGTTACCGACACGTGATGTTGCCAAGCACCTCTCTTCGAACCAAAAACGTGCATGGCAGTGTGTACAGATTTCATCCGGATCTCCAAAATCCAGATAAGACAGCCTATCATCTGAAGATAATACAGAACATAAAATGGATTGAGAGAACACACAAAAGGAATGACAGGAAAGAAAGAGGTAAAAGAACAGCAAGCAACCTGGAGAGTAAACAGGCACTGCCGGGGGTGTTTGAGGAGTAGAGACAGTAGATGCACAGGATGACTCAGAATCAACAGAAAATGGAGGGGAATAAGGTGGAGCAGCGTGAGAGGAAGGAGCAGCACCTTTGAAAAACAGACAAACCGTAATGTTACGAAACGGCAAGAAGAATGTGTGCGCTTGCCAAAGTAGGCCAGAAAGTACAAAAGGCAAAACCATATGAAAGTGGAAGGAATGTATAAGAAAGAGAAAGAGCAGAATAGTGTACTCCATGAGCTGCAACCAGCAAAATCTGTAGAAGGCTGAGTCGGAAACGATGATGATGAAGCTGCGACATCATCATCAAAGATCAGCCTACGCCGACTTCTGGACGGATGGCGAGGTGAAGAAGAAGAAGAAGAATCACTCTGCATTGCGATCATACGGCTTCGACGAACGTTGCCAGCATGGACTTGTATAAAATATTAAGGACAGATAGAGGTGAGAGGCATACAATAACAGGTAGAACACAGAAAGGAGAAAAATCGCAGAACATAGAATCATACGAAGGTGAACAGCAGCATCAATAAGCGACAGCAAAATCCAGAGAGCTGGCAACGATGCATCACAATAGGCGTTCTAATGGGGCAGATAATAAGCAAACTATAAGGCGCTAAAAGAGAACAGGAATAATGTTTGGGAATGAGAGAACAGCGGGCGGAACGATTTCGGAGAGCGAAGAGTCGAAACATCACCCACCTGGCACTGTGAAGAGAGAGGAGCCACTACTGCTACTATCAGCGTAATCAGTGTCTTGCATCGTCATAATGTGGGGTCGGTAAACAGAAGACGGCGCGGAATAGGATAAAAAAACACTCTCGAACGAAGAAAGGATACTATAGCTCTAATAATATGACAGGAAGTCATTAATTAAAATGAGCAGACCCAAGCAAGTAAAGAGATGCTTTCTATGTAGCCAGCACCGAAAAGCAATGCAAAATGGAAGAAATGCAAAACAACAGAGACATTACCTCGTGCGGGAAGGGAGTGAAATGGACAGAACACAGTGTCGGCAATCGAACAGGCTGCGAAATAGGTAAACAGAAGATGCGAGATGGTCAGAACACACGAAAAAAATGTAACATGCAAATTCACACAAAATCTGTAAAAAGGCAGATTTTTTTTTTATGAAGATAAATTTCTCTAATTTGTTGGTTCTGTTCTCAGAACCTGCTATCATTTATTACAATCTTTTTACAGAATCAATGAGGACATCGATTAAAAGTTCCCAAAGTATGTTTAAGTATGTGATGATAAAAGCAGGTTCTTAAAATTGGAGATTGTATATTTATAAAAGTATTGATTCCTGTTTATTCATCGGTTTTCAACAGATGGTGATCCAACACAGGAGAAAGCAACACAATAATGCTCAATATAAATGAACACCCATTGATTGAATAGACGTAGTAAGAAGAACAAATATTGCAGCGAGGAGAAAATATTCAACTACCTGACAGAAAGGGAATCCAAAGATGACGTTCCTTCCTTGCAAGCACTTGTGGAAAAGAGCAACAAAGATCACCTGACAAAAAAAAATTGAAAGCATCAGACGCAATCCCATGCTTAAACATAACTTACTATGAAATAAGACCCACTGCAAAAAATGAACCCATGCTTAACCACAGTTCATCATGAAATGATACCCGCTGTAAATATATGTTTAAGCATAGTTTATTGTGAGATAATAAAATCATGTTGTTTCATTCACCTATATGGACCAGAATGACTATTCATACAACAATGAAATTTAACATTTTCTGCAGCAACTACTGATGTTCATCGTATAAATTATAACCTAATCAAATCCAGTATGAGTATTTTCATTTTGTCCAGATTATACAGGATGACTATTTTCATTCTGTGCAGCAACTATTAAATTTCGATCTTACAAATTATAACCTAATCAAAGGATAGTAAAGCGATTCTAAAAAGAACTCGAACGGTAAACAGCTAATCTAACCAATCTCCTTTGGCAGGGTGACTGATTGAATGACAGTAGAGTATTTCAAAGAAAGAAAACAGTAATAAAAAGCACATCAATGAAATCATAATGAGATATGTTGTTAATTTTTTTTTTTGTTAATGTGTAATATCTGTTTAATTTACTTGTATACTTGTGCCAAGCAATTATAATAATACAATCAGACAATTTTATTGTGCAGCAAGCACTGATTTGGCTTCTATAAATCAGAACCTAATTATTTGTCAGTAGAGTAAATGAAAAGATAACTGAAATGCTCAACAACTAATGCAGCCAATTTCCTTCATAATGGTGATTGATTGGATGACAGTAGAGTAATTCAAAGGAAAAAATAGGACCACAAAGTTCAGCCATCAAAAGACAGCGAGAGATCATGAATTTTTAATTTACTTGTATATTTGTGGCAAGCAACTATAATAATATAACCAGACAATTTTATTGTGCAGCAAGCACTGATTTGGCTTGTAGAAATCATAACCTAATTATTTCTCAGTAGAGTAACTCAAAATAGAACTGAAATGCTCAACAACTAATGCAACCAATTTCCTTCATAACAGTGATTGATTGGATGACAGTAGAGTAATTCAAAGAAAAAAATAGGACCACAAAGCTCAGCCATCAAAAGACAGCGAGAGATCATGAATTATAATTCCTTTGTAAGACACTGAGGGAGAGCCTATTTTATTTTGTGCATATAATGCAAAGAAACCTAATCTAAAGAAACTATGAACGAAATCGATTAAACTGACCCACTGGATAGCATGAGAAATTGACAGTCCATATTTTATTTGGTGGTACAGCAAACTGAAATGATATGAGAGAACCATCAGTGTTCATGTGAAGTGGATAGAAGGCACAAAGTAAAAAGAGAAGGGGGGCGAGGGATTCACACAGAAACATGAGAGGAAAAAGAAAGGAACTCACCAATCTACAAACCACAAACAGTAGAGAGAGAGGGGTAAAGGCAGGCAGCTATATCGAGCACAATTGAGCGCACAGTAAGAGCAGGTGCGCAAAATTCGACCCAAAGGCAGCTCAGGTACAGGCAGGGACGGCGAAATAAAACAGGAGCAGAACACCAGAACAGCGCCAGAAGCAAATCGATGAACCCGGAGCACAGTGCGAAGAGCAGCCAAATCATCGACCCGGACCAAGTATGGGCAGACACGTCGTGCCGAGAACAGGAATGCATCGACCGATCGACAACGCAGCAAAAGGCAGGGACAGATTTGGTGGCCGTAACAGGAAATCATGGTGTGCGTACGGAGCCGTTGAGGGAGAAAGTGAGGGAGAAAGTGAGGGAGAAAGTGTTCGCCTCCCTGATGAACCAGCGAGAGAAGTGATGAGCGGCTGAGATCGATGAGCCCAAAACGGACGGCAAGGATGCGTTTACTGTTCTAACTACAGTAAACCAGCGAATCCACGCGCAGCTCACGCTCTCCGAAATGAATATAGTTCCAATTAAATGAAGGACAATTTTGGCGGAGCTAAATATAAGAAATTAAGGACAAATTTCCGTATTTTTTATTTTTAGTTAACTGCATTTACAAAGTATCTTTTAGTAATTTTAATGTAATAATATTTTCAAAAAAGATATATTTTTGAACCTTTTTAAATTATGATTATTGGCATAATGTTGACTCACTACAAATCATACATTTTATGAAATTATTTCAATAATGTGATTTTTTTTAAAATTCTATATATTTTATTTTTCGACCCATTAAAAAAATTTCTTATTCTGCCCATACTAAAAAAAACCATGCTAATTAATTGCAGGTCACCAATCGCTTCTTAATTAATTAAAGAACAGCAGAAATCTAAGATCTAACATTTATACTTAAGCACATCATCTGACATTGTATAAAGATTACTACAACATGGCAAATTGGCAATTTATTAATTTGAATAGAAAAAATAGATACTCCGAGAACCATGCGCTATTTGCCAGTACAACCATGTGCATAGTTCCTCAATATTATAAATAATACCGCACATCTAATACATCAGCTGTCAATTGTCATCTTATGCTTAATTAATTTTAAGTATGCAGAAGACCACATCATCTGACGCTGTAGAAAGAGTTGGGCAGGTCTTTACCGTTCTATTTTAGTTTGTCAATTGTCATCAGCACTTATGATCAGTAAAATAATTCTGACAATTCGTATTATTTTAGTTCAATTTGATCCGATTTCTTAAGATAAATGTATACAAAAATTTGGGACCCAATAATTGATAAACATAAAGAGATGAGCTGCGCAATCAGAAGATACGTAGTATATAAACATTGAATATTTACTATTTAGTGAGTGTATAATGTACTTGCATCACATAGGAAAGGATGTATTAATAACTACCGAATACGAAATCCGAGCGATTTGGTGTGTAGATATCACCTAAGTTGTAGTCTACATCTGTAGGTCTCACCTACTTGTCATGAAATCAATCTCTTTCTCTAGAAAAAAAATTAAGGTTTTAAAATAGTACATTTTACTGCCGATTATATCGTTTTATTAATATTTGAAGGGGAAAAATGCACGATAACATCACATTTTTTAAGAAAAATGCAGTTTACGATATATACGTTTTGATGTAACCGATTCATCAATAAAACTGTTTATGATAAAAAAAAAAAAAAATCCAAATTTCGGAAGTGAAATAATTTTAAAATAAAATGGTGATTGATTCAAAAAAAATGATGTACAATTATATCTGATATATTAAAGTATTTTATCAATCATCAGATCTCAATTTAATATAAATTTATGAGTAAGTATATTAAATATATATTTGAATTTATGAAAAATTATATAAGTAATAAAGATAGTAATGGCCCCGATTTTCACCAAAAATAATAAATAACTAAAGACCTTGACATGATGTGGTCCGGACTAAATAGAACCTTGACATTTTGTGGTCCGGTAGCTATACAGAATGAGCTATCACATACCGTTGTTAATTATGATACAATTAATAATGTAACTTACTTTTCCGAATTGCTTGCCAGTAAAAAATGATCTTGTAACTTGACCATTAATGAACTTTTACCTATAATTGGTAAATTTGACTATATGGCCTTTTACTTCAATATAGAAAAATGGTTTCCTGGAAAAAAAAAATCAGACCATATATCAATTTGTTTTTTATTATTGAAAAATAATTGAGAAAATTAGATATATTCCACTTCAAAATTAAGAAATTAGACAGTACCATTCTAAAATTAAACTTTTGAAAATTGTCACCTTAAATTCAATTAAGTTAGAAAATTGACACATTTATTGCATAAATCACTCATTTTTTTTATCCAAATAAATCTCTCTTGTCCCTCCTCTTCTATCCTCTTAGGCTCCGCTCCATAGGGAGGGAGTCGGAGCGAAGGGAAGGGGACTCAGTACTCTCCGATTTTGGGAGTAACCGATCTCTCCCTCTCTTTGTCTCTCTATTATCATTCGTTTCCGTCAATTCTCTCTCTCTGGAGCAAGGTAACTGATATCTTCCTCCCTTCCCTTCGCTCTGACTCCCTCCCTCTGGAGCTGAGCCTTAGTAACCTCCATCGACGAGCTTCAGAGTGGATACATGAAATTAACTAAAACCTCATTAATTCGGAATAATTCAGAGAGAGATTAGTTGAATAATTCAGAATGTATTATGTTTCACTAATTAATTCTCAAATACATCAATGGATATATATATATATATATATACACACACACATACATACCCAGCTATAATACTACTGATCGTATACCCCTAAGCCTAATAATACCCTGATTTTCTCTTATCGAATTGATCTATATTTGAGATGAACGAACGTGGAGTCCAGCACAGTTGATTAGTTGTTTCGCCGTTATTCTAGAGGTAACAGGTTCAATTTCCACTGGATGTGGAAGAAGGATAAACTTTAATTAACAGAGTGGACTATGCCTCTATAATTAAATTACCTTATTTCAAAAAAAAAAAATTGAGATGAACAATTTCAATTTGAACCGATCCGGATTAAAAGGGCTGATGAAATCCAACACTACCCCTGGACCTTTGATTGTCATCTCTGTAGATGATGTGGTCCGCATAAATATAAAAGTGTTATTCATAATATTCAAGTTGTTTAAAAAGTGCTAGATTTATTTAGAATTCTGATAATTCAATAACCAAAAATATTATTTTTTTAATTCAACCATGCGAGATATATATTAGGAAAGCAAATCATGGATACATTCAAAAAAATAAAAGAAATCTTTTTTGTTGTTGTTGTTTTGCACTTCAGTCTACACAAAATCAACGCTAAACCATCAGAGAAATTAATGGAATACAAACATACATGATGACGGGAGGAGAGAAAGCAAATTAAAATTTTAGTCAATACGGGAAATTAGATATTATGAATATTGACAAGGGATAATTTTATAAAGTAAATGTGATAATAATCTAATTTAATTGTATTTAGGGTGGCAATTTCCAAAAGTTTAATTTTAGAGTGGTAAATTTATAAATTTTCAACTTTGAGGTGGAAAATTGTAACATATTAGAAAAAAATGCCAACGAAAATCTCAATTTAATTAAATAGATTATTTCCATTAATAATATTGGAATAAATAAATCTATGAAAATGATACTTGAAGATAATTAAAATTAATAGCTAATAACCAAACTTTGCTATAAATCTTAAATCAATTAGGGAATAATATCATAAAATTAGCCTTAATTAAAACTAAATAATTAGTAGTAAGAAAAAAAATTTAGGAATCTATTTGCTCATATCAATTATTGTAAAAATAATAATTAGTAATTTTAGTAAATAAATTCAATATAACAGTAGAATCGAATTGAAACCGAAAATTTCTACTTTATGTAGTATTTATAAATAACCTAGATAATTCTAGCAAAATCAAAGCTTAAATTATATTAAGATTTCATATCAGATTAATTGAATTTAAATAAAAATAATTTATAATTATAACTCTATATGAGTTGCAGCATTCTAAGCATATAAATCAAAGCCTAGAGAAATGTACTCCATAAAGTTGAAAAAATCTTTATATGGACTAAAACAATCAGGTCGGATGTGGTATAATCGACTTAGTGAATATCTTCTAAAAGAAGGATATAAGAATAATACAGTTAGTCTGTGTGTTTTTATCAAAAAATCAAGTCTAGGTTTTGCAATCATTGCGGTGTATGTTGATGATTTAAACATTATAGGATCTCCTGAAGAGATTGAAAATACTGCAAAATTATTGAAAAAGGAGTTTGAAATGAAATATTTATCCATCAATCAAAGTATATAGAAAAAATATTAAAAAGGTTTAATATGGATAAAGCTCATCCTTTGAAAATACCAATGGTCGTGCGATCGTTAAATGTAGAAAATGATCCTTTTCGTCCCCAAGAAAATGATGAACAAGTACTTGGTCCTGAAGTACCATACTTAAGCGCAATTGGAGCATTGTTGTATCTTGCAAATAATACAAGACCTGATATTGCATTTGTTGTAAATTTGTTGTCAAGATATAGTTTCAAACCAACTCGAAGACATTGGAATGGGATTAAAGATATTTTCCGCTATCTTTGCGGAACTCGAGATATGGGACTATACTATGAAAATGATATAAAATCTAATTTAGTTGGATATGCAGATGCAGGATATTTGTCAGATCCGCATAAAGTAAGATCTCAATCAGGATACATATTTACTTATAGTGGAGCTGTGATTTCATGGCGATCAACAAAACAAACTCTAACTGCTACTTCATCGAATCAGGCTGAACTAATTGCTCTCTATGAAGTGAGTCGAGAATGTGTTTCATTGAGGTCAATAATTCAAAATATTCAAGAAGAATGTGGGCTTCAAGACATTAAGGAAAATCCTACTCTAATATTTGAAGATAATGCAGCTTGCATAGCACAAATTAGAGAATGATATATCAAAGGAGACCGAACTAAACACATTGCGCCAAAGTTCTTCTCAGCACATGACCTACAAAAGGATGGCATAATATATATTCAAAAAATTCAATCATGCAACAACTTGGCTGATCTATTCACGAAGTCTTTGCCAACAAGAACTTTTGAGCAACTCAGAAAGAAGATAGGTCTACATCGACTGAAGGATATCCAGTAATATTAAAATGAGGGGAAGCATTATACATGCTGTACTCTTTTTTCCTTATCCAAGTTTTTATCCCAATGAGTTTTTCTTGGTAAGGTTTTTAATGAGGCAGTATAAATGATCCAGAAGTATCATATTAATATTGATCCTGAAGTATCATATTAATAATGTATAATAAAAGATGAACAACCAAGGGGAAGTGTTATAAATGATATGAATCATACATGGTTGTCCATCTTTATTATTCCCATTAATTACATTAATTATAGAAGATCTTTATCATTTATTAGGAGATTCATCTTTGGCTTATAAATAGAGAGATGTAACTTGTATATTGTATCCAACAATTGAGAATAAAAATATACAGAAGAGAATTTGTATCTCTTTTACTTTTGTCTCTTCCTCCTTTCTCTTTAATTTCACAATAAATTTAATTAATTAGATTAATTCCATTAATAATATTGGAATAAATAAATCTATGAAAATGATACTTGAAGATAATTAAAATTAATAGCTAATAAGCAAACTTTGCTATAAATCTTAAATCAATTAGGGAATAATATCATAAAATTAGCCTTAATTAAAACTAAACAATTAGTAGTAAGAAAAAAAAATTTAGGAATCTATTTGCTCATATCAATTATTGTAAAAATAATAATTAGTAATTTTAGTAAATAAATTCAATATAACAGTAGAACCGAATTGAAACCGAAAATTTCTACTTTATGTAGTATTTATAAATAACCTAGATAATTCTAGCAAAATCAAAGCTTAAATTATATTAAGATTTCATATCAGATTAATTGAATTTAAATAAAAATAATTTATAATTATAACTCTATATAAGTTGCAGCATTCTAAGCTACACAAATTTTGTCACATAGGATCCCGAAGAGTAATCTTTAATAAAAACTGAATTTTCTCTCTCCTTCGCTAGCACCATCTCCTTCCTTCTTTTTCGTCTTCCCTTTTCTCCGCTCCATCTCGATCTCTCCTCTTCCGATGTTTATCCGAGTGCAAGAGCCGAAGAGGGATGAGCTGCGGCTAGCCAATCTCGTTGCTCCACAGACGAGCTATGCTATTGAGTTGTCCTTCCTCGTGTTGACCCTCGAGAGAATCGGATAAGGGTGGAATTTTGACGTGGGCTGTGAGATTCGAGTTTTTTATCACTGTCATCGGTTCTTCTCTCTCTTTCTTTCACTGCTCTGCCTATAAATACCTCGATTGAGGTCGAACTTGGGTTGGCTGGTCGGTCTAGGTTTTTCTATAAAAAAAAGGGAAATAAATGAGGAGGCAGGGAAATTGAGAACGAAAGAGAGAGGATGACAGCTGAAGATCAAAGGTATAATTAGTCACTCGATTTTACAACTTATTTTGATTTGAGTTAAAACCGATTGCTAGGATTGATGAGAGTTGGGTTTTAAGTTTAGTATTGAACTTTTGAGTTATATGTGGTGTTTGAAGCCATGAACAAGTTCAATTAGGCCAATAGCATGGTTTAAAACAAAGTATAAATGTTGAAATCGGTTGGGAAATGGATTGTTGAAGGGCATAAAGGTTTGCCAAATATTTACCAAACAAAAATTAAGGGGTTTTGAGGACTTTGACCTCGGTTAGGCATGGGAAGATGTTGTTTGAGACTTGTTTCTGAGGTTTGAGGATTGGTACCAGTCATTGGTACGCTGTCCTTGCCTCTGGTATCGATCTGGTGCAATGTTGTGTGGTGCCAGGGGCTGATACGTGAAAAAAAATGAGACTAAGGACTAATTCGTGAAGAAAAAGGGTTTAGTTGTAAGGAAAAAGGACCTATTTTTAAATATAAAGGATTTATATGCGAAATAAAAGGATTCAGGATCTTATAAGAAAAATGGTTGAAGAGTTTTGGGTCGGATTCGTTTCTGGCTACCGGGTTTCGTCGGTTGGGGTGCGGACCCGTTAAGTCGGGTCCAAGTCAACTGGACCAGGTTGACCTGGTCCAGCCGACTCGTGATATAGGCTTGGGCTTTGTTCGATTTGGGCTGAGGCAAAAAGAAAAGAAATGTGGGCTCTCCCCTTTGGTCCAATTCGAGAAAAAAAAATGAATGATGAATGAAATTGGCCCAGTTATGAAATTGAATGAAATTCAATTGGTTTTGAACTTAATGTTAACTAATTAATAAACTTAATCATTGATTAAGTTAAATAGTAATGTGGGCTTAATAATAAATAACTAATTAAAGGAAAGGCCATTTCAATATGGGTATACCTTTAATTTGACGGCTTCGGGAGATGATGTAAACAGTCCGAGTGAGTCAAGAACAGATACGTGACAAATCACCGACTAAACTGATCCCAACAGACAAAATCAAATAACTTTTGGATTTTCAAATTTTGTTTTATAATTGTTTAATAATAATTTTCTGATTTTAAATCTTGGATTTCGAATAATAATAAACAAATATAATTATGTAATTAAATAGAATATGTATATATATACATAAAACTTTATAAATAATAAATCATATATATATATATATGTATTAGATAAAATAAATAATAATAACTTAACAAAATAATATTTTTAACTTAATTAATATGATATCAACACCTTGTAATTTAATCTAACTACTAGTTAACTAGTTTTTATTTATATTCCAATATAAGTTACGAGTCATGATCTAAGTGAAATTCAAGTAGCTCCATAGAATGAAAGTATATAAGCAGATGCACGATATCTATAGATAATATATTTCCACTTTGATTAATAATTATCAAGTACGCATGAAATAGTATACAAATGTCATTTACTTTAATCAGCAATTGAATTAGAAATGTCTTGAGCAACTTAATTAAGATAGATTTCAATCACAATTTGTTAATAACGGGAAAGTCAAATCCAATCATTAAATGATCCAATAAAATAGTTATAATATATTTCAAAATAAAATCTCTTCAATCAAAAATCTGGACTTAATTAAATATCCAAACCTACTTCAGTCTGGTTGACCAAGTCTGTCGGTATGGTAACCCAAGAACCACTTGAAAATAGATTATTTAGGATTTTGTCTTAAGTACTCTAAGTTACCATTAGATGGTCATTAAGATAAATTCTCTTTTCTTATAAAGGAATCAATCTAGGATCGTTAATGAGAAACTATCAAGCTTAAAGACAGTCAAGCAGGAGAACCTCAGATAAGATGATCGTCAAGCATTATATCGAGAAATTTCACTTGAGCTCGCTATCCAGGTGCGGATACGTGAATTTTTCTAGAGATCTAGTCTTGGTAATTTATATTAAATGCATAGCATGTTGCTATCTGATTTGGACGCATTTTCCATTGATCATATTAGTTTTATAGGAACATATATTACAACTCATGACGTGATAAAAACGGGCAAGTTTTTGCAACTCCTTTGTAAATGGTCCGAGCTAACTTAAGTTCAATCTAATCTTGCCTGACAATCCTGTAAGCATGTAATCCTGTAAGCATGTAATCCTGCAAGCATGATAAAGAAGTCAAATATCCCAGTTCGGTAGCGCTATTAGAATATGGAATTCCCTCATGCCACCTGGAATGCCAGGTAAGGGAAATATTTTCCCATGTGCCCAGCCGGTTGGGAAAGGAAACCTGAGTGAGATTTTGATGAATATATTTACATGATATGTTTTGTACATGATATGATTTGTTTACTGCCGGTTTCATGATCCTGTCTTGATTTATTTGCCTGCATGTTACTTTTCAGTATATTTGGTGTTGATTGGTTCGTTCCTTCTCCACTATTCGGTATACAGTGGATGAAGATTTGCATTTCATTATGATTATTTTATTGACTTCCATCTTTTACTGACTTAATTAGTATTTATATTGATTATACGGGTATTATTTCTAGACTAAGGTTTCAACCAGAAATCCACGTCTGGAACTAAAACCCGCACTGAGAATTTATTTCTCATTCTGTTTTTTTGTATGTTTTTCCACAATGGATGTGGGTTTCAGGTTATAGAGACGGGCTCGATCAAGTCAAGTGAAGATTAAGCCAAATATTTTACCATTGAATCATGGAAATCCATCATGGTAAATCATGGTAAGATTAACTTGTACCGTATATATATATAGTTTCGCTACGGTGAGTCGCGACTCACGGACCCTCCGGTGAGTCGCGCTCAAAACTCCTAGATCTAGTTCAAAATGACCGATCCAAACCGTGCAATGTGATCTCCCTATTGAAATCTCCATGCAGACCAAATTTTTCATTTTTTTGAAAATTTTAAGTATTTTTTTCGGATTTTTAACAACTGCTATTTTTTAATGGTTCTGAACTAATTAGATTAACGATTTTCTAAAATTTCAAAAAAATACCTAAAAATTTCAAAAAAATGAAAAATTTGGTCCGCATGGAGATTTCAATAGGGAGATCACATTGGATGGTTTGGATCGGTCATTTTGAACTAGATCTAGGAGTTTTGAGCGCGACTCACCGGAGGGTCCGTGAGTCGCGACTCACCATAGCGAAACTATATATATATATATATATATATATATATATATATATATATATGTGTGTGTGTGTGTGTGTGTGTAGGGTAGGAAGTCTTGCGGATACATAGAGATTGTGTACTCGCGGCGGGATTGTCACAACTTATGTGTCGGGATGTGACAAAAATATCTAATTTTTCCAAAATAATTTGATGGTTGCCGAGTATGTGTAAGTTTGAGAGTAGTAATGATGATATTTCAGCCTAATCCGTTTCGACGTAACCCGTGCATATCAGATCTTAATTTATGTAATGTTTTGTACATAACCGTCAATATTTTGTAGTGCTTATCAAAATGGCTTCTGCAGTGCTTATTAATTTATGTAATGTTTTGTACATACCCGTCAGTATTTGAGCCACAGAAGGACAAGTCAATAAGTTTTTTTTTTTAATAAAACTGTTCAATTTTGAAAAGTGAGAATCAGTTTCTCTCCACAAAAAAAAAGGTAAAAGAAAAGTGTGAACATATATATCCACAAAACGGACTTTTAAATCGAATTTCGAATACGCATCACCTTTATAAGAACTGATGTCCCTGACTTAAAATAGACTATTTTTTTTTTTCCAGAATTCAAATAAATGTTTAAAGGCTCCTTAACTATCATATCATTCAAGGTATCTTCATTCTAGACTCGTACACCAAGACTGCATAGTTATGTTACTTCAAGTAATATCAACCGTAAACGTTTCAAAAAAAAAATATAATAATAATAAAAGAAAATAAAAAGGAAAAAAATATCAACTGTAAATATTATCAGTGTGTGTGTGTGTGTTGTAAGTAATATATATTTAACATGGTATAAATTCATAATTACGACAACGATTCATCTCAAAAGTGAAACACAAAGCTATATCCGAAAATTTTCGAATAATTAAATTATTTTAATTCTTATATATACACACAATACAATGACATCCAACAAGTTCTTTCAAAAAATTAATTTCCAAATCAAACCTATATATGTTCTACTAGACCATTACTTAGCACCTAACAAAAATCTAACAATAATAAATTCATTATTACTATAATTGGAAATCGGAAGATGGAAGGTTCACATATCACAACGTTCGAGGTCCCAAATCCAAGTGCCATTTTTGGATGCATCACCAATCTCTCTCTTTCCCCATTAATGCCAATGATTTTCATTTCCCTCTCTTGAGCTCCCACTCGTCGTGCTACCGAACGAATTCAAATAAATGCTCATTTTGGATTTACTTACAGTGTCAAGTGTCAACCAATTTTGCACATTGTATTCACACATTAAAAATTGGATTTTTGATAGGTTTTTTAATTTTTGTATTTTTTTTTGTTGACAGACTCTGTCAAACTTTTCATTACAAGATAAAATGAGTCCTGTTGCGGACCTACTTATCTTGTTACATATAGGATCGTTTGGATGGGTGAGGAATATGTTAGGAATAGCAATTCCGGGACTAAATTTAAGGAAAAAGTGAGATTTCGGGAAACGTGGGAAGAGTGTTATTCCGGAAATAGGAATGTTGTTTGGATGGTGAATTAGGAATAGCGTTGGGAAGAGTGTTATTGGGATGAAAAGTAGAGAGAAAAGTTTTGTTGGAAATAGTGTTATTGGAAATAGTGCTATTCCTGAAATTGGCTATTTTTGAAATTGGTAATTGCGTTTGGATGAAAATTTTCTACCAGGAATAGGCCTATTCCCCGAATAGCCTATTCCCAAGCTATCCAAACGACAGCTATGTGAACTTAATGTATAAGAACAAGTTTTTCCTACAAAGTAATACATAAGAGGAACCAATCTTGTGGTCATGAAATAGTGCATTTCTATATGTTCTGCATGGATGACATGCTCTTAGAACAATAAACAAACAGAAAACTTTTAGACGGAAATTATCACTATGAATGTTCATATTTTATATTAGAATTTTGATTTTAATATAATATTTTTAAATATATGGAATTCATTTTGAATAATTTTATAGATAATTTGGATACCAGTTTACTCTTTTCTTAAGATTTGTTTGAAGAAAATAATTTAAGATAAAAAATGATATAAATCAGTAAAATTTTGGGGGAAAAAAACACATAGTCCATTCACCCAATGCTCATAATAATAACTAATCTGCCTCTACCTCATAATTTCTAGCTTTAATATATATAGAATATGCATATATTTATACACAAGTACGGATAACTAACTTTTTTAAGAGGATATTGAAATGACACTTTTTTTTATATCCTCGTCATTTGTGCCTTGATTTCTTAATTTTAATTACTAGAATTTAGAACTGAAATAATAATTTAAAATATTAGGCAGCACTCTAATATTTATAATTTTTTTTTCTATACACATAAGAAATTTACTTTCGTCAGCATCAACAGTCTATGATAAATCAATAACGTGATTATGACTTTTTTTTTAAATTCTTAATTCTAAAAAAATACTAAAAGAGTTAAATTTCGTAACTTTTAATTAATTATAGTGGAAAAAGTAGTTATGGTATTGGTAGGTGCAAACCTCTCAAGTCTCAACATAAACAAGTCAAACTAGAATCGTTATCTCCTCAGTCCTCACTGCTTAAACCTGTTAGTTTCTTTCTTATTCCCATTGCTATCCAAGGACAAGGACCACGTATTTAATTTAAACCTATTAATTACATTTCTCATGCAAATTACAGTAGTTTTATTACATAACAATTAAATGACGTAGATATTCACTTACTCTGAATTTAATTTTACTAGCGGTAGGTGCAGACTCCTCAATATAAACGAGTCTGTATTGTATGTTCGACAGAAATATAACAGTATAAACAAGTAGTCTTTTTATAGAGTTTACTTAGATTTGAGAAATAAGTAATATAAAATCGGGGGAAGAAAAATGAAAGAAACAGTAAAATTGGAACAGAGACAAGTGAGAGTTAATAATAAGCTTGTTAAACATTGCAACTTCTAACGGTTCGAATTTAAATTGCGCATTGGAACCACAAACTGATACATTGTTATTGTTAAAAAAAAATTGAAAAAAAATTAGATTATTAACATTCTTAATATGATAGCTAATATTTTAGACTAATTTAGTGTGCAATTGAATATATTTGAAAATCCATTGATCGTCCATCAAGCTAATTATTGAACACATTTGATAATTCAATTTTGTGACACTTTCATTACTGACCAAGCAATATTTTATATTGCCCCAAATTCGATAGGCATTCCATCAAATTATTGAATAACACACCAAATTTGATTTTTCATAAATTTTGATATCGATTGCTGCGATCGTCGAATAATGCGTGTAGATAACTTTCTTGTAAATGTGATTGTTGGATTACGGGTGTAAATAACTTTGCATATATTTTCAATATATATCTCTTTTTTGTTTTTTTTTTTAGAAATGCTTGGTAGCGGCTACCAAGTAATTTTCAATATATATCTCATTGTCCCAAATTTATTGTATCGGGCGCCCGATAATGCAGATAATAGGTGAAAAGTGACAGATGTTATTATTAGTACTAAATGATGGGACCCATTGACCATGTTGCAACTCGGACAATACTTATAAACTAAAAATAAAATATTCAAAAAATGATTTTTTTATAGGCATATTGTTGGCCTTTCATGCAACTTAAATATAATTTAAACTTCAGGTATAACCGACGACACATTATTAATTCTGTGAAATAAGGGAATCTTCGTTCTGAAAGAAAATCTAAAATTTAAAATAAAATATCTTCATAAAAAATATTACATTCAAAATTTTTTTGAATAAAAATATTAATCAATTAATTAATTAATCAGTTCTTACAGTTAAAAAGGCCCAGATAATTTGATCAACTATAAAAAAACATGACTTGTGATATTTCTACAGACATGATACATAATAATATGCTTATAATGCATTTTTAATTTAATAATTATTTTAACAAAATGATGTAAATAATAATATTTTAAAAAATAATCAAAATATCAGATTGGATCACTCAATTATTGAAGTTTGATATCACCATTAACTACTTACTGCATGATGTTTCTGAAAAGTGAAAACAACGAAAAATGTAACTTTATATAGACTACTTTTCTAAAAAAAGAAGGAAAACTAATAGACAGAGAAAATTAGTTGATAGAGTTGTATAGTTCCGGTGCATATATAAAAGAGAAATAAAGAATCCAAAGTTCCAGACCATGCAATTGCAACTCATGGGCAAGAGCTGCTAAAAAAGCTCGCAGCCCGGGATTCGTGTCTCTCGGAGAAAACACATGTTTCTTTTTTATTCATTTGTTTCTCTTCTTGTTTCTATCCTTATCAGTTTATGTAAATGCATAATGGACGTTCTTAGTTTACGACTTTACGTAATGCCATAACACACGTTCTTAATTAAGCACCAGACACTATTTTAGCAATGCGAATTTAACTGTATATGTTAGAAGATGCTGGTTAATTTTTATGTGATAATTTATCAATATGTACAATTTCGCAATTAATACAGATTCCCACTTTTTATTATAAAAGACATTACTGCCTTGGTCAGTTGGTATCCTTTATTTAAACAAAATTAATCAAATTCTAAATAATATTTAACTCAAATTAATGAAAACCTAAATTTAGTTAAGTAAATAAACTTTAATATGTAATTTCTCAAGTCAAAACGGACTGTCTTAGACGGTCCATTGAATTAATGGGATCAACCGATTAACTGAACTGCCCATAATACATGCCAAACTGGCAAAAAACTATTTGTTGAAACTCTTAAACCACGAGGGTACCAAATTTTGTCCTTTTTTTTTACCATTAATAAATTTTGTATTAAATGCACAATGAGTTTTGGTTTCCTGCCACAGAGCTGATTCACTGGTGCCATTACACATGGCCACATTTATTGCCACCAATCCAATCCTGTTAGCTACCAAGTTTATACACCGACCTTACACCTGGTGCAACCAAACATCAGATACAGTAACAAAATAAGGTTTCCATTTTCTGGGAAGGGACCTAAACTTAGCAGGTATTATACTGTAGGGTGCTGAGGTATCCTTAAATAGAACTATAGAAGCCATGTGTTTAACCTTATGCGTGCCCATTCCACCACCTTTCGTTTCTCTTCCATCTCCTGCCTCCACGTAGCCTAGCTAAACTATTTATAAAACCATATTATTATGCTATTTTAATAGAAGCAGTTTGACTGACACGTCAATAATAATAATGATGATGACGACGACGACGATGATGATACAAAACTATCAAAATATTAGACATGTTAAAAATAGATAAAAATTAATACTTTGAGGATTTAATCGATTCAAAAGCACACAAATTTACTAATTTGAGCTATCATGTTATTAATAAAACGAATGTATTTAAAAGTAAATTTGGTGCATTAAAAATCTTATTGCCATCAATAAAATAATTGAGAATCAACGTAATTTTTTAAGTTTTATCAGTACTCAATCAATAATCAGGTAATTATTAGAATTAATTGTCACAAAATTAAGCAGTCGTCTATACAAAATATAAAACAATACATTTTAAAAAAAAAACGTAGTGAGTAACAAACTAACAATATATTCGATTTGAATAAACTCACTTTTGTTTCATTTGAATCTGTTGGAGAGTTTGCCATCCTTCATTCCTTTGTGGGCGTGTCACGTGATTCTCACTTTCGTTTCATTTAGAAACTCAAAAACTTGTATCATTAATCCATCGCTGTCCTTTGTGTAGAGTCGAATCATAATCCATTGCACTGGGATTCGCGTCACCGTTTCTCTGGATTACATTCGCTAAAAAGATGTTCGAACAATTTTGTTATCACGTCAAATCGCCAATGGGCACAAACCCAGGACAAAATCGTAATACCTCCTCTTTCAAATTACCATTTTACCCCTCTACCATCTTCCTTTCGAACCGACGTATACAAGTCATATTGGTCATTTCAAGCCACACCTCTCTTACAAAAACCCCTTCCGCTTCATTTCTCCCATTCCATTAGACTTCACTTCCTCTACACAGGAAGGTTAAGAGGTCGAGAGAGAAACCACGATCGAAGCCTCTTTCCATTCTCAGATCTCCCCCCAAATCATTCGATCTCTAATCTAATCGATTCTATTCGAATCGAAAGAGCTAGATCGACAATGGAGACTAGCACTGATGAGAGAGATCAGCTGACGAAGAAGCTATTAGAGGAGGAGCATGGCGGAGGTGATCAGGTGCCATTGCTGGAGCCGAAGGAGGTGCACAGAGACGAAGAGGAAGAAGAAGAGGAGCAGATGAGCTTGGGGAGGAAGATTCTAGAAGAGAACAAGAAGCTCTGGATCGTGGCGGGCCCGTCGATCTTCACCCGCTTCTCGACATTCGGCGTTACTGTGATCAGCCAAGCCTTCATCGGCCACCTCGGATCCACCGAGCTCGCCGCGTATGCGCTCGTCTCCACTGTGCTCATGCGCTTCGCCAATGGCATCCTGGTTCGTGCTTCTCTTTTTCTTTGAGTTGATTTCATTTCATCGTGGAAATCTTTGTTATAACACTTTGCATTGCGACCCAGTTAGATTTATTTATTGCGGATGAGTGCATGGAAGATGTGTCTGACGAGTGGGTCCAGTTTGCAGTGACTTATCGCAATTTAGATGGAAATATATTGTGTTTAATAAAACGCTGGCGATTTCATGTTATTGGTGCATGGTCTTTGCACCATACAAGGGAACAGTGCTCCTTGTGAACTTTCGAAAAAAACAGAATATCAGAATAAAATAAAGATCATAAAATACAAAAGTTTTGAGTTAAAAACAAAGGCAACAAGCGCTAAATGTTATTTTGTTAACAGGCGGGCCTTAGTACGGCATTTTTCTTACCATATTTTATTAGATCAAATTTTTAGAGTGAAATCCACCTGATCATAATATTTGAGACGTTTATGAAGTAATTTGTCTTTATCTAGCACTAGCAGCCTTCAGTTCGTCTTTTCTTCTGTAATATTCGCATTGATTCAATCATCCTATGCTTACGTGGCAATTCCGTTAGTATATTGTTTTAGAATCAACAATGTGGACGATGGATAAAATGTACGAGTATTTATTTATTTATTTTTTGCTTTTTTGTCAAAAAAAAGGGAGGAATTAGCTCGTTTATTTCATAAGTTTACTTGTGTTTTATTTCAACTTCCCTGCTGTTTTTTGATAAAGAGAAAATTATTAAATTTCCTTCTGTTTATTGGAGTAAACTTTCGGATGCTACTAGCTTTCGTGGACCAGAATCTGCCACACCTCCAGTTTAATGTTTGATTCGGGGTGTCAATAAATACCACAATTACCGAAGTATGAATTATGTTACTGTTCCCAACTTACCATTGGTGCATGGATAGAGTCTTCCCATTTTGTGCTGCTTCTTACAATTTTAACAATTAAAAATTGGTTCCTTTTGACCTTCAGAGTATATCATAAGATCCAGATCTTACCTAGATTTTTACCTCCGAACCTTAGTTTGACAGCTTAATAAATTCAGCATTCTAGTCCCACTTCCATTGACATAAGTCCAATTAAAACTATCTTTTAAAATGAGTTCATATGAAATTTGTAGCCTATTTGTTGACGGAGGAAGTTTAATTTTCCTCGCTCCAAAAGAAAATGCAGGCTGTTAAAAGTTTGATAAGAGACACTACATATAATTAAAGATGACTATTGTAATTTGTTATTTTTCAAAAGTAACTATTATTTATAAGAGAAGGAATCTCATACGGCTCTCTAATGGGGTGTCAGTAGTCACTAGAGACGTGACACCAGTTCCCTCCATTTGCAAAAGCTAATCAAGATGATATATATAAGCAACAAAACAATAACTACGAAGCTGACAGGATGAATGAGGAAAGCAATTATCTTTTCGCTTTTTTGTAAGTAGAAAGGAAAAATATCGTTTGCTAAGGTGTTGAATTTTGCTGCTACTTATTTAGCCATATGTCATTTCAATTTTCAACCCATGTGCGATGAGAAGCGTGCGTATAGAAAAGATTCTCGTGAGAAGCGTGCGTGATCGAACCGCTTTTACCTTCTCTAGAAACCTTTCCCAATAAAACCGAGCTTATTGGAAATTTGTTGTTCTCTATAATGTTTTGACAAATCTACTTGCATTATTGTAGCTTTTCAGTTTCAAATTGTGGGTGCTATTCAAACTTTACCTTAATCCCCAAGGCTCTTAATTATGATTTAGAAACGAGCGATTAGTTAATGATGGGTTTTATTTATGTACTTTCTCCAAAGTCTTTGGTTTATTACTTCAAATGAAAAGTTTCCTTTTTATCTTGGACCGGATTCTCAGCTGATGACAATGATATATATAGTAATAAAGCTGTTTAATTATGCGCTCGTACATCTTATTGTTAATTCAATTTGCACATGGAAACAGTCTCTAGTACTATCCATTAATATTAAAACATATTGACTGGTGATGCCATTTTGTTGTTTGTGAGTTTTGGTCCCCACTCCTCAGGAGGCCAGGACCCCAGCTCGTGCTACACGAGTAAGCAACAGTGGCACAGTGCAACACTCCCATTGGGCCCCAGTTATCAGAACAAAAGGTCTTTGTACTGGGATACCGGATTTGGATCCATCCGGACTCGAATTTAAATTTTCGGGATCTAGAGATGGATTATGGATATTCCATGAATCGTGAATTCGTGATATAATACACTGGCCTGTCAACGACAGGAAAAAGCACGTGCTACCCTTTCGTTTATACGAAATGAATAACATCATCCTTTTTCATTCCGTTCCAATAAAGAAACAGCAAATGAAATCTGAAATCTTACCATTTCGATTGTTTCAGTTTTATTTCAAACCGTTTCATGTGTATTTTATGAAGTGGAACGGTTAATGACACATAATTCTGTTTCGTTTGGTTTGCGAAATGAAATATGATACCGTTGGAAAATGGAACAGCAAACCGAACAGGCTGTTCCGTGCCCGTTGGCCACGTTTGACAGGTAATACACATAACACATACACGCTCTTTGGTTCTTTCCTTCTCCTGAGTCCTGACTCCTGACTCCTGAGGACGCGCTGAGATGAGAAAATGGCTGATGGGGACCAAACTACCTATGATCTGGACCATACAGCTAATCGGAACAGCCTATAAAATACAGCCACGTTTCCTGGAAGTAGGCACGTGGACTTAGACCCTTTTCAGTTTTCATCGACTATTTTCTTTTTGGTTTTTGGTCTTTTGGACGCACCCGTTTTTCTCTTCTTTCCCAATTTTTCGGTACCGCGCCTGTCCTGTCCTGTTCTGTCCTGATCATTGTTTGCTTTTCAGTTCCTTCACGTGATTTTAGAGACTTAGACCCAATCGCCACTTGCCAGAGCTCTAGGCAAAGAACTAGTTTTCTTTGTTGCTTCTGGAAATGGAGGCGTCCTTTTCTCAACTTTTCTTATATTTTGTTGTAACGTTATTCTTTACTTCAGCAATTATAAAATTATAACTTTTTTATTCTTTAGTTTCCAAAAAAATCATGTATTGTTGACTCTAGGGACCTTGTCTGATCATTAATATTTTGTTGAGTCGCTTTAGAATGAAAAATGTGACAAACTTTTTTTTAAAAAATGGATTTTCTCCCCCACTTCCATTAAAAGAAGTTAATGTGACAAACATTAAGTTTATTTGCTTGAAACTGGAAGCTAGCATGTTTGTTTACAAACATGGAACTTTAATGTTCTGATCTTTGCCTGAGGATTGCTCTGCTGTTTTCTAATTTCATCACTTCTATTTTCTTTCTGGGTCCTCTCGGTCTGGTGTATGGGAGGTTGCAATGTTAACACCATGCGCAATCTTTTATCGTCTGCGAATACTGTACAGCTGACATAAGATTCTTGACTTTAGTTTCTCAGAATTGTAGTTCCGATATATATCTTTAATTTATTTTCGGAAGTTTGGTCCTATAGCTATTGCTGTTTTTAGTAGTTTCTGGGACCCATGGAAGAGGAAATTTCTTACAACATTTTTCTTTCTCTATGTACTGTTCTTTTGTTTCCAACTTTCCATCAGTTGAATATTATTTTTCTTCAAAGTAGAATCGTACAAACTTTTTCTTCTCCATGTGCTGTAGAGTTCAAATTTATTTTTCCTCTGACGAGAAGATTTAACATACCTGCTTGAGAATTCACATCCTCTGCAGCGCAGCGGATAGCTGGGGTTTCATCCGAACCGTCCGATAGATGATGGGTGTCCCGTGAATAATACCAGATTGATAGGCCCGAAAAAAATCAACCGTCCGATCAAATCTCGACGGCTCAGAAGAAATCGCGGCTGGCAGCGCGCTGCCGAGGATTTTGGTCCACCTGCTTGAGGCCATTCCAACAACGGTCACTTTGAAATCGCATCTCTTTTAATGGAGCATGAGAAGTACCATTCCTCTTACCATTTTCATGCACTGTATGGTCATTATACACAATTAATTTTTTTGTGGCTAAACATTTGAAGTGATTAAATTTGGAGCATATGGTACTTTCCTTATTTTAAGATATTTTGTGGTTACTTTCCATGTTCATACTAAGAAACAAAATTTTTAGTGGAAAGGCTAAACTGTGAAACAAAATTTTTAGCACCGAAGGAATTTTATTAGCTTTGGAAGCAGCAATTCATCATATAAGCTTTCAAAAAGCAATGTATTAATACAACAACAAATATGTAAGAGGTCACAAAGTTATACTGCACGAGCCTTTCTAATTAACGTGCTGACCTTTACAACTGCATGACCCTTGGAAATCCACTAAAATCATCTTGAAAATGTATTTTTTATATATATTTTATAGCCTACCTCTAACTGTGGTGGAGCTTGAATATTAGGATATATGGTCATGTCCTGATCAGTGCATTTTTGAAAGTAGAAAGTTTATTACTCATGATTTGGATTAGCTAGGTGCAACTTGGATCCATGACCCAAATTATTGGCTTTTGTCACATAATGAGTACAAACTTCTGGTTAATTTAACCTTATACTTTACACCACATCCCTAGACCATCACAATAAACTTTTTCAAGCAATTCCTAATTATAAAGTAAACAAATTGCTCAAATTGACTCAGGATTGAGAGCTATGTATGTATATCCTTTACAGACTTCATTCTCCAGCCTGAAAATTGATGTATATCATATTCAAATTGTCTCACAGTTTCCATTTTTGGGTTTTCTCTTGCTTCTTTTTTTTTTTCATTTTTTTATAGATGTTGTGAAACATCATTTTCAATTGTCTTTGTTCCCATCTTCACTTCTGTTTAGTAAGGCGAACAATAATTTTCTTTTCAGTGTTTTGGATTATTGGGGCAGGTTTGGGTACGAAAAGTTTCTAACTACCACATTAGTCTATTATTAGTTTTACACTTCTTTTTCACCTTATTTTTCCCATGCATGAATCTAGAAAAGAAGATTAAGAATAACAGTTGAGATGATGCCTTCTCTATATTTTTTTATGCGTCTAGATTTACTACATGAACCTTTTTTAAGTTAACTCATTTTCTGACATCCTTTTTTCAATGTTTAAAGAAGTTACTTTTATGTACATATACAAGTAAATACATATAATAAATAATAAGAAAGAATATTTAATCAAGAAACTCGATTGAATTGATTATAAAAGGAAATTATCAAACTTCCAAGATCCAACCCAAAAACTTCTTCAGTCAGAAAAATTAAGGCAAAATGAATTTTTTTTTTAGAACTAAGAAGCCAATTTCATTAGTAAAAGCAATAAAACAATGACAACTAATTATGCTCTTGTCTGTCTTTTCAACAACAAGAATTGAAGACAGAAAAAAAACAACCACATGGTTCACATCCTGCACCGTTATAGTACTGGTACCTGATCCAATTTCCTGAGAAAACCAGTCATCTTCAAAACAGCTTATAGCTGTATTTTTTATAGTGCCAAAATTGATAGAAACTACGTTATGATTGTGTTTCCTTTTTATGTACTAAAAGATCTAATGCATATTTTGCTCTAGTGAATTTGGCTTAGATTATTGAAAGAAATGTGCTTAGGCGAATTTTTAGTATATAATCTTCATGATGTCTGGCAAGTATGTTAAATGCACTGGTACTGGGTACATGGCTATGCAACCCTTTTCTGTGTCTCTGTTTTTAGCGATACTGTTCGATCTTTATTTCCACGGTATTGGCTCCTAATTGTTCATCTTTAAATACTCCAGGCAATTTTATCATTACATCTTGCTTTTTAATATTTGTTAAATCCATCATACATGAAACTTTAGTTTGACTTGGTGCTGTGTTGGCAAAAATCCTTGGTAAATGTTGCCTCTGCCTTACTAAACAACTTATAACAATCTAATTTTTAATTTTTCAGCTGGGAATGGCAAGTGCACTGGAGACCCTATGTGGTCAGTCTTATGGTGCTAAACAGTACCATATGCTAGGCATCTACCTCCAGCGCTCCTGGATCATCCTTACAATAACTGCTATATGCATCCTCCCTATCTACATCTTCACGACCCCACTCCTCAGACTTCTCGGCCAGGACGAAGAGATAGCCAAAATGGCTGGTGTCATCTCCGTCTGGTTCATTCCTGTTGTTTTTTCTTATGCCTACACCTTCACTCTGCAAATGTACCTCCAAGCCCAAAGCAGAAACTCGATCATAACATATCTCGCAATGTTGAATCTAGGGTCACATTTGTTTTTGTCATGGTTGTTCACAATTAAGCTCAACTTAGGAGTGGCAGGAGTCATGGGGTCAATGGTTGTGGCCATGTGGATCCCGGTTTTCGGACAGCTTGCATTTGTATTTTGTGGTGGGTGCCCCGAGACTTGGACTGGGTTTTCATGGAGAGCATTCACTGATCTCACGGCAATTGTGAAGCTTTCGATTTCTTCTGGTGTGATGCTATGGTACTATGCTTTACTTTCTCATTAGAAATTTGAAAGAACTTATTTTCTCAAGGAAAAAAGGAACAGAAAAGGAAATTATAAATTAATCCACCTAGACCCAGTTGTTAGTTAACATAATTGCATAATTTATGCCATGCTAACTACAAGACATTTGTGAACAATAGAATTTTCTTTCATAGTTGTAGGGAGTATGCGGATTCTTAGTGATATCTAATTGCTTGTTATCAACTTCTCTTTCTAGTTTGGAGCTCTGGTACAACACCATATTGGTTCTTCTCACTGGGTACATGGAGAATGCTGAGGTTGCCATTGATGCTCTTTCAATCTGGTATGAAATATATTAAACTCTATTGAAGTATTATCAAAGAAATGTTCTTCTAATTCTAAGGAATAATACTCAATGACAACTTACATTGATATGCCTTTTGTGATGTAGCTTGAACATTAATGGATGGGAGATGATGATCTCTATTGGCTTCTTGGCAGCTGCAGGGTACCTTTTAACTTAATTTCTCTTTTTCGTCTAGAACTACTATGTTAAATTACCTTCTTATTAGTGCTTGCTAGAAAAACTAGTAATAAGAACTGGCATCTGTAAGATTGTTGGACTTCCATACCAAGTTCAGTGATTTAGCAGTCTTTCTGTTGCAATGTCGAAACTCAAAAAAGGACTTCAATTGGCATTGCAGATGGTTTCACTTTTCTTTTATTTTATTTTTAAATAAGCTAGTAGCATATTAGTTTCCTTTTTCTTTTTTTGCTATAAAGTTCAACGGCCTGCAAAAGTATAAATGAACCAGTTATATTACATTTGAAAGTTTATTAAACTTATAAACCAAAAATTTCATAGCAGATTGCTCATGTAGTGTATTCACTTAAGCAAGTTATATAATTTCCAATTTAAAAAATGGCATACACTATAGCTTGTTATTTTCTTTTTCCTTAGCTAGGCATATACTCCTCATGTAGTGTGGCTATCTCATACTTACATCCGTTATTATTTTTTCTGATCGTAGGGTACGTGTGGCAAATGAACTTGGCGCTGGGAGTGCAAGGAGGGCAAAATTTGCTATTAAGAATGTCGTGATTAATTCCTCCATAATCGGCTCGATTCTTTTCGTATTTTTCTTGCTATTTAGAGGGAAGCTTGCTTATATATTCACAGAGGATATGAATGTGGCAAAGGCTGTTGCACATCTTTCGCCTCTTCTTGCCTTCTCAATTTTGCTTAACAGTGTGCAACCTGTGCTGTCAGGTTTGTGTTGCTGTACTGATGACTAATTTGTTTTTCTTAGTGGGAAGTATACGATTGACATGTTAAAGACGTAAAAAAAAAAAAAAAAAAAAAGAAACATTGCATTGATCGAGCTCATTAAATAGACATAATTGGAGCTTAATTAAATTAATACTGATTCTAAGCTATTGTTTGGTTTTTGAATTTCATAAATTAATTATTTGTATGCCAGAACTGTTGTTTTAACTCTATGTGAACTTTCATGCTTTAGGAGTTGCGGTTGGTGCGGGATGGCAGAGCGTGGTTGCATATGTCAACATAGCATGCTACTATTTAGTTGGCATTCCCCTAGGAGCGCTCCTTGGTTATGGATTTAAATTTCATGTGGAGGTAAGTAAATTCCATCTATAATCTACTGGTTTTCTTTTCTTGACTCTTTGGTTTTAGTACTGACATAAATTTGGGTATTAATATTTTGTTTGTAGATTTGCATTTAGAACATTCCATAAGTTCACCATACAGTATTTTGGCCCTTGAAATTTTAAAATTCCTATTTTGATCCTTACTAATTTCATATATGGTGCTTGTGTCAAAACTATTACACCATTCTAAATTGAACTAAATCACGGTCAATCCTACCTGTTATAATTAGTTCGGTGAGATACCTTCAATATGAAATGAATCATTCAACATAAAAATGTTGGGATTTCCATCCATTTGTTAAGGACAAGATGGTCCCGAAATCAATCTTTGTGTTTCAAGTTTAGTACTTGGAAACCTTGAGAACAAAATATATAAAATTATAAACTGAATAATATGTTAAAGACCATATGCATAATATCTTCTTTAACAGTAGCTATAAGTTGAAAATAATAGTTTACATTGCGACATTAACCCTAAGCATAATATCAGAGACATTCAAAACTCTGAGACTTTTAGACCAGAATACAAACTGCATAATATGTAAGGACCATATGCATATGGTCTTTAACATATAGCTACTATTAGTTTTAATAGTACTGATGTAATGATATTTGCAATTACTATTAGTTTTAATAGTACTGATATTTGCAATTGCAACTTTTGGAATAGAGCTAGATTTTCTTTGGTTTATTTAGGAGTTAGGACCATAATATAATGCATTATTTGTGGTTGCAGGGTATTTGGGTCGGCATGTTGCTTGGTACATTTGTTCAAACTATTGTGCTACTTGTATTAACTATGCGAACAGACTGGAATAAACAGGTACACAAACAAATTTCTTTGTAGCATTACTTACTGTATCATAGAAATTAGGATGATATATAGTCTAGTAAAAGTTTGTCAAACACACTATTGTTAATTTTAAATGTGTATGGTAACTTGTAAGGTGTGGTCCCAACATGGCTTTATTGGCGTTGAAATGTAAGTGGGAATATTTTACACCTTGATACCATACTTCACTTGATGTTGTTAGAGCGTAACTACTCAGGCAAGCAAGGACACCTGTTTTATTTTGGAAATGTTTTTTTTTTAAAAAAAAAAACTATCATCGAAAGAAAAAAACAGTATAGTTGATCTTGAATGTCTGTTAATCAACAGGTGACGATTGCTAAAGAGCGGATAAATAAGTGGTACTTTGAACAAGAGAGGAGATTAAACGGCTCTTCCAATGGGTCTAGTGATAATACTCCCTAAGTACCACAGAAACTGGAGGCGGAGGATGCCTAGTTTGACATCAAAACATTTCCCCCTGACAGAAAGCCTTGATAGTAGAGATCTCCTGCTCATTTTTCGTGATAGATGATGGCCTTAGTAGGAAATGTCTCGAACCTAATTTTTGGTGAAAAATGGTGGTGGTTATAACATCTTCAGGGAAGAGTGTTGTTAGCTTTTTGTTATTGGGAAGTAAAAGTTGTTAAAAAGAAAGGAACAGTGGTGGGCCTGAATATGTTATGTTTAACCTGTTGTTTGTGAAATTGTAACGTGTGGAATTTACTCATTTCCTTGCTTTCCATTTTTCTTATTTGATGTTTTGAAACCGGACCGGCCGGTGAAGTCATGCACTCACATCGTTGAACCGGTGACATCATCTACTAATATCATTGCTTAAATCAATTAGTTGTTCAACTTTATACAACTGTGGCCCAGTGGTAGAGCTCTTGATTGTTCGGCCGAATAACATGGGTTCGATTCCCGGAGACATAAATTTTTGTCGTCTAAAAAATAAAACCCAAATAGTCAACAAATGAAGAAGTCCATTCTCAAATAAAATGAAGATAATAATAGGGAGGAGAGATTCTGAAACAGGAATGATAACCGTCATCCAACAAAATGTCATCCACGTCATCCAAGAAAAATAAAGTGAACACATACGAATACAAAGTGAACATATATAATAAACAAAATGAACAGATACACCTTGTTACAACTAGATATTCCTTGTATTGGATACTACTTTAGTATTGCTGACTGAATAGATACTCCTTGTTACAACTAACTGAACTCTTACGCATATTAGACATTCCCTTACTAAAACAAATTGAACATTTAGAGAGTAGGAAGCACACAAAAAAAATGGAGATGGAGAATAGCAAGACTAAAGGGAGGGAGGTAGGAGATCTAGGGAAGGAGGCAAGAGCGCTAACGAGAGAGAGAGAGGCGGGAGGGAGATGAGACATGAAAAGAATGGAGAGACAAATCACGTCGAAAGAAGAATAAAGAAAAATTTAGATGGCATGGATGACATTTGGATGGATGACAAGAAACAATTACCATTCTGAAATGCTTATAGTTTGGGAGGACCATTTTGTCCACGTGTGATGCTCCATTTGCACTCCATATAGGCATATACAAAGGGGTTTTCTACTGTAGGCTGTAGCAAAGGAATCTCATAGTACTCCAGGTGAGAGAAGACCGAACCAACCTATTGAGGATGAGGTGAAAAAAAATATTACGGATGAAAAATTGCACCACGAGGTGGCACCCCCATGCCCCCACTCCCTTGATGAAATCTACCCATCCATCACACACAACATCAAGATCGACGGCTGAAGATGAACGGGGTGTTACTGTAGAAAAGCCCCCCAAGATTGTATAGTATATATATAGATATAGATAGATAGATATAGATGACCAAGTTGATTTTTACTATTTGACAGTACAGTTACTTTAATACAAATTTTATTCGTTTGTATATTCATAGTTTCAATAATTTGAGAAAAACGAAACAAAACTGTCTAATCTGTAAGAAGAAGAAAAGACTGACAATTTTACATTCTTTTATAATCAATGCATGCCACCCTCCAATACACTAATACCTTACCAAAGCTAGCTGTTATGTGTATATCAGATCTCACAGCATAGGAGAGCCTTCTCCATTTAATCTGCCGGAATGCAATTACTCAGAATTTTCTTCCTTTCATTATCATCTTTGTTAAATTCATAGAGCTCAAGGCAAAAATCGATCCTATTTCCAAGTGCAGATAATCCTAGACCTGGAATTGCATGCGAATACCTCATAAAGTGTACACCTTTTAGAACAGATATACATTCAATGGAATGGAAATGGATTACTTGCAGAGACATTGAACCTAACCCTAAATCACAAAATCTACATATAGTTGAGTAAGATAAATATGCATGATGAGATAGGTCGATCTCAGTTAAGCCCAAGGAGGATGGTCATCTTGTCTAGAGTTTGGCGGTTCAGGTTTCCAGCCGGGTTTCTCGTCCCAATACATGTCATAGTAAATGTGACTTGGGGATCGCGACGTCACACAGCACCATATCCCCACATACCTCTGTACTCTATTCCTAAACTTTGTCTCCATGTCCTGCATTATGAGTAGAAGCTATCATTATTTTTTAAAAAAGAAAACTGCAATAATTGAAAGCAAACTTCGAAAATAATATTTTTGCAATAAAATTGTACAAGCACCATTTGTTTGTACCCCTTCAAAATGAGAAGTGTAACAGAGTCCTCGGTAGAAAACACAACCCCTCTTTTCCAACTCAAAAAATGAATGTTTGAGGTAGTATCACATTTTTGTTGGATCAGGGCAATTTTAGGTACGCACATTTTGTCAAAGAATATATTTTTGAAGCACTTTATGGGGCACATGAAAATTGTTCTAAAAAGTAAGGAAGCTTACCTTGTCTGAAAATCCTTGAAATACATCAAGCATTGATGAAAACTGTATGACCTTGAAATTTTTGTAGGAGGAAAATACTTCTACCAGCTACAATTTACCAATAATAGTGTCAAAGGTCTTTCATTCAGTTCGGTTTCTTTAGGAACTGAAAACAGAATAAATGATTTTATTTAAAATAATTCTCTTGTTTTCCCAATGCAGACTGCTGTATAGTTGTTTTTATCAAAACTGACCAAATATGGACCCAGCAAGTAAGGTAAGACATCATTTAATTACACTATTAAGCATGTGAAAAGTACTCATTGAAACTTAGTAATATCTAATTGTTAAATAATTGCATCGTTGGTAGTCGGTACTTTTACATGTGTGCAACACGAAGCTACAAAATAAATATATTTTCATTAATTATGTTCAGGGTTTATTATTGTCAATGTAGTTCTGCTAGTTACCAATAGTATAGCAATAGTCAATACCTCATGTTGGGTGCTGTTTTTGGGAAGACGAAGAAAACCTTGTTGATCAGTTCTAGTGATATTGGATGGATTGCAATTGGACGAATTTCTGTCACATGTGTCAACCTCCAGTATTGATTCCTTTACCTAGTATAAACACATAAGGGAAAAAGGATACATAAATGATTTTATACTATTATCCATTTCCTTTCTGGTCCCTAGAGATCCCATTGCTGTTAGATGCTCACACTATGTAACTTGATTTTGATCCCACTATCATGTTATGCAGAATTATGGATTGGTAAAGTCTATCAGGCTATGACATTGAACGAACCATTTCGGTGAGACAACCTACCATTGACCCAGACATTTTCACTGAGGGCACGGCCACAACTCCCAGCATGCCACATCACCATGCATCTTTGTCCATAAATGTAAGCCTTTAACACTTAATTTGCACTTGGTAGAATAGGGTTACATTATATGTGGAAGTGTTTTGTACAATGAGTTTCTCTACAAATGGATTCACTCATTTCAATAATCTTCAGTCTTTTTTTGATGGAATAGAAAGAAACATAAGAGCAGGCAGCATCTCTTTTCATTGATTTCTATGATTTATGAACAAAATAAGAGATGATGCTCTTCATAAAGATGAGTTTTTTTTGAAAGAAAATCAAGAGAACTTCCCTTGTACCAATCAAATGTCCTTCTAAATAATAGTACAACTATCCGGTTAATATTGTCGTAATTAAATGTTAACAACAGAAAACTTACATGCTTTGGCAAGGAAGGATTTTGAAGGAAAGAATATTCTCTAAATTCAATCCGTGGACCGAACTCCTCCTCTGAAAGATTCTTGAGCATGACATTAATCTGTGCAAGCATTTCTTTTAGTAATGTAATTCTACAACGGATGGAAGTGTATATTGTTGCAAAGCATTCAATAGCGGAATGGTTTTCAATTAGGGGGAGAACCAGTGGGGGTGCAGGGGTTGGCTTTGCACCCCATATGACTTGAATTTTACTAGAATTATTATGGTAATTTTAATGTGATTGTATGTAAATAATACATTTAGCACCCCCCCCCCCCCCAACCAAAATGCAAAAATTACAAATTAGTTCCCCTTGAAGTTTATTCCTGGCTCTGCTCCTGGGCAATCAATTTCAGTACTTGCACAAAGGATCCCTCAGAATAATTATTTCCTTTTTTGTTACCCTAAGTTTTAAGGTTCCATTATAGGTCCCTGAACATTCTATATATTTAGCATGTGGGTCCTTCAACCATCTCTAGTAAAAGATAAATGAAAAAGAACCATAGTTTTAGTAATTGCTGATATGTTACAAGCCTACCCCAACTTGTTTGGGACTAAAGGATAAATTGTTGTCATAAAAATCACAGGTACAACATTGTCTAGGAGAACTCACATTTGATTTGAGTTTTTTATTTGAATATTGTATGTCCATGTTAAGATTTGGTATTTCCACAAAAGAAAAGAAAAAATAAACAAAATTTTAATTCTTTTTAGTTGTGCAAATTTTTGAGGCTGCTTATGTATGAAATACCCTGTAAGAACTAAAAAAAAAAAAAAAAAAAAGAATAATTAAAGAATGAATAGCAAAAGAACCTCAAAAACATGATCCATGGGGCATAGATGAGGTTGGCGGGTCAAGGTGCCTTCCAGGGTACCTGGAAAACCAACCCATGTCCTCTCTAACCTACACCATATAGCCGGCATCACCTAATCATGCAGTCAACGCTCTTTAGAAATTTGTAAATTGCAAATCATGAGATAGACAAATGAAATATTATGCTGACTCACAACAGTGCGTTTCAATAAGGAAGCAACAGCCAGTGCAGCCCGTATTTGTTTCAACTGCAACATAAACATCAATTCACTAATTATACGATAGACACTAGTTTCCGTTATAAAATTCAATATGTACTTCATTTCATAAGGCAGGATAAAGAGAAATCCAGGATTGAAAATGATTTACCTGGTAATTGACCAAGGCAAAATGAGAATCAAGAGTGTGAGCACCACCAAACATCAAGTTCTTTGGTATCCTTGGTTTAAATGACATATAGCCTCCTATTAATTCAAACAAGCAAATAGATATTTACATTTCAAAACACTCATGACATTCAATGACATGCACAGAGAGAGAGACAGAGAGAGAGAGAGACCTGGAGAATCATAATAGGAAGGGGGGTCAGAGAAATGCATGGCCTCGCGCAACCTATGCCTCTTTCCGTCAGTACCGGCATACTGGAAAGTTGTATGGATAGCATACGGCTCTAGCCATAACTGTTTGTACATAGCCTGCACGGTTCTCATTAAGTCTGAGTCAAATTAATTATATGATGCACTATTCATTACTCGCTAACAAATAATAAACAATGAATTTAACAGGTGAAGCTGATGAGGTACAAGGGTGACATTTTGACAAAATCAGGTATGGTTCTTATTCTTTTGTTTAATTGAATACTTTGGTTCAAACCTGACCTACATAGGACAAGAAATACCGAGTACATATGAACCACGTATATCGTCAAGAAATGCTGACCAATAGCCAAGATGATAGAGTCCCTACCATCATATAAGTCAATGTTGCTAAATTTGGTTGATCTTTTTTTTTTAATTTGTTCTTGTTTTCCTCATAAAAATTGACTAACTGGAAATTATTATTATAATCATGAAAAAGTAAAATAAATAAAAAATAAAAAATAAAACAAAAATTAAAACTACGCACTGAACAATCAGGTTAAACCCTATTTGTCAAAGCATTATCAAGATTATCAGGACATGTTAACCAGCAAGATTGAATTAACAATCAGCAGGCAAAGCAAGAGGTCTCAAGTAGTACCTGGACAAAGTAAGTGTGGCCACTACAAAATATACTAGCAGGTAGAATTCCCAATTTGAGGGTCCCATCATATGTATAGACAAGGCCACCATTCGATGTGGATCCATCTTGTACCGATGGTCCCAATACCTTGCGCACTAGGTCATTAAACCCTTGTTGGTCCCAAATCTTCTCATTAGATAAAAGAAGCTCTTTCCATTCTTTCGCTAGCTTTTTAGATGCCTCAGTTGGTCTCCAGTGGAATATGCCAATGTTGTATGAATTCGTTACTGTTGCACGTGTAAAACAAAGAGCTTCAAGAAAATTGTAGAAGTACAATTTGAAATTATGTTAAGTATCCAATGATATAACCTCCCGTTACCTTCTTGCCAGACTTCTAGGCTGTCATCTGTGACAGTAGGGATCAATTGGTCGCTTGATGTCAGTATATCTGCATCAGGATACCTTGCCATGTATGGTAGTGGATTCTGGTTCAGTTAATAATTTGCCCTTATATAAGAGATCATTGTAAATACATTAAACCTGGTAGATTAAGAAACAAAAGATAACATAAATTTTGTCTCAAGTATCACTGATTTCCTTCTCAGAGCTTGCTAATTCAAGGATAGAGGGGGGGGGGGGGGGGGGGGGGGGGTGGTGGACTTGTAGGTAGGGGAGGTGTGACTGGCCTCATACGAACTCTGGAACTTCACAAGAACTTTTTCAAGGGCAAAGAATGGAGTTTTTTTTTTTTTATATAAAAATTTGAAAGAAAATGATGCTGGGAGACTAGTCAAGAAAATTTTGGACGGGTAAAAAACATATTACTTACCAAGAAAAATGTAAGAAATAGTGTAACCAAATAAAGGAAGATACAAATGTATATGTATTTTTCAATTAGAAAAAAGAAACTAGAAGAAAAGAGTAATGTGCATACGTACCTTTAACCAGACCATGTCAGTATCACACATAAGCAGTTCGACACCAAAAGATAGCATGGCATCAATTAGAATGACTTTCTCTCTTCCCATTTTGTGAAATACGGGGGAACCCCATCCTGGATCTTCAGTTATCATATTGCTTCCCATATCAAATACCGGCACTCCTTTCCAGTACAACGCCTCCAATAACTTCTGGTCCATGGCACCTGCGTGTGCATCATTTTAAGCTAAGTTAAGAAGGAATTTTTGCAGCTTATACCTTTATTTGGATTTGTCCAGCATATTATCCTTTCAATTACATAATAAATATTGGGTATTGTTAGATAGCATCCAACCATTACAAACAAGCTCAAGTCAAGCAAACTAACAGGTTTCTTTTCTCAACAATTCAACATATTATTTTGATAACTAGGGGCAAAATTGCCATTATTTAACACAGGATGCCTCTCTGATCTATCTAGTTCAAGAATCTATCATTTTGCAATTTGACCTTGTAAATTAAGTCACATATTTAAAATTTTAAATCTAATATTTTGATCTGTAAATACTGATCGGATATTGGGTGACAGTGGAACTGTTACAGCTGTGCCAAAAAAAAAAAAAAAAAAAGAAAAAGAAAAAGAAAAAGAAAGAAGATGTGTTGATAAATTCAAGAAATTTCTCAAAACTCAAAAACAATCTGTGCTTAACTAATGCAGTGGGTTGATGTGGCACTCTCCAGGTACCAGTGCGATCCGACAGATAATCCCCCACCTCAGTACAAATCAATTAGCGTGTGTAAAAAAAAAAAAGAAATTACAGAGTAAATAAAGGAAGGTGAAATAATTACCAACTAGTAGGTTATAGACATGAAGATCAGTCAAATGCTTCATCCAATTCAAAATGAAATCCATAAATGCATAATTCCCAAAGGTAACAATGATAACATTGTCTTTGGCATGACTTTTGACCATATCCTCTGTGAGTTTAAATGTCTCAAGCTTTGGAAATTCACTGCCGGTTGGTAACTTCCATATTGGCATCGTCTTTTCAGAATCTGACAAGGTTGTGGTACTATTATCTTGGTTCCCACCATTTGAGACAGCATCATTCAACAATGGTGATGTCTTGTCTTTTCTTCCAACTAATTTGTTAATAAAATTTGTTTATGAATTTCATCAAGCAGCATATAGCTAAATAGGTAATATCCTTGATACCAAACATTTAACTTCTAAAAATTAAGACCCACTGCCACTGCTTATGCATTAGCTGCAAACACCAATAACAGCCAAACTGACACTGGCTGTAGCAAAAATTGAATTAATCAGTGCCCAACTCAAATGATTTACATTCTACAGTAACTAATTGAGAGAAACTTTGCAGCACAAACTAGTAAATTGCTTCAGTCTGCTTTACTTCAATTTTAGTTTAGCATACAAAGTCGAGAAACTTATAACAAAACATAACTTCCTGATTTATTGACCTAACGGTTGAATTTTTTCTGGAAAAATAATGTCAATATATCTCGGATGTCAGTTATAATATTCGGCAGCTTTTTGTATTGAAAAAGAAAAACATGACTGAAATTGTACACAAATCCCCAATTGTTATGGAATCCAACTTCAAGAGAAATTTACCAAAATTCTAGGCCTCATCAAGCTAAAATAGTTTGAAATAACCAAGTGCACTAACCAAATTAACCATATCATTATTCAATTGAACCGAACTTGGTTTACAACACAATCTAACCTATACAACAGTTCAGCCTAGTCATACTCTAATTTCAAATAACACAGATGACAATCGTGACTTGAACAATGCAATTACTTAATCCCCAATGAAGACGAGATCACACAAACATGATCAAATTTTCTGAAGGCTCGTTGAAAACAACAAAAAATACCATAAAAGATCAAAACAATCTCTTACAAGGCAAGCTGAAAGAGGCAAATGGCGCGTATCCAGAGGAGTAGAGACTGGAGACGATGAAGAAAACGGAGAGGACGATCCCAACTCCTCCAATTGAATATAGCCCCACAGATGTCGGTTTAGTCTCGTTGCACCGACCAAAAATCGCCATTTTCGACCTCCTCAAGCAAGCATTCGCTCTTACTTACCGTTGCAAATCGACCATGAGAGAGAGAGAGAGAGGAATTGCGCGAAAAAGGTGGATAAGAGAATGGAGGGAAAATGGAATTGTGGGTTTTTATATACAGAGAGAATTGCATTGTCAAAGGTTTAGAGTGAGATTGAATTTCAAGTTTGATCTTTACTGATGAGATACGCTGATACACATGGCAATTGCTTTTCTCACACCTCAAACTGGGATCCACTCCTAATTGGACGAAAACACCCTCACATTTTAAACTGGTGGTGAATTGAGGGGCGTAAATTAAAAGAATTAGAAGGGTATTTTCGTCCAAATTGGAGTGGATCTCAAACACGTGCTAAATAGCATGCTCCTATTTAGTTGGCATTCCCCTAGGAGCGCTCCTTGGTTATGGATTTAAATTTCATGTGGAGGTACGTAATTGAAACTTCAAAATTCCTATTTTGATCCATACTAATTTCATATATGGTGCTTGTGTCAAACTATTACACCATTCTAAATTGAACTAAATCACGGTTAATCCTACCTGTTATAATTAGTTTGGTGAGATACCTTTAATATGAATTATGAAATGAATCATTCGACATAAAAAATGATGGCATTTCCATCCATTTGTTAAGGACAAGATGATCCAGAAATCAATCTTTGTACTCCAAGTTTAGACTTAGAAACTTTGAGAACAAAATATATAAACTACATAATATGTTAAAGACCATATGCATAATATCTTCTTTTACAGTATCTATAAATTGAAAATAACAGTTCACAGTGCGACATTAACCCTAAGCATAATATCAGAGACATTGAAAACTCTGAGACTTTTAGACCAGAATACAAACTGCATAATGTGTAAAGACCATATGCATATAATATTGTCTTCAGTATTAGTTTTAATAGTACTGATATTTGCAATTGCAACTTTTGGAATACATCTAAATTTTCTTTGGTTTATTTAGGACCATATTATAATGCATTATTTGTGGTTGCAGGGTATTTGGGTAGGCATGTTGCTCGGTACATTTGTTCAAACTATTGTGCTACTTGTATTAACTATGCGAACAGACTGGACCAAACAGGTACACAAACAAATTTTCTTTGTAGCATTACTTACTGTATCACAGAAATTAGGATGCTATATACTCAACTAAATGTTTGTCAAACACTCTATCGTTAATTCCACATGTGTATGGCGTAACTAGTAAGGTATAGTCCCAACATGGCTTGATTGGCGTTGAAATGTAAGAGGAAATATTTTTACACCTTGATTGATCCCATACTGCTATGTACCGATTGGGTTTAAATGCCTACTTTACTTTTAACGTTGTTAGAGCATAACTTCTCAGGCAAATAAGCACACTTGTTTTTTGGAAACGTTTTAACTTTCAATGAATATGAAACGACAGCATAGTTGATCTTGAATTTGTGTTAATCAACAGGTGACGATTGCTAAAGAACCGCTCATCTAATGGCTCTAGTGATAATACCCCTTAAATTCACAGAAACAGGAGGCAGAGGATGCCTAGTTTGACATTTAAACATTTCCCCCTGACAGAGAGCCTTGGAACTAGATATCTCCTGCTGATTTTTTGTGATAGACGATGGCTTTAGTAAGAGATATCTCGAACCTAATTTTTGGTTAAAATGGTGATGGTTATAATATCATCAAGCGAAGAATTTTGTGAGCTTTTTCCTAATGGGAAGTAAAAATTGTTAGAAAGAAAGGAACAGTGATGGGCCTGAATATGTTATTTTAACCTGTTGTGATGAGTTATAAAATCATAACGTGTGGACTTTACTCCTGCTTTCCATTTTTCTTACATATTCCATTTCTATTCCAGTACATCTTAGTGATAAAGCTATGAATTTTTTTGTACCAAACTAATTAAATTACGAAGTTTTGTTCCATTTAACCAATCAAATGCAACACAAGAAACAATAAAATTCATCAGTCAAATGTGCTCAGCAAAATTATCAACCCGTTAATCAAAAAGGAATCTGTAAAATATGACCAAGTTGATTTCACTATTTAACAGCACAGTTACTTTAATACAAATTTTATCCGTTTGTATATTCTTAGTTCCAATAATTAGAGAAAAACAAAACAAAACTGTCTAATCTGTAAGAAGGAAAAATGACTGACAATTTTACATTCTTCTATAATCAATGCATGCCGCTATTATGCCCTCCAATATACCAATACCTTAACAAAGCTAGCTGTTATGTATATATCAATTCTCACAGCAAAGGAGAGCCTTCTCCATTTAATATGCTGGAATGCAATTACTCAGATTTTCTTCCTGTCATTATCATCTTTGTTAAATTCATAGAGCTCAGGGAAAAAATCGATCCTATTTCCAAGTGCAGATAATCCTAGACCTGGAATTGCATGCGAATACCTCATAAAGTGTACACCTTTTAGAACAGATATACATTCAATGGAATGGAAATGGATTACTTGCAGAGACATTGAACCTAACCCTAAATCACAAAATCTACATAAAGTTTGAGTCAGATAAATATGCACGATGAGAGAGGTCGATCTCAGTTAAGCCCAAGGAGGATGGTCATCTTGTCTAGAGTTTGGCGGTTCAGGTTTCCAGCCAGGTTTCTCGTCCCAATACATGTTATAGTAAATGTGACCTGGGTCTCGCAACATCACACAGCACCATATCCCCACATATCTCTGTACTCTATTCCTAAACTTTGTCTCCATTTCCTGCAGTACAAATAGAAGCTATGATTATTTTTTAAAAAAGAAAACTGCAATAATTGAAAGCAAACTACGAAAAGAATATTTTTCCAAAAATATTGTAAAAGCACCATAAAATGAGAAGTGTAAAAGAGTCCTTGGAAGAAAACACAACCCCTCTTTTTTCAAATAAAAAATGAATGTTTGAGGTAGTATCACAATTTTTGTTGGATCAAGGCAATTTTAGGTACACGCATTTTGTAAAAGAATAAATTTTGAAGCACTGTACGGGGCACATGAAAATTGTTCCAAAAAAGTAAGGAAGCTTACCTTGTCTGAAAAGCCTTGAAATACATCAAGCATTGATGAAAACTGTATGACCTTGAATTCCTTGTAGGAGGAAAACACTTCTACGAGCTACAATTTACCGATAACAGTGTCAAAGGTCTTTCATTCAGTTCAGTTTCTTTAGGATTTGAACTAGAATAAATGATTTTACTCCCAATGCAGACGGGTGTATTGTTGTTTTTAATCAAAACTGACCAAATAAGGACCCAGCAAGTAAGGTAAGACATCATTTAATTACACTATTAAGCATGTGAAAAGTTTACATTGAAATGCTTTTTTAAGCAACTTAGTAATATCTAATAGTTAAATAATTGCATTGTCGGTACTTTTACATGTGTGCAACACATAGCTAAAAAATAAATGTATTTTCATTAAATCTGTTCAGGGTTTAGTTTTGCCAAAATAGTTCTGCTAGTTACCAATAGTATAGCAATAGTTCCAGTACCTCATGTTGGGTGCTGTTTTTGGGAAGACGAAGAAAACCTTGTTGATCAGTTCTAGTAATAATGGATGGATTACAATTGGACGAATTTCTGTCACATGTGTCAACCTCCAGTATTGATTCCTTTACCTAGTATAAACACATAATGGAAAAAGGATACATAAATGATCTTATACTATTATTATTCATTTCCTTTCTGATCCCTAGAGATGCCATTGCTGTTTAGATGCTCACACATTTTAACTTGATTTTGATCCCACTATCATGTTATTCAGAATAATGGATTGGTAAAGTCTAGCAGGTGATGACGTTGAATGAATCATTTTGGTTGGAGGCCTGCCTACCATTTACCCAGGCATTTTCACTGAGGGCACGGCTACTACTCCCAGCATGCCACATCACCATGCATCTCTGACCATAATTGTTAGCCTTTCACACTTAATTTGCACTTCGTAGAATAGGGTTACATGTGGAGATGCCGGGAATGGTGGGCCAGTATGAGGCAAAAATGCCCCCTTTTGGTGAAATATATTCAGTCAAAAATTTACTCGTAATGTCTCATTGCAGACACATGTTTCCTTTCATTTCTGATTGAAAGATACAATGTAGACAAGAATGGTGCAAATTTGGATGTTTAGAAAATAAAAGGGAAGTGTTTTGTACAATGAGTTCTTTCTCTACAAATGGATTCACTCTTTTCAAAAATCTTCAGTCTTTTTTTATGGAATAGAAAAGGATATAAGAGCAGGCAGCATCTCTTTTCATTGATTTTTATGAACAAAATAAGAGATGATGCTCTTCACAAAGATGAATTTTTTTGAAAGAAAATCATAAGGACTTCCCTTGTACCAATCAAATGTCCTTCTAAATAATAGTACAACTTAAACTATCCAGTTAATATTGTCATAATTAAAAGTTAACAACAGAAAACTTACATGCTTTGGCAAGGAAGGATTTTGAAGGAAAGAATATTCTCTAAATTCAATCCGTGGACCGAACTCCTCCTCTGGAAGATCCTTGAGCATGACATTAATCTGCACAAGCATTTCTTTAAGTAATGTAATTCTACAATGGACTGGAGTATTATACTTTTGCAAAGCATTCAATAACAGAATTGTTTAATTAGGAGCAGAGCCAGTGGGGGTGCAGCCGTGCAGGGGTCGGCTTTGCACCCCGCATGACTTGAATTTTACTATAATTATTATGCTAATTTTAATGTAATTGTATATAAATAATACAATTAGCGCCCCCCCTCCCCCACCACCCATCAAAATGCAAAAATTACAAATTAGTCCCCCTTAAAGTTAATTTCTGGCTCTGCCACCTGTAATCAATTTCAGTATTTGCAGAGAGGATCCTTCAGTATAATTAATTCCCTCTTTGCTCCCTGAAGTTTTAAGGTTGGTCCCTGAACATTCTATATATGTAGCATGTGGTCCTATAGCCATCTCTAGTAAAAGATAAATAAAAAAAGAACCATAGTTTTATTAATTACTGATATGTTACAAGCCTAGCCCAACTTGTTTGGGACTAAAGGCTAAATTGCTGTTGTAAAAATCACAGGTGCAACTTTGTCCAGGAGAACTCGAATTTGAATCACAATGAGGTTTTTATTTGAATATTTTTTGTCCATGTTAAGATTTGGTGTTTCCACAAAAGAAAAGAAAAAAAAACAAAAATCTAAGAATCCTTTTAGTTGTGCAAATTTTTGGAGAATGCTTGTGTATGAAACCCTTTAAGAACTAAAAAATAAAGAGAATGGATAGCAAAAGAACCTCAAAAACATGATCCATAGGGCATAGAAAAGGTTGACGGGTCAAGGTACCTTCCATGATACCTGGGTGGCCAAACCACATCCTATCTAACCTACACCATATAGCCGGCATCACCTAATCATGCAGTAACCTCCTTTAGCAATTTGTAAATTGCAAATCATGAGATAGACAAATGAAATATTATGTTGACTCACAAGTGTCCGTTTCAACAAGGAAGCAACAGCCAGTGCAGCCCGTATTTGTTTCAGCTGCAACATAAACATCAATTCACTAATTATATGATAGATACTAGTTTGTGTTATAAATTGAATACAAACTTCATTTCATAAGGCAGGATAAAGAGAAATCCAGGATTGAAAATGATTTACCTGGTAATTGACCAAGGCAAAATGAGAGTCAACAGTATGAGCACCACCAAACAACAAGCTCTTTGGTATCCTTGGTTTAAATGACATATAGCCTCCTATCAATCCAACAAGCAAATAGAGATTTACATTCCAAAACATTCATGACAATGGCATGCACAGAGAGAGAGAGAGAGAGAGAGAGAGAGAGAGAGAGAGACAGAGACCTGAAGAATCATAATAGGAAGGGGGGTCAAAGAAGTGCATGGCCTCACGCAACCTGTGCCTCTTTCCTTCAGTACCGGCATACTGGAAAGTTGTATGGACAGCATACGGCTCTAGCCATAACTGCTTGTACATAGCCTGCACAGTTCTTATTAAGTCCGAGTCAAATTAATTCATACGAAGCACTACTCTTTTACTTGCCAAACAATAATAAACAATAAATTTAACAGGTGAAGTTGATGAGGTACAAAGGTGACATTTGACGGAATCAGGTAGGTTCTTATTCATTTGTTTATTTGAAAAAATGAAAATACTTTGGTTCAAACCTGACCTACATAGGACAAGAAATACCGTGTACATATGAACGACAAGAAATACTGACTACATATGAACCGCGTAACTCATCAAAAAATGCTGACCAATAAGCCAAGATGGTAGAGTCCCTACCATCATATATGTCAATGTTGCTAAATTTGGTTGCTCTTTTTTTTTTAAAAAAAAATATATTTGTTCTTGTTTTCCTGATAAAAATTGACCAACTGGAAGTTAAATTATTATTATGTTCATGAAAAAGTAAAATAAAAATAAAAAATAAAACAAAAATTAAAGCTACGCACTGGACAATCAGGTTGGACCCGATTTGTCAAAGCATCATCAAGATTATCAGATCATGTGAACCAGCAAGATTGAATTAACAATCTACAGTCAAAGCAAGAGGTATCAAGTAGTACCTGGACAAAGTAAGTATGGCCACTACAAAATATACTAGCAGGTAGAATTCCCAATTTGAGGTTCCCATCATATGTATAGACAAGGCCACCATTCGATGTGGATCCATCTTGTACCGATGGCCCCAATACCTTGTGCACTAGGTCATTAAACCCATTTTGGTCCCAAATCTTCTCATCAGATAAAAGAAGCTCTTTCCATTCTTTAGCTAGCTGTTTAGATGCCTCAGTTGGTCTCCAGTGGAATATGCCAATGTTGTATGCACCAGTTACTGTTGCACGTATCAAACAAAGAGCTTGAAGAAAATTGTAAAAGTACAATTTGAAATTATGCTAAGTATCCAATGATATACCCACCCGTTACCTTCTTGCCAGACTTCTAGGCTGTCATCCGTGACAGTTGGGATCACTTGGTCGCTTGATGTCAGTATATCTGCATCAGGATACCTTGCCATGTATGGTAGTGGATTCTGGTTCAGTTAATAATATGTCGTTACTCTTTATATAAGACATCATTGCAAAATACAATTAACCTGGTAAATTTAGAAACAATAAATGACATAATTTGTCTCAAGTATCACCAATTTCCTTATCAGAGCTTGCACAACCAGGGATAGAGGAGATTTGGAGGTAGGGGGCGTCTGACTGGCCCCATATGAACTCTGGAACTTCACAAGAACTTTTTCAAGGGCAGAGAAAGGAGGGTGCTTTTTTTATAAAAATTTGAATGAAAATGATGCTGGGAGACTATTTAAGAAAATTTGGACTGCCAAACAACATATTAATTACCAAGAAAAATGTAAGAAGTAGTGTTAAAAAAAGAAACCAAGAACCAAATAAAGAAAGATACAAATGTATTTATATTTATTTTAATTAGAAAACAGAAGCTAGAAGAAAGATAGGGGTGTATGTACCTTTAACCAGACCATATCAGTATCACACATAAGCAGTTCGACACCAAAAGGTAGCATGGCATTAATTAGAAAGACTTTCTCTCTTCCCATTTTGTGAAATGTGGGGGAACCCCACCCTGCATCTTCAGTGATCATATTGCTTCCCATATCAAATACTGGCACTCCTTTCCAGTACAACGCCTCCAATAACTTCTTGTCCATGGCACCTGTGTGTGCATAACTTTAAGCAAGTTATATATAGTAGCAAGAAGAAGGAACGTATGCAGATTATACCTTTATTTAACCATATTTGCCCATAAACCTGGCATACTATCCTTTCAATTGCATAATAAAGTTTGGGTATTGTTAGATAGCATCTAACTGTTACAAACAAGGCCAAGCCAAGAAAAACAACAGGTATTTTTTTTCTCACGATAATTCAACATAATATTTTGATAACTAGGAGGAAAATTGCCATTATTTAACACAATATGCCTTTGTGGACTATCAAGTTAAAAAATCCAGTCTTTCGGCAACTGTATCTTGTAAATCAGGGTGCATGTTTAATATCATATTTCAGGTCTGATGCGCAAATACTGATCAAATATTGGGTGACAGCGGAACTATTACAGCTGTGCCAAAAAAGGTATGTTGATAAATTTCAAGAAATTTCTCAACAAGCATCTGTACTGAACTAGTGCAGTGGGTTGATGTGATACTGTCCAGGTATCAGTGCAAACCAACAAATAATACAATCCTCAGTCTCAGTACAAATCTATTAGCCTGTGTAAAAAAAAGGAAATTGTAGAGTAAATAAATGAAGGTGAAATTAATTACCAACTAGTAGGTTATAGACATTAAGATCAGTCAAATGCTTCACCCAATTCAAAATGAAGTCCAAAAATGCATAATTCCCAAAGGTAACAATGATAACATTGTCTTTGGCATGGCCTTTGACCATATCCTCTGTGAGTTTAAATGTCTCCAGCTTCGGAAATTTTCTGCCGGTTGGTACCTTCCATATTGATATCGTCTTTTCAGAATCTGACAAGGTAAGTGATCCTTTACTTGTGGTACTATTATCTTGGTTCCCTCCATTTGAGACAGCATCAGTCGAGAATGGTGATGTCTTGTCTTTTCTTCCTACTGATTTGTGAATAAAAATTATTCTGTGAATTTCATCAAGCAGCATAAACTAAAAAAAATATAAACAAATATCTGATGTCAGTTATATATTTCAACTGCTTCTTGCAAATATCACAAAATCATGGGTGTTATGCAAATTTAATCCTCAATTGTGTAGAAGAATCCAACTCCAAGTGAAAACTACAAAATATTTACAGCCTCTTCAAGCTCAAACAGTTTTAAATAACCAAGTGCACAATCCAAATCGAACTGAACTCAGATTAAAACACAACCTACCTATCAACAGTTCAGCCTAGTGACACTCTAATTTCAATTAACACAGATCACAATCGTGACTCGAACAATGCAATTACTTACTTCCAAATGAAGACGAGATCAAACGAACATGATCCAATTTACCAGAAACTCATTAAAAACAACAAAATACCATAAAAGATCAAAAGAATCTCTTACAAGGCAAGCTGAAAGAGGCAAATGGCGCGTATCCAGAGGAATAGAGACTGGAGACGATGAAGAAAACGGAGAGGAGGATTCCAACTCCTCCAATTGAGTAGATCCCCACAAATATCGGTTTCGTCTCGTTGCACCGACTCAAAAACGCCATTTTCGACCTCCTCAAGCAAGCATTCGCTCTTACTGTTGCAAATCGACCATGAGAAAGAGAGAGAGAGAGGAATTGCGCGAAAAAAGGTGGATGAGAAAATGGAGAGAAATGGAATGTTGGGTTTTATATAAAACAAAGAGAGAATTGCATTGACAAATGTTTAGAGTGAGATTGAATTTCAAGTTTGATCTTTTCTGAGAAGATGCACATGGTGGGGGTGTAATTGTCAGATTTGTTTATTAATGACGTATTTAAGGTCTTCTCTGATATTATTGATTTCTATGGGGTCCGATTAATAATGGTTAGTTATTACTTTTTAGGGTGTTCATGCAGTCCTGTATCTTTTTATGAGACGGATCAAAATTGATCAATGTGAATGTTGAAAAAGTTTCTTTTTAACGAATTCAGTGTCAACGAGATTAAATTTAATTCATTACAAAACTAGATGTGTATTAAGTAGTAAAATTAAGAGTCAAATTTTAATTAATTATTCCTATATTGATAGCTATTGAAATGCAATTTAAATTTTACAACATGTAAATTTTATATAAAAATGAAATAAAATAAGCCAACGAATTAAATTGTTAGTTTAAATGTAAACAAAAAAAATGCATAAATTGACATTATTAGAGACTAATAGTTACAGACATAAAAATTCTTCCTCAAAAACTTTTTGTATCCTCCACTAGGGGTGCAAACGGCATGCGTTTGCCGTTATGCCACCACGTTAGGCCGAAACGGAACGGTAAATGGCAGCGAAATCTATTTCATTTCCTTAACGAAACGGCAAACGACACAGCGAAATGGAACGGTTAACATGTTTTAACGTGTTTTTGTACATGCCGTTTACCGAAATCATTTCGTTTACTAAGTGGCACGGTTAACGGTACCGAAATCGATTTCGTTTCCTTAACGAAATGGCAAACGGAACGCCCTGTTCCGTGCCATTTATCCACGTTAGGCAGGTATATCCTCCACAACCATGTCAGCTCCTAACATTTTGTTGTTCATCTCCTGTTTGGTCCAAGTCAAACAATATACAATAGTCACCTTGATCCATGATCAAATGATTAATATTTTTCCCAGCTATTATCTGTGCACATACAATAATTCTTTTTAATTGACTAGTTGAGAATTGCAGTCATGCTGATCATAAACCAAAATAAAAAAGAAACAGAAAGCACAAGTCATTAAAGTCGAAGTAGCAAATTTTATTAATTTATGATTCAATTGAGTTCAAATAACAACAATATATTTAGCTCTACTCCATGTATACTGCCTCAATAAAAACAGAACTCAACAAAAGAAAAACATTAATCCTTAAATCAACGCTTGGAGGATTTGCAGTTAGGGCACTTCTGGATTCTGCTCTTAAGCTGCTCAAAATATGGGAAAAAAAAATTACAAAAAGAAATAGGTCAGAAACTCCTAAAGTCAACAGAAAGCAACGGATTACGCACAAATTAATTGGTCATACTCTTCAAAAAAATTAATTTGTCATCATCAAACTATTATGGGTCAAAGTCACTATGACAGCCTAATGAGTCCAAAGCCCAATCTATTCAAGCCCATTACTAGGTCCAAAATTATTCTTGTAACCGTCCAAGTTGTAACAGTCCTTGTATAGTTTTATTCTGATCTTTTATAAAAGAAAAGATAGAGAAAACAAAGAAAATGAAAAAAAAAAAACAGAAGAAGAAGGAAAAAAGGGGCAAATAAGCAACAGTAACAAAGGAATAATTAATAGTAAACAGAAAAAAGAACAGAGAAATAATAGACTTACAGCACTTGACGGCAGTTTGGCCGCACTTGGTCGGGAGGCTGTTGATGATCTCAAGAGTGCTGCATGCACACTGATGGCTGACACCGGACAAAGCACTGCAGCATGCCTTGCTTGGTGGGCCCACTGAGGATCCCGGCACAACAGATGCGGCACAGGCAACAAGGTTGGCGAGCTCGGTTGAGCATGTATCGGCTGAGGTGGTCAGCTGGTATTGGCCAGACAGGCAGAGGAAGAGGACGACCAAGGTGAGAGCACCGAGCTTGGTGGCGGCCATTTTGTTTATATTAGCAGATAGTAATAGTTTCAATTAATGGAATAAGAGTTAGTATGTGTGTAATTGTTGTGAGATGGCTATGTAAGATAGCGAATTTATAGTTGTAGTTTTTAGGAGTGAAGTGGCCAGTATTGCATGAGTTACCTAATTTGAGTTTTCTTGGAAGGTATGATTCACCTAATTACCTGGTTAGGTTATGTGTTTTACATGAGATCATGACAAGAGGATGAAATATATGAGGATTTAGAAGGAAAAGGCAAAACTGTGTATATATATCCTGTAAAATTACGTTTTTGTTGCAAGGATTTTACATATTACAATATCACTGTATAATTTATTACTGTAAATAGGAATGACTTTTTATTCGAGAAAATTATGCTGAAGTTGATGTAAGATAGCAATTCTTTATACCATTGTAGAAAGATGGTTTTATTGTTTTCAGTTTAAGGCATTTGCACCGTACGTATAGCCTTAGAAACTATTTTGAAAGTATTTGAAAAATGATCCGTCTCAACTGTCATTTAAGCGGGCAAAATAATGTCAAGGTGATGTAATTGACCTAACTTTTATTTATTTTATTTTATTTTATTTATTTGTCTTAGTATGTGAAGCTGCAGAGTGCAGCTTGTTGTTCCTGATGCGATTAATATATTAATCATTAATTAATTAATAAAATTAATCCTTTTTATGCTTAATCTAATTTCTATGTACGTCCAGTCAGCATGATTACAGTATTAATCTTATGATATAAGTAGTTCAAAATGAGGGAAGATCTTCAATTTAGAGATTCTTGACGAGTTACTGACAAAGTGGTAGATTGTAAAACTGGACCGAGATTAGTAAAGCCAATGACAGATGGCCTCAGTTTCCATAAGGTTGCCATTCAACGAGTAGCTAGAATCGAAAGGTTTTTTAAAATTTCAAAACGCAGACTTCTTACTTCTACAGACAATTTACACAATCAATAAGTCATCTTTAATATCTGCTTTCTTTCTTTTTTTTTTTTTTTTTTTTTTGTGGATAAACGCAATCAAGAGACATGATTGCCTGATTTCATTAGAGCGCAAGTTAACAAGTATAACAAAGATTTTGTAATAGATATTGCATGCTTTAATGGATGCTGGCATCCTGTTTTGGGTTGCTTTTTTCAAAAAAAACAAGTATAACAAAGAGTACCTAACGGTACCAAAAGCTAGCCACCAAAGGGCGGTAAAGTGGCAAAAGAAAGGAAAACGAGGTTTAGTGGATAAAATGAAACTTCCACCTATAGCTAGAGAGAGAAGCCACAAGAGGAGAAGTCAGTCGAGCAGATATACATCTTCGCTGTCATATATCCTCACTACAATCTCGTACTATCTGGAGTCTGTCACATCTGAATCTCTTCACCATCAGCAATACTGCTATTATATATGGTTGTTATTGACCACATAAATTAAGCAGTGCGACTACCTGTGACTCTGTGAGGAACATAATCTAAAAAAAAAAAAATAATCTGGATTTCAATAAGCACACCCATGAATGTGGTAAACAAATTTTTTTGCAGAAATTTATTAAAAAAAAAACGTACACACAATTAAGCTCATGGTTGCAATATAACACTAGTAATAATAATAAATCAAAAAATTAGATAATCAATTAATATCGCTACTTGTGATAATAAACGGAAATAAAAAAAAACGAATAATTCTTTTTTAAAAATGATAATTTACATAAGTTATATAATCTAATCGTAACAAAACAAAAAATATTAGTTAATATATATTACTGATAAAAAATAATAAAAATATTTTATAAATTAACCGGTTAATCCCACTATAATCATAAATATTATCCTGAGAAACAATTAAACACATACGAAATATTCTTACTGATATTGTCATCTAATAAATTAATGAAAATGTTTGCTTTATCTGTATCCTTAATAAAGTAGGCAAAATTGGATATAACCCCCTCAAATCTTCTTCAATTGGATATAACCCCCTCTAATGTTTAAAATTAGATATAACCCCCTCAAATCTTCTTCAAGGGCCAACGAATAAAATCCCTACTCACACCCACCTTTTGAATACAGTATGAATATAATAATATAATTTAATAAGGAAAAAAGATTTCACTGGCACTCTTGAATGGTAGTTAGAAATATGAGATCCGCATCTGCCGATATTGTTGACAGAAATATGATTTCTTTTATTTTCTGTTTAATTTAAAAGGAACAAGCTAAATTAATAAAATCGATTGATATTTAATGAACGACTCTTCTGATGTAATCTAATTCAACGGTTTAGAAAAGGGATAAAAAAAAAAAAATACTGTTCTCCCCCTTCAGAATTTAAAATCGATATATTGCCATATAGGATCTAGACCTTTTGTGACGCGGTATTGCCAGAGGCGGAGCCGAATATAACAAATGGGGTGCAATTGACCCCATTTGTCTATTATTTGAGCAAAAAGATATGCAATTTTCTATAAAATATAAATTATTAAGGAATGTTCTTTTTTAAACTCCATAAAAATGTAGGAATTATTCTTCTGTGATCCCATAGTTATATTTTATTTTTATTTTTTTTTATTATGGGGATCACAATAGTTGGACTCTTGAACTTTTAATATGATCATTAAATTGATTTTAATTTTGAACCCACATTCAAATTTTCTAGCTCTCTCACTAGGTACTGCGCTGCACCCAAATCAAATAATGAGGGAGTGTTATGATTTGTGCAAGCTTTCTTGATTTTGTACAAAAACCCTCTTCAAAATCCACCTATTCAGACTGAATTCCGCCCCTGCAGGCCTGCACCCAATCAAGCATGTATTTAGAAAATTTAGAGATTGTGCACCAAAATTGAACAAAGCATATCTAGACAGTCGTGATTCGTGAACTCGTGATTATACCACATTCGAGTGTTCAAATTATTCAGGTATTACTTTTTCTCGAAGATTATTTTCGTTTTTTATCTTTCTTTTTACTTTTCTTATATCAAAATGACCAGAACTTATAAATGGAGAACGTATTTTTGTTGTTATTCCTCACTTGTTCTAGAAAGTCTGATTTGACCAAATTTTCAAATACGTCGCGTGCCTGTGTTGACGGTCAAAGTCAATCACCTGGAAATAAGATTCTCTGTATTTAGAAAGCATCCACCAAACCGTGTGGCAAATGCCTGACTTGATCTTACCCCTCAATGTAATAAAGATAACTGTCAGCGTTACTGCACACACAGAATCGGTGTGGGAACTGCCATGGACTAGAGTAATGGTCAAGGGCTCAAGGCCACGGTCTGGAGGCTTTTTTAATAGTCTAATTCTTTAAGATTCGTGCTAGGCCGGCCCGAGCGCTTGCATCTGCCGCTGCGTGATATCCACGCGGAGTCGTGGAGTGGGCCCATAGGCCCATAGCATCTCATTCCTCGTCCGTACCCCACACTGTTTCTGTCCTCTCCGGTTAAAGGAAATGGATATATCCTTTTTCTATCTCCAATTTAGTTTGCATGAATTTATTCAACGTTGAGAATCTTGTCACACTGATACTAATACTTCATTTTACAATTCATAAATTTATTATTGTCAATGAATGACCTTCATGAATTAAGAAATTGAGATTATTAGGTTGTATAAATATATCACATAGAAACATTACAACATCAATCATATGTACAACAAAAAATGACAATAAGTATAGTTAAATAATGGTGACTAATATTTTAATTGGAAAAGAATTTTCATGAGCAAATCTCATTTATGCTTTCCACTCGGAGTCAAGTGCAATACTTGTTAAAATGAAATTTGCTGCAATTAAAAAGTTATATTCAGGTACAGCCATCTTGTTACCATACACTCGTGATTATCAATATCATGTATTAAATTTGCTACTAAATATGATGAAATTCTTTCTTTCCAAAATCAAGGTTCTCTCCATTTCCTAATAACCGGAGGTAAAAGTCAAAAAGCTTTTCCATTCCTCATTTATAAAACCCTCGTTCTTCTCCGAAGGCAGCATTTACCGATTCTTCCCTCTCTTGGAAACCGCTTTCATTTGAAGATCGAAGTCGACAACGAAATCGCAAAAGAGTAAACGAGAAGAGAGAACGAATAACTGAATAAGAGGCGCGTAGAGAAAGAAAGGTAACCTCCTTTACTCTTCTTCGATCCGAATCCTATTTTGAATTTAAGTAAAGTTCAATCTCGTTTGTTTAGTCAATTTTGCACCAACATGAGTGATCAGTTCTAGGAATTCGTTTAAAAAAAAATGCTTTGATTATTTACTCTAGGCCTCGGGTTTTGAGTTGATGATATCTTTGTTTTTACATAAAAGCGTAGCTGTTATGATTCCTGTCAGGGATTTAATTCTGTTGTGCTTGGTTTTACATAGGGTTTTTATGTTTGAGATGTTTTAGATTGTTTATTATTTTATTTTGTATATTTATAGGAGAGTAAAAGATGGGGCTTACGTTTACTAAGTTGTTCAGCCGACTTTTTGCGAAGAAGGAAATGAGAATTCTGATGGTTGGTCTTGATGCCGCTGGTAAAACTACAATTCTCTACAAGCTCAAGCTTGGTGAAATTGTCACCACCATTCCAACCATAGGTACAATAACAATTCCTAATTTATATCATATATTTTTCAAAACCGTTTGTTTACTTCCATCTTTCATTATTACCTGCAGTGACTTATGTGATATGATCAAAGTTTCTTTTGTAATACTAAAATTGTTTGCTCATCATGTCTGATGCTGGGTTTGTTGCTAATTTTAGAAGAATATTGTTGTGTGGAAATTGGAAAGTAGAAGTTGATGAAATGCTTATTAACTTCTTAATTAATAGGGTTTAATGTGGAAACTGTGGAGTACAAGAACATTAGCTTCACTGTTTGGGATGTTGGTGGCCAGGATAAGGTATGTTCTCACCTATTTGCAATTTCAATATGAAAATACAATATATGGTTTTCTTCCTAACTTGCTCTGTCCTGCTCTTGATTGAAATTATAGCATCAGAATTCTTTAATTGGCTGTTCCTCTCTAGTGATTAGTAATACTCAATTCCTTTTTGTATTCTGATGAGCTGCTATATATTGAAATAAATAAACAGATTAGGCCATTGTGGAGGCATTACTTCCAAAACACACAAGGGCTTATTTTTGTGGTGGATAGCAATGATAGAGATCGTGTAGTTGAGGCCAGAGATGAGCTTCACAGGATGCTTAATGAGGTACAAGTTTGCTACAAGCCTTACCTTAGTTCAAAGTGGAACCTGTACTTTTAGGAGTGGATCCTGTACCGTTAGCGATATGAATTCATGTGAATTCTGAACCTATAATGGAAAGTAGGTACCATTTTACCTTTTGTCTGCCTCAGTTTAGTTCAACTTGGGCTTGCTTATTTTGGTGCAGAAGGGTAGAATGGTCAATAGTTCGGAATACCTTTCTAATCAAATTGACACGTAAGAATAGATACTGGTTGCAAATATTTATATAAATGGCAAGTTCTAGGTGCAATTGTGAGAATCACTTGGTCCTTGTCTTAAAGTAACGTATCAGTATATTAGGGAGTGCAAAAATTTATTGTACTTCTGAAAAAAGTGCTTCCATTTTTTTAAGAAAAAAAGGAAATGAGGTCAGGTTGCAACTCTTTTAGAATTGTGGAGAAAATATATTCTCTCTCCGACAGTTATTAAACAAGTAGCTTGATCTGTTAATATCTCTGTTGAGCAGCCTTGCTGAGTATTTTGATGATTTGGTAGGTTTCTAATGTGTGAACTGTTGTGACAGGATGAGCTGCGTGATGCTGTGCTTCTTGTGTTTGCAAACAAGCAGGATCTTCCAAATGCCATGAATGCTGCAGAGATCACTGACAAGCTTGGCCTCCACTCCCTGCGCCAGCGACACTGGTATGACACTTATGTTTAAAAAATAAGAAAAAAAAATGATAAAAAAGAACAAACGAGAAATTTCCCAATACTGCTATGTTTCTATAACAAAATTTATCTGTCGAAAGAAACATCTATCTCTTAAACTTGAGGTTGATAACTTAAGATTATAATTATTACTGAACTGTAATTTTGTCAAGTATTTAAATGTATAATTTGGGGCTATTTATGCAGGTACATTCAGAGCACCTGTGCTACATCTGGTGAAGGCTTGTATGAGGGTCTCGACTGGCTTTCCAACAATATTGCCAGCAAGGTAATCTCATCTCTCTCTCTCTCTCTCTCCCTCTCATTCTTTTCCTGGTATGGGTCATGGGTTATATATTCTTCTGAATAGCATGGTTCAATAATTTAGTATCAAAGATTTATGTGGGAAAAAGAGACAATGTGCTTGTGTTTGCAAATTGCACTTTTCATACTTGCAAATAATGGGGACCCAGAATCTGTAACATTTGATGCAAATTTGGACTTGTATTTCCAAGAAATGGCAGTGCCCATAAATTGTGACATGTGAATGTTAAGTATCTTGTGTATGAAATTTTGGCAAATTGCCAGGTCATTTTGCAAACATAATCTTAAAGAAGCAAATTTAGGAAAAAATTAATGGAGAACTGTCACTATACGCTACTTAACTATTTATCTTTTCTATCTTCTTTTTCAGTCTTAATTGTGTTGAGCTGTCCTTCGAATTAAAAGGAGAAAGGCTTTGTGAAACAAATACTAAACCCAAAGGTATAATCCATAGTGGTGGTTTCTTTTTTGGGTGCTTCTAGAGTGCACAATCCTTGAGCTTTCAGATTGCTCTTGTTGGGCTCATATTAGTCTTTACTTTTTGTGTTTGCCTCTTTTTTTTTTTTTTTTTTATTGCTTTCTGTGCACATGGAAACATGATACATCTTGTAATATGGTTTGCGATATTAAACTCTGAGCCTTTGGCCCATCAGGTCTGCTAATTCTCTAATCATGACATTTGGGTTCGCATGTATTTGACTGATAGTTCATATTACTTGATCTGATTTTCAATCCGGCTACTGAACAGCTCTTAGGATCAGTTTGATAATTTTTTTTCCTTGACGAAAATAGGGGTGAAGTCCCTTCATTTGCATTAATTAAATTTAAAAATAGTTACATTACAAGATCTGGCATTTAACTGGTTGGTACATTGCCAGAAAAAAAAAGAAAGAAACAAAATGTTGTAACTTGTAAACCTATAATCTCAAACTATAAGGGGAAACGTAAAGCTGGTAAGAAGGAAGATTGAGAAGAAGAAAGGTCCCAGAGTCAGCAAGGGCCTGATGAACTTAAATGTTTAAGTGCAGAGTAATCAGAGAGTATTTCTTCGCATTGAAATTGTTAAACTCTTTGTTAAAGTAAATTCAATTGCCTTTCACCATGTTGTGAGATTACAATTATACAAATACAACTAATAACAATGATGCTTGTGATAAAAGTAACAACAGCAATGATAATTTTGACATTGATTCTTGGAGTGCTAAACTGCTAATATTTATTTTCAAATAAACTCACAATTTCCAGAGACGAATTAACGGAATCCTATACAGTATCAGTTATGTAAATTCATCAATTATTTACTGGAACGGGAATGGCATGGAGGGGAACAGCAAGCTCAAGCACGCCTGCAAAATTCTCTGTCAAATCTACATCTTTAGGTTCCATCCCGTCAGGAAGCCTCCAATCAAATTCGGCTAACATCAAAGCCAGCAGAAAAGGCACTATCCTCACAGCAAAAGGCAATCCGGGACAGATTTTCTTCCCTGACCCAAATGGGATAAACTCGAAATCTCTCCCATGAAAGCTGATATGTTTCTCCAAGAATCTCTCTGGCCTGAAGACATCTGGCTCAGTCCATACTTTTGGGTCCCGTCCGATTGCCCATGCATTTACTAACACTTGTGCTTCTCTCGGCACTCTGTACCCGCGCAGGGTAACTCCATCTTCTATTGCCTTGTGAAGCAATAATGACCCCGGTGGATGCAATCTCATTACCTCTTTGATCACTGCTTGGAGATATGGAAGATCAAGTATATCTGATTCCTCCAAAGTTTGTGATGCAAAAACCTCCCGCACTTCAGCTTGAGCTTTTGCCATGGTGATGGAATCATGGAGAAGCTCCCCCATTGCCCATTCCATTATTACGGAGGTCGTGTGGCTTCCAGCTCCAAATAATTCCTGACAAGGAAATCATTTATGTTTTTGCAGTGACATAATCTTGAGAGACAAATTTCTAGGAACTTGATTGATTTTCAAAAATTAAAACATCTAGCTTCGTAGAGCATTCAGTGCAACTTGATACCCAAGCCATCACATCTGTTGATCTAAAAAAGAAATGTATTTCGTGTTATAAGAAATAAGAAATCTTACTGTAAGAAGAATTTGGATTTCTTTGCGACTTATCTTTGATTCGGCAAGCAAATCGAGCAAGGAATCTAAGAAATCACCATAGTTTTTACCACCATTCCTCCTGTGCTGTAATCGAGTGTCCATAATAACATTAAAGGTTTTATAATATCGTCTGTGGTAGTGCGCAGCGGTGCTCCGTCTGCCTTGTAGATCAAGCAGCCTGAGCAAAGGGAAGAAGTCAGAGATATTAGGTTTGAAGTTTGCATTAATGGAGTCCTTAATCAGCTCTTCGAACTCTTGCGGCGACTCAGAGTTGATATCAACTATGTCTTGCGAGAATAATACATTGGAGATCACATTAAGCATTCCAGAGAAAAGTATATGGCCAATGTCCACAGGATGACCGGCTTTTTTGCGGAAACAGTCGATAATATCATGTGCCTTTTGCTCCCTCATCTCTCTACTTGTTTCAAGGCTACGTGCTGAGAAGAGATTGACGGCACAAATGGAACGATTGCGTCTCCATAAAGGTGATGTACTTGGAAGAAAAAACATGGATGCATCATGGTAATTATAAGCACGTGACGAGTCGGGTACTGATCGGGCAGAGAAAAAAGCATCCTTCTTTTGTAAAACTTCCCGTGCAGCCTCGGGTGAGGAGATGACGATAGCCGCGGTAATACCAAGCTTGAGAGAGATGACAGGACCATAGACCTTAGCAAGACAAGCGAGCGAGCTGTGTGGTTGTCTGTCCAAGTCTAGTAAGTTTCCAATTATTGGTAGTGGCACTGGGCCCGGTGGCAGCGGAGCTCGGTGTGGCGATGAAATTAGCTTAGAGAGGGAGAAGAGGAGAGAGATGGTTAGTGCGATGAACAGGACACTTAGTGCAAGTTCCATATTGAGTTTGTTGAGACAATTAGCTAGCAGTGTGCGTTGCTTGCATATTCTCAACATTGAACAAATAAATTAATCTTATTAAACACTAGACTGCGATAACGTGGCAAATATTACAAGTGGGTCGTTAACGTTTATTTGAAATTAGAATTGTTTCTGTGCCTTGCACATTAATTATTGACCAACAAATAATCTCTCCCCTGAAGCGCAACGGAAAATTGGGAACAATTCTTAAATTATGAACAAGGTTTAATTTCCCGAAACATAGTAAACCAACATAAAAAAAAAGATTAATGAAAATCCACCTTCACTTTAATTATTATCATCAAATAGCAAGTTAATTACAGTTAAAAAGCATAATTTTGGTGATCTAGAAGGCTAGAATAATTAAGTAGATTAAAAACAAAAGTTGAAGAATAATCTTAAAATGTCAGCCCTGCTCGAAAATAATTTTGAAGTATTAATGATTCGACATAGCATTTTTGTCATGTCAATTGGCCAAAAATTTCAATCAGTTCCCAGAAAAACCACCATTTTCATGAGAAAAAGAGGTCACTAAGATTTTAAATGCACGAAATAGATAAATTGATTTGTCTTAAACAAAAATGCGAAATTATAAGAATGAATTTATAAATTTAAAAAAAGAGTGAATAATTGTATCACTAATAAAATGTATATTTACATTATAATTCATCAACTTGAAAGAAAAAAAAAAATAGAAAAAGCTCTGCGTGGGTGCAAGAGCAAATAAGATGCACGCGCGAGTTGTTTTCTATCTTTGTATAGTTGTATGTCATAATATGTCTGGCGAGTTTACTTCTCATTTTGTTATTAGTATTTTGTAAGGTTTAAGTCAACAGATATGTCTGGCGAGTTTACTTCTCATTTTGTTATTAGTATTTTGTAAGGTTTAAGTCAACAGACTGTCAACACGCAAATCAAAATGTGGTTATTTATATATATATATATATTTTTCTCTTATCTCAAATCTAATAATCTAAGGAACACAACTATTTTAGCCAGTTGAGGCATATTGCCACACTCATTAAAAATGGGAAGCATGGATTTTATGATTCAAACTTGCGTTTCCCATGTTTTGTCAAACTAACACGTTTATATGAAGATGAATAATGATAACTTTAAAGCCTCCATCACCACATTTTTCATATTTCTCTTCTTAACCAAACAAACCAAAAAGATGACTAACTAATTTACTTTGGGTTCCAAACTCCACAGGCGCCCTTCATTATTTGAACTATAGTTAACTCATAAGTCATAAGACAAACCATACATACATTTCCATATATGGGCAGTATATTAATGGAGATATGATACATTAATGGCAATATAAGAGCCTATACATACATATGAGCTTTTTTTTTTTTGTGCAGCTGCATATGTAATTGCTCATGCATTTAATAAAGAGTGTAATTAGATCAGAATTCTCCACTTGTTCATATCCAAGCATAACACATGGCATCTCTAGAGAGGATGCATTGTTTATATCCAAGTAGAACACATGGCATTTTAATTTGGAGGATCCAATGGAGGGTGCAGAACTAAATCCTGGATACTTAGGCCTCTGATATGCAAGGAGAACAAAGGGCACAATTCATGGTTCTGTGTACTGACAATATACGCAGCTAAAAAATGATATAACCGACTATGACAAAGTGCTGATCTTCTCGATTGGCCGTGACAACCGACCCTGACACAAAACTGATATAAAGGCTGCTATTAATTATTAGGGTATTGACCAATGACCAAAAAGATCTTTTATGTATGAATTAAGACCGATTGATGCAAAGATAAATATGGCGCAATGGAGAATATGTAACAGACTGGTAAATTTAAAAATATATTCTCTCAAACCTTGTAGGAAATTTACATTTCAACGAATGGTGCTTTTTCGAAATTTACAAATCTTTAGATTTACTCATAAATTCCTTTTTTAAATGTCTCTTTTTCTCTCTCTGACTATCCATGTATTTGTAATACATAGTAATGTTAACGCTATGTATTATGATATCATACATTAGGTTAATTACAATAAGGAGTCATATATATACTGATTGTCGTTTTATTTTTAACAGTGTATATGTTTATATAAGAAATAATATAGATTTTTGTATTTAAACCAACAATGTGAGAAAAACACGATAGGCAATTTATCAGCAAAGCATCAATATGAGAAAGCGACTATGCCCCAACAGAAATTCAATTTTTCTTCCTCATTAAAAATTTGTACAGAGTTTTACAATAAAGTATTTCAAACTAAATATTTGAAGAGGGAAATTGTAGAAAAAATAAGTACAAAACAAAAGACAAAAAATTGATGAAATTACCATCTTGTAAATTCCATTAATTCTCATCCCATTCATTTTTTAGCATCTTGTAAATTAACATCTTGTTATAACTATGGAAGCGTCCAGTACACAATCCTACGATATCTCATTTTTTAATGGCACACATTTTATTTTTTTCGGAAAGGAGTGAACATAGTAGGAGTGGCTCTACAAATTTTGTAAATGAACATCGATAATTAGTCACCGCAGTAGAGAGACATCATTGTCCACTGCTTTTATTTCATGTATATATAAGCCTGAATCTTTTTCTATACATTTATTATATGATGTTCTTTTGTGTTAAAAAAAAGTGCACTATATTCAGAATTAGCTGAACAATATATTCAAAAAGGGAAGGCAAGTGTGTCTATCCTGTCAACACCACACCTTCAGAATTCTACAGATCCAACCAAACCAGAAATCATCAGACCAAAAAAGAGGAGCATAATGTTTACAAAAACTGCATACCAAAAAAAGAGAACCGTGCCTAACATGTCAACACCAACGGGCACAATAAAAAACTGATCTTGCACTGTAAATCCGACCAAAGAGGAAAGCATCAGAACCAAAAAAATAATAATAAGAACATAATTTTTAGAAAAGCAGCGCACCCAAACCAAAATCACAATACAAAAAATATTTCCAACAAATTCACACAATCCCATGGTTGAACTACATGCATGCAACAGAAGAAAACGTAAAAACAATAGCAACCTAAAGAAGCGCTATCTGCTTGCTTTACTGGTCGATTGAGATCACCCTCCTAAAGCAGTAATGGCCGTATAAAAAGGGGAAAAAATAAAGGGAGCACAGGCGCACAACAAAACCCTAAAACAACACTAATATGTGGCACTAATCCCTCAGCAGTATTCAAAAGCAATAGAAATTGCACAATGAGCAATAGCTACAAAAAGAGTTATTTTCATTCAGATCTTTACAAAAATAAAATAGAACAAAAATATAATTTTTGAATGAGTTTTAATACAATGAACTTTAGTTTTCTCCAATGTTCCATTAAAAATACGTTCCAATATATAATTAAGAGCAATAATGGTTATTTGTATTTCTTTTGCAACATATCTCAAATCTAAAAGCATAATAGCAAAGTGAAAAATAAATAACACAATCGTATCGAAAGTTTGACCCTTTTGTCACTCTTTATTAAAATGATAAGCATGGATTGTGTGAATCAAACATACAATTTCCATTCTTTTTCTCCAAACAATCCGTACGTATAAAAGAGAATATTTAATCATACCTTAAAAGCCTTAAAAGCAACTGGTCCGAACACAACATGTGCACGAATCAGCGAGGGTAGAGGAATAAGGTGACTTAATAGATTTTTTTTCAATAGAAAATTATTCTAGATTTAGTGATACTTTGTAATAAAGAAATAGTAGATAGTACTGGAGTACCATATCATTATTCTTTAATTTTAAGCAAAATTAATGAAAAACTTATATTTAATCCGAGTTGGGAATTGATTTGGATCTTAAATTAGTTAGATGTTTAAGATATCAAAATAATATTTATAATATACAAACAGATTTTCATACAACCTACAAACAAGCAGAAAAAACCACATAGAAATTTTCGCTATACAGTTTTATTTACCTACCGTATAAAATATAATATTCATAGAATAATGTCCGAGTTAAACACTTTTTTTTTTGTCAAAATACGATCCGAGAGACTAAACTATTGAAATTTCAAATGATCAATCCATATCGCTTACTATGATCTCCATAATGAAATTTTCTCAAAGACCAAATCTTATATATATTTTTTAAAACAACTAATTTTTAGAATTTTTAAAATTAGAGGGTTTGTAACTAATTAGCTTGAGAATTTTTTAAAACTAAAAAAATAAAAAAATTGAAAAAAAATATAGAATTTGATGGATAACAAATTGAGTGGTTTGGATTGACTATTGTAAAATTTTAATCCCGAAAATTGAGATTCAATCACATTTGACCTTAAACATACTTGACATCAATCGTGATTCGAGACTTAAACATTAAAATTTCAAACGATCGATCAGAAAGTCCAATGTAATTTTCATAAAAATTTACTTGAAGACCAAATTATATATATATATTTTTTTGAAATTTGAACAATTTTTTCTGATTTTAAAAATTGGAGGATCCGGAACTAATTAGATCAGGATTTTCTAAAATAAAAAACAGTTCAAGAATTTTTAAAATGTAAAATTTGTTTCCAAGGAGATTTTATTATGGAGAACATGGTGAGTAGTTTGAATTGGCCATTGTGATCTCAAAAATTGATATCCGATTGTTTTTTGACAGACTCAAGTGTCAAACGCGATGACTCTAGCATTGCTCATATTTATAATCATTAAAATCTCGATTAGCATAATGTGGAATGCAATCTCAACTGTTCAATGCAGTGAACAATGGCAGATTTGGTTCATAAATTGCAAATTTCATATGGATTTTGAAAATATTCTCTAAAAGAATGATATATTATTGTACATTTTTTTATTATCCAGACCACTAAAGGTGTCTCGACAACATGGCAGCTAAGGTCGTAATTATAGCCGTAGGTGTTACAAACCAGCTATATGGATAGAATCAAATAAACAATAGCCGAATATATAATGTCATCTAATCTAACCCCGTCTCATTTTGCTGCAGAACCAACAACCTTACAACCAACAGATGATGATCCCCGTTGTCCTTTCTAAAGAGTCAGCCCAGTCCAGAATTCACTGAAACGGTCAAAACTCAAAACCCCCTACTCAGAAAACGAAAACACCAATATACACAGAGACACAACCAGAGAAAACCTGTGTCGTTTCCCCAATCGTACCGCCGCCCGCACTTGAGTTGTCTTGTGAGTTACTCTCCAGTGCCGCTTCTTCCCTCGTATAAGAACCCCCGTGTCTCAGTGTCTCCCGTCTCACATCTCATCCATCTTTCTCTCCCATTACAAAACATCGGAAGGAAATCTGATCGAGGGCGCGAATCGATGAAGAGCATTCCGATCATCCTCTTGGGTTGCGGCGGCGTCGGCCGCCAGCTCCTCGATCACATCATCTCCTCTCGATCTCTCCATTCCAAACAGGTACTGCTACTTTACTGCTACTAAACTTCCGAATTCCAAAGCTAAGACAAAATTCAGTCAAAGTTGAATTTTATGCTATTTGCATTTTTTTTTTATTATAATTTTTTTACTAACTCAATCAATGATTAGGTATTTTAGTTCATATAGTCTTAAATTTTAGCATATAAACCAGTTGAATTTTGTTCTAGTTTTTTATTTACCGGTCATGGGTTATATGCTGTTTCAATTAACTCCTACAAGCTAGTTGTAGAAACGTAAGCAATCTCAGGCCATTTTGTTTATCTAGTAAATTTAGGATACAATATGTGTTTTGGAATATATGAGGTAAAATATTTTTAGGAATTAGGGACCATCATCAAATGTGTCTAATTTTTTAATGTTTAAGTATTGTTTTTCTCACTAAGTACCCAAGGTTTCGACATATTAAATCTGTAGGAAATACAATAAAAACGTTTATGATGGCATTTACTATAAGGCAAACAAATCTTTATCTGACAGGGTATTGTAATCAGAGTGGTGGGTGTGTCTGATAGCAGCTCATTACTGGTGTCAGATGATATCATGCTGTCAGGGATGAGGGATGAATTTTTGGCTGAGATATGCCGTGCCAAGTCAGCTGGATCACCTCTTAAATCCCTTCTTAATCATGGTTATTTTTCTCTTCTTGTTTGCATTAGTTGCTCTTTTCTTAATGATTTAGTAAACTTTCCAACAATTCTTCTTTAATACAAGTACTTTTATTCTTTCACGAGGAACTCCAGACTGCCCCTTACTTTTAGGCTTTGTTCAGTTGTTCACTAAAACTTTATTTTCTGTTCTGCTGAAACCCTTAAAATTACTTTTTTTGCTACAATTGATCAATTGACAAGAACGACCTGGGCATGCCATTATTTTTGGATGTCTGATTCAGTGTCGTAATGAATTTGATGGGCTTTTGAACAGATGTAAAATTTCTGAGGCTACATTCAGCAGCACATAAAATTTGTCAGCTGTACTGATAGTGATAGCTGTTTGATTTGTGTGGTTTCAGGTCATTGCCAATTATTCAGGGGCCAAGATGCCCTAGAAAACATTGTTTCCATTGCGAGTAGCCTTGGAAGAAGTACTGGTTTGTATTTTACCTTCTTGTATCCTAATATATATTATGCTTGATGTTTCTAAAAGGGAACTTTTAAGTAAGTTAGTAACTAAGTCATGACTCATGTGAGCTTATACACAAATTCTGCTGTCAGACTAAGTGTTAGTGGAATATTACTGGTGTTAAGATACACCCTTATTTATTGGGTCATTTAGCAAATCACATACAGTTTATCATAGTTGAAGCATTCGTATGGTCACCAGTGTATATAAGTGAATTAGGTGCTAATGTTCTCTAAGATTACTAGTATAGAAGTTATATTCCATAAAATACTGACGATATTTGTCATCTTAACTGGGTATGTATATTTCTAGGTGCTGTTCTTTGTAGGCTGTTTTTTTTTTTTTGTTCATTCTTTTTAAACTGATAATGAATGTATTTTATCTTGTCATCCAATCCTTATAATTGTCAATTGCCAGGTTTAGCTGTAGTTGATTGCTCAGCAAGCGCAGAGACAATAGGTATATTAGAACAGGTTTCCAGCCTAGGCTGTTGTGTTGTTCTTGCAAATAAGAAGCCACTCACTTGTGCAATTGTATGCTTTTCTTTTCTGGATTATTCCTAAGATTAATGATTATTTGAGTTTTGTCATATTCTTATGTATCATATATTTGTGTTTAGGAGGATTTTGAAAAGCTGGTCTCTCACTTTCGCCGAATCCGATTTGAATCAACTGTAAGTTGATTTCTCTATTTAACTTTGAGGATATTCTAAAGAAAACAGCAGCAAATTGTATTGTTCCCATGAAGTGAATTTCAATTACAATGGTACCACAACGGTTTAACTGGGAGCTGTTTGATATCCAATTTCTTTCAAAAATTCCAAAACGTTCATATACTTACTGTGGCATGTGAAATAGAATAATTTATATAATATTACTTAAATTATTTTTACTTAAACATACTTACATTTAAAGAACTATGTTGATACATTTTATTTGCAGGTTGGAGCTGGTCTACCAGTAATAGCATCAGTAACCCGAGTTATATCCTCAGGCGATCCCATTTCTCGGATTGTTGGGAGTTTAAGTGGTACTATATTGCATAGTTTCTGTTTTGACAAGTTTTAAATAAAAAAATATATTTTATTTTACCTAATTAAAAACTCTAATTCATTGTTTGTAGGTACACTAGGTTATGTAATGAGTGAACTAGAAGAGGGAAAGGCATTCAGTGAAATTGTTCGAGCTGCTAAGAGTCTGGGATATACTGAGCCAGGTTTTCGATATGTTTTGTGATGTTTATAAGCCAATATCACATGTTATTGTATGTTAATTGTGTTTTCGAAAATGAGAAATTAATATAAACAACATCTATTGAATTGTTGAGTACATCCAATCTCCGTCCTTTATCTACCGGAGTACTGTTTAAAGAAAGGGGGGATCCAATATATCCGTCCTTTACCCTTTATAGGGGCATGTAAGATGATTTCCATTCACATGATGGTGTTTTGATGTTTTGTAACACATAAGAAATGGTTTCTCTCTCTTGTTGAGGTCTTATAAATGTTATTGTGTTGCTCTGCTACATCACAATCATATTTATGTTCTTTGATATCTCTAAAAGGGTATCATTGATCTTTCTTATATGATCATTGAAATGTTTGTGATGGAATGCTATTTGACAGATCCACGTGATGATCTCAGTGGCATGGATGTAGCTAGAAAGGTAATCCTATATTCGTATTGAGCAATATAGTAGCAATACTTACTTTATCTTATGACTTCTGCAATTATATCATGGACAGTATGGAGGTGCTTGCCATGTGAAATATAGAGCCCCCCAAAATTCAGAACTTTGTTCGAATGCTGCACTGGAAATAAATTGTTAGTGTAACGTTTCTTATTTAAAATTTGCAGGGACTAATTTTGTCTAGACTGCTTGGCTGGAGAATTAATTTGAGTGATATAAAGGTTGGAATATGCTTAAATTTTTCTAATCTTTTTTCAGATACTATACATGTTGCTTCTAATATATGCTATATTGTAATTTTGCACAAGTTAACAAAATAACCAGACAAACTGGTTTGTCTAACATCAGGTTACCTTTTTTTTTCTCCTTATCTTTTGTAGATAGAAAGCTTGTATCCGAGTGAATTTGGCCCTGATTCAATGTCAACAGACGATTTTCTTGCCAAAGGTCTGTCACAGTTAGATGAAAAACTAAAAGAAAGAGTCGTAACAGCCTCTTCAAAGGGGAATGTTCTTCGATATGTATGTGTAATTGAAGATTTAAGGTAAGTTTCAGTATACTTGCTTAACTAGCTTATAATAGGAAGGTTACAGTTTTGATGCTTAAGTTTTTTTTTTACTTGCTTTGACCCTATGAATATTTCGTCTAAATCAATCTTAAACATTGATCTTCTCTCAGGTGCAATGTAGGTCTCCGAGAGCTCCCTAAAGATTCTGCTTTGGGAAGGTTAAGAGGAAGTGACAATTTGGTATGTCATAATCTATTCTCATCTCGAGGATAATGCTGTCTTTAGATTACAAAGTCAGTAGGTATGGCTGGCCCATTTAGATCAGGTTGGATCTGTTGGTTTTCAGGATTGGTTATTTTAGGTGATGGTGGTCTTTGTTGTGTTGTGACTTGATCTCAGATAGTTCGATTGGGTTTAGATGGCTGATTAAGGGCTGTTTCATCCCTTGTGTCACATTCATGACACCTGGCTTCTGCGTCTGGTCAGGCTGCAGATTTATTCAGGTTTGGGCCTGAGTGCCAGCTTTGCATAGTATTCAGGTTGGACAAGTCGGGTTCATGCCGTGATTTTGGGTCAGGCCAATCACAAGCTATGAACATGCATGTTGATTATACATTCACATAAATTGGCCTCATCTTGATGTTCACCACTTGAGCACAAAAACAAGTTTATTTGACCCATGTCATGTAAAAAAGAACAGAGGGCATATACTGGTCTGCATACACAGACACATGGTATGTTTCATAATATGCACCACTCCTAGACTAACTTAAAGCAAAAATGAAACCAAATATGTACTTTTGGAGATGTCACAAAAAGTTGTGACTTGTTATTTTGTAGGTGGAGATATACAGTAGGTGCTACAAGAACTCTCCTCTGGTGATCCATGGAGCAGGAGCTGGGAATGACACAACAGCTGCTGGAGTCCTTGCTGACATAATCGACTTGCAAGATCTTTTTGCATAATGGGCTGAGTCGATCGCAGTAATTATGTTATGTGCCCTCTGATAGAGACCTTCATCATTTCCCCCCCTTTTTTTTTTTTGACTTCACATTCCGTCAGGCATACGATAGTAACTGACCAACTAGTAATAATTTCAACTCGTCACTTTGTGGAAACCATAAATATCATAATTAATTTGGTTTAAATTGTTCTTTTACATTAGCAGTTTATGGAAGGCTACGGTTTAGAAAGAACTAAAATTATTTACTATGATCAATTAAGCACGAGGAAGTTTCATATATCACCATATCGGTTTAGAAAATTTTGATTTTGCACATTTTAATTGGAGAATGTTGTTTTCTTAAAATTTTATATAAAACTTGTATTTTCTCTATTTTCCAGTATAAATTTATCATAAATTAAAAGTATGTCTGGTTAATTATGACTGTCTTGTTGGTGTAAATCAATTATTTATGCTATCAAGTGTAACGAGAGTTGTACCCATTAAATTTCTATATTAATGCGATAGTTTTCCATATAAGAAAATATGCGATTGAGATTAAGTCACATATAACTCGTTATTTTCAACAGAACATGCAAACTTAATTAAATAAAAAGGACACAACAAAACACAATACCTATTATTAATTTCAGAGACAACATATATAATATATTGTTGATCACTTTCATTGCTAAGGAGTTGATCGAGTTCAGCACGGTGTAAACCAATTGAAAATCATTATCAGACTTTTCTCAGATATTGTTCGTTCAAGCTTCTTGGTTTGTTGTTCTCCACCAGAGTTATTATCCTCTTCAGCATTTCCGTCAACCTCTCTCTTTTCCTTTATTATTGAGCATCTTATCAGCTAATAAGTGCAAATATGTAGTTTATTTGAAAGAGTAACTATTGATCATAAATAGAGTAAATAATAAGTATAAGGAAGTAACTAATAAATATAAGAAATATCTAATAAGTACATATTTAAGAGAGTAACAACCATAAAGAGAGTAAATAATAAGTACAAGATAGTAACTAATAAGTTTAAGGAGAGTATCTAATAAGTGTAGATGCGTAGTTCATTAAAGGAAGTAACTAATAACTATAAGAAAGTATTTATATCGTACTTAGGAGTATATACTTGTTCATATTTCAATAGCATTGGAAAGTGATAGTAGAAGCTCACATGGAGGAGAAAAATGTGCGAGATGGGGGAGAAAAAATGTCAAAAAAAAAAATGTAATTGTATGGATGGAGAGGATAGAGGAGGGAACATAGGGGACAGAGAGGCAGGAGGGATGAAGTGCTCATGCAAGAGGGGAAGGGAGGAGTCTACACGAGAGGAAAGGAAGGGGTGAAATGGGTGAAGCGCGCGGATGAGAGGAGAGGGGAGGGGTGAAGCGCGCACGTGAGAGGGGTGAAACACTCATTCCATTTTTGATAAGGTATTGAGTCTTATTTCAAAAAAAAAAATAATCTGACTGCTTGCTCCTTGATCTCCTGTTGCTAACCTTTCAAATTAAATTTCAAAACTTTACTTGTCTGCCTTTAAAAATATATATATATATATATATATATATATATATATATATATTTAAAAAAAAAACAGAAAAGTGAATAAATTTAAAATGAAAAACAAACTGGCCTATATTGGTTTTGATCAACCTGTATTACAACAGTGGTATTTCATAAAAAAAAAATTTCCAGAAAAGTGAGTAACTTTAAAATAAATAATGGACGTGCTGTTATATCATGCGTATATATGGGTGATATATATTAAAATATTAGGATAGAATATCTGATTCTCTGAGGCGTCTGCCGACTAGAAATATTGATGTATTGAATATGAAGTTATTGACGAGAAAAGACTACAAAAAATGGATAGGAAGTTTGAATGCGCCTCAAATCCTAATCAGAGAGAGACAAGATTCCGACTTTCACTTTAATGAAAATAACAACGTACCCTTGTGTCCTCTAGTAATACATCTCATCGAAAGCAAACACTTAATTTCCAGTATATTAATTTCTAGTTCTAGGAATAAACAGCTTAAGTATATGTTATAATTAGGGAACAAAATTATTAATTGGTCATATCTTAGTTCTTCCCAAAATCATCATATCAATTTCATCATAGTATATATCCGTACCACCAATATGAATTTTCTTAAATCTCATCATTGACACATTCACTGGCAACAGGTCCCACCACAAGAAAAACTCATGATTAATAATTTGGTAAAAGTAGTGTGTGCTTTCCTGGATTTGTTAGCATGTTAAATCAGAGTACGACTTGTTTGTTTTATCGGTAGATAGTGACCTATCAGTGTCTACTTTCTTCCTGCCAGTCGTTTTGATTCCTTTCTTTCTTTCCTTTTTTTAAATTTTTTTTCCTCTCTCTCTCTCTCCATATCAAATAGGAAAGTCATATACTATGATTCGTTGAAATGAAAAAACATCTAACACAAACTTTTAAATATCTGAAACTACTCCAAGGCTTAATTTCTAGGATTTGTTTTCTAATTTTTTTTTTCTTTGTTTTAAGTTTTAACTTTACTGATAGTAAAATTTATAAGTTATATTTTAATTGAAGCTCAGATCTTATAACCTCTCTTGGTACGTTAGTATCCGTTAAGATATTCTATGTTTCGTACGAATGCATAAATATACTCAACATTTCTCATTATCAGGCATATGTTGTATTTAGACATGTTCTATGTTTGCAAACTTGCATATGAAATTACGGCCATGATTTGTTGAAATTTAAAACTCCTTTTTTAGTCACTAATTTGTACTACTTATAAATGCATCCATTAAAAGGACATAATATGTCAGATAAAAAGTGTTAGCAACCTCTAACCTCAAATATGAATCATTGATTTTTTTTTTTAATCTGATATGGTATGTGGCTTAGATTTGAATATTAGACAAAAGATTGACCTTTTATCTGAAAATTGTCTAGGCGCTAGGTGAAAACATCTCATTATTATAATTCTTTTTTGGTCAATCTCAATTAATACAAAAGACAAAATTAGATAATATAAATAAGGAGACAATATGTTTCGAAAATTTAGATGATATGCGAAATCTTTTCATTATATGTATTAAAAATATTGTCATTAATTCTATTTTAATATTTTTTTAGTTTCTTAAAATTTTGAACTAAAATTTATCCACACAGTTGGGTGTGGGTGCATTTGCTAGTATATATAATAGCCTTTTCAGCAAAAAAAGTAAATTTGATATTATAATTATTTGCTCATTCCATTAGTTATTACTATAAGCATAATGAGAAGCTAAAAAGAAAGAAAAAACTTCTAGAATGTTTACTAAAATAAAAAAATGAAATTTTATGTAAGTGCTACTTGACGACTGATATAATTAAAAGTACGTATACTATAATAGTTCTATTGCTGAAATAAAAAGTTTAATTGATCATTTCCTAGTGAGGTTTCGCAATTTCTTAACAACCAATAACTTTTTAGTTATTGATATATAGGAGAATAGCTAGCCACCAACAAATCAATAATCTACAAGGGAATTATTTATGTCAAACATCTGAAATATTATAAGTCATCAAAACTTAGAGACTTGAACAAGACGATAGGCACCGAATAATTAATTGTATTGTGTAGTTACTTCGTCTGGATCTCCTAAGACCAAAACACTTGATTTCATGGTGTTTCAATGACTCAAAAATTCGTACAATTATATAAACTGATCCTAGATCCTTGCGATCGAGTTTCACGACAAAAATTCACAAGTCATGACTCATAAATATTATGACCATTAGCTAATACTTGATAACTAAGTTAACCATAAAAAAAATAAAGAGTTGAAAAAAAAATTATTGTATGAATTACCACACACATGTTATAGTCGCTTAATGATAAGAGTAAATTTAGACTCAATGTGTGCAAAAGAAAAGTTTGATTACTCAGCGTTGCTAACTAAAATTAATAATATGTTGTCACAAAATATATTATTACTCATATAAAATCATATCGTTTCTTTTTTGGATTAAATGAAAATGATCAAGCCTTTATTTTTAAATTTAATACTTCTTTTATTATTTAAACTTGTTGAATATTCGGTTTAGAACCTAGCATTACTTTGCAACTTTCTGGATATAATTACATAATTTTAACCCAAAAGTAGAATTTTAATTTATATTGTATAACGTTTTCCTCCAATTTCAAAAATACAACTATATGTAGGAATGCTGTGGTATAGCAAAATATATACCCAAGTTTATTTTTGTAAGCAAAATATTATACTAGAAAATTGGATTTACCTGGAAAGATTTATATAATAATAAAGATATAGTAGTATCAATTAATTGAACCACTACACTAGCTAGTTAATTTCATTATGTTATTGACACTAACCTTGTGCAAGCACTAAATGGAATGCTTCACTAAATCATAGGTATTTGGCAACAAATGTGGCTGTACAAGTTAGTGCAACAAGGAAACCGAAGTCAACATTCTCAGTGCGTGTTGACTTCCAATTTCTATAATCAGGCCGGTCTTCTTATTAAACAAATTAAAATATTATAAGTAGAGTACAACAAAATAAATACAATATGTCACGATCATGCGAGTGAGTGCTCAAGCACTAATCCGTGAATTACAAATAGGTTATTTTCAAGATTCAAATCTAATAAAATAAATATGCAGTACTTTGATTGAACTTAATAGCTAGCTTGTACGCTATGACATTTCACTGGTTCATTGATTTCGTCCAATGAAGTCGCAGTTATCTTGCATTAGTACTTCAAACTACTCAAGTAAGAGAATTAATTTTGTGAGCATCTAATCTAATAATTTTAACGTCTTTGTCTTATTAATTAATCAAAAACCAAAATTTCATGGACTACATATGTAGATTCAGCGCTTGCATGTGCTAAATATTACATTGGATCCCTGTGGACTTCATATATTTTGCATCAATTCTGTTGACAAATGGGTTATGCTGTAGTACATCAATACATCATATCAAGCTAAAAATATCTCATTTAAATAAATCCTTATTTACCAGTTGCTGTTAAGCTTTGAACAGACATAAATAAAAGGATGCATGACGATTAAATTCTTTATTCTACAGTGCACACCAATGCATGTCAAAAATATCTACAAAAGATTAATATTAACTAGTAATCACAAGGGCATGTTACAATTAATAAATAGACAAAATTCTGTGAGACATAAAACTATGAAAGAAGTAATTTATAAAATAAGAAATAGATGTATAAGTGGATTTTTTTTTCCATAATCCATATAAATTGATATAAAATATGTTTCAACTACAAAACTGGTATCTATCTAGTACCGAGACCATTTAATTTAGAGAGGCATCATCCATGCATTGTGTAGTAAAACACAATTTATCACTCTTTCTATCTTTCACATCCGTGCAAGAATTGCACCTATATACTATAAAAAAAAAAAAAAGAATTGAACCTATTACCTCTAAGTATAATAAACAGAGATACGAACGTTTGACATTATATATGAACGTTTGATTTATCTTCAGATGATTATAGTATGCCATCTTTTCAAGTTTTTACGTACTTTTACTTATTATTTTGTGAATTTGCTGTGATTGGATCAATAAATCATTTTTGTTCTTAAGAATTATTTCTAATTAGCTTTTATTCTGTCCCCACTCAAAAAAAAAATATATAGATACTAAAAAATTAATTTGAAGATTCTTTTGGAAATTAAAATTCGTTTGAAATTTATTCGATGAGTAGTGTTAGAGAAAAGTTGCTACTCTTTTTGTCTACCTACCGTTTCAAAATATAATATTTGAAGTGCGTATATATGCAAGTTCCATTATTATATTCATATAGTTCCAACCTTTATGACCTTAACTGAGATAATAACATGTAGCTATATAGTCGCTTCCTGCGCAAGCAAGACTTGTATCCATCCCTAAAACGCAACTCACCTCCCTAGTACGCCTTTCCCTAAAATGGAAAAACACAAAACCCATCATTAGCTTCCCATTTACTCATGTTCTGTTACCTCACCTGATGACAAGGATACTAGTACAATTACATGCGACCTTAAGCTCTTAATCATTCAAGCCTATTTCCATATACAGGGGACTAGAATTCTTCTTCCTCCTCCTCCTCCTCTCTACTCTTTTCTTCTTCAAATATAACCTCCGTCAAATAGATTAGGAAAACATGGCAGAGGAGTTCATTCGTAAAAGATTGAGACCTGCTGTTATGGCCCGAACGACGAGCAAAAGAGACATGAGCTGTGACATCACTAATGAAGTTATTGAAGAAAAAGATAAGTTTAAAGTAGTTGATGGAGGCTCTATGGCTAGAAAGGATATGTTGCTTAAGGATGTAAACATCCATTTGGAGGGAGATCAGATCACTAAGCCCCTTGAGTTTTTGCATTATTGCGGGGTGTGCGGGCGCCAACTCGGATTGGAGCGTGATATCTATATTTACAGGTTTGTGTTAAATAATAAATTCTCAGGATATTTCTATTAATTATATGCAGCATTATAGTGTGGGGTATGATATGATATATGAAATTCGGTTAAAGACAATACAGGCTACATATAATAAAAACTCTGCACATTGAAAATGATTTTTTGGTGCATTTTCAATGCAGAGATTACATTTATATGTTTGGTTTATGATTCCTTTTTTGAGAAAGAGTTGATTTTATTATCATGTAAAAGTTTTCACTATTCAATTTCGTAAAGGTGTTTTACATATATAGGCTATAATTAAGCAGCCAACATTTTCATTTGGCATTCATCATTTAATTACTTGAGCAAACCATTCTAGGATTGTATTTTAATTTCTTATGTTCCTAGCACCGCAAACCTTTTTGGCTTTTTCACTAGGAACGTACGTGTAGAAGTCGATATTATTTTTTTAACTATCTTCAGATATTAATTTTATTTCTGCTGCGCGCAGAAAATAAAAGACTGAGTGCTGTCAGTGTACTAGTTTACTAAAGTATATTCTTCTTTGTCTTTTGTATATATACTTTTCTTTTAACTCCTTTATCGAATCTAGTGGAATACACAAAGAGCGTTTTCCTTAAGTTTTTTTACGGTTTATACTTTATATGTTCAATTTTAGCGTTTAATCATGATTTGCAATTCCGTCTATGGAATAGTCAAGTTCGTCCAAATATGTGCTTAGTTAAAACATGAATAATCATTTAAGCATGTTCACAATCTTTGAATTAATTTACTAATATATTAACATGCTCGTTCTCACTGAGCACATTTAGAGTCCACATAATTTCTCACATCAATCGAACTGTCCACACATTTGTTTATTAATAATATATAGTTATCTATCTTTTAATTTAAGTACATAACTAATAAAAATCAATAACATATCACATATAATTGTTAAAAATTAATAATATTTTTATTTAATTGTTAGGTAATTATTATTAACAGTTAAGTGGATAAGCATTTAAGTAGAAGAATCATGTTACATGACATGAGTATATGACACATGCCTGTATATTGACAAACAGTATACACTTAGGTAAGGTAGCTTTGTGGTAAATTAATTAATTTATTTAGTCCCAAACCGGCCGGAACAACCCTGCACTGCACTTCCTTTAAATTTGTTTATCATTAATTTATTCCTTTTTTTTGTTGGACTTAACTATTCAATTTATACAAACCCAAAAAGATAGTAAATGAAGGCAACATTTTGTTTTTTTTTTTTTTTTGCATTTATAACGTAGTGATATTTGTTGACTGCAGGGGCGAGAGTGCCTTCTGTAGCATTGAATGCAGAGAGAAACAGATAAGACTTGACGCTACAAGAAGTAACTTGTCATGACTTCAATTAGACTATGATGGAGCAATCTTAAGTAATTATTAATGTCTTCTTTCATATTCCAATCATCCCATATATGTAACGTGACTCACCATTGCATCTGTCTGTAATCTTGCTTTATTCTCATTTCCCTTCGATCCCTAGTTAATCTGTGCTTATTTTTGTTATATTTTAACAAATTAGATTAATCTTTGTAAAGATGCATGGATGCTTAATTTCCATCTTGGTACGTAACGTCGTAGTTTATTTTTCTTCAGTATCTGCATTGGATTAAAATAGTTTCCCTCTTCTCTACATGTCTACACCAATGTATGAAAAATGAATATAACAATGAGCGACTATATGAAGTCCACTCAATTTTTTTTTTTTTTTTTTTTTGAAATATGAATATATGCAGTCCACTTAAACTTGATTTTATCTTTTACAATCTCTCTCATTTTCAGTCCCTCGAAAATATTAGGAGTTGTTAATTATTTACAGTGGGCATTTTAAATTTAAAACAAAAATAATATGAAAAACTCTTCCAATTAATCGGTACAGGTTAACCGAACTTTGATCCCATTTGTTCATAATTTTAAGAAGATTAATTCAATATAAAATCTTAGCGGTTGCTAACAAAGTCCGATTTCAGAGTTTAAATCCATGAAAGAAGATTCCATATTTAACATTGGGTACTTTATATTTAAAACAAAATTAATATGAAAAGTCATCCAATCGATAATATGAAAAACTCTTCCAATCGATTCAGGATTATTAATTAATTAATAACGTTGGGCATTTAAAATAATTTTAAACAACAATAATATGAAATCTCTTCCAATTGATACAGATTCTGAACCGAACTTAATTTGACTGCATTCATTTATTTTTAAGAAAGATTAATTCAATATAAATTATGAACGGTTGCTAATTAAAAAGTCCGAGTCAGAGTTTAAATCCATGAAAGAACTTTCCCATGTTCTTTTGGTTTTGAATTTAAAATGCGCAAATGTAAATTTATCCAAGAGTTAAATTCTGTCATGTTAATTATGACCGCAGATTCGGGCTCCTCAGTATTTATTTTTTTTTTTAGATAGGGATTGGTAGCGGCTCGTCAGTAAAATTAAAGAGCACATGCTACGTACTGTTGCAGAACTGACATTTATTTGGAACTTCTGTTTGGAACTTTTCATTAACTTCTAGTATGGCTAATGATTGGTTGCACCATTCTTAAAGATAAATGCTTCTCGTCTCCCATCTATGTCGATGGCTCCACCTCCCAAATGGACATGGTAGGTGAAGTATACATTAATTGCTTGCAATTGTGTGAATCTTTTTATGTGCAAGTTGACATATCAAATAGTAAACATGCTATGTTCATAATCAATCACAAGACAAGCATTTTATCAAGAGAGAACTATCAAATTAATATTCCCAGTGCGTAAATAAATTAATAAGTATATAGATTTTCTATTTCTTGGCTAACTCAAAAAAAAATTCCAAAAAGAAGTTTAAATAAAACCTAAAACCGTAAACTAGGTATCTAAAAGACATTAATCCAAAGCATCTGCATCTCACTACCCAGCTTCTTTCTTATGATAAAACCTCTTTTTTTTATTGTTGTTTATCTTTCCCTAGGTAGATAACTGGTTTTCATCACTACAATTTTCATTGCCTCCTTGAATTTTCTAATATAGATTATGGTGTCCCTTTTCCAATATACATTATTAATTAGTTATACAAATGACCATTCTATATGTCCAGTATTGTGTTCTTAGTCAAGTATTTTATTCTCTGTTCCTAAAAAAATAAGTATTTTATTGTCTCATGTCCCCCGTACACCCATAAAGCAAACAAAGAGTGTATTTTTGTGATAGGTGCACCCAATAATTGGTCCCCAATAATGGAACTGACGGGTCTATGCATCTCGGACACAATATCATAAAGGAGTGCAGCACTCTACAATTTTTTCGATAGTGTAACTCATGAAATTACGGTTAAAAATATGTCATCGTATTACCATCTATTAAAATCAGAAATAAGTCTCATCATATAGATCACTAATTTACACCAATTTAAAATTAGAGGGGGGGATATTGCATTTTGATACAATAAAAATACTCCCAAGTCAGATATCAATACACATAAGCTAATAAATTAGTAATTTTTATGTTCATTTTTTTTTTCAATTCATGTTCATAATAAGGCCTAAATATTCATTTTTATCCAATGACAACATATTATGTCAATTTTATAATCATCACAAATCATTGTGCATTTTATATCAGACAATATAAATATTTAAATTAAGTTAATTTCTAGATGCTTCAAATTTCACAACACATTTAATTAATTAGATACCAGTTATAGGTGTTTATAAATATGAGTCGATCTTTCTTGATGGTTATCAAAAACTTGTGCGTTGTATATATCCTTATTGAGCAAATAAATATCTTGGCAGATGTGTAAATTTGCAGGCCCATGTTCTTCGATGTAAATTGCAGACAACATTGTTACCTCTTTCTTGTTTCCTTTTTTCTTTTTCTTTTTTTCCTGGGCCTTTGTCTTTTTGCTTGTTTGATCATTAAAGGCGAACAGAGAAGTGTTTTGACCCCATTCAATGACTGTTTTCATCACATAGAATATAAAGGGACCAATTATCGGATGACGTGTGGGACCCATGCTGAACAACCGAGGACCTGAATGCAAACCCCACGTTATTATGACAATTTATTTCTCTAGCATAGTTTCATCTTTCATAATAATGCATTACTGAGAAAGATTGCGATTATGATTGTCGGGGGAAATAAAATGTGTCCTTTTGTTTGTTTATGGCAGTGACTTTTGTCAAAGAAAAAAAATGGAGAATTCAACTGACTGCACGGAAATAATTTAGTGTTTATCTCTACTACTTATAAATGCACCAGCGAAATGTTTTAAACATTCATATAAAAGAAGTTAAACATTCATATAAAAGGTCAGGTTGGGAGATTGTAATTTTTTTCCTCTACCGTTCGATCGGTTTGATCTGTGGTTGGATGTGAATCGCCAGACGAATAAACACTATGGATTGGTTTCTCATCTAATATAGAAACAAATTGAATAACACATCTATTTGTAACGCACTAACGCTGATAAATTAAAAAATATATTTTTATTGTCTCACATTATTTTATTTCTTTATTTGCCCACATATGAGGGCATCTTATGCTAGTTTGTTTACTAGCGGGGTACAATGTTTGTTATTGTACTTCTCATGATACTCTCACAACAAAATAAAATAAAAATGATTGCAAACTATTTATCTTTTGTGATATATATACTCGTACTAGTATATTTGAAACCATTAACTCGATCGAAAGACGTTTAATTGGAATACTCGAAAGTTTGTTGTACTTAACTAATTTCATTTAATGTTTTGTTTTTTTGGAAAAATATAACTTTTGGAGATGAAAGATTAGTTTTTCCGAACTTTAAATATCCACACAAATCAAAACTCCGACTTTTATTTGAGGAGCACTGTCCTTTACTGATACACTAAAGATTAATAAATAAATTGGGGTCTTCAATCTTATTTCAAATTTAATTAAAATGTCTATAATTTTTAAAAAATTGGGTCAAGCCTTCCATCTTATGAATAGCACATATTTTTTTGTTCAGAATTTCAGATTAGAAATTCAAGAATTGTGACGTATAAAGAAAAATGCTCTAGTCTAAATACCCAAACTCTCATGCACTACTTAATTACATGCAATGAACTAATTTAATTGCATCTCGTTATTAAGTCAGTTTTTTGTCAAGCTGTGTCCAGAATAAAATTAAATTTATCAACAATTAATTCAAGATCAGTAACTCGATTTGTGCTCAGTTCAAAATTCAATCGATTAAACAATTGCTCGTTTTTTTTTTTTTTCCTTTTCTTATCAATCGTCAAGGAAATCGGAATTGCTTAGGATCATCCTATAAATCCTATCATCCCATCATCTCCATCATCCCCTCTCATCTCCTCAATGAACGCGTGAATAACTGTCACGCGTTAATGAGCGCATCCCCCATTTTCTTTTCTGTTCACAGAGCCTACGCTCTTCACCCCCTCTTTCCTTTTCTGTTTTCCTCCATCTCTTTGTTTCCTTTCTCTCTCCATCCATCCCTCTATCCCCCTCCTTCTTACCCAGCAGCTAGCTGTTGAAGATGAAATTATTACCGTTGAAGTTACTAAGCTAACTATTGAAGTTGAAACTATTACCTTTGAAGTTAATAGCCTAATTGTTGAAGTTGAAACTATTACTCTTGAATTTAATAAGCTAACTATTGAAGTTACTGAGCTAACTGTTGAAGTTGAAACTATTACCTTTGAAGTTAATAGGCTAACTGTTGAAGTTGAAACTATTACTCTTGAATTTAATAAAGCTAACTATTGAAGTTACTGAGCTAACTGTTGAAGTTGAAACTATTACACTTGAAGTTTACTAGACTAACTGTTGAAGTTATTAGGCTAACTATTGAAATTACTATTGAAAGCGCGAAGAAGGGGGGAAAGCACGGACCAAAATGGAAAGGGCGCTAGGAATCTCCACGCGTTTTTCTGTTATTAATGAGCGGATGATGGGATGATGGATTTAGCGGATGATCCTTATCAGGCCCGTGCATGCATGTTTGGAATTCTATTTTTTATAGCCCGACGATTTACTGTCCTTTTTACTTATAACCCTCAAAATTCGTTGTTATTAATCATATAAATTATGCACTTTAAGTGTTTTCCCGTATGTAAAACGGTACTTTTGTTATTGGATCAGAATTGAGGGTTTCTGAGCATGAGCAATACTTGGGCGTGATGTTAATCAAGGCCTTTTGGAGTTGTGCCACCAGGCCTTTTGTATTGGGTTTATATGTCCAATTGTCTATCAATGAAGCCAGTATTTCAGAAAGAAAAAAAAGGGAGACAAAAATAAGAGAACACGAAAATTATTAAGAGCTCTCAAGAACCATATACGAGCAGGCCGATATCTAATAAGCATTTTGGTGGCCTGCATAACGTGGATAACGATCACGCAAGAAGCCTCTTGCGTTGATCGTTTCGTTCATTGTCACGAAAATTTTTTTTCTTGCGTGTTTCGTTTCGTCCATTGAACGCAAAATTTTTTTGTTGCGTTAATTGTTTCGTTCAAGTGAACGGTTATAACGGTTTAACCGTTTCAAAAATTTTAACCGTTTTCATTACAGCCATATTAATACAGAGTCTAGATGAAAATTCAATTGAAACAAAATATATATTAACATACAAAAAAGTACATCGTTGTACTTGCAAAAATCTGATTGAACCAAATTATTAGATAACAAATATAGCAAAAAATTACATAACAAATATTACATTTGGTTATTTCTGGTTACAATTGTTAATTAAAAAAAAATGAAAAAGAAAAAAAAAGCAAACGAACAAAGGAGAAAACTTTAGGACTTGGAGGGGTTACATCAACTGGTCTATAGTGGTGCAGGGTGCCAGTAGCAGGAAGAAAGCCTCTGGGCACATGTTCAACATATATCCGTGCCTCAAAGACATGACCTGAGTTTGGAAAAGAATTATACGCATCAGAACATGAAAAATACCAACAAATAGATGAGAAAAAAGAAATGTGAAACTTAGGCGTTTGAGATGCTAAAACATAGAATGTACGGTACCATACCTCATACCTGGTTTTGAGTTAAAGGCCATGGTTCACCATTTGTCACTCCATGAGATCTTGTCCCACAACCATCTCGATCACTGATGCTCAACCTTCAAACATAGAAAAAAGAAAACAAAATGAAAATCAAACATCAAGTATCTTAAAAACAATTTTTTTTTTTGAAGAAATATGAGTACATGAAGAAGGGTATTCATTTCCATGAAATAAAAATTGTCAGAAGTAATGTCTACTATAAATTCGACAGTTCCAGCATTGTAGTACCCAACTGTCTTTAATAATAGTTGATTAAAAATCAAAAGATGGAGATGACATAGGCTAGGAAGCCTTGTGGATTAGAGAAGGAAATATATAGGTGCCTTATTTGCAGCTGAGACAACAGCTTGACCAATTTGGGAGCGGAACTCATGGGTGACGTTTGGCAGGATAAAGAAGAAGATTACTTAAGAAAGAATTGTGCAGGAGTTGTGAAGTTAAACCTCTTCTCTCTCGGCACAGCAGTCAGCACAAACCCCTTCTTACTTCTTTCCCTCCCTTCCACCCAGCCGAGCACCTAGCTCTCCACCTTTCTCTCTTATTCGAACCAACAAACTCCATCCCTCTCTCTGCCACTTCTCTCACTCGAGCTCCACCTCAGCCTCAAACCTCAACCTCTCACCTTCCCACTGCCGCTCACTTTCACTCACCTTTCTACTCTCTCTTGACCACAGCACCGCCTCTTTTTCCCCTCCACCTCGAGCTCGGCCATGGCGACCCACACCTCCCACCTCCTCTAAACTGACCCCACTCTCATCTATCTTTTGATCGGAGAAGATAAGAGGGAGAGAGAGATAAGGCGTAGGAGGGGTGTGCGGCGCCGGCGCAGAGAGGATTAGATTTTATCGATAACACCTCGTTCTCTCCGCCTCTTCTTCTCTGAAATCTAATTAATAACACTACCGTAAAATATAAAACGAAACAGGCGAAATAACGATCACGAAATCGGTACGTTTCGTTAATCGTTTCGTTACATAGACGAAACTGATATCTAATTTCGCTAATCGTTTCGTTGCTGAAACGAAACCAAAATTTGTAACCGTTACCGTTCCGTTTCGGACGAAACGAAACGGTCAAACAGGTTTCGTTTTCAGCCCTAGCGGTCGCTTCTACGTAATTTGGGTTCTCAAGATATAAAGGAAATAAACAAAGAGGCTGTTTACACATTATTGTCCAGAACCCACTACAAAGGCTGAGAAATATACATGATTACAAAATCATTATGGCCATTAATTAAGAATGTTAAGATCATTTCAGTCTTTTCCAATGCTGAGAAAATTAAGGATATTTTGCAAATGGATATGTCCAATTGTTCATTAGAATAAAGTAGAGTGTTTGTAAATTTCAAATGTTTCAGCATATGTAGGAGGCCCACTATTTCATTATTTGTAGTTGTAAGTAGGGCTGTACAACGAGCGGGTTCACAGTTTTTAATTAATATTTTAACCCAACCCAATTATACCAGGTAAAAAGATTTCTCTAGTTGACCCACCCGTAACCCGATTCAACCCAAAAAAATTTTTATCGACGGATTTTTACGGGTTTCCAGGTTAAACGGGTTATAATTTCTAGTATGCTTAAATTGAAATCTATACTATATAAATTATTCGAAAGCTTAGAATGCTTATTGAAGCCAAGTTGATGCTTGCTGTTATCCTTGATAAATTTTTAATTTCATACGATTAATGTTTATTTTAATATATTTTTTAAAATAAGGTCAGATGACAAATTAAAGCATGAACGCTTAGTTGCGCTCAATGAGCCCTGTCACAAGTCTAGTTAATATATTTAACGATTTTAATGATATAATTATTTACGTATCCGAATTACGAAGCAACAAAATGCATCAAACTTCGTTTTGATTACTAACTGCATTCAATGCCTACGGAAATCACATCTCTAGTATTGGGACTAAGGAAAAAGTAAATGGCCAATTATGTTTATGCCGTACAAATTATATCATATTAATTAAAATAAAACGGGTCGGGTTTGTATCCGGATTATCCAAAAAAATATGACCCAACCCAGTTGTACCGGGTTAGTAAAATTGAAATCCGAACCAACCCGAATCATGCTTCAAACCGTTAAAATACGGATCGGGTTGGACGGGTTAAATGGGTCGGACAGGTTTTTAATTTTCATGTACAGCCCTAGTTGTAAGGTTCATTGCAGATTTACCGTGCTCCTAGTCCTAGGTGAGGTCGAAGTACTTTCGAATGACTGTTTAGTGCTCCTTGTAATGTTGAGCGTCAGAACATTTCTAATTCTGGCGAGAAAAAATTAGGCATATACCCTTCAAATGATAGCTAATTGAAAATATCCGCTCTAATCATCATTACTATAGATGTCTATCCTTTTCGTTATTTCTATTTTTTTAATTCTGAGATCGTTTTTAAATGTTTGGGACAAAAATACCCTCGGCGCAATTGAGCTTCCTCCTAATTTCTACTCTGCATATATAGAAATAAAATATACGATATCAACCCCTTTCCTTCTCCTAATTCTCACTATTTCCCGCTATTTTTTTAAGAAGGCAAATGTTCGGAAGGAGAAGGAAACGTTGATATCGTATATTTTATTTCTATATATGAAGAGCATAAATTAGTGGGAAGCTCAATTGTCACTGAGGGAATTTTTATCCCAAACATTTAAAAACGATTTTTCAGAATTAAAAATATTAGAAATAATGAAAAGGGTATATATCTATAGTAATGATGATTAGAGGGAGGAATTTCTAATTTTGAAGATTAGAGGAGATATTTCCAATTAGCTATGATTTAAGAGGTATTTTTTTAATTTTCCCTTGTTTGTATAAGGTTATAAAGTGGATTATACCTGTATTTACAGATTTGCAAATCATTTGTAAAGACTTTGAGGCAAGACTGAACTTGCACATCTTTTGGTACCAGAAATTCCTCAATAAATTACTTTGGTTCATAAGGTCAAGTTTTTTATTCATTAATGGAGCTTTTTTTTTTTTTTTTTTTTTTTTTTTGAAATGTGAACAGGGGACTCTAAGGCTTTTCAGATTTTAGATCGGCAGTATTGATTATACTAAATACAGGATAACAGATGAGAGGCGATTGGAGTGAGTTAAATCCGGAGCTTCTCCGTCTTATCTCAAAGAAACTGGAAAACTTCTCAAACTTGATTCGGTTACGTTCAGTGTGCAAGCAATGGCGTTTGGCTGTGGAACCTACCGATCTTACTGCACGACTTCCTTATCTCTTGCAGTCAGATCCGACTAACTCTCTCTCTTCAACCGACTACCACGTCTTCTCTGTGTCCTCCAACACAACCAGCCGAATTAAGCTATAAGCCATCTAGATTTCAAATGTTCCGCGCACAAAGCAACATTTATGGGCTTTCTACTTGTCAGTAAGCTAAGGTTTGTAAGACCTCAATTTCTTTATAATCCGCTTACTGAAACCAAGCTCTATCTTCCATTTTGAAAGGGTGAATATACGGTGGTCTACATGTCCCCAACCCGAACAGCAAATTAAAAACAATAAAAGAGGGTGTTCGTTTGCTAATCTATGTAGTAGATGTTTGTGACAAAGATATAATGAAATCTATTATGTTTTGTCGATCTAATGCGATAAAGTCACTACCATGAGAATCCCATTTCATTCAAGACCAGCTTTACCAGGGTACTATAAAGGAAAACTATTTGTTTATCAGTGGGAGAGACGCGAAACTAGTGTTTTTGACATGAAAAACTGGAGCTGAGATGAATATTGCCATAACAAATCCAACAGGGCATCTCAGATTTGACTACTTTGTTGGAGCCATCGGGGATCTGCTTGGGGTAATAAAATTCGGTGGTGGTATGTGGTCGCACAGTAAGTTCGTCGTGTACCGACTGGAGCACACTGATGATTTTGGGGAGTACAGATGGACTGAATTGAATGGGATTGGAGAAAGGGTTCTTTTCCTTAATATCGAAGGTCAAGGATTTTGTTTGAGCACCAGTAATCTCAAGGGATTTGGAGGTAATTGCATCTACTACTCGATTTTTGTGAGGACAGAAACAAAGATGATAAGTGTTTATATCATTGTCGTGTTCTTAGGTACAACTGTACAACATAAATGATGGCACAACAGAGGTGCTGCAGAACAATGTTCACTCGAATGCCACATGGTTTGTCCCAAGTTTGAGCTAGCTCCAGACGAATGTCGTCGTCTGACTTAGTTTTTCATTTGAGTTGCTTGGTGTTCACCAAATTTTAACATCTGGTATATGCTTGTTTTAAGGTAGTATAATTTATGCTTTTCTTGTAGCTACAACTTTAATCCCAGGACGTGAATGCAACCTTTCTTTATTGGGAAAATTAGTAGCATACCTTCAATTATTTTCTAATTGGAAATACCCCCTCTAATCATATGGATTATGGCTACATATCTTTTTCCTTAAATTTAACTGTTTTAAAATTTTAAGAAATCAAGTTGTGAAATTTAGTACCAAATGTCGTCAGAACCCTCTTTGGACACTCTTCCCCGAGCTTTTTTGTTTATTTATTTATTTATTTTTTATTAGCAATATGCGAGCTTTAGAGGCAGTTCAAAGAGTCTTTTAATTATGATACTGGATGAGAAGAATTATATGATGAAGCTCTTGTGACCTTACGTAGGACATACTAGATATTTCTCATTATAGGAAATGTCCTTGATAATTATAATGTATTTAGGGCGATTTAAAACTTTTTTAATAAGCTAACTTTTTGACTTTTTAATGGAATAAGTTAAATAAAAAGATACATCAAATTGAGCATATTAGTTCTAAGAAAGTATTTATTGGTCTCTGTAGTAATGCAGGTAGGGATGTACAAAATTCTTCCCAAATCATTTTTTTCAGGTCTGAATGCTACAATACTTATATTGTATCGGTATATATAATTTAATTGGTTATCACTTTGTTTTGGCAAGCTGCTCAGGTGCTATGGACTCCGCAGAAAGATGGTGATACATTATCAGATGGTAAAATACCTTGAAGACTATTTACACTTAAGGGCACTAACCAGTAGTTATTAAATGTTCAGAACATATTTTCTCAAAAAAAAAAAAAAAAAATTATGAGGAAGCTTAAGTTTGTACAGTTTCAATCATACATTTGTAATTTTAATAATAACATGAATTTGTACAGTTTTGTTATGTTTATACCATCATTCATGATTTGCAAATGGGAAATAATTTTAGCAAGAATTAAAATAGTGTTGCCATGGAAAAAAATATTGTTGCCAAGAAATTTGCTTGCAAGATTTTTTTGATAATGCAGTTGTTAAATCAAAGGTGTAGAAGGAATTGGAGTTTGCTAGATTTTTTTGACATTCACCAACCAACATAGTAAGAAAATCTATGAATAAGATCTCACTACACTATATATAGTTTGACTTGGATGAATCTAGCAAAGAACATTTACTAAAATTTTTAAATTATATTCATAGAGAATTGTGTCCAGCAAAAAAGGCGCCATTATTCTCGTAGTAAATACAATTGATAAGACTTTTGTATTTTGCGATACAAATATGAAGCTTCCATTAAAAGTATTGTGTTTTTCGTGTTTATTTATTCTTTTTGTTTTTTGTTGAACCATTAGAATTTTGGGGAGGACAGAGTCGCGTGACTGTAATTGTCACTCACGAGTAATTCTGACCTAACTTATCTCTTGTGTCAAGCTTTATTGTTGAATGCAAGCATTGCTATATCATCTCCAATTGAAACAAGCAAGCAACGGAAAAAACAAAAATAAGACTCTAGAAGTTTATGCTGTATCGTTCTGATCTTGAATGAACCAGATATCGTATATTTTATTTCTATATATGCATAGCCGAAATTTGTGGGAAGCTCAATCAACGCTGAGATTATTTTTGTCCCAAACATTTAAAAACGATAGTTAAGAATTAAAAAAAAAATTGAATAATGAAAATGGTATATATCTTTAGTGATGATGATTAGAGGGGGATATTTCTAATTTTGAACATTAGAGGAGGCCGGATATTTCCAATTAGTTATGATTTGAAGGGTATACGCCTAACATTGTTAGAATTACACTATTTGTTCTTTAACTATTCTATAGGCAGCAATATGGTATGTTAAGCATAAATTATTGGTAAGCTCCAAAGTATTAATACTGGCTTTGAAAGTATTAAACATATAAACTTAATTATTGTTGTCAAAAGAACTCATGAATCATTTAATTAACGAGTTCAAAAGTTTTTTTCTTTGCGAATATGGGGACAAATAAATTTCTGGCATATGCTAATAAAAGTGTTTTATTTACCATAGATAGTTGTGTTGAAAAGTGGCAAAATCATTGAATGTGTGTGTGTGTATGTATGTTTGAATTGTTATTATTTCTAAATTGTAAGGGAGAAAATGAATTATTGAAATAAAATTTTCAGATGTCTATAGGATCTTCTGTAGCCGCATTATTGTAAATGGGCTTTAAATAATTATGGGATCTTCTATTGTGAATTAGTGTTGATGTTTTAAGATGTTTATGGGAACTTCTATGGCTGCAATTTTTTTTAAGTGCCGAACAGAAACATTTGCATTTTTGTACAAACTTATATTGCATCAACTGACTTTTCTAAATGAGTATATTTTACCTAAATGGTGTCTCAAGAGTCAAGAGACAAGTTCTCTATATCGTTTTTTTCCCTCCTCCAAAGCTGTAAAAATTTTACATTTACCTGAAATTTATGTTTACTTCTCTCCTGCTACACAATCAATAAAACAGGATCCCCTAAAGAAATAGAATATCCGATCTGGAAAAGATCTTCGATATTTATATGGCTAATTTTAAACTTATTCAAAAACACAATATCCTAACACTATAAAGATTACAGCATGTGAACGACAAAAACAGATTGATCAATAGTTTCAGATTGTTGGCAATAAATGCAAGTACAAGGTCTTGAGCACCCCTTTTAAGTGAATTGTGGGTAGTTAATATAAACATTTTTTTATTAGATATATAATGTTTGATAGTTTCTTTAGAAATATTGCAGTAAAATCGTATTATCATTTTGCCCGGATGTTGATCTCAAAAACTAGAAGAAGCGCAAAAATGGTAAGGTCGGGCGATAGGGTGCTTGGCTGGCTTATATTACATCGTATTGAAGTTTAATGTCACGATATATATTATTATTCGATGTTCCAGGGATATAATGGGCTGGAAATTAAAAATTAAGCAGACAAATATGGTAACGGAAGAGGAAAAAACAATGGGAAAATGCAAAATTCGGAATTACCAGAAAGAAGTGATGACAAATATCAATATTATTCAGGTGCAGCACATCAATTTAATGCACAACATAATTCAAAAGCAACACGTATACTTGCACCTATACACAAGGACTAAGCTGGCATTTAATTAACGTCTGTATCCAACAATGGATTCCTCCTATTTAAGCACCCCCTCTAGTTACTCCCTATAAAGCATCGACAAAACCAAGTTTTTGTAGTGGTACAAAGCAACAAGAGAAGGAATAATCAGAGCATCTTTGCAAGTTCCATGTAATTGCGCAAGTTCCGTGTATTCGATACACCAACAGTTCACCTCTGCAGGTTTGCTTTCTGTCTCTTTTTAAATGTACCATTGCGACGTCCATTGAATGTACGTACGTAATACCATATCGAGCATCTTGCATTTCTTCATAGAGCTTAAGGTTCTTGTTGTAGAATCAATTGCTTTTTTTCTAAGAAATTGTGCAAATAAATTGAGTCAGGTTAAAATGAACAAAAAGTTGCATTTTACTAGTTATCAATAATTTCTTGGCACCTTGAAACAGTATAAGAAACCATGCAAATTATAAGCTTCTAGTTCACCAGAAGCATTGACACCGTGGTTCAGGGGTAAGAAATCTCAGGAAGTGCTGGAGACATGCCTACAAAATAAAATGTACGTAAAAATTGTTGTAAGATTATACTTAACTAATATATAGGTGTTCGATCGAATAATGATTACGTACTTACAATATTGAAATTTGAAGGGCTGCTAAAAGCAGGGTTTATTTTTTGTCCATTGACTTGGAATGGATACTGATTAAACTATAGAACCAAGATGTAATTTCGCTTAGCTGTTGTGACACTAGAAATTAAGTATTTGTACTAAAGTACTATTTTAGTGGGTCTTGTAAATTTTTCTTATAATTTATATTGAAGTTTTTCTAACCTTTACAACCAAACTTATTGTTTAAACCATGAAGAGGATATTTAGATGAACAATACAGAGTATCTGTTTCTTCGTCACTAAAGTGCTTTTGAATTTCTTGATAAACCTGCATACTATATATCAGTTATATGCCATTGCAAGTTGATGCTTTTTTTTTAATTAATTATCCATAAAGAAAAGTGCGTGAAGTGTTTCCAAGAGCATAGCTGAGATTTCCCCAGTATCATCTAATCAATCCATTGTGGATTTGACTTAAAAAAAAAAAAAATTACAGAAACAAGAAAAGATGAGCACAAGGAACACCACAGAAGGTCATCTGCTTACACCACCTGTGCATGATGGCAACCAATCAGAGGCCTGCAATTCTGCATCAATGCATCTGATTGGGCAAGCACATGAGCCTCAAATGACCATAAATCAGTCAGATGCTGGGACTTCAAACTCAAAGCAGGTGACATTAGAAGAGCACCAAATCGAGGATAATAACTCAAAATCACCCTTGTCATCCTCACCTGAAAGAGATCTTAATCGCGAGGAATTGCTAATTAAAATTAACCGATACAGTTCATGGATTCGAGAGTATGCAGGTTGTAGAACCGACAAAGCCAAAGGGAAAAAGAAGGTTTGCATAAACAGCAGCCTAAGATCAAATCAAAAAAAGGTTTCCCGTTTGCACCAAAGGATTTTGGAGCGCATGCTGATGATAATGGAACGATGTAATGCAAAAGGCTTTGTGTATGGAATGGTAACAGAAAATAGTAAGGCAGTAATAGGGGCCTCTGACAGTCTCCGTGCATGGTGGAAGAGACAAATCATGTTTGACAAAGTTGGTCCAGCCCAAACTGACCTATACTACAAAGAGAATTCCCTTTCCACAAATGAATCCGAGGATAATGAGGCAAAATCAACAACTGAGCTATTGATGGAGCTCTCTGACACAACATTAGGATCACTGTTGTCGTTGCTAATGCAAAATTGCGATCCTCCACAAAAGAAATTTCCATTTGGAAAGGGTATGCGACCACCATGGTGGCCCACTGCAAATGAGAAATGGTGGGAGCAAACGGGCATCTCAATAGACAAGGGACCACCACCTTACAGAAAGCCTCATGACCTTAGAAAGAAATGGAAGGTGGCGGTGCTAATAGCTCTAATAAAACAGATGTCTCCGTACTACTTAACGATCTTTAATCATGTGAAGAAATCGAATCACTTGAACCTACGCATGAATGCCAAAGAAAGTAAGTTCTGGACTCTGGCTTTGGTAGCTGAGGCAAAACGTTATTGCCAAGAGCATCCTCTGATGCCCCTAGATGAGCCCATTGCATTCTTGCGTGCATATGGCGGACGTGTTTCACTTAACGTTCGGAGACAAAATGTTACTATTTCTGCTAATGAGGCTGCTCGCTTCGATAACTCTGTTGGATTTACCCAAAGGCCTCTATTTGTACCACCACCCAGCAGCACCACTTCAGCATGGGCGATCACAACGCCACCAATGGGGCAACTACAACAAGGTGTTCAGAATCTTCAGATTGCTCCAGCATACTTACCTCGGGCTTCTTCTTACAACCCTATACTTCCCTCAAATCTACCAGTGGAAGTGCAACAAAATCATACAGTAGTTGGGGCTTTCGGAGCATCCAGCAGTGAACGCCATGATCATCAGTCTCGAGTAATCCAACATCTGCCATTTGGTGCTCAGTCAGGTGGGGCTTCCACTAGCGGAACTCCAGATTCATAAAACCAAATGCATGGTGCCAATTACCTCATTAATCATTGCATTCTAATATTGGCCGTTCTATTATGTTTATTTTGTTTTCTTTCTTTATTTTCTTGTATTATTGTTGTTGCTGCAATGTTTAAATTATATTTCTAAGAGTACTATTGATTCAGTTTGAAATGCTTCTAGAAAATTGAAAATGGTTCTGAAACCAGCTTATCATTGTGTGAAATCTCTTGTATATGCAGAAACATATATATTTCTTTTTATTTATGCGCAAGTGATCCTTATATATGTTTCTGTCTTGAATACAAATCCACACGCAGAGAATGAATTGCCTCCTAGAGTGGCACTGCATTACAATTCATAAATTTTTTATTTTTATGTGTCGATGAATTGTACCAACAAACTGAGCTCCAATTATTAATGCTTCAAATATTGGCTGGTTAGGTCAAGATCATTGCAGGGACGATTTTTAAATTTTAAGTTTTTGAAATTAATATAGGAGAATGGTTTCTACAGCAAACATTTGAACTCCAAAACTGTGATATTTTTCAATTACAGACATAATATTAATTAAATTGTAATAGTTGATACTCCACCTTTTTTTGTCTCCTGGTATGCCTTTAGCCCCACATCTATTCCTATGAAGGAATACTACTTGCCTCCACAACTTATTTACCAATTTTATTTTTTTAGATTATAGTAAATTAAAGAATTAAAATTCTGAAAACCACTATTAGTCAGTGTACGATACATACAAATATCAACTAATTGTAGAATTTCCTATTTTCCTTTTTTTTTTTGGAATATTGTTGACATTTCCTCCTTTCCCTTTGTATGCACCCTTCAATAATAAATGCCTACCTACTGATAAGAACCTCCGACGCTAACTATTTACAGTATTATTTGTTTGACGTTTGTAACAAAAAAAATTAGACTTTGCACAGCAGAGCATATTATCTTTCATTAACTTTCTATGCAATTTTCAAATCACATTTAAAATCGTTTACCGAAAGAAATATAAACCAAACATGTACCTAAGGATATAACTTGTATCATATGTCATTTGGTCGCTGAACTCACATTACTGTAACTAACATGTACTGGGTGTTGCCTATGTTGTGAAGTACCATACTGCAACACCTCAGGTTCATCGTCTAACTGCACAGGACTTGAACCTTGAAAAATGAGGAATTTAAACAAGAAGAAAAACTATATAAATGTTGATTGAAAGGAGAGGAGGGTTGATTGAAATGAGAGGAAGGGCAGAGCAGATACAATTGCACGTAAAATGTCTGTTATTTCATATTAGTGTGCCATATATGATAGCTTTCATGGCCTATCTGAGGAAGTGTTGGAAAGATGGTACTGGTGGCTTTAACTGGTGAAAAGATTGCAGAGTTTCCCCTGTTTCTTGTTTGGCCAGAAGAAATTGAAGATTGAGAAACAGAGCACACAATAGTTGAGCCCAGGTACCTCTATCAAATGGTACGCTGGATAGATAATTGATACTTTAGTACCAATGGAACAATGTGATCCTTATCCCCATGTAAGACATTACAAATATATACCAAATACTCAATAATAGGACAAAAAAAAGACCATTTCTCATAACAAATCGCTTTCCAATAGCCTCTGTTCATAAAAAGTTATCTCGGACAATTGACCAAGCACATCATATGTGGAACAGCACTTAGATGTAGGGATCTGTCTTGTTCAGAACTTATTTGTGAAGAAAGTTTAGGGGCCTAATGACATTAATATCTTCCATTCCTGTATCCAAAGTTATTTAGTCAATTTCTGGAGAACAAAAATATGGAATAAGTGGCTTTACTCAGACGGTCAGTTATAATTTTTTATCATAGTCCACTAATACTCATGTAGCAATTAAACTACTTTCGCTCCTCCTGTCAATATGTTATGCAGTTTCTTTGTGTTGTTAATGAGCACTTATAAGCCAGTTGATGCAGATATAGTTTTTTAATGGAAATTTATTGTTGTAAAAATTTAAAAAATGAAACAACCTTTCGTTGATATTAGTAGAAATAGGAAATGACAGCCGACGAAAGGTTTAATTTTATCTTTTTGAAGTTGTGTTTACAGAGAATCGTCAGGGAGTGCATTGATGACAGGAGTTGTAGTATAGATGTGCAATTAATCAGTGAGTTGAACTGAGTTAATGCATAAATGAGTTAGCTGAGTTCACTGGTTGCAGTTGCCTAGTTCAGACTCTCCAGCACTAGGAAAAGTAGCAATTCAAAAGAGAATAAAAGAACAATCTGTGATCGGGAAACTCATTTTGTTGACTGATATTGAACTTATACAAGAAAAATGTCTTTCAGTTCTGCTATGGCATAGCTGTTTTGTAGGAAGGCAGTGTAAGCCAATACAGGGTATCACGTATATATGTGTATCACTGTGTAGTTCGAATGCATTTTTGCAGTGACATTCCCATTGTAGTTATTAGAATTTGTTTCATTTTGTACTTACCATAAGTTGAAATGCACAAATGCAATTTGAAATTGAATTTGTACTTTCTGAAAATGTATAATTTTGTAATTAAATATGGTACAACATATAATTATATTGAAAAATTAAATAGACACATGACTATTAAAATCAAATTCAGACAATACGATCATAGATTATTCTTAACATTCAATATGTTTAAACATGGACTAGTAAACATTGTTGGAACAGAGTAGCAATTGATCTGTGTGGAGTATTCAACCAGAGAACTCAATTTCCTGAACTAAGAACATAATAATCAAAATTCTGTCTAGGTGCATGAAGGATTCAACAAAACAGTCATCTGAACTTCAACTTCTTTCTTGTAGATGCCTAAAATAGAAAGTTCATTCCATGAGATGCTTTGAAGTCCTGGATAAAGAACATAATTAATTAGCTCATAAATATTAACAGGTATTATTTCATGGAGTACATTTATGTTATGACAAATAATAATTATTATATGGTGTTAGTACTAGCCTTACATACACTCAGCAGGTGCAGATGTGTTCATTGTAACGTTATTTGATAAGGATAGTAAGAATGGAAATCTTTATGAGATTTTAATTTTAAAATAAAAAACAAAAAAGATGTGCTAGGTAAAAGAAAATATTTATGTATATATAAGCAGGAAATTATAAGTTGAACCACTGCTAGGTTATAGAATGCCTTCTGCTAGGTTATAGAGCTCATTACTATAAAAGGCTCCTATTAGTTAGGTTATAAACAACCATTCGCGCGCTTATTCAACGGTCTTCAACGACCTAACGGCTCCCGTGCCACTCTGTTTTTCACTTCTGCAAACTAAGGTAGATATTTTCCTCTCATCTGATCATTGAATTTTGAATTATTCTTCTATTTTGTTAGTTTTGTTATAAAGTTTCTATTCTATAGATTTATACTTATTTTGGCATTTTATTTAGATGGTCAATCGGGGGGAGGTAGATTTGTTAACTCCTGAATTTCAGACTACCTGTAAATCAAAAAATTTCATCCTTCGGAAAAAAAAAAAAGATACGTAGAAAATTCCAAATTTGGAAATAACCCTTTGTTCAATTCTTTGGAAAACCATATAAGAAAATGATTTGGGAACCAGAGGCAGAAGTAGGCTGTCCTGAATGAACCGAAATTTTGTATTTCTGAAAGTAGAAGACCTCATAGGCTCCCTGAGAAATAAATTTCACTCGTCCAAGTTGTACTTATTCTGTCACACTATTTTAGTTCTGTGACTCTGCCCTGTTTGCAACAATATGTATTCTTGTTTATACCAATTAGCAAAGGTTATTAATAACCATGACAACCCACAGAGGATGTATCAGAATAAAAAAAATAAAATAAAATTATGATTTAGATGGAGTAATGTACTATGATTGGCTGAAATCTAAAAGAAGAAAATGTAGTAATCCATTATGCAACATTTTTAGAAACTAGTAGGGGAGCGCCCTATCCATTATGCAACATGTGAATTTAATTGATTTACTTTTCTGCGGTTCAACATTCTGATATATTTGGTGCTAAGATCTAGTTGAATATTACAGAGCACGACTTTTTATTTTTTTTCTTCTTTTCAGATTAAAAAATTTGACCTAGGTAAGTATGGCTACGAAATAAAATTGATGAAAATGTATACCTTTTTAATTCTTCAGCACTAGTGTTAAACTGAATGATGTTTAATTTGAACAAAATATTAAGAGAAACTTATTCAACTATTGGAAAACTTTAATCTAACAAATACATATATATATATTATATTTTCTTTCAGCGATGGACAAGGGTAAGGGGATTCTTTTGCCTGAGGAGAGCTCAAACGGCCAGATAGATGCATCAGCTACCAACAATGAGGCTATTTCATCCATGGCTGGGCCTTCTAGAATCCAGCCAGAGACAGACTCTTCAGAGAGAACAAATCCTAATTCCTACATCAGTGACACTGATTCTAGCTCTGAGCAATCTTCACCTGATGAAGAGCCAATAGTGACGGAAATGCGTAGAAGGCTCGCATTTTACCAGGAGAAGCTTAACAAATCTTCTGGACAGCAAATTGAAGAAAGAGCTGAAGGAAAGGGCAAAAGAAAAGCTAAAGACCCGAGTGCTGAAATCGTTCCCCTTGAAATGGAGCTTCATCGTTCTCACAATATCATTGAAAGATGCTTCAAAAAAGGTGTGGAAGAGGCAAATTTGCAGGGTTATGCATATGGGATAGTTCTCGAGGATGGAAAGGTGCTATCAGGCTATTCAGATAGCTTGCAGAAATGGTGGGACGAAGATGTTATTTTTGACCAAACTGGTCCAGCCGCTGCTGACCAGTTTCATGCTGAAAACCAGCAAAATTTGAATCCTGCCAATGATGATGACCCGCCAAAGAGAACTTACGATTATCTAATGCAGCTCTCTGATGCCACTCTGGCTTCTGTCCAGTCGGCAATCATGCAAGCCTGCAAACCCTCTCAGCGTAAGTTCCCTTTCCGAAATAAGGTGCAACCACCTTGGTGGCCAACAGGAGATGAACCCTGGTGGGATCAAACTGGAATTGACAGAGAAGAAGGTAAGCCACCCTACAAAAAGCCACATGATCTGAGAAAGAAGTGGAAAGCGGTTGTGGTTTTAGCTATAATGAAGTCACTTGCTCCAAGTTTTCGAACTTTGGCACAAAAGGCGAGGAGAAATAAAAACCTTCAGAACAGAATGACTGCAAGAGAGATGAACTCATGGCATTCCGCGCTCAAGGAGGAGATGATAATATATTCCCGAGAGCACCCTGACATGCCTCTATCCAATTTGCTGATACAACTTCAACCACAGAGGCAACCACAACAACAATTACAACAGCAGCCACAACAAAACCCAGTGATTCCCGTGGAGAATCAGCAAGGAGATAATACAATGCTCCCATGGCCAAACCAGCGCAGAAAGGTGCGCTTCACTTGTCAACACCTAGGTTGTATTCATCATGACTATGACTTCGGGTTTCGGACAGCAGAACTACGTGACCATCACCAAACCAATTGCAGATATCACAGCACGGCAAGCTCACCTGCAACACCAGTTATGTTTGCATCAATGATTCCACCATCAGACAGTGTCTCTCAAGTGACTGCTCCACCACCTTTCTCACCAATGCATCAACCGCAACAGATAGTTCAACCCTCCTTCCCACCAATGTTCCCTTCACAAAGCCCTCCATTACCACAAATGGATGGATCGACTTCACTGATGAACCCACCACAGAATACATGGCAGTTTAATTATGGTGTTACCAACTATCCAGGAACACCGAGCGGTAGCCTAAATATGGGACAACAGCAACCTACTTTTGATTGTGGTGGACTTTATAACATGTCCAGTGGTAATTGCAGTAATATCGGATCATATATGCAACTGCTAACTGAGGGCTACCCCGATACCTCCCTGTTGTCACCACATTGTGCAGGTTCTTCAATGCACCAGGATCTTATGGAGAATTACATGCTCGCAGGAGGAGAAGGTTCATCCACTGGAGTATTTCTACAGCCTGGTTTCCAGCCATCTGAGCCTACTGAGATGCAGCTTTTTCCCAATATGCCGACTGCACAAACAACATTTGGTGGAACACAGACAAATGTCGAATTGCCCCAGTGGACTCAATCAGGGGGGACTGAACCACTTGGCATTCCCCTTGGTTCAAGCGAACCTTATTTGGTCGAACAAAGCAATACTGTTCCCCAAGATTCACACGAGGTGCAAATTCCACCTCCATCAGTAGAGCAAAATCAATTCGATACTGGTAACAGTGAATTCTGTCCTGGATTACCATTCGTCCCATAAGAGGTAAGAAATCATTTTTACTTCTCTTTATGTTTCATTCATTTTGACAATATTTTGTCTTCAGATTTGTCAATCTAAAAATAATAAGTGTAGGGAAGTAGTATATAAGTAGCAAAAGTAGTATAAAAGGGGCAGTGTTCTTTTGGCAACTGTGATATAAACTTGTGTGATGCAAAAGCTTCTGTAGGATCTTACCATACGTGAAGTGGTACAAACTTGCTCCATTGCTCGATCTATTATAGTAGATGTATGTGACTGGGTTGTAAAAGTCCATGTTCAAGCTAGAGTATGGCCTATGCATCCAGTATGCTAATTAATTGTTTTAGTATTTGACATCCTTTTCTTTTTTGCTGAACAGTGAGATTGCAATCTATGAGATTATTCTGCTCCAAACTTGGATATGAAGATAAATTATTAGTTTTTCAGTGGTTGCTGTTGCTGAAGTTTGTTATTGCATGATATGTGCAAGTGTAGTTGTTAAACTCGATCAGTTTAGTTGGACGGTTATGGTTAAATTTAGATATCTGGACCTATATCTAGAATATTTGCTGTTTTTTTATTATTATTATGAACCTTTTCTTTGCATGAATATTTTGCTTAGTATTTTTTATGAGGCTTGATGGAAATGAAATCCTTTGTACCCATTAATTCTCCTTCTAGGCGATATGGGAAATTGAAGCTGGTTTGTTATGATTTTAAATGAATGTGTTAGAAAATCGAGAATATAAACAATACTGCAGCGGAAATCGATTTTCCAAGATCTTTGCGATTCCTTTCATGGCATAACACACATAAACCCTTCTCGTCTTCAGAACTACCATCTTCATGCACTAGTGTACAGCAACTACGATTGGAAACAGGTTCTAAAAAGTTCTGCTTTTGGTTCCACAGTCACAGTGCCAGACGGACTGCCACACACCAACCTCTTGAATAGGTTATGTTGTTTCACTCTCCATCGAGTGCTCCTACCGATTAGACAAGTAGAAGAGAAGTGAAATTCTCTCTCTCCCTCCATTCTCTGTATCTCTCTTCTGACTGAACAGTATATGGTTCACGCCCACTGGAATTGCGATCAGAACAGAGATATATAAAGAGCTAGGCAGCAGACACCAAAAGGTGCGTCCAAGCTGAGCGGCCCGCTCACCAGGCCAGCTGACGGCCCACTACAATCACTGCAAATTGCAACAATTGTTTCCACTTCTAAATTCCAACAGAATGCATATTAGCATATATACAGGATAAGGCTTGAAGTACTGGTTTGTAGTGATTTAGGTCGATTCCATGTAGTATGTAATATGTATGCCATCATTTAATTTCCTCATCGATACCTCACTGGCATATATGTTACAACTTACAAAAGTAAACTCTCATGGTATGGAACCAAGTAGACCGTTACCATCAAGAAATCTAGTAGAGACCCCAAAAAAAAAAAAAAAAAAAAAAAAAACGTCAAGTAGCTCAGCATGAACCCAAATAAAAAATTTATAGAACCGTGATTCTGCAAATTTGTGTGCAGTTAAAGCACAAATTGCCATCATAATTTTCTTCTTTTTCCTTTCAGGGTACGCCATCATGTTAACATTGTTAACAGTCGGAAACGTGTAAAAAGAAACATATATGTAATTTTAACTCACTGAAGGGCTAAAACACAATTCAAATAATGACAATTTTCAGAAAAGAAGTGAACAAACTGATGTACAAGTCAAGGACTACATATAAAGAGGCAGACGTGTGTTATCTCCGCATCAAGCTGTGATTTTTCCAATGAAGTTAAATTGAGGCTAAGTGTGCTGTGCTTTTTTCATTTGGTTATGGATTTATCTGCGACCACTATTCCATTAAACAAAAGAAAAAGTTCGTCAGTTCTATCGCCACCATACCCCAAAAAATGGAACACACCTAAAGCATTAAAATTCTTTGATGTTCGGTCATTAAAGGCCTGGTCTGGTTTCACTATTAGAGTACTAGTTGATAACTTGAACTACAACTCAGTCGATATGCAAATTAATGCAACAAAAGGAGTAGACCATAAAAAATTAATTAACGCGGTTTTGGATGATACACTAATTAATTGTTTGATCGATACTCAAGTATAACGCGTTATTATTTGATATGTTAATTTATTGTCGGGACATGAACCCTATATATCCTGACTACACAAGAAACAGCATTATTTTTTTTTTTAAGTAGAAGCCCAAAGAAATTTGGAAGACTAGGTGTGCAAAGATTTTCCAAGGAACCCACTGGACCTGAGAAAGACAGTACGCACTATTTTGCTGGAAGCAAAGCAGTGGTCTCAGCATTGTTGAAGAATTAGGATACGTCTTATTTTTCGATGCTGTTTACTATTTGTAGTTTGTGATATTGGGCTAGAATTTCCAAGTCTTTTAATTTGATTTTTATTTTTTATTTTTATTTTAATTTCAATTTGATGTACGGCAACTATTCCGTTCAATGAAATTGTAGGTGAGACACTCGTCTCCCTACCTTCAAAAAAAAAAAAAAATTAGAAGCCCAAAGGCACAATATAAAAATAAGGCAAAATCGGATATAAACCCCTCTAATCTTCTCTAATCGGATATAAACCCTTCTAATCTTTAAAATTGGATATAAACCCCTCTAAACTGATTTTGTTCAGACATAACCCCTTTTTATTATTTTTAATCACATTTTAAATAAAACTTTTAAAAATTTTAGTGTTATGACAAGTATACCCTTAATTTACACATACTGCAGTTTGCCCAACAACGATTCAGTTTCTGCTTTCTCTTTTCCCTAATGATTCATCTATCGAAATTGGTGATTTTTCCTTTTCCTTTCCAAATTGATATGGAAAGATTTCTTCTCTGATGGTTATGCTCAATCCTAAGATACGATGATCTTCCATCTTTTTATCCTTTCCAAATTGGTGATTTCTTGTCTTTGTCTCGCTTAGGCACTCTATCTCTATTTTTGTCAAATAATGGAGACAAAATTGTCGAATGATGATTATTTCTCATCTTGCGCATGGCAATAGAATATTTTCTATTAATTTACTAGTAAGTTGTATCATCTGCATTTGCTGATATCCATAACAAGCATAAGACCAGTATGTTCAATATTGAATTTCAATTTCCTTCTCGCATGCTTGGGCTGTAGCAATGTTCGTATAAAAAAATACTTATTTTTTGAAGAAATTATACTTTAGGTAGAAATAAACTGGTCAAATATAACACTATTTTAACATGATTATTTGTGTTTACAAGACGATCAATCTCTTACCAGTATATTTTATTTTGTCCTATGTGCAATTCACAACAACATAACTACATTAATTACAACAAAATAAGGTGCGTTAGCAGTTTTAAAGGACAAAACATAAGATACATTGTTAGTAATTTGTTTGATTAAAATATAATGTTTATTTCTTATTGTTCTCTTCTTACCAGTAAGTTGTGTTGTGCCAGTACTTTGTCCAATAGCTTTATTTATGGGCTTAATTATATCCTCAAATAAAAGAAAAAAAGGGTCGAAACGAAAAAAAAAATATAATCACGCATAAACACAAAAGGCGTATGGCTTTGGTAAGTAAACACACACAAAGAAAAAATGCATTCGTTAGAGTGCTTGAACCGAGTTGAAAATGCAGACAGGTGGGCAAGCCAGGTTAGGGGTATATCAGTCTTAACAATAATTTTTATATCTTTTCTATTAAAAATTTGATTAAAAATAATAACAAGGGGTTATGTCTGGATAAAATTGAATTAGATGGGTTTATATCCGAATAGAGAAGTTTAAAGGGGTTTATATCCGATTTTGCCTAAAAATAATGTTTGTTATGGCAGGTCTACCACATTTGCTTTGCAATTTCGTCATATCGATGCATGGATGTTTCCTATATCCTGATTTTATAATATTACATAAAATGACAATTCATTCCTTTGTCGTTAATTACATTCTTAAGGCAAAATCATTTCATTTTTTTGGGCAGATATGAAACACGTAAACGAGCAGCAGGCGCAATTTTCTCTAACATGTTTTGTGGGGCCTTGTAAGTTTCACCAAAACCGGGCCTGGCCTTTGTATCAAGTCGTCAGCATTTAAAAATTATTTCACTAAAACAAATTAAGGATGACATTGATTCGAATATATCTAGTTAGCAGTGGCGAAAATTCAAAATCTGACTACCATATTCAAGATAGTTTAAAATCTGAGATGACCCAAAGTCGAATAACCTAAACCCGAACAATACCCAAAATCTGAAATTGATCTAAGGCTGAATGTTCCAAACTTGATTTGATCCAAGCTGAAATCAAATTCATACTAACCAAATCTGATCTAAGACAACTTGGACCTAATATACCCTTCTGTCACCATGGTAAACAAGTACCCTTTTTTTTGAAAGACTTGGCAGTGGCTATCAAAGGATTAGAATAAAACATGACCAGACTTGAGAACTAGTTTGACCCAATTTGGACAAGAAGTCTAACCAACCCTATAATTTCAAAAAATATCAAATGACTCAAAATATGAATCAACCCGACCGAGATTCGAGATGATTAGAAACAAGATAATTTGGAATCTAACTCAACCCAAGACGCCTAAGAGAAATGAATTCATTGTGACTAGCTCGATCGATCATTTTGTGATCGGATACAATTTCTTTGAAATGAATTTAAAGAATTTGCTTAAATACGAGGTTATCTATTGCATATAATAACGACAGTTTAAATGTATTTTGTAAGAGTGTTGAATGGGAATGGGTTGGAGTTGTCTTTGTTTTTAGTAGTTTAAACCAGTTCGGGTTATCTTTCTAATTTTTTTAGATTTTCTAATGACTGATTAATTTGAAGCCAAGTTTAGGAAACTATTTTAATGACTCGTTCTGTCAAAGCTGTTACGTCCTCATCAAATTAACTTATTTAATTTTTGTTTATGAATTCCATTGTTTATTAATTTGTTACGAACCATTTTCTCTTTTGGAAAATGATAAAACTTTCTACTATATAATGAGACAAATTTAATTTCACAAAACTGAGCATTGTTTAGAAGAAAAGAACAGAACAGATCATTTCAGCCAGTCGGTATTTGACTGAAGACGTAAAATAACAATTGTCATCATCAAGTCTACTACTAACTCCTGCTCTTTCAAATTTTTTTTTGAACAAAAAAAAAATCATTCTAAGAGCCTAACTTCAACCAATACAATCAACTATAAATTAGGAGAAATGGTGAGCACTATACAAATTTTTCCCCCGTGCCAGCTATGTATGGCAATAAAGAATAAGTTAAATAAACAAGGGCTATTTCTAGTGTCAATCCCCAGTTCTAATAAGAAATTAAATGACCTAAAAACAATCTTCTTCTTGCCAATTGTTATTTGTAAATATTCCTGTACATTTGGATGGTTCAAGTGGCATGCGATGACAATGTAAATGTATGATGTTTTCCAATTGTATTACCTGTCAAATTTAAAACAACAAAAATGCATAAATGTATTAAGAAAGTAGTATGATAAACTTTTTAAGTAATTGTAGCCATGTAAAAATGAACCAAACTGATAGTTTTGATTTGAATATATAAAGTCTGGTGATACCTCGTTGCAAATGAAACTGTTGCTATGAAAGCAACTCCTCTGCTCCAACTTTCATGTTAGGAGTAGAAAAATGTTTTTTCAATTTTGAATCGAGCACTCCAACCTCAACTATGAAAGCGGCACAAACTGGACGGTGATCAGAGAATCTCGATTCCCCTCTGAAGTACGATAACTGCACAATCCCATCGCCATGCCATAGTATTCTATCACACCTGAAAAAACACAATTACTTACTTTCTACTGAATACTATTTTCGCAAACATAAAACTTGTAATCAGATTGTTGATTATACTCTATGAACTTATTATTTATACTAACAACATATCCAAATGACTTTGAGGTTTCTTTAGTCCTATCATGAGAACACCATCTGGGGAAATTCATGCAGAAATCAGCTCAATTCAAATGTCAAATTATGCCCAAATAAACCCAATAATGCTTGCCTAAAACAGTACAGTAAATCCTTCCTGTTGACAAATATATAACATCAATTGTATTTTAACAATAAGATACATGCTGCATGTTATCTTCATCAACTTACCAAGCGGGAGTTCTTCTTTTCTTCTTTGATGTGACCATGTCTCCCAAATATTCATCGGAATTATTAGAGTATTTGTATGTGGGGGCAAAATAAATCTTTCCCTCATTAAAACCCTTAAACACTCGTTCAGCTTCCCTCTCTATCTTGAGTTGATCATTTTCAAAGAGTGCATCCCAGTTGTTCTGTTCAAGGAGTTGTTTTGTCTCATAGTAGCTCAAGGCAATTCGGTAGTTCAAGTCTCCCAGCCATATCACCCGACTACACCAATCAAAATGCTAAAATATTTCAGTACAATAAGTATAATAAAATTAGGATTCAGGCTTTCAGCTTTGTTTTGTTACTCTGTTTATTCAGGCTATAAGATCATGTACAGGGCAGCCAGGAAATGGTTGCTAAAATGGCTACAATGTGAAATATATATATATATTAAAGAAAAGGTAGTGTCCAGTTCTTACTCATGATCTAAAATTTTGTGTGGAATCCTACGACCAGATCTTTTACATATCCTTTTGAATTGTGTGTGCTTCAAAATTTCAATGACATCAAGGTTTCTCCTTAATTCATCGCCTTCCTTCTCCCCTGAAGCTAGATGGCTACAGACGAAGCAGAGGCTTGTTTGGTGCAATGACATGCTCACTGATATACAACCCTGAACATAAAATTGGAGACAAATGATGAAACATGACAAACTTGGAAAAATAAATATAGAGACAGGCCAGTCACAATAGACAAAAAACATTACCTTGTTACCAAGATAGTTCATGATCCCTCGGCCAACTGAAGAAAGTCTGACATGGCTGACATGTGGGACCAACTCCTTCCTCACCCAAACTGAAAGAAATATGCCAACCATTTGCTTACTCGCCACAAGGCAATACTTCTCATGGCTCCAAGTGTTGGAGAAATCCAAATCATCTGCTGTAAAACTAGTTGATCCTTCATCTCCTCCTTCCTCCTCAGACGAGTCACTGACACTCATATTTGGCTTCTTGCATAGAAAACATGATTTTTTATTTGTCCTGTGAGCCATCCCCATGGGGCAATTGCACGATTTTAGCCGTATACCATGTGATAGGTTGAAGCTTCGCTTTGCTTCTTTTAGAGAAGATTTAGATATATTTAAGTTAGTGGTGTTTGCAGCGGAGTCAAATGAGAGTAATGTGGTTAGACTAGATTGAGGGGAGTTTAATTTTGAAACTGGAGAATGGTGATAATATGGTGAAATGGAGGGGTCATTGCTGTTTGAAGGTCTGTTTAGTGCTTTGTTTATTAAACCAAGCCATCTCATTGCCGGCTCATTGTCTTCTACCAGGACGCTTCCAGCATTTAATGGAACTATTTCTTGAAACCTATAACACACATGACCAATAAAATATGAGCTAGTACTCAGCATTAAAAAGGTAACTTAAAGTTAAATCAACATTTTTATTTATCTCCTAGTTTGACCAAATATCCTATTATACTGTTCTTTATTCTAACTGAGTTTTTTTATACCTCGTATAGTGACATTAAGAGGGATAGAAAGCACAAGCAAAATATATTATGGATTAAAATTCAAATATTAGTAGTGTTTAATACCCCAAAACATAGATATCAGAGTGATCATCAGATGGGAGAAAATCATTAAGGTCCAGTCCTGGATGGGGAGGGTTACCACCTACATTCCATGTGGCAACAAATATCCTGTTGAAAAAAATTTTCATATATAAATTATAAAATAAAATTTATCATACACAAAGTAAAACTTGTACAATTATGAAATTTCACGGGCAAATACCTGAAAGCCTCAGTATGTACAGAACTATTCTTCGGGGAGCCAAAGTCGCTAAATATGTGGCCATCTGATTCACATATACAGATAGAAATAATATTAACTTTTTTGTGTTCACTAAAAAATTATGAAAAAAATTATGTTGCAACTATAAAAAGATTGATAGTATTAACTATAGAAATTCAAGTCTTACCGGTTAATGTTTTGAAAATTCTGGGAGATGAAAAGGGTGAATGAAGTGGGCTCCCTCCAAAATAAGCTGTCAATTGATAATATTAAACATCACAAGATACCAACTTAGTCTGGACAAAACCACTTATTAATTATTTAGGAAACATTTTCCGTGTTTTAGCTTGATTATTTTATAGAATGTACGAACTACAAAGGCACAGATTGGAATTAATTAAACAGTGAACTGTACAACCCAACTTCTCTTTTCTTCTGAGTCTGTGATGTTTGGATAAATAAATAGAATTTTTTTTAAAAAAATTAAATTTATAATTCTACAAAAGCTGGAAAAATTAAACAAGCAAAGAGAACCAACCAGAATTTAAGACTGAGTCGTCACATTTTCTGATAGCATTCTTCTCTTTCTTCCCAAAAACTTTTGAAAGAGAGAACTGCATTACCAAAATTTAGGCCAATTAGAAACAACATAAAAGTTACAGTCAAAATTCAGGTTGAATATATGGAAAAAGGACTAGTGTACCTTTTTTCTAGTTTCATCTTTCAATGCCATCTCACTAAATAGGTGTCCTTTCTTTTCCAATTGCACAATGAAGGATATGAAGCACTCAACAGAGAGGTGGTAAAGAACAGATACCTGCAATAAGAAAAATTAGAAAATTAGAACAAAAGCAGGTTTTATCCAATTGAAGCCAAAATCAAATAAAATCACTTGTTACAAATTACAATACATCATCACGAAAAATACAGGGGAAAAAAAAAACTGCTATTAACCTAGAGAAAAGGATAGTGAAGCCAAAATTTCAAACCAAGATATATCAGGCAAGACGACAAAGAAAGTAGGAAATCAAATAAAATTCTTATTTCAAACCTGAGAAACCAAGCCTTATATATACTATGGAGAAAGAAACCAAATTTTATTAGACAGATAATAAAAAATTGTCACCCTGGTAATGATACTACCTGCAAATCACCTCTACACATCATTCATTAATTGACCCAAAAATTATGTTCTTCATGCGAAACGAAATCAAAACAATAACCAATTTTCCAAAACAAAACAATTTGGCACATTTAAGAAACCCCAAAACGGCATACCTGATAATGCACAAAAGCAACGCTTCAAAACCCAAATCGAAATCTCAGTTAGCCAACGAAGGAAGCGAAAGAAAAGGGTAGAAAAAAGCCAACTGGTTTATAGAAAGGAAGCCAAGAGAGAGAATCCAAGGCATTGCATCCATGGGAGTTGACGATTGCACGTGCAGGCCTCGTGGGTCTGGTCAAATCCGAGGGAAATGGAGAAATGTCTAGGAAAAGGAGAAAATAAAGAAAAAGAAAGAGAAAGGGGAGAAGAAACGCACTTCTAGATTGCGCGCTCGCTTTCCTGTGTAAATTTTCTGTTTTGTTTTTTTCCCTTCTCCCTTCAGAGTTCAGAATTCGATTTGATTGCTCACAATCATCCTTTCACAAACCCCCAAATGGATCTAGATTTTTATAAACCAGATAATTTTTCACTTTCACCCTTCAAATATTTTTATTTATAAAGTGTACATATTTTAAGTACAGTTTCTCAGAACGCTCGAACAAAATTTTTTAATGAAAATATTCCTTCTTGTCACTTAGTCAAAAGACATTAGAAATGACAAAAAAAAATAGACATGTAAGAATTTTGATGTAATACTTTTCTTTCTATCTCCTTCTACAAAAAAAAAAAATCTATCTAATTTTAAAATAATATCTGAAAAAATAAAAATGTCTATCTGACATGATGAGCTCGATCTATTGACAAGCCATACATATATCCTATTTGCAAATAACTTCCATTAAAGATACAACAATTCATATTGTAAAATCTAAATCTAATCCTAATTTTAGAAAAAAAAAATCTTATTTTTGGCAATTATAGTAAAATAATTTACAAAGGTTTATGTGAAAATTGCAGGACCTATTTGAAATCGATGATAGCAATTTTTTTTTTAAGATACCAAGGTTATATTAAAATATCATATGTTGAAAATATGTTTAGCTGTAAAGAGAAAGATGATCTGATAATATGTAAGAGAGAGTTGGTGAAATGGCTGATGTAATAAAAAAAAAACTTTTAGGGATAAATAAAATATTGTATTTTCGTGATATTTTCGTCTACTAAACCAATTTTTATCAAAATGTATTTTACAAATTGAATTATTATATTAGTGTAATATATTGAAATAAATTATGCATGTGCTAGCGCTACAGTTCTATTATTCATTTTATGCTTTCTTTAGGAAAGGAACAACAGATAGCTTGTTGTATTTTGAAAATAGAACCAGGTGCTACATTTATCCAATTTATATCTTTCGTGTTGTAACTTTCAGCACGTTTCTGCAATTTTCGTTGAATGGAAAACAAAATTACTGATTGGTCGCTGTGTGTAGATGTATATATATAGTGGACTAATGCTGATGTTACCTAACAAAGTCTATTTGTAGCAAACCTTTTAGAATATCGTTAACAAACTAGAACTAGAATGAAAATAGTCAATTGATAATTGACATATTTGAAATTATATGGATATTAGTTATGATCCGGACAATAACCGTTTTATTTTCAACACGCTGAACTTTCAGTTATGACTTCAGAACACTTTGAACGCTTTTTAAAATTTTGTAACTTTTGCAGGTTACAGCAATACAGTAAATTGAGAAAAGCGATATATTTTTTTAAGTTAAAAAAATATTGAATACCATAAATGCACTTTTTTTTCTTGAGAAACAAAATAAAAAGAGTCTTAACTGACTATCTTTCTTCTATAATCTTTTATACTTGTTCAACAGAAAACTTAAAACTTAAATTAAGAAATTAAGAACTTAATTAAACTGTTAAGGAAAAATAATACATTTGAGCATTCAATAGTGCTAAAAAATAAAAAATACTTCGAGATATTACTAGAGGGCAAAAGTTATTTTTGAACTTACTTATATTATATATATATATATATAATAAGGAGGCATTGGAATATTTATGGATTTGTGGGCCATTAAATATCTTACAGTTATATTCATTTGAAATTGTAAATTCGGTTGTTGCGACTTGGTTCAAGTATCAGAAAGTCTGTGTTGTTCCTCGTCTTGAGAACTTTGAACTGTATTAAAAAGAAATGAATAAAATATTTTCTAAGCAACTCATTTGATTGGAGCAGGAAGCTTTTAGCAAAAGCAACCATTAATTTTGAATTAACAAATCCACCAATTAAAATACAGCTCCTTGTAATTGTACTTGTCAGAGGGAAGAATGGAAGATACCACAATTTAATAAAATATATTTGCTGTGGAGTGGATGGTTTGAGATTAAAAAACTGAAGCTGCATGCCTAATCCATTGGCTGCACCTTTTAATGGATATATTTAAACTATAAGTTAAGCAGCTTTGGTATTTGCATGAATTGATTGATATAAAAATTCAGTAGAGATAATGCAGATGTATGTTAGACATGCTTGCTCCCATATCTGGTATAAAACTACTGTGTGTAATGATTTGATGTCTTGGATGTAATGATATCAAAATCATGTTACCTGAATCTAAATCTATATTTGATCAGACGGTTTAGTTTATTCATCATAATCACTGTATCATAATGCCATATTACAACTGCAATTGTGAACTAATTCCATACTATCAATTTGGTTTCGTTAATTAAATAAACTACAGCGAATGTATTATTCAGCACAAAAGCTCAGTAATTTTCACTGTTTTCTATAGAAAATTATTTCAAATTTTATAGTAAAATTCTATCATGGATGATTTTTTTTTTTAGGGTCCATTTTGAGCTCTAATCAATCGTAGTCGTTCATCGTTCTGAAGAAATAATCTAGATCAAACCATATAAAAAAAAGTCATCCACAAAAGAATGTACCAAAAATTTAATATAAAAGTACATTGTGGCCATGAAAAAAAAAATTTATCACCTTCGAACTGAAAAATAACGGTCCCTTGTAATAACAACACATGACACAATGAGATATCATGAGTAAGCCCTGTCCAAGTGCATTCGTTAGGATAACTTGGTACAATTGGGACAGGTATAAAGTATGAAGTATAAACTCAAAAAATGTAATAAATTATTGGCACAGGTGGACCAGGTTTAGTCAACTGAACCATAGAAGAAAATGCGCCGCACGAGGCGTCTTGGTAAAGGGACCCAGAGAGCAGATAGTTCACGGCGATGGCGATCAGTTGCTTTCTTTTTCTTCGGAAAAGAACCTCCCAACTTCCAATGCTTATTCCATATTTGCCCCTCATTCCAAAGAAGAGAGAATTTGCCTAAAATAAATTTTGTGCTATCCAGTCAAAAAAAAAACATAGAGAGAGAGGGAAGAATGTGAGACAGTTGTTCTCAATTTATTACTTTTATTATTTGTTATTTATTTTTTTCTTTTCTATTCAAGCCCGTTGGCACTTATTTTTTTTTTTAATTTAGTGTAATTGGTATTTGTTATGCTTAGCAAGAGGACTGATAGGCAGAGCCACTAGAAAAGAGGTCAAGAGTAATTTGAGAAATGGTGAAACGGTGGAAAGACTATTCTAAGAGCTAACACATGATATTTTTTAAAAAAATAATTAAATATGAAAATAAATAAATTTTAATTCACATTTATAAATCGATGAAAAGAATATTTGAAGTTCAAACTTCAAAGAGAAAAATGTTAAACTCAAATTGAATACTCTGTTGCAAAAATCGCGGTCAGATTTTGAAAGTTGGTCGAAGAATTAAGTTCAAACTTTTAAAGTTTGATTTTGTATTTTATTCAAGAACTAATGTTAGTGGTAAAAAAAAAAAAAACCGGCATTTCGAGTTAAATCGTAGTTAATGTATATCAATAGGACTTCACTTACCTTTTGCTAAAAAAGTTTGTATTCAATTTCTACTATTTCTGTACAGTTTGACAGCCACTGTCAAGGTCTCTAAAAGAATTTATACTATTTTTGTAATTACGATTGTCAGGTAAAAAGTAAAAACGAACTGCAATTTTAAAATTTATGAAAAGCTTCCCCTAAAAGTTCGGGGAACTTTCCTAAAAGAAATTCATGGGAGTTTAAGGCAAATAGACGGGAGACACGTGTGATGTGAGTGCACCATCGAACCAGGGTCCAGGGACCATGGTTGATGGATTCGGGATGATGGTGTCCTTGTCCAATTGTCCAATTTTGTCGGGGCACACTAGTCACTCGATAACGATTTTGTAATTTGGAATGGTGTTCTCATGTGGCGATTGTGTTGTCAGAAGTTGCAATTGGTAAAAGATCTAGGGTGTGTTTGGGAATTCACCGGATAGGGAATAAGGAATAAGGATTAGGGCCGGATCTAGAATCCCGTGCCAATTCCTTATTCCCAATTCTAATTCCAACATTTTGTTGGTATAGGAATTGGGCCGGGAATAGGCCTCTATTCCTTATTCCCATGGTGTTTGGTTTGGCACCGGAATAAGGAATAGGCCTCTATTCCTTATCCACCCTCCATTTGGATTTCCCGGGAATAAGGAATTAGACCCCTTATTCCTTATTCTCTCCATAACCAAACACACCCCTAGGATATTGAAAGATGCTGAGGTTTTAACAAGGGTTGATAATTCAGATATAAGATTTAATATTTTGAATATTTAATAATAGAAAAATTAAACTCAAATATTAACAAATACTGGAAAATATATTATTTTTTCATACAGCAAAAGTAATAACAATAATTTTTTTTCCTTACTTTGCATAAATAAAGTCCAGCATTTTTAAAAAAACTAAAATTCAGGACATTGTCAGCATCGATGCGTTTTGATATGTTGCAATTTTTTATATTGACGAGAGAAAAAAAGATATATATCACTTCTTCTTTTTTCATTTTGAGGTTTTAAGTTAAGATTATAAAAATGAGTAAGGTTATAGTGCCACCATTTTTTTGGTGCCACAAGTTGCCACAACTTGATATTTTGTCAATATTTAACATTTTTAAAATTTAAACGTCGAATCCAAACCGTTGATCTTGTTCAATACAACGAGTGATGCATTTTGACATAAATTTTATAAAATTTGGAGTCGATTTGATACTCGATCAAGTGGTCAACAAATTAACGTATTGGAATTAATATGTTATAGTTAACCAGATTCGTTCATTTGTTTACCACTTGATCGAGTATCAAATCGACTCCAAATTTTATAAAATTTATATTAAAACGCATCACTCGTTATATTGAACAAGATCAACGGTTTGGATTCGACGTTTGAATTTTAAAAATGTTAAATATTGACAAAATATCAAGTTGTGACAACTTGTGGCATCAAAATTGGTGGCACTGAAATCTTGCTTATAAAAATTAAATGTATTTCAACTTTTCTCGAGATTTTACTAATGTGGAAAAATTTTGAAAATATTACAGGGAAAGACGGTAAGATGTTCATCACTCTTTCAAATTGTTCTTTTCAAGTTAAATATAGGTGATTGAGCAGTCATGAAAGACTAAATTACTGACAGAATAAAGGGTATACGGCTGTTCGCCAAATAAATAAAAGGCAATTTTTTTTCTTGTGAAAATCTTGAAATCTGATTTCATTGACTTCTGTCAACAATTAAAAACCAGAAATCATTGTTTTTTTTTTATTGAACAAAATCATTTTTTTTCATAATATGTCAGAATCAGTGCTTACCAACCAACAATTAAAAAGAAAAAACTGAAATTCATAAAGCATTACGTCAATAGGTCAAAATGACGTGTACAATTAATAGCAAACAATTCTTTTTTTTACTCAATAACTTGTTTATGTTTTTTGTAATAAGAATATTCCCAGGACTATTTTATTGAAACAACTCTATTAACAATATCAAGGTCCTTATATCTCATGGACCAAATCTCTTTTTTTCCAAAAACATTGATACGGACGGAAGATACCAACAATAAATAACACCAAACTATTATGTCGCAGCTTGCATACCGTACTTATACCACTCTCTTACAATACCAATCTCAGTCAATTTAATTTTTTTAAAAAAAAAGTAGAAGAGAGAAGGACAAGGTTGCCTAACGTGTCAAACGGCAACATAATGCCTCATTTCATTTGCCGTTTCGTTTCGTCAACTGTACATACCAAAATTTCCATTAGCAGTTTTGTTTGGACGGAACGACTAAATTTGAACTGTATTTCACCCCAAACGTGTGATGAAACGTGTTCAGTTTACTATTCCGTTTCGGAAACAAAATAATAATGTGTACAATGATATGTTATGTTGGAATGGAGCTTGCACGGAAAACGAGTAACGTATCTTCTGTCGTCAGACCTAGAGAAGGAAACCAGCTAGAAATCTGCCAACTACCATAGTCAAAATTTATGTAATATATAAATGAAAATTAAACATTACCATCTCATCCAACTCCATTGCCATCACCATTGCCTAGACTCGTGCCCTCACCCCTCACCCAGCGCTCATCTCACCTTCTCTCACCCAGCGTCCGACCACTTCACATCTCTCCCTCACATAGCGCTCTTCCCCTTCATTTCTCTCCTAGTACTATTTGTTTCCCCTCTTCCGTGAGTCTTTTTATTTTTGATCTCTCATTTGTGCTTCATCTTCTCCCTTATTCGGTTTTGTACTTTATTCCATTTATATTTTTTTATTTGTTCATTTTATTGTTATAAGTGCTCAATTTATTTTGGTTATATGTGTTCACTTTGTTTATTGTATTTTTCACTTTATTGTTATAGGTGTTCACTTTATTTATTCTATATGTTCATGAATTGGATTGTTCGCGAACTAGAACAAATATAGAAGTACCAAACAAAGGACAAGAACAAGAAACCGGGTTGTTTGTAGCTAGTTCCTAGTTCTTCCAAAACTTGGAATTAGAACTTTAACTAGAACTAGTTTTCTTGCTAGTTGCCAAACACTCCCTTATTTTCTTTATTTCTTTTCAAATTTATTTTTTTATATCTTTTAATTTTTGTTGTTATCAATGTTCATTTATTTACTATGGTTGTTCATTTTGTTATTATATAAGTTTTCAATTTATTTGTTTAATTTGTTCATATCTTATATATCTGTTAATTTTGATGTTATAAATGTCCATTTTTGTTTATTGAATATATTCATTTTGTTTCTTTGTTCAAAAACAGAGGGAAAGCAGCAAAAAGAGAAAGGAAATAGGCAGAAAAATAGAAGAGTGGAGAAGTGAGGAAAAAAAATGAAAAAAAAAATAGAAGAGATAAAAGGAGAAATGTAGGGAAGGGGAAATAGGCAGAAAGAAAATAGGAAGCGAAGGGAAGGGGAAACGGGAGAGAGATGAAAAGAGGTAGAGAGATGAAAAGAGGGAGAGAGACGTGATTTCCCTTTTTTACGTTGGCGATGGCGAGCAATGGTGTTTTTAGTGATGGTAGTTATCATTCCTGTATATATTACTTCAGATAGACAAAATGAAGATATAAGTTATTATTTGAGTTTCAATCTAAATTGTATATTGAAACAACAATTTTATTGCCGTTATGCTGCCAACATTGTTGTAAATATATAAGTACCTCAAATATCATAAATATGCTCACATGCAGTTGTCGGAATGGAAGAGGAAATATCCGGGAGATATTAATCTGAATGTCTGTTTATCCTCGTTTTGATGATAGCGTGTCATTCACAAAGGATCAAAGACATAATTCACATCCATATTTCAATGCATTACTATGTTAATTATGTCAATTTGGATGCTTTGATAAACGGTCGATATATTTTCACAACATAAAAATCCATTTCTCATGTACAAGAATGCTAATTGTAACTCATAGTATAGTGAAACAGACTATATCAAAGAATTGATGTGATATCCTAAACAATTGATGTGATATCCATTTCTTATGTACGAGAATCCATTTCTTATTAAGTATCAGCGACTAAACAATTGATGTGATATCCTAAAGCTACACGCAATTAATTTGACTCTAATCTCATTAAGATTTCCATTAAATGAAAGTTAAAACAACTGTTTGGCTTGTAATATTAATTGGAAGCAAACAGAGAACACTCAACTAATTTAAAATTAAATTAACATCTTCGACTGTAGATAGATAATGGAAAAGTATATAATTTTATTTTACAAATATTGATTTAGATTTTAGGACGCCTTATTTATTAGACTTTTGTAAGTGTACAAGTTCCCAATATGTAGTGGCGAGATTTTAAAAAACAAGGTCCATATATAGATATTTTAAAGGGTGCCTAGGCTTATAATTATATTGTGCCTACACTTAAATTTTAAAACTATATTTGTGCCCATGCTTAAAAATTGGTTGCACTCGTCACTGCCAATATGTGAAAACAAACGAGTTACAAATGTAGTTTCCAACAAATGGTTATAAAAAATTGTTGTTATGCAATAACCAAAAAATAAGAAGAATTATCGTTGGAATAAATAATTGAGATGTATATATATTGTGTGATCTGATTGAAAAAAGATATCTCTTGATCATCATCTCCCCGTAAATTTTTCCAGAAAATAGGAGCGTATATATCAACCCAGGCCATATACTACTTTTGAATGATATTGGGCTTTGAATGTAGAAGAATTTTTGTCGGACAATAATCTACGACACCTTATGAAAAATGGAGAAAGTTAAATGGGCCTTAGAGTTTCTATATTTAGTGACTTCAGTCAATGAAGTTTTTCTTTTCAAGGACGTCACACACCTTTATTTTGGCGTTTAGTCAAAATAGTTTACTGCAAGAGCTTCATGGTTCATAACTCGACTTCAAATTTGCAATAGTACATATGTAACAGCCTTTGATATAAAATATCAAGTGATCCTTAAAATTTTCATCAAATCTGCTCACTTATACATATTATTAATTTATTACAAAAGAAGGCATGCATGTATATGCCAATTGTCATAGGCTTTAACAGAATGAGATTTTTACTTGCAATCTCCCCAGCACTCCTTTTGATCTTTGTAACACGGTCTATCCTTCTTTATTGTGCAGCAATAACATTCCCAGGGATTACTAATAGGACCACATAAATCGCGAACGCAAAGCGCCGGGATGTTGATCTTACTCCCACTTAATTCGTCTCCATGCGCCGGTGTCTCCTGACCTATTAATCCAACAAAAGTAGCATAATGAGAACTTGTATGCTGTATATCAATTCAAGGATCGAGATCTGATAGTTGATTAGGTTTATATAGTTTATTTACGTAGTATTGTTCTTTCTTCACTGGACAGACTATATCAAAGGTAGGAATTAAATTGTTAAAATTTAATAATTTGATCTAAAAAATTTTGACTTGCAATGAGATTATGAGAGATTACTAATCGGGGACATTTTTTATCCTTCTCTTGCCTTCACTCTTTGGAACCGGCCATATAAAATAAGTAAGAACTTTTCTATCTTTATTTTTTTTTATATACAAGTCCATTAATTTAAAGTTTGTAATCGCATAAACAAATATGATAAGATATTACTGATTAATACACACATAATTTTGACATCTGAGTATATTTGTGACTTTTGAGTGTACTAACATTAGCATTATTAAAAAATTTCAAAATAACATAATGATAAAATCAATTAATCAAAGATATACCTTGGGAGTTGGGACACAAAAAGGGCATCAGTGAGGACAACAAATGCAAGGGCAATGCTCAGCTAATTAAAGATCCACATTAGTGTTCATCTTGATATTGTGGCTTTAAATTGACTAATATTCTGGTTTTATATTTTACTAAATTTATAATTACTCTTTATTGTTTATACTGCTAAATAAAGACGTAGGGTCCACGTAGTGTTATTTCTCACTCGTTGCATGAGCTGTGTAACGCTTTTTTGATACAGCGCAGGTCCGAACCTGGCCTTTTTGTGGATAATAATTAGTTCAAGTAGGGAGGGATAAGGCTAAACTGATATTTTTTTATTATATATATATATATATACACACACACATAATATCTACTGTGAACAATGGTTCATTTATGCCTTCGTGAACCATGATCGTTTGATCGGTGGTTTTGCAAATTGACAAATTTAAATTAACCAATCTAATCTATATATTGAAATCTCATAAAAAACCAAAATTTACAATTTTTTAAAAATTTTTACTATTTTTTTTTCGAATTTCTTAAAGCTTGTCATTATTGGACGATAATTTGTGAATTATCGTCCAAAACTGGAAAGTTTTTAAAAAATTGAAAAAATTAGTAAAAATTTTTTAAGAATTGTAAAATTTGATTTCATATGAGATTTCAATATATAGATTGGATTGGTTAATTTAGATTTGTCAATTTGCAAAATCACCGATCAAACGATCATGGTTCACAAAGGTCTAAATGAACCATGGTTCACAATAGATATTCTCTCTCTCTATATATATATATTACTAAACTAGTTCTTTTATGCCCCAGGGATATGTTATATTTGTATGAATTTCAGATTAAAATACTGGAGGTGCATTCAGTTGATCTCTATATTATATATATACAGTTTATTTACTCATGCATATATATTCCCAGAGATCATAGATCAGACTAACATAAAATTGTGTGCAATTTGGGTACCTAAAATTATTCAGTTAAAATCATTTTATTTTTTGTCTTTCATAATTTAAGTACTAAAACTCTACAAGGATTTGTTATTTTCTCAGTTTTATAGAAAAATAATATTTGAGGAAAATGGGAAACTTTTCAAGTTTCATAATTGAAATATTTCAAACTAATATTTGAAGAAGATAAATAATATTTAGCTTGAAATATTTTTTTGCGATTATTGAAAACTGATAAGAATGCAAATCACCTGAAATATGAAATGATTATTTAACAAAGTAACAAGTCAACGACATCTTATAATAAACTCTGGTATGAATATATATTGATAAATACCAAGAAGAATTCATATGCAGAAATGTGAGGTAAAAACTTACAGTGAGTCGCACACGTGAGAGCAGCGACGAGGAGTAACGCAATGGCAATATTTTGCTTCATATCGATCACAACTGCGATTAAAGGTCTAAGTTTGAAGTTTGAACCTATTGCACAAACGACGATGAAAGTTGCAAAAATAATAGTTTTTTTTTTATGTTTTTTTGAAGGACGATAATAGTTTTTTTTTATACTAGTAATATACCTTATCGGTTTAGGAATATTCTCATCGAATGTAACAGTAATAACTAACATATATAGTAAGTCATAACTGAGAAAATCTTATTATTTTATTATAAGATAATTCAGTAAATGTTGACACAATCCTATTACCTTGTGGGCTTTCTATTGAGAATCTTAACATTAATTCAACACTAAATTTATGCATTCGTGATGCATATTTTCCAGCACAATTGTTTTACATTGTGTATGGTTCATTGGAGGGGAATAAAAAGGGAGGAAAAATGTTGGAGGGAATGGAATGGGATGAGAAGGGAATAATAATTAGAAGGATTAATTTAACAGGTGCAAATACATTATAAGGAAATTTGGCTATTTGAAAATTTATTTTTTATGCAAACTAAGTATGAACAAATTAACAAAAAAATGATAAATGATAAAATTGGATATATTTTCAAGTACAGATTGTGGACAGAGGCGAAGTTAGGATTTCACGTCAGCAGGATCCATAAATCTTTTTTGCTAAAAAAGTATATGTACGACAATGACTGAATGTCTAATCAAACTGTTAAAAAACTCTAATTTATCCGTTTTATCTAGATTTTGGTTTATATCGCACAATCATTTTATTTGTTTTATCACCGTTTTATCGTTGCACAACCGTATTATCGTCGTTTTATCATCGGTAAACACTTAATCACCACCCAACCGGTAAACCACACAAATCACATTTGAAAACCTTTCATTTGATATAAATAGAGTATGATAATAATTTTTTAATAAACAACTTAATAATGTCACATAAATAAACATGAGAAATCAAACATCTATTCTAACAACAACAAAAGATTCACAATAATATATCTAATATACAAAATAATAATTCAAGAGTCAAGAATCATTCATTCGAATATCTCCTATTTCATTATAAGTTTTATCTTAATATGATTCATTGCGGAGAAAGGAAGAAGGTCATTTGTTAGAATGAATACGATATAAGTCCCTGTGCAATATTTTAGGAGTCATTACATGATATATTCAAATCAAACACGACATGTCTAGTTGGGTCCTTCAAATTTTTGAGATGGCTCCTAACTTCTTATATATATATATATATATATATATATATATATATATATATATATATATATATACACACATACTAAGTGTCATACAAATTTTTAATTTTCAGGTGAGTTTTTGGACCCACCAAATTTAAGGTGGCTTCGCCACTGATTGTGGGGCTTGCTAACTGCCTATAACGAAATTATCGTCTAGTCACTCAAGGGACTACGAAATCCTATACAAATGTGTGAATCATATATAAGAAAATAATTTACATGGTGGAAACATATTTATGGACATCTTAAGACAATTAGTCCTTGATTAAAAAAAATGATATTTTGCGTAAGTTATATTTATACCTACTTAACAAACGTAATACCTAATTAATGGATACTATATTAAATGGGTAAAATTGGAGTTAATTTTTATAGATTAGGTAGATGTTGTAATCATTTGATGCATTTTGAAGATTTAAGGACCATTCATCGAGAAATTTTCCTAATGCGCGATTGAATTTAACTGATGACCAAATAAATTTGAAATTGCATAAAGTTTGATATTTTACCTATTTAACATACAGAACATATTTATAATTTATTTTTCCCTTTATTTTGACAACTGTTTCGTTGCTGTCAGGATTAATTGTCAAATGTCAACATATTTTTTCTTGCTCTCTTTCCTAAGTTGCAAAAGCAGTGACATTTCTTTTGACATTACTTAATAAAGAATCATATACGAAGAGTTCCCAATTACTTCATCATAACCAATATATATACTATTACAATCACTTGCTGCAATATACAATTTGCTTAATTTATCAATCCGCTCAAATGACAATGCTCTTTTGTTCCTTAGTATGCAAAGGCGCAACTTGCAACCCAACTTAAACCAAAACCACACACATGGATATATTAGTTACAGGCGAATGGTTGCATGTACATATATTTTCATATGGAATATGGTCGGAGAATTGAGCAGAATGAGGTTTTACTGGCACTTGGCCCAGCACTCTTTTTGCCCTGGATAGCACGTTCTAACTTTCCTTATTGCGCAGCAATAACAATCCCAGGTATTACCTAATTTTCCGCATGTATCGTGAATGCAAAGCGCCGGGATGAAGATCTTACTCCCACTTTCCGCTCCTTGCTCTGGTGTCTCCCGACCTATCATTCAGATATAACAGAATTTTTGAGATGTGACAATATCACTAAAATTTGAACTTGTAAAGAGAGGATGCAAATCAGAGCTATTCATTTATATTTTTCCCCCTTCGTTTTACTATTTGCAACTGGCCATACAAAGTTAGCTTCTAAATTTACATTTTTTTTCATACAAGTCCATTTAAAGTTGCTAATTGCATTAACAAAAACAATATGGTACCTACACAAACAATTTGCATTTTCTTGAAGCTTTTATAATTAGACGATAGAATGCACCACCATTATTATAAAATCGGTAAACCAATTATTATTACTTACCTTGTGTCATACAAATGACATTAGTAAGGAGAAGAAATGCAAGGGTAAAGCTCAGCTTGTAAAGAAAATGCAAATCAGCTTGTAAAGAAAATACAAATGACTTGTAAAGAGAGAATGCAAATCAGAGCTATTCATTTATCCCCCCCCCCCCCTTCGTTTTACTATTTGCAACCGGCCATACAAAGTTAGCTTATAAATTTACATTTTTTTTCATACAAGTCCATTTAAAGTTGCTAATTGCATTAACAAAAACAATATGGTACCTACACAAACAATTTGCATTTTCTTAAAGCTTTTATAATTAGACGATAGAATGCACCACCATTATTATAAAATCGGTAAACCAATTATTATTACTTACCTTGTGTCATACAAATGACATTAGTGAGGAGAAGAAATGCAAGGGTAAAGCTCAGCTTGGTGTTCATCTTGATTGTGGTTTAGAATTTAGTAATGTTTCTGCTTTTTTTTTTGACTAAATTTGTAATTACTCTTTGTTATTTATACTGTTAATGACTGCTTAAATTAGGTATGTCTTGAAACAGAAACAGAGGGGGTCCAGCTGGAGCCTGTATTCGCTCACTCCTTGTTTGATCGTAGAACTTATTACATTGGTAATTATTTGGTAAGTTTCACCTGATGCAGCTACCGTCTGATCTGTGATGATCAGGTTCCAACATGGCAGAGGATAAGAATTGTGAATCTACTTTGGTGATAAGGATCCTTTTGTGAAACTATATTTCGTTACTAGGTAACAAACTCTGCACAAATGCGTTTGGGTGGAAGCAGCGTAACAAATGGTTCTTTGTCAAATTTACTGTAGTAATATTATCTTTGCATGTGTTTCGGATGAAAAATACTAAAGTTATACTAAAGCTAATTACCATATTATGTAATTAATTTTTTTATGGTTAATCCTATTTTTTTCAGACTATTCAAATTCGTGTGCAATTTTACTAATTGAACCATTTATATATATTTCCCCCTTCACATTTGTTCAATGAAAAAGAGGAGTTGATGCAAACTCTACATGCTTCATATAAATATTGAAATTTGACAATATAATTGTGGCGTTTGATCAATAAAAGATGAATTTATACTACCTATCTGCAAAAGAATAATTAATGAAATTAGAAAGACAAAAATCACACACACACAAAGTTGATATAGACAACATGTTATTATAATTGGTTTCTCAAATCGTAAGTTTTATTGAACCATACAAGATCCCAAAAACATGTAGGTTTGATCTTTCAAAATTAATGATAAGATAATAACCCAATATGTTCAATTGAAATAATAAGAAATTATAAAACATATTTGAAATTTTCCACTCAGCCTTCCATACCGCCCCAAACGAAAAAATTATAACTAACTTTAATTAATTACGAAATTATAAAATAATCCGATTTTAATAAATTTTTTAAAACTGACCGTGCAGTTTCGGAATCTGAGATTCCGAAACAATTTCTGCTTAGTTTCGGAATCTCAGATTCCGAAACTAGCTAGTTTCGGAATCTGAGATTCCGAAACTAGAACTGCCGCCTTTTTTGAGAGAAAAAATATTTTTAAATTTTTTTTTATGAGATTCCGAAACTAGCTATTTTTTATTTTTTTTTAATTAGTTTCGGAATTTTAAATTCCGAAACTAGGTGTTTCATATTTTTTCAGCGCAATTTAATTTTTTCAATTTAACTTTTTTAAATTTCACCTAACTTTTCAGTTACTTTTTTAAATTTCACATAACTTTTGAAAATTTAATAATAGTTGTTTTAATAAATAATTTATGTTATTATTTTCAAATTTTCTAAAAATATTATAGTAAAAATAGTAAAATAAAAGTAATAAAGTAGTGTTATATGATAAAGTATAATAAAAGTAAAGTATAGTAATAAAATAGGGTAAAATATTAAGTTTTCTGACGTTTGAGCGAGAATCTAGCTAGTTTTGGAATCTCAATTGTGTCCCTTCAACTTAGGCTGCTTATAATGATTCACAACGAGTAGCGCAACATATTATATATACATATAAGAGAAGATGAATGAAAGAAAACACTTAAAAAATCGATGTTTTGAAACACTATAACTTCAAGGAGGCTTAACTTTTGATAGGAACGTCCGTTTTGGGCATATGATGACTTTTCGGAAAGCTTGCGACGAGATCTACAAGGTTTACCGGGGTTTACCCCGTAACGACCATTTCCGGGGCCAAAAAATGCTGTCTGAACCTCCAAAATCTACTTTGAAAGTTTTCAAACCTAAACATCACATAAAACTACTTAGAATTTTTTAAAAATAAAAAATTAACAGGGATGTTTGCATTCTTTTTTCTGTCTGCATATAGCATGAACCTCTTGGCATTTCTCTCTAGCACAATAAAAAGTGTTATGTTGAGTACTATCTCGTATTGATCTGAAGCTATGGGATTAACTGAGAGGATTGTTTTCACTCTAACTTCCTTTTATTACTAACTTGAAGGAGTACAACTATACACTCTTAACTCTCTCGCTCTTTCTTACTTGGTGCTTATTCTCATTGGTATACCTATGAACAATACACATGACAACTATTTATACTAGTTATGGTCGGTTACAAATAAAACTCTAGAACATATATTTTACTTCTAATCATATCTAAACTAGTTTCTAGACTTAACTAAGTATCTACATTGAAAAAATTAAATTGCGCCGAAAAAATATGAAACGCCTAGTTTCAGAATTCTAATTAAAAAAATTAAAAATATTTTCGGAATTTAGAATTCCGAAACTAACTAATTTAAAAAATTTTAAATTCCGAAACTAATTAAAAAAATAAAAAATAGCTAGTTTCGGAATCTGAGATTCCGAAACTAATTAAAAAAAAAATTTTAATATTTTTTCTCTCAAAAAATGTTGCAGTTCTAGTTTCGGGATCTCAGATTCCGAAACTAGCTAGTTTCGGAATCTGAGATTCCGAAACTAGCTAGTTTCGGAATTTCAGATTCCGAAACTAAGCAGAAATTGTTTCGGAATCTCAGATTCCGAAACTGCACGGTCAGTTTTAAAAAATTTATTAAATCGGATTATTTTATAATTTCGTAATTAATTAAAGTTAGTTATAATTTTTTCGGCCCAAATGGACCAACCAAACCCAAGCCCAATAAGGCCCAATTAAAACCCAATACAACCTATCCCTCCATAAAACCCTCATTGCTTTAGACCTAGGTTTTTCACAACTACTTGATCTTATCTGAGCGAGCGGCGCCTCACCGCGCCGTGTCGAGACAGCTGCCCGGACTCGGCAACCGAGTTCGTCGGTAGCTCCTCACAAAGCTCGCGATGACGACAGCTCGCGGTTTGAGCTCGATCCAAAGAGACGAGCGATGATAGCCGCGCGAGCTTTCCCCAAACTACTATCATCTGTATTTGTTGTTTCTTTTGTGTTTCTTTTGTCTTTGTTGTGTTTCACTTTTGTTATGTTTCTTTCTTCTCAAATTTTGAAAATTTCTGGAAAATTTATCCACGATTGATTGTTTTTATGTACTTTGATGATTTGGTTCAGCGACTTCTCCTAAAGAGTTTCTAATGGAATATTCAGAATAAATGGTAAGTAGATCTTTGTAGCAATTAATGATCTATTTTTCATTGGTTGTAAACCTTTTTCTTGTATGAAGTGTAATCAGCTGCTGTTTAATATTCAATGGTCTTTCCTCTTAAAATGCTTCCTGTTATATGCTCGTGTAGGGAAATACAAGAATTTTTTAGTGAAATTAAGCAAATGAATAAGGGTCTATTCAACTTGTGAAGGACATGAATTTAGTTGGAGTTGACAGTAATATTTTTGTTGGCCAGTGCACAAATATGAATTGTTGAGTGTGTGTATGAATAAATAATTGTTCAAAACTGGCCACCTTGTATGAAATTGTATTTTGTACTGATAGTTAAGATGTATAATACATGAAACAGCACAGCGGTTATTTTTTTTCTATTCTGTTTCTGCATTATGAATGCCACAACATCTGGCTCTCTTTGTTTCTAGCAAAATATTTTCTTTTCAACATGGCATAATCTGTGTTTAGCAGTACACTTGAGGTGGTGTTTGTCTAATCTTTAACCAATCCATAAGATCTGTTTATGTTTCAGCAATTTCTATCCTAACCAATTTCTGGACAACAGCCTTCTCTTTATTATTGTAATGATTGTCTATCATTTTGCAACTAATTGGTAATGCTAACTAAAAAATTATAATTTCAATTGTTGTTGAAACAAAAGAGCACGCAATGAGAGTAGAGTTCAATTCGGAGGTAAAGAATAGAGATGAATATTTCACGAGAATTGATTTCAGTCGATGAATTTTCACGAGAATTGATTTCACTCAATGGGCGAAGTAAATTAGAAATTTCATCGATTTGATCAGCTGTTGATCAGAGGAAAGAGAAAGAGGGAGGAGAAGTGAATCCAACAATTCTCGTTACACTCATCTTGATACCAGAAACAAGAAATATTCAAGTCAAAACACCGTTTGCCCTGGACCCTGGTAAGTGCTTTTGCATCGACAACACTCTTGGACTCTTGGTTGGTGCTTATGTTTTCCTCTTCTAGTACTACTGCCTCAACTTTCATGTTCTGACTTGTGATCCAAATTCAATTATACAAAATATTAAGAGTGAGCTTATGCATATATTACTTGACTGATGATTGCAGATGGGTATTATATAATAACTAAAAACAAATACATAAAAATGGAAAGCTAATTGGAGCTCGAATCAGCACAACGGTAAATAATAAAAACTGTTGAACAGCTGTACTTGCACAGATCAATTAAATTTCAAGTTGGTACACCGCTCGAATAGGCTGTACGCGAATACGGCTTATTCGCAGCTCCCAATCAAAATGCGAATTAGACGAATACGCTGTTCGACCTTTATTTCTTTGTTCCCACAAAACCATGAAACTAGAAAACGAACAAGAGAGCAAGGAAGCTGCTTATTCGTTCCTAGTTCCAACAAACTTCCAAAATTGGTGTGAAATAGGAAATTGGCTATGACCTTATCTAAAAATTAAAAAATTCTCTATCTAATAAAATAGGGAGGGCTGTGACCTTATCTAAAATTGCTGTCATCCATGATGCTTTCAGATGGCATGCCGCTCTCCAATGTCATAAAAATATGCCATCTCAATAATGAAGATCAGGTTTAAGTTTGACTCTGAGGTCTGTAAACTAAAACCGCAATATTTACATGATCTAAAAAATCAAGCTTACTATTTTTCGAGATATTGACTTATTTTATACTAAACCGTAAAATTTTAAATTATTCAGAATAGTCTAATTAATCTCAAAGAGAAGAGCATTGTAATTAAAAGTAAATATTTCAAATATTTGTATGAGAAATTAATAATTGAATATTCAAAGATGTATGTATATTAATTAAGTCAACTCATATGCAGATCTCAAGGTGCACTTATTTTATTGTTGCATTCAGATCTGCACATATTATTGCCTCCGGAGCCCATGCATCATGAAAGACAAGATCGCTGAGTTAATTACTCCTTGGGTCCCATAAACGCGCTGCCATCCCGCCCCTATATATTACAAAAATGTGAAAATTAATATAGAAGCATGTGCGGTCATATGGTCTCGAGATTTTTTCCGATTTCCAATTAATGACTGTATAGCTGTAGCATCGTAGGTATTTGGCGTGTTTCTTAAAATTTAATTGCTATTATTAGGGCTGTTCACGAGCCGAGTCATGAGCGAGTTAGCCCTATCTCGAACTCGTCCCGTCAACTTGCCGAGTCGAGCCGGCTTGTCTCGTCATATGGTCACGAGCTATTTCTCTTGGTTTGATCTCGTCTCGTTTCTTTACGGGCCGTCGCGAGCTAGTTCGTGCCTGTACTATAATAATAATAATGATATATTTATGTATGCTCTTCGTTTAGCTCAATTCTGGACTACACCAGCTTCAGCTTTAGCATTCCCGTAAATTACGCCAACAACCTTGCTTGCTTTCTAAAGTCAGAGTTTCAGACCCTTGAATAGTTTTAGTGTACTCGAAATTCTCTAATTCCTGTTCAGAAATTAATCTTGCTATTTTTTTTTTTCCGACTTTTGACTCCGAAATTATCACATCAGAAATTCTTGTGAATAATTTTAACTTATTTTAAAAGTTGTTTCGTTTTATTGGAATAAAAAAATTATTTGTCTAGTGGTAGAATCGTACCCTGCCTGCCATCTAAGATTAAGCATTAGTTTGCTTACCAACCGGTGTCCTATATAATTACTCCATCTTTGCCTGGGAGCGGCATCTATCTGCACTAGCTAACAACATTCTCGATACACTGGTGCATATTTCCAAAGAGAGTAGAAAGAGAGAACAAAAAAAAAAAAAAAAAAAAAAAAAAAAAAAAAAAAAAAAAAATGGCCGAGACTGTTGTGAATTTTGTGCTGGGAAAGCTTGGGGAAATGATTGTCAAAGAGGCGCAGTTCCTGGGTGAGGTCGGGGACAAAGTGGAATGGGTGAAGACCGAACTGACTCGGATCAAGTGCTACCTGAAGGATGCAGACTCAAAACGACGCAAGGGAGATGCAAGGGCAGAGAACTATCTCAACGAGCTCCGTGATGTGGCCTATCGCATCGAGGATGCCATCGACACTTTCTATGTTGAACTTGAAATCGAAGAAAACCGCCACAAACTCGACGGCAACAGCCAGAAAGATCGCAGCTTCTTAGGCAAGCTGAAAAGGTTGGGGCGCAAGACCACCAAGTTAACTGCCCGGCACAATCTTGGGATGGAGCTTGATGGCATCAAAAAAGTACTTGAAGGGATCTCCAAGAGCAAAATCGACTACGAAATAGATCCCCTACAAGAGAGAGGCAAGGGGGAGACAGTTCTCATGCCTTCTCGGAGAACTACTTACCAAGATATGGATGAAGCTGAAATTGTAGGCTTTGACACTGACAAGAACAACGTTCGCACACTGCTCCTCGATCCAGAAATACGAAGGCGAGCTGTTGTTACGATCGTTGGTCCAGGTGGTCTAGGAAAGACTACTCTTGCACAAATGGTGTACAAAAGGTAAGTGCATGTTTCTCCTCTTCATGTACAAAAGGTAAGTCGGTCAAATTATTCAAACTCGGTAGAAACTAAAAAGTCACGCAGATTCTTCCGATTTGGCGTTGTTAATTTCCTCCAATTTATGCACCTAACTCGGCCACACTAGAAAATTGACAACGGTACAAAATTTTCCGGTTTAAAAAATTGAATAATCATACAATAAATATGAAAGCGGTCTAACACATATCAACTCACTGAGGAGACCTCTGTTCAACGAAACGGCAATTTCTGCTCAACATATGATGTCCATTAATTACGTCATTTCACAGCATTTAGTAGAGCTATTAAAACTAGATGGAGTATGCTTTGGAGAAGAAGGGTGGTCCTGGGTAAAGGCAAAGTGTGTCAAGCAGGAATATAGTTTTTTCCATGGTTAAAGCATGAAATAGACCGGATTCGAGTGAATGAACCAGTAGTGTTTAAAACATTGATCAACTCGGAATCAGCCAACTTTCAAACCATGATAATTAAATTAAACAAAAATAATGGTAATAACTGACGAATTGTGATCTTTAAATGATGCTAATTAAACATTTAGCATATATATATGTGCATATCAGTTCTCGACAATATGGGATCATGCATGATAATAAGTGCCACAAGTTATGCTGGGACCAAAGAATGCAATTATTCTTGTATAAATGATGGAATTATTTGTAATATATCACTTTTATTTGTTAAGTTTGAAGATATAATAAAGTACATTTAATTAAGACATGATGGAATTATTTAATTAAGACCCACAACATAAAGAAAAAGTTGCTGAATAATTGCATGAAATCTTAATAATACTAATTGTATTTTTCTTTTGCTTATTTGTTATCCAGCGTGCAGGATGATTTCAACTTGCATATAATGCTCTCTGTCTCTCAACAGTACAGTCCCATCGATCTTTTGAAAAAGATGCTAACCAAACTAAAAAATTCTGAACCTGCAATGCAAGATATTGACGATTTAATCAGCGACCTCAAAGGTTTGTTGAGTAGTAAGAGATATTTGATTATTCTAGATGATGTGTGGGTGGCTGATTTGTGGAATCAATATTTAAAACATGCGTTGCCTGATTTGGGGAATGGAAGTCGAGTGCTAATGACTAGCAGATTTATCGAGGTTGCTCAATCAGCTGACCCTATAATGGAACCTTATGAACTCAAGATCTTAAATGATAAGGACAGTCGTGATCTCCTCATCAAAAAAGCTTTCCCCTATCAAAAAACTGGCGAAAAATGTCCTGAAGATCTCGTTGAACTAGCAGATGCACTATCCAAGAAATGCAAAGGGTTGCCTCTTGCTTTAATAGTATTAGGTGGCATCCTTTTAACAAAAGATCGAACCTATACTGCATGGGAAAGGGAGTTGAAAACAATGGATTGGCAATCTAAGGGCAAAGATTGCATCGATATCCTTGCCATGAGTTTTGAAGATATGCCTTGTTATCTCAAAATATGTTTTTTGTTTCTTGCTTCTTTTCCCGAAGACTATGAGATCTCTGCAAGATGTCTGATCAAAATGTGGGTAGCTGACGGATTCGTGCCACAACAAGGGAGAAAAATAATGGAAGAAATAGCTGAGGATTGTCTAGAGCAACTCTTTCAAAGGTTCTTTTTTATTTTCAAATTATTTTTTGTTTCATTTTCGTTCATGAAGTATATAGACATTATGGAAGATTCCATCATAGATGAGTTTTTTTTGTATGTGTTGAAATTTAGATCATACATTCAGAATGATAAAAAAAATTTGTTTAATTTTTACTCGAAAGGACCTTGAAAACTAATCCGTGAAAGAATTTTCCATACATTGGTATACAACTTGTGAGAGGTCTTGTAGCTCAGGTGGTAAGAGCACTGGGCTGACTTCTAAGGGTCCAGGATTTTAGCCCGCATGCTTGCAAAAGGCTTGGCGAGCCAGCGTAAAAAATTTAGCCATATATTTATGAAATGACCAGAATCGGAGTGTCATTTCTAGCCTATCCAAACTTGTTTGGGATTAAAAGGCTCCGAACTTTTTTAGTATACAACTTATATCCTCACTACATGAATCAAATGTTTTAATACCGTACTAGTCACATCGAACCGATAAAACAAACAGTGTGGATTTTTATCAGTTTAACTGTTTGTAACGGTTTAATAAACCGGATGACGTCATAAGTTTTTTTATTTTTTTTACCGTAGTTATGCAAATTTATTTAAAAAAATAACATTATTTTGGCAGTCGGTTAACTATGGTAAATTGGATATTGTTAGTCCTAGTTTTGTTGGTAGAAAATTTCATGTTGAGTTTGCTTTCTCATTATTCGTGTTTGTATATATATTTTCAATATGGATCATAAATTAACACATTAGAGTATGGTTGTAAATTAACATTTTTTTGTTCTTGCATCTTGTTGTTTCTTATTTATTTGTTAGAAGAACTGAATTCAATATTTTGACTATTTTGGTACCTCTTCTTAAATAAAAAAACAAATATTTCAGGAGTATGATTCAAGTATCAAGCCGACATGCAAATGGCTCGATCAAGTATTGTAGAGTGCATGATCTACTCCGTGATTTTGCTATGCATCAAGCTGGAAAGGAAAACTTCATTACTATTTTTGCAAACCGACAAGATATCAACCATCGTGACAGCACAACTCGCCGTGCCTCACTTCAATCATGCAGTGTCAAGTTAATGGAATATGTAGGTCCAAAAACCCGTTCTTTATTTTTGTTTGACCTCAAAGGCAACTTACTCATGAACTATTCTGAGTTTAGATTACTAAGAGTTTTAGTAATTGAGGTTGTTTGGAGTGAGGAGCTTGTTAAATTTAGGGGAATTGATAGGTTGATTCACCTAAAGTACTTGGGGATTAGTAACTGCAGCATATTAGACATGTCCGAATGTTCTTTGGGTCGCTTAAAAAATCTCGAAACCTTAGATATCCGAAGAAATAACATGGTATCAAATCTATCGACAGACTTATGGACAATTAATACATTAAAGTATGTACTTTGTCATGAGTTGTTACCTGAAATACCATCTACTGCTGACCTTCGAAACCTCCAAACCCTTGAATGGATACTCTTTGACAATAAAATAATTCCCCATTTAAACAACCTACAAAGGTTGGGGCTTGAGTCTAAATCTACCCAATGGGACGTGGAGCATGCGTTGCCCCATTTACTTGGAGGTTTGTCATCCCTAACCTCCCTGAAGATAAAATCTATTGAATCAAATCTTCCAATGGAGATTATTTATCCGAAAGCACTTCCATACTATCAGAATCTGCAAATCCTATACTTGGATGGTCAATGGCCCGAGAGTGTCACCCTGAAGGCTAGCTTGTTCCCATTACACCTTGTTAAACTCACACTATGCTATTCATATCTTGGCCAAGATCCGATGTCTGAGCTGGCAAAGCTAAATAATCTCAAGGAACTAGTACTAAAAACGGATGTGTACAACGGGAGGCAAATGGTTTGTTCAGAAGGATTCCCAGTTCTTCAAAAACTGGTGATTTCAATCCTAACCGTTATGATTTTAACAGTAGCAAAAGGGGTCATGCCCAAGCTTAAATACCTCCGTATATATGATCATTGCAAGGTGGAGGCGCCCCCCGAGCTATTGCACTCGATAACTCTTTTTTGAACGGGAAAAAAAATTGCTACGACAACTAGACCTTTTTTTTTGTGAGCATTGTCTGTACCTCGAGAGAGTGTGTTTCTTCAGGTTTTATTCATTCAAAAAATATATATAGTAATAAATAAAAAGGGTTTTATTTTAAAAGGTAGAAAAAACATGTAAAAATTTATTATTTCTGTTTTAATAAAAACATGAAACCAATGGTAAGAAAATTACAATCTTCTCTTAATTAAAATAAAACTCAATCAAATGAGGGGGTAAACTAACTATGGTATGGAAATTTAAAAGCAGATCTCAACAAGAAGCCGCTACACAAATAACATATATATAAAAATAATTGAAGTGAAAAATATTTCAATAACAACAAGTCAGAATACTAAAGTCGCCTAAATCAACCCCCTTTCTTAATGGTTACCAGCAAAGGTTTAAATAGCGGATAGCGGTCGCGTAGCGGCCATGTTAATGTCATAGCGGATAGCGGATAGCGGCCATTTAGCGGCCGCTATCGGACCATAGCGGATAGTATGTCGTCTGTATAAATAATATAAAAATATGATAACACTATCAACAAATTGGTTGGGTGGTGTTGTATTGGGCTGTGTATAGCCCACATCAAGGGTTCGATTCCCATTTTTATCAATATAATCCAACAATTTTGTGTCCGGTTTGAAGTTCAATCTTTAGTCCCACATGGAGTTTCATAGTTCTACAAGGATAGTATATAAGTAGTAGGCTGTTACGGTATGTGCAACAGCATGATTAAGTAGTGCTCACGTGTCAGCACATGGGTTACCGCCTAAAAACAAGCTATTAACGCGCTATTTGGCGCTATATCATCCGCTAATGCCCGATATATACCCCGATATTTCCGATAAATAACGCTACGCCGCGCGCTATCAGACAGAGCGAGATATTCGTAGCGTGGTAGCGTTCTGGGGTGAAGTTCCGCTATCTCGGCGCTATAGCGGCCGCTACAGGCGCTATTTAAACCTTTGGTTACCAGGAAGGTTCTTGATTATATCAGAGTCGCCTGCAATAGTCAAAATTGTCACACAAGAGCTGATGGAACACACTTACTCACAGTAACACCTAAAATTAATAGAGAAACAGAACTACTGCCACGTACTTAGCTATTACTGTACTTTATACACTAATCGAAGAGTAGAACAACTTAGCTAGTAGTTTACTTACTCCGAGCAGTAACTTATTTTCGTAAGGAAATAGTGGAAGATATTAGTTAGTTAAGTAGTCCATTGAAAATGAAGTATTTCTATTCGTATCCGTACACCTATTCATAACGATAAATGGGAGATGGTGGTTTTGGTATCTACTCTTAATCTTCCTTTTAGTAGCAATGGCTAGGATTTCCACGGCAAGGACCACAGACTTTGAGGAAAACCTCTCTCACGTCCTCGACGCATGAGTGCATCTAACTAATCCTGGGATCCCTGGGGAGGTGCACGTGGCGGAGCTTTGACATTTAACAGCAGACCTCCAAGAGAGGAATAGGTCTTCGGGTTTCTTATATATTAACCGGATACTCCAAAAAACAGCCGCATCCTGTATTGGATTCATATCCGATACGAATTTGCGTGCGATACGCACCGGACGCTCCATGTGGCGAGATATATTATTTAATGTATTTGACTTGTGGATTCAGTCAGGGTATGCCTTGGATCACTGCTGAGCGATTTTGAACCAAAGATTGCAGATTTTGGGCTTGCAAAGCTATCAAAGAGAAAAGGGCTGGATCAAGCATCTCCCATATAAGAGGAACATTGGAACAAGAGGTGGCTCCTAAGTGGGCTTCAAATCTTCCAATTACAACTAAGGTTGACATGTACAGCTATGGGGTTCTTATTTGGAAATAGTAAAAGGTAAGCGGGTCTCAGATTGGCCAATAGAAGGAGAAACAAAATCTTATGAAGAGATGAGGAAGGTGGTTGATACATTAACTGAAAATCGTGAGATAGAAGAGTCATGGGTTGGTAATTTTGTTGATCCAAAATTGCATGGTGAATTCAATGGAAACACAAGCTAAAGTCATGGTGGAGGTAGCACTGTCTTGTTTGAAAGAGAATAGGAATGAAAGGCCCGGCATGAATTGCATTGTTGAGATGCTTCAGCTGTATGAGAAGCAAGATAAAACATATTTGTAGATGAGTACCAAATAGCAAAGGTATGAAACTTTTTTGCTTAATTACCAGATGTTTATTTAGTTGTATGTGTTTCATAACAATTAAATGTATGAAAACAAAGTTGTTTTGTAAATTTCTGCATCTATTATGTTCTATCTTAGAAATAACTAGCTTCATATATGTAGTATTTTCTTGCTTCGTTTTTTCTTTCCCTCTTACGTACCTTTGATACAAACTTTATAAGGTACTAGATGTTTAATTGGGTATCATAATTTTTCAAGTGCCAACTCTCGCTATGCTGTAACAACATCCTCTTCTCTGCTTATAGTTGAGTGTACTACAGGATTTGATAAATAACTATGCTTTCTCTTGGCTGCAACAAGCTGTACAAGTAATGCGTTGATTTAATTGTAAATTTATAAATTCATCTTATCCAGAGAAACAAAAAAATGGACTTAGGCTAAATCCTCAATCCAGCTACCACCAACAAGTTTAGGGCTTTAGGCAGCTTCTTCAGTCGACCAACTTCTTCTGGCATCTGCACATCCTCTATGTACATCTTAAAAAAAACATATAATTCCAAGAATTAACTGGATGGTTACATAAATGAGGAGATCATCCTAAACCCAACAACTGTGCATTAGCCCCCTGTAGGAGGCATCTTATCTATTACCCATGGTTTTATCCAATTGGTGACCAGTGAGCACAACGAAGCAAGTTGACCATGCATAATCAGAGACATTAAATATTTCAAAGAATTGCTACTGTTTTACCTGAATGAGCACGCAATGCAAGATTTGAGTGCACAAAACCATAACAATGATCGACTTTAGTGGCTCTACACCTATTCCGCTCTCATTTCATTGAATAAAGATATAGTACAAAAGTTCAAGAAAATATATAAAATTTTATAACATTTCAATGCGGAGATCAAATAAAAGTAGTTCAAATGGTCGACTGAGACTCGAAAATTGATGTTTGAATGCATTATACAAAGATCCATCCGTGCAACATTTTTTGTGCCAAAAATTGTAAGGTTTTATGAACCTGCGATGCGTCGCTATACGTGCATCCATGCATATGCAATATACTTACATATAATGACAGCAATGGAGTGTCAATCGTCGACCTCTATTTGTATTTTGTAAGGTTTTATCAATCAGTAAGAATTTTGCAAAAGGATCCTTCTCCGTTCCGTTGATCTCTCTCATATTTGGCAAAAGGATCCTTCATATTATTTTTACAATAAAATTGGCAAGTAAAAGTAGGCTTGTCCTTTCATATTCTGTATAAAAGCCTACCTAGTCAAGTAGTTTGGACTTCCACCATGGGAATTTGCGGATGATAAGTACCAGGAACTAGTGTTTACCAAACGGTCCGGTCCAACCATGGAGCACGGGTTATTGTGGTCCGGTCCTCCACGGGTCGACGGGTTATCGTGGGACGGGTTATCACGGTTCACCCTAGAAATCTTGACCCAAACCCTTGTTAAATCCGTCCGGTCCTAACCCCCACGGGTTATGACGGTCCGGTCCGGTTTTTATTATTCTTTTGTTTTTTTTTTTTTGTTTTTCGTTAATTTTTTTTGGCCCTTGCTAATTATGATTTGTGGACAGTCATGTATTTATTTAAATTATTTTAACATAATTTACATAGCATGTATTTATTTAAATTATTTTAACATAACATGTATTTATTTAAATTATTTTAAAATAGCATGGATTAGGGGCGGTTATCACGGGTTTAGGGCGGGTTTAAGGTTCGGTCCGGTCCGGTCCACGGGTTACGCGGGACGGGTTTAACATGGGTTTTTTCAAGAAAGGTGGCCCAAATCCTTGATAAACCCTTCCCGGTCTAACCCCCTCGGTCCATTGCGGTCCACGCATGGGTCGGGCCGGTCCGGTCCAAGGTCCAAATTATCCCGGGTCGGGTCTAACCCGCCGGTCCAAGTGGTAAACACTACTAGAAACTCTTATTCCTCATGGCAGGTCTAATTCTGTTTTTGTTCTTATTTGTGGTTTGTGGATCATTTGAAGATTATTCTCGCATGCAATTAATGTCTCGGCTAATGAGCGCAACTGCACAGCACAAGGAGCAATAGTTCCAAACGGAGTGGAATCCTCGGCAGTCATTTTTATGACTGCTCCAAACAGTCATTTCATTTTTTTAAATATTTAAAAATTTTAAAATTTAATTGTTGAATCCAAACCGTTGATTTTGTTCAATTTAATAGGCGATATATTTTCATATAAATTTTATAAAATTTAGAGTTAATTTGACATTTGATTAAGTGCTCAAATTATGAACGTATTAGAATTAATCAAACCAGATTCGTTCATTTGTTTAGCACTTAATCAAGTATCAAATCAACTCTAAATTTTATAAAACTTACATGAAAACGCATCGCCCGTAAAATTGAACAAAATCAACAGTTTAGATTCAACAATTGAATTTTAAAATTTTTAAATATTAAAAAAAAGGAAATGACTACTTGGAGGATGACTGCCGAGGATCCCACTCTAGTGCGGAACAATTGATGGTTGTTTACTTGTTCTACTTTATTGGCTCGACTGTTCACTACGCGAGATTTCCTGTTCCGTAACGTTCAAAAAAAGGGGTCTGTAACGTTTATGGGCACGTTACTGTACCCTCCGTCACAAAATTAAAAAGCGTTATGAATCTGTAACGCCTTTTAGGAAATAGACGTCACAGATCTGTGACGTCTATTTCCTAAAAGGCGTTACAGATTGCTGCTTTTAATTTTTTAAATTTCTTTATACGCTGCCTTTTGTAACGCCTTTAACAAAATAGACGTCACAGATCTGTGACGCCTATTTCCAATAGACGTTACAGAAGTTCCAGAATTATATTTTCTATTTATTTTATTCCTTTTCCCATTAACCCTTTTGTAACGCCTAATAGTAATTAAACGTCATAAATCTGTGACGATTTTTTAATAATAAACATTACAAATTTATAAAATATTTTTTTTGTACACGTGATATTCTGTGGCTAGCCCCATATTGCTAGCCGTACCAACCGGTACATTGATTTTCAATGTACCAAAACATATTCATATATCAAGCACACATATTCATCATGCAATCCACATATATATATCAAGCACATATCAAATGAAAAAAAACCAATTAAGATATCAATTTTATTTACAAATGTACCACAAATTAAGTTATCCAAATACATTCGAATACATGAATTCCATAAGTTCATCGACGACTTCTCCAATGTTTTCTTTCGTAAACGGTTTTCCAACTGGATCGATTTGCTACAATATTTGATTTAACAAAAACAATCGAAAACATCATATTAGTTGATATCATAAATTCCCAAACTATTTGATTTTTATGAAACCCTAAATCCTAAGCCTAAGTTAATTATTTGATTATACCACCGGATTTATTTGAAAGTTTGTCAATTATCAAACCCTAAACAAGCCACATCAAATTGTATCTAAACCCTAAACCCCTAAATCCAAAACCGTAAACCCTAATCCTATATTATTTGGTAAACGACTATTAAACTGTAAATATGAAAATGCAATACCTTGGGTAGTTCTCCAACTCCTCTCACATAGAATAATAATTGTCTCATGGCACACATTGTGAAGTATCCACACTCTGTATTGCCCTTTTGCTTCGGAGCCTAAAATCACAATTCAAACAAATAGTTGGTTAGAAAATTGGACTAGTTTCAGAAATTTTAATCTCTAAATCCTAAATCCATAAGATATCGTTACGTACCTTCAATTCGTACCAGCTGAATACATTAGCTTTACGTATAGCCTTGCCAGTCTTCTCCATCTTGTAAAATTTGTATGTCCTACATGCAATTCAATTAATTAAATTAGATTTAATATATATATATATAGTATTTTCCACAATATCAAATTGTCTATTTAGAATCTAAAACTTACGTTGTTATAAACGGCCTAATTACTAATTGATTTATGGGATTGTCGCGTACCAAGGAATCCACATAATATACTCTCTCTTTGTGGACATCAACAACAATGACTGTCCAATGAAACCTGTAATACATATTAATTATTAATGAATTGAAAGGAAACTAATAATTGAGTTTAATAATTGGTCTTACCCCTGATTATACGGCAAAATAAAGTATTGGCACTCTGGATTCTCTGAGAACGACCTCTTCATGTAACTCACATTAGAATCTTCGTTGGCATTCCAGGTTATTTCAGCTAGTTTATCCGGATCCCATATGGTGATACTTTTAGAGAATCCAACTTCTTTAGAAAGTTCGATCATCCAATACCTGCATTTATCCAATACTTCAATATGTTTCCAATTAAATCGAATATTGAGAAAAAAACAAAGTTTGAAAATCACATACCAGGAGTATATCTTGATCATCGATATGTTTAAGCATTCTCGTTTGAAACACTCGACAATATCTCCCAAGTTAAAAATGAAGAGGCCATTCTCGTGCGTACCCCAAGGGTCGCAATCATGCACCTCAATCGTCTCCTCTCCGACCGGTATAAACTTCAACACCGAGTATAGTTTTCGCTCGGCTTGAGAGAGTCTGGCCAAAAATTTGGGCTCGAGAAGCTCGCCGCGATTAATAATGGATACCTCACTCGCGACCTTCTTCGCCCTCTCTATCTCTTTCGTCCCCTTCCCCTTCTCCATCGGCTCCTTCCCCTTTCCCATCGGATTTTGTTGGCTAATTCTCTGTATTTAATGTTTTCAATTAATTAGTTCTACATCAATTAATTCAATGTTTTCAATTTTGTCGAGTATTAATATGAAATTGTAGAAAGTGTGAAATAAAATTGTGATACCTTTTGTCGTGGCTCCACATCAACTGACGGCCACGCGAATAACCCTCCTAAACTCGAGCCTAATTGTTCATCTGACGGTTTAGGGATGTACCAATCTCGGAATTCGTCGCCACATTGGGAAAGATGGACATAAGTCTCAGTTGCAAGTAGGGGCTCGTTGTGTACCATCTGACCCACCTGTGACGGTATAATGAACCCATTGGCCACGTGAACACGGCTTCCATCCTTACAATGCAAAAACAGATTGCATTCAACTTGTTCCTGAAATTGCAAATAGATTTAGTTAGATTTTTTATTTACAAAAAGATAATGTTCCAAAAATTCATTGCAAATAGATTTAAATTGATATCTTCATAAAAATGATAAGTTGAAATCAACCTTAACACCGGCACTCGGATCCGGAGGCACATAGTTTGAGCCAACACCTCTAGGCATTGTAGAGTCCACCTCGACCGACAAAACATGAGGCGACATTTGTAAAAATTGCGGTGAAAATTCTGGTACTTGCACTCCATTCATGACAAACCAAGTCGTCATCTGGTGAAAAGCCTGCTGAGTAGCCTGCTGAGTCCACTCATTTTTCATTTCCTCCCTCACCTCATCCTTTAATTCATTTTTACATCTCTCAGTGACTGCATCCATCAAAGCTGTAATCTGGAGCGGTGTCATGCAACCTTCATGCACATTTTTCCTAGACCTTCTCCCATACAAATCTGTCTGATTGGTCCATCCAGAGCCACCTCTTGTTCTACCAGAATAATCAGGTCTTCCAACCGCCTTACTCAAAACTTCTCTCGCCTCGATTGCCCCAGAACTAGCTTCTTGAGACAACGTCACAGACCGACCAAATGCCTCAATAGTCGCGTATCACCTGAGTTGAAGGTGTAAGAACCTGCATTCAAATCACATTTGTAGTGAAATAATGAAAGAACATTTAATATGAAATCAGATTAGTCGAACGTGAAAGAACATTTAATAATGAAAGAACATTAAGTACCTTCTGTCCTAGTAGACACGGCCCTACCCATGAAATACCGAGCACTCCTCGGTTCCAAATCGCCGATGGTGATGCTTGTGGAACCGGCCCCATACGAATTACCTGGTATGGTAATCGTGTCTGTAGGTTTGAATTTACCTCTTTGTTCTTTGTAGCCGGTGGAACCCATCCTGTGAATCTCTTTGTGTTGCTCTCTCAACAACTTCCCTTTTTGTCTTTTTTCTAGATATTCCTGACTTGTTTTCTTTTCGAAGAATGCTTCCCATTTCTTCTTTGAAAATGGGTATACATCCCATGCATTCTTTGGATTTTGATTGTCAATGAAATCTGTCACAAGCCTACTCCTAAAGGCCCTATGAACTCTACCCATCTGAGTTAAGACTTTCTTCTTGTGTTTATTATTGCTTATGTTGAATGTTTTCTGCAATAATAATAGTTACAAGTTAGGAAATTGCCAAAATATATAGTCACAAGTTAATTAGATTTTTAAATTAACGCTTTCATTACCTTGACATCCTCCCACAACTCATCCTTTTGTTCATTTGAAACGTCTTTGTTCCAATCGTCAATTAAGATTGACACACTTGCCTTAGCGAGATATGCACAGTATGTACTGAATTTCGCAACTATGCCTTTTTGAGTACTACTTGGCACTCCTTCTTCGTCGAATTTAATTTTGAAGGCGAACCCCGTTTGCCTTAGTCGTCTAAATTCCTCCATGTTGGTCCTACTTCTTTTATTCTGACTCGTACCTTCGGCCACTTCTTCTTCCAGCCTGTTCATCATATTCTCTTTCTTCTCCAGAAGACATCTATTAAATGATTGTAATTAAATAACAATTGCAAATGATAGCAAGCAGTTAAATAAGCACTAACAAACACAAAGTAGATAAACAATTGACACAAATAAGTATATAACTAAGTAGATAAACAATTGACACAAGCAGTTAACACAAGCACAAATTTTAAACAAACAAGCACTAACAAACACAAAGTCGCATCCTACTCCAATCATAAAACAAGCACAAACATAAGTTCATAAACACTAGAAGAAACAAACTAAAAATTTAAACCCTAAATCCTACTCCTCCTCCTCCTTAGTCTTACTAGAGCCACCTTCGTCCTTCTCCTCCTCCTCCTCGCTTGGGGCCTTTTCATACGGTTCCTCCTCCACCTCCGCCTTAGTCTCCCTGCCACATCCCACTGGAAAACGACGTACAGCCGATACACTCCTTCTCTTAATAGGCGCTTTTATTTTTCGGCCGAAATAAGTATACGACTCCTCTTCCTTTTGAACCTCCTTAACAATCTCCTTCTCCTTGTCCGAAACAATCTTCTTGTCATTCTCCATCTAAACCCAATAACAATTTCAAATTACAATCAAAAAGGTCGTATATAGATTTTTTTTATAAAATTTTGACATAACCTCCCCTATATATATATAGTTTTACCATTTTAATATTTCAAAATTAATATAACAGCCCTTATAGCCGCATTATAGCCCCATAACAGCCCCATTATATCCCACAACAGCCCCATTATATCCCATAACAGCCCCATAACATTTATCAAGCAAATTCAATCCATAAATTAAAATTAGATGCGAAATAAATTATCAACAAAGCTAGCAGTCATAAAAATAATTTTGCATAAAATTATGAACAAAGCTAGCAGTCCTAAAATTAATTTTGCATAAAATTATCAACAAAGCTAGCAGTCCTAAAAATAATTTTACATAACAGTCCTAAAAATATTATCAAGCAAATTATCAACAAAGCCCCATAACAGCCCCATAAAATTTTGCATAACCCCAAAATATTTTCATAACAGTCCTAAAATTATTTTTCATAACAGTCCTAAAAAAATTTTAAAGCCAATACAAGCTAGCAGAAAATAAAGAGAGGAAGAGGAAGAGGAGATCAAACCTTGTTGTTGGTGCCGCTGTCGAGGAAGAGGAGAGTGGAGTTGCTGTCGAGGAAGAGGAAGAGGAGAGTGGAGTCGCTATCGCTGTCGAGGAAGAGGAGAGTGGAGTCGCTGTGAGAGAGGAGATTCAAAGAATTAATTTTAAAGCAGAGGGAGAGAGGAGATTCAAGCCGCTGTGAGAGATGAGAGGAAGAGGCGGAGAGACTAACCTTGTCGCTGTCGAGAGTAGCGGCGGAGAGAGCTTGTCGCTGTCGCTGTCGAGAGTAGCGACGGAGAGTAGCGGCGGAGAGAGCTAGAGAGAGTACTGTGAGAAAGCTTCGGACTTAGAAAGAAAATTTTTGAGAATGAAACGAGAGAGAGAGGAGATATCGCTATATTAGAAAATTTAAAACGGTTCTGTAACGCCTATTAGGAAATAGACGTCACAGATCTGTGACGCCTATTTCCTAATAGGCGTTACAGAAGCCTTTCCTTTTTATTTTTTTATGCCCAAAAATAAAAAAATACCTTCTGTAACGCCTATTAGAAAATAGGCGTCACAAATCTGTGACGTCTATTTCCTAATAGGCGTTACAGAAGCGTTTTAAATTTTTTTGGTTTTGGCAGATTATATTCCCGAAGCGCGATAGCAAAACGTTTTCCATTTAAATTCCATTATTTATTTCATCTCCGAAGCGAATTTCAATAATTAAATTCCATTTATTTCATCGAAGCGAATTTCAACCATTAAATTTCATTTAATTTTATGCATCTGGTTTTATTTTCAATAATTACTTTTTAGTTTTTATTTCCATTTAAATTCTATTTAATTTTATTACTTTTGGTTTTTCTTTTTATTTTCAATAATTAATTTTAGTTTTTAATTACTTTTAGTTTTTATTTCCATTTAAAAATTTATAAAAATTAAAAATGAAAATACATATTACTAAAAATAAAAATGAAAATACATATTACCAAAAATACCACTAAAATTACAACTAAAAAAATACATATTATTAAAATTTGAAGCAATTAACGACCTGCAAAAATAATAGAAAAATGTAAGTATAAAATATTATAAATATAAAACATCGTTTGAAATAAATTCAAAATTGGATTTATATAGTAACTCACATGGGATATCTTATGCATCTGCTTTCTTCTTTTTCTTTCGCTTACTGACCCACACGCCTTCCGTGTTGTCTGCACGCTTGTGACTGATCGATACTGGTTGTGATGCATCATCGATACCGGTGGAAAATGGAGGTGTTTCCTCAAAGTGGTCGTATGCTTCTTCATCCACAACACCTCCAACACCAACAATCCGTCTCTTTCCTGACAAGACAACATGCCGTCTCTTGTCGGATGGATCTTCAACGTAGAACACTTGCATGGCTTGCTTATTTGCAAGTATGAAAGGGTCGTCTCCATAAGCCCTTTTTTTGAAGTCCACAAGTATGAACCCATTTTTGTCTTTTCTGAGTCCACCGTGAAGGTTGTCGATCCATGCACACTTGAATAAGGGTATCTTGAATTTCATATAATCTAGTTCCCAAATCTCCTCAATCCACCCATAATAAGTAGCAGATTTTTCATTATTACTAGATAAAGCTACAACTGACACTCCACTATTTTGCACGGTGCTTTTACCATCCTGGTTCTTTGTGTACCAGGTAAATCCATTCAAGTCATACCCTTGGTAGGTTTCAACAACCGAATCAGGACCATTAGATAACCATTTCACGGTTTCATTGACCTCGGTTCCTTCTTACAACTGAGACTCTACTTTTTCTTTAAGCCAATCCACAAATTTTAGTTGATGCTCTGTATTAATCAGTTTTTCATTGTAAGATGGGTGTTGTTTGCGTATCTCGGCTACATGCATTTTTAATGTAAGGCGTAACAACAGTAAGATGTTGTAGAACTTTCATGTGTGCTTTTGTTCTCATATCAAGACCCACTCTACAAGTTTTGGCTCCAATAGTACCTTTTCCTTTAAGTCTACCCTCATGCCGGGACTTTGGAAGGCCGATAGATTGAACATCTTCCAAATAATCAGTATAATACTCAATAATCTCCTCGGCAACATATCCTTCCACTATACTTCCTTCTGATTTAGATCGGCTACGTACTAGCCCTTTCAATTGGCCCATTGCTCTTTTGAAAGGATACATGTACCGTAGAAATACTGGACCGCACATTTTGATCTCCCTAACTAGATGGATGGTCAAATGCACCATGGAATCAAAAAATGACGGTGGAAAGTACATCTCCAGCTCGCATAGGGTAGAAATAACATCATGCTGTAACTTGTCCATTTTGACTGAATCGATCACCTTACAGCAAATTTCATTGAAAAAATAGCACAACTTAGTCAGAGTCTTTCTCACTTCTTCCGTCAGAATTCCTCTGATTGCGACCGGAAGTAAAACGGTCAGCAACACGTGATAATCATGTGACTGTTGGAATTGTGTTCTAAAAGTTATCTTATAGTGATTACTTTTATATGTTATATTTATGAATTGGATGTTATTACATTTTGTTCCATGAGTTTATATTCATATTTAGAAGTGTTCAAGAAGATGCTCTTGGTCTTGAACCGCAGAACTCTAAATAAAATAAATATATATATCTAAAATGTTCACAGGTCTTGAATATTAGCAGGAACACTAATATGTCATATAAGACTGTCGTGTTGATTAAAAGTACGTTGTAGTTCTGTAAACGTTGATAAAGGATTATCATTTAATAACACGAGTATATGAAAAGTTTCATATATTGAACAGACCTAATTGATAAAAATATTATATGGATTGTGTTTGTGTCATTAATATTTTTATCGTGTCGTTAATTCTAAGATTGATATGATATATTTTTCACATAAGAAATATGCAACGTAATTATTATTAAAAGCCATTTGAAGCAAGTGGTGATAAAAGTAATAATTCTTTGTATGTAACTTGTGTAGGAGGAAAATATATATGTCAATAGCTAATTGCCACTCATTAATTGAGGAATGATATTATAAAGGGCCCCTTGGTAAAGTGAGATTATAAATGGATCCAATATAACTGAAGTGCAGTTATAATTATATAATCCTACTTGTTAGAGACCAAGAAAAGATTATAATACGAAGATGACACAGTCCTACTTTGTATAATAATCATAATATCATATGGCAAAGAATAGACACAAGTAATGTTAATAACATTACTAGAAGGATTGTGTTTCGTAAAAGGATTTGCTAAACATCTATATTATTTGGGTAGCTGTAATGTATGCTAGAGTACCGCTTACAGTTTATGGAATAAAATAATTATTCCATTGCCAACATAATATGGATCCTCAACATAGGTCACACCAACTGAATGGGAAACAAGAAATATATTTTCTATGTACAAGGTTTCATATTGCATGAAATAAAGTACAAATAGAAAATTATATCACATGACGTGATTAACTAGCAAAGAATAAATTTATTAATATGTGCATATTATGAGGATAATATAAGTTTCACATATTATAATAATATATGAATATTATTATGAATTGTATAAATTTATTTGAAGCCCAAGCCCAATTATTTTAACAAATGAAGAAGAAAGAAGGCCTTAAATTCGGGTCAGAATTTGAGCCAATTTTAAACAGAAAATTAGTATAGCAAACGATAACCATTTTGGGCAAATGATATATGAAAATTGTAGCCCTTGAAGTGTAGAATCCAATGGTCCAAGTTTCAGGACGTTTGGAGTTTTCTACAGAGAGTTATCAAGGTTTTAGTGCTGCAACGTCAGAAATTAAAGTGCTGTTTTAATTTCTGGTTAGTGGCTTTAAATGCTATATGAAATTGAAAGGTTTCTTCTTGTGTTTTAAAGGTAAAGCAGATCAGAAATTTTGTGTACAAGTAAGTCTTCATGTGTTGAAGCTTTGTTCTTCTTTTCTTCTAAATACTTGTTAAAATATTCTATCGATTAAGCAATCGATTAAGATACGGGCGACGGAGCTAGGTGTTGACAGAAATTCGCTAGCACGGATTCGACTGTCATTCTTGTTTCGGATTCAAGGTGAACCGAAGAGGAATAGAGCTTCGTTAAAGACCATAGGTATGGTTTAATAATCCTTTTTATATGTGAATATATGTGATTGTGATGCAAATAAATTAAAGGAAAGTTAGCAATAATAAGAACGATCCTAGATGTTATCGGTTAATAAAATTTTAAAATTACCCGATTCGCATCATGAAATCCTTCAATTGGTATCAGAGCATAGGTTCTTTATTATTGCTAATTAGACTATTTTATTATGTAATTTTAATTACATAAGTGCTTAGTTAATTGTTCTTTTGTTTTGCGGTTCTAAATTCGTGCTGAATTTTTGTTACACGTTTTGCAATATTGTAATAAGATTACTCGTTAATTATTTTTGTATTTTCTAAAATTCTTACTACAGTAGGAGAAGTTTAGAATAGGATAATTATATAGATCAAGGTTTTTGGACAGATCTATGAGATTAAACAAAAATAAAGAAAATAGTGCGCTGCTGGAATTTTCAGCAGCATTAGCAGTTTTTGCTGAAATCAAAATAACCTTTTCTCTCAAATGGATTAACATATTTTGATGAAACTAGTTTCTAAATTTAGATATTGAAGTCTAATTTTGAAATAATAAAACTTTCTTGTACAAAAGTTTTATGGAATTTCGTCACAAAGGCAAAACAGCAACAGTGCGCAGTTTTTCTGTGACAAGGACAATAACGGTTTATATTTTCTTTTAAATGATTAAAAGATTATTTTTCAAACTATGGTGCAAATTGTAACAGAGAATTATAAATCATTTTAGGGATTTAAATGATTTAGGGAACCGCAATTACTTAAGAAATGGAAATTAATTAAAAGATACAAAATAGTGCATCGGTATGCAATTTCTATTATAATTTTGTTTTGCAGGGAACTGAGTTTGTATGTCTCATTCCAATGCCTTGTGTGATGTAAATTTTATGTGATGTGTATGTTTGATTGTAAGCAAGTTTAATAAGCGTTTATTAATTAGGCACAAAAGGCAATTTATGTATAGGATGCCTTTATTTATTTTTACATCATTTGCATTGTGAGAATGAGATGGGTTCCTAATACTTGCACTTAGCAAATTTTATTCTTGAAAGGATTCATAATAAAGTTTGGGGCAGCATATTTATTTTTATGCAATTTTTCATCCAATGGTGCAAGAAGACAAAGCGGTGGATGAAGAGAAGCGCAAGAGGCATACAAACTCGCAAATGTTTTGTGATTGTTTTATGTTATGTGCTTTATGATTATATGTGAATGATATGTTAGGATAGGTATGGGTGTATGGAAACAGGACCTACCAAACTATAGTCACATTTGAAATGTCCAATGAAAAATTAAGTATTTTTCCTTCTTATTTTATCCACTTTAAGCTAGAGATTATTAAGATGCATGAGTGTAATTTCTAATCTTTAGAAATCGTGGAATGTGTTAGGACATATTATCTGGCCATTGATAAATGGATTAAATGTGAGGCATTTGGTACATTTATTTTATGGAGATAATTAGCCGAACATATTGACCAATAAAATAAGTTTGCTTAAAGGGAAGTCAAGATCTAGGCTTGAAGTCTCGGGAAAATCGTTTAGTAAGAAAAGGTTCTTAATAAACAACAAGAGTCATAAAGTTTAGAAAATTGCAAACGATTGCAAAAGTTTTTCTAAAAGGTTATGATTAGTAAAAGATTACTTACCTTGATTTTATAATTCGGATGAGTTCGCTTTATTTATGATAGGATCTTGAATATACTGCATAATGGACAAATTTTAAATATGTGGTATGAAGTTTTACATAAATATTAACATGAAATCCTTTGATTTATTTTATAGAATGACAAACAACGTAATTATCCGATCCATACTCGAAAAGTTTTCGTTGGAGAATGATGGTTCCAATTTCCTTGATTGGGAATTGAAACTCCAACTTATCATCAGGTCGGAGGATCTTGTCAATATGTTGGAGGAAGATGCTCCAATACTAGATAAGGATCCCTCTGATGATGCAAAGGCCAAATCTGAAAAGTACCGCAAGGACGAACTGAGCGTTCAAGGTCTTATGTTGGCAAGTATGGCTACTGAACTTACTAGAAAGTTCATTAATAATACTCCAAAAGAGATAATCGAACGTCTCTCCAAGATGTTCCTGGAGAATGCTCGTAAAGAGCGTTCAAAGATCACCTTAGCTTTCACAAGGTGTAACATGGCAGAAGGATCTTCTGTCAACCAACATATGTTGAAAATGTTGGGTTACCTTGAGAAATTGGAGAAGCTTAATGCTCCAATGCATGCTGATTCTGCTGAGGATATAATCCTTGGTTCGTTGCCTCTATCTTACAGAGATGTAGTCATGCATCTTCACTTGCGTGAAAAGGCAATGACCTTGGATGAGATCCATCAGACTTTGAAGCAAGCTGAGGCCGATATGAACAGGCACAAGGGAGAGAAGAATGTTCTTGCAATATCACATAATAGCAAGAAAGCTCAAAAGGGAAAAGGCAAAAAGAAGATATCTAAAAAGAACAAGGGGAAGGGAGAAGCTCAAGTGAGCACCTCCAAAGGCGAAAATCAAAACTTATTAACTCCGCAAACCAAGTGCTATTACTGTCATGAGTTAGGACATTTCAAGGTGAATTGTCCAAAGTACAAGGCTAACTTAGACTCAGGCAAAATAGAGCGGAAGCGTCCCAAGGTTCCAAAAGGTATCTATGTTATTGAAATTAATATAATTTAACCACATCTATTCACGATTGAGTAACTGATACTAGATCGTGTGCTCATATTTGTGTAAATATGAAGGCACTAATGAATAGAAGACATCTCAAGAGAGGAGAAGTCATTTTGAAGGTGGGCAATGGTGTTAGCATCTTGGCGATGGCCATTGGTTCAATAAACCTTCTTTTATCTAGTGGTTTAATAATTAATTTGAATAATGTTTATTATGTTCCATCTATATGTAAGAACATTATATCTGTGTCGTGTTTGGACAAAGATGGTTATGTATTTACTATTTCAAACTCATGTATGAGTATTACAAAAGATGGAATTTTCTATGCAAATGCTACTATTTATGATGGTTTATATTTGCTAGAAGTGAATGATAAACATGTTCTAAATGTCAATAACAAAAGACTCAAAATATCTCATGAAAATAATACTCTCTTATGGCACTATCGTCTTGGTCATATAAACGAGAAACACATTAAGAAATTACAAGATAGTAATCTTCTTGGTCTCATGGATTGCGATGCAATAGAGACATGTGAATCTTGTTTAGTTGGTAAAATGACTAAGAAACCTTTCAAGAAGAAAGATTCAAGGGCAAAAGACTTATTGGAATTGATACATTCTGATGTATGTGGTCCAATGAGAACAAGTGCACGAGATGATTTTAGGTACTTCATTACGTTCATAGATGACTATAGTCGTTTTGGCTATGTTTATCTAATGAAGAACAAGAGTGAATCTTTTGACAAGTTCAAAAAATTCAAGAATGAAGTCGAAAATCAACTTAATAAGAGAATTAAGATTTTGCGAACTGATCGTGGAGGAGAATACTTGAGTAATGAATTTGGTACATATCTGAAAGAGTGTGGTATCATACCACAATTGACTCCACCAGGAACACCTCAGTGGAATGGTGTATCTAAGAGGAGAAACAGAACATTGCTTAATATGATTCGGTCAATTATGTGCCAAACAGAATTGCCTCTTTATTTTTGGGGACATGCATTGCTAAATGCCGATTCCACACTGAATAGTATTCCATCTAATTCTGTCGAGAAAACTCTATACAAGTTGTGGACATGATAAACTCCTGAATTATCTTTTCTCAAATTTGGGGATGTGAGGCTTACATTAAATGATTGATGTCAACCAAACTAGAACCCCAAGCGGAAAAATGCTTTTTTATAGGTTATCCGAAAGAAACAAAAGGATACTACTTTTTGGCACAAGTCAACAAATAGAATATTAGTTGAAAGAGGTGCAATTTTCTTAGAGAAAGAGTTTCTCGAAAGAATCAAAAGTAGTGGGAGTAGTGTAACGCTTGAGGAAACTCAAGAAACATTACAAGACCTCGATCAGGTCATGGATGACACCCATGTAGATCGAAATAACCCAACCATAGTTCCGACGGCTAGTGGGAGCATTAGTGTACAAGTTCCTCAACCTATTGAGGAAGAGGTTCACACATCACCACATAGTGTTCAATCGAGTATTGAACTAATTCCACAAGAAATTGTGCAAGAAGTTCAAGATACTCAAGATGAGCATAAAGAGCTACAAGAACTAAGAAGGTCAACAAGATCTAGAAAGAAACCTGATATATATCTAGGGCTTCATGAGATCTTGGTAATGGATACGGATGATCCAAAGACCTTTGAAGAAGCAATGAAAAGAGAAGACTCAAAATCATGGTATGAAGCCATGAAATCTGAAATGCAATCCATGTATGATAACCAAGTGTGGAACTTGGTAGATCTTCCTCAAGGAAAGAAAGCTGTTCAAAACAAATGGGTTTTCAAGAGGAAGATGGACATGGATGGAAACATGACAACATACAAGGCAAGGCTTGTAGCGAAAGGGTTTAGTCAAGTTCAAGGAATTGATTATGACGAAACTTTCTCGCCTGTTGCAATGTTTAAGTCAATTCGGATATTACTAGCCATTGCCGCATTTTATGATTATGAAATATGGCAAATGGATGTCAAAACAGCATTCCTGAATGGGAATTTAGAAGAGGATGTGTACATGGTACAACCTCCAGGTTTTGAAGATCCAAATAATGGCAGTAAAGTATGCAAACTTCAAAGGTCTATTTATGGACTGAAGCAAGCATCCAGGAGTTGGAATAAGCGCTTTGATGAAGAGGTTAAACGCCTTGGATTTATTCAAAGTAAGGAAGATACTTGTGTATACAAGATGGTCAGTGGGAGCTATATACTTTTCTTGGTTTTGTATGTTGATGACATACTATTGATAGGCAACTTTATTCCCTTAATGGAGCAAACAAAAACTTCATTGAAAGAGATTTTCTCAATGAAAGACTTGGGTGAAGCCCAATATATCTTGGGAATCAAGATATGTAGAGACAGGTCACGTAGACTCATTGGCTTAAGTCAACGTACATACATTGACAAAGTGTTGAAACGATTCGACATGCAAAATTCTAAGAAAGGAAATGTGCCAATGAGTCAAGGTGTAACACTTAGCAAGTCTCAACGTGCTGTGACACGTAAAGAAATTAAAATCATGAAGAATATGCTTCTGCAATTGGTTCTATTATGTATGCTATGGTGTGTACACGATCTGATGTCGCGTATGCTCTAAGAATGACAAGTCGTCATCAAGCCCATGCAGGTTCTGCACATTGGAGTGTAGTCAAGAATATCCTTAAGTATCTTAACAGAACTAAGGATAAATTTCTTGTGTATGGAGGGAAACGGGATCTCGTTGTAGAAGGCTACACCGATGCGAGTTTTGCAACCGATTATGATGATAAAAGGTCGCAATCTGGATATGTATTTAATCTGAATGGATGTGCTGTTAGTTTGAAAAGATTCAAACAATTAGCAAACAGCTGACTCAATCATCCAATCAGAAATGATGGTTGTTGTTAAAGCCAACAAAATAAATGTTTGATCAAGGAGTTCATTGAAGAACTTGACGTGGTTTACACCACAAGATCAAACATATGGATAGAAAAATAATTTGTCATTCAATACTTCATTAAAGAAAATAGATTAAAATTATTAAAGGTGAACATGGATAATAACACAACATATCCACCAACAAAGCCTTATTCTCAAGCCAATGGCAAAGTCCACTTTGATTCCATGTGTTTGAAGATGCATGGAGAGTGGATAGAGATAACATAATGAGTCAAAAGGCAACCCAAGTTTTAGAGTTAATACATAGGAATGTATAAGAAGTAACTTTAAGAACAAGTGGGAGATTGTTGGAATTGTGTTCTAAAAGTTATCTTATAGTGATTACTTTTATATGTTATATTTATGAATTGGATGTTATTACATTTTGTTCCATGAGTTTATATTCATATTTAGAAGTGTTCAAGAAGATGCTCTTGGTCTTGAACCGCAGAACTCTAAATAAAATAAATATATATATCTAAAATGTTCACAGGTCTTGAATATTAGCAGGAACACTAATATGTCATATAAGACTGTCGTGTTGATTAAAAGTACGTTGTAGTTCTGTAAACGTTGATAAAGGATTATCATTTAATAACACGAGTATATGAAAAGTTTCATATATTGAACAGACCTAATTGATAAAAATATTATATGGATTGTGTTTGTGTCATTAATATTTTTATCGTGTCGTTAATTCTAAGATTGATATGATATATTTTTCACATAAGAAATATGCAACGTAATTATTATTAAAAGCCATTTGAAGCAAGTGGTGATAAAAGTAATAGTTCTTTGTATGTAACTTGTGTAGGAGGAAAATATATATGTCAATAGCTAATTGCCACTCATTAATTGAGGAATGATATTATAAAGGGCCCCTTGGTAAAGTGAGATTATAAATGGATCCAATATAACTGAAGTGCAGTTATAATTATATAATCCTACTTGTTAGAGACCAAGAAAAGATTATAATACGAAGATGACACAGTCCTACTTTGTATAATAATCATAATATCATATGGCAAAGAATAGACACAAGTAATGTTAATAACATTACTAGAAGGATTGTGTTTCGTAAAAGGATTTGCTAAACATCTATATTATTTGGGTAGCTGTAATGTATGCTAGAGTACCGCTTACAGTTTATGGAATAAAATAATTATTCCATTGCCAACATAATATGGATCCTCAACATAGGTCACACCAACTGAATGGGAAACAAGAAATATATTTTCTATGTACAAGGTTTCATATTGCATGAAATAAAGTACAAATAGAAAATTATATCACATGACGTGATTAACTAGCAAAGAATAAATTTATTAATATGTGCATATTATGAGGATAATATAAGTTTCACATATTATAATAATATATGAATATTATTATGAATTGTATAAATTTATTTGAAGCCCAAGCCCAATTATTTTAACAAATGAAGAAGAAAGAAGGCCTTAAATTCGGGTCAGAATTTGAGCCAATTTTAAACAGAAAATTAGTATAGCAAACGATAACCATTTTGGGCAAATGATATATGAAAATTGTAGCCCTTGAAGTGTAGAATCCAATGGTCCAAGTTTCAGGACGTTTGGAGTTTTCTACAGAGAGTTATCAAGGTTTTAGTGCTGCAACGTCAGAAATTAAAGTGCTGTTTTAATTTCTGGTTAGTGGCTTTAAATGCTATATGAAATTGAAAGGTTTCTTCTTGTGTTTTAAAGGTAAAGCAGATCAGAAATTTTGTGTACAAGTAAGTCTTCATGTGTTGAAGCTTTGTTCTTCTTTTCTTCTAAATACTTGTTAAAATATTCTATCGATTAAGCAATCGATTAAGATACGGGCGACGGAGCTAGGTGTTGACAGAAATTCGCTAGCACGGATTCGACTGTCATTCTTGTTTCGGATTCAAGGTGAACCGAAGAGGAATAGAGCTTCGTTAAAGACCATAGGTATGGTTTAATAATCCTTTTTATATGTGAATATATGTGATTGTGATGCAAATAAATTAAAGGAAAGTTAGCAATAATAAGAACGATCCTAGATGTTATCGGTTAATAAAATTTTAAAATTACCCGATTCGCATCATGAAATCCTTCAGTGACTTCATACCGAGCAATTTGTTATCATTCATAGACACCTTTCTGGATATATTTGAGCAATAACCCGAAGGAACCTTAATGTGCTTCAGGCAACCCAACAAGCTTTTTTTCTCTTCCTTGGTTAAATTAAATCGTGCTGCAGGTAGCCAATTTTGTTGATTATCCTTATCTTGTGCTGCTAAATCCTTACGGATCCCCATTTCAACCATGTCTTTCCTCGCATTCACGCCATCTTTATTTTTTCCTTGAATTTCCAACAGGCAACCAATCAAAGCTTCACATATGTTCTTGATTATGTGCATCGCATCTAGGCAATGCCTAATCTCCAGAAACTGCCAATATTCAAGCTCCCAGAATATAGACTTCTTCTTCCATATCCCTTTCGGGATCTCATTTGCAAATTTCTTACCAAATTTGACATCTATGTCCTTGACCTGTCGATATACTATCTTTCCGAATTTTGGCATTGGGGCCCTGTCATGCTCCTCTTTACCATCAAATCTTTCCTTGTCTCGACGGTAAGGGTGATTGCGGTTCCTAAGAAACCTGCGATGTCCCAAGTAAATATTTTTTCTACAGTTTTTCAGTAAACATAATGGGTGTTTTCCTGGCAAATAGGACATGCTTTGGCTCCTTTATTCCTGTACCCCAATAGATTACCATATGCAGGAAAATTATTAATTGTGCAAAATATCATGGCACGGAGATTGAACTCAGTTTTAGAGTTTGCATCAAATACTTTCACTCCCTCATTCCACAATTTTTTAAGATCATCTATTAATGGACGCAAATACACATCTATGTCATTTCCTGGTTGTTTAGGACCTGAAATCAACAAGGGCATCATCAAGTATCTTCTTTTCATGCATAACCATGGAGGAAGGTTGTAAATACACAATAAGACTGGCCACGTAGTTTGACGGCTACTCATGTTGCCGTAAGGATTCATCCCATCTGTGCATAACCCCAATCTCAAATTTCTAGGTTCACTGTCGAATTCTTCAAAAGCACCGTCTATGTTGGTCCAATCCGGAGAATCTGCTGGATGCCGAAGCATTCCATCACCTTTTTTCCGACAATCTGCGTGTCATCTCAACAATTTAGCATCATTCGCATTAGTGAATAGCCTTTGAAATCTTGGAATTATTGGGAGATAAAACAAAACCTTTGCAGCTGGTCCCTTACTACCTTCCTCAATCAGATCATCTCTCGGTCTATACCGTGATGCTTTACACTTTGGACATTTATCCAGATCTTTGTACCTATCTCGAAATAATATACAGTCATTTGGACATGCATGAATTCTCTCTACATCGAGTTTCAAAGGACACAACATTTTTTTGGCCTTATATATTGAATCCGGCAACTGATTATCTTTGGGAAGGAAATCTGTACGCAAAAGTTTAAGCAAAGATGTGAAACTGGCATCACTCCATCCATTTTTGGCTTTCAGATTAAACAGTTTGAACACAGCATTAAGTTTGGACAATTCACAACCAGGATATAACTTTATCTTATTTCCCTCGCGTAATATACCAAAAATTTCAACATTATCAACAAAGTCTGCATCTACATTGTTCACAATTTCATCTATATCAACATTCAATCCTGTATTGTCTACATTTTCAGTCTCAAACACATTTTCATCATCAAATACATCATTTCCATCACCAAATACATCATTTCCATCACCAAATACATTTTCATCATCCAAGAATACATTTTCTTCCTGATCATGTTATGAATCCAATACATTTTTACTAGTCTCTCCATGAAGTGTCCACCGAGTATAATCCGGTTGAAATCCATTTCTAATCAAATAAGCTCTCACTTCTTCCAAATTAGACGATTTCAACAAATTCTGACAAGAACGACAAGGACAACAAATTTACTCATCTTCAATCTTTTTCAGATATTGTTTAGCACAAAGCATAAACTCTTCAACAGCTTTTTCAAATGCTGATCGATCATTTGAGTACATCCACGTCCGATCCATCTAAACAAGAAAAAAATTTATGCAAAATGTCAGGGTATGAGTCAATTTAGTAATTAATGTTTTCGGGCCGGTCACCATCCTAACCCACTCTTTGGATACTCTGTCTCATTAGCGAGCGTACGCTAGATGTAACATGTTGTTTGAGAAAAATTCGGCAGCATTTCCCCTAATGTTCCCTGAATGCGCTAACACACGATTGATCGTGAGAACACATCCGTGGGAACATAAAGGGAAATGCCGTCGAATTTTTCTCAAACAACAGATTACATCTAGCGTACCACTCGCTAATCCTAAATGAGACAGAATATCCAAAGAGCAGTCCCAAAAAATGGGGACTATTCGAGATTTAATCCCTAATGGATTAATCTCGGACGGGCAACGACCTAAATTCGATATTTTGTTCCGATATTTTTTTGGTCCTATATGACAATACCATTAATATTAAATGCATATGCAAATTATTAAATGCATGCAAAATTTAGAAATAAAAAATGGAAAAAATACAAAAGTTTATGAAAAATACCTTAAATACGATGAAATTCTTCTACCTTGTGATGTAATTCTTCTTCTTGAATGAGACCTGAAAATTTAATGTCAAAGAAACAAGTATTCATTAATATTTAAAGGATAAATAAAGAGAAAACCGAAATAAATAAGACAAAAAATAGAAAAAAAAAAAGAAATAAATTTAATTTCTCTTAACTATTATGTTCTCCTTCTCTTTCTCTTTACAAATTTATTTTTTTCAGATTTTTTTATAATTTTTTCCTATTTTTTAAATACAAACCGAAATAAAAATTAATAAGAAAAAAATACGAAAATATGAAAATTTGTTCAAATTTAATTTTTTTACCTTCAATATGCTCTCCTTCTCCTTCTCTTTCTAATTCTTATTTTTTAATACTTTTTCGACATTTTTTGCTATTTTTTAGGAGAAATTGAATATGGAAAACTCTTCTTTTAATTGGTTAGTTGCAGCGGCAGATCGAGAAAAAATAATGGAGGAGGGAGAAAGGAAGTCGATCGGGGTTCTAAATTACTGAGGATTTGTGACGCCTTTTTCGTAATAAACGTCACATCTTGTCACATTCCATGACGTTTATTACGAAAAAGACGTCACAGATTTGTGACGCCTTTTAAGTAATAGGCGTTACAGAAGCCATTAATAATATAAAATAATCTGCATGGAATCTTTTGGCGGAAAAATATCTGAAAGAATCTGTGACGCCTTTTATGGAATAAGCGTCACAAAAGGTCCGTTAGCTTCTGTGACGTCTTTTATGTAAAAGACGTCACAGATCTGTGACGTTTATTTTGTAAAAGGCGTCACAGAAGGCCTGGCATGTTTTTTTTTATGACGGACCATTCTTATAACGTGTAATATATGTAAAACGTTACAGATTAAATGAGGATTTTCGCGCCAACTGGTTTGTAACGTGTTTAAGAAAAAACGTTATAAATGGCTTGTTACAGAAAGCCTTTTTTGTGGTAGTGGTTTTTTGAAGGCTTTGTTCTTTAATGGTTTGTTACAGACCCATTTAAAAGCTCAACTGCTCAAGACTGACGGCTCCAGCTAAAGGCTAAATGAAAGATATCTATCAAAAAGTGTTAATCTTTATTTTTATTTTTACTCCTTATAAACATACGGATCCAAAAGGTGTTGCGTGCTAAATCTAGCGTATAAACACATGTTTGTACCGTTCGATCGGTATGATACGTGGTTAGATATCAATTGATAGATGAAGAAACAATATATTTTTATTTTCTGTCTAATAAAGAAATAAATTGAATAATATATCTGTCACATCCTGAGCTTGACGTGACAGTTTCCCGCCACGGAAGTACTAATTCTAGTATTCCCGTAAGGCTTAAGTCATAATTTAACCTATGAAATACGTGTATATTTTTTTTTCTTTTGATAATATAATCGAATATTATCAACATGACGATGGTAAGACTTATAAATATAAATATAAGTAGAATAAATCATGCCACTCTAAAATAGAAATACATACACATAACATAGTCTAGGTACACCACATCCTGAACCATCAAAACTCAGACTAGAGTCTAAAAACAATACCAAGAGTAGTCCATCTACACCAAGACTATCCCAGTAAAAACCAAAAGCTGACCCTAGCCGATCAAACCAAATTACAAACACAACTAACCACTACTACTCCATGGCCAACTCTTCCTCCTCCTCTGGCTCCTGCTCGGAGTCAGAACTGATCATTAAAACAGGTGGCTCCTGAGGAGCAGGGGCCGGAAGGGAAACAGGAGCATGTACAGGAGCACTGTGCTCAAAATAGAAATAAACACCCGAAAAAGAAAAAGAAATAAGATGAGTAACATCAGTCTGGAGATGCGAGGCGAAAACCCGTTGATGGAAGTACGTTCCATCAAAAACAGCTATCGGTGGCTCCCTCACTGACCTGTGCGTCCCCTGGAACCCCCAACCGCCGAGGAACATGCAATCAAAAATCAAGTGAGAAAGAATATTTCTCAGTGCGGGTTTTAGTTCCAGACGTGGATTTCTAGTCGAAATCTGTCTAGAATTAATACCCATAAATAAACAACATAAATATATAAAATATAGTAATAAATGAAATAATATAAATTAAAGCATAAATATCATGTGATGCAATCAATATATTTCCATCTGTATACCTCACAACGAAGAAAATATGGACCGATCAGAACCATCTGTACAATCATGCATGAAAACGAATCAGAAATAATCACAAATATCCCATATCAGATCATACCATGTCATACCATATCATTCCTTATCACATTAAATCATAATACACCCAAGTTTCCTAACCCAACCGGCTGGGCACGTGAGGAAACTTTTCCATAACCCACTGGGCACGTGAGGGACGTATCCCTAACCCCGGGCACGTGAGGGAATTCCATATTCAAATAGCGCTACCGAACTGGCCGAAGCCGGTGGCCGACCGACTCCGGAGAGTGATTTGATTTTCATGTCCTTTTTCCTTATTCCATATCACTTGCATAATCCGGATCTGACACCTTTAGGCAAGACTGGGTCGAGCTAGACGGATTTAGCTCTTCCGTTAATATGACATTCAAACTTGCCTTTTATATTCCAAGTCAATGAATACGGAGATAGATACAACATGAGTTGTAATATCTGTTTCTATAATCTATTATGATAAATTCATAAATGCATAACAACGGGGTTCAGCATGCTTATGCATCAATTTAAAATTTACCAATACATTTCTATAGAAATCCACGTATCCGCACCTGTGTTTAGGTCAGTCGCCTCCTCAGTCCAGTCCCCTGTAATTAATAAAAACCGTTACTAATTAATTAACGGTGATTTATTTAAAAAGGGTGGTCCGGCTTAAACTACCAGACTGACTGACTGAAGTCTTTTATTTAAACTTTATAGTAATTGCTTGTGTTTTCAACAATTTAATTATTATTTATTATTATCTTAATTTATTTTACTTTATTTTATTTTTATTTAAATTAATTCTATTTTATTTGAATTTATTTGAATTTATTTTGATTTATTTTGATTTATCTTTAATTAATTTGTTTCCTTAATTATTTATTTTATTTATTTACTTCTTTTATTTTTTTTAAATAACTATTTAATTAAATAGTTTTATTTTTATAATATTAATCTTAATATTTTTATTTATTATTAATTAATTATTAATAACCACTTCAATTTAAATTTACTTTAAATAATTTCTTTAAATATATTACTTATTATATGATTATTAAAAATTTAAATTATTGATGGAGTTAAAAATATTGAATTAGAAAATTTATTAACTAAGATATAAAAGTTAATTGATTTAAGTATGGATTAAACTTTGTTAATTAAGTTTAGTTGTAAACTTTAGTTCAAATTCAATACTGGCCCAGCCCACTAATTTTTTTTCTTTTCTCTTAATTTCGGCCAAAGCCCAACCCGACAGCCCAATCTCAGAAAATTTTTTTTTCCACTTTGATCCTTTTTATTTACATATTAGTCCTTTTTATTTACAGTTGGGTCCTTTTTGTTTATAATTCAGTCCTTTTATTTACAAATAGGTCCTTTTTAATTATTTTTAAGTCCTTTTCTTTATGAACTGGTCCTTTTAATTAACTTTTTAGTCCTTTTTCTTCGCACTTAGGTCCCTAGCCAACATTTTTATTACAAACCAGCCCCTGTCACCTCCACAGCCTTGCCAGCAACCGTACCAGTGGTACGTTTATCGTACCAGTTGCTGGTACCTGGTCTCCAAACGAAGCACAAAGTCTCTCTCGACCTCCCTCAAGCCGTTCTTAGCTTAAAAACCTCAATTTCAATGATTTTTAATCGAATTTCTTGAAGACAGAATCCGAACCATAAAACTTGCATTTCCAAACTTTGTTACTACTTCAATTCGACTCTAAACCATCCATCCCGCCTTGACTCACCCACATTAAACTCGATATCAACCCAGAAGTTAATATAACCCGCAATTAACTTTAATAAATTTCGGCTAAATTAAAATTTTTCCTAATCTAAATTCAAAACTAGTATTAAGGATGGTGATTATACCTGAATCTCAACTTCTCGTTACTGCTCTCTCTCTCTTTCTTCCCGGCCTCAACTCCTCTCTTTCTCCCTCTCTCTCTTTCTTTTTTTTTTTTATGGAAATTTCTTCACCGGCCAACCCAAATTTTTCCCAAAACCCCGTATTTATAGCAAATGGAGATAAGAGGGTAATAGAAGAAGATGGACGACGTTGATTTAACCCCCGAATCACACAGTTTGAATCATCCCCACCCCCTCGTTCGATCTCTCACACTTACCCTTTGATCACTATCGGAGAAAGGAGAAATAGCGGTGCTCTCAAACCCGTGGCCAGAGGTGATTGGATGGCCACAACTGATCCCCTTTAATTTCCGTGCTAAGCGGTGCGACGAAGAATGATGAAGCGGAGAAGATCAGACGGGGCGAAGGGAAAAGAAGAGAAGAAGAAAGGGAAGAGGAGATCACGCCAATTGGCCTGCTCGGATTCTCTGTGGCTGAAATTTGTGGCTAATCGTGTGGCGACTTGTTTTTAAAGAATTAAATTCTAATTTCATTAATATTAATTCAAATTAGCAACAAATTTCAAGATTAATTAAGCTTTGATTTTACTAGAATATTTTATATTAATTATAGATTTTATACAAAGTCAAAAATTTCGAATTCGAGTCGATTTCCATGTTAGTTTTGATTTAATTGTATGTTATTTGAATTTTATAAATATGATAATTATTAAAATTTATGATTTTCTTATCAATTAATTCTCCTAATACTTTTATTAATTGATTCTAATTAGATTAAATTAATTTGGTAATCTTACTATGTTACAATATCTAATTGTAGATTGAGCAACATATAATCTAAAATTATTTTAATCCCACATATGAGGGCGATTTTTATGTTAGTACTAATAAACCAAGGACTAGGCCCAATCAATAGTTTAACACAATGTTTTGAAAATCGGACCGGTCATCGAACCGGTAAAGCTATCGGTTTGATGGTTCAACTGGTTTGACCGGTTGAACCGGGTTTAAAAAATGGATGACATAATGTATACAACAAATTCATAAGTTAAACTCAAAGGCACATATAGCCCAGTGGATAGAGTACATGGTTATTTTCTTGGATAACTAAGGTTCGATTCTTGGTGTCTGTCATTTATTTTTCAAAATTTTCCCGAACGAGATAATAAAATAGTTGAAAATAAATAAACAGGCCGGTCTGGTTCACCGGTTTCTATAAAAACCGGACTGGACCGGCTGGTTCGTTGTGGTTCGAAAACATTGGTTTAACACTACATCACCACTAAAATGTATAATTAATTAAGGCTTGTGGATTAATTAGAGCTTCTTTTCTAATCTTTTCCACAAACTTATGTCAAACTAAAAAACGAATTGTATGGTGCAGGTCCTTAATAAAAGTAATGTAAAACATTTTTTTTAATATGGAAGCAAGTCTCTCAATTTATTTATTTTTATGTTTAAATTCTTATATGGAATTCCGTGGATTTTGAACCCACGACCATATGCTTTATTTTTAAGTAGAACAATCATCGGCTCTTAATGTAAGAACAAAATTATCTATGGAACACAAAATCTCCTTCACAATCAAAAGTTACGAACGGATAACTTTAATATGTACGCTGCCATAAAATGGCGGCTTGTCAATTATATGACAGCAGGAACTTATAAGTATTGGGTATTTAATTATTTATTATCACAAAGATGAACTTTATGAACACTTTTCGTGGTGCAGCAATGATATTAGCACTCCTAACATCAAAAGACAATACATGAATCCGCAGTTGGCTGCGCGCCTGTAGATCCACAGTTCTCCCGACAGTGTTTCAATCCTGCCCGTTCAATCTTAGCGCACAAAATCCTGATCGTCTGATCCATTGCTTTGATTTCCTACGTTGGATCTATTCCTTCTGGAGAGTTCTGATCGCTACTTTCGCTCTCTCTCATCCTTTCTCCCCATGTGAGCACCATACGGAGTACACCTTTCCTGTCCTTTCCTGTCTGAAGAACAAAGAGCGAAGCTAAGAGCCACTTTTGTCATCTCTCTCTCGCTCCTGCATCTCTGCTTTCTCTTTTATTTTCTCCGATCACAGCCAGGACGGAGGAGCACCGGTACAAACTCTCTTCTCCCTCTCTCTCGCAACTCCACCCCTCTTCTGCTTTCCATCACCTGGCCGTTTTGGTCGGAGATGTAGATGCACAACCCAACAGCCATCTTCTCTGTGGCTTTCTCTATCAGAGTGGAAATACCACTGCCTCCCCCCCCTTTCCCTTCTTTAGGTTTAGGGTTTGACATGGTTACAGAAGATCGGGCTGTCGATGTTGGATTTTGAGGTCGTGACGGTGGAGGCACGAACCTCCCCTTTCCGATTCAGACGAGGAGTGCTCATCGCAATCCGTTTATTGGTCTCTCGGCAGATGCGAGGTCAAGTTCACTTTGCCTTATTTTTCTTTCAAATTTTTAATGCTTTGTTCATTTTTGTTTTGTTTCTAAGTTAATTTTTGTTTGTGTTTTTTTTTTTGTGGTGCTAATGCCAGGCCAGTTTGTCAGGAGATAAGAGGAGAACAGCTCATAGTCTATTCCACGATTCAGGTTTTGTTTTTTTACATTTACTGTTTCAATTTTCTCTTTTGTTCGATTTGTCCAGGTTTTTTTCCCCTTGATTGTTTCAAATGTGAGTTCAGGTCATAAGCCGATCGGCTAAAATGGGGTCAGTAAAAATGAGGTTCATCATTTCCCTTAATTTTTAATGTTGTATTGAACTTGCGAATTGATATCCACTGCATTGTATCATTGCTTACTATAATAACTTCTGGAGTATATACCTTCCAAGGTTGATTGGTGCATCCATTTTCTATTGTCCCTGTTAATAGATTCTTTTATTTGGTTATCAAGTTTTTCTAAATTTCTTGCACTGCAATTTCAACTTCTATGGTTCTAATTGGTAGATTTATCAAGGAATGTGGATTCAGTTTGTTCACAGCAAATGTCATTAGGTGTTATTATTGATTCCATTTTATATTTATGGCCAAATCACAGATCAAGGTGCTAAGTGTCGATTATTTGTGGTTAGTACAATGCAATTCAAATTAAAACAAACTTGAGTACCTTATCTGATGCTCAATTCTTTCTTAAATAATGTCTTTCAGATAGCTCTAATTGCCCATTTGCTCTGTCTTCATGATGTTCATATGGAAGATCAACTTGAAAAGGTTCTTAAATGGTACTCATTCTTGCAATTTGTTATTCATTTCTTTTGCGACTTTATTTCTATAAATTGTTTAAATAATTAGTGAAAAAATGGTTTACAAAAATTGCTTTGGGCTGGGCATTTATTTTGGTTTGCGTTCTATTTTAAGTTAGGACTGTAAATAGTAAAATCTTTGTTGTTTTTTAATACTGCTGCCTAAGAATGAAGTTCAACTTTTACTGCTTGGAGAATCTGCAGTCCAAGAAAGACTGATGCTGCTCATAATCTGATGCTTATTTTTTTGTTGTTTTCTACATGTTATCATGATAAACAGTTTTCTTAGTTACTACCAATTGGTTTTTCTTAGGAAAATTGATTTATAGAAATCTAGAGGGAGATGCACACTGGGTCAAGCCTTTTTTTGTATTTTTTTTTTTCAAGTTATGACTGTAAATAATAAAACCTTTCTTTCATAGTATGGTTGTGCTTAGAATTAGAAGAGGTGGGGCTAAAAAAAGACTGAAGTTCCATTTTTTTTTTCCTCGGCTCTTTTAGGGGTTTTCATGTTTGTTGGATTTTTCAATTTGTCTTTGATTTTCTTCTGATTGATTTTTTCCAATTGTCGATTGCAGTTCCATGAAAGCTCAGGGATTATTGTCGTCACCTCGCAACGGGTTATGTGCCTTGCTATAACTCATGTGGTTGAGCCTTGATTTTCATAGTGGGTATCTTATACTGTCCTAAATGATCAATGCTTAATAGCTTATATGGATGTTTCATCTGTTATCTTTAGCTAAGAACAGTTGCTATCATGCTAAAGAGAACGACCCTTTCTAAGATAATCTGAACAGTGAGTTCTTATGTTTATATCTTTAAATATTCTATTTCTATTTTTCAAAATTAGATTTCTGTGGATGATATCATATTATCGTTGTATCAAACCTTCACAACATGAGCAATTTGATGACGACTAATTGTGTTGAAATTTGTAAGCTGCAACAATATTACAACTGAATCAAAAGGTCATTTGGGTGATTGATTCCTCAATCTACATATACTCTGTACAATTCTTACAAAAGATATTTCACTTTGAGAATAAAATGCATGCCCTCAACAAAAGATTTTGTTCATATTATTTCTTTTCAGCTTTGAATATTGAAAATGGAGCCTATGCTGATTCACCACCCCTCTTGCATGAATGTTATTCAAAATTTGTTGATTTGTGGGCAATGCTATTATACTGGTATCTTATATCTTTTCTTTAAATTTTAATAGTTATTTTTTTATACTTATATCTTTTCTTTAAATTTTAATAGTTATTTTTTTATACTTATATCTTTTCTTTAAATTTTAATAGTTATTTTTTTATACTAATAGATCCATTAACAGATTTATGATAAATATATATGGAATTAGCCTTTCTATTTGTGAAAATTTCAACTATATTTCTGTTCTTTGTAATTTATATTCACTTTACTTTATTTATGAATTAGAATTATATAAGATGTCAATGAGAACGATATTGTCTTTGTGTTGTGCTTTACTGAGTCTATTTACTGGCCACATCCATAACGTGTGCTAAATGATTAGCTGTATCATGTTGCTCATTTCATACAAATTAGTCATTAGTTTACTCACCTATAGATATGTCCACTCTGGTAGAAGGGCACTTATGTGATATAATTAAAAATATTTGCAAGAGTATCTAATATGATTTGATCAAAGTTGATAATACACACTACCAGTGATAATAACTAAAATATCTGCTTTCAGAGAAATGAAAATCATTAACAGGATTTGGTGAATATTGGATGCTGAACATCAAGTATTATGTTGTTTCATTCTAATTTGAAATAAAGTGTTTTTTATCTCAAGTAGTTATATTGTGTTGGTTGAATTAGTTATGGAGAACATGAAAGGGGCATAGCACTCAAAAAAAATTCTTAACAGTATAGTACATGAACACCATGAAAGGGGCCAAAACAGTTTACCAAAAACTAATACATAGCAATCAAAAAAAAATTCTGAACAACATTACCGGACATGAAGACATCAGAAGGTTTAAATCTATCTCATTCAGTTTATCAATATCAATTGCATCAAAAGAAAATCGTTTACTAACTTTAATTTGTAATTTTCATCTGTTTTACTTTTGTCTTATTTAGGAATATATAATTAGGTTCTTTTGTCGTAAAATATTAAGTGCACCGATGGCTAAAGAGAAGATATTCGCTATTATGCGTATGTTCTAAAATTCCTAGACATGAGTTGACAAGTTTTGGGTTGTTAACATTTCATTTCAATTAGAATAACGAATTGTTTTGATACATGTTTTATTTGATGTACTTTTATATAAAAACTTGAGAAAGTGTAAATTTTTTTTGGGTATTATTGGTTGAGTACTCAAATTTTTGGCTGAATTAATCTTTTTATCTAAATCATTTATTCATAAATTAGCATATAATACTTAAATTTAATTAAAAAGATATAAAAATTAGATCGCGCAACGCGCGAGGAGCCTACTAGTTCATATAACACAGCCATCAATTTGTGGGCTTGCATCCCCTCTCTTCACCATGGTCTTTGATGCACAAATGAGCTAGTGGTATGTCCTCCCAACAGGTCGGCATTCAAAATAGGTCGCTTCAATTCAGTTTTGTAATCAAAAGGCTGGCAAATTATACAGTGGACAGGACATAATTTTGTAATCAATTATCTGAATTCAATTCAGATTGTTCATTTAAAATTATTAACGGAGACAAATAATCTTGATTCAAACTGATTTAAAATGTATGTCAACTATAAAATTATCTAAAAAATAAATTATTAGTTTAAAATTATTGATGGTCACTCGAATTATTTTTTTCGATGGTCACTAATATTATTTTGATTTTAAGATTACGTGATAATGAAAGTTGAATCGCAAAATTTGCACGATATAGAAATGCATTATTCAAAGCCCACTCACCAAAAGATACTGTATTGAGTCATTGTTTTTAACTTGAAGCTCCCAAACCAACACACCCAATAAGAATAATAAACCCAGATAAAAACTTCCGTGCTTCAACTCGAACAACTCCTCCAGTTCAGATCGAAATTTGTCATGACATGATAAAAACAATTGAATAATAAAAAAGAAGGGTTGTGCATTGGGCTCTCTAGTTGGGCCTTTTCTAATTTCTATTAATTAGAGACAGGGCTGATATACACCATCCCTTGATTTCCCATCCATACCATCCAACAGGCCAGAAATGGGTTTCATCATTTTTTCGCGTGCTGACGTCAGCAAGACGCGTGCTGACATCAGCGAAAATTTTTCAAAAAAAAAAAAATCGAAAATTTTTTTCGGAAATTTCTGGATGCTGACGTCATCAAATGTACTGGTTTATTTGTTCAGTTAGATGCCATAAGGGTTGAATTAAAAGTCTTAAGTGTTCAGTTAGTTGCAACTGAAAATGGAACTTTCGTATTTTTGTGTTCAGTTTAATACGGCAAAGGTTGAACTAAAAGTTTTATTTGTTCAGTTAGTTGCATCTGAAAATGGAATTTTCGTATTTTTGTGTTCAGTTTAATACGGCAAAGGTTGAACTAAAAGTTTTATTTGTTCAGTTAGTTGCATCTGAAAATGGAATTTTCGTACTTTTGTGTTCAGTTTAATGGTTGAACTAAAAGTGTTTATTTGTTCAGTTCGTTACATCTGAAAATAGAATTTTCGTACTTTTGTGTTCAGTTAAATACGTTAAAGGTTGAACTAAAAGTTTTTATGTGTTCAGTTAGTTGCAGTAGAAATTTGATTTCATAGTTAACATTTACAATATACAAAGTGAACACATATAACATTATAGTAAACAATTACAATAAACAAAGTGAACACATTCAATATTCAATATACAAAGTGAACATATATAACAATTACAATAAACAAAGTGAACACATATGATGACTAACTAATCTATTAGGAAAACTAGATCACTCATAACAAATTACATATTTTGATCAGAATAAATGAAAAACTACTTTTGAGATGAGAAGATTGCTAGTCATCTTGGTGCTTTCGTTGGCAGGAATTCGTAAACCTCTATCCATTGCATACAACCTACATGCATATTCCACGCTTTAGATACAATTTACTTTTGAAGCATACTCTAAACATACCAAAAAAATAAGAAACATCTGAAGCACCTAACCATTAAATATGGTTTCTTTGTAAATTGGTGAACCGACATTTGGTTTCCTTGTGCTTAATTTCATTTCAAGTTGTGCTAATAGTCAACCATGGGTAATTCAAAATTAAACATGGTACCAAAAATAACAAATAGTGCTACCAGATCTTATATTCCAATAATCAGTCAATCTCGCCTACATTACAATTTTAAGCTAGATCAAAGGAACAAGGCAATATTCATCTCAGTTGTTTTCTTAAAAGAAAAAGAAAAAAAGAGAAAATCACTTTTTCATCTCATCTCGCCTATGATATATGATCACAAAACCATCAAATTAACAAGTCTCTCATAAATGAAAATTGAACTATCTAACATAAGTGAACTCGTTTGCTAGTGTACTTACACAGAGAAATAGAGAAACCTGAAAGTTTTTTTTGCCTCATCAGACAGCAACAAAGTGACGAGGGACACCAATCAGAGGAATAACCTTGCGATTTTTCGCGACATGGCCGAGAAATAAAGTGAATGCTTCTGATTTTATCAATTACAAAGCGAATAATTAGGGTTATCAAAGCATAGTTGGATCGAAAATTGAAGGAGGTTGTCGCGCGCCCGAGCCTTGGCCTCGCCATAGGTGTACAGACTGGAGAAGGTGGTGAGATCCACGAGCCTGGAGCGACATCTCTCGAGGAGTGACGGCCAAGCCAGAAGAGGCGGAGGAGGAGCGAAAGGGAGGAGGCGATCTGGATCTGAATCGGCTAGGGTTCGGGTTTGGAAGAGAGAGGAGATTCAGAAAGATATATAGACTGGGCCAGTTGCTGGGTTCATAAAAGCCTATTTAGAATCTTGGATGGTGTGGATGGAAAAATAGGGGATGATAGGTACCAATTATGAATTAGAGATGTATTAGAGACTTGGAAACGTGAATCGGAAACGATATCCTAATTTCTATTAAGTATTACCATATAAGCACTTTCTTCATTTGATAACGTGAATTGGAAAAAATATTCTAATTTCTATTAATTAGAGATGTATTAGGGTTAAGTATTACTATATAAGTACTTTCTTTACTTGATAACGTGTATTGGGAACAATATAAAAGCAATTAGACAATTATCAAATTCAATTGGCAGCCGCCGTTTATTTTCTTTTCATGTTTCTTTAGTTTTGTTTTTTGCTTCAATTTATTTATGTTTCCTTTGTTTTATCAAAAAATAATTTAGTTGGGAGTTGGGACACGACAAAATTGATTAAAATAATCCAGTAGACAAGGAGGCCCCATTGAAGCATCTGAGCTTTCCACAATATTTGCCACCTTAACCTCAAAAGCCTACCCGCCAATAGCCATGCTTCGTTTCTGGTGCTGCCTTGGAGGAACTGAGGTGGAGAAGCAAGTTGTAGAAAGAGATTGGTCTTCTCTTCCTCCTGAATTGCTGAATCTCTTTGCCAAAAATCTCACCGAAATCTCTGATTTTGTTTGCTTTCGCGCAGTTTGCACGGCATGGCGCTCCTCTACCCCGGTCACCGACCTTCCTCCGCAATTCCCTTGGATTATTGAGATGGAGTTCTACAATCCAATTGGTCCTCTGAGATTCCACTCCCTTCCCTTAGGCAAAGTACACAACTTCCATAATCCACAATTTGTCTGCAAGTGGCACGTTCTCCAGTCAGATGGTTATATCCAGATTAGCAAGTATTGTCTTCTCAAGCCACTGAACAATCAGCATGTTCATCTCCCTCCATATAATTTTACTGCCCCTTTTCACTGGATTGGGCCACGACGAAATCGATTGGGCGAACCTGTGGTTCATGTGATTTCTTTTGATTCTCTAGGTTGCCGACCTAGATTGTTTTCTTACCATTTCGGCCAGGATAAGTGGTCTGAACTGAAATTACATTCAGATTGCATAAATCGTGAGCCCGTTTTTTATATCAACCATATGCTTTTCAATGTACAAAAATTCATGGGAGTTACCAAAGTTACAGAAGCTGCTACTGGTACTCTGGCTTATGTTATACCACCAGTTGAAGGTTATTCACCAGAGGCAACTCAGCATTCCTCTGAGTATATTGTGGATGCTTCTGGAGATATTCTGAGAGTTTCTCAACATCATGGGCCTTACGACCCTTATGGACATTCTGAGTATAATTATAGGTTTGATGTCTATCGACTTGAGGTAAGCAAGTCTGGTTCAGAGTGTTGGGTCAAGGTTGACAACATTGGCCACCAAGCATTGTTCTTAGATAAGTATAATAGCTTTGTGCTCAGAGCCAATGATATTGCTGGGATCAAAAGAAATTGCATCTACTTTTTGGCTAGAATTTATGATAATAACAATGTAGCCTTTTCAAGGGTTGAGAGGATAGACATAGAAACTGGTGCTAGGGAACATCTATTATGTCCTTTCGAGGCAAAATGTTGGTTCGTTCCTAGTTTACAAAGTCTTTGAGCTAAATGACTCTGCTGTTGAGATATAATATTGGCATTTAGCTACATTTGGTTGTGAACTAACTTATGAAATCATAAAATGAATTAGTTTGATTGTGTGTGCACGCGTACACATGTTTTGTTTTCTTTGTTTTTACTTAGTTGAGAAGCTTGCTTTGTTTATGGTTCATGATCAGTCGAAGTATTTTTGCCTGCTAGAGTTATGTAATTAATATTGTTTGTCAGAAATTAAGGATCTGTTTTACTTATTATTTTTTTTGTTGAAACAAGCATGCATTAAAATTCAACAAACAAGCTACAATTACAATAAATAGAAACTATTAGAAGCCAAGAAGTACATCCCTACTTAGCATATATCTAGTACATCTGATCAAGTAAACTGCATTGCATCCACCTCTGCATTCATAAGAAATAAAACCACAGTAAGTCAGCAATTTGCAATAAGCTCGATCTGGAGATGCATAGACAGATTTGATGGTCGATTCCAATTGCTGCTGCTGCTTTGACTACTCATCCCTATAATAAAAACATTAATATACTATGATTAAAATCCAATTAATAGAACAGACCTTTAATTTGACAAACCCTAATCCAATTAATATAAGAGACCATGAATTAAAAAACTTTAAGTTTGGTTTGCTAAAAAAGGTTAACATATAAATATCATGGTACACAGACCCTAATCCGATTAACTTTTATACTCGACTAAAGGGGGTTCGTACCGGTACGCAAACCAAGGCTAGTACAGACTCGTACCAGTGGCCACAACACAACTCAAACTCTAAAGCAACCTTTCTAAGCATCAGACTCATGAAACAAGTTATCATAAACAGCAGACTTAGACAAGATTGGTACTTTTTAGCAATATACAACAAAGCCAAGCACATTATTCTGAATTTGTGTTAACCCAAATATTTTCATAAATTATGGAAAGGTGCATGAAGCGTGCCATAAAGAGAAGAATTTTGGAGAATGTTTGAAAAAATTCACCTCCTCCCGCGTGGACCAGGGAATTAAATTGAAGTCCAAATTGAAATCCACCTTCATGGTGTTAAATTGAAGCGAAAATATTTTTAAAAAAATCCACCTTTTCTCGTATGGACCAGGGAACTAAATCCATTCATGGTGTTAAATTGAGATAAAAAAAATAAGGGCAAATTAAAATCCACCTATAAAAGGACCGATCGAAGTGTGTAGACCGAGTGTAAACCAAGGAACATCAACACCTTCTCCCGTGAACCGTGTGTGGACCAGGAAATGACACCATCCAAGCCTTCTCCCTTAAGCCGCGTGTGGACCAGGCGGGAGGGAGAAATTTAGCGGGAGAGAGAGGCAGCAGGAAAATTTGAAGCGGGAGAGAGGCCAAGAGAGATCAAGCTAACGAGAAGAGGTGGATGGCTTGATTTAGATCGGGAAGAAGGATATTTAGGAGCTTGGTTTTTTATCTGTGTGAAAGAAGACGAAGAGATAGTGACCTCTTCGTTCTTTTTTTTTTTTTTTTTTTTTTCCTTTTCCCATCTAATAGCCTAAGGGTCTGCTCCAGACGAAGGAACTCGGGAGAGGAGTAAAGGGACTCGGTACACTCCAAATCGGAGAGTAACCGATCTCTCCCTCTCGCTGTCTCTATAGTACCCTTCGTTTCCGTCAATTTTTCCCTCTGGAGCAAGGTACTCGCGCTCTCTCTCCCTTCCCTTCGCTCCGAGTACTCCCTTCTAGAGCGGAGTCTAAGGGAGAACAGGCAAGGAAACGAAAATTCATCCATTCAATCAACGCCTAAATCTGGCCCTTTGGATTTCAGATCTAACGGTTAGAAAACTTCAGCACACAGGCCCTCTATGTGCTGGAGTCTAATTTAGCCTATCTCTCTCTATATATATATATAGTTTTGCTACGGTGAGTTGTAACTCACGGAGCCTTTTGTGAGTTGCGATCAAAACTATTCGATCTGATTCGAAATAACCAATCCAAACCGTCCAATATGATCTCCATATTGAAATCTCCTTGCAGACCAAATTTTATATTTTTTTTGAAATTTTTAAGTAATTTTTTCAGATTTTTAAAAACTGCCGTTTTTGAACGGTACATAATAAATTAGATTAGCAATTTTCTAAAATTTCAAAAAAATACTTAAAAATTTCAAAAAAATATAAAATTTGGTTTGCAAGGAGATTTCAATATGGAGATCATATTGGACGGTTTGGATCGGTTATTTCGAATCAGATCTAGCAGTTTTGAGCTGTGTTCTCTAATTTTGAGAAGACATATTTATGTAATCTCCATTTTTTTGTGTTTTAATTGAAATTGTATGGAAATAGGATTAGTGCAGCATATGTTCATGGAACTTTCTGTTGCATCAAGGAAGCAAGCTGGTATGCAGCAGCACACAAGGAAAGGAGATTACTAATTTTTGTCTATTGTTGTTGAAAAACAAGCATCAATGCATTTAATTTAGACATTCATTAATTGTTTCCTAGTTTTCATAACTAGACTGGTTCTTGCTAGAATTCCTTAGGGAAAAACAAAAAAAGATGTCAGTACACCTAAATTTTCTCCATGAACAAAACTGGACAGTTTATTCTGTGCATGTATGTTTTCTTTTGACAAAAAGCCACCCAAGAAGGGTTGCCTGCATATTTTATCGATTCAATTCTGTACATGTACTAAAAAGAGTAATATGCAATTCTGACCATGAGGTTGCCAGTACAAAATTGTCAGTGGCAAGGTTCTTGGCTTCTGCTAGACCTTTATTAGTAGGATAGAGAGTGGAATGCTTCATATAATATATATACCAAGTAGTCTTCAATGGGATACTAGCTAGAATTTCTTCAGTTTTGGTATTGTGGTACTTTAATCCTTCCTGTTTCCATGATTATGGGAAAATTTAGAGCATTTAGTTCTATTGACGTTAAATGGTTAGTTTCGGCCATAATTATTCTCAGGTATGAGACTGAATGTTTAGGTAAATTTGGTTTATGTTATGTAATGAGTCGAATAAGAATAACACTATTAATGGGCTAGGTCGTATACAGAGCAGAAAAGGTAGTGTGTTTTTATTGTGGATTCCACATTCCTGTTACTAATTAGTATGTTTCCTGTTTCTCCTTGCGGCCAATATATGTTGTTTATTTGATTTTGGGAAATTATGTATAAATATGACAGTAAATCTCTTATTAGAGTTGGGCAAAAAGGTTTCTGAATGAATAAGTAGGCGATTGAGCACCACAAGTTGGTGGGGGAGAGTAATAAAATTTGTGACAGGATATCCGCTCTTTCTTTTCTAAATCCATGTAATAATAATCATGAGACTGTTCTGCTTGCATCTATTTCTTTTGTTGCTGTCCTTGCTGTACAATGGACCAAGGCAAAACCCAATGGGGAATATATATGGTAAAAGTGTTGCAGAGAATATCATTATAGAGCGATTTGTGTGGCATTTTGTAATTGAATAAATTTAGAAGTTTGATAAGTTTGTCCATAGTACATTTATTGTTTGAATTTGGTGATCGAAATCAATATTCAATATTTCAATATTATAAATAAATAAATATGTGTGGGTGTCAAGATCTTTTAGTTAAATGTCATCCGACACTTCAAGCATTGTGAAATAGTTATGAAATAATATTTTTTTCTGATATCTGTAATGTGATACTCTATAACTATTTATGTGTGAGGTGTTATTACTCATAAAAATGATCCCCCGTTCAATAGCAGACAATAATTTGACAATACATTATTTTTTTTTTCAGATTTTTGTGACCCTTCTTATTTTCATTTTCATTTTCATCATGTCTTCATCTCTCTTTTGTGTTGCTTAGAGTGCCTCTCCACATTAATTTCTCTTCATTACCATTCTTAATTTTGGTTTACAAAATATAAATCAAATTCATTCAAGTGAAATAGTTGTGAGATAGTATTTTTTTTTCTGATTTTTATAATGTGATACTCTATAAATATCTGTATGTCACGTATTATTGCTTATAAAACTGACCCGGTTCAACAGCAGACAATAATTTGACAATACATTATTTTTTTTTTCAGATTTTTGTGACCATTTTCTATTTTCATTTTCATCATGTATCAATTTCTCTTTTGTGTTACTTAAAGTCCCTCTCCACCTTAATTTCTCTTCATTACCATTCTTAATTTTGGTTTACAAAATATAAATCAAATTCATTCAATTGAAAATAGAAAAAATATCAGATCTTTTACGATATATATATATATATTTAAGTCATTTATAAACATATTACATTTCGTGAATAATATCAACATAATATAAATCATATTATTTCATATAACTATAACTATATTTACACACATATAATATTTTTTAAATTGATCAAACTCTTTAAATTTAATCAAATGAAAGTACGTACAATAACTAAACTATATTTCTAAAGATAGATATATTTATAATATATATAAAAATGAACATAATTAAACTATAGAATATAATAAAAATATTCTTATTATAAATATCTATATAGATCGAAACTCGACATGTCCCTCTAGTGGTGATAAAATTGTTTATTATGGTGATAAAATTGTGTAATAAACAGACACTTGTTTATTGAGCTTCCAATCATTTTTAAGCATCGACAATATAATGTCATTTAAGTTATTCCCGTAAAATAATATTCAATAAAATAAAAAATTAAATTGAGTAAATCTATGAAGTAAAATCAAATAATCCTCAAACAAAAAGTTAATATTAAATAATCACTATGTTTAATTCTTCTAATAAGAATTCGTCTAATACTAAAATTTGTAGAAGTCAGTTAAGTTTAACGAATATTTCTCCTGCGAAGTCCAAAAATTTGTTGATTTGTTGAAAAAACTTAAGTGTCTAGTAAATACAAGGAGGCCATAATATTGAGAGCATTTAATTGCATTATCAATTATCGATTGATCTGATCTCAGCCTTTCAGTGATCTAACTTTGTTTAACCCTAGATCAACAGAGCTGCCGTTCCTTGCTCGATTCTCTCTTCTCAGTTCTCTCTACTGTTCCAAGTTCCATACAGACAAAGGTTGGTAACTAACGAACCCACATCCTCGGAAGTCGAAAAAAATGACTGCTGATTTAAAAACTTTTAAATTTAATTGTTGGATCTAAACCGTTGATTTTGTTCAATTTTACGGACGATGTGTTTTCATATAAGTTTTATAAAATTTAGATATAATTTGATATATGATTAAGTGCTCAAATTATGAACATATTAGAATTAATCAAACCAGGTCCGTTCATTTGTTGAACATTTAATAAGGTATTAAATTAACTTCAAATTTTATAATACTTATATGAAAATACATCATCCGTAAAATTGAACAAAATCAACGGTTTGGATTCAACAATTAAATATTAAAATTTTTAAATATTAAAAAAAAAAGGAGAACGACGGCTCAGCAGTCGTATTTTTCAACTGCCGAGGATGTGGGTGCGGTAACTAACTCCTTCGTATCTCTTTGATTAGTCGATTTCCTTCACTCTCCTCTCTCAGGTCTCTCTCTCTCTCTATCATATTTATTCTGGGTTTTTTCACTGATTTCTTGTAATTAATTTACATTTGTGTGTTTATTTGGATAGGTCACCTTAGCTGTTTGCACCAAAAATTTGGGACTGGAATGATACCTTTAATTATTTGGTCGTCAAATTGTATAAACTTTTCCATTTAGACTACCAACTTGTTACTAAATTATATGTTCTATTCAAACTTCTCTTCTGCTATTCTAAGATTTTTGACAGAATGTTTCATTTATTTCCTATCAAATTGGGTTAGTTGCGGTATTAACTCTTCCACATCTATTGGACATTGTTACAACCTCATACTTTTTCCTTGGGTACAGCAGAACTGCCAAGAGCTATAATTAGTTATGAGCAATCAATACATAGAATGCATTGCTGATCTGATTTACTTCTAGCCTTGTACACTGGTACAATTCACCTTGTCTCACATGCGTTGTATCTGTTCAAAACCCTAGCCAAACTACAGATTTTCTGCCATGGAGACGAACGAAGCTCTAGAAAGGGATTGGTCTTCTCTTCTCCCAGAAGTGCTGAATCTCATCTCTAAAACACTCGGTGAAGTTTCAGATTTTGTTCGACTTCCTGCAGTTTGCACAGCCTGGCACTCCTCTAACACGATCAAGGAAGCTTTAGAAAGGGATTGGTCTTCTCTTCTCCCAGAAGTGCTGAATCTTATCGCTAAAAAACTTGGTGACGCTTCAGATTTTGTTCGATTTCGTGCAGTCTGCAAGGCCTGGCGCTCCTCTAACACGATCAACGACCTTCCTCCACAATTCCCTTGGATTCTTGAGAACCGTGAACATCCATATGAATCTGATCCACGTTTCTATTCCATACCCTTTGGCAAATCTACACCATCCATTCTCCAAAATCTTTAGGCAATATGCTCGTAAGGCCATCAGATGGGTATTTTCAGCTTTTTCATGGTGCTGATATGTTTTCTTTTCTCAATCCGTTGAACAATCACAAAATTTCTCTTCCTGTATATGATATTGATAACAAGTATTCTTACTGGATTGGGCCACAGAAAAATAAAATTGGGAAATGCATGGTATATGTAGTTTGCTTTGGACATGCAGAGTACCAAACCCCTAAATTGGTTTCTTGGCATCTTGGCCAGGATAAGTGGTGTGAATTGAAATTAGATTCAGAATATGCAAATTGTGACCTCGAAAGTTGCTACCTCTTTTATCACAGACATATGCTTTTCAATGTAGAAAGAGACACTGGAGGCGGAGTTACCAGAGTTACAGATATGGCTACTGGTACTCGGGCCAAAGTTACAGATATGGCTACTGATACTCGGACTTATGTTATACCACCAATTGAAGGTTTTTTGGCAAAAGATACTGAATATATTGTGGATGCCTCTGGAGATATTCTCAGAATTTTTCAAAATTATAAGTATAATTATTCTGTAGATTCGTATTATTATTGGTTTGATGTCTATCAACTGGATCTAACAAGAAGCAGTTTACCATGTTGGGTCAAGGTTAACAACATTGGCAATCAAGCATTATTCATTGACATGGATGGTTGCTTTGCTCTTGGTGCCAATGATTTTACTGGGATCAAAGAGAACTGCATCTACTTTATGAGAATATGTACTGGACGGAGAGAATCCTTTTATGTGGTTGAGAAAATAGACATTGAGACTGGTGCTAGGTAACATCTTCCATGTCCTTTAAAAGAACCAAGAAACTGGTTTGTCCCTAGCTTACTACGTCTTTGAGCTGAATGATCTATGCAGTGAGATATACATATTTTGGCTACATTCCGTCGTGAATTGTCTTTTGATATTATATGGTGAATTATTAGTTTGATTATGCAAGTACACATTTTCCTATCGTTGTTAGTTGAGTTGCTTGCTTGGTGTATGGTGCATGATCACTTGAAATACTTTACTTATGTACTGGATTTTTTTTTATCTCCAGAAATTAATGCTGTGTGTTTATATTTTGGGATGTATTGTTGATATAATTTATCTTCCATTTTGTATCTATTCTTTTTCTCGTTTGGGTGGGGTGATATGGAACACAAATTGCAATCTACAAAAAATATGAGTGTACTTGTGTAAACATTTTTTTTTAAAAAAAAAAGTTGGGAGCGCCACCTAATTTCATTTTTGAAAAATGAAATAGACATACAAACAACCAAAGACTCTATTACATTACCAACTCATAGTAACTAGACCTCTAAGCTTCTGCAACCTAACTAAAGCATAGAAATTTTAAGAAAAATATCCCAACATAGCACAAGAACTTGAAATAACAGCAACACATAGAAATGTAAAAACAATACAAACTATCATAAAGTAAAACCCACACAATGTTTTTTTTTTTTAGGGCAGTGTGCGGTGGCGCATTCGCCGGAGATGATGGAGGTGGATCGGATGCGCTGCCGAGAACGGATCCCACGAGAGACTGACATGGTTTCACTTCTCTTCTCTCTTCAGTGAGAAATTGGGAAATTGGGAAATTTGGGAGAAGAGAAACGTTTTTTTTTATGGGATAAATGGAACGCTTGAAATCAAACCGTCCATTTCGATCGGACGGTCAGCGAAGACAGATGGGCACTCTGGACATGGAATCGTATCCTCTGCTCACCTTAAAAAGGTGAGCAGACTGCCTACCTAACTTTTGGAGCGTTGGATCCTAATCCAACGGAGCGCTCGTAGAGTGCAAAAGAAATCCCTCAAATCGATCTGCCCCGACTACCCTCTCTCTTCTGATCTTCCCCAATTCCTTCGTAAAAACAAAAAATATATCTCTCTGACACATCGAGACCATCACAAAGATTCATCATTGTAAGGAATGCCAACAGGTCTTGGAATAACTTCATGGAAGCACCCTTGACTAGAGATTAGGCTCACTGGCACGAGAAAATTTCTTAGCTATCTTTTAATACCTTACTTGATCAGCTGGTGTGGAAATGGACAGCACATGGAAATTATTCAGCTTCCTTAATTTATAAAAAACTTGCAACGGCTAGCAAAATTGCTTTTCCTTTAACTAGCCTGTGGAAATTTAAGCTGTCGCCTTCAATAAAGCTCTCCTTGTTGCTAATGGCACATGGAAGGAGGTTGACTCAAGACCAATTGCAGAAACGGAACATCCCTGTCCAGGTTGGGTGTGTGATGTGTCAACAACAAATTTCATGAATGCTCTTTTGCTCAACAAATTTGGAGGAAGTTAGGCTTTCATAATAGAAACTTAACCATTAACAATCAGTCTTCTTGTATGTCTTTCCTTTCGACACTTTTTAATGCTGTTGCACACTCTCATTCGAGCACTACACTGGTTGCAACCTGCTTATGGGTAGGGTTGAGAGGCGAATCGGTTGGAGAATCGTGCTTCTAGGGTTAGAATCGTCGGATTTTCTCTGTCGCTTCCTCTTTCTCTCTCGATCTAGGGTTGAAACGCCGAACTCTTTCTCTTTCTCTTTCTTTCTCTTTTCTTTCATCTGTACGGAAGAGATGAGAGGGGGCTACGGAAGAATTTTTTTTTTTTTTTTAAATAATCGGAGAAGAGGGGGCAGTTCGGGCAGAGAAGGATTTCAGAAATTTTATCTCTATTTGTGAGCGCTCCGTTGGATTAGGATCCAACGCTTCAAACGACAGGTAGGCACTCTGCTCACCTCTGAGGATACGATTCCCTCTGGACATCCTTTTAAATGTCCAGAGGATACGGATCCGTTTTATAACGCCTCTTTCACCATCCTCCCGACCCCCACTGCAGCCTTCTCCGTCAACCCGCCCATCTTCGCTTTGCCACCCACCCCACCTTACCCATACCCTTCATTTGATCGGTCTCTCCATCAACCCCGCCCCTTTCTCCTCCACCATCCCCTCCTTGAATCATCCCATGCCTCTCCTCTTGAAGTTGCTCTAATCCTAGGTATTGCTCAAGCCAATTTTTCTTTCATTACTAATAGCTTTTTTGTTAAATTCATTTGATTTTTGTATTATTAATAAGATTAGATGTTGGATCTCTTCTCATCTGAATCTATGTCTCTTCTCAGTATGGTTTATCTCTTTTTTTTTATATATAATTAAAGAATACAATCAGTAATATTATCTTGTCTACTCCATCGTGGTGTCGGGGCGGATCTTGGCAGCCTCTTGCGTCTTGCCCTGGCATCTCAAGTTTGCCTTCTCGGTTTGTTTAATAGTGTATCTAGCTCCAGACCTTTATTCTTTGCTCAACTGTGTAATCACCTTTCATTGGTCCTTTTTGCAACTTGGGTTGTAATTTCTTATTATTAATAGACCATGCATTATGTGTTCAAGAAAGTTGCATGTATAGAATTTTTCAATTTTTAAGGGATTTGGTTTCATTTTTACCAATCTTTGCTGAAATTTTGATTTAAAATTAGTCTATGGGCTTATCTCTTTGCTCTTTTGTATTATTGTGATAAGTTTTATAGTTTTAGTATTAATTTTTTTTTAGTGAAATCATGTCGCATTATATTTATGATCATTCAAGTGACGGAGCATATTTTCCTATTGATTTGTATAGGATGATTTATGCTGTTAGATTGGCCTAAATTTGTTTTGGCAGATATTTTGAATATTATATTGATAATATTGTATTTTGCATTTAATTTCTGTAGTTACCAGAAGGAATCAAATTTGTCCTATTTTAGCTCTCTTCAATTTGTATTTCAAAAAATTCTGTCATAAATTTTGAAATGGTGTTCAGTTTTGAAATTACAAACCTGTAAATATGTCATTAAATTATGTCATAAAATCCTAATAATGTCACTAAATGTTTTATGCGCCACGTAGAGGAATCAAGGGTTTTTAATTGCATGGCGGTTCCATAATTTGTGTGTATTTGAGAGAAATCCATAATTATTAATTTCTAAGATATCCTTTACCGGTTGTGCAATGCCTTGCTGCAATAAATTTTATTACAGACATTAAAATTGATAATTAATACAGAAAATTTGTCTTTTTTCTTCTTATATATGCTTTTTCTATGGCCATATATAGGTGATGAATTAACTCTGTGGGCAAACTACATGCTTTTATCAGCACGGTACCAGAAAAATTGTTGATAGTCCCGGATATGATGCAGTACAAGTTATTATTAATGCTACCGATCCGAACTTGAAAAATTTGTATTTTGCATTCCTTACTTACGCGCAAGAGCAATAATAAGTTATAGGTATGATTAGAAGTTTAACAAAAGGAGAGTAAGAGATTTATGCGCTGCATTAGTAACTGCAATGATGTCTTGGCTCAGACTCACAGCGATGGAGGTATAATTTTTTTTACCAGTTTTCTTGCTGTAAAGAGTAATCACAATATTCAATTAGTCAGTAACTTAGGCATTTTAAACATATACTGATTAAAATTTATTTTTTCTTCTTTTCTTTTTTAAATCTTTCATGGTAAGCAAATATTTTGGATTACTATTCTAGGAAAGCTTACTATCTAAGCTTCAAAAGCTTACAGTCAATTCCAGGGAATTAGTATAAAGAATTAAGTTTTTTTATAATTCCAATCAATTAACACATATTAGTATATAATGGATCTAATTACTCAATGACAACAGCTTTGGCTTTATTCACTTGATGGAAGTTTTATGATAGTTCCCTGTTGTTTTCAAAATTGGTTGTTCATAGGAAATTTGACAAGACCTAAGTTACATAGAGAAATGGATAGTTCGGCTGAGCCATTGATTTGTCCTGTACCATATGAGGAAGCACTTGGAAATCCACGTTAGGAAGGAGTTGAAGGAGAGATCTAGCCCCCAACTCCCCATATACCACTTCAACATTGTTACTAAGGTATTTTCTCATTCTACGTGGACTAAAGAACGAGATGGGATACATTAGGCAATAACTAAGTTTTCTGTTATCTTGCTTTTTGTTTTATTTTTTGGTTGTCGGATTTATCATTTTTACCATCACTTCATTTTTTTTTTGCCATTTGAAAACAGTAAGCTCTCATTTTTAAGATATTTTAGTATTTTTCTATCAAATTGACTTATTGTATTTTGGTTTACCATCATATCTTTTTCTCAGTGTTCTTATAATTATAGGGCAACATGAACCCATGTGGCTACATATTTATGGGTACAGTCACACGTCTTTCATTACCAGTTATTATAGGTGTGATAACATTCTCAAAAACAAGCAAAAATTTGATAATTTTCTTACAAAACTTTTAGATTTTTAACAGTGAGATACGTCCAGTGATAATTTATGCAAATATAAATGGTTTACTGTTCTTAAATTAATATAACCTATATTAGATATTACATGTTAGTACTTTGTCGTTACATGAGTTACTAATAAATGTTGTTAACTATAGGTATTGGAAATGGAGGGACACCTACTGCATAATGTACGCTTAGCTGGTGCTCAAAATGAAGGGACAGGTACAGGGTCGATCTGGTACTACTACAAAGCTGATTAGTTATTTGATTTTGTTTTGTTTATACTCGGAGAAGGGAGGGATGTTGATGAAGATCAGCATAATTAGTTATATGATTTGATTTTCACTTTGTTGATTAGAATTTGTTAGGTATATATAGTTTTCAATTTTGAGTTGTACGCTACACTACACTGTGATTAGCATAACTAGAAATACTCTTGCCTTTTAAGGATTTTTTATGTTATTTCTCAATTTTCCTGTCCGTTTCACTTAAATGAAAGTTACGTCAAATTTTCGTGCATAAGATGGGTCATAAATCTTATGCTTTAAAATATCAAATAAGTTATGTACACCAGGAGTGCCAGACAAGATAATACGACACAATTTGGTTGAAATTATAAAGGAAACCCTAGGCGCTGCCAGAAGAAAAAAGTGAGCGATTTTGAGAGTCTCCTTTGCGCAAACGTTAGGTGGGGAGGTCGTCGCCGGCCTCCTCCCGCCTTCCCTCTTCTTCTTTCTATTAGTTTGTCTGTTTTTTTTCTTCTTCTACGACAAATCTAGATGGTCGGTCGGCGATTGCGGTGCTGTCGAGGTGATTGTGGGTGTTCGGTGGGTCGTGTGTTACTGGGTGGGTGCACCGCCAGTGCATGAGGTGAGGCCGACGCAAGAGGTGCGACACGACCGTCGTGAGAGGTACGACCTGCACAAGAGGTGAGGGCGGTACTCATATGTGGTATAATCGGTTGTGAGGTTGGGCTGGTGGTGCGGGTCAGCAATGTGGCCGACCGTCGCGGCCAGCGCAAGAGGCCCAAGAGGTGCGGCCGGCGCACGAAGTGTAGCCCGCGCAAGAGGCCCGAGAGGTGCGGCCAGCAAGAAGCACAAGAGGTGCGTGTTCCGTGTTGTGGTCGAGGCGAGGTGTAGTGTGGCTAGTGCGAGAGGTGCATTGTGGCCCGAGGGTGAGGTGCGACCAATGCATGTAGCCGCCACAAGAGGTTCGACCGACGTTTGGTGCAGCCGGTGCTTGATTTGTGGTTTGACAAATGCTAAACATGGTTGGTTTGTGATCTCTGTGGCATGTGGTGGGAGGTGCAGCCATGCAATGTGGTGTGTGCGGTACGGTACGACCGGCGTGATTCGACTAGAGATGCGATGCTACCGATCATCTATCTCTTTTGTTTTGTTTTGTTTTTTTTTTATTGTTGTACTTTTACTTGGCAGCCGCTGCCAAGGGTTCTAAAAAAAGTTATGTACACCAATAATGTGTGATATAATTATATTTAATGACAAGGTTTACATCAAATACCCCAAATTCCTTCATGTACCATGTATATAACATTATCACTGATTATGATTTCTTTAAATGTCCTTAAAACAATATGCCTTCTGCATTTTTCTCAGTCACATTTATTGTCCAATCTGTACCACCTGCAAATTCTATAAGCCAGTAAATTATAGAAATCTAAACTGTAATGACATTTAATTTAAAAGGGTTCTCAAGGTTAAAATATCAATATTCATATTAATTATAAGTTTAATTACATTCGTAGTAATTATAACATTAAATAAAAATTTACAATATTTATTTTTACACTCTTCCCAGACCATTTAAGTCTGAACACATTTAAACATCTCTTATTATAAAATACGTAAGAAGATACAAATAAACAACTGTCCAAAAATCCCATCATTCCTCAAACCTCACCTAAATTAATTTCCAGCAAAAAATAATTTACATTTATCTTTAGGAATTTATAACTGACAACATATTTTATATTTATTTGTTAGTCAAATATGGAGCGAAGCTCGATTAGTCTCTCTAGTCGGGCATAATTTTGCAATCAGGCTTCAATTTAGATTGTTCATTTAAAGTTATTACCAGAGATGAATTATCTTGATTCAAATTAATTTAAAATTTCTGACCACCGAAGAATTACTTGAAAAAAATTCTGCTTTTAAAATTATTGATGGTCACTCGTATTAATTATTTTCGATGGTCAATCGTATTAATTTTTATCTTAAGATTAGGTGATAATGAAAGTTGAATCGCAAAATTTGCTCGATATAGAAATGCATTATCGGCCTCTGGGCTTCCCAACTCCCAAGTTCCCATTAGTGTTCTAAATTCGTGCCGTGTCGTGTCGTGCCGTGTCAAACACGTCGTGTCTGGATCATTTGTCGTGTCGTGCCGTGCCGTGTCTAAATGTTTCACGTGCCATGTCGTGCCGTGTCTAAATTCTAAGGGATGGACACGACACGCCTAAGGACACGGCACGCCTCGTGTCCTCGTATAGTGTCGTGCCGTGTTTTTTTACACGTGTCGTGCCGTGTCGTGTTTGAATACGTTTGAATTTCACAAAACATAGTCATATACTTATGTTTAGGGATGAATTTGAAATTCAAATTATAAAATTATCCAAAAAAATAGATAATATAAGAATTTTCTTGTTATTTTATAAAATTTAACATTTTTAACCATCATTATAAACTTGTTGTGTCTCTTGGGTTTTGTCGTGTCCCGTGTCGTGCCGTGTCGTGTCGTGTCTTGGAAATTCACGTGTCGTGCCGTGCCGTGTCTATTTCATCAAAGTCGGACACGACACGCTTAAGACACGGCACGCCTAAGTTCTCGTGTCGTGTCCGTGTCCGTGTTTTACCGTGTCGTACCACCTTCGTGCCGTGTCGTACCGTGCCGTGTTCGGACACGCCGTGCTTTTTTTAGAACACTAGGTCCCATACTCAAAGAAACGATACTATATTGAAAGCTCCCAATTCAACAAACCCAGCAAGAATAATAATCCCAGATAAAAAAAACCTCCATGCTTTTACTGAAGCGACTCAAATCGAAATTGACTAAAATAATCCAGTAGGCGAGGACGCGTCATTGATGCATCTGAGCTTTCCATTGCATTTGCCACCTTTCAGATCAGCAGAGTCGCTGCAACCTCAAAACCCTACCCGCCAATAGCCATGCTTCGTTTCTGGTGCTGCCGTGGAGGAACGGAGGAGGAGAAGGAAGTTGCAGAAAGAGATTGGTCTTCTCTTCCTCCTGAAGTGCTCAACCTCTTTGCCAAAAATCTCACCGAAATCTCTGATTTTGTTCGATTTCGCGCAGTTTGCAAGGCGTGGCGCTCCTCTACCCCAGTCACCGACCTTCCTCCGCAATTCCCTTGGATTATCGAGAACAACGGGTGGAATCGTACTGGTCTTCTGAGGTTCCACTCCCTTCCCTTAGGCAAAGTATACACCTTCAAAAATCCACAACGTCAACTTATCTACGACAGGACCCTTGGCCAGTCAGATGGTTATATCTGCCTTTCTTCAATTATTGAAGGTCAGTTTTATATTCTCAACCCGCTGAGCAATCATGATGTTCTTCTCCCTCCATATAATTTTTATCGTTACTGTTATAAGTGGATTGGGTCACGGCAAAATCACTTGGGAGAACCTGTGGCTCATGTCATTGCTTTTGATTTCTCAACCCCTTCATTGGATTCTTGCCATTTCGGCCAGGATAAGTGGTGTGAACTGAAATTTGATTCAGCTTGCATGAATTTTTGCGAGCGCTTTTTTTATATCAACCATATGATTTTCAATGTACAAATATCCTCTGGAGTTACCAAAGTTACAGATGCTGCTACTGGTAATCTGGCTTATGTTATACCACCAGTTGATGGTTATTCACCAGACGCAACTCAGCGTTCCTCTGAGTATATTGTGGATGCTTCTGGAGATATTCTTCTAGTTTCTCTACATCACGGAGATTCTGAATATATCGATAGGTTTGATATCTATCGACTTGATGTAAGCAAGTCTGGTTCAGAGTGTTGGGTCAAGGTTGACAACATTGGCCACCAAGCATTGTTCTTAGATAAGTATAATAGCTTTGTGCTCAGAGCCAATGATATTGCTGAGATCAAAAGAAATTGCATCTACTTGTTAACTGGAGTATTTGATGGACACGAACCCTTTCCAAGTGTTGAGAGGATAGACATAGAAACTGGTGCTAGGGAACATCTACTATGTTCTTTTGACTATGCAGAAAGCTGGTTTGTACCTAGTTTACAAAGTCTTTGAACTGAATGACTATGCCATTGAGGTTTATTATTGGCATTTAGCAACTTTTTTTTGTGAACTATCTTACGATAACACATAATGAATTAGTTTGATTGTGTGCATGCGTGTGCAGCACCCAAGTGTTTTGTTTTCTTTTTTTTTTTACTTAGTTGAGAAGATTGCTTTTTATATGGTGCATTATCAGTCGAAGTATTTTGCCTGCTAGAGTAATGTAATTGATATTTTTTTTTGTCAGAAATTAATGATATATCCAATTTTTTTAATTTATGTTTCGTTGATATATTTTGTTCTCCATATCCATTTTGTTTTGTTTGAGACCTATGGGACAAAAATTGCAATCAACACTTTGTTGAGAAGTATGAGTTAGTTATTTAAACAGGCTTCAATTGCCATACTGTATGGTTTCACTTGCTTATATTTAATGGGATCATCCCTGAGCTGTATTCTAATTTTGGGAAGACGGTTATAAAATCTGTATTTTTAATTTATTGAATTGAAATTGTATGGCAATTGGATTAATGCTAAGTATGTTGATCATGAAATTTCCTGTTGCATCAGCAAGCAAGCACGTATGCATCAGCAAGCAAGGAAAAGAGGATTACTAATTTTTATCTGTTGCTGCTTAAAAAATAAGCATCCGTACATATAATGTAAACATTCCATCACTGTTGTTTCCTAGTTTTCATAACTAGACTGGTTATTGCTGTAGCATTCCTTAGCAAATAAGATAACAGTACACCTAAATTTCATACTGAACTAGGACAGTTTATTCAGTCCGTGTACGAAAAGAGTTATATGCACCTTGTGGATATTAGGAGTTCTAAGAACAGAGATGATGTGACAGAGTTTTTTACAAGATCTGTTATTTGTTAAAATTTAAGACAAGAGACAGATTTAATTCGTCTGGTTCAAGATCAGGATGTCGATAGATTAATTGTGAGATAAAGGTGGCAAGCCCTTTTTGGACGAAAAGGATGTAATGTTCAATGCCAAATATCTCTAGTTAATAATATAACAAGGCAATAAAAAAAATTAGGCATGAGAATCATTCAGAATGCCATTCCTGTAAAAGTGTAAAATAACAGAATTACATCTTCCAAGATACTAAAGATCAAATGGACAAAGTTGATTATATCTAAATCAGCTCAAAGAAACAGAGCTAGCAAGATTGTCTTTTGGAGCTCAACAGCCGCTTCAACAAGTACGGTACCATCAGGCCCCGCATCATTTTAGTCGTCAAGGATGTTGAGTCCTGAACTGCTTGCCTCCTGTCCCAACAAGTCTTCTGTCTATCTCATAATTACTATTTACTAATCTCTTTTTGTTGGACACTAGTGCTCAGTTACTGACCAAATTCTGACTGCAATTTTGATCTTTTGTTGCTTGTTTAACTAGAACAAGAATGAATACAATCCTCAAATATGTCTCTATTAGACTCTCTCTTGTTACTTGTGTAAATTTAGTTTCTGCTATGTAATGAGCCAAATAAGACTATTAATTGGCACTTGTAGAGAGTAGAAAAGGTAGTATATATTAATTGTGGATTGCACATTCCTGCTCTATGGTGTTAGTTACCCTGTTTCTCCTTGCTGCCAGTGTTTATTTAATTTTATATATAGACAGAACAGTAAATTTCTTATTAGAGTTGCGCAAAAAGGTTTCTGCATAAGTAGGCGATTGAGAACCACCAATTGGTGGGGAGATGGTATTAAAATTTGTAAAAGGGGATATCCGCTCTTTCTCTGCTTAATGCTTGTAATAATAATCATGAGACTGTTCTGCTTGCGGAGAATATCATTCTAGAGCGATTTCTGTGACATTTTGTAATTGAATAAATTTAGAAGTTTGATAAGTTAATCCGTAGTTTATTTATAGTTTGAATTTTGTGATTGAAATGGTGATAAACTTGTAATGATAATTAGATATAGATACTTGTTTAATTGAGCTTCCAAATCATTTTTAAGCATCCACAATATATATTGTCATTTGAGTTATTCTCGTAAAATATATTCAATAAAATAAAACAAAACTAAATTATTTTACTGAATCTATAAAAATCAAATCCTCAAACAAAGAGTGAAAAATAAATAATCACTATGTTTAGTTCTTCTAATACGAATCCATCTAATACTAACATTTCTAGAACTCAGTTAAGTTTAATGTATACTAGTTAAGGTAGTCGCAGCTTCGCTGCGTTATGAATTTTTTAGATGGATAAGAATTTAAACTATTTGCCAAATTGTTTGTTTTATTTGGTAACATCTAATCTCTCAAGAATTATAATTTAACACAATTAGAAAATTAGAAAATGCAAAAGAACATTATCATTTTTATAATTAATGGAAAACAATTTGCATATATATGGATATATATATATATATATAATCAAGATCCTTTTTTTATTACAATTTTTTTAAGTTGTTAATCCTTTCAAAGACTCTCTTCTAAATTTGAATTTTTGCTTTTTCTGAAGATTCATTTATTTTGAAATATTGTGATTATATAGATATTTTTTATTAGGAAAAGTTTATTTTTTTTCCATAAATACGAAATTGAATTTTTGTGTATACTAATAGTAAATAGTATTTAAAAAAGGATCACACACTACACAAACAATGAACACCTTTTTTTCTTCCACAAATCAAGATAGATATAATGAAATATCAAATTGAATATATAATAAATTCTACTGATTACATTATCCAAATGTTAATAAGTCATGAGTACAATTAATTTAATCAAGTATATGATTATAGAAGTTAGCATATTAAAAAAAAAATACACAGTGATTACATGTGCTTTACCGTATTCAAATATATATTAGGGTAGTAACACCACATGTCAAATATATTCGACTAATTTGTGTCTAAACATTCAAACTAAATAAAAACTTAATTAAAAAAATTTAAAATGTAAACATTGTTTAATTACTTTATTATATTTTCATCATCAACAACCTCATTTAGCTTTGACATCTCATCTCTTGGGTTAAGTTGACTATCGATCACTGAGAATCTCTCGGCTCATTTAGCCCCTGATATGAGTACAAAAGGTAGTTTATTATAATTCTAGCCATTATGAGTCCAACCAAATTGTTCATTTAAAGTTATTACCAGAGATGAATTATCTTGATTCAAATTAATTTAAAATTTCTGACCACCGAAGAATTACTTGAAAAAAATTCTGCTTTTAAAATTATTGATGGTCACTCGTATTAATTATTTTCGATGGTCAATCGTATTAATTTTTATCTTAAGATTTAGTGATAATGAAAGTTGAATCGCAAAATTTGCTCGATATAGAAATGCATTATCGGCCTCTGGGCTTCCCAACTCCCAAGTTCCAATACTCAAAGAAAAGATACTGTATTGAAAGCTCCCAATTCAACAAACCCAACAAGAATAATAATCCCAGATAAAAAAAACCTCCATGCTTTTACTGAAGCGACTCAAATCGAAATTGACTAAAATAATCCAGTAGGCGAGGACGCGTCATTGATGCATCTGAGCTTTCCATTGCATTTGCCACCTTTCAAAACCCTACCAAGTACCAAGATCAGTAGAGTCGCTGCAACCTCAAAACCCGACCCGCCAATAGCCATGCTTCGTTTCTGGTGCTGCCTTGGAGGAACTGAGGAGGAGAAGCAAGTTGCAGAAAGAGATTGGACTTCTCTTCCTCCTGAAGTGCTCAACCTCTTTGCCAAAAATCTCACCGAAATCTCTGATTTTGTTCGATTTCGCGCAGTTTGCACAGCGTGGCGCTCCTCTACCCCAGTCACCGACCTTCCTCCGCAATTCCCTTGGATTATTGAGATGAACTTGTTCAATATTTCTGGTCTTGTGAGGTTCCACTCCCTTCCCTTAGGCAAAGTATACACCTTCCATAATCCACAATTTGTCTGCAATAGGCCCGTTGGCCAGTCAGATGGTTATATCCGGATTGGCTTAAATCGTCTTCTCAATCCACTGAACAATCATGATGTTTTTTTCCCTCCATATAATTTTCACGGCTATTATCACTGGATTGGGCCACGGCGAAATCGAATGGGGGAACCTGTGCTTCATGTGATTGCTTTTGATTCTTTAGGTTGCCGAGGCCCTAGATTGGTTTCTTGCCATTTCGGCCAGGATAAGTGGTCTGAACTGAAATTAGATTCAGATTGCATTAATTGTGAACCCTTTTTTTATATCAACCATATGCTTTTCAATGTACAAAAATTCACCGGAGTTACCAAAGTTACGGATGCTGCTACTGGTAATCTGGCTTATGTTGTACCACCAGTTGAAGGTTATTCACCAGAGGCAACTCAGCATTCCTCTGATTATATTCTGGATGCTTCTGGAGATATTCTGAGAGTTTCTCTACATCATGGGCCTTTTGGCCCTTATGCTCATTTTGAATTTGATGATTGGTTTGATGTCTATCGACTTAATGTAAGCATGTGTGGTTCAGCATGTTGGGTTAAGGTTCACAACATTGGCCACCAAGCATTGTTCTTAGATAAGTATAGTGGCTTTGTGCTCAGAGCCAATGATTTTGCTGGGATCAAAAAAAATTCCATCTACTTGTTGTCGAGGGTATATGATGGACAGGCACCCTTTTCAAGGGTTGAGAGGATAGACATAGAAACTGGTGCTAGCGAACATCTACCATGTCCTTTTAACGATGCACAAAGCTGGTTTCTACCTCGTTTACTAAGTTTTTGAACTGAATGACTATGCCATTGGGATTTATTAATGGCATTTAGCTACATTTGGTTGATAATTATCTTATGTATAAGTATGTATGGTGCAAAATCACTTGATATTGTTTCTCAGAAATTAATGTTTCCAGATTTTTTGTATGTTTTGTTGATATAATTTTTTCATATTTTTTTTTGAGACCTAGGAAACAGAAGTATTGCAATCAACACTCTGTCGAGAAGTATGAATTAGTTGTTTAAACCGGCTTCGATTGCAATACCATTTTTGGCATTTTTGCTGTCTGATCAGTTTGACCTGTATGGTTTACTATTGTTTATATTGTTGGACCTAATGGGATCATCCCTGAGCTGTGTTGTAATTCTGGGAAGGCACAGTTATAAAATCTTCATTTTTATTTAATTGGATTGAAATTGTATGCCAATTAGATTTATGCAGGGTCTGTAGATCATGGAACTTTCTGTTGATCAAGGAATTAAGCAAGCACGTATGCAGCAGCACACAAGGAAAAAACGATTACTAATTTTTGTCTATTGGTGCTTAAAATATAAGCATTAATGCATTTGATTTAGACATTTATTACTAATTGTTTCCTAGTTTTCATAATTTAGACTGGTTATCGCGGAGCATTCAATTTCTTAGTAAATCCAATCTCTGCTAAATCCATATATAGTAGTCATGAGACAACCTCTGCTTGCATCTATTTTTGTAGTTGCTGGTCTTGCTGTATTGGACCAAGGTAAAATCCAATGGGGAATACATAAAAAATGTTTTAGAGAATATTATTTACAGCAAGAGCAATTGTATGGAGTTTTGTAATTGAATAAATTTAGAAATTCGATAAGTTTGTTCATAGTTCATCTATAATTTGAAATTTTGAATTGATCAAAATGGTGATAATATTGTAAAAATAGACGCTTGTTTACTTGACCTTCCACATCATTTTTGACCATGCACAATATATTGCAATTTGAGTTATTCTCGTACAAATATATTCAACAAAATAAAGCCAGAATTAAATTGACTTAATCTATAAAGTAAAATCAGATAATCCTCAAACAAAAAGTGAAAAATAAATGATCACTATGTTTATAATTCTTCTAATAAGCTCTACTGAGTTGTTGATTTGTTAATGTGTCCAGTAAAAATACGGAGGCCATATTAAGGAAGCATCCGAGCAATCAATTGCATTATCAATTGATCTGAGCCGTTCAGTGATCTCACTTTGTTTAACCCTAGATCAACAGGGACTGGCATCCTCAGCAGTCGTTTAAAACGACTGCTGGGAACAGCCGTCCACCTTTTTATTAATATTAAAAATTTATAAAATTCAAATGAAGAATCCAAACCGTTGATCTTGTTGAATTTTACGGGCGATGCATTTTCATATAAGTTTTATAAAATTTGGAGTTAATTTGATACTTGATTAAGTGATTAACAAATGAACGAACCTGGTTTGATTAATTCTAATACGTTCATAATTAAATCACTTAATCAAGTATCAAATCAACTCCAAATTTTATAAAACTTATATGAAAACGCATCACCCGTAAAATTCAACAAGATCAACGGTTTGGATTCGTCATTTGAATTTTAAAAAAAATTAATATTAACAAAAATATGGACGGCTGTTCCCAGCAATCGTTTAAAACGACGGCTGAGGATGCCAGTCCAGATCAACAGAGCTTCCTTTCCTTGCTCAACTTTCTCTCTTCTCGGTTCTCTCCTGCTCCATTTCCATACAGAAAAAACTTGGTAACTAATACCTTCGTATCTCTTTGATTAGTCGATTTCCTTCACTCTCCTCTCTCTCATACGCTGGTTACCAGCCACTTCAGGTTTCTCTCTCTCTCTCTCTCTCTCTCTCTCTTTCTCATATTTATTCTGGGTTTTCTCTGATTTCTTTTAATTAATTTACAATTCTGTTTATTCGGATAGGTCACCTTAGCTGTTTGCACCACAAATTTGGGACTGGAATGATACCATTTATTTGGTCGTCACATTGTATATACTTTTACATTTAGACTACCAACTTGTTACTAAATTATATGTTCTATTGATATATGTAAACTTCTCTTCTGCCATTCTGAGAATGTTGACTGAATGTTCATTTCATGTTAAATTGGGTTAGTTGTGGCATTAACTGTCCCACATCTATGGGACATTGTTACAACCTCATATTTTTTCCTTGGGTACGGCAGAACTGCCAAGAGCTAAAATTAGTTATGAGCAATCAATAGCAAAGAATGCATTTCTGATCTGATTTACTTGTACCACTGGTACAATTCACCTTGTCTTACATGCTTTGTATCTGTTCAAAACCCTAGACAAACTACAAATTTTCTGCCATGGAGGCAAAGGAAGATCTAGAAAGGGATTGGTCTTCTCTTCTCCCAGAAGTTCTGAATCTCATCTCTAAAAAACTCGGTGAAGTTTCGGATTTTGTTCGATTTCGTGCAGTTTGCAGGGCCTGGTGCTCCTCTAACACAATCAATGACCTTCCTCCACAATTCCCTTGGATTCTTGAGAACCGTGAAAGTCCGTATGAATCTGATCCACGTTTCTATTCCATACCCTTTGGCAAAATCTACACCATCAATGCCTCAAAATCATTGGGCAACATGCTCTTAAGGCCGTCAGATGGGTATTTTAAGCTTTATCATGGTGCTGATGAGATTGCTTTTCTCAATCCGTTGAACAATCACAAGATTTCTCTTCCTGCATATGATTTTGATTACGAGTATTCTTACTGGATTGGGCCACGAAAAAATCAAATTGGCAAACTCGTCGTATATGTGGTTTGTTTTGGACATGCAGAGTTCCAAACCCCAAAGTTGGTTTCTTGCCATCTTGGCCAGGATAAGTGGTGTGAATTGAACTTAGATTCAGACTACTTAAATTGTGACCTCAATAGTTGCTACCTCTTTTATCACAAACATATGCTTTTCAATGTAGAAAGACACACAGGAGTTACCAAAGTTACTGATATAGTTACTGGTAATCGGGCTTATGTTATACCACCAATTGAAGGTTATTTGGCAAAACAAGTTGAGTTTATTGTGGATGCTTCTAGAGATATTCTGAGAGTTTTTCTACATTATAACGGTTTGTATTATTATTGGTTTGATGTCTATCGACTGGATTTAATAGGAAGCAGTTCACCCTGTTGGGTCAAAATTAACAGCATCGGCAATCAAGCGTTATTTATTGATGCATATGGTTGCTTTGCACTTGGTGCCAGTGATTTTACTGGGATCAAAGAGAACTGCATCTACTCTTTCAAGAGAATAAATCGTATTTGGGATGGACCCTTTTATGTGGTTGAGAAAATAGACATTGAGACTGGTGCCAGGGAACAACTTTCATGTCCTTTGAAAGAACCAGCACTCTGGTTTGTCCCTAGCTTACAACGTTTTTGAGCTGAATGATCTATCAATGCAGTTGAGATGTACATATTGGAATTTGGCTACATTTGGTGGTGAATTATTATTATTTTTTTCTATCACATGATGAATTAATTAGTTTGATTGTGCAATTACACATTTAATTTCTTTGTTGTTAGTTGGGTAATAATATAAAAGTAAGTGAACCTGGAAATTGTTGTTGACTGTATGGCACAACATAAGAACTTCTCATGATAAATTTTAATATGGATTATACACTGGGGTATCCAAGTTATCGTTAGGTTACAAATGAAATGAGAGACATTGATCACCACACAGTCATTCACCAATTAATTTTTATATTTCTCAGCGTTGTGCCAATTTAATTAGTCTACATTAGAAGAAAATCATAATGTCTAAAATTTTTGCTTAGAACGCTTGCTAGGATTTAACCTAGTTTGTTTTGTTCACTGAGGAAGGAAGAATTAAATGACAAAATCAGCTGCTCTTAAGGATTGAATTAAATTCTTCCAATCCATAAATTCTCTGTTTACCAGTACACTTGAAATGGTACCCTGCTGGTCAATCTTCACAATTATGTTTTATAGTAATTATATCATGTGATCTTCAGCCAATTGCTGAGGAAAACTTATCATAGTGTAGTTTCAATGCACATAAAAGAAAAGAAAAGGAAACGCACATCATTGAATCCTTCAGAGGTTCAAACATGCAAAGCCACAAACGAAATTCTCAAATCTTTGACAATCATATTATTATTAATAAAACAAGTATATAAATGTAACCTTACGGACAACATTCTTGGTTACACTCATCTGGAGACGAGAAACAAGGAAGATTTGAGTTATAAGGGCATTCGAAACACTGTTTTCCCTGGTAATCGCTTGTGCAACAAAATTTGTGTTTGGGGCTCACCGTTTCCTCTCCCAGTACTGCCTCTGCATTAACGTTCCGACCTAAGAATCAAATTCAATCACAAAAGCAACGAGAGAGTGAGGTTTTGTATATTAGTTGAAAGTAAAATGTCTATTAAGTAAATAAGAAGCATTTCGCCCAAAAGCTCAGGCACAAGGTCAACCGTCAGCACATACTAGGTTAGATTATAATTATTTTTAGAGACAGAAAAAAAGACATGTTGCACAAAATAACTCAAAAATGTAATACTAAACAAAGAACGGCCGATCAATTTTCCTTAATAGATATTGGTTTGAATCACAAGAAGAAATAAAAATGAAAATTTATATGTTGAGATAAAACTCACACTCAGTCATACAAATGAGAGTAGCCAGGAGGAAAAAGACGATGACATGTTTCATGTTCTTCATGTTCTTCATGTTCTTAAATCCCAGCGATCAATGGTGAAAGTTTGAATATATTTCAGATTTTATATTCAAAATTTACAAAACAATAATCTTTTTATACTACTAATGAACTGTATCTTTTTAAGGATTCTAAGTCAACAATGTTCAAAACTAAACTATTATATATACTAAGTCATAATTATGCAAATCTTATTGTTATTATAAAGGAATCGAGACAATGTGGAAACTATTCAATTCAGTCGAAATTCGAAACCAAATTTGAATGACTTATCACGTTTATCCATTGAACGGTATAAAAAAATAAAAAAAAACGTCATTTTCAATGTAAATAAATTGGAGCTGAAAATAGAAGATAGAAGCTTTTTTAACATCACGAAGTTTTATCATAACTCATAAGAGAAATCTTAGCATATATAGTTGATTTATTCATACTTAGAGCTAAGCTACTTCCAAAAATTTTAAGAGAGAAATCAACAATGGAAGAATTTACAATGCCAACGAATTTTTATGTCGTGGCCGAGTTATCATTAGCGTATTAAAAATTTGAAATCAATATTAATTTATAATATAAACTAAAAAAATTTGTTGATTCTAAAAATGGAAAAAAAAAAAAGAGAAATCGACTTTAAGTTACAACCCTATTGGGTTTTTTTTCCCTAAATAAATTATTGTTAATTCTCACACTTTTACGCCAAGATAACTTGGCTAGCACATTGGACACATTTGTGCGGTCGGAGTTTGTTGTGAGAAGTTTTTAAGTAATTATAAATATAAGAGCACAATGGAGTTCTATTTTTTGATTGAATTTCAATCATATTATAAATAAATAAATAAAAACTAGGCATTTTTATTCACATACATAGTTTTTTATATAGTTTTTGGAATTTAAAAAGATATATAATTTCAATCAAACTTTAAAAATCAATGAATATCCATCGAATGGTTTTTGAAATGTTAGTCGTTAACTATTTAGTTTTATACACACATGGTCAACGCCTGAATAATATTAAAAGTTTTATCAAACTTTGATACATACCATATATATTATAGAAAATATTTGTAGGACTATATTTTTTCAAATTTAATTGATAATTAGTCTTTTATATCGGTTGTTATGTTAATTAATTCTTAATATACTAATTCCATGTCTTAATACTTGAAAGCCCGCATTGTTTCTCTGTATATATATATATATATTTTCTATTTCCAGCCCCAACTTATTTATAGTAAAGTTGATATTTTAACATGATATTATTGATCGGTTTTGAATGGATTAATTGAATAGTTTCCTTATTAATTAGATTCTTTCATAATACAAGAATAAGATTTGCATGTTTAGGACTTACTACAATAGTTTTGAACCATGTTGACTAGAATCCCAAAAAAGATACAGTTTTATTACTAGTATAAAAGGACTTTTGTAACCAAAACAAAAAATTAAACATATTTTCTGAAATAGATTAGACCTTTCACCATTAACCGCTAGGATCTAATTAATTAAGAACATGATGAACATGAAGCAACGCATTGCCATTGTTTTTTTCCTCGTCGCTGCGCTCATTTGTTTGTCTGAGTGTAAGTTATATCTCAGCACATGAGTTTTTTTCTTTTGATTCATGCCATATATTGTTTACAGTACGGATGCAGTTGACATGTTCTTAGTTAAGCATGTTATCTGTGTTGGATTGATAGGCCAAATTCTTTGATTCATACCGTAGTTAAGCATGGAATTGAAAACTACATCGAGCTAATATATAAATCACAAATTCTGTTATGTGTTTTGTATTGATAGGTCGGGAGACACCGGCACACGGAGTGGAAAGCGGGAGTAAGATCAACATCCCGACACTTTGCTTTTACAGTTCATGCGGTACTATTGTCAAGTCCTGGGATTGCTATTGCTGTGCAACAAAGAAAGGTGAACCGTGCTACGACACTCAAAAAGAATGCCAAGCCAATTGCCCCTTATAAAAGCCTCATTTTTTGCTCTCTAAGAAACTAAGGACGATTGTTATTGAGAGAGAGTTTATAAATTAATAAAGACAATTGTATAATTCAAAAAGTGATTGCAATAGTACGGATATTGGGTACAATTTAAGTATATATTTTTTTTATTATAAGAAATCTAAATGTCACTGCACTGGTTCTGCAATAAATCGTATATGTTTTTTTTTCTGATTTTTCAAGTAAAATTTATAAAATGGATTTTGTGATTAAATTTACTAGCATACAGATATAACGGGAAAAAAAATATAAGAATTTCGTCTATGTGATTTTCATGTTTGAAACTTTCAATGAGGGATGTATTGTGTGTAATTTTGTTATTTTATTGAAATTATTATTAGTTATTCATACAATTAGCTAAAGATCATTAGGTACAATTCTATAATAGAGAAGGATGTTATAATGTCACTAGAATGCTGAAGCATATTATAGAACACTAGAGGGGCATATCGAGCTTCGCTCGATGTAGATATCTCTAATAAAAATATTTTTATTATGTTTCTATAGTTTAATTATGTTCATTTTTTGATATGTGTTTAAGATATATTTATCTTTAAAAATATAGTTTAGTTATTGTAGGTATTTTAATTTGATTAAATTTAAAGAGTTTGATCGATTTAAAGAAAAAATTATGTGTATAAATATAGTTATAGTTATCTGAAATAATGTGATTAATATGACTTAAATTATGTTGATATTATTCATGAAATGTAATATGTTTATAAATGACTTAAATAAAAAATTATATATCGTAAAAGATCTGATGTTTTTTCTATTTTCAATTGAATGAATTTAATTTATATTTTGTAAACCGAAATTAAGAATGGTGATGAAGAGAAATTAAGGTGGAGAGGGACTCTAAGCAACACAAAAAAGATGGACACATGATGAAAATGAATAGGAAGGGGTCACAAAAATCAGAAACAAAATAATGTGTTGCCAAATTATTATCTAATGTTGAACCTATTGGAGTTATGTCCTAGAAGTCAATATTTAATGAGAAAAAATGTTATTGCACAAAAATCAGAAAAAATGCTATTGCACAACTATATTCACAATGCTTGGAGTGTCGGATCATATTTAACTAAAGGATCCCGACACCCACACATCTTTATTTATAACAAGGCACACACGAAACGATAGGATGCAATCTTTCTGATACAACTTTGATTAATTTAAAAAGATAATCTAAAAAAAACAACTCATCCACTGTGATGTTAATTTGTGATTATAGATATCTGTCAATCTTTGAGACCATTTGTTCTGTTTAGCAACTCGTTAATGGATCAAATGTATTAAAATGTCTTATTCGTTTATTAATCGATCGGACCATTATGTTGTTTATTAGTTATTGGACGACTCTTTCATTCTTATTCTAAATAGTTATTGGTCTAGTGATAAAAAGTAATAAAGTAAAAGGTCGCATGTTCGAAATCCAGCTGGAGCATCTTTTACAGATTTTTAATTTAAAAATAAGTTGGAAGGCTTGAGAATCAATTTATCTTAAAAAAAAAAAACTAATTTTAATTTTTACCTTTGTATATGAAGTCTGGTACGCGAAACAAATCAACTTGAATAATTCATGAAATTTAATTCTTTTATTACTGAATTCAGCATTATTCTTTATCTAAATATATTTAAACAATAAATTAAAAACATTTTTATATATAAGCATCGGGTTGGATTAATCAATTTACACGCGGAGTTGGATACGTCATAAACTCGGGTATGGACTTTTTATAATCAGTGGCGGATCGGATTAGATATGACCCTGAATTTATATCTGACTGGTCCATTAGCACTCCTACACTCAACCAATAGATACCTTTAGAGCTATGGCTAATTATTAGCATTAGAGGGGCATTTCGAGCTTCGCTCGATATAGATATCTATAGAAAGAATATTTTTATTATGTTTCTATAGTTTGATTATGTTCATTTTTTGATATATGGTTAAGATATATTTATCTTTAGGAATATAGTTTAGTTATTGTAGGTAATTTGATTTGATTAAATTTAAAGAGTTTGATCAATTTTTTTAAAAAAATTATATGTGTAAATATAGTTATAGTTATCTAAAATAATATGATTAATATGATTTATATTATGTTGATTTTATTCATAAAATGTAATATTTTTTATAAATGACTTAAATAAAAAATATATATCGTAAAGATCTGATGTTTTTTTTCTATTTTCAATTGAATGAATTTAATTTATATTTTGTAAACCGAAATTAAGAATGGCAATGAAGAGAAATTAAGGTGGCGAAGGACTCTAAGCAACACAAAAGATATAGAGACATGAAGAAAATAAAAATAGGAAGGGGTCACAAAAATCAGAAACAAAACAATGTGTTGCCAAATTATTATCTGATGTTGAACCGAGTCAGTTTTATGAGCAATAACACCTGACACACAATCAGTTACAAAGTACCACTTTACAGAAATCAAGAAAAATACTATTACATAACTATTTTACAATGCTTAGAGTGTCGGATGCTATTTAACTAAAAGATTCCGACACTCACACATCTTTATTTATAATATTGATATTGATGTTAATATTGACAATTTTAGCAGAATTTTGTTCAATCCTTACAACTGTTGATTTTGTAATTGATATGAATTGATTTTGTAATTGCATATTATTCATATCTCATTGCACGAAACAAGCGACACTATTCGTAGCAAAGCATTCCAAAATAATGATAATAATAATAATAAATAAATAAATTAGACAGTAATCCTGAGGGGTGAGTCTCATTCAAAAAAAAAAAAAAAGGACTGAGTAGTGAGCTTGATCTTTTGTGGACGGAACCCTGAAATCTCTCATACATTACTTCTTAATTACCTCAACACATTTTTAGTTTTTAATCCGCTTTACTTCTTAATTACCTCAACACCACGGTTTAGCATACGTAAAATTTCTTTATTTTTATGTCATTTTGACAATATTACGTGGGAAATATTACATCTAAATTTTTCTTTCGAACATTTTTTTCTGGGATTTGGAGACGTGTTTAGTTCAATGTGAAATGAATAGTGAAATTACAAAATCAACAGCTTTGATGGATCAAATAAAAGTATGTTAATATTGCCAATATTGACGTGTTCTATTAGATACTTGAGCACTTTGTTGACATTCAACATTTATAATGTGTAATTAATTTTCCTTACTATTTTCAGCTAATTAGCAAGGGTAACTAATTAAAATTTCAATGAACATAAGAGAAACATGAAAGTCACACAAATGAAATTCTTATTGTTTTCTTTTAACCTTTAGCAACCATATTAATAATATAACAGGAACATAATTAAGTGTAGCCTTAATTAATTAGGAGCAACACTCCTGGTTACACTCATCTTCAGATGAGAAACAATGAAAAGTTGGCTTAGCAGGACATTCAAAACATGGTTTGCCTCTCTCGTCAGGAGTCCTTTTGCAAGCAGAACAATAATCCTTTATGTTGCTCATCTTTTCCTCTCTTAGTAATGCCTCTGCATTTATACTCCGACCTATGCACCAAATTAATTCCATTATTACAAATTTACAATGCAGAGAGTGAGCCTCAGTATAATAAACATTGGTATGAACAAAATAAGAAAAAAAAAAATATAGCATAGATAAAAAAAATTATATGTTGAGATAAAAACTTACAATCAGCTGCACAAAATGAGAGCAGCAATGGGAAAAAAGACCATGACAATGCGTTGCTTCGTATACATCTTGTTCTTAATCAGAGCGATTAATGCTTTCAAAGTTTGAATCAATTTCAGAAATATGTTCAAAAGTTTGTAAAAACAATAGTCTTTTTATACTAGAAGTTATACACAACTGTATCTGTTTAGGAATTCTCATTAACTGTAACAGTCAAACCAAAATATTGTGTATCATAACTTAGTAAATCTTTTACCTTATGTATTTCAAGCAAGAGAAGCTGAATATTTAATTCAATATTTATTTTTTAATAGCCAATCGTTAATTTTGAGCACAATTTTTCCAAAGAAGCACTTTCTTTTGTCATTGCCAGGGATAACCCCTTCACCCCTTGATCGTTGATAACATGAGAACCAAGGTAAAAGTCAACATTAGTAAAAAAAAAAAAAGTTAATATATTGTAATATTTTTTTTCTAATTTAGAATCGTGGATTAAATTTAATAAATGTTATTTAATTATTAATCAAGTTCCAATAAAATTTAAGTATTAATTTTCGAAACTGATCCATGAATTATCAGTCCATTCCCAAATAAGAGTACATTTGACATCCAATTTATCTGAGTTGCACGGAACATACTGTCGGAATGAATATCTAGCTATTGTCAAAATTTGCTCTGCATATGATTCCTCTGTTCTCACTTCTCAATCTCAATATATAATTCGGGATCTCGTCATCGAGTTTAATACGTTGCAAACAAAATAAATATGTAGAGACAGGACTATAGTCAAATAAACAATATGAGAAAATTCTGCCATGAGAATTAATTAGGCCCGACTCTGGCCCGCCTTTTCAATCAGAGTAATCATAGCCGATCAAAATATGAAGGGTATTATTGGAATTTAACACCTCCGTTAACTAACGTTTTTGGTTCTCTCCGTTCTTTTTTTTCTCGTTGAGTCTTTTTTTCCTCCGACGACGAATCGGCGCCCCTCCGTCGTTGTAACTTGTATCTGTAAGAATTGAATGCTCAACTTCTATTAATCTCAATTTCTCTATCTCCACGTTTTAAACCCTGATTTCCCCTTCTCGGCTGAATCTTCATTCTACCAATTGCTTGCTGTCTCTGAAAATTTCGGATTATCAGGTTAGTGTATCTTTTTTTCTTTTTGTTTAATTGGTTGTTTGTGTGAAATTCATGTTGTTTTGTTTGAGCACATAGTATGTGGTGTAGTTGTAATCTGAAAATTGTATTACCTGAGTAATTTCTGCTGATATCAGCCCACATTAGCCCTAATCACTTCTCTTTTCAGTTTTTACTTTACAATGGTATTTAGTTACCAAATTAAAGATGATTTTATAATTGTGGTGCTGTAAATCAGTGACTCTGTTGATCGGATTTTAAACAGGTCATTACTATTGACTTACAATCGATGATTAAATGAACTTGAGATTTTTTTACAATGCACAGATCTGTCATGAGCTTAGTTTTTTTTTTTTTTTTCCTTTTGCTTTTTTGATCTAATAAGATTCACATGTTTTTTTTATTTATTTTTTAAATCTCTGGCACAACTTCTGGTTTCCACTATGCTTGTTCATGGCGACTCCCTCTGAATTTTTTTTCCTTTTTTAGTAAAGTCCTACTTGTCAATTTTTTTTTAAAATTTCACTATTTGCCTCTAATAAACAAAGTTTATGCCTTTCTGTTGCAAATTGGTCTATCTTAGATCAAACGTTCGTGGGCCGAATCCAAGTCCATAGCTTTTAAGGAATTATCTATCATCAATTTCAGGATTAGTGTACTTTTAGCAATTCTGAATCTGTGTAAGTTAGTATTTCATGAACTTGAGATTCCAATGATAAATTTTCAGAACAGTAACATCTTCAACAGCACCACAGAAAACTGTGTTCATTGTGATGTCACACATCTCCTTATACTGTATTGTGTTCAATTTATAGCTCCATTCATCGTGATGTCTACCATTGAGGGTCACAATCCACCATGCTCTAGAAGCATATCAAAAAAGAGACCAAGGAAGACATCTGAAGTTTGGAAGCATTTAGACATATTACCTGATGGCAAGAGAGCTACTTGTAAGTATTGCAGTAAAAGCTTATCTGCAACGGCAAAAATGGGAACATCACATCTGAAACGACACATTGAAACATGCAAAAAACTTCAAGGAGACACAAGCGAAATTCCATTCATAGGATCAGAGAAGGTTAGACATTTCCCGAAATACATGTACATGATGCAAGAAAGGAAACCAACCGAATCAACATATTTTTATTTATTTCCTTATTATTTATTTCTAAGTTTTTTAATTATTTCCGTATTATTTATTTCTAAGTTTAATATGTTGAATTAGGAAATGTATCAGGATTTAGATTATTATGCAACTATATATGAATGATTCAGCTGTAAGAGAAGGCGGATTTTATTAGAGAATTAAAATTTTATCAAAGAATTGAGAATCTGTGTGATCTCAACAAAAATCTCTCTTTTTCGTGTTTTCTCCATTATCTTTCTCTATCGTTCGTGCATCATTTGGTATCAGAGCCAGGTTGACGGATGTGAATCGTGGTCGTGGTAGAGGTCGTGGCCGAGAAGGTCGGGATCGTGGAGTCGATCTTGAAGAAGAAGAGCCGCGCCGCCGAGACTAGCGAGATCTAGAGATTGTTGCGATGGGAAGACGGATCCGAGAGTTAGAGCACCAACTCACAGAGATAAAGATAGACTCTACAAACGAAGAAGAAGGAGAGGAGTCAGAAATCCTCGACTCTTCTGAAGCAGACGTCAACTTCGCTAATGGAGTTGTTGCAAAATTGAAGGCTAATCGAAGCCAAAACCGCCGAATGAGGCATGGCTCTTCGAGAAGCATATCTTGTGGGAATCGAGATCGCCGAACGAGGCACGATTATTCCACAAGTAACACTCGTATGAGTCGAGATCGCCGAACGAGGCACGATTCATCGAGCTTCACTGACTTTTCTGAATGTGTTGTGAATGAAAGTGTATCATTTGATTCACCACCGATCTTTGATGAGTATCCTGACGACGATGATAATGATGTATTTAATGGGACGAGTGAAATCAAGATAAACGCGGTGTCTTTTGACAGTCCTGCAATCTTTGATGAAGAACTAGTTGATGATTTATTGCTCCCAATCTGTCCTACTACCTTTGAGAAAAATTCAATATTGGAGAATAGTTCTTTGGCAATAAAAATTGTATTGTATGATTTGAAAATTTTGCATTTAACTAATAGCAAAATTATGAGTTCGGGATATAGCGATCCATTCTTGCAATCGAGCTTCATGCTAGCAAATGCGAGATATTTCACATTTTTTAATAGTTGTGATACTCAGTTTTGTGTTATTTTTTATCAAATAGCAGAGCTGTGTGCGAGATTACATTTTTGTAGATTACACCACTCGATTGTAGTCTCCCAATTCAATTCAAGTGAAGCATCATCTGAAGTAGAGGATGAAGTTGCAGATTCGAGGACGAATATTTTCTTAGAAGGGGAGAATGATGCAAGAAAGGAAACCAACCGAATCAACATATTTTTATTTATTTCCTTATTATTTATTTCTAAGTTTTTTAATTATTTCCGTATTATTTATTTCTAAGTTTAATATGTTGAATTAGGAAATGTATCAGGATTTAGATTATTATGCAACTATATATGAATGATTCAGCTGTAAGAGAAGGCGGATTTTATTAGAGAATTAAAATTTTATCAAAGAATTGAGAATCTGTGTGATCTCAACAAAAATCTCTCTTTTTCGTGTTTTCTCCATTATCTTTCTCTATCGTTCGTGCATCATTTGTACCTAAGACTTAACCTCACTACTGTCTAGAATGATGGCCGAATGCCATATGGGCTTTGGGCCTTGTATCCCTATTTCATATACCGTAATTCTAAGATTAGGGTAACTTTAATTATTTCCTTTTTAAATTAATTACTATGTTTTGATTGTAATGGTGTTTGCCTCTAAAATTCGGCAAATTTAAATAAGCCGAAAAGAAGACGTCAAGATGCATGAAAGAACGCTCGTATAGAGCTACTCGGGTGTAATTGACGAGAATTATTTGATAAGTTCGAATTGAATCTATTTCAAGCAATTTTGGACTTAATCGAATATATCAAAAGGGTTGATACCATAACGCTACAATACAAGCTACTTGGTTAGGCCCATAAATTATACAAGTCATATACAAGGTATGCGTGCAATATATACGAAATACGTGCCAAATACGTATGAAATATATGTATAAAACCATGCATACAAAATCATATAAAAATAAATATAAAAGCACATAGGCCGGGTTTATTACAAACCAAATAAAAAAAGAGCCCACATCGGCCCACAATGGAAATCAGCCCAAATAGCTAACTGACTCAACCCAGTCAAGTTATACCTTCCGATTCAACTCAGACTCAGTCCGATCCAGTCGGGACTCACGCGCGACCCGAGCCCAACAGCAGCTTGGCTCAGCTGCGTATCGACCCAACTCGACAGCGCCCAGACGCGACGAAGTGCCTAACTCGCTTCAGCGACGAGTACTGACAAGCGGGCCCCGCCGTGAATTTTTATTTTCTTTTAACTGAAAAGAGACACGTGGCAGCCTCTGATTAGCCTAGGGATTTCCGTTAAAAGAAATAAAAAAAAGAAAATAAGGAAATGAAACCTGAGAAGAGTCGTCTTCTCCGTCGACTAGGTTCGAGTCTCGCCGGTGCTACAGGCCATCATTGCCTCGACTAGTTGCACCGTCGTGCAGGTAACACCACCACGAATTCAATGACACCAGTCTCGAGTGTTCTCTCGACCTACAGAGAAAGAATTCGAGAGGAGAAACTGTTAGAAGATGGATTTGGGGGTGAGCAATGCCTCAAAATCGATGACAAATAAGTGGTTAGAGATGCTTACAGTAGCAAAACGGAAGGTTTGCTGTGCTTCTCTCACTCAATTGCTACTCAATTTCGCCGGAGCAAGGGTATCGCCATTGACAGTTGCGAGTGTTGAGCTCAAGGCATGAAGAAAGAGAGAATGCGTAAATTTAAAAGAATTGTGGGTCTCTATAGAGCAAGGAAATGCTCTTAAAGATATACACAGAAGACAATTGTGCATTGTACCTATAAAATGGTACCAATGTCAGCAACTGGAGACATCCAGTACAATTTCGCAAACCATCCGGCCAAATGGAGAGAATACATACTTTCCCCAGCCTACAAACTGAAAAGGTGGCCTAGCCCTGCCGAAACAGTGTACCCTCGACTGTGGGATTAATTAGAGAAGGGAGAGTGCATTACCTCGCTCACAGTGGTCCCTCTTTCCCTTTTCAGAGAAATTAAAGGATGTACCAAGCTGAAGGCACAACCCAAAGCAGGCTACAAAGCTGAAATGTTGTTGCTTTATCAACTTACAAACACAGAATCGTTCCCAGCCACTTAGGTACACCCATCAAGTGTGATGGAGGGTGAGATTGCAACTAAATTGGGCAAGTCATGCATCTGTATGTGCATGCAACCCAACATGAAATAGAAATGACAGATTATACCTGAAAAGGCCCCTCATGCGTGTCATTCCTTGACCCATGGGCAGATCAGGCATTCCCCACAAAAGACAAAGGAATGTTGCTCATAAAACATTATAAGAAGCATATTCAATGCCATCTTTGCCCCTGAAATTACTTCTCCAGAATACTGCACAAGGGTTATACAAGAATTGACAGCTAAAATCAATTGAGTCATATGCTGACCAAGGATCAAGTGTGTACAAGACACATGCCACTTTGGTATCAAGAACCAGCTGAGGCCTCAGATTAAATGACAAAGCAATAGAATTGCCAAGTCTAGCTCATCATTGGCCATATGGGGGAGGCACCAGTCTGAGGCAAGCCATGGCCAATGCCACTGCCTGCCTCTTCCAGCCATCTGACAGAACAAGTGTGAGCACAACTTGTCAAAAATATGACAAGTGTTGACTCAAAACACTAGCATACAGACAAATATATCAAATTGCCCACAGAAATACAACTCACAGTTGCATGAGAATTTGATTAAGCCTCATATCAAAATCATTGGCTCAAATTTATTACCAACAGCTATCAAATGATGCTAAATAAACCAAGTAATATGAATGTGAGTATCAAATGGCATATATCATGTCAAGTGACAGCTCAAACATGCATAATTACAAGGTGGCCAACTACAGAAAATCTGCAAAGGCAATACCTCATCAATTCCTTCCTTAGAGAGAATGTACCAACATTGCATGCTCTCAGGCGCCCAAGCCAACACAGCCAACATCCACTGGCACTAATCAAATCATGCCATCTGGATCAAGCAAAGACAACAAACCAAATTAAATGGAGACATCCAATAGGTGCTGAAGGGTAAAGAAAATCAAATTTACCTCTTCTATACCCCAGCTGGATACAGTGGAGCCACCATACTGGCCCAGTGGGCCCCATAGGCAGCTACACTATCCAGAAATCACATCAACAAGTCACCAGATACAAGCCACAGCCAATCTAAGGCCAAGACACCACTGGAGGGGATCATACACCTCCTGAGTGCACTGTCCAGCCTAGGAGATAGCTGCAACAGCTACACAGCAGATGGAGATGCTCTCACCAGTGCATCTACACCATCAAAACCCCATGACTCATGGATCAATGCCATCTGTCCAAGCCCACCTTGGCGCCAGAATGCAACCCTTCTCCCAAGCCAAGAGGAGAAGGACACAAATACCCTCAAATCGACATGACAAGTGGCCCCATGGTCCACCTGTCATGAAAACATCAAATAGCAAGTAAATTGAAGTAAAAATATGCCAAATGGCCACTGTTTTCTACCAATGCCAGATGTCAAATGACTATAGGATAGGGTGTAAGACAGTAACAAGCCCAAGTGCATGAAGACTCACCAACTGAGGCGGCAAGGAGCAAAAACACATCTCAGCCTCTCATCCAAACCCAAAAATCTGAAGAATTGCCATGTGGCAGCCTCAAAACAAACCCTAGAAGACCTCTACAGCTATAAAACAAGCTCTCCATCGACTGAAGAAGGGGAGGCAAAGTGCTATATTGAAACTTTGCCCATTTTAAAACTTAAGCTATTTTCTGTAAAAACAAAAGAAGTTAGTTAGTTTTCATACAAGGTAATTGGTAGAAATGTAATCTTTCAATTGAAATAAAGCTTTATACTGTATATAGTTACTTTGTTTCTATGTTTATGCATTTTCATATTTTGTTCTCACTGCATGCATCTAATACAACATAGTTATAAACATGTTTACCTCAGTTATAAGTATGTTCAACTAGCCTAAGCATCTGGACTTTCATATTAGCAAGCTTTCAGTTGCATCCTGCATGAAAAACACGAAAACACATTAGATACTTCCCTGTTAATCAAATAAAAGTGAAATTAAGTAGTAAAAATATAAAAATATAAAATCTATACCTGCAAAATCCCTTTCTTCTTCTCTGTGCAGCAACCAGGTAGCAAGAATGAAGCAGCCAGAGATGATGTTTGAAGAGAAGAAGGGTACAAGTCCCTAAGAACTTGCTGTATAAGGGGATAAGAGAGGTCAAGTTGATAGGTGTGCTAGCCTCTGAGCAGTCACCTTTGATCTCTCTTTGAACCATGTTTTGAGCTCTCAATGGGGTATAAGCCAGTTTCCATGGGTGTACTTGCCTCTGAGCAGTCACCTAGGAGCTGACTTATGCTCCATAATCTAAATAAAGCTGCACCATCCCTGTGATAACCAAATTCAGCCACCATGCTGCCTAAATTTTGCAAATAAAGCCCATACCCCATTAAAACCCCCCATAGTTCCAACACATATCCATATAAAGCCATCATACCACACAGCCAAAGTTAAATCATTACTATAGCCTATAGCCATCCAGTTATAATGCCAAAATCCCACTAGAAATGATCAGATAGACAATGCAACTAAAACAGGAGACACTAGACCAAACTACAGTCTAATATCTCTTCCAGAACCATACCAAAACCATGAGATCATCCACTATACCATATCCATCCAGTCATAATGCCAAAATGTTGCCAGAAGCAACCAAACAACCCAATAACACAAAACAAATATTAAACACCCAAGTCAGTCAAATGACCACTTCAAATACCTAAACCAAAGTTCAATCGACCTCAAGAGACAGTAATAGGGCCTGTTCCAACGAAATTCACCCACCAATTACTCACCAAATGGTCTAACTAAGTTTGATTATCACAGAGAATTGGGTAGCCTACGGCTCAAAATTTATACAGCGAGTTCTAGGATTTTACCTCAAATTGGTGCCCAATTTGACTCAATGCGTTTCTCTGGCTGCTCAAACATGCTGCCGATTGGTCTCATCTGAGCCAATTTTGGTCGCAAACACTTTGTCGGAAAATCCCAAATCGAACACAGTGACTTCTCCTCCAACTCTATTTAGCGGGAAGCGATCAAATCGACCAGCTGAGAAGGAGAGAGGAAGACACGACGACCTCAACGGTACTTCTCGCCGGCCAAACGCCCCTCACATAGCGGAGATCGAGCCGATAACGAAGGTTTGACTCTAGTCAACCTCTCGTCGAGAGAGACGAAGAAGAAAGAAAGAAAGAAAGAAAGAAAGAAAGAAAAGAAAGGTGTTGCGTTGAAAATTTGACCAGCACGAATCTTGGCGCAGATCAACGTTCCTCGTTCGTCTCCGACAGATCAAAAGAAAATGGTGGATGAACATGATCCATGGTACGCCTAGTCACTGGCAGTGGGTTCCACAATGTCAGAACTTCGACGCGTCGGCGCATCGACACGCGCGTGAACCAAGCGACTCAGTCAGCTCACCCCAGCGACTTGGCATGATCCCCTGTGGCGCCTTGTGTGTAGCGAGTTCCTGACACCCAGAACACGAAACAGCAAATCCCCTGACCAGTCAGAATTTTCCAAAATTGCTGAAACTTCAAAAATGCTTTAAAAATAGCTAGAAGGGTCAGAAAATTACCAAAAAATACCAAAATGTTCAGAAAACCATAAAGAACATTTTTGTATGAGGCTTCAACACCAAATTTCAAAAGAAAAAGGGAGTTTAATTCAACAACATTAATTTCCCTTATAATGTCATTAAAAAACGTCTTAAAGACCCAACTGACATTAAAAACATGAAAAATTCAAAAGTTTAAGTGTCTCAACCACTTGGACAATAGGTGCCTCAAGATAACTTTGATAGTAGGTACAATTAAGCAGTGATTGCCTCTACGCAAGAATTCCCGAGAATTCGGAAACAAAACCAGCAGTCCGATCAAATACTCAAAACCAAACCCAAATGAAAACTAGACCCAAACCCAGAAAGTACAAATTCAAATTAATCCAATAAATCTAAATTCGAATTAAATCCAAGACCCAAACTTAAGCTAAATACCCAAATTCAAGTTAAATCTAAAAAACAAAAAAGGATTCAAACTCAAACCCAAAATATGTTTGAACCAGGCATAGACCCTAAAAATCCAAATTCAAGATCCAGACTTAAATCCAAAAACAATACAAATCCAGAAACAAAATTCTACAATTATATGTAAACCTCCAGAACCCAGGGACCAAACTTTAAATATGTCTGAAAATCAGAATTTGGTAAATTCTAGAACATATGAAGACCAAAGTTTGAAATGTCCAAAGTGACCAGAATTTCTAAATACGCCTTAATACCAGAGTTTAAAACGTTTTATAACCTAACTCTTGCACGTCACAGGGCCAGAAATTCGACACGTCAATAGTTGACCAGAATCGGCACACGTTCAAGGACCGGAACCTCTATGTACTTTAATGCCAGAGTTTCCAGAAACGTCTGATAACCCTGATTCTAACACGTCAACAAACAGACCAAAGTTTAAATACGTTGATATGTTGAAGTAGTTAAAGCTTTAATATATCAGAATACCCAAACTTTACACGTCTATGTCCGTTCTCTTTAGACTTACAATGCGTATGGTTTGAAGAGAATAAAACAAAGATTGTCAAATGTATAAAAATAGGGCCAAATAACCAAGCTCCAGAAAATCCGGGAATCTCAAATATGAACTAAATATCCTTGCATCATGTTTTGCGTGGTTATGATATCTGCTCCATTCATGTCACCTTTTGCATATGTTCTTCTAATGTCAAGTGTCTTTAGTAAAATGCTGAAATGCTAACGGTCATGCTTAGTATATTGATTATTCCGATCTAGAGGTTCTCTCGACTTGGTTCAGAGGTAATTAACAGTAGGGGCTTGCGCCTACTGGAAAAAAAGAACCTGCAGTAAACAATCAAACTCTCGAGAGGTTCGAAACCACATCAATACCCACATTCCTTTTCAGGTGGGTGTCGATGTCTGAGTTTTGAAACGATCGAGGGGTATCTCGTCCGCAATATCTTTTTCCCCCGAGGGAGTATCCGGTCATTTCCCCCTTCCGAGGATCAGGGTCCAAAAAGGTGCGAGACAGATTCTGGCACGCCCGGTGGGACATTTTTCTCCTCTCATCAGGGAATAATCAATAAACCAGGCATACCAGCATAGCATATCAGCACAGCATGAAATTCATTTAAAATATATAAAGGCACTGACGTTGACTTTAAGTATTTTTCATTTGTAGAAAACTTACTCGAAGCCGACAAAATCAACATGGTGACTTGGAGCGAAATCGTGAGCGGTGCACACTTGAAGAAGGCTAACAAGTCAGTGGCCGGGACTCTCACTGTGCCTGTCCAGGTGCCCTTGACCGCGCTTGCTGGTGAAGCGCCCGTGACCGCAACCATCTCTCTCAACAAGAAGGCTGGGGCTGGTGCCCAGCGTCTCAAAGTTTCTCTCGCTCCCAAAAAGGCGAAGGAAACCCGCGTCAGGCTCTCGAGGTCTCAAGCCCTCCGCCTGGCCCAGGAAGAAGAAGTCAACACCGACTTGCCTCTTAACAATGCGTTCTCTCCTCTTCGCATTGTGAAGAAAAATGCTGACGGTCCGCGCTTGCGCGAGGACTGGGAGCTGCCCCAGTACGCTCCTCTGAAGGTTGAGGTGGTCCCTACTCCTAAGAAGCACCAAGCTGTGGAGGCCATCCATGCCACCTATCAAATTGTCAAGAAACTCCGTGGAGCCCGTAAAGCCTTTGCCAAACCCACCAAGAATACCCAAAAGCCCTCAATCAAGGAGAGGCTCCGGTTCCCGGTCTTCCAGCGCCTCCGCTTCCCCTACTATGAGGATACCAGGATCGGGGATGCTGACTACAGTGCCCCGGAGAAGAAAGTTGAAGCCACACCTCCTTCGGTCTTTGATCGGCTCACTTTCCCTCCCCTCAAGTCCAATGCCAAGAATATGAAAGCCAAGGGGAAGGCTGCTCATGCCCGGAAGCCTAAAGATGCTTCTGATCCTCAGCCAGAAGGCGCCAGATCCCCGAAGGAAAACAAAAGGAGGAAGAAAACCTCAGAATTGTCTGATGTTGTGTCATACATGACACAAGCCCCAGGAAGGAAGGTCCATGTGCCCAAGAAAAGAAAGGGTGCAGGATCTGTGTCTGTGTACCATGTTCATGCGGATGATGCTGACCATGATGATGACCTCACTGAAGTTCATATGGTTGGAACTGGCTCTCAGGAACCCCCACAGCCTGAGAGTATACCTGTCGAAACCCGGAGCCAGAAGAGCAAAGCTTCCGCCTCCGCCCCACCAAAGAAAAACAATCGTCCTAGAATCCCTGAGCCCATCACAGAAGAAAGGGTTCACCAAGCCAGCGATCATTCTGCTGGCGAAGAGGAAGAAAGAGGAGAAAACCCCGGTTCTAACAGGGGTGATGCCTCTGATGATAGCATAAGCGAGGAAAATGAAGTCCTCGAAGAAGTTGCCCAGCTCCGCAAAGAGTTGGAAGAAAAGGATAAGAAGCTGAAACAGCTCCAAGCTGACAATATCCGTATAACAGAGGCCTGTGCTGAAATCCAGAAGTACATGGCCAAGAAAGGGACGGGACCCAACTCAAACCCAACATCTTCAAGACAAGGGAGTGCCAAACACCCGATGACTGAGCGCAAAAAGAGAAGAAAGTCCAAAAGCAGTCGTGACTCGCGTGAAACATCGGACGAGGAGTCACGTGATAAGAAGAATGCTTCCAAGGTCGACCCGATTGACCTCATAGAAGATATGAGAAGACAAATGGAGCAGAAGTTCCAATACTTGGGAGTTGACGGACCTCAATTCCCCAACAACTTCACAGGAAGACCATATCCTGAGAGGTTTGACAGGGTTGAGTACCCGAGAGGCTATGTTGTGCCGAAATTCAAACCGTTTGAAGGAGTCGGTAGTAAAGTGACTCCTGATCAACACTTGTCCCACTTTCTGACATCTTGTGGGGACACTACCAGAAAGCAAGAATGGTTGTTAAGGCAATTCCCTCAAAGTCTGACGGGGGTAGCCTTTGAATGGTATGCCTCGTTGGAGGAAAACAGTATCAAAAACTGGAAGGAAATGGTCGCCGCTTTAAAGACCCGGTTCAGAGTCACACCTCGTCGTGTCACTTTGACCAGCTTGGTCAACACCAAACAAAACAAAGGAGAAACTGCCTCGGACTTTGTCGCAAGGTGGAAAAACATGTACACGCGGTGCCAGTCAAACATCTCTGAAAAGGAGGCGGTCCGCATGCTTATGAATGGGATCCGTCCACCTATGAAAGTACTCCTGGCAGGACATAACGTTGCCACCTTTGAAGGCTTAGTGACTAAAATCATTGAGTTTGAAGGAATGGAGGATGACATTAACCTGATGTATGCTCTCCCTAAGGAAAGGCCGAAGAAAGCTGAAAGCAAAGCCGTGAAAACGAAAGCGGCCAGTAATCAGGTTGAAGGCACCGGCGGTGTCCAATGGGGAGAAAGTGATGAGGAAAAGGATGACACGCCACAGACTCGTGCTCCTAGACCCACTTTGAAGGAGCTGCAAAGCAAGCCGTACTCCTTCAAGAAAGAAAAGACTAAAAAGTTGTTTCAGCAAGCCATGAAAGTGCTGGAGATACGACTCCCGAGGTGCAAAAGGCCGGAGGAAGAAAACAAGGTTAATCACCCGAACTATTGCCCATATCATCGGGTCTTGGGCCATAGCATTGAAGACTGTTATGTTTTCAAGGACTGGATCGAGAAAAGAATCCAGGAAGGTGCAATTCCGCTCCATGATGATGCTAGGCAAGAGCCAGCACCCCATGCCGGACCAACAAGAACTCCAGTTGCCAGCACAAATCGTGTCTCTGCTAGTTCTGACGGAAGACCACCCACCACTTGGAGTGTGTGTCTCAACAAAAGCACAAAGAAGAAACTGAAAATGCTCCAGGCTGAACCTAGGCTCAGGTGGAAGAATGCCATCACCCCCATCGTGCCAAGGAATGTGGTCATGCCGGCAAGGTTGCCTCCTAGACCAAAGCGCAACTATGCCCCAATAGCACGGTCAAGCAATAATAGGCCGTTTTGGAGGAAAACTGCGCCTCAAGAGACCGAGGAGCAATACATCCAAGGGAGGCCAAGGCAAGCAACCCTGGCTGACTTTCTCTCCCCGAAAGACTTTACCAAAATTACTGGTAGGGCCTGGAAGGATGTACAGGGAAGGAAAGAGCGTGAGAACGCAGAATCTGAAGAATTCTGGACGGCTACTTGTCGCCATATCTCGGATGGAACCCAGGGAGAAAATGATGCCAAAGTGCCCAACATCCCAGAAGAAACACCAGAAATTTCAGAAAGAGCACCCGAAGTCCCCAGTGTGCTCGGACAATCTGGTCAAGCAGGGTCATCGTCATCTCGGGGAACGCAAACCGAGACCATCCCTGCTAAAACCAAGAAGACGCACAGAAGTCACAGAAACAAAAAATCTGGCACCCAGGCAAATACACCTGGAGAGTCTTCTGAGACTCAAGGTCCTGGAGCCCCAGACTCAGAACTGATGATTCTTCCGGTAACCGTCAACGGACAAGAAAGGAGAGTGTATGTAGAAATCCCCAAAGAATGTCAAAGTGAGGATGGCGGTCTGGATCTGAACAACCTGGGTTTTAACCTACTTGTGGAAGACAAGGCAGGGCAACCTGAACTCCCTCCCTCTGTGATACGGACCTTGGCCCAACATTTGTCCGGTCTAATGAGTGAAGCCATAAATGCAACGAGACTCAGAAGAGATAGGGAAACCATGGCAGCCAGAAAGGGGCCCACTTCAGCCAAGTCCCCAATTAAAACCTCAGAACAAGAGGAATGCTACACTGAAGATGAATACTCATGGCCTGGTACCAGCCCGCCTCGCGATGACCAGGATAACAACTATGACTTTGATTGTCACTTCAGTAGTGATGAAGAAAGAGGTGGCGGTGGCGCCGCCGGTGCATGCTGTAATGTCTTCGCAACCTCTGATACTGAGGGCGAGGAAAATGGAAATGAAGATTACAGCGACTTCTACGAAAATGCTGAGGATGACATCGAACAACCACCAGAAGATGCGGAGGTGGAGGATAAACATGTAACAGAGGAAACTGCTGCTGTGACTCCTTTTTCCCTCCTAAAAGGAGAAGGGTCTGCTGCAAGAAACGATGTCTTTTACCAAGAGGTAGAGCCTCGCGGACTTCCCACCCAACAAAGGATGAGCATGTTTCTAAGAGCCCGGAAACAGTGGCGAGAATTGGCCACCTGGTATCGCACGGTCGTGTTCCACCCCGAGCTAGAGACAGAAATCCTGGCGGACCCCCATAAGGGGTCCACGAGCTGATGAAAGGAGATGATATTGATCAACTGCTGGCCGCATGGTTAGTCGGTAAGTATCAATTGAAAGTATCACTCAAAGAACCCCAAAGTAAGGAAACTTCAGAGACTTGCCGATATCTGAGCGCTTCCGACGAGTCTGAGGTAGAAAATGATAGTGATTCCGAGAGAATCATAATTCAAACCTCTGCTCTGAACTTTGATGACAACTCTGATGACGAGTCGCCACCAGAAGTGACATTCGAAGCGGTGTCTGAATACATCGACTTCTTGATGGACTTGAAAGTTCAAGACTTCGATTTATTTCAAGATGAGTTGAAGGTGGACGAGGCCATAGATAATGTCACTGACCTAGATCGTGATGGTATTGAGCTCCTAGCTACGAGGAAATTGGCTGTAGATATCATCTTGAACAACGGATGGGACAAAATAGGCGTGAGTGCGGTTGCTGCCATGACCAATGACCAGATTGCTTATGAACATGCCAAGGTGTTGGATGCACGTGAAACACCACAGCATGAGACTCCACTCTTTGAAGGAGGCCTAGGTCGGTGGTTGCGTCCCAAACCCGGTGATAATGGATGCTCCACCCGAGAGGAGTTAATTAATGAATATGTTCAATACCTCAAGAGCTTGAAAATGATAGCCCCTGAGGAATTTCACAACATGCTGAATCCTGAAGATTCCTCCGAGTTGGAAGACTATGAAAAGGAGGCTATCGTAAGGATGTTCAAGGAAGAAGCCGAGGGCACCGGCCTTGAAGAAAGTGAAATCACCCCAGAACCCAGTTCCCGGAAACCAACCGAGAGCCATGGATGTACGGCTACAGGCAACATCTAAGGGAAGTGAGAACCGGAAGACCGATGGTGGAAACCTCTAATCAAGTGGGGACGAGCCAACAAGAATATGATTCTCAGCAACGTGAACATGAGGAACTAGTGGAGTTCTACGTCTCTTACCTCAAGGATTTGAGGGTCTCCGATCCCAGGACCTTCAAATATGTTATGGATCCTGTGCACTCGATGTTTGCTAGCGAGTTCGTCGAGGATTTCGAGAGAGAAGCTGTTGAGATAGTACGGAAGGAGTTGAGAAATGGAAAGACTCCTGCGTATGTATCCGATTCAGACAATGATGATGACGCGCCCTCAGCATCTTGCCGTCATATTACTGCTGATGATGACAGTGATGATGAAAAGGATAAAGGTGAATCATCAGCGGCCTCAAGAAGCAATGAGCCACAAGCGCCATCACCCCAAGGAAGGACCAGCTCCAGGCGAAATGCTAGGCGAAGGCCAGGTGAACTCGGCCCCAACGACGTGGACCCAAATGCACGTATATATCTCACAGCAGGGCCTGATCACCCAAATCTCATCGCAAATATAACCCCTGCACTTGAAAACCTCACTATCCATCAATCGGCTGGGGTAGTTGCATACCTTAGTCATTTGAAACAAAATGATCCAGGGTTCATCAACATGATAGCAGAAAATACTGAAAACTCCGAAATATGGGTTAGTTTCATGGAACATCCCGAGCATGACCCCGACCGATCTCGGAGAAGAAGGCGGGAGAAATTTGTAAGGAAACACCCAGCTGAAGCCGCTCGTATGAGAGAGGTAGCCGCCACTTTCCATAGAATCATAACCTCTGTTGCAAGTGATGATGACAGTGATGACAGCAACCCAGGAGCTGGCCCTTCCGGAACCTCCCGTCATATCAGCATCAATTGGGATGATGATTCAGACTCCGAGAATGAGTCTCATGAACCATCCCACTCCCTGGATGAGACTCATGTGACAGCAACAGAAGCCACAAGGCGTCAGAGTGCTGAGTTGTACATATATCTACAGAACCTGAGGGATAGAGAACCTTCATTCTTTAGGTTTGCCGCTACAAATTTCCAGATGATAGTGCGATATATGGACTACCCTTGCATCGATCCTAGTCCTATCTGGACCCGGAATCGGGCAAGCTTTGTGCGGGGTCATCCAGTCGAAGCCGCCTGTGTGCGAGAAATTGTTGAGACTGCAAGATACATCTTCGCATCTACCGAAGATCACAACCCCTCCTCGACATCGTGTCATACAATCTCTCATGGAGGTGAGGGAAGCAACAACAATGATCGCAATAGAGGGAAACGGACAAGAAATGCTCAAAACAATAGGGATAGAAGAGCTCGACAGAACTCCACATCAGAAGCACCCAATCCAAGTGATGCATACTCAAGGGTGAGTGTGTTTTATGCCGGGGATCCCGATTCCAGGAGCCCACCTGTGCGAGTGTTCTATGATGAAAACCCTGGATCCGCAGAACCGCTCTTGGATGTGTCTGACGCCTTTGAAGGCCTCACTCTAAATCAAACAGTTGATGTCTTCTCATACATCAACTGCTTAATCCAGAATGACCCGGAATTTCTAGACATCGTGACAAATCACGAGCAAATCTGGACTCGTTGTCTAGAGCACCCACGTCACGAACCCGATCCAGTATGGAGAAGGAGACGGGAAAGGTTCACAAGAAACCATCCTGCCGAAGCTGCACGGATTAGAGAAGTTGTGGAAAACTTTGATGACTTGAGGAATTCCACTCTCTCTAATGACCACAACAACAACGAGGGTGAAAGCTCAGCTAATGCTTCTGGCACCTCTTGCTATGCCGGTGCTAGTAGAGGCGATACCCCCGGTTCAAACCGAGACCAACCACGTAGACCAACCAACCTTTTGGTCGAAGAAACAGTGGCCCGAACGGGAATCACAAGGCGCCAAGGTATTGACTTGCATACATACCTTCAGGACTTGAGGAACAGTGAGCCGGCCTTCTTCCGGTTTGCAACGGAAAATTTTCAAATGCTCATGCGGTACATCGAATACCCCATTACGGATCCTGATCCTACCTGGAGAAGGAATCGTGAGAGGTTTGTGCGCAACCATCCTACCGAGGCTGCTCGCATGCGAGAAGTGGCAGAAACTGCCCAGCATATTTTCAGACCTGACAATGATAACAACTCCGGAGCTGGTCCTTCCGAGTCATCCCGCTACATCAGTAGCGATGAGCCTGAAAGTCCCAAGGAAAGAAAATTCAATCGTCGTGCAGCCAAGATAGCGGAATGGACGGATGACGATGAACCTTCTCCAAAATCTCGTGGTAAAACTAAAGAAAAGAAAAGCCACAAGAAAAATGCTCGCATGACGGTCCGACCACAACCAGAATGGACTGAAATGTTCCCTGAAGGATTGGCAACCCTTATAGCAGCCACTAAAGGGAAGACAACCAGCGAACTCCTGCGAGAGCTACAACTAACCGACGAGGAAGAGGTTTTCTATCTCTCCGAAGAAAATGAATGCCCGGGAGAAGAAGACACAGTCGAAACCAAACCCCTCTTGGTCTATCAAAGAAGAAACAAGAGGAAGAATCAAAAGAAAAACAGGGCGCCTAAAGGTGAGTCCTCTCGAAATGTCGGTTCCTGCTACCGAATCACCTGCGGAGAGGCAAGTGATGATCAAGAGGAATCTGAAGCATCACAATCACAATCAGATCCACCTCAATCACAACCTGGAGAGCCACAGACACGGCCAACATCACATCTGCGACCTGAAATGCCGCAACCTCAACCTGAAATATTCCGGCCACAGCCATCAACTTCCGGCCCACAATCCGAAAATCCTTAGTCACAACCGGGGACAGGATATGATCCAAATGACGAAGATGATGGAATTCAGTATGACTATGAGTTTGTATTGGACCCCGAGTACTAGGTAAACCCAGCAGATTTAGAAGGACAGCAAGTCCGAATGGTGAACCTTGACATTCACATTTCCAACACTCCTGGTCATCCTGAGCTTACCTTGGAAGACCTGAGCGAAATTGTGCGCCAATTGGTCAATCAAACCAGGGAAGCTATAGTCATGGAAGAAGAAGACACCCGCCAAAGACAGGGGGCAGCGGAAACTTCTTCCACCGGTCAGCCGGACAATACACCTTCACATTCTAACCCTCCTCAAAAGGAAGAAGAACCAGAAGAAAGCCAAGGATCTGAATCCTGTAGAGTAATATACATCTCTGATGATTCGGGATCCGAAGGATCTGAAACAGAAGAACTCTCAGATGAAAATTATGAGCATGACTTGACAGACCCGATTGGATGGACGGGTCACTTGATTAAAAATGTGGAAAAATCAGGTGAACCGGTCGGATGGCAAGGCAGTGATGAGGAACTTGAGCCCCAACACCCTCATTTGACTAGTCTTCAACCATTTGTGCTTGATCCTTGGCCCGCAACACGCCAACCAACTACTGTGAGACAAGAAAGCGAAATTCGGACCGCCCCGCTCCCGTGGGTAGAAAGGATGAGATGGAATAGGTCTCGTAGAGAAGTGTGTAACCTGGAGTATGACCGGGTTAGAAGATTAGTCTATCCAGGTCAATCAGAAGGAAAAGAGACTGAGGAAGAACTCCTCCAGCAATTCCGTCAGACTTCAGTCATTGAAGGCACGGAAGGTCACGAGCCATCTCCTCATTACCTTGTCCCGGTGGAATAGACTCGGCATTATATAGATGAAGAGTTTCGCCGATACTATGATCCGGCCATTTGGGTAAATATCCAAAAAGATACAGTGCCCGAGGCACGGAGATTCAAAAATGCTTCAAAAAGAACAAGCACAGCTGAGACCGCTCGTGTCATCACAGTTGCAGAGTCAGACTCGGATGGTGAAGACAAATCTCCTGACAGGCGCTCCTTCAGTCCTGATAGGCCTATCCCAGTCAGACCTGAAAGCAGAAGGGTACATTACCCTCTCAGGGCAAATAGCCCAAGACACGAGGCTACCCCGAAGTGTGATGAACAGCAGTATCAGAGACCCGAAGAAGGCGGCCCCGCCACTCGTACCCGGTCTCGCCAAGCGCAATCAAATCCTGTCCCGGCCAATGGACAGGGGGCATTGCAAGAAGACTCAGTAGACGATCAAAGTGAAACAGTGAGGATTAGAAGAAAGATCGGTGCCTTAGAAAATACCCTCGCTACTGTGCTTAGACAAAATGACATCATTCTTGAGCTTCTCCGAATGCTACAAAGAATGAGCATAGGAGAATGGTCTGACAATAGAAGGTTGCTCATGGAAATAGAGCACAAGTTGGCTCGTGTCATGGAAAGACAACGTCTCGAGGCCACAGCCAGAAGAAAAGAGAGGCGAAGACAAAACAAGGTGGAAAAGCCAGCTGAGGCGCCACCTCCTCCTAGGAGGAGGGAACTAGGCATTTCTATCCAAGAAGGTCGCCAACCCGCAGCCAGGAACAACGAACCTATTGGAAAAGGCAAGGCACCAATGCCAGTCGCAGAAAAGAAAAAGAAACGCGACAAAACTCAAACCTACTCCCCACCAGTTGGCTCAAATGGCGGTAAGATGGAGAAAGGCGAAAGCTCATGCAGCCGACCCTCTAAAGAAGCTAGGGGCAAAACAAGCGCCACAAAAGAAGAAGGCGCAACTCCTCGCAAAGGGAAGTATCATATCGATGTGAAGCTGCGCAGGATAGAAGAACCTTCCTCTGGAGCTGAGAGGCTGCCAAAATGGATTCATGTTCATGGCCAACTCCAGAGAAATAAGAAGAAGACTTCCTCACAAGCCGCATTACCTCTGCTCGAAAAGACAGAGCCCGACAGACATAGAAAGAGTGCCCCACAAAAGCACCAGAATGTCGTCGAACGAGCCCACAAGCCAAAAAGGCCCAAAGGATGCAAAAAATACTGTGAGCATCATCAAGAATGGGGCCATTCCAGAGACGAATGTCTAGCCTGGCCCAATAATGATGGCAAGACCTCAGATGAAGAAACAGAAGGAGAAGAGTGCCACGCCACGACCTGGTACCCGGATCCCGAAAATTCAGAAGAGGAAGACTCAGAAAAGTCGGACTATGACAGTCCGGAGGAGGAGCCAACTGCAATGGCTACCCGTCCAATGACAACCATGCCCTTCGGAAGTGATTCTGAAGAAAATGAGACCGAAGGGGAGGAAGTTGCACCATTTCCCCGTGTCGACCAAGTCCGGTGGCCCGACGGGCTCAAACCGAAATCCAACCAAAACAAAAGGGACAATGCAATGTCAGCTTGAGGTCTGGCACCAGAATACCTGAAAGACAACCCCCGAGGGATGTTCCTCACAACAGACGGAGTGCTCCGGAGGAGATAGCCGCTGAAGGAGATGTAAGGGTTAATGGCAGCAGACCCAGGATGACCGTAGGTGACTACAACGTTGTAGCACACTTGCGTAAAATACCGGCCTTGCTAAGTGTCTTTGATGCTCTCATGGTGTCACAAGAGCTCCGCGAATCTCTCATATATGCCTTACAAAACCCCGCCAGTTTCCAAGCATACTTTGCCCAAGAAGCCCGGGAGGAAGTAGCACAAATCGAGTCAGAGCCACATATCACCTTCACTGATGAAGATCTGATGGCCGGAACAGCAGACCACAACAGGCCTCTCTACACCACCGGAGTCATATATGGTAAAAAGATCAACAAAATTCTGGTTGACCCAGGGTCTTCCATTAGCATCATGCCATTGAAAACCTTAGTTCAACTCTCACTCAGCATCAGAGAAACCAAGAAGGACAAAATCCGGATTCACGGGTTCAATCATCAATACCAAAAGGCCTTGGGGTCCACTATCATCGACATAGATTTTGGTGAAATTATGACGCCCGTGAAATTCTTTATCATAGAGGCTGACACCACCTACAAGGCGCTATTGGGAAGGCCATGGCTCCATGAAAATGGTTTGGTCCCTTCCACCCTACATCAATGTGTCAAATTCACCCGAGATGACAGACAATGTGTAATCAAGGGCGATGACCGACCTTTTGAAGCACACGAAGCCGAATTGGATGATGCAAAATATTACCAGCCCAAGGTCGAACAGGGGGCAGCATCCACAAAGAATACCGCCTCTTCAGACGCCGTTAGAGAGGCAGTAAAAAGGGTGGTACTCAAAGCAGCAATCAAGGCACGAACAACCCAAATGTTGTGGGGAAGTGACAGTGAACCGGAGTCCTCTGAAAGAGTCGGAGATGATGTTCACATTCCAGCCCGGACGTACAAGGGTTCTGAAAGCGAGGAAGATGGTCAAACCTCCCTAGCAGTAGAGTTTATGCCTATGAAACATTGCAAAGACCTCACGCCTCGTGAAAGGGAGCGAATCTCCAAGCTTAAAACATTCACTGTCCCACCAAAAATCGAAGAAGTGGAGCATGGAACAGTGATTCATCCCAGCATCCGCTTTGTCAAGATAGGAGAGGTCGATCCAGAAAATGATCAGGCTCCCCCCGAAGACTGCAAGCGATGGCTGGAGGAAAACGAGGGCGAAACTAAAATGCATCCCAAACTTCAAAGAAATACTGATGCTCGCTTAAAGGGCTTGTTCTACCGAACTCATTGTCTGGAACCTGTCCCTAAAAGACGTATCGAGATGTTCCAAAAGCTCTGGAACGGCGACTCCAATGAAGTGACCAAACTCAATGGAAAGACCGCCAACACCAGAGGCCTCGGCTTTGAGGCTCAACCAGGGACATCAAAACCGAAGGCACCCAAAACCACTCAAGTTCAAACATGCCGACATGTCTCCTCTACTGGAAAGTGGACAAGAAACAACTCTAGGAGGCAACCCTCCAATGAGATAACCATGTTTGAGATACTCCAGAGACGTTTCCGGGACATGGTTCGCTCACAACAAGAGGTAGAGCACTCCATAGAACGTCTAGTTTCCCGAAATCAAGACCTTTGTCGCCAAATAGCGGCAAGAGAGCAAGAGAATCAGACATGCCGAGAAAAGATAAAAGAACTCCAAAAGCGAGTCAGCAAGCTCCGTCAAGAAATTTCCCGACTCCAAGATACTGGTGAAAGGGACAAGGACAGAATAATTCAAGTGTCTCCGAGAAACCTGTCATACCAGAGGGAAATAGAATCGCTCAGGCAAGAAGCAAGGAAGGCCAAAAATGCCGACACTTCTGCTGGAGATCAGACACAACCAGAGGATGCTCAGTCCTATGCTTGCCACAGGGTCACTATATCTGAAATTGCAGAAGAAAACATGGATCCTAAAACCGACCACCAGGAAAACAATCCCAGTGGAAATCCACCAATACAAGAGGCGGTCTCAATCGAAGAAATGAAAGAGTGCTTCCAAAATGTACTCCAGAATGTGCTCCAATCCCATCAAAGGGTCGAGCACGAAATGTCCTCTCTCATGGCCGAAAATTCAAGTCTGCGCCACCAATTGGAGAGCTTGAGACAAAGGTGCCAAGAGGAGATAGACATATTCCGAAGAAGGGAACGACATCATGAGTATCAAATCCTCGCCCTAAACCGGCTGAGACAAGAAGCAGTCTGTCGCTTAGAGGAAGAACTTAAAAAGAATGGTAAGCTCCAAGAAGAATGCCGACAAAATGCACAAAAGGAAGTGGTTCTCCGGCGAAAGATCTATGGGCTGCAAGAACTGACATCTCATTACAGTGCAGAGAGCCGAAGTAATAGATGTCAAAAAGAAAAGTTTCATTCCCACTCTCATACAAAGAGAAGGAGAAGGGAAGAACTACCTGACACGAGCCAAGAATCATACTCCTGTCATCGGGTCACTATAACGGAAGCCGAGGAGGAACAAGAAACTCTCGAAACCGAACCCGAAATAACGGAAGGCGAGCAGTTCATCTTGGCTGCCAAAAGCGCCCCAAAAGAATTGGAAGAAGGAGGTCAAAATACCATTGACGAACTCAAGCCAGTAAATCTGGGTACTGAAGAGGATCCTCGACCTACCTTCATTAGTATCTCTCTCGACCCAGGTGTTGAAAGAGAATTGACGGAGCTCCTGAAAGAATACCGGGATTGCTTTGCTTGGAGTTACAGTGAAATGCCAGGACTGGACCCCGCTGTAGCTGTTCACAAACTGAAAATAGATCCAGAAGTCAAACCCGTAAAACAAGGCCCCCGGAGAATGAGGGTCGAACTTGAGGAAAAGGTGACAGCTGAGGTCAAGAAACTGATCAATGCGGGATTCATAAGAGAAGAAGAAACTCCTGATTGGGTCGCTAACATTGTCCCAGTCAAGAAAAAGAATGGTCAAATTCGAGTCTGTGTAGACTTCAGGGACCTGAACAAAGCATGTCCGAAAGATGATTTTCCTCTACCTGTGACAGAGATCATAGTGGACCATACTTCCTCCTATGTGGTGTACTCATTCGTAGATGGACATTCTGGGTACAACCAAATCAAGATGGATGAAAGTGATCAAAAGCATACAGCTTTTCGCACACCAATTGGCATCTTCTGCTACAAAGTCATGCCCTTTGGGTTGAAAAATGCAGGGGCCACATATCAAAGAGTCATGACCAAGATCTTCGACGACTTGATACACAAAGTTGTGGAGTGCTATGTCGATGATCTGGTGGTGAAATCTCATTCACACGAAGAGCATCTGGCCAACCTTAGGCTAATGTTTGACCGGATGAGAGCTCACACTTTGAAACTCAACCCTTTGAAATGTGCCTTCATGGTCTCTTTTGGCAAATTTCTCGGTTTCGTGGTGCGACATCGTGGCATAGAAATCGATCCAGAGAAGATCAGAGCCATTCAAGAGTTGCCACCTCCCAAGACGCTCAAGCAACTCAGATCTTTACAGGGGCGATTGGCATACATCAGAAGGTTCATTGCTAATCTCTCGGGCAAAATCAAACCATTCACCAGGCTCACTAAGAAGGATGTCCCGTTCAGATGGGATGACGAATGTCAAAAGGCGTTTGAAGACATCAAGCGATACCTGCTGAACCCACCAGTCTTGGCAGCGCCCATTCCAGAAAAATCCCTCATCCTTTATACTACAGCATTGGACGGATCACTGGGGGCACTACTTGCCCAAGAAAATGAGGAAGGAAAAGAAAATGCTTTATACTACCTCAGTTGAATGCTGGTAGGAGCGGAACATGCCTATACCCCAATTGAAAAACATTGCCTAGCCCTTGTCTTTGCAATCAAGAAACTCAGACATTATATGCTGGCACACAAGGTCACGTTGATCTCCAAAACTGACCCCCTGAAATACCTCATGACTCGACCCATGCTCACTGGTCGATTGGCAAGATGGGCGGTTGCCTTAATGGAATTTGACATAACTTATGCGCCCCAAAAGGCGATCAAAGGGCAAGCATTAGCTGATTTCTTGGCCGCTCACCCCATACCAGATGATTCCCCGCTGGCATGTGACTTCCCATACGAAGAGACTCTGCATATGGATACTGAAGAAGGATATTGGAAGATGTACTTCGATGGGTCTTCTTCCATTCAACCAGCAGTCAAGCCAGATTTACCTAAACGACAAGCCGGGGTAGGCTTGGTCTTTGTTACACCAGAAAAAGGCATCATCAGATATGCCTTGAGTCTGACAGAACCACGCACCAACAATGAAGCTGAGTATGAAGCCCTCATTGCAGGACTTGAAATGGCTTTGGATATGGGTGTTGAAAATACGAAAGCCGGAGTTGGTAAAATACTATGAAAAGGCTCTCGAACTTATGGCCAAGTTCACTGACATTATACTGGAAAAAGTGCCCAGGTCCTTGAATGGTAAAGCCGATGCTCTGGCCCGCTTGGCCAACGAACTCAGTGATCCCGATCAGGAAGAAATTCAAATCCTGGTTCATCGAAGAAGGTCACTATCCCCCTGTTTTCCAAAAATTCTAGAGGAAAATGAGGAAAGTACGCTGTTCATGGAAGTAGCGACATGGGAAGGAGAAACCATACAAGAATGGGGAGAAAGCACTCAAACCATGGCTATTGAAGATACCGATGACGAAGATTGGAGAAAACCTTTTCTCGACTTCTTCCAACAAGGAAAGCTTCCTGCAAACAAGGGACTTCGAGAACAAATCAGAAAAAGGGCTCTGAGATATGTTTATGTTAACAACACTTTGTACTGGAGGTCTTACGAAGGTGCATGGTTGAGATGCATCACCAGAAATGAATGCTATCAAGTGATGAAAGAAATACATTCCGGAGCATGTGGATCCCACCAATCAGGTTCCAGAATGCGGGTCCATATCAAATTGCTGGGCTATTATTGGCCCATGATGATCGCCGACTGCGAAAACTTCTCCAGACAATGCCATATGTGCCAAATACATGGGGATTTCATCCACCAGCATCCAAATGCACTGCATCCGACTGTGGTGTCATGGCCCTTCGAGATTTGGGGAACAGACATCATAGGTCCCATTGACCCTCCAGCCTCGAATGGGCATCGATTCATCTTGGCAGCAACTGACTACTTCTCGAAATAGGCCGAGGCTCGATCATATAGGGAAGTTAAAGCCTCAGATGTGGTAAAGTTCTTCACCACCCACATCCTTTACAGATACGGCACTCCCAGGAAAATCATTTCCGATAACGGAACTGCCTTCAAGAATACCAGAGTTGATGAATTCACCAAGAAATACAACATCGAGTGGAGATACTCCTCTGTGTATAACCCTAGAGCCAACGGATTGGCCGAGGCATTCAACAAAACACTGATAAAAATCCTCCGAAAGACTATTGGGGATAATCAGAAAGACTGGCACAACAAGCTGTCAGAAGCACTCTGGGCATACAGGATCACACACCGAACTCCCACTCAGGCCACTCCATACTCCTTGGTGTACGGGACCGAGGCGGTCCTGCCCATTGAGGTTGAAATCCCTTCACTGAGAATAGCCATGGCCTCAGAAATCCCCATGACCAAACAAATGCAACTCAGATTTCAAGAGTTGGATGGTATGGATGAAAGAAGACTCATCGCGCAACAAAATCTGGAGTTATATCAAGCTCGAATGACGCGGGCCTATGAAAAGCTCGCAAGACCAAGAGCATTCAGAAAGGGTGAATTGGTATTGGCGTTAAGGCGACCAATCACTGGCCGACACCACGGCCCCAAGTTTGCGCCAAACTGGGAAGGCCCCTTCATAGTTGATCAAGTCTATGATGGAGGCGCCTACCTTTTAGCCACGGAAAATGGAGAACACCCATTGCCAGTCCTAAATGGGAGATATCTCAAGAAATATTATAGCCAAAACCAACCTCCAGAACATGCAAGACCTCAATGGCGTCCAGAAGAAGATTTCATTGCCAACTGGGCCGAGGCCCACGAGGGAATGACACAACTGTTCTCACAACAGTGAAACACAAAATTGGTGAAACTTACCGGTGAAACTTACCTAATAAAGACTCCATATTGAGGGAGCCTGTGTGGTTCCTGAATACATGGAGCACGGTGAAACTTACCTAATAAAGACTCCATATTGAGGGAGCCTGTGTGGTTCCTGAATACATGGAGCACGGTGAAATTTACCCAAAAAAAATACAATCCGCTTAATGAAGGAGTCTGTGTGGCTCCCGAAAGCGGAAAGGTGCTTGAGGAGGCTCAAACCTTTGTGGTAGCTGAAAGCACCGAGGACACGCCCCATGAAGCATATCTGAGGGCGTGAGCCTCACCAACCCACCATGTTCCCTAGTAAGGTAGGGATCTCAAAGGCGATTTGTCCCTGTGGCCCCATAAGTCGACCTTTGCACTTAATAACATACCCGATAAATCCCACGGTTCATGATTAAAGTTGTACCTCAAACAACTATATATATATATGCATATCTCTATATATATGCATATATCCAAGTAAACAAATCCCACGGTTCATGATTAAAGTTGTACCTCAAACAACTATATATATATGCATATCTCCATATATATGCATATATCCAAGTAAACAAATCCCACGGTTCATGATTAAAGTTGTACTTCAAACAACTATATATATATGCATATCTCCATATATATGCATATATCCAAGTAAACAAATCCCACGGTTCATGATTAAAGTTGTACCTCAAACAACTATATATATATGCATATCTCCATATATATGCATATATCCAAGTAAACAAATCCCACGGTTCATGATTAAAGTTGTACCTCAAACAACTATATATATATATGCATATCTCTATATATATGCATATATCCAAGTAAACAAATCCCACGGTTCATGATTAAAGTTGTACCTCAAACAACTATATATATATGCATATCTCCATATATATGCATATATCCAAGTAAACAAATCCCACGGTTCATGATTAAAGTTGTACCTCAAACAACTATATATATATGCATATCTCCATATATATGCATATATCCAAGTAAACAAACCCCACGGTTCATGATTAAAGTTGTACCTCAAACAACTATATATATATGCATATCTCCATATATATGCATATATCCAAGTAAACAAATCCCACGGTTCATGATTAAAGTTGTACCTCAAACAACTATATATATATATATGCATATCTCTATATATATGCATATATCCAAGTAAACAAATCCCACGGTTCATGATTAAAGTTGTACCTCAAACAACTATATATACACGCATAGTCTCAAAGACATATGTGTATACAACACTCATGGGGCTTCACCCCTGACGAAACCTAGAGCCATAAACCAAATTCAAATCCAAAGGAAACCTGGTCAGAATCTAAATCAGCAATACTTGGTGTTTAGAACCTGCCATAAGCCAAAGAAAAGGGAGTATTCAGACTAGCTTCGTGCCTTGTGGTTGGTACATCACCCAAAAATTTTGGTATCAGTCGACACCGTGTCCCGAGCTAGTATCTCATACTCGAGTCAAAAGGGGAAGCAAAGAAAAACCTCTCTAATAATCAAACTGACACCATGCTTCATGTTTGATGTTTTAACCCTTTGTCTCACCGATCTAAAAACTCGTAAAAGAAATGCCTTGTCCTTCTGGACATCCTTAAAGCATTTCTCCTATAAAATCCCCACTAAAGAAAATATATATCTCCCACCTCCATAAAAGGATGTCCAGAGTTATGTGCTTTGTGCTTTAAACAAGGTACCGGGTGCCTGATCACCTCACCTGTTAAAAAGGATGACCAAAAGTTCTGTGTCTTAAAACTCTAAAGAAGACACTTGGAGACGTAAGCCTAACGCCCTAACTTGTGTTGAGAAAGACTGTGTGGCTTTCGAATACGCAGATCATGGGGCACTTACCCAACATTTTAAAATCCGCTTTATGAGGGAGCCTGTGTGGTTCCTGAAAGCGAAAAGGTGTTTGAGGAGGCTCAAACCTTTGTGGTAGCTGAAAACACCGAGGACGCGCCCCATAAAGCACATCTGAGGGCGTGAGCCTCACCAATCCACCATGTCCCCTAGTAAGGTAGGGATCTTAAAGACGATTTGCCCTCACGGCTTCATAAGTCGTTCTTTCCACTCGATATCAAACGATAAAAGAAATTCACACCACGGTTCATGCCTAAAGCTATACCTTAAATAGCTATATATGTACGCATATCCTTATAATATGTGCGTATATTCAAATAACAAGTCCCACGGGCCACGCCTGACACCCTATCCCAAAACAGGCATACATGTGTACATATTCTCAAAGCGTATGCGTATACCCAAACAACAGCCTCATGGTTCATGCTTAAAGCTATATCTCAGGCAGTTATATGTGTACACATATTCCCATAATGTACACAAATGATAAGCCCCGCCGGCTGTGTCAATAATTTTTATGGACCCTACTTAAACTACAGCCTAAAAGGTTACAGAGGTCTGAAAACACATCCACAAGGATCAAATGCGTATATGCACGCCTACATAGGCATACATCCAGTATACATCCCTGCAGTTACCCCAAAGCAGATGTATCGTCACCCAAACAAGCAAGCCACAATCAATTAGCAAAAAAAAATCCAGAGACAAGAACAAACAGTCAACTAAACAATCAAAACAACAAATAGTAAACAGTGTCATAAAAAAAAAAAAAAAAAAAAAAAAGTACAGAAAGGAGACGCCTATGCAGGGGGCAAGGCCGCACTCCCTGCCAACTTGTTAACAGCCTCAGACAGTGACTGAAGCATTACCTCTATAGCCTCCAGACGTGCATTTAACTCCTCAAATTGCTGGTCCAATGGAACCTGAGCCGGCGGAGGATCTCCAATGGCGGATCCGTCATCTGAGGGAGAAGAAGCTTCTCTTATCGGACTGTACTGGTTCACGGCAGCATTCTCCTGCAAAATATATCCATTCGCCAAATAATTTGGATCGGGTATCAAAGGGCCATCGTGACCCCCTACCCACCCAAAAGATGGCAAAACATCCAGAAGATTGCGACAATACACTATGTCTCTTTCAGATATAAGATTGCCCCACAACATGCCAGGCATGGGAATCTGAGCGCGCCTCATCAGAGCCTCTATCAGATGACCATAAGGCAGACACCCACATGAAAACTTCACCGCATGATGCATATGCTGAAGAATCAAGCTAGCCAGATTGGGCCTATCACGTCTCCGAATAAAGGGACGGAGGTAAAACAAACCCCCTGGCCGGGTGAGATTAGACAGACTCCCTTGAGGAAAGATGATCTGATTCACCACCAGAAAAAGTACCCTGTAGACAAATGCAAAGTCAGGAGTGCTCAACCAAGAGAGATACAAGCATTAACGTACCTATGAAGGGCAGGCAAGTGTTCAGTAGATACGACTTCTGCACCTCTCTCATAGGGACGGGCTTTGAACCAGCGACGGCAGGCCCCAAAGGTCCCAAAGCCCTGAGGCCAATACTCATAAGCATACACTGACAACCCATCTAGGTTCTCGGTAGCTCGAAGGAAAGCTGCCAGATCTTCTACCCCGATGCTTAACTCCCTACCAAACAAATAGGAGGAAGCAGACGGAACCCCGAAATGATCATATGCCACCCTAAGATTGGCATAGAATAGGCGCACGATCGCGGGATGATAGGGCCGCTCAAGCAGTGTCAAACCCCTAAGATTCCAGGCATCCAGCCAACCATGAATCAAGTCCTTGTGCTTATCCAAAAGGGAGCCATCAGGACGAAAAAAGAAGCAGTCGGCCACCGGTCGCCTGTCACCGCCAGTATTGTGAATATGGCAATCAAAGGCCTTCGTGTCACGAAAAAGGTAGCGGTTCCCCGGGTTCAAAGACCAGTCGGGAACAGTTGGATCCGGACCAGCCACCGAAGAACTAGAAGCATCCCTAAGACGCTTTGGTTTCGAAACAGACATGGCAGAAAGAAAGAGAGGGTGGAAGAAACAGAAACCCTAAAAGCAAAGCAGGCGTAGCAGCGTCACTGCGGCGTTTGAAAAGAAGAGAAAGACATGATGCCAAAATCCCAAACTTAAATATAGGTGAAGATCAGGCGTCAATCGCTCCGTGATCTTGGGAAAATGCCATAAAAGAGCGTTTAAACCCATGAAAGCCAAATGGTGCATGAAATATCACATAGATATAAAGCAAAAAAAGGGGAAAGCAGGCAAATCAATCAACAAGCCTCATACAGTCATACAAGACAAACATAATGTCATGACTGAATCCTAAAGTGCGATAAAAGAGATACAAGGGGTAACCACATAAAACCCCACTCTAAAATTAAAGTACATCAAATGAGAGCAAGCTCAGTCTCCACTGACTCCTACGCTACTCTCGGCTAAAACAAGAGGACACGGCAGAGCTAGGACCACCCCGGTGGCCGGTATGTCTGTATCATCCTCTGAAAATCCAACACCAGTCCCGCCGGATGTCTCTGCATCTACAACTCTGCAGTAGAAAAGCTCCGACGAATCAACTCCTGGCACGTCTATCTCCCCTGTCTTCATGGCTGAAGGTGGAGCGACAGCCAAAGGAATGGCATCTGAGAATATAGCCTCCCACTCGGACGGGTTCAGCATCGCCTCAGCTAAACACGCCATGATCATGTCCAAGTCCTGCCCGACAGGGTCACAAAGGGAATAGGAGATATGCTCACCAAGTACAGTCTCCTCAACATGCCCACCTGTCAAAGAAATTAAGCTTAACAACTCTCGAAGAAATATCAGAGTTAAAAGCGTATAAAATGCACAAAGTTCAGAGGAAATACCTGAGGATGACGGAATGTCGTCACAAACCTCTAACTCTACACTAGGAACAGCGCCGGCTAGATCACTCACACTGACGAAGCTACGCGATGAAAGCCCATTAGAACGGCACAACTGTCCCAGTCCAGAAGTCCATAGGTCAACATCAAAAGCCGTCAGGAGAAACGGAAAGTCACCTACAAGGATAACTTGGCATTAAGGACTCCAAGTGAAAGTTATCACAAACCAACAGAGAAAGCATAAGATAAATGCCTCACCTGAGCCTTCGAATGCTCGAGGAATATCAGGGAAAGGAGCACCCTCACATCCCCACACAGGAACGATGGCCAAAGAGTCATCCGAAATGAAAAGATCATTGTCCCTGATGAATAGAGCAGGAACTGTGGGGTCTGGAAACAAGATATCCTCTAACGGAATCTCCAAATCCTCTATCTCCACCTCCTCAACATCAATGTCTCCGGCCTCTATGTCGGCACCATGAACAGTATTTGTCCCACCGACATGAGACTTCAATGCGCTTCCCCATGATCCAGAACAAGGGACATCTGCATGAAGAAACAAAACCAAATCCTAAAACTCTACAAAAAAATATATATATGCAAAGAGTAATGGGAAGAAAATACATACCTACAAAAGATGTGAATAAAGGTGGCTCCATGGAGAATCCGGCATCAGAAGAGCTCTCTCCCAGTCGTCTCCGCAACTCATATCGAGACATTTCCTCATCTGACGGAGGACTCTCTCGAAGTCTCTTCCCTGGCTCCTGAGAGACTTCCTCTTCGATATGATCCGAAGAATACTCCGGAGAAAGGATAAAAGAAGGTCTCTCTACACAGTAAACTAGAAAATGATGCCCCCTATACTTGCCAAAATTGACAAAAAAGGGAGGAAAAGAGTAATACCTGGGGTGGTAGCAAAGTACTCAAAATCATCAGGAACTGCTGTTTGGGCCGGCGAACTGATACCCTCGTTGTCGTAAGTCCCATCCACCACAAACCTGAAATCCTGACTCCTATAACCTCTATAGTCTGCAATCAAAGACACAATGAGACAAGTAAAGGATAAACAGAAGAAAAGAATAGGTTAAGGTAAAAAAAAAAAAAAATATATAGCTTACCAGCATTTGCAGGAGGCTCCAAATACCCAACACGACCAACAGTAGGGTGAAGACACTTGTCTAACCCGAAAGTGCCTTTCAAAGGTCGATGATCCTTCCGAGAAGAGTCCAAATGCGAAGGGATAACACGGCGAGAAGGATAAATCTTGCTCTTCAACACACTTAAGTCTAGAGCAAGCGGAATCCTAGCCCATCCCCGGAACCAGTGGTCAAAACCGACAGTCAACTCGCCTACTCGAGTAGCTGGAGGAACAATGCACCCAACACCGGTCCCAAAACGCAACGAGGACATCCCATGAGCAGCACAAGACTCTATGGTGGCCTCTACGGGACGGAGAGGAACGCTAGCCGAAGGGACTGCCTGATCATACCCAAACTGCCATGCACACCTCTGAGGACTATACCTCTCATGAATCACTCTGTCTCCCATCCTCACAGACAGACATCCCTCACGAATGCCAAGCATGTAACTCCGCTGGCGTGAGAAACGAGAAGCCCACAAAGCAGGACGAGCTCCAGAAGCATCTGCAATAGGGTCTTCAATGCGATAATGCTTCCCTTTCTCCTTAGGCCAATCTTTGTAAAAGGCCTTAGGACGATATGAAGTCAGGTGGCGACTGCTCCGAGTAAAGTACTGATGAACTGCAATCTGGTCGGGGGGACAAGCCGTTGAACCCGCAATTAGGCTCAGAGCTGGCAGTGACTCCCTAAACTCACTAGAAGTAGAGGAAGGATAACAGTCACTCCAATAGACATGAAACCACCCATGTAGAATGTGCAAAGGCATGGCTACACGTGCTCTCGAGGGATCCCTAGAAGAAGTCAACTCCCTCATAGCACGATAAGTATTCACTAAGGCTCCGGACGCCAATGAAACTCCATATCCACGGGCCAGGGCATTGGCAATAATGAAAACCCCGGGCCTGATATATCCAACAGGATCGGCTACCACCACAAAATAGCAGATCCACCATGCCAAATAAGCGGTCAAAATAGTCTCGTTATCCAGAATACGAGAACTCAAAGACGACCAAGGCACACACCGATCGGGATCGTATGGTCTGTCAGAACCCGATCGCACAGGCTCAAGTGGAGGTGCAAAACCAGCTGTATCTCTCCTAGGTACCCTGTCAATGAAGTACCTAACCCAGTCCTTAAACGGGACATCCCGGCTCTGTCCTCGACAAGCACAAGCCGAAGCAATCTCCTGGTAGACCCTAAAGACGGTCCTCAAGGAGTCATGGTGATAGTTCTTCCCATTACGACCCAGGCCGTACAGCTCAAAGTCCGGTGGAACTCTCTCCTCATAAAATGCTCCGTCAGACGGTACCCCCATCAAACGTACCATCTGATAAAGGTCAATAGTCGCCATCCTATCCTCCAAGACGAACACATTGTGGATATAATCCCAGTTCGTGGCCATAGCCCTCAAAATGATAGGATGCCAGGAATACTTAAACAAGGCTAAAGACACGCCTCCAAAAATCTCAACCTTGCGCAAGTCATGTCCCAGGCTACCCAAAACGTAGCGGGTCCACTCAGTTTGACCCGGGACCCACTCTAGCGCACCCAAAACATCTAAGCGTTTAGGATCCCAAGGGATAACCTGATCCTCAAACATCTCCATACTCAACAAATGGTAATCTGAAGAAGAACCCTCTTTACCAGTCGGGTTTAGAAAGATACCTTTGAATAGATGACTTGAACGCTTGAACCGAGGACGATCTCCAGCAGCATGATCATCATAAGAACGGTCATCACGCTCGTAAGTGTGAGAAGTCGGCTCAGGCATCACAGACGGGTACTCGTACAGGTGTCGCAAAGGGGACCTGTTATGACGGTCCAATAGCCCATGGAAATTGTCCCTTCCTCGAAGGATGGCCCGTTTCCACTGGGGATGCAATCGAGTGTGGATCTTCTGTGGGTCCAGATATTGCTCGATATAGGAATCTATAGCCCTGTCGGAAGGACCATAAACTCCTCTCCTGATGATGCCGAAACGCGGCTCAGTGCTGTAAATCTCCTCCAGAGGTTCCATAATGCCTACAGTTAACAAAAAATCCGACATGGATACAGACAAAACCAAGAAAGACATGTACATGATAAGTAAAGTACTATCAAAACTTGGGGCACACCAGAGTGAATTGTTCACATAAGTTTCACAACTCACTCTGGTGGGGGGCATTTGTTTGCCTCTAAAATTCGGCAAATTTAAATAAGCCGAAAAGAAGACGTCAAGATGCATGAAAGAACGCTCGTATAGAGCTACTCGGGTGTAATTGACGAGAATTATTTGATAAGTTCGAATTGAATCTATTTCAAGCAATTTTGGACTTAATCGAATATATCAAAAGGGTTGATACCATAACGCTACAATACAAGCTACTTGGTCAGGCCCATAAATTATACAAGTCATATACAAGGTATGCGTGCAATATATACGAAATACGTGCCAAATACGTATGAAATATATGTATAAAACCATGCATACAAAATCATATAAAAATAAATATAAAAGCACATAGGCCGGGTTTATTACAAACCAAATAAAAAAAGAGCCCACATCGGCCCACAATGGAAATCAGCCCAAATAGCTAACTGACTCAACCCAGTCAAGTTATACCTTCCGATTCAACTCAGACTCAGTCCGATCCAGTCGGGACTCACGCGCGACCCGAGCCCAACAGCAGCTTGGCTCAGCTGCGTATCGACCCAACTCGACAGCGCCCAGACGCGACGAAGTGCCTAACTCGCTTCAGCGACGAGTACTGACAAGCGGGCCCCGCCGTGAATTTTTATTTTCTTTTAACTGAAAAGAGACACGTGGCAGCCTCTGATTAGCCTAGGGATTTCCGTTAAAAGAAATAAAAAAAAGAAAATAAGGAAATGAAACCTGAGAAGAGTCGTCTTCTCCGTCGACTAGGTTCGAGTCTCGCCGGAGCTACAGGCCATCATTGCCTCGACTAGTTGCACCGTCGTGCAGGTAACACCACCACGAATTCAATGACACCAGTCTCGAGTGTTCTCTCGACCTACAGAGAAAGAATTCGAGAGGAGAAACTGTTAGAAGATGGATTTGGGGGTGAGCAATGCCTCAAAATCGATGACAAATAAGTGGTTAGAGATGCTTACAGTAGCAAAACGGAAGGTTTGCTGTGCTTCTCTCACTCAATTGCTACTCAATTTCGCCGGAGCAAGGGTATCGCCATTGACAGTTGCGAGTGTTGAGCTCAAGGCATGAAGAAAGAGAGAATGCGTAAATTTAAAAGAATTGTGGGTCTCTATAGAGCAAGGAAATGCTCTTAAAGATATACACAGAAGACAATTGTGCATTGTACCTATAAAATGGTACCAATGTCAGCAACTGGAGACATCCAGTACAATTTCGCAAACCATCCGGCCAAATGGAGAGAATACATACTTTCCCCAGCCTACAAACTGAAAAGGTGGCCTAGCCCTGCCGAAACAGTGTACCCTCGACTGTGGGATTAATTAGAGAAGGGAGAGTGCATTACCTCGCTCACAGTGGTCCCTCTTTCCCTTTACAGAGAAATTAAAGGATGTACCAAGCTGAAGGCACAACCCAAAGCAGGCTACAAAGCTGAAATGTTGTTGCTTTATCAACTTACAAACACAGAATCGTTCCCAGCCACTTAGGTACACCCATCAAGTGTGATGGAGGGTGAGATTGCAACTAAATTGGGCAAGTCATGCATCTGTATGTGCATGCAACCCAACATGAAATAGAAATGACAGATTATACCTGAAAAGGCCCCTCATGCGTGTCATTCCTTGACCCATGGGCAGATCAGGCATTCCCCACAAAAGACAAAGGAATGTTGCTCATAAAACATTATAAGAAGCATATTCAATGCCATCTTTGCCCCTGAAATTACTTCTCCAGAATACTGCACAAGGGTTATACAAGAATTGACAGCTAAAATCAATTGAGTCATATGCTGACCAAGGATCAAGTGTGTACAAGACACATGCCACTTTGGTATCAAGAACCAGCTGAGGCCTCAGATTAAATGACAAAGCAATAGAATTGCCAAGTCTAGCTCATCATTGGCCATATGGGGGAGGCACCAGTCTGAGGCAAGCCATGGCCAATGCCACTGCCTGCCTCTTCCAGCCATCTGACAGAACAAGTGTGAGCACAACTTGTCAAAAATATGACAAGTGTTGACTCAAAACACTAGCATACAGACAAATATATCAAATTGCCCACAGAAATACAACTCACAGTTGCATGAGAATTTGATTAAGCCTCATATCAAAATCATTGGCTCAAATTTATTACCAACAGCTATCAAATGATGCTAAATAAACCAAGTAATATGAATGTGAGTATCAAATGGCATATATCATGTCAAGTGACAGCTCAAACATGCATAATTACAAGGTGGCCAACTACAGAAAATCTGCAAAGGCAATACCTCATCAATTCCTTCCTTAGAGAGAATGTACCAACATTGCATGCTCTCAGGCGCCCAAGCCAACACAGCCAACATCCACTGGCACTAATCAAATCATGCCATCTGGATCAAGCAAAGACAACAAACCAAATTAAATGGAGACATCCAATAGGTGCTGAAGGGTAAAGAAAATCAAATTTACCTCTTCTATACCCCAGCTGGATACAGTGGAGCCACCATACTGGCCCAGTGGGCCCCATAGGCAGCTACACTATCCAGAAATCACATCAACAAGTCACCAGATACAAGCCACAGCCAATCTAAGGCCAAGACACCACTGGAGGGGATCATACACCTCCTGAGTGCACTGTCCAGCCTAGGAGATAGCTGCAACAGCTACACAGCAGATGGAGATGCTCTCACAAGTGCATCTACACCATCAAAACCCCATGACTCATGGATCAATGCCATCTGTCCAAGCCCACCTTGGCGCCAGAATGCAACCCTTCTCCCAAGCCAAGAGGAGAAGGACACAAATACCCTCAAATCGACATGACAAGTGGCCCCATGGTCCACCTGTCATGAAAACATCAAATAGCAAGTAAATTGAAGTAAAAATATGCCAAATGGCCACTGTTTTCTACCAATGCCAGATATCAAATGACTATAGGATAGGGTGCAAGACAGTAACAAGCCCAAGTGCATGAAGACTCACCAACTGAGGCGACAAGGAGCAAAAACACATCTCAGCCTCTCATCCAAACCCAAAAATCTGAAGAATTGCCATGTGGCAGCCTCAAAACAAACCCTAGAAGACCTCTACAGCTATAACAAGCTCTCCATCGACTGAAGAAGGGGAGGCAAAGTGCTATATTGAAACTCTGCCCATTTTAAAACTTAAGCTATTTTCTGTAAAAACAAAAGAAGTTAGTTAGTTTTCATACAAGGTAATTGGTAGAAATGTAATCTTTCAATTGAAATAAAGCTTTATACTGTATATAGTTACTTTGTTTCTATGTTTATGCATTTTCATATTTTGTTCTCACTGCATGCATCTAATACAACATAGTTATAAACATGTTTACCTCAGTTATAAGTATGTTCAACTAGCCTAAGCATCTGGACAATCATATTAGCAAGCTTTCAGTTGCATCCTGCATGAAAAACACGAAAACACATTAGATACTTCCCTGTTAATCAAATAAAAGTGAAATTAAGTAGTAAAAATATAAAAATATAAAATCTATACCTGCAAAATCCCTTTCTTCTTCTCTGTGCAGCAACCAGGTAGCAAGAATGAAGCAGCCAGAGATGATGTTTGAAGAGAAGAAGGGTACAAGTCCCTAAGAACTTGCTGTATAAGGGGATAAGAGAGGTCAAGTTGATAGGTGTGCTAGCCTCTGAGCAGTCACCTTTGATCTCTCTTTGAACCATGTTTTGAGCTCTCAATGGGGTATAAGCCAGTTTCCATGGGTGTACTTGCCTCTGAGCAGTCACCTAGGAGCTGACTTATGCTCCATAATCTAAATAAAGCTGCACCATCCCTGTGATAACCAAATTCAGCCACCATGCTGCCTAAATTTTGCAAATAAATCCCATACCCCATTAAAACCCCCCATAGTTCCAACACATATCCATATAAAGCCATCATACCACACAGCCAAAGTTAAATCATTACTATAGCCTATAGCCATCCAGTTATAATGCCAAAATCCCACTAGAAATGATCAGATAGACAATGCAACTAAAACAGGAGACACTAGACCAAACTACAGTCTAATATCTCTTCCAGAACCATACCAAAACCATGAGATCATCCACTATACCATATCCATCCAGTCATAATGCCAAAATGTTGCCAGAAGCAACCAAACAACCCAATAACACAAAACAAATATTAAACACCCAAGTCAGTCAAATGACCACTTCAAATACCTAAACCAAAGTTCAATCGACCTCAAGAGACAGTAATAGGGCCTGTTCCAACGAAATTCACCCACCAATTACTCACCAAATGGTCTAACTAAGTTTGATTATCACAGAGAATTGGGTAGCCTACGGCTCAAAATTTATACAGCGAGTTCTAGGGTTTTACCTCAAATTGGTGCCCAATTTGACTCAATGCGTTTCTCTGGCTGCTCAAACATGCTGCCGATTGGTCTCATCTGAGCCAATTTTGGTCGCAAACACTTTGTCGGAAAATCCCAAATCGAACACAGTGACTTCTCCTCCAACTCTATTTAGCGGGAAGCGATCAAATCGACCAGCTGAGAAGGAGAGAGGAAGACACGACGACCTCAACGGTACTTCTCGCCGGCCAAACGCCCCTCACATAGCGGAGATCGAGCCGATAACGAAGGTTTGACTCTAGTCAACCTCTCGTCGAGAGAGACGAAGAAGAAAGAAAGAAAGAAAGAAAGAAAGAAAGAAAAGAAAGGTGTTGCGTTGAAAATTTGACCAGCACGAATCTTGGCGCAGATCAACGTTCCTCGTTCGTCTCCGACAGATCAAAAGAAAATGGTGGATGAACATGATCCATGGTACGCCTAGTCACTGGCAGTGGGTTCCACAATGTCAGAACTTCGACGCGTCGGCGCATCGACACGCGCGTGAACCAAGCGACTCAGTCAGCTCACCCCAGCGACTTGGCATGATCCCCTGTGGCGCCTTGTGTGTAGCGAGTTCCTGACACCCAGAACACGAAACATCAAATCCCCTGACCAGTCAGAATTTTCCAAAATTGCTGAAACTTCAAAAATGCTTTAAAAATAGCTAGAAGGGTCAGAAAATTACCAAAAAATACCAAAATGTTCAGAAAACCATAAAGAACATTTTTGTATGAGGCTTCAACACCAAATTTCAAAAGAAAAAGGGAGTTTAATTCAACAACATTAATTTCCCTTATAATGTCATTAAAAAACGTCTTAAAGACCCAACTGACATTAAAAACATGAAAAATTCAAAAGTTTAAGTGTCTCAACCACTTGGACAATAGGTACACTTGGACAATAGGTGCCTCAAGATAACTTTGATAGTAGGTACAATTAAGCAGTGATTGCCTCTACGCAAGAATTCCCGAGAATTCGGAAACAAAACCAGCAGTCCGATCAAATACTCAAAACCAAACCCAAATGAAAACTAGACCCAAACCCAGAAAGTACAAATTCAAATTAATCCAATAAATCTAAATTCGAATTAAATCCAAGACCCAAACTTAAGCTAAATACCCAAATTCAAGTTAAATCTAAAAAACAAAAAAGGATTCAAACTCAAACCCAAAATATGTTTGAACCAGGCATAGACCCTAAAAATCCAAATTCAAGATCCAGACTTAAATCCAAAAACAATACAAATCCAGAAACAAAATTCTACAATTATATGTAAACCTCCAGAACCCAGGGACCAAACTTTAAATATGTCTGAAAATCAGAATTTGGTAAATTCTAGAACATATGAAGACCAAAGTTTGAAATGTCCAAAGTGACCAGAATTTCTAAATACGCCTTAATACCAGAGTTTAAAACATTTTATAACATAACTCTTGCACGTCACAGGGCCAGAAATTCGACACGTCAATAGTTGACCAGAATCGGCACACGTTCAAGGACCGGAACCTCTATGTACTTTAATGCCAGAGTTTCCAGAAACGTCTGATAACCCTGATTCTAACACGTCAACAAACAGACCAAAGTTTAAATACGTTGATATGTTGAAGTAGTTAAAGCTTTAATATATCAGAATACCCAAACTTTACACGTCTATGTCCGTTCTCTTTAGACTTACAATGCGTATGGTTTGAAGAGAATAAAACAAAGATTGTCAAATGTATAAAAATAGGGCCAAATAACCAAGCTCCAGAAAATCCGGGAATCTCAAATATGAACTAAATATCCTTGCATCATGTTTTGCGTGGTTATGATATCTGCTCCATTCATGTCACATTTTGCATATGTTCTTCTAATGTCAAGTGTCTTTAGTAAAATGCTGAAATGCTAACGGTCATGCTTAGTATATTGATTATCCCGATCTAGAGGTTCTCTCGACTTGGTTCAGAGGTAATTAACAGTAGGGGCTTGCGCCTACTGGAAAAAAAGAACCTGCAGTAAACAATCAAACTCTCGAGAGGTTCGAAACCACATCAATACCCACATTCCTTTTCAGGTGGGTGTCGATGTCTGAGTTTTGAAACGATCGAGGGGTATCTCGTCCGCAATATCTTTTTCCCCCGAGGGAGTATCCGGTCATTTCCCCCTTCCGAGGATCAGGGTCCAAAAAGGTGCGAGACAAATGGCCGAAGTTAAAAAGGGAGGCGGCGAAGAAAATAAACAGAACTTGATTATTGAAATTTGATATCGGCAGTAGCCATTTTCTGAGAATCTGTGTGATCCTCAACCAAAATCTCTCTTGTTCGTACTATTCTATCAATCTTTCTCTATCGTTCGTGCATCAGTACATCTCTTATGTGAAAGGTAGGTGGGTCTTTATTAGCTAATGCTTGTGTCCAGGTTGAGCAAAAACTGGGGTATGATTGTTACTACAGTTGGCTTGTTAATTAAAAGTTGATCTAATACTAAGTTAATTTGAAATTGGATTCTTAATATTAAAAAAGTATGGAGATTTTGGGCATGATTGTTCATCTCTTCATCATAACATGAATTTTTAAAACTTGTCATTATATTAGTCAATTTGAATAAGCAGGTAGTAGGGATGCTTTGTAAGAGGGACTTTTCTGTCTTTAATTAAAAAGAGGTGTGTGATTACCCACTGGTTAAAAAAAAAAGGTGTAATAGTCGTTGCTGAAATCAATTTGAAAATTTTAATACCTTGTGACTTTGTTTAGGAGAAGTATGAGAGGGAGCTGGAGGATGCAAGAGTATTGCTAAAAATGAAAACTGAACAGATTGCAATATTGGAAAAGGTTTGGACTCGTCTTTAGTCATTTGTACAACAACAACAACTAAGTCTTTTGACCCAAACAAGTTGGGGTAGGCTAGAAAAGAAATCCAACAAAGTCACCAAGTCATCGAAAAGAAGGACTATATGTCAAAAGTAGGGCTAATAATAGTAAAAAAATATATATATATAGAGAGAAAATAAAGTAATAGTAGTAATAACAACAACAACAACAACAACAACAATAATAATAATAATAATAATAATAATAATAAATAATAGTAGTAGTAGTGAGGCCAACATCTAAGCCGTAAACTAATATTATAACCTACAAATCTAAGACAACACTTGACCCCTAAATTCGCATCTCATGGCTCCGGCACGTGAATTGCTAGCTTCCATGCGGTCCTATCCAACGCCAACTCCTTGGAGATGTTCCATTCTTTGAAGTCACTTTTTACTGTTTCTTCCCATGTCAATCTTGTTCTACCTCTTGCTCTCCTTGTGTTTTCAATTTAGTCATTTGTACATTTTAAGTTATTTATGCTTGTGTAGTTAAAGCATTTATGTATCCTATTCTTAAGAGTTTTGAACAAAAAGGTAGGTTTATATTGATATATATATGTTTGCATTATAGGAATTAAACAAAGCAAAAGTAAATGCAGTTATTAGCAGTGAACAAGAAGCTGAGCAACAAAAGCTGCAAATGGAGCAGCATCAAAAGGTAAGTAGGTTATATAAGGTTCCCTGAATCCTATGATAAATTGACAGTTTGGTGTTTGTAGAACACAAATCAGGGTCATGATACTTGAGGTGGATAGTAGTATTTTAAATAAATAGATGGTTTTCAGTTTCCACAAATTTCATGAATTAATTAAACTTGATTCAAATGGAATTTGGTGTTGTATAGTGGCATATGGTATTTGCTTAATTATTTATAATTTCCGATTTTGATTCAGGAAGAAGAAGCCAACGAACAAGTGGAAAAGGTTCAGGAGCAACTAAAAACTGAGTCAGCAGCTGCTGATTCAAAGAAGACTACATCTCAAATAGAGTCAATTGCTGAAGGGAACCTCAATGTAGATATTTTGCTTCTTTCCTCTTATATATTGATGAATTTGCTTTGCATTTGAATATTGATATTTCATATTTGAATTTTTAATTAAGATGCATGGTGTGAAAGCTAAACATCTGCCAGTTAAATTTAGTTGATGGAAATCTGTCAGGATGATGAAATCTATAATTTTTTAGTTTCTTTTTTTCTCCCAAAAATAGTATCATACATACATTGAAAGAATAATTATCTAATCTTATATTACTTGTTGTCATCTGTAATGTACTTCATTGATATATTTTCCCATAGGTTGGTCATTTATTCCCTATTGTTATTCGACTCAGGAGTTTATCTCTGCTCTTGTAATTTAAAGTATTAAACCAATTTTTTGCATAATTATTTTCTGCAGGATAAGTATGTCAATGTGGCATCGCTGAGGGAGTATGACCGCATCGTCAACATGACTTTCGCAAGTGAAAATGAAGCTTTTCATTTTTTCAATGAATATGCAAAGAAAGAAGGATTTAGCGTGAGGAGGAGTACCACTAAGAAAGATAGATTACATAACACAATCACTTTTCGTCAGTTCTGTTGCAGCAGACAAGGCTTGCGAGAGAAGTACTTGGAAATGCCAGACCAAAAAAGACCAGCCAGGTCGATCAGTCGTTGTGACTGCCCGGTCAAGTTTTGCATTAAACTTGACCCCAAAATCAGTAGGTGGTGGGTGCAGAATTTCATTAACGACCACGATCATGATTTAGCAGCTCCAGAGACGCATACCTATAAAATAAATGAATACGAGGAGACGCATACCTAAAATAAAAATGTAAAAATGTTGGGCTCTAGTGAGCATATGAAGTGGGCTCAAAGCCTCCCGGTTGGACTCTTGGATCTTATGTAGTTTTAAAAGGCATCAATAGTTGGACTGGGCTTACTACTGTATGACGATGTATAGTTAAATGGGTTAGGGTCCTTAGGACCAATATCCTCTGCGTGTTTTAAGGAAAACACGCACGGTGCGGATCCGTCCGATTTAAATCAGACGGTTGATTTTTTTCGAGCCAATATTTTTTTCGGGTGTGGTGGAATGCACGGGGCTCCCTTATAGCCGTTGAGATTAAATCAGACGGTCCAGATCTCCAGCCGTGCACCAAACACGCAGAGACCAAACACGCAGAGGATTTCATTCCAGGGTCCTTAGGGAGTACTTAGGTTATTAGATTGACAATTTGACATTGTATGAATTTCATGCGTTATAGTTAATAGTTTCTAATGATACTTCTATGGTATGCATGACGCGAAATTGGATTCAAGTCGAATATGTTAGATCGTAATATTATATAATTTTTTTAAAAAAATTGAAATCAAAGGCTTATTTTGATAACATAGTTGCAAGTATTGATGGAGAAATTAAACTTTTTATCATCAGTTACGATATAAAGGTTAAAAATTAAGGTAGTTTTTGCATGAAAGGGAGTCAGAAATAAGGATAACTTTAGGCTGAATTTTCCTTACTTTATTCTCTTACATGATAGATTAAAAAGAAGAGAGAATTCCTAAAAACAATGTCAAATGCCAAATAACAGAAAGGTGAAGCTGAGGGAATGATAAATAAAAATAAATTAGAAGAGCTTCTCACTGTATTTGTTAAAAGTTCCGAACAAATTAGAAATAATTTTATTTTTTATTGGAAAGAAAAATGCTTTCTTTTTCCATGATTTTATATTTTAATATTTTTTTCTAGCAGAATCATCTTATTTATTTATCATCCAGTGTTTTTTATCGGACACTATTGAAAATTTTTAAATATAATAAAAATAAAATATTCTAGAATAGCTATCTTTCCGTGTTATTATAATCTCAGAGAAAAAGCACATGGTAGTAACGTCCGTTTCAATCACAGAGGATCCAAACTATTAATTCTGGATGAGGATTTACTCGAAGACCTTGACTTTAGATTCTCTACGACATACAAACACACAACATCATGTGCGCGCAACTGAGTTTGGAAAGCTTTCTCTGAATAAACAAACGACGGGTCCCACCTACAGTGACAGACCGCACAACTTCAATTTCCTTTAAACAGAGGATCCGAATAAAACCTCAGATGTTCGTCGGAAGATTGATGAGTGCAAAATTGGCTTTCATTTCATTTCATTTTCTAATTTTCTCCCTTTCGCTTTTCTTAAACCCCCGATCCGATCTCAGCCTCGCTTTCTTCGTCTCCTCAAATTATCAACTCATCACATCGATTTTCGACGAATTTGTACCTAATCGGCTCTACTCAGAAGCAACCAGCTTGTGGTAAGGTTCCATTCGCCTTTCCTCTTTTTCAATTGAAGCGATTTCGTTTTTTCCTCCCGAATTGATTTCGTCTGGTCGAGGAAATCGCTGAACTAATAGACACACTGCTACCAAACTAACTTGTGTTGAATTTAGTTTGAATAATATTCTCTGGATAATATGTTTATTTTACAAACAGAACAAACCTAGATATCTTTCATGGAGGACTCACAGCAAGAAGTAAAGCAGCAGACTGAACAACCAGCAACCATGCCACCAGTTCGGCCTCCGGAGAAGCAAGAGGAACCTTCTAGAGGGCAAGAGGAAACTCCTGGATTATTCTCATGGGCCAGAAATCTCAAAATTCCCCAGCCGTCAGCCACGGGCCCACAGGATTCACCGACTGGGAAGTCAACCTTTTCCCGTTTGACCAGTGGTCTTGGTATTCGTCTCTCCCCGAAAGGGACGCAGGCGGAGGAGCCCAGTGCTGAAGGGACAAGCTCTGGCTCACCTAATGGAGGGGTTTTTGGGACTCTGACAAAGGGTATAGTTGACACTTCTAAAAATGCAGTGAAGGCAGTACAGGTTAAGGCGCGGCATATGGTCTCTCAAAACAAGAGAAGATACCAGGTCACTAATAGTGAATGTTGATTTCCTTCTTATTTCATTCTATTATGTTAAGTTTGAGTTGAATGGTCAAATTGCTTTTATTAGAGCATAATTACTGTTAGCTGTGAGCTAATTTGACCCTCTTATGAGTGATCTGTGTCAGTACCATTCATAACAGTCTTGAAGTGTGGTACCAGAACCTTAGGGGCTTTCCTGGGTAAAATGGTGCAGCTTGACCTAAATAATATGAACAGGAGATTATTGTTGGGCTTAATGATTGAGGTACAGAACCGTGAGGGTACTGGATTGCTACCTTTTTGTTTTGATATATATGCTTTAATATTCTTTATCTGCATATTTATGTCTACAACCTTATTTTAGCCCAAAACTTGGATTTAATCTAATTGAACTAAAACCAATATAAGGGATCAAAATATGGCGTAGAAGTATTAAAGTCGTATTAATTACTAATTATTATACATAGCAGTTGATAGAGATTCAGTATTAACGTATTTAGCCTTGTTATTTTATTTCTATGGCAGGAAGGGGGTTTTGATCTTGATATGACTTATATTACTGAAAATATAATTGCCATGGGTTTTCCTGCTGGTGATATGAGCTCGGGGTTTTTTGGATATGTTGAGGTAAAGAAAATAAAGAAATTTTTAATTGCATTTTGCTGAGCTATTTTGCATGTTTATGTATGAAGGAGTAATATGTGTAAAATGCAGGGGTTCTATCGCAACCACATGGAAGAAGTAATAAAGTTCTTTGAGACGCATCATAAGGTACTTCTGTTTAAATTTGTTTGCACATTTCCATTGATTTTGATTATTTTTGTTGGATTGGCAGTGAACCTTTCATTTTTCATCCTATGTCGTACATTTACTTTGAATCCATTTAAAAACAGCAAACCAATGCAAGAGCTTTCGTAATATATACAATGAGTCTATGAATGAATTAACTTTTCAGGCTTTTCTTCTTTTTTCTTACTTTTTCTCATATGTGATTAATATTTGGCAAAAAGGAAATTTGTTATTATCTTTTCTTTCCCATTGAAGAAAATATTAGTAGAAAGGAGAAATTTTTTTGGATATTAGAGTAGAAAAACATTATTATGCGTCCAAAGTGCAATGTTTCTACTATTTTCTGGAACTTGCCTATTGGAAGCATTGCATTAAAGGCAAAGTGTCATCTTTATTATCCTTTTTTCTAAAATCCACCACAATTTTTCTTTGCCTTATTACTGCAGTATTTCTGGGCTTTTTCCTGTAAATTGTAATAGCGAATGGGTACTTTTGTTATTCTTTTTCAATGTTTTATTCGATGATATGATTTTTGTTTACTATTCAACCTCCATTTATCAATCATTTGCCATAAGGTGACACCATAAGTTCGATATTTCACTATGTCATCTCTATGTTTACTTCTTTACAGGGTAAGTACAAGGTCTACAATCTTTGCTCTGAACGGCTTTACGATGCCTCCCTCTTGGAGGGAAAGGTAAGCCAGAACACATATTTTGTCCTCCTACTATTCTGTATCATGTGAATTGTAAGTTCTCTGTAACAAAGTTTCTGAGCTATTGACAATTACAAGAAGGACATCCCTAGCTTTTTTAAAGATCCCTGATATTATTAAAGAAATTCTAAACAATCGTCCTTGCAGTTGGTTATCAGTTAGCCTTATATGGCCTATTAGATAATTACACGGTTATTATTTAACCCCATAGCGCTTATTAGATAAGCAAAGTGAATATTTAATTGCATTGAAACAATACATCATTAATGCTGTAAATAACATTACTTCCAAGACAACATGTCAAATATCTTCCAAAATCAGAGAATCCAATTATATAAGTTTTACTTAGTTATGAGATACTTGAGATGAATAGGCTTTGTCAATCTAAAGTGTATCATCTTAAATTAACCTCAAGAAGTTTAGGTTCTCTTTTGCAAATATAGAAATGAAGGGCACTTTGAAAAATTGATAACAATCATAATATTGTTCTGTTATATTGTTCACATGTCCATTGATTAAGTCCACATTGTTGTATTGATCATAATCATATTTTTATTCTTATTTCTCAGGTCGCATGTTTTCCATTTGATGACCATAATTGTCCTCCAATCCAACTTATTATATCATTTTGCCATAGTGCCTACTCATGGCTGAAAGAGGATATTGAAAACGTTGTTGTTGTTCACTGCAAAGCTGGTATGGCAAGAACAGGTCTCATGATCTCTAGTCTTCTTCTCTACTTGAAGGTAAAGTAATGTTTGAGTATCTTCCTATTAGCCCTTCAGGATATATTGATTAAAAGAATTTTATATTCACTTCTGCAAATTGACTACTATCTTCTGTAATAATACGGGCATCAAAAAAAATTATTTGAAAGGCTTCCAGCCAATTAGGATTCTGAAAACAAATGGCCAAGTAATAATTCCCAAGGAAAGGAAGAGCATTTAGGATAAACTGCTTGTTTTCCAAGGGGTTTATGAGATGTTCCCTTTTTGTAAGGACATATTTGTTGCTTCTTTGCAGAGTATGTAACTTTCATGATGTTTCCTAGATGCGCAGGAAGCACATTTAATTAGTATCCAAAAGTTTTGATTGTGTACTGTTTACTGTTTTCTTATACCTTACCTATACATTGTGAATATATGCAATAACCAAACCATAGGCTGCTCCCATTTGTGAAGAAAGAGTGGCGAAGGTTGGGATAGTTTAGTATCTTTTTCATGGTGTTGATCCTGGCCTCCTAGGGCTATAGATTTATAAGGGTATAGTGCTGAATGACATTCATATTGTATTGAAGCACATAAATTTATCTGTATTTTCATTGGCATATGAAATGTAACTTAGTTAATTTCCATACATGTAGTTTTTCCCTACTGCTGAGGAGGCAATGGAATACTACAATCAGAAAAGGTGTATTGATGGAAAAGGCCTAGTTCTACCTAGTCAGATTGTTAGTAGCTTTTATCTGCTCTGTCATTTAGTCTTATTTGTTAAGAAAGGACCGGAATATCCCTAATGATGTATTAATTTCTTTTATCTTTATTTTTCCTAGAGATATGTGAAATATTTTGAGCGCATCTTGACCTACTTCAATTGTGAAAACCCACCTAGCCGCCGGTAAAAATTCCTCCTTGCAATTTTTCTGTGATAATAGCCATTGGTAGTGCATCAATAAAGATTTGGTTGGCATTATCTTATCTTTCAGGTGCATGCTTAGAGGTTTCCGCCTTCATAAATGTCCTTACTGGATAAGGCCTTCTATCACTATTTCAAATCATAATGGTACTAGCACCTTAATGCCATTTTCCCTCTCCAATCTAAACTTTTTGCTCTTGTTCGTTGTTTGTATAAAAAAATTATTGTTCGCTTAATTGAGCAGGAGTCCTTTTCTCTACGAAGAAACATCCAAGGACCAAAGATCTTATGGTATGCATCTTATGTAAATCACTCCTCTCCGTTTTTCTTTCTTTTTTTTTTTTGCAACTAAGGTATTTCAATTTACTTTAATTAGAAGTTATAACTTAAAAGAACTAATTGATCTTTATGTTATAATTTTAGCCTGAGGATTTCTGGTTTAGTGCACCTAAAAGGGGGATCATGGTGTTTGCTTTACCAGGAGAGCCAGGTCTAACTGAGGTTGTGGGTGATTTTAAAGTTCATTTTCATGATCGTCAAGGAGATTTTTACTGGTAAATTTATTAGACTCCTTAAAAATTCTCTGATACTTTCAGCTTTTATATCTTGAGACTTGCCAAAGTTATTGGTCAAAAATTGTGATATCTCCCATGTCAAATAGCTTGAAGTATTCGACTCAATAGTTGTGTATCATTGTATGTGATGTATATTATAGTGTGATTTCTTGAGTTTAGATAGCTCTCTTTAGAGAAGCATGCACAAAACAGAAATATTGATACAAAGTCATGTCAAGAAGTGTCTCAAGTTGACCGTGCGATGAATTATTATCGTTTGTTTTAAAAAATTGTGATATTGGTGCATTGTGTCTGCAAAATTACATCTTATCTCCTTTTGGCACTATAGTTATTATTCTTTTTTTTGGGGAAATATTGGCACTAAAAATAGGTGACTTTTTGGTTTGCTGGGTTTCATTTCTAGCCTACCCTAACTTGTTTGGGACCAAAGGCTTTGTTGTTGTTGTTATTATTGTTGGGTACTATAAAAAAATATATATATAAATGGAATCCAAGCACCTTAGTAGTGCTTATTTTGATAATTGCAAACTTTTAAGCACTTGACATTTTTAATTTAATTGAAACTACTAGTTAACTACTTATCTGTTTCCATACTAAAAATAAAGTGTGCATGTGATATTTTACATATTATACTTTTTTTTATCCCCAGAGAATATATTTATTGGAAGTCTGCTGCTCTTTGTTCAGTTGGGGATATGGAAATGAAGCAAATTATAATTATTATCCTTAAGATATCTCAGCCAACTTGCTCCAAGACCTGGGCCGCAATTATTCTTAGTGGTTACTGGTACTGGTTGCTGGTACAGATACAAACCTCCTACCAGCACCAAATGAATTAGAGTAAATTAGGAACTAAAATTTTTGACAACATCATAGAAACTGTTTGATTTATCTCATTAATTAAACTGGATTTGAAAAAGATTTCTTATTGTACTTTCAAATAGAAATGCTTATGTTGAGATTTTACATATTTGCTGGCAGTTGGTTGAATACGACAATGATGGAAAACAGAACAACCTTGGGCACGGCTGATCTAGATGGTTTTGACAAGGTTTGTAATTTTGATAATATATAATTTTATATCGTACATTGTTGCTTCTCTTGTGCAAACTATAACCAGTATCTTATCTTGACCAAATATGAATAAGAGCTATCTCTTACCAGTTATCCTATAGTATAATTGATAATTACAAATTCACATATATTAATTTCAAAATCATTTGTGCATTTAAGTATATTTACAGTTATCACATGATTGATTTTTGCAACATTTATTTAGTTTTGTTTAATTAATAATTTACTTTTCTTTTAAATAATTAGACTAAGGAATATATTATCTTTTTGTTCTATGATATTAGATACATGTTGTGTTTAGTAGTATATTTATTTGTTTGCTATTTAATTGGGTTATATTCTATAAATTATCATTTTATTCGATAATTACCCATTGCCCCTTCATTACATGTTAATTTTAATGGGTAAAAATAGGGTCTGAATGAGGCTAATTCTATTGGATGAGGATTTGAAATACCTTTACTTAGCCTGCAAATACACATTGATACCCTTCGAGTTTGCATGGACCATTTTTAAGTTTTTCCGAGTTAACTTGTTAATCTGGAGAAATTATAATTGTGGTTTGTTTGATTTAACTTGATTTTTTATGTTTAGTTATTATTTGCTAATAGCAAAAGAATTTCTGTTATGCTAAATTGTGTTTTCCTTGGAATGTGAACTGGTGTAATAAATATCATCTGTTTAAATGATTAAGAAAGTTAAAACTAAAATATCCTGGTTGGTACTTGCAAACTGGAATACAACGGGTTGTGTTTTCCAAATACAATAAATTCTGGTCAAATTTTGCATAAATACATGCATATGTCATGTATGGTTAGTGTGAAAACTACATCACATATCAACATCAACAAAGCGGTGCTACTCTTTTATTTAGGTATGACGTCAGCTTCTTATATCATGGTTCTTATGCAATTTAGGTTTTGTTTGGATGTGACCAATTGCAGAGAATACATATCTGTATTTATGATGCATGTATTGTAGAATATATAATATATGCTAGAAAATAATATTTTGAATGTAATAGCTATGCTTTTAAAACTTAGAACTAAAAAAAAAAGGATGTTACTTGGTAGGATTGTTGTTTATGATGCAAGTATAGTAGAATATATCATATATGCTAGAAAATAATATTTTGAATGTAATAGCTATACTTTAAAAATTTAGAACCCAAAAAGGATGTTACTTGGTATGATTGTTGTACTGACTAAAAGAAGTAATGGCCATTCTAATTATAGGAATTGGTAAGTGATTTGATTCTTGTTATTTCTTTTACTCTTGCAGAGAAAATTGCCTTCTCCAGGTTTTGAAATTGAGGTGGTGCTTGTAGATTATAATGGACCTGCACCCACGTCACCAACACCTGGATCTGCAACTCCAACTCCAATACCTAATGTAGATGCGGCCAGTGCCACCACAAGAGAAACTCCAGCAAGTCAAAATCCTGCAACTCCTGAACTTTCCAACAAAGAAGTTACCACCTCTCAAGAGAAGAAAAATGATGTTTTCTCAGACAATGAATCTGAAGAAAATAAAAGGTCTGGAAAGGATTCTAGCACATCAAATGTGTCGCAAGCTCTTGAGAAAATCACGCTGAAAAAAGATGACACTGCTGTAAAATCAACTGATACTTCTCCGGTTGTCTCAACTGGAGGAGACTCTGGTAAGAATGCTGCCTCAGCTTCTGTGCCGGTGCATAGCAATTTGGATTCGAATAGCGTGAGTGAATTCAAGGCAATTGCAGCTGATGCATCAGTTTTCTCATTTGGTGATGAGGAAGATTATGAGAGTGAGTGACCATGCTTTGTTTTTGTGTTGGTATGTATAGATAGACAGGTTTCAAAGAATTTGATTCATTGTTGTATTTTGTACCCTTTTAACCAAATGTTGCTGCTTCATCTACGAAATCAGTAAACCTTCAATTATATAAGACAAATAATGTATCATTTGACTTTGTTTACATTTTTTTCCCCTTTTTACTGCGGTTGCACACCGAATGGTGATCACCCCTGTAGCTATTGTATTTACACCTATTTTATTAGTCTTGAATATGAGATGTGAAAAAAGATCTAATTTGTTGGGAAGCTAAATAAGAAAGGTACGGCACAGAGGTGGTAGTTAACGAATAGTGTTTTTTGTGCGTTTGATCGGTTCGTCGTTTGTTTTGACAAGAGTTTCATAAAGAGCAGAGAAATGTACGAGTTCAAATTTTCTAGCTTACTTTAATAATTTTTTTCATGAGAGTTAAGACTGACAGTGGTTGACAATGGTAGTTCGAATCAGCTAAAATTTCTTCTTAAATATATAAATTGCAGTCTTAACTCTCGTAATTATCTTTAAAAAAAAAAAAGGTTTTGTGCTAACGAAGAGGACCAGATTCCATTTAAGCTGGTTACGCCGACACTGACATGGGTATGAATGTCCAATACGACACAGTGACATGATATGTCATTTTTGGCATATAGGAGCAGTGTTGGGTAAGAAATTTTGAAAACTATGCTTTTTATACAATGTTTACTTGAGAATATATAAAAGTATTTTTATGACTGCAAGAATTTGGGATATTATGCCTTTGTTATTTTGCCCACACTGTAAAAACTTGACTCCGCCTCTGATTTGTATTTTAATTTCTACGAGGATATGAATGGCATTGTCGTGTACGACAGACTACTGTCCGTCCTAGTTATACAGAGGATATTTATGTATCTTGGACATGTAAGAAAATACAGTATTGTCCTTTCCTTTTTCGTAAGATATATATAACTTTCAAGTTGGCAATGGCTAATGTGAATTAATTCATAAAATACCAATTTTATGCAGTTAAACAATCAATTAGCTAGTTAATGTGTGAACAATTTGCCCATTGTTTTTGTCTTATTGCCTTGACCACAAATTATTATTAGTTTTATTATTGTTATTGTTGTTAATTTCAAATAGTGAAGTTTGCTACCAACTTTGCACGACAGAAATTCAGCAATACCTATAACAAGAAATTGACTACAGCATTTATCACAATGCAAGCCTCTTATTTAGTAGAATTTCTATTTAAAAGCAGGAACATTGTCAATTTCATATTTATTGTTAGGAGCACTATGTGCCGTAGAGGACGGAAAGGTCCCAAGAAATCTAGTAAGTAAACCTCAAATTTGACACCAAAGGCTCTTATGTGGTGTCTAGGGCCGTCAACGGCATACCGTAAGCTGTTATGCCTTTTCGTTTTGCCGAAATGGAACGAATAACGGAAGTGAAATCTGTTTCGTTTCCTTAACGAAACGGCAAACGGCAGTGACATCTATTTCGTTAACGTGTTTTAACGTATTTTTAGACATGACTTTTAGCGAAATTGTTTCATTTATGAAGTGGCATGGTTAACGATAGCGAAATCAGTTTTATTTCCTTAACGAAACGGAAAACGACACACCATCCTGTTGCCACTTACCACGTTTGACAGGCCTGGTGGTGTCTCTAGACTTTTACTTTTTGAGGAATTATCCATAATTTAAAGAACTTTTGTACCATTTCAGAGGCACCTAGATTTCACAAAGCATGAACTAATGTGAACAAGTATCATTTTCCTGACAAAGAGATCACACCAGTGCAGGGACAAAATATTAAGGACCATTTGATAGCATAAGCATGATTAAATAATTAATAACTTAATTATTGAACTTTTATGCCCCATACCTATTGTACTTTTGAAGATTTTGACAACAAATGATGAAATACTAGAATTAGCGCATACTGATTCTTTTCAATGTTACTCAGTCGTTTTGGTACGTACATCAAAAGAATACATTTTATAATTCTTTTAAACGACTCTGTAATTTTATCTGGATAATGAATGCCTGATGAAGATCATAAAATTACAGATGCGTTCTTTATAATTTACATATATTGTGCAACTCGTTTTTTATAAATTGGAAATCATTCGGCCATCCATAAAGCAGTTTGGAATTTTTAATTGTTTTGATTAAACAATTTCTAAATTATACAAAATGTGTTACGAAACTTAAATTATTAGAGAACATATTTGAAGTTTTGTTTCTTTATTTTGATAATTATTTTGCTGGTTGTTTCTGATTGTTAAAAATAGAAACATAATATGTAGCAAAATATACCTTCACAAAAAGTTCCTAAAGAAGGGCTTCTTCAACCAATGTGAGAACTGTTTATACATAAAAATTTTCTCTTTTTCTTTATTTCCTTTTCCCGTTCTAGTTAAGTTTAATGAAAAATCAATGAGCGTCATTAATTAAATAGGAGATAGCTAAATGACGCTATCACAATTAATTCACAAGAGGGACCAAAATTGAGCCTCACCTAATGCTACACAATTGGTGACAGTCACATCTCATGCATCAGGCGCATGATCAATTGTCATTTTCTAATTGGAATTACTAAATAAGCAAAATTGTAATATAGTTCAACTTGAATCGACGACGTGTAAAGTCGTGTCAAGCCATTCGTTTCTAGTTAACTGATTTATTATTCCAACTTTCCGAAATAATCTTAAAAAATAATTAACTATTCATGAGAATCGGTCAATAGTCTAATATTTATAATAATATTTTTTTCGAGTAGTGATTGTAAATTTGTAATTCAGATAGAAAATTTTGTATAAAAATAAAAATTGAAGAATCACCATTTTTTATCTAACGAAACAACTAAGCATTCATTCTGCAAAGATAAATTTAATCCGGGCTCACAAATATCTCTCAACATCACCAGCTCTTGATTGTATGAATATATAAGAACCTTGAGCAGGACAAACTTACTAATAACGATATTTATCATAAAAAGTTCCTAAAGAAGGGCTTCAAGCTCAACCAATGGTACAGACAATATATGCATGTTCTTCCGTATAAACTGAATATGCTACATTGCTAATGTCCTAATTTTTGTTTTCAAAAAGGGGCTCAGTACCAGCACTCCAGCAGGCAGCAGCACATGCATACAGCATGTTTGTCAGATGGTGCACTTGACACGCAACACATATTCGAACAGACCCACTCATATTTTTTTTATATTAAATGCGTATCGTGTTTTACTGGTCCAAATTCCGAATTGATTCGAATACAAATTATTAGCACATGTATCTAATACATAGCCCCTACGCCTATTGCAAGTGATACATGACCAATTGCCAAATTGCCAATAATGTTTGAATATATGGTGTGACTAGTGTTCTTCGAAATGACACGACACGATTGTGTTGACACGACACGGTGTGCGTGTTGACACGACACGACACGACACGAATACAAAATTGACACGACACGATCGTGTTATCATGTCTTGTTAGGATATTAGAAAGTTTAACACGAACCAACACGACACGATTTGTCACGCAACACGACACGAACACGAATTAACACGACACATTAACACAAATTTAATTATTAATGTTAATTAATTAAACAAAATTATTAATTTAAATTCAATTTATAATACTATATCATATTATTTACCATCATTTGACTCATATTGTTCTAATTTAATTATTATTTAGTAATTTTTTCCTTTACTTTAATTTTTTAATATTTTTTATTTTAAAAATAATAAATAATATGACACGATGTGACACGACTAATACGACGTGTCAACACGACACGACATGATCGTGTTAGTCGTGTCGTGTCAGAATGTGTGTCGTGTTGTCTATCCTCACCATTTAACACGACACGACACGATTAAAAAAGTAGTTCGTGTCAACACGACACCACATGAGACTCTAATACGATCGTGTTTGACACGACACGACACGACACGCACGATTGAAGAACCCTAGGTGTGACCAGCAAAGTTGCTTCATTTTCTTGTCGGAGTTGGATAAGATTGAATTCATGGTGTTGGAAAATCCGAACACAAATTTAAGCATGAATGTCAAATACAATGGGTTATTTAAATTAATAATGTGGGGACTAAAATTGAGTGAACTAAAGTTTAAGCTCAATGCTAAATATATTTTAATGGGTGAGAACTAGTCCTTAATTCAAAATATTAACGATTATTTCTAAATTTGAATTAGTGTTGTTTACTTGTTTTGCTGAACTACATAAAGAATAGAATAAAATTGTTTTAACGATTAGCACTTCTTTCGCTATTATAACCTATATATCTAAATACAATAAAAATAAGTCCAGCATGATCATATCTTACACCCGCAGCTTGTGTTAGAAAAATTTCAATCATTTAGCATAATGATGAGTTACGTACAAATCGATGATGGCAAGAACTAAATTACAAAAGATATATAAATCCCCTTAAAAAACACAATTACACGAGTGACAAAAGCCCAAGATGGTGGCGACTCGCCACAGCATACTACACTCCAAAAGCCCAGTAGGGGATTTACACTCGTTAAATAAGACTTCAAGTGGAGCTGAGTCATGGCTCATGGGTCCCGATTGTCATTCATAGGAGAGAGCGTTGAGCTTGACGTCAAAGAAAATTTTTCAATAGGAAATTATGGTTAAAACTTAAAAAGTGTAAATCTTGGCTACTGTGTCTATGAAAATAGGTCGTTGTTAGAGAGTCGGTGATCAACAATTAATCATTCGTAATTAAAATACTATAACCATATAATCATTCATGTACGGACTTTTAAATGCGTCATTGTTATTAATTACCTCTGATGTGCGTGAAACCAAATTCAATAGTAAATATAGTTACAGACAATCAACAATAACATTTTTTTTTCCCTTTCAATTTTGCAATCAGCAGTCAACTGTTATATATATAGGCCAGAAATATTTAATTAAATGTACGTGCAAGTGGGTAAACAAAGGTCTTTAATTTCTTGTGGGCTATTTCCTTGAATTGTACGGTGCAACATTTGGTAGATGATAAAGAAGGATCCTTTGCATTAAATGAGCGTAAACTTTCACCTTTTGGGGTTGGCATTACTCTGGTATCTTGTGATCTGTTCAAGCAAAAGAGGCAGAAAAAGAGAAAAAAAAAATGGTCCTTTAAGTTTCAAACAGTGGTCCAATAATTAAGTGATTTATTTTTTTTTCTTTCCAGTACTGTTTTGATCTTCACTTATCATGGAGTGTACAGAAATGTACCTTGTGGTGATTGGTGATAACTTGTATTGCATTATTTGAAATGGCTTGACTAAATATATTTAACACAAAAGTAAAATAAAAATATTTGACCTCCTTTATGATTTCCCATATAAACGAACAATGATAATAGTGCAATTTGGTAATAAAAAGAAATTAATAATTAATCGTGTAAAGTGGAAGTGCAACCAATGTAAATACTTAAAAATGAAATAAAACACAGCTGACTTTTGAAAAGTACCTATCTTTTATTTTTATTTTTTTTTCTTTTTTACCTGGTGACTTATGAAAGGAACTGTAAGAGAAAAGGAGGTGCAAAATGGGTCAGAATGGTAGATGATACATGACAGAAAAGGAAAAGTGAAAGCTCACTAGCATTCAAGTCACCCTATATATATGCCTTCTCACTCTCTCATGAAACTCTTGTAGGGCCTTACCTTAAAACAAGAAAAGACAAAGGAGACAAGAAATGAACAAACGATAAGAAAACCATTAGATAAAGAGAGAGAGAGATTGAACAAGGTAAGGTAGCTAGATCCATGGGGAGGCCTCCATGTTGTGACAAGGTTGGCATAAAGAAGGGACCTTGGACTCCTGAAGAAGACATTATTTTGGTCTCATACATACAAGAGCATGGCCCTGGAAATTGGAGATCTGTGCCTACTAATACTGGTTTGTAATTAAATTCGTCCCTCTCCCCTTGTCTCAATCACACACTCAAGCTGTCAAGCATGCGCCAAGCACTTAATTAGTTTATTTGGAAAACTAATTAAGAAAGGTTCATTGTTCCTTTTTATTCCTTGTCTCTTCTGTTATTTTCCCCCCTCATTTTCTTTTTTGGGGAAATGGGAGGAGGGTTGCTTTTTATTTGGAAGAAAAGAAAAATGGATTCCGTGTGCTTCTTCTGGCCAAAATATAAAATTTGGACAATGTTTTTTTTAAAAAAACTCTATACTGTAAAATAAATGAAGAATTCATTTTCGATAAATTGTAGGTCTCATGAGGTGTAGTAAGAGTTGTAGACTAAGATGGACAAATTACCTTAGGCCAGGGATCAAACGAGGAAATTTCACACCACATGAGGAAGGGATTATAATCCATCTGCAATCTTTGCTAGGTAACAGGTACTTGTGTCTACATATATTCTATATATTCTGAAAGCTCCAAATCTAATATATAAGCATTTTTCGTTTTTAGAGTACTAGCATTCAATTTTTTTTTTTTTTCCCTTCTCTACGTCCTGCATTAGAAAATGTCATATTCATCGAGTATAGCTTTCAATTTTACTAATTAAGGAATATGGCATGCAGGACCACCATGTAACTATTCTTGAAAACAATGTAAATTGACAATCTAGTAAAACCTCCTGATCTTATTGACATATATAATTGATAAGTAATCTAATATTGTACGCATTGTACAGATTAAGAATGCCATTACAATTAACTAACTGCAAAATTGGCCGAATTCAGTTTAAAGAATATATAAGATGAATGTGTATTACTTACTTTATTGTCATACATCACCTAGTCGTCTCAAGTATTATGTACATGTATACAGCAAGAAATTTTGTAAAATTACATTTTCCAGAAACTATATATACAATTATATTTTGTGCGCATTATACAGATGGGCGGCGATAGCCTCTTACCTCCCTCAAAGGACTGATAATGATATAAAGAACTACTGGAACACTCACTTGAAGAAGAAGCTAAACAAACATCAATCCTTAACAGCTTCTAGTAGTAGTGGCAGCCATATGACCTCCTCTGACCCTTCCTCCACGTGTCATGCTCCCAAGGCCACATTAAAATCTTCTTTTGAGGAAACAAGTCAAACAAGAAATATAGTAAACCCTAATTTCTCTACAACTAGCAATAATGCAGCCCTCTACGCATCCAGCACAGAGAACATATCCAAACTCCTACAGGGCTTCATGAGTTCTGCTCCAAGGGTTATTGGAAGCCCTTCTAATGAGGAAAAGAAGTATCAAAATGAAGCAGTAGTCCCTGATGCATTGATTAATACCTATTGTCTAAACCAAGAAATTGAACCCTTGCTTCGTTTTGACTCAGATGCATCTATAACTCAGCCCATCTTAACCGACTCTGACGAGTTTAAGCCGCCTTCACTTACTCAACTTGAGAAATGGCTTTTTGATGAGCCAGGAACTGGTCAGGTGGATCTAATGGATTTATCTACCGATATGTTTTAGGCTTCTAGTAACTTCTTGAAGTCATATATACATTGCTTTTGTTTGCACTAGGCCAAGCTATGCATGGCTTGAAAGGAACCCCATGCAATTCCTGATAGTTTCTAGGGAAGAATAACAAGCTTGGAAAGAATGAGACTTGTAAGAAAAGATAGTGACAAAGATAAGATAAGCACTGTTTGTATTGGTAATTCATAATTAATTAGTTACGTATGCATGTATAATGATGTATGATAGATGTATCTTTCAGCCTTAAATGCTGTGTTTTTTGTGTGTACAATTTATGGTGTATTGGTGTTGCACTGTTGCCTTTATTGGTTTTAATTAGTTACTGTGGATTTGTATGTCTACCAGTCATTATCAATTAATCAATAAACATCATCTTCAACTTTTTTGTGCATGGAAATATGGTTACTACATATTTATTCGAGATTAATTTTTGTCAATCAATAAAATTGTCGAATTGCTGTAGGCCAAAACCACTATAAAGCAACGAGCAACTGGCAATCAAATTTGAACTTTCATGATATCCGTGGTAGGTTGGGAAAAAAATCAATTTTAGCAGAACTTTCGTGATATCTGCAGATAAACTCGCTCAGTTTCAATCTGACAACAAACAGTTCAATACCTCGTAAAATTTCATTCTATTCTATTATTTTATAATTGAAGTTGAAAATTATTCATCTTATCTGTTTGAAGTTTCATTTTATCTTCAAATTTTTTTTTAGTGGTTCTAGGCTTTTAGCTTGTGTACATTAGTCATCTTTTTGATACATATACTCTTTGTTTTATTTGGCAATATTATTCTTGCTGAAACAAAAAAAAAAACTGTTCTCTAGTGCATTTAGATAACTCATGAATAAAATATAGTGCCATTTTAATATCATCTATCAATCTTTCGCACAATTTAAAAAAAAAAAATCAATATCTTAGAAAATTTTAAAATTGTCGACTCTTAAAAATCATTGTTTGATAATTGAAACCTTTTAAATTTTGGTAAAATTTCACCACATATATCTATCTAATGATAAGGGACCAATTTCAACCGTCAAACTTAAATAATATTGGAAACAAAATGGATATTAATTCCATAATGCATGGGATGCACCAGAAGTAGAAGTTTGAGCCTCCTACAAGTAATCCTTTTTAAAAATCGATTTCATTGCCAATGTTTTTTTTTTCAAAAAAAAAAAAAAAAAAGAAAAGAAAAGACGAGAGGATTAATAACGAATGTCTGAACAGAAATTCAGGTATACATACGATATTCGTGGAAACTGTGCTGAATTATTTGGACGCATTTTCCCATTCAATGCCAAATTAATGTATTATCATCAATACGTATATATCATGTGTTGAGGTTTGACGTGTACTGTAGATAAGCAATTGAACAACAAGCTTGATTATGAAGCAATCTATCTGTTTTTTGAATGTGACTTAATACGTGAATTTTATATCTAATCTAAGACCATCTTTCCTGGATGTATTGTCAACTGAATGCCAAAACTAATCATTTACCAAAAATATTTCGTCGGCACATATTAATTACTTACGGATTTAATTATGTTATGTCTTAATTCAGTTCAATAATTGAAATTATTAATTTTGCAATCGATTTGAAATTAAGGGACTGTTATATTATATAAATTATATAACACATTATTATTATATATGATATGACAATAGATTTTCATCATAACGTTGTCATGCATTCAGTAAATGCTGACTTACTCTTCTTTGCCTATAATGCATGTTTGCCCCAGATATAGCAACTGAATTTGTTAGGTTGGATTTGGACGTTTTGAGATTTAACTTGTTCGAGTTTTGACAAAGTTCCGTTTTTCTAGTGCTATTTGGGTCAAAAAAAAAAAAAAATACTAGTAAAAAAAATTATAATTTACTACCAGATTTCTATAGTTCAATATTCGGATTTTTTTTTTTTTATTGCTCCAGCAGCATTGACTTTAAATAACAACTAAGTTTTTTTTTAGGATTAGCACCGGCCAGATTGATTTTGTTGGCTATTATACCGAGGTAGGCAGATCTTTTTCTAATTAAGAAAAAGTCCTATTATTTTCTTAATTATTTACTTTTATTTATTAACCAACTTTCTGAAAAGAAGAAAAAGAAAAGGTATGCATTCATATGGCATAATTAAATATGCACTATAGCAATATAACGAATTCTGTTAGTAGAAAATAACAACCTTTGGTTAGTGTGTGTGTGTGTATATATATAATTATATATATATATATCATACGCGAATACAGTTTTTTTTTTAAAAAAAGTCTTAAATGGTTCATATTGAATTATAAAAATCACGATGGAGAGGATTAAATATAAGTATATAGATAATTTGAATATTTAATCACAAAATAGATGGAGATAGATTAAAACCACTAGGCACCACATGTTAATTTTACAAAACTCCTACATTAATTTTTATTCCACACAGCTCACGTTTGAACTACTATCCTATTTATGAAACTTATACGTATTTACTATGGCAAAAACAGGAAAAATGGTAGGACCAAAAAAAATACAAATATTCGTAGCTAACTAATTAATCTGGACTGCGACTTTAATTAGAACCTAGCTAGTTCCTCAATGACAAACAATAGAAAGATATGTTATTTTAATTATTGGATTATTGGATAAACAACTTATATATATGCGTCAAACAGAAAGTTTCACATTTATCTAATTGTATGAATTGTAAGAACTTTTCACGAAAAAGAGGAAAGTTTAAATATTTCAATAAGCATGAATATATGGTCGCTATGTGATTTCTTGAGGGTTGTAAGGACATGTCAGCTTGCTTGGCATTTTCATTGAGGTTTACTAGTAGTCCATCTCTAAGTAAATGCTTATCTTTCCAAAATCAATTATTGCAAAAAAAAAAAAAAATTAGAAAAAAAAATCCCATTTTGAAAATGACGAGACGGATCTATTCCAACCGTTTGTCCAAGAAAATTAATTCCAAACATAGTACATTGGGGCTCCTCTTTTTCATGGTTTGACTATGAAACAATTGCTAAAGAACGAGACTAAGCAAGCATAGTCGGTGATGTATTCAGGTGTTGCTTTCTTTCAGTGAGGATTCCTCTTGGCATGCACCATAAATGCTAGTAACTATTTGTCGCCCTAATATTTTGGGTGGTACATTTATAGTGATATATATGCAGGAGTTTATATAGGATATGCCCACTATATATTATTAATTAACATTAACATTTATATATTATTACATCCATATACTTATATCATGTTTCAATCTTGTTAATGTTATCTCAAGAAATAATTTTATTAGAAAAAACACAACTTTTACTGGATCTAAGTACATTCTTATTTTATAAGAAAAGGAGCAACTATATTTCCTTTTTTCAATAGAAGTACTGTTAGATTTTATTCTCTCAAATTTTCCTTTTGGAAATCTGACAATTTAGGTTAATTGTCGGAAAATTTTTATTCTATTTAAATAGCTTGAAATTTTTAAAAAAATTAAAATTTGGTTGTTGCAACACAAGAATATATATCTCTTAAACATTCGCCAAAATTCAGGATATTGCTGTTAATTCCTTTTCTTTTCTTTTTTTGTGATTTTAGAACCGTTATATTGGATTATGAGTATGATTCGCGGGAGTGTACAACAACGACATAGGGCATTCCAGATCGCTCGCCTCTCTCTCCCAAATTGTCAGCATAATATTTTGTGTAATTCACCGTGTGTCCGTGTGATGGGTTTATTGGACAAAATAATCAAAAGACGCATAATATAAACTGACGCATATAACTCTCTGCCTGTCTATAGCAGCAGCCATCAGACAATCAGGAAATAAAAAAATGTCTCGCACAAAAGGAATACTTAGAGGAATCCCAAAAGTTTTACTGGATCCTCTCCAAGATCTTCCGATTCAGATTTCTATTTTTGATTAAATAAATCAATATTTCATTTTATTTGGATGATTGAATTACAATATTTTTTAGACAAATAATTCTGACACTAGAAAAAATAACCACTACGTGTGAATTCCAACTCTGATATAACTTTCTAATTAAAAAAAATCTAAGTTAACTAATACTATAACGTATTAGAAAAATATAATTTAATTATCCAAAAATTAAAACGAAAAAATAATCAAGATTTATATACGAATAAATCAATTTCGTAGAACATGATAAATTGAAAAATGCACAAAAGAACATTCTGAAGTTTGTTTACACATTGTCCTCAATTTCAGTATGATAATGTGAACCAATTTGGTAGCTAGTTTGGCATTGCCAATTCAATATTTCTTTATTAAAAGAATGCGAAAGAATGTTCTTTTTGTAATTGAACCGAGGAACTTTAATATGAATTAATTTATTATTGGTGGAATTCTAATAATCGGATGGTTTGTAGAATCAATGTAGATAACTAGGCGTATATAGTTATATACACCCAAAATTATTTTTTTATATTAAAAAAAAAGCTGTGCTGCATAAACAGAGAAAAAGTATAATAAAACCTGTTAAATCTTCTAAAAACAAGATAACTTTCACATGTAATATCTCATGAAAATTCGGACTCAGCCGATCCAACTCGACCTAAATCAATGTAAACGTCATATGAAAATTTGCATCGCATCTGATCACTCAGGCGAATTTTAGAAGAGGATAAATCAATTGACTGTTCGTATCATGGTGTGGGGACCTAGCTATAAGGCTGTAAGCCTGTAACACATGTAAAAACAACAAAAACCATCAAAAAACATAGGGAAAAAAATAATGCTTTTCACTTAGCAGTCGCTGCTAAGTTTTCTAAAAAAAAAAAATAATGCTTCTTGGGTTAGAGGGAATTAACTATTTGCATCAACCATATGGTCCAACAAATTAAAGTCAATTTACTCATTCCTTCATGCGCTTTGCTATCACCTTGACCCTTTTTAACTCGTTAATTACTCAATATATAATATTTTTTGTTATGTAATTTAAACCCAACTCAATCTAACCTGACATACTAAGGGTCGTTTTTTTTCATTATTCATCCATTAAGAAAAGAATAAGAAGAGAGAAAAAACGCTTAAGTTGTCATCATCATGACTGAGGAAATCTATTGAAGATCAGTACTCATGCTTCCGTCTAACGATTTACGAATTTTGCTCTTCATAATGTATGAGTTCTAACTTATGATTTCTATTTTATATGAATTACGTAATCGTGGACTGCAAACTAAAAAATATTATTATGTTTAAATATTTTAATTTCTTTCATTCTGATCCTATAACGAAAATGTGGGCTTTGGTCAATTATGGCGTCTTTTAACCCAAAACATTTTGGCATGTAGTACCGAAAACTTTTGATTACTAATTTCTTTCCCCTATATAATGTACATGTTAATGAATCTTCATCTGCTAAAATTAAGACTTAGATTCATTAATCACAATAAAAATGTTCAGATTTTACAAGTACCGACAACCATTACGGAATTAAATATTGAGATTCTAAAAAATGTATATACTTGTATGTAAACTTTTGTCGTCTTCTGTGTGGCTCGCCACTAGTCAAAAAGGACAAAAGTTCAATTAATGTCTTCATTGGTGATGATGTACGCCTATAACTAAGATTAATAATAAATTACAATGATTAGGGATAGAGATAGGGTTTTGTGTGGAGCTCTCGTAGTCTCATTCACTTCGCCATTTTGACAACATTTGTGATCAACACCACAAATTGTTTCCAACTCGCTCTAAAAAAATTTCACTAGTTTTATTAGAATAAAAATTTTCTCTGTACTTCAAAACTTTTCCCTGTTCTAGTGGAAAAAAATATTAAACAATTTTTTTTTCTTTAGATAGTTGATTTCAAATAATTTAGATAAATTTGGAAACTGATGTTGATCGACTAGGGAAAAAATTTGCGACTTGGTCCACAACTTTGTTACATTGCGTTAGAACCATATACAGCATACAATTTCGATAACAATGAATCATGGCAAATTTAAAGTTGAGAATGGTTCCCATTTTCGGGAGGGATTATGCTGTACAAAATTACAATAAGTTTGTGGGCGAATTTTCATTAAATTCTTGTAGTTATGGAAATTAGTATTACTTTACCTTTTTACTTTCTCATTTACTTTGTCAGTTGAAATTATATACATGCGATCAGTTATCAGTAACAACGAGTAATGCTAAAATCAAAGCGATCTGGATGGAGAAATTCGTCAAACTCGATCTTATCTGAAATTCAAAAGTTTAAATGATCGATTCGAACCATTTTCGTGTAGACCAAAGTTTGTATTATTTTTATCTTTTTTTATTATATTCTTCCATATTTTAGAAAATTCTCAATCTAATTAATTCCAAACCCTCCAATAACAATAATTTTTACAAGTAAAAAAAATACTTAATTTGAAAAAATAAAAAATTTGGTTAGCAATGATATTTTAATATAAAAAACACATTGAGCAATTTGGATAAGTCATTGAGCTTTTGAATTTAAGATCTAATTAGAATTAAAGGAGCGACCTGTCATATCACTTTGACCGTAACCAAATTCGAAAATAATATATGTTGAATTTTATTATTCTCGAAAAATATTGAATTTGCAAATCTTCTTGTCAAACAAGATTAAAAGAACCAAAAATTATTTGCATTGGGGGTGTAATGATTTATTTCTTAATTAATTACACCATTCTTTATCAATTAATCCACCTTATTGCACCGATGTATTTTTATTAATATTAATTACTTTTTCTAGTTGCTGGAATTTTTAAACAAATGATTATGACATATATCAAGACTTAATTCTAGCATTATTGCATTAATTTATGTTTTGTACCCGGAGAATTAATTATTGTGACCTTGATTAGTGAAAGAGACAAGAGATGTCAGATCAGTCCAGTGTACATATTTTAAGGTGAACTTCATATCACATAAATGACTTCCTGTAATGATTTTTTATTTTTTGTTTATTTTTTTTTTAGAAAAACTAGAAGTGGCTGCTAAGTGAAAATAAAAGAAAAGAGTACCCCAAAAAATCCCAAAAAGAAACTCCTGTGAGAATTATTACCATAACCAGCTCAATCACCGGTTAGAGCAATTATATTCATATATTTTATGTTCTAATTATACGATAACTAGCATCCTTATAACAATCAAATTTCAACTATGCATGGAATATTATGAGGTTCATGCTATCGATTTACGAAACCAATTGCGTGAATCTAAAAAAATATTTAGTGCAAATTAAGAAAGTAAAATTCGACCCTTTTCTGGAAAATATAAGAAAAAGAAAGAAGAACGTTCTCGTCACGTGTGTAATTTATGAAGTAGCTAAATGTTATTGAAGAAGAAATAAATCGTACAAAAAAAAAAAACTTTATAAATACAAGTTCCTCGACACAGAGTCAGATTGTCAGAACAAATAATAATATTAGTTAGTCATGAATCTTCTGTATGTGTCACTTTTACAGAGAAAACTGATGCAGAAAAAATCTCAATTAATCTAGTTATAAGAACCACGTGCGTTAAATGCAAATTGCAAGAAGGCTTAAGCATGCCACGTCACAGTCTTCAATAGCAATCAGTGGTGTGAAGTCTCAAGTCTCAACCTCTTTTTCCAAGAAAAAAAAGTATATGTAGAAATAAAAATTAGTTTCTCGCTTTCTCAGTAAATTTTATGTGATCATCTATAATCCAGACTAGATCTGTTCGTAGCTTAATTGCAGGATTAATTAATGATCATGCATGGAATCAGGGACCAGCTCAATTTGGTGCTTCCATTAATTTGCTAAATGTTGAAATTAATTACACCGCGGTGTCCCCAGTTGTTCCAGTGTCACACAACAAGCTAGATGAGATTTGTATATGGACTGTCAGTGCAGAACTCAGTGCTGGTAACTGGGTACAGAAGCATTTTTTGACAGAGCAAATAGCATAAATGTCCATAATAGTCCTTTTTTTTTCACTGATTCAGGTTTTTAAGTTTTACATCAATTATATTAGAGAAATACTAGTGTCCAATATATTGGACGAATACTAGTGTCCAATATATTGGACGAATACTAGTGTCCAATATATTGGACGGACCCATCCGTCCAATACGATTATTTTCACATTTTTAAATTTCAAATAACCGATCCAAACCGTCGTTCAATATGTTCTTCATATTGAAACTTACAAAAAAATCAATTTTTACATTTTTTCGAATTTTTTTACTTATTTTTTGGTATTTTAGAAAATTCATGATATAAAAGTTCTGAATCATCCAATAACAACGATTTTCTAAAATACCAAAAAAATAGTAAAAAAATTCAAAAAATATAAAAATTGGTTTTTTATAAGTTTCCAATATGGACAACATATTGAATGGTTCGGATCAGTCATTTGAAATTTAAAAATGTGAAAACGATCGTATTGGACGGACTTCATCCATCCAATAAATTGGACTCTAGCATTTCTCATTATATTATGATTGCAAAATTAAGAGTTCCGCATAGCATGGAAAGAAGAATAAATAGCCAATTATGTCATTTAATTTTGTTCTTATTGTAGATCACTAGCAGCAACTTCACCTCACCTTTTACTTTTCTTTGAAGGTTCTACCATACCTTGATCACCAGAAACTCTCTTCATCTTCTGATCATTTTTTTCATATCTTGTCCAGAATTGGGGATTACTTTGATTCAGTTAAGTAATCAGTATAGCTTGGGTTAATATATAACCAGGCATGTAAGGATTAACATGAAATTTTTTTTACGGGTTTTTTTTGTTTGGGTTTCTATTCTTTTTCTTTCTGTTTCTTTGATTTGTTTTCTTCTTGTAATTATTTCAGTAACCTAAACGCTCAAATTTGTTTCTCAATTCAAATCTCTCAAGTTATTTTAATCATGCAGGGATCGACATATTTTTTTTTTCTCCTTTCCTCCACTGTTTCTTCTTATTTTCAATCATTCCCTCTTGATTATAAATCTCTAATATCAAATGTAGGACATAAGACCTCGAAAAAATACTGTCAGGTATATATCTAGGTATTCAACTTAAGATACACTTTTACTTCTCAACACACCATTTTTCCCTCACACATCCACTTTCCAAATATCTAAACATACTTAAACTCTTAATAACTCTCGAGATGGACTTGCAATTTCCAACACAACCAAAAAGGCTAATTCAGTAATTGTCCAGAAAAAACAAAATTATCCTAGGACACAAATACATTAACTAAACATTATTAACAATTTTATCAAACTAAATTAAATTTACTATCCAACATGATTTTGTTTTGGCTATTAGTTTAGTTCTATATTCACTCTATCAGTTTTAGTTTGTTTTCCTCCTTCGATGTTTAGTGTTAAAAAGGACTAGAAATGTAACTACTCTTAAAGTAGCTGAGATAAGCTCCAAACATTAAAAATAAACTCATTCTTGGTAACTAAAATTAAGTTCACTTAAAGGACGTTAATATTTAATAGAAAGAACATAAATCATTAATCATTATTATAGACAAGTATTTCAATTACATATCTGCAACATATATATATAAAGCCATCTTCTGTGACCTCTCACCATTTCCTATTTCAGACATACATACAGTCATACAGATGAAACGACTCAGAGCCTATCAAGCACACTTAAATATAAGTACAACATAGTGAATTCGACTCCCACTAAATTAATTGCTATGTTCTCTGGGTTTGTATATTTTAAGACGCTGAAAATGATACAAAGCCTATCAGGCAGGCTTTAACATAAATGCAATATTATTGAATTCGACTACCATTAATTTAGTTCCTGTATATGCAGAAAGATATCTGCAATTTAGTAGTACATGATTTATTTGTTATTCTATTATTTGCTCAAGGTTTTTTTTAAATAAAAAAAAAATTGTAGCACAAGGGAATTGGCTCGAAAGAAAGCAAATGGAATATTGGTCATTGGAGCTTACTAGGTTACACAGAGCCACAGAGGGCAATTCTTTAATTTTTGCTCCAGTTTGTGGATTGGCATCGTTTCTCATTTAATACAAACAGACAATAGTCAATTTTTCTTAAAAATAACCTTATTGTACATATTCATAGAAAATTTGTAAAATTAACTACAGTGTAAATGCTTTATGAGAAGCTTCTGATTGAGCCTCAACCGACCAATACAAATCAACCCAATCGGAAAGTTCCATTCCCTTCAATCCAAACACGAGTTTAAAAGAAATAAACCCGTTGGGCCTTAACATGAAAAGCCCAATACAGTAAAGCTTATCACTCTGTGAATTTTAAGATCCGAAATTTATCTATAGGCATGCAAACAGAAAACCGTTTAGCCGTATTTCATTTTGTTTCGTCTGGATGAAACGGTTAACAAAACAATAAAACGATTTCGTCTGGTTTAATAAAACGATTAATGATATAATGAAACGGTTTCGTCAATGTGTAAATCAAAAAAATTTTATAAATTTCAATTGTTTCGTCCTTGTGAAACTGTTAACAAAATTAAAAGTCAATTTCATCAACAAAACGAAACAATTAACGAAACATTCTAGTTTCATCACCGTTTCGCATGTTATGCAAGCCTACTTATCTAAGAAATAATGAGAAATTTATTTTCAACTAGAAGTCAATAAATATTTTTTTTTTTTTCCAATTTTGGTTACCATAAACCATATAAGGACACGGACCCTTCGTTTTCACGCAATTAAATCTAAATTTATTGGCTATTGGCACAAATATCATATGATTGTTTTTGACAGGAAATATCATTCCAATGAGACAGGTTATACAAGCCTTATAACAATCCTAAGGAGTGAGAACAATAACTAGCATTACTGGTAGGTAGTGTTCTCCAAAATGACACGACACGAGCGTGTTGGTACGACACGCACGCTTGTTGACACGACACGACACGTTCATGAAATTAACACGACACGTGTGTATCAACGTATTGTGTCAAAATCATGTCGTGTTAGAGACTTTCAAACATTGACACGTCTTAACACGACACGAGTTAACACATGACACAACACGTGACACGAGTTGACACGACAAAAAATTAATATTATTTAGAACTTATTAAATTATATTGAGTTTATATTATAAATTTAATAATTTTGATTCATAATCTTTTTATTCAATCATTAAATTTTATTGTAATATATGAAATTTCAACAATTTATTATATTTTTCTATTTTAAAAATTATTTTAAATATTTTTAATGAATTTTTAGTGAATAAATTATAATATGTCCTGACACGTTTAACACGTCATGTCAACACGACACAACACGTCGTGTCATAATGCGTGTCGTGTTAACCAATTCCTTCATTTGACACGACACGACACGACACGTTGAAAATATTAACTCGTGTCAACACGACACGACACGAGCTCTAACACGCGCGTGTTTGACACGATACGGCACGACACGACACGTTTGCAATACACTCATTAGCGCATTCAAGTAAAAGGACATAGCAAAAGGATATTGCAGACAAGGTCTTAGCGCATTCAAGTAACAGATAACCATACTTAGCACTCAGCATTCAGTAACAAGTTTAGCAATAAACCCATAGCTAAATCAACAAACCAACAGAACACTAAAATCAGAAAAAAGTAACAAGTCTAATTAGGATTACAAGAAACAAAGTACTATCAACATTTTTTTTTCAAAGAAATAATTCTAAGAGGGACTGAATTTAATAACGCACAAGGCAGTACCAGTGCAGATTGTACGGTTCATTTCCAATAGGGTGATTGCTGAGGCTAAGATGTGCCTCAAATACTCTTGCCATGGGTTTTTCTTCACCAGAATATTCTGTGTGATTGCTAATGGATCCATGCCCATTAACAACGATCTGTACTGGTATACACTGGTACAAACAGGTATGGTTTTTTTTGCTTGCTGCACTGCTTGTTTTGCTACTGTGCTGCTTATCAATTTTACAGAGCATGGTGTTCCTATTTAAAAAAATAAAAAAAAAAAAGAGAAGCTAAGGGTAATTTTGCTAAGAGCAGTAAATGACTTGAGAGGATCTTTGTCTTTTTAAATAAACTACAGCCTTTCAATTTAAAACAAAATTAATCAATGTTGGAGTGGAGGAAATTTAAGGAATGGATTCAGTTTTTGCAGATAGAGATAGAAATACAGATGAAGACATATATAGATTACAGAAACATAATTCAAGCTACCCCAAAGTTTTTCTTCTGATCAACAATCAATCATATCCGCCTCTAAGGAATCAGTAAAAAAATTAAAATGTGAAGAAGAATTCACTCACAAACCTACTAGAAGAATCGAATTATGTAACTCAGATGCCAAGTCAGAAGAATCAGCAAGCTGCTCATCCTGCCCTTATTCAACTGTTTTTCACCCAAAAGTCAGCCAGTCAAGAAAATCACAAAATAATTGGATCATGGGCAGTGGATAACTTTTCTGAAAGGTACTATTCAAACAATAAAGAGAAATAGCCAACCCTCTTGAGCTGTCTCCTTGTGCAAATAATTTGTACATTGGGAATAAAGAGAAATAGCAAGTAAACAGTCACTTATCCAACAATTAATTTCTCCGATTGCAGAATATTAGGGGGGAAAAAAAGAAAATGTAACTTTCAAATCAGAACTAAATAGCCAACAATTAGACAGCAAATTAACCTAAACTCAGAGCATCTCAGTTAATCGAATCATGAAGGACCCAAGAGCCAATGCATCAATCACAATACAAGAACTCTCAAACAGCTCCTCAAAACTCTCTGCCCCAAATTCTTGAGCTGCTGCCTTGAACACAACCCCAAATTCATTCCCTTTCACAGCCCCAATTCTGGGCTTATTGCAGACCCCTACAACCAAAACTCGGTTTACCTCCTTGGCCATACAACAGCAAATAAGCGGCTTCATCTTTGCACCCCTCTCTTTCAAAGCATCCAGCAGAAAGTAGGAAAATTTTGTTAGAGCCAGAGGATGCCCTAGTTTCTCCACATCTACTGGATCCTCCAGTTTAACCCACCTAAATTTGCGCCCACTTCGAATAAACCCACTTTTAGTAATTGCCTTGCTTCCTTGACTTAATATAGCCCTCTGCACCTCAATTGCAAGTTCCATACCCTTTTTCAGCTTATCTAAATTATTCAGAGACAGTGCCGAATATGCGTCCCAGAAGCTGCCGGTCTTGGATTCTAAAAGGGCAGTCACACCATACACCACATCAGCAGCTGACAATTTAAACCCAAACCCATGAACCCGCATAAAACTCCTATAATACAGATCAGTTAGCCCATATTCTGGCAAAAACCTTTGGAACTCATCCCGCATCTTAGTTTTCACCTCTTTACTCATGTACAGAAATTTCTTCTGGCAATCCATCAGAGGAAACCCCATCCGGGCAAGTAAAAGCTTCAGTTTTTTCAACCCATTATCACTCCAAGTTCGCAATTTTGTTGCGATATAAGAGGAATAGAACATCGAATCAAAAAGGCTCCACTCACGAAGCAGTATAAGCCTGGGCTCATCTTCATAGGCTATGCGTGAATTTTCTGGTGCATTGATTATTGTCCCATCTTTGAGCTTGATTTGACTAACAGTTTCCAGGTTGCCATAACTGTTAATGTGTTGCTCTAATTCCATGACTGATGCCTGGTACCGTTCATTTGTCAACCTCTCATGCACAAATTGGTCAGTGAGAGAAACACATGCCAGCCACAGTAAATCATTTGTGCTTTTTCTAAGAGAGTGTGCAAGTTCAAACAGCAAACAGCCAGAGGGTTTACCGTGAAAGGTGCCAGTCTTGTAGTACTCTCTCTTAAGCCTCCTATAAAACCTTACCGGGTCGGATTCAGCATCCTCAGAGACCCGCCTCCTCTTTCTCCTCCCTTCTGCATCCTCCTCCAAATCCGAATCGGATTCAGTTTCACTCCCAGAACTCGAATCCTCATCCAATTCATCATCCGAATCCAGATTGGAGCAATTGGCCACTGCCGAGATTTCAAAATCATACGACAGATCAGCTTGATTCTCGTCATCAGCAGTGTAGAGAACAACCACCCGATCATTCTGCTCGCTCAAATTGTGGAGATGGATCGGGCGGTGGCTATCGACAACAAAAACACGGGTCAGGCAATCGGGTCTGAGATCCAAGATCCGATTGAGGTCATGGGTAGATCCCCAATTGATGAGCAAGAGACAGAGGTGCTGGTCTTTGTGAGAAGAAAGAAGCGAGTTCTTGGCTACGTCGGCGAAAGAGGCGACCGGGTACACCGAGAAGAGAACGGAATCAGTGGAGAGGATGTGGGTTATAATCTTGAGCGCGCAAAGCGAGTCGGTGTCGGAGGCGGAGGGGAAGATGAGGAGAGGAGAGGAGGAGGCCGCCGCCGCCGCCGCTTTAAGGTCGGAGTAGAACGACTCGGCTTTGAGCGACCTCACCATGGTTTCTCTTTCATGGAATTGGGTCTGAAGGAAATTGAAGGAGGTGAATGGAGAAGAGAGCACGAGAGAGAGAGAGAGAGAAAGAGAGAATTGGGTTTCTTTTGTTCTTGAAATGAAAGAAAGGAGGGAGATGTGAAATTTTGGGAAGGATTTCGAAATGGTTCGAATTTTGGCGAGATCCCGCGAAAAGAGAGAGCGCTGGAGGGAGGCGAAATTTGGTGGGGATGAAATGAATAGTGTGCCTTTTAACTTTTAAGCATGTGATTGCTGTCGTTTATTAGATTATTAATTAAGTAATTAATGAAATTGGAGGCTATTTTGGGCTTTCTAGACTTGGGCCTGATATGATTTGGGAAACAAATTTATGAGAAGATGTTCAGCTCGGTGTGGGTTTGATTGATTTAATGGCAATATATCGAATGTATGTTGCGACGTGCGGCACTTTTGTGGGACACGTGCCACCACTCACAAGAATCAATACCACCAATCGTACGACGCATGGGTCTATTAGTTAATAAATTCTCTATATAAGAGATGTATAGCTCTCGTAATTGTGATTATTTTCTATAAGAATGTTTAAAGGTTTCTACAGTTATTGTTGTTATGAGAGAGAATGAAATTGTGGGTTTCCATTTTCATCACTGTGGTTGGACAATCTCTCATGGGATTTTTGGCTGATTCGTTATGCTCCACGTTCCAATTAACTGAATTAAGGTATGTATCAAATAAGCTCCCTAAAGCATGTTATTGAAAATTGGAAAACAAGTTATTGGAAAATACTTAGGCCAGTGGCGAAGCCAGGATTTTATGTCAGCGGGGTCCCTAAAATTTTTTTTCTAAAGACATATGTACAGAAAAATCAAATATATCTATAATAACGACACAAGATCTAAAATAATATATTCCATATCCAAAATAATAATTCAAGACAATATAAAAAAAAGTAAAAATTACAACAATTCTCTACGAGTTTTCATTTTTTGATAATTTTGCATAATAAGTTCATTAGGAATCTCATTAAATATATCTCTTTCTATATACGTTACAAGACAATCATTCATCCAAACATCTCCCATTCTATTTCTAAGTTTTGACTTAATAAGCTTCATCGCGGAGAATGCTCGTTCGACGGATGCCGTTGCCACCGGTAAAAGCAATGCTAATTTGAGAAGTAGGTACACATATGGAAATGTCAAATTTTTCTTGGTCCTAACTAGCATTTTAGACAACTCATTGAGATCTCGAATATCATGAAATCTTTCATCTAAGCGAACATCCATAATGTAAGTATCAAGTTGATAACCAAGTGTAGCCATATCAATATTTTCAAATTCTCTTGGATAAAATGATGCCATCTTGATCAACATATCCTTATTAAAAGCTTCAAATGCATCTCTTGGGTTCAAACAAGCAACACAAAGTAAAAGTTCAGAACTTATCTCATCAAATCGATCATTGAGCTCTTTAAGTTGCATATCCAAGATAGTATAAAAAATCTGAACACGATACCTACATATTTTAGTATTTTATTTCATTAATTTCATTAAGAATAAAAAAAGAAGGTGACATAACAAGAAAGAGAGAGGGAAAAAAAGATACCTATGTAAATTGGTCATTTCTTCGGATCTACGCCGTGGTCTTCCTCGAGTAACAAATGTTGCCTCCATATTCGGTACAGGAATATTATGTTTGTTGCAAAATAAAGAAACTTTTTGCAAAAGAGGATCCCATCCATCTTCTCTCATTCTTTGCAATTGCGACTTGGTCACTTTGACAAGTCCTATGGCATTAACAATATTTTGATCTTTTTTTTGTAATGCTTGAGAAAGAACATTTGTTAATCCCAAAACATCTTGCATCAAATGCAAAACAAAAACACAATCAAAAGAGGGCAATCCATCTAATAGAATTTTAGCTTCTCCTTTTTGGTTAGAATCCACGGCTTCTTCCTCGATCATCTCAAGCACATCAAGAATTGGAGTAAAAAGTCCAATCACATTGTTCACAGTACCATAATGAGAGCCCCACCGTGTAGCCCCCGCTCTAGAAAGACCCATTTCTTGATTTTGCCCTTTACCTGTTTCTTTCTCACCATTGTTTAAAGCCTTGGCAATTTCAGCTGCTTGTCTTTCTCTTAGCATATCTTTACGCTTACAAGAGGCCCCAACAGTATTTTGGATCTTATCAGTGAGAGTGAAAAGATGAGCAACATCTATGTGAGAGTTAGCAACGGCTACTAATGTCAACTGAAGCTGATGCGCAAAACAATGAACATAATATGCAGAAGAATTAGTCTTTAGAATCAAACTCTTAAGTCCATTGAACTCGCCTCGCATGTTGCTCGCTCCATCATAACCTTGACCACGTATCCGTGACAAAGAGAGGCTATGTTCAGCTAGCTTGGATTCCATTGCCGCTTTAAGTGTGGCGGCTGCCGTATTAAGCACATGAACAATACCTAAAAATCTCTCCACACTAGTACCGAACAGACCAGGGGTAAGTATTGCCAAGCACATTAAAAAAAAAAAAGTCACCATGCCTAAGTATTTTTCAACAAATCTTTCTAGTTTACAAGAATCCACACAATGGAATAAATACTATATAGAGCTTATCAGATGCATACCTTAATGGGCACATGGAACATAACGAACTGGCCAAAACTTCCATGAGAGCTTCTACGAGCGTACATTTGAAAATGAAAATCAATAACCTCCGTGTCTGCGAAAGGACATAAAATAAGGAACTTTTTGATGCTCTTGTGGCAACAAATGAACAGAGTGTCAAGAGAACCTCATCTCTCTTTTAGTAAAAAAAAGGTATAAGTATAACAAAGGTTCACTGAACTGTATATAACTATCTTGTGGCAAGTTACATAATAATAATAATTCTTCAAAAAATACTAATAATAATTCTAAATGGTAGACATCCAAATTTAAGGATTTTATAATAGAAAATTGTTTTTTTTTCCGAAAAATTGACAGAGCCTGCCAATCAGAAGACACATGCCAATCATAAAATTGTTACTATTCGAATCAATCAGAAGGCACATGCATATCCATCAGTTCCTGTTGGTGCACAATTTTGTTTTGTTTTCATCAATTATTTCTAATTTGTGAATTTCTAACTGAACAAAGACATGAAATACTATCACTATTCTGCTAGTTTTACTAGGACTTATGTATGCAAGAGTTCAAGAAAGGTTTTTAATAGAAGCACATGTAATTTCTACATACTGCACTATTGTAATCAAAATAATATAATCAACTATTGATGCGTTTGAAAGAAAATTGAAGCTAGCATAAGTGAAAAATATTAGTTGAAGTTGAAAACTATACTTATTCAGGTGTTGGAAGTTGGAACTTTTAAGCTCAAAACTATAAAGTTGACAGTAAATGATATCATGTTGCAAGATACTACACCCATATGCATCAAGTGATCAGTAAATATAGCAATTTGTAAGAAAAATTACAAGGTACACAAACTAAATTGTAAGAAGTTGCAAGCTAAGTATTGTACTTACCCTCGTAAAGAACACGGATTTCCTCATGCAAGATGTTACCTCCTTAATATAAGAAAACTATGAAATGAAGAAATGAAATGGAGAGATATGGAGGCGGTGGTATATTTACATTTGAGGAATATAAAAAAAAACTCAGTATTTAGATGATATTTATATAGAGAAAACCCTAGTTGATAGTCAGATCGCGGCGACCTCCTTTTAGGATTGTAATCAATTGGGAAACCCTAAATTTCCATTTTTTGGAATGTTGGTTCTACAGAATTTGTGAACCCAATATGTAAAACACTAAAACTAATAATCAGCCTGTAAAGTTCAAGGCTACATAGGGCCGGTTTGGATCAGCCCAGTTTGTTGGATCCCGCACTCGACATGTTTGATCCAGTCCAAAAAGTGTACACCTCATTAACACAATTTTATCATTTATGAAGTAATGCAAGTAGAGTTTATAACAAAATATTGTTCACGTATAAATGAAAACAATAAAAATTTACCATGGCATTGTAATGCTTCAATTAATGAAGCCAGTTTCATGGAATCTTGGCCTTGGAAAGGATTTCCAAATTAAACAACCAATTAGGATATAGAAAGGGAAAAAAATAACATTTACCATCATACCATGTAAAATCAATAAGGTAGCTAGATTATTTTGGGCATACTAATGTCAATTTCAGCTTTATTATTTCCCTTCCCTCTTTCTTTCTGTTATTTATACTTACAATTTGCATATTAACATATCCCACATTTTACATTCTTGCAAAAAATATCAAAAACAAAATTTAACTTATACATAGGAAAGCATGCAGACCCATCCATGCCCACTTGGCACCTCCTTGAAGGCTTGAACAGCACGGTACAACTGGTCTCGATGGAAGATCTGTCGCGCTAAGAGCCTCGATCCAAGTCTTCACACTGGTTTTCTCATGCAAAACCTCCCCTTCGAACATATTCAAATAATGACAATCCCCTTCAACAAGTTATTTCCATCCATTTCTACATTAAATATCTCTAGCTTCATCTTCCTACCAGCCATTAGTGCCCAAAACCTGTCTGGCAAAATGCACAGCTACCCTTTTCTTATCTAAGCCCCGAATTTTTTTACAATTGTGATTCTGAATTTCTGTAACAAATGTCCCTAAAGAATGTGTTACAATGGCATTTGCACAGGTACCCTCCATTGCTCTTTCAGTTCTTAGTCACTGGCTTCAATTGAGCAATCAGATTATGCCATGCATATACAACCCCTCTAGCGCAAATCCATGTTTTGACTGACCACAAGTAGTGAAGGTGTAAATGGAAATTTCAACTTATCAGGGACTAAAATGAAAATCCATGTTTCGGAGTAGAGATTATACTATAGTACCTGGCGATGGAGAAGATCGTTGAGAAGAGCAGGCTTCTAGAAGGATGAGGTTGTTTGGGGCCCGAAATCTGGCGGATACCTCTCTCTCCCTGACTCGCATGGGCCCACTATCAGAAACAACTTTCGCCAATCTCTCGCTTTTGATCGGAAAGGGTTTGGTTCGGAACTTTCTAGATACGATAGGATACGGGAACGGATCCTCTGGTCGGCAGAAATGTGCCGACCACGTGGTCGGCGCGTGATCCGAACCGTCCGATTTAATCTCAGCGGTTCATTTTTTTCGGGCCAATTTTTTTTTTCGGGAGTGGTGGAATGCACGGGGCTCCCTTTAGCCGTTGAGATTAAATCAGACGGTCCGGATCACGCGCCGACCACGTGGTCGCCGACCAGAGGATCTGATTCCATAGGATACGGGAACGGATCCTCTGGTCGGCAGAAATGTGCCGACCACGTGGTCGGCGCGTGATCCGAACCGTCCGATTTAATCTCAGCGGTTCATTTTTTTCGGGCCAATTTTTTTTTTTCGGGAGTGGTGGAATGCACGGGGCTCCCTTTAGCCGTTGAGATTAAATCAGACGGTCCGGATCACGCGCCGACCACGTGGTCGCCGACCAGAGGATCTGATTCCATAGGATACAAGTTCGGATTACTTTACTTACTTGGGCCTAAATAGGCTCAAGTCAAGGAACCAAGTTTTAAAGTCAAACACAATGCTTCAGTCTTAATAAGAGAACAAAAGTCACAAGAGAACCTCACCGACATTGGAAAATGATAATTTTGTGACGGATCTTCTCGTGAACAACTTGTGATATTCTGGCAATTTATTTTTCTCACCTATTTATTTAAGGAAAAATTGTACTTTTATAATTATCTCCTTACTAGCTCAATGTTACAAAACCAAAAGGAATTGTGTATTTTTGTCTCACCAAAAAGTTTTTCTCATTCTTAAGAAAGTTTGACAAATATATTATCGTTTAGAATAATAAGGTATGTGATTGACACTATTAGTTTAAAATTTGGGTCCATATTATCAATCTATAAAGTAAATCTAAAATTTTTTATCCAACATAGCCTAGAGTATTATATCTCAAGCCGAGCCAAATCCACTGTTTATCATTTTTTTAAAAATTCTCAACCATATATTTCGAATTTCAAATATAAATATTACTAAGAAAAATAAAACTTGTCCGTAATCATATTTAGTAAATTTAATCAAAGTTAAAAATATTATTAACCAATAACAATTGTGGCATGATCATGTTAAGTTAATTTGTCCAACGCAAAGTAAAAACTTTTTAATAAGTAATAAAATTTAATAAATCATTCAGGGTACTTTAATTTAATAAATTTAATTTGTAATGGGCAAAAACTCGTATTGATTCAGGCGAATGGCTAGGAATTTTCAGGTGTTCCGTATTCCTCTTGCGGATTCACATCCCAAAATCGCATCAATCACTCCGTCACTCTGACTCTACGCGAGCTGTTCTCTTTCTCCGCTCGTTTCAATTTTGGTCAAGGGCAAAGGTTAGACCAACACACCAGATATTATCCACGGTAATTTTCCATTCAATTTCCGGATCTTCTACGGATAATTAGTGTACTTTGTCTGTGTAAAGTGTATTGTATAGTATATAGAAGTATCTTGCAACTAGCAACACAAATATATATATGGAATCCGCTCCAATAAATAGGTGAAACAAAAAGTAACTCCATGTCAGTGGGTAATGGATCATTTTGTATCTCTTTCTCTTTTAATATTGTGTAACAAGTTCTTTTTACGACTATCTATTCTAACTTCAATCGGGAACAACACGAGCTGTGCTACAGACAATCGACCAAAGGATGGCACAACGCATGTGCAAGGACTTTGAATGGATTCTTTTAAAAAAAAAAAAAAAAGGATTCTTCTGTTGAGCCCTTCCATTTTTTTTATTGCATATCTCTTTTTATATAGCAGCCCCTCGACTTTTTTCATTACAAAATCAGTAAATTTTCTTTTATTACAAGCATTGCTTGATATATTTTTCATATGCAAATGATTAGTCATATTATAAGTATCTATTTTTCTACGTAGTATATTAAATGGCATAATTTATAAATTATAACGAAATAAGTTATATAGTTTTTTCTATTTTTTTTGACACAATATAACAATTTTTGTTATTTTCTTCTTTTGTTAATTAGTTGTTTGCAAGCCTGTCCCAATTTATTTTTGGATTAAACTTTATAGATACTCTTAATAAGTTAGATAATTTTTTCTAATAATACTCATGTTATTAGATCTTATAAGAGAATAAGTCATTCAAATAGAAATAGTTGTAGACATCAATCAAAACATTTATAAATATGTCCATGAGTTATTAACAATAAACTATAACACTAATATAAATTATAACATGATTAAATATTTTTGCATAAAAAATAATGTTTGAATATATCCATCCAATTACAACAAAAAAAATTGCACAATTTAAGAAGTTTTTAGAATGATAAATCTAATTTTACAAAATATATAGAAAACTCATAAGAAATAAAATTTGACATTTTTTACCAACTCATTAAAGATTTAGTCTTTTATTTAATTGTTTGCAAACTTTTCAAATTATTTTGCATGAAACTTTATGGATGTTTTTAAAAATATGAAACTTTTTTATTATTTTTATATTTTTTAAAAAAAATATGAAAAATAAAACTTAATCGCGAAGCACAATGACTTTACTAGTTATATACAATTGAATAAAGCACTAAAATTTATATAAAAATGCAGGTACAAGGAGTCAAGGACCCCTTACACTGATGCAAATTAAGACTGTTATGCAATTCAAAAAGACAAATGACACTGTAATATTTCCTAGAGGTTGCAACTTTTAACTTTTTTTTTTTTGTTATTTAATAGATATTTAATAGAAATGACATGTCATCACCAAACAAATTATTCTTTCAAAGTAATTATTATTAAGCTTTTTTGTGGTGACATGATAATGAGATGTGAAAAATCGGCAAACAGATAGGTTCACATGACAGTGAAGCGTCCGATGGTATGATGCAGTGATGTAGCAACTATGACACGATGCTGCAGGTCTCGGCACATAGGTGTTTGAGATGAAGGAAGAAAGCAACCATGACATGGGCAGGCCGTGTTATTTTAACATCGAGAAGGAAAAATCAGGATCCGTCACTGTAGCCATAATTTTAGCTAAGCTAAGATGCTCTCCTTCATGCAAAATCTTTCCAATTGAGAATTTTTTTCCCCCCTCACGTACAGTGTACAAACAATGTCACCCATCAATCATTAATCGAACCACAAACTGAATTTCTGTCTTAACTTAACTGAACATGTTTGATTTACAAAGTTTCTATTCAACAGAGATTTTTTGGGGAAGTAAATTTAACTTCTAATACAATACTTCCACCAATGGTTAAGCACATAACAAGATAAATCTGCTACATTTGTTTTCCTTTTAATACGAAAATGGCATGCCACCACAGAAATACCTCTAAAATGAAAGTACTTGCAATTACACTCAGACAACGAAGAAGCACAGGTAGCTGCCCCAGTCAGAGGGGCTATAGTAGTATATATGGTGGCGCACAGGGTCGAGGGGTGGTGTTTCAGTTTCTATTTTAACCCTGCCTCCTCCGTCCAGGTATGAACCTGCGGACCCACAGGTGCTTTCCATTTACTCTGAATTTCATAGTTGTTTTGCCAGCAAGAACAGTCTCCACATTCTCCTGATGGTAGAATGTGACGTGCGCATATTTTGGAGGCCTCTCTGTATTTGGCTGTTCAATGTAGACGCTCTCCACATCAACATTGTAGTGCCTAAAAATTATAAAATATAGTTCTATAAGCTAAACATATTAAACAAGCATTTTGTATAAAACCTGGACAACTGTATATTGAAACCAATTGCATGCATTGGGACCTTAAAGTAAATACCACTGCACAGTTCCTCCTCAAACCCTCGTATAAACACATAAAACACAGTAAAGCATAATAAATAAAGTTGATATAACCATCTTTTCATGCATTGACATAATGATACAGAATGAAAATTTACTAAACTCAATTTTAAAAAAGTACAACTTACCTGGCAAAGAACTGCACTAGCTCGTCAGCCGATAGAGGTGATCCATTTGAAAATGTCACAAATAGTTTCCTCTCATCTGGATTGTGACGTCCTGTCGGCGCCAAAACTGGTGTTGGCTGAATCATACTTTGTGTATTTATATTCATGCCAGTAGAACCAGGAGGAGACTGGGACACATTGGCATTTTGAAAAGGTAGAACTACACCAATTTGCATAGAGACTGCAGGTATCTGAGGTACTGCTGCACTGCTTTGTGGAGCAAGTGCAGGTATGTGGGACACGACTGCTCTGCATTGTGGGGCAACCACAGGTACATGGGATACAACAGCACCACTTTGCGGAGCTAGGGCAGATATATGCACCTGAGGTACAAATGCACTGCTTTGTGGAGAGAATACAAGTATATGTGGCATAACTGCACAGCTTTGTGGAGCAAGTGCAGGTATATTTGCACCGCTCTGTGGAGTAAATGCAGGAACAAGGGGTACACTTGTGCTGCTTTGAGAAAAGGCTGCAGGTATATGCGGTAGAATTATTTGTTCCAACGGCGGTGCAGGAATCAACCCTGAAAAACCAGAGTAGCTGGCATTGCATGGGTAGTATGCCTCTGCTGTAGCAGCAAGCAGTGATGAATTCTGTGCAGAGTCCTGAAATATGAAAAAAAGTGAAGTGTTTCATACTTTCATCTACTTGATTCTTTTACTTACAGACAATCAATTATATTGTAGAAGAAAGTGATAATCTTTCCTCCTTCAAAGGACTAATTTTAGAAACTGTGAAATTATACAATGAATAGAAAGAACTCTTAACATTCAGTAGAAAACAGAAAAACAAATCATGAAATTTTGTTTGTGTAAATAGTATTAACTTGAATATAGATTCAGAGATCTTTTTAGGAACTTGGAACTTAAATTTAATAAAAAGAGAAACCATACGTAACAACAATAGTAAATTCTAGGTTGTTCACCTGCAGTTGTTGACCCAGAAACCTTTTCTCCATGCCAGATTGTTGGCCGGTACTGCCTCCATGAGAGATGTGTCCCTTAAAAAACGAAATATATGAAGGTCCAACTTGTCAATTTAAATAGAAGTCCTGAAATGAGCTTGCAAAATGTAAAATTTGCAAGATGGAGTGAACTTGATGGACTGTGAGTATCAGGGTAGGAACTTCTAATCGCATACAAATTGACTGAGAAATTAATTAGACTGATCAGTTTGTAAAGGCAAAGTCACTTAAAATTAACAAGTAATACCATATAAAAACAATTTTGAGCAATTACATAATGTGGTTGCATTAGACTGCTCAGTTCTCTATTGTTGCCTCCAATGTAACTCCCATGTGATGATGTGGAGGCCCTGGATGATGAAGAATCCGGTATGCTTGATAGAGAATCCTGAAAATAAACAAACATATTACATGCTGGACTTCAATCGTATATAGAGAGTAGTTTAAAGGGAAAGCTCAAGTAAAATTTACCACAGGTAAAGAGGAGATATAGCTGAAGTAAAAAACATATATAAAGATGGACTTAAAACTCTAAAGGAGTGATAGAGCTTATAGTGTAGATCGTGTAATTTGAAAAGAAATTGCTTAACTACTTACCAATTGAGTGAATATATTTTTCTAATGAAAATGGAAGTTGGAGGAATGACATAAACCAAAGTAAGAAGCTTACTTTATTAAATTTCATGTGCATCCCTCTAAGAACAGAACTGCTGCCACCAGCACCATCTTCACTTGATAAGTATAACTTAGCTAAGGATGGATCAGGGTTACAAAGAAATTCCTGAAACAGAAAAAAAATGATCGCATACTTCATTATTACATTTCAGTTGTCTAACAAATTCTTAGTATATCAATCTATGATAGTTTTCCGCAGATATAAGTTGCGAGAATTAGAAAGCCTTGAATAAAAAAAAAAAAAAAAACAGAAATTGTCCAGTATTTGTAGTCGATCTAAGATTTTCCTTTCAAGCTTTTTATCTATTTCAAACAATAACTGTGCATGCAAATAAATAATATATTACTTTCCAAAACTTTTGTCGCCTTGTTACTTAAAAAGCAGAATGTTATCTGCACACCCTTCTTTTCGAGTTCAAGAAGCTAAGATGAATTAATGCTTAAAAGAAAACTCGGTAAAGAATTATCATTTAGCGACAACTACTGATAGAATCTTATCTACATGTGCAACCTTCGTTGTCGCCCTGTTACTTAATAGAGAACTGTCATTTTTAAAGGACATCGTCCCAATTTCTTTATACAATTTTTAAAGATGACATAGTTAAGATTAACGGCAAAGTATAATTTGTCGCTTCCAGAATTTTAAATAGTAATCTTTTGGAAAGATTTTCCTTTATATATATACCATTACCATATCTACTTGTACATCAGTGGATCATGTTCAATTTCCTGTTCATCCTTCACCCGTCTGCGATGGACTTCTTAAATCATGTATCTTACACGCAACTAATTTATAAAGCAGTCTTCCTTTTGTGAGAAAAACATTCGAGGATGAATTTTGCAGTGTGCCCCAAATGAAAATTTAAAAATACTTTTTATCAATATCAGTAGAACTAATAATTCATAGAAAGCAAAATGTCTTTTTCAGAAATGCAATAACTTCGCATCAAACCAACAACCTGGACACAATCTTAGAGTCAAATTTAGTGCCTAAACTTTTGATTTCTTTTACCAAACAATTTGTACTTCTTGAGTTGCACAGCCAAAAATACTTTCAACTAATCATATAGAAAGCTATAGAAAAAATATATATATATATATATATATGAATAAAAGCAAAACATAGAAGTAGATCTACAGACAACTCACCTCTAGATCGAGTTCCTGTAGTGCGTTCTTAGCATTTTCATATTCTGCTCTATCCATAGCTTTGCAACAAACAGCTTTCAGAAAATAGTTGACACCTGAGAGGGCTTTTCTAGCTGTAGGAGAGTCACTTTTGGCAGCATTAATCAAAACCTGTTTCCCGAGTGAGCAGATTTGTTCAAGACCATCATCACTCAAGAGGTAGATAGCGTGGATTAAATCTTCATTTATATTTACTTCAAGCCATAGCCAATATGATATGATCTTAAAGGCTAAATCACCATCTATTTCAAGAGAGGAGGTCATACGAGAGAAGAGTTTTCTCTCCCCCGAGTAGAAGGACTGAATGAATTTAATGCTAGGTTTTCTAATCTCCACAGGGGCCATGGTCGAAGGGCGAGCAGAAAGGGAAAGTAATTGATGCATTAATTGAATTTGGAATAAATAAAGAAGGAATTGGTCTCACATATTTAACACTAAAAGAAACTATTGGGTGAACCAGTTTTTAGCTTGTAATCTATTTCCATATATGACACAAAATTAAAGTAGTGCATGGTTCACAAACTGAATGACAGGCCTATTCTTACAGAGGGGTTTATTCTGCGACAAAACCATTTTAACACTTGGCAGCCAGGGCTGGAAAGGGAAATTGTTTTGCACACGCTGATCATCATGCAAGGCTGTTGCAACCTTGCAAAGGTAGAACAGTTTAGATTAGCCAGTATAGAAAAATGATAGGTCCCACTAATCAGTGGTTGTGGGGCTATGTATTAATCATGCTCCAGGTGCAACCAGTGATTTAAATTTGGCCATATTCACAATGTCATGCTTAGGATCCTTCCAACTCACCAAAATAATAGGGAGAGTGGAGAGAGGTGTTAGTTACAGTTGTTATTTATTAAGCAAGCACCATGGCTTCATGCCACGTGCGCATACACTGGAGGCAAGCTACAATACCAAACTTCTTTTTGAAGGCTTGTTGGCGTGAGCACAATGCCCAGCCCTGTATAAATTTTATCAGGAATTTTTCTAAATGTGATTTTTTATGGGATTTCTTCATTTCCTGAAACCAAATTGTCCCAAATCAAGAGTAGTCAACAAAATAGTATTTTACAGTTCACACAAGCAAAAAAAGGGATATTGTTATATTGCAAACCCATTAACCAAATTAATAGCTTTTTCTTTTAATAACACACTAATTTTTTTTAAAAAAAAAATTATACATTTGAAATTTATGATCAATCAATGAATGCTTTGTTGGGTAAAAAGGATTAGGAAGACGAAAATATTGGGAGCCATTTTTCTGCTGTCCACACAAAATAGATCGAGTGATGTAACACAGTAGTAGTAATCCTTATACACACGTGCAAGTCAAAAAAAAATGATTGCTTACTCTTACTCAGCCACAGTAGTCTCCAATTGTATATAATTAAAATGGTGCAACAAATAATAGCAAAACGAGAAACATTGATTAAATTGTCTGCACCACAAATGCACAGAAAAAAAACTAAGGAGTACAGCAAAATGGTGTGACAAAGAATAGCAAAACAATCAGGGTTAATGTGTGTGTCCATAGATGAAAGGATGTCTGTCAGAATTATTGATCCATTACTAAAACTAGAAATATCTATTTGCATGTCAATTTATGTTGAATACAAAAGTTGACACTGGTATTAAGTAGGGACATGCAAGGCCCAATAGAATTCAAGGGTGTCCTAAAGGGGCAACTGATGCAAATTTGGTGAAGCCTACTCCAAACATGGATGGATTAATTATTGGGAGTATTTCAGGAAAAAGAAGACAAATTATTAATGAAAAAAAAACTACAGATTAAGTAAAATCAATTTTCAGTATGCTAGACTAAAGTAAAACTTAAGCTGAAGAAAGTACAATATTTGTTACTGATACATTCTCACTGAAACATTCACCAAAAAGCATGGCCTCTAGTACACAAGTTAGCGATAACTTACAAGGACACCAGACAATTTGTCTGGCAGTTAAAGTTGGATTTGGCATTAGCAAGATTGCATCCATTATGTATATTTTACTTGAAGGCCTCCTGAAGACATACCAAGCACACATAAGTTCCAACAAAAAATTAAAAATGCTCATTAGTTAACTCTTACCATACTGCATTTTCATCAATAGTTGCCGAGACCATTAGATTTCAAATTCTCTCTGCATTACTTTTCTGACAAAAACCTTATTTGTTAACGAAGACAACACTAAATGATAAAAATATTAAAATTGTATATTGTGTAATTGGATACATGGAGCAATTTAAAAATAAAATTCTGTTATGTGACTTCTGTCAAACTAATGGAGAACACAATAAAAATTATATTTTTGAATTTCAAAAAAATGTAAGCAATTCCATCAGTCATATACTCATATTCAAATCGAGGGACAAAATGCACAGCTATCCTTTTCTTATCTACGCCCCCAAATATACCACTATCATTCTCAATTTTAGTATCAAATGTCTCTAGACAGTGTCTTGCAATGGTAAAATTTAAACTTATCAGTCTAAAATTTAATAAGACCTCTTTTCCAAAGTGAGAAAAACAACAGCAGAAGCTTCTAGAATGATAAGGTCGTTGTAGGGCCCCAAATCTGGCGATACGTAGCCGTCAATGTCTTGCCTGGGCCCACTGTCAGAGATAACTCCGCTCCACCTCTGATCGTATCACCTTCATCGGTACCCATCTCCACCTCCTTCGGTTTCCTTCTTTACGTCCATGCCTCTCGGTCTACTATGTACGGATTTTGTCGTGATCTGAAATGCGGGGTCACTGCCTTACTGGGTTAGTGATGCGTTTTCCCGCGCTTTTGTGGGAATTGGGAACGGTGCGGATAGTGAAGGTTTCATATTTGGGCCTAAATAGCCTGGAGTTAGAGAACTAAATTAGCCCACGGGCTTTAGGTGTTCTCTCATAAGACACGTGGCAGTAATTGTAAAACGTCGTAAAATTTTATTGTCGGGTAAAATCTTTTTGTAGAAGACGTATGTCTCGTTCAGTCGTTTGACCTTGGCCCCTCTTGCAAAATAGTTTGCCGTGTTGTGTCCGATTAACTGATTAAGTATACTAAGCACCGGTTGGTGGGCCTCACCAACCTTCTAAATCCTTTTTGGAAAAAAAAACAAAAGAAATGTAACGGTCAGCTCACGAACAACTTGTGACTGATATGCTCGTCTCTTTTTTTTTCCGACTAATTATAAATTTATAATTTTTTAACAATCTCTTCTCTCCCTCATTGCTCAATGTTACAAACATTCAGTTTCGACTATCATTTTAAATTTGGTCGTCGAGCACATGGTACCATATAAATATCATAGCTCGAGCCGACACAAACAACTGGTTATCATCAGTGACGGATCTAAGTACACCAAAGGGTGCAATGTCACCACTTTTTTCAGTTCAATATTTTTTGTATAGAATTTATGGTATTTTGTAGTTAAGTAGACCATATTTATAAGAAATTATGTATTTGAACCCCATAAAAATATAAATATATTTCAATTATTGCACCCCATAATTAAAAATCCAGCTTTTTCATGTTCAAATTCTATTAATATTATTATGAAATTTATAATAAAATTTTAATGACACATTAAAAAATTTTCTTGCTCCGTCCATGTTTATCATTTTTTAAATAAAAATATAAATATTATCAAGCAATATAAAAGTCCACGATCATGTATATTTAATTTGTAAAACATAAAAAAATTAAACCGATTACTATATTAAAATTCATACAAATAAATTATAACTTTAAATTAATATGAATTTTTTAAAATAATAAAGAACATCGTACGAGTAATAAATTTTAAAAATTATTAGTTTCGTATATGAGGTTACTACAATGGTCTGATAGCTTTAACTTGTAGGAAATTTATAGAGGGGAGCTGGATACTCTACTTAAAATCAGATGGTTGCCATTGTACATGTTTCTTATTTAGCCGTCATACAATATCGTTTCGTAACTTTAAATACAGGAAATTTATGGCAATTATTATTCAACAAGTTCCAATTTAAACTGTTTAATGCGAAATAAGGGAAGACGTGCTGAATCTATAGAAAACATCCCTCAACAAATGTCATGTATATCTGTATATCTTCCTTATCAAACTATCCAGTCATATCATCATCATCTGATTAAATAAAACAATTATATTTAATTAATTTTAATATGAACCGTTTAGTATGAAATAAACAAAAGAAACCGCAGCTAAAAAATATATTAAAAAAATGTCATGTCTATTATTATATATTTTTTTTTCTAGCTGTCCTGCAATATTATGTGGAGACTTTTGTCTTTTTCGTTCCTTTTATCTGTAGAACTCTTATCTTCTAATTTGGAAAAAAAAATAAATACCATGATTGTATCTGACCTAAAAAAAAGTAAATACATGCCATTTAGAATGATTATTTAATAAATTTAAATCTGAAAAATTTTAATGTGAAATAATGCAAAGATATAATATCATGTCAATCATTATATTTATCTTCCTTGTCAATCAAGTCTAGCTGTCCTCCAATATTATCTAAAGTATTCATGAATTTCTTGTTGTATTTTTCTTCGAAACCCTTGTCTTCTAAAAAAAAAATCGCCTGTCCATTTAATAACATTTAATTCCATTCTTTCCCTGCCAAAATAACTCCCTAGTACCTGCAGAACTGAACCGTATTCGTATGGGATTCGTGCAGCGATTGTGGACGCGGCGGGGACAAATACGGTGTACTGGATCCGCGGGGCGTCCAATTTTGCAACATCCTTTTTTGTACCCCGCCATAGCTCCAGTCGGAAAAAACATACCCTGAACATGGCATATTGAACCGGTAGTAAGACTTTCACACTGAACCTAGACCCCTATTTTCAGTTCACTAGCTCCAACCCATAAACCATGTCTATTCCTTTCTCTTCACTTCACACTAGTGCTCGGCCTGTAGTTTTCCATCTGAACCTCCATTTCTTACATAACGGACATCTCCTGTTAAAAACTTCCTAGCATTACAGCATTTCTTAGAAAAAAAACGGACACCTCCGGTTCTAACGAAACGTCAGTGGATTAGCTATTTAGCTAGCACTCAAGTGTCTTTTGGTAAATTCGCACAGAGAGGAGGGAAAAGAGTTTCAAAACCCCTCCAATTTTTCGCCTCTTGGCCTCAAACCCCCAAAACCACTCATTGCTTTTTCTAAAACCTCAAGCTCCATCAATGGCGCCAGATCTACCATGCGACGGAGATGGCGATTGCATGGCGTGCAAGGCGAAGAAACCCACCGAAGTGGTTCTCTGTCGCACGTGCGTCACTCCTTGGCACGTGCCTTGTCTCTCTTCTCCGCCTCAAACCCTCGCCGACGAGGCGAACTGGCTCTGTCCCGACTGCGCCGCCCCGCCGGAGGAAGTCGAGGCGGCGCCGGCACCCTCCGCTGGTTCGTCGGAGTTGATCGCGGCGATCAGGGCGATCGAGGCGGATACGACGCTGTCGGAGATGGAGAAGGCGAGGAAAAGACAGAGGCTGATGGCTGGAGGTGGCGATGGAGGAGAGGGATCTGGATCTGGCAGGGATGATGACGTGGAGGAAGAAGATGAGGCGAAGGAGGAGAAGAAGAATGATGTGTTGGAAATATTGGATCAGCAATTCAACTGTTCGTTTTGTATGCAACTCCCTGATAGACCAGTCACTGTAAGCAATCTTTTTGCTTTTTTTCTTTTCCCTTGTAAATTAGTCACTGTAAGCAAATGTCTGAGTATGGGTATCTACCTACATATTACTAATTTGGGAATAATTTCTGGATTTTTTTGGTTATATCAAGAAATGGTCTAATTTATCTCTATGCACTTCTCCATTTTCTATTATATGGTTTGGGTTTTCTGTTTTAGTCTTCAATTTCAGATTATTTTGGAGAAATTCCCTTGCCTTATTCGTAATTGCAAGCTCATATTTAGGTAGCGCTTGTAATGTGACTGCTATGTATTGCTTTTTCCCTTGCTAAATAAGTAATATAATTTATTTAGCACCTTATGTTACTAGTTTCTATAAACTGCGCTGTTGACATTTATTTGATAAGAAAAATATGTTGTTTGCCATGCTGACTTTCATGTAAATTACAATTAGCACCAGTTTCTTTTTGCTAATAATGTTTTGGCACCACTATTGGCTGGGGTATGAATTTAGTTTCTATATTGGTTTTGAGTGAAGCTACATTGCATTCAGGAAATTTCAATCTCAAAGATTGCTTGTATCAGGGGCATTTGTAACTTATTTGAGATATTTGACATTTTTGTTCGCCAATGTTTTGTTGATATTTTCTTCTGTTGTTTGGTGCATACAGGAATACTTTTCAAACTTGATCTTGTCTACAATACGTGACCCATCATAATTATTGATAGACTGAAATCGAACTAGAACATAATTTTCCCCTTGGTAATTTAGAGTTGAGGTAATTTTTGTGATGCACTGTACTGTTATGCTCATGTTCACCTGCATCCGTTCTCATACAATCAAATCATCTTTACTATTTCCTTTTAGATTTCCTGATTAAATTGTCCTTTTCATGCAGACTCCCTGTGGGCACAACTTCTGCCTAAAATGCTTCCAGAAGTGGGTAGGCCAGGGTAAACGTTCCTGTGGTAAATGCCGCTCGGCCATCCCACCCAGTATGGTACAACTACCCAGAATCAACTCCTCTCTTGTCACGGCAATTCGCATGGCAAAAGCTGCCAAGAGTATCAACTCAGGTGGACCTGCCCACACATTCCACTTCATCCGCAATGATGACAGACCTGATAAGGCTTTCACCACAGAGCGAGCCAAAAAAAGTGGTAAGGCGAATGCATGTAGTGGTCAGATCTTTGTGACAGTTCCACCAGACCATTTTGGGCCTATTTTGCCTGAGAATGACCCAAAAAGGAACCAGGGGGTTTTGGTTGGGGAGAGCTGGGAGGATAGGATGGAGTGTCGACAGTGGGGGGCACACCTGCCGCATGTGGCAGGTATTGCTGGTCAAAGCAATTATGGTGCTCAGTCTGTTGCTCTCTCTGGTGGCTATGTTGATGACGAGGATCATGGCGAGTGGTTTCTCTACACTGGGAGGTACAATAAAGTTGTTGATTTCTCTTATTTGATGAAGCATTCTTTTTATCAGAATTCTGGTAGTGAATTTTTTTTGAGGAAATTACCACAAAAGATAACCTATTTTCCGCTTCCAGTTTCTGATGATCTTTCTGTCAAATGTTTTGTTTAAAATTGCTTGAATATAATAATCTCTTCCTGTGACTTGCTGCAGGCACGAGTTTTATTTATTTTTATCTTCCTGTTGGTAACCTCCATATATCATCTCCTGAGTAATCGTGTATTGTTTGTATCATTTTTGCCAAAACTGGCAGCGGGGGAAGAGACCTAAGTGGGAATAAGAGGACAAACAAGGATCAAGCTTTTGACCAGAAGTTTGAAAAAATGAACGAAGCACTGCGTGTTAGCTGCTTGAAGGGCTACCCTGTTCGAGTTGTCAGGTACAACCACACTATTATTAGCTATCATATATAATTTTCTCAAATTAGCATGTGGATTTTAAATATATTGAACTTTTTTTTTCTTGTGAAAGGTCTCACAAAGAGAAGCGCTCGTCCTATGCTCCTGAAAAAGGTGTCCGGTATGATGGTGTTTACAGAATTGAGAGATGCTGGAGAAAAGTTGGAAAACAGGTAAGAAAACTTGTTAGTTATTTGTATATATTATTGAAGTATTTAACCTTTTTTAGAATGTGATCAAGGAAAATTTATTCCGGAGTTAATTCAGTGATGTTATCTTTCTTCCCTTCTAGGGTTTCAAGGTGTGTCGCTATCTTTTTGTGCGATGCGATAATGAACCTGCTCCCTGGACTAGGTCTAGCCGACCCCTTTCCCTCCCTCCCCCTCCCTCTCTCCCTCTCCCACAATCAGTCTTTACTTGTTCTTTCTTTGATATTTGTTCTGTTGGGTAATTATTTTTCAGTGATGACCATGGGGATCGTCCCAGACAGTTGCCAGATGTGAAGGAGTTGAAGAGTGCAACGGATATTACAATCAGGAAGGAAAGCCCAGCTTGGGACTACGATGTATGTCTAGACTTTGCATGTCATATATCTGTTATCTTCTTGATTTGTTTTAAAATTAATTTGTGTATCTCTTCAAAGTCAAACCTAATAAACAACAACAACAACAAAGCCTTTGGTCCCAAACAAGTTGGGTTAGGCTAGAAATGAAATCCAACTATACGAGATTACATAACTGAGGTAGATAGTAATAATTTTGGATCTCTCTTTAAACCCAACTATACGAGATTGCATATGACTTTTTTTCTTTTTCTTTTTCGTTTTTGGAATAGAACATATTATATCTTTTTACGTAGATATCTTAATCTTAATACTCAAGTTGCTTTTCTGAACAGTTAATTTCACATGAAAATTTAATTCTGTAATTCTACTTACAATGGAAACATGTTGCCTTTTTTTTTTATTGAATTACATGTTTCATAGTATATTCTCCAAATGCTAACTAGTTTTTTTTTACGTTGTTAACAGGAAAAGGAGGGATGGACATGGACGAAACCACCACCTGTCAGCCGCAAGCCTGTTGTAACTGGGAATCCAGATGATAAGAAACGGGCTCGCAAAGCGGCTCGGCTTGCACAAAACTTATCAGTGAGAGAAAGGCTTTTGAAAGGTATGTGCTTTTTCTATTCTACGATTAAGTTTCGTTTAAAAATTATCCAAAAGGGTTTTTTGTGTGCAAATTTGGTGAAAATACATTTGTTATGTTCTGTTGATATATTAGTATTTAGTGCATCTCGATGGGATTCTTTATGATACTTGTTTGCATTGAAAAGTACCAGAAACATACAGTTGGTTACTGGCGCTGAATTCATTTTTATAATAGAAATTGTCTTTTCAATGGGAGTTCAGGCAAATTGGCTGAACAAAGTAAAATCAAGGTTTTTATTCCCAAAGAAAATGGAAAACAAAAAACAAATACTCACTTTAATTTGGGAAGAAGGTTAGGGATGTTCTAGTCAAACTGATACTACAAATCAAACAACTAAGAACTTAATTAAGAGGGACCCTGATGCATTTGTTTGATGATAACTTTCCAGAGTTTGGCTGCCCTATCTGCAAGAAGGTATTCACACAGCCACTGACCACTCCATGTGGCCACAATTTTTGCAAGGATTGCCTTATTGGGTCCTATACAGACAAATCATTTGTGCAAGAGAGAACACGTGAAGGAGGTCGGACGCTACGGGCACGGAAGATCGTCAAAAAATGCCCTGCCTGCCCCACTGACATTGCTGAATTCTTGCAGAACCCTCAAGTACAGACTCTTTTCAAGGCTGTATATACTCTTTTGTTTTCCTTTTTTTTTGTCTAAATTATTTCAGGTTATGAAAGGTTTGGGATTAGTAAAGTTCTTACATTACCTGAGGTCAATGTAGCCCTTGTACTGTCCAGTTTAACACTCTTACCATACTCTGCAGCATCAGAGGTACTTGCTATGGTGAATAATTGTACTGTAATTAACTGGTGTGTTGCCATTGTGCAAACCAGTAATATTGCCTCCACTAACTGTTTGTAATGCTGATCTGCTCTGTAGCTGAGTCTCAATTATGAATTGCATACTGAGAGTAGAAGAAAGAATCAGAAAATTGGGTCATGAATTGTGATTATGTGGGCACATGACCTGCAAAGTTGCAAGGTTATTGAACTGAGATGAAAAAATTCGCTATTATCAATGAAAACCACAAAACTGAATTATTATTTCTTATTTTATTTTCAGGTGAATAGAGAAATGAATAATCTGATTGAGACATTGAAAAAGAAAAGTGAGGAGGAAGCAGCATCTGTTCAACAAAACAATGAGGCTGATGAGGCTGAAGATATCGACGACGAGGTTGATGCTGATGAAGATGGGGTTGATGATGGGGCTGATGATGTCGATAACAATTGTGCTGGTGCTGATGAGGCCAAAGGTGTTGATGATGTTGCTGATGCTGATGAGGATGGTGAGGCTGGAGTGACAGTGAAGGACCTGGATGAGTCTGAGCCTTCTGATGGTGCTGTTGAGAATGTTAATGCTGCAACTGCTGAGAATGTTGAATGCAAGAAGGTTGCAAATTCTCCCAAGATCAACACTCGTGTTGGTAGTCGTGCTGCGAATGGCAAAGCTGCAAGTACAAAGGAAATTCAGGCTGAGGAGCTCAATGCATCTGGCAAGAGAAAGGGAATGGATGGTGCTGGTGGGCGTAGAGGCAGTAAGAGGGTGAAGAGAGATGTGTAAAGAGGCTGGACAGACAATGGTAAAGTTAGTTAATGGGTACATTTTTATGCTATTGGCATTGTTGAATGTCAATTTATAGGTAATTGTTACCATAGTACTTGTATTTTGGTTGTCTTTGCAAAATGTACCTGAGAGCATCTTTTGGCTAGTCATGTCTTTCAGGAAATTTTGTATTTTCAACATAAAACAATTTAGTAGAACTATGTAGTGGAAGAGTTGATAGTAGGCTATGCTCTTGGGTGAAATTCGCTGAACAATGTTAATTATGCTATTAACTATATAACAATGCCAATTTCTTAGGCATAATTTGGCTTCCCCGAGAAAGTCTTCTCTATATTAATTGGGTGTTACTTGATATTAGCCATTAATTACTCCAGCCACACGGGATGGAATATTTCAAATTAAGAATACTCAATTGTTACCAGTTTAAAAAATAAATAGGTTCATCAAAATTCTCAAAAAAAAAAAAATGTAAATTCCAAAAATTTAAAAATCCTGTACCGGAAAAAAAAAAAGATTAAAGGAAAAAAAATACAAACTATTCTTGATTTCTCTTTTTTTAGGGGTTACTTCAGTCCATTTAATAAGTGTTGCTGTGGTTGCTTAGAGGCAAGCATACCCAGTTAATAGGTAGCAGCTAGGTACTAGGAGTGATATTGTTTGATGTTGTTTTGGGATATCGTAATGTTTGTATCTGATTTGCATTTGTAGTTAATTTTGGATGCTCTTCCTATGGAAGAGTGGTGGGCGCTCCCCACTAATCTCCAAAAAAATGTATCGTGGCCAACACGGGGCACTTGGTTCTAGATAGAAGTATAGAGAAGAAAAATATTATTTGGTGACCATAAGTTCTTTCCTGTAATGTCGCCAATCATGTAAGTTAATGATGCCATAATTTGTAAACACTAAGGGAAAAGCATAATTAATAAGAAAGTGTGGCTGTGCACTTCTGTTGATACCTTTTAGAAGAACAATGTTCTTTAATGGTGCTTCATCCTCTGTTGGGAAGGCATACCACTTGTTCTCTTTGCATATCAAATGATCTCGATTCTCAACATCTGTGAATTAATATAAGGTAATGAGGCAAATTATGTTACAAAGAAAATCACAATCATTTCATAATATTTGAATAATGGATGTTAACAAATGATAGGTAAACATTTTTGTTCTTCAGTAACAAATTCTTAAAACAGAAATTGGAAAGAGTTGGTTTCAAACCTAGTCACTTACCAACAAACTTGTTAGATCAGATACTCTCAGCTCATAGATTGGTCACCATCTTTTGAATGGCAGCATTTTCTTTCTTTTTTTTTTTTTTTTTGGGGGGGGGGGGGGGGGGGGGCGGGGGTGTTTACCAAAATTGATGCACTTCCGACCTAGACATCCATCTCAATGCATGTCCTTCCACTTGCAGACATCAGTGCCTTTGGTCTCTTGGCATTGCTTTCCTGTCCTGTCATTTTTGCTGTGGAAAGTTTTTAGATACTAATACGAATCATGTTGCAAAATAGAAAGCATGCTAGATTTGATCAGTTCAACAAAATCAAAGTATATCGAGAAATATACCTGCTTTGTTAAACCTATAGTAAATGCATATCCATGAAAATCTAAAGATAACATAATGAATTACAAATAATTAATTAATAAAATCAGTCCATATGTGCCATTTCTTACCTAACTTGAGAACCTTTAGGGATCCCTGCATCTGATTACATGCTTTTTGTAGCTCCTCTGATATCGTCAAGCACATTATAAAAAACAAGAGAACATAAGTAATGTTCCGCAAAATTTTCTAGTTAACAAAATCTGACAAATGAAATAACAGATTGGAGAACTTACTGGATGCATAACGAATTGGCCAAAACTTCCATTAGAGATTCTACAAGCGCATTTTTGGAAATGAAAACCCTGAACAAAAGAAAGTATGTTTGGAAATGAAACCTCCATACCTGTGTAAGGACGTAAATTCAGGAACTGTTTGATAATATGGTAGGAACAAAAGAAAGTATGTCGATCTGGAGAACCAAATCCCTTTTATAGCAGAATCCCATCCCTCTTATGGTGAAAATAAAAGCAATGAAAGCATAAAAAAATTCACTCTTGAAAACAGTAGAGGATATCATCAGGTACATCCTATTACATACCCATTCTGCCCCTCGATCGGTAGGAGACTGACCTTTAAGGATATCATAACAGAAAATCAGTACGTAATGGGGGTTTCAAATAAAACTAGATACTTAGAAAGAGATTGTATTAATTTTTGTTCTATTTTGTATTTAATCAATCAAAAGATATATACATAAACATTAGTTTCTGCTGGTATTGCCCACAGTTTTGTTTGTTTCACCACTTGTATATCAATCAAAACTCAAAAGACACATACTAAGCTCAAATTAAAAAGGACTTCTTTCCCTCTTGAAAGATGATTCCTCTTTGAAATAAGAAATCTCTGGAATGAATACATGAAATAGAGAGAATGGTGGCGGCAGGTTTTACATTACAGGATACTTTAAGAATTCAGTCTCTACTATTTATCGTGGGACAACCCTAATTGATATCGGATGGCGGCGACAGATAGGAAACCCTAAATTTCCATTTTCTGATGTTGTTTCAAAAGATATTGTGAACACAATATGTGAAAACTATGCAACTAATAATCAGCCCATGACGTTCGAACTGTAGGGGTCCAGTCTGAATCGGCCCAGTTTGTCGGGTCCCTCTCGGCATGTTTGATCTGGTCTGGCAAGTTTACATATATGATTAACATATCCTTGACACAATTTTATAATTTCTGAAGTTATGCAGCTAGAATTTTTGAACAAATAAAATTTACTATGGATGTGCAATTCTTGAATTAATGACTACTGATGCCTTGAAGTTTCCTTAATGTTAATTAGCCATGGTAAAGGATTTCCAAATTAAACATCAAATTTGGATACAGCAAGGGAAGAAAATTTATCTTAACCACAAAACACTGTTGATACTATCAAACATGTAAATGAATTAGCAGCTTAATTTTTATGGGCTAAGTAATGTCAAATTGACAATTCACAAGGCATTAAGCAACACAAGCAGGGCTTACGGTCTTTTCTGTGCAATTTGGAAAATTCACAATAGATTTGTTTGTAATTGGACAATGTAATTTTTAGAGCCTTAAACCAGGACGTTGTTAACAGTACTTTGAATATTCTTTTTTATTTTTGTAGAGAGTTTGATTATTCCTCATAAGAGCACTAACAAGCAACAAGCAATGAGGATTCCTCAACGAGCACTAACAAAGCTTCGCACAGTACTTCTCAAGATTTGCTAAAAGCAAAAAATGATAAAACTAATTTGGTTCCTCAATCGTCGCTGTTCATTTAACGGTGTCTCAAGTTTTCTTACTCGGCTTTGGTGTTGTGGTGGTTCCATGATGTCCTCATTATTTTTTTTGTTTAATTATATTTCTTTTTTCTTTCTTTATAAGGATTGAGGCCTACTAAATATTATATCATAGATGGAATGTGCCGGAAGTTTTAATTGGTTCTTAAACATACAGTATTGATTTAATTGAAACCCAAATGGAACGACCCAATTAGTTAATTAAACTATACAACTGTTTTGTTGAACAAATTACACACAAAGTTACGAAGCAAGCACATCCAATTACCCAAGAGATGAGAGTCCAACTCTGCTCTTCTTAGAATACTGAACCAAGCACATCCAATTACTATGATAAATATGCACGATATTATATTGGTCATTCTACATTATTGTGCTCTTATGATAGATATAATATTACATCTTAGCAGTTTTTAAAATGCGGCATTTCATGCGACATTAATCATATTTTCGTTAGCCATTTGCATCCTGCTTTTAAATAACTGAAATACAAATTTAATTTAGGTGCAGTCATTTAAGTCCCCTCTGAATTCTGAACAATTGTCGAGGCATATCTCTGCCATATATCTGGATAGGACAAATGCCCATTAGAAAGAGATAACAGTTATGCACATCCATCTCCACAATAGCTGGCCAGAATCATAGGCACGATACGAAGTGAATGCGTACATACCGGAATATAATTCTACCCAAATAAACTTTTTAAATAAAAATTAACAGAACAAAATTTGGGGCCGAAACATTTTATACAACCTTAAAACTGGAAACAAAATATATAAAAGAAAAAAAGAGTAAAAGAAAAAAAATAAAACAAAATTTTGATAGCAAAACACAGAAATCCCTCACTTCCAAGCCTTTTTACCAGTGAATTGCTTGCTAGCATGGCGCTGTTTCTTGTTTCTTTGTCGTCTTGACTTTGATGCCTTAGCCCTTCTTGCAGCCAGAGGCATAACCTTCTTATGCTCTTTCTCTGCATTACTCGACCCTGCATTCTGTATATGCCAATTCAACAAAAGTCATGGTTAGTGTTTTATTCTGACAGGGGCATGGGGATGTTATACAATTGAGATATACAACATATCAAAACAATAGATGCATGTAGATAAAAATCACAACCCAGAAACAAAGTTGCATGCTATTTGAATTGGAGGGGGATGAATGTATGCTAAATCATACAATAAGCATATTACCTTCGGAATCACCAGTTGATGCTTGAAAGCCAAAAGAAAAGAAGGAAAAGAAAGATGATATGAATGGAGAATGTCACCTTTTGGTGTTTAAGATTAGTACGGGCTATATACGGTTCTCTCTCCTCCCTAGCTGCTCTCGCCAATTCCAGCTTTTCTTCCTTTGTCAATTTCCTTCTTACATGTACCTAAAGCAAATCACACACCACAAATGCAAGACAGTATTACAAAATAAATAAATAAAAATACAAGGACATAGGTTGAGTGGGGACGGGGGCGCGATAGAGAGAGAGAGAGAGAGAGAGCTAGAGAGAGAAAGGGGACCTCAAGTTTGGCCGGATTTAGTGGCTTGTTGGGATTAATCCTCCTAACCCGATGTTGAGCCTGAGCATCCTCTGCTTGTTTCTTAGCCTAAATTAAGTAACAATTACAAATTTGCTTAATTCATATTCATTATTTCTCCAAACAACCTCAAAATATGTCAGCTTTGCATATTTTAAAAGAGTACCTTGATTTCTTTAATGCGTTTGAAATCCTCATTAGAGAGAATAGGGTCAGCTTCCTCCAGAGCTTTTGCTTTAGCCATGACTAGCTTTTTCAGAGCTCTGAGATTGGCATCAGCTGCATTTATCTTTCCAATGTATTCATCAAACTTCCGTTTCTCTCCTCTGTCACTTCTCTCATTCTCCTGTAAATTATGACCACCATCATCTTCAGAGTCATCTTCATCCTCATCGTCTTCATCCGATAGTTCATCATCATCATCAATCCCACAGCTATCAAAATCACCCTCAGAAGCATCACTCCTGTGCCTTTCTTCCTCTTCCTGTACTTCTGATGGAGGATTTGCCGCATCATCATTGTCATGGCCATCAGCATTGTTCTCACCATCAACGTTGCCAAAATAATTATCATCTTCCTCATCAATTTCAGCTGCAGCAGAAGCACCACTATCATCATCATCACCATCTTCATGTTCATCTTCATAATGAGAGATAACAGCCCCTTGTAAGAACTCCATGCCTGGAACATCTGAAGAAACTGTAGTCTCTCCATATGATTTTGGTCGAGCATTTGGGTTCATTGGTCGGCCACGGTCTTGTTTTGCCAACAAAGAAGGGCATATCTGTAATAGAGAAGACAAATCTTATTTTTCTAGAGAAGTTGAATGATGAAAATATTGTAGATTTGTCAAAAGGGTTGAGAAGGTGATAGTGACCTCCCGAAATAGAGTGATCAATGAACGAGCAGCCATTGAGACACCCTTGTTGCGTGTCTTTTTATACAAAACTAGGTCTTGCAACAAATCTTCATTCATCAACTGAAAATTAACACACAAATAATCAAATTAGTGCAACCAAAACAAGCAGGAAAGTTGGAGGCATAAAAATGGTTGACAATATCAAGAATTACAAAAGGAGGAAACTTACCAGTGGCATCTGCAAGCAAATTTCTCTAATAGTGTTCAAGCCCACTGTAATTGCCTAAAATTAAAAGGTTGACCAAAGCAATTATCACTATATTTATTGTATGTATCCTTAAATTAATATACAACTAAAAGAAGGCCAACCTCAGGGGTAGCTCGATCATGCACAAAGTTATTTACTATCTTCCTAAAAAGAGGCTCTACTGCATCTGACGGTACCTAGGAGACATGTTTTAGCTCTATTAGTCACTCATAACTGCGCCAACTGCTCTATATTAGGTGAAAAGTAATATAACTCAAGGATAGCAATCTGAGAGCACTACAGGTTACCAATCAATTAGAATTAACAACATCGTGTAAGAAGGCAGAGGGAATTTTATGGCCTAAAACATATATCAAGGAAGAGGGAAGAGGAAGAATGAGGAAAAAAAAAACCAAGTCATGACAGGCTTGAACGATAGCAGCAAGCAATATAGTTACATCACGCTGATGAGGCTGCATTACAGAATATATTAAAAAAAAGGAAGCAAAAAATAAACAGACATAACTTATATATCTTATCTGGCAGTCAACTACAAATATAAACTTACTTGTGCATAGTTTGCCAAATTATCATAAAGCTCTAATAAGATAAGTCGGTGCAAAGCAACTGCCCGGCATATAACTCTCAACCTCATTACTTTCACCTGAAACAACAAATTAATAGAAGAATATAAAAAACTAAGTGTTTTGTTCCAAACAAGTTGGGGTAACCAAAAAAATTTGGATCGAGCATTTAATAATTCAAATCAATACTTAACCATAATGGAGTTTGAAAAGAAAAAGTACAAGAAATAACCTCAAAACGCTCTATATTTTTCTTATCACTTGCATGATGAGACAATAGTTTCTCAGCAAAACCCTACAAAAAGAAGTATCAATTCTTTATTTACTAATAATTAAGAGATTGACTTTGCATTCACTACAGTTCCTTGAATCATGCAAACTTCGATTTAGACTAGCAAAAGAATTACATTCAAAATAATGAAATTCATTTAGAAATGTAATTCCACCTTTAAGATAATGGATATAATTATATAAACATACAACCCTACGTTTTGCAAGATTAAAACTGTGACCAACCTAACCTGGGGATCTTTCAGGTATGTTAGGGGAGAACAGTAATTAGAACCACTACCCTCAGTGCCGATGCGTTGTTGCCTTTTCATGCTACGAACCACACGCTTCAATTTTGCTTTCTTCTTTTTCTTACTAGCAGTTGTGCCCTTCTTGTTTGCCTGATACAGAAACAAAAGAGGTAAGCATTGATGTTTCAACCAGAGACCAGATAAGTAGATAACAATGGCAAACTATGCAATATTGCAGTCATTAACAAACAAATGAGGTATTATTTAACTTCTCATGGTATATGAGATATTATTTCTAAAATCAGATTACAGAAATGGAAACAGTGACAGTTATGTTTAAAATCACCAATTAGACCTGTACGGAGGGAGGGAGGGAGGGGGGGGGGGGGGGGGGGGGGGGGGTGAACCGGGGGAGTTGAGACTTCAGAGAGAGAGGTGGCAAAGCCTAAATGGATGGGGGGTTGTGATACAATCTCCAAGCTAACTACACTTTAAATTAAAGTGAGCTTGGGACTTGGGAGGTTGAACCAGCAGTATCTTAGCTTAATTATTTCTTTTTTTCTTTCTGGAGGATTCTGGAGGACAGTCCCATAGTCTCTACAGAGCATGATCCTGAGAGAGAGAGAGAGAGAGACCGTGTAAGTATCCTCAGTACTGAGAAGAACAACAGGCTTCTCGTCACTGCTAGAGGCATCGCTCTCATCTTCCTCTTCAATGTTCTCGTACTGGAGAAGAAATGAAAGTGCTGCCACCCTTATCCTAATGCATATCCAAAAGCATTTGAGTACAAAGTACAAAGAGGTAAACAACTAGGAAATAGGGTGGGTCTGATCATTTTAAATATCAGGACATTTTCTTTTTTTTGCTTTACTGCTTTTTACTTTGCTTGGATTCAGGTTGGGTGAAATCCAAAGCATGTTATGGTTTAGTCAGCATTTCATACTTTGAGTTGTCTGCTATTACAGAATTTTTGGATCAGTAATGTTTAAGTTGCAGTAAATTATTTGGAATGGTCGACTTATTCTGTCTTTAAATACTACATAACATAAGTGATTAAGGGGTATATATAAAATAAAGCATCAACCAAGTACCTAGAGGAAGAGTGGAAACAAGCACAGCAAATTTCATTAGCCGTTCTCTCGTCAAACCAAACCTTGCGCCTATGCAGCTCACAAGCTATTGTGAGAGCCCTTTTTGCCCTCAACTCATCCTCACTCTACACACATGAGCAACAAAAAGAGTTAATAAACAGAAAGGAAATCATTATCATCTCCCTGAATGAAATGAAAAAATACAAAAGTGAAATTAAGGTCGATAATTTCGTTATATATTGGTGATTAGGCAACAACTTGTGTAGAGAGACTTTCATTTTTGACACTGGGGATGCTACATAAGATTTTGTTCTCTCTACTTTTCCACCTTCGTGTTCGAGCAACAACAGCACTAGAGGTGCTACATAAGATTTGGTTCTCTCTACTTTTCACCTTCTTCCATCCTTAGAGAATGATTTCTAATTGATTGAGGTTATCGAGTACTAGTTAGTTGAGGTTATCATTGAGTACTAAATCAGTGTGATTAGTTTTTCCTTTTCCTCCTTTTGCAAGCATATTGCACGAGCAGTAATGCCCAACATCTTTTTCAAAACAGAATTTAATTGCAATTAGGCACCAATACCATCAACCATGCCTCTGTTATTAATAAATCTAGTTTCAAAATGGAATCTAGGTACAATCCCTACGTACACAAATAAAAAAAATATATATTCAAAGAGAGTCCCAAACCTGTAGCATTGGGAAGATAATGTTTTGTAACTTGTGGTTTTGGGTTTCGTTCTTGTGCTTTTTGTTCATGCGCCTGATGCTGTGTACAATATGCGAAAATGCCAATTTTCTCAGAGCACGATCACCGAGGAGTTGAAGATTCATAAAGAGTTCTAGGGTTTGTCCCAACCCAACCACCTGAGAGCAAGGCAACAAAAATGTAGGAGGAACAAATAACAAAATCTAATTATCTAAATCCGTGACAATTCAAAAGTCTTAAAGTCTAAAGACTAAAACCCCAATTCCAAACATTTCCTTGTTCCCAATTTGGTACATTCTTTTAATGGAAAAGGAAATATGGCATCAATCCACCAAAGAATTTTTATTTCATTAATTCTACACAAATTACAGGGACTATTACACAATTCACGCTCAGATAAATGAAAATATTTTAAAAAAAAGATCATCAACATGAATTCATTCATGTAAAATTAATACTGAAAGTACTTCCTTTAATCTCACTTACAGTCGTGGAGGATTAAAAAGAAGTTGAAAATATCATACCTTTCGATTTACCAGTAAAATGAGCGCTTGGACAAGTTGCAACCTTAGCGAACTAGGCAAATCTCTGCCATCAGAACCCAACAAATCAGCAATTTGCCTGGGTACGTTGTCAAGTTTTCCAGGATAAATGGGGTGAGATGGGCCAACACCATGGCCAAATCCCCCAAGTTCTTCGCAACCACAGGATCGGAAGTGGGATTGAGAGCAGCTTGGTGTTGAAATAGAGCGAGGGATGACTCGAAGTGGCGCGAGAGAAGTTGTAATTCGGGCTCGTAGAGTAATGGATCCGCCTTCATCTTTGATTGCAGTAAAGGGAGGTTCAGTCGGTCTGCGCTGAGTCCGGCTGCAGAGAAAGACTCCGGAGAAAGAAACGACGCCGAGGAAACCAGCGGCGGCGCCATGGAAAGGAAGCAAAGATAGAGAGTTTGTTCTTTTTCGTTTTGGGTATTGGAGGCAAAGATGGATAGACCGCGCGCCAAGTAAGAAGGTACTGCGGTTTTAGGGTTACGTACTTGCGCGCTTCCTATATATTTATCTCTCTGACCAAAATACCCTTCCGAAGCAATGCAATGTATGATTGTATGGTATGTTTGGATGTATCATTACTACTTCTCACAAATTCAAACAAGCTTATTTCTTATTTCCACAAATTCATAGGACTAGAAACAAGAACTAGAACAAGCCTTTCTTCCATCACACAGCTGTTTTTCTATCTCAATCTCACACGCTCACATGGAAATATTTCGAATAATTTATTTAAATTTTTTCGATAACATATGCTCTTCACGCGCAAATTCATGTGGCATGGAAAAATTGGAAATGTCATTAACAATTTATCCCTATCTCTACCGCTTAGACCAATCTATCCAAATTTGATTCCGAAGATATATCTGATTCTTGATTACAAGCAATATGATTCATTGATTATTACAATCTAATCTGATCAAGGGTGTAGATTTAATTTTGAAATGAAAAGGTTAAGCTATTCGTTTAGACTAAATGTTAGAACGAAAATAACACTCATGCAAAATTCTTTTCATCTCATTAATATAATTTCCTTTTTTAGTTATCCCCATATGAACCCCATTTATATTTATAAGCTCTTTAAACAATGGATAATAAGTTTCGAGATTTTAAAAATTCAAAATGATTGGATTATACATGATATTTACGCACATATACTTCTCTCCAAATTATGCATAGGTTAATAAAAAAATTTTGTTGAAAGGACGAATTCATTTATTAGTAAAACATCAACAAGTTATGCATAGGTTAATAAAACCAATTTTCTCTTAATTTTTTATAATCCGATATTATTGGGTTGGATTCAAATTTTGATAAAATCATCAACACACCCGTTTTACTTCCTAATCTTATTCACTACTTTTGTTTTTTTTTTGTTAGTGTTTGCTACTACTGATATATTATGTTAGTATTTGATGCTAGTGTTTAGATTCAGAAATTTTTTTTTTGAGAAAAAATTGGAGATCTAGTCCCCAACTTTTAATTAATAAAAAGGTGTACAGCGTTTAGCCAGTGGCTAAAAAAGGAACAGAAAAAATTAAAAATAGAACTGTAAATCTAAACCAAAACTGTAACAAAGGAAAAAACAGAAAACAAAAAGGAACGTAGACTAATTAAAAGCTATTCTCCAATCTACAAGTTCAGTGCTTCCCACTCCGTGAAGACCTGATCAACCAGTGCTTGTGCTGGTAAGAAAGACTCAGAGAATATCCTGTTACACCTCTCCCTCCATAGCACAAAACAGGTGATGGCCATAATTTCCTTGTGAGATTTGTGTGCTGAGGTTTCAATTAAGAAGCGCGGGTTTGAGGAGAATTGTGACTGTTGAAAAGCATGAGATGAGTTCCTGGGCAAGTGTACCACTTCAATGAAGAAAGGACAAGTATTGAAGAGGTGATGAACTGTTTCCTCGTCACCGGCACATAAGTAGCAAAAGCTTGCTAGCTGCCATCCCCGTTTTTTAAGATTATCGATTGTCGCTATCTTGTTGAGAGCCATCTGCCAGATGAAGATTTTCATCCTTGGAGGGATGTTTAATTTCCACAGAGGATGCAAAATTGAGTCGATCTTTGGATACGCCCTTTGAAAGTTATAGGTGGAACTAACTGTGAAGGATCCATTAAGTTCTAGTTTCCAGCTGAAACTGTCCTCAATTCTTGAAGAGAGAGTGAGGTTGGAGGTGCAGTGTTGCAGAGTATACCATTGCAATCGAGCCGAGAGGGAAGTGTCAAAAGCGGGTCTAAAAAGACTGTCAGTACTGTGCCGAATTACTACAAATTGAGACAAAGTTAATTCTGAATCCAGGGCGTAGCTGTATAAGTCTTCAAATCGAAACTTCAGTATTCCTTCACCCCAGTTATGATCCCAAAAAAGAATGCTATTTCCGTTTCCAGGGTTGGCCGAAACCAAAGGATTGAAGAGTGCAGCAATGCGTTGGAAAGTGCTTTTCAGCGGGCTGAAGATCGGAAACAAAGTAGTCTTTTCATTTTGTAGAATTGCCGCCAAGGAACTCCATAGGTTAACTTTTGAAGACGTCCAAGTCCAGAGTGCTTTTGCAAGCAGTGCTGTATTCATGTCATACAGGTTGATAACGCCCAAACCGCCTTGTTTTTTAGGAGTGCAAATTGTATCCCACGGAATCATGACGAGCCTCCTTTGATCATCTAAAGCTCCATGCCAAAAAAATGCATCCTTATCTTATCGATTTCCTTTATCACCCATCTTGGAAGTTGGAAGGCAGACATGAAGTATAGAGGCATTGAGGTGAGACAAGCATTAATCAGCACTAGACGTCCAGCCGGGGAAAGGAAATTTGAAATTAGAACAAGTTAATATAATAAAAAAATATTAGGTTTAATTAAAAGCCGAAGAATCACTTGTTGTTAATTGACGATGAATATTTTGATAATATTTTGAACAATCAAAGGGTATATTGAGATGTCACTGGAAATAATTTTCTGGGTAATTGCTGAACATAAATGAGATTGACACCTAGACAAGGATGATTGAGTGCTCAGACCGGTTCCTTGATCGTTGCCGTTCATCTATCGGCGCTTAAGTTTTTTTTTTTTAATCGCTGGGTAGTCTATCTAAAAAAAAACAGGATTATTTTAATCACCGGTACTGTGGTCGTTCAATTAGATCCTTGTTTATCGATATTTAGAAACGTACAATAAAATTATTTCAGTGCCAATAATATAACTGACAAAACTGTTTCTAACTGGAAAAAATAAAAATAAAATAAAAGTTCCAATGTTTTTTAAAATGCAACTTTTTCAATAATTTTGATTAAATTAAGTTAAATATATTTAAATCTATCACATGTTTTTATTAAATAAACGACATGATATAATCATTTTATTACCGATATAACTCTAAAACACTAAATAAATTCCTAATCGTTTGGCTGCCACGTTTTTCTTAAAAAAAATAAAAAAATAAAAATCTAAACTTAAACCTCTCAAATTGCATTTTAAGATTTAGCCATTTGCATCCTACTTTTAAAATAACTGAAATTCGAATTTATTTTAGGTGCGCGGACTGCGGACAGCGGGCGCGGTTCTTCGAGTCTCCTTTGAAGTCTGAACAATTATTGATTTATTGACGAGACATCTCTTGCCGTATTTCTGAATAGAAATAGAATAAAGGCCCAAAAGAAAAAAAAACAAATGCAGTACGCACGTTGAACTCTACAATAGTGAGCTAGAATCATGGGCACAAGGCGGAACGAATGCAACCCTACCGGAATATGAAATGAGTTCCTCTGGTCAGCGACCAGAAAGATTTCTATGGTCAAATTTGGATCCAGACCGTCTGATTTAATCTCAACGGGTAAGGATGGCCTCGTGAATAGTACCAAACTGATAGGCCCGAAAAAAAATTAATTGTTGAGATTAAATCAGACAGCTCATATCAAAAAACGACCAGTCCAGAGTCGACCAGAATACAACTCTACCTACCCATGTCTTTTTAAATAAAAATTAAGAGCATAAAATTTAGGGCCGAAACATGTTGTATAACCCTAAAAACTGAAATAAACATAATGTTGATGTTGATTTTTGAAATCCTTTATTTTCTCCCAATTGGAGCATGCCTACTTTCAGAAGCACTTCGGTTTAGAGGTTAATAGTGATTAGTGAGGTACGGCTAAATTAACTGATGGGTTGAATTATAACAGTAAAGTAGTGAGACCAATTCCTCCAGTAAGGCTCTTCTCAAGTCAAAATATATCAAATACAAATGAGACGCCATTTTCAGAAAAAATAAATCCTCCAATGAAATGAACAAGATCATGTTACATGCTCGAATTGGATCGACTAGTATCTAGCCATGCATTTACAGAAAAGTACTGTTGGAAAATACCAAAATAAGAAGAATTTTTAAAAATGAATTCTGAATAAAAAATTTAATCTAGTTCTTCTATCCCTATTCCTACAAGATCGAGCGTTTTACCAGCAACAAAAGAAAAGAAATTTATTGTGCCCTGTTGACTATGATCTACCAGTATTTTATCGCTACAAATCATATCAACTCGAAAACCTAATTCCCAAAAACATAAGTCTAGAAATCCACCTCACAAAGCTTCTGTTAAAACCCACTAATAATAGGGAAATTACCATCATTGCCACTCTCCTTCAGCCCTCTTCCAAATCTCTGGTACCGTCTTAACCGATTCACCTTCAGCCGGATTGCTGGAACCTTCCTAGCCAATGCCTTCCATATCATTTGCACTGCATCATCCCTCATACTCGGGTACCGATACTCGAAGTACCTATCGACCTCCTTCAACCTCTCCCACATTGCAGTCCACCTCTCCTTCCCAACCCCCTTGAGCAACCCCATCAAATACCCCTCTTTGATCGCATCTGCCGCTCTGACAAAGATGCAAAATTCAGAGTAGTCCAAGAAGTCTTCAAATGGGAGCTCGATGTCGTCAGAGATGATTACAGGGACACAATGGGAAACAATGGCGTCAAAGAGGCGGTTGGAGGATGGGGTGTCCCCAGCAATGTTGAGGCAAAACTTGGAGCCATGCATGCCTTGACTAGCTTTGTTTATACCATTTGCTTGGATGCTGCCGAACCCAAACTCCACATCCTTTTCATTTCGTAAGAGATAGTACAGTTCTTGTCTAATGTTCCCTCCCTGCACAATTAAAATTTATTACAATTAGTTACCAAGTCATTTCAGAAGAAATCCTATGGTTATTTTGGTAATTTTAACACAAATTATGCACCCTTTGACAATCTAGAGCCATATACAGATCTTAGACAACTTTTTAGCAAGCAAATGCAAGACTGTCAATTCATGAAAGATTGTTCTAACATTATATTAAAGAATGAGTAACTCAAATAATCACTGTCTTTCAACTTTCCAAGATTCCTAGATAGCTGGCATCTAGTATGTCTAACAAATACTTTCCCAGATTCATTGGAATGCTCGATTACTGTTTACAAGATTCATTCGATTGTTCAATGTTCTGTTAACAGTAAGGAAAGTACACAATATAGTCAATACTGTTTACAAAATTCAATGGATTGCTCAATGTTCTGTTGACACTAGAAAGTATATAATTTGGCTTCATTGTTGAGAAAAATCTGAAAGATATCATTAACAGTGGAAAATTGTTCATTAGCAGTGCAAAATTGTGAAAATTACATGCAATTGACTTAGAGAAAGGCATATATAACACAATATGAACGAATAATTACATTTTATTATAGAATATAACGCTACCAACATCACAAAACAAACTTGTCATTTTCTTTCCTTAAAAAGTAATAGGACCTTGTAAGCAAACTTGTTATTACAACAATGTCACATCTAATTAATTAATGGAATTCAATTCATTCCATCCAAGTCAACAAAATTGTAATTAAACTAATTACAAAATCATCAACAAAATTTTACCTCTTTTCTATAAATTGCACCTCTGAAATACAAAAAAGTCGGTCGATCATCAAACCCGGCTGAATCATTGATGTAAGTTTTTGCTAAGTGCTTGTATGGTGCAATGACATCCTTCTCCAAATTGGCAACATTCGGATTATACCTCCCAAAATCTGACAGAACGAAAACACATGGAAATAACACCGACCGCGCATCCAACATGCTATTCGGGTGGTGGGCCAATATGACATGGTCCCTCCCATTTGACCTCTTATACTCTTCCTGACTCGTCAGGTACTTCACTAAATTTTGTTGCAACTTTTTGTTTAGGCTAATTTTCTCTGGAGGAATTACCTTCGAGTACCGATTATAGCTCAAAGAAGAGAAGAATGGTACAAAAATTAGGTCAGCTTGGTTTGGGTCAGTGACTCTGACAGCTGTGCACGGATTGGGCCGGGTCGGGTCAGTCGAGGATAAAAGATCCAATGTTAGCCAATATTCTATGCTATGTTGCAAATTTAATCCACCAGGATAATTGGGGATTTTCCCATGCAAATTAGGCCACACAGAATCTCCTTCTGGTTTCCAATCAAGAAGTCCAAAATGAAATTCTGGGGGTAAATCATACATATACAGCTTCAAAATGGCATCTTCAGGGTTGCAATTGTTACTTTGGAATTGGGTTGTATTTTTGAAATGAGAATTTGCGATTTCATACACAGATAGTGTTTTCTCACTAGGTAAGAGGTTTCGGTCAATGAAGCGGGGCCGGCCAGTCGATCCAATATACAGCATTGAAACAACAACCAAAATTATTGCCATGGCAAACCAGACAAAGAGGGTTTTGCGAATTGCGAAACCCAATTGTGGGTTTCTCTCAGCCATGGTGATAGAAATCGAAGCTGGAAATACGCAATTAATGGCATGAACGACCAATTAGGTAGGTTTGAAAGAGAAAGAGGCGCATCAGATCATCAGTGAAGTCTTTCCAATGGCCAAATTTGAGACTTTCTTTAATGCAACCCTAAAATTGGTAAATTTTATCCTTTCTTTAGTAAAACCGTTGGCTCAGAGTATCAAACGAGAACTGAATCAAAACCCAATATTTTTAATAGAAATGAGATAGAATCTGTTACCTCGATCGAATCAGAGAGAGATTCCTCGATTCAATAGTTGAAAGAGAAGGGTTACAATGGCGAAGGAAAGAGAAAGAGAAAGAGAGAGAGAGATCGCATCTCTAATTAGAGTAGAAACGAAGTTAATAATGAATGAATAATCCGATAAATTGTAAACTGGAAGGAAGGAAGGAAACAAAAGGGAACAAAGCGAGAATAGACAGGCGTCGCCGACTGAATCTCCTCTAAACAGATCTCACATGGTGTCTTAATATCTCAATGGTTGCTATTAAATTATGTAGCGAGTTACTGAACATGGGTCCCGCAAGTTTATTGGTAGTATATTTGGGGCAGTGGGGTGATACAGAGAAGGCTACAAGAGAATGATTGTAGAGTTGGTGTAGTTGGGTCACGGTCTGGTGGTGACTGAGTGTGAGTGACGACAGATGGAAACGCCGACAAACTGTACCAGAACTGCTTCTCCGCTCCACTTTCTCCACCATTAAATTAACTACTGTTTTTCGTTATTATTAATTAATGAAAATTTATGGAAAGAACTGTTGCATAGCGTGTGCAAATTAATGGTTGTATCTGATAAAGTAATTGTAACCTCAATTGTACAAGGTAGAAAATTATTGATTTAAAAATATAACTAAAATTATCAAATTCGTATTAATTTGTAATTGATTTCTATTTGTTAGTCGTTGAGCTATAAAAAAATATTAAAATATGCTCGTAGAATAGAAAATGTATGTATTCAGCAATGAGAATGATTTGATATTTTGTAGAAGTTTTGAAGTTTGCATATGCGGCACTAGTATTGCTGGCTTGCTGCTTGAGTTTATGGTCAACGAGTCTTAACAATACGCCCGTGGTTTTATAAATTATTGCTCGAGCAGTTGACTATATTTTATAAACATCCTACTCATGAAGAATGATGAAATATATCTTGTTTATCAAATAAGTTCAAAATTGTAATGGGCCATATTTAACGACCGTTGATGTAATATCAAATAACATTCAATTTACACAATTTTATTTTTAAAAAAGATCATTATATGATGTGCCTAGAAATATTTATTTATATATATTCAAAATTCTTTTGGCTTAAGAAAACATTGCAAAGATTGTTAAAATAAAATAAATCATTGCCCAAAAATCCTAATTAATCGAACAATAGTAATAACTTTAACGTACTTTAAGGGTCTCAAATTTGAAAAAAGATTCATAATTTATACTTTACAATGGACACTATAATGTTAGTTTACTCAAAGTTATAATATATAAAAACAAGTGGTCATTCCGACCATGAATGCATCATAAGTGAAGTTCGCAAGCAGAACATTTTTTTTATCTTACTTCTCAGCAGATAATAATTTCACTTATATATAATTTAGTTTTTAATTTTTTTATTTTAAGTCGAGTCAACGGTTTCCTAACTTTGCTAATTTTATTACCAGAAATCAACCTGAGACAAAATTTTTCTCTGGCTACATAAACTACCAATTAGTGTGGGAAATATGTGTGCCTTAAGTACTTATAAGCTTTTCTTTGTAATTATTTTATTTCATCGAATATATAAATAAATATATTTGATAATCATACTTTATTAATTATGAAATAGACCTGTATTAATTCGATCAGTTAATTCAGAACTTCAAAGTTCTGTTCATATGATAGTTTCAGTAACGATTATATTGTCAAACTTGATTAATGAATGAAAACTATGCTCAACTTTGAATGGGTCATCATTCAGTTTATAAACTGCCTAGTTAATTCTGAAATATTCTTTAAATTAACACGAAACTGGTAAGGTTTAGTGCTTGATTAGGTGTTGGTTCTGTCTAATGAATAGACATGCTTGAGAAGACAGAAACATTTGTCATTATGCGTCTGTTAGAAGTGGGAATTTAACAGATGTTGCTTGAAATGAAAAAAAGAAAAAAAAGAAAAAGAAGACAGAAACATTTGTGTAGGCAAACCTACTCCGCATCCTTAAATTGGTACATCCACATTGAAGACGCTTCCAGTCGGTTGGAAAAAAAAAAAAAAAAAGCGCTACAATTTATTGAAAACTTAACCGCCAAAATATTTTATTTTTTAGAAAAATAATAAAAAATATTTCGTGTATCGGGGCAGTTATTTTTTAGAATAGTTCTAATCTTAAAACCACACGTACAATTCTAGAAACCATCTAATTTTCCGCAAGTACGCTAGAATAGATGGTTTTTTTTATTCAAAGTAAATTTATATGAATTCCAAAACCATGTAAAAACGTTAGATAGTATATCACTTGTGTACACACGCAGCAGAGTATTGTAAATTTGTAATCCCAAAAGGCAATGTTGATACAATGATATTTTTTTTTCGAAGGATTGACAGAGGCTGTCAAAACAATACAATAATACTTGATACGATGCTGCTTAGAACATTAAAATCCTGGCGTTAAAGCGTTGGAGAGAATAGACAGACCCTGGGCCACGTACGGGCCCAGAAAATTTTGGTAAGAACTTTTATTTTGCCCGTTTTATTTCTATATTTGTAAGTGGAAATGATGTGTACATAATCTACAAGCAAATTTTGAAATCTTCAAAACAAGTAATCAAATAAATTTTCTAAATGTATGAATCGGTCTCTATGAGTTTTACGAGTAAGAAGGAATTATTAAGATACCTGTACTTTCTATTGAGGTATGTCATACGATTGAATCTTTGAAAGTCTCAAAATAGTTAATGGGCCAGGAATCAAATCTACATGAAATCAAACAGTATTTTAAGAAATAGATTACTCTTTTCTTCATTCAATCTGGAAAAATTAAGAAGAGATATCAAAGGTAGGGGATAAAGTCGTGGAGTAAATCATACATATAAGAAAAAAAATCTTACTGATATAATTTTTTTTAACTTTCTTAACATTATATCGCCTGGTCATTAAATCCACATTTGATACGAATCATATTATATGTACTCTTATAATTAATTCACACATTCCTTTCAAATGCGACCAAAGACCATACAAACAAGCAACGTATTCTGCAACTCAAACTACAACTTTTAGATTTCCTTTGTACTCAAATTTTGCATACTAATGGCTGGATCATCAAAAATCACGCTTAGAATAAACCCTACAAATGGTGATATTGATATATCTCCATTTGTGTTCAGCTTAAGAATTGATCATGCAGCTACTGTGATTCAAATCAAACAGAAAATTGAGGAGTATTTAGGAAGCCGAAAGATATGTCTCCCTGTAGAACAACAAAAACTATACTTTGGTTATGCAACAATGGTGGAGGATAATGCTGTTGCTGCCGATGTGTATGGATTACAAAATAACTCGGAGATTCATGTGTCAGCGTCGCATGTATGTATGCCTTTGTGACATCGAGTTGAGGAGGCCGTCATATGATCATATTATTACCAGACTCTTCGAAGCCTAGTTAAACCTCTGATTTCATTTTGTATATATTAATGCAAGATTTGTTACAGACATACAGTTCATCAGAGTTCTTAACTACATTGTTTGGTGTTTTTTTTTTCTTTTTCCCCCTTATTATTTTCTTTCAATTGTGATTTTCACTACAGTATCTATTTATATTATTGTAACAAAGGTCAAAGGTTACATTTTGGCAACCAGAATATTATAAGGTTGTTCAATTGATCTTTTGTTACCTAAAATTTTCCTTTAGTTGTGACTTGTCCTGAATAGATCTCTCCATGGTGATAACTGATAAATGACTGCTCGGAATTCAGAAATTGCTCTAAAAATGTTTTCTTTTTTGTTATAAGTAGCAAACAAATCACCAACAGTTTCTAACAGAGATTTCGTATATACGCTCTATAAAATCAGTGGTCATGTATTCTTTGCAATCCTTGTCAAATAATGAATGCATCCTTTTATTTTTCCAATTTCATCCTCCATTATATCCTGGAAGAAAATCAAGATATCTACATCCCATAGATTTCATTTGTTATTACTGGGACAATCTTTCTGTAAATAAAAGGAAATCTTAGGCATAATATCACTTTCAAAATTCATTGCCCTTTCCGATCGATATATTAATAAAGAGCAAATCAAATTAATTCCTTGAGTACATTCAATAAAAACTGCAGAGACCTCGCAAGGCTATTTAAACATCAATATATATATAAATATATATATAATCACTAGAGGGGCTAATCGAGCTTCGCTCGATATTTGACATAGTAATAAAAATTAAATATGTTATCATTTAATAAATGTTGATTGTAATTAGGTTGTTATGTTTATAATTAATTTAAAGTGTAATAACTGGTAGGGTAGAAATAATAAACTATATCTCCATATGTTGAAACTTGAAACGTTTTATACTGTCGATATAATTTTTGTGAAGTAATTCGACAATATGAGAGAAATGCGATTGAAAAATATTAGAAACATAAAAATTAAATTCGAGCTAAAATGAAGAACTATTGAAACATACATTGGTGATACCATACAAATTTAAAATATAAATATAAATTTCTATAAAAAATATTAATCGTCAAACATGTCGGCAACATGATCGTATTCATGATCAGGATAATAACCTTCGCCATCAATATGAAATTCAGCAAATATATATTGTTCATAATGGATGAATGGAGGAATTGGGTACCTAAAATAAATTGATGGGAAAGAATTGTGAAGATATCTAAAATTACAAAAAACACAGTAGTAAAAAATGCAAGATCTATATCATTATGAAAAAAATTAACAATTAGTAGTCCGCTTAGGCATTTGAATTACTTTTCTTGACTTAAGTTCTAAACTATCACAAATAAAAAATGTTGTTCCATCATTTCTCATAGAAGCAACTAAAAGAGAGAGGTTGAAATAAATTATGTGATAAAAATGACGCAGTATAATCAAAATGGAAATTAATAATGCAATATAAAGGAAACACAATTCTAAGTAACACATATTACAACACAATAAGAGACACATATAAAAATTAACATACATCTAAAGGAACGGACCAGATTAAGTCGGAGTAAAAAAATCAAAGGTCTTGATGGAGTGTCGCAATAATACTAACTAAAACAAGGACCAACACCCACACATCTTTATTTATATTATTGATTATTGATTATTGATGTAAACACTTTATATTATCTACAATAACCTATATTTCATCTATTCATGTTGTCTAGAATATAATTCAGAGATTATTCATTATAAAATATTTAGTTATTGTGATATCCAGTATTTTAGAATTTTTATTTTTTTTTGTATGTTTAATTATTTTGGTTGCTATATAAATTATTTTATGTTGAGTAAAAGTTTTCTGTTATTTAATTTGGGTCTCAAACTTATTGAAATTGTACACAAATCTGAAATTGAAAGAACCAAGTTATTATGGAATATTTGAGGGACTCTTTTGTAATGTGGCCTATTCCATTTAATCAAATCCCAACCACAACCCATCTCTTTCTTCTCTTCCATCCATTTCCTTTCCCACAGAATTTTTCTCTCCTTGTCTTCAAGCTCAAACTCCACAAAGATCCACTTGAAAATAATAGCAGAAAAATTCAATAAATTATGGAAAAATCAGATTTAGAAAGAGGAAGGTGAGGAGAGTACATGCAAGCCAAGAAAATTCAGATTTGAGTACTATTTTGGTAAGATTTAATTTTTCCCTAAATTATTTTGGTTTTCAACCAATTTCTGGATTTTGATCTTAAATAGAGATTTAAAGTGAGATTTAATGTTAGATTTAGTTACATGCAAGGTGTTAATAACTACTTCTATTGTTTGAATCGATTTTTGTAAAGTTTTAGTTGTGCATGCGATGAGTTTTGGGTTAAAAACGTATTTCTGGATTTTTGACAAAAATGTAGTTTAAAAACAAGTATAGGACTGAATTTCTTGTTGATTTAAGTTAGTAGTACACTATAGTAACTACATCTCGAGTTTGAGTTGATTTGATGAAGTTTTAAGAGTTTTAGCTCTATGGGTTGTTTGAAAAACGAATTTCAGCCTTAATCCCTTAATTGATTGTTCTTTAGTTTGTTCAAATGAATTTCTGTTAGTTCAAGGAGTTAGTGATTAATTCTGGTGGTTAAACAATACTTGAATTAACCCATTAAGTTATGTATTTGTGTGAAGAAGGCATGCAAATAATCCTCAAGTTTGGCCACAAGATTCTGTTCATATTCAACTTTTCGATTCTGGAATTCGGTCCGAATTGTACACTCTGGAAATTTCAGCTTCTGAAATTCGGTCCGAATTCATTCTAATTCTGTCCGAATTGTTCCCTCTGAGAACAGATTTTCTTATGACCATAACTTTGTTGTGCGGAGTCTGTTTTAGGTGATTCAAAGACCATTGGAAAGCTCTTGAAGAGCTCTACAACGTCATAGGATCCTTTTGACACAATTTAAATTAGATAAGTATGGATAAGCTTTATACTTACTCGTGTCATGTTGTTTGTGTGTAAGTCATGATAAACCTTAACCTGATCACATATTATGTCGTATATTTGGGATTTGTATTTAGTCTTTGTTGCTTGTGTCTATTTGTTGCTTGGTTTATTTATTAAAATAAGTACTTAGATTTAAACTTTGTTGTTAGACTTGGATAAACGTATCGGAGCAAGAAGGAACCAATGCATATGAAGTACTACAATTGCTTGTCTATACTTGATGTGATTTGATGCTTGCTTGCTTATGAAGTGCTTTTACTTTAAGGTGCGGATGCACACAAACTCTGATTTACATCTTATGAACTTAACTATGGCATTTGCATCATGTTGAATTACTCATTCATTGCACGCATATTTGTATCTGTATCATATGTTAATAGCATTGTATTAAGGTTATACATGATGAATGGTTACCGATTGAATGACTTCAAAAGGTCTGTGCTACATGTGTGATTGAATAGACATTGGTTGACTTGAGGGCGGAGTCATGATCCGTTCCTTGAGCCCCGAGAGATAAGCGCTTATGATCGGTATTCTGACAATGTTCTCTCTTGTAGTACTGTTTGATATTCTAAATTGTCGGAATTGTTGTAATCTGAGTCTACGGACTATAAAGGCAGAGTCTACAGACTATAAAATCTGAGTCTACGGACTATAAAGGCAGAGTCTACGGACTATAAAATCATGAGTCTACGGACTATAAAGTCTGTGAATGAAGTCGTAATGATCAATAACCAGCCTTGCATAATATTGTCCAACTCGAGCCGGTTTTGAAATGTCGTATTGTATTTGTGTTCCTTTTTGAAGGATGTAATTACCGTGCTCATAATGTATTTCATGTCTTGTATTAAAATGAACATGAAACTAATGATTGTGTATGACGTTAATTAATTGTTTGCATAGCTGTAATATTATTTTAAACTCAGCCGGTAGTTAGTTCCTGATCATGTACCTTAGGGTTTGTATGACTGGAACTGAATACCGCACTGAGATAATTTTATAATTATCTCATGCTCTGCTTTTTGCATTGTCTCCACATTCGTTGTGGGTTCCAGGTTTAGGATCGAGTGGCGAGAAGATCGACATATTGTAGGTCATTTGTTATTCTGGGTGTGAACCATGTAAATTGTGTAGCTTGTCCACTTGGACTTTGTCTTAAGATTTCCATATGATGTTAATAATTCTTACTTCCAGATTATTTGATATAAGTTGGTAGAAATCTTTAATTTTAAATAGACTTGAATTGTAATATTGTACTGGATTAGTTTAATGTAAGCCTTGCGGGTGTACGGGTGGTAGCGTGCACTCACGGCGGCTGTGGTATACCCGGTTTTGGGGTCTCACAGTTATGCATGTAAGTGCTTTAATGATTCTAGAATGCGGAAATAACCAGAATCTTAGATTACCTCTAGCCATCGCTGATCGAATCGAGCGTTGAGTTGATGAACTTGAAATCAGCAAGCCATGCGTGTCTCCTTCTTGTCTCCTGCAATCTGCAAAGACTCCTTAGCGAGAAGGCACTACAGAACCGTTCAGACTTCCCGTGACTCGATGGTGTACTCGGGGAATGACGGTCCTGACTTGTTTCCCTCTCTCTCCTTATATTCTCTTTCTCTTGCTCTCTAATCAATAGAGGAACTGAAAGAATGCCAAAGCCTTACTGTACTCCATCATAACAGAGGCTTATATAGGGGTTCTAAACACTCAGAGGGCGCATACAGTGGATCTGAACAAAGGGTGCGATGATCAGACTGTTCTGTCCAGATTCAATGTCCCAACGGTAGCGACCCGCTAGACGACGTATTGGACAGAATACTACATTCTCCCACTTGAGCTTGCATCCTTTGTATGCACAATCCCCTCTGTTTTCCTTATGCCAAATGATCGAGACATAATACATGAACTAAGGCAGTAAGTCATCATTATCGTTATTAGTGCTAAAAGCAACTAATAAATGCGAATATTACTTTCCATAATTACAATGTACTATATAACTATCAATTCAGCCCTTTATGTGATTAGAATACAACCTTTATGAATGAACCCGACGTTTATTCCAAGTCAGTCTTTATGATGTAATTCTCAACTTTATGATCAAATATATATTCCATATATGCGCGCAATCAACCGAGAAAAAACATCTATACTTTTATGAAGAGTTTATACACAATCGTACGATTAATTTTAACCATAGGATCAATTCCTATATATGCCCCCGCTACGTGATCTTTGAATTCCTTTAGCTGCAGTATTTATTCAAAGAATCGGTCAGCTTCTATTCTGTATGAAAACCTTTAATAACCACTTAATTCTTCTTATTGCACTCTTTCAAAGTCAAATACTTAATGTCGATACCTCGACCTTTACCTTTATTATTCTTGACTAGAAAGACTGCGACAGAATTATCATACAGAATCCTTAATGACTTAGATATAAAACCAATGACTCTAAGTCTCACAATAAAACTCTTCAAACACCATCGAGGGTAATCTCAAAACACACAACAAACTATACTTTATGTTGAACTAAAGAATAATGTCAGTTAGACATTTCTTTATAACACAATTCCACTAGTTAACATGTATCCTTAATTCGATTTACTAGAATCGACACAACCAGTTTGTGTACCAAAATAACTTTAACTTATCTGTCTGTTGAGACATAAGCACACTATCTTAAGTACCTTAAGATATATCATTACTTTGTTAGCAATTTAACTGTGGTCTATTCCCTAATTATTATGATATCAGTCCAAATATTCAAATGGCAAAAGCTATGTCAGTTCTTGTGCACAAACCTGATCATACTTTATGCTTTCAAATTTCCTAAATACTCAAAAGTATTTACTTTTTGTTCCTTTTCTGAGTTATACTGAGGATATTGATTCAAACTGAATCTATCACCTATATTAATAGGTACTGAACGTGGTGAATATCATTCCTTCCAGAATCTTTCTAATATCTTATTGATATATGCTTGTTAAGATAGATCAAGAATATCTTGATTCCTATCTACATGGGCCTTTATGCCTGTCATAAACAAGACTTCACCCCAAATCCTTCATATCAATATTTTAGAAAGAAATTATTCACTTCATATGACTATCTTTTATCATTAGTCACAAGTAGAACATTATCTATATATAAAACAAGTAAACAAAATTAACTCCCACTAATCTCCTGATATATGCAATAGTTCATCTTATATTTCTTCAAAACGTATGAAAAAATAAATGAAACTATTAATATCATTAGTGAAATACTTGTTTTAGTCACATAGAACACTTTAACTTGTTAACTAAATACTTATTACATCCAAAGAATAAACTTGATGGTTATTTAAATAACCTCCTTATTTAGATTACCATTAAGAATTGCAACATTTTATATCCATCTGATGTAACTCGAAAACAGAATGAGTTACTAATGCCATAACCACACAGAGTGAATATTTCTTTAATACATGAGAGAAAACTTTCATGTGATTCACTACTTCTCTTAAATGAATCTTTTGGTGACAAGTCTAATTTGTATTACTTTATGTCAACTTATGAATCCCTTTGGTTTTAACAAATTCTTTACAACCAATAGGTTTAAACCATAAGTGACTTGATCACATTCCAGACTTCATTACACACCATTGATTCTAACTGATCTTACTTGGCATTATACCATAATATGGACTCACTGCAATTTATTATCTTGAAAATGTAACAGGATAATGTTCAACGCTAATGTCTTTATAATAGTCTCGTAGACAAACTACATATTACTACTAGAAATAACCGACTTTATCCTTTATTAGATCGCCTTAATGTTGAATTATAAAGTTCAACTTGATCTATTCTTATTCTATATGCCGGTTAATGAATGTCAATAATTGAATTATCAATATTCAGCGATCCTTATGAATAACATCCAATTATATATTAGAGGGAATTACCGTATGATCTTGAAGTGACAACTCCCACTAATATGAACATTCTCTAGAATTTAATATTTCTAGATTCATATCCTAGTAATATTTCTAATCTCTTTACCTTTATCTTACTTCACAATCTTTATTTGCTTACCGCATTGTTTATATATTTCCACCTTGAAAACCTTAAAAGGTATGTAGAGATACATATATATTGTGAGTAATCATCAGTTAGAGATAAATGCATGCTTTGCGCTTGATGCATGCTAGTCATTTTTCATACTTGTTAATCATATCTCAACCATATGAACACTATGAACTTTATCCATAATATGCCTATTCTCCTTTTAACACACATGATCAAAACACCTGATTGATCATTTATCCCTATATGTGTTACAACCTTATAGGAAATCTTATCAAGACCATATTAATCTGGACAAGTGTTCAAAAATGAAATATACAAGTAATTAATGACTTAGAAATACTATATAGACCCTTTAGTTGAACAACTATATTTCTCATTTTCATTATATGCTCTCACACACCTATAATGGTAATAAGCCTAAAAAATAAACTTTATGATGAGTATTATAACATTTGCCTTAACCTAAGAGGCCAACTACTCATCTAATGTCTTATGTAAGAACTTTACATTAATATATGCATATCAACCAAATCACTATACATTGAAAGAACTTATTCTTTATAAACATGAAACATAAGCAGTTAAACTGCTCCCACTGTTCATTATAACTTATGTTCATAAGTTCAACCTCAAAAGTGGATCCTACTGGTTGATAAATTTAATATTCTTACAACTTTAATGTAGGAACAATATACTTCTAGAACTTATAACTATTATCCTTAACTCAGAAACACTAATACTTATCATTTCTAATGGGGAATCCGCTATCCTTATGAAAGTAAAACTGATACGTGCTTATACTTTATATTGAGATTTAACTTTATACTTAATTTACCAATGTAAACTAAGTGATGTATCCTTATGAGTTAATTCCTACATAATACTACCTGTGGGCTAAATATCATGCTATAACTCTTTATGTAATTAAACATTACAACTTTATGAATCAATTTCCTACACAGTATTTCCTATGGACTAAATACTATGTTTTGATTCTCCATATGATATAACTAGTTAATTATATTCCTATCATTAATCCCTGTGGGCAAATTAAGTATTCATAATTAACCATTATATCCTAATATATTAAGTTAACTAAGTCAATAGTCCTGTGGGACGATACTAACTTCGTCAACTTAATCTATCACAATTTTGTGTTTGTTTAATCCAAATGTGATTTTATAAACTTTATATATACATAACTTTAATCCAACTAAGGATGCTGTGGCTACTCCTTAATATATTAATATATATATTCATCACTAGACACAAGCTATGTCATTTCTTCCTAATGTGATTTATAGATACACTATATAATATATATACCTTAATATAATTGAAGCTGCTGTGGCTACACTTCAATCAATTATCATATATTAATCACAAGACATATAACTTTGTTATCTATCACCAGTTGTAGAGGTCCGCTAAAACCACAAGTGGTTCGCTTGATACTTCAGCGGCCCATTAAACCTTTAAGCGGTTCGCCTAGACACACAACAATCCATCATGAACATACTATGGGTTTCAACAAATGAATCCATATGTAACCATTCATTTCAATAGATAATTGTCTATTTCCTTCACTGTTACCGACAGATACGTTTAAACACTAACCGAATGATCTAAACGAAACAAATCTTAATGCAAACATATTACTTAGCGGCCCGTTAAAGACTCAAGCGGTCCGTTTAAAATGTCTGCATTCAAAGACTTAACCAGAATATAGATTATCTTATTATAATTATCTATATTTGAATAATTACCATATGCATAATTACTTGTCGTATCTTTTACAAATACAATTTGCGTATTAGTATACCACATCTATTGTTATTCAAGTTTGTTTAATCAATACAATACTTGTAGTGCTAATACTAATAGAGTACCCGATAGTATGATGGTCTGTGGACTGCATCAAACTTTACTACTATAGTATATTCAAGCATATCAATATTGACTAACCAATCTCCAACAAAAAATGCCAACCATCTTTATACAAATTCAGTATTTTGACAAATTGTGACTATCCTATAGATTTCCATAATAATTAAGTAATCTACAACGCCTAACTAATAATAGAGAACCATAATATGTCTGATTATACCTTAATTTTCATCTTAAAATTCATTTCTGGACCAAACTCTGTTGGAACGGGTCGTTCCAACTCTAAATGGGTCGCCCCACACGAAAGGGTGCGTCCAAAGTTCATCCAGAAACTTTCTGACAGCCTGAACACTTTCTGGTAAACTGACAATAATTTTCTCTATACTTATTTGTTTTCTGTGTTCTTGGTCATTATAGAAACTAGATTCAAAGATCTTTCAAATGACACAAGTTTCATCAAAAACAAATTTACAGATCAAAAGATATAGCCCTCGAAAGACAGACTATCCCAGACGAAATCCGACAAACTGTCAGTCTGACCTATTTTGTAGACAACATATCTCTCTCATACGTTATCGGAATTTTGCAAATTTATACTCTATGATAAGATATCTGAAATATCTACATCTCAGTAAAATTTCATGCAAAACCGAATTGCCAATTGAGAGAAATCTGGCCCGTAATACTGAAAGGTCAGAAAATTCAGAACCCCGACTGTCTGACCACTGCTGGTTGCGACTTGATTATCTCACTGTATACCCACTGGATTTTCAAGATGTTGGTCTCGTTGGAAAGTAGACTCAGAGACCTTTCCATCTCCGAAAACCTCACGCAAATCGGATAAGCGGATCTTGAGATATCGCTCCACAAAATCAGACTATCAATTCTGCCAGACAAACTCAATCCACTCAACACTTACATCTCGAATTTTTATACAAAATTCGACTTCAATCAAGGCAAGCAGAGGCGTAGCAGGCTCTGATACCAACTGTAAGTGCTTTAATGATTCTAGAATGCGGAAATAACCAGAATCTTAGATTACCTCTAGCCATCGCTGATCGAATCGAGCGTTGAGTTGATGAACTTGAAATCAGCAAGCCATGCGTGTCTCCTTCTTGTCTCCTGCAATCTGCAAAGACTCCTTAGCGAGAAGGCACTACAGAACCGTTCAGACTTCCCGTGACTCGATGGTGTACTCGGGGAATGACGGTCCTGACTTGTTTCCCTCTCTCTCCTTATATTCTCTTTCTCTTGCTCTCTAATCAATAGAGGAACTGAAAGAATGCCAAAGCCTTACTGTACTCCATCATAACAGAGGCTTATATAGGGGTTCTAAACACTCAGAGGGCGCATACAGTGGATCTGAACAAAGGGTGCGATGATCAGACTGTTCTGTCCAGATTCAATGTCCCAACGGTAGCGACCCGCTAGACGACGTATTGGACAGAATACTACAATGCATATAAAATATACATAAAATAAGCAAATAAAGCTTATTATGAGCAATATTTGAGCATTTCAGACGATTCTGCACTCATTCTAAATCATCTGACCACAATTATCTATATTTAACCAATTTATATTATCTACAATATAATTCAGAGCAAATATATTATAAAATATTTAATTATACATAGAAAATATGTATAAAATGAGCAAATAAAGCATATTCTTGGCAATATTTTAGCATTTTAAGCGATTTTGCACTCATTCTTAGTCATCTCATCATTATAATCTATATTGGAACACTTTATATTGTCCACAATATAAATCAGAGCATATTTATTGTAAATTATTTATTTTTGCGTGGAAAATGTGCATAAAATGAGCAAATAAAGTATATTCCAGTTAATATTTGAGCATTTTAAACGATTCTACACTCATTCTACATCATCTGATCACAATAATCTATATTTATACACTTTCTATTGTCTACAATAAAATTCGGAGCATATTTTTTATAACATTATTAATTATACATTGAAAATAGGCATAAAATGAGCACATGAAGCATATCCTGGGCAATATTGAGCATTTTAAGGGATTCTGCACTCATTCTAAGTCATCTGACCATTTTAATCTATATTCGAACACTTTATATTGTCTACAATATAATTCAGAGCATCTTTATTGTAAACTATTTATGTATGCGTGTAAATTATGCCTAAACTGAGCAATAAAGCATATTCTGGTTAATATTTGAGCGTTTTAAGGGATTCTACACTCATTCTAAATCATCTGATCACAGTAATCTATATTTAAACACTTTATATTATCTACAGTTTAATTCAGAGCTTATTTATTATAAAATATTTAATTATACGTAGAAAATATGCATAACATAAGCAAATAAAGCATATTCTGGACAATATTTGAGCATTTTAAGCGATTCTGCACTCATTCTAAGTCATCTTATCACTATAATGTATATTTGAACACTTTATATTGTCTACAATATAATTCAGAGCATATTTATTGTAAATTATTTAATTATACATAGTAAAATATGCATATAATGAACAAATAAAGCAAATGCTGAGCAATATTTGAGTAGTTCAAGCGATTCAGCACTCATTATATATCATTTGATTACAATAATCTATATTTCATCTATTTATGTTGTCTATAATATAATTCAAAGCTTACTCATTAGGAAATATTTAGTTATACATATAAAACAAACATAATAAAGCAAATAAAGCTTATTCTGAGCAATCTTTGAGCATTTTAAGCGATTCTGCACTCACTCTAAATGAAATTATCACAATAATCTATATTTAAATAATTTATATTGTATACAATATAATTCAGAGCGTATTTATTATAAAATATTTAATTATACATTGAAATAGGCATAAAATGAGCACATAAAGCATTTATGGGCAATACTTGAGCATTTTAAGCGATTCTGCACTCATTCTAAGTCATCGGATCATTATAATCTATATTCGAACACTTTATATTGTCTACAATATAATTCAGAGCATATTATTGTAAATGTTTTATTTATATGTGGATAATATGCATAAAATGAGCAAATAGAGCATATTCTGGTTAATATTTGAGCATTCTAAGCCATTCAACACTCATTCTAATCTGATCACAATTCTCTATATATAAACACTTTCAACTGTCTACAATATTATTCAGAGCATATTTATTAGGAAATATTTAATTATACATAGAAAATAGCCATAAAATGAGCAAATATAGCATATTCTTGGCAATATTTGAACATTTTAAGCGATTCTGCACTCATTCTAAGTCATCTCATCACTATAAGATATATTTGAACACTTTATATTGTCTACAATATAATTCAGAGCATATTTATTGTAAATTATTAATTTATACATAGAAAATATGCATAAAATGAGCAATTAAAACATATTATGGTCAATATTTGAGCATTTTAAGCGATTTTATTTATGAATCTGATAAAGCATATGTTTTATTTGCTCAAATAATGAGCAATCCCATTTGTAAGTTAGAAACGATTTTATTTATGAATCTGATAAGATAATTAATTTCTGGCCATCTTGAAAATTTTATTTGCTTAACAAATTGTTTTATGCCATGATAATTTCAATTATATATATTTTAGAAATTTTCCTTAACTCAATTTCTGCCAAAAACCTAGTTTTATTGCTTGGAGAATTGATTTCCTATTTTCCTTTGATCTGAACCGTTTGATCAAGTTCTAAATTCCTGATTTTTTTGAGCCGTCCGATTTATTTCTGATTTCTCTCTTTATCTCTCTTTCTTTCTTCTCTCTCCGACGGAGAGAGTCTTCGTTGACTCCTCTCTCAGATTCCCTTTCTCTCATCTCTCTCTCCCTGTCACTCCATCTCTCTCACCCCTGACAAAGCACGCGACTCTCGCGACTTCCGCCACCCACTCAACTCACCCACCTTGACTTCCGTCGCACTCGCGACCCCACCGATCCTTTTTCCCTCACCTCCACCTCGTGACCGAGTCACCTCAGCAGCTGACCCCTCCCCTCTCTCCCTATATCTGTCGCCCCTCTCTCCTCTCTCTCTGCCCAGACCCGATAACACTCGATAAGAACAGAAAAAGAGAAAGGAAAAAGAAAGAGAGAAAGAGAGGTGGAGACGACTAGGCCGGAGGCGGAGGTGTCGACGAGACGAGGCGGCGGCGGTTGGAGGCAGGTGGTGTGGTGTGTTGGCTTGACGTGTTTTCCCCCTTCCTTCTTTCCGCTTGCTTCTTTGCTCTGTTGGTAAGGGTTCGAAACCCTAGTTTTACCCCTTCTTGTTTTGTGGCTTGTCTCTGTGTTTGACTGAGGCATTGCGATGCTTGGAATTGATCTGTGTGCTTGATTGAGGAAAAATTAATGCTTAGCTTTGATCTGTGATTTGTGATGCTTGGATTCGATTTGTTTGCTTGTTGGGACATTTGGGCACTTGAATTGGTTATGCAATGCCTTCCCTTGATCTGTCTTGTTTAGTAGGTTTGCGGTTGGCTCGATGGAATTGTTAGATGCTTTATTTGAACTGTCATAGGACTAATTTGCTTGATTTTCGGCTCAATTCGATTTGTTGAGTGTTGCAAAGGCTTGTCTAAGGCTCAGTTTCATTCTTTCAATTGCTGGCTAGAATTTATGCATGGTAAATACTTGTGTGTCGCTTGTTTAATCAAATTAGAGTAGTAGGTTTGTGTTTTATGCCTTCCAAGTGCTTACATGCTATTCTTTGGACTGGTACAAGCTGGTTCAGGCTTGGTACCAGTCGGATCTCCTCTCTGTTGCATTCTGGTACGAGTCCAGGGACTCATTTGATAACTTTTCCGATTTAAGGACTTATCTGTAAATGTTTTTGAACTGCTTTAGGACTTGTGTATGATTGTTTCTGTTATTAGGGTCGGTTTGGTAAATTGTTTGGTGAATATAAATGATCTAGGGTCTTTTGTGCAAAATTCTGTGTTGTTGGGTCGGACTGAAGTCAGGTGTACCCGATCCGTTTCCTGACAGGTGGGCCCTCCCCCACCTGGGCTCTGTCCCTTCTTTCTTTGTTTTGCGGTTTTGTTATGTGGGCCTGTTGGCCTGTTCTGGCCCGTTACTGTTCTCTGTGGATTTGTTTTCGTGGGCTGCGATTATTTACTGTTTGGACCCAGTTCGTTTCTGTTTTGTGGGCTGGAATTATTTGGATCATTATATAGCTTTTGACTTCTGAAAAATTAAAACTAGAACTATACTATTGTGATGGCATATGTTATTTTTGCAACACAATTCGAATTTTTGAGTTAAAAGCTTTTGGCCGAGAAATTTATCGAGACGGATTCGAATATAAAATGTGGGCTTTTACAAATGGGAAATGATTAGATTGTCCGTAAATTATTTTCAATACAGATACTATGATTTAAACGGGCACAGTATGATCCCAAATTAATTTCAAACAAATTTAGTTTTCTTCGTTAACCTTTTTAAACGAATTTTATCTTATTTTAGATAATTTGTCAAAAGCGTTTCATACTTGAGCAAAACACTATTTAATTATTAACTAAACTTTTCAATTGATTTCCTAAACCAAACTAATGATGCCACGTCTCCAAACGTCATAGTTGAACTTATAGGAATCGTCAAAAACGTGTTTCTACACATTAATTTTATAGTTGGAACTTAACAAAATATTTTCAAAAGTAGCAACTCAACTTTCCTTCTCAACTAGTTTCAAACGGAACTCCGTCAAATTATTTTTATAAACTAATTAAGTATAATAATATATTTTAATACCGAGTCCCTTTTTAATTTATTTAAAGGTTAAGTATGGTTAAAGATAACATAACCGGAACTTGAAACCAAATTGAGGGATAAATGGGTTTAATCGCTAGATTAGCTTTAACGATAGTTTCGTTCACCAGGTGATCCGGCAGACTACCAGGGAGACGAGTACTACCCCGAGTTCGAGGGTGGTGACACTGAGCAGGACTACATCGACCCTCCAGCAGAGTAGTCGCTCCTAGGCCCTACTTTCCAGGTGTGGATGCCTTAGGTTTTGTTTATTCTTTAGTTTAGGATTAGATCAATAATTAATTGTGTGCATATCATGTCATTGACATTAAGTAAACAGTTAAGCGCATCTCATTAACTCAAAACTAGATTGCACTTATAGGATACGCATTGCATATTAATAATAATGTGATTAATAAACTTAAAAGTGCCCTTAATCAACACTTGCATCTGGTGCGGATCAGGATAGCGAGACCGAGTGTGATAAGTTCGTTTTGTCTGGGGTTTCCATTATCGGGAGATTGCACCCAAGCCATTGCCGGTGGTCTCCTTATGATAGAGATCGTGGGCAACGCGTTTCTAATGATCACTCAGCAGACCGACCGTCAGGCGGTACTGCGGTCACTTGATGGTTGTTTGTGTTACTATTATATTCCTTTGAGTTGTGTTATTATATTCCTTTGACTTGACTTGAACTAAGAGCTGAGTGTGCCATTATAGCGGACTACCTCTCGATCCCCATGAGTCAGTTTACCGGTACCGTGTTTTACTGCCCACTCCTTTAGCGGGGATGTGGGAATAGGGGCAGGGTTGAGTAATCGAGCAGAGCTGAGTTAGGTAGATCTGTTGGTACGGTTCATGTCATATTGGGATTTGTGAGATTGATTATGGATTTTGTGTGACTTATGATTGACCATTGAGTGTGGGTGCTTGACTCTCGTATTGATATATTTATTCACCGTATGTTATTATTATATTAATACTATTCTCCGCTTCTCCAGATACTTTTCATGTTTACTTGGGCATGTTAGGAATTGCAGATTAGTAGCATCATTTCTTTAAACTTACACATAGATGTTGCATTATAGGATTTAAATGTATTTAAGTATGGTTTAGTTCTAGCTAGAGTTAACCAGGACCGTAGGCTCACTCTATCACCACACTGAGTATTAATGTACTCATCCCACAATACTTTGATTTGTGGAGACAGGTTCAGGTTTGGATGACACCGTAGAGGAGTCTTTGCCAGAAGACCAAGCCCAGTTGGAATAGTTATCTTCCGTTGCATATTATTTAGTATTTGTTGTACGATGACTGGTCTTTTGATATGTATATTCAGTGGCGAAGCCAGGATTTTATGTCAGCGGGGTCCCTAAAATTTTTTTTCTAAAGACATATGTACAGAAAAATCAAATATATCTATAATAACGACACAAGATCTAAAATAATATATTCCATATCCAAAATAATAATTCAAGACAATGCGATTGAATTTACTTGATCCTCGATTAGATGCATTTTCCAATCCAGCCATGAATCTAAAATTACACAATCAAATTATCAAATTGTTAGATTAAATAACACAACAATAATATCTTTACTGGATTTGCAACTTGACAGTTATTTCTTGTCTTATTCCAATTATCTCATTCATTACACAAGGTGCCATGCGCTGCGCTGTTCTATATATACTTGTACAAATTAAATCACAAAATAGAAATTGCAAAAATACTTCATGGTAAATTGCGGTCACAAATGAAATTGCAAAAGACAACATTTACTGATTTACTCAATTACTCGTGTCGTGTGCCCTTTTTGTCTTTTACCATCATGAATTATAGACTTATAGTCTTGTACAGTCATACTGTTATACAAAAAGTCAAAAACTAATTTGCAAAATAGGAAGTGCGGAGAGGAGACCTGCGGAGAGGAGAGGAGAAGATGCAGTGCGAAGGCCAACTGGCCAAGGGGGAAGGGGAATAGATGATTTTGTGGCTCTGTCTCTGTCAGCGACTCAGCGTGTCTCGCTACTATCTCCGTGTCGACTCTCGACTGTCGTCTGTCGAAGAAGCGGGAAACGAACAGACTCTTCGCCAGGAACAGGAAAGAGGAAAACAAATATCTGAGATATCTGAGATGGGTCCTCTAAAATTTTCAGATGGGTCCCCAATATTTTTTCTATTTACGTACAAGTACTGCTCTAAATAAATTTTTTTTTTCAGGTGGGTCCTTGGACCCACCATGGAAGCTGTAGCTTCGCCTCTGTGTATATTTATCAGTCTCTTTGTTGTGTGAACAACTATACCAGTATTATGCATTTTTATTTGTGATCATTTGCTTTCTGTTTCACTGTTTATTAGCCTTACGTGTGTACAGTAGAGTGTATACACGTGGCGGGGTTGTCCATCTCGGATTATGGCTTGGTTCGGGGTGTGACATCCTTCGGTGGTATCAGAGAGAGTGTTTAAATCATAAATATCCCAGCTAATGAACTAGATAGTTACACTTAGTTTACCTAACCTTAAGTCTTAAACTCCTTTCTAAGTTGTCTTGGTTAGCCTAATTCTAACTTGCAATCTTTTCTGTTGGTAAGATTGCTATGGATTTGGCCAACTCTAGGGGTGGTCGTGGGCGTGGACGCGGAAGGCGTGCCGCTCGACAGGAAGAAGCTCAGCCTCAACAACCACCCGTCCCTCCAGCAATTCCTACACTTGGACTAGACCCTGCGACCCTTGCTCAGCAGTTCTGGGCAAACGTGGCGCAACATGCTGGACAAGGAACTGATAGACCTCAGGTGGACCCGTTTGTGGTTGCTCGCCGGGAGTTCCAGAAGGAAAATACTCCTCGGTTTGATGGGAGAGGTGACTTCGCAGCTGCAGAAGAATGGCTCTTGGCAGTACAGGATAACTTCCGCCTTGCTCGTACCCCTGTCGAGTATTGGACGGAGATAGCTGCCACTCTCTTTGACCATGATGCTAGACATTGGTGGACCTCTCAGAAGCCACAGTATGTTGGCGAGGACCCTATTATTCCATGGGAGTGGTTTGAAGATGTTTTCCGAGCCCGTTTTCTGGGAGAAACTCAACAGGAAGAACTAAGACGCCAATTTGAGACCTTGGTTCAGGGGAACATGTCTGCGCAACAGTATGGTGAGACCTTTATTCGTTTGTCTCGCTATGCCCCTGACTTGGTGGCTGATCCACGCAGGAAAAGAAGCAGGTTTATCCGTGGTTTGAATCCTCGGTTGGCAAGTGTGATGGATACTTACAGTGGCGCGTCTGTCGAGTTTCTGATGGACAAGGCCATTTTTCAGGAAAGTTTGATGGTGTCTCGTGGCAAGACTAGAGAAGATGGGCAGAGATCAGACGGTGGCAGTGCTCGCAAGCCTGCTTTTCAGGGCCGTGGTGCGGTGACAACTCAGAACAGACAGCAACCAAACCAGGCTCCTAACCGTTTCTTTTGCAGGTTCTGCAACCGGACCTACCCGACTCCTTGTTATCTTCACAGAGGTGGGTGCCGAATTTGCAACTCACCTGATCACTGGGTGGCACAGTGCCCGAAGAACCCAAACCGTTCCATTACTGGCTCGAGTTCTAACAACAGTGGGCAGACTTTTGTGCCGAATTCTGGAGGAGCTGGCCGTGGACAGATTGATGCTGGTCGTGGCCGTGGATCTTTTGTGCCCCGTGGCGGTGGCCGCGGAGGTCCTCAGCGAGGTGGCCGTTTTGGCAATGGAGGTCGAGGCGCCGCACATACTGGACAGTTCGGGCGTGATACCGCTCGTGTGCATGCGACCATTGGAGAGGACATTTCTGAGACTGATGCCGTGCCCATTGAGGATGAGTTTCCTGAGGATGAGCTTATAGCAGGTATGGTTTCCATCTCCGATTGTTTTGCTTACTCGTTGATCGACACTGGGGCTAGTCATTCATTCGTATCCCAGGATTTTGTGAACCTTAATGGGTGGGAAACCGAACCGAGAGATCGAGTGATGTTAGTGCAAATCCCGCTTGGTAAAACTGTCTTAGTCGATCAGATCTGCAGTAATCTCAAAGTGCAAATAGCCGGCCGAAACTTAACCGCTGATCTTGTAGTACTCGACATGAGAGACTTTGATGTACTACTTGGCCTTGATTGGCTAACCACTCATCATGCGATGATTGATTGTAAGAACCACAGTGTCCGGTTTGGAAAGGAAGGAACCGTACCATTTGTGTTCAAAGGTCGAAAACCAGGAACCAGAATCCCTATGATTTCAGCTTTGCAAGTGAAGCATCTGATTTCATCTGGATGTGAAGTGTTCCTAGCCTCTGTGGTGTCAGTTATCGTAGATCTTGGTACTGTACCCGTGGTTCGACTTGACTTGACTTGACTTGAACTAAGAGCTGAGTGTGCCATTATAGCGGACTACCTCTCGATCCCCATGAGTCAGTTTACCGGTACCGTGTTTTACTGCCCACTCCTTTAGCGGGGATGTGGGAATAGGGGCAGGGTTGAGTAATCGAGCAGAGCTGAGTTAGGTAGATCTGTTGGTACGGTTCATGTCATATTGGGATTTGTGAGATTGATTATGGATTTTGTGTGACTTATGATTGACCATTGAGTGTGGGTGCTTGACTCTCGTATTGATATATTTATTCACCGTATGTTATTATTATATTAATACTATTCTCCAGATACTTTTCATGTTTACTTGGGCATGTTAGGAATTGCAGATTAGTAGCATCATTTCTTTAAACTTACACATAGATGTTGCATTATAGGATTTAAAGGTATTTAAGTATGGTTTAGTTCTAGCTAGAGTTAACCAGAACCGTAGGCTCACTCTATCACCACACTGAGTATTAATGTACTCATCCCACAATACTTTGATTTGTGGAGACAGGTTCAGGTTTGGATGACACCGTAGAGGAGTCTTTGCCAGAAGACCAAGCCCAGCTGGAATAGTTATCTTCCGTTGCATATTATTTAGTATTTGTTGTACGATGACTGGTCTTTTGATATGTATATTTATCAGTCTCTTTGTTGTGTGAACAACTATACCAGTATTATGCATTTTTATTTGTGATCATTTGCTTTCTGTTTCACTGTTTATTAGCCTTACGTGTGTACAGTAGAGTGTATACACGTGGCGGGGTTGTCCATCTCGGATTATGGCTTGGTTCGGGGTGTGACAATTTGAGCACTTTAAGGGATTCTGCAATCATTCTAGGTCATTTCATCACTGTAATCTATATTTGAACACTTTATATTGTCAACAATACAATTCAGAGCATATTTATTGTAAATTATTTATTTATACATAGAAAATATGCATAAAATGAGCAAAAAAATATTTAGGCAATATTTGAGCATTTTAAGAGATTCTGCACTCATTCTAACTCATCTGATCACTATAATCTATATGTAAATACTTTATTTTGTCTAAAATATAATTCAGAGCATATTTATTGTAAATTATTTATTTATACATTGAAAATATGCATCAAAATGAGCAAATATAGCATATTCTGGGCAATATTTGAGCATTTTAAGCGATTCTGCACTCATTCTAAGTCATCTCATTACTATAATCTATATTCTTACACTTTATATTGTCTACCATATAATGCAGAGCTTATTTATTATAAATTAGTTATTTATACATAAATAATATGCATAAAATTAGCTAATAAAGCATATTCTGTGCAAAATTTGACCATTATAAGCGATTCTGCACTCATTCTAACTCATTCTAATTCAGAGCATATTTATGGTAAATTATATACTTATACTTAGCAAATATGCATAAAATGAGCAAATAAGCATCTTCTATGCAATATTTGAGCATTTTAAGCGATTCTGCACTCATTCTATCTCATAGTATCACAAAAATCTATATGTAAACACTTTATATTGTCTACAATATAATTCAGAGCTTAATTATTGTTAATTATTTAATTATACATAGAAAACATGCATAAAATAAGCAAATAAAGCATATTCTGAGTAATATTTGAGTAGTTTAAGCGATTCTGCACGCATTATATGTCATTTGATTACAATAAGCTATATTTCATCTATTTATGTTGTCTACAATATAATTCAGAGCTTATTCAATTTAAAATATTTAATTTTACATATATAATATACCTAAAATAAACAAATAAAGCTTATTCTGAGCAATATTTGAACATTTAAAGCTATTCTGAACTCATTCTAAATCATCTGATCACAATTATCTATATTTGAATAATTTATATTGTCTACAATATAATTCAAAGCATATTTATCACAAAATATTTAATTATACATATATGTATAAAATTAGCAAATAAAGTATATTCTTGGCAATATTTGAGCATTTTAAGCGATTATGCACTAATTATAAGTCATCTGATCACTATAATCTATATTTGAACAATTTATATTGTCTACAGTATTATTCGGAGCATATATATTATAAAATATTTTATTATACATAGAAAATATGCATAAAATGAACAAATAAAGCATATTCTGGGCAATATTTGAGCATTTTAAGCGATTCTGCAATCATTCTAAGTTATCTCATCACTATAATCTATATTTTAACACTTCATATTGTCTACAATATAATTCAGAGCATATTTATTATAAACTATTTAATTATATATAGAACGTATGCATAAAATGAGCAAATAAAGCATATTCTGGGCAATATATGTGCATTTCAAGCAATTCTGCACTCATTCTAACTCATCTGATCACTATAATCTATATATAAAAAACTTTATATTGTGTACAATATATTTCAGAGTTTATTCATTATAAAATATTTTGTTATACTTATAAAATATACATAAAATAAGCAAATAAAGCTTATTCTTAGCAATATTTGAGCATTTAAAACAATTCTGCACTCATTCTAAGCCATTTTATTACAATTTTTTTTATTTAAATAATTTATATTGTCTAAAATATAATTCAGAGCAAATTGATTATAAAATATTTAATTGTACAATGAAAATATGCATAAAATAAGCACATAAAACATATTCTGGGCTATATTTTTGCATTTTAAGCTATTCTGCACTCATTCTAAGTCATCTGATCATTATATTCTATATTCGAAAACTTTATATTGTCTATAATATAATTCAGGGCATATTTATTGTAAATTATTTAATTATGCGTGGAAAATATGCATAAAATGAGCAAATAAACCATATTCTGATTAATATTTGAGCATTTTAAAGGATTCTACACTCATATTAAATCATCTGATCACAATTCTCTATATTTAAACACTTTCCACCGGCTACAATATTATTATGAGCATATTTATTGTAAATTTTTTATTTATACATTGAAAATATGCAAAAAATGAGAAAAATAAAGTTTATTCTGAGCAATATTTGAGCATTTCAAGCAATTCTGCACTCATTCTAAGCCATCTGATCACAATTATCTTTATTTGAATAATTCATATTGTCTACAATATAATTCAGAGCAAATTGATTATAAAATATTTAATTATACATAGAAAATACGCATAAAATGAGCACATAAAGCATATTCTGGGCAATATTTGTGCATTTTAAGCTATTCTGCACTCATTCTAAGTCATCTGATCATTATAATCTATATTCGTACACTTTATATTGTCTACATCATAATTCAGAGCAAATTTATTGTGAATTATTTATTTATTCTGGGAAAATAAGATTACGATGAGCAAATATAGCATATTCTGGGAAATATTTGAGAATTTTAAGCGATTGTGCACTCATTCTAAGTCATCTGATCACTATAATCTATATTTAAATACTTTATGTTGTCTACAATATAATTCAGAGCATATTTATTTATACATAGCAAATATGCATACAATATGCAAACAAAGCATGTTATAGACAATATTATATGCATTTTAATCTATTCTACACTCATTCTAAATCTTCTTATCTAAATAATCTATGTTTAAACACTTTATATTATCTACAATACAATTCTGAGCATCTTTATTGTAAAATATTTAATTATATATAGAAAATATGCATAAAATGAGCTAATAAAGCATATTCTGGGCAATATTTGAGCATTTTAAGCGATTCTGCACTCATTCTAAGTCATCTGAACACTATAATCTATATGTGTACACTATATATTGTCTACAATATAATTCAGAGTATATTTATTGTAAATTATTTATTTCTACATAGCAAATATGCATAAAATGTGCAAATAAAGCATGTTATGGGCAATATTATAAGCATTTTAATCTATTCTACACTCATTCTAAATCATCTTATCAAAATAATCTATATTTAAACACTTTATATTATCTACAATACAATTCAGAGCATATTTATTGTAAACTATTTATTTATATATAGAATGTATGCATGAAATGAGCAAATAAAGCATATTCTGGGCAATATATGTGCATTTCAAGCGATTCTGCACTCATTCTAAGTCATCTGATCATTATAATCTATATTCGAACACTTTATATTGTCTACAATTTAATTCAGAGCATATTTATTATAAATTATTTTATTATGCGTGGAAAATATGCATAAAATGAGCAAATAAACCATATTCTTGTTAATATTTGAGCATTTTAAGGGATTCTACACTCATTCTAAATCATCTGAGCACAATTCTCTATATTTAAACACTTTCTACCGTCTACAATATTATTCTGAGCATATTTATTATAAAATGTTTAATTATACATAGAAAATATGCATAAAATGAGCAAATATAGCATATTCTGGGCAATATTTGAGCATTTTAAGCGATTCGTCACTCGTTCTAAGTCATCTCGTCATTATAATCTATATTTGAACACTTTATTATATTGTCTACAATAAAATTTAGAGCATATGTATTGTAAATTTTTTTTAAATAGACAATATACATAAAATGAGCAAATAAAGCGCATATTATGGGCATTTTAAGCTATTCTGCACTCATTCTAAGTCATGTGATCATCATAATCTATATTGGAACACTTTATATTGTCTATAATATAATTCAGAGCATATTTATTATAAATTATCTATTAATGCATGGAAAATATGCATAATATTTGAGCATTTTAATTGATTCTGCACTCATTCTAAGTTATCTGATCACTATAATCTATATTTGAACACTTTATGTTGTGTACAATATAATTCGGAGCATATTTATTGTAAATTATTATTTATTCATAGAAAATATGCATAAAATGAGCAAATGATGCATGTTATGGGCAATATGATAAGCATTTTAATCTATTCTACATTCATTCTAAAACATCTTATCAGAATATAATCTATATTTAAACACTTTATGTTATCTACAATATAATTCAGAGCATATTTATTATAACAAATTTAATTATACGTAGAAACTATGCATAAAATTTGCAAATAAAGCATATTCTGGGCAATATTATGAGCATTTTAAGCTATTCTGCACTCATTCTGACTCATCGGATTACTATAAACAATATGTTAACACTTTATTTTGTCTACAATATAATTCAAAGCATATTTATTGCAAATTATTTATTTATACATACAAAATATGCTTAAAATGAGCAAATAAAGCATATTCTGGTTAATACTTGAGCATTTTAAGCGCTTCTAAACTCATTCTAAATCATCTGATCAAAATAATCTATATTTAAACTCTTTATATTGTCTACAATATAATTCATAGCATATTTATTCTAAAATATTTAATTATACATAGAAAATATGCACAAGTAAAGCATATTCTTGACAATATTTGAGCATTTTAAGGGATTCTGCACTCATTCTAAATCAAATGATCACAATAATCTATATTTAAATAATTTATACTGTCTACAATATAATTCAGAGCATATTTTTTTTATAAAATATCTAATTATACTTTGGAAATATGCACAATATGAACAAATAAAGCATATTTTTTTGGCAATATTTGAGCATTTTAAGCAATTCTGCACTCATTCTAAGTCATCTGATCATTATAATCTATATTCGAACACTTTATGTTGTCTACAATATAATTCATAGCATATTTATTGTAAATTATTTATTTCTGCGTGGAAAATATGCATAAAAGTAAATAAAGCATATTCTGGTTAATATTTGAGATTGTACACTCATTCTAAATCATCTTATCACAATAATCTATATTTGAACTCTTTATATTGTCTAAAATATAATTCAGAGCTTATTTAGTGTAAAATATTTAATTATATATAGAAAATATGCATAAAATGAGCAAATAAAGCATATTCTTGGCAATATTTTAGCATTTTAAGCGATTCTGCACTCATTCTAAGTCATCTGATCACTATAATCTATATTGGAACACTTTATATTATCTACAATATAATTCAGGGCGTATTTATTGTACATTATTGATTTATACATAGAAAATTTACAGAAAATGAGCAAATAAAGCATATTCTGGGCAATATTATGAGCATTTTATGCTATTCTGCAGTCATTCTAATTCTTTTGATTACTATAAACTATATGTAAGCGCTTGATATTGTCTAGAATATAATTCGGAGCATATTTATTTTATATTATTTATTTATATATAGAAAATATGCATAAAATGAGCAAATAAAACATATTCTAGTTAATATTTGAGCATTTTAAGCGCTTCTATACTCATTCTAAATCATCTTATCAAAACAATCTATATTTAAACACTTTATATTGTCTACAATATAATTCAGAGCATATTTATTTTAAAATATTTAATTATACATAGAAAATATGCATAAAATGAGCAAATAAAGTATATTCTGGGCAATATTTGAGTATTTTAAGCGATTCTGCACTCATTCTAAATCAAATGATCACAATAATCTATATTTAAACAATTTATATTGTCTACAATATAATTCAGAGCATATTTATTATAAAATATTTAATGTGAAATTCAGTAAATATATATTGTCATCATGAATGGAGGAATTGGGTACCTAAAAAAAATTGATGGGAAATAATTGTGAAGATATCTAAAATTGCAAAAAACACAGTAGTAAAAAAAGCAAGATCTATATCATTATGAAAAAATTAACAATTAGTAGTCTACTTAGGCATTTGAATTACTTTTCTTGACTTAAGTTTCTAAACTATCACAAATAAAATATGTTGTTTCATCATTTCTCATAGAAGCAACTAAGAGAGAGAGGTTGAAATAAATTATGTGATAAAAATGACGCAGTATAATCAAAATGGATATTAATAATACAACATAAAGGGAACACAATTCTAAGCAACACATATTACAACACAATAAGCAACACATAAAAAATTAACATACATCTGAAGTAACGGACTAGATTAAGTCGGAGCAGAAAAATCAAAGGTCTTGATGGAGTGTCGCACTAATACTAACTAAAACAGGGACCGACACCCACACATCTTTATTTATACTAGAAAGACGAAGCTTGATATAGATATCTATAATAAGAATATTTTTTATTATGTTTCTATAATTTAATTATGTTCATTTTTTAATATATTGTGTAGATAATTTATCTTTAGAAATATAATTTAGTTATTGTACGTACTTTGATTTTAATTGATTAAATTTAAAAAATTTGATCAATTTAAAGAAAAAAATTATATATGTGTAAATATAGTTATAGTTATATGAAATAATATGATTTTATATATGTTGATATTATTCATGAAATGTAATATGTTTATAAATGACTTAAATATATATATATAGAAAAAGATCTGATATTTTTTCTATTTTCATTTGAATGAATTTGATTATTTTCCCTTTATATTTTGTAAACCAAAATTAAGAATGGTGATGAAGATAAATTAAGGTGGAGAGTTTCTAAGCAATACAAAAGAGAGATGAAGACATGATGAAAATAAAAATAGGAAGGAAAAATAAAAAATAAAACAATGTGTTGCCAAATTATTGTATGATGGTGAACCGGATCAATTTTATAAGCAATAATACCCGACACACAAATAGTTACGTAGTATCACATTACAGAAATATAAAAAATACTATCTCACAACTATTTCACAATGTTTGAAGTGTCGAATGATATTTAACTAAAAGCTCCCGACACCCACACATCTTTATTTATAATATTGATTATTGATTATTGATTATTGATATCCATCAAGGTCACCACCATCAACAATGAAACTCAATATCGTCCGGCAAACGGTCTAACGACATAACGGTCAAAGGCATTAAACTAAAAATGAGGACCTGTATAAGGATGATAAAGGGAAAAAATATATAATTATAATTTTTAAGATTGAATCCATTAACCATTATTATTAAATATATTTTCATTTTATCACTCTTTATTTATTTTCAAGATTCATTTTTTTTCTTTTTATGATTATGATTTTGACAGCACTTGTGCTCTTTTTGTTTGGTTTATAATATTTGCACTTTCACTAATTTTGTGCTCTTAACTAGTTGTCGTCATCGTTGACAAGGTAAAAGAAAATGATCTACAACCAACATAAAATCTTAAATGCATTAATATGATCTAAATCGACTCTCGTTTTGTTTCCATAAAAAAATAATCATGAAAAAAATAATGTCCCTAATTTCTCGACAGCACTATTCCATTGATGAAAGATCCTCTTTTGAATATAAATCCAGTTTAATACTTCTGCATAAATAGCAACATAAATAATATCCACGGGGACCACGTCCAACAATTTGAGTTTTATATTCAAGTTATTTAACTTCTAAATTTATGATATAATGCAGATACTTAGATGAGAATACTGGACAGCCTTATTAAAAAGGAAAGGAAGGTGTGAAAGAGGAAATATTACCCCATTTTGTTTACCCTCAAAATCGGAAGGTGCAGTTGAAAAAAACTTTATGAATCTTTTCAACTTAATAATTGCTTTTATATTTAAAGATGTTACATTTGAACCCGTCATATTAGATACTAATTTTAATAGTGGTTTCAACATTTTTCAAACGAAGTGGGTAGAACTGGGAATTGATTTCTACAATCAAATCATCCAGCAAAATTCTTCAGGCAAAGTGGTGGGAGATTGATCCAATTTTGGGCTTATGAACGAGCAGCTACTATAGAAAGGGAAATGAAATGTGGGCTCATAATACACCTTTTCCCAAAGGATTTTTGGGCCCAATTTGACTTAAATTACATTACTCGACAGATTAAGTGGCACCACTCCTGCCACACAAAACCAATCAGAGAAAATCTTAAGTTTCAAAAAAAAAAAAAAATCAGAGAAAATCTTCGGCCTAAAATGCTGGAGGTAACAAGCTTTTGTCGCTTCGCTTTTTGACCGTCTTTCTGCCAGGGTCAAGGAGGAGAGAATTGTGACCTCCCCACCAATAAAATCTCACCACGTGGCCTCGTGCAATGTGCGCCCGGTCAGGTCTCACATGTTATCCCTGACCTCTGTTCTTGTTCAGTTGTCCCTCATTAATACGACATTTAAATCATCTTACCCTCCTCTTCAGAGTCTATATATATAAAAATAATTCAGCACATGAAAGATTTTACATTGGCAGTCTTCTTTCTTTGTTGGTTCTCTTTTCAATGGCCAAATTTTTAGCATTGCTGTTCTCGTTTATAATACTGGCTTCTGTCGTTTTCTCTGAGGTGGGTTTCACAATCCAAATGGTGGATTTTTTTTTTTCTTCTTTTTTAAAGTTCTTTATTCTTCACATGATTATTGATACTTCATACTTGATAGTATTTTTATTATAACATAGGTCATGGGTGGAGTTGGGCATGACAGAATTAGGAAGGAGCAGGTGAAAAATGCACAAAAGGTAATTAAAGCTACAGAACATTATTTATTATGTATTTAATTACTCTTTAGGCTTTGACTTGACTATTTTTTTCCACTTTGAAGGGAATGTATGGACAAGGAAGCTTAAGGACATCTCGTAAGTATTTCGTTTCATTAGCATAAAAAAAGTAATTTTTTTGTTAATTTCTTCAGTAATAAAAATTGGGGACAATTGTTACAAACTATTTTCTTGAGAGTACAAAATAATGGAAATTAAGTTCTATGATTTTGTTCATGCTGAACTGATCTTGGGCTCTGTGGCTTGACGCCTTTTTCTTTGTAGAGTGTCCCGGCGAGTGTACGAGGCGGTGCTCGAAAACTCAATACCACAAACCATGCATGTTCTTTTGCCAAAAATGCTGCCGAAAGTGTCTCTGTGTGCCTCCCGGCTTCTACGGCAACAAGCACGTTTGCTCCTGCTACAACAACTGGAAGACCAAGCGCGGCGGACCCAAGTGTCCGTAGTTTTCCAGTTCGGCACTGCTGTTATTACCATTAACATATGCTTAGTTAGGTGTTAAGACAAGTTATGTAGTCGTATTAATTAGAGCTAAGCTTAGTAGTGAGATCAGTACATTCCTAATTGCCTCTGCTAAGGGAATCAGATCCTCTGGTCGGCGACCACGTGGTCGGCGCGTGATCCGGACCGTCTGATTTAATCTCAACGGCTAAAGGGAGCCCCGTGCATTCCACCACTCCCGAAAAAAAAAAATTGGCCCGAAAAAAATGAACCGTTGAGATTAAATCGGACGGCTCGGATCACGCGCCGACCACGTGGTCGGCACATTTCTGCCGACCAGAGGATCCGTTCCCCTCTGCTAAGTGCTGTCTTTTTTGTGATTCTTCGGCAGTCATTTGGGCCTTTTGGGCCGAATTGAGCTGTTTTCAGGGATTGATGATTGGTAATTTGGTATCTCCATTGAAATAGTACGGATATTTTAATTATGTTATGTATTCTCTCTGACCTTATACGTAAACATAGCAAATAATCATGCGAGGCCTTCTATATAACTGATGATTTTTCAAGATTTAAATTCACAACGCAAATTACCATAGCCTTGCTAAATCCAAGCGCGTTTAATTATAGGCGTGTCATATTCTTTCATCAAGCTCTTCATTTGATGAAATTGTATAACTGATTATTCTTACTGAAGAAATTATACGGAAAAATGGGAAAAATTAATTTAAAGTAAATAACAAGAAAGTGATGCGTCTTTCCCTTTGCAAAATGGCAAGCATTAGTCGTCACCCGGCAAGCATAATTCTAATATATGCAGTACCTTATCATTCATAAGATGTATTTTTCGGGTACCAAATTCTTAAGAAAAGCCTAAAAAAAATTCTCAAGCAACAATTTGTTTTTACTGAAATACATATATTGAGATAATCTTGTATTTACCAAACTAAAATATTGATAGATTTATGCATACAAAACATAATACATCTATATTATTCTTGTTTGATCAAATGGTCAGAATGGCATGTTAAACATACTCTCAGAAACAAAAATATTGGTCAATGTAGTGCTAATTTGTTTCGAACTATATAATGAGAATTATTTAATAACTTGTTTTTTCCTATTGCATTTCCTATTTAATAAAAAAATATACCGTTAAATTAAATAGGCAATGTCAAACTAATGCGTAAAAAGTTAACAATGCACTTTCCATGATGAAGTGGCCAAGTACTTTTTTTTTTGGGTTTAATATGGGTCAATGAATTGTGCTACCTTTTGCATTATTGTCATGTTATCAAAGATAATTTTTTTATTTACAAAATTATCCTAATTTGGAAAAGATAGGTGAATGAAAGAAAACTACTTGTGTCTGCCTATTAGATGGCATGATTTGATTGAAACCCGGTTCTCTTTTATCAAGTTGAATTTTGAAGAACCACACTATCATATTAAAAGAAAATAGTAAATAATACTTTCTATGGATTTTCTGTTGCATCCTTTGAGGAAACTACTATGCAGCGAGTTCCTTGTATACAACTAGAAAAGCTTTAGTACTATCTAAATTATTGATCAGAAATAACATTGGAAATTAAGGGAGAAGATGTACAAATTTTGGAAATATTTCATTTCAGACTAATTGACAAATATGCGCCTTTTTATTGTCATGGCAGAGACACAAGTGTCACACAATAAAGTAGAAGACAATGTGTCATAGCACAATTGCGTACCAATCAGCTTAGAAAGGATGATACACGAAACAAGATAAGAGGAGAAACAATCAATGTCTCCCTGAAATGGCATGATTAGATTGGCACCTGCTGCTCTTTTATTTAGTTGAAATTTTGAAGAACCACCAATTTCGAAATGCATGTAATTATACTAATTAAATATATTTTCCTCAAATATTCTTGTAGCGTTCGATGAGGACAAAAACTATTTCGTGAGTGTCTCGAATATGATCAAGCTCTGATTGCAAAAATCACCCGTTTCTTTCAATATTGAGAAGTATTTTGATAACTATGGCCCTAAAAAAACTATGGCTAGAACAGCTGAACAGGTGAGTCAGAAACTGTTTTTTGTAGATGAAAGATCATTTAATTGATGTTTAACAATTTGTTATTAAAGTTATTCGATAATGATGACTTTCCTCTCAATCTAAAAATTATTAGAAGTATCTGTTATTTTTTAAGTTTTATCCAGTAAAGTTAAAAATTAGAAAAATGTGTAAATTTAGTAAGAAGAAAATTTACCCACAAAGGATGCGAATTTTCGATTATGCAAAATGACTAAATGAGTTTGCTTTGTATTGTCTGTGAACCAACATTAAATTTACACATAATGTTATTAATCTTCTTGTATGAAAACGAAATAACATTAGCGACTTTTTGACAAGTAAAATTCTAGCTGGAAAAAAAAAATTATTCCATTTCTTTCATTACAAAGCGAACACAGGTAAAGAAAGTTTCCCATATTTACTTTGTACTAAACGATTGAAAAATAATTGTCACATTCACATTGTACCGAACTAAATATTTCATTCCGTGACCATGCAACCAGCGAGGAATCAAGATTTTGCTCACGGCCAAAGTTTAAATACGGATAAGCAGTTGCCTCTGCACATATGATGCCATTTCATCTTCATGTAGAACTTCATTTAATTTTGTCTTGAGTTTTATATGATTGATCTAATTCAATTGAGTTAGAGAAATCGCCTAATTAGATTTTTTTTTTTAAATTGTTATTCTTTTTTATAGTTAAGCCCTCTTAATTAATTTAGGTGATAATCGCACAAGTTCCCAAAAAGAAGTAATAATAAAAATAAAAGAATATCACTCTATGTTTTTGCTACTTGCTAGAAGTCTATAAATTGACATTTCCCCAAACTAGAAATAAAAGAAAGATAAGATGCCCACTTATGTCAACTCCTTGCAACACCTAATAAACTTTGAGGCTTGAAAGTTGAAGCAAACAAAAAAAAAATAATTATCCCATGTTTGCGTTCACCCTTGTTCTCTGACATTACTAGTTTTTTCTTCTTTTTTTTTTTAAAAAAAAAAACTTAATTTACCACATGTTTGGCACTAGTAGATATGTCATTGATTGCATTAAATTAAAACATTCATTTAGCTTAGAATTTTTGTCTGGATTAATCTCAGGTTCTATTATATCATAATTTTCTGGCCCACATATGCACGTAAGGTAGACAGCTTCTAGTGCAGATAGCATAAATATGTGCAAAATGTAAAATGAAGATCCCATGCCTTTATTCCAGTGCATGAATGACATATGCTGATTAATTATGTCACATTTCATTTCAGTAGAACCTTTTGCACTAAATAACAAATCAGAGGTACAAACACAACAAGCTCCTTTGATTTCATGCATTCGATATGAAAAAAATATATATATTAAATAGAATAATTAATCACGAGGAGACCAACTGAAATTATTCGATATGAAATGACATATATATGGAATTAATTGTTGAAATCCGTACGTAAACAATTGAAGAGGAGACCAACTGAAATAAAATTTGTAGTTTTCAACGGATTAATGAAATCGTTTGTTTAATTTTATTATTCATTACAAATGTAATAGTGGGGTGATATTTATTCTATTTGTCGATGGGAATGATATTTAGTTGATGTTGATAATTTTTCAGCACTATATAAGTGGAACTAAAATGAGGATAAATCGGAATTTTTTTCTGAGGACAAATTGGAATTTACTAATTTGTGGTAAGAAACAATGTATAATTGACTAGAAGAAAAGTTACAAACTGGTTATGCAATCAGCTCAAGCATGAAATCAATAAAATGTCTCCAAAAATTATTTTGCTGACTTTTTCATCTACCATTTACCAATGAATTGATGGAACAATGTTTCCTGTAAGAAGAGTAATAAAATTAAATAATAAATAAATCGTGACCGAGAGGAATTCATCTGGGCATGATCATGTTTTCAAAATTGCGCTGTGCGCATTTTATAAGGAGCTCCTTATTGTATTTTAGAGAGGCGTGATTAATTTGATGTTTATGGCGTTAAATTCGTAATTTGTGTTTTGCAGGCCTTATCCTGTTCCCAGTAAAAATACAATTATAGTTAGATACTATTTCTGCTGGACTCAAAATGTTCTTTAGTAGACAATTAGTTTTTCACTGCATAGAGCTCAAGCAACATATAAAATATATACTAATTGGATATGCAAATCATATTTACATATATATTAATAAGAAACCTTAAAATTTTCAAATTTCTATGAATTTAGAATTTAAATTAATAAAACATCTTAGATTCTCAGTGAAGGGAACCAACTTTTAGGTATAGATTCTGCACAATGTAACAAGTCAATGGCGGACACCTGAAGTGAAAAAATATAACATAAACTCCTCCCTTACCCCTACCCGATATAAAAACATAAAATAAGGCAAAACGAAGAAGAAGAAGAAAATTCATATTAGTGGCTTTTATAGACTCTGGACTCTATCAACAAAGTAAGAAAATTAAAACGAATTCACTGATTCTTGATTTGTGATAATGTTGACTCGCTACACTATCATTTCCTCTTTACTTACCGTAGAAGACTTCTACTCGTAAACAATTTCTGAATCAAACCCCATTCCCTTTCATACTTCCAAATCTGAGGTGAAAAGATGACGCTAGGTAACAAACTCGTATCAAATTTAGATAATTTAGCACAGCAACGAGTACAATTCTCTTCTATTAACCAATGAAATGGCGCAATCAAGATAGGTGACGATTTGGTGAGATGGGACAGATTAAAGTGTCAAACTCTTTATCTTTTTTTGGTTGTCAAAAGTGCTTACAAGCCATGAAGAGGAGCTTTCGTTAGTTGCTTCATTTTACACTTTTTTTTTTTTTCTTTTTTCAAAATTCTACCTCCAGAGCTCTTGGATGAACTCGTTTGATTTATCGTTTGCTTGATTAGACATATTACCTTGTTGGATCTGGATTTGTCCAGACCCGGAAATTACATGGCATTTCTTTTAGATTATTTCGACATGATTGAAGAGCGGTTACAATTTCTTTAGGGCTAATATATGAAATATAAATGACGAGATTTATTCTGTTGAACTTCTAACTTGTGCTAATTAAGTCCTTTTTTTATAAAAAAAAATGCTAGAGTTTAATATATGGGACGGATCATGTTCCATACGATCGTTCTCATGTTTCAAATTTCAAACGACTGATCCGAATTGTTCAATGTGATCTTCATATTGAAATTATGGTCCCTCCAATAACAATGATGTTCTAAATACCCAAAAAAAATATTAAATAAAATATAAAATTTGGTTTCTTATAAGTTTCCAACATGGAGAGCACATTGAAGAGTTCAGATCTACCATTTAAAATTTGAAATGTGAGAACGATTGTATTAGACAAACCATATCTTTCCCATTATCCTATATACTGGACACTAGCCATTCTCATATTTTTTTTTTTCACAAAAAAAGAGAGGAAATTAAGTTCATTTATACGTCCCTTTGTTAGTCGATCTTGTTTTAATTTGGGTTTAAAAACTTAAAAGCTAAGTACTCAATTTTTGTTTGAAGTTCAAAAATTAATTAATTTTTTGTGCACGAATAAAACCGACGTGATATAGTAAAAATTCAAAATCAACTTATCAAAAATCATCACTTGATCCTGCAATGCATCTTAAATGCACATTTAATTTGAAAATAAATTAGGAAATTTGACCCCAATTTATATATATAACAAAATAATAACATCTTTTTTAAAGCCTTTGAATCAACCCTATGTTTTTATTTTTTTTGTTAGTTATATTACGAGCTGTTTATTTTACATACAAAATAGAAACAAGTCCGTATGTATAGCAATGAAATTTCAAGGCTATGTTATTCTAAAAGTTTTATAACACCTTAGTTACATGAACTACATGCTATCAGATCTTAAGAAAACAGTACTACAAGAGCATGGGATTATACAGTGCAGAGCTAGGCCACTATACAGTGCATATATAGTACACATTACTTTGTAGATCAAGTTCGTAATTATAAATACCGTAATTCAGCTCTAAAAATTTAATTCCAAAATGTATATGCGGATCATGGATTTATTTCCGGATCCGGTAACCCATTATGGAGACCAGTAATACCTACATTTTAGGCACAAATGGGCCTAATCCAACGTGCGGCATGACCCACACGGCCACACCACAGTGACCGGCCTATCCGTGATCAAGTTGTGGTCTTCTATTGTGTCCATAGGACAAATTAAACACTAAAATAGTTATAAAAAATATTTATATATTAGATATAGAAGAATTACAAAGAGGAGCCAAGAGCCCAAGACGACCATTCCTTGTTTGTACAGATTCGGTTGCAAATTTTATAAAAGATCCAAGGTATTTGAACTTTGTGTAGCATAAATTTTAATGTAGTATGAAATGGTTGAGATTTGGACTTTATTTTATTATTTTATTATTTTATTTTTTATTATTTTATTTTTTATTATTTTTGCCCCACTGATAGTTATTAGAAATTGAGACTACAAATTAAATTTAATTGTGTTTCACAATTTAGAAAAAAAATATATTGACATCCACACCTTTTTTTACTAACATAACTGCATTAAAACTCATCTAAATGGATTAGAAATAGATATATTATATTTGTTATACTTTTAGCCAGACTGTTTATTAAACTTTGGTGCAGTTTGGAAGATAATTTTCATCGGTTTAACCTTGACAGAATTGAGTCTTTCAATTATCCTGACGGATGTCCAATTAATTTTCGATTACACCAAATTTGACATACAACAAATAATCTGCAATTTTATTGTATGAATATATATATTTTTTTATTATGATCGACATTTAATTTATCCTCAATATAATCTTATCTCAGTAAACAAAATTACAGAGGAGGCATTTATTCTGCACACAATTTCATAAAATAATATGATTACGGAAAATCGGTGACGATCCAAACAGCAAGCCCACAATTATATTTGCATGTCTAATTTCTCCAAAGGAAAGTAAAATAAAATGAATGCAAGACATACTCACCGAATGCCCCACAGCCGCTCTCTGCAATGATTCCTGCATCGCTCTCTGCTAAAATAGTTGTTTTGGAACTTGGAAGTTTAGAAATGGAGAAATAAACAAAGACTGGCACCATTCAGTCAGCACCCCCTTTAAATTAGAGAAATGTCATATTATAAACAGTGTTTTTTTTAATATATTTAATATTGATATGTACTTCAAGAATCAATGAATCATATGCATTTTGATTTTTCCCCCCTTCTTGATAATTGGAAAATGTAAGTTGCGGAAATAAATTATCCTTCATTGTTTGTACCGTGCTTTTATAATTTTCAATTTAAGATTTACCAAATAGTACTTGACCTAGTCATCTATATATATGATGCTTTGAATGTTTTGATAAATTTGACCGTGACAAAATTATTATAAAGAAGTTTCTTTTGTATTATGGAAGACAAAGTATGTTGCAAATTAATTGTTAGTGATAGGTAAACAAATTAAGTTAGTTACATAACTAAATCATCAAATGAAAGTAAAGTCAAATGTAGCTTTTACATGAGGGAAAAAAAGTATACAATTTTAATAATGAACTTCTATGAGTAAACAAAATTATTACCGATTTAGCATACTATTTCTGTTTGCAAGTTTATTATTACAATATTTAACAAGACAAATAAGGATAAAATTATACAATTATTCTAGTAATACAATTAACGAATTAATAATAAAAAGAAACAAGAATAATGCTTTTTCTCCCACTTCTTGAGTATGTGGAGGCGGAACATCATTTCATAGATTTGCAATCATGAGTTTTGGAGAAAAAAAAGAAAAAGGGAGGTGCATGCATTATTTAAGAAACAACCCACCACGCTAGCCCAACCTGGCCCACCTCATTTCTATATAAATCCGACCCAATAAGTGATAGAGATGTTGAGCTACCTCCATTAGCATTTAGCAGTTAGCACCTCCCTTCCTGTGTCTCTCTCTTAACCCCCTTTCTATTCACTACACCAAATAAAGAAAAAAAAGAAACATTCATAGAACCTGTGAATCCAGAGTAAGATATCTTTCATCCACCATAACTGCTTCTATCTGTGCCTCATAACAGCTCTAATTCACTAGATATGGGGCTCCAACAAGGTCTCAAGAAGGCATACGCAAATGGGTCGGTGACCCCGACACCTCGTTCGGATCAAAAGGAGAAAGTGGTTAGATACAAGGAGTGTATGCGTAACCACGCCGCCAATATCGGTGGCTATGCAGTCGATGGATGCACCGAATTCATGGCATCTGGTGCTGAAGGCACACCAGCTGCTTATGTCTGTGCTGCTTGTAACTGCCACCGGAGCTTTCACAAGCGAGTGGTTGAGTCAGACACCGAAACAGATTCGTGTGACTGTTCCTCGATCACGACTGCTAGCCGATGATGATGATGATAGATGACATGTCGACAGGATTGAATTTTCATTTCCCAGTGATGTGAATCTGTGATTGATGCAAATTAACTGATTGAACAAATGACCTATTGGATGGGTTATTTAAGTTTGCTTTTCGTGTCATATTTTTTTTTTTTTTTGATATATCATGAGAGGTGTTGTATTTTGTTTTTCTTTCTTTTTTTTCCCCTCATTCAATATAAGCCAATTGAATCGAGGAGTATGCTTGAAGTGTTGTGAGCATATTATAGGGTGTCAGGCGATCTTGGTCATGAAATTCGGTAAAATAACTAGTTAAATTGTATAAAATATCTTGAGGTTTTGACGGCGATTGATAGAAGTACTGTCGAGGTTTGGCAATGCATGGCTGTAATTATATTACTCAATCTGGTTGAATTTTTTCTTTTTTCCTTCTGAGAACTTGCTATTTCACAATAATTATTGGGTACGGGAACAATGACAATCTTGTTGGAATTTTTGGAGTAGTTTTACGTGCGTATAGTTTTCTTGTTGTAACGTGAATAATCCTAATGGTTATGCTTTGTATCTGAATTCAAATTTGATACTTATTTTGCAGCAATTAATGAAGTTGAAGTTCTTACAGAAGAAACAATATGTTTTCTATTTAATTTCCAATGTTTTGTCAAAGAGGAAAAATTGATACAATGCATGCATGGTTTTGTATAATATTTAATTTTTGATAAAATATATGAAGAATATAAAATAAGTTTGAGCGATATTAAAAAATAAACCATTGAGCTTAATTATTCAATATATTAAGTTACAGACAAATTTAAGCAAACGGAGGTTTTAATTTAATTATAAATACTTTTTGTATCAAAATTATAGTTATATTATAAAAAAAAAAGAAGATAACGTATCAATTTATTATTCAACTAAACTTACACCACACAGACAATAAAATTTTAAAAATAAAACCTCAAAGTTCAAATCATGAAGTAACTAAGTAAAATAACAGTTTGGATTATCCTTACTTCCAATCAATTTATTTTTGTAATTAAATTTATGAACGCTGTTAATAAGTTTATGATCAAAATAGTTTTGTAAGGTCTTGTATTAGTATATTTTCAGCTCGATCCTCTTGATATGCTGGCAAATGATAACAAATAGAGATGCACCGGCTGACAATTATTAGTACTAGGCAGCAATAGTTGTAGTACACAAGCTGACAAGTATTTGTACTAGGCAGCAATAGTCGCATCATTTGGCAGAACTTGTAATTTGTAAATGAATTTTATATTTTTCACATACCTAGCTAATTAATAAGTAACAAAAAGGAGATAAAATGCACGCATCGGTAATTAAAGAAGCATGGATACGAAAACATTGAGAATTTTTAATGAATATGCTTGCTAATTGCAATTACTAATGTAATAATTTTACGAAACTGCCAAATAATTGTGCTTGCTTATAATTAAGAACAGAGTTGCACAACCTTCAAAATAGAATAAACAATCAGTAATGCACTAAATTAATAATTACGTCAATATATATTTGCAAAGTAAATTTGTAATTATAATGTACATGCACTATATGAACAAACTATTTTTTTTTATTTGGTAAAGCTTCAAATATCAACAAATATTAAATGAATTTTATAATATAAAATCACATGACATATGTCTCCATAATACGCCTTTCATAGTGCGACTAGAAACCCGTAGGCAATCTTTCTACAGAAATTTGTTACATCAAACAAGAAACAGTTCCTATTCACGGAGTTGAGTGTGCATTTACTCAATTACGGAGCACCGAAAAAAAAAAAAAAAAAAAAAAAAAACTTAGTACCAGGGCCCAATATTTGAAAAGATATCTCATAACTTGTTCCAACTGCTTAAGTTATATAATAAAAAGTAACAAATAAGAACCTATGTATAGATATTTTGACCAATGTCAACTAACCTTAATTAACTAAAGACATATGATTATAGTGGAGATATCTAAGTGTACTAATAGAAAAAAGGTTGATAAAATTTTGTTAAAAGTACTTACTATTTAGCATGTTATAAGATGAAGCCCCCTTCAGCTTGTTTGCCAATATATCTAAAAATGTGCAACCTTATGTCATCTTTTTAAGGGAGGATGTGCCTTCAAGGATGACCATCTGAAATGAATCCTGCATTTTATTATTATTATTTTAATCATTTAGTCTTTTTATCGTAACTTCAAAAAAACCTTTTTGTACATATGCTAATTTCATGCAAATACTTGGTGCAAAGATAATTAAAATATTAAATATACAACAATACGCAGCACATGCAATTCTTATATAAAAAAAAGAGATAATAATAACATGGCTTTCAACTTCCAGGTTCCAACTAATTAATCTTTGATTGGAGGAAGACACTTTTCAAAACTAACTCTGATTGCAACTTTGCATGCTGTCTTTAGTAAAGAATCTAATTCTCCATGTTGTACTGACATTGCTATTTTTGTTTTGGGGAATAATTAATATTGCAGCGTCTCTGAAGATTCCCAATTTCATTTCAAAATAGAGAAAATGCAAAGTGATCGGCGTGAAGATCGCTCCCTTCTAGTGTCGGGCAGCATCTAATTATTAAATTTGGATTTGATATTTATTAATTAATCTTATCTTGTTATCAAATCAGGTGTTGGGGCTCAACTTTTGAAGCGGTGCGTGCCTCAATCGAGGCTTGTAACTACTAAATAGCAGAACAATTTAGGGCCGCAAGGTTTTATTATAAATTAAAGTTTTCTGTCCCCTTTCCCCTCAATAAAGAAAAATTATATAAAAAAGGCAAAATACTCTTTTTTTTTAAAAAAAATAACAAAAGTATAATTGAAGCGTCATCAGCATTTTTTTAAGCGTTATCAGCATTTGTAAAGATATAATGTATCAATTACTATTTTTGTAAAAGGTCATTATTTTTAATTACGTTGATTGTCAGACTTCCAGTTTCAATATATTCAATAACTTCACTCAGACTTCAAACATACTGCTGTTAATCTTGAAGAGTACACCATTTTTATCTTGAAAAAAAAAACTAATTGTAGTACACCATTTGTTTTGTCAACTATTAACTTATTTTTATCTTGAAGAAAACATACTACAGCTGTACTTATTTATATTAATTTATTTTGAAGAGACATTAATATGAGAGCTCTGATGACCACCATGTAATCATATATAAGCTAAGGAGGGATAATTAAGGCGTTGACATGAGTTGTGAGTTTGTGACTTATAATAGTATAATAATGGAATTGAGATTCATGCAATTCAACATCAGAACGACTCAGATAGCCAACTGCGGGTCATATGGCTCACGTGATCTTAATTAGATACCAATTTTGACTTTGTGAATACAATTTAATGCCTCCTAGAAACTTTGAAAAGTCAACCAACCATTTTTTTTATTTTGACAATTAACATTTGATTTAATAATAGATAATAACTCTATTCTTTAAAATAGAAATTGTAAGTTCAAAAATCGACTGAAAATTTTAATATATATAAATATATATATCAAAGTTATTGAGTATCATATATATATATCAAAGTTAAATGGCTTACCATCGTTTTTATCTAAAAAGATTTTATTCTCTTTGGCATTGAATTGGAACTTAAAATTATCAGATGCGCCGATTATGGCTGTTAATGGATCAGACAACATAAAAATATTGTTTCTTTTTCTTGTTATTTTTTCTTCTTATACGAATCAGATCCTATCTAATATGACTTGATTCAGGATTTTTTTAAACCACATCTATATATTCTATATTGTTTTTATGGATTGACATGATTTGACCTGTCTAAATTAGAAAATTATATTCATACTCATTTTTTTTTTTAAAAAAAAACTTAATGAAAGAGAACCGACGTCAGTAACCACCAATTGATACCTTTTTTTTTATAAAATTTATTTTTTTTGACATTTTCCATCCCTTATTCTTATAATGGCACAGTAAACGGACCATATCTAATGTATCACTGCCAAACCAGATCTAAGAACCAGTAACTACCAACTAGACTTTTATCTGACTTTACAATAATATAAAAAAAAAAGTAACATATAGTACAATCAAGTACGACTGAGAAAATTGTCTTAATTTGGTGTAAGGACTAATAATTATGCTTTTTTTGTTCAATGTACAGATTTGAAAATCCGCACGAATATATGATTCTATTAAGAATATTTAGAATTAAAAAGTTTGACCTGACTTTACTAAAAAAAGTTTTAAAAAGGAATAGTTTATTGAAGCTCAGGAGATAATTTTTTTTATTTTTGAATTAAGAGACTACTTATCTATAGAGGCATAGCATACTCTGGAAAATAGAGCTTATCACTCTTCTACATCTAGCGGGAATTGAAACTCATTACCTCTAGAATAATGACAGAGCCATTGACCAACTGTGCTGGACTCTCACATTCGCTCAGGAGATAATGTTAATATATATTGGCATCCTCCCAGGTAGTTTCTACAGTTTTTTACCTATACAATTCAAATAGATTTTACATATGCAGTTATTATTTTTTATTTTTTTCTTGAGGAAAAATAATAAAAAAATTTGATTACCTGCTTTCATCAAAGCCAAAAGTTAGAACAGCGTACAAAATTACAAAAACATCCAAAAGAAAAGAAAAGATGGCATCATGGCAGAGTATAATACTGGATAGAACTAAGTCTCTATCCTAACTTAACCAAGAAAGAATAGAAAAGACTGAAACAATATAAGCTCCTAATCCAACAAATCTTCATCCGAGTCTTCATCATCAGAATCAATCTCATGGATTATCTGGACACGCTCATCATGGAGAATCTCAACCTCATCAGAGTCAGATTCAGCAAGCTCATTATTGTTGTTGGGGCTTCTGAAAAAGCTTTTCCAAGCCTGCTTTCTTCCTGGACATAAATGAGCAAGGTAGAGAGCATTAAGATAAGAAGTATATTTAGAATTATTCATGCAGTTTAATTACGTACATAAATAATTACCCCTGCTAAAAAAATGTCTTAAATTTTATTAAGAATATAAAATATTAAATTGATAGAATAATTAGATACATGCCACTATGAAAATTGATAATTAGAGATATACCACTCTTAAATTGTAAATTAGTTTTATGTCATTAATTTTTGTCAAAATTAGAGATATATCACTCTAATTAGAAAAAAATTCCACTATAACTTTTAGAACATCCGAATATATATATTGCCCTCATTAGAGTAAATCATTAAAAAAAATAATGTTAATATAATTTTGAAAACTATTGCTTTTTTTCTTTAAATTTACATTATTACATAAGCTTCAATAAACTATAGCTCATGTGATAATGTTAATATATTCTAAATAATTGAATTTTGGATTTTTAAATTAAAAAAATTAATTTTAAAATATTGAATTTGAAAAATGAAATGTTTTATTTCTTTGTTGATTGTACAAAGGCAATTATTTATTTTTCGATTATATATTTCTAACTTAATGTTATTCACATATTTCTAATTTTAGAAGATAGATGTTACTATTTATCTTAAATTTCAATAATTTTTTTATAAAAAGAATTAAGAGTTTAAGACGTATCGAAACATGTTGAAAAATTTGCAGGATGTTTATGTTTAAGTCTAAGCTAAGCCAAAGCATGCGTAGAGAGTACTTCGGTTTTTCAAACAAGAGAAAACTAATTTGCAAAATCAATAGGAAACTGGGAAGCTGAGAAGTGGAAAGGGAGAGATTAATTTGGAAGATCAGTATTGCCATTTGCTGATGAAGCACGCAGCTTGTTGGTGCTTTTAGAGAGAGGCGAAGTAAGTGGAAGAGCGTGCTTGTCAAATAATTAAATTCAGTAGATAATATTTTTCTTTCTAATTTGATATGAACAGTCAAATACTCAAATGCTTCGAAACAGAGTGATACTTGTCAATAATAATAATAATAATAATAAATTAAGTGAGTGGCCCATAATTGGGGGAAAAAATGCACTTTTTTTTTTTTTTTCAATTATGAGCCTGTCTGCAACTTGCACAAAATCAAGAAATTGCATCAATTCACCGAAAGTATTCATCATTTACTGAGCCACATGCCAAGCTGGATTTCAATAGGTGTCCATCTCTGTTTTTTTTTAAAAAAAAATTACAAGACTGTGCATGATAAATTTTATTGCATGCTGCAACAACTCTGTGTCAATTCATGCCGTCACAAATCTTTGAATATGCTTATTTTGAATGAAAAATAACTACATGCAATATATCTCCGCCCCTCTTCATCCACATAACCTACAATATAATAATGTGTGATAATAAGAACAAATTTAATGTTGATTTAGCAACTTTTTTTTTTTTAAATTCTTCTAATGTGAACAGTGATGCATGTCAACGTGTTTGGCTTTTGCATAAAAGATATTGAGGAATAATTTGACTGGAATATAGTAATATACTACTAGTCTAGTAACTTGTACATCTCGGTCACTTCAACAGATTTTTTTTTTAATGATACTTCAAAAATATTAATTCATTTAGTTAAAGATTGATGGAATTGTTACATATCCAACTAAAATGGTACACACTTTATAAAATGATGATCCGCTAGCTCTTCCGTGCAAGTAAATGAATTATATCATCACACGTTTACCATATTTGGAACCATTGCCACCGACGTTTCTCGATTTTCCATGCCAAACCATTTGGGTCGGTAGCAATTTTACCATGAACAATCAACAAAGTAGGAAGAATTTTCAAAGCTTCTATGAAAAGTAGAGATTGAAAGGACAAAATAAGGAGATATGCAATGAGTCGCTGCTTCCCTTTTGTAATTTATCTAAATTGTTGTAAACATGTAATAGACGACATTTCATGATGTAGTCTGTTCATAGGACCACACCAACTTCCAAATTTTTAGCAGTTAAAACCCTAGAATAATGCATGCATCAAGGCACACCTACTTTGCTTGACTTTTGCCCCTTGATTTAATACCTTTAAAAAAAACAAAAAGGTATGAACCCGTAAAATCCAGGCCGTCTGTTTGAAATGGAGGATATATATCACACATAGTCATGCTGCTTATTAAATTACATGATCGGGGGAACTGATAGGTATCACAATATAGAGTTTAAAAATTACCGAATTGTGATTAAATAAATAAATAATATTCAAAGTACTATTTTAATAAAAAAGTTTAGTACTGTAGGTCGAGGTGTTTTGTTTAAACTGTAGGTTGTAAATCCACTTCGTTTCTCTAATGAAACCGGTAGCTAGCTTTGCTACTTTTTTTCAAAAAAAAAAAAAAAAAAAGGTTTAGTAATGGAAAATAGCAAAACTAAGAAGTGTTAATGAGAGTGAATGAACTTTATCATAAAACATATCCTCCTCACGATGAGAGATTTTTAAAATCACCTCAGGATACTACATATATATCAAGTGACTTTTTTCTTTCTAGCCACATCCACAGGGAAGAAATGGCATTTTTCTTTAATTCCCACCATACTTAAAAAATATATATTTTGTGGAGGATGCAATACAAGGAAGAGCTTTTAACGAGTTGTTAATATGTATTGTTGTTTCAAGATGACCATGAAAGGTTTGTTCATATAAAGTTAATGGACATTGACATGTATTGTTGAATTTGGTTTTAATATAGTAATTTAATTGAAAATTTTGATTTTCTGTTTATAAAAAATGAATATTTTATTTGACTTGGTCACATAAATTTAATATGACATTTAAAGAGAATCAACTATAAAATTATGTATATTTTTTTTATTGTTTCAAGATGACCATAGAAGGGTTGTTGATCCAAGTTAAAGGACATCTATATGCAGCGCTGAATATTATGTTTAGCATATTGTAATATAATTCAGAAGTTGCTTTTCAGTAGATAAAAAAATGAATAATGCATTTGATATGTCACACATTTAATATGACATTTAAAGGATTATTTTTAAATATAATTATTTTGAAAGGTTCACACAATTATTTGTATTAATTATTTAATTTGAAAATATTCTTTGCTAACAATATTATCCTCCTTTGACCTTACACGAATGGCCTAATTTTGTCAGAGACTTCCGAAACTATCCGCAGTTCCGCACAATAGGAGAGGATACCAAGTCCAACAAATGAAATCGAGATCTGCTGCCCCATGGGACGGTGTAGCGCAGCCCTCCCAACCGTTCGATTCATGATGGGTGCCCCGTGAACAATACCAGATTGATAGGTTCAAAAAAAGTTAACTGTCGAGATTAGATCGAAAAGCTCAAATCGATGTGGTACATCATCCCGCGCTACACAGGATTTCCGAACAAATGGAACAACTTGGGTTCGTATATAGGTCATATAGCCTGTATTTCCACGTGCAAGGATGTAAAGATAGGCAGGGAAAAATTAACAACTAGCTTTGTATTGCTTTCGGTCGGAATAAATGCATAACAAGAAGTTAAGTTACTTTTACAGTTTAACCTCAACTTCTTCGGTTTTTCGGCTTCATTGCCTATCAGAAGAATTCCACATGAATTTATGTCACGAATAAGTAAAGAAAATTAAAGACATTTTATTATGTTTATTGATAGTGGCACTTGTTTATTTCTTTATTTATCATCATCATCATCGATATTATTGTTTTGTGGTGTTTTGGGGGGAGGGGCGGTGTTTTACTATTATAAATTATAATATAGAACGGGAAAAAAAATTTAACAAGATGGAACTTAAATAGTTTTTTTTTGCTGCACAGAAGTACCACAAAAGATCGTTTGAAGAAAACACGGACGCCTTGTTGCATGTCACTATAAAAATGGTTAGAGGCGTTTAGCCTTGAGATCTGCATTATCACGATTATTTATTTATTTTTCTTTAGTTCCATATGCACTGCATTATTCTCAATTTCCCAATATAAATGCATTTTTTAATATAAAATATAGAATCGAACTATTAAATCTTAAATATTCGTAAGAATTCTCAGTCGAGCTTTAATCTCAAGTTCTTCACTCGGAAAATATGACCGTTAATTACTAAATTACTTAAAGACTAATTATCATCACTAATTAATAACTCGATGCGTTTTGAACTTTAACGTGTACCTATTATAACCTTATACAAAGCTGTTCTCAATTTCGAGTTTAATTTTGTATTTTAGTAGGGATAAAAAAACAACGAGTCTATGCCGAGCAATCTGTACTTGCTAATGGATCCGAATCAATTTGAAACGTAAAGAGGTTTTGATGACCGACCAAAATAAATTCAAAATCTTGTAGTCTTTTACTTGGTTTTCTAGTGATTTTTTATATACTAAATTACTGAATTTGATGTTCTAGGTTCAAATATTTGGTACCATTTGACAATATGAATAGTAATTCGAACTTACTGGCTGCTGTACTAATCCACTGTCGCCAAAGATACAAGTACATATAGCCATATAGGCAAATAAAGGTTGACAGAGATCCTCCATTTCACAGTGAATAGTTCCAGTTTAACACGCCACATATAGGCCACACTTTGGCAAGTAAATGTTGTTTACTTGTATCACAACATGAACAATTAATTTACAAAAAGGATTTTATGGCTTTAGATTGGACCTCAGATCCATCCATGGACCATGGGTCGGTGTTAAATACATTCACAAGCCCACCATGTTATCTCTTCATGGCACATCTTCCTCCTACTAGTATAGCTTAATACACGTCTTTTCTTTAGATGTATTATACCTACAAGTATACCTAAAATTAGGCCTTACTGTCAGACTTCTAGCCGAACAATTTAACATGGCCGGCCAACCTGGTGGTACAATACACTTCTTCTCTCTTTGGACCATTTTAAGGGAAAAATAGAAAGGGAAATGAAAAAGGAGGAGAGAAACAAGAAGACCGTGACCAACTTTAAAGAAGATGTAAAATGAGAATATCTAGTAGTCTAATGGAAAACTTCTAAGACTGTTTTCAAGTGAGTAATTCATATCCTGTTTGCATAAAAATACGGTTTGATAATTTAGCTCCATTTTTTATCAATAAAAAGAGCAAAATGTAGAAAGAATCTTTGATAACGTTGCGGGAACAAATAATGCCTGGAATGCCCCAGTATATATTTTGGGGTCGTAAAAAGCTAACCACTCTCTCGGATAAAACGGGGCCTCATCCGGCCCGTTAACTTCAATGCCCTGGTGATGACAAACCTGGCCAGTTATCAGATTTGTTCTTGCCTTTTTGTGTGAAATTCTGTGCAGCGGGAACATGTTCTGTTTAGATATAAATTGCTTCAGCAGACATTTCAGATTTGCTCCCAGAATTCAAATTCGGTGTAGTGGAACCCATTTATGCAGCGAACGCCCTTTTCCAATTTGGTGGAGTATTTAGTATTTGTGGAATTGTGGTTGGTTCTGGACTTTTTTTGGTTTTCTTCGGATGAACACCCTATCATAGAAAAAAAAAAAAAAATCGGCGTATTTACAAGCAAAATCCGAGGCTTGATTGATCGGGTTAGTTCATCTAGGACCACCATTAATGGGTAGCGTTTAGAAGTCTCCAACTTGTATTATTGGCTTCCATTTTATATGCAGATAAGAGTTGCGTTAAAAGGGTGAGGAGAAACTGAAAGGGATATTATGCAATACACAAGGGAAAAACATGAAATAATTGGTTTTAACATTATGTTCTTCTTATAATTTTTACCTGTATGTATGGTAGAGAATTCAAATCCGATCCAAGCACTCTAAATTTTTTTCGTAACGTATTGTATTTTTAACTCATCCAACATGGGAATTTAGTAACATTAAATAGATTAATTTAGTACAAATAGTACTCTGCCAAGTACATTCCATAGGGATGTTCTAATTCATTGTACGTAAATAAAAGACAAGGTAGTGTTGTAGTAAATTATTATCAGTTGCTTAATTTAGTACAAAACCAGGGGCGCAGCACTGGTATTGAACAAAACAGCCCTGTTTGGAAGTTTTTATTTCTTGAATTTCTACTATTATTATTAGCATGTAAAAAGCCATATGGGCATAATTTTCATACCGACTCTTGGAGGCTCCCTCTGACAAAATTCATTTGTTAATAGTGAGAAGATATCCGTTCCCACTTCCCAGTACATTTGATGAAAATCAAATATTATCATTATTATAACAACACAAAATATATAATAGTTTGACAAATTGGTTCACAACATGTCTATAAAAGTCAATTTTAAATGGACAAGGCGGCTAAAAAATTGGAATTCGATAATTTAAGATTGGATATAAAGTAGAGTCCCTTTTGCTTGTATCCTTTTGTTTTGACAATGAGATATGAATTTGTTAAATTACATACTCTTCATCCCTTAATTTTAAAGGAAAAATGTTCCCACAATCACTAAACTTTATATTTATTCTTTTCTGACTAAATACTAGTAGTGATAATTTAATTTTACATTGTTCCTTACCTTGAAGTTCGAATTTGCATCAATAAAATAATAACGTTCCACTTGTTATATTTTTATCCCAAAGCAAACGAAATACTAAATTCACTGCTTACAGTTACACCAACAATATAGCAAAATTTATAGAATAATTGAATTAAAATAAATTTAAATTTTGAAACGAAAGTTTATCAATAAATACGTTACCAAGCAGAGTCTCGATTCTCAAAAAAATTATTTAATCAAATAATATAAAGAGTTAATAACTTATCTAAAATCATTATATACTTTGAATTATTTTGAACACTAGTGGTTTTTTGTGAGCAGTTCGGACTGGGTCAACAAAATATGTGCTTTTGAATGCAAAACAAAAGAATATACTTGGTGTAGACTAGTTGCTTGCCTCCATCAATCTGGGAAGGCAAACTTTCCCTTTTCCTACTTCTCTCTCAAGTCTCAACCTCCGTTTAAATTCCCATGGAGATGGAGGCTATCATTTTCATACTCAGACCCACACTCAAACTCAAACTCAGAGAGACGAGCAATGGGGTCGCCGTTCAAAGCAGATATACTAGAAGGACAAGTGGCGCTTGTAACTGGAGGTGGATCAGGTATAGGCTATGAGGTCACTCGGCAGCTTGGTCTCCATGGTGCCTCTGTCGCCATCATGGGTCGGCGTCGCCAGGTGCTTGATGCCGCTGTCTCGGCTTTCTCTAAAGAGGGTATAAAGGTCAGAGAAATTGCTCCTTGCTTTCTATTACAATGTCAATTATATGCCTAATGTAGGTTATTATGGCAACCAATTTCAGGTATTTTAGATAAAAAGCTTAAAATTTGAAGGAGATTAATTGGGGTAAATTGGGTAAATTGCAAAATAGTCACCAGAACTTTTTTAGTTTTGTCAATTGGGGGCTGAAATTTTCATTCTGAGAAAGAATAACTAAAATATCAGTACATGAATGTTGTACAGGCAATTGGTTTGGAGGGTGATGTGCGAAAGCAAGAGGATGCCAGAAGAGTTATAGAGGCAACTGTGAACCACTTTGGGCGACTTGACATACTGGTAAATGGAGCTGCTGGTAACTTCCTTGCATCTCCTGAGGATCTATCTCCTAAAGGTCTCCGCACAGGTATTATAATGCAAAGAAACTAGTACAATAAAGATTCTGGTTGGCAATCGATTTCTACTTTGTATGTTATACTTTTCATTTAATTGATTCATTTTAGTTGTGGATATTGATGCTCTTGGTACATATACCATGAGCTATGAGGCGTTGAAATATCTAAAGAAAGGTGGGCCAGGAAGAGATCCGTCGAAGGGTGGCAGCATAATTAATATAAGTGCAACTTTGCATTATGGTGCATCTTGGTACCAGCTTAATGTTGCCGCCGCTAAGGTTGCTATATCAAACTTTTACTATTATCATTGCATTTTTTACTTTTCAAAAGAAAGTCTGTACGTGTTTCCTTGTTTTTCATCCTTCTAGTGTGGAGGGAAAATCATATGGTCTCCTACATAACATATGCTCTAGAAAACATAGGAATGTTCTATTTTACCGTAAGATAACATGGGAATATAAGAATATCCTAAATATATATCAAGGGAGCAGATCCATTAACTGACAATAGATTAACTCAACAATCATGAAAATGCTTTTTCAAGTTGAGTTTAAAAGATTATATAAAGAAAAGTTTATAGAAAAGTTTTTGACCTTATGGGACATGCAATTTTAGTCTCACTTGATATTCCATGAAAGACCTTTAAATCTAGAACTTCGTAATTTCAAGTCCTCTGATGAATGGTAAACTTTGCATCAATTTTCATTCTCTTTTTTATGTCCATTGATTTCATTTAGTAAAGATTACATTCCAAATGTTGAATTTCATAATTTGAAATTATCTTTTGATGATTGCCAAGATTATTAATTTAATACATTCTCAAGGATACCCACCCCTATTTAATACACACCAAATTGCTTCTGCTTCTTATTTTATAGAAATTCATTAATTATTTGAGGGTAGTGGGAAACTTTAATATTTCCAGAAGCCATGAGGTACAAATAATGCATCCATGTTACTAGGGATGATTGACATTATAATTTTAGAGTAAGTATAAAATTATAGGACATTGCTTTATTTTTCCTTATCATTTTTCATTCTTAAAAACAATTAGGCTGCTGTAGATAGCATGACAAGAAACCTGGCACTGGAATGGGGAACAGATTTCGACATACGAGTTAATGCAATCGCACCAGGTCCAATAGGCGACACACCTGGCATGAGAAAACTTGCACCACAAGAAATGGGTCCCACATTAAAAGATGAAGCGCCTGTTTTCAAAACCGGAGAGAAAATAGACATTGCCAATGCAGCTCTCTACCTGTCCTCTGAAGCAGGTATAATGATTCTCTCTAAAACTGTTTTGTGATTTCAATCCCAAATCTTGAACTTATTACTGTTGTGTAAGTTTAAATGGTACAGGTTTTCAATTATGCAATTGTACATCTGTCGAGCTCATTTGTGTAACTGAACATCAACTTAGATTCAACATTTACTCAATCAAACATAATTCACTAGTCAAACCAATATAGAGCACATAAATTGTTTGAGATGAAAGCAAACTGTACTTTCCAATCTACATTTGGTGTGTCAATTTGATCTGTTTGTTTCTTTTGAAACCTTGACAGCAGCTGTCAAGAACTTTTTGATCTGTTTGTAAATTATATTGAACTTTTACTTGGACATTTAAACAGGTAAGTATGTGAATGGTACGGTGATGGTAGTTGATGGTGGATCATGGCTATACCGGCCCCGGTTTATCAAGAAAGATGAAGTGAAGAATCTCTCTCGTGTTGTAGAGCAAAAGGTCAGAAAGACTATTGTAGGTGCTCCATCTAGCAAGCTCTGAAGCATTGAATTATTATTGTATTTTTAAATCATCAATTGTATTAAATAATTGATAAACGGTGTTTATATTGAAATTTCCTCGATGCAAATTGCAATGGGTATTTCTAAATCTGAGATATGGGTTGTGCTTAGATAAAATGGTTATATATTGAGAGTAAATAAATACACTTCTGAAAATCGATAGGTCCATTGAAAATATAGAACAAATTTGATCAATACAATGCACTCTCGTTCATGCAGCATTCGTTAATTTATTGTTTTCTTTTTAAAATCATTATTTTGAATTATAGATTATTTTTAGTTAATTGATGACATATGCTCGCAAGTACCTTTATTTATACATCATAATTTCCTCGCTGGAAATTGTAATGGGGGTTTATAAGTCATGGTCTCATGGACGATGGTTTCTGCTTATAGGTAAAAATTGTCTATTCTGAAAGTGTTGTGTACGTAAGTGTAAATGGATGGATAGGTTCCCTGGGCAAAAGTAGTACCGTCAATGACAGTTACAATACAAATCTGATCACCACAACACACCATCTTTCATAAACAAACTAATGAGATATTCTCTACAAATGAGTTTGTCTTTGCTTAGACTTGAAACTTGCAGGAGTTTTTGCTTCAACAATCTATCATGGATAAACACGAATTTTTGAAGTACAACATTTTTTTATAGGTGAATTGCATTCATTATTATGAATTCATGAGTTTTTTTTTTTTTATCTGGAGGTAAACTGCTGCCTATGCAATGTTAAATTTTTAACTTTTTCGAAAGAAAGTGCTGCGTCTTAATTAACTATGATGAAAAAGAGTGCAATGTCAAGATTTCGGGATGTCACCTGATATTAGTAATTTAAAGTGACAATGTAGTCAAGAGCTACAAGTATAAATCCAGGATTTTCGGTTTTAGTAGGCTTTAAATAGTACAACTCAAGAGGTATTCCCTTTTAGCACAGATATTAGTTTACTAGTAAGCCCAATTTTGATGGTAAGCCACTCAAAGCACAACCGGATTTGGCCCATCCACATGAGGCGATTTTGTTATTATTTATTGGTAGTATGTGCTGTTGCATGCATAAGCGATTAACAATGAAAATAACTAGCATTTTGTTACGCGCTTCGCGCGTGATGTTTTGTTATGTTAATTAAGGAGGAGTAAAAAATTAGATTGGTTTTCTTACGCATATAAAATTTTATAAATCAACAAATTTTGGAAAGGTTTAGAAACAATGAAAAACAAAATTATATTTATGAAACAATAGAATTGAGTAATCAGATTTAGAAATTTGACAACAAAATTTTAGAACTCTTTAACTATGAAATATTTTTTTTATATTACAGGGTATTTTTTTTTTTTTTTTGATGAAGGATATAAAATTTTATGGTCAATTGAATTAATAAATGTCTTCAAATAATTTTAAAAGCACCAACCATATTCCATATTTCATATAATTATATGATTAAATTAAAAATAGCTCAATGACACGATTGGATTTGTTATAATCTTCACATCATTTATATAAAATTTCATACACTAATAAAGTTGTAAATATCTTAGAATAATTAAAAATCTAATGACATTTATGAAATTACGGAAATTCAATTCTTATGAGATTCAAAAAATTATTTAAAATATTTATAGGTTTGTAACTTTAAAATTTTATATCAATTAATTGTTTATATATTTTTGAGCAAGTACATAAATTTTCATAGCCAAATGATTTATTCAAGGCCTCCAAACAATTTTAGAAACTTTTATGCATAATAAATTTTATGAGATTCATAAAATTATTTAAAATATTTTGTAAGTCTATAATTAAAAAAATTTACATCTTTGAATCCTTTACATTTTTATGAGCACACACATAATTTTTCATAGTCAAATGAATTTTTAAATGTAGCTAAACAATTTAAAAACTAAACTATATTTAATCTGAAATTTCTGAAATGGAGGTGTCTATTGTTTTTTCGAAATGGAGGTAAACAAAATGCTGTTGTCATGATGACTTCATCCAAAGCTACCGTAGAAAATGTATCCAACATTGAAGTATTGTTTGATGATTGATTTATGCATAGCTTGTAGTCGGATGAATGAAAAGGGTTAATGGAAATATTAAAGAAATTAACTCCATTCTACTTTTCAGAATATTTGAATTTTAACAAATATTTAATACGACTATTAAGAACGCGTTACACACTTATAATATGGGACCATGCCCATGTGCAAAGGAGAAGACTCAAGTCTTTGCTGAGGGAAGACAACTAAACAAGAAACAACAGAGGTTTTTCAATATGGGACCATGCCCATGTGCAGAGGGAAGACTCCAAGTCTTTGCTAGTGCCCAATAACTCTTCACCTAACACGCAATCAATCAAGCACTCTCAGAAACCTAACTACCAAAAACCATCTCCTCAGTTCTAAATCTGAATCCTCATCTCTCTTTCTCCACTCTGTTTAGACCATTGTTAACTGTTGCTCCTTCTTTGCATAATTGAGCACCAATTTCTTCAGATCTGGTGAGTAATTTTACTTATAATCATGAGATATCTTTTCATGCAATTTAATGTTAGGAACTCCTGTGGTTCTTCTTGTTTGAATATTTTGCTGATCAATTACTGAACGAGTATCACTCATCATAAACTGGGTTCATATAATTGTCAATATATAAATTTGCTAAAATTTTTGGTTTCTTTAGGTCCCCTTAACTCTACTTCAGATTTAAAAAGTTGAAGATACATATTGAATATGCTACGATAAAAAGATAAATATATCTATTTGTATAATTTAAAAAAATACTAGAAATGTTCCTTCTTGAAAAGTACGAGGGCCATGACATAAATGTTCCTTATAAGGAGTGATAGGAAGAACTCCCGTCCAGTATGCTTTTAATATTTCCAGTGTAGCAACGGCAAGGAATTAATGGGTTCAACGAAGACTTTATAAAAAAAGATTTATTGACTCACATTTGTTATTGTTGACATTTTAAGTGCAGAATACACAACCCAGGAGGCCTGCTACAAAGTGAAAGCTGATAATATTTGTGCCTAATCTTGTGTGAACAGTCCTTTGATCTTCTCCCAGGGAATAAAAGGTAAACTTGCCATAATTTTGTGTTTTACTTTTTTTTTTTCTTTTAAGAAAAAAAGATATTTGATAGCTGCAGCCTAGTGGAGAGAACTCGCTACAACTTGATGCCAATATTTTGTGAAAATTATTAATTTTTCTTTTAACTTGTCATTTTGAGTGTTAATGCTAATAAAAATGGGTATATATTCAAGCTAGAGTGCAAAATAACTTCCAATCTTTAAATAATTGTTAAACAAACATTTGCCGTCATAATTAGAAAGCTCAATCGGACAGGGGAACTGAATTAAAATTTCATGACAAAGAAAAAGGTCAACCAAGGTACATAAGATTAATTAGAGAAATTTCCAAATTTAAAGAATAATAATAATCGTAAAAAAAATTAACGGGTATATGGCTAACTTTTGCTATTTAAAATAAAGTTGAGATGTAATTTGAGAAAATAGTAAATAATAATAGTAACAAGAAATAATGAAGCAGTTACCACCAATAAATATTTTTTGCTGCAGCCACAAATTTCTCGAGCACTTTCTACTAATGATTATTACCTTAAACCCTTCATAATTTTTCTAACTAGAAATGCAAGTGGTGACAAACTTTTCTTTTGAAAAAAAAGAAGAAAAGAATGCAACGGTAACAAATAATAGAGGTGCCCTCGAGGATCCAGCACCACCATAATACTGATTTTTTTTAATTCTGATGTACCACCCTCCTCTTCCTGAAACTTGAAAGACGTCTTAATTTTATCTTTCTTGTACAAATTGTTTTAGAAAAAGTGTTTGTTTTTAATGATAATATAATTTTTCTATGAAGAACATATTCTATTTAAATATTTAATAAAATTTTCGTCGTGACATCACCTTTTCTGTCAAAATTATATTAATAATTATGATTATTAATTTTATCCCCTATTTAGGATCGATGGACACTATCGTTGTGTCTCCATTAGTAAAAGTTGTAGGTGGAAAGTTGGGATCATCGTTTTTAAATGAATTCAGCATGTTATGGGGTGTGAAAAAGGATCTTGAAAAACTGGAAAGTACCATATCAACGATTAGAGATGTGCTAGATGATGCAGAGCAGTGCTGTTTAAAGAACAAACAAGTCTTCAATTGGTTAAGGGAGCTCAAGGAGGTGGTATACGATGCAGATGATCTATTAGAAACATGCAATTTGGAGAAGCAAAAAATGGAGTCATATGGTCAGACAAGCAGAGTCATTCACAAATTCGTATCTAATGTTAACCTGGGTAAACGATCCAAATTAGGCAAAAATATCAAATCGATTAATGAAAGGCTTGATACCATAGCAGCTAAAAGAAATAATTTCCATTTGCAAAGTACTGCTACTGGGTCTAGAGAAGAGACATATTCTATAAATCCAAATACATTATCTATGGATTCTAAAAATACGGATACATTTTCAATGGTTGATGAAGATAGTATTCTTGGAAGGAATAATGAGAAAAAAGAGATTATGAGCCAATTAAAGCAGAGTGATGGTAATAAAAATATTTCTATCATTTCAATTGTTGGGTTAGGTGGATTGGGAAAGACAACTCTTGCACAATTAGTTTATAACAACGAGAACGATTTGAAGGGATATTTTTATCCCAAAATATGGGTTTATGTATCTCAAAATTTTAATGTAGGGAGGATTTTGAGAGCTATTATAGAATCATCCTCCCAAAACAAATGTGAGATAGAGAATTTGGATCCCCTTGCTAAACAACTCGAAACACTGTTATCAGGAAAAAGGTTCTTACTTGTCTTGGATGATATTTGGAATAAGAATCAAGAAGACTGGGATAAACTAAAAGTTGTTTTTAACTGTGGTGCATTTGGGAGTAAAATTATTGCAACAACACGATCTATGGAAGTTTCACAAGTAATGGAATCGACCTCTACTTTTGTATTGAAGGGATTACCAGAAGATGTGTCATGGACCTTGTTCGAACAAAGGGCATTTTGTGGATATGAGAGCAGATTTAATTCTCGGATCCATGAAATTGCTAAAGAAATTGTGAAAAAGTGTGGTGGAGTACCACTAGCGTTAAAAGCATTAGGGGGTGCCATGAAGTTTAAGAAGGAGGTTAAAGAGTGGGAAGAGGCAAGAAATAGTGATATTTGGGAGAGAGATGAAGGAAATAAAGTTATGGCATCTCTAAAGTTGAGCTATATGAATTTTCCACCCCAGTTGAAAGAATGCTTCGCATACTGTTCTATCTTCCCAAAAGGCCATGTCATGAACAAACAAGAGCTCATTGATCAATGGATGGCTAATGGCTTGGTTTCCTTTACAAGAAGTGTGGGGGGCATGGAAGTCGGTTGCGGAAATAAATACTTTGAACAACTAGCACAAGTATCTTTCTTTCAAAATGTACGTGCACAAATTATTGATTCTGAAGTAACATGCAAAATGCATGACCTAGTACATGATCTAGCTCAGTCTATATCTGATCAAAGGATTTTACTCATCGATGATACACGTAAAGCTAAAAATAACGATAACAGGGAGGTAAATCCAACCAAAATTAAAAAGATGCGAGCACTCCATATTAGGCATGGTGATTCTTACGTGATTAACATGGTTTCTGAAGCACAAAGTTTGCGTTCACTTATCTTGGAAGGGATAGAATTGATTGGTACATTACCTATGAGTTTTAAGAAACTAATTCATTTGAGGTGCATTTGCATTTCAAATTGCTCGATTGAAGAAATTCCAAATGATATTGGCACCTTATGGAGTTTGGAGGCATTACATATAAGAGATTGTTGGATGATTAAATATTTACCAGAATCTATTGGCAAACTTGTCAACATAAGAACTCTCAAACTTCACTACCTTTATAAGCTCACACATATACCGGAATCAATTGACAAACTAGATAAATTGTGTTCTCTAAATTTACAAGGATGCCAAAGCCTCGAGAAAGTTCCTGAGTCAATTGGTAACCATATCAATCTTGAGAGCCTTGATTTGAAACGGTGCGAAAATCTCAAATATTTACCGGAATCAATTGGCAAATTAGTTAAATTGTGTTCTCTAAATTTAGATGGATGCAAGCGCCTCGAGAAAGTTCCCGAGTCAATTGGTAGCCTTATCAATCTTGGGAGCCTTGATTTCAAATGGTGCGAAAATCTCAAATATTTACCGGAATCAATTGGCAAACTAGATAAATTGTATTCTCTAAATTTAGATGGATGCAAGAGTCTCGAGAAAGTTCCTGAGTCAATTGGTAACCTTATCAATCTTAGGAGCCTTGATTTGCAACGGTGCAAAAATCTCAAATATTTACCGGAATCAATTGGCAAACTAGCGAATCTCTGTGTTTTGAATTTAAATATATACTACCTCCATACAATTCCTAAAAGTATCTATAACCTTATCAAACTTTCTTCTCTGAACCTTGACTGTTTCCAAAAAATTTCCTGTATGCCTGCTGGTATTAGTAAAATAAATGGTCCTTATATTGAAAGTTTGAGTTTTTTTTCTGGAGTCAAAGAAAATGAACTTGCCAGTATTTCAGAGCTAGAACATCTTAATATAAGAGGTCACCTTAAAATTTATGAATTGCAAAATTTAAATGACCCAGGAGAAGCTACTCAGGCAAACTTAAACAAGAAAAATCTAAATGGCCTGAAACTGAGGTGGAACCCTCATGCTTTATTGAATGATTGTATTGAATGCTCGTTGCCTTTGCTGGAAGCCCTTCAACCACCCTCAAGCATCGAGAGCTTGGACTTAGAGGGCTATCCAGGAGAACAATATCCAAATTGGATGATGCTTTTGGATGAGACGAGAATGACACTATTTCCAACTCTCACCTCTCTGACCCTTACCGAAATTAAAAGTTCTTCCAATCTCCCATCTCTTGTTGGACTGCCTCACTTGAAGTATCTAAAACTAAAAGGGATGCTGAATCTAACAACTATTAGTGGTCATTTTCCTTCACTGGATGAATTACACCTTTGTGAAATGCCTAATCTGGAGGAGGTGACGACAATGAAATTGGATACAGAAAATGTTTACAAGCCAGCCTTTCCTCGCCTATACAATTTGGTAATAAGTGGCTGTCCAAAAGTGAGAATACAACCTCGTCTCCCATCCTCAGTTGTGGAGCTAGAATTAGAGAAAATCAACGAGGAGCAGCTGGGAGTAGAATTTTTGAATGGAGAGTCATCCTCCTCTGAGATTTGTTCGCAACCTTTGGGCATTAGAGAGTTAACAATTAGTCGAATGGAAACAGAATTGGTATTATTGAAACACCTTAGCTCCCTCACGAGACTGCAATTTTGGAATTGCGAGCGGAACTGCTTACCTGAAAGCATGCGGTACCTCAGCTCCCTCCGAGAACTACTGATTTATAATTGCAAAGGTCTCCATGCATTGCCAGAGTGGCTGGGGGAACTCAAATCTCTAGAAGAGCTGCGGATTTGGTTGACCCCGCTGATCATCTGTCTTCCCCAATCAATGAAGCACATGAGCTCTCTCCGTCAATTAACTTTTGGGGTTTGCAAATGTCTTCGTGTGCTGCCTGAGTGGTTTGGGGAACTCAAATCTCTAAAAAGTTTGACATTCTACAAGACCCCCCTGATCTGTCTTCCCAAATCAATGAAACAGCTCACAGCTCTAAAATATTTATGGATCGGGAATTGTCTCCCAGAACTGAAGAGGAGATGTGAGCGTGAAAAAGGGGAGGATTGGCACCTTATCTCCCATATCCCACATGTGTCCATTCGCTGAATCTCAAACAGTATTTGCAAGGTAAATCGATTCAATTGCTTGCTCTTTAGCATTTCGGAGTTCTTATTCATATCAATTTGGAGGTTTATCTTTTGTGTGATTCTCTTTTAATCAATTAAAGCTGAAGACGCTTTGCGTGCCTCGTGATCAAGATTTCTCAATTCACTTTATCTATCATATTCGTATCTAGCCACGTGTTCACATTGGGTGAATTGCAAAGAGCATTTTGAAGGTAATTCGATATGGTTATTGCTTACTTTTAGTTTTCCGAAGCTCTTATTTGCATCAATTTTCAATTTTCATTCACGGCTTCTCTTCATGTAATTCTTTACAGGTCAATTAAAGCTGAAGATGCATCGTCTGCCTCATATTCATCAAAATTTCTCACCTCACTTTATCTTCTGAAGCTTTTGTGATCATTGTTTTCTCAAAATTTTCTTCCTTTTGGATATTATGAGCTTTAATTCTACTCGTTGCTTTGTAGATTTAGTGATTTTTGTTTCAGTACGAGTGTATTATGCAATTTTCTTTTTTTTTTAGTGTTTTTCTTTTTTACTGGAATTTGCTCTCAGATTTTGTGAGTGTTATTGAAACCTGTATTGATTTCGTCTGGGTTTTTCAAAAACGTTATAATTGTATCGGTTTGCAGTAATCGACAGGGACTTTTCTGAATATACGGGACTTTTCTGAATATACCGATCGATGTCTTGATTTTTTTTTTGTACTTTTTTACCATTACATAATCGACAGGGACTTTTCTGAATATACGGGAACTTGTCAATGATGAGGTTTGTGGTGAGTTCTATCAAAAATTTGGTTTAAATTGATTTGAAATGTTTGAACTGAAATGAAGAGCGCCTTTGAATTTGTCGATTTTTCAGTTATATTTTGGGAAGCAAATCTCGAGTAGTCGAGAAGAGGAACAGCAATTTGGCGCACTCCTTTGCATTGGTATACACAGAGTACACCTCAATTTTCAAAAGAAAAAGGGGCCTTCCGGCAAATTTCTTCTCGCTTATCATGAGGATTGAGGAAATAAGAGAACGATAGATTTTTATATTTTTTTTGTTGGAACATTTCGAGAGCACGGATGGACATTGGAAAGTCGCATGGGCGGTGATGACTAATGAGTTGAAAGACGAGAATATACCAAGGAATGAAATTGAGATTATTTTTTATTTTTTATTTTTTTCTTCTTTTTTCAGTTGACAAAAGTTAATTTGCTTAAATAGGGTAGAAATTGAGATTTCAAAATTTGAACATATTAATGCTGGATATCCATCGATTTCCTTATGAACAGTAATTTTTTTTTTGTGTTGAATTTCCGGTTGAATTACCGTGCAATAGTCAACGGATGGGTTAGGTGCTTTTTTTTCGGCTGAACTTGTGCGTGGTGCAATGTGGGTGCTGTCATTTAGATCGTGCGGCTGGATTTGGATTTGGAAGAGGGAGATCGTACGGTTAACATTCTGCTGTTCCTGCCGCTTATCTACTCTTTATTTTCAATCGGTGCCCCCTTCTTTCTTTCTTCCCATCTCAAAACTTAAACCTGTCCCTCTCTGCCTCCTCCTCCTCCTCCTTCGCTGACTTTGCACGCCGCCCAGCCCCTCCTTCACGTGGCTCTCCTGCCGCTTATCTGCCCCCTCCCGACTCTCTGCTACTCTTTTCCACCGAATTCGTGCCGCCTCAAAGCCCTCCACAAATCTCTCCCAGACCCCACCTCACTACTCCTCTCCTCTCAAAACCGAGCCCCAACTAAGCACCCTCCCCCTTCACACCTCGTCTCTCCACTCGAGCTTGGTCCACGATGGCGAAGGCGGATGACAGTTGCTGATGGACGAAGGCTGTGGCTGAGGCTCCTCCCTTCCTTTGCTTTGAAGCTTTCTCGGTTTGAAGAGGATAAATGGGAGGTCCATCTTAGGATGAGCACAAGAGTCTGTACACGGCAAGCCAACTAAGTAAGTATTTTGTAAGGCAAGATTGGTAAAGAATATTGGTTTTGATTTGAACTCCAATCAGGCACTAGGTGCCCTTTTTATGATGTAACAGGCTTTTGGTTGTTCAATTAGGGACTAATCAATTTTCAAAACCATTACAAATAAAAGGAAAAAGAATAATAATAAAATTGTGTTTTCGTTTGTGAGTGCTTGACTTTGGTATGTTTATATATCCTTATTATCAAATTGGCACTAAATACTAACTACAGAAGCACTAAATACTAACTACATAATATTAGATATAATTAGATCTGTTAACTGTTAACTAATGTATATGAGGATTAAACTATGGATTTTAAGAAGATTGATTAGTTTGATAAAGTTTAAAGATTGATGTTTTAATTGTACAGGGTTCTTATGGATATTTCTACAGTAGAAATCATGAAAATTATAAAATGATTTTTAGTAAATTTGCTTCCTCTATTGAAGCTGTTTCAATTTCTATTGACATAATAGTCCAAGATTAAATATAACGTTGGTTCAAAAGGCCAAATTATTCTTTTATGCAACATGGTTTAACTTGATGATATATTCAAATAACTACAAGTGTACTAATATCTTATTGGTTGTATTTTTAGCAGAGAAGAAAGATAGCAATCGCAAGAAGACCTAGCATGGCCAATTCCACGATGAAAGGTAAAGTGAGTCAAATAAATAAAATTTAATTAACTTGAATCTTTTAAGTGACTTATTGTTGTGGTCGTCTCCGCCTCCTTTGAAGAAGATAAATGGGGCGACGATTCTGACGATGGCTCATATCCTGGGTCAAATTTGAGCTGATAGTGGATATGTAGTCACTTGTCTATATCTCACCTGAAGCTATTTTCCATGATTTATCCAAAATCTGATAGTCAGGTAGTTGGACTAGTGGGATACAGTGCTGTATAGATAGTAGCAAAATTTATGCGTGCTTGAATATTTAAAAACTTAATTTGGAAAATTGTTCTGTCTATTTGTCCTAAGAAAATTTCTCAATCAGTTATTGAAGATACTAGCTGTTTTTTATTTTAATCAAGAATGGTACTCTCTGATTTATTGTTTCCACAATATACCAGAACTGTGAAAGTATAGTGTGTCAATTCTGTCAAGTTTTTTTTATTTAATATTATCGTTGAGTTTAAATCTTTCATTCTTTCTATTACATATGATGTGGAAACCAGATGCAGATATGCGCACTTACTTTGTTCTAATGTTTCTCAGGTGACAACAAGTCATAAAACAATGGTCATGAGTGGAGGTAGATTGGATTTTGAACAATGAATCCTTCTCAGCCTACTAAAACCCTAATTAGCTTGTCGGGCGTCTTGCTGGTAACCGGTGGACAACCATTCGATTACTAAGTACACACTAATTTTATTATGTAGTTTGACAACCGTTGTAATAAGTTGATTCAGGTGAGATAAATCACACTATCTTTTTGTATGTGCCTTCTTTTTTTCGCTAAAATAACCATTGAAAGCTGCATGTATTTATTTCTAAATCTAAAAGAGTTGCAAAATTTTGCAAATCTTCGACCTATTGCATAAAAAAAGAGCTCATGAATATTTTACTACAACCATTATGACAGCTCTTCCTCAATATCATCCATGAGGCCTTGCATTTGTTAACTAAAAGATCATTATATTGTTTTGAGAAATATAAAATAAACTTTGTCCTACCATTAAGCACCACAAACAATAACAACCTAATAACTAATAGAAGAAGTAATTTATTTCTCCTTACTCAACAAAATAAATTAGAATGCATCATCTGACAGCCATAGAAAAGGCAGTGTAAAATAGTCTGCCAAAATTTTGTTCGGCTCATACTCTAGAATAAAAACAAAAGATAACAAATTCATTAGATGGAACAATTACATGTTCTATTCTTCTTTTGGTAAGGCTATCTTATTTTATTTAAAAGTATATGAGATTAATTGTTTCAAGGTTATTTTGGTGCCGATGGCTAGATAGCAGAACCAGTGCAATCTTTTTTGTTGCTCACTGGTCTTACAAGTGAGATGAATATTTTATAGAGTTCATTTTTTTTATTTGTTTGTAGATTGATCCTGGCCTATGCTTCAACATTTTTAGTTTTTGGATGTTCATAGCAAAAAAATTTATAGATTGCAAAGGCATCAACAGTCTCCAATCAAAGCAATTTTTGAAGACAAAAAACTATTGATAACCGAAATTTTTATTAAACATTGGCAGGAACTTTATGGACACAAACAAGGGAAGCAATAGAAGTGAGATGGAGTCCACTTTTTCAAACAATATATTTTCAGCCACTGAGGCACATTACATAAATCAATTTGACTTGGCATCTGATGCGGCGACTGTAAAATCTGATGATGCAAGATACAACATTGAGGTAGGGTCCACTGTCCACCTTGCTAATACTTCTTCATTTAATAACTCCACCACTGCCTTTTCGGCTAAGGTGCCGCTGCCAGTGATGGATCATATTGCTGCAATTGATTATTGATTATCATCTGCTCAGGAAAAAAAGTTGAGGGGAACTAGGTATTTTTCTTTTTCTTTTTCTTTTTTTTTGTCTTGCATGTACTAATCTGGAGTTGCAATGCATTGATTTGGAAATCAATACACGCTAATTTACAGTGGATATACTTTCTGTCCAGAATGTAGTGTATCCTTGGAAACTGTTAGCAGGAAACAACAAAAGTTAATAATAATAAAAGAAAGGGTGCAGTTATGGCTATAAAATTTAACCTTTTTATTTTCCTTTGTCAAATTATCTCGCTTAATTCTTATGGAATGTCAAGCAAGTTGTTAGATTCTACTAACATAATTACCATTCAGGTGTTATTATTTCCTTTCTGTCGTTTAAGTTGTATAATTTTTTTCATCTTTAGAAGTATCAATATATAAGAAATTTATTCTATTAGTGATGTTAAATTGCTAATTCAGCACGAAAAACAGTTGTGTTCATCTTTATTATATCTACTGTAAAAATCGATTATAAATTTGGCATCAGAAGCAAATTATCTTCTTCTTTTCTATACTACTAAAGTTTTGTTGATATTATTTGCCAGGCTCTTCCTTATAGTTATGCTCTATTGGTCCCATTGCTAAAGAACCTAACTTCAAAAGTTGTTGTCAAAGCACAGAATTTTGACAGAACTGTTCAAGTTAAAATGAAAAAATTGGGGAAAAAAAAGCAATATACTTATTCTTAAATACAGTCTGAACTGAAGCCTAACAAAAAATAGTGATTGGAACAAAAGATGAAACGTAAATATGGTATATTTCCTTTGTTCATTTATTATTAAAAGTATTGTTACAAATAGGTGTATTTAAATTTGTTTTTCCTTTTGGGTTTTATTCTCTTTGGTCAATTTTTTTTACTCTGATTAAAGTTATACGATATTATCTTTCAACCATGAATCATTATTAAGTTGTTGGGGAATGTGAAGGGCAAAAGAGGAGGGGGTGAAATGCAACCAAAAATAGTAGAGGTGATGGCAGATGAGTACAACATCAGATCGAGTTGGCAGGGATTGCATTGGAACCATCTTATCAGGTTAATTTTGCAAACTTCACTTTCTTATCAGGTTATTTGATACAATTCATATTTGAAGTTCACAAAAAATAAATAAAGATCTAAAGAAATTCTGCATCTGCATGATTAGTTATTGAATGAAACAGTACACTTACTAAAAATAAGTCCAATCATTTCCTAAATTTTTGCAAACGTTATATGATAACAATGAAACAATTTATTTTCTTATGGAAAGATAAAAATTTTCTTTTCCTTTGGATTAAACGTCGGCATCTTAACAACACACAATAGAAATTCTAAGATGAAGATAATAATTACTCTGATATTTTATGCTTATGAGGGTTAAGAGGAGACTTAGTTAGGGACCTTAATTATAATTATAATGTGAATGCACTCCTTGCATCTAAGTCTCCTTATGTTACTTTATATGATGCTTTAAAGTTTTCTTCTTACGCAATTTAAAAGCACTCTCCCCAACTATTATTATACTTTACTGTCCGATGAGAGAACTATGCCAAAACAATTCAATTAACCCAAGAAGACTGATTCATTACGAGAAGCTTCTATTGAGTCGCATATTTTAAAAAGCCTAGAACCATATATTAATTTTTCAAAGATGACCATGCTGGTGTTGTTGAGAACTGATCCAAAATAGTGTTCCTAGAAGTTCAATTCGTTTTAGATTAGTCTAATAATAATTTCTGTTGTGAGAAATATCAAGGGGCATTTTTGGTATTGATGTTGCCTATTTAGAGTGTTGTTTTCTAGGTATCTTTGTGTAACTTTTAATGGCTGGTGTGTTTTAGGCATGCATTAGCAGTAGAAAAGCCATGTAATACTTTGAGTTGAGGACAAGAATTAAGTTCAAGTTCAATTATTTTCTTCTCAATCTTTTGCCTTCTTTCATATACTGGTAGCAGCCCAGAGCCTATTACTGTTTACTTTTTTTTTTTTAACATGTATGAGTTCCAACATAACTCCTTCAGAAAATGTGTATTTATCGGATACTGTACTCAGTCTAAAGGTTGCAAACTATATAACCTTTAAAGCAAAAAAAAATCATAGTGAACAAATATGTTTTGTTCGACGAAAATACAAACAGATCTTTATTTATATTTTACATGTTACATTCTACATTATCGAGCTCCATCTGCATTTTAATATAATATTTTGTGGCCTCTCGCAGCCTCCTTGAGTGGAGCAATGAGAAAGAGGGAACGAGCAAAGAAAAAAGAAGGCAGAAAGTACGCAAGGCTGACGGAGGAGTTTTTCCTTATTTTGCTTCTACTATAGAACCACCGCAACTTCAGTCCTTGCCTCCTTTGCGAGCTATGGAAGCAGCCTTCTTGTCTCCTATTTTTTGCTATTATTGAGTACTACTCTTTTTACCCTTTCTTGATTTTGCTCGGTTTGACGTAGATAATCATTCATGTCTGAAAATTATCCAATATAATTGCTTGATTTTGAAATTTTACTGGTAAAATTGGGAGTTTATGCCATCCATTCTTCTGATTCCTCTTACATCTAAAATCAACAATTTGTCTATTCAACCTGTGAAATTAATTAGGCGAGATCTAATTAATTACTCTATTGGTGAATTCGTTTACAAAATATAAGGAATAAGCTACGAGATAATTTATTTATAGGTTTGTTGTGCAGCAGAGAGAGAGAGAGAGATTGTTAATAGAATTGGACTGGGTTCCAGAAAATGACAGTACCAAATGAATCAAACAAGTGAGAGATGCGAGGATGCAAGATGCGTTTCAGGCAGGATCCATTCTACCTCAAAAAGGAAAGAGACAATTTTTGAGCTATAATTTGTTAGGTTGTGTTACTTCCTTGGAAAATGATGGATGTTCCCATGTCCAGGTAATAAACTACATTTAATTTGCTAATATTTGAGAATTTTTTCATGTTTACAGCGACCATTATTTTTTATGTACGCCACTCATAAAATGATAGCGCCCTAGAACATATTTGTAAATCTATAAGGGTATATTTGGTAATTTTCAGGTTGTGTATGGTTAATTGTGACTGTTTACCTTCCTTTGGACATATTGATTGCATAGAATGTTGTCCGTTCACATTATTCACGATAGAATGTAGGTTGATTCGCAGCTAACTTTATGTTTTGCTCCGAAATTTCATTGGTTCAAATAGAGATGCAACTAGGTAGGTCTCAATCGCATTTTGTTGCTTACTGATGTGACTTTGTATTTAAGCTCCAGATTGACAAAATAATTCCTGTGTACCTATAAATACATGTGAAAGGAAACAGAGAAAGAGAAAAACACCCAGTACAACAATTATTTAGCTCATAATCAAGTCGGATAAATTGCATGCAGGTAGACTTCCATGACATGGAGAGGCCCAAGGGTCCCATCTATGACTGATCACTTTGGCTTCACCATGGCTGCATTAAATGAAAGTTGTTGTGTGCTTGCAAATCCATGCAAGGGAGAAAAGAATACGAGAACTCTCATGTACCGACCTTTTAGTAGCTGGGCTAACAATAGTGAGGTCTCTCTCTCTCTCGCTCGAGTGCTTAAACTATTCTACATAGGGAAATGTTACCTATTTTCAGAAGTACCTTTGTGGTTTCTGTCAGGGCTGTGAACTATGCCTCCATAAAATGTGAAAATATACTTTATATGCCTTTGTTCCCTCTTTACTTCAGAAAACAAACATAATACCTTTCCTCCTTCTATGCGTACAGCACAAAGAAGAATAGATGATAGTTTGGCACAACAACCTCCTTTAGTTGTTGGGACGTGCACAACTGTGCTTTGTTTATAACGAATTAGTGCACTTTTGATCTGGTGCCCAATGAATTGGGCTCATAATTGCAACAAATTCCTGTATGGAGCTTCAAATGTACCTAATTTTGGGCTAAAGTTACTAATTATATTGTAGTTTGGCTCTTAACTAAGTGTAGTTTATAGGAGTAATTCTAATCAATTTTCAATTTAACCCAATTTCACATCAGTTTATATCATGTTAAATGCAACTTAAACCGACAAACTAAGAAGATAATCTCAAAAAGGGCCTCAGGACCGGCTAACCTCTGGCATGAAATTATAGTTAAACTATTTTCTGAGAATTTAATAATAGTGAAACATTTCCTCCATGATTTGCATCTCTAATGTTGGATGTATCACTTGTCATCATATTGGAATTGTTTTATTAGTTAAAAAATGGATTGCTAATAATTTCTAGCTGGAGATAAATGTAAATGAAAAATTATATCTTTCTGCTCATTTTCTTATTACAGGGAAAGGGTACACGGATAAGTTAAGATGTTTAATAAAATTTTAGACCTTAAGAAGAGCTAAACAAAGGTGATAATTCGAAGTTGTATATGGATGGACCAAAAAATGATTTTGCTATAATCAGTGGTGGCAGACAACGAATGAGAAGCCCACTTGAGCGAGGTTCATACCAGCAGCAGAAGCAACAAGTAGTAAAAATTAAATTGTTAAATTTCTTTTCATATGATGACTTAAATTATGATTCTGGTAAACAAAACATGTTTGTTGAATATTTTACTCTGATTCACTCCTGCTGGAGGTGTGTACCAAAGGTTCAGATGATTCATTTCATTACTTTATAAACGATTAATTTATTCTAATTCATATGTATGAAGGTACATCAAATTGCATCATGATAATTGTTTCTTATTTGATTTGCTCCTCATAAATTTTAGTTTACAAAATGTTAGAATTTGATAAATAGATGCAAAGTCGAAACTGTCAGTTTGTTCACAGATATATCTTCTTTGTTATATAAATTTGAATATTTATCTTATCTAGAATATATACATAGAAAAGAAATTTGATATTTGGATAAATTTTCAGCTTTTTTTGTTATTAATTCTATACCTATTTTTTGATACGATTGTGGGTGTTTTTATAGTTTTTGTTATGGTGCATCACCTTATGAAGCACCACATTATGAGTTCATATATTCTCAATGTACACCTAACATATATCCTTACAAAAACACGTCATGGGGGTTGGTCGCGGCGAAGCTGCGACGACAAAGTCACTAGTTACTTAAAAGGATTGAGAAACACTACTTTTTCCACAGCAAGGTGAAATTAGGTAGACCTTCGGTTGTGAACTAAGGTCTAAGGAGTTGCCTGGCAGCAGCAATTTTGTGGAGGTGTCTGTTTGAGCATTTACCGAGATAGATGACTAAATTTTGTTTGCATATTAATACAAACAGTGTACATTGTCACAACGTTGTTCCTTGTTACGGGTTCCGTGTTTTGTTTTCTTATTATTATTATTATTATTGTTATTATTATTATTGGCGTTCCGTGTACAGTACAAAAAATAAAGTTGTTATGTAGAAGCAACATATTAAACATATAAATGAACAAAGTGAATATATAAATACAAAATATTGAACAATTAACAAATTAAAAAAATAAATTCAACTATTAATTGAACAAAATGAATACATAAAATAAATAAACCGAATAAATATATAAAAGAATAAAGTGAACACATATAGCAAATAAGTTCAATAAAATTAAGTTGAACATATAATAAAAAACTGAAAAAAAATGAAAAAAAAAATCAACTCATAATTGGATAAAGTGAATATATAGATAAACAAATTATATATAAAAATTAATAAATTAAATACAACAATTGAGGAGGGAGATCAGAGCAAAATAGAAACATAAGATAGAAGAGAGCATGAGAAAGATGAGGGAGCGTGAGTGAGACGGTAAAGGAAACGCTGGATGAGGAGAGTGAGGGCAGTGATGTACGAGGAGAGGAGAGTGCTCAAGATAGCGCTGGGTGAGGAGAGTACTCAAGCACGATGGCGCTGGAAGAGATGATACTAACTACTAACCAATTTCCAAATTCTATGGGTGAACTTTACAGATGTCCACAAATTTGCTTTTCAGAGTTACGCTTATAACTTTAAGATTTGTTACAATTTATCTTGACCAGTATGCTCTGCTCAGCTTTTTAAGGTGAGCACGGTGCCTACCTTCAATCCGAGTCGTTCGATTTAATCACGACGGTTAGATTTTTTTTCGAGCCTATCAATCTGGTATTATTCACGGGGCACCATCATTGATCGGACGGTTCGGATCTAAGGTGAGCACCCAGCAGAGGATTTCATTTCCAATTTATCTGATGAATTCATTCATGATAAGTCATTGTTTAATGGGTGAATATTAGTCTATATAATTGAATAAAATAAATAATAAAATTAGAGGGAGGGGTCCCACTTACGTGAAAGTCCGAAGATAAACATCAAATACACTTTAGTCGTATACACCATTGTATATTTGTATGCATAAAAGAACAGCAATGAATTGATAGAATACATACATAGCCATTAGAGGGAGGGGTTAACAGAAACATACATTAAAAAAAAAAAAAAAAAAAATCAATTCCAATTGAAATGTTCAAAGCATTAATAACATTGAAACAGACACACTATAATTCGAGTTTCTAAGACCACAAAATTTGTAGATCACGCGTAGAACAGCCACTTCAGTCAATATTACTAGTATGCTCATTCACATTCAAAAAGGAAATTACGAAGAAACAGAGTTCTTTCTATGTGGGACCATCAACTTGTGATTTGTGTAAGGATAAGATTCCAAGAGTCCTTACTACGGTTCCTGTTACGCCCCATATTGGTAGCGTTATCTAGCGAGCATGATCAGAACAAAAAAAGAGGAGGGAGGCCACCATTCTTCCGCCAACCAGCCGCCCCTTGCGGAAGAATGGAGAAGCTTTCTCACCCTAGCTGGGCAGACCCCCCTTTGAGTAGAGAGAAAGTGCCTTTTTATACAAGGTTGTTAGGGCAACCTTGTTATGGGCCAGACTGGGCCGAGTTGGACTGGATGGGTCATTTCGGACCCTATCACCAGCCCTCCAGCTTTTAGTGGAAGTAATTCCAGTGAAAGCTAAAAGCAAGTTTGTTGGACTGGATGGGTCATTTCGGACCCTATCACCAGCCCTCCAGCTTTTAGTGGAAGTAATTCCAGTGAAAGCTAAAAGCAAGTTTGTTGGAAGAACACCTATAGAGGAATGAAGGGAGCTCCCCTTCCGCCAACCAACCACCCCTTGCGGAAGGAAGATGGAGCATTTATTTTCTTGCCTTCTGACGGACTTTCCAGCTATCTTATTATGGCAATATTTATATATCTTAGGCTAAGCTGAGTCAGATTGAGCCGTGTCAGGCCAGGACCGGGCCATTTGGACCCTATCACCAGCCCTCCAGCTTTTAGTGGAAGTAATTCCAGTGAAAGCTGAAATTAATGTTATTTCCTCGAGATTTGAAGTCCGTTTGAATTTTATGTCGAGGTGAAAACTTAGTATAATTGGCTCGCGAGGTTGACGAGATCCGCGAGGTCTTTGTAGACGGGATCTTAGTAGACGGGATCGACCTTTCCCTCACTAAGAGGTACCGGAGGTCTTTGTAGACGAGATCGACCTTTCCCTCACTAAGAGGTACCGGGAATCTTTGTAGACGAGATCGTCCTTTCCCTCACTAAGAGGTACCGGGAATCTTTATAGACGAGGTGAGTGACCCTTTTGACCTTTTGACGCGGTGGTCGAGCTCTTTAATATAGTTGACTCGCGAGGTAGAGAAGTCGATGAGGCTGACGAGGTCGACGGAGTTGGAGATGTTGAAGAAATCGACGGGGTTGGAGAAGTCGACGGAGTTGGAGAAATTGACGGGGTTGGTGATGTTAGAGAGGCCGACGAAATGGGCGAGGTCGATGAAACTGGCGAGGTTGACGAAGTTGGTGAGGTCGACGAAGTTGGTGTAGATAGGACAATCTGCATTGATTGTTTTTCTTGGGAGAGGCAAGCCGAAAAAATCACTTGCATTATCCTAGATGAAGAGCATGATGACTTAATTCAAAATGGCTCAGCTATCACATCCCTCCTTCTCTTTTTTTTTTTTTTTTTTATTTGAGATTTGATGAGAAGAGACCGAGAGGTTGTGAATTATTTACTGTCTTGACAATGAGGCCGACCGTTCCCTTATAATAGGTACTAGGTTTTGTTGAAGACGAAACCGACCGTTCCCTAAGAATAGGTACTAGGTTTTGTTGAAGACGAAACCGACCGTTCCCTAAGAATAGGTACTAGGTTTTGTTGAAGATGAAACCGACCGTTCCCTAAGAATAGGTACTAGGTTTTGTTGAGGACGAAACCGACCGTTCCTATGAATAGGTACTAGGTTTTGTTGAGGACGAAACCGACCGTTCCCTAAGAATAGGTACTAGGTTTTGTTGAAGACGAAACCGACCGTTCCCTAAGAATAGGTACTAGGTTTTGTTGAAGATGAGGCGGCCTGTTCCCTAAAAATAGGTACTAGGTTTTGTTGAAGATGAAACCGACCGTTCCCTAAGAATAGGTACTAGGTTTTGTTGAAGACGAAACCGACCGTTCCCTAAGAATAGGTACTAGGTTTTGTTGAAGACGAAACCGACCGTTCCCTAAGAATAGGTACTAGGTTTTGTTGAAGACGAAACCGACCGTTCCCTAAGAATAGGTACTAGGTTTTGTTGAAGATGAGGCGGCCTGTTCCCTAAAAATAGGTACTAGGTTTTGTTGAAGATGAAACCGACCGTTCCCTAAGAATAGGTACTAGGTTTTGTTGAAGACGAAACCGACCGTTCCCTAAGAATAGGTACTAGGTTTTGTTGAAGACGAAACCGACCGTTCCCTAAGAATAGGTACTTGGTTTTGTTGAAGATGAAACCGACCGTTCCCTAAGAATAGGTACTAGAATTTGAATCCGACTCTTCCCTTGGTGTAGGTACTCGGATTCATGACTTCCCTTGGTGTAGGTACTAAATTCTGAATCCGACTCTTCCCTTAGTGTAGGTACTCGGATTCATGACTTCCCTTGGTGTAGGTACTAAATTCTGAATCCGACTCTTCCCTTGGTGTAGGTACTAGGATTCATGACTTCCCTTGGTGTAGGTACTAAATTCTGAATCCGACCCTTCCCTTGGTGTAGGTACTAGGATTCATGACTTCCCTTGGTGTAGGTACTAAATTCTGAATCCGACCCTTCCCTTGGTGTAGGTACTAGGATTCATGACTTCCCTTGGTGTAGGTACTAAATTCTGAATCCGACTCTTCCCTTGGTGTAGGTACTAGGATTCATGACTTCCCTTGGTGTAGGTACTAAATTCTGAATCCGACCCTTCCCTTGGTGTAGGTACTAGGATTCATGACTTCCCTTGGTGTAGGTACTAAATTCTGAATCCGACCCTTCCCTTGGTGTAGGTACTAGGATTCATGACTTCCCTTGGTGTAGGTACTAAATTCTGAATCCGACTCTTCCCTTGGTGTAGGTACTCGGATTCATGACTTCCCTTGGTGTAGGTACTAAATTCTGAATCCGACCCTTCCCTTGGTGTAGGTACTAGGATTCATGTCACAAAACGATGCAGAAAAAATTCAATTGCATATATTGAATAAAAAGGAGAAAGGAAGAATGAACCTTTCCTTATTGGAGGTGAATTTCCCGTTGGCTTGGTAATATGTAGTGCCATTGATATATGCTTGTTGATACAAACGCTGGCTCGATGTCGCTGCATTGCCCATCAATTGCCATACTCCTCCAATCACTCATGCGGAGGTGGCCGACACTTATTGCAGATGTCCTCTAGTCACGAGGAAGAACTGCACTTTGCTTCATAAACATAACTCAATGCAAACTGGTCAGTCTATATAATAACAGTTATAATCACATGTCGAAAAATTGCAAGTTGTAATTCGCCAGAATTGACACGTTGTAATCATAGAAATAAATCATAGTAGACGCTGAGAGTCGAAATCGAAGTCGTTCCCCCATATAGGTACTAGACTGAAGTCTGATCTCGTTCCCTTACAAGAGGTACTAAAATAATAATCTTGATCTCGTTCTCTTATACGAGGAAGTACTTGAGCAATTCTACTCACGTGCAATTTATGTCTTGTAAAGAAAAGCATTTTAATCCAATAGCCAAAAATATGAGGCGTATTCACATCACAAAACGGTGCAGAGATTGCCTGTGTGACGTTGCCGGTCATTCAGCATAAGCGCAAACATTAATAAAAATGCACCACATGATGAACCACATTAAATTAAAATCTGCATGCATAATATTGCTATGTAGAATCCTCATGATGCAGTAACTTAAAGATCATCTTATTGTTGCGGAATTTTCATGAAGTAACAACAATAATTCACAAATCATCATGCACATTGCTGTGCAAAATCTTCAAAATAATTTATAAGCACACATGAGGTTGGTACTTGGTAAGCAGAAGCTTAGTGACACGCGCACAATTTGTGAATTAACACAAATAAAAGTGGATACGCCAATATGTGAATTAACACAAGTAGTAGATAAGCCATCTAAATGGCCTAGTAGTCTCTGTTCACAAGCTTCAAATATACGTTGCCATCCAGTGGATAAGCCATCTAAATGGCCTAATAGCAATTGAAGATTGTTGCACAGGATCTTCATGAAGCAATTAAAATATACGTATTGGCAACTGACAATTAAAAGTGGTGCAACATAATACTTAGACCAGCTCATCTACACAGTTAAGTATTTAATCTTCTGAGTTCACAAATAAGTATGAACAAAAGGAGACATGTAATATTTTACTATATTTGAATCACTAAGTCTCTTAGCTACCAATCGGCATAGCTAATTGTAGACAAAGGTGAGATTTATTATGCATAAAGCACCAAGCTCCTGTTGAGACCAGAATTAATGGTAAAATAAGAATTTTCTTATTGTCTCATGGCCTCTCAGGATAACACAGCACCTGTTAAGGGCTTGAGCTCGTTGAATAAATAGCAATAAGTGTTTATACAACTAGCTTTTCATTTTAAATTAAATGCACTGTTTAGGGAACAAATGCAAGATGTGAAAATGTGCTTAAAAAAGGCCTACGCATGGTGCTTAACTGAGCCTGAAGGTAAGCTGTGCTTCATATTAACGCACAGGCCTAGTACAAGCTAAGTTAATGTCTTGAGAAAGGAGACTGCTGGACTGCTACCACAAACTTGTATCAGTTTCTGCCGATGACACCATTAGGCACTGAGTAGGTTCAGATAGTCTTAGCAAAAGTGAGAAAACAGCTTTTCAAGGCAAGCACATTCAATGCCAAAGTGACCGAGCTGGATGCCAAACGATAGTTTATACCTTTCTATGATGAATGAATCTAAAGGAGTATGGTTTCCCAAATGATCATAATTAATGCCTCCTGAGGAAGCAATACTGGGCGCACGACTGTGCCCTTGAGTTTAACAAGTCAATCAATGCTAGTAATTTCTTGTAACATTTCTCATTCTGGAATTCAAATTATGCTTTCGCTGCCTATGAATGACCAAGTCAATAATCCAAGGCAACAGGAATTCGCATAACTAAATCTAGCCTCTAATTAGAAAACTAATGGATGCGATTTGCAAATTTGCACTAATATTCAGTCAGCGATCATAACATTCATTATTTCGCACATCTGAATTAGTGACTTATATCAGAAACGAAAGCAAGACGGGGAGTTACCAGAAGGAGCAGCGGAGGCCGCGGCCTTGGAGCAAGTGGATGCAACGGTGGGCCAATCGGAACCCCTGAGCTGGATCGGCACCGAAGGTCCTAGGACCCTTACTCTGGCCAATCGAAACCCCTGAGCTGGATCGACCACCACGTCGCTGTGGAGTTGCGATAGTTGACGCATGGGGCCGAACTGAAGTCGCACAGAGGTAGGTCCTGGTCCATCGCCATTGGTGCTTCCAAGGTGGAGATCGCGACGCAGAGAGCGAGAACTCTCGGGTCGATGTTGGTCGAGTCTAGAAATTGAATTCACGGGGAGGATGGGAAAGGAGAACAACTCAGGCTCTCTCGCTTGTGTTGACGCTAGGCTAGGAGAAAGAGGTAAAAGCGGAGAGATGAGACCTCAGACGAGGCCTCTCTTTTACCAAATCGGGGGTCTGAGCTCAGATCGAGCGGGGTGAGCCCCACGGTGGCTGTTACGCCCCATATTGGTAGCGTTATCTAGCGAGCATGATCAGAACAAAAAAAGAGGAGGGAGGCCACCATTCTTCCGCCAACCAGCCGCCCCTTGCGGAAGAATGGAGAAGCTCTCTCACCCTAGCTGGGCAGACCCCCTTTGAGTAGAGAGAAAATGCCTTTTTATACAAGGTTGTTAGGGCAACCTTGTTATGGGCCAGACTGGGCCGAGTTGGACTGGATGGGTCATTTCAATAATATCTGTCCGCCTACCACACAATTAATCTCTCCTTCATGGTTCTTGCCTTCCATCTCCAGATAGAAATCTAAATCCTTTTCTTTGTCGATCCATTGATCCATTCTGTTTTGATCTCATCTCAGATTTCCTCTGCTCAAGTTTCTCTGTTCCTCCTACACTTCATACACAATTGAGCATCGATTTCTTCAGATCTGGTGAGTAGTTTTACTTAATTATGCGGTTCTTCTTGTTCCAACTTTTGAGTTTGTTAATAATTGAAACTTGAAAGAACAGCATTATTTATGAGCGCTACATTCAAATTTTCTCTATATATATTTGCTACATATTTAAGATTCTTTAGGCTCCTAATAATTCTTCTTTAGACCACTGAAAGCACAACTGGACTTGGCCCGTCCAACTGAATTTTAGATTTATTATTATTATTATTTTTGATAATTATGTGCCCTTAGGCAATTGGATCTTAGATTGACAACATGAAGCGATTTGTGTTGTTAGTAGCCTACAGTGGGATGAATGAAAGGCTTAACGGAAATAAAAAAAACAAGTCAACTCCATTATATTTTTGAGAGAATTGATTTTTTTTTTAATACGACTATTAAAAACGCGTTACACAATTTCAATTAAGGGGTGAAAAAAAGAGGCAAACAAGAAACAACATAGGTCTTTCAATATGGGACGGATCATGCTCATGTGCAAAGGAGAAGACTCCCAAGTCTTTGCTAATTGCTAGTGCCCTCATATCTTTTCACCTAACACGCAATCAATCAAGCACTCTCAAAAACCTAGCTACCAAAAACCATCTCCTGAGATCTACATCAGAATCCTCATATCTCTATCTCCGCTCTGTTTAGACCACTGTTATTTGTTGTTCCTTCACTGCATAATTGAGCACCGATTTCTTCAGATCTGGTGAGTAATTTTACTTATGATCATGAGATATCTTTTCATGCAATTTTATGTAGGAGTTGCTGCGGTTCTTCTGTTCGAACATTTTGCTCATGAGTAATTTTACTTATAAGCATGACATACACCGATTGCTAATGTTAAGTTTCCTTTCATCTGATGATAGCCAGTTTGGTCAACCACCCAATCTACCCCAAACAAAAGCACACAGCCTCCAACTCCAACCAATCGATCATCCTCAAATCAGATCTAATCATCTAAATCAACTCTTTTCTTTTTACGTGTTTGACTCGCTCTACTTTAACTCACTCTCTCTTACCCTCTGTTCAAAGAAGCACCAACTCAGCTCCTGTAAGTTACTTTACCTATATTATTCAAAATTGTTATAGTAAAAGAGTAAAATTTAATGCTAAGGCCGAGATATCATTTAGATTAAATAAAGAAGGGAATAATTTTCAAACAGAATATCAAAATTTCTTAAACAAATAAAATAAATAAACATATATCCAAACAATAATCAGTAATAAGCTGAACTCAAACTAAATGAGGGTAAACTATTGTTTGTGAGTTAGTACTTTAACTTAGATTGTGTACTTCTACGAACTTTAGGTAATCATTCGGAGTTGGTGAAGACCGTTTGCCACCCTAGGCTGAGGTGACTGATACAGCCCGACAAATGCTTCGTTAACGCCCAGTATAGGTCCGCTCTCTTTCCGTCTTGCCAATCGTATCAGGTTTTAATTCTAATTTATAATTAGAATTCTTTTTGCATTTATGTTTATTAACATATCAAGCTTATTTACGCTAACGTTGGAGATTGTGCAACCTTACATTTTATATGTTTCAACTTTCAACTTATTAATATTGATTTATAGTATATTAATAGACGGCAAGTTTTGCAATCAACAACATGTACTATACGTTGTTTTAAGGTGAACTTGTATTTACTAAGTAGCATATATGGCCTCCGTGCTACGCGTCCATTTTTTAATTTGGTATCTAAACCGTTCAATGTCTTCTTTATATTGATTTTTTTAATCAAATTTTATATTTTTACAAATTATTTTATTATTTTTTCATATTTTTAGAAAATCCTTCATCTAAATAATTTTAGACCCTTCAATAACAACGGTTTTTAAAAATTCAAAAGAAGTTAGTAAAGGTCTAATAAATTATAAAGGAGATTCTTCCATGCTGCTGATTAAGCCCAATTCAAAATAATTTTTCAGAGTAATTAAATTGGAGAGAACATTTGACCGTATGGCAGAATTTGCCAATTCTAAATTCAGGTTTTTAATGAGATTTAAATATGACGAAGACATTGTACGGGATATGATACTATTCGTTATATACAAATTAAGGATAATTTATACTTGGTATGATTAATGCTAATTAAAACAGATTTTAATGCTAATGCCGAGATATTCATTTAGTTTTAAGAAGGGAAGAATAGGAATGTCGTTCATATTTTCATTTGTGAGACTGTCGAAAAGGAACGAATTTTGATATCAATCATCATATACGAACAGCACACATACTTCAACGCCACCTATCCATCATCCCCAGATCAATTATCATCTCATATTTCCTCTGTTTAAGTCTTTCTTACTCAACCCTCCTGTTCAAACAAGCACCATCTCAGCTCTGCAATTTAATTATAAAGAAGAATTTAAACCTGGTATCGGGAGAGAGAGAGGGGGGGGGGTGGGGGGGTTGGGTTTGATGATATCCGTCATATGCAAGTTAAGGATAACTTATACTTCATATGCTTAATGTTAATTAAAAGAAATTTTAATGCTAGCGGAGATATTCATTTAGTTTTAAGAAGGGAATATTTAAAATATATAAATTAAATTCATTATAGAAACGCTACATAAATAAGAATTTCGCTAATACATACACAAATCGATTGATGGAAGTATTCATATTTTCATTTAAGTTTATTCCACTATAAAAATGTTTGAAATTAGTAATATGTCATCACTAAACGACTAATTAATTTTATGTCACTCTAAAATAATAAAATTAATTTGACACCATCAACCAATGAATTTGACAATTATGCCCTTTTTATTTTATCACTGTGAAACATTAAAATACTAAAAACACCATCGCAAAAGGAATAATCAGTTTAATGCCACTATAGATAAATAAAATTAGTTTTATGCCGCCTTCTTGTGCTAAATCACTATTTAGTTATGGTAGCTAAGTTCAACACATGAACAACCTAGAAATGTTTTGAGAGAGCTCAAAAATGGCAGATCTAAATTTGTCAAGGAAGAGTTAAAATGGCGGCTAGGAAAAAGGAAAATGAGAGAAGGAAAAACTAGAGTTTTCTTCTTCCAAATGATGGTCCTTATATAGTCATCCAAACCTAACCCTTGGGACCACTCCAACGTGGTGGGCCTTAATATGGCTTCCAAGCCCATATTAGTTGGTCTTTGGTTTTTTCTTTAATACTCTCCTTTAATTGCATTTTAGTTGGGCTCATATCGGGTTGTCAAAAGATAGCCCATTAAATAAATATAATTCCTATAATTATATTAATTGTGTTGAACAAAATTAATTATCAACTATTTGATAATTATTATATGATTATTCTTTGCAATAATTTAGTTTCATATGATCATTTTGATATAATTTTACTTATAATGGTTCGTAATGGTATATAATTAATTAATCAACTTATCATATTTAGTATTTTCCAATACAAATAAACTAAATGTAATGCAGTCTTGATTAATAACTTTAGTTTCTGTGATCCTCTGGGATTTATGCCATGTTAGTCATGGAAATTAAATCTATATTTATTTTCAATAATCATAAGAGGTATCTAGCAACACGTTATGATTCTCAAGTAACATAAATAAATACTATACGTTTACATTATTTCAATCATGCATAAGAAATAGATAATTTCTTTATTTTGATTCTTATGTCATATGATACCATTATATAATTCAAGATAGGAATGTGTCATTCTTGCAGATTATATATTTCTTGATCTAGAGTTGATTGTACAAGTTGCTAGCAAACAATCCAACTTCATCAATGGGTCCAATAGATATCATCACTCACTATGTATACTAATGAGGGACATACAGTTTTCTTGATGAACAGTTTTTTCTCGCACAATTTAAGAGAACATCAATAAAGTTCATATGGCAGCCCTTATCAGGAATCAACAGAAGATAATATTTATAGAACCAATCCTCATATGGAAAAACTGAACCATCTCAAACTTAGAATTAAACTCATATGAAATAAATAATGACACATAACATAATCCATATATTTATTTCATTGGGTTAAGTCATGTATAATGTTCCAATAACATATTCATATGCAATTAAGTTGATAACAACTTACTTTTGATTTGTAGAACTTAATCATCACTTAACTTGCATACTAATCTTATCACGATAACTATTGTTCCTTATTAATTATCAAGATTACAGATATTTTAGATTTATTATTGTCATTTAACAAAATGAAACACAAAGATCCATAATTCAGATCCCAACCTGAATGATCTATCAATAATAAAATAAAGGAACAAATGATCAAACATCATCAATAATATAAACTAAAAATAAAGCCAATAACTGATTGACTCTTAGGATATATCTCTAACAATCTCCTACTTGACCTAGAGTTGATCAACATTGACTTCTAGCCAGAGAATAGTATTCAATGCAATATCAAAATATATACATGTCTCATACTAAAGCCTCAAAAGAAATATAGAAATTTAGTTTAGTGAGGTTGAGCAATTCAAATCAATTTTTTCATGCATCCAATCCACAATAAACAAGAAACTAGTAGTAATAAGCAATTTATCATGCAATTTCTCAAAAGATGGATATTGCCGTAAATTTTTAAATACATATTTCTTAAATTGTAAATTTAATACATACATGAACAAAATTTCAATAAACATGGCAGAGAGCCACTAGTACAGTGGTGGCGACGCCACTCCTATGGACCCTGATTCTGTGTCGCGCGGCACACGAGCCGTTCGATTTTGATCGGACGGTTCATTTTTTTCGGGCCTATTAGATGCACGGGGCTCCCATAGCCATCAGATTCAGATCAGACGGCCCACAACCCGTGCTACACATGTGCCGCGCGATATATGATCTGCCCACTCCTATTAGCGCGTCTACCCATTCAGATCTATTTCAATTGTCTCTATGCGCTTTTCAAGTTTGAAAATTTTCAAATTTTCTACTCGCGCCAATCCTAGTGGTGCTACTATATTAAAATTTTAGATTAGTCTGACAGTGGCAATGAGAGTTGCGCGTTAATGTTTTTTAAAAAATATAAATTTATTTATAATACATTTATTCTCATTTTTTAAAACTTATTACTATTTTAAAAAATATTTTATGTGACAGCACAAATTTAATATTTTAAAATAATAAAATTACAATTATTATTTTAAAAGTTTAGTTTCTCTTGAACCTGGAACACCATTCCCGGTGGAGCGGCTCAGCGGCTGCAGGGGCGCTAGTCAAAATGACATCCTGACATGACATGTTTACAATAAAAATTCTTTTTTATATGTTTATTATTAAATTTTCAATTTCAATAATGGTGGTTAAAAAAATTGTGGTAGAAATTTGAGGGGATATTGTGTGGAGTATGTGTTTTCAGATGATATTAAATAGCGTGAGATGTGATTTGAGATATTAAAAAGAAATTTTCTATCTAAAAAAAAAAGATATTAAAAAGAAATAAGATGAGCACTTTCAATGCGAAAATATTTAATTTACTTATGTTACTCTTAAATAATTGAAACTTTAATTGATTGTGTAGACGTATAGTTATATTGAAAACAAAGCTTCAATAACACACTGAGTGTTTTTTCAATAAAATGGCAGGACTATAGCAAATCAAGAAAACAAGTGCAATCATCAACTGCTAGCTACAGTTGAAATATTTAGAAAGACGTTTGTTTCTCCAGCTAGCTTGTAAACAATGTTTTTAAAATAATACTTCTTTATTAAATGGTAAATAGAATATAGTAAAGAAACCGATATTTTTGAATATTTAAAAAATATTCTCGGAATATATACATGAAATTTAATTTTGTTATTTTAGGCTCCAGATAATTAGGATGGCTGGCACTATCGCGGTGTCTACACTAATAAAGATTGTAGGCGAAAAGTTAGGCTCAGAACTTCTAAAAGAATTTAGCTCGTTATGGGGTGTGAAAAATGATCTTGAGGCACTGGAAAGTGCCATATCAACCATAAGAGATGTGCTAGATGATGCTGAGCAGTATTTTCAAGAGAATAAACCAGTCTACAATTGGTTAATGAAGCTCAAAGAGGTTGTTTATGATGCTGATGATCTACTGGACAAAATTTATTTAGAAGCTGAGAGGGAAAAATCCAAGTCATATGGTAAGACAAGTAAAGTTGGGAACTTCATATCTAATGCCAACCCACTCAAACCATTAAAATTCAAATTGGTCAATAAAATTAAATCCATAAATAAAAGACTCGATGCTGTAGTAGCCGAAAAAGAAAAGTACATTTTGGGTTTGGATAAATTGATTGTTGAGTCTAGAAAAACATATATTCAAAAACGGGTGACAAATTCTATTATAGATAAAGATAGTATTTTGGGAAGAGACGATGAGAGAGAGAATATTATATGTCAATTAAAGAAGATTGATGGCAATGAGAATGTCTCTATTATTTCAATTATTGGATTAGGTGGACTGGGGAAAACAACCCTCGCACAATTAGCTTATAATGAGGATGAGTTGAAAGAATATTTTAATCTCAAAATATGGGTTTACGTATCCCAAGATTTTAATATTGGAAATATTGTGACAGCAATGATGGATTCAGTTTCCAAAGGTGAATGTAAACTTCAGAATCCGAGTAATCTCGCTGAAGAACTCCAAAAATATTTAAACGGAAAAAGGTTCTTAATTGTCTTGGATGACATTTGGAATGAGAACCAAGATGAATGGGAAAAGCTTAAAGTTATTTTAAAATGCGGTGCAATTGGAAGCAAAATTATTGCAACAACACGATCTATGAAAGTTTCACGGATAATGGAATGCACCTCTACTATCGAATTGAAGGGCTTGTCGGAAGAGATGTCGTTGACATTGTTTAAACAAAAGGCTTTTAATAAATCTGAAAGGGAACCAAATTCTCAGATCTTAAAAATTGCTAAAGAAATAATGAGAAAATGTGGGGGAGTACCATTAGCATTAAAAGCATTAGGGAGTACCATGCGGTCCAAAAAGAGTTTTAAAGAATGGTTAGACACAAGAGATAGTGAAATATGGGAGATAGATAGCGCAAGTCCTGTTATGGCCTCTTTAAGGTTGAGCTACTCGAATTTTTCATCCCAATTAAAGGAGTGCTTTACTTATTGTTCTATATTGCCAAAAGGCCAACACATTTACAAAGATGAGTTGATTAATCAATGGATCGCTCACACTAGAAGCATGGCGTGCATGGAGGTGTACAAGGGAAATGAATATTTTGACCAACTAGTACAAGTGTCTTTCCTTCAAAATGTTGACCAAGATTCTTATTGTGGAGGAAGTTGTAATATGCATGACTTGGTGCATGATCTAGCTCAGTCTATTGCGGGTCAAAGGTTTTTAATCATTAACGATACAAAGACCGTGGAAAATAAAGTTGAGAGCTGTAAATATATGTCTTTAGTTGATTTTGAAGGGAAAATGAAACCAACCAAAATTAAAAAAGTGCGTGCTCTCCATATCAAAGGTGGTGATCCCAATATGATAGGTATAATTTCTAAAGCCCAAAGCATGCGTTCGCTTTTCATTGAAATAATAAAAATAGATACATTACCTGGCCACATCTCAAAACTTATTCATTTGAGGTACATCTGCATTTCAGGATGTAAGTTAACACTAATTCCAGATGATATATGTGCCCTATGGAATTTGCAAACATTATCTCTAATGTGGTGTGAAATGATAACGTATTTACCAGAATCTATTGGCAAACTCATTAGTCTTAGAACTCTCAAACTTAATCTTAATAACCTCAAATGTTTACCGGAATCTGTTGGCAATCTACAAAATTTGCGTGTTATGAATTTATCTCATTGTTACAATCTTGAGAAAGTTCCAGTTTCGATTGGAAACCTTATTTCCCTTGAGTGCCTCAACCTGTCATTTTGCAGAAGTCTCAAATGTCTACCAGAATCTGTTGGCAATCTACAAAATATACGTGTTATGAATTTAGGTTGGTGTCAAAATATTGAGGAAGTTCCAGTTTCAATTGGAAACCTTATTTCCCTTGAGTGCCTCGACCTGTCAAAGTGTGGATGTCTCAAATGTTTACCAGAATCTGTTGGAAATCTACAAAATTTGTGTGTTATGAATTTACATTATTGTGACAATCTTGAAGAAGTTCCTGCTTCAATTGGAAATCTTGTCAGCCTTGAGATCCTCAACCTGTCAGATTGTAGAAAACTCAAATATTTACCAGAATCAATTGGTAATCTACTTAATTTGTATGATATGAATTTAAAAAATTCAGGGATTGAGACACTTCCTTCAGGTATTTGCGAGCTTAGCAATCTTGTAAGTTTAAATATAATTGTAAATCAAAAGATAGATCTCCCCGTATGCTTGGGAAATATGAAGAAACTCAAGTACTTGCACATAAGTACACTACCATTGAATGGTATGCCTATTGGTATCAGTAAATTAACTGATATGCGAGTGTTGAACTCTTTTCATGTAAGTGGAGAAAATAAATATGCATCAATCTCAGAGCTAGAACATTTTAATTTTTTGAGTGAAAAACTTATAATCTCGGGCTTAGAAAATTTAAATAACCCAAGGGAGGCTATACAGGCAAACTTGAAAGAAAAAAAAAATCTGGATCACCTAGGATTGATTTGGTATATTGGTGCTGATTTCTTAAATGAAAGATTTGGGCACTGGTTTTCTGTGCTGGAGGCCCTTCAACCACCCTCAAGCATCAAGACGTTGGACTTGCAATGTTATCCAGGAGCAGAGTATCCAAATTGGATGATGGTCTTGAGTGAGAATAACACAGCGAAATTCCCGCATCTCACCTCTCTGACCCTTTCCCATTTTAAGCAGTGTTCTAGTCTTCCTTCCCTTGCTGGGTTGTTTCAACTGAAGTATCTAAAACTAGAAGGGATGCCATATCTGACAAATTACAGTGGTCATTTTCCTTCACTAGTTGAATTGCAACTTTGGGAAATGCCTAATCTAGAGGAGGTGACGACAATGAATTTGGATACAGAAAATTTTTACAAGCCAGCCTTTCCTCGCCTATCCAAATTGGTAATAAGTTGCTGTCCAAAAGTGAGAATACAACCTCGTCTCCCATCATCGGTTTTGGAGCTAAAATTATATAAAAGCAACGAGGAGCTGCTGGGAGTAGAATTTTTCAATGGAGAGTCCTCATCTGAGATGTGTTCGCAACCTTTGGGCATTAGAGAGTTAACAATTAGTCAAATGGAAACAGAATTGGTATTATTGAAACACTTTAGCTCCCTCACGAGACTGCAATTTGAGAATTGCGAGCATAACTGCTTACCTGAAAGCATGCTGTACCTCAGCTCCCTCCGAGAACTAGAGATTTGTTATTGCAAAGGTCTCCATGCATTGCCAGAGTGGCTGGGGGAACTCAAATCTCTAGAAGAGCTGGTAATTTGGCGGATCCCGCTGATCACCTGTCTTCCAGAATCAATGAAGAACATGAGCTCTCTCCGTAAATTAACTTTTGTGCATTGCGAAGGTCTTCGAGTGCTGCCTGAGTGGTTTGGGGAACTCAAATCTCTAAAAAGTTTGATAATCGATGAGACCCCCCTGACCTGTCTTCCCAAATCAATGAAACAGCTCACAGCTCTAGAATTTTTATCGATCGAGGAATGTCCAGAACTGGAGAGGAGATGTGAGCGTGAAAAAGGGGAGGATTGGCACCTTATCTCCCATATCCCAAGAGTGCACATTTGGTGAATCGCAAAGAGTATTTTCAAGGTAAATCGTTTGCCATTTAGCATTTCGAATCTCTTATTCCTATCAATTTTGAAGATTTACCTTTTGCGTGGTTTTTTCCCCAGGTCAATTAAGCTGAAGATGCAAAATTTTGATGTGCATCATGATCAAAATTTCCCACTTCACTTTATCTTCTCAGAAGCTTCTATTATTTCTATTTCAAATGTTTTTATTCGTTTTGGATATATATTATGTGCTGTGCACTTGTTGCTTGGTGTATTTAGTGTTTTCTGTTTCAGTATGAGTGTATTATGCAAACTCTTTTTTTTTTTAAGTGTTTCTCTGTTTTGCAGGAAATTCATCCAGGCTCTCAGATTTTATGATGTTATTGAAACCTGCATTGATTTCGTGTAGATTTTTCAAAAACGTTATAATTTTATTTTTTTTATTTTCATATACATTTGACTTTACTGTATTAATTTGCAGTAACAACATGTACTGATATCTTGATTGTCATGTTCTTTGTTTTACCATTACATAATTGATTGGGACTTCTTTGAAAATATGGGAGACTGTCATGAATGAGGTTTATGGTGAGTTATTGCCAAAGATTGGTTTAATTAGCTTTGAAATGTTTGACCTGAAATGCACAGCGCCTTTGAATTTATCAATTTCTGGCCCTCAAAAAAAAAAAAAAAGGATTTATCAATTTCTGAGCAAGTCTCGAGTAGTCGAGAAGAGGAACAGAAATTTGGCGCACTCCATTGCCTTGGTATGAAGGGAGTACAGCTCAATTTTCAAAAATAAAGGGGCCTTCTAGAAAATTTCTTGAATTAGGAAAAGAGAGATTGTTCCAGAGCACGGATGAACATTAGAAAGTCGTTTGGGCTGTGATGACTAATAAAGTTAAAAGACGATAATATTTTCCTTGAGATTATTGCTTTTTTTTTTTGTTTTTTTAGTTGAGAAAGTTTAATTCGCTTAAATAGAGTAGAAATTGAGGTTTGACAATTACAAAGGACTGAAAAACACTATTTTACACAGCACCGTGAATAAGGCGTTCGGTTGTGAACCCAAGGAGTTGCCAGGTAGCTGCACTTTTGTGCAGGTGTCGTATGAGCATTCCTGAGAAAGATCCCCAAATTTTATTTGGATATTAATGCAAATAGTGTAAATTCGGACGTATTTTCACACAACGTTGTTCGTCTTGATAGGGGTTCCGTGTTTGTAATTTGAATTCGATTCCGAATGTGTTAAAATAATACCTCGGTACCAATGAAAAACAACCGTGACATAAATCGTAAAAGTGGACAACTAAATGGACAATAATGTTTAAAATACCAAATCCATTAATTCACGAACAAACACCAAAAGAACACATTAAGAGGAAAAGAGAAAAAAATAAAACAACATTTTTTTTTGAAGAAACTAATAAAACAACAGTAAACTAAAAACATCCAAATTTTCATAAACTGAGGCAAGCAAAGCTAGAAATTTCATGTGTACAAAAATTTTCACTTACAGTATCAATGTCTCATGTTTCTTTAACTGTTGTATCAGTGATAACGATTTAATAGCAATCAAAAAACAATTTAACTAATAACTTGGATAACAGAATCAGAAAGCTTTGTCCTGACTCCTGATAGTAATATAGAGAGGTGCCTTTAAAAATTGCAAAAGAACCCTCAAAAGGAAATAATATCACAAAAGGCAGGCAAAGTCGTAACATTGTTTCCAACAGGGATAATCTCCTCAACACAACACCCTCCCACCAAGCATCAGATTAAATGGACTTGACTATCAAATTAACATCCCAAATATTACAGAGGTCCTAGTACCATATCAATTCAAAGTAATTAATACAATATATTGACATACAGAATACATAAACTCTAATTAATCACAAGAAATTCGAAATATTTACTTTGTTTCTATTCAGATGCTACCTCCTTATCCAAGGATCTTAATTGAAAAAACTTTTAGACCTTGATCCGTTCTATCAAGTTATGAAAGCTTTACTTTTCATTGAACCAAATTTACCTGATGTGGTTCACTCCATTAACAGCTTCACATTCTATTTGTTCAAATGCCGCATGAGGATCTAGTTCTACTTTCAAAAATCACAGCCTTGCTAATGTTCAAATTCCATTTAGGCTGAAAAGGGTAATAAACCAAATCATCAATTAGTTAACTTTCCATTATAAAAATATAGCACCTCATTATTTCCGAGCATAATACATAAGGAGTTACTTCATCACTATGTATTAAGACACATTAATGACCTGAACTAAAGGACAAATTTTGCTCTACCACGAACAGATACTCTGATATAGTACATGTTTTTACTTTCAGGAAGCACACTGGAACTTTAATTACGCCATTCAAAAAACTTTTCATAATGCGCTGCAAGCTTGATTTTACATCCAATTGCAATACTATTTATTCCAATTTTGTCCTAACCAGTTAAATATAGGAAACAATCAGCAACAAACTACAAGATGAACTTTAAGACACAGTTGCAGGAAGTATGGATTCACTCTATACCCCTAGAAGGATACACAGAGAGATAGAGCAGAATTAATGAATTCTTCTGGTAAAAGCTGCTATATCATTATGTATACATCATCAAAAACACCAGGATTATTTAAAATTAAAAAGAAATGAATAGAAAAAAAATAACCTTTAGGAAAATTTCTCTCGGCTTTATACTATCGATTATAAATTCAAAAGTTACTAGACCTTCCAAATCCAACATATTACTAGACCTTCAAAAGTTACTAGACCTTCCAAATCCAACAAATCCAACATATGTATACATCGGCTTTCAGAAAGCCTGCTCTATTCTAAGAAAATAGATTAATTTTACTCATTGAATTAAACTATATTTACAAAACTTTAGAACAAGCATGTAAACAATTAGCATTGATTTCAGGACAATCCAATATTTGGAATATATCTGCAGAATATTCGAACCTTGCAAGATTATTATTAGTACTTGATTATACAAAAGGTTTATATTACTCCTTGTATAAAATATATATACACATATCAATGAGAGTGTTCAATCCGAATAAGCATTGACATGATCTTTTTTTAACAGTTTACCATCTTTAGTACATGTCTAGCTAACCTACCAATGATCAAGTGAAGTGCCAAAAAAAATTATTTCTAGCTGCTCTTTTAGGGTTCCAAAATATAATGTCACCTATGCAAATTATTGAATCTTTAGCAACACAATGCCAGCCAAACAATTTTCGCAATTTATAATCTCGAACAATAGGAACAACATAGAAGACTTTTTGACATGACATAACATAATTCTATCAATGCAATATGCAGTAAAATTTCTTACCCTATTTTAAGTCTTCAAACAGAAATGAAAAGATGAATTTTCAATAAATGGAACAATGAGCTCCATACTTGGTATTCGTTCTGAAATAGAAATAAATTAAGTGATTACTTCTCCAAGAATAAAAATGTTGACAGGATAGAGCCAGATTATGCTGTTAGCCTGTTATTCCTGGCCTGCACCAGCCCAGCCAACGAATCCTAACAATAAATGATGGATGCTTTTCAGATAGAATGCAGGTCATGCATTATCAAAGATTTATAGTCTAATGGGTTCCCAATACTAAATTGAATAAAGCATGGTAGAGAAAAATAATTAAAATAATGAATTCAATCCTTGCTGTTTCGAAAGGTACTTATTTAAAAAACTTTTCAGGATTTATTTTCCTTAAGTAGAAGATAAATTTCTGTTTGTGTTGTCCTATTTCATGCGGTACAAGAATAATACGTCTCTTTGTAAATTGCAAGGTTATAGTTATCACAACATTGAAGAGAGAAAACATGTCCCATGTCAAAAGGTATCAACATAACTAAATCAACCAGCAATGCAGGTTTCCAAACAACTCACATTTACTTATGTTCCAGACCAAACTATATGACATTTGAATAAATCCAGTACCTGGCTGCCCAATCACATAAAGTGCTGCCAACTGTTAACTCATTGCTATTTCTGGGCCCACATGTCAATCAAAATAACTACAAATCCTCTCAGCACAGCTCCTCGGTTTGAATTACTGGAACACCCTATCCAAAGAAAATCAAATACATTATTAGGCATACAATTTGAACCAGGAATCAGGAGATGGCACGACCTTCCTGCCCTTGCAGGTAGTGGGCCCCACAGCTAGTCTTAGTCAGAAGGCAGATTAGTCTCAAATTATTTAATTATTTCCCTGGACATAGCTGTAATTTTGTTTAGATACAGTTTGGGCTTTTTGTTGCTGGATTTGGATCTGATACAATTGCTATAAGAAGTTAAGAACCCAAACTAGACAATGATAATCCAGTGAACCAAATTGAAACAGCCCAAAATTATCATAATAAAACATGAAAAAAAAAAATACATTAATGGAGAAAAACCTAGCATCATTTGGGTCAATGATGTCGATCAGGCGGTAATAACCAGATCAGCTACAAAAAAAAAAAAAAAAAAAAAAAAAACGGAGAGGGGTCAATCAGAGAGAATATAAGAAGAAATTGTCCTCAAATTGAGACAAATTAGAAGTAAAAAGTTCCTGCGAGGCATCTCAGAAGTGAAATGTGAGTGCGATGAAGGATGAGGAATTTCGAGACGACGGGAATGATGAAGCTTGAAGTGGATAATGCAAAATGGTCCGGGCTGAAAATTGACATTTTGGCATTAATTAATATTATGGACCGTCCCAAGTTATATTGTTTTTGACAGAATTAGCTTTTCCAAAGCTTGATTTATTTATCAGAGTTATACATACAACATTTCTAGAATACGCGAACAGTTTTTTGTTACAAACAAGAAGAGAATTTTCATTTAGAATTCTTGTTTTAAATAATCAGCCTATCAATTACAAATTACAATACTTGTTCCCTTTGAGGAGCATTACTTGGGGTTTAGTGCGCAGGATTAATTAAATTTCTTATTTCTTAATTAAGAGGGCACAACTTAAGTCCATTTCTATTAGGACATTTTATTTGTTTCATCTATTTTTCTCAACACAGCTTACAACCAGCGTACAAATATGATCTAACACGTACAATTTCCTATTACCAAAGAATTCATCCGCTGAACTTTCTATAACAAACTGATGGATAATATTCTTTAATAAAATCCAGGGTCCCATAGGATCCAAATAAATAACACGGGTAGTGATTTTGACACTCCCTGGATTACTAAAACACTCCTTTTAGACTAAACTACCCTTTTGATATAACACTCCCTTCATTAATTGTGAAGACTCTGACGCAAACGTCACACTCTCTCTATAATAAATATTAACAGTACTTTTTTCAAGGTGGAAAAAAAAAGAAAAAAAAAACATTGTTATTATATAGTATATTATGTATATATATTAAAGAGGTTTGTATTGGATTTCCAACGAGATCACACTTCAAGTAAATAGAGACAAATCAAGGAATTGTATAATGAAGACATAAGACATATAGCAAGCAAATAAACGATTAATTCATTAAGTAACTATAAACATAAATACACGGTTTCTACATGTCTTTGTAAAGTAATTAAAAAAAATGGATGCATTAAGAGATCTTAATTGGTTCTATTGATTGGCGAAATGACAATTTAAGTTTTGCTTGAGAAGAACACGATAAATTCATCCTGACTGATTATTTAGAACAACAAATTTCAAAACAAACTTTTTGAAAACATCCAGTAATTATCGGCATTTAAATTTTAGAATAACCTAAAACTAGAGTATCCGACAAAGATGTATTAATTTTGTGTAGATATAGTGTATTTTTATTTTAATCGTGTACAAAAATAGACTCATGAACATTGAAAACTTATTTGTCTATCCAGGAAATAACAAATTGCGAAAATTGAGCGCAATTTTATTTTTTCTCCTTTTTATTTTGTATGGCGGTTCTTTATGGCAGCTAGGAAAATTCTTCAGTTATGGTAATTTATTTAAGGGGCGTGATAAGTGAAATCCCGACTTTTGCAATCCCGTGGCATCCCTTTTAAAAACGGAAAGGTCGCTGGGAAGCACTGTAACGTCCCTGATGCTCAGCAAGCACAGAAACTCACAGAGAAACCAGAAAAACTCAGCTGGAAGTGTTTTACCAGACCAAGTTTCTAGAGTTTCAGCTAATTGCAGCAAAATAAAGGGAATTGGATAAAATTGATAATTGGAAACTGAAATTGAATAAGAAACGATGCTATTGAGCATAAATTCGGATATTAATCCTTACATGGAATTCAAAGATACATGGATTGAAAATAAAGACTAGAAAATGAGATAAAATGGGATAAAATGATATAAGTTGTTTTCAGATCAAATTTCGCATAAACCTAATCTCCTGAGACTGAAGCTTATATAAGCAACTGAATTACAGCTAGTAAAAATAAAAATAACAGTAACATTGGATTCTCTTGCGTTTCACTTTCATCTCCCTGGTCCCCACAGTACTGACTCAGCTCCAGTGCTCCACGAGTGTCATTGGTAATTTGAACTTGTCTGGGCTTCTTGCACTTTAATCAACCTGTAGAGCCCATCTGTGCAAAGGCCCATATCTAATTCCTCCTCCATTCTCCTTCCACTTTCAGCTGGGCCCCATTGCTTGGAATCAATATGCCTTGACTCAGTTGGTATTTTGACCGAGTCAACTGAGGATCGTGACAGTCGCTCCTCCTTGAAAACATCCTTGTCCTCAAGGATTAGCTGAGTGAAACTCCTTTCAATCAATTCATCATTCCTCCAGTTAATCACTTCCGGTTGCTTTATCTCTCTTACCAGAATGTAATTTAGCATTTGACATTGGTTTTCTTCAAAACTTATGCACACACCTTCCTTCATGTAAACCAAATCCAACCTCCTTTTTACTCTTTTGCAACTTCCTAACTCAGTATATTGCTCTTCCAAGCTAACATCATGAACTCCTTTTTGCTTGGATACTGAGACAATGCATTTCAGTGGCTGGTCTATGTCCAGTACATATTTCATCTGAAATTCATAGAGCAATTTGTGTACCTTAACTTCTTTATAAGCATATAGCATGTCAACCTGCCCCCCACTTTCTAATGTATGGAGCTCCTTAGTTACTTCTGTTCTCCAGCCAAATTTGTCCTTCTCATTAATCATCACCTCAATTCTGAGTATTTCTTTATTTTTAGAAGAGGTTGCATCAGAATATCTATTGGTTGCATGTACAAGCTTGCACTGTACTTCTCTTTTTCGAACTACCATTACTTTGCATTTTTGCCAGTATACTCTATTGCCCAAATCCCCTTTCAACCAGTTCAATTCATTCTTCATGATCTTCAATCTCATGACTTCCTTCTTGACATGCAATTTCAGCTCCCTTCTTAGTACTCCAAGATTACAAGCCAATTTACTAGCTTTTTCTTTCTTTAGCAACCTTGGACCATTTTGCCCCTTTTTCTTTGGCAATCCATGTACTACCAGTACCTCAACATTTTCTCTATCCTTCTCGTTACACCACATTGCCTTCTTCTCTGTAGGTACCCATGCATTTTGCGATTTAGACTGTTGTACCTCAAGCTCATGTAAGGTATTACTCATCTGTTGTAAGGCACGATACAGGCTTGAAATTCCAGTTGTCTGCACTTCAAATTGCTGGAATGTAAGTTGTGTTTGACATATTGCAAGTTGTGTCCCACACTCTCTTGCCTGGAGTATACTTGTCGCTTCCTTCTCCTCACAATGCCCCTTTTGACCACTATCAAATGATGATTTATGTTGTGTCTCACCAATACTTATTGCTAGAAGTTCTCTTGTATCCTTCTTGTTTTCAGGTACATGAGATTGGTGTGTCAGTACCTGGTCACTATCATTCTCTGCCTTCCTTTTAGTGATATCTGATTTTCTTTCATGTCTATTGGTAGCATTTGTCAGCTCTTTGCTGCTATGTTTATTATAAAAATGCTTTTTACTGAATGATGCCTCATAAGATAGCCTCATTGTTATAGCCTTTTCCCAAATCATGTGCCATTCACTTGCATAATTCAGTTGAGATAGAAGTTGTGTGGGCTGAAATGCATGTAACATCTTATGGTGCTTCCCATCCAGCATATGTGCCCTCTTCACTACTGGTTTTCTCACTGAACTCTTACTCCCCAACACTGAACCATCAATAGTGCCTTTATGCCCTTCTTTCAATTGCCGCACCTTGAGCTTCCTTTTGTCTTTCTCTTGCAAATGCTTCTCATTTATCCAAACTTGATGCATCATCTGACTTCCTCCTCGATCATCATCCTCAAGGTAGAGAGAGTCAAGTTCATGCCATTCAATTCTGTACCCTTCTTTGATATGTTCCATTTCAGAATTTTTCATTTCTTTTAACACATTTTTCTCACCCATCAGTTGCCTCTTCAAATCAAAAGGGTAGTTTTGGAAAATTAATTTTCTGCTAGAAGTTTTAGACAACTCAAGCACATACTGCAATGCAAATAAATGCACTTTTGGGGGTGTAAGAGGCATATGTTGAGCTTCATGAAAAAGAACAAGCTGAATTGTATGCTTCATTGGCTGAGCTGTAAGTTGGACATGTTCAGGCTCAAGTAGTGGTTGAGATGTTAGCTGTACAAACTGTGAATCTTTTAATAACATTGCTGGCCTCATCATTACTTCACTTATCTCATGGCCTTTTCTTTCACCAATTATACTGGCACAACCAACAATAACCAGTTCTTTACATTTTTCTGCCATATCATGTTGCATCTTGATGTTCTCACCTCCTCCTCCTTTAATTTCAACTTCATTATGAGCATGCCTTCTTACTAATTTAGATTTGCAGACAATTACTACTTTGCCCCTCTCAAAGTACAACCCACACTCCTGCCCATTCACTGGACAGTCCCTTCCAACATAGAAATCTTTTATTTTTGTCCAAGGACAATTATACCCCTTGCCATAATGTGCAACTCTGATGTGATTATGGGCAGGCTGCTCAAGTTTTATCTTCTCATGAAACCCTCCTCCTTCATCTTGAATGCTCTCATCTTTCAGTTGCTTCTTCTTAAAGAAGGGGAATTCTTGGAACCTTAGATTTATGTTGAAGGTTTTGGATTTTACAAATACAGTTTGAAAATCTGGCTGCTCTAGCAGAAAAGCTATGTCCGTTGGTTGAGCTCCAAATTGCACCAATTTTTGCTCAAGATCAACAGCATGTGATATGTCAAATTGCACCTTTTGAGGTTCAGAATGCTCTAGCTGGGGTGCTTGTGGTGCTGGTGCGATTTGCATTCCTTGCCTCCTTTCTACTATGTCCATTTCTGGATCTTCCTCGCATCCAACTTTATGTACACAATCATCAACAGTAAACTCTTCTTCAACAAGTTTAACTTCATTCATCTCAAGTTGCTTGTTCATGCTCTCACTTCCTCCTCCTTTATCTTGAATCTCTCTCCCATCTATCATCTTTTCCCTCTTAGAGTGAGAGCAATTTTGAAATTTCGGTTGCACATGCTCATGTTCAAGGTTCATAGGTTGTAAAAGGATAGGTACAGGGTTCAGTAGTTCAGTTGTCATAGATTCAGATAAGGATAGTAATTGTATCAGTTTTGGTGTTGTAGTTTGCACAAGCTGAGGTGCATGATTGCTTGGCCGAGTTTCAAGTTGCACATTTTCTTGTTCAAGATGCCCAGGTTGTGATGCCACAAGATGTATTGGTTGATCTACAATTTTCATTTCAGAATGTGTCTCAATTGACACTTCTGACACCTTCACATCACAGATTCAACAGTGTTCAACTCCTTTACACTAAGTTTTACTCCATCTTTCCTCTCCAATTGCCATTGATAATGTCCCCTATCAGAGTCTTCTCTATTATGGCCATGCACACTTACAGTGCCTTCCCTGTCCCTCTTAGAAACAAAGGGTCCCACAATTATTCTCTGCCCAGTTAGGACAGTCCCATTCAAGCTTTTAATGGCTCTCCTAGCAGATTCAATAGAGTAAAACTGAACAAAACCATATCCCTTTGAGTTACCATTCAAATCAGTTGCAACCTTACATGATAGAATATGACCATATGGTGCAAACCATGCGTACAACCTCAAACTAGAGACTGAGATATCCAAACATTTCACAAATATGCTGCCATCAATCACCTTCTGTCTCTCTTCATCTATGAGTGTCTTGTGGTGGAGTTGGTTCTGCCTTTCTTCAATAATCTTCCTCAACATACTTTCCATTCGATCAAACCTCGCTCCCCAATCTTCGCTCGCCATTTCAACACACTGGCCCTTAATGACCGGTGCTCTGATACCACTTGTAACGTCCCTGATGCTCAGCAAGCACAGAAACTCACAGAGAAACCAGAAAAACTCAGCTGGAAGTGTTTTACCAGACCAAGTTTCTAGAGTTTCAGCTAATTGCAGCAAAATAAAGGGAATTGGATAAAATTGATAATTGGAAACTGAAATTGAATAAGAAACGATGCTATTGAGCATAAATTCGGATATTAATCCTTACATGGAATTCAAAGATACATGGATTGAAAATAAAGACTAGAAAATGAGATAAAATGGGATAAAATGATATAAGTTGTTTTCAGATCAAATTTCGCATAAACCTAATCTCCTGAGACTGAAGCTTATATAAGCAACTGAATTACAGCTAGTAAAAATAAAAATAACAGTAACATTGGATTCTCTTGCGTTTCACTTTCATCTCCCTGGTCCCCACAGTACTGACTCAGCTCCAGTGCTCCACGAGTGTCATTGGTAATTTGAACTTGTCTGGGCTTCTTGCACTTTAATCAACCTGTAGAGCCCATCTGTGCAAAGGCCCATATCTAATTCCTCCTTCATTCTCCTTCCACTTTCAGCTGGGCCCCATTGCTTGGAATCAATATGCCTTGACTCAGTTGGTATTTTGACCGAGTCAACTGAGGATCGTGACAAGCACCTTTCCGTTTTTGCCCACGGTTCCGCTCCCCTTCCCTCTCTCCTTCCGAAGGTTACCGCTCCTCTCTCCACTTTCTCCTCTCCGCTTTACCATCTCGCTCTCCTCTCTACTTTTTTCTCCCCGTGCTCCCTCTTATTCACGCGTCCTCTGCTCTCTTGTCTCTTTCCTCTCCTCGGTCCTATGATTATAACAACAATCTGATTTCTTATTATAACGATCTTTTATTATGTCAATCTTATCTCTTATTATTATAATAATAATCTGATCCCTTATTATAACAATTTGATCTCTTGTCATAACAATCTGATCTCTTATTTATTATAATAATATGGTCCCTTATTATAGCAATCTGATCTCTTATAATAACAATTTGATATCTTGTTATAACAATTTCATATCTTATTATAACAATCTGATTTTTTACTATTACATCAATCTGATATCTTATTATGACAATTTAATCGTCCAGGGTTTAGATTTAGGGATTAGTGCTCAATTGGTTGTAGCATTTGGTGTTAGGGCATAGGGTATTTCTTTTTCATAAGACAAACATTTTATGTATTTGTTATTTATTACGATAGGTATGAAATTATATACACTTCCTGTTCTGAAATTATACCTGTTGTTTAGTTCAGTTTCCTTCACTTCACCATCTAGGTGCGTCTCTTCATTTCTTCGGTAGCTTCAGTGGCAACAGACTATGTGGAATGTCCTCATATTATTCATGCTGGTCTTTTGAAGTTTGTTTCACCATCCAGCTTGTTGCACCTTTAATTGGAAAGACACCTCCCATGCTTCCCCTGAACTTTGGAATTATTAAATTAGGTTCGATCTGATGGGAAACATAGTAAATGAAGAACTTTATCCAGAATTTTGACATTTCCTCTTTGATACTGTGCAGCGAAGAACGGAATTTTTTGCCTAACAATATAAATAAAAAAAATTTCACATACTAAGCAACAAAAAACAATAGCACTGGTACAACACTCCATTTTAATGGAATTACTTTTCACCAAAATAAATAAGCTACCTAAATTGACCAGCATTGCTAATTGAATTAATTTAGTTGCTAAATTGGCCTACAAAATTAACCCTGCATGATGGAAAAACTAATCTGTAACATCAAAAGATGCTGATCATCTAACCAAAAAACCCACAATTACTTATAATTATGGTTCAGACAAACCGCTAGAAACAGCAGGAAATTCTATAGAAAATCAGAAAAGTACCCAGATAGAAGATGCTACTATTATAATTGAACACCCCAACCAAATTAGAGCCTGGTCCACTTAATGTCCTTGTTCTCCAAATTACTACAACAGAAACACTACTTTATTGACATAACAAATCTTAGTCAGGATTGTATATTTCACCTAGAAACTGCCCAAATTAGCAGATGAAATTGTGTACTGAAATGAATATATCATTTAGCAAAATCAATCTCCACTAAATGTGACTACCAACATCTTGGATTAAGAAATCTGAGTCTCTATTAAATTTCTGTTATGAACTGGATATTTAGTCTATTGTAAACTTAGATGTTGAATTGGTGAAATTGTATGCTCATTTATGGATAATTGCTTGATGAAATTGTTCAGATGGATCTTACAACAGAACTCACTTCTGCTCTATTCCAACTCTGAGACCTACGCATTTCCTCATTGACCGGAAGACCACCTAAATGAAACAAAAAACGCACAATCTTTGTCAGAAAATCATAAGCACTTATATGTCAATCACTATTTTTTAGGAGTAATCTGTCTAGTCGAAATCAATTAAATTGATTGCCGCACAGTATCTGATGGTAGAAGATCTTGGAAGGCAACATTAATTTCTATATCCCTATATAAACCAATATACAAATATTTATATAAAAACATATAAAAATAATATGTTAGTCTTCGAATCGGACCTATTCTATCATTATGCAAAGGAAACTAACATAGAACACAATTGTTTGGAATGCACAGAAAAATGCAGTTATAAAGTTGGTTTACCAAAATTGTTTAATTTGTTCTACTATCTCCATCTCAATTTTTGACATTGGTGCCTTTTGCTATCTTAACATTCTATTCATGTCTAGCTTGTTCACCCGACTCCTCCAAAACCAAAATGGGCACCATTATTATCCACAGTAATATATTAAACTAGTAATTAGCTTCAATTTAATTCCAATCATTAATTGATTTAGCATACCTTTCACTTTACAGCGATGGTAGCATCCAAAGCGGAGCCAGGCATCCTGGATGAAGCTAGACTTCTCATCTCATCTAGCGAGGCAAGAGAGAAAGAGAAAGGGAAGAGCGAGAGGAGAAGTTTCGACGGAGGCTTTACTGTGATTGTGTGCGCAATCGAGAACTGATGGTTTTGTTGTGGTGAATGAAATGAATGAGAGAGACACGTGTCGGCAGCAAAGAAATTCACGGAAGCAAGGAAGAGAAATAGGCAGAAAACCTGTGACGAAACTTTTAGTGGATTAGAATGGCCACGATACAATCAATCGCGCAGATACATCAAATTGGAGCGTCCGGATGGAACTTTGGGTACCTCTGGAGTGTGAGCGAGCGCTATCAAAGATGAGAATTTCGTTCGGCTTTAATTGGGATAACAACAGTCGACGAGGAAATTGACGAAACCCAACCCGAATCCGACCCAGATTCAGATCGTCGTCAGAAATGATGAAACTTGAAGTGGGCCTTTTGGTTTCGGTGGACAGTGTAATATGGTCCGGGCTTAAAATTGACATTTTGACTTTAATATTATAGGCTTAGATTTATTCATCAGCGTTATACAACATTTATAGTTAATACAAGTGTAAATAATGAAATGAAATAAAAATAAAAAGAAATTAATCTAGTCCTAATATATCGCTTAATTACATAATATATTATCCTAACAATAACTATATACGCTAATGACAGCTTTTAATTACAAACAAGAAGAGAATTTTTTCCTATTGAATTCTCGTCGACACGAAACACCCTATGTATTGCACACAAGCTGTTCGAAGAAATGCTTATTTGAATGGTAATTATGGAGAATAATATTAATGGCACTGACCGGATTAGTTATTTGCCTGAAGGTCTTCAAGCACATATCCTATCCTTTCTGAGTCCCAGAGAAGCTGTTCAGACATGCATTTTGTCCAAAAGGTGGAGAAGCACATGGGTTTCTATGTTGATTCTTAGATTTGAGTATTTGACTGTACAAATTTTGCACCAATGATCTCTAGAGAAAGAACGCTGGATAGTTGGATCAAGTTCATGAAATTTGTAGAACAACTATTACAAAATCGAGAAAGATCAATATCTTTGGATACATTTGAATGGCGTTGGGATCCTTTGTTCAATCTGTATGGCAGTTCGCCAGTTACACTGATTTAGTTCTCATACAACATATGTTGTCTATTCTTAAGCCCAAGCTCCAAGTGTTCTCTGTTCGTGCTTCTAAGAGTGTCCTTTCGGTTTGTATTGGATCAATCTTTACCTGTGCATCACTACAAAATATTTCATTGCAGAATGTGTCGTCACATCAATCTCATGTGTTTCGTAGACTTGAAAGCACTGAAACTTCCACACCTCGATCAAACAATTAGTAATCAACTATCTAATAGTAGATGATAATCTTTTAAAAATGATTTTCCATTGTCAAATTATTACACAAATTTGACTCGACCGAATCCATTGTCAACCTATTATCAGCAAACGTTAAAAAAAAAAAAAAGTAATCCCACTTGTTTCCTTAACTACATATTCTATTTTATTTATTTATTATTTGTTTCGCCTATTTTCTCAACACAGCGTACAAAAATGAGATAGCACTTACAATTTTGTATAATCTTTTAATTTTTCCTTTTTAATTTTCTTTTTACAATGGAATTTATCCACTGACATTTCGTTAAAATAAACTGTTGAATGGAATTCTTTAATAAAAGCAGGTCCCATTGGATCCAAACAAAAATTGGTCAATATATCCGCTAGCCATCTCGAATAATGCGCTCATTAGAAAGAAACTAGTTAGCTTGTTGTCACGGCGCCGCGACGCATGACCTGACTATATAATTTAATTCTAACGAACATGTATTAGAGTATCAAATATGGTGCTAATGGAGATTATAAAAGTACAGACAAAATTCGTCAGGTCTGCATTATCAACTGTTGGTGTTAATGTATTAGAGTATCAGGTCTGCAATCTGACCCATCTGAGATCTATTATCAACATAAAAAATAATACTCCGGTCTTGAGGCATCCATCTACTGAGACATGCAATTTTATGTTATCATTTCATTTCCTTTTGCTCCACATATACAAAATCAAACACAAAATAGAAAAATAAAAGCAAAGAGATAACCTTCTCAGGAGCATCTTAAAAAATACAAAAAATAATATAATCATGTAAAAAATAAAACTTGAATCATATCTGCAGCCCAAATGTAGAACATATAAAAAAAAACAAAGAAACTAATTAGGAAAAAATGTAGTACTAATAAAACACAGTTTTCGAATTGCTAGTTCAAAAAATTAACGTACAAAAGAAAGAGTTATAGCAAGGCAAGTAATTTTTACTAAAGCCAACAAAATTCATTTTGGTACAAGATCACTCAAACCATGGTACGCTTCTTGAATGCCTAAAATCTCGCAGCTACTTGAGGATCATTGTTTCCCAGTTGTTTAAACTGGCTAGGCAGTCCTATCTAGATGATTGTTTGCCTCTAAAATTCGGCAAATTTAAACAGGCCGACAGAAGACGTCAAGATACATGAAAGAATGCTCGTACATGAGCTATTCGAATGTAATTGGCGATATTTATTTGACAAGTTCAAATTGAAACAATTTCAAACAAGTTTGAACTTAACCAGATATAACAAGGGTCTAATACAATGATGCTACAATACAAGCAAGTTGGTCGGGCCCACGGATCATACAAGTCCGTACAAAATATGCATGCAATACATGTGAAATACGCGCCAAATACGTGTGTAAAATCATGCATAAATACACAAATACAGGTCGGGTTTTAACATTTACAAATGTAACATGAATACAAGGCCCATATGGCAGCCCATGATAAAACTCAGCCCAAATAGCTATTCGGTTAGACCCAGTCACATTATACCTTCCGACTCAACTCAGACTCAGTCTGATCCAGTCGAGACTCACGCGCAACCCGAGTCCAACAGCAGCTTGGCTCAGCTGCGTCTCGACCCAACTCGACAGCGTCCAGACACAACGAAGAGTCTAACTCGCTTCAGCGACGAGTACTAACAAGCGGACCCCACCGAAAGTTTTTATTTTTCTTTTAACTGAAAAGACACGTGGAGGTCTGTGATTAGCCCAGAAAGTTTCCGTTAAAAGAAATAAAAAAAAAAGAAAAAGAAAAGAAGGAAAAACAAACCTGAAGGAGTCGTCTTCTCCGTCGCCTAGGTATGAGCCTCGCCGGAGCTACAGGCAGAGAATTCGAGAAGAGAAACTGTCGGAAGATGGATTTAGGGGTGAACAAAACTTCAAAATTGAAGACAAATAAGTGGTTAGAGATGCTTACAGTGGCAAAACGGAAGGTTTGCTGTGCTTCTCTCACTCAATTGCTACTCAATTTCGCCGAAGCAAGGGTATCGCCATTGACAGTCGCGAGTGTCAAGCTCAAGGCGTGAAGAAGGAGAGAATGCAGAAGTTAAAAGAGATTATGGGTTTCTATAGAGCAAGGAGATGCTCTTAAAGATATACACAGAAGAAAATTGTGCATTGTATCTATAAAATGGTACCAATGTCAGCAACTGGAGACATCCAGTACAGTTTCGCAAACCATACGGCCAAATGGAGAGAATACATACTCTCCTCAGCCTACAAACTGAAAAAGGTGTCATAGCCCTGCCGAAACAGTGTACCCTCGACTGTGGGATTAATTAGAGAAGGGAGAGTGCATTACCTCGCTCACAGTGGTCCCTCCTTCTCTTTTCAGAAAAATTAAAGGATGTACCAAGCTGAAAGCACAATACAAAACGGGCTACAAAGCTAAAATGTTGTTGCTTTATCAACTTACAAGTACAAATCGTCCCCAGCCACTTAGATACACCCATCAAGTGTAATAGATGGTGAGATTGCAACTAAATTGGACAAGTCATGCATCTGTATGTGCATACAATCCAACATGAAATAGAAGTGACAGATTATACCTGAAAAGGCCCCTCATGCGTGTCATTCCTTGACCCATGGGCAAATCAGGCATCCCCACAAAAGACAAAGGAATGTTGCTTCTAAAACATCACAGGGAGCATCATCAATACCATATTTACCCCTGGAATCATTCTCCACAGAATGTGGCACAAAGGTTGCACAGAAATTGGCAACTAAAACCAGCTAGCTTGTGCACTTGCTAATGATCAAATGTGCACAAAATGCATGTCACCTCAGTGTCAATACTGCATAGAGGCCTCAGATTAAATTAAAGCAATAGATTGCCTGATTGGGCTCATCATTGGCCATATGGGGGAGGCACCAAATTGGGATGAATTGTGACCAATTTCACTGTGAAAGCCAACACAAGTTCCTTGCCTGAACAAGCATGAGCCCAACTTGCCAAGATATGGCAAGTGTTAACTCAAACACTTGCCTGCAAGTGAATTTTGCCACAGAAATGCAACCTACAGGTTGTATAAAATCCAACACAGCCTCATATTAAATCATAGGCTGAAGTTAATCATCATTAGCTATCAGTTGAGGCTAAATAAGCCAAGTAATGTGCATATGAGTATCAAATGGCATGTATCACACCAAATGACAACTCAAATATGCATACTTATAATCCCAACAGTTACAGAAAATCCACAAAAGGTAAAAATACCTTCATACCTCATCAATTCTCTCCTCAGAGAGCATGTACCAACACTCAAAACACACCAAATATGATCTCAGGCGCCTATGTCAAACAGCCAACACCAGATGGCACAATGACAGCTTGACACCTACACAAAAGCAAAGAGTTTTATCTGGGCCAAGTGAATGCACCCAATGGATGCACCCAGTGAATTCTGTAAAGGACAAAAGCAGGAGGAAGAAAGAAATCAAACCTGTTCCTTCTACACTTCAGTTGGATGTGGTGAAGTCACCATGCTGACCCAATGGGTCCCACAGGCAGCTACACCACCCAGAAGCTACATCAACAAGTTACCAAATACCAAACCACAAGAAATCCAAGGCCAGATGCAAATGGAGAGGACCAAACACTCCCTGAATGAGCCATCAGACCTAGATTATAGGCTCCACAGCTATTCCAACTGATGGAGATACCTTCACAAGGGTATCCAGACCATTGAACCCCTACAAACCATGGATCAATGCCATCTGTCCAAGCCAACTTTGGCGCCAGAATGCAACCCCTCTCCCAAGCTAGAAGGAGAAGGACACAAATGCCCCAAATCAACATGACAAGTGGCCCCATGGCCCACCTGTCATGAAAAACATCAAACAACAAGTAAATTGAAGTAAACTGGAGTGAACTGAGCCAATTCACCACTGCACCAACACCAATGCCAAGTGTCAGATGATGATTGGACAAGGTAAACAAGCAGTACAAGAAGAAGGTGAAAGAAGACTCACAAATTGAGGCGGCAAGCTCCACAAAGCATCACAGCCCCTCATCCAAACCCAAAAATCTGAGGAATTGCCATGTGGCAGCCTCAAACCAAACCCTAGAAGACATCAACAGCTATAAAAGAAGCTCTCCATCGACTGAAGAAGGAGAGGCAAAGTGCTATATTGAAACTCTGCCCAATTTTCAACTTAATTTGATTTTCTGTAAAGCAAAAGAAATATAGTTAGCTTTTATTCAAGGTAATTAGTTAAAATGTAGCCTTACAGTTTGAAATAAAGCTTTTTATGTATATAATTACTTTATTTCTGTGTCATTCCTATGTTTGTGCATTTTTAATATTTGGTTCCTATTGCATATGCTCAAAATAGTCTATTCACAAGCATGTTTATTTCAACAGTTAGCATAATTACATAAATTAAACACCTAAGCATGCATGTTAGTAAGTCTTCAACTGCATCTTGCATGGAAAATATATAAAAATATGCTAATTATTTCCCTGTTAATCAAATAAAAGTGTAATCAAAAGATAAAAAACAAAAAAAATGTGAAATACATACCTGCAAAACCTCTTTTTCTTCTTCTGTGCAGCAACCAGGTGGCAAGTCTGAAGCAACCAAAGAAGGCATGAAGAGAAGAAGGGTACAAACCCCTAAAGCTTGCTGTATAAGGGATGAGAGGGGTCAAGCTAATAGGTGTGCTAGCCATTGAGCAGTCACCTTTGATCTCTCTCTGACCTAAGTTTTGAGCTCTCATTGGAGCATGGGTCAGCTCTGATAGGTGCGTTTGTCTTTGAGCAGCCACCTGGGAGTTGGGTCATGTTTCAAAGTTTAGTGATTCACTCAGACCCACTGTGATAACCAAACCCATGATCAGTACCCCAACCAAACTCCATAAACATTCTTACATTCAAACAAAATTATCTTTCCACAGTTCAACACCAATATAATGCTAGACTCAAGCCATTATCACAAATGCCCAGTCATAATGCCAAAATTTCATTAGAAACTACCAGGTGCTAGAATATCAGTCAATAGGTACCAAATGCCCCAAACCAATCAAATTATCTACACCTGTCTCATGATAAAGCCACTGTGCCCAATCAATCCACCTCAAATTTCTGTTGAAACATTAATTGCCTAGTCATAATGCCCAATTTTAGCTAGACATGATTAGGTAGGTAAACCCAAACACAGAAAATGCCAAGTCTTCGACATGGTTAGGCACCACCTCAGATGACCAGATTGAAGTACCCCTAACCTACTTGGATAGTGACAATACCCCAAAAACCACAGCCTACATGGCAATTGATCATTTCCATAGCCAATTTATACTTGGTTGTTACAAGGAATCGAGTGAATCACGGCTCAAATTTATACGGCAAGTGTTAGGGGCTTTTACCTCAAATTGGCTCTCAAATTGACCCAAGGTGCCGCTCTAGTTGCTCAGGCAAGCCGCCGATTAGTTCCACAAGGGCTAATTTTGGTTGCAAGCACCTCATCGGAAAATCCCAAATCAAGAATAGGCACACCTCGACGGCTTCAATCAGCAAGAATCGACTCAATCGACTAGCTGAAAGGAAGAGAGGAAGGTGCGACGACCTCTCCGACACTTCCCGACAGAGAAACAATCCTCTCATGGCGGAGATCGAGTTGATCTCGAAATTTTGACCCCAGTCAACCTCTCGTCGGAAGAGACGAAGAAGAAAGAAGAGAGGAGAGAAAGAAAAGAAGAGTGTTGCGTTGACAGTTTGACCAATACGAATCTTGGCGCAGATCAACTCCTCTCGTTCATCTCCGACAGATCAAAAGAAAATGATGGATGAACATGGTTCATGGTACATCAAGCCACTGACAGTGGGGCCCATGATGTCAGAACTCAGACGCGTCGGCGCATCGACACGCGCGTGAACCAAGCGACTCAGTCAGTTCATCTCAGCGACTTCGTGTGATCCTCTGTGGCGCCTTGCGTGTAGCGAGTCCCTGACACCCAGAACACGAAACAGCAAATCCCCTGACCAATCAGAATTTTCTAGAATTGCTGAGACTTCAAAAATGCTTTAAAAATAGCTAGAAGGGTCAGAAAATTACCAAAAAATACCAAAATGTTCAGAAAATTACAAGGAACGTTTTTGTATAAGGCTTCAACACCAAATTCCAAAAGAAAAAGGGAGTTTAGTTCAACACAATTAATTTTCCTTAAAAATGTCATTAAAAATGTCTTAAAGACCAAATTGACATTAAAGACATGGTAAATTTAAAAGTTTAAGTGTCTTAACCACTTGGACAACAGGTACACTTGGACAACATGTACACTTGGACAACAGGTACACCTGGACAGCAGGTACTTTGAATTATCAGGGACTGACATTCCCGATATCCAAGATTAAAACCAAAAGCCCTGGCCAGACAAACCAAAACCAAGGCTCAACTCAAAAACAGTTCAAAAACATCCACAACCCAAATGAACTCTACACAGCTTTCAAGCTCAGAGATCCTCAAAACCAACCCCGGATCCTAAGACATGAGTTCAAGATCCGCCAAAGCAACATTAAACCTTCTACTTCGACCCAAAAGTCGAGTCCAGAAATACTTCGACCCAAAAGTCGAGTCCAGAAATACTTAGACCCAAAAGTCAAGTCCAGAAATTAAATCCCCTGGAACACACACCTTCCAGAAAACCCAGTATACAAAAATGTCTGAAAGCTAGGGCTATTAAACTAAAAGTGTTTAAAGTCTTAGAAACGCAAACAAGACTCAAGTGACCTGAACTTTGTAACACATCTTGACGCCAGGGTCTAAAACGCTTAAACCAGACCTTAAAACGCTAAAAGATTAAAAGTTCAAACACGTCAGTAAACGACTGAGGCTATAACACGTTCAAGAACCGAAGTTTCTACATGTTAGAATGCCTGAAACTCTCAACACGTTCGATAACCTTAGTCTCGACACGTCGACAACAAACCTAAGCCTTAAACACGTCTCAATACCGAAGATCCAGCATGTCCAGAATACCGGTTCTTCAAAACGTCACGAGACCAAGGCTTTACACGTTTATACTTGTCCTTCCATACACGCGATGCGTCTCGGATATGGGAATGGCAAGTCCTAAAATGATCTAATACCTAATTGGCCAAAGATCTACCAGACCACATTAAAATACAGAATAGACTGCTTGTGCAGCTCTTTTAAAATTTTCTTCTCTTCACAATCACCACAGCACATTACATGCATTCATGTCATCATAAAATGTTCAGCCTGCATTTGCACTCACTGTCAGTTTACCTTATTCATCAATATGGTTGTTTCAAACGACCATTTAACAAACTTAGACACACTTGATATGCCCAATCTATTAACATCTCCGATCTAGAGGTTCTCTCGACTCGGTTCAGAGGTAATTAACAGTAGGGGCTTGCGCCTACTGGAAGGAAAGGACCTGCAACAAACAATCAAACTCTCGAAACCCCTGAGATCACTACGGTATCCTCATCCTTTGTCAGGCGGGTAGTGGTAGTCGTATCCCAAGGAGTTCGAGGGGTATCTGATCCGTATTTTTTCACCCCCACGGAGGTATCCATAAATCCTAACCGAGGTGCGGACCCGAAAAAGTGCGAGACCGATTCTGGCACGCCCGGTGGGACCTTCTTCTCCTCTCATCAGGGGATGATTAAGAGACTGGGCATATTAAAGTGTGTTGCAAGTTTGTAGAAATTACATGTAACACTGACAGTAAATTTGGAGTGTTTTCCTTTCGCAGGTTAAGACAAGATGGTGACATGGAGCCAAATTGTCAGCGGTGAACACCTGAAGAAGAAGAGCACCAACTCTTTGACCGGGACTCTCTCCGTGCCCGTACAGATTCTGGTGGCTATGCTTGCTGCCAATACGGCCATTGCCACTACAACCGTCAACAGAAAGACTGAGACTAATGCCCAGCGTCTGAAGACAATTCTCGCTCCAAAGCTCAAAGCCAAGGAGAAAATGGTTAGGCTCTCGAGGTCTCAAGCCCTCCGCCTAGTCCAAGAGGAAGACATAGACACTGACCTACCCTTGAGCAACACCTTCACACCCCTGCGAGTGCTCAAGAAAGGTGCTGACAGTCTGCGCTTTCGTGAAGATTGGGAGCTGCCTCATTATGCTCCTCTCAAGGCGGCTGAAATAGTCCCGTCCAAGAAACATCATTCGGTGAAGGCTATTCACGCCACCTACCGGATTGTAAAGAAGATCCGTGGGGCCCGTAAGGCCCACATGAAGGTTCTCAACGACCCAAGCAAGCCTTCCATCAAGGACAGGCTCAAATTTCCTGTGCACCAGCGCCTCCGCTTCCCTTATCGCCAAGATGATAGGATTGGGGATGCTGATTATGGTGCGTCCGAAAAGAAGGCTGTGACAACACTACCCTCAGTTTTCGACCGGCTTACTTTCCCACCTCTCAAGCCCAATGCCAAATCTATGAAGGCTAAAGGCAAGGGAAAGCAAGTCTGGATACCCAAGCAAGTCCCACTTGAGGCCGCAAGAGCTCAGGCCGGCGAGTCAAAGTCGCCAAAGAGAAATGCTAGGAGGAAGGAGTCCTCCGCCCTGTCTGATGTTGTGTCATACATGACCAAAGCACCAGGAAAGAAGGTCCGTGTGCCCAGAAAAGAAAAGGGTGCAGGGTCTGCCACTGTACATCACATTCATGCTGACGAAGCTGGAAGTGACTGCGAACCGACTGAGGTTCATATGGTCGGGACTGGTTCTCAGGAGCCGCCTCAACCAGAAAGTATACCAGTTGAGACAAGAAGCCAGAAAAGTAGGGCTTCCGCCTCAGCTCCCCCTGCAACAAAGAAAAGCAACCGTTCGCGGCTTAAGGATGCCATTCCTGAGGAAATCCACCAAACTAGCGATCATTTCGCTAGTGAGGAAAGTGGAAAAGGCGACAACCCAGGCGACGCATCTGACGAGAGCGTCGATGAAGAAATTGAGATCATGGACGAGGTGGCCCAACTCCGGCGGGAGTTGGAGGAAAAGGATAAAAGGCTAGAACAGCTGTTGGCCGACAATGTCCGAGTCACCAAGGCATGTGCAGAAATCCAAAAACACTTGTCTAAAAAGGGAGCGTGGCCTGACACGAACGCCGCCAAACTCGATTCCTCTAAACAAGGGAGTGTCAAGCACAACCAAAAGAGGAAAGAAAAGCGCAAATCAGATGGACCTCGTGTTCACACCACTCGTGCCAAAACACCAAGTTCGTCGGATACATCTGACGGTGAGGCACGCAAAAAGAAGGAAACCCCTAAAGCCGACCCCATTGACCTCGTGCAAAATGTAAAGAGGCAAATGGAGCAGGGATTCCAATACCTAGGGATCGACGGGCCCCAATTCTCCAACAATTTCACGGGGAGGCCCTATCCCGAAAAATTCGACAAGGTTGAATATCTCAGGGGATATGTCATACCTAAGTTCAAACCGTTCGAAGGAACTGGGGGCAAAATCACTCCGATCAGCACCTGTCACATTTTCTGACATCGTGCGGTGACACTACTCGCCGACATGAATGGCTGTTGAGACAATTTCCTCAGAGTCTGTCCGGTGTAGCCTTTGAGTGGTATGCCTCACTCGAAGAAAACAGCATCAGAAGCTGGAAAGAAATGGTGAATGCCTTCAGGGCTAGATTCCGAGTCACCCCTAGGCGAGTCACACTGACCGGCTACTCAACGCCAGGCAAGGTAAAGCAGAAGCCGCCTCAGACTTTGCCGCGAGATGGGAGAACATGTACACACGGTGTCACTCCAACCTCTCAGAAAGGGAAGCTGTCCGCATGCTCATGAACGGCATTCGTCCACCAATGAATGTACTGTTGGCGGGACGTAACATTGCCACCTTCGAAGGACTGATAGCTAAAATTGTCGAGTTCGAAGGAATGGAAGATGACATCAACCAGATGTACCATGTCCCCAAGGACAAAGAAAAATTCAAGAAAGGGGACACCAAGACCGCCAAGGCTACGAGCAATCAAATTGATGGTGCCGGTACTAGCCAGTGGAGGGGTAGCAAGGATAAAGACGAGGCTTCACAAGGCCCGAAGCCATCCTTGAAAGAACTACAGAGCAGACCTTATTCTTTTAAGAAGGAAAAGACCAAGAAGCTGTTCAAACAAGCTATGGAGGTTCTTGAGATTCGACTCCCTCGGTGCAAAAGACCAGAAGAGGAAAACAAAGTGAATCATCCCAATTACTGTCCATACCATCGCATCTTGGGCCATACTATTGAGGACTGCTATGTCTTCAAGAATTGGCTAGAGCAGAAAATCCAAGAAGGTGCTATCCTCATACATGACGATGCAAGGCAAGATCCAGCACCACACGCCATCCCTAACAGGACTAGTAACGCCAGTGTTAACCATGTCTCTGTCAGTATTGACGGGAAATCACCCACCACATGGGGTGTTTATCTCAACAAGAGCACCCGAAAGAAATTGAGGATGTTACAGTCTGAGTCGAGGCTTAGGTGGAAAAACGCTATTACACCTATAGTCCCGACGTATGTCGCGCCAGCTATAACATTCTCAAGGCAAGCACGCGTCCAACCACTGGCCCCATGGCCCAGGAACGGTAGGTCATTTTGGAGGAAAAGTACTCCACAAGTGGTTGAAGAACCATATGTCCAAGGAAAACCTAAGCAGGTTACTCTTGCTGACTTTGTCTCCGCAAGAGATTTAGTCAAAATCACCGGCAGAACCTGGAAAGAACTCGACAGAGGCGAACAAGCCGTAAACGAGGAGTTTTGGGCAGCTTCATGCCATCACATTTCCAGTGACACTCAGGGAGATGAAGACTCCTCTGATGAAAAGACATCTCAACCAGTCTCTGATCAGTTAGGTCAACAGGCTCAAGAGCTGCCAATACCTTCCACGACTGTTCATGCGGAGGTTACAACAAAAGGGACCAGACGAGTCCGTAGGTCCACAAAAAAAGGAAAAGACACCTACAGACTAGAGCCAGAGGGAGCAACTAACTCTGAAAACTCAGAACTGATACTCCTCCCCCTCAAAGTCAATGGCCAAGATCGACGGGTATTTGTTCAAATCCCGAAAGAATGTCAACATGACGACGGAAGGCTGAAGCTAGATAACCTAGGCTTTAGACTTCTGGTTGAGGAAAAGAAGGGACAGCCAGACCTCCCCTCCGAGGTGATGCAAACCCTCACACAACATGTGGCCCGTTTGATGAGAGAAGCCATCACGGTGACCAAACGCAACAAAAGGAGGCAAGCTAGAGAAGCCTCCACTTCAACCCAAGATCTCACGGATGAAGAATATGAATGGCCCGAATCAGAGCCTTCTTATTCAGACCAAGACAACAGTTATGACTTCGATTGCCATTTCAGCAGTAACGAAGAAAGAGGCGGTGGTACTGCCGGTGCTTGTTGCAACATCTTTGTCGTCTCAGATTCTGAGAACGAGGACAATGACGAAGATAATTATGAGGATTATTATGAGAATGCTGAGCGAAGCGCAGAACAATCTTCTGAAGAAGAAGGGATCGAGATAAAGAATGTGATAGAAGAGACTTCTCGCATAACTCTTCCCTCTTCCTCGAACAAGGAAAGCTTGGTCGCAAGAAATGATACCCCTTGTCGACAAATTCAATTGAATGGAACTGCTAGTCTCCGAAGGATGAGAATGTTCCTACAGGTCAGAAAACAATGGCGACATATAGCCACTTGGTATGACACAGTGGTGTTTCATCCTGACCTTGAGGCAGAAATTCTCTCGGACCCGATATGGTGGGTCCAGGAGCTCAGAAAAGGTGATGACATCGACCAGTTATTGGCCGAATGGTTGGTCAGTAAATTCCGGCTGGAAAACCTGCCTAAATGTCCACCTCATGGCCAGACATCGGAAGTTTGCCGGTACTTGAGCGACGATAGCGACTCTGAAAGGATCATAATCTCGGTACCCGTAGAAGGATCCAATGGAGAAAACGATCTCGAATACGAAACTGAAGACGAGGTTGAAGACGAATCTCTCCCTCAAGTCAAATTCGAGGCAGTGGCTGAACATATCGACTACCTCAAGCGACTCAAAGCCCAGGAGCTTGAGCTATTCTTCAGAGAACTGGATCTCAGTGAAGAAATAGAAAATTGTTTGACCATTAAAAATCATCACAAGTGCAATAAGTATTCTAAAATTCTGGCGAAAATTCGGCAGAGTTTCCCCTGTACCGGGGAGGTTTTCCGAAATTTTTGAACATAAATGAACTCAATCTGAGTGGGCCGAGCCCTACTCTATCAAGTCCATATCACAAATAAGCGAAAGGCCGAGCCCTTGCCTAAACAATCATGCAAGACATGCACATGTCACAAGCAGTAGACAAAAGTGGATTCAAGAGAAATAATACAAATCAAGGCTTTACAAATCAAAGCGTCACACTGTGTTCAAATACAATTCTGATATATCTTCAAATACATCTCAAATACATCTCAATACAACCACATTCAAGCAACTCAAGGAGAAAGAAGGAAGGCAACTCCCAAGGTTACCTTCAAATGGCTAGCAAGTGATGATTGAGATGCCTCGACAAAAAAGCCCCAAATGAGTCACCAAAGACCTACAAAATTACATGGAAAATGTGTTAAATTCATACACAATATGATAGAGGGTGATTCAAGCGTCGTAACGATATATAATTTGCACAATTTGAATGAAAGAGGAAAGAATTGCGCAAAATTAAAGATTGGTGGTTCACAAATGGTGCACAAACCGGACTAGACCCAACTCTGACTCAATGGTCCACCGTAGACCCATGAACCACTCGGTTTTACCGACTAGGCTCATCAGAGCCGCTTGATCACAGAGGAAGGGACGGATTTGAGGCGCTAAGAGACAAAACAGAGAAGCACAAACGGAGATGACGTGGGTCGTCGGATTTGGATCACACATACGAAGCGGGGACCAATCGGATGGGCTCCATTGCAGGGGATCCAGACCGATCGCTGGCCTCCTGGTCTCATCCATTCCCCTCTCCTTCGTCTTTCTCGACGAAATCGACACAGAACAGAAATGGAGAGAAAGAGAAGTAAAAAGGGAGAGAAGAAAAATGAGGAGACGATGAGAAACTACCTGAGAGAAGAAACGATAGCCGTGAGCTACACCCTGCTTTCCATTTGTTGGAGTTATGTCCTAGAAGTCAATATTTAATGACTTATTTTCTTAGTTTATGTTAATGATGATATTTGATCATTTGTTCCTAGAGTTTATTATTGACAGATCATTCAGGTTGAGGATCTGAATTGTGGATCTCTGTGGATCATTCATTAGAATGACAATAATAAATCTAAATCGTCCATAATCTTGATAATTAACAAGGAACATTAATTATCATAAAAGATTAGTATGCAAGTTAAGCGATGATTAAGTTCTACAAATTATAGGTAAGGAGTTACCAACTTAATTGCATATGTATATGTTGTAGAACATAGTACAGGACTTGACCCAATGAAATAAACATTTGGATTGTGTTAAGTGTCATTGTTTATTTCATATGAGTTTGATTCTATGTTTGAGATGTTCACCTTTTCCACATGAGGATAGGTTCAATAAATATCGTCTAACGTTGATTCCTGATAAAGGCTGCTATAAGGACTTTATTTATGTTCTCTTGAATTGTGTGGGGAAAAGTTGTTCATCAAGAAAACCGTATGTCCCTCATTAATTTACTTAATGAGTGATGATATCTGTTTGGGCCCCTTGATGGAGTTGGATTGGTTGGCCAACATGTACAATCAACTCTAGATCAAGAAATGTATAATCTGCAAGAATGACACATTCCTATCTTGGATTATACAAAGATATCATGTGACATAAGAATCAGACAAAGAAATACTTTTATTTCTTATGCAGGATTGAGATATTGTAACGGTACATTATTTATACGAATTGGGAATCATAACGTGTTGCTAGATACCGCTTATGATTATTGGAAATAAATAACGATTTATTTCCATGGCCAACATAGTATAAATCCTCAAATAGGGTCGCACAAATAGGATTCTAACCACTTGGTGCATTTATTGTTTATTCACAATAATGTGTATTGTGAAATGTGATAAGTTAATTAATTAATTATATACCGTTATGAACCGTTATAATTAATTAAATTAAAAGGATCATATGGAAATAATTTAATGCATTAGCTAATCATAGATTAATTATTAATGAGTTAATAATTAATTATGTTCAACTTACTTTAATTAGTTTGAGCTAATTGGGCTTCTATTTAATTGGTTAATTAAAGGCCCGATTTAAGGAAGAATAAAGAGAATTAAAAGGGATTCATTAATTGGTGAATTAATGAATAAAGGCCTTTTATTAAGATGGCCCAAGAAAGCCCATTAGGTGGCCTCTTAGGGTGGATGGCATACTTGTAAATAGTATGAAAGGTGGATGAGAGTTGTTGGCTATATAAAGGGGGTCTCCAAGAGGAAACCCTAGCCGTCATTCTCTCCCATCCCATGTGCCTCCTAGCTGCCCCTTTTTCTCTCTTCCAAGCTCATGTGTTGAGCACCCCACCTCTCTTCCTCTCCATTAAATAGTTAAGTAGAGAAGCAAGGTGATTAGCAAGAGGTTCAAGAGAACTAGCATTCTCTTTGAGCTTGGTGGTGGGTCCTTGGTGGGCTAGAGGCGACTATTGGTGGTGGAGGAGGCGGAGCACGCACGCCATCGACTCCCATGCCATGGAATCGAGCCTCTTTGTTACTACACAAAGAGAGGTATAATTCTCCTACTTGTTCTCATTGTTTTGATGTGTGATTGCTTTAGCACTAGATCTATTGATTTGCTTGTTGTTAATGGTGATTAATTAGTTGTAATTAATCTAAAATTAAAATATGAGCATTTCATAACAGTGGTATCAGAGCTCAGGTCGTGCTTAAGGTTTTTCACACTTAATTAAATGAGAAATTCGTAATTAATTAAGTTAATTAGTGATGTGCATGCTTGCTGGCCCTGGAAAGGCTGTTTTCTGTCTTGTTGCTTGTTTTTCGTGGTGTAAAGCTCTCTGAAATTTTTTCCTTCTTATTGGAGGTTGTAGCCCTTTGAATTGTGGTTGTTTTCCCACTGGAATCATTGAAATTCGATGTAAAATGAATTTTTAGTGATTTAAACGGTAACGGTGCGCAGATCTGTTATTCTGCTGCACAGTTCTGTTGTTGTGGTTGGTAACAAATAAGTTTGTATACAAAGTATCTGTAACTTTTAGATAGGATTAATCTAAACTTGATGCTCTTTCTAGATGTGTAAATTTTGTTGCATATTTCGGATTTTATGTGGGCGTTCAAGGATGAAAAGTGATGAAGTTGTCAGATCTGCTTTTTCAAACAAACCGATTGTTTTGAAAAACTGTACTTATTGAGAAACTTTTATGGAAAAGTGTTAAAATGGAAATGTTCTCCTTTAAGTCTGGAATCTGTGAAAATTAATTTCATAGATTTTCATTGAGATTTGATACCTCAACCGAGTGAAACCTTTTTGGTCGACGGTCTGTTCCAGAACAGGATACCTTGCTTAAATGCTTGTTATCTCGTTGATCTTGAATGTAACTTGTGGTTTTTCTTTTCATGGAATGATAGCCTATTGTATGTAGTATTTTTCTATGTAAATTGTTTGCTGGAAAGATATCAAGGGGATGATCATACAGATCAAAAGGTTGAGACCCATAACAGAATTTTCTCTAACGGTGCTTCGCGCACAATCTGAGGATTTGTCTTTTTTGGTTCTCCCTGATGGTAATTGATCTCTCCTTGAGTTTTTTACAGGTAATCACAATCTTTGTAAGGAGTTCTCTGGATTTATTTCGGATTTTTTGGAGACCGAATTATTTTGAATTTTTCGGGCCCCGAATTTCGTATTTTAATTAGTTAAAATAATTTCTAATTAATCAATTTGATGAAAGGTTAATTAGAAGACTCCTTAAATACCCTCCTTTCTGTTTTGATGGTTGGATTTAATTTGAAAGGGCTTAAACAATTAGTTGTTAATGTTAAGCCTTCTTTGCATTCGAAAAACTTGAGCAACAAGTATGCACAAAGATTCTAATTAATGAAATTAATTAAGAGCAAGTGAATCATGTATATTGTATATGTGCTAACTTGTTTTTGTAGGAGGATGTGGGTTTGATATGGCTCAAGATGTCAATGCCTTGTGTGTTGTAAAATGTTGTGAATGCATGTGATTGCTTGTAAAGTGGCCTAAGGTGCCTTGATAATTAATTGGTTAATTTTGATGTAACTTGTGAGGCTTGCATGCCCCTAAGGCCTAGGCGGGGTTTTAGGAATTTTATCACATGTATTTATTTCCCTTAATTATTAGATAGGATCTTAGTAATTAGTGGGAGGGCTTGATTAGATTAGTCTCGTTACATGGAGATGCGACGAAGATTAATGCAAGCGGGAGCCATACAAACCCACGACAATGCTTGAGATGCTTATGTTATGTGATTGTTTGTGAATGCCTTGAATTGTCATAGGTAAGTATGGGTGTATGCTTACACGACCACCAAACAAAGTCACGTAATTGCTTTTGTCCCAAACTAAACTGATTAAGTCGACCGCCCTCCTTCTCTCTATCCCCCTCACGTCAATTGCCAATCATGGCGCGGTCCGCCATAGCGGACGTCATGGTTGTCAACCTTGATAGTCGGGGTACAAATGAAAAGATTTGTTAGGAGCAAATAGAGAGAGGTTGCTTATCGATGGACCCAACAAGTTTTCTTGGACATCGGGGCGAAGTTTGTAAATATACTTAGATATTCACAAACCAAGAGTCGTATGGTTGATATGATTGGTTGGAGAACCTACCTTGTCTAGTTAAGTAGGGTGTCGTGCCATAGCAGGCTCTACTTGACGAAAATGGGGATCTTGGAATCCATTACATTTAGGGACATTAATTAAATGTAGTGGGAGTTTTGTTTATCATTCTATAAACAAAACATTGCATAAACTAAATGACCTTAAATTGAAATTGTTATAGATATTAAATATGTTAATTTCGTTGCGATCAATCTTTGAAAACAACAAGCTCGTTTCTAAGGTATTTACTTGGAGAAGAAATATCGATTCCTAAGACATGTTCTTGGAAATGAGAAACTTGAGCAAGTTTAATCCCAAAAACGTTCCTCGACTTCCCGAACATAGCTTCGCAATGATTGATTAGTTTCGACGAAAATTATTCAATAAAGCGAATGCTAATATCCTTTTAGAAGTTCTAGACCTTTGAATTGGAGAATTCATAAGGACTATACTAAGACTTCTACACTCTCATCCATTTACTCAAGAAGACGTTCTTAGAGAAAGTAAAGATAGACTCAATCATTTATGATCGAGTAATGGAATGTGAGTTAACCAAGAGACTCTTCTTATAAGAAGATAAATGTTTCATTAGCTTGCGAATCGAAAGATTTGAGTAGCTAATTGACAACTAGAGATATTAAGATCTCCAATATCAAGGATTGTTGATATTGTCATACAATCTCTTTCTATGGATAAAGGATATATTGTTCGCACACTTGTTAGTGCTAAAGTAATTGGTTAAGTATTAAAGGAATACTTCACCAAGTTATGAGTTGAAACTTTGAGACCCTCACTAGTGACCGTGTGTCACATGAGATGTTTCATTTGCCATTTATGGGAGGCATTTGAAAGGTTGTCCGAAATACCATGATGTTCTAAACCTTAAGATATTTGTCGTTCAAAATATCTCACTATCTCTAATTCACACTAGTAATTAGGTGCTAGTTCATGTGCTCGCATTTAACGAAATGTGTAGGCAATGATGAATAAGAGAAAGTTCGAGACAAGTAAAGTAAACTCCGTTTTGGAAATGGCTTATACGTCTAAGCCGCTACCTTTGAATACGTAGAGTTATCTTTACTAAATAAAGAGTTTGTTTAGGAATTTGAGGTTGTATACCTTATTCCAAACATCTCATAAAACCTTATCTCCGTTTCATATTTGATGATGGATGATCATGTTTTGTAATAGAGAAATATCGTTCTCTTATTATTATGAATTTGTGTATAAGATTTCATGCATCTTAATTGAATTTGCTTGAAATAGATAGACAAATTTTTGAATGACAAATGTGTAAGACTTTACATAAAGTATTTGACTTTTATGTAAATTAGTCGCTTGGTCGAATATAAACAAGAATCGCATTATGAGAGTCTACGTAACGTGGAGCTCGTAAATCAATTCAATTGCAAATGAATTGAAATTCATGCGAATCGTGTTTGTTAAATGACAAAAGCGTCTTTGAACTACGAAGGTTTAAAGGACAAGTAACTTGATTAAGACTTATACATATTGATGTATATAGACCTATGGGTACTTGTGCAATTGAAAGGTTGTTGACACTTTACCACTTGACCAACGATCATTGTAGATATTAACGTATCTATTTGATATGGTATAAGTATGTATCTTTTGACAAGATCAAAAGAATTTCAAGAGTAAAGTTGAAAAACTATTCAATAAAAGCAAAAGTCTTAAGATGGATCATGGTAAATAGTTAAGTCATATAGTTTGATATATTACCTAAAGAGTATGAAATACGTTTCATTACTCGCTCCATGAGAAACATTGAAAAATGTATCCAAGGATGAAGGTATCGAACATTGTTTGATATAGTTCGATCGGTAATAAATCAAATTGACTTATTCGACTCATGTAAGGGATTTGTGTTTGAGGACAATATTGTTTACACTAAATAAAAATTCCATTGAAGTCTATTGAGAAAGACATCTTACGAGATCCGATCTCTAGGTATATTGTTTCTCAAGATTTGGTGTTGAGAAGCTTATTTCAAGGTTCGATTGATTGATAAGCTTGGACCCAAATAAGACGCTTATTATTTTGTAGGATATCTTGAATTAGCCAAAAGGTACTACTTCTATGAACATGATAAGAACAAGGTAGTTGTTGCTCATCATAACGTAATCTTAAGGAATAGCATTCTCAAGAAGAAGTAGTGGGAGTAAAGTGAGCATTAAAGGAGTTTATGCGTCACTACAAGAAGTATCTTTATGGGAAACTTGTCACTCCATACATGGTGTTTAGTGGGAGTTGAGCGGAACTTAATTCACAAGTAGTTGTGAAAGGAAGAAGTTTATAAGCACGCTTGCTTCTAAAGAGTACTCAAACATCTCACAAATGGATGATGTTCGAGAAACTCGTGCAATATATTAGGATCAAGAACTTACTCTACAAGATGTTGTAGAAGTAGTTTGTTGACCTCAAGCACCAATCCTACAAAGATCAACGAGAGTGAATTGCCTAAACTGAAAAGTACATAGGCTTCACAACATCCTCGTACTTGACATATGAGGATCCGTTGATAAATACAGAAGCGATGGAAAGACCCGATTCCACGAGTATGATTTGAATCTGTATGATCTTTAAGTGCAATCCATATACATAACAACAAGGTATAGACCTTGATTGATGTTCAAGAAGGAGCGATCCATCTAGAACATTTGGATCTTTAAAGGAAAGATAGATATGGATAGCAAGTCGACTATGTACAAAGCACAATTTCATGATTGATGCCATGTCTAAGTCGATAACAAGTTGACTATGTACAAAGCACAATTTCATGATTGATGTCATGTCTAAGTCGATAACAAGTTGACCATGTACAAAGCACGACTTCTCGCTTGTAGCTGTGTATAAGTTAATAAAGATCATTCTAACAATAGTTATATTTCGTATATATAGATATATGGAAAGATACATCAAAACCGTCTTCTTCGATTGAATGAAGGAAGTTGTTGTGTATTTGACACAAACCGAGGATTTGTTGTATTGTTAGAAACATATATATGCTTTAAGGATCCATTAATGGATTGAAGCAAGTATTGTGGAAATTGGAATAAACATTTCGAAAAAGAAGTCAAGGAGTTGAACTTCGTCAAAAAGGTATCTTGTACAGACAAGATAGTCAGTGGGAGCATGATTGTGTTACATGTATTGTACAAGATACAAGACATTAATTGGGAATAACATTAAGAAAATGAATATTGTCAAGATCTCATTGGAGAATGTTTTCTCAATAGAGAACTTGGGCAAGTCACCTAAATCCAAGGAAACAAAATCTATGGAGATAGATTATGATGGATGTCAGGTTTGAGCAAAATGTGCATATAATGACAAAGTGTTCTAGTTACACGAAAAGATAGACTCCTGTAAAGGATGTCTAACCACGTTGTATGGCATACACTTGAGTTCGACTCGGTGTGTTGCAACTCAATTCGAGAAGAGTGCACGATACAATTCGAGCATCCTTCTGTTATGAGTTTCATTACGTATGCCATACTTATGCACATGCCCTATGTGTTGTACCCAAGGAGTATGACAAGCAGTTGTCAACTGGATACAAAGAAAAACACATTTGGACAATAATCAAGAATATCCTCGAGTATCTTATGAGAAAGGGTGATATGTTTTTCATCTGACAAGATGAAAGAAAGCTCATATAAATTGTTATATTGATGCTAGTTTTCGAAAGATTGATATAAATACAATTGAGCTACATATTTTGTTTAATGTGGTGTTGTAAATTTAGAAGGTGTTCTAAATGGGATATTACAACCGTTTCCGTCACCAAAACAAAAATATATAGCAACTTGTGAAGCAATGAAAGAATGTGGTATGGATCGTGAAGTTCTCATTCAAGCTAATATGGTTCTATGCATCTCGAACCATAGCTTAAACTTGAAGAACCCAATATTAAATTGGTGATCCAACTAAGATCTATGACGATGTCACTTGATCTCACATGATGACGATCAAGAACACATATATAGGAGTATATATGTATATAGGGTCAAACAAAATTGGATAGGTTCGCGGACACAGCGAACACTCTAACTTAACCTCTACCTTAAGCGGTATACGAGATGCAGTTGTGCATCCATGCGTGATGGACGTATGAGTAACTTTCTTTAAGCGTATTATATCTTTTGAGGTTCGAGACATGTATATATATGGATATATGACATTGTTTTAAATTCTTCATTGGCTAGAGGTCACTATTGATTGACTCTAGGCCAAGTGGGAGATTGTTGGAGTTATGTCCTAGAAGTCAATATTTAATGACTTATTTTCTTAGTTTATGTTAATGATGATATTTGATCATTTGTTCCTAGAGTTTATTATTGACAGATCATTCAGGTTGAGGATCTGAATTGTGGATCTCTGTGGATCATTCATTAGAATGACAATAATAAATCTAAATCGTCCATAATCTTGATAATTAACAAGGAACATTAATTATCATAAAAGATTAGTATGCAAGTTAAGCGATGATTAAGTTCTACAAATTATAGGTAAGGAGTTACCAACTTAATTGCATATGTATATGTTGTAGAACATAGTACAGGACTTGACCCAATGAAATAAACATTTGGATTGTGTTAAGTGTCATTGTTTATTTCATATGAGTTTGATTCTATGTTTGAGATGTTCACCTTTTCCACATGAGGATAGGTTCAATAAATATCGTCTAACGTTGATTCCTGATAAAGGCTGCTATAAGGACTTTATTTATGTTCTCTTGAATTGTGTGGGGAAAAGTTGTTCATCAAGAAAACCGTATGTCCCTCATTAATTTACTTAATGAGTGATGATATCTGTTTGGGCCCCTTGATGGAGTTGGATTGGTTGGCCAACATGTACAATCAACTCTAGATCAAGAAATGTATAATCTGCAAGAATGACACATTCCTATCTTGGATTATACAAAGATATCATGTGACATAAGAATCAGACAAAGAAATACTTTTATTTCTTATGCAGGATTGAGATATTGTAACGGTACATTATTTATACGAATTGGGAATCATAACGTGTTGCTAGATACCGCTTATGATTATTGGAAATAAATAACGATTTATTTCCATGGCCAACATAGTATAAATCCTCAAATAGGGTCGCACAAATAGGATTCTAACCACTTGGTGCATTTATTGTTTATTCACAATAATGTGTATTGTGAAATGTGATAAGTTAATTAATTAATTATATACCGTTATGAACCGTTATAATTAATTAAATTAAAAGGATCATATGGAAATAATTTAATGCATTAGCTAATCATAGATTAATTATTAATGAGTTAATAATTAATTATGTTCAACTTACTTTAATTAGTTTGAGCTAATTGGGCTTCTATTTAATTGGTTAATTAAAGGCCCGATTTAAGGAAGAATAAAGAGAATTAAAAGGGATTCATTAATTGGTGAATTAATGAATAAAGGCCTTTTATTAAGATGGCCCAAGAAAGCCCATTAGGTGGCCTCTTAGGGTGGATGGCATACTTGTAAATAGTATGAAAGGTGGATGAGAGTTGTTGGCTATATAAAGGGGGTCTCCAAGAGGAAACCCTAGCCGTCATTCTCTCCCATCCCATGTGCCTCCTAGCTGCCCCTTTTTCTCTCTTCCAAGCTCATGTGTTGAGCACCCCACCTCTCTTCCTCTCCATTAAATAGTTAAGTAGAGAAGCAAGGTGATTAGCAAGAGGTTCAAGAGAACTAGCATTCTCTTTGAGCTTGGTGGTGGGTCCTTGGTGGGCTAGAGGCGACTATTGGTGGTGGAGGAGGCGGAGCACGCACGCCATCGACTCCCATGCCATGGAATCGAGCCTCTTTGTTACTACACAAAGAGAGGTATAATTCTCCTACTTGTTCTCATTGTTTTGATGTGTGATTGCTTTAGCACTAGATCTATTGATTTGCTTGTTGTTAATGGTGATTAATTAGTTGTAATTAATCTAAAATTAAAATATGAGCATTTCATAACACCATTCTCACCTCGGCTTCACCAAAAACCGAAACCCTAGATCTCAATCAAGAGAGAAGAAAAAAAGGGGAATTAAGTGAGGCGATGAGAGTAATGCCAGAGAAGAGAGGAAGGTGTGTGCGATTGTCTCCAGCTACTCGATGCGACCTTAAGATCGGTGGAACTAGATGTGGGGACGAGATTGATTTAAAGTTTAAATGAAAAGAGACAAAAATGGCGGAAGAGAAGGGCCTGAGAAGCGGGTCCCGCAAGTCAGCTGAACAAAAGAAAAGGAGAATAGGGCCACTGAAACAGTAAATATGGCCGTCAAGATGATGATTACTGGGCCGAGAGGAAGCCAGCGATGGGCTGCCAAGTGTCATTATTTGACTCAATTCGCTCATCCAGAAGTCCTGAGTGCACGGAGATGACGCTGGGCCGGTCAACAGAGGTCAAAGCAGCCTATGTCGACAGATTCCAGAAGCTTCGACAGTTATGGTCAAAGCTGGTCAGCTCGACGCCAGCTGTCGCGTGAGCTCTACACAGAGGTACACTCTCCCATCGCTTATAAATAGGGGATTAGACAGAAATTTTGGGGAGTTTTTTTTTGGCTAATTCAAGAAATAGGGAATTAGAGCATGTGTTGCTTAGCTTAGACAGAGAAATAGAGAGAGAAAGGGAGAACGCCATTGTTGGCTGGAGGTTTAGCTTTCTGGTAAGAGAAGGAGAAAGAGATCGGAGAGAGGAAGAGAGCTTGGGAAGCTTTGTAACAGTAAAGAAAAGGTAGTGCTCTTTGTAATTGACTCTGTTAATGAATGAATTTGATGATTCCTGTTGATTTCTTTGAATTCTCGTTGTGTTTCTTCTCTAATTTCTCTGCTCCAAGTTGATGACAACTTGATGAGCTTTCTCTTTGATTGTTCTTGCTAGTTTAACAATGAGTGATTAGTTGATCTCCTTTCCGACATTGCTCAGAGTTGATGACAACTCTTTGAGCTTTCTCTTATCTTGCACTATGCTGATGACAGCATCGAGTGCCTTCTTATCAGATCCTTGTAAGGAGAGTGAAGACACCTCCTTTGTTACATCTTTCTTGATCCAGCACCATGTTGATGACAACATCGGATGCCATTTCACAAGAGACTGGATAGCAAGCTGATGACAGCTTGTATATCCTTTCTCTTTTGTAATTCAAATCAAATTGAACACACTTTATATGGGGTTATAATGCCAAAATTTCTTTAATTAAGGCCATAAATGTTGATTCTTGAATTATAAAAAATTCTGTCAAGTATAGTTATTTACACCGATTGCATAAGTCCATTCAGTATATAAGTAATTAACTAGTCAATCCTGCACCATGTTGATGACAACATTGGTTGCCCTTCCTTCTGAGAGATTAGAAAGCAAGCTGACGACAGCTTGTGTCTCTTCTCCTCTCTTACACTCCAAAATTGAACTAACTAGAGCCTATATGGGGGTTATAATGCCCAATTTCCCTCTGGACTTGTTAATGTCAACTTGTAAATATACATGAAAATGACCTGCCAGCTTTGTTAAAAGACTTCTTGTAAAGTATGTACAATAAAGATCATGTTTGCTTAAGAATGGTGTGGTTCTTGAATAGTAACAGGTGTATTTTATAAAACCTTGTGAGTCCTGTGTTAGTTATTGTGTAGATGCTTCTTGCAGATGCTCAAGCCAAATAAATGACAGTTTACAAGAGGTTAGGGAAGGTTTATGAACAATACTATCCTAGGATATATAAAAGAGAAATCAAACAAATGTCAGGGGTATTATTGGAAATGGAGGTTTTCCTGTTATAGTGCTCACCTTCTGTATCATTTACATGGTACCAATCAACATATGAAAATATGAAAGCAGTCTTGTTAATATGTCTATTGTTCTAAGGTAACAGCTCGTTTAACCAGTCATGGTGCTGTCATATGTTCATTAAGTAGGCATAACCTTTATTAAATGTGTGAGTACTGGAAATTCCTCTGATTTAGAAAAATTGACCTGCAATAAGGTAAAGAACTTATGGCCTGTTGTACAGAGTTGTCAGAGACATGGTATATTGAATCATTATACTTATTAACTATATGGTCATATACTTCTTGCCTGTACCAGATTTGAAGCCCCTGAATGATTATTATACCAATTGACATCTGGTACTGTCTTGTTTGAAATTGCTATAAAGATAGGTTTCAAGGTGCAAGAGATAGAAGATCGTGAACTGTTAGAAATCAGGAACCAAACGATATGGCACAATATTATAAGAATAGCAATAACTGAAATGTTTGACCTGATTATTGAAAATGTAAGGACTAAAGTGAAGAAAAATAGAAATGTGAGTGCTTTGTTACTAGTACTTGCTGAATGAATAAAAAAAAAACAAAGATATTAAGTAATATTGTTTATATAGTATTTCTTTCATAATGATTTTGTTTTCTCCTTGACACAGGTTCATTCTTGAAGGAAGAAACAAAAGGTTTATATTATGTTTTGTGCTATAAACATAGCCCACTTACTGTAATAATTCCCTGGTCATTTGGATATAGTTTTGTAATAGTGATAATTAACATTTGCGGCTCAGGAGCATATAGTACTTGTGGTGATATGGTTATAATTGTGACCAAGGCTAGATACGTGATATTTGAATCATATTAGATGTATTACACCAATTATAAATGACGTATGTATAGATACAAAGAGGTACATGTATCATTCTGAGAATTAGCCACTCTTGTCTGTGTAGATATTTCCTGTAAGAAATGCTTAGTTTTGATGAACGTAAGCTTTGAGAAATAAATAACCTCCCCTTTGTTCTGTACCAACTTGAGCACAATAAAAAAAAAAAGAAAAAAAGAAAAGAATTGTTTAGTCGACTGTTAGGTCTCATATAGTACATGTGGAAATATACCGTGAGTCTCAGATGCTGGGATTAAGAACAAAATGGTAGGTTCGTTCCATATAAAGGATAATAGGTTCACGTCTAAAGTCTTCTGTACTGGGCCAGTGAATACTTGGTAAGCTTTTAATATAGACTAGTGAGTGACAAATAACGTTTCAAGAATGCACTTAGAAAATTGTAGTTCCTAGAATTGTTGGAGAGTCTGCTAACGAATAAGCTCAAGAATCCAATTCCGAAGGCCCAGCGATACAAGCAAGTTCAAAAGCGTAGAACTGAAGGAGAGAAACATGGGATCCGGCTTACGATATCACTGTTATCTGATTATTCCTTCGCTGACATGGCCCAATCGATTCATGGCCACATCATCCAACCCGCTGACGTGGAACAAATCAAAAGGCGCCAGATGAGTTCAAGCCTCTTAGAAATTTTATTTTTATTTTATAGAACGCCCCACAAGTATAAATGAAATACTAATATGATATGATATTAAATAGATTAATAGACTAATATCCTAGAATAGTCTGTAGATCGTCGATTTAAAAATACTTTCCATATAACAATTAATTTCAAAATACTATAAAGATAATATACATATTAAATCTCTCCTACAAAGAATATTACGATAAACCTTCTTAATACAAAACTCCTTTGAAACAAAAGCTAAGTATACTCAAATAAAGCAATATTCAAGAGAAGAATTATTTTCTATAATCAAAATATTTTGAAGCACGATAGAATAGGATTTAGGTCAAAGGGTAAAATAGTTTCGAATAAAAAAGAATTCCAAATACATATTTTCAAACTAAGTACTTTCAAAGTAAACGCAATGTAGAAAATAAACTAAAACACGAAACATAAAAGAAATAGGAATAGAAAAGAAAAAGGAAGAAACAAAGAAGAAAATTTAAAATCACAAATTCTCCAAGTAAAGAAATTTTAGAAATATAAAAGTCAAAACACGAAAACCAAAGTCAAACCGAAACCTCTTCAGTCGAAGAAAAGTCACGCCCCGAGTCGAAGAAATTCCAAAAGTCTCAAAATCTAAGACTTAGTTTCCCCAAGCTACCAAATAGCCAGGAACTACCAAATCAAATTCCTCCAGTCTTATAAGTCACCAAATGACCAAGACTTAGTTTCCCCAAGCTACCAAATAGCCAGGAACTACCAAATCAAATTCCTCCAGTCTTATAAGTCACCAAATGACCAAGACTTAGTTTCCCCAAGCTACCAAATAGCCAGGAACTACCAAATCAAATTCCTCCAGTCTTATAAGTCACCAAATGACCAAGACTTAGTTTCCCCAAGCTGCCAAATAGCCAGGAACTACCAAATCAAATTCCTCCAGTCTTATAAGTCACCAAATGACCAAGACTTAGTTTCCCCAAGCTGCCAAATAGCCAGGAACTACCAAATCAAATTCCTCTAGTCTTTTAAGTCGCCACATGACCAAGACTTAGTTTCCCCAAGCTGCCAAATAGCCAGGAGCTATTAAATCAAACCTTCCTAGTCTTTTAAGTCACCAAATGACCAAGGCTTAGTTTCCACAAGCTCCCAAGTAGCCATGAACTATCAAATCAAACTTTTATAGTCTTATAAATTGTTCAGTGATCAAGACTTAGTTTTAGACAAAGTGTTTTAAATGTCCTCAATTAGGTCCCGTTAATTAGGTTTGGTATCGTTAATTGACACCGATCTAAGCCAAAAGAATTAAGTCTTTTATATTCTCAATTGCGTCCCGTCAACTAAGTTTGGTAACGTCAATTGAGTTTAGTTTAATAAAATCGAGATAACTACTTTTCTAGCCTACGACATATAATTTCTCGAATACCTTAATCAGAGGTTCTCGTGATTCGTCACGGGGTAATTAACAATAGGGGCTTGCGCCTATTGGAAGGAAAGGATCCACAAAATTAATAAACCCTCATGAGAATAGATTCTCGTTAATGTTTTCTTGTTGTCAAGAAGCATTTCTGCACTTGAATTTAAACTCGTGAGGGGTGAATCTAAGACTTATTCCCGTTCTTGAGGAAACCCAATCTCTCTTCGAGAAATGACGAAAAAGTCCACACAGATTCTCTGGCACGCCCGGTGGGACCTTCTTCTCCTCTCATCTTTGGGATTTAAGGACTATAATGTATAGGCTAGAAGACTGTTTCTCTAAATAAATACTACTAACAATGACATTGAGTTGTTTGTGGTTGTAGGTTGAAATGGCGTTTAATGCAAGCATTGAGATGAGCAAGCCTAGCGGGAAGTTCACTATTGGGGCCGTCCCCATCCGCTTTGATAACCAGTTCATGTTCGGCGGCATGCCCTTCGGATTTGCCTATGTACCGCTAGTACATGGCAAAGACGGGCAAATAGAGATTGCTCGGGAAGATGAAGACATCAGGGGCATCGAGGAAGCCGTGCCCGAGGCGCGAGAAATCAGTGATGGAAATGGGTGGGCCCTTGTTCCACAGAATGGAGTCCACCATGCTCCCGTGGCTTCACTTAGCAAGCATCAACCCCACCGTCCCTCTCCCCAGAAAAGAAGAGCGGTGAGGAAGACCTATACCTCAACCACCAACAATAAGAGGACCCTTAAGAAGATTCAAGGGGCATACCAACGGGAACTGGAGACCAGACCTAATCTTCCCGTGAGTAACCCTTTCGCACCACTTCGCCTGGTCAGAAAGAACTCCCCCAAGGCCCAGCTCAAGACCTTGGAAGAATTTCCAGTCGAATATCAAGCAAAATTCAGGGGCAGGAGCCCTAAGACAAGGGTGTCTGTCAAGGAGAGACTCTCACTCCCTCGAACTCCGGTCCATGAAAGGTTAGGACCAAAGAGAAAGACAAGGGCGTCTACTCCTGTGAAAGAGAGGTTGGGAGAAAGAATGGCAACTTCAATCAGAGAGAGACTGGGGCCCGTGAAGAAAGGAAAGGGACCCAAGAAAATATGGGTCCCAAAAGACAAAACTCGGTTGGTGGTTGAAGTGGCTAGCCAAGAGCCACAAAATAAAAGGAGACGCATGGTATGGCGAGAAAAGAAGCCAGTCATCCATGCTCATGTCAACATGGTCGAAGTTGACAAGAGGTTTGAGATGCATGCATTTGTGCATGCAATCAGTGACGAAGAAATTCCTATAAACCGAAAAGAAGGCAAGAATAAACAAGATGACCCCTCGACGAGTTGTCACAACCATAAAGAGGGTGAAGGAGAAGAGGTCATTAGGATTGACCAAAATGATAGCAATGATGAAGGCCGTTGGGCTGAAGGAGAAAAGGGACGATTGAAGAGTATCCTAGAAAAGAACGAAAGAAGGATCTCTCAATTGATGAATGAAAGGGAGAAAGATAGAGATATTGTCAAAAAGATGTACAAGTTCTTGGAAAAGAAAAATTTGTTGGGAGAACTTGATAAAGAGTACCCTTCCTCTTCTGAGGAGGAAGTTAGACACAAAGAGAAACTTGTTAAAGAAAAGAAAAGTAAAAGCAAGTATGAATCCTCTGATGAGGAAGAAGAAAGAAATAAGAGAAAACCCCTGAAAGAAAGAAAGAGTAGAAGCAAATATTACTCTTCGGATGAAGAAGAAGAAGAAAGGAGTAGAAGGAAACCTTTGAAAGGGAGAAAAAGCAAAGGCAAGTATGACTCGTCTGAAGACGAGAGGATAGTGAGAAGACCCTCTAAAGAAAGGAGAAGTAAGAATAAGTGTGGATCCTATGAGGACGAAATCCCAGGGGCAGGATCCCGAAATGGGGCAGAAAGGCCCGAAACAACTAAACAAGTCATCCAAGAAATGATAAGTCAGCAATTACAAGCCTCGGGTGCGGGGCACTTGGTTAACTTTAGGAAGAAATGTGGTCGGCCTTATCCAAAGAGATATGAACAGGTGCAATACCCATCAAATTATCAAATACCAAAGTTCAACTTGTTTGATGGATCGGGTGAAAGGAATATCACTCCCGAGCAACACTTGGTACAGTTTAGAAATGCATGTGGCAATACCTCTCACGACGAGGCTCTTCTTTTGAAACAATTCTCTCAAAGTCTGACAGGTCCCGCTTTCGAGTGGTATTCCTCATTAGAAAATGACTCAGTGGAGTCATGGGATGAAATGGAGGAGTTGTTCAGGGCTAAATTTGCCATGGTAACTCAAAGAATCACAATGGCCGATTTGGCGAGTGAAAAGCCTAGGTCAGGAGAAGCGGCTCTAGATTATATCAATAGGTGGAGGAACCTAAACATAAGATGTACTCACCAAATGCCCGAGAGGGAAGCTGTGGAGTTCTTGGTAAGAAATCTAGATGATTGGATAAGAAGGCCGCTTTCCGGGAGTGATATATACACATATGAGGACCTTGTCACTCGGGTAGCAAGAGTGGTACACATTGGACCACCCAAGGAAACACAATACAATAGAAGTGAACAGAGAAGTAAAGGTCAAGGCCCGATTAAGATAGCGGGAGCAAACGAAGCGTCCACGAGTCAAAGTAGTGGCTATAAGGGAAATAGGAATAATGGCAATAATAGTGGTAGTTATACCCGATCCCTAACTCCTTTGAAAGAGCGCTTGAAAAGACCTTACTCCTTTAAGAAGGAGAAAACGGCGGCATTATTCAAACAAGTATTGGCAGGAAAGGCTATTGAGTTGCCCATTTGCAAAAGACCGGGTGAACAAGACAAGGTAGATGACCCAAAATATTGTGCTTACCATCGGGTATTGGGGCACCCGATTGAAGATTGTTATGTCTTCAAGGATATTGCCGAAAGAATGATCAAGGAAGGAGAATTGGTGTTGTCTGATAGTTATAAACAAACACCCGCTCCGCATGCTCAAGCGAATGCGGTGTTTCAAAGGAAGAGCGATAGGCGCGACTTCGATTGTAATATCATAGTCATAGTAAGTGATGAGTCTGATCAAGAAGACTTTCAAGTGAGAAAGGTGTCAAAAATCAATTGTAATCAAAAAGAAATGAAAGAAATGAAAAATGAAAAGAAAAATGAAAAGAAAAATGAAGGAAAAGATGACAAAGAAAAAGAAAGTAAAAAAGAAACTGAGATTAAAAAAGAAAAAGAAGAAGAAGAAGACTCTACAATTTACTACTATGACGATTCAGAAGATGAAAACGAAGCGCCTTATATGGGACTCTTCTCAAAAGGCATGTTTAAAGAAGAAGACTGCCATTTGAACTTGCGATCGGGTACAAACATTCCCGAAAGACAAGCACCAAAAGAAAATGAGAAAGCCAAGGAAAAGGGTAAAGATCAAGCCCGAGAGGTTAATGATGAAATGGGCCCAAGTCAACGGGTAAAAGGAGCCATGTGAGAATACAACATTCTTGCCCATTTAAGGCGTACACCCGCATTGATGAGTGTATTTGAAGCACTCATGATGTCACAAGAACTTAGGGATATAATGATGGAAGCATTGCAAAATCCCGAGAAGTTCCAAGTGTATCTGGCCGAAAAGCAAATGACAGAGGCACTGTATGTGGAGCCGTCCAGCCAGATCACATTCACAAGTAAAGACATGATGATGGGTATGGCTATGCACAATAGTCCACTTTATATCACAGGAGAAACAAATGGGAGCCAATTGAGCCGCATGCTAGTGGACCCCGGGTCCTCTATCAACATATTGCCATTGCGATCACTGAATCAATTGGCCTTGGGGGGAAGGCGTTTGTGTGATGAGAATGTTTACATTCATGGCTTCAATCAGAATTCAGAAAGGGCGCTAGGGTCAGTGACTCTCCCTATGAAGTTCGGGGAGCTTCAAACCCTCGTGAAGTTCTACGTGATTGATGCCGATACCTCATACAAAGCGTTGTTGGGTCGGCCATGGTTACATGAAAATTATCTCGTGCCATCTACTTTGCACCAATGTGTGAAATACCTTCAAGATGGTGAGCAAAGAGTCATCAAAGGAGACCCGCAACATTATGGGGTGCATGAGGTTGAATTAGAGGAAATAGATCGTTTCTTTACCCCCGCCTCACAAAGGAGTACATCTCCTCAACTCAAATGGCGGGCGGAAAGAGAAAATGAAGATGATGAGAACACAAAATTGAGAAGCAAACCGAAAGTCTCCTGTGTTGTTAGAACCCCCATTTATGCCGGGTCGTCTGATGAAGAAGATGGAAAGAGGGGGCAAGGGAGAAATTCCTACACCATAAATGAGTCTAGGAATAGAGGCCAAAGAAGGAAGAACCCGATTTATGTGTGTGATCAAAGTGAAGATTCAATGGCTATTGAGCAGGTTCCCACGGGTTACTTTAAAGAACTTACCCCACGGGAAGTAAATCAAGTAAGGGAGTTGGAGACCTTCTACGTCCCTCCCAAGGCAGAAAAAATACAAAAGAAAACGGTGGTGCATAAAGGGATTCTGTTTTACAAAGCCGAAAGTGTAGAGCCTTCTGATGGGGCAGCATGTTCTGATAATTGGGAGAAGTGGTTGGAAAGAAAAGAAGAGGAATATGAAAGAATTGAAGTAATGGGTTATTATAATAAGGAGTTGATGCCTCTCTTCCAAAAATCTCGTTGTCTAGACCCCATTTCCAAACAAAGGGCCAAAGCTTTTCAAGACCTATGGAGTGGAAAGTCGAGATGGGTGATAGGCGTGGATGGAAAATGGAAGAACACTAAAGGTTTGGGTTTTAAGGTTCCTCAAGGAGATGTCCTAATGATTGAAGTCGTAGAAAGTCACATGGTGGGCATAACCCCTATTAAAACTCAACCCGAGGAAGAGGAGTTCATTCAAGTTGCAAAGAATGCACCTCGAGAGCTCGAAGAGGGGGGGCAAAACACAATTGATGAGCTCTTAGAAATAAATTTGGGCACTGAAGACGATCCTCGACCCACCTTCATAAGCGCTTCACTCCATGGGGAAAAGCAAGAGCAATTAAAAGCACTTCTTATGGAGTATAAAGATTGCTTTGCATGGAACTACACAGAAATGCCGGGACTCGACCCTGCTCTAGCATCTCACAAGTTAAAAATTGATTCCAATGTCAAGCCCGTCAAGCAAGGCCCAAGGCGTATGCGGGTCGAGCTCGAAGAAAAGGTTGTGGAAGAAGTGAAGAAGTTGATTAATGCGGGTTTCATTCGGGAGGAAGAAAATCCCGTGTGGGTAGCCAATATTGTGCCAGTAAAAAAGAAGAATGGGCAGATTCGAGTCTGCGTGGATTTTCGGGACTTGAATAAAGCATGCCCGAAAGATGACTTTCCATTACCTGTGACGGAATTGATAATTGATTACACTTCTTCTTATGTGGTGTACTCTTTTATGGATGGATCTTCGGGATATAACCAAATTCCCATGGACAAAGAAGATCAGCGTCACACATCTTTCCGCACGCCGATAGGCATCTTTTGCTACAAAGTAATGCCTTTTGGATTAAAGAATGCGGGGGCCACCTATCAAAGGGCAATGACCAAAATTTTTGACGATCTAATCCACAAAATAGTTGAGTGCTATGTGGATGACTTGGTTGTGAAAGCGCGATCCATTGATGAACATTTGGAGTACCTAAGGGTAGTATTTGAACGGTTGAGGAAGTATTCTTTGAAAATGAACCCGTTGAAATGCGCATTCATGGTATCCTCTGGAAAATTCTTGGGATTTGTGGTAAGGCACAGGAGCATTGAGATTGACCCCGCAAAAATCAAGGCGATCAGGGAGATGCCTCCTCCTAAAACACTCAAGCAGCTTCGCTCTTTACAGGGGCAATTGGCTTATGTCAGAAGGTTTATCGCCAACCTTTCGGGAAGAATCAAGCCATTCACCCATTTGACCAAAAAGGATGTGCCTTTTAAGTGGGATGAAAAGTGTCAGAAAGCCTTTGATGATATCAAAGAGTATCTTCTTAAGCCACCCGTTTTAGCCGCACCAATCCAAGGAAAGCCGTTGATCCTCTACACTACGGCATTGGAAGGATCTTTGGGTGCTTTATTGGCTCAAGAAAATGAAGAAGGCAAAGAGAATGCGTTGTATTACCTAAGCCGTATGCTAGTTGGGGCTGAGCAGTCATACAGTCCCATTGAAAAGCACTGCTTAGCCCTGGTGTTCGCCACAAAGAAGTTGAGACACTACATGTTGTCTCACAAGATCACGCTGATCTCTAAAGTGGATCCATTAAAATATTTGATGACAAGACCCATGCTAACGGAGAGATTAGCGAGATGGGCCATTACCCTAATGGAATTTGACATTACCTATGCCCCTCAAAAGGCAATAAAGGGACAAGCAATGGCCGACTTTTTAGCTGCACATCCTATTCCTGATGATTCTCCTTTAAAATGTGAATTTCCTGATGAGCAAAGCCTTTGTGTTGAAGGAAAAGAATCAGAATGGGTGATGTTTTTCGATGGGTCATCAGCCATTCAACCTTCCAAGAGACCTGAGATGTCCAGAATTCGTGCGGGAGTGGGTTTAGTTTTTATCACACCTCAAGGAGGTATTCTTCGTCACTCCATAGCATTGACTGAACCATGCACGAATAATGAAGCTGAATATGAGGCATTGATTGTTGGATTGGAATTAGCTATTGAGATGGATATAAAAGAAATGAGAGTGTGTGGAGACTCTCAACTGATTCTCAATCAAGTGGAAGGGGTATTCGAAGTGAAGAAACCCGAGCTAGTGAAATACCATGAAAGAGCTCAAGAATTGATGGCTAAGTTCACAAAGATTACTTTAGAAAAAGTGTCCCGGGCTTCCAATGGCATGGCAGATGCCTTGGCTCGAGTCGCCACACAACTGAGTAAACCAGATGATGAAGAGATCCAAATTACGATAAGGAATCGCCGATCATTGGCGCCTTATCTCATGGAGATTGAGAAAGGAACCAATGCTCATCTCTATGTAGACTTAGAAGAATGGGAGGAAGACCAAATGAGAGACCCAGACGAAGTAATGGAAATAGGGACAAATAATGAAGAAGATTGGAGAAAACCCTTTGTGGATTATTTCCAACACAAAGTCTTCCCCGATGAAAAGATGGAAAGGGAGCAATTGAAGCGACGAGTTCTTCGCTATGTATATGTGAATAACACTTTATACAGGCGCTCATATGACCAATTGTGGTTAAGGTGTGTATCACAAGAAGAGGCTCGAAAAATTGTAAAGGAGGTGCATTCAGGATTTTGTGGGGCCCACCAATCGGGTCCCAAGATGAGACTCCACATTAAAAGGATGGGGTATTATTGGCCAACAATGATCGCGGATTGCGAGAATTATGTAAAAAGGTGCCATATGTGCCAAGTGAACGGAGATTTCATACATCAACATCCCAACCCGTTGCACCCAACGGTGGCCTCATGGCCGTTCAATAAATGGGGAACAGATGTAATAGGGCCAATCGATCCACCAAGTTCGAAGGGGCATAGGTTTATTCTCGCAATCACTGATTACTTCTCAAAATGGGCCGAGGCCGTGCCACTAAAAGAAGTGAAAAGCAAGGATATAATCCGATTTTTGAAGAACCATGTGTTATATCGCTTTGGCACCCCAATGGAGATAATATCTGATAATGGCACCGCTTTCAAGAGTGGTGAGATTTGTGCCTTTGCGAGACAACATAAGATAAAGTGGCAATACTCTTCCATTTATAATCCAAGAGCGAATGGATTGGCGGAAGCTTTCAACAAGGTCCTAATCAAACTTTTGAGGAAAATAGTGGGAGACAATCATAAAGGTTGGGACGAGAAGTTGCAAGAAGCATTATGGGCTTATCGCACCACCTTCCGTACGCCAACTCAAGCCACTCCATACTCTTTGGCGTTCGGGGCGGAAGCTGTCTTACCTTTGGAAATAGAATTGCCATCTTTGAGAGTGGCCATGTATGCGGGTCTACCATTGGACAAACAAATGCGTTTAAGGCTCGACGAGCTTGATGCGATGGATGAGAAAAGGTTGATGGCCCAACAAAGCCTGGAATTGTATCGGGCCCAAATGGAAAGATCATACAATAAAATGGTAAGGCCGCGCACCTTCAAAGAAGGAGATTTGGTGCTGATCCTACGAAGACCTATCTTGGGTCGTCATCATGGCCCAAAATTCTCACCCAATTGGGAAGGGCCCTATGTAATCAAAGAGGTCTACGCTGGAGGGTCCTACAAGCTCGTGGATAAAGAAGGAAAATGCACAATCCCACCTATCAACGGGCGGTACTTGAAGAAGTACTATGCATGAGATCTACCTTTCACAAAGACCATACAAAAAAAAACTACAAAACTTAGCCTTATAGATTCAGAAACCCCAATCATACTCAATAAATACCAAAAACACCATGGCCACTAATAAAGTTTTCAACAAAACTCCAATAAGGCCGTTAAACCCCAATAAAAGAAAAAAAAAAAAAAACAAAAACTTCCCTCAAATCACCTAACAAAAGCTTCCTACCTTCCGCAAGGGGCGGTTGGTTGGCGGAAGGAGAAGCTCGACCCTCCATTTACCAATCTCACTAAAATAGTCATTGTCCATTAAACATGCCACCAATAAAGTTTTCAATAAAACTCCAATAAGGCCGTTAAACCTCAACGAAAACCAAAATGTCCTTCGAAACACTTAATAAAAGCTTCCTACCTTCCGCAAGGGGCGGTTGGTTGGCGGAAGGAGAAGCTTCATTCCCCATGGATCAATCTCAAAGAAGTCTACCCAAAACCCATAGACATAGCCAATAAACTATGTCATTAATAAAAGACCTCAATAGGCCTTGAATATACTGAAGAAATAAATCGGCCGAAACCTTAATAAAGGAGCTTCAAAATCCCAAAACCACGAAAAGGATTACTTAAATCTTAAAACCTATGGTCACTACGCGAATGCCGTGTCAATGCGCCTATGCCGATTGAGAGCCATTACAATGAGTGCCTATACCTAATGAGAGGGTGAGGACGAGAGGGTAAGGAAAAAGGGTGACTTGCCTTTATGGCCCCATAAGTTCATCCTTCCACCCAAAGCTCCCAACTCCACCAAAATCCACTGGCCAAATATAGTAGTTTGATAGGAAAGATAGTGCCGAGGAGACCTGTGTGGTCCCCAAATGCACAAAAGGTTAAAATTTACCCTAACAAATCCGCGGTCAATGAAGGGACCTTCGGGCCCCAGAGAACGCGAAGCCGTGTTGAAGAGAGCCTTTGTGGTTCTCTAAAACACCTATGCCTAATGAAGAAGCCTTTGTGGCAACTGAAGGCATCAAGGCACCGCCCTATGAAGCTATCTGAGGGCACACAACCCCCACCAACACCAGGTTACTCGTGTCACAAGCATTGTCATGAAAGAGGTTCACGGGCCAGGCCTATTGGAGCGATGTCCATCAATCAACCACATTGGGGCAAGTTTACCAGCCAATTGCATTAAGGCAATCAGGAGGTTCATAAGGCAATGCAAAAGAAGAATCAAAGGAAAAGAGGAGAAGAAAAGAGCTGTTCATTAATCATCGGAGTATACAAGTACAACCAGTTCAGAAAGGAGTGATACAATGGCAAGCAAAGAAGAGAAAACCCTACTACAAACTATGGAAAGCATAAAGATACAAGTGCATAAGGCACAAGGAACCAGAAGAAAAGGATCCCTACTATTCCGGGACCATAGCTGCAGCAACATTGCCGCCCAAGTTGTTGAGAGTGGTGTTGATGGCTTGAAGCATTCCCTCTATCGCTTCCAAGCGAGTGCTTAACTCCCCAAACCGTTGATCAATAAGAGCCCTAATGGAGACAGGGGCAGGAGCCTCAAGGGCCAAAGCAACAGAACCATCGTCAGGAGGAGGAGAGGCTACCCTCACAGGGCTATACTGATTAGGCGCAGCATCGGGAGCCAAGACGTATTCATTGACGGGTTGATTAGGATCTGGAACCAGCATGTTCATGGAAGACTCCACCCAACCTGTGCAATCAAACAAAGAAAGGAGATTCCGGGGATAAGACACATGAGCCTCAGAGATACGGTTGCCCCATAACATCTCAGGTACGGGAATATGGGCCTGACGCATGAGAGCTTCGATGAGATGGCCATATGGCAAGGCTCGATAACTGCGAGAGGTCATGACCACTTGGTGCATGTGGAAGATGATCATATGGCCCAAGTTGAGTGGGTGATTCTTCAAAATAAGATGGCGGAGGTAAAATAGACTCCCGGGACGAGCATGGCTAGACAAGGTGCCTTGGGGAAAAATGATGTTGTTAATCACCATGAAAAGGAACCTAAAAAGGGAGAGATGTTAAAGAAGAGGAGAAACAGAAGAGGATATGAAAAAGAAAGAAATGATGGAATAAACACCTATGAAGAGCGGGGAGATGTTCAGTTGAGACCATCTCAATATCACCTTCGGCAGGAACGGCCCTGAACCAGCGAAGACACTCCGGGTAACTACCAAAACCTCGGGGCCAACGGTAGAAAGCATAAGCAGTGGAGCCAGCCAGAGTATTAGAGGCTTGTAGAAATTCGGCTAGGCTCTCGGCAGTGATGGTCATGAATTGACCAAAGAGATAAGAGGTGGCCGAAGGGTTACCATAATGATCATAAGAGATACGGAGATTGGCATAAAACAAGCGGGTGATGCGGGGGTGATAAGGATTGTCCAGACTAACCAAACCACGTAAGCTCCAAGAATCAAGCCAACCATGGATAAGATTGACACACTCCACTGGGATGCGACCTTCGTGGCGAAAGAAGAAGCACTCAGCCACGGGACGCTCGTCGCGACCTATGTCATCGTGGTAACTGTTGAAAGCCGTCTCGTCGCGGAAAAGGTAGCGATTGTCTGGGGCAAAAGACCAGTTTGGCACCGTAGGGTTATGGCGCAAGGAAGAAGAACCAGGAGTATCCCTGGGGCGCTTGTAAGAAGACATGGTTAAAAAAGAATTGTGGATAGATGTGTAAAGGTATGGAGATGCAACGAAGGTGATAGATGAAGAGAAGAGAGCGTGAGACACTTGTTTATATAAAGCTTGGACATGGAAGACGTTCTGCACCAAGTAATGGAGACGTGGGTTGAAGCGAAGTAGAGAAAAGTGAAAAGTGGTGTATCGTGAGGAAGAAACCGTCGCGTCGTGCACATGCATGATAGCGGTGCAATCATCCAGAAACACATGAAAACTGAAGTGCTTATGGGCCAGGGATCCAAAATGGACGATGGGCCCACACGAGCCCAAGCCCAAGGAAATACAGGTATGGGATAAAATGCCCTAAACCTAAATTGTGGCGCAAGCTTGTTTGTGATTTAAGCCCGAATATATCAGAAAGATAGCACAAAGAAAGTGTGGAGCGAATGCCTGCACGAAAGAAAAAGAAGAAAGGGAGAGAAAGACCTCCAAAACCCACAACATGAGACACATAAAGAGGCCCTGAGGCACGGAATTTCAAGCTTATAAAAGATCACTCCACAAAGACCCACAACAAACCAACCAGAAAATAAGCGCAAGTAATAAGTGTTGCATGACAAACAAGTTCAAGAGTTAATATGCAAGGACAACAAGCAAATACAACATCCACAGCCCTATGAAACTATCTGAGAGCACAATTTTTCCACTACCAACATGTAACTACCAACACAGAGCAATTACAAACACAAAGCTCAAGAGTTACTTGGTGAAACTCTCACGTAAAGACTCTAAACTAGCCTCGATCGCCATCAAATGATGATAAGCTCTATCCATCTTGGACCTAATCTCTTGCCTTAAAGCTCGTGCTTCAAGAGTAGCAGCCTCATACTCCTGAGAAGTCTCATTGCAATGTGATAAGGCTTGAGAAATGCGGCGGGTAGCTTGGGCTTCTTCTTTATAAGAGATGTCTACCTCATGGTGAGCGTAGGCCACGGCCATAGGGTCCATTTGATTCACCTTCAGAGCAATGAATTGAGAATCAAGAGAGGTGATCTCTGAGCCCAGGGTACACTGCTCGGCAAGAAGCTCACTATATTCCTTGGCAGCTTTGAGCCTCTCTGAATCCCAGTGCAGTTGGCGGGCTATGAGTGGGGCAAATTGATCTCTGGTAGCCTCAGGAGTTAGAGAAGTAAGTAGGGCTAGGCAAGGTGAGATATGTTGGTCTTTCAAGAGAACAAAGGAAGGGACAAGGGCATCCATGGGGAGAGTGTCAAACCAGGAAGAATCGAAAGGAGGAAACCAGACTGGAGTATGCATTCCCACTTCCCAAAGGGCTTGAATAAGTCCTTGGAGCCCAGCGATGGTAATATCACAGTCGTCGTCAATTTCCTTGAGTACCTCCTCGACAGTCAAAGGATTCTCCTTTTCCATCTCCATTGACATAGTGCCTAAAAAAGAGAACAACCCAAGAGAAATAAATAAAAGGGGTTTGAGATAATAAAAAGGGGAGGAGGAGAAATGATACCTTCATTAATGACACTAGAAATCCAAGCATCAATCCCTTTGTTAGTAGGAGAAGTGTGAGGCATGGTCGTGGAAGGAGAAGTGAAATGATTCGCCAGAGTAAAAGGGACTTCGGCCTGCATTACAGTTGTGGAAGAAGAGGCAAAACAGTCCGGTAGGGTGGCCTGAGGAACGCCAAAAAGAGAGGCGACAAAAGGGGAAATGAGGCCAGCCTCAGGTGTAGCAGAAACGTCCTCACGAGGAATGAAAGTCATAGGAGTCGAAGGAGGGCCTCTAGAATGATGAATCGAGGGCGGCGAACAATCACGGAGAAGTGGTTGTATTGGAGGAGGCTTAGTAGGGACTGAGCGCATAGGACAGGTCCCTACGAAGGAAGAAGAAATCTGAACAGGAGACTTGGGAGACGAGAAACCCTCACCAACAGGAGGCACTGAAAATTAAAAGATCATATAGAGACATAAAGAAATGAAAGGAAGGAAAGATGAAAATTAAGTCAAGAGAAGAAGAAAAAGGAAGGAGGAGATACCTGTCAAAGAACGAATTACCACTCTAGAGAGGGTAGGATCACTGGGGGATTCCTCATTTAAAGCTGACCCAAAAGAACCGGGGCTGACATCTAAAGGGAGGAACTTGGGTCAAAACCTTGATCCAATGAGAAAAGAAAGAGAAACGTAAAGATAAACAGATGGAAAATAGCAGATTCATACCTAAAAGAATGCCGAATGAGGGATCACTCAAGATATCCCTCAATTGTTCAGGAGTGTGGGGAAAAATAGGCTCAAGACCATTTAGCCCATGAAAGCTTGATAAAGAACCCCCACCACAGGTGGTATCTCGTTGTCTTTTCCTCCCGGGAGTATACACAAGTCTCCTTATGGCATTTGGATGATAACTGTGATAAGCATCTAACATGCCTAGGAACCAACGGTGAAATTGCACGGCTATCATGCTCACCCTAGAAACACAAGGCAGCCAAAAGGAAGAATTTGTACCTAATTGGAGGAATGTCTTCCAAAGAAGGGCATGAAGAGCAAGATCGGCGTCTGTTTCTCTTAATTTGGGAAGAGTGAGGCGAGGGATGAATTGGTCAAAACCAAACTGATGAGCGGCCATAGAAGGATAATACGGCTCAGCCAGAAGACGCTGCCCTCTACGATAAGGTATCCAACCTTCCCTGAGACTAATGAAGAGTATAGCAACATGAGGTTGATGAAGCAAAGGATAAGAACCAGTGGAGTCAATGGGAGAATCCTCCAAGACCCAATATGTCTCAGTGATGGGAAATCCTCGACGGAATACCCGAGAAGTAATAACTGCCGCGGCGCGGCTACGGGTAAACAAACCATGCATCCTGGCTAAGTCCCGGGTACCAGACCTCCCTGTCTGGGCTAGATCGGAAAGCCGTGGTAATTCTTCTCTCAAACCACGAGGGAGGAAGGGAGAAGTAAAAGAACATGGCCAGTAAGCACGAATCCAGCCAAAAAGGAAATGGAAAGGCACAACCGCTGGGGTCCGAGACGGAACAGTAGAAATGGCCACCTCACGTAAGGAGTGGAATAAGTTGGCCAAGGCTGGACCCGCAACCCCTATTACCTCTCCTCGAGCCATGAGGCCCGCCATGATGAATACGTCAGGTCTAATCTCATCAATGGGGTCGGCGGGAAAGACGAAATAGCATAACCACCATGCAAGGAAACCAGCCAAAGTAGTTTCATCATCTAGAATTGGTTTGGTGGTCAGCCAACTCAAGGGTGGAGTGGGCCCGTCATAGTGAACGGATTCCTTACCTATGCTTAAAGGATCGAAAGGAGTAAACCAGTGGTCACGATCACGCTTACCCACTGCGTCCGTGAAATAGTGCATCCATTGATCCAAAGAAACACCCTCATCATTCTTGCATTTACCCCTTCTCATGCGCCTCACATGAATTTCATCGAAGATGTCATACAAGTTACGGACAGAAGGAGGATAATTAGGAAGGCCAGGAGCGGCATGACCAAACAAGTCTGAATCTTTTGGAGAAAACTCTTCATAGGGTCGTCCAAAGAGAGGCAGGTCTGACAACTCACAAAACTCATTGATAAGAATTGTCATGAAGCGGTCCTCAACGGCCAAAACATTATAAGAATGATCCCAATTGCTCATGAAAGCGCTAAAAAGGGGACCATCATGAGGATAAGAGAATAGGGCAAGGACGACAGGATTGTAGACCTGGATGGAGCGAAGGAGATCCCCGTAGCGTTTAAGGCAAAACTGGATCCAAAAGCACTGCTTTTTATCCCTAAGAGCGAAGGTGCCTTTACATGAAAGAGAATTTGGGTCCCAAGGAGGCGTGGCGCCGGCCAGCATAGAAACTCCAGGTAAGCCGAGAGAAAGATGGGCCCTATCTGAGGTCACAGGAGTCAAAACTCTGAATGTATAATCCTCATAACCATAGCCCTTAGCCGGTTTTTGTAATACAGCCTTACCGATACCCTCTTCGTCTTCATTGTCATCCGCCTCAATCTTCCTATAAGGAAAGTTGGCATAAATGGTAGCCTCGCACTCATCGAATAAGGCTGTCTGGTGAGGCAATAAAGAAGAAGGTGAATCATGGGCAAGGAAAGTAGTAGGACCACTCCTAGGAATCAGTCCGTCAGAGAAATCACGGTCCTTCAGCATTTGAGCTCTCAAATAGAACAGATCTTGCTCACTAGCACCTTCGCTGCGAGCCTTGGCTAGTTGATAATCTATAACTGAGTTTTTGGGCTCATATGGCTTCATGCCGGGAGTCCGAATCCAAGGAGCCATCTGCAATAAATAAGAGAAGAAAGGTTAAGGAAATTGTGTGCCGTTTGAATGAATTGCTCAAAAAAGGTCTTAAATCTCGCAACACACTCAAACGGGGGGCATTTGTTTGACCATTAAAAATCATCACAAGTGCAATAAGTATTCTAAAATTCTGGCGAAAATTCGGCAGAGTTTCCCCTGTACCGGGGAGGTTTTCCGAAATTTTTGAACATAAATGAACTCAATCTGAGTGGGCCGAGCCCTACTCTATCAAGTCCATATCACAAATAAGCGAAAGGCCGAGCCCTTGCCATAACAATCATGCAAGACATGCACATGTCACAAGCAGTAGACAAAAGTGGATTCAAGAGAAATAATACAAATCAAGGCTTTACAAATCAAAGCGTCACACTGTGTTCAAATACAATTCTGATATATCTTCAAATACATCTCAAATACATCTCAATACAACCACATTCAAGCAACTCAAGGAGAAAGAAGGAAGGCAACTCCCAAGGTTACCTTCAAATGGCTAGCAAGTGATGATTGAGATGCCTCGACAAAAAAGCCCCAAATGAGTCACCAAAGACCTACAAAATTACATGGAAAATGTGTTAAATTCATACACAATATGATAGAGGGTGATTCAAGCGTCGTAACGATATATAATTTGCACAATTTGAATGAAAGAGGAAAGAATTGCGCAAAATTAAAGATTGGTGGTTCACAAATGGTGCACAAACCGGACTAGACCCAACTCTGACTCAATGGTCCACCGTAGACCCATGAACCACTCGGTTTTACCGACTAGGCTCATCAGAGCCGCTTGATCACAGAGGAAGGGACGGATTTGAGGCGCTAAGAGACAAAACAGAGAAGCACAAACGGAGATGACGTGGGTCGTCGGATTTGGATCACACATACGAAGCGGGGACCAATCGGATGGGCTCCATTGCAGGGGATCCAGACCGATCGCTGGCCTCCTGGTCTCATCCATTCCCCTCTCCTTCGTCTTTCTCGACGAAATCGACACAGAACAGAAATGGAGAGAAAGAGAAGTAAAAAGGGAGAGAAGAAAAATGAGGAGACGATGAGAAACTACCTGAGAGAAGAAACGATAGCCGTGAGCTACACCCTGCTTTCCATTCTCACCTCGGCTTCACCAAAAACCGAAACCCTAGATCTCAATCAAGAGAGAAGAAAAAAAGGGGAATTAAGTGAGGCGATGAGAGTAATGCCAGAGAAGAGAGGAAGGTGTGTGCGATTGTCTCCAGCTACTCGATGCGACCTTAAGATCGGTGGAACTAGATGTGGGGACGAGATTGATTTAAAGTTTAAATGAAAAGAGACAAAAATGGCGGAAGAGAAGGGCCTGAGAAGCGGGTCCCGCAAGTCAGCTGAACAAAAGAAAAGGAGAATAGGGCCACTGAAACAGTATATATGGCCGTCAAGATGATGATTACTGGGCCGAGAGGAAGCCAGCGATGGGCTGCCAAGTGTCATTATTTGACTCAATTCGCTCATCCAGAAGTCCTGAGTGCACGGAGATGACGCTGGGCCGGTCAACAGAGGTCAAAGCAGCCTATGTCGACAGATTCCAGAAGCTTCGACAGTTATGGTCAAAGCTGGTCAGCTCGACGCCAGCTGTCGCGTGAGCTCTACACAGAGGTACACTCTCCCATCGCTTATAAATAGGGGATTAGACAGAAATTTTGGGGAGTTTTTTTTTGGCTAATTCAAGAAATAGGGAATTAGAGCATGTGTTGCTTAGCTTAGACAGAGAAATAGAGAGAGAAAGGGAGAACGCCATTGTTGGCTGGAGGTTTAGCTTTCTGGTAAGAGAAGGAGAAAGAGATCGGAGAGAGGAAGAGAGCTTGGGAAGCTTTGTAACAGTAAAGAAAAGGTAGTGCTCTTTGTAATTGACTCTGTTAATGAATGAATTTGATGATTCCTGTTGATTTCTTTGAATTCTCGTTGTGTTTCTTCTCTAATTTCTCTGCTCCAAGTTGATGACAACTTGATGAGCTTTCTCTTTGATTGTTCTTGCTAGTTTAACAATGAGTGATTAGTTGATCTCCTTTTCGACATTGCTCAGAGTTGATGACAACTCTTTGAGCTTTCTCTTATCTTGCACTATGCTGATGACAGCATCGAGTGCCTTCTTATCAGATCCTTGTAAGGAGAGTGAAGACACCTCCTTTGTTACATCTTTCTTGATCCAGCACCATGTTGATGACAACATCGGATGCCATTTCACAAGAGACTGGATAGCAAGCTGATGACAGCTTGTATATCCTTTCTCTTTTGTAATTCAAATCAAATTGAACACACTTTATATGGGGTTATAATGCCAAAATTTCTTTAATTAAGGCCATAAATGTTGATTCTTGAATTATAAAAAATTCTGTCAAGTATAGTTATTTACACCGATTGCATAAGTCCATTCAGTATATAAGTAATTAACTAGTCAATCCTGCACCATGTTGATGACAACATTGGTTGCCCTTCCTTCTGAGAGATTAGAAAGCAAGCTGACGACAGCTTGTGTCTCTTCTCCTCTCTTACACTCCAAAATTGAACTAACTAGAGCCTATATGGGGGTTATAATGCCCAATTTCCCTCTGGACTTGTTAATGTCAACTTGTAAATATACATGAAAATGACCTGCCAGCTTTGTTAAAAGACTTCTTGTAAAGTATGTACAATAAAGATCATGTTTGCTTAAGAATGGTGTGGTTCTTGAATAGTAACATGTGTATTTTATAAAACCTTGTGAGTCCTGTGTTAGTTATTGTGTAGATGCTTCTTGCAGATGCTCAAGCCAAATAAATGACAGTTTACAAGAGGTTAGGGAAGGTTTATGAACAATACTATCCTAGGATATATAAAAGAGAAATCAAACAAATGTCAGGGGTATTATTGGAAATGGAGGTTTTCCTGTTATAGTGCTCACCTTCTGTATCATTTACATGGTACCAATCAACATATGAAAATATGAAAGCAGTCTTGTTAATATGTCTATTGTTCTAAGGTAACAGCTCGTTTAACCAGTCATGGTGCTGTCATATGTTCATTAAGTAGGCATAACCTTTATTAAATGTGTGAGTACTGGAAATTCCTCTGATTTAGAAAAATTGACCTGCAATAAGGTAAAGAACTTATGGCCTGTTGTACAGAGTTGTCAGAGACATGGTATATTGAATCATTATACTTATTAACTATATGGTCATATACTTCTTGCCTGTACCAGATTTGAAGCCCCTGAATGATTATTATACCAATTGACATCTGGTACTGTCTTGTTTGAAATTGCTATAAAGATAGGTTTCAAGGTGCAAGAGATAGAAGATCGTGAACTGTTAGAAATCAGGAACCAAACGATATGGCACAATATTATAAGAATAGCAATAACTGAAATGTTTGACCTGATTATTGAAAATGTAAGGACTAAAGTGAAGAAAAATAGAAATGTGAGTGCTTTGTTACTAGTACTTGCTGAATGAATAAAAAAAAAACAAAGATATTAAGTAATATTGTTTATATAGTATTTCTTTCATAATGATTTTGTTTTCTCCTTGACACAGGTTCATTCTTGAAGGAAGAAACAAAAGGTTTATATTATGTTTTGTGCTATAAACATAGCCCACTTACTGTAATAATTCCCTGGTCATTTGGATATAGTTTTGTAATAGTGATAATTAACATTTGCGGCTCAGGAGCATATAGTACTTGTGGTGATATGGTTATAATTGTGACCAAGGCTAGATACGTGATATTTGAATCATATTAGATGTATTACACCAATTATAAATGACGTATGTATAGATACAAAGAGGTACATGTATCATTCTGAGAATTAGCCACTCTTGTCTGTGTAGATATTTCCTGTAAGAAATGCTTAGTTTTGATGAACGTAAGCTTTGAGAAATAAATAACCTCCCCTTTGTTCTGTACCAACTTGAGCACAATAAAAAAAAAAGAAAAAAAGAAAAGAATTGTTTAGTCGACTGTTAGGTCTCATATAGTACATGTGGAAATATACCGTGAGTCTCAGATGCTGGGATTAAGAACAAAATGGTAGGTTCGTTCCATATAAAGGATAATAGGTTCACGTCTAAAGTCTTCTGTACTGGGCCAGTGAATACTTGGTAAGCTTTTAATATAGACTAGTGAGTGACAAATAACGTTTCAAGAATGCACTTAGAAAATTGTAGTTCCTAGAATTGTTGGAGAGTCTGCTAACGAATAAGCTCAAGAATCCAATTCCGAAGGCCCAGCGATACAAGCAAGTTCAAAAGCGTAGAACTGAAGGAGAGAAACATGGGATCCGGCTTACGATATCACTGTTATCTGATTATTCCTTCGCTGACATGGCCCAATCGATTCATGGCCACATCATCCAACCCGCTGACGTGGAACAAATCAAAAGGCGCCAGATGAGTTCAAGCCTCTTAGAAATTTTATTTTTATTTTATAGAACGCCCCACAAGTATAAATGAAATACTAATATGATATGATATTAAATAGATTAATAGACTAATATCCTAGAATAGTCTGTAGATCGTCGATTTAAAAATACTTTCCATATAACAATTAATTTCAAAATACTATAAAGATAATATACATATTAAATCTCTCTTACAAAGAATATTACGATAAACCTTCTTAATACAAAACTCCTTTGAAACAAAAGCTAAGTATACTCAAATAAAGCAATATTCAAGAGAAGAATTATTTTCTATAATCAAAATATTTTGAAGCACGATAGAATAGGATTTAGGTCAAAGGGTAAAATAGTTTCGAATAAAAAAGAATTCCAAATACATATTTTCAAACTAAGTACTTTCAAAGTAAACGCAATGTAGAAAATAAACTAAAACACGAAACATAAAAGAAATAGGAATAGAAAAGAAAAAGGAAGAAACAAAGAAGAAAATTTAAAATCACAAATTCTCCAAGTAAAGAAATTTTAGAAATATAAAAGTCAAAACACGAAAACCAAAGTCAAACCGAAACCTCTTCAGTCGAAGAAAAGTCACGCCCCGAGTCGAAGAAATTCCAAAAGTCTCAAAATCTAAGACTACCAAATCAAATTCCTCTAGTCTTTTAAGTCGCCACATGACCAAGACTTAGTTTCCCCAAGCTGCCAAATAGCCAGGAGCTATTAAATCAAACCTTCCTAGTCTTTTAAGTCACCAAATGACCAAGGCTTAGTTTCCACAAGCTCCCAAGTAGCCATGAACTATCAAATCAAACTTTTATAGTCTTATAAATTGTTCAGTGATCAAGACTTAGTTTTAGACAAAGTGTTTTAAATGTCCTCAATTAGGTCCCGTTAATTAGGTTTGGTATCGTTAATTGACACCGATCTAAGCCAAAAGAATTAAGTCTTTTATATTCTCAATTGCGTCCCGTCAACTAAGTTTGGTAACGTCAATTGAGTTTAGTTTAATAAAATCGAGATAACTACTTTTCTAGCCTACGACATATAATTTCTCGAATACCTTAATCAGAGGTTCTCGTGATTCGTCACGGGATAATTAACAATAGGGGCTTGCGCCTATTGGAAAGAAAGGATCCACAAAATTAATAAACCCTCATGAGAATAGATTCTCGTTAATGTTTTCTTGTTGTCAAGAAGCATTTCTGCACTTGAATTTAAACTCGTGAGGGGTGAATCTAAGACTTATTCCCGTTCTTGAGGAAACCCAATCTCTCTTCGAGAAATGACGAAAAAGTCCACACAAAAATGTAGTCGAAATCGACTATGACGGAGTAGAAAGACTGGCCACTAGAAAAGCAGCGGCCGACATTGTCTTGAAAAAAGGGTGGGACAAAAAGGATCCTAGCCCTGATTCTCCAAAAACAGATTTCGAAATTCTTCGCGACTACTTGGAAAGAGAAGATCGAGAAGGAAATTGGGACCCATCTGTGCTTTGGTATAAAAGAGGCCCCAGCAATCGACCTGACCCTGAGTCTACAGACAGGGGGCAGTTCACAAGGGAAGGACTCACCGAAGAATACGTCCTGTACCTGAAGAAACTCAGAATGATGGATCCGGAAGGGTTCCACAACCTGTTAAACCTGGAAAATCCCTGGAAATTGCATGAATACCAGAGGGAAGGTATAAACAGGATGATCAAAGAGCTAGCCAAAGTCATCGGGCTGGAAGAAGGAGAAATTACACCTGAACCAGGTTCTCCCGAAGCCAATCAAGGGCCTCGGATGTACGGTTATAGGCAACACCTAAGATCCACAATTACTGGGCAACTAGGGCCCACAGTCGAAGTGTCCAATCAGGTGTATGCAAGCCAGCCATCATCGCCAGAGCAGCCATATGAAGTCTGGCAGAGAGAACACGATGAGCTAGTGGGGTTCTACATCTCTCACCTCAAAAATCTGAAAATTACTAATCCAAAGACTTTCCAATTTGCAATGGAACCAGAAGGACCTGGATTTGCCCCGGATTATGCCGAGGATTATGAGAAAGAGGCCATAGAGATAGTTCGCCAAGAACTCAACAAGGGCAAAACCCCCATATGTTCCTCTGACTCTGAAAGTGAGGGCGAAGACCCTCCATCAGTTTCTTGTCGTCACATCACAGCTGGAGAAGATAATAGCGATGAAGAAAACAAAGAAGAACAGCCGGCAGCCGTCAGAAACAATGAAAGGGAAAGGCCACCACAAGGCGCGGCCGCTCCCAGGAGAAGAGCACTCGGTCCAAAAGATAGGGACCCAAATGCACGCATATACCTCCCATTGGCGCCTGGTTTTCCAAGCCCATTACTTAATGTGACTACGGCATTCGAAAACCTCACCATACATCAAACAACTGGGGTAATTGCGTATATTAGTCATATAAAGAATCGTGACCCAGCATTTGTCAGGATGGTAACTGAAAACCTAGAAATATGGGAAAGTTGCATGGAATTCCCGAATCGGGACCCTGACAGGGCATAAATGAGAAAACGAGAAAGGTTCATAAGGGAACATCCGGCTCAAGCCGCTCGTTTGAGGGAAGTAGTCACAACTCTTCATGAAATTATGAAGTCTGTTGCAAGTGATGACGACAGCGATGATGACAACTCAGGTGCAGGAACTTCTAGCACCTCCCGTCACATCAGTACTGGTTCAAGTGGGGACGACAACTCCGATCCGAACCGAAACCAAACACCAAGGCCAACAAACCTCCTGGTAGAAGAAGCAGTGCTCCGCACATGTATCACCAGGCGTCAAGGTATCGATCTACATGCATACCTGCAAGACCTGAGACACAATGAGCCTGCCTTCTTTCGGTTTGCCACCGAGAATTTCCAAATGCTAATGCGATACATGGACTATCCCGTCACCGATCCTGATCCTACTTAGAGAAGGAATCGCGAAAGGTTCGTGCGCAACCATCCCGCTGAAGCTGCCCGTATGCGCGAGGTAGCAGAAACTACTCGACAGGTTTTCAGGTCAGACGGTGATGACAGTCCCGGAATTGGCTCATCAGGCACTTCTCGCTATATCAGCAGCGACGATCCTGAAAGCCCAAAAGGGAGAAAATTCAATCGCCGTTCCACCAAAATAGCAGAATGGACGGATGATGACGAGCCCGCATCCCAGTCTCGTACCAAGACCAAAGGAAAGAAGGCTCAAAAGATAAATGCCCGCATGACAGTCCGACCACAATCGGAATGGGCAGAAGGCTTCCCGGAAGGATTGGCGGCTCTTATTGCCACCATTGAAAGGAAGACAACTCGCCAGCTCCTACAAGAGCTACAACTGACTGACGAAGACATTTGTTGTCCTTCCGAAGAAAGCGAACCCTCAGAACAAGAGGGAGAAATAGAAAGTCCTAAATCCCTACTGGTCTACCAGAGGAGAAACAAGGGAAAAGGAAAGTCAAGCAAAGCAAAAGGCGAGTCTTCCCGAAATAGTGGAGTTTGCCACAGAATAGGTTGTGACAACGAAAACGATTCTGAGGAAAATGCTGACGCCCCTCAAACACAATCTGATGTTCCTCAAACACGACCTAGTGACTCCCCACAGTCACCTGAAAGTGCTCCGCTACCACAAGAGGCAGAGCCCAGTGAAAGTCAAGAGGATCCAGATGGAATCTAATATGACTATGAATTTGTGTTGGATCCTGAACACCAAGTGGACCCGGCCGAATTACAAGGGCAACAAGTCAGGAGAATGGATCTTGATATCTACATCTCTAACATTCCTGGCCATCCCGAGCTTACTCTCGAAGATCTGTCCGAAATTGTGCGCCAACTGATCAACCAAACGAGAGAAGCCATAGTGGTGGAAGAAGAAGAGTCACGAGGAGGAGCTAACCCAGAACATGGGACAGCCGGAACTCCGTCAAATGACCAACCAGAAACTTCGGCCTCGTCCCCGGGTACCTCGCAAGATAGAAAAGAGGGTCCAGGATCTGAATCTTGCAGAGTCATCTATATCTCTGATGATTCAGAATCCGAAAGATCCGAGAGGGAAGAATCCTCGGATGAAGAATATCACCATGATCTGTCAGACCCGATTGGATGGACAGGACATCTGATCAGCAATGTTGAGAAGTCAGGCGAACAAATTGGATGGCAAGGGAGCGATGAAGAACTCGAACCCGAACACCCTCATCTGACTAGCCTTCGGCCATTTGTGCTTGATTCCTGGCCTGTGGCTCGCCACCCAACCTCTGTGAGACAAGAAAGCGAAATCCGAACCGCCCCACTGCCTTGGGTGGAAAGGGTGAGGTGGAACAGATCTCGCAGGGAAGTGTGCAACTTGGAATATGACCGAGTCAGGAAGTTGGTCTATCCAGGCTGGCAAAAGAAAAAGAAAACTGAAAAGGAACTCCTGCAACAGTTCCGGCAAACTCCAGTCAGAGAAGGTGCGGAGGACCACAAGCCGTCTCCTCACTATCTCATTCCGGTGGAATGGACTCGACACTACATAGACGAAGAGTTCCGCCGATACTATGACCCGGCAATATGGGTGAACATCCAAAAAGACACTTTACCGGAAGCTCGGAAACTAAAGAACGCTTCAAAGAAGGCAAACACAGCCGAAAGCGTTCGTGTCATCACAGTCACAGAATCCGACTCAGGGGATGAATGGAAATCTCCTGACAGACGCTCTTTCTGTCCGGAGCGACCCATGTTGGTCAATCCCCGAAATAGAGAGACAAACTATCCTGCTAGGGTGGGCAACGTTAGATATGAAGCTCTCCCCAGAAAAGATGAACAAAGGGTTGAGAGACCTGAGGAAGGCGGCCCTGCCACTCGCACCAGGTCTCGCCAGGCGCAACCAGACCCTGTCCCGGCCAACGGACAGGGGGCATTGCAAGCAGACCCAGCAGTTGTCCCTAACTAGAATGAAGTAGCAAGGATCAGAAGAAAGGTCAATGCCTTAGAAAACATCCTTGGTACTGTGCTCAGACAAAATGACATGGCTCTTGAGTTTCTCCGAACACAACAAAGAACGAACATGGAGGAATGGTCTGATAACAGGAGACTACTCATGGGAATTGAGCATAAATTGGCTCATGTCATGGAAAGACAACGCCTCGAGGCCAAAGCCAGAAGAAAAGAAAGGCAAAGGCAAAGTGAGAAAGATAGGATGGCCGAAACACCGCTCCCTCCCAGAAGGAGAGAGGTAGGCATCTCTATCCAAGAAGGTCGTCGGTCCGTGGTAAAAGCTGACGAACCCAAAGGCAAAGGCAAGGCGCCGATGTCAACAACACAAAAGAAAAAGAAACATGCCAAGATCCAAACATGCTCCCCACCTAACGGTTCAGGCGGTAGCAAAATGGAGAAAGGCGAAAGCTCGCGCAGTCAATGCTCTGGAGAAACCAAAGAAGAGATAAACGCTGTGAGAGACAAAGGTGGGCCAGCCCACAGGGGCAAGTACCACATAGATGTGAGGCTGCACAAGATAAAAAAGCCTGCCTCAGAAAATGACAAAACACCAAACCGGATCCATATTTCGGGCCAGTTGCATAGAAGTGAAAAGAAAGCTTCTACCCAAGAGGTGTCACCGATGCCTAACAAGGCAAAGTGTGACAAGCACGGAAAATGTATCCCACAAGAACAACAAGGTACTGTGGAACAACTCCGCAGACCGAAAAGGACCAAGTGGTGCAAGAAATACTGTGAATATCATCAAGTTGCAGGACACACAAGGGAAGAATGTCTGACCTGGTCCGATGATGATGCCTCTAGTCAGGAAGACACAAGGGAGGTATGCAATGCCACAACATGGTACACAAATTCTGGGAGTTCTGAGGAGGAAACCGAAGAATCCAGAGAAAATAGCTCAGAAGAGGAGCCGATGGTGATGGCAGTAAACCCAGTCATCATGCCTCTAGGGAGCGATTCAGAACAAAGTGAAGATGAAAAGAAACCGTCCTCTCTCAGTTAACCAACCGCACTCTGGTCCAATGCCAGAGAAGCAAGAAGAACCAATGCAATGTCAGCCTAAGGTCTGGTACTCAGATAACTGAAAGGCAACCTCCAAGAGAAATGCCTGACAATAGACCCAGGGTCCAAGGAAACATGACCACCGAAAGAAATGACAGATCAAATGGTGACAGGCCCAGGATGACGGTAGGTGACTACAATGTCATGGCCCACCTACGCAAGATTCCGGCACTGCTTAGCGTGTTCGATGCACTCATGGTGTCACAAGAACTTCGCGAGGCCCTCATATATGCCTTGCAAAACCCTGCAACGTTCCAGGCTCAGCTTGCCCAGGATGTCCGTGAGGAAGTGGCACATGTCGAGCCAGAACCCCAGATTACCTTCACGGATGAAGATCTGTTGACCGGTACGGCTGATCACAACAGACCGCTGTACACTACAGGTACCGTATATGGCAAGAGGCTTAACAAGATTTTGGTTGACCCGGGGTCCTCCATCAGCATCATGCCGCTGAAAACCCTGGCCCAGCTGTCTCTCAGCATCCGAGAGACGAAAAAGGACAAAATCCGAATTCATGGGTTCAATCACCAATATCAAAAAGCCCTTGGGTCTACAGTTATTGACATAGACTTCGACGAGCTGGTGACACCGGTGAAATTCTTCATCATCGAAGCTGACACCACATACAAGGCATTATTAGGTAGACCATGGCTCCATGCTAATGGCCTGGTACCTTCAACCTTGCATCAATGCGTCAAATTCACCAAAGATGGCAAATAATGCATGATCAGAGGTGATGATCATCCCTTTGAGGCACACGAAGCCGAACTGGACGACGCCAAATACTATCAGCCCATCTCTAAACAGGAGGCAGCCCAAACAAGGCAAACACCCTCGCCTGAAATCCTCAAAGAGGCAATGAACAGGGTTGTGCTTAAAGCGGCGATCAAATCACAAATACCTCAAATGCTCTGGGGCAGCGATAATAGTTCGGAACCCTCCGAAGAAGCGGAGGAGGATGTCAGGTTCGCCATCCGAGCCAAAAGCAATTCAGGTAGCGAAGGAGACGAGCAAAGTTCTCTAGCTGTTGAATTCCTATTCATGGAGCACTGCAAAGAACTCACTCCGCGGGAAAGAGACCATATCCTCAAATTGAAAACCTTCACAGTCCCTCCAAAAAGGGAGGAGGTAGAAAGAGGAACGGTTGTCCATCCCGGCATACATTTTGTTAAAATGGAAGAAATGGACCCTGAAAATTCACAAGACCCTCCGGAGGATTGGAGACGATGGCTCCAAGATGAAGAAGACGAAGCCAAGGTCCCTGTCAAATCTCAGAGGAACACGAGCACCAAAATGACCGACATGTTCCGGCAAGCCCACTACTTAGAGCCAATGCCAGAAAAGCGGGCAAAAGCATTCCAAAAGCTCTGGAACGGCTACTCAAATGAAGTCACCAGACTTGATGGAAAAGCTGCAAATACTCGTGGCCTCGGTTTTGAAGAACAAGCCGGGACATCAAAACCCAGAGCGCCCAGGACTGCACGAACACAAACGTGTCGGCACATCTCTGCTTCCGAAGCATGGAGAGGAAACGCTCCCAGGAGGCAAATCTCTGAAGAAATAGTGATGTTTGAGACGTTGCAAAGGCGTTTTCAGGACTTAGTCCACTCACAACAAGAGGTCGAGCGTTCCAATGGAACACTTGATCACCCAACATCTCGATCTCCATCGCCGCTTGGCGTTAAAGGAATAAGAAAACCAGGAGCAACGAGAGAAAATCAAGAGCCTCCGGCGACAAGTGCGCAAACTGAAACAGGAGGTCTCTCAACTTCAAGGTGGGAAAGACGAGGATCAGTCTCAGCCAGAAGATGCTCACACATGCCACCGAGTCACTATAACAGAGGCGGAAGAAAATGAGGAAGTACTGAACACTGAAGAGGAAACATCAGGAGATCAAAACTTCATCCTGGCAGCTAAACATGCCCCTAGAGAGCTAGAGGAAGGCGGCCAAAACACGATAGATGAACTTAAATCAGTCAATTTGGGCACTACAGAGGAACCACGGCCGACCTTCGTCAGCGCCTCCCTCTCCCCAGACATGGAAAGCAAACTAATCGAACTCTTACGAGAGTTTCGAGACTGTTTTGCGTGGAATTACAGCGAAATGCCAGGATTAGATCCCGCTGTGGCAGTCCACAAACTAAAAATAGACCCAGACATCAAGCCAGTCAAACAAGGCCCACGCCGAATGAGAATCGAGCTTGAGGAAAAAGTGATTGCTGAAGTCAAGAAACTCATCAATGCCGGATTCATCAGGGAGGAAGAAACCCCTGATTGGGTGGCAAACATTGTCCCAGTCAAGAAAAAGAACGGGCAAATCAGGGTCTGCGTAGACTTCCGCGACCTCAACAAAGCGTGTCCAAAGGATGATTTTCCTCTACCTGTGACGGAGATTATAGTGGACCACACCTCTGCCTATGTTGTCTATTCCTTTGTGGATGGCTACTCTGGCTACAACCAAATCAAAATGGACGAAAGTGACCAAAAGCACTGTAACATTATAAAATTTGACGATCAAATAAAACAAATAATTTATAGTCAAGTAAATCGTAACAAGGAAATTATGTCATCTAATCAATGAATATTATTTTGTCATTAGATAATGTATAAAAAAAAATAATTCAACACTAATATTACAATATAGTTTCTGGAAATTGTCATAAAATAAAACGATTTCAATCACATAAACTACATAGCATCATCAAGAAAATAATGTAAGTACAATGATATGACATTAATAAGCCAAGCATAGAGACATAAAGTTAAAGTTAACCAATGGAACGTTAATTAAACAACAAAAATATTAGATGAAGAAAATCATAATTTTGGCACCAAGATCTGAAAGAAGTGCTCCAAAGTTTATTGAATCAAATTCTGGTTTAGTTGGACCTTTGGATCACAGGATTAATTCGTGGATGTAACTGGGCCGTTAGATTAAATCGAGACCCCAAAATGAATACCATTTCCCTTCACTTTTCTCTCTGTTCTCATCCAGTGTCGAACCCCCTTCTTCTTTCGTTCTTATCCTTTCTCTTCTCCTCCGATTGGCTCGCGCAAATGAAGAACCCCAACTCCGTTTGATTGAGATCGGATGTATACCCCCAGCTGATCTCGACTCATCTGTAAAGACATCTTCTCTCTCTAAACCGACCTGACAAGTGGGTCCTACTCGAGCGAGCTTATCCTCTTTGCTGACTTAGCTTCGTGGCATATCGGGCTAGAGCCACGTACCCTCTTCCTTTCCTATAAATAGTATCTCTCTTTCTCTCCTTAATTCTTTTTTGGTACACACCGAATTTCCTTTCTCTATCTCTGATTGATGTCGGTCAAGAGTGATAGTGGAGAAAAGATTAAGAAGAGGAGAGTAGAAAGTAGAAATCGAGATGGGCTGTGAGATGCCAATCTTACCTTCTTCCGTGCGAATTCGGGTTGCAGCATTAGCTCATTTCTTTCCCTGTTTTAATGGCAAGAATTGGTAAGCAATGGTGTTTGAGAAAGAAGAGAAGGTTAAAGGATGGGAATGATATCAAGATTGGCCTTGATTGTAGTCGTTCTTGTCCTTTGAGGTATTTCCCCTCAATTATCAATTTAATTCTCAGGTTTTGTTTTGATCCAAATTGATGGGGTGGTAGTTTATTAAATTGGTTTGTGAGTCTCTAAAGTCGTTATAGTAATTATGTTAAAAGTGTATTTTGAGTTAAGAGGAAGGGTACAACCTCTGTACTAGTAACAGTTGGTACAGCGCCAAACTAGTGGCACTGGTTGTTGGTTACTCTTGTTACTTGAGGTATTTTCCTCAATTTCTCATCTAATTTTCGAAATTCTTTCTTTATATTAAGTGTCTAATCAGGTTCAAAAACCAGTGGGAAATCTTGTGTTGGTTTGGTATTGAGGTTAGTGGCAGAGAGAAGCTCCGTACCAGTTGGTACCGAAATCGATTTGTTTACTGGTGCAAAATGCTAACTATTACAGGGACTAAAATATGGTGCCAGTAAAGGTGAGAGTCTACTGTGCAAAATTGTTAGGTCTAACTAGGTTTCTAAACCCTGTCGGATCCTGAACCTGAGCCCGTTAGCAGTAACTCGACCTGTTTCCTTGTTGAGTTCCCTTGTTACTGATCCATGTACATCCTTCCTTTGTTTGATTTCAGAATCGTTGTTCTACTTTGTTTTGTTCACTCGCAGATTGTTTCATATTAGACTTTGCAATTTGCAAACTTTACAGTTTTATTTGCTGGTCACTTGGCCGAAATCTATGCAATCTCTTTCCTACTTGGCCAAGACAACTAAGTTGACTCCTATTTATATGTAAATATATTTTAAATTATAAAGTGGCAAACTAATATGGGTAAGATTGATACGTAACAATTAATGGTTGACATAAAATGAATAAGTTTGTGGATATAGTAACGCTAGACAGTGTGGTAATAAGCTATAATTAAGATTCGATGTAACGTAGTTAATTATGTGACATTAGTATATATAATAGCAATTATAACATTAGGTTGCTAAGTATATGTATACCCATATTCTTTCCTGTATCAATTATGAATTAATCAATAAAGCTTTACTTTGTTCTTCATCTTCTTTTTGAAACATTAGTTAAAGAATTGCTTTTAATAATAATCAAAATAAGTTATTCTACGTGATATTTTTTATACTACATACAAGTAATGATTTAACATGATAATGTTTTAGCTTAATTAATTGCAGGATATTGACACTTCATATGGCTAAAGATATGAGTTATGATGTAGTAAAATTCAAGTATTTTTAAGAATAAAGCACGTAAACAGATTCATAATATAAACTGTATATTTCTAGTATTTCCAACTTAGATAATAATTTTGGACTTAATAATAAAATAATCAAATACAAAATATTAAGGAAATATTAAATAATAAATAAATAATTTAGTCTTAAATAAATTCTAAAGAATAATTTTAAAAATTCTAGAAATACAAATTAATGACTCATGTAACAAAAACAAACAAAATTTCTTCATAACTCGTTAGTGACTGAAAAGTCAAAATCAATTATTGAATAACAAAATAAAAGAATTAATTATAAATTTCAAAATAGAATCACATTAATCAAGAATCTAGATTTAATTATCCAAATCTAGACTAGTCTGGTTAACCAAGTATGTCAGTATGGTAACCAAGAACCGCCTGAGAATAAGTTATTTAGGTTTTTCTTGAACATTTTATGTCACCATAAATGGTCGTTAAGACAATCACCCTCTTCTTATTAGGAAACTGATCTAGGATCATTTAATATGGGATTATCGAGCCTAAGAACCGTCAAGCAGGAGACTCTCGGATAGGATGATCGTCAAACACTTGAGTCATCATAAAATATCAAGGAGCCATGCTTAAGCCCGCTATTCAGGTGCGGAATTACGTTGGATTTTTGTTAAAGTCTAAGTGATTATTAAGTTATATATATTTTTTTAAATGCATGTTATTTTACATGATTTCATGTTTAAGGAAAAAAAAAAAAAAAAAAACATGTTTTATTCATGTGCATATTGGGAACTCGTTTGCCTGCATAGCCAAGTTCCGCATCTTTTGAAATAGTAGTTAAATATTGACAAAATTGCATGTTGAGATGCACAATCTCCGTTTGATAAATTTGGGAAAAAAAAATAATAATAACAGTCAGATATTTGGATATACCTTTGCTATTAATGAATCTGACTTATGAATGATTTGACCAAAAGGAATTGAAATGATAACTGGGATATCTTATGAATGTGCTTGATATGTGTGAATTTATATAAAACACTCTCCGGAGTCGGTTGGCCCCCGGCTTCGGCCATTTCGATAGTATTATACGAATATGGAATCCCTTCCGCCTGTCAGGGTCTGGGATTTTTAAATCTCTACCGCCTGCCCTGTCTGGGGAAGATCTCTCTCCGCCTGCTCATACTAATTGAGTTGGGAGATCTGAGTGTGTATTTGATGATATACTGATGTGAAAGAGATGATATGCCCAGATTTATGACATGCTCGGATTTCTTAACACGCTAAGTTCATGTCTTGTTCAGACATGTGTTGTCTGTGATATGACTGGACTCATGCCATGTGTTGAGCTCCGTCATGTATTGATTACTGTTATGGTCAGATTTTGTTGTTTTACCCGATTTGATTACATGCATATGCTAGGTATCATATTTATTTGTGACAAGGTGAAGTAAGATTTTTACTGGTTTTTCCTAAAATTGATATGTGCATATTATTTCATTTTATTGCAGAAAAAAAATGTATATATGCTTAGTACTCTTTTAAGTTTGAAAGCAAATTGTTATATTTACGGATATTATTTCTAGAACTTGGATTTTAGCTTAAATTCACGTACTGGAACTAAATCCCGCACTGAGAATTTATTTCTCATTCCGTGTTTTTGCACGTTTTCCACAATGGATGTGGGTTCCAGGTTACAGAGACGGGCTCGATCAAGTCAAGCGAAGAATAAGCCAAATATCTTGCCATGACGACTCATTGAGTCGTAGGATCTAGCATGGTTAATCATGGTAAGCTTGGACTTATACCTATTAAAAAAAAAAAAAAATTGGTAGGGAAACGCCTTGCGGATATGCAGAAATTGTGTATTCGCGGCGGGATTGTTGCATCCTAAGTGTCAGGATGTGACAAGCACACCGCCTTTCGCACCCCGATCGGTATCTTCTGCTACAAGGTCATACCTTTTAGACTTAAGAATGCAGGCGCTACTTATCAAAGGGCTATGACTAAAATATTTGATGATCTCATCCATAAGGTGGTCGAATGCTATGTTGATGACCTGGTTGTCAAGTCTGGTTCACAAGAAGAACACCTTGGAAACCTAAGGCTGATGTTTGAGCGACTGAGAGCACACACTCTAAAACTCAACCCTCTGAAATGTGCCTTCATGGTCTCATCTGGAAAGTTCCTGGGATTTGTGGTACGACACCGCGGCATTGAGATTGATCCTGATAAAATCAAAGCCATTCAAGAGTTACCCACTCCCAGAACACTCAAACAACTCAGATCCCTACAGGGACGATTAGCGTACATCAGAAGATTCATCGCTAATCTGTCAGGGAAAATCAAGCCGTTCACCAGGCTTACCAAGAAAGACGTGCCATTCAAGTGGGATGACGAGTGCCAAAAAGGGTTTGAGGATATTAAGCAATATCTGCTGACACCTCCTGTCCTCGCGGCACCAATACCAGGAAAACCCCTCGTTCTCTACACTACCGCCTTGGATGGATCCCTAGGGGCACTCTTGGCACAAGAAAATAAGGAAGGGAAAGAAAATGCCCTGTACTACCTTAGCAAGATGCTGGTAGGAGCAGAACACGCTTACTCTCCTATCGAAAAACATTGCTTAGCTCTTGTCTTTGCAATCAAGAAGCTCAGACACTACATGTTGGCCCATAAAGTCACGCTTATCTCCAAGACCGACCCACCCAAATACTTGATGACCCGGCCCATGCTTATAGGCAGGCTGGCGAGGTGGGCGGTGGCGCTAATGGAATTTGACATAACCTACGCGCCCCAAAAGGCCATTAAGGGACAAGCTCTAGCTGATTTCTTAGCAGCTCACCCTGTGCCAGATGATTCTCCATTAGCATGTGACTTCCCAGACGAGGAAACGCTACATATGGATGACAAAGAAGAATACTGGAAGATGTACTTCGATGGGTCCTCTTCAGTTCAACCAGCAGTCAAACCAGACTTACCCAAACGCCAAGCTGGAGTGGGTCTAGTGTTTGTCACACCAGATAAGGGCATCATCCGATATGTCTTGAGTCTGACAGAACCATGCACTAACAACGAAGCCGAATACGAAGCCCTCATCGCTGGGCTCGAAATGGCTATTGATATGGGCATTGAAAGGCTAAAAGTGTTCGGGGATTCTCAATTAATCCTCAGCCAGTTCGAAGGCCACTTCAAAACAAGAAAACCAGAGTTGGTGAAATACCACGAGAGGGCGCTAGAGTTAATGTCAAAATTCACCGACATCATGCTCGAGAAAGTACCCAGATCCTTAAATGGGAAAGCAGATGCTCTAGCCAGGTTAGCCAACGAGCTCAGCGATCCGAGCCAGGAAGAAATATAAATACTGGTACACAGAAGAAGAGTTCTCACTCCCTACCTCCAAAGGGGTGAGAATAAAACCCAAGAAGAAGAAACTCAATTCTTAGACGTCATGGCGTGGGAAAAGGAGTTTGAACAAGATTGGGGAGAAACGACCCATCTTGCAACCATAGAAGGTACTGAAGACGAGGATTGGAGGAAACCCTTCCTTGAATTCTTCCAACATGGAAAATTGCCCATAGACAAATTCCTCAGGGAACAAATCCGGAGGAGAGCCCCTCGATTTGTCTTTGTCAACAACATTCTCTATCGAAGAACATACAATGATTCTTGGTTAAGGTGCATCTCTAAATCAGAGGCCGACCAGGTCATGAAAGAAATCCACTCTGGGGCTTGTGGTTCACACCAATCCGGTTCCAGAATGAGAGTCCAAATCCAATTAATGGGCTATTACTGGCCCACGATGATTGCTGATTGTGAAAACTTCTCCAGACAATGCCATATGTGCCAAATACACGGAGACTTCATCCATCACACCCAAATGCATTACACCCAACAGTGGTGTCCTGGCCCTTCGAAATCTGGGGAACGGATATCATAGGTCTCATTGATCCTCCAGCCTCAAACGGGCATCGTTTCATCTTGGCCGCCACAGATTATTTCTCCAAATGGGCCGAAGCCCAATCATACAGAGAAATCAAGGCCTCAGACGTGGTGAAGTTCTTCACTACCAACATTCTCCACAGATACGGCACTCCCAGGAAAATCATCTCTGATAATGGGACCGCCTTTAAAAACACCAGAGTAGACGAGTTCACCAGAAGGTACAACATCGAATGGAGATACTCCTCTATGTACAACCCTAGAGCCAACGGATTGGCCGAGGCGTTCAACAAAACACTGATCAAAATCCTCCGGAAAACGATTGGAGACAATCAGAAAGATTGGCACAATAAATTGCCGGAAGCACTCTAGGCGTACCGGATCACGCATCGGACTCCCACTCAGGCCACGCCTTACTCCCTGGTATACGGGACTGAGGCAGTCTTGCCCATTGAGGTCGAACTCCCCTCATTAAGAGTGGCCATGGCCTCCGAGATCCCCCTAACTAAACAGATACAGCTTAGGCTGCAAGAGTTAGATGGGATGGATGAAAGAAGACTTGCTGCGCAACAAAATCTAGAGTTATACCAGGCTCGCATGACACGGGCCTACGAGAAACTCTCAAGACCAAGAGCGTTCAGGAAAGGTGAATTGGTACTGGTGTTGAGACGACCAATAACTGGCCGACATCATGGCCCCAAGTTCGCACCAAATTGGGAAGGCCCCTTCATAATCGACCAAGTTTATGATGGAGGAGCCTACCTCCTTTGCGACAGAGAATGGAGAACATCCTCTGCCAGTTCTAAATGGAAGGTACCTCAAGAAGTACTATAGCCAAAATCAACCCCCAGAATACACAAGGCCTCGACGGCATCCCGACGAAGACTTCATTGCCAACTGGGCCGAGGCCCACGAGGGAATGACACAACTGTTCTCACAACAGTGAGACGCCAATTGGTGAAACTTACCGGTGAAACTTACCTAATAAAGACTCCGTGTTGAGGGAGCCTGTGTAGTTCCTGAATACATGGAGCGTGGTGAAACTTACCTAATAAAGACTCCGTGTTGAGGGAGCCTGTGTGGTTCCTGAATACATGGAGCACGGTGAAATTGACCCCAAAATATAATCCGCTTAGTGATGGAGCCTGTGTGGTTCCGAAAAGCGAAAAGGGTATTTGAGGATGCTAAAACCTGTGTGGAAAGCTGAAAATACCCAGACCACTCCCCATGAAGCATATTTGAGGGCGTGAGTCTAAAAAACCAACCTATGTTGAGGAGGACTGTGTGGCTTCCGAATACACTGGTTGAAAGTTATTACCTATCACAATCCAATAATTCGTTTTATGACGGAACCTGTGTGGTTCCTGAAAACGAAAAGATGCTTGAGGAGGCTCAAACTTTCGTGGTAGCTGAAAGCATCGAGGACGCATCCTATGGAATTTACCTAAGGGTGTAAAACTCATTAACACACCACGATCCTTAGTAAGGTAAGGATCTCAAAGGCGATTTGCCCTCACGGCTCCATAAATCGGCCTTTACACCTAACAAAAAAATATCCAAATACACTCAAATGTTCCCACTGTTCATGATTGAAGCTGTACCTCAAACAGCTATGTATGCATATTCTTATATATATGCATATATCCAAACAACATTCCTACGGTTCTGCTATGCCTTAAATTAGCCAAACAAACACTCAAACAAATTCACGGTCAAGTTGTACCTTAAACAACTACATAAAGTATCAATGGTCACAATGACCCTACTTATTTAAACAAACAACAAAAGAAAGGAAATACAAAATATCACATTCATGCAGGGGGCAGGGCCACGTTCCCAGCCAACTTATTGACAGTCTCAGACAAAGACTGGAGCGTGGCCTCCATGGCCTCCAGACGAGCATGCAGCACCCCAAAATGCTGGTCCAACTGTGCTTGGATTGGAGGGGGTTCTTCAATGGCAGATCCGGCATCCGACGGGGGAGAAGCCTCTCTCAGCGGACTATACTGGTTAGCCGCTGCATTCTCCTGCAAAATATACCCATTTACCAGATGATTTGGATCGGGTATCAGAGGGCCATCATGACCTCCTACCCACCCAAAAGAAGGTAAGACATTCAGAAGATTGCGACAATACACAATGTCTCTTTCAGATATGGGATTGCCCCACAACATGCCAGGCATGGGAATCTGAGCGCGCCTCATCAGAGCCTCTATCAGATGACCATAAGGCAGACACCCACATGTAAACTTCACCGCATGATGCATATGCTGAAGAATCAAACTAGCCAGATTGGGTCTATAACGTCTCCGAATAAAGGGACGGAGGTAAAACAAAACCCCTGGCCGGGTGAGGTTAGACAGACTCCCTTGAGGAAAGATGATCTGATTCACCACCAGAAAATGTACCCTGTAGACAAATACAAAATCAGGAGTGCTCAACTAAGAAAATCATAAACATTAACGTACCTATGACCTCTCTCATAGGGACGGGCTTTGAACCAGCGACGGCAGGCTCCAAAGGTCCCAAAGCCCTGAGGTCAGTACTCATAAGCATACACTGACAACCCATCTAGGTTCTCGGTAGCTCGAAGGAAGGCCGCCAGATCCTCTACCCCGATGCTTAACTCCCTACCAAGCAAATAGGAGGAAGCAGATGGAACCCCAAAATGATCATATGCCACCCTAAGATTGGCATAGAACAGGCGTATGATTGTGGGATGATAGGGCCGCTCAAGTAATGTCAAACCCCTAAGATTCCAGGCATCTAGCCAACCATGAATCAAGTCCTTGTGCTTATCCAAAAAGGAGCCATCAGGACGAAAGAAGAAACAGTAGGCCACCGGTCGCCTGTCACCGCCAGTGTTGTGCATATGGCAATCAAAAGCCTTCGCATCACGAAAAAAGTAGCGGTTCCCCGGGTTCAAAGACCAGTCAGGAACAGTTGGATCGGGACCAGGCACCGAAGAACTAGAAGCATCCCTAAGACGCTTTGGGTTCGAAACAGACATGGCAGAAAGAAAGAAAGGGTGGAAGAAACAGAAACCCTAAAAGCAAAGCAGGCGTAACAGCGTCGCTGCGGCGTTTGAAGAGAAAAGAAGGATATGATGCCGAAATCCTAAACTTAAATATAGGTGAAGATTAGGCGTATGAAAGTCAAATGATACATGAAATATCACATAGATACATGAAATATCACATGAAAGTCAAATGATACATGAAATATCATAAAAGAACGCTCAAACCTATGAAAGTCAAATGATACATGAAATATCACATAGATGTAAAGCACAAAAAGGGAAACAGGCAAATCAAACAACAAGTCTCATATAGTCATACAAGACAAACATAATGTCATGACTAAATCCTAAAGTGCGATAAAAGAGATACAAGGGGTAACCACATAAAACCCCACTCTAAAATCAAGATACATCAAATGAGAGCAAGCTCAGTCCCCACTGACTCCCACGCTACTCTAGGCTAAAACAAGAAGATACGGCAGAGTTGGGACCACCCCTGCGGCCAGTATGTCCGTGTCATCCTCTGAAAATCCAACACCAGTCCCGCCGGATGTCTCTGCACCTACAACTCTGCAGTAGAAAAGCTCCGACGAATCAACTCCTGGCACGTCTACCTCCTCTGTCTCTATGACTGAGGGTGGGACAACAGCCAAAGGAATGGCATCTGAGAATATAGCCTCCCACTCGGACGGACTCAGCATCGCCTCAGCTAGACATGCCATGATCATGTCTAAATCCTGTCCGGCAGGGTCACAAAGGGAATAGGAGAGGTGCTCACCAAGTGCAGTCTCCTCAACATGCCCACCTGTCAAAGAAATCAAGCTCAATAACTCTTGAAGAAATATCAGAGTTAAAAGCGTATAAAATACACAGAGTTCAGAGAAAATACCTGAAGATGACGGAACGTCGTCACAGACCTCCAACTCCACACTAGGAACAGCGCCGGCCAGATCACTAATGCTGACAAAGCTACGCGATGAAAGCCCATAAGAACGACACAACTGTCCCAGTCCAGAAGTCCATAAGTCAACATCAAAAGCCGTCAGGTGAAACGGAAAGTTACCTGCAGGAATGACTTGACATGAAGGACTTCAAGTGAAAGTTATCACAAACCAACAAAGAAAACACAAGAGGGATGCCTTACCTGAGCCTCCAAACGCTCGAGGAATATCAGGGGAAGGAGCACCCTCACATCCCAACACAGGAACGATGGCCAAAGAGTCATCCGAGATGAAAAGATCATCGTCCCTGATAAATGGAGCAGGAACTGTGAGGTCTTGAAACAAGATATCCTTAAACGGAATCTCCAGCTCCTCTATCTCCACCTCCTCAACATCAATGTCTTCGACCTCCATGTCGGCGTAAGGAACAGTATTTGTCCCACCGGCATGAGACTCCAATGCGCTCCCCCATGATCCAGAACAAGGGACGCCTGCATAAAGAAGCAAAACCAAATCCTAAAACTCTACGCGAAAGAAAAAAAAATGCAAAGAGTAATGGAAAGAAAATACATACAAAAGGTGTGAATAAAGGTGGCTCCATGGAGAATCCGGCGTCAAAAGAGCTCTCTCCCAGTCGCCTCCGCAACTCATATCGAGACATTTCTTCATCTGACGGAGGACTCTCTCGAAGCCTCTTCCCTGACTTCTGAGAGACTTCCTCCTCGACATGATCCAGGGAATACTCCGGAGAAGGGATAAATGAAGGTCTCTCTGCATAGCAAGCCAAAAAATGATGCCCCCTATGCTTGTCAGTATTGATAGAAAAGGGAGGAAAAGATCAATACCTGGAGTGGTGGTAAAGTACTCAAAATCATCAGGAACTGCGGTACGGGCCGACGAACTGATACCCTCAGTGTCATAAGTCCCATCCACCACAAATCTAAAATCCTGACTCCTGTAACCTCTATAGTCTGCAAGCAGAGATGTAATGAGATAGGTGAAAGAAAGGAACACAAAGAAAACGACGCATGAAACAAAATAGCTTACCAGCATCTGCAGGAGGCTCCAGATACTTGATACGGCCAACAGCAGGGCGGAGACACTTGTCTAGCCTGAAAGTGCCTTTCAAGGGTCGAGGATCCTTTCGAGACGGATCCAAATGCGAAGGAATGATCCGGCGAGAAGGATAAATCTTGTTCTTCAACACATCCAAGTCCAGAGCAAGTGGAATCCTAGCCCATCCCCTGAACCAGTGGTCAAAACCAACAGTCAACTCACCTACTCGTGTTGCTGGAGGAACAATGCACCCAACACCGGTCCCAAAACGCAACGAGGACATCCCATGAGCAGCACAAGACTCTATGGTGGCCTCTACAGGATGGAGAGGAACGCTAGCCGAAGGGACTGCCTGATCATACCCAAACTGCCAGGCACACCTCTGAGGACTATACCTCTCATGGATCACCCTGTCTCCCATCCTCACGGACAGACATCCCTCACGAATGCCAAGCATATAACTCCGCTGGCGTGAGAAAAGAGAAGCCCACAAAGCAGGACGAGCTCCAGGAGCATCTGCAACAGGGTCCTCAATGCAATAATGCTTCCCTTTCTCCTTAGGCCAATCTCTGTAAAAGGCCTTAGGACGATATGAAGTCAGGTGGCGACTGCTCCGAGTAAAGTAATGATGAACCGCAATCTGGTCGGGAGGACAAGCCGTCGAACCCGCAATCAGGCTCAGAGCTGGCAGTGACTCCCTAAACTCACTAGAAGTAGAGGAAGGATAGCAGTCACCACAGTAAACATGAAACCACCCATGTAGAATATGCAAAGGCATAGCTACACGTGCTCTCGAGGGATCCCTAGAAGAAGTCAGCTCCCTCATAGCACGATAAGTATTCACTAAGGCTCCAGACGCCAGTGAAACTCCATATCCACGGGCCAGGGTGTTAGCAATGGTGAAAACCCCAGGCCTGATATATCCAACAGGATCAGCTACCACCACAAAATAGCAGATCCACCACGCCAGATAAGCGGTCAAAATGGTCTCGTTGTCCAGAATACGAGAACTCAAAGACGACCAAGGCACACACCGGTCGGGATCATATGGTCTGTCAGAATCCGATCGCACAGGCTCAAGTGGAGGTGCAAAACCTGCAGCATTTCTCCTAGGTACCCTGTCAATGAAGTACCTAACCCAGTCCTTAAACGGGACATCCCGGCCCTGTCCTCGACAAGCACGAGCCGTAGCAATCTCCTGGTAGATCCTAAAGACGATCCTCAAGGAGTCATGATGATAGTTCTTCCCATTACGACCCAGGCCGTATAGCTCAATGTCCGGTGGAACTCTCTCCTCGTAAAATACTCCGTCAGACGGTACCCCCAGCAAACGTACCATCTGATAAAGGTCGATAGTCTCCATCCTATCCTCTAGAACGAACACATTATGGATATAATCCCAGTTCGTGGCCATAGCCCTCAGAATGGTAGGATGCCAGGAATACTTAAACAAGGCCAATTATACGCCTCCAAAAATCTCAACTTTGCGCAATTCATGTCCCATGCTACCCAAGACGTAGTGGGTCCACTCAGTTTGACCCGGGACCCACTCTAGCGCACCCAGAACATCCAAGCGTTTAGGATCCCAAGGGATAACCTGATCCTCAAACATCTCCATACTCAACAAATTGTAATCTGAAGAAGAACCCTCTTTACCAGTGGGGTTTAGAAAGATACCTTTGAGTAGATGACTCGAACGCTTGAACCGAGGACGATCTCCAGCAGCATGATCATCGTAGGAACGGTCATCACGCTCATAAGTGTGAGAAGACGGCTCAGGCATCACAGATGGGTACTCATACAGGTGTCGCAAAGAAGACCTGTTATGACGGTCCAACAGCCCATGAAAATTGTCCCTTCCTCGAAGGATGGCCCGCTTCCACTGGGAATGCAATCGAGTGTGGATTTGCTATGGGTCCAGATATTGCTCGATATAGGAATCTATAGCTCTATCGGAGGGACCATAAACCCCTCTCCTGATAATGCCGAAACGCGGCTCAGTGCTATAAATCTCCTCTAGAGGCTCCATAATGCCTATAGTTAACAAAAAATCCGACATGGATACAGATGAAACCAAGGAAGATATGTACGCGACATATAAAGTACTATTGGACTTGGGGCACACAAGAGTGAATTGTTTCACATGAGCTTCACAACTCACTCTGGTGGGGGGCATTTGTTTGCCTCTAAAATTCGGCAAATTTAAACAGGCCGACAGAAGACGTCAAGATACATGAAAGAATGCTCGTACATGAGCTATTCGAATGTAATTGGCGATATTTATTTGACAAGTTCAAATTGAAACAATTTCAAACAAGTTTGAACTTAACCAGATATAACAAGGGTCTAATACAATGATGCTACAATACAAGCAAGTTGGTCGGGCCCACGGATCAAACAAGTCCGTACAAAATATGCATGCAATACATGTGAAATACGCGCCAAATACGTGTGTAAAATCATGCATAAATACACAAATACAGGTCGGGTTTTAACATTTACAAATGTAACATGAATACAAGGCCCATATGGCAGCCCATGATAAAACTCAGCCCAAATAGCTATTCGGTTAGACCCAGTCACATTATACCTTCCGACTCAACTCAGACTCAGTCTGATCCAGTCGAGACTCACGCGCAACCCGAGTCCAACGTTAACAGCAGCTTGGCTCAGCTGCGTCTCTACCCAACTCGACAACGTCCAGACGCAACGAAGCGTCTAACTCGCTTCAGCGACGAGTACTGACAAGCGGACCCCACCGAAAGTTTTTATTTTTCTTTTAACTGAAAAGACACGTGGCGGTTTGTGATTAGCCCAGAAAGTTTCCGTTAAAAGAAATAAAAAAAAAAAGAAAAAGAAAAGAAGGAAAAACAAACCTGAAGGAGTCGTCTTCTCCGTCGCCTAGGTATGAGCCTCGTCGGAGCTACAGGCCACCATTGCCTCAGCTAGTTGCATCGCCGTGTAGGTGATGTCACCACGAGCTCAACAACACCAGTCTCGAGTGCTCCCTCAACCTACAAACAGAGAATTCGAGAAGAGAAACTGTCGGAAGATGGATTTAGGGGTGAACAAAACTTCAAAATTGAAGACAAATAAGTGGTTAGAGATGCTTACAGTGGCAAAACGGAAGGTTTGCTGTGCTTCTCTCACTCAATTGCTACTCAATTTCGCCGGAGCAAGGGTATCGCCATTGACAGTCGCGAGTGTCAAGCTCAAGGCGTGAAGAAGGAGAGAATGCAGAAGTTAAAAGAGATTATGGGTTTCTATATAGCAAGGAGATGCTCTTAAAGATATACACAGAAGAAAATTGTGCATTGTATCTATAAAATGGTACCAATGTCAGCAACTGGAGACATCCAGTACAGTTTCGCAAACCATACGGCCAAATGGAGAGAATACATACTCTCCTCAGCCTACAAACTGAAAAAGGTGGCATAGCCCTGCCGAAACAGTGTACCCTCGACTGTGGGATTAATTAGAGAAGGGAGAGTGCATTACCTCGCTCACAGTGGTCCCTCCTTCTCTTTTCAGAAAAATTAAAGGATGTACCAAGCTGAAAGCACAATACAAAACGGGCTACAAAGCTAAAATGTTGTTGCTTTATCAACTTACAAGTACAAATCGTCCCCAGCCACTTAGATACACCCATCAAGTGTAATAGATGGTGAGATTGCAACTAAATTGGACAAGTCATGCATCTGTATGTGCATACAATCCAACATGAAATAGAAGTGACAGATTATACCTGAAAAGGCCCCTCATGCGTGTCATTCCTTGACCCATGGGCAAATCAGGCATCCCCACAAAAGACAAAGGAATGTTGCTTCTAAAACATCACAGGGAGCATCATCAATACCATATTTACCCCTGGAATCATTCTCCACAGAATGTGGCACAAAGGTTGTACAGAAATTGGCAACTAAAACCAGCTAGCTTGTGCACTTGCTAATGATCAAATGTGCACAAAATGCATGTCACCTCAGTGTCAATACTGCATAGAGGCCTTAGATTAAATTAAAGCAATAGATTGCCTGATTGGGCTCATCATTGGCCATATGGGGGAGGCACCAAATTGGGATGAATTGTGACCAATTTCACTGTGAAAGCCAACACAAGTTCCTTGCCTGAACAAGCATGAGCCCAACTTGCCAAGATATGGCAAGTGTTAACTCAAACACTTGCCTGCAAGTGAATTTTGCCATAGAAATGCAACCTACAGGTTGTATAAAATCCAACACAGCCTCATATTAAATCATAGGCTGAAGTTAATCATCATTAGCTATCAGTTGAGGCTAAATAAGCCAAGTAATGTGCATATGAGTATCAAATGGCATGTATCACACCAAATGACAACTCAAATATGCATATAATCCCAACAGTTACAGAAAATCCACAAAAGGTAAAAATACCTTCATACCTTATCAATTCTCTCCTCAGAGAGCATGTACCAACACTCAAAACACACCAAATATGATCTCAGGCGCCTATGTCAAACAGCCAACACCAGATGGCACAATGACAGCTTGACACCTACACAAAAGCAAAGAGTTTTATCTGGGCCAAGTGAATGCACCCAATGGATGCACCCAGTGAATTCTGTAAAGGACAAAAGCAGGAGGAAGAAAGAAATCAAACCTGTTCCTTCTACACTTCAGTTGGATGTGGTGAAGTCACCATGCTGACCCAATGGGTCCCACAGGCAGCTACACCACCCAGAAGCTACATCAACAAGTTACCAAATACCAAACCACAAGAAATCCAAGGCCAGATGCAAATGGAGAGGACCAAACACTCCCTGAATGAGCCATCAGACCTAGATTATAGGCTCCACAGCTATTCCAACTGATGGAGATACCTTCACAAGGGTATCCAGACCATTGAACCCCTACAAACCATGGATCAATGCCATCTGTCCAAGCCAACTTTGGCGCCAGAATGCAACCCCTCTCCCAAGCTAGAAGGAGAAGGACACAAATGCCCCAAATCAACATGACAAGTGGCCCCATGGCCCACCTGTCATGAAAAACATCAAACAACAAGTAAATTGAAGTAAACTGGAGTGAACTGAGCCAATTCACCACTGCACCAACACCAATGCCAAGTGTCAGATGATGATTGGACAAGGTAAACAAGCAGTACAAGAAGAAGGTGAAAGAAGACTCACAAATTGAGGCGGCAAGCTCCACAAAGCATCACAGCCCCTCATCCAAACCCAAAAATCTGAGGAATTGCCATGTGGCAGCCTCAAACCAAACCCTAGAAGACATCAACAGCTATAAAAGAAGCTCTCCATCGACTGAAGAAGGAGAGGCAAAGTGCTATATTGAAACTCTGCCCAATTTTCAACTTAATTTGATTTTCTGTAAAGCAAAAGAAATATAGTTAGCTTTTATTCAAGGTAATTAGTTAAAATGTAGCCTTACAGTTTGAAATAAAGCTTTTTATGTATATAATTACTTTATTTCTGTGTTATTCCTATGTTTGTGCATTTTTAATATCTGGTTCCTATTGCATATGCTCAAAATAGTCTATTCACAAGCATGTTTATTTCAACAGTTAGCATAATTACATAAATTAAACACCTAAGCATGCATGTTAGTAAGTCTTCAGCTGCATCTTGCATGGAAAATATATAAAAATATGCTAATTACTTCCCTGTTAATCAAATAAAAGTGTAATCAAAAGATAAAAAACAAAAAAAAAAAGTGAAATACATACCTGCAAAATCTCTTTTTCTTCTTCTATGCAGCAACCAGGTGGCAAGTCTGAAGCAACCAAAGAAGGCATGAAGAGAAGAAGGGTACAAGCCCCTAAAGCTTGCTGTATAAGGGATGAGAGGGGTCAAGCTAATAGGTGTGCTAGCCATTGAGCAGTCACCTTTGATCTCTCTCTGACCTAAGTTTTGAACTCTCATTGGAGCATGGGTCAGCTCTGATAGGTGTGTTTGTCTTTGAGCAGCCACCTGGGAGTTGGGTCATGTTTCAAAGTTTAGTGATTCATTCAGACCCACTGTGATAACCAAACCCATGATCAGTACCCCAACCAAACTCCATAAACATTCTTACATTCAAACAAAATTATCTTTCCACAGTTCAACACCAATATAATGCTAGACTCAAGCCATTATCACAAATGCCCAATCATAATGCCAAAATTTCATTAGAAACTACCAGGTGCTAGAATATCAGTCAATAGGTACCAAATGCCCCAAACCAATCGAATTATCTACACCTGTCTCATGATAAAGCCACTGTGCCCAATCAATCCACCTCAAATTTCTGTTGAAACATTAATTGCCTAGTCATAATGCCCAATTTTAGCTAGACATGATTAGGTAGGTAAACCCAAACACAGAAAATGCCAAGTCTTCGACATGGTTAGGCACCACCTCAGATGACCAGATTGAAGTACCCCTAACCTACTTGGATAGTGATAATACCCCAAAAGAAAAGAAGAAAGAAGAGAGGAGAGAAAGAAAAGTGATAATACCCCTAACCATCTCGAAATTTTGACCCCAGTCAACCTCTCGTCGGAAGAGACGAAGAAGAAAGAAGAGAGGAGAGAAAGAAAAGAAGAGTGTTGCGTTGACAGTTTGACCAATACGAATCTTGGCGCAGATCAACTCCTCTCGTTCATCTCCGACATATCAAAAGAAAATGATGGATGAACATGGTTCATGGTACATCAAGCCACTGACAGTGGGGCCCATGATGTCAGAACTCAGACGCGTCGGCGCATCGACACGCGCGTGAACCAAGCGACTCAGTCAGTTCATCTCAGCGACTTCGTGTGATCCTCTGTGGCGCCTTGCGTGTAGCGAGTCCCTGACACCCAGAACACGAAACAGCAAATCCCCTGACCAATCAGAATTTTCTAGAATTGCTGAGATTTCAAAAATGCTTTAAAAATAGCTAGAAGGGTCAGAAAATTACCAAAAAATACCAAAATGTTCAGAAAATTACAAGGAACATTTTTGTATAAGGCTTCAACACCAAATTCCAAAAGAAAAAGGGAGTTTAGTTCAACACAATTAATTTTCCTTAAAAATGTCATTAAAAATGTCTTAAAGACCAAATTGACATTAAAGACATGGTAAATTTAAAAGTTTAAGTGTCTCAACCACTTGGACAACAGGTACACTTGGACAACAGGTACACCTGGACAGCAGGTACTTTGAATTATCAGGGACTGACATTCCCGATATCCAAGATTAAAACCAAAATCCCTGGCCAGACAAACCAAAACCAAGGCTCAACTCAAGAACAGTTCAAAAACATCCACAACCCAAATGAACTCTACACAGCTTTCAAGCTCAGAGATCCTCAAAACCAACCCCGGATCCTAAGACATGAGTTCAAGATCCGCCAAAGCAACATTAAACCTTCTACTTCGACCCAAAAGTCGAGTCAAGAAATACTTCGACCCAAAAGTCGAGTCCAGAAATACTTCGACCCAAAAGTCGAGTCCAGAAATACTTAGACCCAAAAGTCAAGTCCAGAAATTAAATCCCCTGGAACACACACCTTCCAAAAAACCCAGTATACAAAAATGTCTGAAAGCCAGGGCTATTAAACTAAAAGTGTTTAAAGTCTTAGAAACGCAAACAAGACTCAAGTGACCTGAACTTTGTAACACATCTTGACGCCAGGGTCTAAAACGCTTAAACCAGACCTTAAAACGCTAAAAGATTAAAAGTTCAAACACGTCAGTAAACGACTGAGGCTATAACACGTTCAAGAACCGAAGTTTCTACATGTTAGAATGCCTGAAACTCTCAACACGTTCGATAACCTTAGTCTCGACACGTCGACAACAAACCTAAGCCTTAAACACGTCTCAATACCGAAGATCCAGCATGTCCAGAATACCGGTTCTTCAAAACGTCACGAGACCAAGGCTTTACACGTTTATACTTGTCCTTCCATACACGCGATGCGTCTCGGATATGGGAATGGCAAGTCCTAAAATGATCTAATACCTAATTGGCCAAAGATCTACCAGACCACATTAAAATACAGAATAGACTGCTTGTGCAGCTCTTTTAAAATTTTCTTCTCTTCACAATCACCACAGCACATTACATGCATTCATGTCATCATAAAATGTTCAGCCTGCATTTGCACTCACTGTCAGTTTACCTTACTCATCAATATGGTTGTTTCAAACGACCATTTAACAAACTTAGACACACTTGATATGCCCAATCTATTAACATCTCCGATCTAGAGGTTCTCTCGACTCGGTTCAGAGGTAATTAACAGTAGGGGCTTGCGCCTACTGGAAGGAAAGGACCTGCAACAAACAATCAAACTCTCGAAACCCCTGAGATCACTACGGTATCCTCATCCTTTGTCAGGGGGGTATTGGTAGTCGTATCCCAAGGAGTTCGAGGGGTATCTGATCCGTATTTTTTCACCCCCACGGAGGTATCCATAAATCCTAACCGAGGTGCGGACCCGAAAAAGTGCGACACAATGATTTTCAAATCAAAGGCCCTTTCTTGAAAAATCTAGCATTTTTTTTAAAAACTGTAAAGCAAGTTACAGTTAGAGAAGACAGTTAATAGCAGAAGATGATGCTAGAACATTGAGATTAGTAAGACTTTTATCTTAGTTCTTCTCAGAGTGTAACAAAAGAATGCTTATACTTTTGAATTTTAAAATAAAATTTTAAAACGACTAATGAATAAAACAATATACGTACAAATTTAAAAGGCGACTTTGTCTCGTCTATTGCAGCTGCTGCAATATTTTCACCCCTCCTGAAATTGATTACAGAAAAATAATTAGCACACCATTAAAGCAATTAGTTTAGTTAATCTGATACAGGTCTGCATTATACCAGTTATGCCCCTTATAGTTGAGCCAATTATATCGGTCATTTTTAAGCAGTAGTAAACAACAGTATTCTATCATTAAAGAAGTATTGTTATATTTTTTCTCGAGACCAAAAAAAATACTTGATCAAAATACATCATAATTATTATCACTTCCGAACTGTCAAGGCAACTAATTTGTACCAATTTTCACTTTAAATTGAAGATACCACTCACAAAAACTGGAATCAAGCAAATCTCGCAATAAAAAATAACTTCTTAGGAAGTATATAGAGGACAAATTATCATTTTGGACACAAATAATAGGAACATACTCCAGAACATTCTAAGAAATTAATATGTAAAAAAAGGGAATGAAAATAACTGATTTATGTGATTTTCCCATCCAATTACTGATTTATGTGATTTATATTTATGGCTCGATGCTCACACTGTGCGAGGGACAACTTGTTTTGTGTCTTGCTGCATCCAAGCTAAAACTTCCTTTCAAATTTTATATGGCTTGAATTTATTGTGCTGCATCACCACATCATTTCTGCCTTGCATATCTCCCAAAGCATATAACAGATTATTTTAATCTCCTCCAAATTCTTGTCTTGTGTGATCTGATTGAAAGCTTGCAACATATTCAGAGGTACTAATGTAAAAGAAATGGAGGAGTTCACTAAACCTTTTCCCTCTCAAGATAAGAGGATTTATTGAGAAGGAGGTCACCAGTAGTTGCGTCCGTTCCATAACAGGTGCAATCTCCTGTTTAAAGTAAAAAGAGGAGAAATGAAGGCAGAGGTGAAATTTTAACTAAATGGTTTATTAGAAAAGAGAGGTTTTTACCAATAAATTGTAAACAACAAAAATTTAGGGATTAGTTTTGCATTACAAAGCCTTTAAAGAAAATTAATCATCCATCTTAGTCTCACCTAAATTGTACAAATTGCAAGAGTTCAAACGGGTAGAAATGAACGCAGCAGCAACTTGAGCCGTCTGTACTGGTAGAAATATATATAAAATGGAGGTTAATCTTCATAATTAGGAATCCAATCAAATACAGTTCATCTAATGCAATTCCTAAGTCTGAGAGTTAATGAGCACCATATTCAGAATTATCTGGTCTTATTTTCTAAAGTATAATCCAATTCCAACATAATAACATCAAAATTTATACTAAATCAATAGATTCAAAAAAAGAAGAAAAAAACGCATGGATTCCATTACAACCAATAGGTAAAGATGGTGTAGTTGAGCATCCCCTTTTAATTAAAACTAGATCTTGTGGTCGCGGCTACGCCGCGACTCTAGATCATGATTTACATATGATAAAAAGAGTCTTAAATTTTTTTTAAAAAAAAGAGAATTTTATTGTATAATCTGATTGTATAATCTCAATAGCATTTTAATGACAAAGAGTTATTTTTCTCTGTATTTTATTGTATAATCTGATTGATTAAAAATTTCGTATTTTAAAAATGTTTGTAATATTTTTTAATGTAATTTAGTACGTCTTTTATATTAAGGTAAAAAAAGGAAGAAAAGTTAATTGATGATATTAAAATTATATGAATTTTAAATAGAAAGATAAATATTGATGAACAATATGTCTTTATATGAATTTGTTTTACTTGTTTGTCTCTATAAGTGTATTGTTTTCATTTTCACAGTTAAAAAAGTAAATAATACAATCAATAAAATTTTAAAACGAAAATTACCATCTTTTTTTTTTTGTTTTTCTATTTTGCAAATTAAGTGAAATAGTTCAGTGAAATTGTATAATTTTATTTAAGATAATTCTATAAATAAAAGCAGTTGAGAGCATGGGCGAAGCTACATTGCTTTTGGACCCACCTCAAACTAAAATATAGCGGAGACTTCTTGCTACGAAGATCTTATACTTAATTTGTGTTTTTGCGAGGATCCAGGAATGCCTCTCCGATCTCAAAACAACTATTGCTACTATGAAGTTGAATAACTACTCGAACTGTCTGAGATATCGAGCCACTCTGAGCCATTGGCGATGAAGTCTAGGAAATATGTATGCCCCTTGTTTTGAATGAACAACACTGGAAATTCATTTTTAAAAAATAATAATCTAAAGTTTAGGTAATAAAGTATTATTTACGATCCAAAAATACAAAATTACATTAAAAACATTATATAGATTTATTATGTTAAGAATACAATAGCTATTATTAAAAGAAATTACAACTTAAATAATAATATGACATATTTTTTTATAGAAAAATGAGTAATTTAATCAAGTTTTAGCTAGCTATTAATGTGTATAATGGGACATCAGTGTTTTTTTTTTTAAAAATTCTAGTATATTTCTCCGTAACTGGAATTGGTTCATTTATTTAATAATAAGTTATTTTTTTATTTCAATTTAGGAAAGTTAATAAAGTTTATTTTTTTCAGGTGCAGTATGTTTATTAAGTATTGTTTGTTAATTTTACATATTACTATTGATATGTCCAGTCGTATCTTTAACATCTTCACCGGGCATAATTATTAAACTCCATATTCTTTTCGTCTTCAATTGTGAGAGGGCTTATAGAGTTTAAAATCTTTCCTCTGTTTAGCTTCAAACTGACTTATATACCTGTATGTCTGCATGATATCAGCAAATATGTCTCCAATTTAGACATAGGAAAACTCAACTAATGTTAGATAAAATGACATCTACAACTCACAAATGTCTCAAACATTCAGGTAATATAAAGATTTTAAAATTTACTTTCTATTATTAATTCATCTACAACTCACAAATGTCTCAACTTTTATTAAGCCTCATGAAATCACAAAAATTATACTGAGTTACTTGCACTCTCAGACTTGTTTATTGCAAACAATAAAGGTTTGATTTTGGTGCATTCTCTGTTCTATGGCTATGCAGAAACAATTAATCATGTTAAAATAAATCTCAAACAGTTTGAAATTAGAATGTGAATGCATCATCCAAATTAATATCAAATGGCATTACAATAATTTGCAAAGAAACACATCATCGAGTATCTTTCAAGATCAAAGAACTTGTCATTGAATCTAAATTTATAGATAAAAGTAATTTATATACCTACGACTTGTCTTTGAATCAAATTTTACAAATAAGAATTTAAGATTCAATTGAAAAAAACAATCACAAAATACTTATTCATCAGAATAACTTTCAAAAATAGAAACAGAGGAAGCAGAGCCAAAGCTCTCGATTTCTCTAGTAAATATCTCTGTCAATTGATATTATTCCTAATAATTTAGATAAAAAACTTTAATAAGAAATCATATAACAGTACAAATGAAATGTAAAGTGACAATTTGACAGAAAATGACTCTGGAGTATAAAATAATTAAAATTAGAGTTGTATGAAAGGAAAAAAATCTCCAAAAAGAAACAATGTAATCCACTACAAATATTAGTTGAATTAACCTAAACCATTAGATCAGACTAAATGGTCGTGTTCTACCTATCAAAATGAGATACATTGCAGCTCTCAATACTAAATAAGTTATTGCGATAAAAAATTATCTAAGACACAAAATGATTAAAAGTACCTCAAATCGTCATAAAGATTCATGAACAACCATCTCATTTATGGATGTAGTCGTAGTGTCCATATAATCACACAACATCTTATCGTCAAAATTAAATTAAGGTTTTGATCAGAGCCGAAGGAGTCGAGATCTTTACGGAAGTGCATGACATATACATAGATTGTTTCACTTCTAGAGTCCATGTGCTTGTAATCCTGAAACAAACTTGATGGAAATTAAGCTGGTGGGTGACGCGACATATAACTGTAGAGGCAGTTGAAGTCAATGTGCAGAGATACAAAGACTCTGATGGAAACAAAGAGCAAGAGAGAGAGCCATAAAGCTCAAAGTCGATCCTATATCGCACAACAAAAGGTAAAGTACTGGCATGTAACAAATAAGATGAAGGGGCCTCGATCATCAAATATTGTTTTTATATGGACATGTACATCCAAAAAACTCTATTGATACAATGGGTCATTTTGTTTTTGTCGGGTTTTTGAGTAGGTTGTTAATATTTAGCCAATGGAAACAACTCTGACTGGATCTGGGTATGCCTGTTTCAAAGTGAAAACAAATATAAATATAAATGAAAAAAAATTGAAACTACTAAACTATAGAATAATATTATCTTTCCAGCGAAGATTACATCATTTATTTCGTTATATCCTCTATTTTTATTTTAATTTAGTGGGCGTGTGCATTTTTCTAACTCTGTATCTTCTTCGGTAGGACAATGATCCATTACTGATATGGTATTAATCACAATAAGAAACATGTAAACTACAACCAAACAATAAAGATTTCTTACTTTTCCAAACAATAAGAAACATGTAAACTACAACCAAACAAAAATACTAAAAAATGAAAGAGAAAATCTTACTTTTCCAAATACAGACCAGTCCATATATACGTACTTTTTGAGAAGCAAGGCTTACTTCTTGCACAAACACATATAGCCCATCTTTCGATTGCTTGTTTACAACTGCAATTAACCCAATCCTTTTGAGGTTTTTCCGAGAAGACGAATTTCATTTTTTTTATATGATTTTTTTTTTTTAAAAAAAAAGAATACCGTTTAGATTTATATTCAAAATAAGTTGAATATTTAATTGAATTCAGTCCATGTGAATACTTAAATATCAACAACAACAAATGCTAACAAAAAGAAGCAAGCATGAAACCTATTCTCCCTAACAGTTGGAACAAAATCAAGTCAGTAAGTGCCTAAGTGGCACATTTTCAGCTTCCCTTTCAGTTGCATAAAAAGTACAGATTAGTTGCCAGCTTCTTTGTCATTAATTACAATGACAAGTTCTCTTGTATTTGGACAATGATCTAGGAAGTAGTAAAGACTATCAAAAAAGTAAATGAACTCAAATATAAAATCTATTACAGCTTATATGGGTGCCGGTGGTCATATATACCAGTTGGGTACTGATATTGATCGTAGTGCCAGTTGAGTGCTGGTACCAGTTATGGTATCGGTCACATAATGGTTTTGGTTGCTTTGATTTGTGTTGTACTTTCTTTAATCCAATGAAAATGTTGATTTTTCCAGCCTTAAGAAAATAAAAAGAAAAAATTGAATGAACAACCAAAATAAACTATTTATCTACTGAACTAAAGGATAATGTACAAAATAATAAAAAATTATTAATAGTATACCTCTTATGGAAAACACGAACATTCAAAAGGAATAATACATAGAACACGGTTTTAATTTGAAGGCCTAATCTAGCCTCCCCCACCCCCACCCGACCCGGAACCGCATCCTCTACCCATCTCTAAGAGATGGGTAGAGTGCCCATCTCTCGATCTCAGCCGTCTGATTTAATCTCAACGGCTAAAGGACCCCCGTGCATTCCACCACTCCCGAAAAAAATTATTGGCCCGAAAAAAATGAACCGTCCAGATTAGATCAGACGGTCGTGATGAGATGGGCACTCTACCCATCTCTTAGAGATGGGTAGAGGATATTGGTCCCACCCGACCCCCCTTATTTGACTTCTTTCGAATTTGAGAAACAATAGTTTCCTTTTTTTTCAGGAAATATATTCTCCCTCCTTTATAAAAACTTTAGAATTCAAACAATGAAAAAAAAAGGGGAGTGATAAGTGCAATCCCATGATTTAGAATCCCCGTAATCCCTTCTGTTTTTAGAAATTATCGCTAATCTCCCAGAGCCAAAAACGGAAACACTTGTTTCCTCCCTCCCTTCTGTCTCCTTTCCCTCCCCTTCCCTCGCTCTCGCCCTTTTCTCTTCCGTGTACTTTCTTTCTCCTCTCCTGACTCTCATCCTCTGTCCCTTACTCTCCACTCTGCCCTCACCCCATCTTCTCTCTTCCACCTTTCCTTCTCTCCCTTTCATTACTCCATTACAGAATGTCATCTCTCCATACCGTACACTCATATAAAGACGATCCCTTATTACAATTAACCTAACATTTACGCTTACAAGATGATCCCCTATTATAACAATTCGATCATTTATAACAAACCGATCATTTATTCTTACAAGATGATCCTTTATTATAACAATCCGATCATTTATAGTTATAAGATGATCACTTGTCTTAAGATTGTCATCCGATCAATTATTTTGTAAGATGATCATTTATTATAACAATCTGATCATTTATGATTTTAAGATGATCCCTTATCATAACAATATGATTTGATTATTTATATTTATAAGACGATCCCTTATTTTAACAATCTGATTAATTATATTATTAAGATGATCCCTTATTATAACAATATAATATGATCATTTATATTAATAAGGTTATCCCTTGTTATAACAATCTGATCATTTCCGCATATTGGTTGATTACTCATTACAACATTTTTAGGCCGGAAGAGATGAAGGAAGGTCGAGAGAAGGTCGGAGGAAGGAAAGAAGGGAGGTCGGAGGTCGGGAGGGAATGGTCTGGTGTTATAGAACAGAGAGAGAGGGAGGGAGAGGGAGAGAGAAATTGAGTGTTAATGGTCGGAGGGAGGGAAGGATGGTAAGGGGATTACGGGGATGACAATCCTAAGGATTGTCAATAACAATTCTCGAAAAAAAATAGCCAAAAAGCAAAACTTTTGAAGAGAAATTATCTTTCCAAAAAATTAACAATACCTAGAAAATTCTTGAGATAAGAGGAATTTAGTGACAAATATGTAAGTTCCATTAGTTGTCTTAATCAATAATACAATGTGGAATAGAAACATAGCTCACCGTAAATCAGGGCCACCTTCCTTGACAACTTTTCTTATTTTTTTGTAAATTTCACCAATAACAGCTAAGAAAAAAAATATTAGATGAGAAAAATAAAACTATCATTAATGACATATCAAAGAAATTAAATTAAACACCGAAAGATACAACACAATTTTTGAAGCCGATATTCTTCTCATACATCTCAAGTAACCTAGCACAGCTAAAAATCAGAAGAAATTGAACAAAGAAACTCTTATATAAATAAGAGAAGCAAGAGAGGTAAATTTGTGCAGTTAACAATAATGGTCATTGGCAATTTGGGTAGAACCATAGACATACAAGAAAATCATTATTGTTGGACAATAAAAATTCAAGCAAATCACCGGAAAATTTGCTCCAATGGATCCTTCAAAACATCAATTTGCCAAACAACTACTAAGACATTAAACATCAAAGATTACTCAAAAGGAATAATGATGATAATGACAAAAAAAATTATATAAAAAATCAATATGTTTGTACAAGAAACAAAGATATTAATTGCTCATTAATCATTGTCAAAGATACTTAACAATTTTATGGTATGCAATGTGTTTGTAATAAAAACCAATATAGAAATATAGACAAAGAATCAAGAGCGACCTCCGCTTTCGTCAATGCATCCAATTGTCAATACCAAAACTAACTCGTACCAGAGCTCGTAGCTCCAACGATTTAATGACACTAATAGATCAAGATAAGAGGTACTATTTGTGTTTGCGACGATTAGTGTTGTCCAATTGTGCGTGTTGTATCGCATTGACACAAACTACTTTTCTAATTGTGTCGTGTCGTGTCATGTCGTGCTGAGTGGTGAGAAGGGACAACACGACATACATTCAAACACGACATGACTGACACGATTGTGTCGTGTCGTGTTAATCATGTCAAATCGTGTTAGGAATTTTCTTTATTTTTATTAATAATTTATTAAAAAATTGTTAAAATATTAAAAAGGAGAAAAAATATTGTTGCAGTTTATTTAACTATTCTAAAAATTTAGTATATATATTAGTACAAAGTTGTCAGAATATTATTGTTAAAATATTAATTGATAATTTATTTTTTTAACGCATTTGTTTGTTGTTTGAATATAATAAAAAAATAAAATAGACGTTAAAAAAGAAAATACGGCTATAAATTGAGTTTTAATATAAAAACAGCTTAAATAATCCTTTAAAAAATAATTTAAAAGATAAAAGTATTTTTTATGTGTTATTAATTATGATGATATTTTTGGTAATGTTAAAAATTAAATTCTTGTTGTCGTGTCATGTTAGTTTGTGTTGTCATGTCGTGTTGCTTGTCAGTCGTGTCGTATCAAATCGTCTTAATTTTTTCAAGATTGTCAACATGACACGATAATACGATCGTGTCGTGCTAATTTTTTAATGGTGTCGTGCCAACACGATCATGTCGTGTCATTTTGGATAACCCTAACGACGATACCAAGTCAGTCACTTGGTCTTGTCCAACTATGGCTGCTCTTCTTCCATTGAATTCATAATTGTTTCTCCACATTGTCTCATATTTTTTTGTCTCGCCAACAAACTAAAGGGGAGTGATAGAAAAAAAAAAAAACAAAACAAAACAAAAAGAAACACCATCAATCAAAGCACACTCAAGTGAAAAGGAATAACAAATTTTCAATTAATCGACCAGAGAAAAGAATAAGTAGTCTTGAATTAGTGATCGAAAATTATATGAAACATATAAATAAATAAAATAAAATGGTAAACTACAATTGATAGTTTCCAAATGAGAAAATTATACAAATGTAAGGTGCTGATCTTGTTGGCCTCTATACGTTTATCTGGACAACTAATAAAATTAGTCAAAGTCGTATATGAATGAACCCATATTAATATTCCTTCGATTTCTGCTGATAATTTCACCGAAAAATTAATTACCGAAATTCAGAAATATCACCTCTTGTAAATCGTAATTCTTTCTAGGTAAGACTTTAATATTTTTCTTAATTTAGTCATCATTAAATCGAAACAAATGAACAGTTTTAGCAAAATAGTGAAAGAAATATAAAGAAGGAAAAACTCAAAATTCTAACGACAAAGGAAATACAATGCTCAAATCTTTGTGTACTTTCCTGTTTAACTGATGTACCGACTCCGTTGGCGTCCATACCCTTCTTAATTTAGTCTATTGTCTTTTTGTCTTTTTGTCTTTTTTATTTTCCTTATGGAAATGTTCAGGTTCTTTGCAGCTTCTATCAAAACCATAATATCATATGCATATAGTTAGGTCTTTTTAATTTATTAGACAATCAGAGTAGAAAGTTTTTGTTTTTTTTTTTAATAAGAGAAAAAAGAAAGTGAAAAAGAGAATCAGATGGAAAGGGGTAGAGGAGAAATTGCTTTTGTAGTTGGTGAGGTAAGAGATACGATAAATATAGGGAGTAAGTATCTTATCTAATTTGGTCCAGGTATTGAGTTCCTTTACGAAGATCAATGCATGAAGTGTCTTGTCTGATTTTGTCCAGATACTGCATTTTTCTACGACCAAAACAACGTAGTACCTCGAGCATCACACTCCAAGAAGAGCACGAACCAATAAGACCCATTGATCAAATAATATGTTTTCTATGTAGCATATTTGTAGATTTAAAGATAAATAATTTACATAAAAAAGTTAAGTAATAGCTCGCTAATTGTCATGAAAAAATTAATATATCGCGAAACAATATACAAAGGTTAAATAGACTTTCATACATTGATATACTTTTCATCCTCTTTCCCCTCATTCAATTATTCTACTATGCTCCCCTCCTCATAAAGTGGCCCTGCTCTTATTCTCTCTCCACCTATTTTCACTTGCCAAATTAAAACAATAATAATAAATGTATAATTCATATTCAATATATCGAAACGAAGACACATCATATATAAGATGTCACTTGTATATAATAGTAATCAGTTGGTTGCTTCTAATGAAACCAAACAAAAGTGAAGAAGCTAAAATAAAATACATAGTTACATACACAATTAAATTTGACAACATGATACTTCTTATAAGAGGTCCCTTATTGTAAAATACAATGAAATAAAATTAACAACAAACAATAGTATTCAAGGACTTAGTTCAAGGCAATAAATAAGTGACTATAGAAAAATATATCAGAGAGTGGTACAATAGTCGATTAGTAAATTAGTAACATATAAATAAACAAACCTGTTAAGAGCTGTCACATGGTTTAGTTAGAAAATCTTTAAGAGTTTAATTATAACGTGTTCACATTGCACCAATGTATACTACATTCAATGAAGGAAAAATTAGTTCTATGCCACTCCAAAGTCGAAAAATTATAAATTTACCACTCCAAAATTGAGGTTTTGAAAATTGCCACCCCAAATCTAATTAGATTTGAAAAATACAATTTTTACGGTATAGATCACTCCTCTTCACATCTAATTTTATATATTATCGAAAATATCCCTCTCCATCTTCCTTATACTCACGATCACATCTGTATAGTTTGAGATGCGATTGCAAATTGTACCAGTGTTGTTACTTTTTTCATTTTTCGTTTATAAAATTTGCTGGTTCTTCGCTAATCGCCCTTGAAAAAGGAAAAAAAATCTCGCCTCTTGTAATAAAGCTAAGCACCATTATGAATTTATGATATATGCAATTTAAATACTCGTGATATTAATAATCACTGACAATAGTTATGCCTGGGCTGTCCTAGACTATTTTTTAAATCCAGGCACTGATTTAACACTTCTTTCTTCACTCAGTACCTAAATTTCGACACGAATAAAAATAATTGGCACAACCCATTTTTCCTTTTAAGCCAAATGACAAATTATGCGGTTATGCCCAACACCCTTTCTAACTCATTGTGTGCTAACAAAATTATCTTTTTTCAAAAGACACGAATTTATTATCTAGTAAAATTCATTGTTATTAGTTAATTTAATTTGTTCTTGGCAATTACATTTTTCCTCTGTGCGGAGAGGGAGAGGAAATGAGGAACAAACCAAATTTTGCTATTTAGTTGATTTTTCAAATTTTAAAATTCCAACGTTAAATCTAAATTATTGATCTTATTTAATTTAAGGAGCAATGTGTTTCATATAAGTTTTGTAAATTTTGAAAATATCATAATAAATAGCAAAAAGAAATAAAAAATGCAAAATTTCAAGGGTATTTCAATATAGAGAACAACTTAAATGGTTCGAATTGACCGTTTAAATTTTTAATCTTAAAAAAATGACTCGATGGGACAGAGACACTCCATGCCATCGATGCGACATTAGCCCCCCTAGTCTCTCCATATATTTTTTCAACAAAATAAAAACGTACTTATATCTACGACATCTCATTTTTTTGTTTTTCCATGACGTAATATCACAACGTGTATTCTATCAGCTTCGATAAAAATATAGAGATTTATTTGTCAATTAAAATTACCGAAATTTTATCGTTATTCATTTTTTCCGTTGTTTAGCCTGAAAATTAATTTATTCATTAGATATTTCCAGTACAAAGAAAACTATTGCATTTATGTTTTTTTAGATTAGTGTATTTATTTAAAAAAATTGTTCACTCACTTATTTTGTCACAATATTGTGCATACGTATTCATTGTATATGTTTCACGTACTAGTATGAATCTACGAATGATTTTAAATTTATCACATGAAACTGCTACACAGTTAGACTAAATAGCATTTGATGACAACTTGTATGTTGAAACAATTACCATAACAATTTTATCAAAAAGTTCCCGCACTTGAAAAATTTTATATATTAAAAAAAGATATTAAATGAAGAAATTAGAAAAATTGTATATTAAAAGGAGAAAAAGTAGAACAGATTTTATATTTCATGCATGTCAACAATTTGCTTCGTCTTATTTTTTTTTATTTATGCCCGTAGGCCTTATCACTTCCATTAGCAAAATAGGAACACTGAAGTTGAAAAATAATGGATTTCACGTCTTGTAATATTAAATTGGAAAACATAAATTAATTGGAGTCTCCATATAATAGATTTTTGCCTTTTCCATATGTCGTTCTTAATTAGGTTATAAAATCAATGGACCATCTCAAACAGATGTATAATCTGGAGACAACAACATAAAGGGAAAAAAAAGGTATAATTCATCTCTCTTAAGTACTATTGTTTTATCGACAATGACGGCCCCTCGATATCATAACAACTAATTGCCAAAAAAAATTTCATGATAACAACTTGGATACATTTGTACACTCAAGTAGCTATATCCAGATGCGATGTAATGGATAATGGTACCAACAAAATTATAAATAACGAACTTACATGCTTAGGAACTATTTATCAAATGAGATACAAAATATATAATTTATATATATAAAATATCAATACATTTTATAATACAATATAGGATGGCAATGAGAAGATGCAATGCAAATGAACTCGACACATTAATTAATCTGAAAAATCACATTCAAATGTAGCACAAAAATGTCGGTTCAACTTGATCAATAACCTAATACTGGGGCTGGTTCAATATTGATCATTCAAATCAAAACTAAACTATCCCGAAGGATTCATACCTCCTTGATCATCGGAGACTAAGTATACAATAGAACATATATTGTATACGATACCATACAATTATGATTAATTCAGACAAATAGATAAGCAAACGGTACTAATTACATGAACAATGTTAAAACCATGGATATAAGCGCTTACTCACATAGACTGGCACGTCAGGGAGCTATCCGAATGCCCAATCCAACCAGTGTCATTTCACCTTACAAAAATACCAACAATTATCATCATTTATTCAATTCGGAACCATCTCAACATGCAATAATTATATTAATAATATAAGTCAAATGATACAACTCAAATATGCGTGCAATTATCAATTCAAAGTATGCAATGTATTTGTGCGTAAATAATTTTTAACATATAATTAAGTTGTGTGGGATCCACACCTGAAAATCAAGCAAGCAACAATCTACTGATATTGTATCAACCACCCGACTCTGATACATAAGCAAGTCTACATTCATATAAGGGGAGTAAATGTCACCCATTTTTTTTTTCAAGAAAATATTATGTGAGATTAATATTTATAGTTAGAAAATGCAATTTTGTTTTTCATTATTAAACCCATATGTATTATATTTTCTTTTCTATGGTAATAATATTGGGCTACTATTTTTAGTTGTGGATCGTGCAAGACTTAATTAACAATTAATTAACAATCCAAAACATAATTAGTCAAAACGATCAAATTCGAACAATTATGAAACATTCTTTTTTTATTTACAATGTGTCCTAGGCCCATCACTTTTCAGAATAAAAAAAAAGTGCAACCTAAAAAAAAAAGGAATTGTTCTCCAGTGTATTTCCTCATTTTTCATTTTATTTCAATTTTCATCTCTCAAGCTTAGAGAACGAAAGAAACATTATAGATGCGACTAGCTTTGAGCGATCGTGTTTCTCCAATTTTGTAACATGAAAGGTTTATAATTTATATAGGCTTCTCTTCTAATCTTCTATTGCAAGGACAATTAAAAAAAAAGTATTATTGTTCAAATTGATCTTTTTATATTCATCAAATCATTCTTTAATTTTTAGTTTATAAGTATATTATATCAAAATTTTAGTTTGCAACACAAATTGTAGTTGGAAACACACTATAATTGCTTCTCTAAATCTCTTGATATTTTCATGTTAGATTGACTACGGAGAAATTTTTAAAACAACAACAGGCTCATGATGATCTTTCAGTCTCTCAAACCCCTTAATGAGTTCAAATTAACCTAAAAGATTACCCTACTATCCATCAAAGCGATTAAAGATTTTTTTAGTACCCAAATGAGTGAGATAAAATTAGAAGATTTTATTTAAATAAAGGTCCAAAACAACCAAAAAACATTTTGCACCATATAAAATAGCGGGTGTGTGGCGAAAATACAATAAAATGAATAAGCTTTTAGAATTTCTAAATTTAATTAGAATTTAATTTGTAGTTTTTTTTTAAAACTTCAAAATGTTAGAGTAATGAATGTAAATTTAATTAGAATTTATTTTATTGTTATTTTTATTTTGAAACTTCAAATTATTAGAGTAATGCATGTACGACGATATAGTCTAACTTCATTTACATTAATGTGATAATTAAAACTTTATAAATTTAGCGAACCCATTAAAAAATTTATGGTCTCGCCACTGTTCCGATATGCGACTTCTCGACTCTACAACTTAATCATTTGCAACGTGTCACTAATCGAAGACCAACTTCTATGATTTTTCTATTTTTTTTTCATTTAACTAAACTTTTTGAGTTAATTTGGATAAGAGTCTGATGCGAAAGACAAAGGGTGACATGGTTTAGCTAATATCATTTAAGTAATCTTTTTATATTTTTTCTATTTAACTAAACTTTTCTATGATTTTTCTATTTTTTCATTTAACTAAACTTTATATATACATGGTTTGCTCAGGCTCTAATTACGGGTCATTTTTGTTTTTTGTTCCCTAGCTAATAAGAACAAAGGAGATAGTAAATGGGATGAGAACAAAGGAGATAGTATATACGCCTAATACACTTAGGCATTAAGGAGCATTTTTCTTTTTAATGATATCGGACAAAAGAACAAAGGATTATGGCGGCTCAAGATAGATATGACTTTAATTCATGTTCATCGGTCAAAGGCCTAATCCAACTTGTATTCTTCATATTAATTAATATATAGACAAATTTAATTTGTCCTTATCTTTTTTTATGCATATCTATTTGACCAAAATATGATGGAAAGTTTTAGAAAATTCGAAAATATAGTAAAAAATTCTAAAAATTATAAAATTTGGTTTGTTATGAGATTTCAATATGTATATTAGATTGGTTTAATTAGATTTGTCAATTTGTAAAACTACGACAAATATAATCGCGATGTACAAAAGCCTCAATACATCGCGATGCACCATAGCATATATAGAACACTAATGTGTACGGATATAGAACACCAATGTTGCAACTATCGCACGTTCCTGTAAATACTGATAATCACGATAATTTTTAAGAAGATCAGGATAAATCGAAAAAATTATCGACAAATGCGGCTCAGGAATGTTAGTTAGAAGTAACGAAGACGGCATCTCAATCCAATCCGGCTTAGAAGATCCATATAATTTTTTACCTTCGATAACGCCATCACCGACATCGAGCAACCACTGAGCAAAACACTATGTCTCTTTACGACTATTTTCATCCATATTATTACCCAACAACCGCATATTAGTATGCAACGCAAATAATTTACAATGCGACCATAGTCTAGAATTTGTAATAGAAGAATTTATAGAATCATATCGCGATCCCCCAACTATAACTGGCAATGTCTGACGAAAATCACCACCTAACAAAACAGTAATACCACCAAAAAATTTATATTGCCTATCTTTATCAACCGAAGACATAATATCTCGAAGAGTTGTATCAAGAGCTTCAAAACAACGCTTATGATTCATCGGAGCTTCATCCCAAATTATCAAAGACGTGTGTTGGATCAACTCTGCAAGTAAAGTGCCTTGCTTAATATCACACGTTTCAAATTCATCTATCTTAGCAGGAATTTTAAATCTCGAATGCGCAGTAGTACCACCTTCTAACAATAGCGCGGCAAGTCCGGAAGAAGCAACTGGCAAAACAATTTTTCCTTCAGAACGCACAGCTGCGATAATGTCTCACCATAAAAATGTTTTACCAGTACCTCCGTGTCCGTAAACGAAAAACAATTGTCCATCACATTTCTTCACCGACTGTAACACGGAATTATAAATCTGTAACTGCTCAATATTAAGGGATTCACGCATATTAATAGATTCTGCTGCTAATTCAGGTCGGTTAAAACACATTTGTTCTTTTATAAGTCGATTGTCTAAATGTTGAGAAGAGGTTAAAGACGGAAGTGGTAATCCAAAAAAGGACAAGCTATACCCAAGCTGCACTAAATCTTTCTCCAAACGTTCCAGAATATAATTTTTTTTCATATCCGCCGTCAACTCATGACTTGCACCATTCGATATATTCTTCATCTGATATTCAAAATCATCGCATAACAAATGCCAAGTGTCATTCCATATACGTAAAGGATTAGCAGGCTGACTATGAGCTAAAATATATAAAAACAACTTACGTAATTGATACGAAGTTGCCCAATGAGATGCATCATTAATCGCATCAACCCATTCACTCTGATCATCACTCAAAAGACCAAGAGCTTTACAAGCTTGTTGAAAAGTTGTATACAATACATTATTTACCGTACGCAAAGATTCATACGATGTCGCACCACGATTTTCCATAAGTATCATCCTTAAATAATAAGACTCGCCCTGATTTGGATGCATATAATACATACAACCTAATCGTTTTTGTTTCTCCCTAGCTGTCCACATTTTTTTTTTTTTGGTTCCAAACATACTTCCTAGGAATTTCCCAATAAGTCAAAGCACGCGCATTAGAATCCCTGATATTAAGAGCAAACCACTCCGTTAATTTAGTTCGTTCAAACTTTTCTGTATCAATATCACAATTAAATTTTTGAAAATCGTGAAATATAATACAATTTTCATCAGGTAAATGAACTGTTAGCCGCTCCACAGTCGGACAACTCTGATGCACATCATATTAATACAATCGCCAAATAGCTTCATGAGGGGTAATACATCGACAGTCTAGATAATTTTGCACTTCGTCTATAGTAGTATGTTCATCTAGTTCTGATTTTGCGTTGATCGAAATAAATTGTCTATCCACGCCTTTACAAATATATTTGAAAAGATATTTAATCAATCGAGGACTATGACATTTCTCAACGTTTAAATGCGCTTGATATTTAACGACAAGATTAAGGCTGTGAGGAACAACATACGCATTCGATAACAAAACTCCATTTTTATCATAACAAACACCTTCATCACGCCTACAATAAACAACACTACCATCTTCATTGATAACAGTAGACGACACAAATGATTTTGGAAAGTTCTTAGAACACGTTCCATTTCTCATACATGGACTACGGTAATTAATCACACCACATGGACCATGTATCATAAACTTACCAACCGCTTCATACCCGTCAGGATCGATATCTGGGCGTGGTAGCTCAGCCGTAATCAAACGATCAACATCCATAGCAGTTTTAAACTTACATTCAGAAGCAAGCCAAATTATTATATGCACATGAGGAAGTCCTCTTTTTTGAAATTCAACCTGTGACACAACTTTTTTAACAAAAAAATAATAATAAGTAAAATACTCACGCATAAGCAAAGTAATATACGACAATTAACAGATAACATAATTAAACGTATGTTTTTTCAAACAAAAAACAAAAAAAACAAAATACCTGCACTTGCTTTAACATAATTAATCGTACGTTTTTACAAACTAAAACAAAAAGATGAAATACCTACAATTACCTTGCCGAAACACTTTTTCGTCATAATATCACGCATCACTTCATCATATTTCATCTTAAATACCCTGCAAATTATATCGGGTCGTTCATCACAACGCTGTCCAAGCAAAAGACATCTTTGTATTTCCAACCATTGAGGATTACACGTGAAAGTAACAAATAAATCTGGCGGTCCAAAAGAACGACACAAAGCAATAGCGTCGTGATAATTCTGAAACATATATCGAGGACTTCCAACATACGAAGCAGGTAGAACAATACGCTTTCCAATTTCAGACCCAAGCATATCTCTATCACAAACAGCTTGTTTAATATTACAAAGTTTATCAGTTCGCACCTTAGACTGATTATATTTTATAAATCTAAGCCTTTCATGTTCAACACAAACATACATATCAACGATAATCTGCTGAAATAATTTACCAGATCGAAAAATAGTAGTAGCTTCATTAATTCTCGGATGAAGTCTGAAAGCATAATATTCTGCCATAGTAACAAACTGTCTTTTTGTCTTACTACTTCCTGGTCTGTTCGGAACATATTTAATACGCGGATGATATCCTCGCTCTCCATAAACAAATACAAGAGAATATTGAAAAGCCATAAGAAATTCATGGTCATTTGGTATACGCTGCAATTGTTTGGAACAACGCTCAACAATAATATCTCGATAACCATATTCCTCAGATATATCACCAACAAAAAAACCCACTATTTGAGATGCAGTTGGAAAACAATATCTTGAATCCAATTCAGTACGATTCGAACATATACGAATTTCGAATTCTGGAACTTCAACATCAGCCAATCTTTCTTTTAGAATACGATATTCTTTGACAAGAACATTATGGTCATTTAACATCGCTAAAAGATCCTCGATAACATTTATTTTAGGACAATTATCAGCATCAGAAGCATCAAAAAATGCAGTATATCTATTCTGAACTTTGTTCTCTGTATCATGCATATAGAGCTGTTGAAAAATAGGTTTCGATCCTGAAACTGGAAGCATCGAACCCATCCTATGCACAACTTGGCCTGAAATTTTAAAAATATAAGGCCCAGAACCATCATTCATTTTGTCATCTACATTACATCCCAAAAACGTAAAAGCAAACATGGAGTTATAAACACGAATAAGTTTACGAAAATGCTTGGAATAAGTACAACCATCAGGTTGTAACAAACGCTGCAATGACTGAGGAGGATCGCCCAACAAAGGAAGCGAAACTCTACCTTTCCTGCAACAAAGATTGTATATAACATTAGATTTATTAGATTTTTTCTTACATCTCTCTCGATACCAGAAATAAGCACCACAAAATTCACAATTATATTCTGGATCTCCAACATCCAATATAGGTTGTCGTCCAATAAAACCTGCACATATACAATAAAAAAAAATATTAGAAATAATTATCAACACATAAAAAAAATATTATAAAACCATCAAAGCTATTTCATAACACACAAATATAATATAAACATTGAAAAAATAAAAGTAAAGAAATAAACGAAATTAAAAATCTGTACATTCATTAGGCGCGGATATAACTGACTGCACGGTACGAACTGAAGAATGATATCGCCTGCGTGAATTCTTCGAACCAAACCAAACACAAAGAGGAAGTTCATCAGAATTCGAAACCTCAAACCGTCCACTATCACGAAAAGGCACATGCTCCGAAACAGCAGCGTCTGATACTCGCGAACATCCCGCCGCAACTACAAACAAAGAAACACGCATTGAAAATAAGAATGTACGATGTATAATTTAAATTAAAAACAAATATTAAAACATTCACTGTCATATCGTTCTTCATTTTATTTCCATCAGAAATACATCCACGACGCATCTGCAACGATACTTTCGTAGCACACGAAGAACGAAGACGTCTACCTAACTTGTTCGAACCAAATCTAACAGAAAGCGGCAGTTCATCAGAATTAGAACACTGTCTTTGCTCAACACAGGTAGAACGCAAACGATCGAAAACCTTATCGTCCATAACTTTCGAGCATTCATCTATAAATAAAAAAATATAATAAGAAAATAATTAAACTTTAATATTCCCACATATACTATCACACATACAACATCATATTTCGTAGATCTAAAAAAAATAATAATTAAAAAAACACACATACTGCTTTTTAATTTATTCGTATCAGATCCAGGCACCACTGTTACATTAGGCAAATCGCGCACTACAAAATAGTATAAAATATTGCAAGTCAAATCAAGAACGAAATCACATTAACAAATAAACACACAAATAATATTATAGGCGCAAAATAAATATTTACAAAACTCATGATTCGATATCAGAAAACTGGACGCACCAATCGAAAGATTACAAGAAGAAACAGCAATATCAGACAGAGCAAAGTTATTGTCAAGACAAAATGGTCTAGAGAGACCACCGGAAACACGTACTCCACAACTGTCATGACCTCGTACCAGATCCACAACATGACGCGAGCGATACGACTGCTTCTGTGGAATCTTCTGAGAAAACTTAACAGCTAAAGGAAATTCATCAGAAGTGGAAGATTGACCCCACTCAAAATTTTGAGAAGACATAACGAACCAAGTAAAGAAAGAAAATAAATTGCATAAACGCAAGCAAAAATCAAACAGATTGATATAACCTATAAAAACAGGATGTACAACTCAAATGATAAGACTAAACTTATAAAAGTTCTCCAAGCAAAGATAAAAAAATAACTCAAAAGGAATTTGTGCAGCAGTAAATATACAGAGATATAAATAACAATCAACAGTCCAAGCCACAAACAGACAATACAATGTATATCATGTTATTATGATCCAAAACCATACAAATAACGCATCACATTTATGGGACCCTCGTACGCGTAAACACAGTAAAATACATACAGCACCGAATAACAATCCCTATATTTCTTGCAGACAAGCTCATTATTTACGCACAGTAACTCATTTCACCACACAATACACCGAAAATAAGATCCCACGTGCATCAGAATTCAAACCCTACGATCGAAATCAAACACATCTAAGCCCACACGAACATTGTCAATTGGGTGACACCAGCTATGGTGATCCCCCTAAAAAGTTATTTTTGCGAGTTTTAAATTTTTTATGAAATTTATGTAAAATTTATACGACGACTTTCTACGACAAAAATTACTAACTTTGAACTAAAAATTTTCATCTAAAAATTTTGATAAGTTTTTTATAGTTAATTTTTATATTTTACATTAGAAATGTTAGAAAGTTTGACTAAATAAATTGAATCGTTCTCAATCTAAAAAATATAATGCAACAGAGCTTCGACTGCCATGTCTAATAATTATAATATAAGAATACTTGCGAAACTATCCATAAATCATCATTTAAATAGAGAATTTAATGACAACAATACTCCGGAAGTCGTAACGGCCCAAATGCACCGAAAATGATTCTTGTTTTGGCTAAAGTATTCCATAAGATATATTCATACAATCAACGAAAGATACGCAAATCTTCGTAATATCGTGGGTACCTAATTTATTATGATTTTGTAAACCCTAGCTGCATAAATAATATTCTTAGCTAAAATTATAACTCAATTCATTGCTTTAAATAAACGTTTCATACTTATTATCAGACAAAGTTGGAATCATCGCAAAGCACGAAATTTTTTTTCATCGTAATAAAAAGATAGAACGAATCATCGAATAAAATTTCCTACGAAGGTGTGTAACACCCCACCGCTACCAAAATCGATCGAATTTGACCACAGCCGAAACACCTTTGACTCCGTTCGACCGTCAACTATATGTATCGATTTTGACCGAGATAAAATTATTTATATCACCGAGCATTAAGATGCCTTCAATACTTAATGGCATCCAGACCAGACAGGTAGACGAAACACAATATTTATCAAATTCGACCACAGCTGACCACCTCTGACTCCGTTCGACCGTCAACTATATGTACCGATTTTGACCGAAATAAAATTATTTATATCACCGAGCAATATGATTCCTTCAATATTTAATGGCATCCAGACCGGACAGGTAGACGAAACACAGTATTTTTTTTTATTTTCCGATACTTGTTACCACCAAACTTTCTCAATATCCGGTAGAACATTCAAAACAAAACCAAGCAATCTATCTACTGCTGCATCGAGCGGCAGTGACGGAAGGGGACCGGCGAAGACCAGGTCTCCTCTAATAAATATATTTTTTCCCCCATCCGAACTTAATCTTAAAAAGTAAATTAATACTATTAAGCGAACGGAAATCCCCAGTCCCAAAATATGTTTCAGACCCAAAATATGTTTTTAAGTAAATTAATATTGTTAAGTGAATGTGCTGCTCACTTTCTAAGTCACAAAATAACAAAACTTTCAGACATGACGCATAGATGGATTGAACTTCATTCTGAACCTCAACTTTTTCAAAAACAATGCGAGAAGCTGTCAGGACGAAGTGAATGTAAGAAACTTTTGTCATCTATAACAACGCAAAGCTTGTTAGCTGCTAGTATTTTATTAAGATAATTAGCACTTAATCTCATTTAGTCAGATATTACCTCGCGCTAAATTTCAATCCCGACTTCGCCACTGGTTTGCACCTAATAAAAACAGAATTAACTGAAACTTTTTGCTACTCCGAATGTTTAATACCTCTCTCTAGGTGCATTTATAAGTAGTAAGGATAAGAATAATGGTAAGATAAGGATATTTAAGAAATTAGTGAAACCCTCGCGCCCTCTTTAAAAAAATTTTGGATGTTCCCTCCATCTGATCCTTATATGATTCTTATCCGATTTATTTTCACACTTAATTAAATTAGTTACATTAACATAATTAGTTGCTCCAATGCTATTGAACAAACTTTTCATTTGTTTACTAAGCTGTTATTAGATACCTTGATTTATATCGACATTTTGATTTACTTAGTAATATAACATGATAACGATATAAAAATTAATTCATCATTTTTTTGTGGCGATTATTACATCTGATGATACGATTAACATAGTATTTTGATGTAAAAAACATATAATGAAGTTAATATTATATTTATTATTTATTTTCAAAATATTAATTTGTTCATATCTATTTTAATATATGAATAGATCTGAATCTGACAATTTCTGATTTTATGCATATCTGTTTAATATCCGAGCAAAATCTATATCTAAACATATTCGCATTAGATCAATATCCAAAAAAAATATGAATGTGAACATGATCTGATCACTATTTGATCTGTATTTGATCCATTTACAATATACTATGTACGGCGTAAGTCATCATGATACGTTCATTGTCAATAATCAGGAAAAAAAATACAATCATTTATCCATAATTTAATTTAATTCAAGCATAGGTTTCTTCTTTAATTTTTATAATTTAAGGAAGAAAAAATATATAAGTCAATAATACACACGATACAGTATAATAACTTTTATATACCAATTATTCGTTTGAAATATAATTCCAATATACGTAAAATCACAGTCGACAATCTTTTTTTATCACGATATATATTTCGAAGGTCATAGCCGAAAGATGATCAAAATTTATATAGGCGAATATAAAAAAATCTTCTACACATGAAGAAAGAAATTAATCACATTATAGGTAAGCTAAGAGTATAATTTCTTATTTTACACATGAAAAAGGCCATTGCATCACAAAAAATTAATTACGAAAGTCATTGCATCGAGGCTTTAGGAAAAACCTTCGGAATATATGAGAAAGACAAAACAAATGGTGATAACCTTCGAGATTAATTACATTGAGTAAAATTCATATACAATTGTTGTGGAGTTGTGGTATATATAAATCGTAAGATGCTATGTGCAGAACAATCCGAATAAAATAAGATCAGGACAAGAGTAATTATTTATTTGCTCTGTTATTTTCACATTAGTCCAAGATAACATATATGGCGCCATTCATTGCATTGAGACTCTGTATACAACGAATGTCATGCAATAAATAAGGAGTGTATTAATTCATTGAACGTAGTAAGAATTTTATTGCCAGTGTACTTTGTATGTATCCTCTTTACCCTTTATAGAGTAATTGATAAGAACAAAAATGAAGAATAAAATATCGTGACATAATTAAAATTTTTGGTAGATTCACGCAAAGACACAATATTCATGAGCGATTTTTGGAGAAGGCAAATAACGGAAGGAATAGGGAAAATGAACAGAGGTGCGGAGAAATGAAACGGACAAAACGGAACTTTTTAAAACATCCATCTCTCCTCGGCGCCTCCATCTAATCCCTCTACTTTAAATCTCCGCACACATCTTGATGCAATCGGACTGTCAGAAACTGAATAGGAAAACTTCTTTATCCTATCCATAGACATTAGCCCATCTACATATATATATAATATCAATACATTTTATAATACGATATAGGATGGCAATGAGAAGATGCAACGCAAATGAACTCGACACATTAATTAATCTGAAAAATCACATTCAAATGTTGTAAAAAAGTGTCAGTTCAATTTGGTCAATCACCTAATACTGGGGCTAGTTCAATGTTGATCATTCAAATGAGAACTAAATTATCCCGAAGGATCCATCTCTCCTTGATCATAGGAGACTAAGTATACAACAGAACGTATACTATAATTATCATTAATGCAAACAAATAGATAAGCAAACGGTATTAATTACGTGAACGTTGTTAAACCACGGATATAAGCGCTTACTCACAAAGACTGACACGTCAGAGAGCTATCCGAATGCCCAATCCAACCAGCTTCATCGCACCGTACAAAAATACCAATAATTACCATCATCATTCAATTCGAAATCACCACAACATGCAATAATTATATTAACCAATATAAGTCAAATGAAACAACTCAATATACGTGCAGTTATCTGTTCAAAGTATGCAACGTATTTTTGCGTAAATAATTTTTAACATGTAATGAAGTTGTGTAGAATCCATACCCGAAATCAAGCGAGAAAATAATCTACTGAGGATCGTATCAACCACCTAACTCTACATAAGCGAGTCTACATTCAAATAAGGAGTGTCAATGTCACCCATTTTTATCAAAAAATATTATGAGAGATTATTACTTATAGTTAGAAAATGTAATTTTGTAAATTTTCATTATTAAACCCATATGTAATATATTTTATTTTTTATGTTAATAATATTGGGCTACTATTTTTAATTATGGATTGTGTGAGACTTAATCATCAATTAATTAACAGTCCAAAACATAAATAGTCAGAACGATCAAATTAGAAAGATTATAAAATATTCTTTCTTTTTATTTATCTTGTGTCCTAGGCACATCACTTTTCAGAATCCAAACAAAAAATGCAAACCTAACAAAAAAAAAAGGAATTGTTCTCCAGTGTATTCCCCCCTTTTCATTTTATTATAATTTTCATCTCTCAAGCTTAGAGAACGAAAGAAGCATTATCGATGCGACTAGCTTTGAGCGATTGAGTTTCTCCAATTTTGCAACATAAAAGATTTACAATTTATATAGGCTTCTCTTCTAACTTCTATTGCAAGGACGATTAAACAACGTATTATTGCTCAAATTGGTCTTTTTATATTCATCAAATCATTCTTTAATTTTTGGTTTATAAGTATATTAATTATATCAAAATTATAGTTTGCAACACAAATTGAAGTTTGAAACGCACTGTAATTATTTCTCTAAATCTCTTGATATTCTCCTATTAGATTGACTATGGAGAAATTTTTAAAACAACAACAGCCTCATGATGATCCTTCAGTCTCTCAAACCCCTTAATGAGTTCAAATTAACCCATAAGATTACCCTATTAATCCATCAAAGCTATTACAGATTTTTTTAGTACCCCAAATGAGTGAGATAAAATTAGAAGATTTTATTAAAATAAAAGTCCAAAACAACCAAAAAATATTTTGCACCGTATAAAATAGTGGATGTGCGGCAAAAGTACAATAACATGAATAAGCTTTTATAATTTTTAAATTAAATTTGAATTTATTTTGTAGTTTTTTTTTGAAACTTCAAAATGTTAGAGTAATGAATATAAATTTAATTAGAATTTATTTTATTGTTATTTTTATTTTGAAATTTCAAATTATTAGAGTAATGCATGTACGATATAGTCTAACTTCATTTACATTAATGTGACAATTAAAATGTTATAAATTTAGTGAACCCCATTAAAAAATTTATGGTCTCGCCACGGTTTCCATATGCGACTTCACGACTCTACAACTTAATCATTCGCAACGTGCCACCAATCAAAAACCAACTTCTATGATTTTTCAATTTTTTTTTTTCATTTCACTAAATTTTTTTAGTGAATTTGGATAAGAGTTTGATGCGCAAGACAAAGGGTGACATGGTTCAGCTAATATCGATCATTTAACTAAACTCTTTATATTTTTTTTCTATTTAACTAAACTTTTCTATGATTTTTCTATTTTTTTCATTTAACTAAACTTTATTTATACACGCATGGTTGTTTTTTCCCTAGCTAATAAAAACAAAGGAGATCGTATATACGCCAAATACACCTAGGCATCAAGGAGCAATTTTTTTTTTTGTTTTTTTTTTTTAATGATATCGGACAAAAGAACAAAGAATTATGGCGGCTCAGGATAGATATGAATTTAATTCATGTTCATCGGTCAAAGGTCTAATCCAACTTGTATTCTTCGTAGGTATTAATTAATATACAGTCAAATTTAATTTGTCTTTTTCTGTTTGATGCCTATCTATTCGATCAAAATATGAATCGATAGACTCATCTAATTGGTTAAACTTATCTACGTACATTAGATAAACTATTTAAATTTTTAAAATAACACAAACACCTAATGTCCACAGTTTTATATTATTTTTTCAACAAATATGTATGCGTGTATTATTTTTTATTGGTTTGCAATTGCCAATTGTATTACATGTCGCGTATATAGATGACATGTATTATTTTTTCAACAGAGAATGACTCTAAAGAAAAAAAAAAAATCGTCATGAAGACGGTTTGGATCAGACATTTGAGTTTCGGATCTTGAAAAACGACTCCAAAACGTCATGATCTATGATCTAGGGTACCGTAGTGATTCTCTCTATATAGACTTTTGTAATACTTCCACGACTAAATTATTTATATATCCATGTACTATTATCGTCATTGCATTATAGGCAATGTTAAAAAAATATATCCATGCATATCTAAGATATCATTTTATCTTCTTAACATTGAGACTCTAAAATCATTCTAAAATATAGACTCTAAAATATAGTCAAGCAATTATCATCGTTCTATCATATTTCACAACATAGACTCTAAAATCATCTTCAGTGAGAAAAAAATATCAGTTTAATAAAATAAATTATATCTTGAATATAGTATATAACTTGTTCAACTCTTTTTTTTTTCTGTGAGCCACAATGTTATGCTAGCAGCTACCTTTCTCTAAAAGTGCTTTTGTCTGAATTACATATATAGGAAAAGAATGTGCCGTAGAAAAATAATGATAAAGATAGTCATCTTGCAATCTTATTTCAATCACCAGAAATTTATCATTTTAGCTCAGTTATGTTAGCTAATTCCAACATGATAAGATCATCACACTATTGTGGCGTCAATTTCAATCGGTAGCCTAATCAATGTCTTGTGAAAAAAATCGCAATCCAAATCATGTGTCCAAGGGTTAACCTGAGATGCTGCAAATCCAGAAAAATAATGATAAATATATATGAACCTGTTAATGACAATAAATTTATCATGCATGAACTTTAAGGCAACCAAATCAGGCCATCTTTGTTGCTTCCATGTAATATTTTGCAATTATAATCATCGACATTAGAACACGTACAAAGCAATAAAATACATATCTTTACCATAAAAGACTAACATGACCTAAATTTAGGTCATTGAATAGTAATAACGCGAATTAAAAATTCACAAAATAAAGTTTAATTGAGCTGATAGTAATTAACGTCAAGAGTGCTCAATGTTCTTTTCAATTACAGTAAAACACACAACGTTAGAGCTTTTGGTTTCATTCGCTTTCACTTTTTTTTCATTTCCTTTGTTTTCCAACGTTTTGGTTTTTCCTAACTGTATGCTTGACAGTCTCTGTCCAGTTTATCTAAAAAAAAAAAAAAATTACAGTAAAACACACAACGTAGACCCTAAAAAAAAAAGGCACAATATAATTTACAAACAACCATAAAAGATTCACAGATTTAATAAATGAAAATAAAAAGGTAAGAATCATCGTTACCTTCCTATAATATCGTAAACATGAAAAACCAAAACCTTCCTAAGATTTCCAGCTCCATGCAATTTCAGCGAACTTCATTCCCAACCTGATTGAAGGAGAAAATCAATTTCATAAAGTATTGAGGGACGAATTAGTGAAATTTCATCAAGTATTCACCTGATCTCATCTAACGCCATCAAATTCAATATACTCCAATCAAATTGTTTGGCTGAAATTATCAAAAGAATTTGATTCTGAAGTGTGCACGCCATGAGGAATTTGGATTGGAGGATGGTAATCTCTCATATGAAAGGAATAAAAATTTCGTACAAAAATAGAATATTTAATTAATTCGAACCTAATTTCATTATTAATAATCCTTTATCTTTTCCTATTTTTTATTTCTTATAAGCAGGCCACGCCGAACTTAGATTTCAATTTCAGTAGATTTTGTTGGCTACGCATAGGCCTATTACTTGCCTAATACAAAACTAAGAATCACTAAGGCTAATAATTACACAATGAAAATCATTCTTACTGGCACATTTTTCTTTGCATATATAAAAAATTTTGCTAAATCGATTTTAAAAATATAACCTAGGAGTAGCCTTAATAATGGCAACTGTTGAAACTCAAATAATAATAATAATAATAATAATAATGGCAACTGTTTGCATACCACTGTCATCAGTTTTTCTTATATAACTCAATGGCAACTCTTTGCATATAATAAATTGATGGAAAAAATAAAACAACAAAAACTTTTGCCTGACACAATATCAACAATATGGCAGCTCTTTGATAATTTCTGCCATACTCAAGGAATTGTGAGATATGAAAAGATTCAATGTTTAATCGAATTTAAATGAATAAAGCACGCATACCACTGTCTCGCCAATAACATGCTCTCCACCCTGACAATGGCTCCAAACACCCCACAGCAGTACTCGCTGATCTCCTCTAGGCTCTAGCTTTGTAGGCCACACCTATCGGCTCCTCCAACCACAGTTGAACAGCCGTGGTTCGATGATGCCTTGTGAGAGAAAAAAAGTACAGTGAAGATACCCAAAATTATAGCGAGCCATAAAATCACATACCAAAATTACAAACACCGATGTTGATTGAGGAAAAAGTACAAAATTTTTAACATTTTTAGTGAAATCTAAAACAATTCGAGAAAAATCAATACCACCAGAGGTTGGTGAACTGGAGAAGAACAGCGGCTGGTGGCTAAGAACGGCAACCATCAGAGACCACTTTGGCCGTGAACGGCAACCATCAGAGACCACGACGGCAAAGAGGTCCATCTAGAAAGCACGGTGCGAGTGGAACAAATCGACACCAAGGGCCGGCGACGACCACTGTTTATGCTATCAGAAAAAAAAAATGAAGAATGTCCGGCATTTGTTCTCGTAATCTCCTGTCTCGCTTTTTCAACCAGTCGAGAAAAAAACAACAATCAACATCGACTGAAAGAAACAATGATCGAATACATACATATAACATATCATTGAAAATTAGAGAACAAAAAAAAGACAAAATAGAAAATCACCAGCTTTTCTTTCTCTCTCTTGTCTCTCCCTCTTTCGGTAGTAGCAAGAAGGAATTAAGACTGATGGATAAATATAATGGGAAAGGTAAGGATAAGTATGATGATGAACCAAAGAAATATACGCGGCACAAAATTAAATTTTCTAGACCAAGCAATATATAATAACATGTTCAACGATCCAATATTATGGTCTACATTTATTAGATGATCCGGACTTGTACAAATATTATGTTATGTTGACTTCAACGTGGGACCCACACACATGGAAAAAAAACATATTATGGACAGCACCAAATAGCAATTTCCGTAGCTTTTGCAGGCGAGTTGTTTTCAATGCATAGTAACCCGTTTCATTATATAACACACCAAAAATCAGATCCCAAATGCGGCGCAATTCTATCCCTTTGATTGAAATCAGACGCATCTGAACCCACATGTGCACTGTTCATTGGGTGACGTCAGCGAGGGCAACCCCCCTTCATCCTCAATTCATCAGGTAAATGAACTGTTAGCCGCTCCACAGTCGGACAACTCTGATGCACATCATATTAATACAATCGCCAAATAGCTTCATGAGGGGTAATACATCGACAGTCTAGATAATTTTGCACTTCGTCTATAGTAGTATGTTCATCTAGTTCTGATTTTGCGTTGATCGAAATAAATTGTCTATCCACGCCTTTACAAATATATTTGAAAAGATATTTAATCAATCGAGGACTATGACATTTCTCAACGTTTAAATGCGCTTGATATTTAACGACAAGATTAAGGCTGTGAGGAACAACATACGCATTCGATAACAAAACTCCATTTTTATCATAACAAACACCTTCATCACGCCTACAATAAACAACACTACCATCTTCATTGATAACAGTAGACGACACAAATGATTTTGGAAAGTTCTTAGAACACGTTCCATTTCTCATACATGGACTACGGTAATTAATCACACCACATGGACCATGTATCATAAACTTACCAACCGCTTCATACCCGTCAGGATCGATATCTGGGCGTGGTAGCTCAGCCGTAATCAAACGATCAACATCCATAGCAGTTTTAAACTTACATTCAGAAGCAAGCCAAATTATTATATGCACATGAGGAAGTCCTCTTTTTTGAAATTCAACCTGTGACACAACTTTTTTAACAAAAAAATAATAATAAGTAAAATACTCACGCATAAGCAAAGTAATATACGACAATTAACAGATAACATAATTAAACGTATGTTTTTTCAAACAAAAAACAAAAAAAACAAAATACCTGCACTTGCTTTAACATAATTAATCGTACGTTTTTACAAACTAAAACAAAAAGATGAAATACCTACAATTACCTTGCCGAAACACTTTTTCGTCATAATATCACGCATCACTTCATCATATTTCATCTTAAATACCCTGCAAATTATATCGGGTCGTTCATCACAACGCTGTCCAAGCAAAAGACATCTTTGTATTTCCAACCATTGAGGATTACACGTGAAAGTAACAAATAAATCTGGCGGTCCAAAAGAACGACACAAAGCAATAGCGTCGTGATAATTCTGAAACATATATCGAGGACTTCCAACATACGAAGCAGGTAGAACAATACGCTTTCCAATTTCAGACCCAAGCATATCTCTATCACAAACAGCTTGTTTAATATTACAAAGTTTATCAGTTCGCACCTTAGACTGATTATATTTTATAAATCTAAGCCTTTCATGTTCAACACAAACATACATATCAACGATAATCTGCTGAAATAATTTACCAGATCGAAAAATAGTAGTAGCTTCATTAATTCTCGGATGAAGTCTGAAAGCATAATATTCTGCCATAGTAACAAACTGTCTTTTTGTCTTACTACTTCCTGGTCTGTTCGGAACATATTTAATACGCGGATGATATCCTCGCTCTCCATAAACAAATACAAGAGAATATTGAAAAGCCATAAGAAATTCATGGTCATTTGGTATACGCTGCAATTGTTTGGAACAACGCTCAACAATAATATCTCGATAACCATATTCCTCAGATATATCACCAACAAAAAAACCCACTATTTGAGATGCAGTTGGAAAACAATATCTTGAATCCAATTCAGTACGATTCGAACATATACGAATTTCGAATTCTGGAACTTCAACATCAGCCAATCTTTCTTTTAGAATACGATATTCTTTGACAAGAACATTATGGTCATTTAACATCGCTAAAAGATCCTCGATAACATTTATTTTAGGACAATTATCAGCATCAGAAGCATCAAAAAATGCAGTATATCTATTCTGAACTTTGTTCTCTGTATCATGCATATAGAGCTGTTGAAAAATAGGTTTCGATCCTGAAACTGGAAGCATCGAACCCATCCTATGCACAACTTGGCCTGAAATTTTAAAAATATAAGGCCCAGAACCATCATTCATTTTGTCATCTACATTACATCCCAAAAACGTAAAAGCAAACATGGAGTTATAAACACGAATAAGTTTACGAAAATGCTTGGAATAAGTACAACCATCAGGTTGTAACAAACGCTGCAATGACTGAGGAGGATCGCCCAACAAAGGAAGCGAAACTCTACCTTTCCTGCAACAAAGATTGTATATAACATTAGATTTATTAGATTTTTTCTTACATCTCTCTCGATACCAGAAATAAGCACCACAAAATTCACAATTATATTCTGGATCTCCAACATCCAATATAGGTTGTCGTCCAATAAAACCTGCACATATACAATAAAAAAAAATATTAGAAATAATTATCAACACATAAAAAAAATATTATAAAACCATCAAAGCTATTTCATAACACACAAATATAATATAAACATTGAAAAAATAAAAGTAAAGAAATAAACGAAATTAAAAATCTGTACATTCATTAGGCGCGGATATAACTGACTGCACGGTACGAACTGAAGAATGATATCGCCTGCGTGAATTCTTCGAACCAAACCAAACACAAAGAGGAAGTTCATCAGAATTCGAAACCTCAAACCGTCCACTATCACGAAAAGGCACATGCTCCGAAACAGCAGCGTCTGATACTCGCGAACATCCCGCCGCAACTACAAACAAAGAAACACGCATTGAAAATAAGAATGTACGATGTATAATTTAAATTAAAAACAAATATTAAAACATTCACTGTCATATCGTTCTTCATTTTATTTCCATCAGAAATACATCCACGACGCATCTGCAACGATACTTTCGTAGCACACGAAGAACGAAGACGTCTACCTAACTTGTTCGAACCAAATCTAACAGAAAGCGGCAGTTCATCAGAATTAGAACACTGTCTTTGCTCAACACAGGTAGAACGCAAACGATCGAAAACCTTATCGTCCATAACTTTCGAGCATTCATCTATAAATAAAAAAATATAATAAGAAAATAATTAAACTTTAATATTCCCACATATACTATCACACATACAACATCATATTTCGTAGATCTAAAAAAAATAATAATTAAAAAAACACACATACTGCTTTTTAATTTATTCGTATCAGATCCAGGCACCACTGTTACATTAGGCAAATCGCGCACTACAAAATAGTATAAAATATTGCAAGTCAAATCAAGAACGAAATCACATTAACAAATAAACACACAAATAATATTATAGGCGCAAAATAAATATTTACAAAACTCATGATTCGATATCAGAAAACTGGACGCACCAATCGAAAGATTACAAGAAGAAACAGCAATATCAGACAGAGCAAAGTTATTGTCAAGACAAAATGGTCTAGAGAGACCACCGGAAACACGTACTCCACAACTGTCATGACCTCGTACCAGATCCACAACATGACGCGAGCGATACGACTGCTTCTGTGGAATCTTCTGAGAAAACTTAACAGCTAAAGGAAATTCATCAGAAGTGGAAGATTGACCCCACTCAAAATTTTGAGAAGACATAACGAACCAAGTAAAGAAAGAAAATAAATTGCATAAACGCAAGCAAAAATCAAACAGATTGATATAACCTATAAAAACAGGATGTACAACTCAAATGATAAGACTAAACTTATAAAAGTTCTCCAAGCAAAGATAAAAAAATAACTCAAAAGGAATTTGTGCAGCAGTAAATATACAGAGATATAAATAACAATCAACAGTCCAAGCCACAAACAGACAATACAATGTATATCATGTTATTATGATCCAAAACCATACAAATAACGCATCACATTTATGGGACCCTCGTACGCGTAAACACAGTAAAATACATACAGCACCGAATAACAATCCCTATATTTCTTGCAGACAAGCTCATTATTTACGCACAGTAACTCATTTCACCACACAATACACCGAAAATAAGATCCCACGTGCATCAGAATTCAAACCCTACGATCGAAATCAAACACATCTAAGCCCACACGAACATTGTCAATTGGGTGACACCAGCTATGGTGATCCCCCTAAAAAGTTATTTTTGCGAGTTTTAAATTTTTTATGAAATTTATGTAAAATTTATACGACGACTTTCTACGACAAAAATTACTAACTTTGAACTAAAAATTTTCATCTAAAAATTTTGATAAGTTTTTTATAGTTAATTTTTATATTTTACATTAGAAATGTTAGAAAGTTTGACTAAATAAATTGAATCGTTCTCAATCTAAAAAATATAATGCAACAGAGCTTCGACTGCCATGTCTAATAATTATAATATAAGAATACTTGCGAAACTATCCATAAATCATCATTTAAATAGAGAATTTAATGACAACAATACTCCGGAAGTCGTAACGGCCCAAATGCACCGAAAATGATTCTTGTTTTGGCTAAAGTATTCCATAAGATATATTCATACAATCAACGAAAGATACGCAAATCTTCGTAATATCGTGGGTACCTAATTTATTATGATTTTGTAAACCCTAGCTGCATAAATAATATTCTTAGCTAAAATTATAACTCAATTCATTGCTTTAAATAAACGTTTCATACTTATTATCAGACAAAGTTGGAATCATCGCAAAGCACGAAATTTTTTTTCATCGTAATAAAAAGATAGAACGAATCATCGAATAAAATTTCCTACGAAGGTGTGTAACACCCCACCGCTACCAAAATCGATCGAATTTGACCACAGCCGAAACACCTTTGACTCCGTTCGACCGTCAACTATATGTATCGATTTTGACCGAGATAAAATTATTTATATCACCGAGCATTAAGATGCCTTCAATACTTAATGGCATCCAGACCAGACAGGTAGACGAAACACAATATTTATCAAATTCGACCACAGCTGACCACCTCTGACTCCGTTCGACCGTCAACTATATGTACCGATTTTGACCGAAATAAAATTATTTATATCACCGAGCAATATGATTCCTTCAATATTTAATGGCATCCAGACCGGACAGGTAGACGAAACACAGTATTTTTTTTTATTTTCCGATACTTGTTACCACCAAACTTTCTCAATATCCGGTAGAACATTCAAAACAAAACCAAGCAATCTATCTACTGCTGCATCGAGCGGCAGTGACGGAAGGGGACCGGCGAAGACCAGGTCTCCTCTAATAAATATATTTTTTCCCCCATCCGAACTTAATCTTAAAAAGTAAATTAATACTATTAAGCGAACGGAAATCCCCAGTCCCAAAATATGTTTCAGACCCAAAATATGTTTTTAAGTAAATTAATATTGTTAAGTGAATGTGCTGCTCACTTTCTAAGTCACAAAATAACAAAACTTTCAGACATGACGCATAGATGGATTGAACTTCATTCTGAACCTCAACTTTTTCAAAAACAATGCGAGAAGCTGTCAGGACGAAGTGAATGTAAGAAACTTTTGTCATCTATAACAACGCAAAGCTTGTTAGCTGCTAGTATTTTATTAAGATAATTAGCACTTAATCTCATTTAGTCAGATATTACCTCGCGCTAAATTTCAATCCCGACTTCGCCACTGGTTTGCACCTAATAAAAACAGAATTAACTGAAACTTTTTGCTACTCCGAATGTTTAATACCTCTCTCTAGGTGCATTTATAAGTAGTAAGGATAAGAATAATGGTAAGATAAGGATATTTAAGAAATTAGTGAAACCCTCGCGCCCTCTTTAAAAAAATTTTGGATGTTCCCTCCATCTGATCCTTATATGATTCTTATCCGATTTATTTTCACACTTAATTAAATTAGTTACATTAACATAATTAGTTGCTCCAATGCTATTGAACAAACTTTTCATTTGTTTACTAAGCTGTTATTAGATACCTTGATTTATATCGACATTTTGATTTACTTAGTAATATAACATGATAACGATATAAAAATTAATTCATCATTTTTTTGTGGCGATTATTACATCTGATGATACGATTAACATAGTATTTTGATGTAAAAAACATATAATGAAGTTAATATTATATTTATTATTTATTTTCAAAATATTAATTTGTTCATATCTATTTTAATATATGAATAGATCTGAATCTGACAATTTCTGATTTTATGCATATCTGTTTAATATCCGAGCAAAATCTATATCTAAACATATTCGCATTAGATCAACATCCAAAAAAAATATGAATGTGAACATGATCTGATCACTATTTGATCTGTATTTGATCCATTTACAATATACTATGTACGGCGTAAGTCATCATGATACGTTCATTGTCAATAATCAGGAAAAAAAATACAATCATTTATCCATAATTTAATTTAATTCAAGCATAGGTTTCTTCTTTAATTTTTATAATTTAAGGAAGAAAAAATATATAAGTCAATAATACACACGATACAGTATAATAACTTTTATATACCAATTATTCGTTTGAAATATAATTCCAATATACGTAAAATCACAGTCGACAATCTTTTTTTATCACGATATATATTTCGAAGGTCATAGCCGAAAGATGATCAAAATTTATATAGGCGAATATAAAAAAATCTTCTACACATGAAGAAAGAAATTAATCACATTATAGGTAAGCTAAGAGTATAATTTCTTATTTTACACATGAAAAAGGCCATTGCATCACAAAAAATTAATTACGAAAGTCATTGCATCGAGGCTTTAGGAAAAACCTTCGGAATATATGAGAAAGACAAAACAAATGGTGATAACCTTCGAGATTAATTACATTGAGTAAAATTCATATACAATTGTTGTGGAGTTGTGGTATATATAAATCGTAAGATGCTATGTGCAGAACAATCCGAATAAAATAAGATCAGGACAAGAGTAATTATTTATTTGCTCTGTTATTTTCACATTAGTCCAAGATAACATATATGGCGCCATTCATTGCATTGAGACTCTGTATACAACGAATGTCATGCAATAAATAAGGAGTGTATTAATTCATTGAACGTAGTAAGAATTTTATTGCCAGTGTACTTTGTATGTATCCTCTTTACCCTTTATAGAGTAATTGATAAGAACAAAAATGAAGAATAAAATATCGTGACATAATTAAAATTTTTGGTAGATTCACGCAAAGACACAATATTCATGAGCGATTTTTGGAGAAGGCAAATAACGGAAGGAATAGGGAAAATGAACAGAGGTGCGGAGAAATGAAACGGACAAAACGGAACTTTTTAAAACATCCATCTCTCCTCGGCGCCTCCATCTAATCCCTCTACTTTAAATCTCCGCACACATCTTGATGCAATCGGACTGTCAGAAACTGAATAGGAAAACTTCTTTATCCTATCCATAGACATTAGCCCATCTACATATATATATAATATCAATACATTTTATAATACGATATAGGATGGCAATGAGAAGATGCAACGCAAATGAACTCGACACATTAATTAATCTGAAAAATCACATTCAAATGTTGTAAAAAAGTGTCAGTTCAATTTGGTCAATCACCTAATACTGGGGCTAGTTCAATGTTGATCATTCAAATGAGAACTAAATTATCCCGAAGGATCCATCTCTCCTTGATCATAGGAGACTAAGTATACAACAGAACGTATACTATAATTATCATTAATGCAAACAAATAGATAAGCAAACGGTATTAATTACGTGAACGTTGTTAAACCACGGATATAAGCGCTTACTCACAAAGACTGACACGTCAGAGAGCTATCCGAATGCCCAATCCAACCAGCTTCATCGCACCGTACAAAAATACCAATAATTACCATCATCATTCAATTCGAAATCACCACAACATGCAATAATTATATTAACCAATATAAGTCAAATGAAACAACTCAATATACGTGCAGTTATCTGTTCAAAGTATGCAACGTATTTTTGCGTAAATAATTTTTAACATGTAATGAAGTTGTGTAGAATCCATACCCGAAATCAAGCGAGAAAATAATCTACTGAGGATCGTATCAACCACCTAACTCTACATAAGCGAGTCTACATTCAAATAAGGAGTGTCAATGTCACCCATTTTTATCAAAAAATATTATGAGAGATTATTACTTATAGTTAGAAAATGTAATTTTGTAAATTTTCATTATTAAACCCATATGTAATATATTTTATTTTTTATGTTAATAATATTGGGCTACTATTTTTAATTATGGATTGTGTGAGACTTAATCATCAATTAATTAACAGTCCAAAACATAAATAGTCAGAACGATCAAATTAGAAAGATTATAAAATATTCTTTCTTTTTATTTATCTTGTGTCCTAGGCACATCACTTTTCAGAATCCAAACAAAAAATGCAAACCTAACAAAAAAAAAAGGAATTGTTCTCCAGTGTATTCCCCCCTTTTCATTTTATTATAATTTTCATCTCTCAAGCTTAGAGAACGAAAGAAGCATTATCGATGCGACTAGCTTTGAGCGATTGAGTTTCTCCAATTTTGCAACATAAAAGATTTACAATTTATATAGGCTTCTCTTCTAACTTCTATTGCAAGGACGATTAAACAACGTATTATTGCTCAAATTGGTCTTTTTATATTCATCAAATCATTCTTTAATTTTTGGTTTATAAGTATATTAATTATATCAAAATTATAGTTTGCAACACAAATTGAAGTTTGAAACGCACTGTAATTATTTCTCTAAATCTCTTGATATTCTCCTATTAGATTGACTATGGAGAAATTTTTAAAACAACAACAGCCTCATGATGATCCTTCAGTCTCTCAAACCCCTTAATGAGTTCAAATTAACCCATAAGATTACCCTATTAATCCATCAAAGCTATTACAGATTTTTTTAGTACCCCAAATGAGTGAGATAAAATTAGAAGATTTTATTAAAATAAAAGTCCAAAACAACCAAAAAATATTTTGCACCGTATAAAATAGTGGATGTGCGGCAAAAGTACAATAACATGAATAAGCTTTTATAATTTTTAAATTAAATTTGAATTTATTTTGTAGTTTTTTTTTGAAACTTCAAAATGTTAGAGTAATGAATATAAATTTAATTAGAATTTATTTTATTGTTATTTTTATTTTGAAATTTCAAATTATTAGAGTAATGCATGTACGATATAGTCTAACTTCATTTACATTAATGTGACAATTAAAATGTTATAAATTTAGTGAACCCCATTAAAAAATTTATGGTCTCGCCACGGTTTCCATATGCGACTTCACGACTCTACAACTTAATCATTCGCAACGTGCCACCAATCAAAAACCAACTTCTATGATTTTTCAATTTTTTTTTTTCATTTCACTAAATTTTTTTAGTGAATTTGGATAAGAGTTTGATGCGCAAGACAAAGGGTGACATGGTTCAGCTAATATCGATCATTTAACTAAACTCTTTATATTTTTTTTCTATTTAACTAAACTTTTCTATGATTTTTCTATTTTTTTCATTTAACTAAACTTTATTTATACACGCATGGTTGTTTTTTCCCTAGCTAATAAAAACAAAGGAGATCGTATATACGCCAAATACACCTAGGCATCAAGGAGCAATTTTTTTTTTTGTTTTTTTTTTTTAATGATATCGGACAAAAGAACAAAGAATTATGGCGGCTCAGGATAGATATGAATTTAATTCATGTTCATCGGTCAAAGGTCTAATCCAACTTGTATTCTTCGTAGGTATTAATTAATATACAGTCAAATTTAATTTGTCTTTTTCTGTTTGATGCCTATCTATTCGATCAAAATATGAATCGATAGACTCATCTAATTGGTTAAACTTATCTACGTACATTAGATAAACTATTTAAATTTTTAAAATAACACAAACACCTAATGTCCACAGTTTTATATTATTTTTTCAACAAATATGTATGCGTGTATTATTTTTTATTGGTTTGCAATTGCCAATTGTATTACATGTCGCGTATATAGATGACATGTATTATTTTTTCAACAGAGAATGACTCTAAAGAAAAAAAAAAAATCGTCATGAAGACGGTTTGGATCAGACATTTGAGTTTCGGATCTTGAAAAACGACTCCAAAACGTCATGATCTATGATCTAGGGTACCGTAGTGATTCTCTCTATATAGACTTTTGTAATACTTCCACGACTAAATTATTTATATATCCATGTACTATTATCGTCATTGCATTATAGGCAATGTTAAAAAAATATATCCATGCATATCTAAGATATCATTTTATCTTCTTAACATTGAGACTCTAAAATCATTCTAAAATATAGACTCTAAAATATAGTCAAGCAATTATCATCGTTCTATCATATTTCACAACATAGACTCTAAAATCATCTTCAGTGAGAAAAAAATATCAGTTTAATAAAATAAATTATATCTTGAATATAGTATATAACTTGTTCAACTCTTTTTTTTTTCTGTGAGCCACAATGTTATGCTAGCAGCTACCTTTCTCTAAAAGTGCTTTTGTCTGAATTACATATATAGGAAAAGAATGTGCCGTAGAAAAATAATGATAAAGATAGTCATCTTGCAATCTTATTTCAATCACCAGAAATTTATCATTTTAGCTCAGTTATGTTAGCTAATTCCAACATGATAAGATCATCACACTATTGTGGCGTCAATTTCAATCGGTAGCCTAATCAATGTCTTGTGAAAAAAATCGCAATCCAAATCATGTGTCCAAGGGTTAACCTGAGATGCTGCAAATCCAGAAAAATAATGATAAATATATATGAACCTGTTAATGACAATAAATTTATCATGCATGAACTTTAAGGCAACCAAATCAGGCCATCTTTGTTGCTTCCATGTAATATTTTGCAATTATAATCATCGACATTAGAACACGTACAAAGCAATAAAATACATATCTTTACCATAAAAGACTAACATGACCTAAATTTAGGTCATTGAATAGTAATAACGCGAATTAAAAATTCACAAAATAAAGTTTAATTGAGCTGATAGTAATTAACGTCAAGAGTGCTCAATGTTCTTTTCAATTACAGTAAAACACACAACGTTAGAGCTTTTGGTTTCATTCGCTTTCACTTTTTTTTCATTTCCTTTGTTTTCCAACGTTTTGGTTTTTCCTAACTGTATGCTTGACAGTCTCTGTCCAGTTTATCTAAAAAAAAAAAAAAATTACAGTAAAACACACAACGTAGACCCTAAAAAAAAAAGGCACAATATAATTTACAAACAACCATAAAAGATTCACAGATTTAATAAATGAAAATAAAAAGGTAAGAATCATCGTTACCTTCCTATAATATCGTAAACATGAAAAACCAAAACCTTCCTAAGATTTCCAGCTCCATGCAATTTCAGCGAACTTCATTCCCAACCTGATTGAAGGAGAAAATCAATTTCATAAAGTATTGAGGGACGAATTAGTGAAATTTCATCAAGTATTCACCTGATCTCATCTAACGCCATCAAATTCAATATACTCCAATCAAATTGTTTGGCTGAAATTATCAAAAGAATTTGATTCTGAAGTGTGCACGCCATGAGGAATTTGGATTGGAGGATGGTAATCTCTCATATGAAAGGAATAGAAATTTCGTACAAAAATAGAATATTTAATTAATTCGAACCTAATTTCATTATTAATAATCCTTTATCTTTTCCTATTTTTTATTTCTTATAAGCAGGCCACGCCGAACTTAGATTTCAATTTCAGTAGATTTTGTTGGCTACGCATAGGCCTATTACTTGCCTAATACAAAACTAAGAATCACTAAGGCTAATAATTACACAATGAAAATCATTCTTACTGGCACATTTTTCTTTGCATATATAAAAAATTTTGCTAAATCGATTTTAAAAATATAACCTAGGAGTAGCCTTAATAATGGCAACTGTTGAAACTCAAATAATAATAATAATAATAATAATAATGGCAACTGTTTGCATACCACTGTCATCAGTTTTTCTTATATAACTCAATGGCAACTCTTTGCATATAATAAATTGATGGAAAAAATAAAACAACAAAAACTTTTGCCTGACACAATATCAACAATATGGCAGCTCTTTGATAATTTCTGCCATACTCAAGGAATTGTGAGATATGAAAAGATTCAATGTTTAATCGAATTTAAATGAATAAAGCACGCATACCACTGTCTCGCCAATAACATGCTCTCCACCCTGACAATGGCTCCAAACACCCCACAGCAGTACTCGCTGATCTCCTCTAGGCTCTAGCTTTGTAGGCCACACCTATCGGCTCCTCCAACCACAGTTGAACAGCCGTGGTTCGATGATGCCTTGTGAGAGAAAAAAAGTACAGTGAAGATACCCAAAATTATAGCGAGCCATAAAATCACATACCAAAATTACAAACACCGATGTTGATTGAGGAAAAAGTACAAAATTTTTAACATTTTTAGTGAAATCTAAAACAATTCGAGAAAAATCAATACCACCAGAGGTTGGTGAACTGGAGAAGAACAGCGGCTGGTGGCTAAGAACGGCAACCATCAGAGACCACTTTGGCCGTGAACGGCAACCATCAGAGACCACGACGGCAAAGAGGTCCATCTAGAAAGCACGGTGCGAGTGGAACAAATCGACACCAAGGGCCGGCGACGACCACTGTTTATGCTATCAGAAAAAAAAAATGAAGAATGTCCGGCATTTGTTCTCGTAATCTCCTGTCTCGCTTTTTCAACCAGTCGAGAAAAAAACAACAATCAACATCGACTGAAAGAAACAATGATCGAATACATACATATAACATATCATTGAAAATTAGAGAACAAAAAAAAGACAAAATAGAAAATCACCAGCTTTTCTTTCTCTCTCTTGTCTCTCCCTCTTTCGGTAGTAGCAAGAAGGAATTAAGACTGATGGATAAATATAATGGGAAAGGTAAGGATAAGTATGATGATGAACCAAAGAAATATACGCGGCACAAAATTAAATTTTCTAGACCAAGCAATATATAATAACATGTTCAACGATCCAATATTATGGTCTACATTTATTAGATGATCCGGACTTGTACAAATATTATGTTATGTTGACTTCAACGTGGGACCCACACACATGGAAAAAAAACATATTATGGACAGCACCAAATAGCAATTTCCGTAGCTTTTGCAGGCGAGTTGTTTTCAATGCATAGTAACCCGTTTCATTATATAACACACCAAAAATCAGATCCCAAATGCGGCGCAATTCTATCCCTTTGATTGAAATCAGACGCATCTGAACCCACATGTGCACTGTTCATTGGGTGACGTCAGCGAGGGCAACCCCCCTTCATCCTCAATTCATCAGGTAAATGAACTGTTAGCCGCTCCACAGTCGGACAACTCTGATGCACATCATATTAATACAATCGCCAAATAGCTTCATGAGGGGTAATACATCGACAGTCTAGATAATTTTGCACTTCGTCTATAGTAGTATGTTCATCTAGTTCTGATTTTGCGTTGATCGAAATAAATTGTCTATCCACGCCTTTACAAATATATTTGAAAAGATATTTAATCAATCGAGGACTATGACATTTCTCAACGTTTAAATGCGCTTGATATTTAACGACAAGATTAAGGCTGTGAGGAACAACATACGCATTCGATAACAAAACTCCATTTTTATCATAACAAACACCTTCATCACGCCTACAATAAACAACACTACCATCTTCATTGATAACAGTAGACGACACAAATGATTTTGGAAAGTTCTTAGAACACGTTCCATTTCTCATACATGGACTACGGTAATTAATCACACCACATGGACCATGTATCATAAACTTACCAACCGCTTCATACCCGTCAGGATCGATATCTGGGCGTGGTAGCTCAGCCGTAATCAAACGATCAACATCCATAGCAGTTTTAAACTTACATTCAGAAGCAAGCCAAATTATTATATGCACATGAGGAAGTCCTCTTTTTTGAAATTCAACCTGTGACACAACTTTTTTAACAAAAAAATAATAATAAGTAAAATACTCACGCATAAGCAAAGTAATATACGACAATTAACAGATAACATAATTAAACGTATGTTTTTTCAAACAAAAAACAAAAAAAACAAAATACCTGCACTTGCTTTAACATAATTAATCGTACGTTTTTACAAACTAAAACAAAAAGATGAAATACCTACAATTACCTTGCCGAAACACTTTTTCGTCATAATATCACGCATCACTTCATCATATTTTATCTTAAATACCCTGCAAATTATATCGGGTCGTTCATCACAACGCTGTCCAAGCAAAAGACATCTTTGTATTTCCAACCATTGAGGATTACACGTGAAAGTAACAAATAAATCTGGCGGTCCAAAAGAACGACACAAAGCAATAGCGTCGTGATAATTCTGAAACATATATCGAGGACTTCCAACATACGAAGCAGGTAGAACAATACGCTTTCCAATTTCAGACCCAAGCATATCTCTATCACAAACAGCTTGTTTAATATTACAAAGTTTATCAGTTCGCACCTTAGACTGATTATATTTTATAAATCTAAGCCTTTCATGTTCAACACAAACATACATATCAACGATAATCTGCTGAAATAATTTACCAGATCGAAAAATAGTAGTAGCTTCATTAATTCTCGGATGAAGTCTGAAAGCATAATATTCTGCCATAGTAACAAACTGTCTTTTTGTCTTACTACTTCCTGGTCTGTTCGGAACATATTTAATACGCGGATGATATCCTCGCTCTCCATAAACAAATACAAGAGAATATTGAAAAGCCATAAGAAATTCATGGTCATTTGGTATACGCTGCAATTGTTTGGAACAACGCTCAACAATAATATCTCGATAACCATATTCCTCAGATATATCACCAACAAAAAAACCCACTATTTGAGATGCAGTTGGAAAACAATATCTTGAATCCAATTCAGTACGATTCGAACATATACGAATTTCGAATTCTGGAACTTCAACATCAGCCAATCTTTCTTTTAGAATACGATATTCTTTGACAAGAACATTATGGTCATTTAACATCGCTAAAAGATCCTCGATAACATTTATTTTAGGACAATTATCAGCATCAGAAGCATCAAAAAATGCAGTATATCTATTCTGAACTTTGTTCTCTGTATCATGCATATAGAGCTGTTGAAAAATAGGTTTCGATCCTGAAACTGGAAGCATCGAACCCATCCTATGCACAACTTGGCCTGAAATTTTAAAAATATAAGGCCCAGAACCATCATTCATTTTGTCATCTACATTACATCCCAAAAACGTAAAAGCAAACATGGAGTTATAAACACGAATAAGTTTACGAAAATGCTTGGAATAAGTACAACCATCAGGTTGTAACAAACGCTGCAATGACTGAGGAGGATCGCCCAACAAAGGAAGCGAAACTCTACCTTTCCTGCAACAAAGATTGTATATAACATTGTATATAGGTTGTCGTCCAATAAAACCTGCACATATACAATAAAAAAAAATATTAGAAATAATTATCAACACATAAAAAAATATTATAAAACCATCAAAGCTATTTCATAACACACAAATATAATATAAACATTGAAAAAATAAAAGTAAAGAAATAAACGAAATTAAAAATCTGTACATTCATTAGGCGCGGATATAACTGACTGCACGGTACGAACTGAAGAATGATATCGCCTGCGTGAATTCTTCGAACCAAACCGAACACAAAGAGGAAGTTCATCAGAATTCGAAACCTCAAACCGTCCACTATCACGAAAAGGCACATGCTCCGAAACAGCAGCGTCTGATACTCGCGAACATCCCGCCGCAACTACAAACAAAGAAACACGCATTGAAAATAAGAATGTACGATGTATAATTTAAATTAAAAACAAATATTAAAACATTCACTGTCATACCGTTCTTCATTTTATTTCCATCAGAAATACATCCACGACGCATCTGCAACGATACTTTCGTAGCACACGAAGAACGAAGACGTCTACCTAACTTGTTCGAACCAAATCTAACAGAAAGCGGCAGTTCATCAGAATTAGAACACTGTCTTTGCTCAACACAGGTAGAACGCAAACGATCGAAAACCTTATCGTCCATAACTTTCGAGCATTCATCTATAAATAAAAAAATATAATAAGAAAATAATTAAACTTTAATATTCCCACATATACTATCACACATACAACATCATATTTCGTAGATCTAAAAAAAATAATAATTAAAAAAACACACATACTGCTTTTTAATTTATTCGTATCAGATCCAGGCACCACTGTTACATTAGGCAAATCGCGCACTACAAAATAGTATAAAATATTGCAAGTCAAATCAAGAACGAAATCACATTAACAAATAAACACACAAATAATATTATAGGCGCAAAATAAATATTTACAAAACTCATGATTCGATATCAGAAAACTGGACGCACCAATCGAAAGATTACAAGAAGAAACAGCAATATCAGACAGAGCAAAGTTATTGTCAAGACAAAATGGTCTAGAGAGACCACCGGAAACACGTACTCCACAACTGTCATGACCTCGTACCAGATCCACAACATGACGCGAGCGATACGACTGCTTCTGTGGAATCTTCTGAGAAAACTTAACAGCTAAAGGAAATTCATCAGAAGTGGAAGATTGACCCCACTCAAAATTTTGAGAAGACATAACGAACCAAGTAAAGAAAGAAAATAAATTGCATAAACGCAAGCAAAAATCAAACAGATTGATATAACCTATAAAAACAGGATGTACAACTCAAATGATAAGACTAAACTTATAAAAGTTCTCCAAGCAAAGATAAAAAAATAACTCAAAAGGAATTTGTGCAGCAGTAAATATACAGAGATATAAATAACAATCAACAGTCCAAGCCACAAACAGACAATACAATGTATATCATGTTATTATGATCCAAAACCATACAAATAACGCATCACATTTATGGGACCCTCGTACGCGTAAACACAGTAAAATACATACAGCACCGAATAACAATCCCTATATTTCTTGCAGACAAGCTCATTATTTACGCACAGTAACTCATTTCACCACACAATACACCGAAAATAAGATCCCACGTGCATCAGAATTCAAACCCTACGATCGAAATCAAACACATCTAAGCCCACACGAACATTGTCAATTGGGTGACATCAGCTATGGTGATCCCCCTAAAAAGTTATTTTTGCGAGTTTTAAATTTTTTATGAAATTTATGTAAAATTTATACGACGACTTTCTACGACAAAAATTACTAACTTTGAACTAAAAATTTTCATCTAAAAATTTTGATAAGTTTTTTATAGTTAATTTTTATATTTTACATTAGAAATGTTAGAAAGTTTGACTAAATAAATTGAATCGTTCTCAATCTAAAAAATATAATGCAACAGAGCTTCGACTGCCATGTCTAATAATTATAATATAAGAATACTTGCGAAACTATCCATAAATCATCATTTAAATAGAGAATTTAATGACAACAATACTCCGGAAGTCGTAACGGCCCAAATGCACCGAAAATGATTCTTGTTTTGGCTAAAGTATTCCATAAGATATATTCATACAATCAACGAAAGATACGCAAATCTTCGTAATATCGTGGGTACCTAATTTATTATGATTTTGTAAACCCTAGCTGCATAAATAATATTCTTAGCTAAAATTATAACTCAATTCATTGCTTTAAATAAACGTTTCATACTTATTATCAGACAAAGTTGGAATCATCGCAAAGCACGAAATTTTTTTTCATCGTAATAAAAAGATAGAACGAATCATCGAATAAAATTTCCTACGAAGGTGTGTAACACCCCACCGCTACCAAAATCGATCGAATTTGACCACAGCCGAAACACCTTTGACTCCGTTCGACCGTCAACTATATGTATCGATTTTGACCGAGATAAAATTATTTATATCACCGAGCATTAAGATGCCTTCAATACTTAATGGCATCCAGACCAGACAGGTAGACGAAACACAATATTTATCAAATTCGACCACAGCTGACCACCTCTGACTCCGTTCGACCGTCAACTATATGTACCGATTTTGACCGAAATAAAATTATTTATATCACCGAGCAATATGATTCCTTCAATATTTAATGGCATCCAGACCGGACAGGTAGACGAAACACAGTATTTTTTTTTATTTTCCGATACTTGTTACCACCAAACTTTCTCAATATCCGGTAGAACATTCAAAACAAAACCAAGCAATCTATCTACTGCTGCATCGAGCGGCAGTAACGGAAGGGGACCGGCGAAGACCAGGTCTCCTCTAATAAATATATTTTTCCCCCATCCGAACTTAATCTTAAAAAGTAAATTAATACTATTAAGCGAACGGAAATCCCCAGTCCCAAAATATGTTTCAGACCCAAAATATGTTTTAAGTAAATTAATATTGTTAAGTGAATGTGCTGCTCACTTTCTAAGTCACAAAATAACAAAACTTTCAGACATGACGCATAGATGGATTGAACTTCATTCTGAACCTCAACTTTTTCAAAAACAATGCGAGAAGCTGTCAGGACGAAGTGAATGTAAGAAACTTTTGTCATCTATAACAACGCAAAGCTTGTTAGCTGCTAGTATTTTATTAAGATAATTAGCACTTAATCTCATTTAGTCAGATATTACCTCGCGCTAAATTTCAATCCCGACTTCGCCACTGGTTTGCACCTAATAAAAACAGAATTAACTGAAACTTTTTGCTACTCCGAATGTTTAATACCTCTCTCTAGGTGCATTTATAAGTAGTAAGGATAAGAATAATGGTAAGATAAGGATATTTAAGAAATTAGTGAAACCCTCGCGCCCTCTTTAAAAAAATTTTGGATGTTCCCTCCATCTGATCCTTATATGATTCTTATCCGATTTATTTTCACACTTAATTAAATTAGTTACATTAACATAATTAGTTGCTCCAATGCTATTGAACAAACTTTTCATTTGTTTACTAAGCTGTTATTAGATACCTTGATTTATATCGACATTTTGATTTACTTAGTAATATAACATGATAACGATATAAAAATTAATTCATCATTTTTTTGTGGCGATTATTACATCTGATGATACGATTAACATAGTATTTTGATGTAAAAAACATATAATGAAGTTAATATTATATTTATTATTTATTTTCAAAATATTAATTTGTTCATATCTATTTTAATATATGAATAGATCTGAATCTGACAATTTCTGATTTTATGCATATCTGTTTAATATCCGAGCAAAATCTATATCTAAACATATTCGCATTAGATCAACATCCAAAAAAAATATGAATGTGAACATGATCTGATCACTATTTGATCTGTATTTGATCCATTTACAATATACTATGTACGGCGTAAGTCATCATGATACGTTCATTGTCAATAATCAGGAAAAAAAATACAATCATTTATCCATAATTTAATTTAATTCAAGCATAGGTTTCTTCTTTAATTTTTATAATTTAAGGAAGAAAAAATATATAAGTCAATAATACACACGATACAGTATAATAACTTTTATATACCAATTATTCGTTTGAAATATAATTCCAATATACGTAAAATCACAGTCGACAATCTTTTTTTATCACGATATATATTTCGAAGGTCATAGCCGAAAGATGATCAAAATTTATATAGGCGAATATAAAAAAATCTTCTACACATGAAGAAAGAAATTAATCACATTATAGGTAAGTTAAGAGTATAATTTCTTATTTTACACATGAAAAAGGCCATTGCATCACAAAAAATTAATTACGAAAGTCATTGCATCGAGGCTTTAGGAAAAACCTTCGGAATATATGAGAAAGACAAAACAAATGGTGATAACCTTCGAGATTAATTACATTGAGTAAAATTCATATACAATTGTTGTGGAGTTGTGGTATATATAAATCGTAAGATGCTATGTGCAGAACAATCCGAATAAAATAAGATCAGGACAAGAGTAATTATTTATTTGCTCTGTTATTTTCACATTAGTCCAAGATAACATATATGGCGCCATTCATTGCATTGAGACTCTGTATACAACGAATGTCATGCAATAAATAAGGAGTGTATTAATTCATTGAACGTAGTAAGAATTTTATTGCCAGTGTACTTTGTATGTATCCTCTTTACCCTTTATAGAGTAATTGATAAGAACAAAAATGAAGAATAAAATATCGTGACATAATTAAAATTTTTGGTAGATTCACGCAAAGACACAATATTCATGAGCGATTTTTGGAGAAGGCAAATAACGGAAGGAATAGGGAAAATGAACAGAGGTGCGGAGAAATGAAACGGACAAAACGGAACTTTTTAAAACATCCATCTCTCCTCGGCGCCTCCATCTAATCCCTCTACTTTAAATCTCCGCACACATCTTGATGCAATCGGACTGTCAGAAACTGAATAGGAAAACTTCTTTATCCTATCCATAGACATTAGCCCATCTACATATATATATAATATCAATACATTTTATAATACGATATAGGATGGCAATGAGAAGATGCAACGCAAATGAACTCGACACATTAATTAATCTGAAAAATCACATTCAAATGTTGCAAAAAAGTGTCAGTTCAATTTGGTCAATCACCTAATACTGGGGCTAGTTCAATGTTGATCATTCAAATGAGAACTAAATTATCCCGAAGGATCCATCTCTCCTTGATCATAGGAGACTAAGTATACAACAGAACGTATACTATAATTATCATTAATGCAAACAAATAGATAAGCAAACGGTATTAATTACGTGAACGTTGTTAAACCACGGATATAAGCGCTTACTCACAAAGACTGACACGTCAGAGAGCTATCCGAATGCCCAATCCAACCAGCTTCATCGCACCGTACAAAAATACCAATAATTACCATCATCATTCAATTCGAAATCACCACAACATGCAATAATTATATTAACCAATATAAGTCAAATGAAACAACTCAATATACGTGCAGTTATCTGTTCAAAGTATGCAACGTATTTTTGCGTAAATAATTTTTAACATGTAATGAAGTTGTGTAGAATCCATACCCGAAATCAAGCGAGAAAATAATCTACTGAGGATCGTATCAACCACCTAACTCTACATAAGCGAGTCTACATTCAAATAAGGAGTGTCAATGTCACCCATTTTTATCAAAAAATATTATGAGAGATTATTACTTATAGTTAGAAAATGTAATTTTGTAAATTTTCATTATTAAACCCATATGTAATATATTTTATTTTTTATGTTAATAATATTGGGCTACTATTTTTAATTATGGATTGTGTGAGACTTAATCATCAATTAATTAACAGTCCAAAACATAAATAGTCAGAACGATCAAATTAGAAAGATTATAAAATATTCTTTCTTTTTATTTATCTTGTGTCCTAGGCACATCACTTTTCAGAATCCAAACAAAAAATGCAAACCTAACAAAAAAAAAGGAATTGTTCTCCAGTGTATTCCCCCCTTTTCATTTTATTATAATTTTCATCTCTCAAGCTTAGAGAACGAAAGAAGCATTATCGATGCGACTAGCTTTGAGCGATTGAGTTTCTCCAATTTTGCAACATAAAAGATTTACAATTTATATAGGCTTCTCTTCTAACTTCTATTGCAAGGACGATTAAACAACGTATTATTGCTCAAATTGGTCTTTTTATATTCATCAAATCATTCTTTAATTTTTGGTTTATAAGTATATTAATTATATCAAAATTATAGTTTGCAACACAAATTGAAGTTTGAAACGCACTGTAATTATTTCTCTAAATCTCTTGATATTCTCCTATTAGATTGACTATGGAGAAATTTTTAAAACAACAACAGCCTCATGATGATCCTTCAGTCTCTCAAACCCCTTAATGAGTTCAAATTAACCCATAAGATTACCCTATTAATCCATCAAAGCTATTACAGATTTTTTTAGTACCCCAAATGAGTGAGATAAAATTAGAAGATTTTATTAAAATAAAAGTCCAAAACAACCAAAAAATATTTTGCACCGTATAAAATAGTGGATGTGCGGCAAAAGTACAATAACATGAATAAGCTTTTATAATTTTTAAATTAAATTTGAATTTATTTTGTAGTTTTTTTTTGAAACTTCAAAATGTTAGAGTAATGAATATAAATTTAATTAGAATTTATTTTATTGTTATTTTTATTTTGAAATTTCAAATTATTAGAGTAATGCATGTACGATATAGTCTAACTTCATTTACATTAATGTGACAATTAAAATGTTATAAATTTAGTGAACCCCATTAAAAAATTTATGGTCTCGCCACGGTTTCCATATGCGACTTCACGACTCTACAACTTAATCATTCGCAACGTGCCACCAATCAAAAACCAACTTCTATGATTTTTCAATTTTTTTTTTTCATTTCACTAAATTTTTTTAGTGAATTTGGATAAGAGTTTGATGCGCAAGACAAAGGGTGACATGGTTCAGCTAATATCGATCATTTAACTAAACTCTTTATATTTTTTTTTCTATTTAACTAAACTTTTCTATGATTTTTCTATTTTTTTCATTTAACTAAACTTTATTTATACACGCATGGTTGTTTTTTCCCTAGCTAATAAAAACAAAGGAGATCGTATATACGCCAAATACACCTAGGCATCAAGGAGCAATTTTATTTTTTTGTTTTTTTTTTTAATGATATCGGACAAAAGAACAAAGAATTATGGCGGCTCAGGATAGATATGAATTTAATTCATGTTCATCGGTCAAAGGTCTAATCCAACTTGTATTCTTCGTAGGTATTAATTAATATACAGTCAAATTTAATTTGTCTTTTTCTGTTTGATGCCTATCTATTCGATCAAAATATGAATCGATAGACTCATCTAATTGGTTAAACTTATCTACGTACATTAGATAAACTATTTAAATTTTTAAAATAACACAAACACCTAATGTCCACAGTTTTATATTATTTTTTCAACAAATATGTATGCGTGTATTATTTTTTATTGGTTTGCAATTGCCAATTGTATTACATGTCGCGTATATAGATGACATGTATTATTTTTTCAACAGAGAATGACTCTAAAGAAAAAAAAAAAATCGTCATGAAGACGGTTTGGATCAGACATTTGAGTTTCGGATCTTGAAAAACGACTCCAAAACGTCATGATCTATGATCTAGGGTACCGTAGTGATTCTCTCTATATAGACTTTTGTAATACTTCCACGACTAAATTATTTATATATCCATGTACTATTATCGTCATTGCATTATAGGCAATGTTAAAAAAATATATCCATGCATATCTAAGATATCATTTTATCTTCTTAACATTGAGACTCTAAAATCATTCTAAAATATAGACTCTAAAATATAGTCAAGCAATTATCATCGTTCTATCATATTTCACAACATAGACTCTAAAATCATCTTCAGTGAGAAAAAAATATCAGTTTAATAAAATAAATTATATCTTGAATATAGTATATAACTTGTTCAACTCTTTTTTTTTTCTGTGAGCCACAATGTTATGCTAGCAGCTACCTTTCTCTAAAAGTGCTTTTGTCTGAATTACATATATAGGAAAAGAATGTGCCGTAGAAAAATAATGATAAAGATAGTCATCTTGCAATCTTATTTCAATCACCAGAAATTTATCATTTTAGCTCAGTTATGTTAGCTAATTCCAACATGATAAGATCATCACACTATTGTGGCGTCAATTTCAATCGGTAGCCTAATCAATGTCTTGTGAAAAAAATCGCAATCCAAATCATGTGTCCAAGGGTTAACCTGAGATGCTGCAAATCCAGAAAAATAATGATAAATATATATGAACCTGTTAATGACAATAAATTTATCATGCATGAACTTTAAGGCAACCAAATCAGGCCATCTTTGTTGCTTCCATGTAATATTTTGCAATTATAATCATCGACATTAGAACACGTACAAAGCAATAAAATACATATCTTTACCATAAAAGACTAACATGACCTAAATTTAGGTCATTGAATAGTAATAACGCGAATTAAAAATTCACAAAATAAAGTTTAATTGAGCTGATAGTAATTAACGTCAAGAGTGCTCAATGTTCTTTTCAATTACAGTAAAACACACAACGTTAGAGCTTTTGGTTTCATTCGCTTTCACTTTTTTTTCATTTCCTTTGTTTTCCAACGTTTTGGTTTTTCCTAACTGTATGCTTGACAGTCTCTGTCCAGTTTATCTAAAAAAAAAAAAAAATTACAGTAAAACACACAACGTAGACCCTAAAAAAAAAAGGCACAATATAATTTACAAACAACCATAAAAGATTCACAGATTTAATAAATGAAAATAAAAAGGTAAGAATCATCGTTACCTTCCTATAATATCGTAAACATGAAAAACCAAAACCTTCCTAAGATTTCCAGCTCCATGCAATTTCAGCGAACTTCATTCCCAACCTGATTGAAGGAGAAAATCAATTTCATAAAGTATTGAGGGACGAATTAGTGAAATTTCATCAAGTATTCACCTGATCTCATCTAACGCCATCAAATTCAATATACTCCAATCAAATTGTTTGGCTGAAATTATCAAAAGAATTTGATTCTGAAGTGTGCACGCCATGAGGAATTTGGATTGGAGGATGGTAATCTCTCATATGAAAGGAATAGAAATTTCGTACAAAAATAGAATATTTAATTAATTCGAACCTAATTTCATTATTAATAATCCTTTATCTTTTCCTATTTTTTATTTCTTATAAGCAGGCCACGCCGAACTTAGATTTCAATTTCAGTAGATTTTGTTGGCTACGCATAGGCCTATTACTTGCCTAATACAAAACTAAGAATCACTAAGGCTAATAATTACACAATGAAAATCATTCTTACTGGCACATTTTTCTTTGCATATATAAAAAATTTTGCTAAATCGATTTTAAAAATATAACCTAGGAGTAGCCTTAATAATGGCAACTGTTGAAACTCAAATAATAATAATAATAATAATAATAATGGCAACTGTTTGCATACCACTGTCATCAGTTTTTCTTATATAACTCAATGGCAACTCTTTGCATATAATAAATTGATGGAAAAAATAAAACAACAAAAACTTTTGCCTGACACAATATCAACAATATGGCAGCTCTTTGATAATTTCTGCCATACTCAAGGAATTGTGAGATATGAAAAGATTCAATGTTTAATCGAATTTAAATGAATAAAGCACGCATACCACTGTCTCGCCAATAACATGCTCTCCACCCTGACAATGGCTCCAAACACCCCACAGCAGTACTCGCTGATCTCCTCTAGGCTCTAGCTTTGTAGGCCACACCTATCGGCTCCTCCAACCACAGTTGAACAGCCGTGGTTCGATGATGCCTTGTGAGAGAAAAAAAGTACAGTGAAGATACCCAAAATTATAGCGAGCCATAAAATCACATACCAAAATTACAAACACCGATGTTGATTGAGGAAAAAGTACAAAATTTTTAACATTTTTAGTGAAATCTAAAACAATTCGAGAAAAATCAATACCACCAGAGGTTGGTGAACTGGAGAAGAACAGCGGCTGGTGGCTAAGAACGGCAACCATCAGAGACCACTTTGGCCGTGAACGGCAACCATCAGAGACCACGACGGCAAAGAGGTCCATCTAGAAAGCACGGTGCGAGTGGAACAAATCGACACCAAGGGCCGGCGACGACCACTGTTTATGCTATCAGAAAAAAAAAATGAAGAATGTCCGGCATTTGTTCTCGTAATCTCCTGTCTCGCTTTTTCAACCAGTCGAGAAAAAAACAACAATCAACATCGACTGAAAGAAACAATGATCGAATACATACATATAACATATCATTGAAAATTAGAGAACAAAAAAAAGACAAAATAGAAAATCACCAGCTTTTCTTTCTCTCTCTTGTCTCTCCCTCTTTCGGTAGTAGCAAGAAGGAATTAAGACTGATGGATAAATATAATGGGAAAGGTAAGGATAAGTATGATGATGAACCAAAGAAATATACGCGGCACAAAATTAAATTTTCTAGACCAAGCAATATATAATAACATGTTCAACGATCCAATATTATGGTCTACATTTATTAGATGATCCGGACTTGTACAAATATTATGTTATGTTGACTTCAACGTGGGACCCACACACATGGAAAAAAAACATATTATGGACAGCACCAAATAGCAATTTCCGTAGCTTTTGCAGGCGAGTTGTTTTCAATGCATAGTAACCCGTTTCATTATATAACACACCAAAAATCAGATCCCAAATGCGGCGCAATTCTATCCCTTTGATTGAAATCAGACGCATCTGAACCCACATGTGCACTGTTCATTGGGTGACGTCAGCGAGGGCAACCCCCCTTCATCCTCAATTAAAGATAGTATAAATTGTGGTTTTTTTGGGGCATAGTTAAGTCAACCAAATAGTAACTTTATTTACTGGAACAATAACAAAAGATTTACACAGAGATTATTTGGTACGTTTCTAGTGCAAATTTTCATAAATTTACAGATTGTAATACAGATTGTAATGGTACTTTCAGCATACGATGTCTATTGACATACATTTAGTCATGGTTACATACCTGGTGGATGTATGATATCAGTGATATTAGAAACTGTGTTTTAGGAGTACCTTTTACAATTTTTATTGTTGATGGCTATACGAGGCCTGTTGACTTACATGGTAGGCGTATAATATTGAGAAATAGAGGTGTTTTTGGGACAATTTTAGTAACTTTAACTCTACCTTATTTCAACTATTGCCCAAACTGTTATCTAGTTATTACAAAGAAAATCTAATTGTCCAGTGTCTTTTTGCCAAAGTATCAGCCTAGCATTGGTGTTTGAGCTAGATTTAGTTGGACTTTCTTCGTGGCTTCTGATTTGATTTTGAATCTATACCAGAAGAACTGTTTCAGTGGAGGAGATACTCACAATAAATATAAAGCCAGGCTGGAATGAAGGGTACCAAAATGATCTTCCCTGAGAGAGGAGACCAGGTGAAATTATTGTAATTGACACCTTACAAACAATCAGAAGAATCAACAATCAGGTTACCTCCAAAACCGTTTCTAAAAAACTCCAAAAAAGTTGCTAAAAATGGAAATGTCAGTATCAGTATTAGCCATACACAAAAAAAAAAAAAGCTTGCTTCGTTAACTGGTATCATCTAACTGGTTATCTACAGTTGTGTTACTGATTTTTGTCAACTGGATTGTTCCATTCTGTCTCATAATAAGGCTCATCTAATTTGTGATAAACAAATTTGATCCGTTTGAATTCACAACTATCAAATTCTCATTAGTAGTGGGGGCTCGTGCGTTGCGCGATCTATTGTCATATTTTGGTTGTTTTTTGTATAAAATTACAAATAGTTTCCTCTTTTGATATAAGAAGCTTAGGATTGGAACAAACCTGGTACCAATAGCTATCATCATTATTGCAACTATATATGTATATATATTTTTTGCAAATCAACCAAGTAATGCTCATTTAACATAGATTTTAGTTAGCATTGCAAATCAACAAAGTAATGCTCATTTAACATAGATTTTAGCGGTAGCACAACCAATATCTTTAGGACAGATAAATTGGGGGAAAAAAATACACTAAAGGCCTTCAATATATTGTATAAATTCTCAGCAAAGGAGTAGCTACATATGAATTTGTTTTCCTGGTCAAAGTGAGCTCATATGAATAGAGCTACCTATACTAACTGAAATAACAAAAACGTGACTCTACAAAACCAGAAATAAAAAAAAAAGCAACCTATTTTCTGTTTTACTTTGACCCAGTACCAAGCATAAAGCCATCAAATCCAAGGTAGTAAATTAGGTTTTATTCCAATTAATTCAAATCTAAGTTGAGTTAATTTAATCACAGAAAATTATTTAAAACTTCTCAGAATGAAATAAAAAGTTCAGTAATGGATTGAACTGTCCAGTAGCTTACAGTACCATGATTCTGCTATTGCTCCAGAATTCAACATCACCCTGTTGTTGCATGAAAATTGAATTTTGCATCAACTTCATCAGCCTTGGAATATCGATCAACCCACTACTCCTTCAGGAAACCTAACATGATGAAAGTTAGAAAAAAGTTTAGTTCATTGTTTATAAAGTAAATATATTAATTAAATATAGCATTCACTTTTTCTTTAAAAATTCATGAGTCAAGCAGTTGATAGTTTTCATCAGGAAATTATCTGAAAGATGAAGCATTGAGAGTACCGCTGAGAAATAATAAGAAGTGTTAACGCTAAACAAAAGGGCAAAAATGTCAAACATTATTAATACTAACCTTGCCACTATCATCAGGAAATTTATGTTGCCACTGCCATAGAAATAAGGCAAAATTGGATATAACCCCCTGTAAACTTTGCCAACCGGATATAACCCCTATAATCTTTTAAATTGGATATAACCCCTTCTAATCTTTACACTCCATGAAATAACCCCTTTTGATCAAATTCATCTATTTTTTATTGAAAAAAGATAAAATACATAACTTTGTGACCAAATTACCCTCTCCTCTCCCGTTCATCTTCCTCTGGATATCGGCAGTACAATTTTGCATTCTTAAAATGACGTTCTCATATTATTTTTTCATTTTGTCATGTTAAACTTTTGTTGGGCCTGAAGTAACACTCAACGAATTAGTATAAATCAAGAACCAGCTTCTTTTGTGCAAGGGCAATGCAAATTATTCTTCTTAATGGACAACGACAAATAACAATAGCCCACAAAATAATCCTCCATAGTCCATCCTCATTTCCCACAGGCCACGGCATGGTTTTTCAAAATCACAAAATAAAAAAGAGAAAGAATTGTTGCCTCAGGTCAAACCAATTATTTGCATGAAGTATTGATTCGATTTTGAAGAGGGTGCAAAATCTCCATTTTAATGGTGTCCATACTGTGCCTTTATATTTAGAACAATTCAATAAAAAATTGAAAGGAGGATTAGCAAGAAGATGCTATCTTTCTTTGGTGTTCGAGATTTTTTATTGACTAAACCCATTTAACATGAAGAACGCTGAAAGAAAAATGAGAATCGCCATTTTAAGGATGCAAATCGACTTGTAGCCTAAAGGAAGATGAAACATTCTTGGCAGGGATGGAGGGTAATTTGGTCACAAAATTAGATAGTTGATTTTTTCTATTTAAGAAAATGATGATTTTAATCAAAAGGGGTTATTTCCATGAGTATAAAGATTAGAGGGGGTTATTTCCAATTTGAAAGATTAGAGGGGGTTATTTCCGGTTGGCAAAGTTTGTAGGGGGTTATACCCAATTTTGCCTAGAAATAATATGGTATTAGAAACCTACCGGTGAAATAGAGTGGTAAGTGATCAATAGACGTCAGTATCATATTTTGCCCCATTTCTTTTGTTGGATTATATCTCCTTAAAAAAAATGATACTTGAGGTATTATACCAGACAACTCTAATATTGTGCATTAGATATTATATTAGAAATTCCTAATAACAATAGACGTCAGTATCATATTATATGTCTCTAATATTTTAAATCAATTTTGTTATATTATATATAATATCTAGTCAGCTCGTAAAAATTGAACATTTCAGTGATACTATCTCTTTTATTGGTATAAGCATCTTGTTGACCTCGTTTTAGTCATTTTTTTACCGTTTCAAGGCTATCGACCTACTTTCAATAGCTTAGTTCTTTTGACAAATAAAGAAAACAACTAATTATATCAAATGTACTTTGTTAGTAGCTTCCGAGAAAAAGAGAGACTAATGCCCTTAAATAGGCCACTAAGACTAAGATGAATAACTATAGTTAAGCAAATAATTAAAGTGAATAAATAAGCAAACAAAACCATTATCTTTAGTTCCGAAGAAATCAAGGGTATTACAACCTTTTGACCTAAAAATGCAAATGAAGAAGCATGAATACCATAAAAATTAGGAGAAAAAATTGAGTCTATAAACAAAAGGTTATGTTTTGGACTGTAAATACTCTTTTGACTATTCACAATGCCTGACATATACCAGGAACACCTGTGGGGTAGAACTGGATCAGCGGTCAAAAATTAAGATAGCATTAATATATGTATGGATTGCATGAAAATTCTAATTTGATTGGTTAAGAGGTGACAACCTGGTAAACCACAATCCTATATTTCACTATTGACCAAAAACACCATCAATGTAATATTATTAAATATCTAGTCAAATAATTTTAATGTTCTCTTTAGTTATGCTGAGAAAAATAAAGAAATGAGTTTTAATTCTTAAGGTGAGATATTCTGATATGACATTAAATAAACTCTAGAATTTACTGCTTGAATCCAGTCTTGGACAAAATTGACAACATAAAATCCCCAAATACCATCAAAGCTCATTTTCTTTCTTCCTGTTACAGCCTCTAAAGTTCTTCTGTATGATCTTTAACTAAGAAAACCTTTAGGACAAAATTGATGGGGATTTCTCTGTTAAGTGAAACCTTGAAACTGCCAGTTTTTAAATATGCCGAATATACTTAAAAATTTATACAGGTGGTGCCAAAGAGCTAATGCAGTTGAAAAGTAACGTAAACAAAATTATGTTAAGTTTAGTTAAAGATTCTCGAGAACCAAATATGAAACATAGATAGTTATTACAGGACCTTCTAATTATCTTTTGTATGAGAAATATCAAAAGAAAGAACCTGACATGACCATGAATACCAAATATATGTACCTACAAATAAATAACTAAATTAGCAATGGAAAAAAAAAATTGACTTGAGCATAAATATGCTAAACCAATTACGTAAGAAACTGGTGGGAACTTATATTTGCATTGGTGGTATAAGCTGCGTACAGTGAAGCAAATTCATTTCTAAACAAACCTTAATTGGCCTAAATATTTAGTGAAATCTGGAGCACTTACCTAAATTACAATAGCCAATTCATCAAATAAGTTAATGCAGATAGAATTACATCTCAATTTGATCGCATTAGCCCTTTGTATCTGTGCCTATTTGAATAATTATGATATTACCAATGTACATATTTTAAAAAGACAAATGCATCAATATAAACAAAATACTAACTTGTGAGCTTTCCTAATGATACTGTACCTTTCTCATATAAGGAACTAAAGACAAATTACAGGTATTAGTAGTATTCGTCATTCATATATACTCAATTAACCAATTTAAATTACAAAAGGGATAAAATGTTCAAATATAGCAATGGCTGAAAAGTTACTAAAAAAGTAACTTGGATAATGACCCGCAAAGCAATGGATCAATAAGGATTGGATCAAATCAGTAAAGCAACTGTGACCATCAAAAGCTTCAAAACACATTTAAATCCAAGTTTAAAGCATTTAGAGCTGTATTTAGGTCAATGCCCAATATGTATAGTCATCAAGCCATAAATAGTAAGAGAAATAACTTTGAGAGATGGGGATAAATGAGCTTAAACTAAAAAATTAGATAGAAATTGCAACCACGTTAGCATATTAGCCTAGCACTATCAGTTATGTACCTAACCAAACTCCTATATAAATGGAGGCGACTACAACAGATAAGAAGGGAATTTTGCAATGGAGGCAACACCTCTATTATACCTCACACGCCATTTGTTCAACCAAAAGAATTTGTTTCAATTTGCAAGCTTAATAACTATTATAATAGCAAAATAATTTCTATAATTCCACACTCGATGCTTAATTTTTTACAAAATTGAAGCTGGGAGTTACTTGCTGAGCAGCAAGCATCATGTGAAGGCACTTATAGATTTTTTGTTATTGAAGAAACCAGGTTATCTGGTCAACCAAAATCAATATCAGGTGCTTATGACAGTTGATTCAACTAAATTCTGATGCAACTACACTCAACAATGATTTTCAACCTCTACAAATGACAAATGCATAGCGGATAAAACTTAAACAGAAAGCTCTAATGACAAAATTCAAAATGAATATTTTAGAAAGAAGAGCAATTACTTTTCAAAATCACATAGACCATAGATCAAAGGGAATCTTTGCATCGACATAGCAATAAAATAGTTGATTTAGCAAAATTTTGATACAAAACAAATGAAGGCAGGAGAATTAGAATTTGCACTACAGTACAAAACTAAACTGGAGTAGGAAAAGAAGGATATAATTCTTTCTTGAAATCTTGGAAAAGAAAAACAAAATACTTATGTAGATTTTCAAGGGAGCAGTACATCGTAAAATTAGAAAGAAATTTATAAATAATAATTGATAATTGATATCGTATTGTTTGCACTTATTTTAATTGAAAATAGTGCCAATAATTTACCGAAAATGTAAATCCCAATATTTTAACATAAAACATAAAATAAAGTTATGAGTACATACCTTAATCAACCAGATCTCTATATACTCTTTACGGTGCCAATAATGAATGGCCAAGGAGGTGGATGCACCACCACCCTAAAGCCAAGACAACAGTATTAATTCGACTGCTTCGACGTCGATGTCGCAATAGAGGCGGAGGGCGGAAAAGGGAGGCCTCCCGCGGATTACAATGGCAGCTGAGCGCGGAGGAGGGGGTTCGTAAAGGAGAGCTTGCTGATGCTAGGGTTTGTGGAAGGATGAGGGACGGGTGCGGAGGATGCGCATGTGGGAGAGAGGGATCGTTCCCGGTGAACTGCTTCTTGCGCCGCTTTCGACGGTGGAGTGTTGGGTCAGCGGAGGGGGCAGGGATTGGGTCGGGGTCGGATGAGGGAGGAAGCGAAGGAGGGTCGGAAGAGGCACCGACGTCATCGGGAGGAGAAGAAGTGGCGGAGGTGTCGGCAGCCACGGGGGCGGTCGGCAAGGGGTTAAGAGAGAGAGAGAGAGAGAGAACGGAGAGAAAGTAAAGAACGGGTTAAGAGAGAGAGAGAGAGAGAACGGAGAGAAAGTAAAGAACGGAGAAAGAGAGGGAAGAAGAAAAAAAGACGCAAATGGCTTGGATGAAAATAGCTGGAAAATCGGAAGGAAAATTCAGAAAAGTTACTGTTCATAGGCGCGAATATTAAAGCACCGAACTTTAGTAAGTTATAATGATATGACAAATTCTGGATTCAAAAAAAAAAAAAATGACAAATTCATTTGTTAATGGCTGAAGATATCCGTTCCCAGTATATATTTGGTGGAAATTGAAAATTATCATTATTGTAACAGAACAAATAATATAATAGTTTGACAATTTAGTTTAATTTGTATATAATTCAATTTTGAAATCGACATCGCTACTTAAATTTCAATTTTGATTGCCAAGATTGGATACAAAGTCGAGTCCCTTTTGTTTCGACAATGAGATATGTATTTGTTAAATTACATACCTTTTGTCCCTTTAATTTCAAGGATAATTGTTCCCACAATCACTAAGCTTTGTTTTGTTCTGACTAAATGGTCATTAAATTTAAAATTGTTCCTTACAAAAATTTATAAAGTTTCAATTTGCACCAATAAAATAATGGCGTGCCATTTGTTAATTTCTTTTAATCCCAATGAGGAAATGCTAAAATCACTGCTTACACCAACAATATAGCAAATTTTTTTATTAACGGATGCAAAGTTAATTTATTTGGATAGAACAATTGAATAAAAATAAATTTAAATTTTAAAACGAAAGTTTATCGATAAATACGTTACCAAGCAGAGTCTCGATTCTCAAAAAAATTATTTAATCAAATAATATAAAGAGTTAATAACTTATCTAAAATCATTATATACTTTGAATAATTTTGAACACTAGTGGTTTTTCTGAGCAGTTCGGGCTGGGTCAACCAAACATGTGCTTTTGAATGCAAAACAAAAGAATATACTTGGTCAAGACTAGTTGCTTGCCTCCATCAATCTGGGAAGGCAAACTTCCCCTTTTCCTACTTCTCTCTCGAGTCTCGACCTCCGTTTAAATTCCCATGGAGATGGAGGCTATCATTTTCAAACTCAAACCCACACCCAAACTCAAACTCAGAAAGACGAGCAATGGGGTCACCGTTCAAAGGAGATATACTGGAGGGACAGGTGGCACTTGTAACTGGAGGTGGATCAGGTATAGGCTTTGAGGTCACTCGGCAGCTTGGTCTACATGGTGCCTCTGTCGCCATCATGGGTCGGCGTCGCCAGGTGCTTGATGCAGCTGTCTCGGCTTTCTCTAAAGAGGGTATAAAGGTCAGAGAAATTGCTCCTTGCTTTCTATTACAATGTCAATTATATGCCTAATGTAGGTTATTATGGCAACCAATTTCAGGTATTTTAGATAAAAAGCTTAAAATTTGAAGGAGATGAATTGGGGTAAATTGCAAAATAGTCACCAGAACTTTTTAATTTTGTCAATTGGTGGCTGAATTTTTTTATTCTGTGAAAGAATAACTAATATATCAGTACAAGAATGTTGTACAGGCAATTGGTTTGGAGGGTGATGTGCGAAAGCAAGAGGATGCCAGAAGAGTTATAGAGGCAACTGTGAACCACTTTGGGCGACTTGACATACTGGTAAATGGAGCTGCTGGTAACTTCCTTGCATCTCCTGAGGATCTATCTCCTAAAGGCCTCCGCACAGGTATTATAATGCAAAGAAACTAGTACAATAAAGATTCCGGTTTGCAATCAATTTCTACTTTGTATGTTATACTTTTCCTTTAATTGATTCATTTCAGTTGTGGATATTGATGCTCTTGGTACATATACCATGAGCTATGAGGCGTTGAAATATCTAAAGAAAGGTGGGCCAGGAAGAGATCCGTCGAAGGGTGGCAGCATAATTAATATAAGTGCAACTCTGCATTATGGCGCATCTTGGTACCAGCTTAATGTTGCCGCCGCTAAGGTTTCTATATAGAACTTTTACTATTATCGTTGCATTTTTAACTTTTCAAAAGAAAGTCTGTACGTGTTTCCTTGTACATATGTTCTATAAAACATAGGAAATTTCTGTTGTACCATAAGATAACATGGGAATATAAGAATATCCTTAATATATATCAAGGGTGGAGATCTATTGACAATAGATTAACTTGACAATCTTGACAATGCGTTTAAGTCTCACTTGATATTCCATAAAAGACCATTAAATCTAGAACTTTGTAATTTCATGTTCTCTGATAATCGGTAAATTTTGCATCAACTTTCATTGTCTTTTTTTATGTACATTACATTCCAAATAATGAATTTCATAATTTGAAATTATCTTTTGATGATTGCCAAGATTATCAATTTAAGACATTGTCAAGGATACCCACCATTATTTAAAACACACCAAATTGCATCTGCTTCTTATTTTATAGAAATTCATTAATCATTTGAGGGTAGTGGGAAACTTTAATATTTCCAGAACCCATGAGGGGTACAAGTGATGCATCCGTGTTACTAGGGATAATTGACATTATAATTTTAGAGTAAGTATAAATTATAGAACATTGCTTTATTTTTCCTTATCATTTTTCATTCTTAAAAACAATTAGGCTGCTGTAGATAGCATGACCAGAAACTTGGCACTGGAATGGGGCACAGACTTTGACATACGAGTTAATGCGATTGCACCAGGTCCAATAGGCGACACACCTGGCATGAGAAAACTTGCACCGCAAGAAATGGGTCCCACATTAAAAGATGAAACACCTGTTTTCAAAACTGGTGAGAAAATAGACATTGCTAATGCAGCTCTCTACCTGTCCTCTGAAGCAGGTATAATGATTCTCTCTAAAACTGTTTTGTGATTTCAATCCCAAATCTTGAACTTATTACTGTTGTGTAAGTTTAAATGTTACAGGTTTTCAATTATGTATCGGTCGACCTCATTTGTGTAACTAAAACATCAACTCAACATTTGTAACTGTTGTGCAAGTTTAAATGGTACAGGTTTTCCGTTATGCAATTATGCCTCAGTCAACCTCATTTGTTGCAACTAAAGCATCAACTTAAGACTGAATATTTACTCAATAAAACATAAATCACTAGTCAAACCAGTATAGAGCACATAAATTGTTTGAGATGAAAGCAAACTGTACTTCCCAATGTACATTTAGTGTGTCAATTTGATCTGCTTGTTTCTTTTGAAACGTTGACAGCAGCTTTCAAGAACTTTTTGATCTGTTTCATAATTATATTGAACTTTTACTTTGACATTTAAACAGGTAAGTATGTGAATGGTACGGTGATGGTAGTTGATGGTGGATCATGGCTATACCGGCCCCGATTTATCAAGAAAGAGGAAGTGAAGAACCTCTCTCGGGTTGTAGAGCAAAAAGTCAGAAAGACTAATGTAGGTGCTCCATCTAGCAAGCTCTGAAGCATTGAATTATATTGTATTAAATAATTGATAAAAGGTGTTTAAATTGAAATTTCTTCGATGCAAATTGCAATGGGGATCTAAATCTGGGAAATGGGTAGTGCTTGTTAGGTAAAATGGTTATATATTGAGAGAAAATAAATACATTTGTTAAAATCGATAGGTCCATTGAAAATGTAGAACAAATTTGATCAATACAATACATCCTCGTTCCTGCAGAATTAGTTAATTTGTTGTTTTCTTTTTTAAAATCATTATTTTGAATTATAGATTATTTTTAATTAATTGATGACAGATGCTCGCATGTACCTTTATTCATATATCATAATTTCCTCGCTGGAAATTGTAACGGGGGGTTTATAAGTCATGGTCTCATGGATGATGGTTTCTGCTTATAGGTAAAATTGTTACTCACTTATTCTGGAAGTGTTATGTACTTAAATGTAAATGGATAGGTTCCCTGGACAAATATAGTACTTTCAATGACAATTACAATACAAATCTGATCACTACACCATCTATCATAATCAAAATAATGAGATATTGTCTCTATAAGTGCATGTCTTTGCTTAGACTTGAAACTTGCAGGAGTTTTTGCTTCAACAATCTATCATGGATAAACACGAATTTTTAAAGTGCAACATTTTTATAGGTGAATTGAATTGCATTCATTAATAATATGCATTAATGAGTTGTTTTTTAAACTGGAGTTAAACCGCTGCCTATGCAACGTTTTATTTTAACTTTTTTGAATAAAATTGCTGCGTCTTAAACTCTTAATTAACTATGATGAAAAAGAGTGCAATGTCAAGATTTCGGGATGTCACCTGATATTAGTAATTTAAAGTGAAATGTAGTCAAGAGCTACAAGTATCAATCCAGGATTTTCGTAGGCTTAAAATAGTACTACTCCAGAGGTATTCCCTTCCGTTTTAGCGCACACATTAGTTTAATAGTAAGCCCAATTCTGATAGTAAGCCACTGAAAGCACAACCGGATTTGGCCCATCCAACTGGATCTTAGATTGACGACATGAAGCGATTTGTGTACTTGAGTAATTGTGTTATTATTTATTGGTAGTATACTTGTATGTGCTGTTGCATGCATAAACGATTAAAACTGATTATAATATATGCAGAGCTAGCAGTAGGATGAATGAAAGGGTTAATGGAAATATCAATAAAATCAACTCCATTCTACTTTTCAGAGAATTTGAATTAAAAATTATTCAATACGACTGTAAAGAACGCGTTACACACTTTTAAATGAGGGAAAAAAAGAAACGGGGACTCGTCCCTTTCAATATGGGACCATGCGGCCATGTGCAAAGGAGAAGACTCCAAGTCTTTGCTAGTGCCCTCATATCTTTTCACCTAACACGCAATCAATCAAGCACTCTCAAAAACCTAGCTACCAAAAATCATCTCCTGAGATCTACATCAGAATCCTCATATCTCTTTCTCCGCTCTGTTTAGACCACTGTTATTTGTTGTTCCTTCACTGCATAATTGAGCACCGATTTCTTCAGATCTGGTGAGTAATTTTACTTATGATCATGAGATATCTTTTCATGCAATTTTATGTAGGAGTTGCTGTGGTTCTTCTGTTCGAACATTTTGCTTATGAGTAGTTTTACTTATAATTATGACATATACCGATTGCTCATGTTAAGTTTCCTTTCAGCTGATGATAGCCAGACAACCACCCATTCTACCCCAAACAAAAGCACACAGCCTCCAACTCCAACCTGTCGATCATCCCCAAATCAGATTTAATAATCTAAATCAACTCTTTTCTTTTTACTTGTTTGAGTCGCTCTGCTTTGACTCTCTCTTACTGAACCTCTGTTCAAAGCACCAACTCAGCTCCTGTGAGTTTAACTATTACGATTAAATTTTTTTATCATATATATATATATATATATATATATATATATATATATATATTTGACAGTGTTTGTGTTGGTGATTTTTTTGGTGGGGGGTGGGGGGGGGGTGTGATTTGTTATCCGTTATATAAAAAATTAAGGACAAATTAGTGTAAAAAATTCAGTAAAAGAGTTTAATTTAATGCTAAGGCCGAGATAGCCATTCATTTAAAAAAGGGAATATTTTTCAAACACAATTTAAAACTTTCTTAAACAAACAAATAAATATACCTATATAGAGATAATGTTAATCAGTAATAAGTTGAACCCAAACTAAATGAGGAATTATTCTTTGTGAGTTAGTTATTTAACTTATTTTTTTTTTTAGAGAGCTTGAGTTAGTTATTTAACTTAGATTGTGTACTTTCTACAAACTTTAGGTGATCATTGGGAGTTGGTGAAGACCGGTTGCCCCTAGGTTGTACAGCCGGACAAACGTTTCATTAACGCCCAGTGTAGCTCCGCCTTCTTGCTGTCTTGCCTTTCATATCAGGTTTTAATTCTACTTTATAATTAGAATTATTTTTGCATTCATGTTTATCTACATATCATGCTTATTTATATTGGAGATTGTGGAACCTTACAATTTATATGCTTCTTTTTTTTAGAAAACATGACAGTGACTGTCAAGGTATACAATTTATATGCTTCAACTTATTATTATTGATTAATTATAAACATATATAGACGTCAACTTTTGCAATCCACAACAAGTACAATATGTTGTTATAAGGTGAACTTTTGTTGACGAACTCATTTATTTTCATCCAAAGAAAGAATTCTCGTATTTTCTTTTATAGTATGACTGTCGAAAAGGAACGAATTTTAATATCCAACCTCTTCTGTCTATGTAATGCGCTGTTATCAAAATGAGTCATTCTTGAGCTCATCATAAAATGCTCTATTGTAATATATACAATCGAGTTTTCAAATAATTAATTTTGTAATTAATTTTCATATTTAATTGGTTGTTTAGTATGTACATTTTCGTCTAAAAAAATATTAGTGTTCGAAGAAAAAATTTAAATGTTTAAACCACCTTCAACGACGTCTGACTCATAGCTAGCTAGGTGAGAGAAGTGCCTTAATTAGCAGGTACACAGGTAGAAATCGAAGAGGACTCGATCGTGTATATGATTTTGTACGATATTAAATAGTGTGAGATCTCATTTTAGATATCGTCAAAATATTTTAAAAAAATTCCACTAAAAAAACATTATTGGCCTAAAAACCATCACAGCTTTTCTAACAAGTAAAGGCAAGCGGTGCTAGTTATACTGAAGTGCCAGCCAGCACCATCATAGATTCATAGCACCAATTTGTTTCATTCCGATGCCAAAATAGGTAATTTACTAATGTTACACTTTAATAAGTGAAAACTTTCGGGCTAACATGCCTTCGAAAAAAATAAGTGAAAACTTTGGTGCGATAGTTATTTTGAAAACGATGCTTCAATAAAACTCCGAGTACTACCAAAACAAGAAAACAATAAGTGTTTTTGCCAAAATAAATAAATAAATAAATAAAAAGGAAATAACAAGCATGTTACCATCAACTGCGTGCTACTGTTTGACAATACTTAGACAGCCGTCAATTCGTTTCTCTAGGTGTAATCAAATGTTTTTATAGAATACTTATTTTCTAAATAATAATAGAATATTGTGCAGAAACTGATATTGTTGTATATTAATTAAACTATTATAAGAATACATATTAAATAAACTATTATAAGAATAGATGGTCATTATAATTTTGTTATTTTAGGCTCCATTTAATCAGGATGGCTGGCACTATCGTGGTGTCTACACTCGTAAAGATTGTAGGCGAAAAGTTAGGCTCGGCACTCCTAAAAGAAATTAGCTCATTATGGGGTGTGGAAAATGATCGTAAGGCACTAGAAAATACCATATCAACCATAAGAGATTTGCTAGATGATGCTGAGCAGTATTTTTTAAAGAATAAACAAGTCTACAATTGGTTAATGAAGCTCAAAGAGATTGTATATGATGCTGATGATCTGTTGGACAAAATCTATTTGGAAGCTGAGAAGAGAAAAGCCAAGTCATATGGTCAAACAAGTAATGTTGGGAACCTCGTATCTCACGTCAACCCACTCAAACCAATAAAATTGGTCAATAAGATTAAATCCGTAAATAAAAGACTCAATGCTATTGCAGCTGAAAAAGAAAAGTATCTCTTGGATAATTTGATTATTGAGTCTAAAAAAACATGTATTGAAAATCGGGTGACAAATTCTGTTATAGATAAAGATAGTATTTTGGGAAGAGACGATGAGAGAGAGAATATTGTACGTCAATTAAAGCAGATTGACGGCAATGATAATGTCTCTATTATTTCAATTATTGGATTAGGTGGAATGGGAAAGACAACCCTCGCACAATTAGCTTATAACGAGGATAAGTTGAATGAATATTTTCATCCCAAAATATGGATCTACGTATCCCAAGATTTTAATATTGAAAATATTGTGAGAGCAATGATGGATTTAGTTTCCAAAGGTGAATGTAAACTTCAGAATTCTAGTAACCTCGCTGAAGAACTCCAAAAATATTTAAATGGGAAGAGGTTCTTAATTGTCTTGGATGACATTTGGAATGAGAACCAAGAGGAATGGGAAAAGCTTAAAGTTATTTTAAAATGCGGTGCAATCGGAAGTAAAATTATTGTAACAACACGATCTATGAAAGTTTCAGAAATAATAGGATCCACCTCTACTATCAAATTGAAGGGCTTGTCGGATGAGATGTCATGGATGTTGTTTGAACAAAAGGCTTTTAATAAATATGAGAAGGAACCAAATCCTCAGATCTTAAAAACTGCTAAGGAAATTGTGCAAAAATGCGGGGGAGTACCATTGGCATTAAAAGCATTAGGAAGCACAATGCGGTCCAAGAAGACTTTTAAAGAATGGTTAGACATAAGAGATAGTGAAATATGGGAGCTAGATAGCGCAAGTCCAGTTATGGCATCTCTAAGGTTGAGCTACTCGAATTTTTCATCCCAATTGAAGGAGTGCTTCACTTATTGTTCTATTTTGCCAAAAGGCCAATCCATCAAGAAAGAAGAGCTAATTAATCAATGGATCGCTCAAACTCGAAGTATGGCGTGCATGGAGGTGCACAAGGGAAATGAATACTTTGAGCAACTAGTACAAGTGTGTTTCCTCCAAAATGTTGTTAGACAAACTAATTCTAGAAACGTGACTTGTAAGATGCATGACTTGGTACATGATCTAGCTCAGTCTATTGCGGGTCAAATGTTTTTACTCATTAAGGATACAGAGAAAGTGGCAAATAAAGTTGAGAGATGTAAATATATGTCTTTAGTTGATTTTGAAGGGAAAATGAAACCAACCAATATTAAAAAAGTGCGTGCACTCCATATCAACGGTGGTGATCCCAATGTGATAGGTATAATTTCTAAAGCCCAAAGCATGCGTTCGCTTTTCATTGAAAGTATAAAAATAGATACATTACCTAGCCACGTCTCAAAACTTATTAATTTGAGGTACATTTGCATTTCAAGATGTAAGTTAACATTAATTCCAGATGATATATGTGCCTTATGGAATTTGCAAACATTATATCTAATGGGGTGCAAAAAGATATCGTATTTACCAGAATCTATTGGCAAACTCATTAGCCTAAGAACTCTCAAAGTTAATCTTCATAACCTCAAATGTTTACCGGAATCTGTTGGCAATCTACAAAATTTGCGTGTTATGAATTTAAATAGTTGTCACAATCTTGAGGAAGTTCCAGTTTTGATTGGAAATCTTACTTCCCTTGAGTGCCTCAACCTGTCAAAATGCAGAAGTCTCAAACATTTACCAGAATCTGTTGGCAATCTACAAAATTTGTGTGTTATGAATTTAAGTAGCTGTGACAATCTTGAGGAAGTTCCTGCTTCAATTGGAAATCTTGTCAGCCTTGAGATCCTCAACCTGTCATATTGTAAAAAACTCAAATATTTACCAGAATCCGTTGGCAATCTACAAAATTTGTGTGTTATGAATTTAAGTAGCTGTGACAATCTTGAGGAAGTTCCCGCTTCAATTGGAAATCTTGTCAGCCTTGAGATCCTCAACCTGTCATATTGTAAAAAACTCAAATATTTACCGGAATCAATTGGCAATCTAGTTAATTTGGATGATTTGAATTTAGAAATGTCAGGGATTGAGACACTTCCTTCAGGTATTTGCGAGCTTAGCAATCTTGTAACTCTAAATCTAATGTTCAAGGAAAAACGAGATCTTCCCGCATACTTGGGAAATATGAAGAAACTCAGGTACTTGCACATAAGTCCAGAGACATTGAATGGTATGCCTATTGGTATCAGTAAATTAACTGATATGCGAGTGTTGAACTCTTTTCATGTAAGTAGAGAAAATAAATATGCATCAATCTCAGAGCTAGAACATCTTAATTTTTTGAGTGAAAAGCTTATAATCTCGGGCTTAGAAAATTTAAATAACCCAAGGGAGGCTATACAGGCAAACTTGAAAGAAAAAAAAAATCTGGATCACCTAGGATTGATTTGGTATATTGGTGCTGATTTCTTAAATGAAAGATTTGGGCACTGGTTTTCTGTGCTGGAGGCCCTTCAACCACCCTCAAGCATCAAGAGCTTGTACTTACAATGTTATCCAGGAGCAGAGTATCCAAATTGGATGATGGTCTTGCGTGAGAATAACACAGCGAAATTCCCGTACCTCACCTCTTTGACCCTTTCCCATTTTAAGAAGTGTTCTAGTCTTCCTTCTCTTGCTGGGCTGCCTCAACTGAAGTATCTAAAACTAAAAGGGATGTCATATCTGACAAATTACAGTGGTCATTTTCCTTCATTGGTTGAATTACGCCTTTGTGAAATGCCTAATCTGGAGGAGGTGAAAACAATGAAATTGGATACAGAAAATGTTTACAAGACAGCCTTTCCTCGCCTATCCAAATTGGAAATAAGTGGCTGCCCCAAAGTGAGAATAAAACCCCATCTCCCACCATCTGTTGTGGAGCTAAAATTAGAGAAAATCAACGAGCAGCTGGGAGTAGAATATTTCAATGGAGAGTCCTCCTCTGAGATTTGTTCGCAACCTTTGGGCATTAGAGAGTTAACAATTAGACAAATGGAAACAGAATTGGTATTATTGAAATACCTTAGCTCCCTCACGAGACTGCAATTTCAGAATTGCGAGGGTAACTGCTTACCTGAAAGCATGCGGCACCTCAGCTCCCTCCGAGAACTAGAGATTTTTTATTGCAAAGGTCTCCATGCATTGCCAGAGTGGCTGGGGGAACTCAAATCTCTAGAAGTGCTGAGGATTGGGTGGATCCCGCTGACCTGTCTTCCGGAATCAATGAAGCACATGAGCTCTCTCCATATATTAGCTTTTAATGGTTGTGAAGGTCTTTGTGTGCTGCCTGAGTGGTTTGGGGAACTCAAATCTCTAAAAAGATTGACAATCTGGGAGACCCCCCTGACCTGTCTTCCCAAATCAATGAAACAACTCACAGCTCTAGAATCTTTATGGATCGTGAATTGTCCAGAACTGGAGAGGAGATGTGAGCGTGAAAAAGGGGAGGATTGGCACCTTATCTCCCATATCCCATATGTGAACATTGTGAATCTCAAACAGTATTGTCAAGGTAAATAGATTTAATAGCTTTCTCTTTAGCATTTCGAAGTTCTTATTGATATCAATTAGGAGGTTTATCTTTTGTGTGATTCTCTTTTGATCAATTAAAGCTGTAGACGCTTTGCGTGCCTCGTGATCGTGATCAAGATTTCCCAATTCACTTTATCTATCATATTCATATCTAGCCACGTGTTCACATTGGGTGAATTGCAAAGAGCATTTTCAAGGTAATTGGATATTATTGCTTACTTTTTATTTTTTCGGGAGCTCTTATTTTCATCCATTTTAATTAATTTCATGGCTTCTCTTCGTGTAATTCTTTACAGGTCAATTAAAGCTGAAGATGCATCGTCTGCCTCATATTTCTCACTTCACGTTATCTTCTGAAGCTTTTGTGATCTTTGTTTTCTCAAACTTTTCTTCCTTTTGGATATTATGTGCTTTAATTCTACTTGTTGCTTGGTAGGTTTAGTGATTTTTGTTTCTGTACGTGTGTATTATGCAATTTTTTTTTTAGTATTTTTTCTTTTTTACTGGAACTTCATTCAGGCTCTCAGATTTTATGAGTGTTATTGAAACCTGTATTGATTTCGTGTGGGTTTTCCAAAAAAAACTTTATAATTGTATTGTTTAATTTCATGTACATTTGATTTTACCGTTACGATTTGCAGTAACAAATATATAGTGATGTCTTGATTTCGTGTACTTTTTTTTACCCGTCAACGATGAGGTTTGCGGTGAGTTCTTGCAAAAATTTGGTTTAAATTGTTTTGAAATGTTTGAGCTGAAATGAAGAGTGCCTTTGAATTTGTCGATTTTTCAGTTATATTTTTGGTAGCAAGTCTCGAGTAGTCGAGAAGAGGAACAGCAATTTGGCGCACTCCTAGAGTACAGCTCAATTTTCAAAAGAAAAAGGGGCCTTCTAGCAAATGAGCAAATAAGAGAATGCGAGCTTTTTTTTTTTTTTTTTTTGGACAGTATTTCGAGAGCACGGATGGGCATTGGAAAGCATTTTTTTTTTTTTTTTTTGGAAATCATTGAAAAACGAGATTTCCTTCAATAGGACTGAGGAAACGTTAATTTCCTTCAATAGAATAGAACTCAGAGTTGCCAGGTAGCAGCACTCGTGCAGGTGTCCGTATGTGCATTACTGAGATAGATGCCCAAATTTTATTTGGATATTAATGTCAAATAGTGTAAATTTTGGACGTATTTTCTCAACGTTTGTTCGTCTTGTTACGGGTTCCGTGTTTTGTAATTAAATTTGAGTTCACTTCCGAATATGTTGAAATAATCGCTCAGTACCAATTAAAAGCCGTGACATAATAAAGCATAAAAACGGGCAATTAAATAGAAGATATTGTTTAAAATACCAAATCCAATCATCTTCTGGGTGGAAATAAATAAATTTACGAACAAACACCAATACGAGATTAATTTCTCCAAAAATAGAAATAACAGTACACTAAAAACATCCAAATTTCATGTACCCAGCCCAGCAAAACGAGAAATTTCATGTGTACTAAAATTTTCACTAACAGTATCAATATGCGTCATGTTTCTTTTACTGTTAACATGTTGTATCAGTGATAACGATTTAACAGCAATCAAATAACAATTTAGTCACTTGGATAAGAGCATACAGCCTAAAACAGACTACAATTAAATGCTTTCATGTCCTAGATTCAGAACGCTTTGTCCTGATAGTAATATATAGAGGTGCCTTTAAAAATTGCAAAAGAACCCTCAAAAGGAATGAATATCTTGAAAACAGGCGAGTCTTAACATCATCTCCTCAAAACAACAGCAAGCATCAGATATTCAGATTAAATGGACTTGACCAAAATTATTAATACAAAATATTTACATACAGAATACATGAACTCATTTAATCACAAGAAACAAAATATTTACTTTATTTTCAATCAGATGCTTCCTCCTTTTGGGAAGTACATCCAGGATCTTAATTGAATACGTTGAATTTTATTTTCCTCTCTTGTAGCAAAGAAAAAACAACCTAATTTTTCTCTTCCAGTGAAAATTTCATGCCTCAAAAAACCAAAAAAAATTTAACAAATAATAACAAACAACTTCGTAGTTAAATCACAGCTCTTTGCTATTTTCTCTTCTTCCACCACAGAGACCATCACAGTCAAATCACTGTTTTGACAATCACTATGAAATTCAATTCAATAGATCATACATTTTGCAAAGAAAACAATCAATATAATGGCATGCCCAAATTTTTAATCAATGCTAGATGAGATTGTCTGACAGCTCAAATTCGAAAAATAGAAAACTCACATTGGTTTTTTGATCAATACTTGGCACAGAGACATCTATTGGTGCCTCCAAAACCAACCCTGCCAGAAAGAACATAAATTAATCTGAGTTAAAAGGGATGAAAATTAGAAATTCAAAGTATGTATGCCAGAAAGGTTTTTAATTTTCTTTTGTACCAAATTAACTATGATATCACTCTCCAAACTAAACTATCTAATTTTTTTAACTTATAATAAAATAATTACTGTTACCTAAGGAAACGAATCAACGATCAAACATGGACTTTAGCAAAGATAAGTTACAAATACAATCAATCAGATCATGACAGCGCAAGTGGTAGTGTTCTTGTCGAATACCTTAGCTTTTCAGATGAAAAACCCAAATAAAAAGGAATAAGGTTATCAGAAACTTCAAACTAGCAAAAGAAGGCCAAAAAGAGAGTAAATTTACAAAAGAATACTATATATTGCACCCCGATGCAAAGTAAACTTTCATGGATCTTGATCAGGATGAGAAAACACTTGGACTGCTTTCCATACGATATTGCTGCTATATTCATACTATGATTATTAAATTAGATTTACTCACCAGATGAATTCGTTATTACAATTTACAAATGATAATATTTATGAGTTCTCAAATTCAATAGGAAAGTTATGCCTCGCCTGTTTCTACCAGCTCTGATCTGCACAGATCGAAGTGCTCCAGCATGTACCAAGAGCGGTTTACTTTTGGATATCCAAGCAAAAAAAAACTATCTTTCATCCTGCAACAACAACACCAATCATTTCAGTCAAATAAATAGTCATAATTTTCATATTTTACATCCAAAATTAAGCCCTCTATTTTACAAACTTTATCTCTTTTAGATTTGTAGCATTTTTACATCCTTAGCTAGAAATAGAAAGTAAACTAATGATGTCGTTGTTTGTAAAGAATAGAGGACAAAACCCAAAATGGCAGAGAAAGGAAAAAATAGAAAGCAAACAAATACAAAGAATATGAGAGGCAACTCATCAGGATCAGGAACAAAAACCAACAGAATATTTGACAGGCAACTCACCCGTATCACCATGCTGTATTTCCTTTATGCACTTTGTACACTACAACAGATGTCCTCCCTTATATCTTCTCTATTTTCTCCTGCAAATTCATATGGAAAAAGGCAAAGTTATTCAGCGAGAAGAAAGTTGAAGATAAGAAATAGATTAGATAAAAAACAGACTTACCAATTTACCTCTGACATAGAGATTGCCTACATGACAATAGGAAAAACACCAAAAGGTTGAGCACCATCTCAAAATTCTCATTTTCTTCTCATTTTATTTACCTCTTGGCTACTTTCTTCATTCATGTTATAGTCCAGTAGAAATGATATTCTGTACAACCTCATTGACAAGCATTTAAATTGAATGAATAAAATACTTACAGCATATAACCTATTTAAGTGAAGAGTAGTGTGTTTTTTTCGTCATTTATCTATATAAGTATGGGTAGGCTTAAAACTTGATACTATAGTTAAATATCATGTTTGCAGGAATAGTTAATAACAAAAAAAGAGAAAACCAGGTAGTTTCTTTGGAAGTCTACAGCTCTAACAATAATAATTAATACCTTGATTGTAAACAATCCTTGGGAAAAAAAAAAGCTTGAGGGTTGAGGGTTTAGAGTTTAAGGTTAGTGCTGAGGGTTAAGGGTTTAGGTTTGAGGGGTTTAGGGTTCTGTGATCAATTGTCCAGTGTTTAGGTTTTAGGGATTAGTGCTCAATTGGCTGTAGGGTCTGGTTTAGGGCTTGGGGTATTTCTTTTCAATAATCCAAAAATTTTATGTATTTGTTATTTATTACAACAGGTATGAAATTATATATAATTCCTGTTCTGAAATTATACCTGTTGTCTAGTTCCGTTTCCTTCACTTCACCATCTACGTGCATGTCTTCATTTCTTCGGTAGTTTCAGTGCCAGCAGAACATGTGGAATGTCCTCATATTATTCATGCTAGTGTCTCAAAGTTCATTTCACCATCCAGCTTGTTGCACCGTAATTGCAAAGGCGAGGCCTGCTTCCCCTGCACTTTGGAATTATTAAATTAGGTTTAATCTGATGGGAAAAATAGTAAATGAAGAACTTTGTCCAAAATGTTGGTATTGTCTCTTTGTTGTTGTGCAGCGATGAACGATTTTTGCCTAATAATATAAATAAAAAATAATTTCACACACTAAGCAACAGAAACAATAGCACTGGTACAACACTCAATTTTGATGGAATTACTTTTCACCAAAATAAATAAGCTACCCAAATTGACCAACATTTGCTAATTGAATTAATTTTGTTGCTAAATTGGCCCACAAAATTAACTAAGCAATAAGCATGATGGAAAAACCAGTCTGTAACATCAAAAGCTGCTGATCATCTAGCCAAAAACCCACAATTAATGTCCTTGTTCTCTACATGACTACAACATGTACACTACTTTATTGACATAAGACATCTTAGTCCTTATTAAGGCTTGTATATTTCACATACAAATTGCCCAAATTAGTAGATGAAATTGTGTACTGAAATGAATATATCATTTAGCAAAAATGCAAAATCAATCTCAACTAATCATATTATCTACAATGTGAATACCAAGATCTTAAATTAAGAAATCCGAGTCTCTATAAAATTTCTGTTATGCACTGGATATTTTGTCTATTGTAAAATTAGATGTTCAATTGGTGAAATTGTATGCTCATTTATAGATAATTGCTTGATGAAATTGAGTTCAGAGCTCACTTCTGCTCTCACAACTAATTTGGATTGAAAACCTCGATTAGCTTCTGAATATCTCTCTTGTGTAGGTCTATTCCAAATCTGAGACCTAAGCATTTCCTCTTTGACTAGGTGACCACCTAAATGAAACAAAAAAAACCACAATCTCTGTCAGAAAATCATAAGAGCTTATATGTCAATCACTGTTTTTTTAGGAGTAATCTGTCTAGTCGAAATCAATTAAATTGATTGCCGCACAGTATCTGATGGCAGAAGATCTTGGAAGGCAACATTAATTTCTATATCCCTATATAAACCAATATACAAATATTTATATAAAAACATATAAAAATAATATGCTAGTAATCGAATCTAACCTGTTCTATCATTATGCACATGAAACTAATATAGAACGCAATTGTTTGGAATGCACAGAAAAATGCAGTTATAAAGTTGGTTTACCAAAATTGTTTAATTTGTTCTACTATCTCCATCTCAATTTTTGACATTGGTGCCTTTTGCTATCTTTACATTCTATTCATGTCTAGCTTGTTCACCCGACTCCTCCAAAACCAAAATGGGTACCATTATTATCCACAGTAATATATTAAACTAGTAATTAGCTTAATTTTAATTCCAATCATCAATTGATTTAGCTTACCTTTCAGTTTACAGCGATGGAAGCATCCAAAGCGGAGCCGAGCATCCTCGATGAAGCTAGACTTCTCATCTCATCTAGCAAGATAGAGAGAGAGAGAGAGAGGACTGAGAGGAGAAGTTTCGAGGGAGGCTTTACTGTGTCTGTGGTGAGAGACGAAGGGTTCTGATACAATCGAGAACTGAAGGTTTTGTTGTGGTGAAGGAAATGAATGGGAGAGAGACATTTGAACATAGTAATCCTTGATACCCCCATCGATTTCCTTATCTACAGTAACATTTTTTTTTTCGGTTTCAATTTCCGTCTGAATTTACATGAAAAGAAGTCAGCGTTTAAGTTTTGTCTGTTAGCCATGTCTCGTCTTTCTTCATCGATTTGGGTTGCATGGTTGAGCTACATTTCAGGGTCAACGACTGGGTCGGTGTGCTTTTTTTTTTTTTTCATTCCAGCCGCCCGCAAATGCTTTTCTTTCTTCTTCTCTCTTCCTCTGCTCTTTCTCTTTCTCTTTCTCCGCTCTTTCCTTTCTATCTGCTCCTTCTCTCTCCCGCCGAGAAGACCACCCGCCTCTGCCTCCTTCTTCCCCGCTCGACCCCATCCGACAACAGATCCCACCGCCTCCTTCTTTCTCGTCAGTGCAGAGAGGTGTAAAGTTTTCAGCAGTTTTGGAAAGCTCGTCTGAACAAATAATTAGGTTGGTTATGTTTTCTTCCTATTCGGTCTACTTCCTTCCCTGTTACAATTTCTACCGATCTTTCTTATTTTCCATTTCTTTTTATATTTTCGCCTCCATTCTCTTCTCGGTGGTGTGTGCTGGCCCCTTTTTTATCAATCGATTTTGGGCCAGCAGGGACAGAAAGCGAGGGTGACAGGCAGAGGTGAGGGCGGAGGGGCATGGGGTGGCGCAGGGGCGGAGGGAGGCGGAGGCAGATGAGTTCGGAGGGAGTTGGGGTCGGAGGTAGAAGGGAAGCGACGGCAGATGGGTCGGAGCGGCTGGGGCGGAGGTGAAGGTGGGGAGGGAAGCACCATCGAGTTCGCCATCGACTTCGCCGTTAAGGTATTGCTATCTTCATTTTGTTGGATTTCTTAGATGCTAGGTATTTTTTGTTATTTAGTCTCGCCAAAGAGGACATAGCTACTGCATAGACATCCCACATCAGGAGCACGGAGCAGAGGGCTCGGTGTTAGGGCTGCTATTTTCCCTTGATGTTTCCTCCTCTCTCTAAATTCTGGTATTGGAAAGAATTAGTGAAAGAGGAAGAAACACATTAGGGAACGTGATGAATATGGAGGTTTATGGGCTGGTTAGGGGAAGTTAGAAACCCAGATAGGGAAAAATTTCAACTTGATTTCAGAATTCAGTAAACTGATACCATTTTGTTATATGATATGTATATTCAATGAGTCAAAAATTTAGAATAGCTGACAACCATGCAATTGATCCTATTTGTAAGAATCTTTATACTGTTAAGACTATAGCAGTAAGTAATTAGATATACTATGTTTGTTTCATATGGTGCTGATCTGGAATTAAAGGAACCAACTAAATGAGTTTTTCGTCAATGGTCTGTTCAAGTTTTAAGTTGTATTTCATTTATAGTTTGATTAAATTTAAATGTGTGGTCCTACAATTTAAAATGAACAAAGATAATTTGGTTAGCTTTGTTAGATTTGTCACATTTATTTCATATCCCCCACGGATTGTCGGTGAAACAAATGAGGCAGGCCTGGAGAATGTTGCAGAATTTGAACTGGTCATGCAGATTGGTCTTCTGTTTTCTCCAATTAGATTTGTATATTTGATTTGTTTGTGATATTACTAGGGAAAAAGAGTGACATCGTGATAATATTTCTTATTTTATCAGACAACAAAACTTGAGGAATCCATGATTCAGAGACTTGTCTCAGAGACATTTCCAATTTCCAATTTTTATTAGGCATTAAAAGTTCATATATCATGTTCAGTTGTTAATGAAACAATTTGGTCTATTTTGTGTAAGGCTAACAGCATCGGCGACTGGTGGAGGTAGTTCCCTCTTATGAGATTTTTTAAAAAATGGGTAGGGATACAACTATGTAAAACTAGAAAAATGGTATGGTACATGTACGTAATTTTGAGATTGTTAAAACTTAAAGGTAGTTCCAATTAATTTTTTTTTATCAGAGCTGAAATTTAGGTTTCAGTAAGAACAAGAACTACTAATAAATCAAGTAGGTATTATGTCATTTGGCCCCAAATACAGACATGTATATTATGATAAAAACTTAGGATTTTCAGTCTCTTCAACTGGGTCATTTCTAATTTAGTTTATTTCCTGTGAAATTTAATGCTTCCAAAGGTGTTGCTCAAATTTATGACCAAATACACTACGTAAATTTCATTTTTTTTATTATTAAATTGGCTATTAGGTTTATGTATTCCATATAGTTATTTTCATAAAGGATTTTTCAGGTTAACTCCAAAGAATCTCCCCTACCTGCTCATGTAACTATCTCTATTGTTTCCACTCCCTTCTTTATTTTTTGTTTTATGAATGATTATTTAGAATGGAGATAATGTCAATGAGAAACTTCTATTGAGCGTCCCATTGTATAGCTTCTACTGTTTATAGACAGTACTTCTGCCAAAGTGTTAGTGTTCAGGTGTCCAGTTGAGCTCCAGTTAACCAAAATTAAGCAAAAATAGAATTTAAACATAATGAGGTTTAAAGCTAACATATGGGGATCTTATCATTCTTTCATTGCTATGTTTATCGAGAGTGAACAGTGAGGTCCCAAGAAAAAAGAGAGAAATTATGCTAGGTCGACCTAAACACTTTGTGCACATCGTGCAAAATGACTTGACCTGCACGGCTGCACAAGTAATGTCCAGCTCGATGAACAGAAATAAAAATATTGATATTGACAGGGTTTAATCAAAATACTATTGTAATCAGACCCATCAATTTTGCTTACAAAGGCATGCTTGAAATTACTTCATTATGCATTTCATTTTGTTGCCAAATGTTTTATCCATTTAGAATTTATATTCTTATCTCTAAGTAATATTTATTCCAAATTAATCTCAGACCTTCTATCTACTAATGACAAGATTAAAGTCCCAATTTATATCAGAAAATGAAATTCTAGATTTAATGGGGAACATAGTGGCAGTAGACCTATTCTTACAAGACCTGTTGTTATGACTTCAGTTAGATAATATGGACATAATAGTACAAATTATCTTCTTTATGGTTGTTTTATTGTAAGCACCCTCAAATCATGAATTTGTCTCTGTCAGGTGAAAACATGAAATTATTTGTAGAGCTGCTGTGTAGTTGTCAAGAACATGTGAAGATGTGTATGCTGTTCCATCAAGTACAATTTTCTTATATGAAGCCATGGAAGATTTATAAGGAAGCAAGCTGGGTCTTAGCGATGATTCATCTATCTTTAAGCTGTTTTGTATGTAAGTATTATATGTATTTAATCTTTCCATGCCATAATTTGTTGGGGAGGAAAAATTTAAAAAAAAAATAATATACTTGAGGTAGTAATATTAAATCACATATGAAATGACTGGGAGTCTGGGATTTTTACACAAATTTTTTTTCCCTTATTAGTGGCATCATAGAAAGGAAACAGGTACACACTTTGAACCGATAGAATTCAGACCTTTTTTGTTCAACATGAAACCCTTCAAAGAAGTTCTAAAGAGTGATAAAAAATAATAGAGAATTTGTATTGTGATCTAACACACCTAGAAAGAGTAGGATGAAGGAACAAGGTTGTTGGCCTTCACTCCTGAAGCTACTGTGGGCCATACGCCTTAGGACCTCACTTTTCTTTATTCAATGGATCTTACCTTTCAACAAGGAGGCAATGAGCAAAGGGGGAAAGCTCGGCAGGGTTTTAAATAGAGACGCGATAGAAGGACAAGCTCAAATTCAAACAGCATGGTAAACCCTAGAAGGAGGAGAGCTGAGAGGGAGGGTCTCTCAACAGATTGGAAGCATAAAAAGAAAGAGGAGGTCACTCATACAATCATAATACTCATTTCCATTAACCTTCTAGAATATCATGCTATTTGAAGGGGTTATTAAGTTATTTTAAACCACAACTAACAAAAAATTGTTAATTGAATTACGGCTGAAGCTTTTCAATTTCATTGGTAGTTTTATTATTTTTTTTTATTTAATATGTGTGCCTTACAAATTTATAATAATTTCTCTATTAAAGAAAAGAACGTATATCATGGAGGTAATAGTAGCGCCATATAAAAGTATACTATTACGAAAATTGCTTTGTTGAACATGAGAAATAAATTGTTTTATGGAATTTCCATTTATGCCCCCTGGTGGTCTTAATATATTTTCTTGGCTTGAGCTATTTGAAACCATCTGCTTTATTACATGAGTATGCTTTTATTCAAATGGTCAATGCTAGAAGCACATTGCAAAACAGTTGGATATTGGATAGTAGTATTGAACATATGAAATAGTTTGCACAAGTCAGTACCTGGAGAGCTAAAAATTTCTTAATGTACTTTTGCACCTGCTGAGAAGTTAAATTGCAGATTATTTGTACATCAATTGAGTAAGTATGAGTACTTCCAGGATAAAGATAGATAAGTGTAGTAATTCCTTAGAGAAGTCTAAATATTATAAAACTATTCCATTTATATGCATGTGGTGAACAAAATCAATGAAATGTTGATTAATAACCTTACTGTCGTATATCAGTGAATACTAAGTACACATGCCAGAGTTTGTTACAGTGGTCATCATTACAAAAACTCAACGGAACAAGGGGTAGGTTGGAAATAATCAACTTATTCAACTCTTTTTCTTTTTTAATATAATTATTTTATTTTCTTTCAACTTATTTCCTTGACAGGAAAGGACAAAACTAGGCAGTTTACTGGTGAAGGTTTTAGAGGTATGTCATTTCTTTTGTTTTTAGACCTTTTTTTGGGTTCGAGAAGTATACTAGATTTTCTTTTATTCATAACACATTATAATCTACCGATTGATTTACAATGGAAACTAACAAACTCACTTCAATACCATAGTCGCCATTGCAAATTTTTTTATCAACTATTATGCTGACAAATTCACCTTTAGGCTAAACTTTTCTGACCAGAAAAAGCCAAGTAAAAACACAAGTCATGGATACTTTTGCTTTTATAATATACTTCAGTAAAAAAGTTAAATTAAAAGTCGGGCATGTTTTGCAACTTCAATATAAATATTGGTATAATATTTTTAATAATGCAAATTTGGGCAAGTTGCAAAGGGCAGTATGAGATTTTTTTTAATTGCTTTACCAGGGACGTGCTCCAGTTGGCTGTACGAAGATTAATGCTTTAAAGATGTCAAAGTTAAGTATTATACTGATTTATAGAGAAGACCCTTCCCCATTTGTAAATTGAACTGAAATTTAATAAAATAAAATTCATAGCTATGGGAAATCGTTCTCACCAAAATTAAACCTGGCATCATTGTTAGTCTTAGCCTAACGAGATCGGGCATAACATCAGTAAGTCAGGTTAGCTTTTCACTTCAAACAATATAACAGGTTCCTTCAACTCTTTTTGAGTGCCTCCTCTTCTACCATAGCACTTCTCCATTCAGGATTTACACAGTAGGCTGGAACTTATTTGAATTCAACTTTTATTAAGGCTTTTTTGTAGAAAGGACAGAACTTTGGTATAATGGTTGAAAATTGATTTTAGCTTCTTATGAATATTATATTAAGTGTATTGGATCCTAAAGGCTCTTTAGAGGCACTACAAGTAAATGCTTATCTATCTCGGATATTTTTATTTATCTTCTGCTACATAATTGATATATTGTAAATCAGAGGAAATGAAATCAGCACATTAGGCTCTATGACAAATAGCTTGCCCATTGAGGGGAGGAAGATAAATCTTTTAGCTGGCAGCCAGGCACCTTTCTCGACTATCAAAGAGGTTGTAGATTCTGACTTTTTCCCACAACTTCCTTTGTTCTATACGTTCTACTCTTATTCGATCTTGGTAATTATTTTTCCCCATGTTTCTGTATTCTTATTTTTCAACAGTATCGTGTAGTCATCATTATTAGCTAGATTATTTTCAGTTTATATCGTTTCTTTTCTCTGCATTCTAACGCCATCTGTTCAATGGCAGCACCTGAGATTTCTGACATGCTTCGTGCTTCAGTGCTCAACTACCATATAAATTTGGTTGTCCTTTTGTTTTTGTTAGAATAACTATATTGTATCTTTATGGTTGATGAATTTTAAAGATGTAGTGATGATTTCTAGGCATAAAAATCTACTAGATGGTGTTAATGACAACATATGCAAAACTGATTGGAATGTTTCAGGAGCAATTTCAAAATCTTACAAGATTGATTAGATTGGTTTCATTAAAATTTTAACACAGCCTCGATAACTACTTCAAACCAAGGATCAGATTTTGGATCGGAACAGTCTGACGGTATCGTAGATTGGGTGGACAATGCCGAGGTATGTTTCATACAAATGATGGAATGCATGTGTAGATAAAGGACAGAGAAAAAAAATCAAATCTTTTAATTAGTATGATGCTATTTCTTCTCCTATTTATTACTGATGTAATTAGTTTTTAAGCATAGCTTGTAAACCTTTTGTTTGCTGGAAAGATGAACACTACTGGAGAGTGGGCTTGCATTTTCAAATTGTTAGACAAATTAATTCGTTATACTGCAGGATGTGGAGAAGCGGCCACACCTTTCTTTACTGAAGTTTATGCAATGAACTTGGCTATTAAAACGGCTCATGAGTTAAACCTGTCATACTGCACCTTTTATGTCTATGTTACTGTTGTAAAGGTTGTAAGGTAACAACATTTTCCACACAAAAATCAATCGGCAGGTACAAAACATAGGGGTTGGTCGCGGCGAAGCCGCGACGACAAGGCATCTAGTGAAGAGAAATAGACAGACAACCCGTAACTAAACTTTTAGTGGACGGGAACGGCCGCGATACAATCAATCGCGCAGATCCATCAAATTGGAGCGTCCGGATGGAAATTTTGGGTACCTCTGGAGTGTGACCGAGCGGAACGAGATCCTCTGGACATCCCTTTAGGATGTCTAGAGTGGACATCGGGGAATCTCAGCCGTCTGATTTAATCTCAACGGCTAAAAGAGCCCCGTGCATTCCACCACTTCTGAAAAAAATAAATCGTCCAGATTAGATCAGACGGTCCTGATGAGATGTCCACTCTAGACATCTTAAAAAGATGTCTAGACATCTTAAAAAGATGTCTAGAGGATACGGATCCGTGAGCGAGCGCTATCAAAGATGAGAAATTTCGTTCGGCTTTAATTGGGATAACATTATTTATAACAACACTCCACGAGGAAATTGATGAAACCCAACCCGAATCAAAGATGAAATCCGACCCAGATTCAGATCGTCGTCAGAAATGATGAAGCTTGAAGTGGGCCTTTTGGTTTCGGTGGACAGTGCAATATGGTCCGGGCTTAAAATTGACATTTTGACTTTAATATTATGGGCTTAGATTTATTCATCAGCGTTATACAACATTTATAGTTAATACAAGAGTAAATAATGAAATGAAATAAAAATATAAATAAATTAATATAGTCCTAATATATTGCTTTATTACATAATATATTATCCTACGAAATCACCCTATGTATTGCACACAAGCTTTTAATTACAAACAAGAAGAGAATTTTTTCCTATTGAATTCTCGTCCACACGAATCACTCTATGTATTGCACACAAGCGAAAACGAAATAACGAAAACGGAACATCCTATTTCGTTTACCGTTCTGTTTATGTATCACATATACCGGCCTATTTCGTTCGTTGTTTCATTTTATTAATGAAACACATTTGGCTTCCGTTATTCGTGCCGTTATTTATTAACGTCATGGTATAACGTCTTTTTTTGTTTCGTTGACAGGTCTAGCTGGGATCCTTTGTTCAATCTGTATGGCAGTTCCACTAATTTAGTTCTCATACAAAATATGTTGTCTATTCTTAAGCTCAAGCTCCAAGTGTTCTCTGTTCGTGCTTCTAGGAGTGTCCTTTCGAGTTGTATTGGATCAATCTTTACCTGTGCATCACTACAAAATATTTCATTGCAGAATGTGTCGTCACATCAATCTCATGTGTTTCGTAGACTGAAAGCACTGAAACTTCCACACCTCGATCAAACAATCAGTACTGAACTACCTAATAGTAGATGATAATTTTTTAAAAATGATTTTCCATTGTCAACCTATATTACACAAATTTGACTCGACCGAATCCACTTCAACCTATTATCAGCAACGCCCGTTAAAAAAAAAAAAAGTAATCCCACTTGTTTCCTTAAGTACACATTCTATTTAATTTATTTATTATTTGTTTCGCCTATTTTCTCAACACAGCTTACAAAAATGAGATAGCACTTACAATTTTGTATAATCTTTTTATTTTTCCTTTTTAATTTTCTTTTTACAATGGAATTTATCCGCTGACATTTCGTTAAAATAAACTGTTGAATGGAATTCTTTAATAAAAGCAGGTCCCATTGGATCCAAACAAAAATTGGTCAATATATCCGCTAGCCATCTGGAATAATGCGCTCATTAGGCAGAAATGATATGACAAATTCATTTGTTAATGGCTGAAGATATCCTTTCCCAGTATATATTTGGTGGAAATTGAAAATTATCATTATTGTAACAGAACAAATAATATAACAGTTTGACAAATTAGTTTAATTTGTATATAACTCAATTTTGAAATCGACATCGCTACTTAAATTTCAATTTTGATTGCCAATATTGGATACAAAGTCGAGTCCCTTTTGTTTCGACAATGAGATATGTATTTGTTAAATTACATACCTTTTGTCCCTTTAATTTCAAGGATAATTGTTCCCACAATCACTAAGCTTTGTTTTGTTCTGACTAAATGGTCATTAAATTTAAAATTGTTCCTTACAAAAATTTTATAAAGTTTCAATTTGCACCAATAAAATAATGGCGTGCCATTTGTTAATTTTTTTTAATCCCAATGAGGAAATGCTAAAATGACTGCTTACAGAAACAATATAGCAAATTTTTTTATTAACGGATGCAAAGTTAATTTATTTGGATAGAATAATTGAATTAAAATAAATTTAAATTTTAAAACGAAACTTTATCAATAAATACGTTACCAGGCAGAGTCTCGGTGTAATATCCTGAATTTTTGGACCTGTTCGCAATACTTCAAATTCTTAAGGTCCTATTTGAAAAATATTCATCCTTATCCATTTGAAAATATCTATTTGATCTTATCCATTTGATATTATATAATATTCATTTGATCTTATCTATTTGATTTCTTAGCTGTTAAGTAATTCATATTTTTTATATATAGTAATTTATATTTTCAAAAACAGTAGCTAAGTAATTCATTTTTACTTACTATTAAGTAACTTAATATTTACTTTCTTAGCCACTAAAAAACCTCCACTATAAATGGAACCTAGCCTCATTTCATTTCATTTTGGATTTCTCTCTCTCTACCTAATCTTGAATACCGTGTTGGCTTTGGATAGTTGGCCATATGGAATTCGAGTACTACGTCGCAGTCTTATTGGATAGTCCTTTCGATTGGTTTGTGCTTGAGGATCGCTCAGTCAGGTAACCAGACTTCTCAATAATTTAATTTTCGTTTGTTTATTTGATTGAATTGATGAATTGATACATGTGAATTGTGACTGATATATTTTAGGAGTCAACGGGTCTCTGATGTGATTGATTTGAAATGGAATGTGAAGCGGAATCGCCTAAAGAGGGATTCGCGCTAATGTGAAAGTGATATGAGAAACTGATTTGAGAAAATCTAGACCCGTTGATCTTGCAAAATATATTTTTGTTATTGTTATTGATGTGTGGATTAATCCGATCGGTTGATATTTTGATTATATAAATTGGTTATAGAGAAGCTGCGTTGTTAAATAACCGGTTACTTGACTTTGTAGCTGACTCCGTTTGCTTTTATTTCTTGTGACGTAGGTCGACGGGCCGTCGGATGGATGCGAAAGATACTGTATCACCTCGCGCCTCGTATTTCAAATACGGGGTGTGACACTCGGATTCTCAAAAAAATTATTTAATCAAATAATATAAAGAGTTAATAACTTATCTAAAATCGTTATATACTTTGAATTATTTTGAACACTAGTGAGTTTTCTATTTTTTTTTTTTTTTTTTTTTTTTTTTTTTGTGAGCAGTTCGGACTGGGTCAACTGCTTTTGAATGCAAAACAAAAGAATATACTTGGTGTGGACTAGTTGCTTTCCTCCATCAATCTGGGAAGGCAAACTTCCCCTTTTCCTACTTCTCTCAACCTCAAACTCAGAGAGGTTAAATTCCCATGGAGATGGAGGCTATCATTTTCAAACTCAAACTCAGAGAGACAAGCAATGGGGTCGCCGTTCAAAGGAGATATACTGGAGGGACAGGTGGCGCTTGTAACTGGAGGTGGGTCAGGTATAGGCTTTGAGGTCACTCGGCAGCTTGGTCTCCATTGTGCCTCTGTCGCCATCATGGTTTGGCGCCGCCAGGTGCTCTTTGCCGCTGTCTCGGCTTTCTCCAAAGAGGGTATAAAGGTCAGAGAGAAATTGCTCCTTGCTTTCTGTTACAAACTACTTACAATGTCAATTATATGCCTAATGTAGTTTATTATTGCAACCAATTTGAGGTATATTAGATAAAAAGCTTAAAAATTTGAAGGAGATGAATTGGGGGTAAATTGGGTTATTTGCAAAATAGTCACCAGAACTTTTTAATTTTGTCAATGGGGGCTGAAATTTTTATTCTGTGAAAGAATAACTAAAATATCAGTACATGAATGTTGTACAGGCAATTGGTTTGGAGGGTGATGTGCGAAAGCAAGAGGATGCCAGAAGAGTTATAGAGGCAACTGTGAACCACTTCGGGCGACTTGACATACTGGTAAATGGAGCTGCTGGTAACTTCCTTGCATCTCCTGAGGATCTATCTCCTAAAGGTCTCCGCACAGGTATTGTGATGCTTTGAAACTAGTACTATAAAGATGCTGGTTTGCATTCAATTTCTACTTTGTGTTTTATACTTTCCATTTAATTGATGCATGTCAGTTGTGGATATTGATGCTCTTGGTACATATACAATGTGCTATGAGGCGTTGAAATATCTAAAGAAAGGTGGGCTAGGAAGAGATCCGTCCAAGGGTGGCAGCATAATTAATATACGTGCAACTCTGCATTATGGTGCATCTTGGTACCAGCTTAATGTTGCCGCCGCTAAGGTTGCTATATAGAAACTTTTACCATGATCATAGCATTTTTAACTTTAAAAAGAAAGCCTGTACGTGTTTCGTTGTTTTTGGTCCTACTGGTGTGAAGGGAAAATCAAATGGTTTCCTACATAACATTCCATGAAAGACCATTAAATCAAGAATATTGTAATTTTAAGTCCTCTAATGAATGGTAAAAATTGCATCAATTTTCATTGTTTTTTTTATGTACATTTAGTATAGATTACATTCCAAATGTTGAATTTCATAATTTGAAATTAATTTTTGATTATTGCCAAGATTATCAATTTAATAAATTGTCAAGGATGCCCACCCTTATTTTAAACACACCAAATTACAAATGCTTCTAATTTAATAGAAATTCATTAATCATTTGAGGGTAGTAGGAAATCTTTAATATTTCCAGAAGCCACGAGGGTACAGGTGATGCATCCGTGTTACTTGGGATGATTGACATTATAATTATAGAGTAATTATAAATTATAGAACATAACTTTATTTGTCCTTAAGATTTTTTCGTTCTTAAAAACAATTAGGCTGCTGTAGATAGTATGACCAGAAACTTGGCACTGGAATGGGGCACAGACTTTGACATACGAGTTAATGCGATTGCACCAGGTCCATGTTAAGAAAAGAATGGTGAAAATAACTTTGAGAGATAGAGAGAATAGAAGGAGAACAAGTAAACACTTTGTTTATTTAACTCTTTGTGGTTCTCACTTTCAATATGGCTGCATACAACTCCTTTTATAGCTCTACCATATCAAAACAAAACTCAAAAATATTAAATAAAAAAAAACAGAAACAGCTGACCACCCTTTACTAAATCACCATTTTCTTTCTGTAGAATACTCCAATCAACTTGAAACCTTCACCATTAGAAACTAGACTTCAAGAGCTTTCAATCTATAGGTTACACGCCAAAAACAACAAACGTTTGCCCTTTCAAAACCTTTCCTTAATCAGCCTTAAGTTCTGTCCTTCAAAGAAACCGTGGAGTTTTATTCTTATTTCTCAACAAAACATAAATTTATTAATGATAATTAAGTTTATAACTCAATACCCCCTCTTAAACTTAATTCTCTTTCCATCCTTCATGCCGAGAAGATTTTTAAATTTATCAAAGTTCTTAATTGGCAGCGGTTTCGTGAAGATATCGGCAATTTGATCTTCACTATTCACATGTATCAACTCAATATCTTTCTCCTTCACATGTTCTCTAATGAAATGAAATCTCACATCAATATGTTTACTCCTTTCGTGATGGACAAGATTTTTTGCCAACTCAATTGCTGACTTGCTATCCAAATAAATTTGAGTAGTATCTTGTTGAGCAAAATTAATCTCCTTGAGTAACCTCTTTAACAAATTGCATGACACACACATGTGGCTGCCGCCACATATTCTGCTTCACATGTTGAAAGTGTCACGATTGGTTGCTTCTTCGAAAGCCAAGTGAAAGCTGTATTGCCCAAATAGAAAACAAATCCTGAGGTGCTCTTTCTATCATCGGTGTCTCCACCCCAATCACTGTCTGAATAGCCAAACACCTCAAAATTGTTAGCGGATGATTCATAAAACAAACCAAGTGATAAAGTACCTTGAACATAATGGAGAATCCGTTTGATGGCCTTCCAATGAGTTGATCTCGGCTCGTCCATGTATCGACTTACTAACCCGACCGCATATAAAATATCCGGCCTTGTACAAGTCAAGTACCTCAAACTACCAACAAGACTCTTGTACAGTGTTGCGTCGATCACCTTTCCTTTGTCATGCCGAGACAATTTAGCACCACAATCAACCGGTGTGATAACAGGCTTGCAATCCGCCATATTGAACCTCTTCATAATTTCTCTTGCATATGCCTCTTGGGAAATAAAGAAACCATCATCTCCTTGTTTTATCTCAAGACCAAGAAAATAGGACATGAGTTCTAAATCAGTCATCTCAAACTCATTCTTCATGGCTCTTTTGAACTCATCAATCATCTCTCCATTATTTTCCGTAAAAATTAAATCATCAACATACAAAGCCACAATCAACATATCTCCATTTTTCACCTTCACATAAAGTGCATGTTCATATGGATATTGCACAAAACCGTGTGATTTAAAGTATTGGTCAATTCGGGTGTTCCAAGCTCGAGGAGCTTGTTTCAATCCATATAAAGCTTTCCTTAATTTGAAAACTTTACCTTCATCGCCTTCTTTCACATAACCTGGGGGTTGCTCCACATAGACTTCTTCTTCTAGGATGCCATTGAGAAAAGCTGACTTGACATCCATTTGGAAAATACGACATTTTGATTGAGCTGCAAGAGATATTAGTAGTCGAATAGTCTCCATTCGAGCCACCGGTGCAAATACCTCTTCATAGTCTATACCCGCCTTTTGCTTGTACCCTTTCGCCACCAGTCTCGCTTTGTACTTGTCGATTTCACCTTGCGGGTTCATTTTCTTCTTGTACACCCACTTAACTCCAATCGGTTTGTGATCTTTTGGAAGATGAGTTAGCTCCCACGTGCCATTTTTCTCGATTGCACGTATCTCTTCGTCCATAGCCATACGCCACTTTTCATCTTTAATCGCCTCTTCAAAAGAAATATCTTCACCTTGAGCCAAAAGACAAACCAAATGCAACTCGCTTGTCGCCTCGTATAGATCGTGAATGCTCCTTGTTCTTTGTGTTCTTGGCTCACTTGACGGTTCATCTTGCATTGTCGGTGGAGTAGTTGAATTTGTCGATGTAGGGATTGTGATTTGTGGTGGTCCTTCATTCTCTTTTTCATGCGCCATCTCCTTCATTACGCTCCAATCCCACATACTTTCTTCATTCACCTGCACATCTCGACTTACATGAAACTTTTTTGTGTTAGGATCATAAAGTTTGTAAGCCTTAGACTTCTCATCATACCCAACAAAAATCAACTTCATGCTTTTGTCATCCAATTTTACACGCTTTTGATCCAGTACATGTGCATATGCAACACTACCGAACACCTTGAGATGTGCCACGGTTGGTTTTGTACCACTCCAAGCCTCTTGTGGAGTCTTATTTTCCAAACTTGTCGTCTTGCATCGATTTAGCAAATAAACGGCACAATTGACCGCCTCTGCCCAAAACTCCTTTGGCATGTTTTTGGTTTTGATCATGCTTCGAACCATGTCGAGAATGGTCCGATTTTTGCGCTCCGCAACTCTATTTTGTTGTGGTGAGTATGGTGCCGTCAAAAAACGCCTAATACCATTTTCTTTACAATAAGCATTAAATTCATGTGAAGTAAATTCACCTCCTCGATCCGATCTCAAAGCCTTAATGTAAAACCGCTTTGTTTTTCAACAAAAACTCTAAACTTCTTAAAAGTTGCAAAAGCATCAGACTTTTCTTTTAGAAAATACACCCAAGTTTTTCGAGAGAAATCATCAATAAAAGTTATGAAATATCGGTTCTCACCAAATGAACTCGGCTTGATCGGTCCACAAATGTTGGTATACACCAACTCGAGAGGCTTCTTTGCTCGAAATTCCGCCTTATGTGGAAAGCAACTCCTTGCATGCTTCCCAAGCACACATCCTTCACAAATCTTACCAGGCATGTTAATTGATGGCAAACCATAAACCATATTCTTGCTAGCCATTTTTTTTAGACCTCCAAAATTTACATGTCCAAACCTCAAATGACATAACCAAGTTTTATCTTCTACACAAGCTTTCAAACATTTTGCTTGTGTATTTATCAAATTCAACTTATACATTCTATTTTTCGCCATCTCAACTTATGCCAACAAATGATTGTTTTGGTCCCTTAGATAAAGAACACGTCCATTCATGAAAACCAAATAACCTCGTTCCATTAATTGTTCCAAACTCAAAATATTGGTTTTCATTTCTGGCACATAATAAACATTTGAAATAAATCTTTGTGTCCCATCCTTCAACTCAATCGGAATGTTACATTTGCCTTCCACACGCACTTTGGAAGCATCACCAAATGAGACATGGCCATTTGCTACCTCCTCCATATTGCTAAACATATACTTGTGCCCCCACATGTGATTGCTTGCACCTGTATTGAGATACCACACATTCTCTTTTTCAGGAACATTTTCTTTACTCGCCAATAACACAACATCATTGTTTTCGGCTTCCTCCTTTGCTACAAAATTGGCATTCTCTTCTACCTTTTTGTCAGAATAACATTCATACGAATAATGACCATATTTGCCACAATTGTAACATTCAACATTGTACCTATTTGATCGGGTACCTCTTCCACGGCCACGTCCTCTACCTCGCAGATTGTTGTTATTGTTGTTGTTTCTTTCTTCATTTTCTCCTTGACCACGACCGCGGCCTCTACCGCGACCGAAACCACGACCTCTATGGCTCCCACGACCTCGACCTCGACCTCTACCTCGATCACCATTACTCGGTTTCTCCTCCTTCAGCATAGCCTTTGCTTGCGACGCTTTTTCTAGCAACTCTTGCTTCTTTTTCTTCTTCCTTTGCTCGTGAGCCTCCAAGGAACTCGAGAGGTCGTTGATAGTCCGCTTCTAGATTTCTCGACTCTTCAATCGCGCAAACCACATTCTCAAAATCATCGGTTAGCGATCGCAATATCTTCTCTACCACTCTAGCATCAGTTAGAGTCTCACCATTTCTCTTCAATTGGTTAACCACGGTGTGTACTCTCGTGATGTAGTCGGACACACCTTCTGTCTCCTTCATTTTCATCGCTTCAAGCTCGCCTCGAAGTGTTTGTAGTCGAACTTGCTTCACTCGGTCAGCACCTTTGTATGCCTTTTCTAAAATGTCCCATGCCTCCTTTGCTTTTGTCGCACCTGCAATCTTTTCAAAACCAGATTCATCAACCGCTTGAAAAATAAGATAAAGAGCGGTTTTATCTTTCATGCGAGCCTCTTTATATAATTTCAAATTGGCAGTCGTCAAAGCAGTTACAGCTGCTGCATCTTTCTCTACAAATGCAGTTTCAACAGCATCCCATGCATCTTGTGCACCGAGTAAGGCCTTCATTTGTATACTCCAGTTTTCATAGTTACTTTTTGTAAGACGTGGTAATGGAACTTGTCCAAAAGACGGCATGGTGGAACTCGTCATGGCTCTGGTACCACTTTGTTAAGAAAAGAATGGTGGAAATAACTTTGAGAGATAGAGAGAATAGAAGGAGAACAAGTAAACACTTTGTTTATTTAACTCTTTGTGGTTCTCACTTTCAATATGGCTGCATACAACTCCTTTTATAGCTCTACCATATCAAAACAAAACTCAAAAATATTAAATAAAAAAAACAGAAACAGCTGACCACCCTTTACTAAATCACCATTTTCTTTCTGTAGAAAACTCCAATCAACTTGAAACCTTCACCATTAGAAACTAGACTTCAAAGCTTTCAATCCATAGGTTACACGCCAAAAACAACAAACGTTTGCCCTTTCAAAACCTTTCTTTAATCAGCCTTGAGTTCTGTCCTTCAAAAAAACCGTGGAGTTTTATTCTTATTTCTCAACAAAACATAAATTTATTAATGATAATTAAGTTTATAACTCAACAGTCCAATAGGCGGCACACCTGGCATGAGAAAACTTGCACCGCAAGAAATGGGTCCCACATTAAAAGATGAAGCACCTATTTTCAAAACTGGTGAGAAAATAGACATTGCTAATGCAGCTCTCTACCTGTCATCTGAAGCAGGTATAATGATTCTCTCTAAAACTATTTGTGATTTCAATTCAACTTGAAGTTATAACTGTTGTGCAAGTTTAAATGGTACAGGTTTTCCATTATGCAATTATGCCTCAGTCAACCTCATCTGTGCAACTAAAACATCAACTTAAGATTGAATATTTACTCAATCAAGCGTAAATCACTAGCCAAACCAGTATAGAGCACATAAATTGTTTGAGATGAAAGCAAACTGTACTTCCCAATGTACATTTAGTGTGTCAATTTGATCTGTTTGTTTCTTTTGAAACCTTGACAGCAGCTTTCAAGAACTTTTTTATCTGTTTGTTAATTATATTGAACTTTTATTTTACATTTAAACAGGTAAGTATGTGAATGGTACGGTGATGGTAGTTGATGGTGGATCATGGCTATACCGGCCCCGATTTATCAAGAAAGAGGAAGTGAAGAATCTCTCTCGGGTTGTAGAGCAAAAAGTCAGAAAGACTAATGTAGGTGCTCCATCTAGCAAGCTCTGAAGCATTGAATTATATTGTATTTTTAAATCATCAATTCTATTAAATAATTGATAAAAGGTGTTTATATTGAAATTTCCTCGATGCAAATTGCAATGGGGATTTCTAAATCTGGGAAATGGGTAGTGCTTATTAGGTAAAATGGTTATATATTGAGAGTAAATAAATACATTTGTGAAAATCGATAGGTCCATTGAAAATGTAGAACAAATTTGATCAATACGATACACTCTCGTTCCTGCAGAATTAGTTAATTTATTGTTTTTAAAATCATTATTTTGAATTATAGATTATTTTTAATTAATTAATGACAGATGCATGTACCTTTATTCATATATCATAATTTCCTCGCTGGAAATTGTAATGGGGGGATTATAAGTCATGTTGTCATGGATGATGGTTTATGCTTATAGGTAAAATTGTTATTCACTTATTCTGAAAGTGTTATGTACTTAAATGTAAATGGATAGGTTTCCTGGACAAATATAGTACTGTCAATGACAATTACAATACAAATCTGATCACTACTACACACCATCTATCATAAACAAAAGAAATAATGAGATATTGTCTGAACAAATGCATGTCTTTGCTTAGACTCGAAACTTGCAGGAGTTTTTGCTTCAACAATCTATCATGGATAAACACGAATTTTCAAAGTACAACATTTTTTATAGGTGAATTATTGCATTCATTAATGTGCACTAATGAGTTGTTTTTTAAACTGGAGGTAAACTGCTGCCTATGCAGCGTTTAATTTTAATTTTTTCGAATAAAATTGCTGCGTCTTAATTAACTATGATGAAATAGAGTGCAATGCCAAGATTTCAGTATATCACCTGATATTAGTAATTTATAAAGTGAAAATGTAGTCAAGAGCTACAAGTAACAAGTATAAATACAAGATTTTCAGTCATAGTGTAGGCCGTGAATTTTTTAAATCGAAATAACTTAAAAAGTTTTTTTTAATAAGAAACCTTTGACTTCATTATTTAGAGGAACAAACATGTCAGGGCGCAGGTGGGTGGCGCGGGCTCTGACTGCTCAGTGGCGGAGCCAGTGGCAGTTGAGCGGGCATGGAGAAGCCAGTGGAAGTGGAGCGAGCATGAAGAAGCCAGTGCGAGTGGAGCGGGCATGGAGAAGCCAGTGCGAGTGGAGTGGGCATGGGGAAGCCAGTGCCAGTGGCGCGGCCACTTCAATTATTTTGGCACATTAGGATCTGTTTGAAGAGTGCTGATGATTGGTAAAGTAAAACTATTTGTAAACTATTTTGGCGCAGACCTACCAACTATTTTCTAAACTATTTTGACGCATTATTTTGGTTTCAAAAAATATTTGTTGACGCTGGCAGGTGCTATAAATAGAGCATGTCTTCCAACTTTAGAACTATGAAGCAATAACAATTCACGGCAGCGATTGCAATACATTTGTAGCATATTAAAATTTCATTAGGTTTTTTATTAGCATACTCGCGCTGGGGTCAAACAATTTAATATTTATTGTATTTTTTATATTTACTATGTCATATGTTAAAAAAAAAATTATATTTTTTCCCTGCCAAATTTGATGAATTTTCTATCATCGTGTTTGTTCTGAGGATGAATTTGGGTAAAATGATGAAAAATAAAATGTTATTTCTTTGGGACTTTTTATTGGCTGGATGTGGGCGCTGACAATAGGCACCAGCTGAGGTTACCTAGCATATTTCAACACTATTACTTTGATAAATTTCAAACAGTAATTTTGATTAACGAACTAATCTATCTCAAAAAAAAAAACCACTTACGATTTACTTCTCATTGTGTTTCGGTAGTTATCGCAATTTATTGGTTTTTGCAATGGGTCAAATATATTTATTTGAATTAAATTGGTCTTGGATTGAATTTCTGTTCAATATATATTGCTTTCTGTTTCAACTCTTTCCAACAAACTACTTTAATGCGTCCGCTCCACTGCCACTGGCTTCACCATGCTCGCTCCACTGCCAGTGGCTCCGCCACTGAACAGTCAGAGCCGGCACCAGACACCTACGCCCTGACATGTTTGTTCTCCTAAATTCGGGAGTCAAATGTTTCTTCTTAAAAAAATTTTTGAGTTATTTTCGTTTAAAAAAATCACGGTAGTGTAAGCCTAAAATAGTACATCTCCAGAGATATTCCCTTTTAGCACAGATATTAGTTTACTAGTAAGCCAGTCAAAAGCACGGCGGATTTGGCCCATCAAACTAGGGCTGAAAGTTTTTCGTTCCGCTCCGCTATTTCGTTTCGTTTCGCCCAGGCGAAACGGTTAACGAAACAAATTTTTATTTCGTCTGGTTTAGTGAAACGATTAACGAAATTGAAAACTGTTTCTTTCCTGTGTAAATTACGTAAATTTCATTCGTTTCGACCGTTTCAGTATTGCGAAACGATTAACGAAAGAGTAAACTTGTTTCGTCACCGAAACGAAACGGTTAACGAAATACACCATTTTCGTTCCGTTTCTAACTTCTTTCACCCCTACATCAAACTAGATCTTAGATTGGCCACATGAAGCGACTTTGTTATTATTTATTGGTAGTATGTGCTGTTGCATGCATAAACGATTAAAAATGAAACTAACTAGTTAACACATCGCGCTTCGCGCGATAAAGTTTTAATTTTTAACATTTAGATGAATATAGTTTTATAAGAGAAGATTTTTTTTATTTTGTAACAGATGGAAAAAAGGAAGGTGAACAGGAAATTTATAGATGCTAAACTTAAGCTAAATGAGCATCTTTGAAGTTATCAATAATAAGAAGGAATCAAGACGAGATATTATTGAGCGCTGCCATCATAATGTAGTTAGTTACGTATAGATTTAAGTTTTGAAGTAATATTAGTAGCACAGAAATTGAGTGCTGCGATCACTATTGAGTGCTGCCACGACAACATTTGTGCTTTAACTTGTAATGTGAGAGGCATGGAGGGATGGTAAGGTGATTGCATTATTCATTTAGGTGTGTTTTTTGTTTCTTGTTAACAATAGCTAGAATTATAGTTCCCGCAATTATACCCAATTGATATATTCTTTATTATGTCAATAATAAGTAAAAGTTTAGACCCACATCTATGCATTCTATAACAATTTTTGACAACATTGTATAAGCCAAGCATACTCTGGAATAGTCCAAATAAAAGTTTCATCGAGATCAAAGTTTTGGAAATCAACTCAGAGGAAAGAAATCAAGCATCATGGAGAATAAAAAAACAGAAAGAAAAGGAAGGTTGGTTTCAGGTTAATTGCAACCACCGACATGATCTATGTACATACCATCCCCTTTATTAGTTATCCCTTTTTTTTTTTAATAAGTGGGACATAGCCCACTACTTTCCATTACTGAAAAGCAATACACAATCATTTAAGCACAAATCATAGAACTAAACTCTCTATAAGATATCAAGCTTACCCAATAAACCAAACCTCACAAATATAAGAACAATCCAAATATGACAGACAAAGCGTTAAAGCAAAATTACAATAAATAAAAAATCTCTGTCACTACTCATGAACAAACTTTGTTCCTCAGCATCCAACGCCTGAAACTTGGATCATCATCTAACTTCTTCAAAGTCAATTTATGCAAACAGCACCCAAAACTTCAGAAATCACACTAACACTACGTACGTTCAATTATTGCAACCAAGTGAAAATAGAAAAATATCGCAATAAAGGAAGCATCCCTCTCATTCTACTCAGCAGTAATCAGTAGTAATCTTCCAGTGCCTTCAGCTGATTCACCATCTTCTCCACAGGCCTGGCACTCCATACTTTTTTCTTCAAATCCTCTTTCCGCAGTCCTGACCAGTATGTCAAAGATTAGTTACGTCACAAATATATCTCTTAGTAGTATATCCTCTAGCATTACTAAAACTACAATCAATCCTATGCTTCCAAATGCTCCATAATATTGCTGCACAACAATATCTATAAAAGTAATTTAGAGTGAGCACCCCTCTCTTTCAAAAATGAATCATATCATATCAGAAAAGAAAATGAACATTGCATATATGATTGAATGATTATTTTGTCAATGAAAGAAAGGGTACAAAATGCAAACCATCTAAATTTATATCTATATATTATAACCAGAAGAAAAAGGTGATTAGGTTAAAAAACGGGATTATGGCCTCCTGTACAAGAGGCTCCCTTTTATAATAATCAGACAATTGTTCTTTTACATAATAGACTCTAGACTTTCTACTAATAATAAAATACCATAAACAATAAAATATTAAATATAACATAATACTCAACACTCCCCCTCAAGATGGGCGAAAAATATCAGCTAAGCCCATCTTGTCACATAATCTTGATGTGTCCTCTGCACTAAGTCCCTTGATAAGACAATCTGCCACTTGTTCTCTTGTCGGCACATGACTTAACTTGAGTAGTCCACTATCCAGCTTCTCTTTGATAAAGAACCTATCAATCTCGATATGCTTGGTTCTGTCATGTTGTACTGGATTGTTGGCGATGCTGATTGCTGATCTGTTATCACACCACAGTTTCATCTGGTCTCCTCGGCTCATCTTAAGCTCTCTCAGAAGAGCTCTCAGCCACAACAACTCAACAACTCCTGAAGCCATGGCCCTGTACTCTGCCTCTGCTGTCGATCTCGCAACAACCGACTGTTTCTTGCTCCTCCAAGAAACCAAGTTGCCCCCTACGAACACACAATATCCTGATGTAGATCTTCTATCATCGACACAGCTAGCCCAGTCAGAGTCACAATAGCCTTCAATGTTTAAATGATCATTCTTTCTAAAAATTAGTCCCTTTCCTGGTACACTTTTGAGGTATCTCAGAATTCTGTACACTGCATCCATATGACCTTTTCTTGGATCATGCATGTAACGACTTACTACACTTACAGCAAAGGAGATGTCGGGACGAGTATGATTCAGATAGATCAACCGACCCACCAATCTTTGGTACCTTTCACGATCAACTGACTCTCCTGCCTCTGCACTCAGCTTGAGTTTCGAGTCAATTGGAGTTACCGCAGGCTTACACCCCAGCATGCCAATCTCCTTGAGAAGATCAAGTACATATTTTTCGCTGAGATAGAACAATTCCTTCTGCTCCACGAGTCACCTCAATTCTACGTGACCAACTCAGATATGTGACTGGTCCATCAAGTTTCAACTCCACCGGTGGAAGATCTAGCTTTACTGACGGTTGATGTGTCTCAGCTCCGTTCGACACCTTAACGAACTCGAGCAATGTCTTCACATCATCTGGATCCAACTTTGCAAGAAGTTTATCCATCTTAATACCGTGCTTGATCTTTCAATACCAGCCACACCTTATTTACTTCTCCTTTAACACAAACCGTGCGTACACATGATCACGGTATTACCATGTACCAAAATTAATTTTCACAAATAAAAACAAAGAACACCTGTCACGGCAACAGAGGTGATCGCCATGTACCAAAATCAATGTTGATTGTTGATCCGAGAAACTGACAACAGACGCGATGGGCAGCGTGGTCCACCGCGGCTCACACTCGCGCACGCAAACGTGAGGGGAAGCAGCTGGTCTTGGCGCGGTGCACAGCTACACCCCCCCTCTGCGTGGGCTTGGTCTTGGCGCGGCTCACACCCTTCAGCGTGTATCAGTGGCGCGGAGACGGAAGCAGAGAAAAAAAGAAAAGTGCGGAAGAAAAGTTTGTTCACCGCCTCCAGACGGCTCTGATACCAAGAAGAAAAAGGTGATTAGGTTAAAAAAGGGATTATGGCCTCTTGTACAAGAGGCTCCCTTTTATAATAATCAGACAATTGTTCTTTTACATAATAGACCCTAGACTTTCTACTAATAATAAAATACCATAAACAACAAAATATTAAATATAACATAATACTCAACATAACCTTTATAAGGCAGAGGAAGCATTGTTATCGATGAAAGCATAGCTAAAGTCTCAATTCATGTTCCTCAATGCATTCAAATTCAGGATGGCTCCCAATGCAGCAACATCATCAGTAAGGTAATGGATATGAATAAAATAAATAACCATGCTGTTAAACTCACATATCAAGCATAGAAATACCATTGCAAATTTAACAGTGTCCATTTCTTGGCACTGTTCCAGTGATACCAGATCTAGATGATGTGAAAGAAAGACAAAGTTACTGGTCTTACAGCATTGAACAATAAAGTGAAAATATATTTCATCACATTTAAAAAAAAACACAGAAAAAAGAAAAAACAGCTAAAATCCCTCTTCAATATCATCCATCATCAACAACTATCTCTTCTCTATCAATCAAAAGCAACAAAATACGAAATTAATTCGAGAGAGAGAAGAACTAAAAAAGGTAAAGTGATTACCAATAAGACCTGAAATAAATTAAGTTGTGAAATAAATGGCCAAAAGTTTTATCTCAATCCTTCCTACTAATAGTTTCAACTCAATCAGAATTTACGTAATAATATATTTTAGCACCAAATAGTTTCAAGTCGACAACAATTCAAGTAAATTCATATAAAGGCAAATTCTTTTTTGGCAATTAAATCAGGGGTCATACCCATCAAGAAAATATTGATCTTCTGAAATTTAATGTTCTGTTATTTGAAGGTCATGTGAAGAGTCAATAGATCATAAAAGGATCTTAATCTACATAGGCCGAATACATCCACTCTGGATATTATTGAAATATGTCAAAAATCCCAATAGAGGAATTCACAACCAAAATTTTGCTGGTTTGTGCTGATAAAACATCAACATGCAAATTAGCTATTAATTTGATATGAAAGCAAGCATGGAGAGCAGAAGGAAATTAATTACCTTGTCCTTGTCTCAGCTAAGCTCCGAAACTCTCGCTGCTGTCATTTATCATATATGATCTTTGAATCCACTGTAACAAATAAGAAAAGCAAAGGAAATGAAAAACAGGACGCTATCAGAGAAGAATAAAAAAAATAGAAAGTACCTTACTGAATAAGCACCGGCAAGGCTAATAAGTTTTGATAAAGACATTCAGAGAGAACTTGCTAGCTGAAGAAAGCCTTCTATTTTCCTAGTCCTCAGCTCAATGGAAGCAAAAGTAAATGAAAATGTACAATTAATAATGGCAGCTCGATTCAACTTCTATTTAAAAAAAAAAAACCATTGGTGCTCCAAGTACCTCATTTAATAGCCAAGGGCACTTCGCATCTTCTATACTTTGAATTTCATCTGGTAAGCTGACCAAGAAAAGCGAACTATTAGAATTATATGAAGTAATAGATTAGAAGAAACTTTGAGAAGTTGCAAAAGCTTACCTAATCAGTACTCCCCTGGTGAGAGCAATTCCTTTTCTACTCATATCCATCTGGTCTGGTGAGAGCAATTTTTGTCCTTATATCGTTTTTCGTTGTCCTTTTTTTTTATTGTTTTTCATTGTAAGTTTTCAACAAATAACAGCACATTGTCTTATATTTTTAAACATATCAAAATTAAATCATTGAATTTAGTGCGAAATACAAAGAACAAATGTCAAATATCTATTCTTATTGGATAAATTGAAACCTGAATAATTACTAAGTTTAAGCTTGAAAACTCCTAAAGAAATTAATGTGTGATAATTGTGTGCCAACATGATCTTTTTCCAGAACCACGGTAGAACATTGGCAAAACTGAGATTGAATCAAAAGGTACCCGCCAACTATCCTTCCTGGAAATTTACTTCTTATCTCAAAGTATGAACCATAATTTATTGTTTTACCTTGCCATCTAAAATTTTGTAGAATATCACATAGTATCACCAAGAACATTCAAATGTCAAAGATCCTGTCAGAAAATTTAGATACGCATAGTTAAGCTAAATTGTAAGAATGATTTTTTTTTTTCTTTTCTAATAATCAAATTAAGAAAATAGAAAGTTGAATTTTTTTTTGAAGAGGCCTCAATAGCTTATATTGCCTCAATTTATTCCCAAATATACAACATAAGAAAATTAGCAACTCTGAACTTACCTTCCCTGAGAATCACAAAAAGCTGAGCAAAACTCATCTGTAAAAACCAAGCAACTGCTAGAAATTTAAAAAGCCAAAAGGAAAGTAGAATTAATAGAATAATTAGCAAATTTGTCTATTATTTAAATCAACCAACAAACTTCATACCTTTGCAGCTTCAACTATCAAAAGCTTCTCTAGCAAAGTCATGACAATCGTTTCGCAAACAGCGAACATCCTTGCCAAGAAATTTTACAAATATCTGCCACAATAAAGAGAAGAAGCAAGTATTAATAAAATTGTGATAAGGTTCTATTTATTTTCTCTATTCAATGAAATAACTTTTCCTTTGCCTCCTACTGAACGAATAATTTGTGTAATATGTAATTGTCCTTAATCTCTCTACCAGACCCACATCTAACATCATGCAACAAAAATGTCATAAACTCAAAACTTAATTAACTATGGTACGCACAATTCAAGTGCATAATATCAATTCCATCCAAAAACAAATGAATGAAATATCAATTCCACTTGCAAAACGCACCTTTCATAGGAGCATCAGACCTATTCTTGTGTGTAATATGATTTTCCTTTTTTTTCATTCGTCTCCTCCACGGCTCCACCTTGACAAAAAGCAAAGAGACATGAAACAAATCCATAATAAGTTCAAATAAGCCTAGTCCATCACCTCTCGTACTAAAAACATCAACATATATCTAAACACCAGAATATTTCCAGATATTTAACAGTAATAGCTATATTTTGAGCATTTTGCGACTATAATTCGAGAAAAAAGGACAAAAGAATGTATTTTGAACTAATAATGCAACATTTTGTTAAAAATCTTAAAAGATAACCACACAAAATCCGACAGCTATAAATCCATATCTTTCTAAATTTATATAGCACAATAGCTCCCGAAGGCTAACTAATATAGCTTTGTCCAACACTTAGCATATGGATACATATCCATATTTTTTCTAAATTAATATAGAAGTTTCTGGTACTTATGCAGTATTTTATCCATAAAGAATACTTTCTCTAGAAATAGAGACAGCTATAGAGATAAAAACAAAGGGAAAAATTAATAACTGTAGGCTCATATTTAATTTTACAAAATTAAAAGATCTGTTCAAAGACTGCATGTATTATGTACCTTTAGCAATAACTCAACACCTTGCCAAACATGAGGCACTGTAACCTTGCATACGGCTGGCGCATCATACCTATCAAATCATACATCAAAGCACCTTATGTATTTAGATTAAAAAATGAGATTGAAAACATTAGGCTCATGGAACGAAAAAGATCAGTCCACACAAAAAAACTTACTGAATAATATTCTTAGTCAACTTAGTTCATACCTTTTTTTTTTTCTACTTTAAAAGAAAGATATAGACCATTAATTTTTTTACCTGAAGCTTATCAGTTCAATTGAGGATCATGATCAAGTACAGAGAGCTATTTTGATGCCAAAAAAATATCACAATTATGTGGTAATTATTTTCACAACAATTTATTTATCTGATGACATGTACTGCAGCATTTGCATTCATTTGTGGCAATAAATGTTTGAGTAAAAAAGCTGAACTGAAGAAATTGATTAACACACAGAGAAATAAGAATAAGATATGTAAGCCTAAAAAGATGTAAGTTGTTCTAAATAATAAATACTAATTTGAATTCACAAAAGGCGAAGAAAGTATACTAAATAAAAAATATTAGAGTAGGAATTAATAAGAGCAGCAGCAAGTACCAGCATAAAGCGTTTGGCTGATGAACCATTATCCTTTTTTTATTCAACCAACTGACAAATTACACCTTCTGATCATCATCAGTTTCAAGCTTTCCTGTGGCATGTAGATGCAGTCATTAGACTAAAATATAGAAAGAAGAAAATCGTGTGTCAATTCTACAAAAAAAAAAAACATACATAAACAACTTATTATCTAATCATGTCAGATCTGAAGAGGAAATAAAAAACATTTTCCAAAACGAAGCAAAAAAAAATTAAAGGCTGTTAAAAATAAACATGAAAGAACTCATACCTTCTGTAGCAACTTCAAAGCAAGTCAACTTTTATGTTTGATAATCTATGCTTCGATTCAGCACAGGTACGGAGGAGGGAAAAAAATCACATAGAAGATGAGAAAAGCCACCGTGGACAGTCAGTCAACCAAGCAAGCTGTAAAGGAAGTATAAGAAGAACAGATGAGTGCAATACGGGATGCCAAAGCGAAATTCATCGAAAATTAGAAAGAAAATGTGATCAATCTGTAGTAATAATTGGAAAGATTAGAACAATACTACCAAAGAGGAAACAAAAGTAGAGAAAGCTCACCTCCTGGCCGAGCAAGCCAAATCTGCGTAAGAAAGATTTAATGTTGCCTAGGACGCGAAGGTCCATCGAGACGGAGAAGCTTTCTCCACCGCCGTCCCAAGAGCTGGTGAGAAAAAGAAAGAAGAGCAGAGAAGAACGGAGGTGAAGCAGGAAAAGAGTAGAGAAGATGTGCCAGGGAAGAAAGGAACAATGGTGTCGATCCGAACTCGCCTAGCACAACCATTGTCGCTCCAGCCTGATTGGAGGTCGCCTAGCACAGCCAGAGCCAACCCTTGCTTTGGTCTCTCTCTTTCTCTGTGCAAAGCGCATGTGGAAATACACCAGGAGATGAGGAGAAGAAGCTAGAAGCACCTACTGAAAATAACACCAGGTGCACCTAGATCACATACACCTTGCCTTGTCTCCCCTAGCCATCTTTTTTAGTCCATGTGATCCTTGCCCACGGAAGACCGATCAATTCCGTATCCTCTACCCATCTTTTGGAGATGGGTAGAGTGCCCATCTCATCACAACCGTCCGATCTAATCTGGACGGTTCATTTTTTTCGGGCCAAAAATTTTTTTCGGGTGTGGTGGAATGCACGGGGCTCCTTTAGCCGTTGAGATTAAATCAGACGGTTCAAATTCAGAGATGGGCACTCTACCCATCTCTAAGAGATGGGTAGAGGATGCGAATCCGTGTTTGGATGGGGTGGGATGGGGTGGAAATAAGGAATAAGCTCCTTATTCCTTATTCCGATGCGAAATCAAACACCATGGAAATAAGGAATAGAGGCCTATTCCCGGCCCAATTCTAATTCTAACAAAATGTTGGAATTGAAATTTGGAATAAGGATTGGCACGAGATTCTAAATCCGGCCCCCTATTTCTTATTCCTATTCTTATCCGGCCTCTATCCAAACACACCCTGTATTCTTTTGCGGTGCGCCTAAATTAAAATGGATTCAAAACAATAATCTGAAGCGGCAAGGGAGAACAATATGGAAGGGTGTGCGCACAGAAAATCGAAAGAGAAAGGGGTGTGGAGATTTTAGTGGAGGGCAACGATGGGGATGAAATCCATCAAACATGCCAAAAGATCAGACGGCTGGGATTGAGGGGAATTACTACAGTAGAGTGAATAGTGACGACAGACTCAAAATAATAATACTTATAATATATGCATATCTTGCAGTAGGATGATGAAAGGGTTAATGGATGGAAATATCAAAGAAATAACTCCATTCTACTTTTCAGAATATTTGAAATTTAAAAAATATTTAATACGACTATTAAGAACGCCTTATACACTTTTAAATAAGGGGAAAAAAAAGAAAAGGGTAAACAAGAAACAGCAGAGGTCTTTCAATATGGTACCATGCCCATGTGCAAAGGAGAAGACTCCAAGTCTTTGCTGAGGGAAAACAACTAAACAAGAAACAACAGAAAGGTCTTTCAATATGGGACCATGTCCATGTGCAAAAGAAGACTCCAAGTCTTTACTGAGGGAAAACAACTAAACAAGAAACAACAGAAAGGTCTTTTAAGATGGGACCATGCCCATGTGCAAAGGAGAGGACTCATTTTTATTTTTTTTATTTTTTTTTTTTTGCTAGTGCCCCAATATCTCTTCACCTAACACGCAATCAATCAAGCACTCTCATAAACCTAGTTAAATCTGAGATCTAAATCCGAATCCTAATATCACTTTCTCCACTCTGTTTAGACCATTGTTTTCTGTTGCTCCTTCACTGCATATTTGAGCACCGATTTCTTCAGATCTGGTGGGTAATTTTACTTATAATCATGAGATATCTTTTCATGCAATATTACAGATTATAATCATGAGAGACCTTTTCATCCAATTTTACTTGTGATTTTTCTTGTTCGAAAATTTCAATTATTGAACGAGTATCACAGTATCACTCATCATTCACAGGGTTCATACAATTGTCATTATATATATTTGCTAAATCTTTTAGTTTTTTTAGGACCTCGCAGTTCTACTTCAGATTTTATAAAAGTTAAAAGTGCATGTTGAATTGTCTACGATAAAAAAACAAATCTGATTATACAAATACAAATAGTAGAAATGATTTTCGGGAAAATTGTGAAAAACGCTTGGAAAGTACGAGGAAGAACTGCATTCTTTTAATATTATCAGTGTAGCAACGGGAAGAAATTGGTGGGTTCAAATTCATCGACTCACATTTGTTATTGTTGACATTTAAGGTAGGTTATCAGAATACATAACCCAGGAGGCCTGCTACAAACTGAAAGGTGAAAGCTGATCATATTCGTGCCTAATCTTGTGTGAACAATTCTTTGATCTTCTCCCTGGGAATAAAAGGTTAACTTGTCATAACTTTGTGTTTTAATTTTTTTTATTAGAAAAAAGGAAAAAAGATCTTTGATAGCTGCTACCTACTATAAAGAACTTGTTATAACTTGAAGCCAATATTTTTTCAGAAAACATTAATTTTCTTTAATTTATCATTTTGAGTGTTAATGCTATTAAAAATGATGATGATGATCATCATCATCGTAATAATATTAAATAAATAAATAACGAAGCACTTCTCAGTAATAAATATTTTTTCGCCGCATCCACAAATTTCTCGAGCACTTTCCTCTAAGATATTACCTTAAACTCCATCACAATTTTTATAACAAGAAATGCAAGCGGTGATAGTTACATTACGGTTCAGTATCCTCTGCAGACAAGGTGATGATCATCAACTGGCAATTTTTATTAAGTACAAAAGTACAAATTAATCTGCATATAAAGAAATAGAAAGAAATAAATAAATTTGGTGATAATTTGTAATGTTTTCTTTCATTTTTGACAACTCAATCAACAGAAAAATTAATAAATTGTCTTTGTTTTTGGATCTTGTAGTCATAGGGACCGGTTAGAAGAACTACATAATATTTTAATCAGAATTTACTCCATCGTTTGGCATTGTTTAATATTTTATTATCAAATCTTATTTGAAACCAAACTTTTTTTATTTTTATAAATTTTTATTTTATATTATTTTTAAGAAAACTTTTAATTGAATTAGTTTTCTAAGTTCCAATAACAACAATTTCAATAATAAAAAAAATGATATAGTCAAATTGACATAAAAATTTAAAACGATCGATGAATACAGTCTAACATTTTTATACCAAAATTTTTTTTTTAATTTGTAAGTATTTTTTCAGAATTTTCAAAACTGTTTTTTCTGTAGGGTTTATCACTGATTAGATTGTTAATTTTCTAAATGTAAAAAAAATCTAATTACAATAATTATTTGAACAAGAAAGAGATTTTAATATATAAAGGTCATATTGGACGTTCGGATCGGTCGTTTGAGGATTTTATATTGAGATTGACTAGGAATGACGGAGTCCTCTGTTCATACCGCTTGACTGTAGCATTTCTCAAAAATTAATGAATTATAAATTTAATTTTAAACAAGCTTGGAAAATGAATTAAATAGTCTGGATTGTAGTTTGAAATTCGGATTTTGAGAAACGAGTTTGAAATAAAACTATCCTTTTTCCTAACAGGGTTGCCTATATTTGTTTGCTGTGGGGAGGTACTCAAAATAAGAAGAAAGAGGGAAGCTTGTTCGCAGCCGCGAATTTATTTAATTGTACTGAAGCTGCATTCCGTTCCACTCGCCGTGACATTGCTTGGGAAGTCTACATTACTGGTAAGCCGTAACTCAAAAGAATCTCTAGGTAGATGATATTTTTAAACAAGTCCGCATCCTTTAGTAAAAATAAGAAATCTAAAACAGTGTATTTCCGGGGCAAAAAAAATAATTTCAAATAAAACTGTTCTGTATATTCAACGGGCCTTAAAAGATAACTTTATCGTCGTCCCACTACAACATAAAATTTCTCCTGGTCACATGGACTTTTCTTTTAATTAAAAGAAAACAATATATTTGGTTTTGTTATTTTTATTTATTTATTTTTTCTCGCAATGATAGCCCGTAGGCACAAAGTACAAATACTTGGATGCCTTATCAACTATTATTCTCCATTAATTAAGTATTAAACTGCTGCTCTGCAACCTTAATTTGATCCATTTGATAATCTGGTAGCAAATTCAATCTAAACCATCCATACAAATATAATAAATGAGGAAGATGGTTTTAAATTGCGGAATTTCCTACTAAAGCCATCTATTTAATTAATTATTATGATCAAATGACTTAGAATAACGTTGATTTTGCGTTAGTAGTATGGTTCATTACATTGACCATAAGAACTTCCCTTTCAATGTGATAGGTAATTCTTCCACCATCATCCCAAAAGCAGATTAAAAAGCCCCGCTGAATGTGTCTACATCGCTGGTAGCTAATTATTTTCTCCCTGCGCTCAATATCTTCAGCTCCTGTGAGTTCTCTTACCTAATATATGTGTTTATGATCGAATTTTATAATTTTGTAGAAAGGAAATAATTAAAATTATATGTCCTTATGATCGAATTTGGGAGGATAACGATAAATGGGGAAATAAGTGAAGCCACCTGATCCATATATTTCTTTGTTTCTTCTAGCTATTGTATACGGATTTGAAAAACAATATCGCAATAAATATTTTCTCTCAAGCACTTTGTACTAATAAACATTATTTATTTTCTCTCAAGAACTTTCCATTAAGAAAAAATTATTTACTATAAACCTACAACAATATTTTAAAGTTTAAACAAATAAAGACAACAGGTGCCAGTTATATTAGAAGCGCAATCCAGCATCACCATAATAACGATTTATTTAATACTGATGCAAAAATACTTAATTTCCTTGTGTTACCTTTTAATAAATGAAAACTCGAAGGCATGGTTATATTGAAATCAGCTTCAATAAATAAGTAGTTTACCACCGTCGACAAGTATATATTGTTGCAATATATATTTAGGAAAATATACCTTACACAACTTTCTAAAATTGAAAGCCATTCTTTTCTCTAGCTTGAAAAGAAAAAAAATACTTATTTTCAATGATTACCAGATTATTATGCAGACAATGATGCTATAATTGAATATATAAAAAAAATATAGTGAGAACAAATAAGCATCATATTTTTTTTAAAAAAAAATGATACAATTTTAGGATGGATGGCAGTACGGTGGTGTCTACGGTAGTAAAGATTGTAGGCGAAAAGTTGGGCTCAGCAGCTTTCAAAGGATTAGGCACTAGAGAGGACCATATCAATGGTTAGAGGTGTGGTAGCTAATGCTGAGAACCGTTTCTTAAGAAAGAATGATCCACTCTCTGAATGGTTACGGGGTCTCAAAGATGTTGTATATGATGCTGATGATGTATTGGACGAAATCTATTTGGAAGCTAAGAAGCCGAAATTGAAACCATATGGCCAAACATGTAAATTTATTGGCAACTGCACATCCAATGCCAATCCGATCAAACGATTACAACTGGCCCATAAAATCCAATCGTTAAATAAAAAGCTTTCTATCGTAGCTGAAAGAAATAAAATTATCCAGTTGCCAGGTACGGTTGTAGGCTCTAGAGAAGAAACATATTTTAGAAATCGGCAGACACATTCTAAGGTTGATGAAGATAATATTTATGGGAGAGACACTGAGCGAAAAGATATTATAAGTCAATTAAAACAGATTGATGTGAACGAAAATATTTCCATCATTTCAATTGTTGGATTAGGTGGAGTGGGAAAGACAACCCTTGCAAAATTAGTGTATAACAACGAAGACGAGTTAAAAGGATATTTTAACCACAAAATGTGGGTTTATGTATCTGAAGATTTTAGTGTAGAAAGAATTGTGACAGCTATGATTGAATCAATATCCAAAAAAAAATGTAAGCTTGAGCATTTGAATACCATTGTTGAAAATATCACGGAACAAATCGTCTCTAGATTTGGCAGGTTATTATATAAAGAAAGGTGTTAAACATGAGATACACACTAATTAATATGTTGTTTTTTCAACGGCTATTATTTACAGCATAAAGTTTGGCAGATTATTCGATAAAATTTTTAAAGATATAGCAAGATAAATGAAGTTATTGTATATTCATTAATCCATCGTTTTTAAGCTTTTCATAGGTCAATTATTGACATGCTAGCAAACACGCCCACCAATGTGTGGGCAAATTTTGATTTAGAAAACCCGTTACACTTCAAAAATGAAAAGAAATTGCAACTTTGATAGTGCGCTTAAAAAAAATGACAGAGTAATAAGCAGACTAATACGTGTTAGTTGCACATCTCATCAATTCGGCCAGTGAAATTTCAAAGATGATACGGCCCAAATGACGAAAGCTTTCCATTTGCATACTCATTAGAAAATCTTGAATATATTGCTAATTGACTGATGAATCTACGTTTAGACTTTAGAGAGATGAATAGGAGAATATCTATTATGAACCATGATGCATAGAAGGCTCCGTGCACCATGATCGTTCGATCGGTGGTTTCACAAATCGACAAATCTAATTTTTGGAAGTTTTTTACTATTTTTTCAGATTTTTTTAAAGCTTGCCATTTTTGGATGATAATTAAATTTTATTTTCTATGAGATTTTAATATATAGATTGGGTTGGTTAATTTAGATTTGTTGATTTACAAAATCACCGATCAAACGGTCATGGTGCACGGGGCCCTCTATGGTGCATGGAGCCCTCTATGCATCATGGTTCACAATAGATATTCTCGATAAATAGTTCATTTTATTGTTGAAAGATCAACATTAAAACTGTACATTTTGTAGTTATGATTTTATTGTTTAAAGATTTTTTTTTCCGAGGACTTTTTTAAAGACTAAATTTAGAACAAAAAGTAACAAAAATAAGATAATAAGTTGAATTGTTCGATCCAGCAATTTGGCTCTATTCTATCAACCAAGTAATCCTTGGTTCGAATCACAGAGGGAGCGTTTATTTTCAAATTTCTTATAACAAAATCATTGGTTTCAAATCAACCTAAAATAAAAATGATATGTTTTTGATAGAAGTAAATTTCCACAAATTCGTATATAAACAATATTACTATAAAAGCAGTAGTGTTATCAACTAATCATTATTATTTTTTTCTTTTTAATTGGATATTTGGTTACGTACAATTTGTTTTATCTCCAACATGACAGAAATGGTATAAAGTTATATACATTATAGGAAGACAACCAAATGAGGACTTCCATTATTTGTTTCATAAATTCGGTCCACAATTGAATATAGGTTCAATTTGCACAGCTCACACATTCTTTCAATTACAAATTTACAACAAGTTTGAACCGGAAAACTCACATAAAACAATCATAAATTGTAAACCCTGATCCAAAATAAAAATTGAGCCACAGTTTTCTTGAACCAAACAAGTAACAAATTAGTAGGACACTAAGTTTTACCTCCACACAACATGTAGTCAACCAGTTGAAATCCTGAATCTTCCCTTTGGCTACATCATATTTTTTGTGCTTGAAACCTATATAATGTAAGGAGGAAGAGCCTCCAGGCTTGAAAACCAGAAAGTAAATTGAAATTAAGCATTAGTAACTCCAAAAAGTAGCTGACAATTCTTCCATCAGTACTTTACCAACCTGTTCTTAAAATTATATCACAGAATTATTTCTCTTGTTAATATTTGATTGAATTATTGTATAAGAAAGCCTTGTGCCAGTGGTGCCATAACCTTGGTGAAGAAGAATAACCGCTCATGCTGTGAAGTGCGTGTAAAAATGAGCCATCATCAATATATGTCTGGAAAAGAAATTACTGAATCTAAAAAATTTTAAAGAGAAATATATGTCTGGAAAAGAAGAAAAGGATAGGAAACATTTTTAATCTAACAAAAGATGATAATTAACTAAACCTCACTAGACAGAAGAAAGATTTTGCATACACAAGAAAGAAAGGTATTGATGCATGATGACAAACATTCTGGGGTTAAAAATCCTGGATATAATAAATTTCATAAAGCTCAGTCCTAGAAATTCACCAATCGAACATCTTTAGACATTTGAAATGTCCATGAGAGTCAAATGCCTAAAAATGGATAACCGACACAAAGTCGTCAAACATTATTCCAATTCTAGCATTATTCTTTGGTTTAACTGAGAATATAATTGAGTTTGTGTAATACACTGGGATTAATGCAATTAAGCACTATATTAACCATTCACTTGTAAAAATAGCAAAAAAATATTATATGCTATATAGCTAAATGACACGACTATATATAACTTTAATACAAGCTAAACAAAGATACTTAACCACAAGGGAATTAAAGTAGCCCAGTACATTTTTCCTTCAAGTTCAAAATCTATTATGCTCCCTTAACTGTTGTGTAAACTTGTATAATTATAGGCTGAATTCAGTCCAGACCTTAAGTAAAAACAACATAGCATGAACCAATTCTTTTGGTCTCGGCACTCTATTGAAGGGGAGAGGAATCATGAAAAAATTCAATAAAATCAAAATTAGTAAATAAAAAAAGAGGAATAAGTAGAAACCATTGTGTCGGGCCACACCATATCTGTGCACAAAGCCCCGGACATTTGTCGAATGCCACTGAGAGAGTAGTTTAATCTATGGCCAAGCCATTAAATCTCTTGCACCTGTTAAGGAGACAAACAAAAATGTTACCTCTGTACCCATATCCATGCTTTTTAAATTGTAATAGGTCAAGCTTACAGAAAAGGATGCATTAGAGGTGTTGCTTGTAGGTGCAAAGGTCTGACTGGTTCAGATGTCAAAACCATATACTTAAAGCATTGCAAGACCAAATTTTTTAAATTGTGACAACAGGGACAATTGATCCGCATGTGCTATAGTATAGGAGTCAAGAATGCAAGAGCAGTGTCAAGCCAGGTATATTCCTATGCTATGCAATTGAAATGTTTTTTATCCATAAATCTTTGTTCAAGCTGATTACTCACCTAATCATGCTTCCATACAAAATGCCCTTTGAGGATCTGTGGTTGCTCCACATATGAACCGAAACTCCATTTTAGTGGCTGCAACAGAAGACGTCAAATAAGCCAACGAAAATAATGTTCTTTGATGCTTCAAACTCAATTGAAATTACAAAAACAAAAGGAACCTTGATTTAATGCACATTTCCAGTTGTCCAAACATTAACGTGAAATTGACTTGATCAATGTAGTGTTATACTGGACACTTGACAGTAACTGATCAAATAAACAGTAGGCCTAATATGATTTGAAAATTCAATTTAATGGGAAATAAATTTAGTTTACGGTAAAGTTCTAGTTTGGAAAGAAATCAATTAATTGAAGACTTCAAATGGTTTTCTTTCCTGGTACTTTAAAAATTCACTTGGACTCTCACATTCACTGTCAAAGAAGTTGGATGCCAATCGCACGTCCTCTCCACTCATCAATTCCTCTCTGGTAGGAATTTGCATCGATGTGCTGCTTCCCAAGTACTCTACGATGATGTGCCTTGGGCTCGTAGTGAATTAATGTAGTTTTTAACTTTACAAATTACAAGAATTGAAGAGATAGCAAATCACAAGCCAGCCAGTAATCAAGGCTATATAATTTCTATTTAGGGAAAATTATGCATATACCCCTCTAATCATAGCCAATTGGAAATATCCCCTCTAATCTTTAGGTTTAGAAATATCCCCCTCTAATCATGACTTCTTTAGATATTTACTCTTTTTATTAACTACAACGATTTTTTAATTCTGAAAAATCATTTTAATATTTTTTGGACAAAAGTGCCCTCAGTCATCCAGACGATTGATCTTCCCGCAATCTCGCTATTGATTTTCCCGCTATTTTCTCCTGTGTAAATTGTAAATAAAATAGGAAAGAAATATGTCAAATCTCCTACCCAACATCTTGTACCTTTCTCCTTCCTAACATCTCCTTTCTTAAATCTACTGTTAAAGGAAAAGATTTATTTCTATTTGAAAATCTTCAGAGAAAGCTTTTGAAATCATCACTGGAGCAAGTGCCCCAAAGAAGCGATTTCTTTAGCCCCCATCGCTGATTTGCTAGGTATTACTTTTTAATTTTAATTTTAATTTTGTTGCTAATACGCTAATCTGAATTAACCAAGATTTTATTTGCATGAGAACCATAGGTTAGAGGTACCCACTTTGCCAAACAATTATGTGTGGATGAGGATTCATAGCCTGAAATTTAAATAATCATATGAACTCAAGCACGACATCACATCTTTCATAACCACACACAAACACTGTAAAAATGTGCATGAAATTTTTTAGAAAACAAAATCTGAATTAAGCCACACACCTACACAATTTTAACAAACAAAAGAAACACGTGAAATAATATGTCATTTCAGAAATGTTTGCTTTTACTAAATTATTAATTGACAATGATCTATCCTTTTGCTCATTTAATATGTCTTAGTAACAACAGACAATATTTTAATAGTTTCGGAATTGTGCAAGAACATGGAGAGACCAGAGTCAAATGAGAAATATTTCTAATCATTCATTCTTGAAGAGTGTGATTTTCAAACTAAAGTTCCATTACCTGGAGTCCTCGATAAAAACTGAAAGTCAAAAGAAAAGAAAAAGAAAAAATTCAAGAAGGCCCAAGGTAATCTATTTAGAACGCGACTTCATAAATCTATTATTGTTTAGTGTTACTGTCACAAAAAAATCAGTATGTCAGAAATTTATTTCTTTTTTTTTCTGTTTCATTTACAAGGTATTAGCTTTTTGTTACTGATTATAGCAATTTCATTCTTTTTTCAGCACAAATGCATCCCGCTTCAAGTTAAAAGTGAAATATGATGGATTGTTTAGACCAATCAATAATGGGACAAAACAAAAATATTGTTTGGAAGACAGAAGACCATTTATTTGGACAAGGAAAACTATAATTTTAGTGAATTATTGGAGGAAGTTACTGGTCTATACCATTTGGATGATGGGGACTTTTAACTTGTGGATGTATTATTTAATGCAAGTGCTACTTCTCAATCGTTTATTTAAATTGAGGACAATGAGAGTTACAAATTGATGGTTACAATATATGAAGAGAAGAGAGAGGCAGTGATATTTGTGTCTAAGGATCTGTTGGATGGAGGTAGTAAAGAAAAAACCACTTTGGCAGAAGATTTGGAGTTTCAAAATATAGATGTTGAAAATTATGAAGAGGAGTCAGACTATTGCCATAGTGAAGAGAGGTATCACAGTCTTCGTAGTGACCTAGAAGATGGAGATGAAAATGAAACTGACATTGAATATGAAGGCGAGTTTTACTCGTGCGACAAAGATGACCCTAACATAGCGGTAGATGCCAAGTTTCCTCATGTCACAGCTTTTAGGAGAGCTCTCATTCACTATGCAGTGCTGAATAATTTTGAGTATAAGTTGATAAAAAGTGAGCAGGCACGACTGACAGCAAGGTGCTCAAATCTTAATTGTTGTTGGAGGAAACATGCATCGGTTGCACAAGATGGCATAACTTTTGTTGTGAAGACTATGCAACCAAATCACAGTTGTTCTGGAGTTAATTTATTTCAAAATAAACATGCAACACAAGGATGGGTAGCTGATCGAATTATTAATGATCTGAAAAAGAAGGTAGATATATCACCACAAGACTTGAAAGATAAACTTTAAGGAGAAGTACCATACCATAGAGTTTGGGAAGGGAAAGAGTTAGCAGTGCAGGAAATATATGGAAAATGGCATGATTCTTTTATCCAAACTAGCAGCAGAGCCCACCCAATGTGTGGGCAAACTTGAATCCAAATCAGGTGTAGCATGCTATATCGTGCAACGCAATCACTGGCCGTGTGATGAAGATCGGATGGATGATGGGAGCCTCGTGCATGTAGCTAATATTCATAGGCCTGTAAAAAATGAACCCCTTGATCAAAACCGAACGACTCGTGGATGAGCTACACGAGATCAGAGTCCGACAAACTTTACTATGTGATATGTGAAAATGAAAATGAAAATTTATTTAACATGGATATGTTGTCCATATAATATTTAAGGTCAAGTGGTCAACGTTATCTTGATCGAACCTGAAGTTAATTAGTTTGTTATTTTATTTTTAATTTTAGAAAAATAATAGACCAACGAAAATTAATTGGGACTACAACAAATTAAGAACATATTAAAAAATAAAGGTGCGCAAATGAATTTTTCTCATGGAGGTGCAAAATAATAGGGAATGTTAATTAAGAGATGAACAATCAAAATATGCTTACAACCGGTCATCTCACTGGCTCATCCTCTAACAACATTCAACACAATAATATCACGTTTTTTTTTTTTTTTTTTTAAAAAAAGGAGGTTATCTAGTTGTTCGCTCTTAAACATGAATACATGATAATGAAATGTAGAAATCCAATACTTTTTATGTATAGTAAACGTCTTCCTTTGTAAAAAAAAAAAAAAAAAAGAAGTTATAAGCATCGCTAAATAGAAAAGCTATTGGTTATTTTTTTGCATAAAAGTCCTTGAAAAAAGGCATATTTGCTTCAGCTCGTTGTCATCTCAAATAAGCTGCAAATTAGACAAATTAAAATATGTTAATATAAAACTCGAGTCGAATAAGTAAAATAAAATTAATTACAAAAATAAAATTCCACAATCAGCTCATGACCCAGAAAGTGAATCCTAATGTTCATTTTTTGGTCCACTTGCTTGTGCACAGTCATGCTATCGTAGCCACAATCAGCTCATTACATCAGAACACTCATGACCCCTATTAATGCTCGAAAGACTCTGAGAACATCATCTCTCTACATATAATCCTATTCTGGTGTGGCAATTGAAGCAGTGTCAGTGGTTGGTTCAGGTGTATCCTGCTCAGACAGAGGAGATGTTTCTTCAACTGAACCAGTGGTATGGTCGGGATGCCGAGCAGCGATTGTTGCTCTCCTTTGTTCTCTCCTCTCTATAACCTACAAAATTAAAAATAAAAACAAAGAGATGGGATAGTTTTTTTTTTTATCTAAAACTGATTTTGTAGTATCCTTTTTTTCTTCTGCATAAAAAAAAAGGTACCTGCTTAGCATGACAGTAAAAGGGTAGTTCACCAACATACTTCTGGTCTAGCACCAGTTTTCTATATTCATTAGATGTTTAATTTTGCATCATTGTATAAAATTATTTGCAAAAATAAATGCCAGAAATAGCTCATATATGGAATTGCATCATGTCAAGTTAATTGGAAAATGTAGCACCACATTTTTTTTGTTTGTTTTCTTTTCATTTTGCTTAGCATTTTTAAATAGTTAAGTATATTGCGATGCCAGCATTAACTCATGTTTTCACAAAGCTAGAACTGCCCAAAAATGGCTTGCATAAATAACAAATGCATCGCATGCCGTATAGAATTCACTGTACCTGCAGTGTCGTGATTTTTGGTGCAGAAAAACTTTCAAAATTCAAAAGATATACCATATACCATACAACAAACAACAATATGCAGCAATTTTTCATACCTTCGGGTAAACCAACTCCCCATCAGAACCCTTGTTGACTTAATGTGGTTGTATGACATCTTCCATTGCTACTTCTTGGCCTCTAGTTGGCATCTAATAGTTGCCTGGCAATGGGAAAAAAAAAGAAGTTGCATTAATCTAAAAATTAAAATTAGGTTTAGCAGGGCAAAGGCAGTTGCTGGTTTGTTTACCTTTGATTATAGTAAATTAGTAAAATGATCCTTTGCTCTAGATATAAGTCATTGGTCCATTATGTTGGAGTTATGTCCTAGAAGTCAATATTTAATGACTTATTTACTTAGTTTATGTTAATGATGATATTTAATCATTTTTTCCTAGAGTTTATTATTGACAGATCATTCAGGTTGATGATCTGAATTGTAGATCTCTGTGGATCATTCATTAGAATGACAATAATAAATCTAAATCGTCCAGATTATGATAATTAACAAGGAACATTAATTATCGGATAAGATTAGTATGCAAGTTAAGTGATGATTAAGTTCTACAAATCATAGGTAAGGAGTTACCAACTTAATTGCATATGTGTATGTTATTGGAACATAATACAGGACTTGACCCAATGAAATAAACATATGGATTGTGTTATGTGTCATTGTTTATTTCATATGAGTTTGATTCTAAGTTTGAGATGTTCAACTTTTCCACATGAGGATAGGTTCAATAAATATCGTCTAACGTTGATTCCTGATAAAGGCTGCTATACGAACTTTATTTATGCTCTCTTGAATTGTGCGGGGAAAAATTGTTAATCAATAAAACCGTATGTCCCTCATTAGTATACCTAGTGAGTGATGATATCTGTTTGGGCCCCTTGATGGAGTTGGATCTTATGCATGCAAACTAGACGATCAACTCTAGATCAAGAAATGTATAATCTGCAAGAATGACACATTCCTATCTTGGATTATACAATGATATCATGTGACATAAGAATCAGACAAGGAAATACTATTATTTCTTATGCATGATTGAGATATTGTAATGGTACATTATTTATGCGAATTGGAAATCATAACGTGTTGCTAGATACCGCTTATGATTATTGGAATTAAATGATGATTTATTTCCATGGCCAACATAGCATAAATCCTCAAAAGGTCACACAAATAGGACTTCAACCACACGGTGTGTTATTTGATTTATTTGTATTGGAGAATGCAAAATATGATAAGTTGATTAATTAATTATAAACCGTTGTGAACCGTTATGATTAATTTAATCAAAGAGATCATATGAAAATTAAATAATTCATGTACTAATCCTAAAATAATTATTAAGATATTGATAATTGATTCAACACATTGCAATATAATTATTGGAATTATATTGAGATGATGTGCTTTATTTATTAGTAAATTAATAGCCCAACTAAAGAGCACTAATATGGGTCATTAATTAATAGGTTGTTGGACCAATTAACAAATAACTAAATGGGCTTGGGAGGCCCAATCCATTTTGGCTAGGGTGAGTGGCACTGTTGTAATAAGCTACAACTTGTCATGAAGAGTAGTTGGCTCTATAAAAGGATCTCTTTGGAAGCAAACCCTAGCCGCCATCTCTTTTCCTCTCCCCTCCCTTGAGCCTCCACCTAGAAGAGAGATTTTTCTCTCTTCTCCATTGCTCTTCCCTTCCTCTCTTAGCTCATGTGTTGAGCACAAATCTATACCTCTCAATTAGTTGATTGATTAGAGAAGTGAAAATGATTAGTCTCATCCTTCTCTTACTAGCACAAGATGAAAAGATGGTGGTTGGACTCCTTGGTGGACCCGAGGCTAAGCACGAGGTGGAGACGATGGAGGAGGCACGCCATCGACTCCCATGCCATGGATTCGAGGCTCATGAATGCGATTTCATGAGATGTACAACTTTCTCCGACTTGTTCTCATTATTTTGATGTGTGAATGCTTCAAGCACTAGATCTATGGTGTTTAATTGATTGCTTGAGCTAATTGTTAGTCTTAAAATTGAAATTAAGCACTTTCTAACACAGTAGATCATCCAGAATTTCTATAAAAACAAATTTTAGTAAAATATAATTCTTTTTTTATTAATAAGGAAAGTTCAGATGAAATCAGTAAGGATTAGCTAAACATAATAAATGAAATCAGTAAAAGATTAAAGTTTGAGTATCTGAATAATCAAACCTTTTGTAAATCAAGATGAAAATATTAAAATGCAGTGGGCATTACTTGTAGGTGTGAGAGAAGTGTCCATACCTTGCTGGCTTTCAAAAAATACATATATTTCTCGTATCTGACAAGAATGTGGTATCAAGGTCAAACCTACGCCTCATCTCTCAGAAGCCTGAGCAATAAATTAGGATTTTTTATCAGCTTCATAGTTGAAATTTTATGCTCGATCTAATAATACATGGATCAACATGAATTAAGAAATAGTAGGTAACAGTTTCTGTCACAATTTTTATACATGGATCAACGTGAATTAAGAAATTTAGTCACAGTTTGGTAACATGCCATTTTGGGACTGTTCAGGCTGAGCACTATTATCTAGGAATCGTATCCTCTGCTCACCTTTAAAAGGTGAGCAGAGTGCCTACCTCTCATTTAGAGCGTTGGATTACGATCCAACGTACCGCTTGCAGATGGAAGTAAATCGTTGAAATCTCATCCCTGCCCCACTGCCCTCTTTTCTGATTCCTCTCTAAAAAAACTTATCGCTGAAGTCCATCTCTACTCTCTTCTCTCTTTTTCTTCCTTTCCACTGAGGCAATCCCATGCTCTTACTCCGTCAAACCCTAGGTTCAAAACCCTTATTTTCTTCTCTGACATCGAGCCCGACCCTCTCGATATGGCGGAGGAAGAAGGAGATGGACACGGAAGGAATCTTCGTCGTGCAACAACTCAAGCGCCTCGCCTCTTCGCCTTCAGCAGCCGCCTCTGCTTGCCTCGACCAGTTTATGCGCTCCCACGTGTCCCGCCTCCTTCATACCGACCCCCTCGCTGTTCTCGCTGAGCGATGGAACGGCGATGAAGCAGCGGGGACGGCCGACGGAGCACGTGCGACACCAGGGTTCAGTAGTGATGGCTGAGGTGAGGTTGTGAGGAGGAAGAGGGTAGTCGGGACCATCGGAGATTATTTTTATTTTTTACAGAGGAATCGGGAAAGTGGGCAGTCGGGCAAGGATGAAATTTCAGCGATTTTTTCCCATCTACGAGCGGTACGTTGGATCGTAATCCAACGCTCGAAATGAGAGGTAGGCACCCTGCTCACCTTTTAGAGGTGAGCAGAGGATATGATTCCCTATTATCTATGGTTATAAAAATTTCTTAATTCATGTTGATCCATGCAAATCAGTCTCCTTTAAATAAACAATTCCAACAAATAAGAGTTCAATCAGCATTCACCAGTGAATCGTGCTTGATACAGTACTTAAATCAAATTGAATTACTGATTTACAATCTCAAAATTATAATCAGCTTGGTCGAATTAAGAAAATAAGAAAGGAATTTTTGAAAGTGTTTCATATTAACATGCAAGCTGAAAAAAGCCAATGTAATTTACAATAGGTAAAAGAAATTGAAAGATACCTGCATAAATCATGAGATTTGGACCTCTTCATCCCGCCTTTCTTGCTCTCATGTGCTTCCCTTCCATGACACTCGGCCAAACGAAGAGAGAAGAGGTTGAACATCCTTTCATAGCTCGAGCTGGTGCGGTACGGGCAGTTTTTGTAGGTGAGACTGCGAGGTGGCGGCGGATATTGGGTAGATCTGGGGCGAGAGGGTAGCGACTCCTCTCCGTTTGCTTGAGACCAGCTCTTCGAAATGAATTGAGATGCGGCGTGGTTGAGAGCAAATCCTAGTAGGATCGAATATATTATATATTCGCTCCTCTTTCCATTTCTAGCTGGTATGGGGTAGGGAAAAAAGGGAAGGGAGATGGAGGACGGGTGAAGAGGAGGGGGAGCCCAGCTATGCCTTCTCTTTCCTTTTCTGCGAATTTTTGGAGGAGAGAGATGCTTCCTTTGAGATGGGAGGGGTAAGCGCAAGAAAAAAAATAAATCGTTTAACTGGAGGGTCGAACTCGCGAGTAACAACGAAAACTTTCGCTTAAGAAACATTCCAGCGACAAGCCAATTTCAAATAAAAGGCTATGATACGCAAATCCAGACCGTAGATCTCATCAGATTAACAAAATCAACGAACTGTATTTGATTTTAGGGTTGTTTACACCTTTTAATCTGACTTATTTGCTCTTTTTACCTGAAATGTTTACTCCTTTTGTTAGGTGCATTTATAAGTAGTAGAGATAGAGATAGGAGCTTTAAAGGAGGAGATAGTGAAGAGGAATCCTGGAAGTGTTGTAGAATTTGGAATAGAATTTGTGGAAGGAAACTGTCATTTTCAACGGTTTTCTGTTGCTCTCAGTGCTTGCATAATTGGATTTCATAAAGGTTGTAGACCTTACATTGCTTTGGATGCGTGTCACATGAAAGGGAAGTGGAAGGGAGTAGTTGCTACTGCTACCGGCATCGATGGGAATAATTATATGTTTCCAATTGCTTTTGCAGTTATGGAAGGCGAATCTGAAAATTCATGGGAATGGTTTCTTAGAGGTTTGCACAAAGCAATATAGATGCCGAAAGGTCTTGTCATATCATCTGACTGTTAGGAAGTGTTTAATTCTATTTTTGTGCCATCAAATAGCAAGAAACAACAACTAAACACAAGGGATCTAGGTTTCAACATCATTCACAAGCATTTCAAGATGAGAGTAGGAAGAATTGTACCTCTCATGAAATCGCATTCATGAGGCTCGAATCCATGGCATGGGAGTCGATGGCATGCCTTCTCCACCACCACCACCATGGTTGTGCCACCGGCCTCGAGTCCACCAAGGAGATTAACCACGTTCTCAAGGTATGTGCTAGCACACCCAAGAACAAGCCTAATCCCATTAGCTTTCTCTCTTCTAGCAATTAAATCTTTCATTTAAATGGATAAGAGAGCTCAACACATGAGCAAAAGAGGGAGAAAAGAGGAGGTTTGTGGCAGCCACAAAGGGAAGGAAGAGAGGAGAGAGAAAGGCTAGCTCTTGGAGCCTCCAAAGGGGTCCTTTTATAGAGCTCAAACCCGAGGGAAAACTTCCCCAAAATTACACCTCTTGCCACCCTATGGCCGGCCACGAATTGGGCCTATATGGGCCACCTCACAATCTCATTTGGATTTTTAATTCACCTAATTAAAGTCCCATTAGGTTGCTCTATAATTGGACTATAAATTTTCCTATTAAATAACGGCCCAATTAATCAATATAACCATTTATATTGAAATGTGTTGATCTAAAATTAATTATTAACTCATTAATAATTATTTTGGGAATAGATAATGCATTAATTTATTTCTATATGATCTCTTTGACTTAATTAATTATAACGGTTCATAACGGTATATAATTAATTAATCAACTCATCATATTTTCGCAATACTCACTGTTGTGAATAAATAGATAATGCATTGTGTGGTCAAGGTCCTATTTGTGTGACCCTTTGAGGATTTATGCTATGTTGGCCATGGAGAATAAATCACTATTTCTTTCCAATAATCATAAGCAGTATCTAGCAACACGATATGATTCCCAATTCGCATAAATAGTGTACCGTTACAATATTTCAATCCTGCATAAGAAATATAAGTATTTCCTTTATCTGATTCTTATGTCACATGATATCATTGTATAATCTAAGATAAGAGTGTGTCATTCTTGCAGATTATACATTTCTTGATCTAGAGTTGATCGTCTAGTTTGCATGCATACGATCCAACTCCATCAAGAGGCCCAAATAGATATCATCACTCACTAGGTATACTAATGAGGGACATACGGTTTTCTTGATGAACAACTTTTCCCCGCACAATTCAAGAAAACGTAAATAAAGTCCTTATAGCAACCTTTATCAGGAATCAACGTTAGACGATATTTATTGAACCTATCCTCATGTGGAAAAGGTGAACATCTCAAACTTAGAATCAAACTTATATGAAATAAACAATGACACTTAACACAATCCATATGTTTATTTTATTAAGTCAAGTCCTGTACTATGTTCCAATAACATACACATATGCAATTAAGTTGGTAACTCCTTACCTATGATTTGTAGAACTTAATCATCACTTAACTTGCATACTAATCTTTTATGATAATTAATGTTCCTTGTTAATTATCAAGATTATGGACGATTTAGATTTATTATTGTCATTCTAATGAATGATCCACAGAGATCTACAATTCAGATCCTCAACCTGAATGATCTGTCAATAATAAACTCTAGGAACAAATGATCAAATATCATCATTAACATAAACTAAGAAAATAAGTCATTAAATATTGACTTCTAGGACATAACTCCAACACTGACATGCAAAAATGATTACAAAATGCACTTGCAAAAGTGTCTCCATTAGCCGAGCATAGAGAGTGCATGAGACATCTCTTTAGCAATTTCAAGAAGCATTTCCATGGAGATCTTTTTAAGTTTGGACTATGGGGGGCAGCTAGAACATACTCTCCAACACGTTTTAGTGCTCTAATGAATGAGATAAACATACATTGTCTCCTGCAGGCATCCAATATCTTAATAGTGAGCACAAAAACATATGGAGCAGAAGCAAATTTGGAACAAGATCAAAATGTGATTATCTCACTAATAATCTTGCAGAAACATTCAATGCTTGGATATCCGAAGAGCAGCATAAGCCGGTCGTAGATTTGATCGATTCAATAAGAATGGAGATTATGGTGAAATTTGACAACCGGAGAAGAACATCGACCAAATGGAAAGGCCCATTAGTACCGAAGGTGGCTGATGAAATAAATCGCATTTCTCGGGTAAATAAATTACATTTCTCTTACCATATTCTGTTTTGTTTAGTTTAAAATATTTCTCTTCTCATGTTATACTTTGCTGGTAGTTAATAAGGTCATGAAATTCCTCAAAATTCAAATACTGTCAATAGGTCAAAGTCCTGAATATAGTTGGGGGCTTATAACGCAATTCACTATACAAAAATAATGAGGCATACCTTCTATCTTTAATGACCTAAGCTTCACCGTGCTTAAAATAAATTTTTCTTTAATTATTTCTTTTAGAGTTTGCATTCATATGATGTTCATAGAAGTGAAAATTCATGTGCTGAAGTACAAAAGAATGGAAGAAGATGGATGGTGAATTTAGATGATCATGAGTGCAGCTGCAGGGCTTAGCAAGTAAGAGGCATTCCTTGTCTACATGCTGCGGCATTTATAGCATCGCTTAGAAATCCTAAATGGAAAAATTATGTACATTCATACTTCACAGTCGATAGATTTAAGATGGCTTATGATATAGGTGTAGCTCCAATGCCAAGTAGAAATGAGTGGATGAAAGTTGATTTAAGTTACAAGATGCTCCCACCAACACTCAAACGTCCAACAGGAAGGCCACGAAAAAATCGTATTAGGTCCTCAGATGAACAAAAAAAAGAAGAGACATAAGTGCACCCACTGCAATCAGTATGATCATCACAAGACCACTTGCAAAAAACTTGTTCCTTTGCAAGAAAATGAAGGTGTATCTCAAACAAATCAGATAAAAACTAACAGGTAAGTTTTGATACTTCATTAATCAAATTGTTGATTAGTTTATTTTCACTAATTCTATAATACTTTGTTAGGAGCACAACTGCTGGTAACAGTCGATCAAAGAAAACAGCATGCCCTCCAAGCATCTTCAGGATATTGCAAAAAGAAGCTTATAAATTGATCTGATAGAAAGCATACATACAAGAAGAATGTAATTCTGATGTAGTGAGGGGCTTATGTGAAAGAAGTAGATAATATTTTTATGCTTTAATTTTGATGCAACGCACTGATTTTTTTTAGTAGAAAAAAGATAATCTGTCAAACTTTAGTGGATTATGTATTTTTCTTTCCATTATTAATTTCCAATGACCTTAAGATTAATTAATGTCGATCATGTGTCCCTTGTGTTATTGGCATATATGTTGATGATCATATGTTTCAGTTTAACGTCATTTTTATGAAGTGATATAACATCAATTTTGATCTTTAGAAAAAATAGATATTTTATAAAAAATAATGGTATTTACCAGTATCTGGTGCATTGAAAGAGATAGAAATGGCGTATCCTTGGGTGAAATGCAAATGTCACCTGAGTATATTTGATTTATTTGACTAAAGTTTTTAAATTTATATAGGCACGTACATAATATATATAATTGAGAAACTATGTTCAATAGAAATAAACTTTTCTCAAGTAGGGAACGCTGAATATCTCAAGTTACCTCCAACTTTGTTTCTATACATGCACGTACTGGGACGCTTAATGTTCAGTAGAAATTTTTGAAATAGGAAAGAGGGAACACTGAATATCTTTCCTATTTTACATTTTACAGGAAGATCAACTGTCTAGAGGAGGACTGAGGGCAATTTTGTCCAAAAAATATAAAAATGATTTTTCAGAATTAAAAAATTGCTGTAGTTAAAAAAAAGGGTAAATATCTACTGAAATCATGATTAGAGGGGGATATTTCTAAACCTAAAGATTAGAGGGGGATATTTCCAATTGGCTATGATTAGAGGGGTATATGCCTAATTTTCCCATGTTTTAAATACCAAATCCTATCATCTTCTGGGTGGAAAATATTAACGAACAAACACCAATGCAATACATTAAGAGATGAAAAAGAAAAAAAAAAACAAAACAAAATAGTATACTAAAAACATCCAAATTTTCATGTATTGAAGCCCAACAAAGAGAGAAATTTCATGTGTACTTAAATTTTCACTGACAGTATCAATATGCGTCATGTTTGTTTATATGTTGTATCAGTGATAACGATTTAACAGCAGTCAAACAACAATTTAGTCACTTGGATAAAAGCATACAGCCTAAAACAGACTACAATTAAATGCTTTCATGTCCTAGAATCAGAACGGTTTGTCCTGATAGTAATATATGCCTTTAAAAATTGCAAAGGGACCCTCAAAAGGAATGAATATCGTGAAAACAGGCGAGTCTTAACATCGCATGCAAGTGGTATCATCTCCTCAAAACAACACCAAGCATCAGATATTCAGATTAAATGGACTTGACCAAAATTATTACTACAGAACATTTACATACAGAATACATGAACTCATTTAATTACAAGAAACGAAATATTTACTTTATTTCCAGTCAGATGCTGCCTCCTTTTGGGAAGTACATCCAGGATCTTAATCGAAAACGTTCAGACCTTGTTATCTTAAGTTATGAAAGCTTAACTTTTAATTGGACCAAAATTTCATTCTGTAGTTCACTCCATTTCCAGCTTCACACTCTTTTTGTTCAGTTGCAACATGACGATCTAGTTCCTACCTTCAAGTACCACAACCTAGCCCAAATTCCATATAGGCTAAAAAGGGTAATTACCAAATCATCAATGAGTTCATTTTTCATTATAAAAAAAATATAGCACTTCATTATAATTTCCGAACATAATACATAAGAATTTACTTCATTACTGAGGATCATTAACCACCTGGACTAAAGGACGAATTATGCTCTACCACGAAGTGATACACTGATGTACCACCTCTTTTTACTTTGAGGAAGAACACTGAAACTTTAAATTGTGTCAACCAAACAATTTTACCAATTTTTATTCTCAAACAATAGGAACAAACATAGAAGACTTTTTCACATGACATTATCAAATTATATCAATGCAATATGCAGTAAAATTGTTTACCCTATTTTAATTCTTCATATAGAAATGAAAATATGAAACTTCAATAAATGGAAACAAAGAGCTCCAGACATAGCATTCTTTTTGAAATAGAATAGATTAAGCGCTTACTTCTCCAAGAACAAAATGTTGACAGGATAGAGACAAAATATGCTGTTAGCCTGTTATGCCTGGCCTGCACCAGCCCAGCCAAGGAATCCTTACAATAAATAATGGGGTGCAGTGCTTTTCAGAATTGCCAATACTAAATCGAATAAAGCATGATACAGAACATAATTAACACAATGAATCCCATACTTGCAGTTTCAAAAGGTGTTTTTTTTTTTTTTTTTTTTAACTTACTTTATCAGGATTTATTTACCTCAAGCAGAAGATGTATTTCTGTTTACTGTTGCCCCATTTCATGCTGTACAAGAATAATGTCTCTTTGAAATTATAAGGTTATAGTTATCATAAATTTGAAGAGGGAACATGTCCCATGTCACCAGTGTGTCAACATAACTAAATCGATCAACAATGCCGGTTTCCAAACAACAAAACATGTCCTTATGTCTGAATAAAACTATATGACATTTCACATTTGTATAAATCTAGTTCCTGATTGTCTCATGTCCCTACTTATTCCATAGAGGAAACATGAATTGAGCTATAATAAAACACCCAATCATATAAAATAGTGTCACTTGCCAATTCATTGCTACTCCTGAGCCCACATATCAATCAAAATAACTACCGATCCTCTGCACTGGTCCTTGGTTCTAATTACACAATTAGGCATACAATTTGTACCAGGAAATGTATACTCAGGGGGATGGCAGATCTCACTAGTGGCACGACCTTCCTGCCCTTGCAGGTAGTGGGCTCCACAGCTTAGTCTTAACCAGAAGGGAGACTAAAATTATTTTTATTATTTCCCTGGACATAGCTGTAATTTTGTTTAGATACTGTATGGGCTTTTCGCAGCTGGATTTGGATCTGATACAATAGCTAATAAGAAGCTAATCTTAGACAATGACAATCCAAGAGAACGAAATCACAACAGCACACAATAATCATAATACAACATGAAAAAGAAATGCAAAAACAGAGAACAACCTAGGCTAATTTAGTAATTTGGGTCGATGAGGCGGTAACAACCAGATCCGCGATAAAAGGCTTGGAGAGCGGTCCGTGAGATAAAATATAAGAAGAAATTGAGCTCACTGTCCTCAAATTGAGACAAAATTAGAGGGAAAATGTTGTAGCGAGGCTTCTCTGGAGTGTGAGCGCTATCAAATATGAGAAATTTAATTTGTGTTTAATTGGGAAGCGCCCGTTTGCGAGGCGAGAGCTATAAAAGCACCTCACAGACACCCACCCAGGGTTGCTCCTTCCTCCAGTACAACACTAGATCCGTTAAAGAAAAGGAAAGGAAAGACACCAGGGCAAGATTATATTCGTATTTCTCTCACTTAAGAAACTTCCTCTCACTTCTCTCTCCTGTAACTTCGGTTCTGGAGCAGGGGCAGGGCAAAGAGGTCGGGCAGAAGCGGTCAGGAGCAGTTTCCTTCCTCTTTTACCTTTTTTTCCTTCCCTCCGATTTGCGATGACTTTAATATGTTTTGGAATGTTTTAGCTGAATCAGACAAATACTAACAGGCCTTATATTTGTCTAATTGTCTCTTGTTAGTTGTTAACTTAATGATATTGAGCAATTTTGAGGGTGCCGGAATCCTATCCTCTGCTGACATATTGGATGTCAGCAGGCTGCTGACCTGATCTGTCTATCGTTGGATGAGGATCGAACGGCTCGTGCAGAGATAGCAAAATTTCGCAAGAAATCACCTTGCCCGACTGCCCCATTTCGCATTTCCTCTTAAAAAAAATTATATCAGCGTACGAAACCCTTCGTCTCCGCTCTCCTCCGCTTCGATCGCCACTGGAGAGAGAGAGAGAGGGAGGGAGGGAGGGAGGGACAGAGAGAGGGAGAGAAAAACAGAAAGAAAGCGACTCCGCTCTCCTCCGCTTTGATGCCAGTTCATGAATTTTTAAAACCACTATTGTTGCAGTCAATAACTAAAGCTTAAGTGCTCATTAATGAAATTCAGCACACACTGTGCAATTGCCGAGGCCGAGGTTGCCGCAGCCGCCATAGAATCCGCACGGTGATCCACCATCGCCGGGACGCCAGAGATGATGAGCCGATTGAGCGCGTGGGGGCAATCAAGCTTGTAAGCATAGGCGAACCGCTCGATCGAAGGCACAGAGGAAGCGATGGAGGTGGAGAGGGTTTTGAACTGCGCGATGAGCTTGAAGGGCTCGGACTCGTCGATTGGCAGTCGGAGCCGTCGGATTATCTCTCTCGCGTTCTCTCTTTTTCTCATTCTCTCTCTCTCAGGGAGCAGACGAAGAGAGAGTTAAAAAACTTTTTTTTTAATACACGGAAATGGGACTCGGGCAAGGGCAGGACGGAGAAGATTGCGATTTTTCTCCATCTCACTATGCGCCGTTGGATCTAATCCAACGCTCCAAAAGATTGGTCAGCAGCCTGCTGACCTTTTAGAGGTCAGCAGAGGATACGATCCGGGGAGTATGGCACACTCTTTGGTCCTGATATGCGAGTAGAGCAACCTGTAGCATTTTTATTGAAAACGAAGGACCATTTTGCAAATTTATTATGGCTTGCTCGGGGGAAAAAAAAAACAACAACAACAGATGAGAGCAACCCGACGAGTTTGAATTCAAAACGCACGTCGACACAACACATTTACAATGCTATTTTGATAAGCATACGGAGGTAAAAGGTTTTTATCCTAAATCCAACGATCGAAATCAAGCAAAAAGAACGACCAAAGATCAATTTACTGTTGTTATCAGTGTTTGTGAATAGTGGCGAGAAATGTTAAGGCTTTATACGTACAAAATTGATGTATATGTAATTTATAATGAGCTGCTCCCTGAGAATCTACACACATAAATACAGAACCATATTATTACTGACTAGGAAAAATCTTTTTCGTTTTTCTTTTATACATTCGAAGAAGTCAATTCTCATAAAATAGCAATTTGAAATTACATAGAGAAATTCTGTATTTTCATAACAAGCCAGATATTAATTATAAAATAAAATTAATCAAATGGTGATTACAATATTTGAAATTGTAGATTCTGGTGTCATTTTTAAGTAATAGAAAAAATAAATTAGCTTGAAAATCAAATCAAATGGACCTAATAAGTCGTGAGGTCGTATAAGGAGTTGACACGTTGCACCGCTCGTGGTAGTTTTTCAATACGAGCCAGCTGAGATAGGTGTGCACATTTGGTTATAGATGCAATATGTGTACACAATTTGGAATTCCAAATTAAAGATCATGCAAATATTATTTCTAGTGGGTGACAACATCTCATTGGGAAAAAAAAAGTTTAAATGTGTAAATTGTAATGACGTATTTTTCTGACAAGTTACGGTTCTGTCGTTTTGTAATTTATAAGTTTTGACTCCGAATGTGTTGAATTAATCAGAGAAGAAAGAAATATTTTCGAATGTATTTTAGGAGATAGACTATAATTCACCACGACTGACGAATGGACCAGTCAGCCGCTATTATATCGAAAATTATATTTCAATTTTCGAAGTTTTAATAGCTAATATAAACAGTTCAATGTGTTCTCCTTATTGAAATCTCATTGGAGATCAAATTTTATATATTTTTTAAATTGTTTAGTATACTTTTTGATACTTTATAAACTTCTTAATCTAAACAATTATGGACCCTTCAATAACAATAATAAAATACACCGATGTGTACGGATCGTCCTCGTACACATGAGTCGTTTTTCGAGATCCAAAATTCAAACGGCCAATCCGAACCGTTCAAGTTGTTCTCCATATTGAAAAAGCTTCAGAGACCAAATTTTATATTTTTTAAATTTTTTTACTATATATTATGATATTTTAAAATTGGATGGCCTGAAATACTCCAATTGTAGTGTTTTTTGAAAATATCATAATATATAGTAAAAAAAATCGAAAAAATATAAAATTTGGTCTCCAATGGTTTTTCAATATGGAGAACAACTTGAACGGTTCGGATCGGCCGTTTGAATTTTGGATCTCGAAAAACGACTCATGTGTACGACGACAATCCGTACACATCAGTGTTCTATATCCATCCTCTATATATATATATATATATATATATATAATTTGGTCTCCTATGAGATTTCACTATGGAAAACACATTAAATGATTCAGATTAGCCATCAGAATATTGAAATTTGAAATATAATCGCGGCTGATGGGTTCATCCGTCAGTCGTGGCTGATTTTAAATTACCTCTTTATTTTAGTTTTATATTTCCTTACATTGTTTAAAATTTAAATAGAGAGAGACCCGCTAAAATTACTGCATTTTACCATAAGCCACTAAGGTCAAGCAAGTAAATAGCTGTGGGCAGAAATCTTAGCAGCAGCTCATTAAGTCGAGAGATTCACACTGAGATTGTGTCAATCCAGTAGACACAGCTAGTGTTCTCCAAAATGACACGATACGATCGTGTTGGCACGATACGGTGTACGTGTTGACACGACACGATACGACACGAATACAAAATTGACACGACACGATCGTGTTATCGTGTCGTGTCATAATCGTGTCGTGTTGGGATATTAGAAAGTTTAACACGAACCAACACGACACGATTTGACACGCAACACGACACGAACACGAATTAACACGACATATTAACACAAATTTAATTATTAATGTTAATTAATTAAACAAAATTAATAATTTAAATTTAATTTATAATACTATATCATATTATTTACCATCATTTGACTCATATTGTTCTAATTTAATTATTATTTTAGTAATTTTTTTCCTTTACTTTAATTTTTTAATATTTTTTAATTTTAAAAATAATAAATAATATTACACGATGTGACACGACTAACACGACGTGTCAACACGACACGACACGATCGTGTTAGTCGTGTCGTGTCAGAATGCGTGTCGTGTTGCCTATCCTCACCATTTAACACGACACGACACGACACGATTAAAAAAGTAGTTCGTGTCAACACGACACGACACGAGACTCTAACACGATCGTGTTTGACACGACACGACAATCGTGCGTGGAGAACCCTAGACACAGCAACGGACAAAATCTATTAGCCGGCCCAATAGTGTAAATAATCGTTGACACCCAGCAAAAGCAAAATTGGACAAGTAAGTTGGCAACTTGGCTACTTAGTCCAATCAGGGGAAAAAACATTCTAAAACTGTGTACTATCTTTTAATAAGAGAGCAATTTTAAATAAAACTATTGTATATATTTATTAGGGGATATAAATTAAAACATTTAACTCTGTCCCACTTGACCCGGTCAAATGTCCTTATTTTTCCTTTCCATTAGGACGGACCGGTACTCAGATGATCTTATCACCAGCTATGGTTCTCTTCTCTTAAATTATTCCAATCTAACACTTAAATTTTAAAATTGTAAATAAAAATAAAAATATAACATTTGTGACACTCGAAAAATAAAGAGACGCTTTCAACTTTCTTTCTTTTTAGATAAGCTAGATTGAGACTATATATTTAGTTAGAGGCGGTTCCAACTTCCAAACTGCAAACTATAAAATATTGAATTAAAAATTTCAATGGTATTGTAGTCCATCGTATAAGCCGGGAAAGTTTTCTTCCAAAGGCACACCCTTTAACAATAATCCATTATCCAAAAATCCGATCTAATTCCAGCCTCCTTCTCGCTCAATCCAATGCGTTTGAGTTGCTGTTAGTACCTGCTCATCTGATCAGATCCCTCTGCTTCTACTCTTTCCAGCTCAATCCCGTTCACAACAAGCGCTAATTTTCTTCAGCTCCTGTGAGTAACAATACTTACCTGTAGTACTAATAATCTAAATTTATTTATATTTCGGGATTTTTAGCATGAATATGGTATAAATTAATTTCAGTTATAGAGGTACTAGATTTTTGCAATATTATTGTATCATAACTGATAAATTCCATTAGTATTCCTAATTTCTATAATTTTGAACCTACTTTTGATAAAGTGAGTAAAGCCGGCAATGTTTTTTTTTTTTGAAAGCTTGACAGCAGCTGTCAAGTGAGTAAAGCCGGCAATGTTCTTTGGGTAGAGAACAAAGTTGTAAATAAAATTTGGGGCATTCTCAGTCAATAGAACTGCATATCGTAAACTTACAGAAAGCACATATTGTTTTTTTTTTTTTTTTTTTTTTTGGGCAAATGGCACTTGGGCAATAAATTAAACGAAGCAACAGTAAAGCATACAAAGAAATGAAAGAAAGGCAGAAAGAACCAGAACCTAACTAATGCCTACTAATAGTAATAAGTACTATAAAAAGCAATAAGAAATCCTCTTAGTAACCCAAGCCAAATTACTGCCTGAACTAGAGAGAAAAGTAACAACCTACATCCCACTAAACAAAGGAAAAGTATATCCGATCACATTCAACTCTCTAAGCCTAGCCTAACTTAGTCAGGTCGTGCTCTTGTAATAACAACTCTCTTGGTGCATGGCAACAGCTGAAACTGTTGTGAAGCTTCATGATAGAGATGATATCCAGAGCAAGTGTATAAACCCGCCAATCCACTGTCTCAGGCAGCAAAAGGCCATTAAGAACCTTGACAATAATCTCACAATCAGTATAGAGGGATGAGATTTGTCATACAGCACCAACATAATACCGAGATGAGATTTGTCGAAATTTAACCATTTCTATATACCAATTTGAAAACAATTTTCTAACAAAGAAAGGCAAGCGGTGCAAGTTATATATGAAATGCCATACAGCACCAACATAATACCGATTTATTTAATTCTGATGCCAAAATATATAATTTACCAATGTTATTTTTTAATAGGTGAAACTTGAAGGTATAATTGTTCTGAAAGTGAAACTTAATAAAACAACAATTCATAACATTGACTGCCGGTAGCCCAGTGCTGTTGAAATATTCAGAAAGATACCTTTTCCTCTTCTTCCTAAAACTTGAAAGCCGTTTTGTTCTATAGTTTGTAGAAAATGTTTAGTAAGAGAATATTCTGCAATAAATAATATTATGTTTGAATATTTATAAAATATTCACAGAATATATACATTATCATTATAATTTTTTAATTCATCATGCTCCCATTTAGAATGGATGGCACTATCGTGGTGTCCACACTAGTGAAGATTCTGGCCGAAAAGTTGGGCTCGGCACTTCTAAATGAAATTGGCTTGTTATGGAGTGTCAAAAAGGATCTTGAGGGGCTGGAAAATACCATAGCAACCATAAGAGATGTGTTAGATGAAGCTGAGCAGTACTTTTTCAAGAATAAACAGGTATACAATTGGTTAAGGAAGCTCAAAGAGGTGGTATATGATGCCATTGACATTTTGGACAATATTTATTTTGAAGCAGAAAGAAGAGAAGCAGAATCCAATGGTCAGACAAGCAAAGTTATTAGCTGCTTTGTATCTAACGCCAACCTGTTCAACCAATTAAAATTAAGCCATAAGATCAAATCAATAACTAAAAGACTTGATACCATAGCAGCTCAAAAAGCAAAGTTCCATTTGCAAAGTATGGTTGTTGAGTCAAGGGAAATATGTATTAATAATTGGGAGACGTTATCTAAGATTGATGAAGATAGAATTTGTGGAAGAGATAGTGAGAGAGAGAATATTCTAAGTCAATTAATGCAGATGGATGGAAATGTAGATGTTTCTATTATTTCAATTGTTGGGTTAGGTGGAGTGGGAAAAACAACTCTAGCGCAATTAGCTTATAACAATAAAGATGTCTTGAAACAACATTTTGACTACAAAATATGGGTGCATGTATCTCAAGATTTTAATGTTGGAAGGATTGTGAGAGCCATGATTGAATCAATATCCCAAAGTAATTGTGAGCTTGAGAATTTGAATGCCATCGCTGAAAAACTGACAAAAGAGTTAAAAGAGAAGAGATTATTACTTATCTTGGATGACATATGGAATGAGAATCAAGAAAAATGGGAGCAACTAAAAGATCTTTTAAAATCTGCTGCATCTGGGAGCAAAATTATTGCAACAACAAGATCTATGAGAGTGTCAAAAATTATGAATGCCACCTGTACTTTCGAGTTGGAGGGCTTATCGGAAGAGATGTCATGGAACTTATTCAAACAAAAGGCTTTTTGTGGATCAGAGAGGGATTTGAATCCTCATATCCTAAGAATCGCCAAGGAAATTGTGAAAAAATGTGGAGGAATACCACTAGCATTAAAAGCATTAGGGAGTACCATGCAATTTAAGAAGAGTGTTAAGGAGTGGAAAGACACGAGAGATAGTGACATTTGGAACATACGTGGTGGAGATCAAGCTATTGCATCTCTAAGGTTGAGCTACATATATTTGCCATCTCAGTTGAAAGAGTGCTTTACTTATTGTTCTATCCTACCAAAACAAGAGCTGATTGGTCAATGGATAGCTCATGGATTGATTTCTTTTACTAAAAGCATGGGGGGCATGGAGGTGGACAAAGGAAATGAATACTTTGAGCAACTAGTTCAACTATCTTTCATTCAAAATGTAGCGGAAAAGGCTGACGGAAAAGTAACATGTAATATGCATGACCTAGTACATGAGGTAGCTAAATCTATAGTTTCTCAAGACCTTTTAGTCATCAAGAATACTGAAGTAGTGACAAATAAAAATATTAGCTGTCGATATATGTCTTTAATTAATTTTGTGGGAAAGGTGAAACCAACCATAATGAAAAAAGTGCGTGCACTCCATGTTGATGGTGGTAATTCTAGTGTTCTTGATATAGTTTCTAAGGCGCAATGTTTGCGTTCACTTGTCTTGGACAGGATAGTATTTGATACATGGTCTATCTGCTTCACAAAATTTATTTATTTGAGGTACATTTGCATTTCAAGATGTGAGTTAACAGTAATTCCATATGATATTGGTTCCTTATGGAGTTTGCAGGCATTACATCTAAGGGAATGTTACAAGATAACGTACTTACCAGAATCTATTGGCAAACTCGTTAATTTAATAACCCTCGAGCTTACACTTCCTGAGCTAAAAAATTTACCGAATTCCATCGGCCAATGCCAAAGCCTTCAAAACTTGATTGTGTGTTCCAATGAAATTGAGGGTATTTCAAACTCCCTAGGCCAATTAGTAGATGTTCGATCCTTGAATTTTTCACAGTGCTTTAAACTCAAAGGAGTGCATGTCGATGCTTATGGACAATTTCATTCCATAAGTAGCATTAATTTCAGTGGCTGTGAGGACCTTGACGAAATTCCAGTTTCAATTGGAACACTTATTAGCCTTGAGAGCCTCAACATGTCAATGTGTACGAAACTAAAACATTTACCAGAATCAATTGGCAATTTACACAATTTGCGTGTTATGAATTTAAGTGGTTGTGGGGGCCTTGAGGAAGTTCCCATGTCAATCGGATATCTTGTAAGTCTTGAGAGCCTCAATCTGTCAATGTGTACAAAACTCAGATGTTTGCCAGAATCCATTGGCAATCTACAAAATTTGTGTGTTATGAATTTACAAAGGTCAAGAATTGAGGCACTTCCTTCAAGCATCCGCAACCTTCAAAAACTTATAAATTTAAATCTTGATAATGTCTGCTTGCATGGTATGCCTATCGGTATTTGTAAGTTAACTTGTCTTCAAAGATTGAGTATTTTTCATGTAGGAAGAAGAAACAATTATGCACGTATTTCAGAGCTAGAACATCTTAATCTTTTGAGTGGTAATCTTAAAATTTCGGGTTTGGAATATTTAAATGACCCAAGAGAAGTTGCACAGGCAAACTTGAAAGAGAAGAAAAATTTAGATCACCTAAGACTGATGTGGGGTCCGGATGCTTTCTTAAGTGATCATTTCGAAGATTGGTTGGCTGTGCTACAGGCCTTTCAACCACCCTCAAGTATCAAAAGCTTTGAACTGCTGGGTTATTCGGGAGTTAAGTACCCAAATTGGATGATGCTAGTAGGTGACGAAAACATAACATCACTCCCATACCTTAACACCCTGACGCTTTCCTGTCTTTTTAGGTGTTCTACACTTCCTTCGCTTGCAGAGCTACCTCACCTTAAGTATCTCAATCTATATCGCTTAGCTTCTCTGAGAAATTTCAGCGGTCATTTTCCTTCACTGGTAGAATTACACCTTTCTGAAATGCTTAATCTAGAGAAGTTGACAACAATAAATTTGGTTACTAACAATGTTTACACTCAGGCCTTTCCTCGTCTATCCAAATTGTTAATAAGCAGCTGCCCAAAACTAAGGATGCAACCTCATCTCCCCCCATCTGTTGTGGAGCTAGAGTTAGAAAAAAGCAGCGAGGAACTACTGTCAGGAATAGAATTTTCTGATGGAGAGTCTTCTTTAGAAGTTGATTCATCATCTCTTTGCCTTAGAACGTTCTCAATTAAGGAAATGAAATCATCAACAAAACGCATATTATTGAAACAACTTAGCTCCCTCACAAAACTGGAATTTTATAAGTGCGAGCTTAACTGCTTACCTGAAAGCATGCGGCACCTTGGCTCTCTCCGTGAGCTACTGATTTATCATTGCAAGGGACTCCATGCATTGCCTGAGTGGCTCGGGGAACTAAAATCTCTTGAAAAGCTATACATCTGCCTGACCCCTGTGACCTGTCTTCCACAATCAATGCAGCATCTCAACTGTCTCCGTGAGCTGGAGATTGATTGTTGCACAGGTCCACACGAATTGCCAGAATGGCTTGGAAAACTCAGATCTCTAGAAAATTTGGCAATCTCAGGGGCTCCCCTGACCTGTCTTCCACAATCAATGCAGCACCTCAGTTCTCTCCGTGTATTAATTTTTGATGATTGCAAAGGTCTTCAAGCATTGCCAGAGTGGTTGGGGAAACTCAAATCTCTAGAAAAGTTGGTAATATCTGAGACCCCCTTGACCTGTCTGCCCCACTCAATGCAGCAGCTTACTGCCCTGCAAATGTTACGAATTTATCAGTGCCCTGAACTAAAGAGGAGATGTGAAAGTACAAATGGGAAGGATTGGCACCTCATATCCCATATCCCATTTTTGGACATTGAGTGAACCACAAAGAGTATATTCAAGGATAACGATGCAATAGTTTGTATATATATATATATGTAATTTATTCTTTTGAACCTCTTATTGGTATCTATTTTCAAGGTTTGTTTTATTTTGAGGTCAATGCTCTAGATGAATCTCACCTCGTGATCAATATTTCCCATTACTTTTGATCGTCTCGGGAGCACAACACCTTTTTTTTTTCTCTGATTATCTTTTTTTTTTTTTTTTGAGACTTTATTTCCTTTTGGATATTAATTGTGGTCTATTTGTTTATTGGATGATTTATATCTTTGGGTTTAAATGTGAGTGTATAATATACCTTTTTCTTTTCGAACTTCATCAGGACACTTGTGGCTTTTAATCATCTCATCCCAAGTATTTATAAGTGATGTGTTACATATATGAATGCTATTTGAATCGGCATTGATTTCATTTGGGAATTTCTAAACAGTAATATATTTACAAATTACAATTTGATTTCTGTCATACAGAAATTAAACAAACTTTCGTCAGGTAAGTTGCACATAAAATGCTTTCTGTTTCAGTAATGAAATATACTCTTTTGATTTTTCATGGAAATTTGTTTTTTGCCATCCCATAATCTATTTAGGACTTCTGACACTCAATTCTTAAGATTTGTGATGATTTCTTGCCAAAAAATCGGATTAATTTGTTTTAGATTGTTCCAGTTGAAGAGAGAGACCTTGAATTTGTCTGCTATTTATCAATTTTTATGGGAAACAGAGGGAGTGGAGCTCCTAGGTCGAGAAGAGAAAAAAAGTAGAGCTCAATTTATTGATATTTTGGAAAATAGAGGTGCCATCTGGCAAATTTATTCTGGCTCGTTGGTAAGAGACAAATTCTAAACCATTTCTAAGTAATATGAAGCCAATGACAACCACAAAAAACAAAACTGGACAACTAATTTGGTAATAATTGAGATTTGAATCGAAATTTTGACTCTGATCATCCTCACCATAAGTAGAGACAAACAGGAAAATTTTGAAATTACCGTAACTGTAGCGGCCTTGTTTCTTTAGCTTTTTGTATCAGTAATTTAGATACCGGTATACAGCTAAGCTTCTGTACCGGAAGCATGACTGATGACATAAAAATGATTTCAACTGCTATCATGCCCTCAGCACAACACCCTCTCATCCACCATCGAACTAATTGGGATTATAGAAATCATCAAGTTAACATACCAAATATTACAGAGGTCATTCTAGTTGGATATCTACCCAATGACATCAACAATATCAGTCAACCCATCTCAATGACCTGTGCGCCTTTTGTCCCATTAAGCCATTAACTAATTTGAGAAGAAGCAAGTAGAACGAGTAGAGAGACTCCTCAGGGAAAAAAAAAAAAAGGAAAAGAAAAGAAGAAGAAGAAGAAGAAACTGAAGAGAGACATCTCTAGAGAAGATATTCAAAAAGGGGTACGACAAATGCTGCAAGAACTTCAATTTCGGTTTCAAATGTGCCCCTTGTTGACAAGACTAGAGGCTCTAAGGGTGCGTTTGCTTGCATAGGTTAGTAAACTAATTTATTAAACTAACGTTAAACTATAGTATTTGAAAGTTCTAATTTTAATATTTAATCTCATGAATATGGAGTCCAGCACAGATGATCAGTCTTATCCTAGAGGTAAAGGGTTCAATTTCCGCTGAAAGCGGATTAAGTAGATAATTAGTAAAAGAGGGATAAACTCTAAGTTATAGAGTGGGCTACAGCCTCTATAAATAAATAGTCTCTTATTTCAAAAAAAAAAAAATTTAATCTCATTAATCTATGTGTTTCCAAACGCTTCCCAAGTGTTACCGGATGCAAAATTTATGGGCCGGGTTTCCGAGGTATCCGTCTTCGGATTTGATGGAACCATTCATGGGCTGATCTAGATATATATATATATGTATTCAATAGTTTTGGTTATTCGTTTTTTAACCAATTTTTTTCATTAATTAGTCTGATACACAAAAAATAAAAATAAAAATTCCTAGTTTTGTGATTACTAGTTGTGAACTTGTGGTATCCCGTCCAAATAGAAAATAAAATAAATTCTATCATGAAATGAATCCACAAAATAAATAAATTGAAAAAATATATCAAATGAGATAATTAGTGAAATTTTCATCAAATCATCACGTAAAAACATAGTCGAAATTATAAAGTAAACTAAAAAAAATTACAGAACTATCATGATGATAAATAAATTATAAAACTAACAATTATATAAAGTTAATTATAAAAACCACAATCCGAAATAATAAAAATATGGATTCCAAACATTCATGGTCTGGACCGGCATGAGTTGAGATGAGTTGAGGTGTTTATCCCTTTATATGGAAAATATGACTGATTTTCCTTTATAAAATTAATGGAAAAAAATAGCCGTTTTTCTAGGCATAATCGCAGTGGTCACAAAAAATGAATAGGTAAGCTTCAAACAAAGGAAAAAAATAATTATAATTAAACCGAAGTTTTCTTTTTGACTAATTAATTCGTCTATTTCTTGAATATTCCCTCTTAACAAGGCGTCAAAATACAATGTATTGTTCAGAAATATTATCTCAAAAAATTATATGTTTTCGGTTTAGATTTCTCATGCAAATATGGCAGAATACATTGTTTTTATTCAGAAGAAACGCCCAATGAAATATCTAGCGAAAATTCTTGGATGATTATATGTCTAAAGGATTTTGGACTCCGTGTAACGGTGTAAAAGTAAATCTACTGCAAGAGGACGGAATTAACATTTTTACATTTTTAAAGATTGCATATTAAAAAATTATAAGAAATTTGCAAAATGTCAAAAACAAATATTACATATATATTCGCAACAGCAAATACATCGGAAATTTATGTAACAGTGTTCTCACCGCTTTACAAGTACAAGTTAACAAGACACAACAAAGGAAAAAAATCATCACGTTACAACACACCTCAAACCCTATTACATCAATACTGCACGCAAAAAAACTAAGAAGACAAACATAACGAAATGACTAAAAGAAGCCGAAATAGTACCACTGGTATAACTAAGACGGGTATTAAATTCCCTGCTGGTATGTTTGTGCTCAATACCACCACTACCCAATCACCTCCATCAGCAATACCAGCCCCTACATATTTTGATTCATTCAAGTATTTGTTGTACTGTGACTTGGTAAAATTGGTTAGTACCAAATCAAATGCATGGCCTGGTACACAGGCGAGAATGACCTCTTCATCTTGTGTCGTAGTCGCATTGTGACAACGTGAAAGGAAGGAAGGGTCATTTGGGACTTGTGCTTCAGTGTCATCACCAGTGGAGTCGGTACATGGTTGACCCTTCAACTGGATTGCAAATTGCTCAGCCAAGCAATCCGCATCTGAGTTTTCAGATAGGGCTGTGAGGTTGAGAGAGGCTCTGTATGAGTTGATACCTTCCAAAAGTTGACTGCCTGTATCTGTAAATTGAAGAGAGAATGCTTAACTAACACTTTTGTTAACGACGATAAATTCAGTTTAGTATAATCAGACCAATGAGGAGCAATTGCCAACAGATCCTGACAATACAAGATTCCTCCAATAGAAATCCAACAAACAAAAGAAATCAAAATTTAAATACAGACCTGGCATGATTAATGCAAAATCATTCTTTCCTATTAGTTTTTTTATTTATTTATTTTTTAACTAATGAGGAGCATTTGCCCACAGATTCTTGAATAGGAAATCCAACAATCAAAACTCAAAAGAAATCATCATCATAATTTAAATGCAGGTATATCTGGCAAGAAAACGGTGAAATCATTATTTTAATAATTTAAATTCTTAAACCATTCCGGTGCTGCATCTAATTAGCGAATCAATAAGCACTGCTCAGAGTGCAGTAATCTAATACATGAACCTTGATAATTAAAATCATAATGGAATAGACATCTATCCTGGCATATTCATTCCCAATTGGTTAGTAACAAAATCATATCTGGATCTTTCTCATTGAACAGAAAATTACTAATAAACTCTGTTGGTCTTAAAATCTTAACTACAATCTCTGAACTGTACAGAACAAAATCTAAAGTGTAGTTGCAAGTTCTAACTCTAGTTAATAAATCAGACACCATCAGATCCAGTTTAATGTAAACACAAACTGGACAGATTTCTGCCAAAAGCTAACTAATTACCTACTCAGTGTGGATCCATTTTTGAAACTAAATTTAAAGGGTGATTTAGATTTATGTCACCGTACATGTTAATAATTAGAAAATATCATTACTAAATAATATATTATTTTTATGCCATCACTCAATCACAAAACTTAGATTTATATTACAGATTAATTAATTTAACACTTTTGCCCTTTTAATTATGCCACTATAAAATAATAAAATTAGAAATATCCCACTGCAAACCATTAGAAACTATATTTGTTGATTTAATACCATCAACAAATAAATAAATATTTTATATTTCAAATTTAAAATTTAAAATTTTGAAAATAAATATTTCGAAATTTCAAATTTAATAAATTTTAATTTCGAAATTTTAATATTTGAAATTCTAAATTTTGCTATTTCAAAATTTTAAAATTTAAATCCAAAATTGGAAATCTAAAATTTTAATTTGAAAATTTCAAATTCTATTTCATATCAACAAATAAACTTTTTATTTCTTAATGATTTAATATAATGAGGGCACTTTGAACCTTTTTTAAAAGTAAGAGTGGTATTTCTCTAATTTGAGTGGCAGGTCTCTAATTTTGGCAAAATATAATGGCTTAAAACTAATTTTAATCATTTTTTTAGTGGCATAAAACTAATTATCAATTTGAGTTGCATATCTCTGATTATCAATTTTTCCTAGTGGCACATATCTAATTATTCTAAAAGAAAAGGGTTCCAAAGACACCATTTGATTGCCCCAAATTCACTTTATTGTTACTTTTTTAAAAAAATTAAAATTAAAATATTGAATTTAATCCATTGATTTTTGTTCAATTAATGAGTGATTCGATTCTATATAAGTTTTTTTTATTTCAATTAGTAGGCGATCAAGATAAAAACATGAACGAATTTGAATTAATCTATTAGAGTTAATTAGATTCGTTTATTATTTTAGAAAAGCATCAATCGTTAAATTGAACAAGATTGACGGATTGGATTAATCTATCAAATGAAATCGAAATTTTATAATGTTATTGATAAGCATATTCTATACTTATATTTTGACCTCATTTGGAACCGAACTTAACTTAATTTCTTGTGTTTTCATCTAACTTAGCTTGCATTTGTGTTTAGATAGAGTTGTTGCTGTCGCCCGGCACCTTTTTATACAGGAGAAGGCATTGAAGACGGAGAGAGAGATGCTGTATTTTGGAGCTGCTTGAAGATATTGCTCACGGACCTTGGAGACTCACCACGGGTCGCGAGCATAACCGACCTGAAGATTCTAGAAGACTTGGCAGTTATGGCCTTTCGAGTTGGTTTCTTTTGGCAGCAGTTTTTGAGCATAATGGACGGTTATTTCCTCTCTCCAGCACTCTTCCACATGCCTATAAAAGCATGCCTCAACTTCAGACCAGGAGACCGAAATTTAGACTCAACTTTGGAGATAGATCTGGGAGAAGTTAGAGGAGCGAGAAGGCAGTTATTTCTCACGGGGCGCGACCTCCAGTCACGGGCCGTGAGAAGGGCACAAACAAGCAGATATAGGATTTCACTAGTGTATTCTATGTCTATTTTGTTTGTATTATCATTTCTAGTTGCTTTTATTACTATGTCTGAGTAGTTTGTGAGTAGTCTAGGGCGATGGCACAAACTCTTGATTAGTTTATTATTATTACTTGACTTGTTTTTATTTGATTTGTGATTTATCTCTTGCATGCTTGATTTTATATATGATTGTTTGGCTTAGATTAACGACCTTGGTTGCCCGCCTTGATAATGGCCATATCGAGTAGTTATGCATCAAAACCTTGTTCAATTGTTTACATCCAAACCGTCATGATTAGGGTTAGGGATTACCCGAGAGGAGAAACCTAAGTTATATGAATCGAGAGGCGATAACTTAACCAGATTTGAGAAGAAATGGAACCCTAGTTCTCAAGAGATAGACATACAACCCTTAGTCGATGCGAGAGTTGAGAGTGAGGTGTATGGGAAAGTTTGAGTCCTATTCAGGTTAAGATCGACCAAGGAACGAAAGTTGAAGTCTTTTCCCTGCATAACTTGATTGAAACATTCCTCACAAACCATCAAATAATAACAACCGAGTAGTAATAGTTTAACACGTATTATTCGCGGGCCGCGGAGAGATCTCGCGGGTCGCGGTAGTCGTGATTATCAAGTTGTAAGCTCAGAACCCTAGGCTAATTAGTTAGATATTGTAATCAATCTTCAACTTGTTAAACCTTAGAAATTTTACTTCTTAGTCAGAACCTTCAATCATTATCTTGAATCAATCATTTCATCTAATTTAGTTAAGAGTTTCAGAGAGTCTAGTTTCCTAAATACCCGTCCCTGAGATCGACAACCCGACTATACTTCTTAAGGTTATATCCGTGACCAAATTAGGTAGAAATCGGTTTATTTGTTAGACACCTAACGACATGTCTATCAGTTATAAAGAAAAGCATTAATTGTTAAATTGAACGAGATCGTACAGGTTGGATTCAATATTTCAATTTTATTTTTTTAAATAATAATAAAATAAGTTTGAAAATATGTAGACTACATAAATAGTGGATCCTTTTCATTCTAAAATTAAATTAATAATGACAAGGAAAGTTCACTCACTATCAGATCTGACGGATTGGGACAGGAGACAAACGATGAGACAGAAAGACAAGAGAAAGAGGCGAAAACCCGTTATTTTTAATAAAAAAAAATATAACCTCAGAAATTTTAATAAGAAAAAAGAAAAAAAAAATTTAATAAGAAAAAAGCCCTAACGCGTTTACGGACGCAGTATATGCGCTGCGTCCTAACGCGGTCAAGAAACGCGTTAGGGCTTCCTAACGCGGTCAACGACCGCATTAAGGGGGGGAATAATTAAAAAGGAAAAAGCGAAGAAAGGGGAAAAAAAAGGAACGGAGGAAATCGCGGGGAGGCAGCTAACGCGATTTTGAAACGCGTTAGGTCCCCTCTAACATGTTTTTAAAACGCGTTAGCTGTACATTAACTTTTCCTCTAGTCATTTCATCGTCTCTTTTGTCATTTCAATCAAATAACTGTCGACGCATAACTGAGTTTATAACCGCGTTAGATAAACTTATATATAGGATATAGGATCTGCTTCACTGAAACATAATCGAATTCATTACCTCTTATATTAAAAAATGACTTCGATTTCTGTATTTGTCAACCCATCTCCAAATTTCACTGGTTGTTGTTTGTACCTAAATTGTAGTCCTTCCACAACTTATGCCGATATCCGAAATGAATTATACTGTAGACTTCAGATTTATGAAAGTCATTATACAGTGTACATTCAAGGTCGTTACAACGATATAGTAAACGGTAGATTTGAATCTTTACTTATCCCTTTGAATTCCGAAACTGAATGGCGGTACTATTACCAGCAGACGTTCGAGATAAGAGGAATACCAATTCTTGAACTGTTCGTCGATTTCATGCCCGTATACGGAACGGGACCAGACGTAAACTTGACGCCGGTTGATGAGCCCAGTAGTAGCGAGCCAAACACGACACTAAATCTTTTTGGTGGTCAGGATTCCAATCGTTACGAGTAAGTATAATAGTTATGATTTTTTCGAATAATATTTAGTATACCAATTGTGTTTCAAATTGAATTAATGTTAAATATTTTGTATAGCGGCAATGTTGAAGATAGTCGTGGTGCCCGCCTGTCGCCTGTGGTCGAGAACGACTCCTCGGAAGATGATGTCGGGGTCGAGGATAATGGCGATGAAGAAGGTCCGGATAGTTATTCTGACCTCCCCATCGGAGAGGAATTTTCGGATGAAGAGGACTTACCAAACACAGAACTGCCATTTTATGCAAATTGTGACCAGCCGTATATTTCCGGAAGAACAGACACGCACCATCCTGTAAGTGATTTGTGTGATATTTCGATGTTCGAATATGCTGGTAGGATAGAACAAAATTTAGAATCAAAACGGGAACTCGGACCTAGTAAAACGTTTGGGTGTAAGAAACAACTAATATTGGCAGTCTGTGATTTTTGTTGCAAGAACAATGTTGAGGTAAGAACCGAAACAAGCAACAAACAAAGAGTCGTAATGAGTTGTATTCAGAAACCAAGGTGTGAGTGGCGATTATATGGCAGAGTTGAAAGTTGGAATACTAATTGGAAAATTTCCACAAATCCTAAAGACCATACGTGCTACAGACCGCCCGGCGTATTCGGTCACGTAAACCTAACAGTTAGCCTTATTGCAGAACATGTTCGTGATGAATTGAAAAAAAATCTAAGTAAAACTGTTGACGACATAGGAGGCCTCATAAGGGCTAGATATCCACGTATTCAACCCACTTATAATAAATGTTGGCGTGGGAGAGAGAGAGCGCTCGAGCAATTGTTCGGGTCTTGGGAAGGGTCGTACGATAAACTTCCACGGCTCTTGGAGGCAATGAAGTCCACCACTCCCGGGACGAAGTACAATATCGTTTCGTGGCCAACGAACGATCCGAATGCTCGGATGTTCAAGATGGCTGCATGGGCTTTCGGGCCATGCATAGAAGCACTAAGGTGGGCCAGACCTGTCATTTCTATTGATGCTAGTTTTCTCTCAGGTCGATACAAAGGCAGGTTGTTTGTGGTTGCTGGTTATGATCCGGAAAACCATATAATTCCGGTTGCATTCGGATTGGCTGAGAAAGAAGAAATTTTATCTTGGGGTTGGTTTATGTCTTGGGTTAGATCAGAGGTTATAGGAGATAAAAATAAAAAGTATTGTGTCATTTCTGACCGGCATCTTTCCATAAAAGCCGTATTTGCATCAACAGAGTACGGTTGGAAGGCACAAGGTCCAAACGCAGTTGCAATTCATCATTACTGCATGCAACATGTCGCAGAAAACTTACATAAGAAGGCCGGCGGGAATGAGCACCGCGAATTGAAAAATTTCTTCAAATGTAAGCTAGCGAACAAGAAAAACCCTCGGAGGGCCTATCGGTATCTGAGAAATTGTGGGAAAAATAGGGAAAGTGACCCCAACGAAATACCAAAGTTGTACAAATGGGCACAGTCCGAGGACAAAGGGCATCGATGGGGTATAATGACAACTAACGGAGCCGAGAGTTTGAATAGTGTTTTCCGAGTGGAAAGAAGATTACCGGTGGCAGCAATTGTTGAAGGCACGTGGTATAAATGCGCCCGCTGGATGAACAAGAGAACACAAGAAGCATTTGAACGGATGAGTTCAGGAGAAAAATGGGCGGAAGCTGTCCAGAATAAATTAAAAAAGCACGGTGAAAAATCACGTATGTATTTTTTATATCTTCTTTATTATTCATTCATTTTATTGTATCTTTGAAATTAATAACTTTTCAATGTTGCATTTGAAGGTTCCATGCACGCTTTCATGGTGAGACTGGATCTTGGTGAATTTGAAGTAAAGGTTCCAGGCCCATACCGGGATGGTTCAGGTTACGAGTATGAAACGTTCAGGGTCCTCATGCCACCTGTATCGGATGAAATTGAATTGGAAGATCTTATTTTCCAGGAACCTCAATTGGGTTACACGTGTGAGTGCCAGAAACCGCAACTGACTGGTATACCTTGTGCACATTTTATTGCTGTTTGCAGGGAGATGAGATGGGATGTGAATGCGTTTGTAGATAATCGGTACAGTGTATGGCACCAACACACGATTTGGTCAAAGGTGCCCTTTCATTCTTACGGAGACGAGAGTGAATGGCCAATTTATAATGGTCCGACGTTGGTCCCCGATAAGGATCTGATAAATCGAGGAAGGCGCAAGGTAATCCGAGGCGAGATGGCCATAGACAAAATGGAAGGGAAGAAGCCGGGGGGTTCCAAACCCAGTCGTACAGGAGGGCAGGGTTCAACAAGTCAACGACGACAACCCCAGCCGCCATATCCAATGGAAACACTTCAATCTGGTCGCCGGAACAGCAGACCACCATCAAGGACCAACAGTCGACGAAGGGACGCTGCACTAAATGTTGAAGAGAGTTATCAACCAGGCAGAAGGTCACTTCAAGTTGACCCACGAAGCAGAAACACGACAGCGGATTCAGATTCAGTCCAACCACGTCGTGATTCAATCAGCAATGATCCGCGGAGCATGAATGCCACATCAGGCCAAACAAGCACATCTACGGCTTCTGGGCAACCAAAAGGAAAAGGATTAAAAACGAGAATCCGTAATATTTTTAGGAAGAAAAAATAATTCATTGAAAAGCTTGTATGAACTATTTTAATATTTGTAATATTTGAGTGTGAACTATTTACAAATATTTGTATGAACTATTTGTAATATTTATGTATGAACTATTTGTAATATTTTTTATTGTGATTTAGTCGTTGTAACTTATTTATGTTTTATAAATTTTCCTAAGGTTTTTTACTGTTTTTATTATTGTTCTTATTTATTATAGTTCTCTAATATTTATTATGGTTCTTATAAATTTTCCTAAAGTTTTTTACTATTTTTTGAAAAAATAACATAGAAACATTAAATATATAAATAAAACATAAACTTATATTACATAACACATAAAACATAAAATACAAAAAAACTTACCAACATAAGAACATAAAACTTAAAAACATACATAAGAACATAAAACTTAAAACCATACATGACATACTAAAAAAATAAAACATAGAGACCCTAAGCACGATAAGGGTCGCCTGCAGCAGCGGGATGATTTTCAAATCCAGGTGGGCATGCTCTCTTCAACCTAAGCCAAATGAAGCGATTGTTGGCCACCTTGACGCGGATCCCCCCTTCCCTCTTGACCTTGTCGGTCCAATGCTTCGGTCCTCTAACCTCCCACACTTCGTCGTGCTGATAATCGTCCAAATCTTCCAAATAGAACTTGTCGTGCGGATACATCCAGTACAGTGTCATCAATATGTGATGGTCGAATACTTCACTATGTCCCTCTAGCAGCACACCGGTAACAACCTTGTGTGGTTTCAAATCCATTTCTATTCAATCACAATTGACAAATATCAATTAGGAACAATATATTTAAATTTATTTCAAATTAAAAAATCTAAGCAAGTCAATAATTTATTGTGTAAAAAAATCTAAATTAAGACTATAAAATAAATACATTCTATGATTTTAATTCAATTTTATCGTCAATAATTAATATCATTAAAAATTGTGTATGATTTAATTTAATTTAATTCTATCGCCAATAATCAATATCATTAAAAATTTCTACTAATTTTGTCTTAACAAATCAATAAAAAAAATTTAATACAAAATTTCAAACCAATAAAAATCAATAAAAAAAATTTAATACAAAATTTCAAACCAATAAAAATCAATAAAAAAATTTAATACAAAATTTCAAACCTTTTTCTTCTCTTCTCTTTCTTTTTTTCTTTCTCTCTTTCTCTTCTGATTGCCTCACTCTCCCTCAACCATCTCTTTTAAAGGAAAACGCGCGCGGAAAAAGAGAAACGGTCGAAAAAAACGGTAACCTGCAAAAGTTACCCCACCTAACGCGGTAGTTGACCGCGTTAGGGAGCCCTAACGCGTTTGTTGACCGCGTTAGGACGCAGCTCATGTACTGCGTCCACAAACGCGTTAGGACTTTTTCCTTATTAAAATTTTTTTTTTCCCTTTTTTCTTATTAAAATTTCTGAGGTTATATTTTTTTTTATTAAAAATAACGGGGCGAAAACCCATCGAAGATCAATCTCTTCGCCCTCTCATTTCTTTCACCCTTAGGCGTAATTGCCAGAAGTGAAGATCGGATTTAGAGAAAAAAATGCAGATCAAAGAGACTATGGATTGAGAGGAAAAGAGCGCCATCGCTTTCAAAACCGCTTTTTTATTTATTATTATTTATTGAAAGAACTGTTAGTCTGTTCTACATTGCACTATCGGTGCTTGCTTCAAAATGCAAATCGCTATCTATTCATTAAATATATTTTACAGAATTGCTAGTCTGCTGTACATTGCACTATCAGTGCTTGCTTCAATATGCAAATCGCTCTCACAACCGCTTTTTTATTTATTATTATTATTGACCTATGTTGCACGGATTCTTCTAAAACCAGCCGTGTCCCGTGTCGGACACGTGTCCGACGCGGATTCGCGTGCGACACGCACTGTTCACGCGGACACGCACTGTTCACGTGCACTGTTCAATCTGTTAAGGAAATTTCATACACACCTGTTTCAAAAAATTAAAACAACATTATGAATCCGTGCACACCAGTATGAATTCGATTTCATACACACCAGTATGAAAATTCATTTCATAATGTTAGTCTTTTTTAATTACAAAATATATAAATATAATATTTTTTAATTATTTTAATTATTTTATATATACTGCCGTATCCTAGATTTTTAAAAAATGCCGCATCCCCGCACCCGCATCGAATCCGACGCGACACCCGCACCCGCACCCGTGCAACATAGTTATTGACAGAATGTTTAGTCTGCTATACATTACACTATCGGTGCTTGTTTCAAAATGCAAATCGCTCTCACAGTTATGTCAATAATAATATACGATGTTAGGTGCTTGTGTACGTAATCCATTGTAGTTTTTTTTTTTTTTTTCTTTCTTTTTTCCTTTTGTCAACAGATACCCAAAAAGTTGTTGTTTAAATAATTTAAGAAAATGAATTATCTGCATTTTATTAAAAATAATTTACATCTGCTATCTCTCCAAATACCATCTTGTTACATCATGTTTGTATTTATTCACTTTATTCACTTATAAGTCCAATTTGTTTATTCGTGTGTTGACTTTATTCAATTTTGAGTATGATTTTATTTTTTTATCGTTATTCAGATTTTTATATACATATTTAACTTATTTTTAATAATCTTATTTGTTTGTATGTATTCATTTTGATTATTTAAATTTTTACTTTGTATGACAAAATTATATATTGCAGTTATCCGGTCCATTTCCATCTCTAACCGTGACATGGCGCGGCACCTCAAATCTATTTATAAATATTGTATTTTAGACGAAAAGAAAATAGAAATACTTGGTGCCACAGATATCATTGCGATTTGTGAATGAATACGTTCAAAAAAATAAATATGAAATTTAGATACTAAAATATGGTTGTTATTGCAACAGGTAAAGGGCGAAAGAAAAATGCTGCGTTTTTGGGGTAAAGAATTCGCTGCATCTTTTCCGTTGACTAATTGACAGTGGTGATGATGTCGTCATGTCGAAAACTTTTCTGGCTCAAATTCTCAAATGGAGTATACTAAAAATTTCGATAACTAATATTTGCGATCCAAAGTTTTGACTTCTGAAGAAATTCATTTTAATTTGAGGGACGATCTGAAAACCACAATTTATGTACCTCGTTTTAATTACAATTTTTTTAATATTAATAACAAATGTTAAATTCAAGCAATAAATGTAATTCAGTTATTTTAAAAAAAAAAAAATTAATAACGTCCGGTCAATACTCCTCATTTTTCAAGGAAATCGGTCGGTTTTAAGATTTACAACGAACGCTAAAATTTTATCCAAAGAAGCGAGGTATCTTAAAAAAAGAAAAAAAATCAAGCATATTACTATCTTCAGTATAGAGTTCGTTACTTCGCATCCCTCGCAGATTGCTAATGACAATCGGCAAATGTGCATGGTCAAAATAAAAAAAGATAAAATGATTGAGTGATTTTAGTACCCAGTTCTTATGTAGCTAATTAGATCGGATCTTTCCTCGTCTTTTCTAACGAAACTGAGTCTGCATTTTTTATATATAAAAAGAAAAATCATTCCCCAAAAGAGCATCGAGTCTAACACCAAATTCCCAATCCGTTCACGACTCACGACTGAACTATAACTATTCTTTGGAATAATTAATTAGACAATGAAAACTGATTATTAAAGGTATGTCATTCTTAAATTATAATTTAGTTTTATATTACTATAAAATAGTTAAAATTAATTTTGTGTCATTAAACTAACATAAACAAAAAAAATTATTTGATGTTAAAAAAATAATAATATGACTTCAATTTCTACTTAATAGTAATATAAAATAAAAAAACGGGAAATATAAAATAAATATATATATAATTATATAAAATTTTAAAACACCAATTATTGTTTATGAAAAATTTAAATTTAGAAATGGAATTGTTAATCATTTATGGGACAAAGTCCCTGTTCGGATCCAGATCCCAGATCCCCTCATTTCCATTTCTCCTCTACTGCGTGCCTTGAGCCGCCAAGTACCACCCCACCACCATGACCTCCTCTCCATCCTAATTCCTAAGCTCGCCTTCACAGCTTACCTCCCACTGCTCCTTTCCTCCGCCTCTCCGCTTTCCAAGAGTACTAGTCTTGTTAAGGATCCGTGCTTTGTAGTTTATTAAGTTCGATTTAAACTTTATTTTCTAAAACCAATGAAGCCCAGGGGTCAACAGCAAAAAGAAAAATGGACAACTAAATGAGTGTTGTTTGAATACCATATATCTTATCTTATCATCTTAATTTCTCGGAACAACTTTTGTCATTTAACCATAATTCTGAGTTTCATTTGTTTAAACAACATTTGTGCTACATGTGCTGTATCAGCACCTGTGACTAGTGATAACAATCTGCCAGCGTTTAAACAATAAACTAAAAATTTGGATACCAGCATACAGCCATCCTTCAGTACCAGAACCCTTGATCTTAAGAATCAGGCAAATTATAACAGTGTTCAACAACTATCATATTCCCTCTCGCCAAACATCAAAATAATTTGGATCTGATCTGATAATAACATGCCAAAATTTACAGAGGTCCTTTTGGTTGCAGACCAACGCAGAATAATTCAATACATAGTACTCCTGCATTCAGAAACAAATGAATCATCAGATATTTACATAGAGAAGAAAACGAACTCAATTCTCTCTAAGCATAAGCAGTTACCGGGTCTTAAATTTCATGAACTGGGTTTCAGAGCTACCTGCCTTCGGATTGTAATTGACCGCTTAAATCTTGATTTGTTAAATTAGGCGAATCCAAAGATGCAATAAGTAGGACGGGCTAGGTATTATACACTTACATCTTGATTCACTTTTTGGTTATGCATTTTTGAACCCGTTTCCTTATTAACATATGAACCAGATACAGACTAATATTTGAATCTGCATCTATATGATTACAGGGGATTGAAATACAGCTCATAGTTTATTTATATATCATAAGTACATATAGATATAGAGATAAGAATAAGAGAAGAAGAGGAGTGGAGAGAAAATGAATTTTATTATTCTCAATCAAGAATAATAAAACTCAATCAAGAACTAATCTAACTACTTTCAGTTATACTTTTACATGAGAACTCTCTGTCCTAACTGATCTTGATTATCTCTCTGTTTGAATAAGTTTGGTTCATCAGTTGCTGGTACACCTTTACCAGTAAGCTGCGTACTGTTTGTGAGATGCGCAGTAGGTATGTTAGCAGTACAACATATCTACTCACTATATGTTTATTATATACTAAGGATACATTAATTGTACGTTTTTCTAAATTATAAAATGTAAATAACATCATATTTATAAGTTTGTAAGTTATGTAATTTTCATTAAAGTCCCCTAATAATTTGAGGCTAATCGAATTAGTTCTTTATTGTACACTTATTAATTTCCTCATCTCATAAATAGATATGTTCGATATATATAATGTTTGACAAAATTATTTTATTCCAATGCAAAAACTCTTATTATATTGTTTGCTCCATGTTTTTCATACAATAAATATATGAATTAATAAATGATGTTTTGAGGAAATGAGGATCGTGAGTATATATTGTTTGCTCCAATTATTTCATCACCATACCCAATCATTAGCTTCCCCACCAATTATTTCTGTAACCAATTAACATCAGGCACATCACAAACCCTCTTCCCATTCCTCTGAGATATTAAACGACCCCTTTCTAGTATAACATGTGTCTTCTAAACTTCATCGGTACCACTCCCTGGCATAACCGTACCAGTTAGTGCACCGGTTCGAATATTGCAACTCAACTGTTGGAATGATCGCTAGTTCTAAAGAGATAGATACGAGGGTATAATAGTAAATTTTAAAGTGTGAAATCATTTCCTCAGTAATTTCCTGTAGTTTCCGATTCAATTCTCGGGAATTCTCTTTTTGGTTGAATCCGATCACAAATTTTCAATTGAAATCATTTCTAATCAACTCTTTTCCATTGAATTGAAATCATTTCTCACTACAGCACCTTTCCGATCAGAAGGCTCTGATCAGGAACTTTTTTCCATTGATCCGGAAATGGATTTTTGTCCATTTACCCAATTCCCTTGATCGGAAACGGTACACGGACGAGAAACGATTTCAGTTAGTAGGATTTGGTGGGAAAATTTCCCGCTGGTGAATTCTCGTGAAAAATTGCGTTTTAATTCGGACAGAGGAGCAGCGTATTGTTTCGTCGGACAAAATTGCCCCTCGCAGCCCATAAAATTCCTCTCTACCAATAGCGTTCTTTCCACTCTTTTCTCTCTAGCATTGGCGATCTAGATCGCGACAGGGATCCACTACAGAAATTATCCGATCAACGCTTAGAGGAGATCAACTGATCAAGCTTGCACCACTCGATCTCTGGCGACGGATGATCTACTGTAACGATCCATCAAGGCTAAGAGGAGATCGATCTTCCACAGGTAACTGGATTTATTGGTTTTTGTTGTTGTTATTAGTCGTTCTTGTTTTTGTTGGTACTTGAGTGTGTTTTGCTGGCCCCTTTGAATATGGTCATATAAGCGACTAAGTTTAATATTGAACTTCCAATAAAGAACTATTATGATTAGATCATTGAGTTGCATTATGCTGGAAAAGAATGATAGAAATGTCATAGAACCTCATACCATTATTGATTTGGACACAGAAGGAACCCGATTTCCATTTCGTTGCAGTTACTATCAGGTTTATTTTTTCATTTTGGAACACAGTAACCTAGCACACCAAAATTATGATGCTTGTTACTTGCACATTTTGTTGCAATCAATAAAGAACTATGTAATATAGAGCATTCAGCATTACTAAGTGCATGTAGCACTTTCCAATCAGTTTATATCCTGTAATGTCTGAAATCAAGATAAATCAAATGATGTGATGTCAATATAAATATGTACCTGTACTGTTCTTGGATATGATTTACAAATCTTATTTCTTGCTTGAGTTTATATATAACCAAAAAGTGAGTCTTTTCACACTTGATTCCAGCAATGCCGTACAATTTATTGAGGTGCTGGGTTGTGAGCGGTATTTCCTTAATTTGAGTTAATGGGGTTGAACCTGAATACCAACAGTAGAGATGCTAACTATCTTCATTTGTTTAATTAGGCAAATCCAAAGATGCAACGAATTTGAGATAAGGAGATCTCTAATATCAATCTCTTACATGTTATTTTTGAGCCAGACGGAGCAAATGGTGCAAAGGGTTATACACTTAAGGAAAGGCTCCAACAGTGGAAAGATTCGCCAATGACTGTCGATGAAGTAGAGTAACTACAAACTGAAAATGTTGTAGCTCTTGATAACTTTGAAAATCTTGCTGCTGGCAATCAAATTGGAATTGGCAATGGTAGATATTTGATGTAATAGGAGTGAAACTTTTTTCTAATATGTTTGATAGTGTTTTGTTCTCATTGCGTGGACAAGAGAGTTATTTTGTACTTTTTGGATATTCAAAATGTCATATTATGTCAGTTTGAAAAGCTTTATTATTTTGTGGATATGAGTAGTTTCTGTTCTAGTTGTTTTATGGAGTTATTTGAATTGTTTATTAGTTTCCACACCTTATTGTTGTACAATATTAGAAATACCAGCAGATACCTACTGGTATCATTGGCTAGTGGATTTGTGATACCTACTGGTATCATTGGCCCTAGTCTAATTGTGTGCCAGAATAAATTAAATTGGCAATCATGCACTGGTATCACTGGATGCTCAATCAAAATTTTCACCAAGGACATACGGCTTGTTGTTTACAAATTGTTTATTGTGCTCAGTTTTGATTAAGTCAAAATGTGTTTTGACAATTTGAATTATGAGAATTTGATAGGCCAAAATTGAAATCCATGTAAAACTTTACCTGTTTACCATTATTGAACTAATGATTCTCGAGTATTGTGTTGATACAGAAATGTTCATTTTTTTTTTTAAAAAAAAAAAACTGTCTATAAATAATTATAAATGATTTTGAGTATGAGATTTAGAAGATTAAAGTACAAGCAAAATTGATTGAATATAAGTTTAGCTTCTGATCCTTTGGCTGTGTTTGTTTGGTTAAAAATCCTGACGCAGACATACTCATTTCTAACATATCATTACAAATGCATACCAGTACATGATTCTAAGTGCAATATGGTACACGGTAAGTTAACATAAGGTCTTTACTAACGTATAGTTGAAACTATATAACTGAGTGCACCAATTTAAATATCCGAGCTCAACTGTCCAGTAAAGATCGTTAAGTACTAAAGAGATAGATATAAGGGTGCAATAGTCAATTTCAAAGTGCGAAATCATTTCCCTTTCTAATTTTCTGTGCTTTCCAATCATCAAACTTCAATTCCCGTCAATTCTCTTTGTATTGATTCCGATCACAAATTTTCAATTGAAATCATTTCCAATCAACTCTTTTTTATTGAACTGAAATCAACTCTCACAACATTACCATTCCGATCAGAGCCTAAACAGTTGTTGTTTGAATACCATATATCTTATCATCTTAATTCTCGGAACAGCTTTTGTCATTTAATAATTATTCTGAATTTAATCTGTTTTAACAACATATATGCTACATGTGCTATATCAATACCCGTGACCAGTGATAACAATTTTCTAGCATATAAACAACAAATTAAAAACTTAGATAGCAGCATAAAGCCATCCTTCAGTAACAAAGCCCTTGATCTTCAGAGTCATATAGCGGTTCCTTGAAGAATTAGTTGCAACAAAAAATAAAAAAAATCCCTCCAAATTAAAAGGATACGAATTACCTAAAAACAGGCAAATTATGACAGTGTTGAACAGCTATCATATTCTCTCTCGCCAAACATCAAAATAATTTGGATCTGATTATTAAATAACATGCCAAATTTTACAGAGGTCCTTTTGGTTGTAGACCAATGCAGACTAATGGAATACGTACTTCTGCATTCAGAAACAAATAAATCATGAGAGATTTACATAAAAGGGGCTGTATTCAACCAGTTTCCGGCCTCCTTTCGGGAAGTACATCAAAGGGTCTTACATTAAAACGTTCAGACCTTGATCTTTCTTTGTAAGTTTTAAAAGAACATTCAGATTCTTGTTCTACATTCAAAAATCAAAGACAAGCTGATATTCTAATTGCACATCAGCTGAAAAGGTACCAAGTCAAATCACCTATGCGTTAATTATTAAAATATAGCAGCTCATTACTTCCAACAATAACAGGAAATAACTTAATTCATCCATAAACCTACGAGACTACAAAATTCAACTATGACTAATGGACAAAAATTTTTCTCAACTGCAAACTGATACAATCTGATGTATTACCTTACTTCAACCTTCCAATTTAAGTTGTCTCCTTTTAATTTGAAAATGTACACCGAAACTTCAATTTTACCATTTAAGAAAAAGAAAGAATTTTCATTTCAATCCTACTTATCCCAAATTTATAGTAATGGTTTTAATTCTGGAAACAATATAATAATAATAAGCAATAAAATGTAAGAAGGGAACTAGTTAGGTAATGATCCAATACTTTAATTTCTCAATGCTCATCACACCAAATTTTTTAATATCATCAAAATTCAAATGTATTTATCAGTTATCAGTATTCAGTATATCTGAAAATATATGAAATTTCACTCCAGAAACAGAAGTTACTGCATAAATTACCCAACTGAAACTTGAGACAGCCAGAAAAATGTATCAACCTAAGCTAGATTAGCGTAAATTTGATATAAATTTCTCAAAATAGAAGAGACTAAACCTATCGAGTAAATCATCTAAAATACCAGACTTGACTTGGAACTGAGCACCTCAAATAGGGAGGAGCAGCAAGATGAAGAAGGGGTAGTCGGGTAGAGACTACAGAGGCCCTCCAGAGATGATAGAGAAGAAAATGAACTCAATTATCCCTAAGCATAAGCAGCCACCGGATCTTAAATTTCATGAAACGGGTTTCAGAGCTACTGGCCTTCAGATTGTGTTTGACCACCGTTCAAAATCTAACCGGGTACGAATTATTTTTTTGTAATCTATGTTTATGATTACTAGGGAATAGGGATAAGTTTAATCTCAGTTATAGTGGTTCTAGGTTTTGCAATATCGTACTATAAGATATAAATTCTATTAGTATTTCTGATTCCTATAATAAATGTGAACAAACAATTTATCAAAAGGTGACCACATTTGGGTAGTGAACAAACTTGTGAATAAATAGGAGGGGCTTGGTATTAATTTATTGTGTGCTTAAATCTTGATTCTCTAGTTAATATTTTTTGGTTATGCATTTTTTTAACACGTTTCCTTATTAACATATGAACCGAATACAGACTAATATTTTGAATCTGCATCTATACGATTACACGGAATTGTAATACAGCTCATAGTTTATTTATATATCATAAGTACATATAGCTAGATATAGAGAGAAGAGAAGTGAAGAGAAGAGAAGAAGAGGAGTGGAGAGAATGATTTTTTTTATTCTAAATCTTGTTTAACAACTAGGGAGCTATCTGTATATATATATAGCCTATCTATCTTGTACAACTCAACCAAGAACAAATCTAACTACTTTCAGTTATACTTTTACATGAGAACTCTCTGTTTTAACTTATCTTGATTATCTCTCTGTTTGGATAAGTTTGGTTCATCAGCTGCTGGTACACCTTTACCAGTAAGCTGCGTACTGTTTGTGAGATGCGCAGCAGGTGTGTTAGCAGCATAACATATCTACTCACTGTATATTTGATGTAGGGTTTTCATGCATACATTTCAATCCAATTTAGGTCCTAAATTATCTTTTAATACTTGTATTTTTAGTTGAATAAGCTAATTTTAAGTTAGTTTAATTAGTTTTTGTGTCAAGAATGAGTTACTACCATAATTTCTAATTTTATTACAGATTTCGACAATAAAAGACTTAAATGAACCCATAAATATGTAGAGCTCGTTGTAAGCCTTCCAATGGTTCTTGAATCACCTCAATCGGAGTCTGGATGAAGGAGATATGGCCAAAATACGGACATGACGCAGTGCTGAAATTTCTGGAACGTACCGTCCCAAATTAGAACGGACCGCCCCAACTGAAATCGCCAGAATTTCCAGAAATAGTCCAGAGTTTCCAAATTTAAAGTTCTATTATGTTATGACGGTTCCAATCTATTTACACACTTCCAGAACGTATTTTCTGCTATTTTCATCATCTCTACGCATTTCTAATGCCTATTTAAACATAGTTTGAGGGGACTTTGAGATATACAAGAGAGGAGTTCATCCTAGGTCTAAGTTAGGGTTAGACATAATTTTATTTAAGAGTTTAGTCTCAAGTCCAGATCGTGGCAGCGCCGAAATGATCGATTTGTGGCAGAAATTGGGCATTTCGATAAAAGCTTCGACATACAAGAGGAAGCAAGGGAATATTTGGTTGTATTTTTTTCCTTTTATTCTCTATTTCTCTTGTTTTGCATGATGTCTTTTAGTTGTTGAGTTGATTGTTCTTGGACTATGGTTGTAAACTTTTCTATTTAGTTGTTTGTGAATCTTTAGTTATTAATTAAGTTAAGTTTATGTTTTATTTCTTGTGCTTTAATTGCTTTAATTGTTGCTTTGAACGATTAATTGCTTAATTGATTATCCCGTTGAACAAATGCCACGTTTGATAGTTAGGATACAAAATTAATGGTAATAATTCGTAGCATAGCAAACAAAATAATTAGGTAGGTAAAAGTCCTAGAGGATGAACCAAACCTCAAGTAATTGAGGTTTTACTTAAATCGGGAGATTAAAAGTTTACCTAGACCCAAAAAATAGACTAGAACACCTAAACCAAGAAACGAGAGTTAAAATTTAGAAATTCTAGAAGTTAAGAAATTGAACTTAGAAACTTGACCTGAACGAGAGTTAGAGTACAAGTCTTTTTAGTTAGAAATTACTATAGCTTGCATAAATACTTAATTAATAATTAAATATCATGATCGAACAAAAGGTAGAATTGTTTGAACCAGAAATTTAGAATTATTTTGACTTGTTGATTTTCTCTTGTTTAGTTCTTGTTTTAATCTTAATACTAGACTTAGGATTATAACTCACCTTCAACCTTTAATTCACAAAAGAGTTGAACTCGTCTAGCTAGTTTAGTAAAGTAAAAGACTAATATTCCACACCGTCCTTGTGATTTGACCCTCAAGCTTTACCACAAACGATTAGATCGGATAAACATGGTTTTTATTTTGAACGTGATTTCCCCTCGATCAATATTTATTACATACTAATAATACATTACTTGTACGTTTTTCTAAATTATAAAATGAAAATAAGATTACTAGTTTGTAAGTTATGTAATTTTCATTAAATAAAATCCCCCAATAATTTGAGGCTCATCGAATTAGCTCTGTATTATACACCTATTAATTTCCTCATCTATAAAATAGATATGTTCGATATATATAATGTTTGTCAAAATTATTTTATTCCAATGCAAAAACTCTTATTGGACGCATCAAAAATTCAAAATACTATTTTTTAACTAGAAGTTTAGAATTTACTGATTTGTCGTAGTTTATGAACGAAACAATTGGGCCTATAATTGCTATAAAGGCATTTAGTTTAATAAAGTGCACTTTTTTTCAATTTGGAAACGTTACTGCATATCAATGTGTCGAAGAGAATCGTAAAAATTGGAAAAAAAAAAAAAAAAGCCCCAATTAATCGCCTTTTTTTATGCGTCATGAATTGAATTTCCTGATAGAGCGCTTGTATCGCCTTTTTTTTTCTGGAGCATTTTTATTAGCGATTAGATTTTTTTTTTTTTAATAAATGAACTTGATTTTGGATGATAAAAAGTTTTGGATGATAAAAAGTTGCTGACTGGGTTAGCTATGAATATAACCGTATTTAGTGTCTGAAATTTTTACCCTGGAGACTGGAGAGGAACAAAAGATTAAAGCGGAAAAAACTAATTAAGAACTCTTTTCCGATTATGATAAAAAAAAAAAAGCAAAAAAATTTGAGTCAAGAGGCTATATATTCTCCAATAGGGACGACTGAGTTGCAAAAAATATATTGCAAAGAAAAAGAGGTTTTGGAAGAAGTAAAGTCCATTTATCTCGTGAAGGTAGGCTAGATTTTTCTTTAGTTATTTTAGTCATTTTTTTTTCTGACCCCAAGCTAGTGGCAGACATTTATTCAATAGATATTAGATAGGTCGCACATGTAAAAAGAATTAATATTATCTTGTAAACTTTACAGTCAGATGGTCTCTACTTTTTTTGTTGCGTACCACTAACGCGTTAGCAAGAAATTTCGTGTTATTCCTTGATTCCTTTCTCGGCAGTTTCACTCCGTTGCGTGCTAATTGTTCAAGTACACATGCTCTCCGATGACTCGAAAGTCGAAGTATTGGACCCGCCAAATCATGCTAGAATCGTCTAACATCTCAGATTAAACGGTTGAGATCTGACCTAATATAAGTTCTTTGGGCTTTACAGCTTCTGTCAACATTTTCTAAAATAAAACCACACTCAATCAAAACCATTTCTATTTTTGTAAATTGTGCGAGTTGTTTTCATCTGACTCAATCAGACAGGGGAACTGTATTAAAATTTCCTCGGTTCATCGTCAATTAAACAGATTTACTTAGATTGGCACTTGTCAACAGAAGGACTTGAATAATTTTGATCCATAATTCTCACAAATAAAAGAAATTTTCAATATTTGTGTTGTCATCATTTCTATCTGTTCCAATTCTGAAGAAGCACATATCTTACTAAAAAAAAAATCGAGCTTGTCATACGCATCAAAATATAACAGCTCGGATATTATTCCCTTTTAGGCCGATGTTAGTTCAGTAATAGCCAACTCGAAACACAATTGGGTTCAGTCCAGCCAACTGGATCTTAGATTGACGACATGGAGCAATTTCTGTTCTTAAAAAAATATAAGCATAGCTTGCAGTAGGATGAATGCAAGAGTTAAAAAATATAAAATAAAATCAACTTTATTTTATAATTTTTAGAGAATTCAAAATTTCTAAAGTACATATAATGATACGAGTATTTAAGAACACGCTACATTACAATAAAACAAGAAAAAAACAGAGGTCTTTCAATATGGGACCATGCCCATGTGTAAAGGAGACCTGGAGAAGACAAGACTCATAGTCTTTGCTAATGCCCCAATATCTCTTCACCTAACAAGCAATCAATCAAGCACTCTCAGAAACCAAGCTACCAAAAACCATCTCCTCAGATCTACATCTGAATCCTCATCTCTCTTCCTCCACTCTGTGTAGACCACTTAATTAAACTAAAATGCATCAAATTATTTCATCATTTTTTTAAAAAAAAAATAGACGCGTATTCGATATATTAGTGTTTAACAAAATTGGTGAAGTAAATAAGTTGTATTACTTTTACTTTCTTTAATAATAGCAAATGAATTATACGATTATTATATTCCAGTTCAGAAAATTCAGTTTATTTGTTAAGTAGTTGTTTAGAGTTCATTGATTTGCCGCAGTATTTGCACAAAAAAATGGGCTATAATGATATAATCGATTTAAATAGCGTGAACTTTTTTCAAGTAGACATACTTCAACCGGAAAACAGGGATTATATTTCTATGTCGATTTTAATAGCGCAATCTGTAATTAATTGTGTTTATAACTAGTAAAGCACTTATAACACTTTCAAGTTGTTCTTAGATACTCGTACTATTTTGAGGCTGAAATTGATTTTACTCTACCATGCAATTAGAGGTGGTATCTGGGGAGGAACAGTTGATTAAAACCGGAAAGTGTCATGTACCAGTTTCAATTGTTTTGGATTTTTGTAATAATTGGAGAAAAGACAGAAATAAATTGAGAAAACAACAATATAAGAAAATAAAGGCTGCTGCCGACTTTTGATTGATTGAATAATTAATACCTGTCTTTTCGTACATCTCCTTTTATATTTGTTACCATACAATAACTAATTAGAAATGTGATTATTTGGAAATAACTTTCCCTAATACAAAGCTTTAATTGTTTAACAGAAAATAGAAAAGGCCCATATGATATGTCAGCCCAATTAAACTATTAACCCATTTACTCCTTTCTTCACCAACGCATGACTTTCTTTTCATTTCCAGCACAGCTGCCATTTTCCTTCATTCGTTCTCTCATTCTTCTGGCCGACCATGACAAAAGCTAATGTCTCTTTTCCAATTATATTAAGCGAATTACGAAACGGAACAAATCTTTGGAGTCAGAGGCCACATATACTCCCATAAATATATATTAAGTTCTTTCGCAAAAATATATATAGCAAAGATAAATTTTTTTTTCCTCAAAGGGAAGGGTTTTAACTGTTAACTGCAATGAAAAATGAAAAATAGGCCCACTTAAAAGTTAAAACTGGCGTACAAGCCAACGAAAAATAGGACAAGTTTTTTTTTGTTCTTTTAGTTCTTTTTGTCATTATTTTATGGCGGCGAAGCTTGACACATTAAATATGCTGAGCGTGTCAAAAAAAATAATATTTTCTTGTGGACTATACAGTCAACAAGTCTCTTTACTTTATTTTTTTATTTTTTATTATTATTATTTTTTTTTGGAGGGGAAGGGGTGGGGCCGTGGGGGGCACTACACGTCCGCACGGAAATTGACGTTAGTTAACTTTATTCCTTGATTCTTTCATGGCAGTGTCACCTCCGTTGCTTACAAAGGGGGCGTTTGTTTCTGCCTTAACAGGGTGCGTAACTATTTAAGCACCCTTTAAGCAGCCAAACAGATGAAGCGTAAGGATACGTAGCGATACATAAGTTATTACACCTCCTACCCGGCCTTAAGTTACGCATCCCATTTTTTTAATATTTCTTATTACTCTTTCCAGCCATACCCTTTATTTCTCAGGAGTCAATAGCTCAATCCTCCCCTCTGGTTGCGTTTAGATGTCTAGATTTTTTTGTTATCTCACATGAAAGTCAAAGTTCATTTGTTTCACATTCAGGTCAAAGTAAAATTAAATAATATTTAATAATTAATAAATAATAATATTTAATAAGTAACAATAATTATTAAAAAATCATAGTTAATAATAAAGATTACTTATTATAATTAATTAAATGATAATAATTAATAATGTTTATAATATTTAATTAAAAGTGATTATTAATATATCATAATAATAAAAATGATTATTATTATCATTAATAATTAATAATTAGGTCACAATGTCTTATTAATACATAATATTAATTCAAATGTAAGGGCATTTTAGTCTTTTGACAAGAATATATGCATGCATTAAGTTACTCATCCTTACTACACAACCAAACATTCATTACATAATACTACATAAACACTTAGGCATTCTTAACTTATGCAACCTCTTACTACACAAACAAACGCCCCCAAATTAATCAAGTACAAATCCTCTCGAATGGTATGTAGGTATCGGACCGCCGATTCATAAATGAACCGTCTATCCCAGATCAGACAGTTGAGAGCGGACCTAATATATGCTACTGAGGGACAGACAAAAGGACAAATTAACAGTCAAGGTAGCCTACATCGTCAGATCAGAAACGAACGTCTCAAGTCTGTTTCGAAATCCGAAACGAACGTCAACATGGATTGGCCACACCTTTCCATTCCACCAAAAAAAACAAAATCAATTACAAATATCATGCCGTCTCCACCAAACGCATTCACCACCGCACCCAGATCCTCAGGACCTCGCTGAATTCATTTTTTTGAGATGAAAGCAAACTGTACATCCCAATGTACATTTAGTGTGTCAATTTGATCTGCTTGTTTCTTTTGAAACGTTGACAGCAGCTTTCAAGAACTTTTTGATCTGTTTGTTAATTATATTGAACTTTTACTTTGACATTTAAACAGGTATGTGAATGGTACGGTGATGGTAGTTGATGGTGGATCATGGCTATACCGGCCCCGAGTTATCAAGAAAGAGGAAGTGAAGAACCTCTCTCGGGTTGTAGAGCAAAAAGTCAGAAAGACTAATGTAGGTGCTCCATCTAGCAAGCTGTGAAGCATTGAATTATATTGTATTATATAATTGATAAAAGGTGTTTAAATTGAAATTTCTTCGATGCAAATTGCAATGGGGATCTAAATCTGGGAAATGGGTAGTGCTTGTTAGGTAAAATGGTTATATATTGAGAGTAAATAAATACATTTGTTAAAATCGATAGGTCCATTGAAAATGTAGAACAAATTTGATCAATACAATACATCCTCGTTCCTGCAGAATAAGTTAATTTGTTGTTTGCTTTTTTAAAATCATTTTTTGAATTATAGATTATTTTTAATTCATTGATGACAGATGCTCGCATGTACCTTTATTCATATATCATAATTTCCTCGCTGGAAATTGTAACGGGGGGTTTATAAGTCATGGTCTCATGGATGATGCACTACCACAAAAACAGGTTTTTGTAACGGGTCCTCTGTAACGCTTCAGTAGAGGCCCGTTACAGTTTTGTCGAAAAAAGCGCGCTGAAAAAAGGCGGGAGACATCTGTAACGCTTCATATTGAACAAGCGTTACAGATTTAAACAATTAAAAAAAAAATACTGCGGATGATTCTGTAACGCTTGATTTCTAATGAGCGTTACAAATTAACGGAAGCCGATGCATCCCTTGCCGAGATGAATGGATTGGATTTTTAATCCATCGCACAGCATGATAAATTAACGGTCCGGATGAATTTGGGGAACTGTAGAAACCCCGGATTAAGAATAAAGTGTTCGAGAAAACATTATTAATTATTTAAGAATAATAATAATAATAATGTAACGACAAAAGAACAGCAATTAATGAGTCCTATCAAGAGGGGGAAAAAAATTGATCATGGCCGACAAATTCTTTAATCAGCACTAATTAAGTCACTTTTATCATTCATTGGAATTTGGAAAATTTGGCATTAACTCGTTCTAAGCATTTGTCCCGCTTAACTTTATTATAAAAGGAGCACCAGTGGACGAGAGACCATTAATTCTACCAACTCACTGCACTAAGCATGGAACTTTGCTACTACTTGCTAACTATTCACGTCCTCTTTTGTTTATCCTTCATTGCTCCTCTTGCGGCCACTTTGATCAATAGCAAAACTGATGCATCCGCACTTCTCTCGTTCAAGTCCCAAATATCCAGTGATCCATTTGGAGTGCTGTCATCATGGAACGAGTCACTCCACCACTGTCAATGGCATGGGGTCTTGTGTGGTAAGCACCATCCAGATCGAGTGACTACTCTTGTTCTCGACTCCAAACAATTGACAGGTACCATATCTCCTTACTTAGCAAACCTCACCTTTGTTCAAAAAATAAGTCTATCAGACAATCAATTTCATGGAATCATCCCTGTTGAGATCGGATACTTGAATAGGCTACGCTTCCTCAATTTGAGCAAGAATTTTATTGAGGGTATCATACCGTCTACTCTTGGTAATGGTTCCAATCTACAAGTTATTGAATTACGTTCCAATAACCTTCCTGGAACCATCCCACCTAATTTAGTACATTGCAAAAAACTTGAACAAATCAATCTCGAAAATAATTTTCTCACAGGAAGAATACCGCCAGAGTTGGGAAATATCACTCAGCTACAATACTTGGGACTATGTGTTAATAATCTCACAGGAACCATACCTTCCACCTTAGGAAACCTCAGCAGCCTAGAGTATCTTTTTCTTGACCGAAATGATTTCGACGGTCACATTCCAGAAAGTCTAGGCAATCTTACTAGTCTATTATATTTTTCGGTGTACCAAAATAGCTTGAGTGGTTTTATTCCACATGTCTTAAGCAACCTTAACAAATTAGAGCATTTTTATTTTGACCAAAATAGTTTTCATGGTCATATTCCGTCCACCTTGGGCAATCTTACAAACTTATTAGAACTTACGCTCTATCAAAATAAATTAAGTGGCACCATACCGTCCTCCTTCGGTAATTTAAATAATATTAAAAAAATGGTGCTTGACCAAAATATGTTTAGTGGTTTTATCCCGGCCGCACTTGGGAAGCTTCACAACCTTTTGGATTTTTACGTTACGAGTAACAACATTTCGGGCGAAATACCACACTCCCTTTTTAATATATCAACAATGGTCAACCTGGACCTTTCTTATAACCGACTTGAGGGGACTCTCCCATTTAATATGTGTGATGGTCTTCCAAATCTACAGATGCTGCATACATATTATAATCTACTCAATGGACAGATCCCACTATCCATATCCAATTGCTCCGCCCTTATAGATCTCGAATTACAAAATAATTATTTTACTGGTGCAATACCATCCAGCATCGGAGTCTTAGAAAATCTCCAACTTTTTAGTGTTGCTTCAAATAAATTAGAGGCCATGCGATCTCAAGATTGGATTTTCCTTGATGCTATGGCCAATTGTACATCCTTGCAAAAGCTAGCCCTTGACTACAACAATTTCCAAGGAACATTGCCTAGTTCTATAGCAAACCTTTCTACTAGCCTATGTAATCTCGCATTATCTGGCAACCCGATTTCAGGAAACATACCAATAGAGATAGGACAGCTTACTAACTTAAACACCCTTCTTTTGGACAGCATGCTTCTCAAAGGAACCATTCCAGAAGAAGTAGGCAATCTTTTTAGATTAGAACTGTTAGATCTCTCAAGTAACATGATTACAGGAAAGATACCATCTACTTTTGGTAATTTGACAAAAATAGAATATCTAGGTCTTAATGATAATTCATTAGAAGGCAGCATACCATTAGAATTGACTAACATGCAAGCATTAGTGTACCTAAGACTTTCAAGTAATATGTTAACTGGTAAAATTCCCAAAGAAATTATGCTCCTTCCTCTTTCCATCATTCTGGATCTATCACACAATCATCTAACTGATTCCTTGCCACCAGAAATTGGAAAATTAAAAAACCTACAAATAATTTGGCTCTCAAATAACAAATTAATGGGAGAGATTCCAAACACAATTGATGGATGCCAAGTACTTCAATCCCTTTTTCTTGATAGCAATATGTTTCAAGGTGTAATTCCATCTTCCCTAAGTAACTTGAGAGGGTTAGAAGAACTTGATATCTCCAACAATTTTTTTTCTGGCCAAGTACCCGAATTTATGGGTAGAATGAACCTACGGCATTTGAACATTTCCTTTAACAATTTTGAGGGTGAATTACCAAAAGAAGGTATATTCAAAAACATAAGTGGTATAGATATAAGAGGAAATTCTAAGCTTTGTGGAGGAATACCAGAATTGCATTTGAAACAATGCATTTCACAATTGTCGTCTCAAAGACACAATTCTCAAGGAAAAATTATTCTTATAATTTCGGTTGTTGGTTCTTTCATTTGCCTTACCATAGGCTTGTACTTGTTATTTACATGTTATCCTAGAAAAACGCCTGAAAACAACACACAAACTGATAGAGTGTTGAAATCTGAGTTGAGAACTGTTTCTTACTATGACCTTCTTAGAGCTACTGAAAATTTTGCTTCAAAGAATTTAATTGGGAGAGGCACATTTGGATCAGTGTATAAAGCTATCATGAACTTTGAGAATATGGCGACTGTTGCAGTGAAGGTGCTAAACCTTGAAAAACATGGTGCTTTGAGAAGTTTTGTTTCTGAATGTGAGGCATTAAGAAATGTGAGACACCGAAATCTCATTAAAGTACTAAGTTTGTGTTCTAGTATAGACCAACATGGGAATGATTTCAAAGCCTTGGTATTTGAGTTCATGTCAAATGGTAGCTTAACAGAATGGTTGCATCCGAATGAAAATACTTATGTGGATTCACCAATCAGAAGCCTCAGCCTTGTCCAGAGGTTAAGCATTGTAGTTGATGTGGCAACAGCACTTGATTATCTTCATTACCATGGGTCCACACCAATGGTGCATTGTGATTTGAAACCTAGCAACGTACTTTTGGATGATGACATGACTGCACATGTTGGAGATTTTGGATTGGCAAGGTTTTTAGCACCACCTGATACACTACCTTCTCAATCATTAACGACTACCGGTGGAATTAAAGGTTCTATTGGTTACATTCCTCCAGGTATGAGCATTTGAGCTTGTTGTTTAATACGTATAGTTTATTTATTTTGTTAAGGTTTTGTGAACTTTGTTCTTCAAGCAAGGCAAAAAAAAAAAAAAAAAAAAAAAAAAAAAAAAAAAAAAAAAAAAATCTTTTTCCTCATTTATAATTAATATTTGTGATTATTTTTTAGCGAATTCATTAGGCTATCTACGTAAAAACAAAAGATCAGGGTCAAATTTTAGCTCAAAAATGAAAAAATTAGTTGAATAATATAAATTGTTCTAAGGAACAAATATATTATAATGCTCTAGAGTATGGAATGGGTGGTCGGCCATCGATGGAAGGAGATATGTATAGCTATGGTATTCTTCTGCTTGAAATGTTCACCGGAATGAGCCCAACCGATGAGAGATTAAGAGATGGTGTGAGCCTTCACAAGCATGTAGAGATGGCCTTTCCTGAACAAGTCCAGGACATAATTGATAGCAAATTGTTTTCAGCAACTAATGTGGAAGCCAATACATATGCATCAGAAAATGTTTTTGATTGCTTAGTTTCAGTGATCCAATGTGGGCTTTGGTGCTCTAAAGAGTCGCCGAAAGACCGCATCTCTATCAAAGATGCTGTCAAGCAATTGAACTCAGCTTGGACAAAGTTGCTCCCTTCATAGAAACAACAAAAAAACAAAAAGGTCAGAAATTGTACCACACTACATAAAGTAGGACTAGGATTTGTGTTTTATTGATCTTGCATTCATACGTCAATTAATTTGTGGGGTTATATTTTTTTTTTTTTAAGACTAAAGACTTTGCCGGGATATGTTACTTAAATATTTAGGATTATTATTTTTCACACTAGGATCAAACTATCTCATTTGAGTTGTCTCTCAAGCATGAACTTTGTAAAATGTGCGCATTCAAATTTCCAATGCTTTGAAATTTAAATTCAGCCAAATAAATGTATACTCTATATAAATTGTGATCAAATTTAGTTTCTAGTCTATAAAATTTAATAGAGTAAATTTTTTCGGAAGTCCCTAAAGTTTATAAGTTGTCCAATTTTAGTCACTGAACTTCAATTTGTCCTTGGCTAACCCTCCAACTTCAATTTTGTCCGATTTTGATCCTTCTGTAACAATCCCAATAACTTCCGTCTGATTGAATAACGTTAGGTGCAAATTTTGCGACGTGAATCAAAACTTACTCCTCTTTATCCCTTCCCTTCGTGAACCCTCCATCTCTCTCAAGCTCTCACTACAGAAAACACACAACCATCACGGTAGCTCCATGGTTCAGAATCACGGTAGCTGTTTGGTTCGCTTCTCTCGATCTCTCTCAACCGAAACACAGTACCTCTCTCTGTCTCTCCACCGAAACCCTACCTCCTTCGAGTCTTCGACCTTCTCTCTCACACAGTTGAATACTCTCCGATTAATCCACAATTTTTTATTATCAGATCCTTAATTGTCAGTTGTATATATGTTAAATTATAACCTCAATTTTTTATTTTATGCGCACTGGTTAAGTGACTGTATTTTTTGCTTGACTTTGTTGTTTCCTTTTGTATAGTCTTTTATTTTAAAAATGTGATATGGAATTGATATATGCCACTTTGCTGTACTCTTTGGTTGGTACATGATCCGTACCAATCTTTGGTTGGTACCATTCATTGTGATATGAAATTGAATATTATATGCATTTCAGTTCTAGTTTGGATAAAATTTTGATATTTATTTTTATTATTTCCTTCTCATTATTTTTTATGACATAGAATTACGTACCAGAAAGCCATGAATAATTAAGATCTATCATCACTGTCACTTTCACAAAGCCATGAATAGATCTATGTCGCTTTACAAGACATCTTAGTTCATTGGAACCATTACATTACAACTATGCACAAAAATGAATGTACTCGTTCCATTACAACCATCACAAAAATTACAACTAAAAACCTATGTTAGATTTCAAACCTAGCCTGTGTTTCAATCATTTGAACGCACATTCCTTGTCACCTGCACACAATGAAATATATTTAGTAAATCTAAATATTTAAATGTAAATACAATTTTTTCTTTTTAAAAAAAAGAGAAAGTATTACATTTTAAGTTGTTGTTCTAGCTTGTGTACCATGCCACCTCTTGTTTATGGCCTTCATGATGACAAATTGAGGGTTTGCCATGTCTACATTGGCATTGAACTGAGGGTATCTTCGACTTGTATCGTCATCATCAGATTCACCGCCACTAATTAGGACATGCATGAAGCACTGTAAACATAAACAATTAATGTTCAACAATCAATTAAAAATTGGTTAAACACTATAACATTTACACAAATGAATCATTATTTTGGAGACAACCAACAATACTAAACAAAGAATGAATCATTATTTTGATAACTATAGGTACTCAAATTAAGTCACATGCTACTGTATTGTTTTGAAAAAAAAATGCTACTGCATTGTATGTCACAAATGCTAATTAGTAGTCTAGTCTACTATTATTTGCAACACAAATTAATAAAAATTGAGACTTACTATAGTTTGGCTTTTCATTGAAGTGATTTGGATATCTCATTTTGACAAAGTAGGTAGGTTCTGTACTATCACATTCCTTGAACAACAGCTACAACAGTTACACACACAGCTTCCCTGAACATAATGAGACCAAATAAATATGATTTCAGATTATTTGATTCTGTAGAGTGCATCGAGTGATATCGTTGTGTGTATTCAGTATTCTAATGCATCATTGGTGTATTTACAGCCACGTATGGCATCTGTAAAAAAATTAGTTATTAAATTCATGAATTCATGCAACACCTATGTTGTTGTTATTATCATTTCTTTAAAAAAAATATATATTTTTACCTTTACTTTTTTACTATAGTTTTTTAACGAAATTCATAATCAGCTGTCCCCAAATTAACACCTTCTATGAATTCATGCAAATGTCCCCAAATTAATCAGATGTCCCCACAATTTATGCAGATATAACCAAGTATTAAGCTACAATATCAGCAAAGCCCAATCAATTCGTGCCAATAAAGGATAAGAAAAATACGAGAAACTCAACAAGTATTGAAATCAAGCACACAACCTTATTGCAAAAGTAATCAAATTAATCAGGACAAGCAAATAGAAATTAAGTTTATTACCGATTCATAAAAGAAGAAATAATAGAATTCTCATTGTCAGCCAAGTCCACCACCAGGTCCAGGAACCAAGCGCCCACCAGTCGTCGGCCGTCGTGAGGTGAGCTTGGGTCTGAGAGGGAGGGGCTGTGAGTGAGCGAGAGAGAGAGAAGGAGAGAGGGAGCTGGGTCTAGGTTCGACCGAGAGAGAAACAGGCGGAGGGGACAAGTGAGAGAGTTGGGTTTTCCTTCGGTTTGGCAGACGAGAGAGAGAACAGAGGGAAGGGAATCAAGGTTTCTCTATAGAGTGAGAGAGCTTGAGAGAGGAGGGAGGGTTCACGGGATAGAAAGAGAGGAGAGATTGAGTTTCGATTCTGATCCCAAAATTTGCACACCAACACAATCAATTAGACGGAAGTTATTGGGATTGTGACGGAAGGACCAAAATCGGACAAAATTGAAGTTAGAGGGTTAGCCAAGGACAAATTAAAATTTAGTGACCAAAATTGGACAACTTATAAACTTCAGGACTTCCGAAAAAATTTACTCAAATTTAATATATCAGATGATTAGATTATCGCACAATAAGGAACATACACTCAAAAGGAATGTCTTAATGGATCAAATAGCAAGGAATTGTAGCTAAGACTGGCCACAGAGCATATGCTCTACCAGTAACAAAAATAATGCTAAAAAAGTGAAGTTATTTGCAAAACATAACTTTTATGTGGACAAATAATACTGCATGTCTATCCTCATTGATCCTCATTGCCCATCACTGCTGCATCCAAAATCAACAAATCTACTAAAGGTACCAATTCAAAAAGGATACTTATAGATTTTTATTTTGAAGGTACGGAGACGATTGATACTTAATAGACTTTTATGGCTTGTTTCTATCTAGGCAGAGACGGAGTAAAAATTTTTTTGAATGGGTTCAACATGTTGTATGTTATTTAAAATAATACACCTATATAATACTAAAAATATTATTAATATATGTATTATTGAAAATAAAAGGGGTGACAATGGACACCCCCCCCCCCCCCCATCCCCTCTCTGCTCCATGTAGAACCGTCAGTGTATCTATATGGTACCTTCCATCTCAAACTCAAAACATGAAGGGCACTATTGTAGAATTATTGTTCTTTTTATGAGAAGAGTTATAATGGGATTTCCCTTGATTGTACTACACAGTTTGGTTATGGTAATGATTTCCAGATTGTAACACATATTTTTTGGTTACGTATAAACGAAACTAGTTCTAATCTCGCGCAACACGCGATTCATCCTAATTCGAAAGTGTTATGAAATTATTTTCTAATGGGTGCAGATATATTATGGAAATTTTTGCAAACAGATATTTACGACCATTGTTACAATGAAATGATTATGAAAGATTGTGTATTTGTAAAGAGTTGATTGTGATTGTTTACATTAAAATAACCATCATCGACAGCACACCATATGTAATTTACAGCGTTAACTACTCTTAAAACAACAACCGTAAAATCAATAATCACAATTGAAAGTAATAAAAAAAATATTTAATGGCACTGTTGTGAGTAATTGTGTATTTGCAAGGTCAGTCTTAAAGGCGAATAAGCAGCTTGAGATTTTCCAACATATTATTTTCATTTCTTTGGCAATCCATTTTATTTCGATCTTTACAGGATCAAGTTGAGAATCTCCATATATTTAAAGCAATTCTCACAATTCATACCCAATTTATAGACTTTAAATTTAAAAATTAAATTATCAGCTTCACAAAGATGACGCATATCCAAAATAATTTCTTCTTGCTTCCTCAGACCCCTCATCCCCTTTCCAGTAGTGAACAATATTAGCACAAAAATGACATATCTTAAGTACATATCAAAGCTGTACTTCTCACTTCATAATAGAGAAAAGGCGAAAATTATTTTTGACAATAGGGCCCAAACTAATCCCCAGTCTCAATCTATAATAATGGGGATAAAGGATAAACCACTACTGCGTGAAAAAAAAAAAATGCATGAATGTAAAATCAATTGTGCATGTACCTCCAATCCTTCTGATAACTTGCATGACGCATTAAGACCTGGTTTCCAATCTGACCATCTGTTGGAAATTAGAAAAGAAAAATAAGCATTAAATTTCCATAAGGTCCATTGTAATGTCTGTAGGGTGTGCAAATTAGTATGAGACAACTTTTTTCTAGATATAAAAGCACAACAAATAACCTAACACAATAAAATTAAATTTGATGGTCAGCACTTTTACACATGCATTCTCCTTTTTGTTGCAAAGTAAATTGTCCATAATCAGACCTAAAGGAAAATATCAGAATCACATCAGCTATACCAATTAAAAATAAAATTACAACAAAATATTGCCTTATAAAATATTGCTAACTTAATAGTAATACCTCCTCACATTAGTACTTGCGAGACACCCATCAAAAGTAAAAGGTGCTATGTTGGTTGAATCACGGAGTCCATCTATCAAACATAAAAGATTTAATAATTACAAACGTGAGGGGACCGCTTCAATTCATGTCTAACAATATTTTATTTTTCAAGTATATTAAGTGCAGGGTGCAACATATAAAAACAAAAGTAGATTTATGTCCTTACTGGCACAAAGTGCAACAAAGAAATAGAAGATCTGATTACGGTATAATCTAATAAAGGATTCATATTTTGAAAAATTACCACTCTAAAAAGATGAAAACATCATATGACGAAGAGATGCAGCGATCCGTCTCTTGTTCCAAATCTAAAAGTGGTTAAGGTTATTTTGAAATAATAAAATGTGCTGGATAATCGACAATTATTCCAACACCAAAGCATCAAGTGAAAGAAAATTAAAATAGGTTGTGCTAGTTAATTAATTTGTACAATAAGGGTACCAGACCACTAACACCTCTCTCCTTCTACTGACGCAGTTGCCTTCTTGGAGATATCATTTCCTCCTTTATTCTTAATTTGACGGCATGCACTGTACCTTTTCGACATGCATCTGCAATAGTTTGCAATCAATTTTATTTATAGTGAACAAAATGTAATTAGTTCAATCTGCAAATTGCAATTTACTTATAAAAAATGAAAAAAGGTGCAGAGGGAACTTTTAATTGCACAAAAGGCCGCCTATATTATCTTACAATGATTTTCACACAAATGTTTACTTGATTACTGCAAATATACCACCATATTTCATTTTTACCTTGATTTTTTTAAAAAAAATATCAAACAGATAGCTAGATGAAAGAAGAGCACATGAATGCAAGTAGTATTTAAAATTTACTTTTAAATCATCATTCAAATAGGAAAAAAAAGTTGCATGGCAATTGGAAACATCTACATCTGGCTGTGCATAAAGGAAAATAAAAAGAAAGTAAAATTTTCTAACATCTCATTATTTACTTCAAATGCAATCTGCAACTACACAATTAAACAAAACTTTAATTTACCTACATTATGAAAGTATATCCAGTTATCCACACCTATATTTGCAAAAGAAATCATTAGTGGGATCAATCAAGATGGCTAACTATGAATATTAAAATTATTCATGCCCACTGAAGATAAATTCACTAACGATAAACAAAAGCAATCTGAATTTAGATTCTAATCGCATTGCATTAAATGAAACAACTGAATATAAAGTCACTAACAACAAATTTAACATCAATTTACTTACCAACTGTTCTAGTCCCCAGTAGTTGAACTCTCCTTGGCCGTATCTAATCTCAATATTTTGTCAATTGCCTTCTCTTTGATAATACTTCCATAAACCTACACATGTACAATGGTATCATGCACCAATAGTTCAAAGAAAAGAAATAAAAAATAATATATATTGCCTGCACAACTATGTTTGCACCATTTTTTTTTTGGGTTATGTACCAGCTAAAGGCATTAGTACAATCTTTATTTTTCTATTTCAGTTCTTTATTTTCTAGGAGGAGCATATTAACAGAATATCGATTTTGAACCAATGATTAATGGAACTCAACTTAAATTATAATGAACCTAAAATTTTCTATTCCCTCTCTTTCTTTTTAAACTAATAACATGAATACTGATACATGCAACCTACGATATTAGTTAATCCATCTGCCCAAATAATTTTTCATTAATAAGTTTGTCATCTCATCAAAATGAAGGAAACATGATTTACCAAATGTCTTGTTAATGAAAATTCTAATCAAAGAGGGACAACAACATTCTAATTTTAACCACAAAATCAAATTGCCGATAGCGGAAACAAAAATCTAAAGGCTAGCAAAATACCATAAATTAGCTATTCCCAAAAATGAATCCAAACTTATGACAAAACATGACAGCCACGTAAAAGGTTAAAATAAAGGAAGAAGCATTTAATGGTACCTTAGCAAATCGAGGTTGGCTATTGAAAGGTCAACTCGAACCGTGGTCCAAGAGAGGCTATCTGTAGAGCCGCTATTTTCGTGCTTTATCTCTCCGAGCAGCAAGGTGACTGTGGCGAAGGATTGATCTAATTGTAAAAGACCGCCACTCAACCGGTACTCGTATGAAAGAGATTGAGCCGATCTATCCATCCATACCATCGGAATCGCAAGATGAGATGAAGGTCGCCATGATTTGAACTAAAAAAACAATAGCTGCCGTCTCTTTTTTACTTTTCCCCTCTCATTGGTCTCTCTCTTCTCTCTCACTCATCTCTCTCTCACCAGCAAAAGAACTGAAACGAACGATCGTGAGAGAGGATTCATCGAATCATTCGAACGGACTGGATGCGCTAAGAGAAACGAACGGTCCGGATTGATTACTGTACTAACTACAGTAGCGGAAGCCTTCCACGCGGAGCTCACGCTCTGCCAAATGAATATAGATCTAATCTAATCTAATTTTCTGGATTTGCAAAAAGAGCTCAAGTTGCAGACCTAGTTAAAGGTAATATCTGGCATATTTTCTAGGCTTTAATTTTGCAAAACGGGGCCCAAATAATAATTCATTCTCAGAATTACAAAAAGTAGTAGCCCGATATTGTGCTGTGGCTGAACTTGACCAAGCAGGGCTAAGGTGCTGAGCGCTCTTTGTTTTATATATTTTTTTCTCTTCCCAGCACATCCTCTCCGTCTCAGATATTCTCCAGTCTCCTCTACATTATGCAGTATATGATTCATTATGCACAAAATCAATGCAACTTTTAATTTCAACCGGAAGCACGCACGTTAACAAATATGAGAGATTTAATTAATTAATATAGTTAAGATTTAATTGGTATCATTCGACACATCCCAAAATGTAGTTGAGATTTAACTGGTATCGACACATCCCAAATATTTTTCCCTTTTTCTTCTTTTGAGTTTGCCTAAAGCGTTTTCATTGTCACGACATTAATTAATGTGTTTGAACCATCATGCCTTTTAGCTCCAAGGGCATAAATAGGACCACCAGTGAACAGAAACGCCTTTTGTTTGAACATATCAACTTCAATATTATTTGAAAATTATTTTAAGAAATAAAACGCTCATATGCCAAACAAACACAATCTCACATGCAATATATATATTATAAGAAAGAAATAAATAACACCTCCAGTAGCCTTGGTTGGCTATTTATCAAACCCACAATATTACTGTATATCTACAATTGATCTTATTTCATCTATATAAATAAACACACTAAAAAATCTTTGATATGAATCATTCCAGCCTGACATGGACTTAAAACTTCAGCAAAACTCTTAAAAAATCACCGCTGCTAAATCTACCTTTAATTTAAATCTCTGAACCACCAGACATAGCATTCCCAACAAATTCTAAGAGATCGAAGACCGCCTTTTCTTAGGCTTTCCCACCGCCACATCAACAGACAGATCATCAGCAAAAAATGTTGGTTTCTTTAATGGTGCTGCCACGGCCTTTGCATACCTACTGGACCCACTGCCCTGGCTCTGCTCAAAATTAGAAATAAGCATTTTCATACGTGCCAACTCAGTTCTTAGTGCTTCATTTTCTTGTGCCAATGAAGCATCAGCTTTTGCCTGTTTGCGCACCACCTCAGCAGTTGGCAGGTGAGGCGCTGTAGCCATGTTGTCATCCCCTTTGCCACTACGAATCTTAAGTTGATCGTAGTAGAGAGCACTCAGGACTATTTGGAGAGGGAGTCGTTTGTTTTGGCTTGCGTGGAGACGTGCCTCATATGACAGTTTGAGCGGGTCCATGACACTGCATACTTTTTCCGCACAATTCAAGAGAACATCAATAAAGTTCATATAGCAGCCCTTATCAGAAATCAACGGAAGATAATATTTATAGAACCAATCCTCATATGGAAAAACTGAACCATCTCAAACTTAGAATTAAACTCATATGAAATAAATAATGATACATAACATAATCCATATATTTATTTCATTGGGTTAAGTCATATATAATGTTCTAATAACATATACATATGCAATTAAGTTGATAACAACTTACTTTTGATTTGTAGAACTTAATCATCACTTAACTTGCATACTAATTTTATCACGATAACTATTGTTCCTTATTAATTATCAAGATTACAGACATTTTAGATTTATTATTGTCATTTAACAAAATGAAACACAAAGATCCATAATTCAGATCCCAACCTGAATGATCTATCAATAATAAAATAAAGGAACAAATGATCAAACATCATCAATAATATAAACTAAAAATAAAGCCAATAACTGATTGACTCTTAGGACATATCTCTAACAATCTCCTACTTGGCCTAGAGTCAATCAACATTAACTTCTAGCCAGAGAATAGTATTCAATGCAATATAAAAATATATACATGTCTCATACTAAAGCCTCAAAAGAAATATAGAAATTTAGTTTAGTGAGGTTGAGCAATTCAAATCAATTTTTTCATGCATCCAAACCACAATAAACAAGAAACTAGTAGTAATAAGCAATTTATCATGCAATTTCTCAAAAGATGGATATTGCCGTAAATTTTTAAATACATAGTTCTTAAATTGTAAATTTAATACATACATGAACAAAATTTCAATAAACATGGCCGAGAGCCACTAGTACAGTGGTGGCGACGCCACTCTTATGGATCCTGATTCTGTGTCGCGCGGCACATGTGTAGCGCGGCACACGAGCCATTCGATTTTGATCGGGCGGTTCATTTTTTTCGGGCCTATTAGATGCACGGGGCTTCCATAGCCATCAGATTCAGATCAGACGGCCCACAACCTGCGCTACACATGTGCCGCGCAATATATGATCTGTCCCACTCCTATTAGCGCGTCTACCCATTCAGATGTATTTCAATTGTCTCTGTCCGCTTTTCAAGTTTGAAAATTTTCAAATTTTCTACTCGCGCCAATCCTAGTGGTTCTACTATATTAAAATTTTAGATTAGTCTGACAGTGGCAATGAGAGTTGCGCGTTAATGTTTTTTAAAAAATATAAATTTATTTATAATACATTTATTATCATTTTTTAAAACTTATTACTATTTAAAAAAATATTTTATGTGACAGCACAAATTTAATAGTTTTAAAATAATAAAATTACAATTATTATTTTAAAAGTTTAGTTTCTCTTGAACCAGGAACACCATTCCCGGTGGAGCGGCTGTAGGGGCGCCAGTCAAAATGACATCCTGACATGACATGTTTACAATACAAATTCTTTTTTATGTGTTTATTATTAAATTTTCAATTTCAATAATGGTGGTTAAAAAAATTGTGGTAGAAATTTGAGGGGATATTGTGTGGAGTATGTGTTTTCAGATGATATTAAATAGCGTGAGATGTGATTTGAGATATTAAAAAGAAATAAGATGAGCACTTTCAATGCGAAAATATTTAATTTACTTATGTTACTCTTAAATAATTGAAACTTTAATTGATTGTGTAGACGTATAGTTATATTGAAAACAAAGCTTCAATAACACACTGAGTGTTTTTTCAATAAAATGGCAGGACTATAGCAAATCAAGAAGACAAGTGCAATCATCAACTGCTAGCTACAGTTGAAATATTTAGAACGACGTTTGTTTCTCCAGCTAGCTTGTAAACAATGTTTTTAAAATAATACTTCTTTTTTAAATGGTAAATAGAATATAGTAAAGAAACCGATATTTTTGAATATTTAAAAAATATTCTCGAAATATATACATGAAATTTAATTTTGTTATTTTAGGCTCCAGATAATTAGGATGGCTGGCACTATCGCGGTGTCTACACTAGTAAAGATTGTAGGCGAAAAGTTAGGCTCAAAACTTCTAAAAGAATTTAGCTCGTTATGGGGTGTGAAAAATGATCTTGAGGCACTGGAAAGTGCCATATCAACCATAAGAGATGTGCTAGATGATGCTGAGCAGTATTTTCAAGAGAATAAACCAGTCTACAATTGGTTAATGAAGCTCAAAGAGGTTGTTTATGATGCTGATGATCTACTGGACAAAATTTATTTAGAAGCTGAGAAGGAAAAATCCAAGTCATATGGTAAGACAAGTAAAGTTGGGAACTTCATATCTAATGCCAACCCACTTAAACCATTAAAATTCAAATTGGTCAATAAAATTAAATCCATAAATAAAAGACTCGATGCTGTAGCAGCCGAAAAAGAAAAGTACCTTTTAGGTTTGGATAAATTGATTGTTGAGTCTAGAAAAACATATATTAAAAAACGGGTGACAAATTCTATTATAGATAAAGATAGTATTTTGGGAAAGAGACGATGAGAGAGAGAATATTATATGTCAATTAAAGAAGATTGATGGCAATCAGAATGTCTCTATTATTTCAATTATTGGATTAGGTGGACTGGGAAAAACAACCCTCGCACAATTAGCTTATAATGAGGATGAGTTGAAAGAATATTTTAATCTCAAAATATGGGTTTACGTATCCCAAGATTTTAATATTGGAAATATTGTGACAGCAATGATGGATTCAGTTTCCAAAGGTGAATGTAAACTTCAAAATCCGAGTAACCTCGCTGAAGAACTCCAAAAATATTTAAACGGGAAAAGGTTCTTAATTGTCTTGGATGACATTTGGAATGAGAACCAAGAAGAATGGGAAAAGCTTAAAGTTATTTTAAAATGCGGTGCAATTGGAAGTAAAATTATCGCAACAACACGATCTACGAAAGTTTCAGAAATAATCGAATCCACCACTACTATCAAATTGAAGGGCTTGTCAGAAGAGATGTCATGGACGTTGTTTGAACAAAAGGCTTTTAATATATCTGAAAGGGAACAAAATTCTCAAATCTTAGAAATTGCTAAAGAAATAGTGAAAAAATGTGGGGGAGTACCATTGGCATTAAAAGCATTAGGGAGCACCATGCGGTCCAAGAAGAGTTTTAAAGAATGGTTAGCCATAAGAGATAGTGAAATATGGAAGATAGATAGTGAAAATGGAGTTATGGCATCTTTAAGGTTAAGCTACTCGAATTTTCCATCCCAATTAAAGGAGTGCTTTGCTTATTGTTCTATCTTGCCAAAAGGCCAACCCATCTACAAAGATGAGCTGATTAATCAATGGATCGCTCACACTAGAAGCATGGCGTGCATGGAGGTGCACAAGGGAAATGAATATTTTGACCAACTAGTACAAGTGTCTTTCCTTCAAAATTTTGTCCAACATTTTTATTTTGGAGAAAGTTGTAATATGCATGACTTGGTACATGATCTAGCTCAGTCTATTGCGGGTCAAAGGTTTTTACTCATTAAAGATAAAGAGACAGTGGCAAATAAAGTTGAGAGCTGTAAATATATGTCTTTAGTTGATTTTGAAGGGAAAATGAAACCAACCGATATTAAAAAAGTTCGTGCACTCCATATCAAAGGTGGTGATCCAAATGTGATGGGTATAATTTCTAAAGCCCAAAGCATGCGTTTCCTTTTCTTTGAAAGAATAAAATTAGATACGTTACCTAGCCACATCTCAAAACTTATTCATTTGAGGTACATTAGCATTTTAGAATGTGAATTAACATTAATTCCAGATGATATATGTGCCTTATGGAATTTGCAAACATTATCTCTAATGTGGTGTGAAAAGATAACGTATTTATCAAAATCTATTGGCAAACTCATTAGTCTTAGAACTCTCAAACTTAATCTTAATAACCTCAAATGTTTACTGGAATCTGTTGTCAATCTAAAAAATTTGCGTGTTATGAATTTATGTTGTTACAATCTTGAGAAAGTTCCAGTTTCGATTGGAAACCTTATTTCCCTTGAGTGCCTTAACCTGCAATTTTGCAGAAGTCTCAAATGTTTACCAGAATCTGTTGGAAATCTACAAAATTTGTGTGTTATGAATTTACATCTTTGTTACAATCTTGAAGAAGTTCCTTCTTCAATTGGAAATCTTGTCAGCCTTGAGATCCTCAACCTGTCATATTGTAAAAAACTCAAATATTTACCAGAATCAATTGGTAATCTACTTAATTTGTATGATATGAATTTAGAATATTCAGGGATTGAGACACTTCCTTCAGGTATTTGCGACCTTAGCAATCTTGTAACTCTAAATCTAATTGTAAATCAAAAGATAGATCTCCCCGTATACTTGGGAAATATGAAGAAACTCAAGTACTTGTACATAAATCCACGGTCATTAAATGGTATGCCTGTTGGGATCGGTAAATTAACTGATATGCAAGTGTTGAAATATTTTCATGTAAGTGGAGAAAATAAATATGCATCAATCTCAGAGCTAGAACATCTTAATTTTCTGAGTGGAGAACTTCAAATCTCAGGCTTAGGAAATTTAAATAACCCAAGGGAGGCCATACAGGCAAACTTGAAAGAGAAGAAAAATCTAGATGACCTAAAATTGATTTGGGATAGTGCTGATTTCTTAAATGAAAGATTTGGGCACTGGTTTTCTGTGCTGGAGGCCCTTCAACCACCCTTAAGCATCAAGAAGTTGGACTTACAATGTTATCCAGGAGCAGAGTATCCAAATTGGATGATGGTCTTGAGTGAGAATAACACAGAGAAATTCCCGTACCTCACCTCTCTGACCCTTTCCCATTTTAAGCAGTGTTCTAGTCTTTCTTCTCTTGCTGGGTTGTCTCAACTGAAGTATCTAAAACTAGAAGGGATGCTATTTCTGACAAATTACAGCGGTCATTTTCCTTCACTGGATGAATTACACCTTTGTGAAATGCCTAATTTGGAGGAGGTGAAAACAATGAAATTGGATACAGAAAATGTTTACAAGCCAGCCTTTCCTCGCCTTTCCAAATTGGTAATAAGTGGCTACCCCAAAGTGAGAATAAAACCCCATCTCCCAACATCAGTTGTGAAGCTAGAATTAGAGAAAAGCAATGAGGAGCTGCTGGGAGTAGAATATTTCAATGGAGAGTCCTCCTCTGAGATTTGTTCGCAACTTTTGGGCATTAGAGAGTTAAGAATTAGACAAATGGAAACAGAATTGGTATTATTGAAACACCTTAGCTCCCTCACGAGACTGCAATTTGGGTGGTGCAAGCGTAACTGCTTACCTGAAAGCATGCGGCACCTCAGCTCCCTTCGAGAACTAGATATTTCTGGTTGTAGAGGTCTCCATGCATTGCCAGAGTGGCTGGGGGAACTCAAATCTCTAGAACAGCTGGAGATTACGTGGACCCCGCTGGCCTGTCTTCCAGAATCAATGAAGCACATGAGCTTTCTCCGTGAATTATGGTTTTGGAATTGCCATGGTCTTCATGTGCTGCCTGAGTGGTTTGGGGAACTCAAATCTCTAAAAGATTTGATAATCAGGGAGACTCCCCTGACCTGTCTTCCCAGATCAATGAAACAGCTCACAGCTCTGCAATGTTTAGTGATCGGGAAATGTCCAGAATTGGAGAGGAGATGTGAGCGTGAAAAAGGGGACGATTGGCACCTTATCTCCCATATCCCATCTGTGTCCATTTGGTGAATCTCAAACAGTATTTGCAAGGTAAATGGATTCAATAGCTTGCTCTTTAGCATTTCGAAGTTCTTATTCATATCAATTTGGAGGTTTATCTTTTGTGTGATTCTCTTTCGATCAATTAAAGCTGAAGACGCTTTGCGTGCCTCGTGATCAAGATTTCCCAAGTCACTTTATCTCTCATATCTACCCACGTGTTCACATCGGGTGAATTGCAAAGAGCATTTTCAAGGTAATTTGATATTATTGCTTACAATTAGTTTTCCGAAGCTCTTATTTGCATCAATTTTCAATTTTCATTCATGGCTTCTCTTCATGTAATTCTTTACAGGTCAATTAAAGCTGAAGATGCATCGTCTGCCTCATATTCATCAAAATTTCTCACCTCACTTTATCTTCTGAAGCTTTTGTGATCATTGTTTTCTCAAACTTTTCTTCCTTTTGGATATTATGAGCTTTAATTCTACTTGTTGCTTTGTAGATTTAGTGATTTTTGTTTCAGTACGAGTGTATTATGCAATTTTCTTTTTTTTTTTAGTGTTTTTCTTTTTTACTGGAATTTCAGGCTCTCAGATTTTATGAGTGTTATTGAAACCTGTATTGATTTCGTGTGGGTTTTCCAAAAAACGTTATAATTGTATTGTTTAATTTCGTGTACATTTGATTTTACTGTTACGATTTGCAGTAACAAATATATAGTGATGTCTTGATTTTCGTGTACTTTTTTGCCATTACATAATTGGCTAGAACTTTTCTGAATATATTGGAGCCCGTCAATGATGAGGTTTGCGGTGAGTTCTTGCAAAAATTTGGTTTAAATTGATTTGAAATGTTTGAGCTGAAATGAAGAGGGCCTTTGAATTTGTCGATTTTTCAGTTGTATTTTTGGTAGCAAGTCTCCAGTAGTCGAGAAGAGGAACAACAATTTGGCGCACTCCTAGAGTACGGCTCAATTTTCAAAAGAAAAAGGGGCCTTCTGGCAAATGAGCAAATAAGAGACCGCGAGCTTTTTTTTTTTTTTTTTTGGACAGTATTTCGAGAGCATGAATCCGATTCTGGTGCCGCGCGGCATCCTTGCCGCGCACCCATCCAAGCCGTTCGATTTGATCCGAGCGGTTCATTTTTTTCGGGCCTATCAATCTGAGGTTTTGCACGGGCCACCCATCATCCATCCAACGGTGCAGATCGAGTGCGGCACCCTTGCCGCGCGGCACCAGATTTGGTTTCTGGAGAGCACGGATGGGCATTAGAAAGCATTTTGTTTTTTTTTTTTTGGAAATCATTGAAAAACGAGATTTCCTTCAATAGGACTGAGGAAACGTTAATTTCCTTCAATAGAATAGAACTCAGAGTTGCCAGGTAGCAGCACTCGTGCAGGTGTCCGTATGAGCAATGTTTTTAAATTCCTACCGGCCCTCAAACCGGCTAGGAGGGCGGTAGGCGGTTTTACCGGTTCTACCGGTTTGTACCGGTTTTATACCGGACTGTATTTGTTCATAAATATATAGATATTTAACGATGCAATTAAGACAAAAAGGGCTTCGTAGCCCAGTGGCTAGAGTTCTAGCGCCACACAGCACTGACCTGGCTTCGATTCACCCCTTTAGCACATTATTTTAAACTATTCCGCTATGTAGTATTGCATAATTCTTTCGGCCTGTAGTATTGCATAATTCTTTCAACCGGCCGGTTCATAGTTGATATATTCCGGTTTACCGGATATTTCACCACATTATTTTAAACTATTCCGCTATGTAGTATTGCATAATTCTTTCAACCGGCCGGTTCATAGTTGATATATTCCGGTTTACCGGATATTTCACCGGTTTTTCCCGGTTTGCAAATAAGCGGTTATGGGTGCAATTTTCTACCGGGTCCAGATCAGGTACCCGGTAGGAATTTAAAAACATTGGTAGGAGCATTACTGAGATAGATGCCCAAATTTTATTTGGATATTAATGTCAAATAGTGTAAATTTTGGACGTATTTTCTCACAACGTTTGTTCGTCTTGTTATGGGTTCCGTGTTTTGTAATTAAATTTGAGTTCACATCCGAATATGTTGAAATAATCGCTCAGTACCAATTAAAAACCGTGACATAATCAATTAAATAGAAGATATTGTTTAAAATACCAAATCCAATCATCTTCTGGGTGGAAATAAATAAATTTACGAACAAACACCAATACGAGATTAATTTCTCCAAAAATAGAAATAACAGTACACTAAAAACATCCAAATTTCATGTACCCAGCCCAGCAAAACGAGAAATTTCATGTGTACTAAAATTTTCACTAACAGTATCAATATGCGTCACGTTTCTTTTACTGTTTACATGTTGTATCAGTGATAACGATTTAACAGCAATCAAATAACAATTTAGTCACTTGGATAAGAGCATACAGCCTAAAACAGACTACAATTAAATGCTTTCATGTCCTAGATTCAGAACGCTTTGTCCTGATAGTAATATATAGAGGTGCCTTTAAAAATTGCAAAAGAACCCTCAAAAGGAATGAATATCTTGAAAACAGGCGAGGCTTAACATCATCTCCAAGTGATATCATCTCCTCAAACAACAGCAAGCATCAGATATTCAGATTAAATGGACTTGACCAAAATTATTAACACAATATATTTACATACAGAATACATGAACTCATTTAATCACACGAAACAAAATATTTACTTTATTTTCAATCAGATGCTTCCTCCTTTTGGGAAGTACATCCAGGATCTTAATTGAATACGTTGAATACTTTATTTTCCTCTCTTGTAGCAAAGAAAAAACAACCTAATTTTTCTCTTCCAGTGAAAATTTCATGCCTCAAAAAACCAAAAAAAAAAATTTAACAAATAATAACAAACAACTTCGTAGTTAAATCACAGCTCTTTGCTATTTTCTCTTCTTCCACCACAGAGACCATCACAGTCAAATCACTGTTTTGACAATCACTATGAAATTCAATTCAATAGATCATACATTTTGCAAAGAAAACAATCAATATAATGGCATGCCCAAATTTTTAATCAATGCTAGATGAGATTGTCTGAGAGCTCAAATTCGAAAAATAGAAAACTCACTTTGGTTTTTTGATCAATACTTGGCACAGAGACATCTATTGGTGCCTCCAAAACCAACCCTGCCAGAAAGAACATAAATTAATCTGAGTTAAAAGGGATGAAAATTAGAAATTCAAAGTATGTATGCCAGAAAGGTTTTTAATTTTCTTTGTACCAAATTAACTATGATATCACTCTCCAAACTAAACTATCTAATTTTTTTAACTTATAATAAAATAATTACTGTTACCTAAGGAAACGAATCAACGATCAAACATGGACTTTAGCAAAGATAAGTTACAAATACAATCAATCAGATCATGACAGCGCAAGTGGTAGTGTTCTTGTCGAATACCTTAGCTTTTCAGATGAAAAAACGCAAATAAAAAGGAATAAGGTTATCAGAAACTTCAAACTAGCAAAAGAAGGCCAAAAAGAGAGTAAATTTACAAAAGAATACTATATATTGCACCCGGATGCAAAGTAAACTTTCATGGATCTTGATCAGGATGAGAAAACACTTGGACTGCTTTCCATACGATATTGCTGCTATATTCATACTATGATTATTAAATTAGATTTACTCACCAGATGAATTCGTTATTACAAATGATAATATTTATGAGTTCTCAAATTCAATAGGAAAGTTATGCCTCGCCTGTTTCTAGCAGCTCTGATCTGCACAGATCGAAGTGCTCCAGCATGTACCAAGAGCGGTTTACTTTTGGATATCCAAGCAAAAAAAACTATGTTTCATCCTGCAACAACAACACCAATCATTTCAGTCAAATAAATAGTCATAATTTTCATATTTTACATCCAAAATTAAGCCCTCTATTTTACAAACTTTATCTCTTTTATATTTGTAGCATTTTTACATCCTTAGCTAGAAATAGAAAGTAAACTAATGATCTCGTTGTTTGTAAAGAATAGAGGACAAAACCCAAAATGGCAGAGAAAGGAAAAAATAGAAAGCAAACAAATACAAAGAATATGAGAGGCAACTCATCAGGATCAGCAACAAAAACCAACAGAATATTTGACAGGCAACTCACCCGTATCACCATGCTGTATTTCCTTTATGCACTTTGTACACTACAACAGATGTCCTCCCTTATATCTTCTCTATTTTCTCCTGCAAATTCATATGGAAAAAGGCAATGTTATTCAGCGATAAGAAAGTTGAAGATAAGAAATAGATTAGATAAAATAAACAGACTTACCTATTTACCTCTGACATAGAGATTGCCTACATGACAATAGGAAAAACACCAAAAGGTTGACCACCATCTCAAAATTCTCATTTTCTTCTCATTTTATAAACCTCTTGGCTACTTTCTTCATTCATGTTATAGTCCAGTAGAAATGATATTCTGTACAACCTCATTGAAAAGCATTTAAATTGAATGAATAAAATACTTACAGCATGTAACCTATTTAAGTGAAGAGTAGTGTGTTTTTTTCGTCATTTATCTAAATAAGTATGGGTAGGCTTAAAACTTGATACAATAGTTAAATATCATGTTTGCAGGAATAGTTAATAACAAAAAAAGAGAGAACCCGGTAGTTTCTTTGGAAGTCTACAGCTCTAACAATAATAATTAATACCTTGATTGTAAACAATCCTTGGGAAAAAAAAATGCTTGAGGGTTGAGGGTTTAGAGTTTAAGGTTAGTGCTGAGGGTTAAGGGTTTAGGTTTGAGGGGTTTAGGGTTCTGTGATCAATTGTCCAGTGTTTAGGTTTTAGGGATTAGTGCTCAATTGGCTGTAGGGTCTGGTTTAGAGCTTGGGGTATTTCTTTTCAATAATCCAAAAATTTTATGTAGTTGTTATTTATTACAACAGGTATGAAATTATATATAATTCCTCTTCTGAAATTATACCTGTTGTCTAGTTCCGTTTCCTTCACTTCACCATCTACGTGCATGTCTTCATGTCTTTGGTAGTTTCAGTGGCAGTAGAACATGTGGAATGTCCTCATATTATTCATGCTAGTGTCTCGAAGTTCATTTCACCATCCAGTTTGTTGCACCGTAATTGCAAAGGCGAGGAATGCTTCCCCTGCACTTTGGAATTATTAAATTAGGTTCAATCTGATGGGAAACATAGTAAATGAAGAACTTTGTCCAAAATGTTGGTATTGTCTCTTTGTTGTTGTTTAGCGATGAACGATATTTTTTGCCTAATAATATAAATAAAAAATAATTTCACACACTAAGCAACAGAAACAATAGCACTGGTACAACACCCAATTTTGATGGAATTACTTTTCACCAAAATAAATAAGCTACCCAAATTGACCAACATTTGCTAATTGAATTAATTTTGTTGCTAAATTGGCCCACAAAATTAACTAAGCAATAAGCATGATGGAAAAACCAGTCTGTAACATCAAAAGCTGCTGATCATCTAGCCAAAAACCCACAATTACTTATAATTATGGTTCAGACAAAACGCTAGAAACAGCAGGAAATTCTATAGAAAATCAGATAAGTACCCGAATAGAAGATGCTACTATTCTAATTGAACACCCCCACCAAATTAGAGCCTAGTCCACTTGATGTCCTTGTTCTCTACATGACTACAACATGAACACTACTTTATTGACATAACACATCTAAGTCCTTATTAAGGCTTGTATATTTCACATGCAAATTGCCCAAATTAGTAGATGAAATTGTGTACTGAAATGAATATATCATTTAGCAAAAATGCAAATGATTGCTTGATGAAATTGAGTTCAGATGGATCTTACAACAGAGCTCACTTCTGCTCTAACAACTAATTTGGATTGAAAACCTCGATTAGCTTCTGAATATCTCTCTTGTGTAGGTCTATTCCAAATCTGAGACCTAAGCATTTCCTCTTTGACTAGGTGACCACCTAAATGAAACAAAAAAAACCACAATCTCTGTCAGAAAATCATAAGAGCTTATATTGTAACAAAATACTAACCAAACACACACAATATGGACCGAAATCAATGTATTTCGGACCTAAATCAACAACAAACACACAAGAGACAAAGATTTAACGAGGTTCAGCACCAACTTGGTACCTACGTCCTCCACACACACGCACACAATTTTTCTATTACTTCTCAATGCTTGTTACAATCATGGGAGATGAAATAAATAGGAAAATACATTTGTTACATAAGGCAACTAGCCTCCACAGCAAGAAATCCACGAGATATCACGTATCTCTCATCTTGGAAACATAATCTTTCAGCACAAGGAAATAATCTTCAAACTTGGCCACCAAATATTGCCATATTCAGCATGTCGGTTCTATATTTCGGTCTGAAACCATACTATTTCGGTCCGAAATGTTTCTTATTTCAACATATATGTCAATCATTGTTTTTTTAGGAGTAATCTGTCTAGTCAAAATCAATTAAATTGATTGCCGCACAGTATCTGATGGCAGAAGATCTTGGAAGGCAACATTAATTTCTATACCCCTATATAAACCAATATACAAATATTTATATAAAAACATATAAAAATAATATGTTAGTCTTCGAATCGGACCTATTCTATCATTATGCAAAGGAAACCAAAATAGAACACAATTGTTTGGAATGCACAGAAAAATGCAGTTATAAAGTTGGTTTACCAAAATTGTTTAATTTGTTCTACTATCTCCATCTCAATTTTTGACATTGGTGCCTTTTGCTATCTTTACATTCTATTCATGTCTAGCTTGTTCATCCGACTCCTCCAAAACCAAAATGGGCACCATTATTATCCACAGTAATATATTAAACTAGTAATTAGCTTCAATTTAATTGCAATCATTAATTGATTTAGCTTACCTTTCGCTTTACAGCGATGGAAGCATCCAAAGCGGAGCCAGGCATCCTCGATGAAGCTAGACTTCTCATCTCATCTAGAGAGGCGAGAGAATGAGAGAGAAAGGGGAGAGCGACATGAGAAGTTTCGAGGGAGGCTTTTACTGTTGTGTTGAGACGAAGGGTTCTGGTCGTGTGCAATGAAGAGAAATGATGGTTTTGTTGTGGTGAAGGAAATGAATGAGAGAGACCTGGCAGCAAAGGACCTCACGGAAGCAATGAAGAGAAATAGGCAGAGAACCTGTAACGAAACTTTTAGTGGATTGGAACGGCCACGATACAATCAATCGCGCAGATCCATCAAATTGGAGCGTCTGGATGGAACTTTGGGTACCTCTGGAGTGTGAGCGAGCGCTATCAAAGATGAGAAATTTCGTTCGGCTTTAATTGGGATAACAACAGTCGACGAGGAAATTGACGAAACCCAACCCGAATCCGACCCAGATTCAGATCGTCGTCAGAAATGATGAAGCTTCAAGTGGGCCTTTTGGTTTCGATGGACACTGGACAGTGCAATATGGTCCGGGCTTAAAATTGACATTTTGACTTTAATATTATGGCCTTGATTTATTCATCAGCGTTATACAACATTATACAAGAGTAAATAATGAAATGAAATAAAAATAAATAAAAAGAAATTAATATAGTCCTAATATATTTCTTAATTACATTATATATTATCCTAATAATAACTATATACGCTAATAACAGCTTTTAATTACAAACAAGAAGAGAATTTTTTTCCTATTGAATTATCGTCGACACGAATCACCCTATATATTGCACACAAGCTGTTCGAAGAAATGCTTATTTGAATGGTAACTATGGAGAATAATATTAATGGCACGGACAGGATTAGTTATTTACCTGAAGGTCTTCAAGCACACATCCTGTCCTTTCTGAGTCCCAGAGAGGCTGTTCAGACATGCATTTTTGCCCAAAAGGTAGAGAAGCACATGGCTTCTATGTTGATTCTTAGATTTGACTGTACAAATTTTGCACCAATGATCTCTAGAGAAAGAACACTGGACAATTGGATCAAGTTAACGGAATTTGTAGAACCAGTGTTTTTAATACCCTACCGGGTACCGGAAATTTCCGGTAAAATCGGGTACCGGGTCAGGATCCGGTAGGGTAAGATCCATAATACCCGTCGGTCAAAAATCGGGAAAAACCGGTCAAAAACCGGAAAATTCGGAAAAACCGTTGTACCGGTTCTGAACATTTTGCTGTCTTCGTTACCTTTTTCGCTTGGTTCCTTCCTTTCCGTCTTCTCAAGAAAAAAAATTATTTACTATCTTTCCAATTTTGATGGGCTAGAAGACAAAAACATTAGCATGGAAAATTTTACCGTAGCCTTTTTCCCTTTAGCCTTCACCCTCCCTCTATATTCTAGTATTCTGGTTCAAGTTTGTCAGTACTTTCCTTCTTTTCATTTTTTTTTGTAAAGAAATAGCTAAAAGTATTGCAGCTTTAATTGATTATAAGGTACATTTCACAAGGCTAGCATATAGTAGGTACCTTAGCCACCGTACCTTATTGCTTTGACCTTTCATGATTTTTTTATAATTATTCTTATTACTTAATTTCTCGCATCCCAAGTGACTAGAAAGTCTAATACTTCTATGCTATGCTAGTCCTTTTTAAATGTATGCAAAGGTAGAAGTTGACATATACTTCTATGCAAGGACAGAAGTTGTGTATGAATTGTTTTCTAAAAAAAGTTTCAGCAGAAAAATAAATGCATGGTGAATCGAACCAAGTCGAACACCCATGGGAGACGATAGGCCAACCAACTGGGCTAAACAATCATATTTGTCTGTTTACTCATGTGATATATATAGATATTAATTAGAACCAGTAGTCCACACAAAGTAGAAACTGGTACAAAACCGGCACAAACCGGTAAAACCGCATACCGTCCCCTTGGGCGGTTTGATGGCCGGTAGGAATTTAAAAACATTGTGTAGAACAACTAGTACGAAATCGAGAAAAATCAATATCTTTGGATACATTTGAATGGCGCTGGGATCCTTTGTTCAATCTGTATGGCAGTTCCACTGATTTAGTTCTCATACAACATATGTTGTCTATTCTTAAGCCCAAGCTCCAAGTGTTCTCTGTTCGTGCTTCTAGGAGTGTCCTTTTGGGTTGTATTGGATCAATCTTTACCTGTGCATCACTACAAAATATTTCATTGCAGCATGTGTCGTCACATCAATCTCATGTGTTTCGTAGACTGAAAGCACTGAAACTTCCACACCTCGATCAAACAATTAGTACTCAACTATCTAATAGTAGATGATAATTTTTTGAAAATGATTTTCCATTGTCAACCTATTACACAAATTTGACTCGACCGAATCCATTGTCAACCTATTATCAGCAACGCCCGTTTAAAAAAAAAAAGAGTAATCCCACTTGTTTCCTCAACTACACATTCTATTTTATTTATTTATTATTTGTTTCGCCTATTTTCTCAACTCAGCGTACAAAAATGAGATAGCACTTACAATTTTGTATAATCTTTTAATTTTTTCTTTTTACTTTGGAATTTATCCGCTGACATTTCGTTAAAATAAACTGTTGAATGGAATTCTTTAATAAAAGCAGGTCCCATTGGATCCAAACAAAAATTGGTCAATATATCCGCTAGCCATCTCGAATAATGCGCTCATTAGGCAGAAATGATATGACAAATTCATTTGTTAATGGCTGAAGATATCCGTTCCCAGTATATATTTGGTGGAAATTGAAAATTATCATTATTGTAACAGAACAAATAATATAATAGTTTGACAAATTAGTTTAATTTGTATATAACTCAATTTTGAAATCGACATCGCTATTAAATTTCAATTTTGATTGCCAAGATTGGATACAAAGTCGAGTCCCTTTTTGTTTCGACAATGAGATATGTATTTGTTAAATAATTACATACCTTTTGTCCCTTTAATTTCAAGGATAATTGTTCCCACAATCACTAAGCTTTGTTTTGTTCTGACTAAATGGTCATTAAATTTAAAATTGTTCCTTGACAGTAGATTAACTCGAGAATCATGAAAATTCTTTTTCAAATTGAGTAAAAAAAAATATATAAATAAAAGTTTATAGAAAAGTTTTTGACATTATGGGACATGCAATTTAAGTCTTCCAGGAAAGACCATAAATCTAGAACTTTGTAATTTCAAGTCCTCTGATGAATGGTAAACTTTGCATCAATTTTCATTGTCTTTTCTATGTACATTGATTTAATTTTGTATAGATTACATTCCAAATGTTGAATTTCATAATTTGAAACTATCTTTTGATGATTGCCAAGATTATCAATTTAATGCATTCTCAAGGATACTCACCCTTATTTAAAACACACCAAATTGCATCTGCTTCTTATTTTATAGAAATTCATTAATCATTTGAAGGTAGTTGGAAACTTTAATATTTCCAGAAGCCATGAGGGTACAAATGGTGCATCCGTGTTACTAGGGATGATTAACATTATAATTTTAGAGTAATTATAAAAAACATAGGCTGCTGTAGATAGCATGACCAGAAACTTGGCACTGGAATGGGGCACAGATCTTGACATACGAGTTAATGCAATAGCACCAGGTCCAATAGGCAACACACCTGGCATGAGAAAATTTGCACCACAAAAATGGGTCCCACATTAGATGATGAAGCACCTGTTTTCAAAACTGGAGAGAAAATAGACATTGCCAATGCAGCTCTCTACCTGTCCTCTGAAGCAGGTATAATGATTCTCTCTAAAACTGTTTTGTGATTTCAATCCCAAAACTTGAACTTATAACTGTTCTGTAAGTTTAAATGGTACAGGATTTCAATAATGCAATTGTACCTCGATCGACCTCATTAGTGCAACAAAAACATCAACTTGGACTCAACATTTACTCAATCAAACATAATTCACTTGTCAGACCAGTATGTAGCACATAAATTGTTTGAGTTGAAAGCAAACTGTACTTCCCAATGTACATTTAGTGCGTCAATTTGATCAGTTTGTTTCTTAATTTTGAAACCTTGACAGCAGCTGTATCAAGAACTTTTTGATCTGTTTGTTAATTATATTAAACTTTTTGACAGCATTCGTTATGTTAAATTATAATTAGATTAAAGATTTGTTAGGTAAGAGATATTGAGGTTGTATGATGATTGGAGATTGATATCAATAGAGGCTATAGAGGGTTGGTAGGAGATGTCCAGTTGGAGATGATTATCATTAGTTTTAGAATTAGTCTATACTCATTCTTATAATCATTTGAATCAATTCAATATAAAATTTATTTCCTATCATGGTATATGAGCCAAAACTATACTGGAATTAGGCTCACGCCTATTCCAGAAATAATGGTTCCCTTCCATTCTATTCTACGCAATAATTAATAATTAGAATAAGTAGTCTAGTCGTTCTTTATTCCAGATATTCTATTTTTTTTCCTTCCTATTTCAGACATAAACCTTTCCTATTCCCATCTCTCTAAACCTATTCCACACACACCTCCTCTCTCTACTGCTCAACGCCAGCGCCATCTCCGGCGATCACCTCTCGTCGTTCTTGACCCCGACACGAAGGACCTCTGTCGTGCTTCAACCAGATCCAAACCAGATCGCACCTCCACTGCCAAGAGCATATCTCGTCATTCTCGATCCAATCTGACGAGCGAGACCTCAGCCACCACGCATTCCACTCACCGCTTCCATCGTCGTGCACGACATCGCGCCACCACACGCTGCTTCTGCAACAACGGCTCCGCCTCGATCTGTACCTAGTGAGGCCCTTCTCGCTCCGTCGTTCGTCAACTTCAAGAGCCACACCGGCCAAGGAAAGAATACGACGGTGCTTAGCCTCACACCGATTTGTATGACCACCAGCGACAAGGCCATGGGTCGCACACTGTACCTGCCGATTCAGATCCGAGCTCACTTCAAGATCCGACCCGCTTCATGCTCAACCCGTTTTTAGATCTATGTTCAAATACGGTTCAGGCACTCAAATGTGCTTCTTTCTTGAGCCTGTACAAACTGAGCCATCGTGTTCTTGATCTCAACCTCTGATGTGCAAAATTTTTGTGCATCAATGGTCGAATTTGCTAAAGGTGTTGAGGTGAATTTGTGAACGAAGTTAAAGGTGTGATTGAGATTGAAAATTTGGCGAACAAAAAAAAAGAGCAGAGAGAAGATTCTGACATGTGGGGTTACGGTGCAGGTTCACTCAAGTATTGTTCTAATTCTTAAAACTTGCATCACTGGGCCTTCACGTTTTATTGCTTAGCCCATGTCTTGTGCTTCATACTCAAGTATACAAATAATGCAATGGGAAATAAAAGCCCATGTAACCTACATGCAAATCTCCCGTCTCAAGTGCATGCAAACTTCCGATTTCTCTTATAACCCAAACCTTTTCAAACCGAGAAATTACAAACTCCCCCATTGAAAAAAAAAGACAAGTATGCCGAAAAATGCATTTGATTACTTTTTCTCGTCTTGCTAAATTACTTCAAATGCTCAAAAGAGTCATGAACATGCTAGACAAAAAGCCACTGTGAAAGTATGCATGAGCCAAAAGAGCTCTCTCTCTTCTTCTTGAGCAGAAAGAGCTCGATTTTTTTTCTTTTTTTCTTTTCAAGGAGTACAATACAAGTTGGCAATTCAATTTTGACAAAGATCGAATCATTTCAAAGATGACAAGCTCAATCGTGTTTACCATGATGAGCTCAATCGTGTATAATGATTGGAGTTTGATATCAATAGAGTCTATAGAGGGTTGATAGGAGATGTATATATAGTTGGAGATGATTATCATTAGTTTTAGGATTAGTTTATATAAAGACTCTCATGTTTGTAATCATTTAAATCAATTCAATACAAAATCTATTTCCTATCACGTTAATTTATTATTTTCTTTTAAAAATCATTATTTTGAATTATGGATTATTTTTAATTAATTGATGATAGATGCTCGCAAGTACCTTTATTCTTATATCATAATTTCCTTGCTGGAAATTGTAATGGAGTTAGGCCTGCATAATGTGGAAAACGAACACAAAAGCATAAATCGTTGCATGAACGCAAAAAATTTTCCTTGCGTAATCGTTGCGTTCAAAATAACGATCAAAACGGTTGAGATCATTTAACCGTTTCACTGACAATTGAACACATGTATATATTCACTTACAATTGAACTGTGTTTTTTTTTTTCTTTTTTGATGATTGCCATTAGGTGGCCATCGAAAAAAAAAACAAAGGAGATTACATGTAAAACAGAGCTGGTGCTCTAAAGAAAAACAAAACATTTCTACCAATAAAACCAACAAAGCGAGCTAAAAAGGACCTGTTCCTTACCCGTAAAAACCTAGAACCGAATACAAGTGATAAATAAAAGAAAAATAACTGAAACTAAACCCACATAATCTATTTCTACCTAATTGAGCACAAGAAATTAAAACTCCTAACAATTGAACATGTATTAACTGACAACAACAAATAGAATACCAGTAAATTAAAACCTATTTCTATGTGTGAATTTGAACTTGACATGGTTTCCAGTAAATAGAATACCAAAAATTCAAATAACAGATATCACATTAAAAAAACATACATTGTCATTTGTGTATGGAAAAAAAAAAGGAGCAACAATTGACAAGAAATTAAAACCTATTTGTACATAAAACCAATTTGTAATCAGTTTAGGCAACAAACCTATTTGTCCTCCCAAAATTAAAACTCATTTGTACATAAAACTAGAAATCAATCAAAGAAAATTGGGAGATTGGGAGGAACACCTAGATACACAACCAGGAGCAGTAATTCTTCAAAAACTTCTTGCCCAGCTTGTGCGATACAACTTCAAAAGCTTCGTGCTCCCTCTAATTTCTCACGTTGTCGCACTGGAAACTGAATAACACGCCAAGCTAGTCGAGGAGGTCGGAGTAGCGATTTTAGTAGGGCTCTGGTGAGTTGTGGTTCTAGGTGGTTCCAGGTGGCATCAGGTGAGACAGGCAGTAGTGGTTCTAGTAGGGAGGTAGAGGTAGAGGAGCGAGGGAAGGGGTTTGATGAGGGATCGTGGCTCTGGTCGCGGCGGTCGGATCTGGTGCTCGAGTGAGGTTCTCTCTGGTGTTCGAGTGGGCAAAGAAGCCATGAAGGATGTGGGTCCGTGTCGGGCTCAAGTGAGAGAGAGGAGTAGGTGAGGTGATGTGAGGAAAAGAGGGGAATTGCTCAGGACACGACCACCTTTGCAAAACACTCCAAATTTTGGTGTGAAAAGACTAGATTACCCTCGACTGTTTGGACAACATAATTATCAAATGAGGGACATTTTGGTCTTTTTACATCAAAATTTGGAGTGTTTTGCAAAGGTGGGCTTGACCTGAGCAATTCCCGGAAAAGAGGGGCGCGGCGGTTGGATCTGTTGTGGGGTCGAGTAAGGAGGGAAATGTAATCGTATCCTGATCCTCTGTTGCAGACTTGCCATGCTAAAACGCTAACATTGTAGCAGACTGTTTCCAGACCGTCCGATTTAATTTGACCAAACGGACGGTTGGATCGAAATACCTCCTCATTTCTTCACTAAAAAAATAAATAAAAAAAAAGCTAAAACCTTCGTCTCTTTCGTTTCTCCTCTTTGCGTGTGAGATATCTGATTGAGCAAGAAGAAGAAAATGCGAGAGAGAAAGAGAAATCGAAGAAGAAAGAAGGTCAGACCGTCAGACAGCTGATCGAGAAAGAAAAACAGACGAGAAGTAATCGTGGAGGATAAGAGAACCAGATGCTCTTTCGTTTCATCCTGAAAGAGCACATCCCCATTAACTATCTGACAAAATTGGTTTACACTAGAAACACATTAATCTTGCTCGGCACCTCAATTTGACAGGCAATACCCTTTCTATAACCTACATTTACTGGACACGACTGATAATCTGTTACCGCAATTAACCAGAACAAAGTCAGAAGCATTATGATTCAAACACAGTAAAAGGACTTGATATCGTCCATACTACCTTTGTGTTTCAAATTTAATTTGAAAAGTCAGAAGCTTTGTGTTGAATTAACAACAAAAATAACAGTAATTGGAAATATCTTTTGATAGTGATCTAGAGATACGAGAATCGATGGTGCTGTAAGGGAAAATAGATGGTGATTGCGCTTCCTCTCCTTTTACTCACTCTGAATGCGCTGGAAGCAGAGGCGGAACCAGTAGGGGGCCAACGTAGGCCAGGCATATGCTGCGATTTAGAAATTTTAATTACAGGTATAGAAAAATTAGTGTAAACTAATTATATTTAAGAAATGGGCCTACTCTATTCAGAGCCCAACTTCAGCCCTTCTTTCTCCTGTGGCTGGAAGGAACACAGTCATGGCTTCGAACAGATGGCGTGAGAAGAAGACGAAGAGAAGGGTTTGATTTCGTATTAGTTTTAGCGTGAGGGTGACAGAGAGAAGGGTTGGAGCATTTTTTTTTTTTGAACTTCAATCTAACCGTCCGTTCGGTCAAATTAAATCCGAAGGTCTAGAAACAGTCCGTTACATGTTAGCGTTTTAGCACTGCAACAGAAGATTGAACGAGGTCCTCTGGTCTGGACCAGGTGTTCAGTTTAATCTTGGCTGTTTGATTTAATCTCAATGGATAAAGGAATGCCTCCTAAATTATACAAGATTGATAGGTTCGGAAAAAATTAACCGTTCAGATTAAATCAGACGGCTCGGATCAAATGCCGACCAGGTAGTCTGCCGACTAGAGGATCCGGATACAACAGAGGATACGATTGGGTTTTGCGAGAGAGATATATAAGAGAAGAGAGGTGAGGCGGAGAATAAGAGAGATGAGCTTGGTGAAAGAGAGGAGCTTGGCAGAGAGGAGCTTCAAGAGAGAAACAGAAAGAGAGAGGAGATGGAGAAATGAAGAGGGAATAGAGAGATGAAGGAACGGTGGAAAACCTAAATGTCTCCATTAGTCTCTCCGCATTCATCTCCTCCGCAATCAAAGAATTACAGCAGTGTAGAATGTAAAACAAAAATAGACGAAACAACGATTACGAAACCGGTATGTTTCGTTAACCGTTTCGTTCTGAAACGAAACTAATTTCTATTTGCATTAACCATTTCATTTTTTAAACAAAACCGTTATCGTTTCATTTTGGACGAAACTAAATGGTTTCACGGTCGAAACGGGTGCGTTTACACTCTTAATGAGGGTTTATAAGTCATGGTCTCATGAATGTGGCTTCTGCTTATAGGTAAAAATTGTCTATTTAAAAGTGTTGTGTACGCAAGTGTAAATGGATGGATAGGTTCCTGGACAAAAGTAGTACTGTCAATGACAATCAGAAGTTCACAACACAAATCTGATCACTACAACACACCATCTTTCATAAACAAAACAATGAGATGTTCTCTACAAATGCATGTCTTTGCTTAGACTTAGAACTTGCAGGAGTTTTGCTTCAACAATCTATCATGGATTAATACGAACTTTTTAAGTACAACATTTTTTATTAGGTGAATTGCATTCATTATTATGCATTAATGAGTTGTTTTTTCAACTGGTGGTAAACTGCTGCCTATGCAACGTTCTATTTTAACTTTTTCCAACGAAATTGCTGCGTCTTAATTAACTATGATGAAAAGGAGTGCAATGTCATGATTTCGGATGTCACCGGATCAAGCTTTTAATTTTCACTGAAATAACACTGTTATAACTTAAATAACAGATTTTTGGATCAAAACACATTAACGCTACAACAACCAAACATAAAATAATGGTAAGGTTATATTTTCGAAAAATTAGTGATATAACTGAAAATTTTTTATATTTGACGTCGTAAAAACGGATGGGTCATTCAACTTACAAAAAGATTTGTTTAGCCAAATACAAATCTATACTAAACCGGCCTAATTCGTTTAGCTTTTAAAACTTTAATTTCGTCTATTTTGGTCTTTGACTTGTTAATTTTTTATATTTAAAGTTTTCAAATATAAGATAGGCCAGCTGTACAATTGTTGTTTTATACACATCATTTTTTTCTCCGTTATGTCACTGATACAACGCTGAATCGCTAAATCAGCTTTGCACCGTTATACTCCAAAAAAAATCATAAATTAGCCATATACCCTCAAAATCTTCTTCAATCAGCCATATTCCCTCCAAATCTTTAATATTAGTCATTTATCTCTCAAATCATCCTTATTGTGGTTATTTACCGTTTTTATTAATTTAAATGATATTTACATTTTTGAAAATTCATTTTTTATATTTTAAGACTGAAATACCCTTTCCCTTTTATCTCTAAACTTTGCTCTTGAAATTGAATTCCTAGAGGAAGTTCCGTTTTTCCTCGATATATATATGCAATTCAAGATTATTTCATTTTGCTGCATCTTCTTTGATCTACTATTTCCATTCGGGCCTGACAAATGAAATTTGAAAACTTAACAAACCTCTTAGATTTTGTCTTATGTGCTTGGCATTATTGTTTCAGTATGCATAATTCAAGCAACAGATAAAGAATAGTAAATCTCTCAACTCTTTTGAGATGGTCAGAGTACATTGACAATTCTTTCAAGATTACTTTCCATCGAGAACATCGTGCATTGCTTCGAAAAATAATGATCAACGAATGGAATTTGTTATTTGAAACTAAGAATTGAAATAATCATGGTAATATTGATTTGCTACTTGTTAAATCGATCAAAAGTTTGGCATGAAAAATGAAATTCTCAAGAGAGAAAGCTTCGAGCATTTCTAACTGTTGATTGGACCTTAATTTCTTTCCATATGGTATTTGTCTCTTTCCATATCACATAAAATTTTAAGTTTAGATGAGAATGTGAAATGGTTAATCGGTCTGAATGGAAAGTTGAGACTTGAGAGAGAAGAGAGTAGGGGTATTTTAGACTTAAAATTCAAAAATTAAATTTCCAAAATTTAAATTAATATTAAGGTTAAATAACTGTAATAAGGATGATTTGAGGGATAAATGGCTAATATTAAAGATTAGGAGGGTATATGTCTGATTAAAGAAAATTAAGAGCGTATACGGCTGATTTTTCCTATTTTAAAACCTTGCACCTGATATAAGTAATTTAAAGTGAAAATGTAGTCAAAGGCTACAAGTATAAATCCAAGATTTTCGGTCTTAGTAGGCCTAAAATAGTACAACTCAAGAAATATTCCCTTTTAGCACAAATATTCCCTTTTAGCACAGATATTAGTTTAAGCCTAATTCTGATAGTAAGCCACTGAAAGCACAACCGGATTTGGCCCATCCAATTGGATCGATTTGTGTTATTATTTATTGGTAGTAACTAGTATGTGCTGTTGCATGCATAAACGATTAAAAATGATAACAAATATGTGCATAGCTTGCAGTAGGATGAATGAAAGGGTTAATGGAAAGCGTGAACATTGAGGTTCTTTATTGCTTTCTTTCTTCTAAACACCTAAGCCTGATACACTCGACCAGCTTAATGTCTAGGAATGTTTCTTGATGATTTCATTTTTCTCCTTTTTCATTTGTTGACCTTGAGCCAACACATGAAGACTAGAACATTGAGGTTCTTTTGTGTCTTCTCGACATTGAGGTCGATAAAGAAAGCATGAACATTGAGGTTCTTTATTGCTTTCTTTCTTCTAAACACCTAAGTATGATACACTCAACCAGCTTAGTGTCTAGGAACATTTCTTGATGATTTCATTTTTTTCTTCATTTCATTTGTCGATTTAGGTGCTCCGCGCCATACGAGCCCACCCAACTTTCTTTTCTTCTTTTCCTTTATCATTTTAAGTGCCCCGCGCCATGCGAGCCCACTCAACTTTCTTCTTTCTTCTTTTCTTTTATCATTCTAGGTGCCCGACACCATGCAGGATCACCCAACCTTCTTTTTGTCTTTCATTTTCAAGTTTGGTTTCCATGTACATCTATCCAGACGTGCCGTGTTGTTTTCTCATTTGGTTTTGGCACTTTATTTCTTTGTTAAGGAGACCCCTAATCTCCTTTATTTATATACTTTTTCTTTATCTTTCTTTCTTTCACTATTTCCTTGCTTATTTTCTTTTCTTTATTCTTTCCTCATTTTCTTTTTCTTAATTTCTCTTTCTTTACTTTCTTTTAGATTTCCTCATGAGGCGCAGGGCTTTGCAAAACATGAGTAGGGAGTGAAATTTCACCTTTTCTATATTTCTCTTCAAGCCAATCTTTAAACACCCAACAATCTTCAGTCTTGTGCCCTACCATTCTGTGGTATGCACAAAATTTAGAACTTCCCATTTTGCCCATATCCCCAGGACGCTTGCTTATTGGTAGTTGGAGCCCATACATTATGGCTAGAGGGAACAATTCCATGACTTTTTCTTTTCGAAAGGAGTATGGTTTCCTCATTCTTTCTGCAAGAGGAATGCATTGTTGTGATGCCTCATGGCTGCTGCTCCCGACTAGAGCTTTATTCTTCAGACTTGCTTTTGTTGAAGTTGACACTTCGGGTTTTGGCATGATATCACACGTTCCTTTGAAGATTTCAAGAGACCATCACTCACTTCTTGCAATAACCTCAGGAGCATTCTTGTTTCTTTATTTTATTGCTGGAGCATGGCTATTTCCTCATCTTTCTCTTTATTCTCTTTCTTTAGCAGGTAAAGTTCATAGCGCATGTCATGCAAATCTTGGCGTATACCATTATGACTCGCCGCTCTTGTCACTGTTTCATGATACATTTCTTGCTTGAGAGACTCAATCTCATAGCTTTGCTCCTTTAACAGTTCTTCCAACCTTTCAAGTGTCATTTGTTTTGCCCCAGTATTTGAGGTCGAGCTCTCTCCAACTTCATTCTCTTCATTCTCTTTATGTTGTTCACCTTTTTCTAATATACTGATATCGTTATTATTTGTTGGTATTTGGACTGTACTTGACACCCAAAAGATACTCAAACCATTAAATTATTCTATAAATTGTTATGCTTTTCTAGGATTTGGCTTTGTCGTTGTTCTTCCTCTTATTTTACAGGACTTTGATGATTTTTGATGACATTCGAGCCAGTAGATGGATTTTGGCACTTGGCACACGCTAGACGACTCATTCCTAGTACTTGGAGGCGCTGTTCAGACCACCATTCGGATCGAATGACTCATGCTCGGACCTAATGGTGGATTTGAGGGAAAAAAAAGGCTAAATAGAGTCAATAGTATTGTAGAGCTCATCCTAAGCTTTCCAATGGTTTTTGAATCACCTCAATCGGAGTTCGGATGAAGGAATTATGGTCGAAATACTATCTCAATGCTGGACTCACTGTTCGGTCCGAACGCCCCTCTACTCGACCCGAGCAGCACCCCTAGCAGACTCATATGGTCCATAATGCTTACTCGGTCCGAGCAGACCCTTGCTCGGTCCGAGCAGAGAGCCGACATAGCTGTTTTGGCAAGATTTTATGCATGGAAACTGATTATTTTGGTAATCTTTCTTGCCCAGGACGCCCTAACTTGCTCCCCAAGTGCCTGAGATGATTATAAAAGGCAGCTTCTTCTACAGAGGCTGCATCTTTGGTTACCCTAGCCTCCATCTTGGAGGAGGAGGTCTCCATGGCCTCCTTCCTCCTTTCTAGCGCTATTTCCACCAAATTCATCGAAGCAAACCCGAATCTTGAAGCGACGGCAGCAAGAGGAAGGTTGGAGTCACGCCTTGCAACACCCCATGGCCCTAGAAGACGGTTAGAAGCATAAGGGAGTATTCGGTTTATTCTATTATGTTTTCTTTTCTATTTTCCATGGGCTTGTATCTTGTTATTTCTATATCTTTTGTTATTGTTTGTAATAGTATGTTAGGCTAAGTTTATGTAGTTTTAGGAGTAGGAAATAATGGATGTTTAGATGCTATGACTTGAATTTCTTGTTATGATATTACTTGAGATTTGTTTTGTTGAGTATTATATTTTGTTGCTTGTTTGAATTGCTTGATATAACCTGACTAACTTCTAGATGGTGGCCACGTTTAGTTAAGTTCCAAAGTTAGGTTAGTTGAGTTAATTTAGATAAGTATTTGGGATAAATCGTAGATTCGAAAGGGGAGATTAGCTAACACCAAAAGTGTAGTTTTTAGATAAGTCCAAAAGACATCTAAATATCCTTAAGAAATCCAACAAACAAGTTTAGATTAGTTAACACCTATACCAAAAGTTATGGTCTAATTAATCTCATTAGGTTAGGTTGTGATTAAACCAGTTTCTAGTCCAACAAGCGACAGCTGAGGTTTAGTAAGTCTAGGTTTAGCCAACAAACCCTGGCTCAAGTTGTAAAATACCAAAGTCAATCAAGTTAGAACACCTCTACTCTCTGTTCGGACCGAGTAAGGTCTTTGCTCGGACCGAGCATAGAGTGTTTGCTTAGAGCTTTGCTAATTGATTCATCAAAAGTGATAGATTAATGGTTCTAAGTCCAAACTGAAGTGAAACCCGAGTCTTAAGACGCCTTTAATATTGTTAAAAATCCCAAAACCTTTACATTGTTTTCTATATTGCATTAGATTATCATTAGATAATTAAAATACCCAAAAACATTTATTTTATTGCATCTCTAGATTTCTCTTAATCCAAAATTCAACCAAAAATCATTTGTCTAGATTTTGAGAACAAATAAGTCTGGTATTCATAATCCGTCCCTTGGGTTCGACCCTAAAACTTTACCGATAACGACTAGTGAGGTTAAGTCTTAGGTACAAATTTATTTGATATCTAGGTTTTAAGCCTTCATCATATACCTTCATTAATTTCAATAGCACACGCAAAATGGTGCACCACATCGGCTGGCTCGTGAGGAGTGGGCTCTTGTTGGGACTTCTTCCCAATTACAACTTCTCCCTTTCGAATCATTTCCTCAAGCCAATCCTTAAATACCCAACAATCTTCAATTTTGTGCCCTAATATTCTATGATAGGGACAGAAATTAGGGTCATCTGATTTCTCCATATCTTTTGGGCGTTTGCATGGTGGCAATTCAAGCGCTTTATTTCCCATAACCTTGCCAAATATCTTTGGGACTGCTTGTTTCTTGAAAGAATATGATTTACTGGTCAACTTTGCTAATGATAATAGCGGCTTGGGATTTTTATTGTGACTTTCATTGGCTTTAGACTTACTTGAACTTGCAACAATTTGTGTCGAGGCATTTTTTGCACCACTACCTCTCTTCCTTCGATTTCTTGAAAAGTGCATTTCCTGTGGCGGTCCCACCCTTTCTAATTCGTACACTTTCTTGGAGAGTCTTTCATATGTATGGATATCAGCCATGGTGAGATGTCGTTGCATCCATCCTTCCAAGTTTCGCAACAAAATTCCAACTCCTTATTCTTCTGGCATTTGGTATTCACACCTAGTGCTCATTGATCTCCATCTATTGATGTATTTAGAGGCAGATTCTCCTTTTCTTAGTTTTTCTTGAAACAAATCGGCCACCATCACTTTTTTCATTATCTTCTTAAATCTAGTTATGAATGCCTCCTCCATATCTTTCCACGATTTGATGCTACCTTCTTCAAGAGATGCATACCACTTGAAAGCTGCCCCAGTTAGACTTAATGAAAATTGCCTTAATATTAGAACATCATGGTTGGCTGTATTTGCACAAGCATTTTTGAAACGAACCAAGTGTTCCTCAGGACTGATCTCTTTCTTTCTTGTCCTATCAAACCTCACAAATTCAGGAATTTGATATCCTTCAGGGTAAGGTACCTGGTCATACTTTTTCGGATATGGATTTCCACTCTTCTTCTTTGTACTTGCCCCTGTCGCTTGAAGATGCTGATCAACCAGGCTTCTAACAAGATGTTTTGTCTTTTCTCCTTCAAACTCAGTATCTGACATATTATCAGATGTCTCATCTCCACTAACTCCTTTCAACGGGTCTCCTTCATCTTCTCCATCCAAGGACCCCTTAACAAGCTTTCCCTTCTTAGGTGGTGAGTCACATTCTCCATTCACAAATTTATTGAATAACCCTTTCCTTTGTAAGAAGCCGATAAGTTTTGCATATTGTGAGGTCTCTTTCTCCCGCTCCTTTTGCATTTTTAATATCTCCTCACTCTGTTTCTTTATTTTCTTCTCTAATCTTGACCTCTCATCTTCTGATGTATTTGCTTGTTCTCTTTCTACATCATCCATTTCTTCGCCTTTTTCATCAAACAAGTTATGTATTTCTTCATCTTGCCCCATCATTGCCACTAACGGCTCAATCACTTCTTTTTCATTTGTCACAGAAGCTTCACCATCCTTATTGGTCATATGGACAAAGCCATGCATTTCTACCTCTTTATCTACTTCTACCATGTTTACTCGCGCATGGAAAATAGGCTCATGCCACATCATATGTCTTTTCTCATCCTGTGGCCCCAGGTTGGTCATTTCAATCACCAATTGTGTATTCTCTTCAGGCCTCCCCATCTTCTTGAACACCTTGTTTTCTTTAGCATGCCCCAGTCTCTCATTGGCCGGGTTTGATGAGCCTTTAGTAACTTTGGGTCTAAGCTTGACCATTGGGGAGTTCTTCCTAACTAGTCGAAGAGGTGTGAAGGAATTGCTTATAGGAAGATTGGGCATTTCATCCAACTCACCTTTATATGCTTATTGCACTTTCTCAATAGTTCTTGTGCCCTTGGAAGATGTTGCTGCCCCTGAGTGGACCCTCTTTTGAGAAACGAAGGACCATTTCTCTTCAGTAGTAATTTCAATAGGAACTTCAGGAACTTCCGAAGCCACCACTAGCCCTTCTTGTGGTTCTTCCACGACATGGGCAAGTTGGAAACTCCCATCTTTCACTTGCACGATAGGCACAAAGGAGTGCCCATATGGCATGGCCCCGCACATGAACTCATGTTGGTAGCAAATCGATACTGCCCCAATCCTGAACATTCCGATAGGCTTGCTCAAATCAACGGTTGTGAATGCCATCTCCTGCAAGGAAACAACTCGAAATGTCATGGTTAGCAATGTTTATTTAGAATTTTGAAACAACTTTTCTAGCCTTATACATTTAATTTCCCCAAATCTCAAAGATGAGAGGAGAAAGATGTCCCACCGGGCGTGCCAGAGAATCTGTAGCGACTTTTTCGTCTTTCTCGAAGAATGATTGGGTTTCCTCAAGAACGGGAATAAGTCTTAGATTCACCCCTCACGAGCCTGGGTTCAGGTGCTGATGCCTCTTAACGACCAGAGAACATCGACTAGAATCAATTCTCATGAGGGTTTATTAATTTGTGGGTCTTTTCTTTCCAATAGGCGCAAGCCCCTATTGTTAATTACCCCGTGGTTTCCCACGAGAACTTTTGATTAAGAGGTTCGAGGAATTAAATATAATAGGCTAGAAAATCATTATTTAAATGGTTTTGATATCCAACAAGGAATTTATTTCTTTAGGGCCCAATTGAGGGTATAAGTAATTTATTTCTTTTGGACCAAGACCCGATTCAATTGATGGCACCAGACTTAATTGACGGGGCCCAATTGAGAATGTCTAAGTAAGTCTAAAACAATCTATTTGAAATATCCAATGATATCTTATTTAATTGGAACATCTAAGAATATTTAAACTAAGACTATTTATTTGAAGTGTCAAAGAATATCTAAAACTAAGAATATCTAAAGCTAAGAAAGCTAAGAATCCATAAAACTATTTATCTAAAAAAAAAACTAAAAGATATCTAAACTAATTATTTTAACCTTTTTTTGTATTTATCAAGGGGACAATTTTGACAATTTTGATTTTATGATCCTCGACCATTTGGGGGCTTTGAGGATCGTTTCTCGGTCATTTGAGGGCTAAAGGAACTTTGATTTTTAAATTCTCAGCCATTTGAGGGCTTTGAGAATTGGTTCTCGGCCATTTAGGGGCTTTGAGAACGGAGGAAGCTTGATTTCATAATCCTTGGCTATTTAAGGGCTTTAAGGATTGCTTCTCAGCCATTTTGGGGCTTTGAAAGAAGAAGAGAGAGATTTGATTTTGATTTGGCTCAATTTGACTTATTTTGACTTCATTTGACTTCATTTGATTCAATTTGATTTAATTTGATTTAATTTGATTTAATTTCATTCGATTTATTAGATTTGATTTCATTTAAATTGGACTTGATTTGGACTCATTTAATAAAATTTATTTGATTGTATCTATATTATCTATTCATTTAATTTTGTATTTATATTTAAATTTATTATTTATTTATTTCTTATTTATTTGCAATTTAAGACTTAATTGCAATAACTTATTTATTATTTACTTACTTACTTTTATTACTTAAAATTTATTTATTTAAGATTTGTGATTTAATTAGAAGTTGTGATCTTATTTATTATTTGATGATTTATTTATGGTTTATTATAATTATTATTTATTTTATTTATTTCATTTCTTATATTATTTATTATTATTTTCTTAAAATAAAAGAAAAATTTCTAAGCATTGCCAATTTATTATTATTTTTATTTATTTATACTTGACAAGAAAGTGATAAAATTACTTAGAGAAATTTATTAAAGTACTTAACCATTTTTCTAGAATTTATAAAATTAGATTGTTATCATAAAAATACTTCAAAAATAAGAAACTACTTATTTTGATAAAATATCATATGAAAATAATATTGTATTTGATTTATTTAGATTTTTAGAGATTTCTGGATATTTTATTTGAATTTTTCTGAGATTCCTACTAATTTTGATGAATTTTCAAAGTTTTAACAATTTATAAAATTCAATTTTAAGGAGAAAATACTTTGAAAATATTAAAGGGGCATAAATTGACATAATTTCATATCAAAATATCAGTAAATCTAGTTTCTACAGATTTTTAAAATTTTATGGATATTTTATTTGAATTTTTCTGAGTTGTAAACTATTTTTAATGAATTTTTAAAGATTTTTGCTGATGTGGAAAATCGTGATTGGGCCACGTGTACAGAGAGTGCTGACTGGGCCATTGCGCTGCGTTGACTGGGCTGAGTGACGCTGGCTCGACTCTGGATTCCGTGTAACGATTGATGCGACCTGCCACACGCTTATCGCCACAGAAGATCCGCGAAAATCGAATTCGTCTTCTCCCTCCGACAGTCGAGTGAATTTTTGCAGAAAAGCCCCTCCTTCTTCGACGGCCAACCTACGGCGCCTCCGGCCACCATTTTTGTCGATCATAGGTGCGTTTGAATCGTAAGAGAGAGGAGAAGAGTTTGGTGGACTTAATTCATGCTTTGGGGACATATATCGTCATGTCAAAACTGAGAAGGCTCGAGCTCCATTAATGGTGCTCCTAGTCCTCTGGTGCTTTTCGTCTGCCAGTGGTAGGTTTATTACATTCGTCAGAGTACATTAGAGACAATGGTGAGGTCCATTAGGTCTTTAGGAGCTTGGAAGGGCGTAGACTCGGCTGAGATAACTTGACCTAAATTTGGTCTGAGCTGGTCCCATGTTGTAGGGCCCACCAGAAGTTCCTTTGATGCCAGCCATCGCATGAACAGCTTCAGGGGAGCAATTAGATGAATTTTGAGTCTTCAATTTGATTCAAATTGTTGTAATTTGTAGTGTGAGGCATGGGTACAGAAGTTGTAAATTTATGTATTTTATCCAATTTCATGTAAGTCGACTTGCAGCAGATAGGTTAGATTTAATGCTCAATTTAGGTTCAACTGAATATGTTTTATGTGTTCAAGCTACTACAGGGAGTGAGGGGAAGATCTTCACCACTGTCCACAATTTTTATTTTTCGTTTTTATGATAGTTATTCACTGTTTTTGGTGATTTTAAGTTTAAGTTGTTTTATTTACTGTAAAATCGTTTGCAAAGAGTCCATTGAAGTTAAAACACATGCTGTTCCTGCATGGTTCCATTTTCATGCAAAGGAAACCCTCTAATTTACTAATTTCACAGACATAAAATAAATTTTTAGAAAATTGGGCATTATGACCCCATCTTGAGCTGCTCTCAGCTCAATTTGAGATACAACAGAGAGGAGACATTCGAGTTGTATTCAACTCTACGTCTAAACCCTTTTGAAGGACCCTCCAAGGTGTCATCACGCTTGGGGTAAAACCAGATTTAGAGAAAAACGAGATAAATGCAATCAACTCAAATTAACTCAAATTGAGGCTTCAAATCCACCTCTTTCATTCAAACATGGATAGTTCCCAAAAAAAAAAATCACCCAATTTTACCTTTCTTCTTCTCTTTCACTACTGTTCGATTAAATGCCCTTTACAATTTAACTCTCTCTATCCTATTTGAGCACAATTACAGAGTCTAAAACCTAATATCGACTTGCGGTTGCCTCCTCTCTCCTCTCCAAACTTCTTTCTGTCGAATTTTGGGATGTTTATATAGGCAGTGCACTAGGGCAACACTCCATGGCCGAGAGCAATCTACACTGTCGAATTTCCATCAACGGTTGAAAATGGGTTGAGCCTAGGGTTTGGTTTCGCAAAACTGGGGACAGGAGATGGTGATTTGGGTTTGTGGTCGGAGAGGAGGCCACGTCGACGTTTTCCTCCACTTTTACCCGGCGTCCACGGTAAGATCGCGATTTTCCTTTTACTAGGGGGGAAGAAGGCTCTGACAAGTGGGGGCCCACATGTAAGGGTTAATGAGAGAGAGAGATAGATGCGTCCGGTTCTCTGTGAGCCAATGGAGATTTTAAACTTACGGTCTATGAAACAGGTGTAGCGCTGTCAAACGTGCACAAATGGCACGGAAGACAACATTTTCGTTTTCGTTCCGTTCACCATAACGTAACAATATTAATTTTCACTTATGTTTCGTGATTAGAACGGAACCAAATTTTTTTACGTTTTCTGTTCCGTTGGATTAAACGGAAAAACGTTAAAAACGTTAAATTTTATGGTTAATTATGCCAAAAATCAGATAGGTCCCTGGGTTCAGATAAATTCACACAAAGGTCCCTGGTAACGCAACTCATCGTACCAGTAAACAAAAGAAGTGTACCAGGCTTTGCTAGTTAAATAGTCCCAAATCAAACAGAATTAGTCCGAAAAAATAATTAAAACTTTCTTATTATTACAATCAGTAAACAAACAGACTTTTAGTCAATTTCACATCCGAAATATAAACCTAAACTATCTCCAAAATCACAGTCACATACTAAATTTACCAAGCAGATAATAGAGGAAAATTCTGAAAGGAGAACATAATTCAAGTTAAATACCAGGATAGCGAGCAAAGAATTCAAGCTCGTCTGTACAATCAACGAACTTGGCTTTGAGGCTCCTTGTACCAGTAAGCAAACAAAATAAATTCACCGCACAAACGGAAAAGAAAAATAGAGAAAAGCAATATATTAAATCGGAATAGCAAAGGAGAAAGGAAGCCAAAAATCAATTCAAAAATAAAAGAAAAAAATCAGTCAAAACAGAAGCCAACAATCAAACACAAGAGAAATCGGTCTCAAGAGTACAATCTAACAAGAAATCGAAGAATTTCATGGGGTTTGTACAATCTAGGATTTAGTCGGGTGCATACCTGTGCATCTTCCTAAAATTTCCTTCGATTCTTCCAAGTACCAACTACAAGTTTGCAATTGAGAAATAAAGAGGCAAGCGAAAGGCAGATTGTTTGTGCCATCGGAGGAGGGAGAAGGATCGATTTTGGAGGAAGATTGTTTGCGCTTGATTGGGAGTTTGCGCGAGAACAGAGTTGGGGTTGCGGATGGAATTGGGGTTGTTAGGGTTTGGGTCTGAATCGGGGTTTGAAGGTTGCGTTCAGTTGGATCGGGATTGGGTTGGGATTGGGATTAATACGAGGAGGGTCAGGTGACTGTTTTCCGACAAGAGGAGGTGGCTCTCGATGCGATAGAGAAAGAGAGGCCACGGAGAGAACGAAAATAACAAGATTGGGGGTGGGGAGCGGCGCTATTTTGGTAGAGATACAATCGAGAGAGATTGAGACAGGCAGCAAAGTTAATGGGCTACGGAAAAACGTTATAAAACAGAACGGAAACGGGCTGTTTCGCTTCTGTTCCGTCTGTCTAAACGAAACCCCATTCCATTCCGTCCTCTGTTCCGCTTATTGAAACGTAATGAAAATCTGTTGCGTTTCTGTTCCGCCAGGACGGAACGGAACGGAAAACGTGCGAAACGGCACGATATTGACAGCTCTAAACAGGTGCACCCAAATCATACTCAAGGGCGGTAAAAATTTAAACCCAGCGACTTTCTCCTCCCCTCTGGATCCGCTACAATCGCATGCACGCGCCAAATCCCTGGATTTTTCTGGGAATTTCTCACCATTTCATTTAATTTATATATATATATTGCTACCAAGTGGAAATAAATTGTTTGAGGGCCTTCCCAAGGGTATTTTTGGATGAAATTTCATGGGTAGGTTCATAAAAATATAAGGGATTTTTTGGTTCAGATAGATTTGTGAAATTATTTATGGATTTATTTTGAGAAATTTGGGGAGTTTTGGGATTTCTTTGCAAAAATAGAGGGTGTCTATTGATGTTTTTGGCATTTTGAAATCATGATAATTCATCATAATTCATGGGGAATTTTTGGGTATTTTTTTGGGAATTTTTGGAGTTGGTTTGATATTTTTCGTGGATTTATTGAGCTTTCTTGCATTTATTTGTCGTAAAATTGGGTTATTATTTTATGCATTTTAGCATAATATTTTTGGGTCAAACAAATATATTATCTTGAGTGCATTAATTTAAACTGAGTTTATATTATAAATTTAATAATGTCGATTCATAATCTTTTTTATTTAATCCTTAATTTCTATTTCAATATATCAAAATATAATAAATTCTAACAATTTATTATATTTTTATTTTAAACTGTTTATATTTTTAATATTTTAATAAAAAATTTAAAATAAATTATAATATGGTGTGACACGTTTAACACATTGTGTCAATACGACATGACACGACAAACGTGTCATATCATAATGTGTGTAGTGTTAGCTAATTCTTTCTCTCAACAAGACATGATACGACACGTTGAAAATATTAACTCATGCCAACATGCCATTACACAAGATCCTACATGTATATATTTGATATGGCACGATACGACACACATTTATAATACCCTAATGACGACCAATCATAATATTAAGTCTAATAATGCATCTATCATATGAAATTTCTTAGGCCATGAATTTAATTCTTAATACACATATCGTTTATTTCAAAGATAAATGACAAATCTGATAAATAAATATTCTAGATTGATACGTACTATATATAAAAGATATTTAAATTTATCTTTAATATAATTTTTTATTATTGTTGATATCAATTAATGATAAAATATATTACAATCTTTCAGTTGATATTTCAGTCATTAATTTTTTTTTCATATTTCTATTATACTGTTTCCCTCCTAAAATTTCATGAAAAGTTTTTTGCCACGTTCAAATTTCATTCAAATTTCGACTCACGACTTAAAATATTTTTGCGAAATTTACTTCCCTCTCTCATTTCCCCCGCCGCTAAGTACTTGTTCTCTTCTCTGCCTAGAAACCCTAGATCTCCGCTTCCCAAAACCCCATTTTCTTCTCTTCTTGAAAAAAACCAAATCGCCGATCTACCATTTCTTAAGTCATCTCTTTCTCACGCTTTCTGAAGTCAGCCCTCTCTACCATTTCTCCTCAATGGCCCCCACCCTCTCCAGTCTCAACACCTACCATTTCCGATCACACATCACCGCTTTCCCTTGAAACCCTAGATCGGCGACGAACTCTCTCGCACTAGGACAAATGAACACAGAGACACGAAAGTTTTCCTTCTCATGTTGAGGTAATTCATGACCATTAATTTTAATTTGTTAACCATCTCATGTTGTGCTCGTATGTTTGTAGAAAGTAATTGTGTAATTATAGTTTTTGTTATTGGCCTGACCAATTATCAGACATTATATTTAATTATTTCATCGATGTGCTTTTTTTCTTTGCAAAAGGACAATAGCAATATAGCAATTAATTGGTAAATTTGTATTAGGGCAGTGATAAATATTCAATTAGTAATCGATTACCATTTTTTTTTTTGTCATCCATTGATAGAGCTTTTTAGATCTAAAAATTTCAATATTGAATTGTCCATTAACAAGCAAGGGCAAGAGATTTGCAAACCCTTCTTGCTCTGGTTCTTCTGTTACTTCCATGTAATTATCTCCTCTTGTAACTTAAGTGCAGTGAGATCAAACAACTTAAGATATATTTGGTTGATATTTTGTAATTGCCTTTCTCATGTGAAACTTGGGCAGAAATATCAGTGGACTGGGACTTGGTGGAACAAATTTTTATTTTTATTTTTTATCCTAATTGGTCTATTGCTCTGTAGAAATTTGGCAGCTAATATATTTATGGGGAACATCCTTATGTCATCGCCTTATCTGAAGCATCTCAAGCATCTGTAAGAACCTTAGGTTTAAAACTTGAAAAATTAAAGGAAAAGGAAAATAATAGAAAATTCCTTCAAAGATGTACTTTACCATTCATGATGCATTTCTTATTTTCTTCAATTATTGCAGATTTGTGAGCTCCAATAACTTGTTTGGGATAGTTGGAAGCGTGTTCACAGATATGACAAGTTTACAAAAATTGTATGATATTTGAATTAGATATTCATTAAATAAGATGTGCATATTGCAAGTTTGAAATCCTTAATTTTGTAACACATTTCTTTCAGGGATTTGTCATTCAATAGTTTCTCAAGAGATCTGCCCAGTTCATTTGGTTCATTATAAAATCTTCATTCTCTATGAGTACTCTCTTTTAATGTACTTTTTAGTAAATAATAATTAATCTTCTGACACTCTCTTATCCCCTTTTATGTCAGCCACTTGCAACATAATCAGTTCACATGCTTACTGAACTATTTGGCAAATCTCCCTTTAACAGATCTGTATGTCTCCTATATTCACTTTTTTATTTTAGTAGACTTCATTGCATATCAATTTAGCCTTTTTTTGGTATCTCTATAATATCTCTTAAACCAGACGTTGGCATTAAAGAGGATAGAGGTGGTAAACATGGAACTATTGGAAATAGAACAAGAGGAGTTCTTGGACTTGGTGTTGACCATGTCTGATGTGCAAGGCAGTCATGTGGCGCTAGAATGTGCTCTCCAATCACACCCAAATATGTTCAGATTTGCTGCATTCTCACTGCATTAATAGGAAAGAATAAGAAGAATTATTAGGATGTTTTGAATATTTTTTTATCAGTCGAATTTAAAATATTTTTGTGATAATGATAAATTGCTTGTAGGTTGAGCAGTTGGTGATAATGCATGAAGAACATTTAGGAGCAAATATGGTTAACAAATGCACTCGAAGTGAACAGGTAATATGATTTTTTTTTAAGATTTCTAATTGTGTTATATTCAAATGATGTTATTTGTCAATTTAAAATAAAATGAGAATGAGAGGTATAACATAAAGAGCGTGAAGAGCTTGCCCAAGAGCGTGCAGCCCTAGAGAAGGAGGCCGAACGTGATGCAGCAATCCAATTTATGTTTACTCAAATTGCGCAACTGAGTCAAACCATGTCAAACCATGCCAACCAACCTTACTGTACATCTTTTGGTATTGTATTTTTTTTAAAAAAATTGATTCCAGCAAATTCATGATGATGATTTCTTTTGAGTTTTGATTGTTGGATTTCCTATTCAAGAATCTGTGGGCAAATGCTCCTCATTAGTTGAAAAATAAATAAATAAAAAAACTAATAGGAAAGAATGATTTTGCATTAATCATGTCAGGTCTGTATTTAAATTTTGATTTCTTTTGTTTGTTGGATTTCTATTGGAGGAATCATGTATTGTGTATAATTTATGGTTGCTCAATTTCGAATAGCAACTACCAAGCTTACCTTAAAAAATTTGGTACAGTGTCTTTATCACTAACTGAATTTTGTTATTTCAACAACTTAGAAATTTTGCAATGCCACCTATGGGCAACAACACTTCACAAGGGTCCCCAATCAAAGAATGCTTAGGCGCTGCATCGACAAGCACTGCAATGGTGGGAGAAATGACGGAGTTACTTACCAGTCCTTTCGAGGAATCTCTGCTTGGTTATGAGAATTTTAACTAGAAACACTTTTAATCGTGGGTTTGTGGCTTGTTGGTTCGAGGTGCTAAAGTATTTGATTTAGAATGTTTTAAAACTTTATTTATTATATGTTATTTTACTTTCAATTCTGGTTTGTATCGAATTATTTCCAAATGTATGATGAATGTTGTTTTTTGAGTTGAATGACAATTCGGGTTTCTTTGATATTTTCTTAGCTTTATATGAATAAAATAGTATGTTTGTCAATTTATTAGAATTGTTTGTGTGATATTTTCATCAATTTATATGAATAAAATCGTATGTTTGTCAATTGGTTTGTATAAAATTGGTACTGGAAAAAATTGGTGGTATAAAATTGGTATCGGGAAAAATTGGTGGTACAAAATTGGTATCGGAAAAAATTGAATAGCCGTACAAATTAAATTGATATGGACAGTAACAATTGAGTCGGTATAACGACACGATAATTTAAATAAATACCTACGCAGACATACGTGAATATACCGTGGGACCCGCTAAAGAATATACAGTGGGACCCACTAATACATTATTAGGGTCGCCTACAAACAGCGTCCCTAAACCGACAAAAAATTGAATGTGGGCCTCGCTAAATTCTGATATTATCTGTGTCCCTAAGGAAACTACGTCGGTATACTGACATAATAATCTCTAAAATAGAGACGCGTTTGACGTCCGGATGGGTCTTCGGAAGAGAGGAGACGCGTCTGAATACCAACACAGAATTAAGGACATAATAAGTAATTTGCGTCCCCGCGACACAGATTTTTATTATTCGCGGCTATAATATCGGAGTCGCTAGTACGCGTCTCAAATTGGACACAAACTTAATTTCGTGTCGGAATAGGACGCCTATCTGCGTAGCAGATAAATGATATTCTAGTAGTGAACAAAACCGCGCAGGCGCAGATTTATCAAATTGGAGCGTCTTGATGGAACTTGAAGTGGGCCCTTTTCGTTTCGTCGGACCATGCAATATAGTCCGGGCTGAAAATTGATATTTTGACATTGATATTATGGGCCGCCACAAGTTTATATTGTTTTCTATACCAGATCCAGATGTAATTAGGTTTTTCCAAAGCTTGATTTATTCTTCAGCGTTATATAACATTATTTATAATTATTAATACAAGAGTAAATAATGAAATGAAATAAAAAGGAATTAATCTAGTCCTAATATATCTCTTAATTACATAATATATTTTCTTATTACAATATACGCTAATAACAGCTTTTAGTTACAAAACAAGAAGATAATTTTCCTATAGAATTCTCGTCGACACAAATCACCCCATCAATTACTAATTTACTATATTTGTTTCCTTTAAGGCTCGTTACTTGGGGTTTAGCACGCAGGATTAATTAATTTTCTTAATTAAGACCGCAACTTAATTTGAAACATTCATGAGAACATAATTTTTGAGGGAAATCTGGCATTAAGGGGGGGGGGGGGGGGTGGGAATAGAATACTCAATCGAAAAACATTATAGTTTGAACCCGAAAAGAACACCCTAACAATAAAAATATATGAAAATTAGTAAAAGAGAGTTGAAATTTGGTAAAGGATAGGAATATTCATTTTACCCTACCATCATTTTGTGTGTTTCAACTTCCAACAAAAAAATAAAAAATAAAAAAAATAAGCAAAACCTAAGTAAAGTAAATCTTCATATCTGCTGATCTGCTCCTGCTCCTTCCCCCTGCTTTCCTCAAATCTCTCTTTCCTATTTCCACCAAATTAGAGCTTGAGTTCTCTACATTACTAAAACATGAACACTACTTTATTGAAATAACAAATCATAGTTCTTACAACAAAGCTCACTTGTGCTCTCACAACGCTCAACTAATTTGAATTGAAAACCTGGATTAGCTTCCGAATACCTCTCTTGTGTAGTGCAGGTCTATTCCAAATCTGAGAATTTCCTCTTTGACTGGGAGACCACCGAAATGAAACATTTAGCGAGGCAAGAGCGAGAACTGAAGGTTTTGTACCGAGGGAGGCTTTACTGTGGTGTTAGAGCAGACGAAGGGTTCTGATGGAGTGCGCAATCGAGAACTGAAGGTTTTGTTGTGGCAGCAAAGAAACTTTTTGTGGACGTGGACGGCCACGGTACATCAAAACCGGGAATCAGATCCTCTGGTCTGCCGACCACCTGGTCGTTTTAGATCCAGGCCGTCTGATTTAATATCAACGGTTAAGGATGCCCCGTGCATGATACCAGATTGATAGGTCCGAAAAAAGTTAACCGTTGAGATTAAATCAGACGGTCCAGATCAAAAACGACCAGGTGGTCGTTTATAAAAAACGATATAAACGACCAGAGGATACGGTTCCAAACAACAAAACCGCGCAGGCGCAGATATATCGGGACTGATACACACCATCCAGTGATTTCCCATCCATCCCATCCATGGGCTTGGACTGGGCCAGTAACCTTTCAGCACATGATGACGTCATCATTTCGCTCGATGACGTCATCATTTTTTTTGCGCGAATCAGCGAAAATTCTGAGCGTCGTGACGTCATCAAATTGCTTGATGACGTCATCAAATTTTGTTGGTTTAAGTGTTTTAAGGGTTGCACTTAATGATTTAAGTGTTCAGTTAGTTTCATAAGAAAATGCAATTTGCGAACTTTTTACTCAGTTAAATGTCTTAAGGGTTGAACTAAAACAGTTTAATTGTTCAATTAGTTGCATCTTAAAATCGAATTTTCGTATCTTTTTGTTTAGTTAAAACACGTTAAGGGATGAACTTAAAGTTTTATATGTTCAGTTAGTTGCATCTCAAAATTCAATTTTTTCGAAATTTTTTTGGAAATTTCTGGATGCTGACGTCATCAAATGTACTGGTTTTTTGTTTAGTTAAACACGTTAAGGGTTGAATTAAAAGTTGTAAGTGTTCAGTTAGATGCATCTGAAAATGAAATTTTCGTACTTTTATGTTCAGTTTAATACGGTAAAGGTTGAACTAAAAGGTTTATTTGTTCAGTTAGTTGCATCTGAAAATGAAATTTTCGTACTTTTGTGTTTAGTTTAATACGGTAAAGGTTGAACTAAAAGTTTTATTTGTTCAGTTAGCTGCAGAAGAAATTTAATCTCTTAGTTAACATTTACAATATACAAAGTGAACACATATAACAATATAGTAAACATTTACAACAAAGTGAACACATATAATGACTAACTGATCTATTATTTCAACAAACTGAACAATTGTATTAACAATAACATCCAATAGAAATAACATCCACTATTAATAACATTCATTATTACAACAAATAGAACAATTCGCTGGAGCAATCACAGTCGAGGACTTGCACACGGATCAACTGGAGCAACATCTCCTTTACTAGCACTGCCTCCAATTAGCACTCCTACTTCCCCAAAACAAAAACTAAATCATAAACATACACGACAATCATCATGCAACTTTTATTATGTTGCATGTCTCTCATACACGGGTAAATCTGATATCCCAAATGAGAGCAACAATAATATAAATTTAAATAACCAAAAATCACTAATCCATTAGAGATATCTGACACATTTGCGTTACCTAATTCAAACTCCAAGCATGAGAAGTGGGGATTTGTTAGAAGGGATGCTCAATGATTATGTAGGTGGTATACCAAATAATAGCAAGATGAGGGTACCGAAGAGCTCTGCTCGCATTCGCAAAAGTTAATATGCCTGAAAACAACAGACGGAATTTTCGAATGTGCACAGAAATTGCAAATTTTACTTTGCATACTGTGCAAAGTTACCACACAACCATGCAACAAAATGCATGGCAACATGCCAGTAATAATACATATATGCAAATTTTGATAAAATTAAAGGCAATATTCCAGGATAAAAATTGCACTAACATCTGATTTTGTGTTTCTAAAGTCTACCTTGAAATGGTAAAACAGTGAAAGTTAAAAACGTTACCCAGATAGCTTCCTTGAATTGGCGGTATAGAGGGTCACTCTCAGGAGCTGATTGCGATGATGCTTTGAGTTTTGCCACTTCACCTTCTAAAATCTTCCTAAAATCAGTAGGCTGCAGAAAGTAAAAGAGTAAATTGTCATTCATGCTTTTTCAAAAAGCAAAGCCAAGTTTGGAACATTTTTTTAGGAGTGCCTTGGAAGGAGAAGCAGGGGTACATTTAGCACAGAATTTTCACAAAACAGGTTCGAAAAGCAAAATCAAGGAATCTAAATACAATAGCAGTTGCTTGACAAGATTGCATCTGTGCACAGAAATTCAATAGAATACTCAATCGAAAAACATTATAGTTTGAACCCGAAAAGAACACCCTAACAATAAAAATATATGAAAATTAGTAAAAGAGAGTTGAAATTTGGTAAAGGATAGGAATATTCATTTTACCCTACCATCATTTTGTGTGTTTCAACTTCCAACAAAAAAATAAAAAATAAAAAAAATAAGCAAAACCTAAGTAAAGTAAATCTTCATATCTGCTGATCTGCTCCTGCTCCTTCCCCCTGCTTTCCTCAAATCTCTCTTTCCTATTTCCACCAAATTAGAGCTTGAGTTCTCTACATTACTAAAACATGAACACTACTTTATTGAAATAACAAATCATAGTTCTTACAACAAAGCTCACTTGTGCTCTCACAACGCTCAACTAATTTGAATTGAAAACCTGGATTAGCTTCCGAATACCTCTCTTGTGTAGTGCAGGTCTATTCCAAATCTGAGAATTTCCTCTTTGACTGGGAGACCACCGAAATGAAACATTTAGCGAGGCAAGAGCGAGAACTGAAGGTTTTGTACCGAGGGAGGCTTTACTGTGGTGTTAGAGCAGACGAAGGGTTCTGATGGAGTGCGCAATCGAGAACTGAAGGTTTTGTTGTGGCAGCAAAGAAACTTTTTGTGGACGTGGACGGCCACGGTACATCAAAACCGGGAATCAGATCCTCTGGTCTGCCGACCACCTGGTCGTTTTAGATCCAGGCCGTCTGATTTAATATCAACGGTTAAGGATGCCCCGTGCATGATACCAGATTGATAGGTCCGAAAAAAGTTAACCGTTGAGATTAAATCAGACGGTCCAGATCAAAAACGACCAGGTGGTCGTTTATAAAAAACGATATAAACGACCAGAGGATACGGTTCCAAACAACAAAACCGCGCAGGCGCAGATATATCGGGACTGATACACACCATCCAGTGATTTCCCATCCATCCCATCCATGGGCTTGGACTGGGCCAGTAACCTTTCAGCACATGATGACGTCATCATTTCGCTCGATGACGTCATCATTTTTTTTGCGCGAATCAGCGAAAATTCTGAGCGTCGTGACGTCATCAAATTGCTTGATGACGTCATCAAATTTTGTTGGTTTAAGTGTTTTAAGGGTTGCACTTAATGATTTAAGTGTTCAGTTAGTTTCATAAGAAAATGCAATTTGCGAACTTTTTACTCAGTTAAATGTCTTAAGGGTTGAACTAAAACAGTTTAATTGTTCAATTAGTTGCATCTTAAAATCGAATTTTCGTATCTTTTTGTTTAGTTAAAACACGTTAAGGGATGAACTTAAAGTTTTATATGTTCAGTTAGTTGCATCTCAAAATTCAATTTTTTCGAAATTTTTTTGGAAATTTCTGGATGCTGACGTCATCAAATGTACTGGTTTTTTGTTTAGTTAAACACGTTAAGGGTTGAATTAAAAGTTGTAAGTGTTCAGTTAGATGCATCTGAAAATGAAATTTTCGTACTTTTATGTTCAGTTTAATACGGTAAAGGTTGAACTAAAAGGTTTATTTGTTCAGTTAGTTGCATCTGAAAATGAAATTTTCGTACTTTTGTGTTTAGTTTAATACGGTAAAGGTTGAACTAAAAGTTTTATTTGTTCAGTTAGCTGCAGAAGAAATTTAATCTCTTAGTTAACATTTACAATATACAAAGTGAACACATATAACAATATAGTAAACATTTACAACAAAGTGAACACATATAATGACTAACTGATCTATTATTTCAACAAACCGAACAATTGTATTAACAATAACATCCAATAGAAATAACATCCACTATTAATAACATTCATTATTACAACAAATAGAACAATTCGCTGGAGCAATCACAGTCGAGGACTTGCACACGGATCAACTGGAGCAACATCTCCTTTACTAGCACTGCCTCCAATTAGCACTCCTACTTCCCCAAAACAAAAACTAAATCATAAACATACACGACAATCATCATGCAACTTTTATTATGTTGCATGTCTCTCATACACGGGTAAATCTGATATCCCAAATGAGAGCAACAATAATATAAATTTAAATAACCAAAAATCACTAATCCATTAGAGATATCTGACACATTTGCGTTACCTAATTCAAACTCCAAGCATGAGAAGTGGGGATTTGTTAGAAGGGATGCTCAATGATTATGTAGGTGGTATACCAAATAATAGCAAGATGAGGGTACCGAAGAGCTCTGCTCGCATTCGCAAAAGTTAATATGCCTGAAAACAACAGACGGAATTTTCGAATGTGCACAGAAATTGCAAATTTTACTTTGCATACTGTGCAAAGTTACCACACAACCATGCAACAAAATGCATGGCAACATGCCAGTAATAATACATATATGCAAATTTTGATAAAATTAAAGGCAATATTCCAGGATAAAAATTGCACTAACATCTGATTTTGTGTTTCTAAAGTCTACCTTGAAATGGTAAAACAGTGAAAGTTAAAAACGTTACCCAGATAGCTTCCTTGAATTGGCGGTATAGAGGGTCACTCTCAGGAGCTGATTGCGATGATGCTTTGAGTTTTGCCACTTCACCTTCTAAAATCTTCCTAAAATCAGTAGGCTGCAGAAAGTAAAAGAGTAAATTGTCATTCATGCTTTTTCAAAAAGCAAAGCCAAGTTTGGAACATTTTTTTAGGAGTGCCTTGGAAGGAGAAGCAGGGGTACATTTAGCACAGAATTTTCACAAAACAGGTTCGAAAAGCAAAATCAAGGAATCTAAATACAATAGCAGTTGCTTGACAAGATTGCATCTGAAGGCGAAGGTCGGTCTCGTCGTGGTGGGACTGCTCAAGGCGGAGCTGCTCCTCGTCGCACGACGGCTTCCTCGTCGTGGTTGTCAATGGCACACAAATCAGAGAGGAAATCGGCCACGGGTCGCCGTCGGAGGTGGTGGTAGTGGTGGAGCGGCGAGCCCAGCGGCAATCCATCAAAGCATCGGCATTGAGATCGAAAGAGATGAAACAAGGGAGGGAAATGAGGGATGCGGCTAGGTTAGCGGGGGGATTTGAGGTATATATGGAGGTGGGCTAAATCGCAGGCCTGGGACTGGTCCACTAAAGGCCTGTGGATGGGAAGGATGGGAAAAGAGGGGATGGAGAGTACCAATTCTGTTATCAAATTGGAGCGTCTTGATGGAACTTGAAGTGGGCCCTTTTCGTTTCGTCGGACCATGCAATATAGTCCGGGCTGAAAATTGATATTTTGACATTGATACTATGGGCCGCCACAAGTTTATATTGTTTTCTATACCAGATCCAGATGTAATTAGGTTTTTCCAAAGCTTGATTTATTCTTCAGCGTTATACAACATTATTTATAATTATTAATACAAGAGTAAATAATGAAATGAAATAAAAAGGAATTAATCTAGTCTTAATATATCTCTTAATTGCATAATATATTTTCTTATTACAATATACGCTAATAACAGCTTTTAGTTACAAAACAAGAAGATAATTTTCCTATAGAATTCTCGTCGACACAAATCACCCCATCAATTACTAATTTACTATATTTGTTTCCTTTAAGGCTCGTTACTTGGGGTTTAGCACGCAGGATTAATTAATTTTCTTAATTAAGACCGCAACTTAATTTGAAACATTCATGAGAACATAATTTTTGAGGGAAATCTGGCATTAATGTAGGGGGGAATAGAATACTCAATCGAAAAACATTATAGTTTGAACCCGAAAAGAACACCCTAACAATAAAAATATATGAAAATTAGTAAAAGAGAGTTGAAATTTGGTAAAGTATAGGAATATTCATTTTACCCTACCATCATTTTGTGTGTTTCGACTTCCAACAAAAAAAAAATAAAAAATAAAAAATAAACAAAACCTAAGTAAAGTAAATCTTCATGTCTGCTTATCTGCTCATGCTCCTTCCCCTGCTTTCCTCAAATCTCTCTTTTTCCTATTTCCACCAAATTAGAGCTTGAGTTCTCTACATTACTAAAACATGAACACTACTTTATTGAAATAACAAATCATAGTTCTTACAACAAAGCTCACTTGTGCTCTCACAACGCTCAACTAATTTGAATTGAAAACCTGGATTAGCTTCCGAATACCTTTCTTGTGTAGTGCAGGTCTATTCCAAATCTGAGAATTTCCTCTTTGACTGGGAGACCACCGAAATGAAACATTTAGTGAGGCGCGAGAGAGAGAGAGGAAGAGGCTTTACTGTGGTGTGAGACGAGGGTTCTGAATTCTGATGGTGTGCGCAATCAAGAACTGAAGGTTTTGTTGTGGTGAATGAAATGAATGAGACAGGCATGGGATGGCAGCAAAGAACCACACCGGGAGCGACAAATAGAAATAGACAGAAAAACCAGTAAAGAAACTTTTAGCGGACAGGAACGGCCACGATATGATCAATCGCGCAGATTTATCAAATCGGAGCGTCTTGATGGAACTTCAAGTGGGCCCTTTTCGTTTCGGCGGACCATGCAATACGGTCCGGGCTGAAAATTTCTATTTTGACATTAATATTATGGGCCGCCACAAGTTTATTATAATATGCTTTTTGAAAATTGATTACTGCCATCTGCAATTTTACCATCCCTTACCATCGCTAAACAGAAAATGAACACATAAAATAGACAAGGTGAACATATATAATGATCAAAGTGAACACATACAAACAAGTAAGTTTCAATAAAAATAAGTTCAATATACATATACAAATTTGAACAAAAGATGACAACACTTATTTGTTTGTAAGTGTTCACTTTGTTCTTCTATATGATTATCTCGTCTATTGTATGTGTTCACTTTGTGTTTAGAGATGGCAAGAGATGACAAAATTAGAGATGACACTTATAATTCCTCATTGTTTTTTCATACCAGATGTAATTAGGTTTTTCCAAAGCTTGATTTATTCTTCAGCATTATACAACATTTTTTATAATTACTACAAGAGTAAATAATGAAATGAAATAAAAAGAAATTAATCTAGTCCTAATATTTCTCTTAATTACATAATATATTTCCTTATTACAATATACGCTAATAACAGTTTTAGTTACAAACAAGAAGAGAATTTTCCTATAGAATTCTCGTCGACACCAATCACCCTATCAATTACAATCCTTGTTTCCTTTAAGGCGCAACTTAATTTGAAACATTCATGAGAAGATGATAAATTTTGAGGGAAATGTGGCATTAATGTAGAAAAATACATAAAAATAGAATGCTCAATTGAAAACCATTCTATTTTGAACCCGAAAAGAGGACCCTCACAATTAAATATATGCAAACTAGGAAAAAAGAGGTGAAATAAGAATAGTCATTTTACCATACCATCTTTAATCTTTTTGTGTGTTTAAACCAAAAAAAAAAAAAATAAGAAAAATAAATTTCCATGTATGCCTTCCTTAAATCTTTCTCTTTCCTACTTGAGTTAGTGCACTGAACCCCTCCGGAACCTAATTTGCGCTCTCCATCTCAGGCGGCGATAGTAAGTTTATGTTTCATCATGGTGTTATCTGCAATTGGCTGTTTATAGGATTAATTAATTCTCTATCGTTGAAATTATGGCTTTTTCTCCTATTTTTGTTTATTGCTAATTATATTTGGGTCCTTATTGATGAAAATAAAATAGAATTAGGGACTAATTAGCCTCAGTTAAGTCTCATCATTGGCTAATTTTTTTAGAAAAAGGAGACCATATTCCTGTTCTAGAAATAGGCCTTCAATTTTTTCTTTTTTTGAAAAGTGAACGTTGCACAAAAAGTGAACGTTAAGTGTACGTTAGGAACCGTTAGAGCCAACTTGTATATAAGGCAGCATAGCCTTTGTTGTAAAAATTGCTCAGAAATAATAAATGACATTATTTCCTCATTTGCAACATGGTATCACAGCATTAAGCTCTTGGGCAACAAATCGATAAAAATCCAACCCTTCTCAGCCAAAAACAGCAACTCAAATTTTATCTCAATCAAATTCTTTCAACCAGCACTCATAATTTCCTTTAAATTCCTTCCTTCTTTACCAGCAAAACAAAAATAAAAATCTGTCACTTCTGTTCTTTTCAATTTTTTTCAAAATCTCGAAAATCAGACCCGAATTCCATCAAAACAGCATAACCTTTCTCAGAAATTCTTAGCCAAAATCAAACTCTTCAAAAATCCAAAATGAGCCTAGAAACCATCAAACTTACCTCAGAATTGCTGAATGAAAAGAATTACATGTCATGGGCCAAGTCAATGACCTTGGCACTCAGTGGTAGAGGCAAATTAGGTCATGTCACTGGCACCAAAAACAAACCAGTTCCTGCAAAACCAACTGAGCCCACTGATGAGGAGAACCAAAAGATTGAAGAATGGCAAATGGCAGACCATTGTGTTATGTCGTGGATTCTTGCCTCCATCGAGCCTAGGCTCTCGAAGATGTTTTTATACACCAAAACAGCGAGAGAATTGTGGCAGAAAATTGAGGGAGTTTATGGCCAGAGGAACAATTATGCTTACATCTACAAATTGAAGCAAGGAATTTACCACGCCTCAAAAGATACCAAAAATCATACTGAGTACCTGGTTGAACTCACTGCCAAGTTTGACGAACTCGGAGAATATCTCCCTCCAACCTCAGACCCCTTGGAGATAGAGAGGCGGCAGGAACATGAGAAGGTATATCTCTACCTAGGCGGCCTTGACTCTAGCTATGACGCTGTCCGATCGCAGATCTTGCTCAGTCCAGAGCTGCCTTCTTTCTCGGCCGTGGTGGCTATGATGCAAAGAGAAGACTCGAGACGAATAGCCATGAACATGGAGTCGCAGGAGCAACGCCAAGCGGTAGAGAGTCAAGCCTTCGCAGCCACCAGCTCAAACCCTAACTCCGACAGAGGGAGGAATAGAGGGAATAGGGACGAGAAGTGCACCCATTGCAAAAAAAATGGACACATTATTGATCGGTATTGGGTTCTCCATCCACACCTCAAACCTAAGTGGAGAGGTGATAGAGGAAATCAAGGTTGGGGGGAGGCGGCGAAAAAAACAGGGAGAACCCTAGATCAGGAGAAGAGGGGTCTGTGCGTGAGAGGAGGAGAAGATGGCGAAGCGGTTGAGTTAACTAAATCGACTCGAGTTGAACCGACTGAAGCCTCTCGACTCGATCGCATCGAAACCCAGATTTCTCATCTCGCCTCTCTTCTGGGCCAAAGACTGGGCCGAACAGGTTCAGATAAAAACTCTTATTTTATCCCTCAGCCCAATGGTGAAACTGGTTCAAGTAGTTTAAAAAACCAGACCAATTTAGAGTTGTTTTGTGGTAATAAATGCCTAACTGTAGGTTTTAGTACCAAAAATGGTTCCAACAATTATTTTAAGTGGATACTTGACTCCGGTGCTACCGATCATATGACGGGCAACCCTAGTTTAATTAAGAATTTTAAACCAATTAATGGTGACCATTTCTTTACCGTTGCCAACAATGAGAAAATTAAGATTAAAGGTTGGTGATTTGTTAGTCTCTTTGAAAAAGGTTTTCTCCAAGATGTTTTCCTTGTAGAAAATAGTAATGTTAATTTACTCTCTATTAGTAAGCTTTCAAAGGATTTAAATTGCGAAGTAATTTTTAAATCAAATAATGTTATTTTTCAGGACCATCTCACCAAAGAGAAGATTGGTGAAGGTTTTTTAGAAAATGGCCTCTATTTTTTGAGTAGCAAAAAACCTATTTTGAATGCAAGGAGAAATGAGGACTTAGGTGATCTATGGCATAAGAGAATAGGACATCCCTCGGATAGGATTTTGAAGTCTTTATTTGACTTACCAAAAATTGATTGTAGCAGTTCCGAGACTTGCAAATTTGCTAAACAAACTAGGATTCCTTTTTGTACTTCAAACTCTAAAAGTAATGAAATTCTTGAACTTATTCATTCCGACGTTTGGGGACCCGCTCCTATTACCTCTTACAACGGTTTCAAATATTTTGTTATTTTTATCGATGATTTTTCAAAAAACACTTGGATGTATTTAATGAAAAATAAAAGTGAAGTTTTGTCTCATTTCCAAAATTGTAAAATTTTGTTGAAAACCAATTCAACAAAAAAATCAAGATTTTGAGGACCGACAATGGTACGAAATTTGTAAATAAAGCTTTTTCAAACTTTTTAAAGGAAAAATAAATTTTACATCAAACCTCTTGTATTTATACTCCACAACAAAATGGTGTTTCGGAAAGGAAAAATCACCATCTTCTTGAGGTTACTCGTGCTCTCTTATTTCAAAATAATGTTCCAAAAATGTTTTGGTCTGAGACCATTCTCACGGCAACCTATTTAATCAATAGATTGCCAAGTGCCAATCTAGATTTTAAGAGTCCTCTACAAATTCTTCTTGGTCGTGACATTAGTCTTGATCATTTAAAAATTTTTGGTTGCACTTGTTTTGTTTACAAAAATCATTTACATAAATTTGATCCTACTTCAGCTAAAATTATTTTTCTAGGATATTCTTTTTAAAAAAAGGGGTACAAATGTTATGATTCTAAAAATAAAAAACTTTATATTTCAAGGGATGTTTTTTTTTAGAAAATGAACCGTTTTACAAAAATAATCATGAAGAAAGTTTAGAAATCAACTCTTTGAGTGATTTTGTTGCTCCTTATGTTACTAACCTCGATACAAGAGAGATCCAAGAAGGATCAAGTAATAGTGTAGGAGAAGAACCTCAAGAAGAAATTAATGAAGAAGAAGATAATATGGAGGATAATGGAGAAAATAATGAAGAAGATGTTCAACCGAGGGGGTCAAGTCGTCAACCTCAACCTTCAACTCGACTTCGAGATTATGTGACATATTCGGTAAAATATCCTATTCAAAATTATTTAACTTATGATAATATTTCTAGGGATCATTATGTCTTTTTAACCAACTTGTCAAGAATTGAAGAACTAATCTTCTTTGAAGATGCCAAAAAGGACCCAAATTGGTGTATGGCCATGAAAGAAGAATTAGATGCCTTGGAAAAAAAATAAAACTTGGGAATTATGCCAATTACCTAAAGGAAAAAAAGCCGTAGGATGTAAATGGGTATATAGAATCAAATATAAATGTGATGGTGGAATTGAAGGATATAAAGCAAGATTAGTGGCCAAAGGGTATACTCAAACCCAAGGAATTAATTACCATGAAACCTTTGCTCCCGTTGCAAAAATGAAAACCGTAAGGATACTTTTCTCAATTGCGGTTAACAATAATTGGGACTTGCAACAAATGGATGTGAAAAATGCGTTCCTTCAAGGGACGCTTGAGGAAGAAGTTTACATGAAAGTTTCTCCCGATCACAAAATGAAGAATGTGCCTAACATTGTGTGTAGATTGAAGAAATCGATTTACGGTCTAAAACAATCTCCTAGAGCTTGGTGTGGTAAACTTAGTCAATTTTTAATTTCATGCAACTTCAATGTTAGTAAAGCCGATACTTCTTTATTTACAAAAAAATCGAATGACACTATTGTTGTTGTCTTGGTTTATGTAGATGACATAATTATCACGGGAAATGACCCTTTAGCAATAAATAAAGTAAAAATGGATCTCAAAGATAAATTTGATATTAAGGATCTTGGTAAATTAAAATATTTTCTTGGAATAGAAATAGCTCACTCTTCGAAAGGGCTATTTATATGTCAAAGAATGTAGTTGATTTACTCAAGGAAACATGTAAGCTAGGATGTAAGCCGGCCAAAACACCTCTTGATGTAAATGTTAAACTTAATAGTGAGGATGGTAAGCCATTAAATGACATTAATCAATTCCAAAGATTAGTGGGAAAGTTAATTTATTTAACGGTGACTAGACCGGATATATCATTTGCGGTAAGCTTGGTAAGCCAATTTATGCATGAACCAAGGACCCCACATTTAGAGGCTATACATAGGATTCTAAGATACTTAAAAGGTTGTCCCAGCAAGGGAATATGGATGAAGCGTAATGGAACTAACATACTATGTGGCTATTCCGATGCAGATTGGGCCGAAAGCTTTGATAGAAGATCTACTACCGGCTTTTGCATATTTGTAGGCGGAAATTTAGTCACATGGAAAAGCAAGAAGCAAAATATCGTGGCACGATCGAGTGCGGAAGCGGAGTATCGGGCCATGGCATCCACCGCAAGTGAACTAACTTGGATCAAACAATTGCTAGCCGACCTAAATGTGGATATCAAGGAACCAATGAAGATGTTTTGTGATAACCAAGCGGCTAGACATATTGCGGCGAACCCGGTGTTTCACGAGCGTACCAAGCACATCGAAGTAGATTGTCACTTTATAAGTGAGAGGGTTCAATCCAAAGAAATTGAAACTCCATTCGTGAGAAGTGAAAATCAACTAGCGGACATTTTTACAAAGGGATTGACTATTGGAAGATTTGAAGAAATCAATCACAAGCTAGGATTGTTCGATATCTTCAATCCTAGCTTGAGGGGGAGTGATGAAAATAAAATAGAATTAGGGACTAATTAGCCTCAGTTAAGTCTCATCATTGGCTAATTCTTTTAGAAAAAGGAGACCATATTCCTGTTCTAGAAATAGGCCTTCAACTTTTTTTTTTTTTTTGAAAAGTGAACATTGCACAAAAAGTGAACGTTAAGTGTACGTTAGGAACCGTTAGAGTCAACTTGTATATAAGGCAGCATAGCCTTTGTAAAAATTGCTCAGAAATAATAAAAGGCATTATTTCCTTATTTGCAACACTTATAATAATAATTTGAAGTAATTAAGAACCGGATCTAAATTCTTAGATTTAATTCCACATCATGATAGTTCATATTATAAATCATAATCTTTATAACTCACTGAAACATAATTTCCTTATATGCAACACTGCAGCATTGCACACAAAGCTGTTCGAAGAAAAGCTTAGTTGAATGGTAACGATGGAGAACAATATTAATGGCACTGACAGGATTAGTTATTTGCCTGAACGTCTTCAAGCACACATTCTGTCCTTTCTGAGTCCCAGAAAGGCTGTTTAGACATGCATTTTGTCCAAAAGATGGAGAAGCACATGGGCTTCTACGTTGATTCTTAGAGTTGACTGTACAATTGGCCTACTATATTAGATCGTAAATTAGCTGTCATGTTGTAACTCTGAGAAGTTGACGCATTGCACCGCTCGTGCAGCTGTAGTGTTGTCAATGAATAGTGTATGATGCGATAGAAATATTTTCGTTATTCATATTTATTAAATATTTTCATGTCCATATCCTATTCATATCCGATAAAAATTGACTTATCCATACTCTATTTTTATCCATTTAAAAATAACGATAAAAGTAGGATAACGATAGAAAATTGATAATAACATTAATAACTCAATAAAATAAATTATTCAACATGGATAAACAAACAACAACGGAAAAGTTTAGACTTTATTTTTAATATAGCGCTTGAATAAAATTAAAAAAGAAAGTAATAATATTTCAATGTAGTATTATTCAATTTAATTGTCTAATTAATTATTAATGTATCAATTGAATCTTACAAACATATATTTTCGGTTTAATTAGTTATTAATGTATCAATTGAATCTTTACATTCGTATCTTTTCGATTTAATTAATTATTAATGTATCACTTGAACCTTTTAATCGTATCTTTCTAATTTAAGTATAACTAGGCATGACAGTCGCAGCTTCGTTGCGCTATGTTTATTTAGATTGAGAATAATTAAATAATTTTTTCGGTCTATTTGGTAACCTCTAATTTGTTAAGAAATGGAATTTAACACAATTAAAAAATAAGAAATTTCAAAAGAACATTACAAATTTTTATAATTTATTGGAAAAAATTGCATAAATGAATATATATAAATATTGTGATTACATAGATACTTTTAATCATCCAAACTTTTTCCCCTTAAAATACGAAATTGACATTGTGTATACGAAAAGAAAGTTATTTTTTTTTATTTGTTGTACTTATTATTTTACCCGTATTTTTTGTTGTACATTTTTTGTACTTATTTTTTAGCATTATTTCTAAATCAGGCTTCTTTAATTCCTCCATCCCCTTAAAACTGGCTAGAAAAGACGTGTAAATGTAAATACCTAGAAAGGTCTGCTATTGAAGTTTTCTAAGAATGATGTCATTGAGGGCTTATTTGGGTTGAATTGTTGCCACGCTTAGAATGTATTCATTTTTTTTTTTTTTTTTATAATAAAGTTGCCCGTAGGAAGTTGCATTAAGAATTGAAAAAAACATACATCATCCATTGTTCCTATTCAGTATAACTTAGCCCTGGAACCAACATTACCCACCCTTCAATCCCAACTACCAGATAAACAAACACAGCGAAGGCCCCAATACCAAAGTTACAAAGGAAAACCTCCCTTAATGAGTAACAAAAACTATACACACAAAAATCATAGATTCTTAAGTACTTAATAGCATTAAGGAAAGAAAAAACATCCTATGCTAGTTCCCACACAAAAGCACTGGGCGCAATCTTGAAATTCTGACCAAGACATTGTTGCCAAGCATTTGACTTCCTTGCTCCGTTAGCCAACATATGAGCAGGCTGAATTGCTTCCCTTCTTGCATGTCTAACTTGAATTGCCGGCAACTCCATAAGCTTATCAATGCACTGCCTAAGCAAACCTTCAGCACGCCAGGAAAGGATGTCCTGCAAATTGTGATTATTAAGAGAGTTGGCTATCACTTTCGAATCAGAAAATAATTGAACATTTGTATATTTATTTAACAAAGTCTGTGAGAAATCAATGACATTCATCACAGCGATAACTTATGCCATAAAAGCATCATCAGTATAACCCCTTTTAATATAAGACTCATAAAATCTTCCTTTATCATCATAACAAATTGCAGCAATTCCCATTCTCCTTTGAAGATCCCATGAACCATCAACAATCACCACTGCTGCACCCTTATTTTGTAAACCTCATCCTATAAGGCCCTTCTCAGTTTCAAATCAGCTTCCTTGAGTCTCTGATAAATTGTACCTTCACCTTTTACCAGTATCTTTTGATTTTATCGTAAAAAAAAATGTAATAGAGTCCATATGGTTAAGCCTGATATGGTATGGACTTTTTTAAGTATTAGTTGAATATTGTTTTCAAAATGACCAGCATAAGCATTGTTAAAAATTTGATAAGCCATGACACTGTTGGTTCTGTTACTGCCATGACGCAGGTACGGGCTTTCAGATTTATCAAAAGTAAATGCTGAGGATGATGAGTTGCATACAAAGTAAAGTTTAATTAACTTTTGGGATTTGTACACATGACTCAACATGCCGCTGCTTGATCCACAAAGTAGTTATAGTATAGATTTATATCATTGAAACAAATAATCATGACTACTGCAACTTACTCAATTGATAATTCCATATTATAAAACTATAGAAAGTTGACATGGTTGTTACAAATATGCTGCAAATTTATCCCCAGGGGTCTGCTTAGCCAAAAAAGGACAACCTCGATAAAACTATGCAGATATTAAGGAATTTAACTTGATATTCTCAAAAAGAAGACGGATATAATAATTTGGAATAAAAGCTACCTAACTCTTATCAGCAACATTTTTTAAAATGCATACAATCAATTTTTTTTAACATGCAGTTAATTTCATCTAATTAATTATCGATCAAGAAAAAAAAAGAAAAGAAGATAAAACCTGGTGCAGATGAAAAAGGTAGAAAAGAAGTAAGCTTAGCAACAACATGGAAGATTTTTTTTTTTTCAGCATATTTGTCATCGAGTTAAAAAGGTTTAGTCAGATTATATTATAAAAGAGAAAATTAATAAAATTTCCTATGGATATCTAATGTCAAATTAAAGATCTATAACAGAAAAATTAGGCAATGCCACAAAAACAATTACTAACAGAAAATTTTAAATACCGCCGAAACAATGCCAATGATGACGATTATGGCTTGTTTAGCTTCCTCCCAGGATTGGTCCTCATAAAAACCAACCAAACCATCTACCCTTTCCAGACCAGCCGCCTCGACCCGTACCACCTCCTCCTCTCTTGCTCCTCTATTTGCTTGTTCCAGCTTTCAAGTTCATCCTTCTTTTGAGATAGTGCATTTTCCAGTGCCTTCCTATCTTATTCCTGATTATAAAAAAAAATAACACATCAAAGGTCTAAACCTTTTTTTTTTTTTGTCAAATTTGTTATCAACACTAACTGGTATGGACTATCATGGACATAAATAAGGCAATTCATAACAATAAACCATGCAATCTAAACCGAAACAATAACCAACTTTAAGTTGAAACCTATCTACCATTTGTTTTCTTTTTTTGATGGCCTTCTGGTAACTACCAGTGGCAGAATTTTGATTAATAAAAAAGCAGTAGCATAATTACAGAATTTTGATGGCAGAAACCTATCTACCATTTCAGGCCCTAAATTTATATATTAGCCATTCTGGTCCCTAGAAATTCGTATACATACCCAAGTAGTTGATTTTCTATTAGAATATATATCAAATCAGATCAGTAAACTACTTCAAACTTTAGGAACGAAAGCTGAAAAGAATTTGAATTGGTGCTCTTTGACCCTGTGTGTAAGAGTTGTTATTCTGTAGTCATTCCAATTTATACGTTTATAGATATACCAGATCAGATCAGATCATATCAAAAAATTTATATATTCCTTCTTTTACTATCTTTCTATATTAGATCATATCAAATTTTTTACTATCTTTCTATATTGGATCAAGTCAGATTGACCAGTGAACCACAAAGGTTACTGGGCAGGTTGGGTCAAATCTGGTTCCGTTATAAAATTTGTTGTGAAATGATGATGTAAAACAATGTTGACTGGACCTATATACATATTGACCCACTGACAACCCAACTTACAAATGACCTCTTAACAAATCTTGTTCCAGCATTGGTCAAGGCTATGGTGAGTCTGGTACCGTTTCTGGTATGAATCTCGGATTCCAGTCCTTGGCTTAGTTAATAGTATGGCTTCAACATTCTTCGTTGCATGCTTCCTCAAGCAAGGCATTTTTAATGTGGACAGGGTCATTATCTGCACTCTTATGAAGAAATATAGTACGATCAAACACCAGAAGATATTGAAACTCTATAGCAACTGGAAACACCTGTAATACAACAAAAAACTGTAAGCAACAAATTTGAGAAATCCTCTCATGAAAATGACCTTCATCATTAACTCACTTTATACTATAATCAAATATATATATTGTGGCAAGACGCAAGATTAGCAAGCTGTCTCGGGCCCTAATCACCGCTCATATGTTTGCATTCCTCTTTTGAATAATATCAGTTATAGAAGTACTGAAGCCAAGTGTATCTATGTGTAGGGTCCCAAGATTAAATAACTATCTTTTGAGATGAGTCAGGGGCAAGTTAGACAATTTGTATCGCTAACTGCCTCTTCCTCTTTCGCAAATTGTTCAGAGCCATAGCACCGCCAACGGCAAAATTCGCACCATGCGGGAAGTCTTCTGCGCTCTTTCCAGAGAGATATGCCGGGATAAATGGCAATTCGTATGCTTCCGCTGATCAATGGAGTATAATTTAGTTAATAGTTAATCTCTTTGATATAGCCTAACAGGATATCTGGGGGACAATTATTTTTCTAAAATTCACTGCTTCAAGAAATTTCGTACAATTTTCTTAACTTTGGCAATATTGTTATTATCTAAGCAGAAAATATTTACACATAGCATGTTAAATTTCCTCGGGTAATCGACGACTAATAAAAATTCTTTTCTAATTTCTAAGCTATATGTTTGGAGATTAATTCATACCCCCAATTTCATAACAATCAATTTACAATAGAAGAAATAGAAGAATAGAACTCAAATGCACCCACCGATGAAGTCGAGAATCAACCGTCCATCAGAGAACCGGCCAGTGGAGGGGCTGGAGGTGACAGATAAAACAATCATCGTCTCACTCAACTAAATAACTATTTTAGTTATTTGTGAGGCGTATCAGTTGGCAGAGGAGGGGCTGGAGGTGAGGCGGGCAGCTGGCTGAGGAGGCGGCGGGAGCCATCTGTCGGAGGAGAGGAAAAAGAGGCGACAGCTATTTTTGTTTTTTCTCTTGTCGATGAGAGAGGAGAAAAGAAAAGAGAGGCGAAGGAAGAAGAGACGCGAAAGAAATTGATAAACGGATCGGATCGATCGATCGATCGCGGAAAAAATAGAGGGCTCAGATTTCCGCATATCATAGTGGATCGAGGCTTAATTATACTATAGATTACGTTATTAATGTATCAATTGAATTTCACAATCATATCTTTCCGATTTAATTAGTTATTAACGTTTCAATCGAGTCCTATAATCATATGTTTTCGATTATGATAAAAATTATAAACTACATATATATAACGGATGCAATAAGTGTACAAAATTTGTATTTGGGCATCAAATGCGAACTGGGAAGCGCCTGTTAGTCCGTTACCGAGCAGAGGCTATGAAAGAAACACCCAGCTCCGGGCTCCCACGACTGAAATGTGTAATCGGATGCAAAATTTAATGGGCGGGTTGCCGAGTTACTGGTCTTCGGATTTTATGGGCATAGTCCGTACATGAGCCGATCTAGATACTATTATTTTCTATTAACCAAATTGCAAATTTAATATTGTCCATTTTTCTGGGGGAAGTTTCCATGAAGCTGCTCATGAGTCATGATAGCCAGTTTGGTCAACTACCCAGTCTACCCCAAAACAAAAGCACGCAGCCTCCAACACCAATCAGTCAATCATTCAATCCATCGTTCCCAAATCAGATCTAAATCCACTCTTTTCTTCTTACGTGTTTGAGTCCCTCTGCTTTAACTCTCTCTTCCTCAATCCCGGTGTTCATTGTTCAAAGAAGCATCAGCTCAGCTCCTGTGAGTTACTTTGCCTATTATGCTTCAAAATTTTTATCCTTTTTTTTTTTTTTTTTTGGCAATGTGTTGTTCCTGTTTTTTTTTTTCCTTTTTTTTTTTGTGTGGGGGGGGGGGGGGGGGGGGGAGGGGGGTGTTGATTGATATCCGTCATATATAAAATTAAGGACAGCTTACACTTGATATATTTAAGAGTAATTTAGTAGGGGAGTTTAATTTAATGCTAAGACCGAGATATTCATTTTAGATTAAAGAAGGGAATAATTTTCAAACAGAATATCAAAATTTCGTAAACAAATAAAATAAATAAATAAAAATATATCGAAACAATATTAATTAGTAATAAGCTGAACCCAAACTAATTGATGGTAAATTATTGTATGTGAGTGAGTTATTTAACTTAGATTTCGTGCTTCTGTGAATTTTAGGTGATCATTCGGAGTTGGTGAAGACCAGTTGGCAGTTGCCCCTAGGCTGAGGTGACTTAGACAGCCGGACAAATGCTCCGTTAACGTCCAGTTTAGCTCCGCTCTCTTGCTGTCTTGCCTTTTGTATAAGGTTTCAGTTCTACTTTATAATTAGAATTGTTTTTTCTTTCATGTTTATCTGATATCATGCTTATTTACGTTAATGTTAGAGATTGTGGAACCTTAATTTCCATTTATATGCTTCAACTTATTATTATTGATTTAGTATAATTATAGACGGCAAGTTTTGCGATCAACGACATGTCCTATACATTATTTTAAGGTGAACTTATATTGACCAAGTCATTTATTTTCCTCCATAGAAAGAATTCTAGTTGGATGGGCAAGAATAAGAGTTTGGATAAGAAAAAGCTCCAAATTTCTTATTTTTATGCAACTCAAACAACACAAGAATAAAAAATTTGGACCCTTATCCATATTCTAACAAAACCATAGTATTAGAATAAGGAATTTAGACAAGCACACATTACGAGAACCTAATTCTTATTCCTTATTCAACCCCTCATCCAAACACACTGGTGCGTTTGGCAAATATAAGGTTAGCAAATTAATGCTGTAAGGTTAGTACTTTTTGGGATAGAGGGGTAGAATGGTGAGGGTAGTGATTGGGTGGGGTTAGTGCTAGCCTAAGGTTAGTGAATGTTGTTTGGTATGGTATGTTTAGGTTAGTACTTTATGGTTAGTGACTATTAGTAATATATTATTATCAACTATTATTAATTAGGAGTTATTAATAATAATTAATTTTAATAAAAATTATTATTATCATTATTATAATAACTTTTATTAGTTATTATTATTGTTATTATTATTATTATTTTATGTTACGAAACATTTAAATTCATACAATTATTTTTATTAATAATAATTATTACAATTATTAAAATTAATTACTAATTAATTATTAATTATTATTAAAATAAATTAATATTAATTATTTTTAATTAACTAGTATTAATTATTATTTATTTAATTATTAATTTTTATAAATTACTATTATTTAAATATTTATTATTAATGATTAATTACTATTAGTCATTAAAATAATAATAATAATTTTTTAAATTATTATTATTGTTAATTATTAATTATATTTAATTACTATTAATTATTAATCATTAATTATTTACTAATTAGTATTAATTATTAACAATTTAATAATAAATAATTATTTATTATTATTACAATTATTAATATAAATTATTTTAATTAACTATTATTAATAAGTATTAATTGCTATAAATTAAAATGAACTACAATTAATTATTAATTTTTATCAATTATAAATTATTATTGATTATAAATTAATATTAAATAATATGAATTAAAATTAATTATTATTAATTATTAAAATTTATTTAATTATTTAATTATTGATTATTAATTTATTATTATTACTTATTAAATATTATTTATTAATCTATTATTAAATATTAATAATTAATATATATTAGTTATTATTAATTATGAATTATCACTTTTAATACATAATTAACGCTAACTCCCGACGTGGGAAAATCGCTAACTCACCTCTTGGGAGAGTTAGAGGGTTAGCAAAAGGTTAGCACTAACCTTAGCTAACCTCAATTCATTTGGTGAGTTGAGATAAGTTGCTTAGTTCTACTAACCTTGGTTAGTGCTAACCTTGGGATGCATAAGAATAAGAATAAGAGTTTGGAGAAGGATAAGCTCTAAATTTCTTATTCTTGTGAAATCCAACAACACAAGAATAAGAAATTTGGGTTTATTCGGGTTCAAATTCCTATTCTAACAAAACCATAAAATTTGAATAGGCATGGAGTTCTAAATCTTTATTCTTATCCTTATTCAACTCCTCATTCAAACACACCCAGTATATCCATCATCCCCAAATCAGATCTATATCCAAATCCAGTCTTTTCTTATGCGTTTTAATCACTCCTAGCTGTTCTCAATTATCATCTCATCTTTCCTCTGCTTTTAACTCTTTCTTACTCAGTCCTCCGGTTCAAACAAGCACTATCTCAGGTCCTGCGACTCTGCGAGTTACTTTACCTTTTATGATTCAATTTTTTTATCATTTTTTTGGGGTAGGGTGGTGGGAGATGGGGAGGGGGTTGAGAAATATTAATATAAATATAAATATATATACTATATTAATTAGAAAAATTTGAACCCAAACCAAAATGAGGGTAAGTTAGTTTATGATTTACTTAAGCATATGGGAATTAAGAAAGACAACCAGTGCAGTGCTATTAGAAGTGCAATCCAGCATCACCATAGTAACGATTTATTTAATACTGATGCAAAAATACTTAATTTACTGATGTTACCTTTTAATAAATGCAAACTTGAAGGCATGGTTATATTGAAATCAGCTTCAATAAATAACTACTTTAACCCACCAACAAATATATATTGTAGCAATATATATTTCGGAAAATATATCTTACCCATCTTTCTAAAATTGATAGCCATTCTTTTCTCTAGCTTGAAAAAAAAAATAGTTATTTTCAATGATTACCAGTATATTATGCAAACAATGATGTTATATTTGAATATATACAAAAATGGAACTAGTTTCCATCATCCCATAAATTCTATCATCCCCAGGTCTTCATTAATTTAACTCGTCTTCATTAATCATCCTCATCATCCTCACCCCCCTCTTTCCTTTTTTGGAATGCAATTAATGCAACATACTCACCTCCTTCCTTTTAGAGATGTTTTTTTTTCCAGGTGAAAAAATTTTCTAGCATCTAAAGGCCAACTAGAACAGTTAGTTGGCCAACTATAACAGTTAACTTACCAACTAAAACAGTTATATATATTAACTAGAATATGAATAATCAAACTAGAATAGTTACTGTATTAAATAAAATAATTATATATATTAACTAGAACAGTTAGATATATCAAACAAAATAGTTAGTAATCAAACTTGAACATTTAAGAGGGAGAGAGTGAATCAGAGGGGAGGGAGGAGGAAGCGAAACAGAGAGGCAGAGAGGGGATGAGTCCTAGGAGACGATGGGGATGATGGAGATATAATTGCATTTCGAAAAATGAAAAGTAGTTAATAACGTGGTTTCTAAAAATGAAAAATGCGTCTTTGTGATGATAGGATAATGAATCTTGGGATGATTCTTATCAGTCCCGTATAAAAAAATATTGTGAGAAAAACTAATCATCATATTTAAAAAAACAAATTGCTATGATTTTAGGATGGATGGCAGTATCGTGGTGTCTACGGTAGTAAAGATTGTAGGCGAAAAGTTGGGCTCAGCAGCTTTGAAAGAATTTTGTTTGATATGGGGTGTGAAAGATGATCTTGAGAGGCTAGAGAAAACAATATCAACAGTAAGAGTTGTGCTAGCTAATGCTGAGGACCGTTGCTTAATAAAGAATGATCCACTCTATAATTGGTTACGGGAGCTCAAAGATGTTTTATATGATGCAGATGATGTATTGGATAAAATCTATTTGGAAGCTGAGAAGTGGAAAGTAAAACCATATGGTCAAACACGTAAATTTATATATAATGCCAATCCGATCAAACGATTAAATCTGGGCCATAAAATCAAATCGCTAAATAGAAAGCTCGATACCATAGTAGCTAGAAAAGCAAAATTTCATTTGCAAAGTACTGATGTGGGGTCTAGAGAAGAAACAAATTGTAACAATCGGGAGACATGTTCTCTGCTTCATGAAGAATCTATTTGTGGAAGAGACAATGAGCTTCAAAATATTATAAGCCAATTAAAGCAGATTGATGCGAATGAAATATTTTCTGTCATTTCAATTGTTGGATTAGCTGGATTGGGAAAGACAACCCTCGCACGATTAATTTACAACAACGAGGACGAGTTAAAAGGATGTTTTGTCCACAAAATGTGGGTTCACGTATCTCAAAATTTTAATGTAAAAAAGATTGTGACAGATATGATTCAATCAACGCTCGAAAGAAAATGTGAGGGCGAGTCCTTGGAAACCCTTATTAAAAATATCACAAGCCAATTGATAGGAAAGAGGTTCCTACTCGTCTTAGATGACATTTGGAATGAGAATCAAGAAGATTGGGATAAATTAAAAGGCGTTTTAAAATGTGGTGCCCCAGGGAGTAAAATTATCGCAACAACACGATCTGTGAGAGTTTCAAAAATAATGAAATCCTCCTATACCTCTAATTTGGCCTGCTTATCAGAAGAAATGTCATGGAATTTGTTTGCACAAAGAGCCTTTAGTGGATCTGAGAGCAATATGTTTGAACAAAGAACCTTTAGTGGATCTGAGAGGGAATTGAATTCCCAAATTTTAGAAATTGCCAAAGACATAGTGAAGAAATGTGGGGGAGTTCCGCTAGCATTGAAAACATTAGGGAGCACTATGCAGTTCAAGAAGAGTGTTGAAGAATGGTTAGTCACAAGAGATAGTGAAATTTGGAAGACAGACAAAGAAAACGAAGTTATGGCATCTCTTAAATTGAGCTATATGAATTTGTCATCCCACTTGAAAGAATGCTTTACATACTGTTCTATCTTCCCAAAGGGCTATGTCATAGACAAACAAGATCTTATTAATCAATGGATGGCTAACGGCTTGGTTTCCTTTACAAGAAGTATGGGGGGCATGGAAATCGATCGGGGAAATGAATACTTTGAGCAACTTGTACAAATATCTTTCCTCCAAAATGTAGATGAAGAACGTTATTCTACAAAAGTGACATGCAATATGCATGATCTGGTACATGATCTAGCTCAGTCCATATCTAATCAAAGGATTTTACACATCAATGATGCACACAAAACTATAAATAAAGATAATGGGAAGGTAAATCTAGCTAAAATTAGAAAGATGCGCGCACTCCATTTTTGCGGTGGTAATTCTAGTGTGATTAGCATGGTTTCTAAAGCACAAAGCTTGCGTTCACTTTTCTTGGAAAATATAATATTGTTTGGTACATTACCTATTAGTATCAAGAAACTAATTCATTTGAGGTACATTTGCATTTCGAATTGCTTGATTGAAGTAATTCCAAAAGATATTGGCACCTTACGGAGTTTGGAGGCACTACATCTAAGGAATTATTGGAAGATTGCATATTTACCAAAATCTATAGGCAATCTAGTTAAATTGCGTGTTTTGGATTTACATACATGTAGGAGGCTCAAGAAAGTTCCTCAGTCAATAGGTAACCTTATCAATCTTGTAAACCTTGATTTGTCAATGTGCATAAACCTCAAATGTTTACCGGAATCTGTTGGCAATCTAGAAAAATTATGTTTTCTGAATTTCCATGGATGCAAGAGCCTCGAGAAAGTTCCTAAGTCAATTGGTAACCTTATCAATCTTAAGAGCCTTGATTTGTCAATATGTGAAAGCCTCAAATATTTACCGGAATCAATTGGCAATCTCGCTAATCTCCGTATTTTGAATTTACATGGATTGGTACTTGAGACACTTCCTAAAAGCATCTGCAAGCTTAGCAAACTTATTTCTCTAAATCTTGATGGTGTCTCCCTTTTGCACGGTATGCCTGCTAGTATTAGTAAGTTTAATGGTCTTGATATTCAAGAGTTGAGCATTTATTGTGAAGGCAGAAGAAGAAATGTTTATGTTCCTATATTACCGAGAAGCTATTTCAGTGCTTGTTGCAAGAAAAAGTTGAGAATTTATTGTGAAGGCAGTAGAAATGAATATGCCTGTATGATGTCAGAGCTAGAACATCTCAATATTAGAGATAATCTTGAAATCTCTGGATTGGAATATTTTAACGACCCAGGAGAGTTTACCAAGGCAAACTTGAAGAAGAATAATCTAAATGGCTTGAAATTGATTTGGTACCCTAATGATCTATTTAATGATTCTATTAAATGCTCGCTGCTTGTGCTAGAAGAGCTTGAACCACCCTCAAGCATCAGGCAGTTGGATTTAGAGGGTTATCCAGGTGAACAGTATCCAAATTGGATGATGCTTCCGGGTGAGACGAGAATGACATCATTTCCACATCTCACCTCCCTGACCTTTTCCCTTCTTGAAAGATGTTCCAATCTCCCTTCTCTTGCTGAATTGCCTCATTTGGAGTATCTAAAACTAGAATTGATGCCATGTCTGACAAATTATAGTGGTGTTTTTCCTTCACTGATTGAATTACACCTTCGTGAAATGCCTAATCTGGAGGAGGTGATGACAATGAAATTGGATACAGAAAATATTTACAAGCCAACCTTTCCTCGCCTATCCACATTGGAAATAAAGGGCTGCCCAAAATTGAGAATGCAACCTAATCTCCCGCCATCTATTGTGGAGCTAACATTACATGAAAGCAATGAGGAGCTGTTGGGGGTAGAATGTTTCTATGGAAAGTCCTCCTCTCATATTTGTTCGTCATCTTCAGGCATTAGAGAGTTAAAAATTAGTCAAATGAAAACACAATTGGTATGGTTAGAACAACTTCGCTCCCTCACAAGACTGGAATTTTGGAGGTGCGAGGGTAACTGCTTACCTGAAAGCATGCGGCACCTCAGCTCCCTCCGAGAACTAACGATTGATAATTGCAAAGGTCTCCATGCATTGCCAGAGTGGATTGGGGAACTCAAATCTCTAGAAAAGCTGGAGATTCAATGTACCCCGCTGACATGTCTTCCGAAATCAATGAAGAACATAAGCTCTCTCCGTGAATTAACTTTTAAAAATTGTGATGGTTTTTGTGTGCTGCCTGATTGGTTTGGGGAGCTCAAATCTCTAAATTATTTGGTAATCTGGGACACCCCCTTGACATGTCTTCCCAAATCAATGAAACAACTCACAGATCTACAAATTTTATCAATTTTTTATTGCACCGATGAACTGGAGAGGAGATGTGAGCGTGAAAAAGGGGAGGATTGGCACCTTATCTCCCATATCCCAAAAGTTCTCATCAAGGTCTCGTTTGGATGGGCCGGGAATGAGAATATTCCTGGACTTTCCTTATTCCTGGATTAAAGAGCAATCCAAACGAGTTGGGACTAGTTATTCCTGGACTAGTACTCTTCCCAACAAATCCCTCATTTTACCACACATTCATTCCTTATTCCTAACACATTATCCAAACAATATTTTCCGCCCGGACTAGTTATTTCTTATGCCTAACACATCTTTCTAATTTTTCCGTCCGGACTAGTTATTCATTCCTTATTCCTAGCCATTCAAACGAGCCTGATGAATTGCAAAGAGTTTTTCAAGGTAAATGGATGGAATTGCTTGCTCTTTAGCATTTCGAAGCTCTTATTCATATCAGTTTAGTTTTGAAGGTTTAACTTTTGCATGATTCTGAAGTCTTCAAGTCAATTAAAGCTAAAGATGCATTTTCTACCTTCTGGACAAGATTTGCCACTTCACTTTTTCTAGATAATTGGATATTATTGCTTAATATATTTTTTTTCGAAGCTTTTATTAGCATCCATTTTCATGGAAATCTTTACAGGTCAATTAATTTAAGCTGAAGAATGAAAGATGCATCGTCTGCCTCATATTGATCAAAATTTCCCACTTCACTTTATCTTCAGAAGCTTTTGTTATTATTTTTTCCCCAAACTTTTCTTAGTAAAATTTGGCTATTTTGTGCATTCTAATTGTTGATTGATAGATTTAGTTATTTTCGTTTCAGTACAAGTGTATTATGCAATTTTTTTATTATTATTTTAGTTTTTTTTTGTCCTTTATCGGAACTTCATCCAGGCTCTCAGATTTTATGAGTGTTATTCAAACCTGTATTGATTACGTATCTTGGAGAAAACATGTTAGCTGTTTAGTTTAGTTTTTTTATTTTTCTTTTTCTTTTCCTTTTCTCTTTCTTCCTTCTTTTTGTAAATATTTTTATTATTAATAAAATTTGTCGGTGTGGTACTTTGCCACCGTCCCTAAAAAAAAAAAAAAAAAAAGATTACGTGTGGGTTTTCCAATAATTGTATTCTTATATTTTTCATATACATATGATTTTACTGTATCGATTTGCAGTAACAAATATATACCGATGTCTTGATTTTCATGTACATTTTAACCATTACATAATTGAGTTGGACTTTTCTGAATATATAGGAGCCCGTCAATGATGAGGTTTATGGTGAGTTCTTGCGAAAATTTGGTTTAAATTATTTGAAATATTTGAGCTGGAATGGAAAGCGCATTTGAGTTTGATAATATTTTAGTGATATTTTGGAAGCAAGTCTCGAGTACTCGAGAAGAGGAATTGTCGTCAAATGGAATTCTCGTCTTCTAATATTTTTTTTTTTTGAGGGTCAGCAATTGCTGATAATTTTCCATTAATAACAAACAATAAAATCTGAAAACAAATACCAGTATCAAAACTGATACGTCACAACAAATAAACGGTATAAACTCCTAACAATGTCTATATCTAACACCGATGTAAACTCATCCAAATCCAACCTAGAACCTATCAAGTGCCTACAGACTACGCTCGACTCAAGAAAAAAACAACACCGTCGAACAGCAAATGAAAAGGACGATCGATGCTTCTGGTCTCACCACATCGACTGGCACTAAGGCTCAATCCAGATTTGGAGTGGAGTTCCACTATCCGTTGTCGCGGCAGCAAAAAATCAAACCAAAACGACACCTTGACGTGCACCTACGACGATCGCCTCTTACCACATCCCATGTGCATACTTCACAGGCTGGGCACAACGTCCATGCCGCACCACACCTCAGCTGTGCACTACATGACCATAGCGCACCTCGACCGTGCACCATAATGATCGCACCACACATCGGCTGCACATCCACGGCGATCGTACAGCAAATCTCGATTGTGCTCCCCTGACGGCCGTCCGACACTCCTGCTGCGCACCCTCGGCAGCCAAATCATGTCTCCACTGGACATGACCGACAATCGCACGACATCCGTTGTTGCAATCTCGGTCGCTCACCCCCGACAGCTGCACTGCACCTCGACTCCATAATCTTGACGACAAATCACTTCTCCACGATGCACGACTGAAAATCGCACGGCATTTGGCGCTCGAACTGCCGAATCAACAGATCACCACCTTATACTGGCTGTACTTGTAGTGTAGAGAGAGAGAAGAACGACAAAAAAGAGAGTGGGGAGAGGTCGGCGGCTGCCGCCTCCCTCGTCTAGGGTTTGAGGGAGAAGGGTTTCTTTATTCGCTTTTTTTTCGAAAGAGCCCCCTAAATAAATACAAGGAAAAATTGAATATAACCCCCCGTAATCTTTCCTATCTTGATATAACCCCTGCAATCTCTAAAACTGAATATAACCCCTGCAATCATGTTTATTAGGGATATAACCCCCTCTTATCAGTTTTAGTTATTTTTTAATTAAAAAAATTCAGCAGCATAAAAATTAGGACCAAACTACCCTTTTTCTTTCCAAAGATCGTTTCACCTTCTTTGATTTCTCAATCGCTTCTCTTTTTGCGCCATGGACACCGAGCCAGTCTATGACCTTACTCCAATCTCACGCCTTGTTATAAACAAACCAAATTCATCGAGTTTGTCGCCTTTTGTTTTAGCTATGTTGGATTTTGCTTTTGTGAAATCATCACTTCATTTGGGTCATAGATTGAAACAAGATAAACTCGAGACTTTCGAGGTGGCTCATGGTTGTACCCTTTGGGAACTCACGGGCCGATCCCCTCAGTTCAATACGTTCAGTGATGCAATGGCCAGTGACAGTTCCTATATATCTGATTTTATTATCAAACATGGTAATGTTTTTCAGGAAATATCTTCTTTAGTTGATGTAGGAGGCGGATCTGGATCTGCTTCTATGGCAATAGCTAAGGCTTTTCCAAATATACGCTGCATTGATTTGGACTTGCCTCATGTCTTAGGCCCCCTGCAACAGATCGTTTCATTGGCGCAGAAAGAGACAAGCGATTGAGAAATCAAAGAAAGTGAAACGATTTTTGAAAAGAAAAAGGTAGTTTGATCATAATTTTTATGCTGCTGAATTTTTTTAATTAAAAAATAACTAAAACTGATAAGAGGGGATTATATCCCTAATAAGCAGGATTGCAGGGGTTATATCCGGTTTTAGAGATTGCAGGGGTTTATATCCGGATAGGAAAGATTACGGGGTTATATCCAATTTTTCCTAAATACGATTACCCGTCTTCTAATATTTTATGATCGGAATGGATAGAGCGTCGCGAGTTCAATTCATTTGGCATGATTCAAAGAGAAAATTTAAGGCTGCCGAAATCGTAAGAAAAAGGTCAAAATTTGCCACGATTTGAGAAGCGCAAATTTTCGGACCCTTCTAACCTTCCTCTTTCGATGATCTCTCCTGATAAAAAACGATATCCTTTCCTCAATCTTCAGTCTTCTCTGTTATAGCTTCTATAGCTAATCCAGTAGGAGGTTGGCACCTGTCCCCACTTAAACCCCTTGGTAGATGCCTTTTTTTTTTTTTTTTTTTTTTTTTTTTTCCTTCTGTTGGTCTTCGTTTCTACTTCTTTCTCTCTAGTCAGGCATATTCGAATTTATTATGTCATTGATATGGCCATTTGCATTCTCTCTTTGCTGCCCAACTAATAAATTTCTCTCTTTAGTACTTTGTTACTTTTGAATATTAATTGCTAAGATAAAACTGAAAGTCAACAATTATTAAATCAATGTTTTACATGTCTCTCTTCGTTGTCTCTTTGGTCGTAAAAAAAATAATAATAAATGATAGATTAAATGCCGAACACGATTAGTATATTATCATTTGATTTGAAACTAAAGATTTCACGTTAAATATAAATATTGTTTTGGGTGATTGTTATATTCATGGTGCAAATACAAATATTAATTAAAAGAGATGATTGAGGGTAAAATAGTCAATTTTTCAGAGGTGAAATCATTTTTTTATATTCGAACAAATTTGTTCCGATCACCAAATTTCATTTGGAAATCATCTCTATTGAACTCTATTCTATTAAAATGAATTGAACTCTCGTTAAAAGTCATTCCGATCAGACCCGAAGAGGAACTGGGATTTGGTGTACTTCTTAATCTTGGTAAATTTTCTGAAATTTTCAAAAATAAAGGGGCCTTCTGTCAAATTTCTTCTTGCTTGCCAGGAATTAAGTAAGGAGAGGTTCCTTTTTATTGGAGCATTTCGAGAACATGGATATAAAATGGAAAGTCACTTGGAGCACTCTCAAGCGCTTGTCAGGAAATTTCTGGCAAATTTCTTCTTGCTAGTCAGGAAATGAGAAAAGTTGAGATTTCTTTTTTTTTTTTTAATTGGAACATTTCTAGAGCACGGAAGGAAAGTGGAAAGTGGCTTGGGAAAGGTTTAATTCGCTTAAATAGAGTAAAAATTGAGATTGAGATTTCTTAGGCGGTTATCATTTATGACGGGAAAGACGAAAGGTTAATTCGCTTAAATAGAGTAGAAATTGAGATTTGACATTACATTGATTGGACTGAGAAAACACATTTTGTTCCACAGCAAGGTGAATTTGATGTTGTTCGGTTGCCAGGTAGCAGCACTCGTGTAGGTGTCCGTAAGAGCATTACTGAGACGGATACCCAAATTTTATTTGGATATTAATGCAAATAGTGTATGTTCTCACAACGTTGTTCGTTTTGTTAGGGTCCGTGTTTGTAATTTGAGTTCGATTTCGAAATTGTTGAAATAATTGCTCAGTACCAACAATTTAGTAACTTGGATAACAGCATACAGCCTAAAACAGACTACAGTTAAATGCTTCGATGTCGTAGAATCAAAACGCTTTGCCTTCATATTCATATAGGTGGTGCCTTTCAAAATTGCAAAAGAACACTGTTAGAGTCAAAATGGAGACTGTGGTTAATAAACTAACTGGAGATACTGAACTCACAGGATAACTACTACAGCTAATACATCTTCTCTGTTGGACAGCGCAACAGTGGTCCTCACACTGAGGAATCACATCTATTTCATCTCATTCTCCGATTACTCAGTAGGATTGTGACAAGTGTGATTAGAATTAGGGTTTATATTGATGTACATCTATATATAAAGCCTAGAGGCTGCTGTAATCAATTAAGACAAAATACAATGAGAAAAGTTTATTGAAAAAGCATTTCTGTTCCTTTTATCAGTATTCCATTTCTTTACCAGTAAACATTATTATGGTATCAGAGCCCTTCTAGGCTTACGCCATTATTTTCTTCTCTGTTTTCCATGGCTGCGCCGTCTACTCAATCTACAACTTCCTCCTCTCTTCTTCCTGCTACTGATTCAATTGTTCCATTAACACTTCCAATTGCAACCAAATTGACTCGCAACAATTACCTAGCATGGCAATCCCAAATAGTACCTCTTCTTCATGGGTATGGCTTGATTAAATTCATCCATTCCCCAAATCCTCCAGCTCCATTAATCCTTACAGATACCTCTACTACACCTAACCCTGAATATCTTACCTGGCACAAGCAAGACCAACTCCTTTTAGGGTGGTTGCGTTCTTCTTTATCTGAACCTTTACTTGCTCAAGTTGTGTCGTGTGACACTGCTGCTAGCCTCTGGAGCATGCTTCATCAGACCTTCTCCGCCACTTCTCAGGCTCGCTTGATTGATCTCCAGAGTCAGCTTCAAACACTATCCAAAGGAGGCTTGAGTTGCGCTGAGTATATGCAAAAGATCAGATCCCTTGCTGACGAGCTGGCTTTCATCGGAGCTCCAGTCTCTGACGCACAACTTGTTAACTACACTCTCAGAGGTCTTGGTTCTGAGTTCAATCCTCTGGTTATTGCAGTTACCACCAGGTCTGAACCCATCTCTCTCACTGATCTTCACTCTCATCTTCTCACTCATGAAAATCGCATCAACTCGCAACATCTTTCTTTGCCTTCTTCTGCCTCACAAGATCCCACTGCCTTTTACTCTACTTCTCGGCCTCGCAACCCCAATCCGCGACCTAACACTCCTTATCGGGCCCCTTTTCGCCCAAATAACAGGCCCTATTCCCCTCGCCCATCTTTTTCCCCTCGTCCTTACAGGCCCCCTCCTTTACCAAATCAAAGCAGGCCCCATAACCCAGCTTCAAATCAAAGAAATTCCTTCCCTCCACTTTTTCAACCACCTTCTCTGCAGTCTTTCGCACCTGAGCCACAGCCTTGTCAGATTTGTGGTCGCTCCAATCATCAGGCCAGGCAATGTTATCACAGGTTTGAGAATAGATTTCTTGAGCCTCTGCCTGTGGGCCCCCCTGCTACTCCAGCTTATCGTGCTCCTGCCCCACCTCCCTATCAAGCATTTGTGGCTCAACCTTCGACTTACCCGCCGCCTCATGAGTGGTGCATCGACTCTGGTGCATCTCACCATGTGACACCTGACCTCAACAACATCTCTAGCTTTCTTCCTTATGAGGGGAATGACACCTTACAAATAGGTAATGGAGTGGGAATGGTCATTTCACACATGGGTACATCTACTTTCTGTTTTCCCAATTTTTCTCTTAAATTAACAAACATTCTTCATGTTCCCTCATTTACTCGCAATCTTTTTGAGTTTATCAAAACTATTACAAGATAATTCATTGATTATTGAGTTTTCTTCTTCTTCTTGTCTTATTAAGGATCCACACACCAAGACCCTTCTTCTTCAAGCTCCACTCATTAATGGCTTATATCTTCTGCACTTACCTTCTCCTTCACATTCCCCACAAGCTTATGTAGGAGAGAGAGTCTCGGCTGATCTTTGGCATGCTCGTTTAGGCCATCCATCCTCTTCCACAACTCTTCATGTTTTACATAAATTTCAATTACCTTGTACTTTGCACAAGTTATCCTTTTGTAATGAATGTTCAATGTCAAAATCTCATAAACTACCCTTTAATTCTAGTGTTTCTTTATCGCATGCTCCTCTTGAAATTGTTCACTCGGATCTTTGGGGTCCTTCTCCAATTGTATCAAAAGATGGTTTTAGATATTATGTTATATTTGTGGATGACTATACTCATTACTCTTGGATATACTTCTTACATACAAAAGATGAATTACTCAATGTCTTCTCTTCTTTCAAACTACAAGTTGAAAACCAACTCAATCACAAAATTAAAATACTTCGTACCGATAATGGTACGGAGTATAAGCCCATTGTTCGTACCTTTCCACAAATTACTTTTCAAACATCTTGCCCATATACTCCTCAACAAAATGGAGTGGCCGAGCGTAAGCATCGTCATATCATCGAGCTCTCTCTTGCTACAATGAACCATGCTTCTATACCACTAAAATATTGGGATGATATTTTTCAAAGCATTGTGTTTTTAATAAACCGTACTCCATCTTCCTCCTCCCATTCTATCCCTTATCAAAATCTGTACAATAAAACTCCAGATTTCACCTTCCTAAGGGTTCTTGGTTGTTTATGATATCCTTACCTAAGACCTTACACTCATCATAAACTAGAAAATAGATCTTTACCTTGTGTGTTTCTTGGCTATTCTCACTCTCAAAAAGGCTACAAGTGTCTTCATCTCTCAACAAATAAACTGTATATTTCACGACATGTTATTTTTGATGAATTACAGTTTCCTTTTAGCAAAGTCTCAGGTTCTCTGGCTGAAGATGCTGCTGCTTCTTCTCAATTCAGCACAATTCCTATTCTTCATACCAACATTGAACAGCCGGCCCAGCATGCAGCCCAAGTTCCTTCGCCAGCCCAAAATTTCATCCCAGTCGACCGTTATGCAGCGCAAACTCCCCCTTTGAATGTTGCTGCCCGCATTCTCATGCGCTCACCTGACCGCTCGCCTGGGCAGCGCTCTTCTTCTGACCGAAATTTGCCTTCTTCTCCAGATACACCACCACTCGATTTACCTGCCCCTGCTTCGACCTCTACTCATCATATGACCACTCGCACCAGGGATAACACCCGCAAACCTTGAGTTTTTAAGGATCATGTTGCTATACTCTCTACCAGTACTTCTCCTGAGGAAGAACCAATCAATTTTCGGCAAGCCAACTTATCTCATCATTGGCGTGCTGCGATGGCCAAGGAAATCGATGCATTAGCTGCCAACAGAACTTGGACTCTTGTGCCATTACCACCTGGTCAGAATGTCATTACTTGCAAATGGGTGTTTAAAATTAAGAGAAATGCAGATGGTTCAATTGAACGTTATAAAGCCCGGCTTGTTGCTCGGGGTTTCAATCAAGAGGAAGGTGTGGATTTTTTTGATACTTTTAGCCCGGTTGTTCGACCTACTACCATTCGATTAGTGTTATCTCTTGCTGTTACTCTTGGCTGGGCTATCAAACAACTTGATGTTGAGAACGCTTTTCTTCATGGGGATTTGCATGAAACGGTTTTTATGACCCAACCTTCCGGCTTTGTTGATCCTCAATTTCCCAATCATGTTTGCTCTCTTTCTAAAGCGCTATATGGTCTTAAGCAGTCTCCTCGAGCTTGGTTTCAAACCTTAAGCTCAGCTCTTGTTGAATTCGGGTTCTGTGCTTCCCATTATGACCCTTCACTATTTGTTTATCACAAGTCGCAACAAACTGTGGTAATCCTAGTATATGTGGATGATATCATCATCACGGGCAGTCACACAGTCTTGCTTGATGGCATTATTCAGCGCTTACAATCTCGGTTTAAACTCAAGGACTTGGGTGCTCTTCATTTTTTCTTAGGCATTGAAGTCACTCCGACCAAAACCGGCATTCAATTATCTCAACAAAAATATGTGAGAGATCTTCTAATCAAAACAAAGATGCATGAGTCTAATCCTTGTGCCTCACCTATGGTTTCTAATCTATCTCTATCACTTCATGACGGTGATCCTATGGAAAATCCAACTCAATATAGAATGGTTGTCGGAGCACTTCAATATGCCACCATTACCCGTCCTGACATTACCTATGCCGTTAACAAGGTGTCACAATTCATGCATGCTCCTACTTCTCATCATTGGGCAGCTGTTAAGAGGATATTGAGATACTTAAATGGTACTCTTCATCTCGGCTTAACTCTCCATGCAAATGCCCCTCTTCAATTACATGCTTATAGTGATGCTGATTGGGCGGGGTGTCCCGATGATCGCCGTTCAACCTCTGGTTTCTGTATTTTTCTGGGCCCCAACTTGATATCTTGGAGTGCAAAGAAACAAGTCACGGTTTCACGGTCAAGTACTGAAGCCGAATACCGTGCTCTAGCCATTGCTAGTGCTGAGTTAATTTGGCTACAATACATTCTTCAAGAGCTTCACATTTACTGTCCAGCCCCTCCTATTCTTTGGTGTGATAATATCGGAGCCACCTTTCTAGCATCTAACCCCATGTTTCATGCACGCACAAAGCATGTGGAGATTGACTATCACTTTGTGCGTGAAAGGGTTGCAAAACATGAACTTTTCATTCAATTTATTTGTTCTAAGGATCAAGTGACTGACATCATGACTAAAGCTCTTGGTACCCCTCGGTTTTTACTGCTTCGTGACAAGCTTCAGGTGTCTACAGAACCTTCTGCTTGTGGGGGGGCTGTTAGAGTCAAAATGGAGACTGTGGTTAATAAACCAACTGGAGATACTGAACTCACAGGATAACTACTACAGCTAATACATCTTCTCTGTTGGACAGCGCAACAGTGGTCCTCACACTGAGGAATCACATCTATTTCATCTCATTCTCCGATTACTCAGTAGGATTGTGACAAGTGTGATTAGAATTAGGGTTTATGTTGATGTACATCTATATATAAAGCCTAGAGGCTGCTGTAATCAATTAAGACAAAATACAATGAGAAAAGTTTATTGAAAAAGCATTTCTGTTCCTTTTAAACACTCAAAAGGAAATGAATATCACAAAAACAGGCAAAGTCGTAACGTTGTTTCCAAGAGGTATCATGTCTCACTTCAGCATCAGATTAAATGGACTTGACCATCAAAATTAACATCCCAAATATTATAGAGGTCCTAGTTCCATATCAATCCGAAACAATTAATACAGGATATTTACATACATAAATACATGAACTCATTTAATTAACAAGAAAAAAAAAATGAAATATTAACTTTTATCTCCAGTCAGATGCTTCCTCCTTTTGATAAGTACAGTCAAGGATATTAATTGGTATAAGTTTTAGATCTGCATCCCTTTTATCAAGTTATGAAAGCTTTACTTTTTATTGAACCAAATTTACATGATGTGGTTTACTCCATTTCCAGCTTCACATTCTTTTTGTTCAATAGCCGCATGAGGATCTATTTCTACTTTCAAGTTTCAAATATCACAGCCTCGCTAATGTTCAAATTCCATATAGGCTGATAAGGGTAATAAACCAAATCATCAATCAGTTCATTGTAAAAATATAGCACTTCATAAGAAGTTACTTCATCACTGAGGATTAAGTCACATTAACGACCTGGACTAAAGGACAAATTTTGCCTTTTTTTACTTTCAGGAAGCACACGAAAACATTAAATATAAGAAAAAATGAGCAAAGGAATACAAGATGAGAAGAGTTAGGTAATGCAAGAAAGGATTTTTCCCAGATGAACTTTAAGAAACACAGTTGCAGGAAGTATGGATCCAGCATTTAGACCCATAGAAGGACAAACAGAGAGAGAGAGAGAGAGAGAGAGAGAGAGCAAAATTAATAAAATAACTTCTGGTAAAAGCTTCTTCATCCATAAAATATTTTTCTTGAATAAACTTCAACCAGAAATATTAAGAAATTCAGCTTTGTCGAATGGACAAATTTTGCTTTACCACTAACTGATTTCTTGTGATGGAATAGTTTACTGATTACTCCAGATTTCAGCTTAGTTTATCTCATTTTCCTATGAAACAGAACAGTGAAACTCTAATCAAACCATTCAAAATAATCGAACTCTGTGATGCCTCAGAAACTTAAATTTACTAGCCCCATAATCCTATCTGTCCCAAATTTGTTTTTTTTTTGAGGGCCAGCAAAATACTGGCAAATTTTCATTAATAAGAAAAAAAAAATTTACACAATACCAGCATCTATCCTGGTACGAACAGTAAAAAAACAACATAAACTGTTAACAAAGTTTATGCTCCAATACACCAATACCATATCAGTAACCATATCGGACTTGCACAAACCCAGTCCGTAACCTAACCCACACCTAAGATCCCCCTCGAAATGATGCAGAACAACACTGCATTGTACCAGCAAGACTTTAATCAAGTCCAACTTGCAACCTAATCGGTACCTACCGGCTACCCCCATCCCTGAGAACACACAAGTTCCCTTTCTGCACTACTCAAGTCGACATTGGCTGAATTTCGCCTCAACGGCCTTCCTCTCATCAATTGTCGAAGTAAAAATCTGATGGAGAACTGTCGTAACAACATGAATAGTTTTAGACCGCACCTCCTCCTTGAGTGTACATGCAGCCACCACCAGAAAACTAAAATTCTCTGGTCGGATCTTTACTCGCTTACCACTCCATCATCGAAACCGGATCTGCTCAATCCTGACAAAAAGGCGCAGACAGGCGACGGAGCACAAGTGATGAGGAGGTACCAAGACACGAGCAAGCCTCGGTCTTCTCTTTCTCGCTGATTTGGTCGAAAGTCGCAACAGCGGGTGAGTTTGACACCAACAGCAGCCATCAAAGCCGGGGAAGGGGACAGTCAGGTCAGAAGCAAAGAAAAAGGCAACAAAACAACAAAAATAAAGAGGAAGAAAGGAAAAGAGGGATGGGGGAGAGAGGAAAGAGGCTGCGGGGGAGGCCGGTGCCGACCTCCCCGCCTAAAAGGTCGGATTTTTTGGGTGACGGCGGCTAGGGTTTTTTTCTTTCGGGGGAGTTGTGCTTGTTTAATTTCTGATTTCTGATGATTCTTAGCTTTGTATCTGTCCCAAATTTGATTTTATTGTTCGAATTCAGGAAGCAATAAGCAACAAATTCAAGAAGGAGAATAGTTAGATAATGACTCAAGACTTAATTTTCCAATTCGAGCAACTGCCATGTGCTGGCATCACATCTGAGCATTTTATCTCATGAATTCAGGAAGCAATAAGCAAAAAACTTCCAAGAAGGAAAATATACAATAACTTTCTCTCTTGTTGGAACAGTTTCAGTTTCTGTGTCGAGTGTAAAAGTAAAACCTTTCTCATAAATAAGTAGTGATTCATTTAGTAGACCAGTACTAATTTATCAAATAAACAAAAAAAAAACTAATTACTGCATAAATTACCTAATTGAAACTTGAGACGCCATAAAAGGGATCACCCTATGCTAGAGTATGGTAAACCTGGTATATAAATCGCATCAATAGCAAAATTGAAGAAGACAAACCCATAGAATCATCACCTTTTTTTAAGCAACCTAGCCACTTATTAAACCACTGGGCCTTTTGTTGCATTAACCAAATGGAACAGGCACACTTGACTTCGCACTACCAGAGTTTATCGAATTGAGAGAAAAAAGGTAGAGAATCCTCTCGGAGAAAAGAAAAGAAAAAATAGAAGAAGAAACGAAGCATTTTTAGAGAGAAGAAATAAGAGACGAAAGCCGGGACTGGGAGAAGAAATAATTCGTACTTGCGTAGCCCTTTGTTAAATTGGGGAAAAAATAAAATTAAGCCTTTATGAAAAAAGTGTCGAAGTTACGTTTTAGTAGTCAATATTATAATGATTTGGTATTAGTTTATGTTATTGATGATATTTGATCATTTGTTCCTATGATTTATTATTGACAAATTTTTCAGGTTGAGGATCTGAATTGTAGATCTCCGTGGATCATTCATTAGGGGTGTGTTGGCACCTCAGCGAACAGCTTGTTCGCGAACAAATAGTGGGGCGTTTTATCCAAACATAGAACAACAATTCTAGAACTACGAATAAATGGTAGTTCGCTATTTCAACCTTTTCCACGAATTATGAACACGCTGGTGGCGAACGCACTGTTCGCGAATCTTTTGTTCGCGCTCTGTTCGTGTAAATGCCAAACATACCTAGAATAACAATAATAAATCTGAATCGTCCATAATCTTGATAATTAACAAAGGAACATTAATTATCATATAAGATTAGTATGCAAGTTAAGTGATGATTAAGTTCTATAAATCATAGGTAAAGAGTTACTAACTTAATTGCATATGTGTATGTTCTAGAACATAGTACAGGACAAGACTCATGAAATAAACATATGGATTGTGTTATATGTCATTGTTTATTTCATGTGAGTTTGATTCTAAGTTTGAGATACTCAGTTTTTCCACATGAGGATAAGTTCTATAAATATCGTCTAACGTTGATTCCTGAAAGGGCTGCTATACGGACTTTATTTATGCTCTCTTGAATTGTGCGGGGAAAAGTTGTTCATCAAGAAAATCGTATGTCCCTCTTTAATTCACTTAGTAAGTGATGATATCTATTTGGGCCCCTTGATGGAGATAGATTGTTTGCCGACAACTTATACAATCTTCTCTAGATCAAGAAATGTATAATCTGCAAGAATGACACATTCCTATCTTAGATTATACGATGATATCATGTGACATAAGAATCAAACAAGGAAATAATATTTTTTCTTATGCAGGATTGAGATATTGTAGCAGTACACTATTTATGCGAATCGGGAATCATAACGTGTTGCTAGATACCGCTTATGATTATTGAAATTAAATAGCGATTTAATTCCATGACCAACATCACACAAATAGGACTTGACCAAACAGTGCATTAATTATTTATTTGCAGTAGTGTGTACTGCGAAAATATAATAAGTTGATTAATTAATTATATACCGTTATGAACCGTTATAACTAATTAAGTCAAAGGGATCATATATAAATATTTTAATGCATTAGCTAATCTCAAAATAATTATTAATAAGTTAATAATTAATTTTGTTCAACACAATTTAATTATAGGAATTAAATTGAGCTTATGGACCTTTATTTAATTAGTAAATTAAAGGTCCGATTTGAGTACAAGAGAAATGTTCATTAATTAATTGAATTAGTGGACATTTAACACACCACAAAATGGGCCTTATAACCTATATATTGGCTGCCCTAAAAGGGGTAAAAAGGTCCCTAAAATTTGTGGGGTGGTTGGTCTATAAAAGGAGGTTATTTGGAGAGAGAAACCCTAGCCACCTTAGCCTTTTCTCTCCCTCTTCCTTTTTGGACGAAAATTAGAAGAAAAATTCAGATTTTTCTTCTTCTCTCTTGCTCTTTTCCATCTCCATTAGGTCATGTGTTAAGCACCTCTTTCCATAAATTAAAAGGTTAATTGTTAGAAGAGAAAATTGAGGGATTAGCTTTGTTCTTCTAGTTGCTAACACAACTTGAGAAGAACTTGGTTAACTCCTTGGTGGACTCGAGGCGGCCGCCGGTGTTTTGGTGGTGGAGACGAGCACGCCATCGATTTCTATTGCCTATGATCGAGCCTTGCGATTGCTAGTTTGCAAGAGGTAAAATCCCCTTCCTTTCTCATGTGATTTATGTTGTTTGCTTGCCTAGATCCTTCTTTATGTGCTTAATGGTTAATTAAACAAGTTAATTAGCAATAAAAATGAAAATTAGGCACTTTTTAACAAAAAGTTCTCTACAAATATGTTATCGGATACAAAACTATATGATAGGATTAAGAGCAATTTTTCGCATGTATTTATTTCCATTAATTATAGGATAGATCTATATAATTAGTATGAGGGCTTGATATTAGATTAGTCTTGCTACATGGAGATGTGGCGAAACTAATATACAAGCGGGACCATACAAACCCACAACAATGTTTGAGATGCTTATTATGTGATTGTTTGTGTATGCTATGAAATTTCATAGGATATGTATGTGTGTATGCTTACATGACAACCAAACTAAGTCACATATTGTATTGTCCCATTAAATTGATTAAGCCGACCACCCTCCTTCTCTCTATTCTCTTCACGTCGTTCGGTGCTAAATGACGCATTCCGCCGATGCGGAACGTCTTTTGGTCAATCCTCCCAAGTCGGGGTGTAAATCGGATTTACTAGGAGTAAATAGAGAGACGTTATTTATCGATGGACCCTAATCGGATTGGACATCGGGGCGAAGTTTGTGAATGTACTTGTGATATTTCAGAAACCAAGAGTCATATGGATTGATATGATTGGTTGTTGGTTGGAGAACCTACCCTATCTAGTTGTGTTTGGTGTCATGCCGACGCTGGCCCTACCTCAATGAAAATGAGGATCTTGGAAAACCAACTACATTTGGGACATTAAATAAATGTAGTGGGAGTTTTGTTTATTCTTATAAATAAAACATTACATAAACTAAATAACCTTAAATTGAAATTGTTATAGATGTTAAATATGTTTCGTTGCGATCAATCTTTGAAGTTAAACAAGTTCGTTTCTAAAGATATTTACTTGGAGAAGTAATATCGTTTCCTAAGACAAGTTCTTAAAGAAGAGAAACTTGAATATGTTAATTCCCTTAAATACTTTCCTCAACCTCCCGAACGTTGCATTACAATGATTGATTAGTTTTTGTAAAAAGTTATTCAATAAAGCGGATGTCGATGTCCTCATAAATTTTTAGACCTTTGAATTAGAGAATTCATACGGACTAATTTTTTAACTTCTACGTTCTTATCCACTTACTCAAGAAGGAGTTCTTAGAGAAAGTAGATATTGACTCAATCATTCATGATGGAGTAGTAGTGTATGAGTCAACCAAGAGATTTTTCTTTTATAAGAAGATGCATGAATGTTCTATTAGCTTACAAACCGAAAGGTTTAAGTAGCTAATTGGCAAATGGAGATATTAAGATATCCAATATCAAGGATTGTTGATATTGTCATGCAATCTCTTTCTAGTTATGAAGGATAAAGTATTGACTTTCGCACACTTGTTAGTGCAAAAGGTAATAAGTTAAGTATTTAAGAAATATTTCGCCAAGGTATGAGTTGAGATTTCGAGACCCTCATTTATGACCACGTGTCATATGAGATGTTTCATTTGCCGCTTATGGCAGGCATTTGAAAAGTGTCCGAAGTACCATGATTATAGTGTTAGAAATGTTCTAAACCTAAATGTGTATTTGTCATTCAAACAATCTCGCCATCTCTAATTCAAACTAGTAATTAAGTACTAGTTCATATGCTCGCATTTTATAAAATTTGTAAGCAATGAAGAATAAGAGAATATTCGAGAGAAGTAAAGTAGACTCCGCATAGGAAATGACTTGTTCGTCTAGGTCATGACCATTGGCTACGTAGAGTTGTCTTTACTAAGAGTTTGTTTAGAAATTGGAGGTTATATACTTTATTCCTAACATCCCAAAATTTATCTCCATTTCATATTAGATAATGGATGATTATGTTTTGTCAAAGACAAAAGTTGTTCTTTTATTGTGGATTTGTTTATATGATTTCATACATCTTACTTGAATTTGCTTGAAATAGATAAACACGTTTTGAATGACAAATAGGATGCGTATGACTTCATATAATGTATTTGATTTTTATGTGAAATGACCGCTTAGTCATACATAAACGAGAATTGCATTATGAAAGTCTACGTAACGTAGGGCTCGTAACTCAATTCGATTGCGAATCAATTGAAATATGCGAACATGTTTGTTAGATGACAAAAGCGTCCTTAACCTACGAAGGTTTATGAACAAGTGACTTGATTAGGACTTAAATATATCGATGTATATAGACCTATAAGCACTTGTCAAATGAAAGGTTGTTGATACTTTACTACTTGACCAATGATCATTGTAGATATTAACTTATCTATTTGATAAGGTATAAGTATGAATCTTTTGACTAGTTCAAAGGATTTCAAGAGTAAAGTTGAAAGACCATTCAAGAAAAAGTCTTACAATGGATCATGGTAAATAGTTAGGTCATATGGTTTGATATATTATCTAAAGAGTATGAAAAATATTTCAGAACTCAATCTATGAGGAACATTATAGTGTGTCCAAGAATGGAGGTATCGAACATTATTTGATATAGTTCGATTGATAATAAATCAAGTTGACTTATTCGACTCATATTAGGAATTTGTGTTTGAGGATAATATTGTTTACACTAAATAATGTTCCATCGAAGTCTATTGAGAAAGATATCTTACGAGATTTGATCTCTAAGCCCATTGTTTCTCAAGATTTGGTGTTGAAAAGCTTATTTCAAGGTTTGTTGATTGATAAGCTTGGACCCAAATAGGACATTTAATAGTTTGTAGGATACCTTTATCCGAAAGGTACTACTTCTACAAATATGATAAGAACAAAGCAGTTGTTGCTAATCATAACGTAGTATTGGAGAAGAACGTTCTCTCAAGAAGATTTAGTGAAAGTTGAGAAGAGCTTTATTCACAAGCCGTTGTGATGGAAAGAAGTTCAAAAGTACGCTTCTCTTGATAATGACTCAACCATCTCACGAGTTGATGATGTTTGAGAAATTTATGAAATATACGAGAATCAAGAAATTATTCTACAAGTCGTTATAGAAGTAGTTCATGAGTCTCGAGCACTATTCCTACAAAAAGGGTCAACGAGAGTGAGTTGTCTAACCAAAAGGTGCATAGGATTTACGACATCCTCGTACTTGGCATATGAGGATTCGTTGATAGAAAATTAAGCGATGGAAATAATCCAATTCCACATGTGATCTATAAGTGCAATCCATATATAACAACAAGGTATAGACCTTGGCTGATGTTTATGATGGAGCAATCCATCAAGAACATTTTGATCTTTAAAGAAAAGATTGACATGGATGGCAAGTCAACTATATGCAAAGCACGGCTTCACGCTTGTAGCTATATATAAATCAATAAAGATCCTTCTAGCAATAGTTGTATTTCATATATATTGATATATGGATAGGTGCATCAAAACCGCCTTCTTCAATTAAATAAAGGAAGATGTTGTGTATATGATACAAACCGAGGATTTTTGTTTGATGTATTGCTAGAAAAATATACATGCTTCAATGATCCATTAGTGGATTGAAGCAAGTATTGTGAAAATTGGAATAAACTTTTGACAAGAAAGTCAAGGAGTTGAACTTCGTCAAAAACATCTTGTATAGACAAGATATTCAGTAGGAGCATAATTATGTTATTTGTATAGTACAAGATAACAAGACGATTAGTTGGGAATAACATTAAAGAAATGAATATTGTCAAGATCTCATTTAAGAATACTTTTTAATAGAGAACTTAGGCAAAATCACCTAAATCCTAGGAAACAAAATCTATGGAGATAGATTATGATAGATGTTAGGTTTAAACCAATGTGCATAAAATGACGAAGTGTTCTAGAAACATAAATGGTAGACTCCTAGGAAGGATGTCCAACCACGTCATGTGACATATGACTTGAGTTTGACTCGGTCAATTGTAACTCGTTTTAAGAAGAAGTGCATGAAATAGTTCAATCGTTCTTCCACTATGAGTTTCATTATGTACGCCATATATATGCACATGCCCCAATGTGTTGTATCCAAGGTATTTGACAAACAGTTGTCAAATGGATACAAGAGAACTTACTTGACAATATTCAAAAGATATTCTCGAGTATCTTATGAGAAAGAGAGATATGGTATTTCATCTATTATGATGCAAAGCTCGTGTAAGTTGTTACACAATGCTAGTTTTTGAGAAGATTGATATAATCACAATTGAGCTATACATTTTGCTTAAAGGTAGTGTTGTAAGTCTAGAAGGTGTTCTAAATAGGATATTACAACTGTTTCCGTCACCAAAGCAAAATACATAGTAAATTGTGAAGCAACGAAAGAGGATTATTTGGATTGAGTTCTTAGTCAAGCTAATATGGTTCTATTCATATCGAACCATAGCTTAGTTCTAAAGAACCCAATGTCATATTGGAGATTCAAATATGATCTATAGCAATATCACTTGATCTTATATGATGATCAAGAATATATATAGGAGTATATATATGTGTGTAGGGTCAAATGAAGTGGATAGGTTCACGAACAAAGCGAACACTCTAACATAACCTCTACCTTAAGCAGTACACGTGATGCAGTTGTGCATCCATACGTGATAGACGTATGAGTAACTGGATTTAAGCGTCGTATTCATTTAAGGTTCGAGATATGTATATATGTAGATATATGACATCGTTCTCAATTATTTACTGGCTAGAAGTCACTACTGATTGACTCTAGGCCAAGTGAGAGATTGTTGGAGTTATGTCCTAGAAGTCAATATTATAATGACTTGGTATTAGTTTATATTATTGATGATATTTGATCATTTGTTCCTAGGATTTATTATTGACAGATCATTCAGGTTGAGGATCTGAATTGTAGATCTTTGTGGATTATTCATTAGAATAACAATAATAAATCTGAATCGTCCATAATCTTGATAATTAACAAAGGAACATTAATTATCATATAAGATTAGTATGCAAGTTAAGTGATGATTAAGTTCTACAAATCATAGGTAAGGAGTTACCAACTTAATTGCATATGTGTATGTTATAGAACATAGTACAGGACAAGACCCAATGAAATAAACATATAGATTGTGTTATGTGTCATTGTTTATTTTATGTGAGTTTGATTCTAAATTTGAGATGCTCAGCATTTCCACATGATGATATGTTCTATAAATATCGCTAACGTTGATTCTTGAAAGGGCTGCTATACGGACTTTATTTATGTTCTCTTGAATTGTGCGGGGAAAAGTTATTCATCAAGAAAATCGTATGTCCCTCTTTAATTCACTTAGTGAGTGATGATATCTATTTGGGCCCCTTGATGGAGATAGATTGTTTGCCGCCAACTTATACAACCATCTCTAGATCAAGAAACGTATAATCTGCAAGAATGACACATTCCTATCTTGGATTACACGATGATATCATGTGACATAAGAATCAAACAAGGAAATACTATTATTTCTTATGCAGGATTGAGATATTGTAGCAGTACACTATTTATGCGAATTGGGAATCATAACGTGTTGCTAGATACCGCTTATGATTATTGAAATTAAATAGCGGTTTAATTCCATGGCCAACATAGCATAAATCTTCAAAGGGTCACACAAATAGGACTTGACCAAGCAGTGCATTAATTATTTATTTGCAGCAGTGTGTACTGCGAAAATATGATAAGTTGATTAATTAATTATATACCGTTATGAACCGTTATAATTAATTAAGTCAAAGGGATCATATAGAAATATTTTAATGCATTAGCTAATCCCAAAATAATTATTAACAAGTTAATAATTAATTTTGTTCAACACAATTTAATTATAGGAATTAAATTGAGCTTATGGAACTTTATTTAATTAGTAAATTAAAGGCCCGATTTGAGTACAAGAGAAAGGTCCATTAATTAATTGAATTAGTGGACATTTAACACACCACTAAATGGGCCTTATAGTCCATATATTGGCTGCCATTGATTTCTAGTGTCTAGGATCGAGCCTTGCGATTGGTAGTTCGCAAGAGGTAAAATTCCCTTCCTTTCTCATGTGATTTATGTTGTTTGTTTGCCTAGATCCTTCTATATGTGCTTAATGGTTAATTAAACAATTTAATTAGCAATGAAAATGAAAATTAGACACTTCTTAACAAAAAGTTCTCTACAAATGTGTTATCGGATACAAAATTTAAATGGGCCGGGTTGCGGGGTACCCGTCTTCATTTGATGAAATTTTATTAGGAATTCATCTATACAATCAGAGTCACGCACAATCAAACGCGCAATCAAGCAATCAGAGTCAGAGTCACGCGCAATCAAGCAATCAGAGTCACGCGCGCTCCCCTCACCATCACCCTGACGCGCTCCCTTCGCCTCTCCCTCCCCTCACGTGATCTTTTGACGAGCGCTCCCCTTATCTATCTCTCTCCTCACGTGATCTGACGAGCGCTCCCCTCACGCGATCCCCTGATGAGCGCTCTCCTCGCATCTCCCTCTCCTCACGCGATTCCCTGACGAGCGCTCCCCTCACGCGATCCCTTTGACGCGCGCTCTTCCCTTCTCCGATGCACACCGTTCTCCTTTCCTCTACCTCTTTACCTCTCAATATGGCACAACTTCATCTCTCAATTCGATCAGATACTTACCTTACGAGTAGAGATGAAGAATGAAGATGATCAGATCTGGTATAGGAAGAAAAAAGTGGAGATCGAGAAGGATGAGAAGAGAAGATTTTTAGATTCGGTTCTGATATGATTTGGGAGTACATAAATAACTGTAAGGGAATAAATAACTAATACAAGGAAGTAAGTAATAACTCTTTGTGTAACTTCATTATGGAGTAATTAAACACTATGAGGGGAGTAAATAACAAGTACATGAAAGTAACTAAAATAATAGAAGGGAGTATTTATCAAGAATAAGCGAGTAAGTAGTAACCATTTGTGTAACTTTATTAGGGAGTAATTAAATAATATGAGAAGAGTAAATAACAAGTACAAGGGAGTAACTAAAATAATAGGAGAGAGTATTTATCAAGAATAAGCGAGTAAGCAATAACCCTTTGTGTAACTTTATTAGGGAGTAATTAAACATTATGAGGGGAGTAAATAACAAGTATATAGGAGTAACTAAAATAGTAGGAGGGAGTATTTATCAAAATAAGGGAGTAAGTAATAACTCTTTGTGTACTTTTATTAGGAGTAATTAAACACTATGAGAGAAGTAAATAATGAGTACATGGGAGTAACTAAAATAGTAAGAGAGAGTATTTATCAAGAATAAGAGAATAAGTAATAACTCTTTGTGTACCTTTTATCAGGGAGTAATTAAACACAAAAGGGGAGTAAATAATATGTATAAGGAAGTATCTTGCGTGGTTGATTGATGGATACGAGAAAATAAGGCATGGAGGCATGGATGCGCGACGGAAGAGAGGCGGGACGAAAGGGCTGGGCGCCGGGAGAGAGGCACGACGGAGGGCTGGGTGCCGGGAGAGAGGAGCGATGGAGGGCTGGGCACCGGGAGAGAGGCGTGACGAAGGGCTGCGCGACGGGAGAGAGGCGCAACGGAGGGTTTCACTACGGGAGAAAGAGAGAGGGTGAGGGTGAGACGCGCGACGGGAGAGAGGAGCGAGAGGGGAAGACACGCGTGAACGAAAGGAACCGAGGGTGAGGGTGAGAGGGTGAAACGAAAATGAAAAGTGTGGACGGAATTGAGTTGCGCCCTTACCCAAAATAGCTAATGATTGCTTGATTGCCTTAGCCTTTGATTGCAGTTTTCAGCTCCGATTTTATTAAGATATAGCTTCGAGGCTTATAATACCAATTATTGTTAGGGATTTTAGAAACTTATTTAATTCTAGGTTTATAATAATAATGATAATAATTCCAATTAGAATATGCTCATGCTTTTTTTTGGAGCTTTTATTTTTATTATCTTAAAGTCAATGAATTTTACATGATAAATTATTATGGAGTGCCGAAAATTCGAATTTTGTGTATTAAAATGAGATTTTTTTTTAATTTTAAATCTATGTGATATTTTCACCTTATACAATGATGAAAATACGAATGAACACGAGGGAAATATAAACTTCTCGAACATAAATGAACTACAAAAGATAAAGTGGATTGCATAGCATAAATGAATGGTCTTTTTTTCTTTTTCTTTTTTTTTTATTTTTCTTTTAAGCGCTGCCTGCCATAATGAAGACTTTCCTGTTCCATCGTATGTTTCACACAGTTCACACTAAAGGCACGAAGTATTAGAGCTCCTATTCGGATTTCGGGCCGTCAGTCTCAAATCAGACCGTTTATATCCGACAAATATGTTCTTTACTGTTAAGGTTCAAATGGGCGATGCGACAAAACCAGCTCGTAAATAGGGGAACCAGAGGATCTGGACGTCCATTCTCTAACGTTTGGTGGACGTTTTTGAATCTGGACCGTCTGATTTAATCTCAACGGTTAAAAGGAACCCCGTGCATTCCACCACACCCGAAAAAAATAATTGACCCGAAAAAAATGAACTGTCGAGATTAAATCGGACGGCTCCGATCAAAAACTACCGCTGGACGTTTCAAAAAAACGTCCAGAGGATCCTGGTCCCGTAAATAGGGGGTTACCTGGTAGAATATTTAATGGGCCGGGTCACTTATGATTTTGGTTTGACATGTGTAATGTGTAATGGGCTGGATAGATATATTTACTTAAACTCTATTCTCTAGTTAATATTTATATTTTCTATTGTGAACTTTTGAACCCGTTTATTCTTGTTAATTTATATATGAACAGGATACAGACTAATATTTGAATATGCATCTTTATTAATTAATATTTACAAAGGGATCGAATTACAGCTCCATAGTTTATTTTATATATCACAACATTTATATCTACTCACTGTTTTGTTATTATTTACTAATAATGCCCTACTTGTACCGTTGTACGTTTTAATTTCTAAATTATACATACGTAAAGAAGGTTTTTGTTTTCATTTATGCCATTGCATCAAAGTCCCCAAATGCTGATCGAATTAGCTCCAGAGTACTGTACTTTTTTCATCATTTTTTTTTCAAAGACGTGTTCGATATATATATGTTTAACAATATTGTTGAAGTAAATTAATGGTATTATATTGCAGATCAGAAAACTTCTATTGAACATATCATATTATTTGTTAATTATATATATGTTTAGAGTTCATTGTTTTGCCGTAGTTTTTGCACGAAAAAATCGGGCCTATAATCCAGTTGAATAGAGCGCACTTTTCTCAAGTCAACATACCTCAACTGGGAAACAGGAGTATATTTCTATGTCAAACCAGTAACCATAAAAATTCCATAAGCACAACCTGAAATGAATTTGGTTTACTAATAAAGCACTTGTATCGCTTTCAAGTTATTAATAAGATACTCGTACTATTTGAGGCTGAAATTGATTTTACCCCACCATGCAATTAGAGGTGGTATCTGGAGAGGAACAATCGATTAAAGCATGAAAGCTAGCAATGTCTCTTGTCCAATTATATCAAACGAGAACGAACCTTCGAGTCACTGGCTACATATACTCCCATAAATTTACATTAGGTTTTTTTTTAATCAAAATCTATATAGCGAAGATAAAGAGGTTTTTCTTTTTTTCACAGGACAAGGGTTTCAACTGCAGTGAAGAATGAAAACATGCCCACTTAATTGCAGTGAAACAGGCATATAAACCAAAGAAAAATAGGACAATTTTTTTTTTATTATTTTAGTTTTTGTCATTAGTGTTATTTTATTTAATTTTTTTGTATCGCCACGCTTGAGGCATATAAATATGTTGAGCATTCGAAAAGGTAATGTTTTCTCGTAGACTATACAGTCAATTGGTCTCTTTACTTTATTTTTGCAGGGGACCACTACACATCAGCCCAAAAAAAAAAAATGTTATTCCTTTGATTATAAACTGGGTCCATATGATTGTCAATATATATTTGCTAAATTCATTGGTTTTTTAGCCCCTTAACTCTGCTTCAGATTTAAAACATTGTAGGTACATATTGAATAGTCTACGATAAAAAGATAATATCTATTTATACAGTTAAAAAAGGAAATTGATTACTGTCATCGTCTCATATGCCATCGTTGACCATCGCTCGTCTCCGGCGCTCTCTTCCCTCTACTCACCTAGCATGTATTTTTTGTTCATTTAGTCATTATAAGTGTTCACTTTATTAGATGCAAATGTTCACTTTGTATGAAAAATTATTCACTGTTTTATAAGTGTTCGCTATGTTCACTATGTTCTTTTTGTTTTTTGTTTTTTTTGCCAAAAATTTCAGTTTAATAAGTACAAATGTTCAATTTAATAGTATAAATGTTCAGTTAGTTGCAACAAAAAATAAAACTGCTATGAGAAAAAAACCAAGCGAAGGGGTCACGAACCGGACAAAAAACACATGAAAAAATTAGAAGGGTCATGAACCGATCCGGTTCAAATTAATTTTTTTCCAACTCTACTCCTGCTCTCTGGCGCAACTCTCTCTGATCCACGCGCCCATTAGTTGACGCATTTAATTGAACACTTGTGAGTATTAAACTGAACACATTTGATATTAAACTGAACATTTGTAACATACAGCAGCGATGGCAGTGATGGTTTATTTAGCGATGGCAGTTATAATAGATGGTTAAAAAATAATAGAAACGATCTTGGGGAAAATTGTGAAAATCTTGGAAAGTACGGGGGCCATGACATAAACGTTCCTTCTTAGTGTAGCAACGGCAAGGAATTAATGGGTTCAACCAAGGGTTTCTAAAAATAAAAGAAAGAAAATTCATCGACTCACATTTCTTATTGTTGACATTTAAGGTAGGTTATCAGAAAAATTCCCAAATTCCAACATAAGTCGAAGTGCAGAATACACCTAGGAGGCCTGCAATAAAGTGAAAGCTGATAATATTTGTGCCTAATCTTGTGTGAACAATCCTTTGATCTTCTCCCTGGAATAAAAGGTAAACTTGCCACAATTTTGTGTTCTACTTTTTTTTTTTTTAAGAAAAAAGATCTTTAATTGCTGCTACCTAGTAGAGAGAACTTGTTCCAATTTGATACAATATTTTATGAAAATTCATTAATTTTTCTTTAACATATCTTTTTGAGTGTTAATACTAATAAAAATGGCTATATATTTGAGCTAGACATTCAAGCTAGAGAGCAAAATTTCTTCAATTTTTTTTTTTTTAATAATCATTAAACATACATTTGCCGTCACTACTCAAAATCTCAATCAGACAGAGGAAGTGAACTAAAATTTTGTTATGACAAAGAAAAAGGTCAACCCAGGTACATAAGATTAATTAGAGGGGTAAATTTCAAAATTTAAAGAATAATAATAACCGTAAAAAAAAAATTAAGGCGTATGTGGCTAACTTTCGCTATTTGAAAAAAAAAAAGTTGAGATGTAATTCTAATAAATATTTTTTGCTGCAGCCACAAATTTATCGAGCACTTTCCACTAATGATTATTACCTTCAACCCATCTTAATTTTTCTAACTAGAAATGCAAGCGGTGACAATTTTTTTTTTTTTTTGAAAAAAAAAAAAGAGAGAATACAATGGTGACAAAAAATAGAAGTGCCCTCCAGGCTCCAGCACCACCATAATACTGATTTATTTAATTCTGATGCCAAAGTATTTAATTTACCGATTTTACTTTTTAATAAGTAGAAAGCTATTGCTATTTCGAAATGAAAGCTTTAATAAAACAACTTTACCATGGATTCTGCCATTGTTGAAACACTTGGAAATGTACCATCCTCGGATCCCCCTCTTCCTGAAACTTGAATGACATCTTTTATCTTGCTTGCACAAATTGTTTTAGGGAAGTGTTCGTTTTTTAATGATAATATAATTTTTTATGAAGAACGATATTATATTTAAATATTTAATAATAAAATTTTGGTCGTGACATCACCTTTGTTGTCTAAGTTATACTAATCATTATGGTTATTAATTTTATCCCCTATTTAGGATCGATGGACACTATCGTTGTGTCTCCATTAGTAAAAGTTCTAGGTGAAAAGTTGGGATCGGCACTTCTAAATGAATTCAGCATGTTATGGGGGGTGAAAAAGGATCTTGAGACACTAGAAAGTACCATATCAACGATTAGACATGTGCTAGCTGATGCAGAGCACTTACATAAGGTTCTTCTTCCTTTTTCGTGCGGAATCATAACAAACGACTATATTGGACCGCGCCAGATTTTCTTGGGCGGTCTATTTAAGATCAGACGGTGATATGTTCGAAGGTACTCACGGATGTCGGATGCGCCGGATCTGAAGCAAACAACTCAATTCAGTTTTGGAATGCTCAGAGAATTATTAGCAGTCTTCCCCTTACTGACTTTCAGCAAGGCAGCCACAACGAAATTTATCAGTTTGATTAAATAATAGTTGGTAATTTAGTACGAGAACAAATTGCTATACTTATATACAAATATGCTATCATTCAGTAGCATTTTTTTTTTTTATCAGTTTGAAAAAAGAAATTGCCTTGCTCTCCACGCTTTCAATATTTTCTCTAGTAATAAAACCTTTTTTTCTATGGTTCTGGGAATAAAATAGAATTGTTAGAAAGAGAGATATTAAAGAGGCAACTTTGCTTGAAACAAACACATTTGTTGTCGTTTTTAATCCAGCAAAAAAAAGGAAAAACATCCGTTATTTAATTATGCTCTCCATTCGCGCGCGATACCTCTAAAACATATGATAGCTATTCATCAGAATTTTAAAAATAGATGGAAAGCTTAACCCTGCTTTGATTAAAAAATAAAAAAGATGAAAACTGAAAATTAGAGTTTAGAACCCAACAGGTTGTAAGTCAAATTCTGGGTCTTGGGAGGTGTCTTCTCCATGCAATTAAATAAATATATATGAAGAAATTCTGCAAATCAGCAAATGGTGACTTAATAAGTTCTGCAATCCTAGGTTCTGGTGTTATTTTTAGTAATAGAAAAATAAAAAACATCAAATGGAAAAATATAATAGGTCAAAAATCAAATCAAATGGGTCTATATTAGATGGTAAATTAGCTGTCAGGTTGTAAATCTGAGAAGTTGACGCATTGCACCGGTCATGCACGTGTCAATCTATATGAGCCAGTTGAGATTTGATTAAGGATACAATACGTGTACGAAATTTAGATTTGGTGGGTTTTGTATTTGGAGTTGTTTAAATCTCATTTCTAGTGGGTGACAGCTCATGAAAAAAAAGAGAGTTTAATATGTAAATTTTAATTTAGTGACCTATTTTCTGACAACGACGGTTCAGTACTGCTTTCTAAATTATGAAGTTTGTTTCCGAATGTGTTGAAATTGAATTAATTAAATAATTAGCTTCTTTAAACAAAAATTCTTCTCGGGGTTATAAGCTCCCACAAGAAATTTAAAGAAAGAGGACAGATTTTTCAAATTTATTTCTGTATTGTATTTCCCATGCCAAGCTTCAGTACCGGAACTGGCAATTCAGAAATTTAATAAGCATTTTGTCATAGAGCTTGATCTTTAAGAGTGATACACATGAATCTTTAAATTTCGCAAAATAACCCACAAAGAGGATACAATTATCACAAAAAATAAAAGGAAAAATAAAAGAAGAAACTGAAGAGAGAGAGGCATCCTAGTCCTAGAGAAGAGTTTCCATTTTTAAGGGGCGACATAAGCTGACAGTGGTTCGAATCGGGTTCAAATGGGAACTTGGAAGCGCCCGTTGGTCCGTTACCGTCTTATCGAGTAGAGGTGATGAAACAACCAGCTCCAATCACTGAAACGTGTTATCAGATGCAAAATTTCTATGGTGGCCATCCAGCTTCAATAATAATAATAATTCCAATTAGAATATACTCCTACTTTTTTGGAGCTTATATTTTTAATTATTATCTTAAAGTCAATGAATTTTACATGATAAATTATTACGGAATGCCGAAAATTTGAATCTTGGTGTATAAAAATGAGATTTTTGTTTAAATTTTAAATCTATGTGATATTTTCACCTTGTACAATGATGAAAAATATAAATAAATAAATACAAAAAAATAAAAATAAAATTAAAATAAACTATCAGTAATTTTATATCGCACGATCAGTCATTCTTTGTCTTAATCAAAAAGCACACTAAAAGTTCTTTCGGCTTTACAGCTTCTGTCAACATTTCTAAAATAAAACCACACTTAATCAAAACCTTTTCTACTTTTGTTAATTGTGCCAGTTGTTTTCATCTTACTCAACCCACATACCAATTTCCTCGGTTCATCGTCATTCGTTAAATAAATAGATTTACTTAGATCGACAATTGTCAACAGAAGAAATCGAATAATTTTGATCCATAAATCATAATTCGCACAAATAAAGAAATTTTCAATTTTTTTTGTTGTCATCATTTTATCTGTCCTCCAATCGAGCATGTCATATACTCATATGCAGTGAAATATAACAGCTCAGATATTGTTTCCTTTTAGGCCCGATGTTAGTTTAGTAATAGCCAACTGGAAACACAAGTAGGTTCGGTCCAGCCAACTGGATCTTAGATTGACGATATGGAGCGATTTCTGTTGCTAAAGAATATATGCAAGTACAGGATGAATGAAAGAGTTCATATATATATATATATAGAATGGCTATACTACTATTCATATGTAAAATGTTCTTGTAGGCTAGACTTTTGACTGTTAGATTTCATCAGGATCTGTGCGGAGATCTGAGGGAACAGATCAGATTGAGGCGCTCCTCCCTCCTTCATTTTAATTTTTTCTGTTTCTCCTCTGTTAAACTCCCGTCTCCCTTCACAAAAAACATCCGACTCCTTTCTCTTGACTCCTGTTCTACGGTTCCACCATATGGCGGCTTTAAAAAAAAAAGAACATCACCTGATCTCAGAAGAACAAAAGGGATCGCCTGATCCCAGAAAAAGAAGGCACTGATCGAAGGTCGGGGGACATCGCCGCTGCTCGTCTCTCTCTCTCTCTGCTGGGTACGCGATGTCTCTACTCGACTCGGTATGCTCTCACTCTACTCGTCTCTCTCTTTGTCACATCCCTAAAACCTAGAATTTTTTTTTTCATTGTAACAGTGCAAAATTGAAGTTATGCAATGACTGAAAATCGTCTTTTCCCTTTCCTCTTCACTAGTCGACTTTTTGCTCTTTGTGCGTTTGCAATTAAACCTCTTTGCAAAATCCTCTAGTCGACTTTGTGCTCTTTGCAATGACTACAATTGCATATGTGCAAAATTTTCTCTATGTGCAATTAAAGTATGGAACTTTCTCTATGTTTAGTATTACTTAATGATGCATTAAATTATGCGACTTTCTTTCTGTGCAATGACTGAAATTGTACTGTGCAAAATTATAGTATGTAAAATTTAAAAAAATCAGATCTGATTGTTACCATCTCTCTGTTATTAATGTTACTATCTGATTGTGCAAAAGTATGCAAAAGTTATTATTTTTTACTAACTCTCTGTTATGTTAGAAGCAAATAACATTTGAAAAAAATCAAATCAGATCTTATTGTTACTTCTATTTAATAATTAATTTTTTTTCAGCTGAAGAAAATGAAGGGAAAGGGTATGGAGGATGATTATGCGTGGAGCAGAAGATGATGAAGAATATGAAGATTTTAACTTGATTTGGACCATATGGATAATTATACTTAGATTGCTGTTTTTGTTTGTACTGGAGCCTCATTTTGTTTGTACTGATACAAGCTGATATTGCGCAAATTTCTGTGACTGATACATGCTCATATGGTATTTACTATTCATATGATATTACTGATATTTAGCATATTTGTTGAGCATATTGCGCTTTTTTTTTTAGTTATGAGCCTTATGTCTGTTTCAAGCATTTCTGTTTCATGTTACTGATATTTAGTGAGAACGCATGGTACAACTCAAAAGCCTTATGTTTGTTTCATGTTTCATATGACATTTCTGTTTCATGGTACAACTCAAAAGCATGTTACTGAGAACGCATTTTTTTTTTTGAAGTTTCTAGCTCCATATGGCAATTTACAGAAGATACTCAAAGGCCTTATGTCTGAAACAAGCTACTTCATTACTACTTCATGTCTCATACTAAAACAAGCAAACAAGCAAACGGCTAAAACAACACTTAATTACTACAACAGCTACTTCATTACTAAAAGAAGCAAACAAGCATACTTAATTACTACTTCATGTCCCATACTAAAACAACTACTTCAATAAACTACACAACAATAACAGCCCTAAAAAAACTACTATTACAGTGAGAATTTTTTCCTTCCTCTCTTGAGCCTTCTTCTTCCTTTCAAAATCATCCAATTGACTAATAAGCCCATTAATTACTACTTAGCTCTCTCTTTGATAGGTGCATCATACCAATGAAAGAATCCACCACCTCTCGACATCTACAAAAATTAACAACTCTTAAGCTATTCAAATTGAGAAATAGCTGTTAGAATCTGCATCCAAAAAATTAAAGGTGTAAAATAAAGTAAATAGAGAAAATTACCTCATAGAATTTGCATCCAAAAAACCTTCATTAGAATCAGTTTGGCATTAAAAAGTCGTAAGGCTAGTATCCTTCATTAGACAAAGCAGGTTAACTTCTGTTACAATAATAAGCTTGGCTTCAGAATGGAATTGGGCAACCAAACAAAAATTTACCAAAAATCCCAGTTATACTAGTTTAAATCGTTACTGAGGCGATCAATTGTTTTGTCAAAATCTTCGTCTGACAAAACCAAAGTCACTATTACTGTTAGCACCAAGAATCACGTGTCATCTCTCAACCTCAAAAAATTAGTGCCTAAAAGTCACTAATACTGTTAGCACCAGTCGCAATCTTTGTGAAGTCAAGTATAAATTCGAAAAAGAATTAGTGCCTAATAGTTCAAAATTGATCAATCTTGGAAAGGGAGAGAGCAAGTTCAAAATAGAAGAGGAGATGCTCGATACACTGTTCAAAATAGAAGAAGAGAGCATGAAAGAGAGAAAACAATACCTCCGACCTTCTACAATTCTTGTGTCCGAGAGATGCTCGAGACTGTTGGTCGACTGCTAGCTCAGAGACTAGGGTTTCGAAGGAGAACAGCGGAGTGCTCAGAGACGCTATCTGATCGAGGGATTTGAGAGAGGCAGAGACGGAGAAACCCAGGCTAGGGTTTCGACCTTCAGCCGAGCGCCCTTTTTGGGTAAAGATCGAAATGTTGAGAGAGAGAGAGAGAGAGAGAGAGAGAGAGAGAGAGGCGACTTGCAGCTTTGAGAGAGAGAGACGGGAGATTAACAGAGGGAGAAACGGAAAAAATTAAAATGAAAGAGGGAGGACCGCCTCAATCTGAGCCGTTCCCTCATATCTCCACACGGATCCTGATGAAATCTAACAGTCCAAAAGTCTAGCTACAGAACATTTTACATATGAATAGTAGTATAGCCATTCTTTCTATATATATATATATATATATATTATATATATAAATATATATATATATATATATAAATCAACATTATTTTATAATTTTTACTTTTTTAGAGAATTCAAAATTGAAAAAGTACATATAATGATACGAGTATTTAAGAACACGCTACATTACAATAAAAAACAAGAAAACAAGAAAGAACAGAGGTCTTTGCTAGTCTTTGCTTGTGCCCAATGTTACTACTATTGTAATCGTTGACTTTAAAAAAGAAAAAAAAAACAAAAAAACAGAGGTCTTTGGACTTTCAATAAGGGACCATGCCCATGTGTAAAGGAGAAGACTCCTAAGTCTTTGCTAGTGCTCCAATATCTCTTCACCTAACACGCAGTCAATCAAGCACTCTCAGAAACCTAGCTACCAAAATCCATCTCCTGAGATGTACATCTGAATCCTCATCTCTCTTTCTCCACTCTGTTCACATAACTGAGCACCTTTTTGTTCAGATCTGGTGAGTAATTGTATTAATAATCAAGAGATATCTTTTCATGCAATTTTATGTAGAAGTTCCTATGGTTCTTCTGTCGAACATTTTGCTCATGACTCATGAGTAATCAAAAAATACTCCAATTCTGGAAGTCTTTTCTACAGTAACTTGCGTGACGTCACCGCTCTACTTCGCGATCTCCACCTCGATCTTTCTTCGATCTCTCCGCGCAGATAGTCGTCTACTTCTTCTATTGACTTCGATCTCTTCGCCTCTTCTGTTTCTCATCTCTTCTCATCGCTCCTATCCCCTCATATACAAGAGTTGACTGGGAGGCACCTTGGCTTGCGCCAGAGGAGTAAAATTGCAATGACTTGCACTCCAGAACGCTCGATTAATTCTTTCCTCTCCGCTCTAGGTTTCTCCAGCCTCCAGCGATCAGAACAGAGAATCTGAGGAGAGATCCGGGGTAGTCCTTGCCACTGATCTCGACGCCCTCTAGCATCAATTGTAAGTACACCTTCCTCATTCGCTCTTCTTTCAAATGGGTAAATTGTCGATTTTTCCTCTCTCGGTTAGTTTCTACGTTTCTTCCTCGGTTTATGGAGGTGGAATTTGGCCTGTTGAGTTTTTCCCTTGCTACAGTTCATCAATTTTTGAGAGGGTGCTTGAGCCTCTTCGATTTTTCTGGTGACAGATTTACATTGGTATTAATTGATTAGGTTTGGCTACATAAGAAGTTTGTGATTTTTATAAATTTTTTTCCTAGACTGACCTAGCTTTGTAATAGAAATATACTTTGATTAATGGACTATTTGTGTGACTTTTTTTTTCAGTTTCAAAAAGTAAAATGGATTGTGCTGGTTCATTCCCTCTTGCATGATTGTTCTTCAAGTTATCTCCTGTGTGGTTAGTACTATCATACTGGTGTCTTTTTGTAATTTTCATTAGTAATATTGGATATGGATGGATGGATCACGATCATATTTATATTGTAGATATGGAGCTATGGAATCATTGAAGTATGTCTCTCAGTAGATAGAAAATTGTTTAAGTTATCATTATTCAAGTATAGTTCATAGTTAGCAATTGCATTTTGATTTAGCCCATGTTAGATTTTTTTTTTTAAAATGTTTAAGTGTGAAAACTGAATCCTATCAGCTGATTGCATTTTGCCTATGCATTGTGTACAGAAAAACTACAAAATCAGATCCACCACCTAATGCTAATGAAGAAGAAAGTTCCATTGTTCTTTTCTCGCATAACTCATCTTTACAATTTTCTGTCATTTAAGAACACTGGAGCTTTAATTTATGTATAATCACTTTTCTGTCATGTGTGTCATTTTTGCATGGAGAGAACAGTTGATTTAGACTCTGATATTAGTCCATGTTTTATCTCCTGATTAATTATTGTCATGCTAGCTGCAGTTAATTTGATGTGGAGCTACTATCCTAGGAGGTGAAGATGTGGTTGGAAAGTGCTGATTGAAGAAACAACCATTTATTGAGCTAGAAGGCACTTGGAGTTTCTTTTAGGAGATGACTCTTAATTTAGTAAAACTGGAACAAATTTGATCAGAATATGAAACAATATGGAAGCAATAGCAGTTTCATGGTAAGTTTATTAGATAAATGAAAAATTCTCCTTCTATATTGATGGTCTTTATAGTTTATTCCCGGTGAAATATATTTGGAAATTAATGTTACCAAAACAGAATAATACTAAAATTCTAATACTACATGTGTTTTTATAAAAGTATATAAAAAAAACTACATTTGATTTCTTTTCTTTTTAGCTATCAGGTCAAAGCGTTTAGACCTAAATTGATAGCGCAGTGAGTCATTAATGAATAGATTGAAAGAAGCTCCCCTCTGTTGATGTTTCTCCTTCTGCTCCCATGGCGATCCATGATGCTATTGAATTGCGCGATGGCGACGATGCCGGGTACTTTGGAAATGCTGTATGCAAGGCTGTGTCTATCATCAATGATAGGATATCGGAAGCATTGGTTGGCATGGATCCACAACAATAGTCTCAGATTGATCAGGCCATGATCAACCTTGACAAGACTGACAACAAGGCAGCTAAGCTTCCTTTCTTTCATGCTCCTTCTTATTTATTAGTAAATTTGTGCAAGTGAAGCTTCCTTTTCGGTGCCAGTCTGACCATAATCCTCTAGCATTTCTCTGTTCAGGGAAACTATCTCCGTCTATGGTATAGAATTCTCATGAACTATGGCTTTTTTCTATTAAAAAGTGAGTACTTGGTGGATGAAATTCCCTATCTGGTAGGTCATGTCCAGTGCCTGAACTAACTCGTAAGATATGAGTCATGTGTATTGCATGTTTGTGGGTTCTCCTAGAAACATATGCTGATTTACCTTGAATAACTATTGGAGGCAGTTAGCTCATTGTTATAAAAGACATATTTCTACCAGTTGGGAAAACTTAACTCTCCTGTTTAAATCGAAAGCCAGGACAGTTTACAATTGATAATTTTTGTATTGACAGAGACTTGGGATGCCAAAAATAGAGAAACAATCCCTCAACTGACATGAGCAGTGTGGGAGGCATGCGAAGCACTGAAAAAATGCCCCAGCTCAAATTGCATTGCCATAGGTCGTGCTATGACCCAGTTGGGCGCGTACATTAAAGACGTAATACGTGAAATGAATGAGCTCTTAGCAAGTGACTCCTCTACCGATCAAGAAGGAGAAGAGGAATACGAAGAGGGAGAAGAAGGGGAATATTATAGGAAAGCTTAGATTTGAATTAATTGTTGGATTTTTTGTTTCTTTTAGAAACCAACCCAAGATAGGGATATTATGGGGGAAGTGTCAAGGACCCATGAAGCCATACAGTGATTTTTTAGTAATGTTTTGTATAAACTGTTTCTAATTTTTGCATAGTTTCTGAAATTAGTTGTTTAATTTAATCACTTCTTTGTGATTAGGTTGTTGGATAAAACAATATCTACACTACAAATGGAGTTGGCTGCTAAGAGAAGTTCCCAGGAATTAAATGGTAACAATGGTGGTTCACCATTGACCTCAGTTGGGAATCAACCCGGAAAGAAGGCATTTGTTGTAATTGGGATAAATACGGCATTTAGTAGTAGAAAGAGAAGGGACTCCGTGAGACAAACTTGGATGCCTCAAGGTATAGTGCTTTAATTTTGGAAACAGTTGTCAGCATCCTTTTGATTCAAATTGATATTATTTTTGATTGTTTTCTTTTGTTTTTAGTTATTTAATACAAGTGGAAATTTGTTATTGCCTTATGGTTAATTGCATGCTTTTGATTTGTCATTATTCTGTGATTTAATCATTTCAGTGTGATCCAGATCACCCCATTCCCTTGAAAAATTTGGGAATGAAAAATTACAATTAAAATATGCAACCTACCTCATCAATTATGTTCTCATAATCCTAATTTGATAACAACTCATCAATTATATTGGGGTAATCTGGTCCCAACTGGCAGCATTACTTGCAGTATTTATTTATTTATGGAATGCTCTGTAAAAGAGTAAATGATCATTTTGAGTAATGCATGCATGTGTATCAGTTTGCAGTCACTCTGATTTTCTGTTCCTCTTTTGTAAATTTAATTAGGTGACAGCCTACAACAATTAGAAGATCAGAAGGGAATTGTTATTCGGTTTACGATTGGTCACAGGTAATGTACTGTTATCTATTTCTCTTAATTTTTTATAACATTGTGAATGTCAAATCGTATGCAAATATTCACAATTAGGGTGAGTTCTATTATTAGTAATTCTCATGCAATCATGTTATTATCTAATAATACAACTTATTATGAACCAAATAAGATGTGGGACCATGAACCTTATTCATATGCTTTAGAGGTCAAGACCGTTAAAAAGGAAAAAGAAAGAGAAAATGACAAAAGTGTTTCCCAAAAATATCAGACAATAATTTTACTTCATTTACAAACAGAATTCCTCCTGTTTTCAGTTGACATCCAACTGTGCAATAACACTTACGGCCCAACTCTCTGAATGTTATGGTAAAAATAGTGTTAATTCAATTAGTAACTGCCTCACCTGAACCTAGCAACCCCCCCTTCATTTTCCTTTGCTACAGTTGAAAAAAAAACAAAACAAAATGGAATTATATGTTGGCTTTTAGGGTTGTAAGAATTGTGAGAATTCTTTTGTCTTTGTTCTCAAGTTAAAAAAAATAATTTTGACAGTAGTTTTTTTTTGGTAAATAGTAAACGTTGGGTTTCTTTGCAAATATAAGATATGTTGATTTGCCATTTGTATATACTGTCGGTCAGAGAATTTGCAAAACAGAAAAATATTAATGTTCTGAGTTTCCCTTCTTTGTTTCTGTTATTGTAAAGTACTTTCTCTGATATTACCAAATGATCTAACGACTGAATTTTTATGCAGTGCCACATCAAATAGTATATTAGATAAGGCTATTGATGTCGAAGAATCTCAGCATCATGACTTTCTTAGACTGGTATTTAATAACTTAAATCTCTTCCATATTTTAACTAACAAATTTGCACAAGAAAAGGACATCTTTATGTTTAATAATCTAGGCAAGATTTACCATATCAATAAAATTGACCAATTTAGAATTTTATATTGGACCAATATGCTTGTGAAATTACAGTTTAAAAATAACATGCAATACAACAACAACTACAACAACTAAACCTTTGGTCCCAAACAAGTTGGGGTAGGCTAGAAATGAAACCCAGCAAAGAAAAGAAATTGTTGTGAAAAAACTAACTGTGATTTACTTGATAAAAAATAGGATCATGTAGAAGGCTACCATGAATTATCGGCAAAGACAAAAATATTCTTTTCGACTGCTGTTTCTATCTGGGATGCTGATTTTCATGTCAAAGTGGATGATGATGTCCATGTAAACTTAGGTATATCACTCTGTTAAGCTGGTATTGAGCACAAAAGAAGCTTTACTTGACACTGTCACCTGCCACCTCTATGGCACTGGAACCTGCTTACTTTCTCTTATTCCTTTTGAGTTTCTCATGCTCTGTAGGTTGGGGCTCATACTATATTCTTTTGCTCGGTAATTATAGATATCACCTGATCTCTATACGACCATGCTTATATTTTTATAATGTAGGGATGCTAGCATCAACTCTGGCTCGACATAGGTCCAAAGCAAGAACCTACAATATTGGTCATATGAAGTCAGGCCCTGTTCTTTCTGACAAGTAATGGTTATATTGTACTATTTGTAGTTTAATTGCACTGGGTGCAAAAACCTCCATTTTTATTTTGAATATGTACATAAATCAGTCCGACTGTCTGCCTGTGTACTTCTTTTTCTCCTTACCTTTTGATATGGACACCACATTCTGGTCAAACAATGTTTGAAATTTCTTCTCATTTTGCACTATTGGACCTACAACAATAATTTCACACACTCAATTTTTTTTTTGTTGTTAATCTCTCAGCTGTTTATTTTTATTTATGCACTCTTCTATTTATTGCTTAAAATTAATTTTTCAATATTGTTTATAATTTTAAAGACCATGTGACCATTAAAACTTAATAATAGTATTTGTGCATATATTTGTCTAAATGTTTATTTTTGACGTATACATTATAAATACCACTACTATCATATTATTTACTTAAAGTTACTATGCCTTTACTGCCTAATTACAATAATAAAACCTCACGCACGAAGCGCGTATAGAAAAGCTAGTTTTACTTATAATCATGACATTTTACATACACCGATTGTTCATGTTAAGTTTCCTTGTAGCTGATGACAACCAGTTTGGTCAACTATCCAATCTACCCCAAACAAAAGCACACAGCCTCCAACACCAATCAATCGATCATCCCCAAATCAGATCTAATCATCTAAACCCACTCTTTTCTTTTTACATGTTTGACTCGCTCTGCTTTGACTCTGTGTCATACCCTGAATTTTTACTGTTTCTAAATTTATTTTTAATATAAAAATCGGATGCACTTGCTTGGTTTTATTTTGAGTAATTTCTTTGCATGAAATTAAATTTTCATACTCATTGTTATTCTGAAATAGAAATATTAATTTTCTTAAATTTATAGTTTGCATTATAAAGAGTTTATTATATTTGTTATGTGGCATAATTGTTTTTATACAAGGATTGTTGATTTTTGATTTATTGGATGAAGTATTGATTTTTCCAAAAAAAAAAAAAAAAAAAATCGGAATAAAACAGACCTTTCTCTCTCTCCCTTTTGTCTCTTCCTGTGTGCGCAACCAATACCCAACAGAGAGGCTTGCGCCTCTCTTCCAGAGAAAACCGAAACCCCCCCTCAAATGGAATTCCACCCATTTCTCCACCGTTTCACCGGATCGAGGTATCCACGCGCTCTCCTCACCACTCTCTCTCACTATCTACCTTCGGATCGTCGATTGGAGGCCTCACCTCGTAGTATTTTTCGAGGGAAGTTTTTCGGAGTTTGAAGCGAACTCGTCGGTTTCGGCCGCCCTTCGACTCGGAGCACTCCACGACCCTCTCCATCGATTTCCTAGTGGCCTCGCAAGTTCTTTCGAAGAATAAATGGTGAAAATCGAGGAGTATCGAATTCGGCTCTTTTCTCGCGTCACCGGTCTTTGGCCGAAATTAAGTAAGCTTTTTCATGGATTTGTGATATATATAGTTATCTCTTGCACTTTCTTTGGGTTAATTAAAATTTTCTCTCAAATTGATTGTGTATCGGATTTCTAGGGTTTATCGGAAATTTCATGAAATTTGATTGATATATGTGATTTGAGTAATGTGAATTAGTGATTGATTGAATAGTTGTGTTGTGATGGTTAATATGTGGGCATTTTATGCACGATGGGCAAAGTTAAGCATATGGCATGATTTTAATTTAAGTATTCCATTTATTTTGATATAAATAGTTGCATGTATATAAAGGGTAAATATGAGATTTTTCATGTCATGCATTATTTTGGGTAATTGTTGATTATGTTGCAATATTGATTTTTATGGGTTTAAGGGGTATTTTGTAAAAAGAGATGATATTGGGTTTGGATTGGAGTTTGGCCTCAAACTTTGATCAACACGCATATCGTGCATGCATGTATACACTAAGGAAAAGAAAAGTGATTTCTAAAGTTATTAATGGTATTTATTTGAATCGGTTGGAAAAGTAAGCATAATAGGTTTTTCCTAAATATTGTATTAGCATTTAGATGAGTCCTGCATGTGAGATTAGATGTATAATTGGTACTCGAATTGTACTAAAATGAGTTGCATGATTTATGATTATTGAGTCTAGTACATGCATGGCATAAGCATGACATAAATGCTTGATAGTGTGGTTTCTAATCTATAAATATTTTAAGTAACAAACATTGGGTGTTACAAAAATTAAAAAAGGGATTTATGTTTGTTTTAGAGTTGGGTGGTTTGTTTCGGAATTAGGAGCAGCTGACTTGACAGAGGCACTGTAGAGTTATTTTTGCTTGCTTATGCTTTGGATTTTGCTTGCGGTATAAGGTACGGATTCCACTCGAGTTTTAATTATATGTGGTATATTATTATTATTATGCATTTGATTTCATAATTGGAAAGTGATTGAAAATTGGCATGATTGGAAAGTGGCATTTTGAATTCATAATTGATGTTCATTCATGAATATATTTTGTGAATATGTAAATGATGCATGATTGTACAGTGGCATATTGAATGGTATCCGATTGAAATGTGATTTGATTGAGGTAAGTACAGCTTGTGTGGTTGAGATAGACACTCGTAATGTTTGGAGGTGGAGTCATGACCCATCCTACCAAGCACCGTGTAATAAGCGCTTATGTACCGGGACTCAGTAGGTCTAGTCTAGAATGGACCGGAGTGTGAGTGTTCCCAGCTTGCGTGTACGTTTGATGATTTATTTGATTGAATGATATGTGAATTGAATTGGTCGGGGTAGGCCTTCATAGAAGGGTCTCGCGACGTGAATTGAATTGGTCGGGGTAGGCCTTCATAGAAGGGTCTCGCGACATATTTGACTTTGATGATCAGAAAAGAAACCAAACTTGCATATTAGATAATTGTCCAACCAAATGAGTTGGCATTTGTTATACTTTGAAATTTGAATTGTTATGGAAGGGATTGCCGAACTCACATTTCATATTGCATTGATTTAATTAATTGATATTATTATGTCTGCTTGAAATAAGATGTGATTGTTTTTACATGTGAGTTGTCACATACTATTAATTGTTTTCGAAGGATTTGAAATGACAGTTACCATACTTTGAATTTTAAATGATTCTCAAGAGTATTCAATTTATTTCATAATTGCATTGTTGATCGAAACTTTATATTTAATGTGTATTTGAAATAAATATGGATTTGATTTGAAAATTGTTTGACTCAGTCATGTATCTAGTTCCAACACATGATAATCAAAACTCAAGTGGCTGGAACTGAATACCGTACTGAGATAAATTTTATTTATCTCATTCCGTGCTTTTTGTGCATTGTTTCCACAATTGGGTGTGGGTTCCAGGTTTCAGATCAAGTGCCGGACAGTAAGACGAATAGCGGACCATTGGATACTGTGGTTAACCACCTATAGGTACCAGACTGTTGTAGGCTTTATTTTATATTTAAGTAATTAATTAGAAATTTATATTTGACATGCATATTAATTGTGTAAAATCAATATTAAATTGTAAAATAAGCATTAGTAAGCCTTGCGGGTGCAACAGGCATCCGCGGCGGGCGCTCTGTCGTGTGCTGTCTAGTTACAGTATTCGACGGGGTGTCACAGATGGTATCAGAGAATGGTTTAAGAACCAAACCAGACCAATAGATTGCGTGAGTGGGGTACGTCTAAAGAGTTGCTTGTGTACATAAGTTTGATTTCTTAATATTTGTGCTAGCAAATTAATGTTTGTGTAGTTTATTTAAAAGTGCGATAATATACAGGTCCTTTGTATTGTATATATTTAATATATCTTAATTGGTTGTTTGATTGTTTCATGTTTAAATATCAAGTGATTTATCGCTTTAAATAGTGTTTGTATTGCATAGTTTTAAATATAATATAAGAGTTCATAATTTAATATATTCATTGCTTATGGTTGCTTGATTTTTTTATGTGTTGTAATTTTAAAAATATGTTTTATAGGTTGCAACAATTTATGTGTATTAAAGTAGTAGGGTTAATTTTCTACTGTTTGAAATGTTAAGGATTTCTAAATTTACTATAGTATGCATAAAGTTTTGGAACTTATTTGAGTAAAGATCTTCGTATCTTTTGTTGGCACAAGGATCAAACAAGCTGACTGATCATCTGACTTGTTAATTGAATCTCAATAATATCGAAATTATTCTTACTTCCTTGACCGATCACCAAGGCAGCCAAGAATAATTTTGATATTACCGTGCTTCCAAAAAGATAAGAATTGAACTACAATTTTCGATATGTATTAGCTATGAAAATGTAAAGAGAGTTTGACTAAATACTATCGAATCTTTGAGTTCTACTTTTTGTCCTGATTGATTTCTATGGTATTCTTATGTGCTAATTTTGTTATATTTGAGCTGTATTCTTGTAGTAAAGATTACGTATGTGTTTATTAGTGAAATATGCTTAGGCATATTTATTTTTACAATTGTCCTAAATGGTTCTCCTTTGTTGCTAATTTATGTAAACTAGAACATAAATATAAAGTAGAATATTTTAAATAGCTTTTGATTACTTACTTGCATAAATTTCGAGGTCGAAATTTTTTTTAAGGAGGGAGGAATGTGATACCCTGAATTTTTACTGTTTCTAAATTTATTTTTAATATAAAAATCGGATGCACTTGCTTGGTTTTATTTTGAGTAATTTCTTTGCATGAAATTAAATTTTCATACTCATTGTTATTCTGAAATAGAAATATTAATTTTCTTAAATTTCTAGTTTGCATTATAAAGAGTTTAATTATATTTGTTATGTGGCATAATTGTTTTTATACAAGGATTGTTGATTTTTGATTTATTGGATGAAGTATTGATTTTTCCAAAAAAAAATAAAAAAAATCGGAATAAAACAGACCTTTCTCTCTCTCCCTTTGTCTCTTCCTGTGTGCGCAACCAATACCCAACAGAGAGGCGCAATTCCAGAGAAAACCGAAACCCCCCCCTCAAATGGAATTCCACCCATTTCTCCACCGTTTCACCGGATCGAGGTATCCACGCGCTCTCCTCACCACTCTCTCTCACTATCTACCTTCGGATCGTCGATTGGAGGCCTCACCTCGTCGTACTTTTCGAGGGAAGTTTTTCGGAGTTTGAAGCGAACTCGTCGGTTTCGGCCGCCCTTCGACTCGGAGCACTCCACGACCCTCTCCATCGATTTCCTAGTGGCCTCGCAAGTTCTTTCGAAGAATAAATGGTGAAAATCGAGGAGTATCGAATTCGGCTCTTTTCTCGCGTCACCGGTCTTTGGCCGAAATTAAGTAAGCTTTTTCATGGATTTGTGATATATATAGTTATCTCTTGCACTTTCTTTGGGTTAATTAAAATTTTCTCTCAAATTGATTGTGTATCGGATTTCTAGGGTTTATCGGGAATTTCATGAAATTTGATTGATATATGTGATTTGAGTAATGTGAATTAGTGATTGATTGAATAGTTGTGTTGTGATGGTTAATATGTGGGCATTTTATGCACGATGGGCAAAGTTAAGTATATGGCATGATTTTAATTTAAGTATTCCATTTATTTTGATATAAATAGTTGCATGTATATAAAGGGTAAATATGAGATTTTTCATGTCATGCATTATTTTGGGTAATTGTTGATTATGTTGCAATATTGATTTTTATGGGTTTAAGGGGTATTTTGTAAAAAGAGATGATATTGGGTTTGGATTGGAGTTTGGCCTCAAACTTTGATCAACACGCATATCGTGCATGCATGTATACACTAAGGAAAAGAAAAGTGATTTCTAAAGTTATTAATGGTATTTATTTGAATCGGTTGGAAAAGTAAGCATAATAGGTTTTTCCTAAATATTGTATTAGCATTTAGATGAGTCCTGCATGTGAGATTAGATGTATAATTGGTACTCGAATTGTACTAAAATGAGTTGCATGATTTATGATTATTGAGTCTAGTACATGCATGGCATAAGCATGACATAAATGCTTGATAGTGTGGTTTCTAATCTATAAATATTTTAAGTAACAAACATTGGGTGTTACAAAAATTAAAAAAGGGATTTATGTTTGTTTTAGAGTTGGGTGGTTTGTTTCGGAATTAGGAGCAGCTGACTTGACAGAGGCACTGTAGAGTTATTTTTGCTTGCTTATGCTTTGGATTTTGCTTGCGGTATAAGGTACGGATTCCACTCGAGTTTTAATTATATGTGGTATATTATTATTATTATGCATTTGATTTCATAATTGGAAAGTGATTGAAAATTGGCATGATTGGAAAGTGGCATTTTGAATTCATAATTGATGTTCATTCATGAATATATTTTGTGAATATGTAAATGATGCATGATTGTACAGTGGCATATTGAATGGTATCCGATTGAAATGTGATTTGATTGAGGTAAGTACAGCTTGTGTGGTTGAGATAGACACTCGTAATGTTTGGAGGTGGAGTCATGACCCATCCTACCAAGCACCGTGTAATAAGCGCTTATGTACCGGGACTCAGTAGGTCTAGTCTAGAATGGACCGGAGTGTGAGTGTTCCCAGCTTGCGTGTACGTTTGATGATTTATTTGATTGAATGATATGTGAATTGAATTGGTCGGGGTAGGCCTTCATAGAAGGGTCTCGCGACGTGAATTGAATTGGTCGGGGTAGGCCTTCATAGAAGGGTCTCGCGACGTGATTGACTTTGATGATCAGAAAAGAAACCAGACTTGCATATTAGATAATTGTCCAACCAAATGAGTCGGCATTTGTTATACTTTGAAATTTGAATTGTTATGGAAGGGATTGCCGAACTCACATTTCATATTGCATTGATTTAATTAATTGATATTATTATGTCTGCTTGAAATAAGATGTGATTGTTTTTACATGTGAGTTGTCACATACTATTAATTGTTTTCCAAGGATTTGAAATGACAGTTACCATACTTTGAATTTTAAATGATTCTCAAGAGTATTCAATTTATTTCATAATTGCATTGTTGATCGAAACTTTATATTTAATGTGTATTTGAAATAAATATGGATTTGATTTGAAAATTGTTTGACTCAGTCATGTATCTAGTTCCAACACATGATAATCAAAACTCAAGTGGCTGGAACTGAATACCGTACTGAGATAAATTTTATTTATCTCATTCCGTGCTTTTTGTGCATTGTTTCCACAATTGGGTGTGGGTTCCAGGTTTCAGATCAAGTGCCGGACAGTAAGACGAATAGCGGACCATTGGATACTGTGGTTAACCACCTATAGGTACCAGACTGTTGTAGGCTTTATTTTATATTTAAGTAATTAATTAGAAATTTATATTTGACATGCATATTAATTGTGTAAATTCAATATTAAATTGTAAAATAAGCATTAGTAAGCCTTGCGGGTGCAACAGGCATCCGCGGCGGGCGCTCTTGTTGGAGTTATGTCCTAGAAGTCAATATTTAATGACTTATTTTCTTAGTTTATGTTAATGATGATATTTGATCATTTGTTCCTAGAGTTTATTATTGACAGATCATTCAGGTTGAGGATCTGAATTGTAGATCTCTGTGGATCGTTCATTAGAATGACAATAATAAATCTAAATTGTCCATAATCTTGATAATTAACAAGGAACATTAATTATCATAAAAGATTAGTATGCAAGTTAAGTGATGATTAAGTTCTACAAATCATACGTAAGGAGTTACCAACTTAATTGCATATGTATATGTTGTGGAACATAGTACAGGACTTGACCCAAATGAAATAAACATATGGATTGTGTTATGTGTCATTGTTTATTTCATATGTTGTTGATTCTAAGTTTGAGATGCTCAGCTTTTCCACATGAGGATAGGTTCTATAAATATCGTCTAACGTTGATTCCTGATAAAGGCTGCTATACGGACTTTATTTATGTTCTCTTGAATTGTGCGGGGAAAAGTTGTTCATCAAGAAAATCGTATGTCCCTCATTAGTATACCTAGTGAGTGATGATATCTGTTTGGGCCCCTTGATGGAGTTGGATTGGTTGGCCAACATGTACAATCAACTCTAGATCAAGAAATGTATAATCTGCAAGAATGACACATTCCTATCTTGGATTATACAAAGATATCATGTGACATAAGAATCAGACAAAGAAATACTTTTATTTCTTATGCAGGATTGAGATATTGTAACGGTACATTATTTATGCGAATTGGGAATCATAACGTGTTGCTAGATACCGCTTATGATTAATGGAAATAAATAACGATTTATTCTCCATGGCCAACGTAGCATAAATCCTCAAAAGGTCACACAAATAGAACCTGAACCACACGTGTATTATTTATTTGTATTGGAGAATACAAAACATGATGGGTTGATTAATTAATTATATACTGTTATGAACCGCTATAATTAATTATATCAAGAAGATCATGTTAGAATAAATTAATGCATAAACCAACCTATTGTTAATTATCATCAATTTGATAATTAAATAGTCTCAACTATATTTAATATAATTGTTAGAATTATATTGAATATATAGGCTTTAAATTGCTAAGTCTAATTGAGCCCAATTGACAAATAATTAATAGGCCCATTAGTTAATAGAATTAATGAGCTAATGAGGGATTAATTCACACTTTGGTGAATTGGGCTAAAAGCCCATATTGATTTCGGCTAGGGGCTAGGGCTTGATGGCACCCTTGTAATTTGGTTGAAGTTTGGAAGAGGAATGAGAGCTCTATAAATAGACCCCAAGGGGTGGCCTCTCATCCAACTTTCTCTCTCCTCTCTTCCCTCTTCTCCTAGCCGCCACTTTCCTCCTCCTTGGAGATTTTCGAAATCTCCATTAGAGGAGCTCTCATCCATTGTTTGTTAGGGCCCATGTGTTGGGATTAGCTACATAATTAAGGTGTTAATTGTGATTAAGTGTTGGTTGCTCTAAAAGCTTGCTAGCACAAGCTTTTGAGAGGTGGAGAAGCTTCTTGGTGGATTAGAGGAAGGAGAAGAAGGCGCGGAGTGCACGCCATCGATTCCCATGCCTTGGACAACCTCACAAGAACGATTTGTGAGAGGTATAACATCCTCCTCTTTCTCTCTTGGTTTTTGGTGCCGATTCGGTGTTTTGCACTAGGTCCTTTGCACGATTGTGTATTTCATTATTCTAATAGTAGAATAAATGAATTTATGACACTTTCTAACAGTGGTATCAGAGCTCATGGCTGTGCTTACTGTTTTGGCACTTAATTAAGTGAGAAATTCGTAATTAATTAAGTTAATTAGTGATGTGCATGCTTGCTAGCCCTGGAAAGGCTGTTTTCTGTCTTGTTGCTTGTTTTTCGTGGTGTAAAGCTCTCTGAAATTTTTTCCTTCTTATTGGAGGTTGTAGCCCTTTGAGTTGTGGTCGTTTTTCCACTGGAATCATTGAAATTCGATGTAAAATGAATTTTTAGTGATTTAAACGGTAACGGTGCGCAGATCTGTTAATCTGCTGCACAGTTCTGTTGTTGTGGTTGGTAACAAATAAGTTTGTATACAAAGTACCTGTATCTTTTAGATAGGATTAATCTAAACTTGATGCTCTTTCTGGATATGTAAATTTTGTTGCATATTTCGGATATTATGTGGGTGTTCAAGGATGAAAAGTGATGAAGTTGTCAGATCTGTTTTTTCAAACAAACCGATTGTTTTGAAAAACTATACTTATTGAGAAACTTTTATGGAAAAGTGTTAAAATGGAAATGTTCTCCTTTAAGTCTGGAATCTGTGAAAATTAATTTCATAGATTTTCATTGAGATTTGATACCTCAACCGAGTGAAACCTTTTTGGTCGACGGTCTGTTCCAGAACAGGATACCTTGCTTAAATGCTTGTTATCTCGTTGATCTTGAATATAACTTATGGATTTTCTTTTCATGGAATGATAGCCTATTGTATGTAGTATTTTTCTATGTAAATTGTTTGCTGGAAAAATATCAAGGGGATGATCATACAGATCAAAAGGTTGAGACCCATAACAGAATTTTCTCTAACGGTGCTTCGCGTACAATCTGAGGATTTGTCTTTTTTGGTTCTCCCTGATGGTAATTGATCTCTCCTTGAGATTTTTACAGGTAACCACAATCTTTGTAAGGAGTTCTCTGGATTTATTTCAGATTTTTTGGAGACCGAATTATTTTGAATTTTTTCGGGCCCCGAATTTCGTATTTTAATTAGTTAAAATAATTTCTAATTAATCAATTTGATGAAAGGTTAATTAGATGACTCCTTAAATACCCTCTTTTCTGTTTTGATGGTTGGATTTAATTTAAATGGGCTTAAACAATTAGTTGTTAAGGTTAAGCCTTCTTTGCATTCGAAAAACTTGAGCAACAAGTATGCACAAAGATTCTAATTAATGAAATTAATTTAAAGCAAGTGAATCATGTATATTGTATATGTGCTAACTTTGTTTTGTAGGAGGATGTGGGTTTGATATGGCTCAAGATGTCAATGCCTTGTGTATTGTAAAATGTTGTGAATGTATGTGATTGCTTGTAAAGTGGCCTAAGGTGCCTTGATAATTAATTGGTTAATTTTGATGTAACTTGTGAGGCTTGCATGCCCCTAAGGCCTAGGCGGGTTTTAGGATTTTATCACATGTATTTATTTCCCTTAATTATTAGATAGGATCTTAGTAATTAGTGGGAGGGTTTGATTAGATTAGTCTCGTTACATGGAGATGCGACGAAGACTAATGCAAGCGGGAGCCATACAAACCCACGACAATGTTTGAGATGCTTATTATTATGTGATTGTTTGTGAATGCCTTGAATTGTCATAGGTAGGTATGGGTGTATGCTTACACGACCACCAAACAAAGTCACGTAATTGCTTCTGTCCCAAATTAACTTGATTTAGCCAAATCGTCCTCCTTCTCTCTATCCCCTTCAATACAATTGATTGTCTATTGATGCATTCCTGCCGACGCGGACATCGTAGTCCATCATTGTAGTCGGGGTGTAAATCGGATTTACTAGGAGCAAATAGAGAGAGGTTGCTTTACAACGGACCCACTCGGATTGGACGTTGGGACGAAGTTTGTGGATATACTTATGATATCTCACAAACCAAGAATCATATGGACAAGATATGATTGGTTGGAGAACCTACCTTATCTAGTTGTTTTAGGAGTCATGCCGACGCTGTCCCCTATTTCAACGAAAATGAGGATCTTGGAAACCGACTACATTAGGGACTTTAAATAAATGTAGTGGGAGTTTTGTTTATCATTCCATAAACAAAACATTGCATAAACTAAATGACCTTAAATTGAAATTGTTATAGATATTAAATATGTTAATTTCGTTGCGATCAATCTTTGGAAAACAACAAGCTCGTTTCTAAGGTATTTACTTGGAGAAGTAACACCGATTTCTAAGACATGTTCTTGGAAAGGAGAAACTTGTGCATGCTTAATCCCAAAACGTTCCTCGACTTCCCGAACATAGCTTCGTAATGATTGATTAGTTTTGACAAAAATTATTTAATAAAACGAATGCTTATATCCTTTTAGAAGTTCTAGACCTTTGAATTGGAGAATTCATAAGGACTAGACTAGACTTCTACACTCTCATCCACTTACTCAAGAAGACGTTCTTAGAGAAAGTAAATATAGACTTAATCATTTATGATCAGGTAATGGAGTGTGAGTTAACCAAGAGACTCTTCTTATACGAAGATAAATATTTCATTAGCTTGCGAACCGAAAGGTTTGTGTAGCTAATTGACAACTAGAGATATTAAGATCTCCAATATCAAGGATTGTTGATATTGTCATTCAATCTTTTTCTCGGGACAAAAGGATATATTGTTCGCACATTTGTTAGTGCTAAAAGTAATTGGTTAAGTATTAAAGGAATACTTCACCAAGATATGAGTTGAAACTTTGAAACCCTCACTAGTGACCGTGTGTCACATGAGATGTTTCATTTGCCATTTATGGGAGACATTTGAAAGGTTGTCTGATATACCATGATGTTCTAAACCTTAAGATATTTGTCGTTCAAATTATCTCACTATCTCTAATTCACACTAGTAATTAGGTGCTAGTTCATGTGCTCGCATTTAATGAAATGTGTAGGCAATGATGAATCAGAGAAAGTTCGAGACAAGTAAAGTAAACTCCGTTTTGGAAATGGCTTATACGTCTAAGCCGCTACCATTGAATACGTAGAGTTATCTTTACTAAATAAAGAGTTTGTTTAGGAATTTAAGGTTGTATACCTTATTCCAAACATCTCACAAAACCTTATCTCCGTTTCATATTTGATGATGGATGATCATGTTTTGTAATAGAGAAATGTTGTTCTCTTATTATTATGAATTTGTGTATAAGATTTCATGAATTTGTGTATAAGATTTCATGCATCTTAATTGAATTTGCTTGAAATAGATAGACAAATTTTTGAATGACAAATGTGTAAGACTTCACATAAAGTATTTGACTTTTATGAAAAATAGTCGCTTAGTCGAATATAAACAAGAATCGCATTATGAGAGTCTACGTAACGTGGAGCTCGTAAATCAATTCGATTGCAAATCAATTGAAATTCATGCGAATCGTGTTTGTTAAAAGACAAAAGCGCCCTTGAACTACGACGGTTTAAAGGACAAGTAACTTGATTAAGACTTATACATATTGATGTATATAGACCTATGGGTACTTGTGCAATTGAAAGGTTGTTGACACTTTACCACTTGACCAACGATCATTGTAGATATTAACGTATCTATTTGATATGGTATAAGTATGAATCTTTTGACAAGATCAAAAGAATTTCAAGAGTAAAGTTGAAAAACTATTCAATAAAAGCAAAAGTCTTAAGATGGATCATGGTAAATAGTTAAGTCATATAGTTTGATATATTACCTAAAGAGTATGAAATACGTTTCACTACTCGCTCCATGAGGAACATTGAAAAATGTATCCAAGGATGAAATACGTTTCACTACTCGCTCCATGAGGAACATTGAAAAATGTATCCAAGGATGAAGGTATCGAACATTGTTTGATATAGTTCGATCGGTAATAAATCAAATTGACTTATTCGACTCATGTAAGGGATTTGTGTTTGAGGACAATATTGTTTACACTGAATAAAAATTCCATCGAAGTCTATTGAGAAAGATATCTTATGAGATTCGATCTCTAGGTATATTGTTTCTCAAAATTTGGTGTTGAAAAGCTTACTTCAAGGTTCGATTGATTGATAAGCTTGAACCCAAATAAGACGTTTAATATTTTTGTAGGATATCTTGAATTAACCGAAAGGTACTACTTCTACGAACGTGATAAGAACAAAGTAGTTGTTACTAATCATAATCTTAAGGAATAACATTCTCAAGAAGAAGTAGTGGGAGTAAAGTGAGCATTAAAGGAGTTTATGCGTCACTACAAGAAGTACCTTTATGGGAAACTTGTCACTCCATACATGGTGTTTAGTGGGAGTTGAGCGGAATTTAATTCACAAGTAGTTGTGAAAGGAAGAAGTTTATAAGCACGCTTGCTTCTAAAGAGTACTCAAACATCTCACAAATGGATGATGTTAGAGAAACTCGTGCAATACATTAGGTTCAAGAACTTATTCTACAAGATGTTGTAGGAGTAGTTCATAGACCTCAAGCACCAATCCTACAAAGATCAACGAGAGTGAATTGCCTAAACTGAAAAGTACATAGGTTTCACAACATCCTTATACTTGACATATGAGGATCCGTTGATAAATACAGAAGCGATGGAAAGACCCGATTTCACAAGTATGATTTGAATCTGCATGATCTTTAAGTGCAATCCATATACATAACAACAAGGTATAGACCTTGATTGATGTTCATGAAGGAGCAATCCATCTAGAACATATAGATCTTTAAAAGGAAAGATAGATATGGATAGCAAGACGACTCTGTACAAAGCACAATTTCATGATTGATGCTATGTCTAAGTCGATAACAAGTTGACCATGTACAAAGCACGGCTTCTCGCTTGTAGCTGTGTATAAGTCAATAAAGATCATTCTAGCAATAGTTATATTTCGTATATATAGATATATGGAAAGATACATCAAAACCGCCTTCTTTGATTGAATGAAGGAAGTTATTGTGTATATGACACAATTCGAGAATTTGTTTGTCATATTGCTAGAAATGTATATATGCTTCAAGAATCAATTGATGAATTGAAACAAGTATTGTGGAAATTGGAATAAACATTTTGACAAGGAAGTCAAGGAGTTGCACTTCGTCAAAAGTATCTTATATAGACAAGATATTCAGTGGGAGCATGATTGTGTTACATGTATTGTACAAGATACAAGACATTAATTGAGAATAACATTAAGAAAATGAATATTGTCAAGATCTCATTGGAGAATATTTTCTCAATAGAGAACTTGGGCAAGTCACCTAAATCCAAGGAAACAAAATCTATGGAGATAGATTATGATGGATGTCAGGTTTGAGCAAAATGTGCATATAATGACAAAGTGTTCTAGTTACACGAGAAGATAGACTCCTGTAAAGGATGTCTAACCACGTTGTATGGCATACACTTGAGTTCTACTCGGTGTGTTGCAACTCAATTCGAGAAAAGTGCACGATACAATTCGAGCATCCTTCTGTTATGAGTTTCATTACGTACGCCATACTTATGCACATGCCCCTATGTGTTGTACCCAAGGAGTATGACAAGCAGTTGTCAACTGGATACAAAGAAAAACACATTTGGACAATAATCAAGAATATCCTCGAGTATCTTATGAGAAAGGGTAATATGTTTTTCATCTGACAAGATGAAAGAAAGCTCATATAAATTGTTATATTGATGTTAGTTTTCGAAAGATTGATATAAATACAATTGAGCTACATATTTTGTTTAATGTGGTGTTGTAAATTTAGAAGGTGTTCTAAATGGGATATTACAACCGTTTCCGTCACCAAAACAAAAAATATATAGCAACTTGTGAAGCAATGAAAGAATGTAGTATGGATCGTGAAGTTCTCATTCAAGCTAATATGGTTCTATGCATCTCGAACCATAGCTTAAACTTGAAGAACCCAATATTAAATTGGTGATCCAACTAAGATCTATGACGATGTCACTTGATCTCACATGATGATGATCAAGAACACATATATAGGAGTATATATGTATATAGGGTCAAATAAAATTGGATAGGTTCGCGGACACAGCGAACACTCTAACTTAACCTCTACCTTAAGCGGTATATGAGATGCAGTTGTGCATCCATGCGTGATGGACGTATGAGTAACCTGCTTTAAGTGTATAATATCTTTTGAGGTACGAGACATGTATATATATGGATATATAACATTGTTCTAAATTCTTCACTGGCTAGAAGTCACTGTTGATTGACTCTAGGCCAAGTGGGAGATTGTTGGAGTTATGTCCTAGAAGTCAATATTTAATGACTTATTTTCTTAGTTTATGTTAATGATGATATTTGATCATTTGTTCCTAGAGTTTATTATTGACAGATCATTCAGGTTGAGGATCTGAATTGTAGATCTCTGTGGATCGTTCATTAGAATGACAATAATAAATCTAAATTGTCCATAATCTTGATAATTAACAAGGAACATTAATTATCATAAAAGATTAGTATGCAAGTTAAGTGATGATTAAGTTCTACAAATCATACGTAAGGAGTTACCAACTTAATTGCATATGTATATGTTGTGGAACATAGTACAGGACTTGACCCAAATGAAATAAACATATGGATTGTGTTATGTGTCATTGTTTATTTCATATGTTGTTGATTCTAAGTTTGAGATGCTCAGCTTTTCCACATGAGGATAGGTTCTATAAATATCGTCTAACGTTGATTCCTGATAAAGGCTGCTATACGGACTTTATTTATGTTCTCTTGAATTGTGCGGGGAAAAATTGTTCATCAAGAAAATCGTATGTCCCTCATTAGTATACCTAGTGAGTGATGATATCTGTTTGGGCCCCTTGATGGAGTTGGATTGGTTGGCCAACATGTACAATCAACTCTAGATCAAGAAATGTATAATCTGCAAGAATGACACATTCCTATCTTGGATTATACAAAGATATCATGTGACATAAGAATCAGACAAAGAAATACTTTTATTTCTTATGCAGGATTGAGATATTGTAACGGTACATTATTTATGCGAATTGGGAATCATAACGTGTTGCTAGATACCGCTTATGATTAATGGAAATAAATAACGATTTATTCTCCATGGCCAACGTAGCATAAATCCTCAAAAGGTCACACAAATAGAACCTGAACCACACGTGTATTATTTATTTGTATTGGAGAATACAAAACATGATGGGTTGATTAATTAATTATATACTGTTATGAACCGCTATAATTAATTATATCAAGAAGATCATGTTAGAATAAATTAATGCATAAACCAACCTATTGTTAATTATCATCAATTTGATAATTAAATAGTCTCAACTATATTTAATATAATTGTTAGAATTATATTGAATATATAGGCTTTAAATTGCTAAGTCTAATTGAGCCCAATTGACAAATAATTAATAGGCCCATTAGTTAATAGAATTAATGAGCTAATGAGGGATTAATTCACACTTTGGTGAATTGGGCTAAAAGCCCATATTGATTTCGGCTAGGGGCTAGGGCTTGATGGCACCCTTGTAATTTGGTTGAAGTTTGGAAGAGGAATGAGAGCTCTATAAATAGACCCCAAGGGGTGGCCTCTCATCCAACTTTCTCTCTCCTCTCTTCCCTCTTCTCCTAGCCGCCACTTTCCTCCTCCTTGGAGATTTTCGAAATCTCCATTAGAGGAGCTCTCATCCATTGTTTGTTAGGGCCCATGTGTTGGGATTAGCTACATAATTAAGGTGTTAATTGTGATTAAGTGTTGGTTGCTCTAAAAGCTTGCTAGCACAAGCTTTTGAGAGGTGGAGAAGCTTCTTGGTGGATTAGAGGAAGGAGAAGAAGGCGCGGAGTGCACGCCATCGATTCCCATGCCTTGGACAACCTCACAAGAACGATTTGTGAGAGGTATAACATCCTCCTCTTTCTCTCTTGGTTTTTGGTGCCGATTCGGTGTTTTGCACTAGGTCCTTTGCACGATTGTGTATTTCATTATTCTAATAGTAGAATAAATGAATTTATGACACTTTCTAACAGCTCTGTCGTGTGCTGTCTAGTTACAGTATTCGACGGGGTGTCACACTCTGTTACTGAATCCCTCTGTTCAAAGAAGCACCAACTCAGCTCCTGTGAGTTACTTTATCTATATGACATTTATTTGGCGGTGTATGTGTTCATTGTGTTGTTGGTGTTTATTTATTATTATTATTTTTTGTGTGGGGGTGGGGGGGGGGGGGGGGATATCTGTTATATAAAAAAAATAAGGACAACTTATACTTCATTTACTCATATGCATTTAGATTAGTATCAAATTAAGGCCGAGATATTCATTTAGATTAAAGAAGGGAATACTTTTCAAACAGAATATCAAAATTTCTTAAGCAAAGAAAGTAAATAAACATATATCGAAACAATATTAATTAGTAATTATAAGCTGAACCCAAACTAATTGAGGGTAAATTATTGTTTGTGAGTTAGATATTAATTAAGATATCGTACTTCTACGAACTTTAGGTGATCACTCGGAGTTGGTGAAGATCAGTTGCCCTTTGAAATAAAAAAAAAAAAACCAGTTGCCCCTAAACTTAGGTGACTGAAACAGCCGGAGTGCCGGACAAATGCTTCGTTAACGTCCTGTGTAGCTCCTCCACTCTCTTGCTGTCTTGCCTTAATGTCTTTCGTGTGAACAGAAAGTCCTACACATTGTTTTAAGGTGAACTTATATTGACCAAGTCACTTATTTTCCTCCATAGAAAGAATTCTAATATGCTTATATATAGTATATCCATCATCTCCAAATCAGATCTAAATCCAAATACAGTCTTTTCTTCTTATGCGTTTTAATCACTCCTAGCAGTTCTCAATTATAATCTCATATTTCCTCTGCTTTAACTCCATCTTAGTCAACCCTCCTGTTCGAACAAGCACCAGATTTTAATGTTAGCCAAGATATTCATTTAGTTTTAAGAATATAATATTTAAAATAAATTAAATTCATTATGGAAACATTAGACTAATAGGATCGCTACATATACAAATCGATTGATTGAAATATTCATATTTTCTTAAAAAATGCTTAGGTTGTGTCTATGATACAAAATTGATCTTCTAACATTAGGAATCAGCTTGACCGACTTCCTCTCAAAAGCCGCACGTTATTCAAACAGAAATTCAAAATTTCCAAACAAATAAATAAAATATAAACAAAAATACTATATTAATTAAAAAATTTAAACCCAAACCAAAATGAGGGTAAGTTAGTTTATTATTTAGTTCTTAACTTAGGTATAGTTGTACTTCTAAATATTACGAATGTTATAGGTGATCACCTTGGCTGAAGTAGAGACTGCTTGCCCCTTGGTTGAGGTGACTGATACGCTCAGCTCTCTTCCCTGTCATACCAGGTTTAAATTCTTCTTTATAATTAATTAATCATAATTATTTTTGCGTTCATGTTTATCTACTTATCATGGTTATTTACGTTGAAGATTGTGGAACTTTACAATCTATATGCTTCAACTTATTATTATTGATCTAGTATAAACATATAGACGGCAAGTTTTGCAATCAACAAGTATTATAGGTTATTTAAGGGTGAACTTACTAGACCAACTCATTTAATTTCGTCTATAAAAGAATTCTCATATGCTTTAGAATGTCTGTGAGACTGAAACGAGAACGAATTTTTGATATCCATCATCTTCTGTCTATAAAATGCGCTATTATCAAAATGGGAGTTTGTTGACCTCATATAATGCGTTGTTATAATACAATTATTTTTTCAAATTATTAATTTTGTAATCAATTTTCTAATTTAGGTGGTTCTCTTTTTTTACTAAAAATTTACTAGCGTTTCCAGAAAATTTTGAAATGCCTAAACCATCTTCAAAGCGTCTGACTCATAGCTAGGTGAAAAGAGGGGCTTAGCATGTTAAGGTAGAAATTGCCGTAAATTTTTTAAATTCACAGTTCTTAAATTAAAAATTTAATACATACTTGAAAAAAAAATTATCAATAAACATGGCAGAGCACCACTAGTGCACCGGCGATGGCGCCACTTCCATTAGGCCTATCCATTCATACCTATTTCAGCTCTCTCTGTCCACCTTTCAAGTTTGAAAAATTTTAAATTTTCTACCCGTGCCAATCCTAGTGAAGCTACTATTTTCAAATTTAAAATTTGTCTGACAGCTACAATGGGAGTGGCGTGTTAATATTTTTAAAATTAATTTTTTATTTATAATAAATTTATTATCATTTTTAAAAACTTATTCCTATATTTAAAAAATATTTTATGTGATAACACCAACTTAATATTAAAAATATAAAATTATAATTATTATTTTTAAAAATGACATCATGACAAGCTTATAATTCAAATTCATTTTTATATGCTTATTATTAAATTTTCAATTTCAATAATGGTTATCAAAACTTTTACGGTAGAAATAGAGGGGACATTGTGTGGAGTATGCGTTTTTGCATGGTATTAAAATAGCGTGAGATGTGATTTGAGATATTGCAAAAAAAAAAAAAATTATAATAATAATAAGAAAAGCACTTTCAATGCGAAAATATTTAATTTACTAATGTTACTCTTTAATAATATAAACTTTGATTGATGTTGTAGTTATTTTGTAAACGAAGCTTCAATAATAAGCTGAGTGTTTTTTCAATAAAACGACAGTGCTATAGAAAATCAAGAAAACAAGTGCAATCATCAACTGCTACCTACTGTTGAAATATTTAGAAAGACGTTTGTTTCACCAGCTAGCTTGTAAACAATGCTTTTAAGATAATACTTCTTTTTTAAATGGTTGAAGAATATAGTAAAGAAATCGATATTTTTGAATATTTAATAAAATTCCCGAAATATAAACGTGAAATTTAATTTTGTTATTTTAGGCTCCATTCAATTAGGATGGTTGGCACTATCGCGGTGTCTGCAGTAGTAAAGATTGTTGGCGAAAAGTTATGCTCAGAACTTCTAAAAGAATTTAGCTCATTATGGAATGTAAAAAATGATCTCGAGGCACTGGAAAGTGCCATATCAACCATCAGAGATGTGCTAGATAATGCTGAGCAGTATTATCAAAACAATAATATACCAGTCTACAATTGGTTAATGAAGCTCAAAGAGGTTGTTTGTGATGTTGAAAATCTACTGGACAAAATTTATTTAGAAGCTGAGAAGGAAAAAGCCAAGTCATATGGTGAGACAAGTAAAGTTGGGAACTTCATATCTAATGCCAATCCACAAATTGGTTAATAAGATTAAATCCGTAAATAAAAGACTCATTGCTATTGTAGCTGAAAAAGAAATGTACCTTTCATGTTTGGATACATTCGTCGTTGAGTCTAAAAAAACATATATTGAAAATCGGGAAACATCTTCTATTGAAAATAAAGATAGGATTTTTGGAAGAGATGATGAGAAAGAGGATATTGTAAGCCAGCTAAAGCAAATTGATGTTAAGAAAAATGTCTCGGTTATTTCAATTGTTGGGATAGGTGGAATGGGAAAAACAACCCTCGCAAGATTAGCTTATAACGAGGATGAGCTGAAAGAATATTTTTATCCTAAAATATGGGTCTACATATCCCAAAATTTTAAAAGTAATGATAGAATCAGTTTCCCAAGGTGAATGTAAAATTGAAAATTTGAATAACCTTGCTGTAAAACTCCAGAAACATTTAAATGGAAAGAGGTTCTTAATTGTCTTGGATGACGTTTGGAATGACGACCAAGAAGAATGGGAAAAGCTTAATGATATTTTAAACTGTGGCGAAAATGGATGTAAAATAATTGCAACAACAAGATCTAGCAGAGTTTCAGAAATAATGGAATTCACCTCTCCAATCATGTTGAAGGGCTTGTCAGAAAAGATGTAATGGGCAATATTTGAGCAAAAAGCTTTCAGTGAATGTGAGAGGGAACCAAATTTTGAGATCTTAAATATTGCAAAGGAAATAGTGAAGAAATGTGGGGGGTTACCATTGGCATTAAAAACATTAGGGAGTACCATGCGATTCAAAAAGAGTCGGGAAGAATGGTTAGCCATAAGGGATAGTGAAACATGGGAGATAGATAATGAAAGTAAAATTATGAAATCTCTGAGGTTGAGCTATTCAAATTTTTCATCCCAATTAAAGGAGTGCTTTACTTATTGTTCTATCTTGCCAAAAGGCCAGCTCATCTTTAAAGATGAGCTAATTAATCAATGGGTCGCTCACACTAGAAGCATAGAGATGGAAAAGGGTAATGAATATTTTGACCAACTAGTACAAGTAGGTTTCCTCCAAAATGTTGTTAATAATTCTTATTTTCTAGGAGTGAAATGTGACATGCATGACCTGGTATATGATCTAGCTCAGTCCATTGCTGGTCAAAGATATTTACTCATCAAGGATACGAGGGAAGTGCCAAATAAAATCAATAGCTGTAAATATATGCCTTTAATTAATTTCCAAGGGAAAGTAAAACCAACCAATATTAAAAAAATACATGCACTCCATATTGAACGTTGTGAACCCAATGTGATTGATACAATTTCCAAAGCACAAAACTTGCGTTCACTTTTCTTGGGAAGGATACTGGCTGACACATTACCTACCCACATCTCAAAATTTATTCATTTGAAGTATCTTTGCATTTTTGAATGTGGGTTCACAGCAATTCCGAAAGATATCGGAGTTTCATGGAGTTTGCAAGCCTTATATCTGAGGAGGTGTGATAAGATAACATATTTACCAGAATCTATTGGCAAACTCATTAGCCTAAGAACTCTTGAACTTAATCTTGTTAACCTCAAATGTTTACCGGAATCAATCGGACAATGTTGTAGCCTTCAAAACTTGATTGTAAATTCTCCACATATCAAGAGCATTCCTAACTCCTTGTTTATTCAGTCGTTAAACTTTTCGGATTACTCTAAACTTAAGAGAGCATCTGTTGATGTTTTCCGACAGATTAATTCTAGAAGAAACATTCATTTGAGTTATTGTTTTCACCTTGAGGAAGTTCCAGTTTCAATCGGAAACCTTGTCTCCCTTGAGTGCCTCAAACTGTCACATTGCAGTAGTCTCAAATGTTTACCGGTTTCAATAGGAAACCTTGTCTCCCTTGAGTGCCTCAACTTGTCAAATTGCAGTAGTCTCAAATGTTTACTAGAATCTGTTGGCAATCTACAAAATTTGCGCGTTATGGATTTAAGTTCTTGTCACAATCTTGAGGAAGTTCCTGCTTCAATTGGAAATCTTGTCAGCCTTGAGAACCTCAATCTGTCATATTGTGAAAAACACAAATATTTACCGGAATCAATTGGTAATCTACTTAATTTGGATTATATAAATTTATTTGTGTCAGGGATTGAGACACTTCCTTTTAAGTATTTGTGAGCTTAGCAACCTTGTAACTCTAAATCTATTTTTATATAAAAAGAAAAAGATAGATCTTCCCGTAGGCTTGGGAAATATGAAGAAACTCAAGTATTTGCACATAAATCCAGGGTCATTGAATGGTATGCCTGTTGGTATCGGTAAATTGACTGGTCTGCGAGAGTTGAACTCCTTTCACGTAAGTGGAGAAAATAAATATGCATCAATCTCAGAGCTAGAACATCTTAATTTTTTAAGTGAAAAACTTATAATCTCGGGCTTAGAAAATTTAAATAACACAAGGGAGGCTATACAGGCAAACTTGAAAGAAAAAAAAAATCTGGATCACTTAGGATTGATTTGGTATATTGGTGCTGATTTCTTAAATGAAAGATTTGGGCACTGGTTTTCTGTGCTGGAGGCCCTTCAACCACCCTCAAGCATCAAGAAGTTGGACTTATGATGTTATCTAGGAGCAGAGTATCCAAATTGGATGATGGTCTTGAGTGAGAATAACACAGCGAAATTTCCGAACCTAACATCTCTGACCCTTTCCCATTTTAAGTGGTGTTCTAGTCTTCCTTCTCTTGCTGGGCTGCCTCAACTGAAGTTTCTAAGACTAGAAGGGATGCCATATCTGACAAATTGCAGTGTTCATTCTCCTTCACTGGTTGAATTGCAACTTTGTGAAATGCCTAATCTGGAGGAGGTGACGACAATGAAATTGGATACGCTCGCAAAATGGGGGCCTTCTGGCAAATTTTTTCTTGCTTGTCATGAGGAAATATTAGGGAGCGAGATTTTTTTTTTTTTTGACTATTTCCGGAGCACGGATGGACATTAGAAAGTCGCTTGGGCGGTGATGATTAATGAGTTGAAAGACGAGAATACCAACGAATGAAATTGAGATTATTGTTCTCTCTTTTTTTTTTTCAGTTGACAAAAGTTAATTCGCTTAAATAGGGTAGAAATTGAGATTTAAAAATTACTGAATAGGATTGAGAAACACTATTTTTTCCACAGCAAGGTGAAATTAGGTAGGCGTTTCGGTTGTGAACCTTAGGTCTAAGGTCTAAGGAGTGGCTCAGACAGCAGCAATTTTCTGCAGGTGTCTGTTTTTGAGAATTAGTGAGATAGATGCCCACATTTTGTTTGCATATTAATACAAATATTGTACATTGTCACAACGTTGTTCCTTGTTACGGGTTCCGTGTTTTGTAATTTGAGTTCATTTTCGAATATGTCGAAATAATCGCTCAGTACGAACTAAAAACCGCATAAAGCATAAAAAATCACAATTAAATAGAAAATAATGTTTAAATCACCAAATCCGATCTTCTGGGTGGAAATAAATAAATTTACGAACAAACACCAATACAACATATTAAGAGAGAGAAAAAAAAAAGAAAAAAAGAAAGAAACAGTATACTAAAAACATCCAAATTTCACGTACTGAGCCCAGCAAAGCGAATGCAGGTCATTCATTATCAAAGATATTTAGTTTAATTGCCAATACTAAATCCAATAAAGCATGGTAGAGAACATAATTAACACAATGAATCCCATCCTTTCAGGATTTATTTGCCTCAAGCATGAGATATTTTCTGTTTACTGTTGCCCCATTTCATGCTGTACAAGAATAATATGTCTCTCTGTAAATTGCAAGGTCATAGTTATCATAAAATTGAAGAGAGGAAACATGTCCCATGTCACAAGTGTGTCAACATAACTAAATTGATCGGCAATGCAGGTTTCCAAACGACAAAGAATGTACTTATGTCTAAATAAAACTATATGACATTTCTATAAATCCAGTACCTTATTGTCTCATGTCCATACTTTATTTATTCCATAGAGGAAACATGAATTGAGCTATAGTCCAAAGGACCAATAGTTAATAACAAAAAGGAGGTTCATGCTGTCTATAGAAAGAAGAACGAGGTAGTTTCTTTGGAAGTTGATAGCTATAACAATAATAATTAAATACCTTGATTGTAAAAAATCCTTGGGGAAAAAATGCTTGAGGATTGGGGGTTTAGAGTTTAAGGTTAGTGCTGAGGGTTAAGGATTTAGGTTCAAGGGGCTTAGGGTTGTGTGATCAATCGTCCAGGGTTTAGATTTAGGGATTAGTGCTCAATTGGTTGTAGGATTTGGTGTTAGGGCATAGGGTATTTCTTTTTCATAAGGCAAACATTTTATGTATTTGTTATTTATTACGATAGGTATGAAATCATATACACTTCCTGTTCTGAAATTATACCTGTTGTTTAGTTCAGTTTCCTTCACTTCACCATCTAGGTGCGTCTCTTCATTTCTTCGGTAGCTTCAGTGGCAATAGACCATGTGGAATGTCCTCATATTATTCATGCTGGTCTTTTGAAGTTTGTTTTACCATCCAGCTTGTTGCACCTTTAATTGGAAAGACACCTCCCATGCTTCCCCTGCACTTTGGAATTATTAAATTAGGTTCGATCTGATGGGAAACATAGTAAATGAAGAGCTTTATCCAGAATTTTGACATTTCCTCTTTGATACTGTGCAGCGAAGAACGGAATTTTTTGCCTAACAATATAAATAAAAAAAAATTTCACATACTAAGCAACAAAAAACAATAGCACTGGTACAACACTCCATTTTAATGGAATTACTTTTCACCAAAATAAATAAGCTACCTAAATTGACCAGCATTGCTAATTGAATTAATTTAGTTGCTAAATTGGCCTACAAAATTAACCCTGCATGATGGAAAAACTAATCTGTAACATCAAAAGATGCTGATCATCTAACCAAAAAACCCACAATTACTTATAATTATGGTTCAGACAAACCGCTAGAAACAACAGGAAATTCTATAGAAAATCAGAAAAGTACCCAGATAGAAGATGCTACTATTATAATTGAACACCCCCACCAAATTAGAGCCTGGTCCACTTAATGTCCTTGTTCTCCAAATTACTACAACAGAAACACTACTTTATTGACATAACAAATCTTAGCCAGGATTGTATATTTCACCTACAAACTGCCCAAATTAGCAGATGAAATTGTGTACTGAAATGAATATATCATTTAGCAAAATCAATCTCCACTAAATGTGACTACCAACATCTTGGATTAAGAAATCTGAGTCTCTAATAAATTTAGGTTATGCACTGGATATTTAGTCTATTGTAAACTTAGATGTTGAATTGGTGAAATTGTATGCTCATTTATGGATAATTGCTTGATGAAATTGAGTTCAGATGGATCTTACAACAGAGCTCACTTCTGCTCTATTCCAAATCTGAGACCTATGCATTTCCTCATTGACCGGAAGACCACCTAAATGAAACAAACAACGCACAATCTCAGGAATTTCCAGAAATAGTCTATTCCGAGACTAAATTTTTCATCCAAACGCAATTACCAATTTCACGGTTAGCTAATCCCAGGACTAACATAATTTCCAACAACACTCTTCCCAACAACACTTTTCTCCCTACTTTTCACACTTCCCAACGCTATTCCTAAACTCACCATCCAAATAACATTCTTAGTCCCGAAATAGTACTCTTCCTACTAGTCCCGTGAATAGTGTTTTTCCTCAAATTTAGTCCCGAATTAGCTATTTCTAGCCTAATCCCAACCCATCCAAACGAGTCCTTATTCATCAAATTGGAGCGTCCGGATGGAACTTCGGGTACCTCTGGAGTGTGAGCGAGTGCTATCAAAGATGAGAAATTTCGTTCGGCTTTAATTGGGATACAGGTGTGATACACATCCTCCACCATTTTCCCATCCATCCCATCCACAGGCCAGAAATGGGCCTCAGTCTCATTTTTTCGCGCGCTGACGTCAGCGAAATTTTTTCAAAATTTTTTCAGAAATTTTTGGATGCTGACGTCATCAAATATACTGGTTTATTTGTTCAGTTAGATGCCACAAGGGTTGAATTAAAAGTCGTAAGTGTTCAATTAGTTACATCTGAAAATGGAATTTTCGTATTTTTGTGTTTAGTTTAATAGGCAAAGGTTGAACTAAAAGTTTTATTTATTCAGTTAGTTGCATCTGAAAATAAAATTTTCATATTTTTGTGTTAAGTTTAATACGACAAAGGGTGAACTAAAAGTTTTATTTGTTCAGTTAGTTGCATCTGAAAATGGAATTTTTCGTATTTTTGTGTTCAGTTTAATACAGCAAAAGTTGAACTAAATATTTTATTTGTTCAGTTAGTTGCAGCAGAAATTTAATTTTGTATTTAAACACATATAACAATACAAGCACGGTTCCGGTGCCCCAATTTTGAATGCCACGGTTTGTCACAAATCGTGAGCCATCGGATCAGAATTTGATAAGCGGATCAGATTACTCTTCATTTTAATTTAATGAAATGTATCGATTTAAAAAAAAAAAAAAAAATTCTTTCCTCTTTGATCTCTCTCACTCTGTCGAGCCCTCATCCCCTTCCAGGAACCCACCCATGGCACCCACACCATCCCCCGATCAAGCTCTTCTCTCCATGGCTCTCTCCTTGCCATCGCTTGAGCTCTCCTCTCTTTTCCGTTACTCGAGCTCTTCTCTCTGGCTCTCTCCCTTTCCGTCGCTCAACCCATCTTCCCTCTTGCGATTTAGACCCTACATCTTACTCTACTTTCGACAGACACATAGATCATGTGCTTTATATCAATTCCCAAATTCGTTTGCTACGAAGCCAATTTGGAAATTGTTCTAAGTCTAATCAGCATACATGCACCAAATCTGACTCGATATCTATCAAAACATATAGGTCATTCAAGAATTTAATTGACCATAACTTCATGTGTAATTGCTAAATTAGACCCTAATAGGCTAGTCTCGAGGGTAAGAAATCAAACGCAAGAAAAAAAAAAAATTAACTATAAGAAGTTGTGTGTAGTGATTGGATAGCAGAAAGCACAGACAGACAAAATTAAATTCTATTACTTTCAGAAAGAAAATTAAATCATATCTCGCCATCAATAATTGGATTTAGAGACATTGCAAAGATGGCTTGAGAGAGAACAAGGTCTATGTATTTGTCGATATTAGAGGTGAGATGTATGGTTTGAATCACAAGAGGTGGGGACAGGTCGAGCGACTGGGAAGGAGAATTGGAGAGAAGACGGGACGTGACGGAGAAGACAGCTCGACCGACGAGAGAGAGGAGACCTTGAGCAACTGGGGGGAGAGGAGCGCTCGACGGAAGGGGGAGAGCAAAAGTTTGTTTTTTCTCATTCTTTCGGCCTTTCCTTTCTCTTTTTTACAGAGACGCATATTAAAATGGAGAGTGATCTAAACCGCTTATCAAATTTTATCGGAGGGCTCGCGATTTGTGACAACCGTGGCATCCAAAATTTGGGGCAGCGGAACCGCGCTCTTTATAGTTAACATTTACAATAAAAAAATAACACATTCAATATTCAATAATCAGCTGAAATAAACTGAACAAATACATCAAACATAGCGAACATTTATAATAACAAAAGAAACAATTATAACAATAAACTAAAGTACTAAACTAATACAATTTCTCCTTCAATTCCTTGTCCACAACTCTTTTCACCTTGTAATTCCTACACAAACAAAACAAATATAATTAAAATCAATTACTAGTCAGTTCTTTCTCCACAACTCTTTTCACCTGGACATTCAACCTTATATTAGACATAATCACAATGAAGTGCAAATTATACAAAACTATAAGACAAAGATATTCTTTTTTCCAAAAGAATTAGAAATTTAGGTGCTATTAGCTTGAATTGATTGAGAAATATCTCATAACCGAACAAGGAAAGGATTAAGGTTAATGTATACCAGTATGTGCCTTCACTGATCTGCTCTAGCTTCTTGAAGCAGTCGACGCTTCGAGATCCCCATGCCGTGACCTCGTCTAGATTTAGCTTGTCTGGGGCGACGACGGCCACCGATTGTCGTCGGAGCAACGCGGATCGGAGAAAGAGTGTGAGAGTTTGTGCGAGAGGCGACAGAAAAAATGGGTTCTAGGGTTTGTTTGCGTGAGAGGAGAGGAGATGGTCGGTCGGTCGGTCGGAGAAGGAGATGTCGCGTCGGACAGCCATGGTTGATTTCCTGACACTCGATTTTGGAAAAGTGAGGGAAGGTCGGAGCAAGGTTGGAAAGGCGAAGGCGATTTGCGAGAGGAGCGAATGGCAGCGATCGTTAGGCGATTTGCGATGGCAGCGATTTCTGTCGCGGAAAGAGAGGTGCGAATGCCAACGACGGCTAGGGTTTGGTGGAGTGAATGAGGAGGTTTAGAGGGATATAAATAGATTGGGCCAGTCTTTGAGTCCAATCTGGCCTGTTTGGAGTCTGTAGATGGGATGGATGGGAAAAGAGGAGATGGTAATAATCAATTCTGATTGAGATAACATTATAACAACACTCCACGAGGAAATTGACGAAACCCAACCCGACCCAGATTCAGATCGTCGTCAGAAATGATGAAGCTTGAAGTGGGCCTTTTGGTTTCGGTGGACACTGGACAGTGCAGTATGGTATGGGCTTAAATTTATTCATCAGCGTTATACAACATTTATATTTAATACAAGAGTAAATAATGAAATGAAACAAAAATAAAAAGAAATTAATATAGTCCTAATATATTGCTTTATTACATAATATAATATCCTACGAAATCACCCTATGTATTGCACACAAGCTTTTAATTACAAACAAGAAGAGAATTTTTTCCGATTGAATTCTCGTCGACACGAAACACCCTATGTATTGCACACAAGCTGTTCGAAGAAATGCTTAGTTGAATGGTAACTATGGAGAATAATATTAATGGCACTGACAGGATTAGTTGTTTGCCTGAAGGTCTTCAAGCACAAATCCTGTCCTTTCTAAGTCCAAGAGAGGCTGTTCAGACGTGCATTTTGCCCAAAAGGTGGAGAAGCACGTGGGCTTCTATTTTTTATTCTTCGATTTGACTGTACAAATTTTGCACCAATGATCTCTAGAGAAAAAACGCTGGACAATTGGATCAAGTTAACGGAATTTGTAGAAAAACTAGTACGAAATCGAGAAAAATCAATATCTTTGGATACATTTGAATGGCGCTGGGATCCTTTGTTCAATCTGTATGGCAGTTCCACTGATTTAGTTCTCATACAACATATGTAATATTGGAGTGTCTAGGAGTGTCCTTTCGGGTTGTATTGGATCAATCTTTACCTGTGCCTCACTACAAAATATTTCATTGCAGCATGTGTCGTCACAAAAATCTCACGTGTTTCGTAGACTGAAAGCACTGAAACTTCCACACCTCGATCAAACAATTAGTACTCAACTATCTAATAGTAGATGATAATTTTTTAAAAATGATTTTCCATTGTCAACCTATTACACAAATTTGACTCGACCGAATCCATTGTCAACCTATTATCAGCAACGCCCGTTAAAAAAAAAAAAAAAAAAAAAAAAAGAGTAATCCCACTTGTTTCCTCAACTACACATTCTATTTTATTTATTTATTATTTGTTTCGCCTATTTTCTCAACTCAGCTACAAAAATGAGATAGCACTTACAATTTTGTATAATCTTTTAACTTTTCCTTTTTAATTTTCTTTTTACATTGGAATTTATCCGCTGACATTTCGTTAAAATAAACTGTTGAATGGAATTCTTTAATAAAAGCAGGTCCCATTGGATCCAAACAAAAATTGGTCAATATATCCGCTAGCCATCTCGAATAATGCGCTCATTAGGCAGAAATGATATGACAAATTCATTTGCTAATGGCTGAAGATATCCGTTCCCAGTATATATTTGGTGGAAATTGAAAATTATCATTATTGTAACAGAACAAATAATATAATAGATTAACAAATTAGTTTAATTTGTATATAGCTCAATTTTGAAATCGACATCGCTACTTAAATTTCAATTTTGATTGCCAAGATTGGATACAAAGTCGAGTCCCTTTTTGTTTCTGTCACACCCCAATCTGGAATGCTGATGTCATCTCCGCCACGAGAATGACAAGTCATTCCCGTAAGGCTTCAGACAGACAGTCAGAATTTTTTTTTTTCAATTTACTATTCCATTTTCTTGATTTTGGCCCAGACAATCTCACAACATGCACGGATGAACAAACCAAATCTTATTTTATTGCACGCATAATATTATACAAGTTTTTATTTCACACCTGGAAAAGATAAAACACTCTGGAGCTTAGGCTTATTATTTATTTATCACCTAAGACTGGTTCACTCGTCTCACACTATATACATATAAGATATATTTGACAACCACCCTGCAAACTTTATTATCTGGTTATTTCTTTTATGATGAGCACGATGCACTTTTAATACGCAATTTAGCGCAAGGCATTGATCAAATCGTGATCGGAATGAAATTTAAGAAGAGTGCGACACACTTTCATATATAATTTAGCACAAAGTGCTGATGAACGCGGAGTCAAAAATTGATTGAAGTAAAACTTTGTTCATATAAATTTATAAGTACATTTAATTTTTTTCTAGCCTATTAGGCAAGATAAAGTCTTCAGGTTCGTCTGGGCGACGTGGCTTTACTGGGAAATGGTGTTGGTCTCGCCCAGCGCCGTTATTAAACCGCCCGTTTCTTGTCCCTAGTTGAGTGGTGCAGGATCAACACTCTTCTCGCTGCGTGTATGTGGGATTGTCCCCAGTTAGAAGTGCTGTCTGTTCTGACACATGCAGTTGTGTATTTACGGTTTCTGGGAGGGACCGTTTTCGGATGAGCGTGTCAGTCGTCGTTTCGTGTTGCTAATGTTACCTCTGTAGGGTTGCTGGATTGGAAGAAGCTCATCCCACTATCTTGGATCATCATGGAGACTCAAGATATGGAAAACATAGGGAGTTTGCCATGTCTGTTTATAATTGAGTATGATGCCCTTGATGTCGCGAAGTTAACTACACCAAATATTTGTCAGGGACAACATGACATATTTGCCAGATCTTTTGCCATTAACTTAACTGGACAGTTCCGCCAGCCTATCCGCTTGTGGAGGGCGAGTTTGGTGATGTCGTAGAGGAGCTTTTGACTTGTTTGTGGCAGGACTGCTCTTCTTTGAGAAAATTAGATATTTCTGTTAATTAATTAATAACTCAGCTATTCTACGAGATTATCCATTATTTTAATAATGTGCATAGTAGGCGCCATAATGTGTTTGTAATGATAATTTTTTCTTCTTTCTTTGTCTCATTTTGTGGCAGGTGTTCGATTAACTCAAAGTGAGCTGTTATTTATATCTTCAGACTTCAAACTTGACGTTACTCATACACAAATTGTGTAAAATCATGCAGTTTAGGTAGATGTCATGCCTTTCTTGTAGGATGTCACGCACACGTCTCCTTGCCTCGTCATTTGTTTGCTCTATATTTATTTATATATATTTTTTTATTTTTATTTTTTTGGCAGAGGAGTGGGGACTTATTTGAGGTGAACTTGATTAATGACAGGTGTTAAAGCTCATAGATAGTAGATCCGACTGTCCCTTAGGACGGGTGCTGGGACCAATGAATCCAACCATTCCCTTGGTGTAGGTACTAGGATTTATGGATCACGAGTTTGAATCTGACCATTCCCTTGGTGTAGGTACTAAGATTTATGGATCATGAGTTTGAATCCGACCGTTCCCTTGGTGTAGGTACTAGGATTTATGGATCATGAGTTTGAATCTGACCGTTCCCTTGGTGTAGGTACTAGGATTTATGGATCATGAGTTTGAATCCAACCATTCCCTTGGTGTAGATACTAGGATTTATAGATCATGACTTTGAATCCGACCGTTTCCTTGGTGTAGGTACTAGGATTTATGGATTATTAGCTTGAATCCGACCGTTCCCTTGGTGTAGGTACTAGGATTTATGGATCATTAGTTTGAATCCGACCATTCCCTTGGTGTAGGTACTAGGATTTATGGATCATGAGTTCGATGATTCCCTTGGTATATGTACTGAAATATTGAATCCGACCATTCCCTTGGTGTAGGTACTAGGATTTATGAATAATGAATTCCCATGCACTTGGATCGTTCCCTTTAGTAGGTACTGAATCGGCTGTCTGGGTCTGTTCCCTTACGTAAAGGTACTAAGATTTGGCAAAGTTAAACCTTCCCTTATAGTAAGGTACTAAACTTCATAAAAACGCGCTGACTCATTCTCGCTTATCATATAGGCATCATACAATACAGATTACCCAACAAGCATCATTAAAAATGTCCTCACAGGAAACTGACCAGCGAGCTCATGGCCTTTGGCTGCCAACAAGTTTGCAACCTTAATTGAAAGTAAAAACAGTGCTGAAAAGGAAGATACAATGGTATATACAAAGGATCCGGCCCCCTGGGAGCCTCATGGGTAGAACTTGCGCAGGTCTGATGCATTCCATGAGTTAGCTAGCGTATTGCCCTGTGCATCCTTGAGATGAAATGCTCTCTCTCTCCAGCTGACTTCACAATCTCAAAAGGACCATCCCAGGCTGGATCTAACTTGCCGATTTGCTTTCCTACTGCTGCTGCTCTCCTCAACACCCAATCCCCAGGCTGATAATGCCTTGGAGCTACCTTCTTATCAAAGACTTTCCTCATTTTCCTCTGATACTCCGTTTGCCGCGCTGAAGCTTCTTCCCTGAGCTCATGAATCATCTCGATTTCCTCAATCCTTCGCTCCGCATTACGCTGGGTAGAATAGCTAATGGTGCGAAGCGTTGGATGAACAATCTCCATAGGGATGACTGCTTCCATTCCATAAACCAAAGCATAGGGTGACCTTTTTGTGGCCGACCGCGGGGTAGTGTTATAGGCCCATACCACCTCGCTGAGGTATTCCGGCCAAGTGTTCTTTGTCCCTTCAATCTTCTTCTTTAGCCCCTCCAGGATGGTTCTGTTTGAGACCTCCGCTAGCCCATTGGTCTGAGGATGGCAGACGGATGCGAAGTTTATCTCGATGCCCAATCCGCGACAATAGTTCTTGAAAGGCGCCCCGGTGAACTGCCGGCCATTATCAGTAATGATAGTGTGTGGAATCCCATACCTGTATACTATGTGGTGTTCCAGAAAGTCTGTGATCTTTTGAGAGGTGATGAGAGACAATGCTTTGACCTCGATCCACTTGGTGAAATATTCCACAGCAACCACAATAAACTTGAGGTTCCTTTTGCTTGAGGAAAAGGTCCAAATATATCAATTCCCCAAATATCAAAAGGCCATTGGCTCATGATCGGCTTCAACTTGTTAGGAGGCTTATGGTCAATGCGTGCATGGAACTGGCACTGAGCACACCTCCTCACTAGGTCCTCCGCATCTTTTCTCAAGTTGGGCCAGTAGTAACCCTGGCGCATGATCCTTTTTCCCAAAATGCGAGGTCCTTGGTGGCTCCCACAGATGCCCTGATGAGTTTCGTTGAGGATCTCAGCGGTTTTGGCCTTTCCTATACAGGTCAGCCAAGGGTGATGATACCCTTTCTTGCACAGTTCATCTTCTATTATAGTGAATTCCAGAGACCACCTCTTGATCTTTCTTGCTAAGTTCTTGTCTTGTGGCAAGATTCCCTCAGCCAGGTACAACCATATCGGATAATACCATTCCTCTTCATGATGTAGCTAGAAGACGGTTGGTTCTAGAAGCTCTATGCTGGACGAGAGAATTTCCAAGACTGTTATGGGACGCTCTTTATCCAACCCGCTCTTGGCCAGTTTGGACAGGGCGTCAGCGGTCTCATTCTGCCCCCTGGGAACATGCTCAATGAGGACGCTGTCAAAATCGCTCATGAGCTGCTCTACCTTTTTCAAGTATTTGATCAATGTCTCATCCTGAGTCTTATATTCCTTGAGTATCTGATTCACCACCAACTGGAAATCGGAGCGGATCCTAATGATTTTGGCTCCTGTGGCTAACTCCCAGACCTGTACCCTTGCCAGATGAGGCTCCATCAACATACACTTCCCAAACTGCTTCCACAGGAGTAAAACTCCCACTAGTCCCCTGGACTATGAAATCCGCTAGGGCTTGACTTTTATAGGCGGTTCTGGAGAGATAGGTGATGTCAAATTCTGACAATTCGATTGCCCACTTCAGCAGCCTTCCAGCGACATTGAATTGCCCCAGTGCCTTGCGGAGTGGCATATTAGTCACCACGCGGATCGAGTGGGCTTGAAAATAAGGTCGCAGCTTTCGGGCTGCTGTCACAATTGCAAATGCACTCTTCTCTATCATTGGATATCTTGTCTCCGCGTCTCTCAATATCCTGGATATGAAGTATACAGGCTTCTGCACACCCTCTTCTTCTCTTACCAGAGCCGCGCTGATTGCATCATCATTAGTTGAAATGTATAGATAAAGAGGCTCGCCCTTCACAGGCCGACTGATGATGGGCGGAGTGGAAAGGTATTCCTTGATTTTCTCAAAGACTTCCTGACACTCTGGCCCCCATACAAATTCCTGAGTTTTTTCCTTAATGACATCAAAGAAATGCTTGCACAGCATGGCGGATTGTGAGATAAACCTACTAAGTACGGCTATTCTCCCAGTAAGTCCTTACACCTCCTTAATCGATTTGGGCGATTTGAGGTTCACTACGGCTTGGCATTTGTCGGGATGAGCTTCAATACCTCGCTCAGAGATGATGAATCCCAAGAACTTTCCGCTTGAGAGGCAGAAAAAACTCTTTTTGGGATTAAGTCGCATCCCGACCTGCCTCATCTTGGCAAAGACTTTTTCCAGGTGAGAAACGTGATCTGAGCCAGTACAACTCTTGACTACCATGTCGTCTATATATGCTTCCATTATCTCACCCAATTCTTCCTTAAAAACTTTTGAAACCATCCTCTAGTATTCTGCACCCGTGTTCTTAAGGCCGAATGGCATGACCTTGTAGTAGTACAGCCCTTCCTCAGTGACAAAGGAGGTTTTTTCTTCGTCGGCCGGGCTCATCCTTATCTGATTGTAACCTGAGTAAGCGTCCATGAAACTGAGGTACTTGAACCCGGCTGTGGAGTCAATCATTGCATCAATGCTGGGCAGCGCGAATGGAGTCTTTGGGCAAGCCTTGCTCAGATCGATGTAGTCTATGCACATTCTCCACTGTCCATTGGATTTCATCACCAGGACTGGATTAGCTAGCCATTGTGGGTATTCGACTTCCCTTATGGCACCTATTTTCAGCAGCTTTTCTACCTCAGCTTTGATGGCTTTCCTCTTTTCCCAACTCTGTTTTCTTTTCTTCTGAGCAACTGGCCTCATGCCCTGCTTAGTGGTGATTTGGTGCTCGGCTATCTCCTTATCAATCCTTGGCATGATCTCGCCCTCACACGCGAAGATGTCGCGGTTGCAAAGAAGGCATGCCTTTACCAAGTCTCGATCTTCCTTGGGCAACACGGTACCAATTTTAGTGATCTTCCCATCTCCCAGATCGACTTCCTCTGTATCTTCCATTGGTCCGCCAGCCGAGCGGGCTGGATTGTGAGCAGAATGTCTTCAGCTTGATCATAAGGCTTGGACTGCTCCCCGACATGCTCAATCTGGGTTACTTGCTTTGGGATTGATGCTTGATAACATACTCTCGTGACCTGCTGCTCACCCCGCAAGGTTCCAACTCCATTTCGGGTAGGAAATTTGACTTTGAGGTGAGGTGTAGAAGCTATAGCCCCAATATCATTCAGAGCCTTCCTGCCTAAGATGATATTATAGGGGGATGGAGTGTTGACCACTATGAAGCTGACTCGAAACACCACATCTCTTGGTGACTCCCCAAAGGTGACTGGCAAGTCTATGATTCCCATGGGCATGAGCTGATCACCCGTGAAGCCAGTGAGTGGCGTTGCCATGGATTTGAGAGGTTAATCATGCAAATGCAGCTTCTTCAATGTTTCATAATAGATGACATCAGCTGACCTGCTGGTGTCGATGAGGATTCTACCAACCTGGGTGCCATTGACACGCAACGTCAAGACGATAGCGTCGTCATGCGGCAAATGGACTCCTTCATAGTCCTCAGGTCCAAAGGTAATACGTATATTCGCTACAGAATTGCTCTCCCTGATCTGAAAAACTTCCCTCCTAGATGGGTTGTTGAGATTTTTGGAGCAAGCGTATCTTTTCCTGGCCTTCTCAGAGTCTCCCCCTGCAGCAGGTCCACCTGCTATATATAAAACGGGGGTGGGAGAGGCTATGGGCTTATCTTGATCAGCGTTTGGCGGGGTCCTTTGTCGCGGTCGATCTGCTTGCCTGTCCTGATCCCGCGGTCGTCGTTCAGTATTGTTTCCATGGCGACCACCTCTATTTCCTCTTCCTTCATTGTTCCACTGTGGAGGCTCTAGATACCTCTCGAGTACTTTAGTATTCCTGATCATCCTCTCAATTTCATCCTTCAGCTTGATGCACTCAGAGGTGGCATGGTCATACCCATTGTGATATCTGCAATATTTGTTTCTATCACCCCGATTTTTTTTCTCTGGAAAGGGGCTCTGGCCGCTTGAACTCTGGATCAGCTTGGGCGACCTGCAAGAGCGTGTCAGCAGAGACCGGGAAGACATGGTAATTGGTATACTCTTGCCTATAATCTTTCCCTATAGGAGGAAATCGAGGCTGTGCCACTAAACCCTTATACTTTCGGAATGAGTGGCTCCGACCGTATAGTCGGGGAGGGGTATCACGGCGGATTGGTGGGGGAGAGCTCCGCCTCTTCTGAGGAGAGGCAGGTCGAGGGTTGCGTCGAGGCTGATCAGGACTCTTGCGGGTTGCTCCCCGACCGGTAGGTTTTCCCACAACTACTGCATCCTCTTCTGCCTGCAAGGTTTTCTCCGCTGTAGCTCTGAATTCTGCAAATGTTTTGAAATCTTCCTCAACAGCTCTCCAGCGCAATGCTCCCCCTTGTCTTAGTGTCACACCCTGACTGTCTGGACGTGACATCCCTTCCGCCACGAGAGCGACGAATCGTTCCCGTAAGGCTACAGACAGATAGTGTAATTTTTTTTTTCATTTTATATTCCATTTTCTAGATTTTGGCCCAAGGAATGCACAACTAACGGCTAAATTAAATTACCTGGTTGCGAGTGCGCAGAATCGTAGCAGTACATTTTAAGTTGAAAATCTTGTCTTTCAGTTGAAAGCATCTTTCCGTTCCTAAAGATTTAGATCTTCCCATCTCTCACTTACCTGGAACCCCCAACCGTTGAGGAATACATACAAAACAAATATACGGATGAGAATAAATCTCAGTGCGGGTTTTAGTTCCAGTACGCGGATCTTGGTACGAACCGGTATCGGAATTAATACCCTTTCATTTAAATTCTTTTGAGTGTTCAGTTCTCTTAATGCACATAAATTTATTTACAAAAGTTTCATATTGCAGAAAACCTTTTTGAAGTTCAAATGAATTCCATTACCGTAAGCATCAAGCATAACGGTCCAATTTCAGACATATTTCAACATGCCAATATGCAACATATTCCAAAAGCATAACCATCAGTGGTTCAATACACTCAGGTTCTTAACGGCCTATCAGAATCAGAATCAGAACAGAAAGAACCCTTCCCACACCTAGGTCCAACCCTAGGTACAGATTCCAGAGGGAATTTCCAGTAATTAAAGCGCTAATAATTCTGGCCGGGCGGGTAGATCAGTCCCACTCCGGTGAGTGCCACAATTCAGTTTATTGTTATGCTATGCAGACTGAATAAGAATGGTCCGATTTAATTCGAGTATGATTCTTCTATCACAAAAGAAGATCATGCAATCAAGTCAGTTTACGGAAACCATTCCAGTCCTTTGATAAGTCTGACGGTCCAAATCAATTAACAAACGGATGTCAATGTCAGACTTATTATATTTAACTGGTCAAAACGGACAGTTTGATTCAACATGCAGTTTATCATTTATTCAGGGCTTCTATTGCCTATATGCACAAGAGAATGCATTTTCAATGATTGATCAACATGTTATGCATAAATTTAAAAATACCGAAATCCGTGTTCTAACAAAGAAACCGCGTATCCGCACCTTCAGTTGTTATCCGCTCGCTCCGAATTCGTTCCTGTTTACAATTCACAGATCAAGTACCGTTAATATTTGTTTAACGGGTTCCTTTAATCTGGCGGTAAACCGTAACTAACAATGTCTGGTAATGTAACGGTAACTAGACTGTTCAGTTTGGTTCCAAGTCCCGTTCTTAATTACTATGTGATAATATTTAACTAATTATATTTAGTTACTTCTCCAATCATCAGAAACAATATTTAATTACGTTTCCTAATATCAAGATCAGAATCAGAATCAGAAATCAGAAATAGCAGACAGAAGAATTAGGAAACGTTTTAACTCAATAAAACGCATCAGAAATATCAAATAGAAAATATAAATCAGAAATTTATTTATTTATTTTGCGGGATTAGAAAGTCTGAATTAATTGCCACAGTATCTGTTCTTTTAAAGATCAGACTCAGAATCATCATTTCCCTAGAAAAGCCGACTATCGATTGTTAGACTAATTACATTGTTTCCAAGTCGTTTAGTCTAACTAATTATCAAGCTCAACAAAATTATTAGCCAACTTAATTATTTTGATTAAGCTCTAACTTAATCCAAAAGCTTAATTGTTTTCGCTGAGCCCACAATTTATTTTCAGCGCAAACCCAACAAATGAATCCAGCGCCATCACCATCTCAACAAAACAGAGCCCAACACAAAAGGGCCCACCTTAATTATTTCCGAAAATCCCAACTTCACCCAAATTACAAGCCCACAGTACAAGCCCAGAAACCCCAACGGCACCAATCAAGATCCGATCCAACAGATCCACGCCACAATTTCACAGAAGCCCGCAAAAATATTATAAGCCCCTCCGATTTTCAACAAGACCCACAACTTTTAGTGTAACCCTCTCAGATTGCAATTAAGCCCTCGGTTTCATTCCTTTAGGCCCTCAGAAATTGATTTTATTGCGTTTTTCGTCCTGGGCCTATCAATCCTTCGACAAAGCATACCAAATCTCATTTTTGTGTACCAGAAACTGGTACAAGGTCTCCATTCATCTTATAATGCATGCTTCATAATATCTGAGCATACAATTTTATCAGAATACATCATATGTGCACGGCCTAACAAAGAACATGTATTTGAAGGTTAGATTAATCCTAAATTAGCAAGTATATAGAACAATTATATATGCCCACCTTTTAACAGACTTAAGCACTACTGTACATGCACTGGTTTCATATAAATCATGCACATTTATACCATCAGTCCTTCTAAAATATATCATAATATGACTTGCAGAAAATAATTGATGCTCAACTAAATGCATATAAGCATTACCCACAGACCTAAAGTATTCACATGATAGTACCACCCATATATTCATAATTCACCAAATTATAACATAGCATAAGGACCACTTTACCCCTTTTTGCCAAACAGATCCTAACCTCATAAGATACACATGCTAAACTCTTATAATGATGTATGCACTTATAAATGCCCATAGCACATGAATTCTATTTAAAATATGCAATTCTATGACTGCAATAATAATTACATGAGTCCTAAACATGTTGCCAACAATCCCATCAGATTTTAGACCAATATGCACACACAAGTTTATACATATATTAGGCACATAAATCTGTTAGTATGCTTTAGTAAAAACATATGCTGTAGCTATTATTTTGTCAAAATATGACTATAAACAAATACTCAAATATGCTCAACCCATCTACTATACCTCTGAAGCAAGCAATACCCATGCTCTACTCAATATATGCAAATATAATCTACATACCCTTATAACTTTTAAAGAAAACCAGATTTATACAAAACATAAATAGTCAATTTAAGTAGTAAACGACTTATGTAATCGTGCTAACTATATTATCAAACAATTCCTTCACTAACCACAAATCCATATTACATGCACAGATCTGAAAATAGTAATATGCTCTATACTATTCTATTTAACTCAAACAACAGTTCTTAAATGAAATGTGACAGACATCCTACTATATATATGGCCTGATTGCACATAATATACTTGTATAAGGTGTATATAGAGTATATGAAACATGAATACCACTACACCTTGGTTCATATATTGATTACACAGTTACTATATAAATAACAAACTCTGAGTTTATATGCTACTGACGTGAACTTAAATACATTCCTGAATCATATATCATGTACCCTATTCATACACTCTTGCTACAACAAAGCTAATATAAGTTTACTTATATTGTAACTATATGCTTATAGTTTACTAAAACCAACCAAATAACCTTAAATCAATTAGCTATTATACACCATCAAGGATATGAATTGACATAAAATATATGGCTAGAGTAAGCCCAAAGTTCATCAGAAATTATTCATATATTCCTATAACCAGAAATAACTCCAAAATACTCTAGGCAATTAATCTAAGCAATAATAAGCACAGAAATGAAATAGCTTATTCTTAACAGTTGATAAGCTATAACAGATATGCATACATATATCTTCAATATTCCATACTTGAACTAGTATAGATGTTTATGCTTCTATGCTATACAGATATGCACATATATATACTAATATGTTTCAAATGCATTTTCCAAATAACCTTTTATGAACAATTGCCATGCTAAGACTTCAATCAGTACCTAACTCATTCTATAACAAGTTTACTTTTGTTTTCAGTATCTCTATACTCCAGAATAAGCATTTCCACAGAATATCTATTAACTCAGAATCCCAATTCCCCAATTAAGCATTAGTAACTACGACTATCTACAGTTAAACTCAAGAAATAAGATCAATAAGAATTATACCTCACTGTTCCATGAACTGGCACAATCAGAAATCAAATTAGCTCCTAATTGATTACGCAAACCTTAAACTCACTTCTGAGATCAGCTACTAGTATCAATACACAGCTATCAAACCCATAAACTCCTAACATACTTGAACAATTTTATAATTAGAGACAGAAAATCATATACCTTTTTCTCTTGATTCTCCCTAAATCGTCTCAAACACTCAAATCAAAGCCAACCCCAAAGTAAAGCTCAACAGGACCAAGACAGCTCCAACCTCGACTGCTCCACTGCCCCGTTTTCCCTTCCTCTTCCTTCTCCATTGGTTGTCTTCGCCAAACCCTAAATTCCTGTGTCCCCATTTATATAGAATTACCTGACTTGGGGAAGAGGAGCAGAGAGGGGGATAACGTGGCAGCGGAGAAGACTTGGCCATGTCGCCAATTGCGGCGTGTAGATGGAGCCAAGGTGCTCGAACAGAGAGAAGGGACCCATCCCCTCGTGCCACTGACTCAACCAAGCGTGAGGTGCATCACTACTAGTGGCTAGCTCGTCGGCAGCCGCAACCTCAACCAGTTACAGAGCGACAGAGTGATTGAGCAAAACTCGAAAAGAAAATTAAAGAGAAAGAAGAGAGCACCAGCTCGGCGGAAGAGACGAAGGAGAAGATAGCTTCTCTATCTCTCCGTCTTAACTTCTATTAAATGATCTCCGGATCTTTTATGGCACAAGCTGTGTAGCTAACCAAGTAGTGAGCTACTGACAATTCCATTTATAATTTAGCTATTCCTCTAATTAATTAAATCAGATCTATTCAGAAGTCAGATTAAAGTGGCAATTATACAGAAAAATTCTATAAATTATGAGGAACGTTTCTATGCCCTCAGATCAGAGATTTCCGCAAAATTTACTGTTGCAATAATTTATTTTCTTTATTCCTTGATCATATCATACATATAATCTTATAAAAATTGTTATCGGACACACAGGGACTTGGTTTACCATACGACAGTCACTAGTGTTACACTTAGACCCTACCTTATCGCTGCCAAGATGATTCCATCATTGTAATCAGCGGTTTGATTGGCCTCTTCAACGAATCGATTGAGAAATTTTCTTGTTGATTCCCGCTCACCCTGTTTGAGCCTCATCAAGTCTATGGACTTTTCGGAAGGCGCTTGGATACTTTGAAACCTCTGCAAGAATTGATCCTCCAGGTCAGCAAAATCCCTGACGGAGTTAAGTGGCAATTCTGAGAACCACTTCCATGCCGCTGCCTCCAGGCATGTGGGGAAGACTCGACACCATACGCTCTTGTCCAGGGAAGAGAGAGAGATCCTGGCTTTGAAACTGGAAAGGAATTTCTTTGGACACTGTAAAGTCTTGGTGGAGAATTTGGGGAGGTTACTAAAGCTGTTGACATTGATGTGATTGTGGTAGAAATGATTTAAGAAGACCCCTCTTGCTGGGGAATGCTGCCTACGCCGCCCTGGGCCAAGGGTGTCTTCACCTCGCCTCCTCTGCGGGGAATGGGTGACGCTTCCTGTACTGTGGTGACTGGGTGAATGAATTGGGTATAGAGTTTGGTGGAGGGGGGCTCTAGACGGGACCCCCGCCACCGCCATACGGCGGGAAATACTCTTGATATGGGGCCGCTCGACCATGCTGGTCAGGGTGGAGTGAAGGGGTGCCTTGGTAATGTTCTCCCCTAATTCCTCCCATGTTTCCCTCGTAGGGGGGTGCTCTCAGTCCCGTCATGGAAGGAGCCACGTGAACTTCCTGCACTGGTCCTCGCTCACTAGACTACCGAGCGACATGAGTCAACATCGGGGTGGGGTTAGCTCCCAGCATAGGGGAGGATAGAGACAAGAACTGCCCCCAAGACTGTAGCATGTGTTGGTCCCAAATCTGTCTAAACGGATCAGCCGGAGCGGACTGGGTGGGCCAAACCGGAGGGATTCCCGGTCCGCTTGGACGAATCGGCATGGCAGAGCCTAGTTGGTTCAACCCCGGCTGAAGGTGAGAGTGAGGTGGGCAGACTGGGAGTTGTTGAGTTCCTATTGGAACGAAACTGCTGGGGGCGGTCGAGCTGGTCGCATTTACTCCCGATGATCCCGCGGTCTGAGAGGTGTAGACTGGCAAGGGGTACTCAAGAGGAGCGGATTGGGTTACCACCTGGGCCGTCGGAGTGAACGGTGTGTTTTGTACCGCTTAGGCGGTCTCTTGAACCGCGACCTCCACTAAGAGCTCTGGCGGCATCTCAAGTGGGGTGCGCTCGCCCTGCGCAGAGGTTTGCGCTTGGTGACTAGATGGGTCTCTTTCCATGAGAAAATCGAAAGACAATCTCCTAGGTTCTAAACTCTTCCCCCGATCTAGCATCAGCTATAACTCTTACTGAAGGTATTGCCCCACGGTTGTTGTTACTACCTAGTCTGGTAACAAGTTTAGTACAAGTGAAATAACAACAAGATCTCAAAAACAAGTAAAAATCTCTTTATTCATGATTCATGGTGGCTTTACATCAGTCTCTAAAGCTTAATAAATGATAAACCCTAGAGAGAATGACCTAAGAGCCGACCCCCTTCTGTCCTAAAGAGGCCTATTTATACTAGTTTAGAAGAACCTTCCAGTGACGTCATCTCTGTTAGAGGCCGGTATGCTTGTCTGCTGAGCTGTCCCTCCTGTCTGTACGATCATAACCGTTGTCTCCTCTCGAGGATTTCTCCTAGCTGGGGCGGGGTGGAAATGACCATGCTGCCCCTCTTTTCCCCCTATCCAAGCCATCAGAGACGGCCTTTTGGGCCTTGTCACGTCTCTCCGCCTATTGGGCTTATTGGGCAGGTTGGTATTGAGCTCGATAAGTGGGTAATTTAGGGCCCTATCACATGCCCCCAAGCTTTTAGCGAGCGGAGCGAGATGAAAGCTTTAGTGTAGTTGAGATTTGGGGCCCATCACGATGGTAATTTGGGGCCCTATCACAATAGTTAATCTTTTGGTCAAATTTTTATTTTTGCGTCCTTGCTTGATTTATGCACGCCAAGCCATGCGCATACCCACCAGAAAACAGAAATTCTAGTAGTGGAAGGGATAATGAGAAAAAAGAGATTATGAGCCAATTAAAGCAGAGTGATGGTAATAAAAATATTTCTATCATTTCAATTGTTGGGTTAGGTGGATTGGGAAAGACAACTCTTGCACAATTAGTTTATAACAACGAGAACGATTTGAAGGGATATTTTTATCCCAAAATATGGGTTTATGTATCTCAAAATTTTAATGTAGGGAGGATTTTGAGAGTTATTATAGAATCATCCTCCCAAAACAAATGTGAGATAGAGAATTTGGATCCCCTTGCTAAACAACTCGAAACACTGTTATTAGGAAAAAGGTTCTTACTTGTCTTGGATGATATTTGGAATAAGAATCAAGAAGACTGGAATAAACTAAAAGTTGTTTGTAACTGTGGTGCATTTGGAAGTAAAATTATTGCAACAACACGATCTATGGAAGTTTCACAAGTAATGGAATCGACCTTTACCTTTGTATTGAACGGATTACCAGAAAATGTGTCATGGACCTTGTTCAAACAAAGGGCATTTTGTGAATCCGAGAGCAGAATTAATTGTCGGATCCATGAAATTGCTAAAGAAATTGTGAAAAAGTGTGGTGGAGTACCGCTAGCGTTAAAAGCATTAGGGGGTGCCATGAAGTTCAAAAAGGAGGTTAAAGAGTGGGAAGAGGCAAGAAATAGTGATATTTGGGAGAGAGATGAAGGAAATAAAGTTATGGCATCTCTAAAGTTGAGCTGTATGAATTTTCCACCCCAGTTGAAAGAATGCTTCACATACTGTTCTATCTTCCCAAAAGGCCATGTCATAAACAAACAAGAGCTCATTGATCAATGGATGGCTAATGGCTTGGTTTCTTTTACAAGAAGTGTGGGGGGCATGGAAGTCGGTTGCGGAAATAAAAACTTTGAACAACTAGCACAAGTATCTTTCTTTCAAAATGTACATGCACAAATTATTGATTCTGAAGTAACATGCAAAATGCATGACCTAGTACATGATCTAGCTCAGTCTATATCTGATCAAAGGATATTACTCATCGATGATACACGTAAAGCTATAAATAACAATAGCGGGGAGGTAAATCCAACCAAAATTAAAAAGATGCGAGCACTCCATATTAGGCATGGTGATTCTGACGTGATTAACATTGTTTCTGAAGCACAAAGTTTGCGTTCACTTACTTTGGAAATGATAGAATTGATTGGTACATTACCTATGAGTTTCAAGAAACTAATTCGTTTGAGGTGCATTTGCATTTTAAATTGCTCGATTGAAGAAATTCCAAATGATATTGGCACCTTACGGAGTTTGGAGGCATTACATATAAGAGATTGTTGGATGATTAAATATTTACCAGAATCTATTGGCAAACTTATCAACATAAGAACCCTCAAACTAACCAACCTTTATGAGCTCACACATTTACCAGAATCAATTGGCAAACTAGATAAATTGTGTTTTCTGAATTTAAAAAGATGCGGGAGCCTCGAGAAAGTTCCTGAGTCAATTGATAACCTTATCAATCTTGAGAGCCTTGATTTGAGATTTTGCAAAAATCTCAAATATTTACCAAAATCAATTGGCAAACTAAATAAATTGTGTTCTCTAAATTTACATGGATGCAAGAGCCTCGAGAAAGTTCCTGAGTCAATTGGTAACCATATCAATCTTGAGAGCCTTCATATGAAATGGTGCCAAAATATCAAATATTTACCGGAATCAATTGGCAAACTAGATAAATTATGTTCTCTAAATTTAGATGGATGCGAGAGCCTCGAGAAAGTTCCTGAGTCAATTGGTAACCTTATCAATCTTGAGAGTCTTGATTTGAAATGGTGCGGAAATCTCAAATATTTACCGGAATCAATTGACAAACTAGATAAATTGTGTTTTCTAAATTTAGAGGGATGCACAAGCCTCGAGAAAGTTCATGAGTCAATTGGTAAGCTTATCAATCTTGAGAGCCTTGATTTGAAATGGTGCGAAAATCTCAAATATTTACCGGAATCAATTGACAAACTAGATAAATTGTGTTTTCTAAATTTAGAGGGATGCACGAGCCTCGAGAAAGTTTCTGAGTCAATTGGTAACCATATCAATCTTGAGAGCCTTGATTTGAAATGGTGCCAAAATCTCAAATATTTACCGGAATCAATTGGCAAACTAGATAAATTATGTTCTCTAAATTTAGATGGATGCGAGAGCCTCGAGAAAGTTCCTGAGTCAATTGGTAACCTTATCAATCTTGAGAGTCTTGATTTGAAATGGTGCGGAAATCTCAAATATTTACCGGAATCAATTGACAAACTAGATAAATTGTGTTTTCTAAATTTAGAGGGATGCACGAGCCTCGAGAAAGTTCCTGAGTCAATTGGTAAGCTTATCAATCTTGAGAGCCTTGATTTGAAATGGTGCGAAAATCTCAAATATTTACCGGAATCAATTGACAAACTAGATAAATTGTGTTTTCTAAATTTAGAGGGATGCACGAGCCTCGAGAAAGTTCCTGAGTCAATTGGTAACCTTATCAATCTTAGGAGGCTTGATTTGCAATTTTGCGGAAATATCAAATATTTACCGGAATCAATTGGCAAACTAGCGAATCTCTGTGTTTTGAATTTAAACATATTCGTCCTTAATACAATTCCTAAAAGTATCTATAACCTTACCAAACTTTCTTCTCTGAATCTTAACCGTTTCCAAAAATTTTCCTGTATGCCTGCTGGTATTAGTAAAATAAATGGTCCTGATATTAATAGTTTTGAGTTTTTTTCCTCTATTCTAAGACTGATAACCCAATCCGTCCTTCTGATTATCGACCGATTAGCGTGGTTAATACTTCGGTCAAAATCATTTCTAAGCTACTCGCTGATAGACTCTCAAGCTTACTCCCTCAGCTTATCTCTCCTTTTCAATCTGCTTTCACTAAGAATCGCTCTCTTATGGAATCTTTCCTGATGGCCACGGAGCTTCTCTCAAGCTTTAAGAAAAAGTCTATTCCAGCAGTGCTGTATAAAGTCGACTTCGCGAAAGCGTTTGACTCGCTTTCGTGGACTTTTCTTACCCATGTTTTGATTGAGAGAGGCTTTCCTGCTAGATTTATCTCATGGGTCCTTTCTTTGCTTAATTCTGCAACTTCTTCGGTTAAAGTTAATGGGATCTTATCTGACTTCTTCTACCATCGAAGGGGCCTACGCCAGGGGGACCCACTTTCTCCCTTGCTGTTCATTTTGGCTACAGATGTTTTACAAGCTTTCTTTCTCAACGTACAGCCGCTGCTGCCACCTCCTCTCTCTCTACACCCGACACTCCTTCAATTTGCTGATGACACACTTATTTGTGTGGAGGCAAACACAATCTCCCTCCGAATTTTAAAAGAGGTGCTTTACAACTTTGGCTTAATCTCAGGCCTTGTTCTCAACCCGCTCAAAAGTTTTGTGTTCACGGTTGCATTGACAAACCGTGCGACAGATGCTGTTTGCACGATCCTAGGGTCACCAAAAGGTTCCTTGCCTTCAACTTATCTGGGTCTGCCTTTAACCCTCACGAAACCAAAAAAAGTAAGCTTTCTCCCTCTGATGCACCGCTTACAACACAGAATTCAGGGATGGAAATCACGACTCTTGTCTTTAGGAGGACGATTGATTTTAGTAAAAGCTGTACTTTCAAGTCTCTCAACTCATCTTATGCAAGCCATTCTCTTACCAAAATGGTTAATTAAACACTTTGATAGAGCAAGGAGATCTTTTCTTTGGAAAGGAAAAGAGGCCTGCAACGGGGGACATTGTCTGGTAGCTTGGTCAAAGTGCCTTCTTCCAAAACAAAATGGAGGACTGGGTATCATAGATCTAAATAATCACAACATTGCCCTTTTAGGTAAGTGGTTCTTCAAATTATTGGATCCACATCACTCTATTTGGTCCCGTTTGGTCTTGCAATTGCATGGTTCAACTGATCCAGATACCCTCAGTGGTTCGAAACAAATTTCCTTTGCTTTGAGAGATATCCTCAAACTGAAGAGTCACTTTGCCCCCTTCTTGCTTTCAAACCAGCCACAAGCGTACCATGTGGCCAGAGTATATAACCTTTTACAGAACCCTGGAATTAGGTCTCCTTCTCTTCATGGTATTTGGAAGTGCAGTTTACCCACAAAAGTGAAGTTCTTTGCCTGGCTTCTGTTCCAAGATAGATTAAATACTCAGCAAAACCTCCTAAGAAAGGGTTGGCCGACACAGACAGTGTGTTACATGTGTGTGTCCAATCTAATTGAGGATGCTTCACATTTATTCTGCAACTGTTCGTTTGCAGCAAGCATTTGGAATATGGTTGGATCACACTTCAATATCCAAGTCTTTTTTTCAGGTTGTCCCAATGAATTATGGGAGCATACTAGATTGACAATCGCCAAAGACTGGAGGAAATACTGGGACAAAATATGCTTTGCAACTTTCTGGCATCTTTGGAAGTGTAGAAATGCAAAAATTTTCTCAAATATACAGGTGTATAGACAGGCTGTTTTGCAAAATATTGAGCAGTCGGTTAGGCTCTGGAATTTTGTTTAGTTGGATTAGATAGTTTGTTTTTCTTTTCCGTAAGGTGCTTTGGCACCTTCTTGTGTAATTATACATTTTTCTTTTAATATAATTTTGTTGGCTTGTGCCGACCCTCAAAAAAAAAGAGGTCAACTTGAAATTTATGAATTGCAAAATTTAAACGACACAAGAGAAGCTACTCAAGCAAACTTAAAGAAAAAAAATCTAAATGACCTGAAACTGAGTTGGAAGCCTCATGCTTTATTGAATGATTGTATTGAATGTTCGTTGCCTTTGTTGGAAGCCCTTCAACCACCCTCAAGCATCAAGAGCTTGAACTTAGAGGGTTATCTAGGAGAGCAATATCCAAATTGGATGATGCTTTCGGATGAGACGAGAATGACACTATTTCCAAATCTCACCGCTCTAACATTTTCCCACATTAAAAGTTGTTCCAATCTCCCATCATCAGTTGTGAAACTAACATTAGATAAAAGCAACGAGGAGCTGCTGGGAGTAGAATTTTTGAATGGAGAGTCCTCCTCCTCTGGGCATTAGAGAGTTAACTATTAGTCAAATGGAAAAAGAATTGGTATTATTGAAACACCTTCGCTCTATCACGACACTGAGATTTGGGAAGTGCGAGCGTAACTGCTTACCTCAAAGCATGCGGCACCTCAGCTCCCTCCGAGAACTACATATTTCTAATTGCAAAGGTCTCCATGCATTGCCAGAGTGGATGGGGGAACTCAATTCTCTAGAAAAGCTGAATATTTGGCAGAGGTCGCTGACCTGTCTTCCAGAATCAATGAAGCACATGAGCTCTCTCCGTCAATTAACTTTTGGGGTTTGCGAAGGTCTTCGTGTGCTGCCTGAGTGGTTTGGGGAACTCAAATCTCTATAAAAATTGTCAATCTGGGAGACCCCCTGACCTGTCTCCCCAAATCAATGAAACAACTCACAGCTCTAGAACATTTAAGGATCAGCTCATGTCCTGAACTGAAGATGAGATGTGAGCGTGGAAAAGGGGAGGATTGGCACCTTATCTCCCATATCCCAAATGTGTACATTTCGTGAATCTCTTATTTTCAAGGTAAACGAAAGAAATTGTTTGCTTTTTAACATTTCGAATCTCTAATTAATTCCTATCAATTATTTTTTTTTTGGAAAAGAGGTGGGAGCGCCACCCGTTCCATTTTGATAAAATGAAACATTACAAAAGACCAAAAAGCAAAAGACATCAAAGCAAAAAACCACACCCTGATTGTAGCAGCTTATACCCTCCCTACTTGACTAACTAGCAGAATAGACTTTAACTACCGACCCTTTTAAGTACTAACCACATATTAAACTACTGAGATACAAATTAGAAACATAACCATCTGAGTAATAACAACACAAAAACAACAATCTGACAAGATGAAACTCAGGCCATCAAATAAAAGAAGTAATTTTGGAATGGCTAAAGAGCGTGTAGCAGCACTATTTTCTTCAAACCACTTTCTTTAGGCACTGACATCTATCAGCAGATTGTCCATGCAATCTATTATCCCTTGTATCATCACTGGAGGTGCCATCATTTGAATGGGAATGATCTCCCAGTCCATTGGGAGCCACTGATCAACATCGCCTTTCTCCTCCATCTTCCAAATCCCTATCCAATACAATACCAAATGATAAATAATCAATAAAGTTTGTTTAACCGTTTTGAGGGCTACTTGATTGAAAATATGGTCGTTTCTAATGCGCCAAATACACCAGCAGGTAGCACTAAATACTGTAAGGAAAGCATGTCTTTCTTTATGATTTAAGGAGAGAGCAAAATCTAATATATCATTAATAGAATGCCAATTCTGAAAATTATCTTGGCTATTACCTAGCCAAAACCAGATTTTCTGAGCAAAATTACAAGTAAGAAACAGATGGTCACAAGTTTCATAATCACCACAGAAAACACAATAAGTATTACCATCCCAGCCCTTCTTACTTAGTATATCTTTAGTAAGAATTCTGTTGTGAGTTAAGAGCCACATAAAGGCCCTTATTTTATGAGGAATTCTCAAATTCCACAGAATGTGAGCTTGTTGCACATGGACCCCTCTAAAAATCAGGAATTGATAAGTGGAATGAGTTGAAAAACTTCCTTTAGAATCCCACTTCCAACAGATTATATCTGGCACTACACTAAGTTGTGTATTACTGATAATGCTACAAAGTGTATTCCATTCCTGAGCTAAAACACCTGTCAAAGTTCTATTGAAAACCAAGCATCTACCCTAGATAAAACTACATCTTCTACAGAACAAGACTTAGTATCACAGAGTTGGTAAAGAAAATAGAATTCCTATCAATTATGAAGGTTTAACTTTTGTGTGATTCTTTCCAGGTCAATTAAAGCTGAAGATGCACTGTTTGCTTAATTATCCAAATTTCCCACTTCACTTTATCTTCTCAGAAGCTTTTGTAAATTTATTTGTTCTTCAACCTTTTCTTCTTTCTGGATTTAATGTGGTGTCTATTTGTTGCTTAATTGATTTCGGTCACTGAACGAGTATATTATGTAACCTTTGTTATTTTATTTTTTTTGCTGGAATAGCATCCAGGACCTCAGATTTTACGAATGTTATTAGAACTTGCTTTGATTTTGTGTGGCTTTTTCAAAACGTTGTGATTTTGCTATTTTATTTTCATGTACATTTTACTTTGCTGTATTGATTTGAAGCGACAAAATATACTGATGTCTTGATTTTTATGTATTTTGTTACCATTACAAAATTGATTAGGACTTTTGTGAAAATATGGGAGTTATTGCAAAAATTGGCTTATTTAGCTTTGAAATGTTTGAGCTGAAATGCAGAGCGCTTTTGAATTTTTCTAAAGGAAAAGGGCCCTTCTTGGAAATTTCCCCTTGCTTTCCATGAGGAATTAAAAGAAGGAGAAAACCCTTTTTTTTTTAATTATTATTGTATTTCGAGATCACGGATGGACATTGGAAAGTCGCTTGGGCGGTGATGACTAATGAGTTAAAACGAGAATAATCCAATGAAATAAAGTAAGGTTATTGTTTTTTTTTCCCCTTAATTTAGTTGAGAAACGTTAATTTCCTTCAATAAAGTAGAAATTGAGACTTGACAATAACATAGGACTGAGAAACATTATTTTCCACAGCACGGTGAATTAGGCGTTTAAACGCTATGAAAGTAAGGAGTTGCCAGGTAGCAGCAATCGTGCAGGTGTCAATATGAGCGTTACTGAGATATCCAAATTTTATTTGGATATTAATGCAAACAGTTTATACTCTCACAACGTTGTTCGTCTTTGTTAGGGGTTCCGTGTTCATAATTTGAGTTCGATTCCGAATTTCCTGAAATAATAGCTCGTACCAATAAAAAAAAAACCCGTGACATAAATAATAAAAATAGACAACCAAACGGATAATAATGTTTACGAACAAAACCAGTACAACACATTAAGAGATACGAGTATCATTATGTACTGAGCCCAAGAAAGCGACACATTGCAGGTGTACTAAAATTTTCACTAACAGTATCAATATGTGTCATGTTTCTTAAGCTGTCGTATCAGTGATAACGAGCTTTTAACAGCAGTCAAACAACAATTCAGTAACTTGGATAACAGCGTACAACCGAAAACAGACTATTATTATATGATTTTGTCTTCGAACCAGAAAGCTTCGTCTGCATAGTAATGAAGAGGTGCCTTTAAAAATTGCAAAATAACCATCAAAAAAGAAATTATATCGCAAAAACAGGCAAACGGTAACATTGTTTCCAACAGGGATCATCTCCTCAACAGAACACCCTCCCACCAAGCATCAGAACAAATGGACTTGACTATCAAATTAACACACCGAATATTACAGAGGTTCTAGTTGCATATCAATAAAAAATAATTAATAAAGAATACATGAACTCGTTTAATTACAGGAAACGAAATATGAAGTACATCCAGGATCTTAATTGAAAACGCAGAGACCTTGATCCCTTCTCTTGAGTAACGAAAGCTTAACCTTTTATTGGACCAAAATTTAAATGCTGTGGTTCACTTCATTTCCAGCTTCACATTCTATTTGTTCAATTGCCCCATGAGGATCTAGTACCTACCTTCAAATATCACAGCCTACCTAATGTTCACATTCCATATAGGCTGAAAAGGGTAATAAACCAAATCATCAATAAGTTCATTTTTTCATTATAAGAATATAGCACCTCATTATTTCTGTACATAAGCTTAAGAAGTTACTTCATCACTGATGATTAAGACACATTAACGATCTGGACTAAAGGACAATTTTTGTTCTACCACAAACTGATACACTGATGTAGTACCTCTTTATACTTTGAGGAAGCACACTGAATCTTTAGTTATGCCATTCAAAAAACATCTAACATTTCATGGTGCCCTGCAAGCTTGAATTTACATCCAAATGCAATAATATTTATCCAAATTTTGTCCTAACCAGTTAAAAATAGGAAACAATCAGCAATGAAATATCCCAATTTTGCCCTAACCAGTTAAAAATAGAAAACAATCAGCAATGAAATACAAGGTGAGAAGAATTAGGTAATACAACAAAGAATTTTACCAGATGACCTTTAAGACACAGTTGCATGAAGTATGGATCCAGCATGTAGACCCATAGCGGGACAAACAGAGAGATAAAGCAGAATTTATAAAACAACTTCTGGTAGAAGCTGCTACATCATTATATATACATCATGACAACCACCAGGAATATTTAAGATTGAAAAAATTGAAAAAGAAAAAAATACCTCCAGAAAATTTTCTCTCAACTTTATTCATTGAATATAAATTCGAAAGTTACTAGACCTTCCAAATATAAAATAATGATGTATCTTGTGTTGAAAATAATGATGTATCCTTGTAAGAAAATAGATCTCACTAATTTTCATCCAGATGACTGCCTACTTTTAGGAAGTACAATCTTTTATCCGAGGGGCTTAATTGATGCCTGCCTAATTTTCATCCGAGGGGCTTAATTGAAAATGTCTAGACCTTCAACCTTCTTTTAAATTATTGAAAGCTTGACTTTTAATTGGACTATTTTACATGCTGTACTTCGGTCCATCTTATTTTCCAGTTTTTGATTTACATTGTTCAAATGACCAAGGAGGTTTCTGTTTCACTCTCGGAAAAGTACGGCCTAAATTATTTCCCAATTGCATTTGGCTGGAAAGTTAATAAATCAAATCAACTACAATACCTGATTAAAATAACACTTTTTTTTTTTGAGAAAAGACTCCCAAGAAGAAACCAGAGTTTGACTTCGCACTGACTGACTTCACCGAATTGAGAGAAGAAGCGATGTGGTAAAGGGCCCTCAGAGAAATAACAAAAAAAGATAAAAGGAACAAGAAACTGAAGCGAGGCATCTCTCATCTCTGGCTCTAGATCCAATTTCGGGTTCCGATGGAACTGACAAGCGCCCGTTAAACAGCTGTCAGGAGGACTGAAGTGTGTTGCGGATGCAAAATTAATGGGCCGGGTTATAGAGATACTACCCGTCTCCGGATTGTATTGACTGGCCTGCTCCGTACATGGGATCATCCAGATTAGATACCCATGTTCTTTATCTTTGTGATGTTATACAGCTCCCATGGTTGTTTATAGGCCTGGCAAAACGGCCCAAAAAAACGTGATGCTGTTCCGTTTTCAGAAACGAAACGGAATGTGGCATCAATTTATCATGCCGTTTCAGAAAACGAAACGGATATTTATACCGTTTTACCGAAATGAGGAATTATAATGGAAAATAGAAACGAAATGGAATGTGGCACCAATTTTTCTTACCGTTTCAAAAACGGAACAGAAACAAAATAAAAATTTCGTTCCGTTTGCCGAAACCAGGGACGGAGCCAGCCAAATTTTAAGCATGGGCACCATCACAAATTAATAAATTAAATATTTAAAAAATATTTTAAATAATAAAATAAATAAAAAATATTATTTTTTAGCATAGTCAAAATATTATATATTTTTTCAAAAACTAAATTATTTTTTTTCTCTCATTTTTGTTTGAGCATGAATTGAACAAAATCGGAAAGTCTTCAAGACTTTTAACTGATATATAGCAACCTGCTTTGATGGCTTGATGCATGCAGTGGAAGGGGAAAAAATAATAAGGAGCAATGGTCTGTTTCCTGGCTTTGTCGTTTTCTCTTTTTTGATTTTTCTTTCGGAATTGAGATAAATTAAATGCAGCAACCCACCCACGGGTCTCAAATCCCAACAATAGAATAATATAAAATATAGAAGAAAAGTGAATGAAACCAGTCATATTTTCATTTAGGAAGGAGAATGCAGAGAAATTAAACCAAAACCCAGGCACGTGTACAATGAAAGCCCAGGCACTTTAAACTTTTTCAGTCTTTTATAGTGTGCAAAGTCTTAACTGAACCACACATTTCAGAAAATAAGCCCAGGCACGTGCCTAGGCTTGCTCCTACTTAGCTCCGTCTCTGGCCGAAACGGCACGAAAACGGAATGGGACATTTCCGTGTGCGTTTGGCACGTTTGCTAGCCCTAGTTGTTTACAATGTGTCTATTAGCTGTCTGTTTTCCCTTTTTTTGTATACTAATGCACTTATATGTAAAGCTTTTTCTCCAAATTGTGAATACATTAAATAGTTCAATCCTGACCAGACAGCTCTCTTGTTCTATAGATTTTTTCCCCCCTTATTTAAGAGATGTGTTTGATGTACATTCAAGGTCCTAAACATTTTTTAAATGATATTATATGTGTCAAAATTATTGAATATAAGTTCTTCAATAAAAATATTTCTATATTAAGGATTGACTTTTTTTCTCTAAATAGATATATTTTTCTCAGACTTGGGAGCAAAGATCAACATTGAAACCTAATTTTCTAAATTTGAAATAAAAGTGATACCAAATAAAATTTAGACGTATATAAAAGATTACGTGTCATGGAATATAAAGATTTGTTAAAAAATGCAAACAGAATATGCCGAAGAGCCTGCGAGGCATCTCTCATCTCTGGCTCTAGATCCAATTTCGAGTTCCGATGGGAACTGACAAGAGCCAGAGATGAGAGATGCCTCGCTTCAGTTTCTTGAACTTTGCATCTGCTCGATTGATATAACATTGTATATGAATCTGATTCTGAATGGATTAATTGTTTTAGTTTGAAATGGTCCTGGTTGCTTCATGCTTCATTATTGTTTATCAACCGTATCACAATGTAGAGCCGGTATGGACCGATTTAAATAGTTCCAGAAAATAATGAGGTTACAATATGTAGGGATGAAAACGGATTGGATAGATCCGCATCTGAAATTTTGCAGATTCGGATGCTAAAATAAATCTGTATCCGAAATGTTTTTTGAAACGGATCAGTTACGGATGTCCGGATTTCACACATCCAATAAGAAGCAATATCCGTTCTACTCTTTTGTAGCACACAAAATAAATGTTTGAATTTATTTTTTCTTTTTTTTTTTGAAGTAAAAATGTTTGAATAAGAAACAATATCCGTTCTACTCTTTTGTAGCACACAAAATAAATGTTTCAAGTTTTTTTTTTCTTTTTTTTTTGAAGTAAAAATGTTTGAATAGGAAGCAATATCCGTTCTACTCTTGTGTAGCACACAAAATAAATGTTTCAAGTTTTTTTTTTTTTCTTTTGAAGAAAAAATGTTTGAAGTAGGAATGAAATCCAGGAAAAGCGTTAGGCAACGCCTTGACCACTGCACAAAGAAACCATTTTTGTACGAAGCGTTTTTATAACTTATTTATTTTTATTCAATCCTCTTGATAAGCTTAATCTTAATTTTTTTCTTTTTTTTTTTTTTTTGAAGAAAAATGTTTGAAGTAGGAATGGAATCCACGAAAAGTGTTAGGCAGCTCCTTGACCACTGGACAAAGAAACCATTTTTGTAAGAAGCGTTTTTATAATTTATTTAATTTTATTCAAGCCTCTTGATTAGCTCAATCTTAATTTTCTTCTTTTTTTTATTTGAAGAAAAAATGTTTGAAGTAGGAATGTAACCCAGGAAAAGCGTTAAGCAACACCTTGACCACTGGACAAAGAAACCATTTTTGTAAGAAGCGTGTTTATAGCTTATTTATTTTTATTGAAGCCTATTGATTAGCTTAATCATAATTTATGTTTAAGTCATGTAATTCGGAAGAAAGAATAATTATGAATAATAAAAATTTATAACCAAAATAAGAAAAAATTGTAGTTGATTTTGAATCAATCTAAGTGGATTAAATTATCATTAAACCATAAATGTGATAATTAGGGTTAAACTAAATTCACACGGATTATGAAGTATATGGTATAATTTAAAGAAATTAAGATAATGATTAAAAATGTTAACAATATATGTGATATTTTATATTGAAGAAATATGATGCGGACATAATAATTTTATTTTTTTAATTTTATTGATATTAGTTTTTTTTATTTACTCATATTCATTTTAATTTCCGAAACATATCCGTATTCGTAACTGTGTCCGAGAGTATCTGATTCGTATTCGTATTTGGACATATCAGTATTTGTATCCATATCTGATGAATATAAGGATACGAATATGGTTTCGGTGCTTCACCATTATATGAATTGTATCAAACAATACTACAATGTTGGGTACATTATCTACAGTAACTTTGGATGAAGTCATATCTCCATTTTGAAAAAATAATGGACACCTCCATTTCAAAAATTTCAGATTAAATATAGTTTAGTTTTTAAATTGTTTAGCTACATTTAAAAATTCATTTGACTATGAAAAATTATGTGTGTGCTCATAAAAATATAAATGATTTAAAGATGTAAATTTTTTTAATTATAGACTTAGAAAATATTTTAAATAATTTTATGAATCTCATAAAATTTAATATGCATAAAAGTTTCTAAAATTGTTTGGAGGCCTTGAATAAATCATTTGGCTATGAAAATTTATGTACTTGCTCAAAAATATATGAACAATTAATTGACGTAAAATTTTAAAGTTACAAACCTATAAATATTTTAAATAATTTTTTGAATCTCACAAAAATTGAATTTCCGTAATTTCATAAATGTCATTAGGTTTTTAATTATTCTAAGATATTTACAACTTTATTAGTGTATGAAATTTTATATAAATGATGTGAAGATTATAACAAATTCAATCGTGCCATTGAGCTATTTTTAATTTAATCATATAATTATATGAAATATGGAATATGGTTGGTGCTTTTAAAATTATTTGAGGACATTTATTAATTCAATTAACCATAAAATTTTATATCCTTCATAAAAAAAAAATAAAATACCCTGCAATATAAAATTTCATAGTTAAAGAGTTCTAACATATTTTTGTCAAATTTCTAAATCTGATTACTTAATTCTATTGTTTCATAAATATAATTTTGTTTTTCATTGTTTCTAAACCTTTCCAAAATTTGTTGATTTATAAAATTTTATATACGTAAGAAAACCAATCTAATTTTTTTACTCCTCCTTAATTAACATAACAAAACATCACGCCGAAGCGCGTAACAAAGTGCTAATTTTTTTCATCTAAATTGTAAATATTTTATTTTTTTTCTATTTCGAGACACAAATTATTTTTAACACAACATTTTTCCTGAAATATTTAAATATGACTATTAGTAATTATAATTATCTTATAATAATATTTTCTTATGATATTATATGAATCAACAAAAATTATATGAAATCAAAATGATATAGGTTTTTCTTTTATACATTTCTTTCCACTTTTGTTTAGTTGTTTATAAGATTTTTTTTAGATTTGTTTGTATTAAATTTTGTGGATTGTCTTCAAAAATTACGTAAATAAATTAATGTTTTTTAGAGTTTTAATATATTAATTTATCTATCAATATTTACATAATTTAAATGATATTCATTGATAGATGTATCATGTTAATCAAGTTCATCCTTCGTGTATTATTTTCCACTTTCCCACCTCCAAACTTAACTGGCGAGACATCAATAACACCTCACGCGCGAAGCGCGTATACAACGCTAGTTTGATCCATCTTCATCCCCAGTTACAAGCTATATATTCATCTTACAGTGGACTATTGACACTTTGAAACTTGGAAGATTTTTTGATTTAACATTCATCTATGGATTATTAAAAGATTGTACGATTTTACGATATTTTATCAAAATTGATAAGTACAATCTGGCTTCTTGCCATCACTCTCCTTCCCTTCCATAGCATCCCTCCTCTAACGTGTTCTTTATTCTATTCTTTTCTCTCCCGCTGGCACACTCTTCTCCCACTCCCTTTCTGCCTCTCTCCACTCTCATTCCGCCTCTCCTCTCCTTCCTTTCTCTCTCCACCATCTCCTTTTCTCCCTCTCCGGCGTCTATCTCCTTCCCTCTGTTTTTGTCCTCGTCACTCTTCCTCTAGCCTCTGTCTCTATTTCATTTGTCTCTGCCTCGCTTTACCTTTCCCATCAAAATAAAAATAATATTAAACAAAGTGAACACGAAAACTAAGTAAAGTAGACATATAAAAATAAATAAAGTGTTAGTACAGTAAAAAAATAAAGTTGATTATGTAGAAGCAACATATTAAACATATAAATGAACAAAGTGAATATATAATTACAAAATATCGAACAATTAACATATTAAAAAAATAAATTCAACTATTAATTGAACAAAATGAACATATAAAATAAATATATCGAATAAATAAAATAATAAAGTGAACACATACAACAAATAAGTTCAATAAAATTAAGTTGATGATATAATAAAAAACTGAAAAAACAAATCAACTCATAATTGGATAAAGTGAATATATAGATAAACAAATTATATATATAAATTAATAAATTAAATACAACAATTGAGGAGGGAGATCAGAGCAAAATAGAAACATAAGATAGAAGAGAGCAGGAGAAAGATGAGGGAGCGTGAGTGAGACGGTAAAAGGAAACGCTGGATGAGGAGAGTGAGGGCAGTGATGTACGACGAGAGCGTTCAAGATAGCGCTGGGTGAGGAGAGTACTCAAGCACGATGGCGCTGGAAGAGATGATGCTAACTACAAAGCAATTTTCAAATTCTATGGGTGAACTTTACAGATGTCCACAAATTTGCTTTTCAGAGTTACGCTTATAACTTGAAGATTTGTTACAATTTATCTGATGAATTCATTCATGCTAAGTCATTGTTTAATGGTTGAATATTTGTCTATATAATTGAATAAAATAAATAATAAAATTAGAGGGAGGGGTCCCACTTACGTGAAAGTCCGAAGATATACATCAAATACACTTTAGTCGTATACACCATTGTATATTTGTATGCATAAAAGAACAGCAATGAATTGATAGAATACATACATAGCCATTAGAGGGAGGGGTTAACAGAAATATACATTTAAAAAAAAAAAAATCAACTCCAATTGAACTGTTCAAAGCATTAATAACATTGAAACGGACACACTATAATTCGAGTTTCTAAGACCAAAAAATTTGTACATCACGCGTAGAACAGCCACTTCAGTCAATATTACTAGTATGCTCATTCACATTCAAAAAGGAAATTATGAAGAAACAGAGTTCTTTCTATGTGGGACCATCAACTTGTGATTTGTGAAGGATAAGATTCCAAGAGTCCTTAGTACGGTTCCAATAATATCTGTCCGCCTACCACACAATTAATCTCTCCTTCATGGTTCTTGCCTTTCATCTCCAGATAGAAATCTAAATCCTTATCTCTCTTTGACGATCCACTCTGTTTTGATCTCATCTCAGATTTCCTCTGCTCAAGTTTCTCTGTTTCTCCTACACTTCATACACAATTGAGCATCGATTTCTTCAGATCTGGTGAGTAGTTTTACTTAATAATTATGCGGTTCTTCTTGTTCCAACTTTTGAGCTTGTTAATAATTGAAACTGAAAGAACAGCAATTTTTATGAGCGCTACATTCAAATTTTCTCTCTATATATATTTGCTACGTATTTAAGATTCTTTAGGCTTCTAATAATTCTTCTTTAGACCATTGAAAGCACAACTGGACTTGGTCCGTCCATCTGGATTTTAGGTTTTTTTTTTTTTTTTTTTTGATAATTATGTGCCGTTAGGCAACTGGATCTAAGATTGACAACATGAAGCGATTTGTGTTATTAGTAGCTTGCAGTGGGATGAATGAAAGGCTTCACGGAAATAAAAAAAAAAAAAGTCAACTCCATTATATTTGAGAGAATTTATTTTTCAAAAAAATATTTAATAGGACTATTAAGAACGCGTTACACACTTTCAAATAAGGGGAAAAAAACAAAGAAAACAAGAAACTATTGGGGTGGTTTGCATAAAAGACAAAGGAATAACGATTCTAGCAGATCAGATAGCAAACCAAAATAACTGAATAACTCGTTGAACCAGCAGTGGAACGGGCCGCCCCAATCCTGAAACGGACCGTTCCAAAACACCGAAAACTAATCTTTAGAGCGGAAGCATACCTGAATCCATAGCTATGGCCAAGATCTTTGATGCAGAGCACGTCTTGCTTGATTGCTGAGATCCTAGATGTCTTGAGAGAAGCACCAAGGTGGGAGGAGATCTTCCAAAGGTTCAAGACTTGCCCTTTGATGCCTTTAGCCTTGACAAAAGCACTATCACTCTCTAATTGATGGAAGTATTAGGGAGAGGGGCAGAATAGCTGCTATCAACACATGTATGCAGCATGAATTCTTAGATGTCTTGTCCCTTGGAGACCAATTCCATATATATAAGCTAAAGAAACTTGGCATGCACTCATGTTCTATATTCATCCATCACAAATATAGAATCATGACTTTCCTAAGTTAACCACTTATTAAAGGCTACACACTTTCTATACAAAATCATACTTTTCCATAGCAGCCACGCTTAGCATATTACCATAGTTAACAATATTCGTGATTAGCAGAATCATTAAGCCATAATTAGCCCACTTTCTAGATTGTTTCTATTTCTGGCATGATTGGAACGGTCCGTTCTAATCCTAGAACGGTCCGTTCTAATCCTAGAACGGTCCGTTCTAATCCTAAAACGGTCCGTTCTAAACGTGTCCAGAGCAATCGCCCCTACCTGGGACGGACTGATCAGTCGACTGGTCATACCAGACCTTGGACTGTCCATTCTAATCCTGGAACGGGTCGTTCCAGCCAAGGCTCGTCAGCCTATATGGCTAGAAATAATCTAACAATCTCCCACTTGGGTAATTATGCTTAATGTTATTTAATTACGCTTAACTTAAATGAGCTCCTGATTTATGGTAATAAGTTTTGTACTCCAATTCCGTCCATCATTCATAATAATAAAGGACCAAGGAAGCTTTTGTCACATTATAGCCATTACAGGCTTCTAATCCTGTAAAGCCGTCGTAACTCAACCCACAATGATCTCAATATCACAATAAATGAATGACATTGAATTTAAATGTGTATAAGTGGTGTGGAAAATACACGTAAATGTGACTGTGACGTGTCTATTTTCCAACTTTATTGGTCACCCTGAAACTGAAGTGAGGTCAACTTAAATAGATTGAGAATGAAAACTGAAACTGAAAACTGAAACTTTATTCATTTCTGCAGAAATTCTTTACATAATACACTGAAACTTAATAAACTGAAACCTTTATCTAATCTAGCACTCCCACTGAACAAAACTCCCACTAAAGCCTAGAATCCTCAACTGAAATTATACCCATACTTGTTACATGTTTCAGAAACTGCTTGGGTATTAATGCTTTAGTGAGTGGATCCGCAATCATTGAGTTTGTTCCAATGTGCTCGATAGATAATTCGTCATTCTCAACCTTTTGCTTAACAGACAGAAACTTAATGTCGATGTGCTTCGAGTTGGCTGAGCTTCTGTTGTTGTTAGCATACATGACTGCTGAGTTATTGTCACAATAAATCTTTAGTGGAGCATTGATAGAGTCCACTACACGCAGCGAAGTGACAAAATTTCGCAACCATGTCCCAAATAATGATGCCTCATAGCAAGCTATACATTCTGCTGCCATGGTTGAAGGTGCCACAAGGGATTGTTTGGCACTCTTCCATGAAACAACTCTACCAGCCATCATAAAGATGAACCCCGTGGTTGACTGCAAGCTATCTCGACATCCCGCAAAATCGAAATCAGAATATCCTATGACCTCCAGCCTATCTGATCTCCGATATACTAGCATATAATCTTTGGTTTTCTGAAGATATCTTAAAACTCGTTTTGCTGCCTGAATGTGCTGAACACCTGGATTATGCAAATATCTACCTAGCATTCCTGTAATAAAGGCAATATCTGGACGTGTACACACTTGAGCATACATTATGCTTCGAACGATGAAAGAATACTTATTGTCCTTTACTTGCCCCTTTTCCAACTCTGTTTTAGGACATTGTTCAAGACTGAACTTGTCCCCTTTAGCAACAAGGGTCTCTGTTGGTTTGCATTTGTCCAAATCATACCGCTTGAGTACTTGATCGATATAGGCCTTTTGTGATAGACCTAAGATACCTTGAGAGCGATCTCTAATTATCTTTAGGCCTAACACGTATGATGCATCACCAAGATCTTTCATTTCAAAATGCCTAAATAGAAATTTCTTAGTCTCATGCAACATATCCTTATCATTTGTGACAAGCAGTATATCATCTACATACAAAACCAAGAAAGAATATTTACTCCCACTGAACTTATGGTATATACAATCATCCGCCGGGTTATTTTCGAAACCAAATGAGAGAATCACTCGATGTAATTTGTGATACCATTGTCGAGACGCTTGTTTAAGCCCATAAATGGATTTCTTAAGTTCGCAAACCATTTTCTTTGGATCATCCGATACAAAGTGGGGTGGTTGCACCATATAAATGGTTTCATCAATATCTCCATTGAGAAACGCAGTCTTAACATCCATTTGATGAACCTCAAGATCTAAATGTGCCACAAGTGCCATGATTACCCTAAAAGAGTCTTTCGATGAAACTGGAGAGAAAGTTTCTTTGTAATCAATACCTTCCTTTTGAGTAAAGCCCTTAGCGACAAGACGTGCCTTATACCTTTCCACATTACCCTTAGTATCCTTTTTGGTTTTAAATATCCATTTGCAACCAATAGGTTTCTTTCCTTCTGGTAATGGTACTAAGTCCCATATGTCATTGTCATACATTGACTTTATCTCCCCATTCATGGCTTCAATCCACTTTTGTGAGTTTTGACTATCCAAAGCAGAACGAAGATCACGAGGATCTTCGTTCATCCCTATGTCATATTCATGTTTTTGGAGATAGACCACATAATCTTTAGGTATTGTTGGTCTTTTCTCTCTAGTGGATTTTCTACGCACATGTTCTTGACTTGTTTGCAGTTGTTCAATGACATCATTATCTTCTACTTGATTATTTCCAACATCCAAGTCCATAGGATTTGGAACATGATCTATTTCCTGAATCAAGTGATCCGTTTGAGTCCTCAATAGATCGTTATTATCTTCATTAACTGTTTGAAGATCAATAGTTTCCTCTTCGAAGATAATATCCTGATGTGTCATTTCTCCCCCCACAACCAAAATATCCTCAAAGAACTTAGCTATAATCGTCTCAAATATTATCCTATTAGTGGGATCGTAAAATTTGTAACCCCTGGATCGTTCGGCATATCCTATAAAATAACAACTAACTGTCCTTTCGTCCAATTTCTTCTCATTTGGCTTGTAAGGCCGAGCTTCTGCTGGACATCCCCAAATGCGACAATGTAATAAACTAGGTTTCTTACTAGTCCACATTTCATAGGGAGTTTTGTTGTTATTTGCTCTAGTTGGTACACGATTAAGTAAATAGGCTGCTGTTTTGAGCGCTTCTCCCCAAAGAGATAATGGCAGATTAGTATGACTAAGCATACTCCTAACCATGTCCTTCAATGTTCTGTTTCGCCTTTCGGCTACTCCATTCATGCTAGGCGACCCTGGCATGGTATATTGAGGGACAATGCCATTTTCCTCTAGGAACTTAGCAAAAGGCCCTGGACGTTGTTCACCTGAACCGTCATATCTACCATAGTATTCACCACCACGGTCAGACTTGACTTGCTTAATCTTTTTGTTGAGTTGTAACTCAACTTCAGCTTTAAAAGATTTGAACGCGTCCAAAGCTTACGCTTTTTCACTTAATAGATATAGATGACCAAACCTTGAATAATCGTCTATGAAACCGATAAAGTATGTTTGACCATTCCTAGTAGGTGTAAGAAATGGTCCACATATATCCGTATGAATCAGTTCTAAGACATCATTCGATCTAATGGCATCATATCTCTTTTGGTTGGTTTGTTTTCCTTTAACACAACTAACACATGGGCCTAAATCTGTCATGTCTAAAGGATCTAAAATTTCACTTTGCACAAGTCTTTCAATTCTCTTTTGAGAAATGTGACCTAATCGCTTGTGCCAAAGTGCTCCTGAATTCTCATGAGTTAATTTACGCTTAACACTTCTAGTACTTATATGCAAGTTTTCATTACTTGAAGCAATAATTTTCAAAGAATATAGATTGTCATACACAGAAAGAAAACCAGATCCAACACATTTAGAATTATGAGATAAACTAAATTTTCCATTTCCAAAAGAACAAGAGTAACCAAATTTGTCCAATACAGAAATAGAAACTAAATTTCGTCTAAAAGACGGTACAATAAAAGTCTCATACAAATCTAAATATAATCCAATTTTTAATAACAATCTAAAATGTCCAATTGCTTCAACTTGTGCCTTCTTGCCATCGCCCACATAGATGTATCTTTCACCATCACTTGGTTTTCGGCAACTCAGGCAGCCCTGCATAGAGACACTTATGTGAGTTGTAGCACCTGAATCAACCCACCAAGTATCATTTTGTACTGAAGTTAAATTAACTTCTGAACAAACCAAAGAGAGAGACATACCTTTCTTCTTGCGCCGGGCTATGTAACCTTCGCATTTAGACTTCTTATGTCCCTCCTCATTGCAAAAGAAACACCCATTTGGATTCCTAGCTTTCTTGCCAGTCTTCCCCTTATTGGGTTCTTTCTTTGCATCCGAATTAACAGCCTTTTTCTTATTTTGTTTCTTCTTTCCTTGATTCTTGGAAGTGGATGCAGCGTTAGCACTATGTGTCTTATCTAGCTTCAACCTTTCCTCTTCTTGAACTAGATGCGAAATCAGTTCATTCAGAGTCCACTTGTCCTTAGTGCAGTTATAAGTAACCTTGAAATGATTATACTGACTAGGGAGAGAGTTAAGCACTAGACACACCTGAATTTCTTCAGCTATGTCTAACTTGAGGGCTTGTAATTTTGAAGCTAGATTTGACACTTCCAAAGTGTACTCACGAATGTTGTCTTTTCCATTATACTTCATAGAGGTGAGTTTAGCCATGAGTGTGCAAATCTCCGATTTCTCACTCTTGGCAAATCTCTTCTCAATTTCTTCCAAGTAAACCTTAGTTGGATCGGAATCAGAAATGGTACCCCTGAATGCCTCTGGAATTGTCTTCTTAATGATCATAAGGACCATGCGATTGGAGCGATTCCACTGAGCAACATTCTGAATATGCTGTTGTGTGCTCTTAGCAACAATCTCAGATGGTTTATCCTCCCTTAATGCATAGTCAAGATCTAGACAACCGATAACTATCAATAAGTTCTCTTTCCATTCCTTCAAGTTGGAACCATTTAGCATGGGTATGCTGTTAATGCTAGCTGGAATATTTGCTAAAATAAACCAAAGACAAAATATACTAATTAATAACTGAAATGTATAAGATAAATCATAAGAGAAATATAAAGGTCATAATCCCATCTACTAGTCTTTATCCATTTGCAAGTGCTCTTTGGAGTCTTCTTACAAACTTCAATCGACTAGGTGTAGTATCAAATGTAACGATTTATAACATATCAATTAATTAACCTTCCTTTGGGCCGATTAATTAATTATATGTAAAACCTCACAATCATTACCCATTTGATTCTACCAAAATATTGTACATGTAGTCTTTTAAATTATGTCCTTCCTTTGAGCCGATCCATAATTTAAAAGTCACATGCACCTTAATACACTTGTATTTGGGCCTTTGAGACAACCGTTAATGTGAGAGTCCATTAGTGGGATGACATTAGGATTGGCACAACTGCTCAAATACAACCAAAGTTACCTTTATATTTGATTTTAAAATATACCTTAATCTAGACTTTTCATTTTGCACATCAATCATAATATGAAAAGCCTAACGTAATACTGACCTAGGATGATATAGACTTAAGACTCAATTGCAAACCTTAAAGTATACTCAAATTGGATCGCATGGTAATCATGCGAACCAAACTAACCTAGAACGGATCGTTTTGGTGAGAGGACGGTCCGCCCTAAATAGACTAGAAAGGAACCAAAGAGATATGCAACTCATACAGTCCAGTATGAGTTACATTAAGGTAAGAAAAGAATGCAATGGTATCCCGTTCAGCCAGCAGCCATTGAAATTACACCATGTCCAGGCAAGATTCCCAGAAAAGGTCAGGGTCATATGGACACTTAGGCGCCGACCTTATTTTCTGCGACAGAACTTGTCCTCGTGACAACTTGATGTAACCCAACGCTTACAGCTTTTACTATTGAATACCAAGGCAAAGATAAGAAAGGAAGAATGCATAAAAGTGTCATTTGTACCTAACCAGTACAAACAACATAAAAAACTCCCCCAAATTCGGCTTAAATCCTACCTAGTCTGGTTCTGGAAAACGGACCGCCCTATCCTGGTCAATACCTTAACAGTTTGCAACCAAAACTGAAGAGGAAACGGGCAGTCTCAGTCCAGAAACGCACCGCCCCACAGTGGAACGGACTGTCCCGAAGTGGAACGATCCGTCTGGAAAATCGTAGAAAGAGTAGAAAGACGTCGTCCTAATCTAGGTCGAGAAACCCTAATGATTTCTCTCCTATCCTGACAAACTACTCTAAATCTAAATCATCCTTTAGGTCAGATTTTAACGATTTTGAAACTTCATAAAAGGCTTAACTTAATTTCTCAAGAAAATCCTTTTCAATTCAATTGAAACTTTATGATTTTGAAATCTTTTAAAACTTAACTTGATTTTCAAAACCTTTTTCTCAACAAAACAGATCTGGCATAATCAATCAAATGAATAATAAACAGTTCAAAACAGTTCATAAACAATTGCCAGAAGAACGAAACGGTCCGTTCGAGCCATGAAACGGACCGCCCTAACTATGCTAGAAATCTCAAAACAATTCAGATCAATTCAAATTCACCAAATCAAACAACAATTCTGAATTTTGTGTTATGCTGCTAGGCTCAAGACGAGTGGCTCTGATACCACTTGTTGGGGTGGTTTGCATAAAAGACAAAGGAATAACGATTCTAGCAGATCAGATAGCAAACCAAAATAACTGAATAACTCGTTGAACTAGCAGTGGAACGGGCCGCCCCTGTCCTGAAACGGACCGTTCCAAAACACCGAAAAGTAATCTATAGAGCGGAAGCATACCTGAATCCATAGCTATGACCAAGATCTTTGATGCAGAGCACGTCTTGCTTGATTGCTGAGATCCTAGATGTCTTGAGAGAAGCACCAAGGTGGGAGGAGATCTTCTAAAGGTTCAAGACTTGCCATTTGATGCCTTTAGCCTTAACAAAAGCACTATCTCTTTCTAATTGATGGAAGTATTAGGGAGAGGGGCAGAATAGCTGCTATCAACACATGTATGCAGCAGGAATTCTTAGATGTCTTGTCCCTTGGAGACCAATCCCATATATATAAGCCAAAGAAACTTAGCATGCACTCATGTTCTATATTCATCCATCACAAATATAGAATCATGACTTTCCTAAATTAACCACTTATTAAAGGCTACACACTTTCTGTACAAAATCATATTTTTCCATAACAGCCACGTTTAGCATATTACCATAGTTAACAATATTCGTAATTAGCAGAATCATTAAGCCATAATTAGCCCACCTTCTAGATTGTTTCTATTTCTGGCATGATTGGAACGGTCCGTTCTAATCTTAGAACGGTCCGTTCTAAACGTGTCCAGAGAAGTCGCCCCAACCTGGGACGGACTGATCAGCCGACTTGTCATACCAGACCTTGGACTGTCCGTTCTAATCCTGGAACGGGTCGTTCCAGCCAAGGCTCGTCAGCCTATATGGCTAGAAATAATCCAATAGAAACAACAGAGGTCTTTCAATATGGGACCATGCCCATGTGCAAAAGAGAATACCCCAAGTCTTTACTAGTGTCCCAATTAGGACCGTCAATATTAACATTTCGTTCCGTATTCCGTTCCGTTCCGTTCAAATGGAATGTTAAATGAAAGAGAAATCAGTTTCGTTTCTGAAAACGGAACGAAAACGGAACTAAAATTTATAAACGTTACCGAAACGGAATACGGAAATCGACTGAAATCAATGGTAAATGAAGAACACAACGTTAAACAGAACAGAAAAGTGTTTCGTTTGATGAAACGGAACGAAAAGGAAACAAATTTTTGTTTCGTCGTCTGGAACAGAATGAAAACGAAAATGGGCCGTTCCGTGTTCCGTTTCAACATTTGACAGGCCTAGCCCCAATACCTCTTTACGAATCCTTATCCGCTGCCGCACGGCAAGCGTGCAGCGCACAATCCGAGCAGTTTGATTTGATCACAATGGTTCATTTTTTTTGGGGCCTATCAATATGGTATAATTCACATGCCACCCATCATCATATGGATGGTTGGAATTGTGCGCGGCACCAGATTTGGTTTCCCTCTTCACCTATCAAGCACTCTCAGAAACCTAGCTACCGAAAACTATTTTCTTTCATTTTTGTCAAATCAATCAACAAAATAATTAATAAATTGTCTTTGTTTTTGGATCTTGTACTCATAGGGACCGGTTAGAAGAACTACAAAATATTTTCATCAGACTTTACTACATCGCTTGGAATTGTTTAATATTTTATTATTAAATCTTATTTGAAACCAAACTTTTTTTTTATAATTTTTTTATTTTTTAGAAAACTTTTAATTGAATTAGTTTTCTAAGTTCGAACTACAACGATTTCCACAGTAAAAACAGTGAAAAATTAAAAAGAATGACATAGTCAAATTGACATAAAAATTCTAAACGATCAATCCAAACCGTCTAAGATAATATTTTTATATTTAAATATCTTATCGACCGAAAATTTATTTTTTTGAATTTTGTAAGTATTTTTTTCAGCATTTTTAAAACTGTTTTTTAAGGGTCCATAACTAATTAAATTGGTGATTTTCTAAAATCTAAAAAAAATATAAATTTGAATATGAAAGAGATTTTCATATAAAGGTCATATTGGACGTTCAGATCGGTCGTTTGAGGATTTTATATTGAGATTGACTGGGAATGACGGAGTCCTCTGTTCAATCCGCTTGACTGTAGTATTTCTCAAAAATTAATGAATTATAAATTTAATTTTAAACCAGATTGGACAAATAAATTAAATAGTCTTGGTTGTAGTTTTAAATTCAGATTTTGACAAACGAGTTTGAAATAAAACTATCCTTTTTCCTAACAGGGTTGCCTGTATTTGTTTGCTGTACTGAGGTAAAAAGTAGAGGGAAGCTTCTTCGCAGCCGCGAATTTATTTAATTGTACTGAAGCTGCATTTCGTTCTACTCGCCTTTATTTAATTGTACTGGAGCGACATTGTTTGAGAAGTCTACGGTAAGCCGTAACTCAAAAGAATCTCTAGGCAGATGATATTTTTAAACAAGTCCGCATCCTTTAGTAAAAATAAGAAATAACAAAACAGTGTATTTTTGGGGCAAAAAAAAAAAAAAAACAATTCCAAATAAAACTGTTCCGTACATTCAACGGGCCTTAAAATATAACTTTCTCGTCGTCCCACTACCACTTAAAATTTCTCCTGGTTAAATGGACTTTTCTTTTCATCACAAGAAAACAATGTCTTTGTTTTTCTTTTCTTTTTTTTCTTTTTTTCTGGCAATGATAGCCCGTAGGCACAAAGTACAAATACTTGGATGTCTTATCAACTATTATTCTCCATTAATTAAGTTTTAAACTGGTGCTCTGCAACCTTTATTTGATCCATTTGATAATCTGGTAGCGAACTTAATCTAAACCATCCATACAAATAAAATAAATAAGGAAGATGGTTTTAAACTGCGGAATTTCTTACCAAAATGGACCCTAATAAAACTTTGCGTTAGTAGTGTGGTTCATTACATTGACCAGAAGAACTTCCCTTGATGGGTAATTCTTCCACCATCAAACCAAAAGCAGACAAAAAGTCCCGCTGAATTCGTTTACATTGCTGGTAGCTAATTCTCATATCGGCTTCCTTCGCTCAATATCTTCAGCTCCTGTGAGTTCTCTTAGCTACTATATGTGTTTATGATCGAATTTTATAATTTTGTAGAAACGAAATAATTACAATTATATGTCTTTCTGATCGAATTCTGGAGGATAACGATAAATGGGGGAAATAAGTGAAGAAGCCACCTGGTATATATATTTCTTTGTTTCTTCTAGCTATTGTATACGGATTTGAAAAACAATATCGTAATAAATACTCTCTCAAGCACTTTGTAATAATAAACATTATTTATTTTCTTTCAAGAACTTTCCACTTATAAAAATTATTTACTTTAAATCTCCAACAATATTTTAAACAAATAAAGACAACCGGTGCCAGTTATATTAGAAGTGCAATCCAGCATCACCATAAAAACGATTTATTTAATACTGATGCAAAAATACTTAAATTTACTTATGTTACCTTTTAATAAATGAAAACTTGAAGGCATGTTTATATTGAAATCAGCTTCAATAAATAATTAGTTTAACCCATCGACAAGTATATGTTGTTGCAATATATATTTAGGAAAATATACCTTACCCATCTTTCTAAAATTGAAAGCCGTTATTTTCAATGATTACCAGACACTGAGGTTATAATTGAATATATAAAAAAATATATAGTGAGAACTGAGAACAAATAATCATCATATTTATTTTTTTTTAAAAAAAAAATGATACAATTTTAGGATGGATGGCAGTACGGTGGTGTCTACGGTAGTAAAGATTGTAGGCGAAAAGTTGGGCTCATCAGCTTTTAAAGAATTAGGCTTGATATGGGGCGTGAAAGATGACCTTGAGGAACTAGAGGGGATCATATCAACTGTTAGAGATGTGGTAGCTAATGCTGAGGACCGTTGCTTAATAAAGGATAATCCACTCTATAATTGGTTACGGGAGCTCAAAGATGTTTTTTATGATGCAGATGATCTATTGGATAAAATCTATTGGGATGATGAGAAGTGGAAAGTAAAACCGTATGGTCAAACAAGTAAATTTATTGGCAGCTTCATATCCAATGTCAATCCAATCAAACGATTAAAACTGGCCCATAAAATCCAATCGGTAAATAAAAAGCTTTCTATCATAGCAGATAAAAAAGCAAATTTCCATTTGCCAAGTATGGTTGTGGGGTCTAGAGAAGAAACATATTTTAAAAATAGGGAGACATTTTCTGAGGTTGATGAAGATGATATTTGTGGGAGAGACACTGAGCTACAAGATATTATAAGACAACTAAAGCATACCGATGCGAATGAAAATATTTCCATCATTTCAATTGTTGGATTAGGTGGATTGGGAAAGACAACTCTCGCACAATTAATTTATAACAACGAGGACGAGTTAAATGAATATTTTAAACCTAAAATGTGGGTTTACGTATCTCAAGATTTTGATGTAAAAAGAATTGTGACAGCTATGATAGAATCAATTTCCGAAAGCAAATGTGAGCTCAAGTACTTAAATACCCTTGTTAAAAAGATCACTGAAGAATTAACAGGAAAGCGGTTCCTGCTCATCTTAGATGATATTTGGAATGAGAATCAAGAATATTGGGGTAAATTAGAAATTATTTTAAAATGTGGTGCACCAGGGAGTAAAATTATCGCAACAACACGATCTGAGGGAGTTTCAAAGGTAATGAAATCCACCTATACTTGTAATTTGAATGGCTTATCAGAAGAAATGTCATGGAATTTGTTTAAAAAAAAAGCCTTTAGCAGATCTAAAGAGGAATTGAATTCCCAGATTCTAGAAATTGCGAAAGAAATAGTGGAAAAATGTGGGGGAGTTCCACTAGCATTGAAAACACTAGGGAGCACCATGCACAACAAGAGTGTTGAAAAATGGAAAGCTATAAGAAATAGTGAAATTTGGAAGACAAATGACGAAGTTATGGCATCTCTAGAGTTGAGCTATATGAATTTGTCATCTGAGTTGAAGGAATGCTTTGCATACTGTTCTATCTTCCCAAAGGGCCATGTCATATACAAAGAAGAGCTTATTGGTCAATGGATGGCTAATGGCTTAGTTTCCTTTACAAGAAGTACGGGTGGTACGGAGGATGATCTAGGAAATGAATACTTTGAACAACTAGTACAAGTATCTTTCCTCCAAAATGTAGTTGAACAAAGTTATTCTACAACAGTGACATGCAATATGCATGACCTGGTACATGATCTAGCTCGGTCAATTTCTAATCAAAGAATTTTACTCATCAATGATGCAGACAAAGCTATAAATAAAGATAATGGGAAGGTAAATCCAACTAAAATTAAAAAGTTGCGCGCACTCCATATTAGCAGTGGCGATTCCAGTGTGATTAGCATGGTTTCTAGAGCACAAAACTTGCGTTCACTTACCTTGGAAAGGATAGAATTGATTGGTACATTACCTATGAGTTTCAAGAAACTAATTCATTTGAGGCGCATTTACATTTCAAATTGCTCGATTGATGAAATTCCAAATGATATTGGCACCTTATGGAGTTTGGAGGCATTACATCTAAGAGATTGTTGGATGATTAAATATTTACCAGAATCTATTGGCAAACTTTTCAACATAAAAACCCTCAAACTTAACAACCTTTATAAGTTCACACATTTACCGGAATCAATTGGCAAACTAGATAAATTGTGTTCTCTAAATTTACATGGATGTGAGAGCCTCGAGAAAGTTCCTGAGTCAATTGGTGATCTTATCAATCTTGAGAGCCTTGATTTGAAACAGTGCGAAAATCTCAAATATTTATCGGGATCAATTGGCAAACTAGATAAATTGTGTTCTCTAAATTTAGATGGATGCAATAGCCTTGAGAAAGTTCCTGAGTCAATTGGTGACCTTATCAATCTTGAGAGCCTTGATTTGAAACTGTGCAAAAATCTCAAATATTTACCGGAATCAATTGGCAAACTAGATAAATTGTGTTCTCTAAATTTAGATAGCTGCAATAGCCTCGAGAAAGTTCCTGAGTCAATTGGTAACCTTATCAATCTTAGGAGCCTTTATTTGCATTGTTGCGAAAATCTCAAATATTTACCGGAATCAATTGGCAAACTAACGAATCTCTGTGTTTTGAATTTAAACATATTCTTCCTTAATACAATTCCTAAAAGTATCTATAACCTTACCAAACTTTCTTCTCTGAATCTTGACCGTTTCCAAAAATTTTCATGTATGCCTGCTGGTATATGTAATATAAATGGTCCAGATATTGAAGGTTCGAGCTTTTTTTCTGGAGTCAAAGAAAATGAACTTGGCAGTATTTCAGAGCTAGAACATCTTAATATAAGAGGTGACCTTGAAATTTATGAATTGCAAAATTTAAACAACCCAAGAGAAGCTACTCAGGCAAACTTGAAGAAGAAAAATCTAAATGGCCTGAAACTGAGTTGGAACTCTCATGCTATATTAAATGATTGTATTGAATGCTCGTTGCCTTTGCTGGAAGCCCTTCAACCACCCTCAAGCATTGAGAGCTTGAACTTAGAGGGTTATCCAGGAGAACAATATCCAAATTGGATGATGCTTTCAGATGAGACGAGAATGACACTATTTCCAAATCTCACCTCTCTAACCCTTTCCCACATTAAAAGTTGTTCCAATCTCCCATCTCTTGTTGGACTGCCTCACTTACAATATCTAAAACTAGAAGGGATGCTGAATCTGACAACTATTAGCGGTCATTTTCCTTCACTGGTTGATTTATACCTTTGCGAAATGCCTAATCTAGAGGAGGTGACAACAATGAATTTGGATACAGAAAATGTTTACAAGCCAGCCTTTCCTCACCTATCCAAATTGGAAATAAGTGGCTGCCCCAAAGTGAGAATAAAACCCCATCTCCCACCATCTGTTGTGGAGCTAAAATTAAAGAAAATCAACGAGGAGCAGCTGCTGGAAGTAGAATATTTCAATGGAGAGTCCTCCTCTGAGATTTGTTCGCAACCTTTGGGCATTAGAGAGTTAAGAATTATTGAAATGGGAACAGAATTGGTATTATTGAAACATCTTAGCTCCCTCACGAGACTGCAATTTCAGAATTGCGAGCGTAACTGCTTACCTGAAAGCATGCGGTACCTCAGCTCCCTCCGAGAACTAGAGATTTATAGTTGCAAAGGTCTCCATGCATTGCCAGAGTGGCTGGGTGAACTCAAATCTCTAGAACGGCTGGTGATTTGGTTTACCCCCCTGACCTGTCTTCCAGAATCAATGAAGCACGTGAGCTCTCTCCGTAAATTATGGTTTTGGAATTGCAAAGGTCTTCGAGTGCTGCCTGATTGGTTTGGGGAACTCAAATCTCTAAAATATTTGGACATCGCAGAGACCCCCCTGACCTGTCTTCCCAAATCAATGAAACAGCTCACAGCTCTACAATATTTATCGGTCTGGAAATGTCCAGAACTGGAGAGGAGATGTGAGCGTGAAAAAGGGGAGGATTGGCACCTTATCTCCCATATCCCACATGTGGACATTTGGTCAATCTCGAACAGTATTTGCAAGGTAAATGTATGAAATCGTTTGCTTTTTAGCATTTCGAATCTCTTTTTCCTATCAATTTTGAAGATTTACCTTTTGCGCGATTTTTTTTTCCAGGATAATTAAGCTGAAGATGCGCTGTCTACCTCATGATCAAAATTTCCCACTTCATTTATCTTCTCTGAAGCTTTTATTATTTTTTCCAGGATAATTAAGCTGAAGATGCGCTGTCCACTTGTTGTTTGGTGTATTTAGTGTTTTCTGTTTTAGTATGAGTGTATTATGCAAACTTTTTTTTTTTTTTTTTTAGCGTTTCCCTGTTTTGCAGGAACTTCATCCAGGCTCTCAGATTTTATGATGTTATTGAAACCTGCATTGATTTCGTATAGATTTTTCAAAAACGTTATTATTTTATTTTTTTATTTTCATATACATTTGACTTTACTGTATTAATTTGCAGTAACAACATGTACTGATATCTTGATTGTCATGTTCTTTGTTTTACCATTACATAATTGATTGGGACTTCTCTGAAAATATGGGAGTCTGTCATGAATGAGGTTTATGGTGAGTTATTGCCAAAGATTGGTTTAATTAGCTTTGAAATGTTTGACCTGAAATGCACAGCGCCTTTGAATTTATCAATTTCTGGCCCTAAAAAAAAAAAGGATTTATCAATTTCTGAGCAAGTCTCGAGTAGTCGAGAAGAGGAACAGAAATTTGGCGCACTCCATTGCCTTGGTATGAAGGGAGTACAGCTCAATTTTCAAAAATAAAGGGGCCTTCTAGAAAATTTCTTGAATTAGGAAAAGAGAGATTGTTCCAGAGCACGGATGAACATTAGAAAGTCGTTTGGGCTGTGATGACTAATAAAGTTAAAAGACGATAATATTTTCCTTGAGATTATTGCTTTTTTTTTTGTTTTTTTAGTTGAGAAAGTTTAATTCGCTTAAATAGAGTAGAAATTGAGGTTTGACAATTACAAAGGACTGAAAAACACTATTTTACACAGCACCGTGAATAAGGCGTTCGGTTGTGAACCCAAGGAGTTGCCAGGTAGCTGCACTTTTGTGCAGGTGTCGTATGAGCATTCCTGAGAAAGATCCCCAAATTTTATTTGGATATTAATGCAAATAGTGTAAATTCGGACGTATTTTCATTCGTCTTGATAGGGGTTCCGTGTTTGTAATTTGAATTCGATTCCGAATGTGTTAAAATAATACCTCGGTACCAATGAAAAACAACCGTGACATAAATCATAAAAGTGGACAACTAAATGGACAATAATGTTTAAAATACCAAATCCAATCATGTTCTGAGTGGAAATATAAATAAATTCACGAACAAACACCAAAAGAACACATTAAGAGGAAAAGAGAAAAAAATAAAACAACATTTTTTTTTGAAGAAACTAATAAAACAACAGTAAACTAAAAACATCCAAATTTTCATAAACTGAGGCAAGCAAAGCTAGAAATTTCATGTGTACAAAAATTTTCACTTACAGTATCAATGTCTCATGTTTCTTTAACTGTTGTATCAGTGATAACGATTTAATAGCAATCAAAAAACAATTTAACTAATAACTTGGATAACAGAATCAGAAAGCTTTGTCCTGACTCCTGATAGTAATATAGAGAGGTGCCTTTAAAAATTGCAAAAGAACCCTCAAAAGGAAATAATATCACAAAAAGCAGGCAAAGTCGTAACATTGTTTCCAACAGGGATAATCTCCTCAACACAACACCCTCCCACCAAGCATCAGTATAAATGGATTTGACTATTAAATTAACATCCCAAATATTACAGAGGTCCTAGTTCCATATCAATTCAAAATAATTAATTCAATATATTGACATACAAAATACATAAACTCAATTAATCACAAGAAATTCGAAATATTTACTTTGTTTATATTCAGATGCTACCTCCTTATCCAAGGATCTTAATTGAAAAAATTTTAGACCTTGATCCCTTCTATCAAGTTATGAAAGATTTACTTTTCATTGAACCAAATTTACATGATGTGGTTCACTTCATTTCCAGCTTCACATTCTTTTTGTTCAAATGCCGCATGAGGATCTAGTTCTACTTTCAAATATCACAGCCTTGCCAATGTTCAAATTTCATTTAGGCTGAAAAGGGTAATAAACCAAATCATCAATCAGTTAATTTTTCATTATAAAAATATAGCACCTCATTATTTCCGAGCATAATACATAAGGAGTTACTTCATCACTAAGTATTAAGACACATTAATGACCTGTACTAAAGGACAAATTTTGCTCTACCACGAACAGATACACTGATATAGTACGTTTATACTTTCACGAAGCACACTGGAACTTTAATTGCGCCATTCAAAAAACTTTTCATAATGCCCTGCAAGCTTGATTTTACGACCAATTGCAATACTAATCCTCTCAGCACAGCTCCTCGGTTTGAATTACTGGAACACCCTATCCAAAGAAAATCAAATACATTATTAGGCATATAATTTGAACCAGAAAATGTAAACTCAGGAGATGGCAGCTCTCACTAGTGGCACGACCTTCCTGCCCTTGCAGGTAGTGGGCCCCACAGCTAGTCATAGCCAGAAGGTAGATTAATCTCAAATTATTTTTATTATTTCCCTGGACATGGCTGTAATTTTGATTAGATACAGTTTGGGCTTTTTGTTGCTGGATTTGGATCTGATGCCATTGCTATAAGAACCCAAACTAGACTGATAATCCAGAGAACCAAATTGAAACAGCCCAAAATTATCGTAATAAAACATGAAAAAATATGCATAAATGGAGAAAAACCTAGCATCATTTGGCTCGATGATGTCGATCAGGTGGTAATAATCAGATCAGCTACAAAAAAAAAAAAAAAAAAAAAAAAAAAAAAAAAAAAAACTTGGAGAGGCCGAGAGGGGTCAATCAGAGAGAATATAAGAAGAAATTGAACTCATTGTCCTCAAATTGAGACAAATTAGAAGTAAAAAGTTCTTGCGAGGCATCTCAGCAGTGAAGTGTAAGTGCGATGAAGGTGAGAAATTTCGAGACGACGGGAATGATGAAGCTTGAAGTCGATAATGCAAAGTGGTACGGGCTGAAAATTGACATTTTAGCATTAATTAATACTATGAACCGGAGTTTAGCTACGGTGAGTCGCGACTCACGGATCCTCCGGTGAGTCGCGATCAAAACTACTAAATCTAAATCAAAATGACCGATCCAAACCGTCCAATATGATCTCCCTATTGAAATCTCCATGCTGACCAAAATTTTCATTTTTTCGAAATTTTTAAGTATTTTTTTCAGATTTTTAAAAACGGCTGTTTTTGAACGATTCAGAACTAATTAGATTACCGATTTTCTAAAATCCGGAAAAAATACTTAAAAATTTCGAAAAATTGAAAATTTTGGTCAGCAAGGAGATTTCAAAAGGGAGAACATATTGGACGGTTTGGATCGGACATTTTGAATTAGATCTAGGAGTTTTGATTGCGACTCACCGGAGGGACGGTGAGTCGCGACTCACCGTAGCTAAACTCCTATGAACCGTCCCAAGTTTATATTGTTTTTGACGTAATCAGCTTTTCCAAAGCTTAATTTATTTATCAGCGTTATACAACATTTCTAATATACGACTAACAGTTTTTAGTTACAAACAAGAAGAGAATTTTCATTTAGAATTCTCGTTTTAAATAATCAGCCTATCAATTACAAATTACAATACTTGTTCCCTTTAAGGAGCATTACTTGGGGTTTAGTGCGCAGGATTAATTAATTTTCTTTATTTCTTAATTATAAGAGGGCACAACTTAAGTCCATTTCTATTAGGACATTTAATTTGTTTCATCTATTTTTCTCAACACAGCGTACAATAAGCGTACAAATATGAGCTAACACATACAATTTTGTATTATATTTTTAGTTTATTTTTTATTTTTTTCCTTTTTTACCAAAGAATTCATCCGCTGACATTTCTTTAACAAACTGATGGATAATATTCTTTAATAAAATAAAAATCAGGGTCCCATAGGATCCAAAAAAATAACACTCGGTCAACCCACTTCTGACCGTTGTCGCTTGGCGCCAGCCATCTCCACTGCGCACCATCCACACCGTCAATTTTAACCGAGATTTCCAAAATGTGCACAGAACTAATCTCAATTCAATACCAGCCGTTCGATTTCAGATGCAAGTGTCCCTCAAAGGCTCACTCTCGGCCTTACAACTTCCATCCACAAACAAAAACAACAAAAAAGGAAGCAAAAAATAAAGAAAAAAAATAGAAACAAAAGAAAACCGAAGATGGAAACAATGGCGAGAGTTTCTCCATCGCTGCACTTCGCCATTCCCAGATGCTCTCTTCGCTTCACCTCCGCTTCGTTTCTCTCTCCTTCTCTCTCTTCTACCAACTCCGTATGTGCTTCTTCGATCTGTTTGAAGAGCTCAGTGCGAAACCAAGTATCGTGCTTCGTTTTGGCGGAGAGGAGGCGCACTGGATTGAGGTGCTTGGCTAGTGGCAGTTCGTCGGTTGGTTCGTCAGAAAGGTGGATTCTTGAGCCCGTAGGTTTGTTCTTTTTCCACTTTTGGAGTTGTTATGCAAAAGGATGGTTTCAATTGATTATCTGATTTTTCACTTCAATGCAAATTTGTAATGCTTTTACAGTTGAAATGAGAGAAATTAGAGTTAGAGCTTGAAATTAGATATTTGTTGAATTTCATTAGAGGTTGCCTTTCATGTATTATTTCACATAATTGGTTTATATGTTCCTTCTATGGCTAGAATTTGGGAGTGTAAATTTCCTTATAATTTGGTTGAATTAGAAAGTAATGATTGTTGTACATTTAATCAATTTTTGGGAGAATTCAGTTGGTCATTTTAATTACACATAGCTTTACCTCTTTTAAGTAATAATGTGACAAAGAAATGGTATTAATTGAACAGCATAATTTATATTTCCTATAGTAGAGTCATCAAATTTCATTTTTTTTTTTTCATTATTGTAGGAGATGGTGATTTTGGCCACATTGGCTATAAAGTTGCACGACCAGGTGCATTTGAAGTAGCATCAGTATGTTACTATTTTCCGTAATTAAATAAATCAAATCTTATGGCCTTTTCTTATTAGTGCAAAGTGTAAACTTAACTTCTTCTTTTTTTGTTTCCTTCTTCTACGTGTAGAGCTCAGTGACTGTTGGTCGAGTGCCAGAGAAGGCAGATATTGTACTTCCTGTTGCTACTGGTACTGAATTATACTTTTATGGATTGGGAATCACTGACATTTGACATCTTTTTATTTGTTAATTTTAATTAAATAATATATTAGTTTAGTTGCGTGTTTGCCACAGAGAGATTTTTTATATGTGCCTAAGGAAATTACAAAAGCTGTTTTCTCTTTTGTGCATTCAATTCAGTTCTTTGGCTTTTGACCGTATACTTGAAAATGGAATTGTTGTAATTGAACTAGGAAGCCCAAAATAAGTACAACAATAAACACAAAAGTACTGCTGTAATATCACTATCTCTGATTGCCCTCTAAAAATTGGAGACTGTACTATATGTCCCACCTCTCCTAATTCTCTTTAATACCAAAATTGACCATGTATAGAAAATGTGGAATTCTATTTCAGGAAATTAAAGTAAACCAGGCAGTTGTAGAGAGTTAATGATTTTATTTCTTATTAAGACCATATGCTTTGAGGTGTAAATTTGATGCCTTGACATAAAATGCGAATGAACTGATGAGACATTCTTGTCTTACCCTTTTGAGCAGTGTCTGGTCTGCATGCTCGTCTAGACATTAAGGATGGATTGTTACTGGTCACAGATTTAGACAGCACTAATGGCACATTTATCAATGAACAGAGGCTCAGACCTGGTGCTGTTACACCTGTTCCACCTGGCAGCTACATAACTTTTGGTATTCTTAAAATACTCGAGATAATCTCCAACAATTTTTCTGTTTTCTGTTTGTGGGTATTTACTGTCCTTAACTAAAACCTAGAGGAAAAATATACACTGTCCATCTCTGCTCAGTAAGGAAAATTCATAGTAAATTGAGGTACATTTGAGATAATATGATGCTTGTTTGAGCTAAAGCTACAAAATTCAGACTTAACTGTATATTTCTTATTTCATTGCTGAAGTGGAATTCGGGCTTAGTTACATAGTTGCTGTGTTCGTTTAAATTTTTGCTTCATATGGTATTCTTTTATATGAATGTTTTTGAAGTATTAACGGCATATGCTTCTCTATAAAAACATGTCAACTGAGATCATTCTTGCTTTGGTTTCTGATTTTTCAGGTGATACGAATTTAGCAATTTTTCGAGTTACAAAAGTAGAGGTTGAATCAGCAACAATCGAAACTGACCAGCCTGTATTGGAGCCAACGAGTGAGACACAGGCTGTAAGTTCAGAGACTACAGGTTGATATTGCGATTAAATTTTCAAATACAGTAAAATTGTTGAGGTTTAAATAGAATCATCTAAATGTAATGCGGCATATACTTGATTGAAATGAAATGATGTTCTTGTTGCTTTAAAATAGTGAAAATCAATCTAATAAAGAATATATGACTTGGGAGAATCTGAAGTATCTTGCTTTCTGAGTTTCTGATTGAGGTTTAAAATACTGACAGAGTGGCTGTAGTTACCAGTTCTGTACATCGGTACCTGACTGGATCACTGGAATGGTTTATAACTTAACTTTTAGTCAAGCCACCTTCCCTATTGAAAGAAACCGTAAAAATATAGAAAGGGATGCATCAACATTTTATTCTTAATGTACCAACTGGTACAGTATACATTTTGATAAGAAAAGTGATTTATTTTTTTTAATTAGAAGACCTGCCTTTTGACACGCAAACATGTTAAGAAAATATAAATAATACAACTTCAAATGAATGTACAAAGATAAAAATAAAAAGAGAAGGGATAAAATGTGGGAGAGGGAGAAGACTATGATTAATATGCTTTCTCCATCATGCACTGAAACTCATCAAGACTTATTTTCCCGTCACCATCCATGTCATGAACCCTGATCATTCTCTCACAATCTTCATATCTCATCCCTTCACTTAACCCCAATTTGTCCATTAAATCCCACAGTTCACTGGGAGTAATGAATCCATCCATGTCAGTATCAATCACCTGAAATGCTTCTTTTAGTTCCACCACAGTAGCCACCTTCTCCTCTAAGATCATATTAGCTTCTTCAATTAAATTATGATTTTGGTACTTATTGCTGCGCATTATACCTAATCTATTCATAACTACATTAACATCATCAAAACTGACCTCTGCATCTTCTTTGAATGTGCATGGGTCTTGTAAAACAGCTTCTTCTCCTCTTTCATTTTTCAAAAAGATGGATTCATTTTGAACTATGTATTTGAAAGAGGAGAAGATGAACTGCATGAACTTGAAGGTATAACAGTGTATCATTTTTGGATAAGATTTATGTTGTAAGAGAGAATGAAGTGGACCCTCTTATCCTAAAATGTAGTAAACTAAACTAACATCCTGGAACAAGGCATTGAGATAAGGAATATATAGAGAGACCGTGCCAAGGAGTGTGCTTTGATTTTGTGTGTTATTGTCGCCGAAGTTCCGACTAATCGTGAAGAAATTGCATAATGAGGTGGGTGGAATAATTCATTTCATATGATTTTTATATTCTGATCAGAGTTTCTCCGAAATAGCCTAAAACAATTTTCTCTCAATTTGACATAATACTGGACATACCCCTATTCTATATGATGCTAGCATTTAATTAAGCACTTAATGGAACTAAATATTGTTTTCATTCTAGATTCTTATTATACGCTTATAGAATTTTCCCTTCATAAAGGGATGGTATAATGAAACTATTGGAAACCTCCAGTGGATCACAACTGGAGAGTATAAGGTAGAGCACAGTTGACTGTGTCTTTTCCTGTTCCTTGGTCAATGAAACAATAATTAGTCAATAAATACTCGTTTTTTAGGAAGAATATATATTAACTATGGAGACAAAGTAGTTGGTTTGTGTCCTAATAGATGACGTTTGAACACAGTTTAGCAAGTTACAACGGCTCCACTCATCAAACTAGCAAATTAATTAATTGCCCCTTGATTGACTGTTTAAAAATTAGAACACAACAAATTGTTCAAGAACCAAAAGCAAAATTTTCTGAAAAATAAAATATAAATATATATAGAGAAAACATATGGTGCATTGCAATGCACGGAAGCTTCGGTGCATACTGATCAAAACTCTTCGATCTGCTTCGAAATGATCGATCCAAACCGTCCAATATGATCTCCCTCATGAAATCTCCTTCCTGACCAAATTTTATATTTTTTAGAATTTTTTTACTATTTTTTCGTAATTTTAGAAAATCACTAATCTAATTTTTTCTGAACCGTTCAAAATAACCAGCTTTTAAAAATCCGAAAAAAATACTTAAAATTTTTGAAAAAATATAAAATTTGGACAGCAAGGAGATTTCATTAGGGAGATCATATTAGACGGTTTGGATCGGTCATTTCTAAGCAGATCGAAAAGTTTGGATCAGTATGCACCGAAGCTTCCGTGCATTGTAATGCACCATAGGTTTTCTCATATATATATATATATATTAGTCACAAAATGGCTTAGTTGCTAATTTAATACGCTATAAAAATGACTTTGAAGAGGTCGTTAATTCAAATTAACATAAGCACTAAATGTGAAATTTTTTTTTCCCTACTTGCATAGAAGAAAGGACAATAGTCTATAACTACTAGAGTATACATCGAGCTTCGCTCGATTTTGAAATTTTTACTGATATTTAATTCTTGAATTTGTTGCAACAAATCGAGTATTATTGTACGAAATATTTTTAAAAATTTTAATATTGATTATCATTTGTAATGAATATAATGAAAATAAGATTATATGATACTATTTCAATTTTATAAAATTATATTGCATAGAAATTTAAAGCAATGGTTGAAGAGACCAAATAACAATTAGGCATGAACTACCTTAGATTTTTAAATAACATGAAGGGGTCACAAAAATCAGAAATAAAATAATGCGCTCCTAATTTATTTTCTGTTGGTGAAGCGGGTCAGTTTTATGAGCAATTGTACTCGGCACACAAATAGTTATAAAGTATCCCATTACAGAAATAGGAAAAAATGTTATTTTACATTGCTTGAAGTGTCGGACTACATTTAACTAAAAGATTTCGACACCCACGCAGCTTTATTTATAATATTGATATTGATGTACGTTGAGTCGAGTCTATTGAATGGTGCACTGATTAATTGTCCTATAATAAAAATCAAAACACAAATGAAAAAAAAAAAATGCCTACTGGTTTACACTAGTTGATTTCAGTGTGAATAGTCTGTATAATATCGGCTAGAAGTAAAAGTAAACTCCATTTTTGGGTGAACAATAGAATTGGTCCTGAGTTTCACGAGGTATGAATTCCATGGTTACAATTAGAAATTTACATTACAAATTTACAATTGCGCACGTCATGTTGTTAATATATTGCTATGTACGTAAGATGGCTGATATCATTTGTATGTGCACATCTAATTAAATATCTAATTAATAAATGGTGGTTTTTTTTTTATCCAAAAGAATTTTAATGAAAGCAAAGGCCTAAAACTAATATTTGAATTGACCTGAATATTGCAATCAACAGATCACATATATGCGTAGTTTAATTTTTTTGACTGTTTTCTCTATTTTAGTATTTTTGTGCTAAATAGTTTTATGAATTACTAAGTTTATTGGGCGAGAAGTTTTATTTAATCAATACTTCAACAAGCATTATCCGTGTTCCGTGCAACCTCCGACGAACTGCTCCCATTTGTGTGTTCAGAAAATGTATGACAAAAATATTTAACTGTAACAATACGAGGACACTGACCATTAAAGTATTTTAATTTTATAAATGACACAGTCACACAAACTAAAGCTGAATAGTTTAAAATTTAAAAAATAGTAATTAAACTAAATTACTACATTAAACTGAAGTACAAAGAGCTCAAACTGAATAATAAAAACATCAAAAGTGAACAATAAAATATGGTGATTAATTGTGCAACGATTGCAACTCAAACAATTAAATTAAACTAGACTATAAAAACATACATTTTAAATATCAAAGTACTTAAACTGAATAATAGATGACACACAAACAGAGTGCCAAATGCTTTTGTTAATTAAATGATAAAAAATTACCATGAACAAGATACTGATACATTTAAACTAGACGTACGATAGATACAACTCAATAATATAGCATTTTAATTTGAACCACAATAAACGAACAGCAAATACTAAATGTTGAACAATATATTAGCCAAAAAAAAAATTAAAAGAATAATCAAGCATAATAAAATTCTAATTTTTAAATAATTGATAGTAACGATAATATCGATTAAGGTAACGTTTTATAAGTATTTAAAAGGAATTGAGATTTGAGAATTGAGACTCACTGCGTCACTGTATCGTTACGTGAAACGTTGGTTGAAGACTTCAAGAGATTGGAGGTTCTTCTAGGATTATCTTTATACAACACACTGTGTGGCCAGTACTCACAAAGAGACAAACTCACAATTTACAAAGATGAACCAGAGTATGGAAGCACATTGTGCGGCGAGTCCCACACTCCAACAGCAGGGCCCACAAGAAGCACAATATAGAGTATTTGCAACAACATATGAGTAATGTTCTTTACCAAACATATTTCCAGTAGCCAAACCAGTGAAGTAAAATTGTAAAAATCTTATTGATTTAAAATAAAAAGAGTTATAAAAGTCACACTTAAATTTATATTTAACAATAAAGAATTTACTCATGGCCCCAACATAAATAATAGAGAAATCTGAAGCGAAAATGTTTCAAAGAAATCATTTCTCAATAAAAAAAATTCGAATGAAAATAACCTACATATATGTGGTACGATTTTTTATATGAACGACCACTGAACATTCAACTTTTGTCGCATCAAAGAACAACTTCACAAGAGGCTTGTATGTTAGAAAATACCACCAGTATAAATACCTTAAATAAAAATTGTTTTAATCAAATAACTTAAACTAAATGCACAATCGTTTGAAATGCTCTAATTCTGTCCAGCTCATTATTTGCATTTTATCTACGCAATTGTCATGTATAATCCAATCCTTTTAAATTTTTAAGATCATAAACTTACTCTCCATTGTATAAATAGTTTAAATATAGATTATTTTGATCCAATAACTTAAAATAATTGCACAATCGCTTGAATTGCTCCAAATCCGTCCAGAACGCTCATTATTTGCATTTTATGTACATAATTGCCATGTATAATCCAATCCTTTTGAATTTGTAAGATCGTAATATTATTCTCCACTGTATAAAGAGCTTAAATATAGATTATTACGATCAAATGACTTAAAATGAATTCATCATCACTTGAAAATGCTCCAATTCCGTCCGGAACGCTCATTATTTGCACTTTATATGAGTAATTGCCATGTATAATCCAATTCTTTTAAATTTTAAAGATCATAAACTTATTCTCCTATATATAAAGATCTGAAATAAAGATTATTGTGATCAAATTACTTATAATGAATGCGCAATTATTTGAAATGCTCCAATTCTAACCTTAACGCTCATTATTTGCACTTTATGTGCATGATTGCCATGTATAATCTAATTCTTTAGAATTTCTAAGATCATAAACTTATTTTCTACTGTATAAAGAGTTTAAATGGAGATTATTGTAATCAGATGACTTAAAATGAATGCACAATCGCTTGAAATGCTCTAATTCCATCCAGAACGCTCATTATTTGCACTTTCTGTGCATAATTGCGATGTATAATTCAATCTTTTTTATTTTGTAAGATCATAAACTAATTCTCTATTGTATAAAAAGCATAAATATAGATTATTGTTATCAGATGACTTAAAATGAAAGCAAAATCGTTTGAAATGCTCCAATTCCGTCCGGAACGCTCATTATTTGCAATTTATGTGCGTAATTGCCATGTATAATCCAATCCTTCTTAGTTCTTATGATCATACACTTATTTTTCACCGTATAAAGAGCTTAAAGAATAAAGATAGATTATTGTGATTAAATAACTTAAAATGAATGCACAACCCTTTCAAATGCTCCAATTTTGTCCAGAACGCATATTTTTTGCACTTTATGTGCGTAATTGCCATTTATAATCCAATCATTTTGAATTTTTAAGATCATAAACTTATTATCCACTGTATAAAAGTTTCAATATAGATTATTGTGATCAAATGACAAAAATGGATGCATAATCGCTTGAAATGTTCCAATTCTGTCAAGATTGCTCAGTATTTGCACTTTTATGTTCGTAATTGCATGGTATAATCCAATCTTTTAAAATTTTTAAGATCATAAACTTATCCTCCACTGTATAAAAGTTTAAGAATAGATTGTTGTGATCAAATGACAAAAAATGGATGCACAATCAAGAAATGCTAGTGTCCAATATATTGGACGGATGAGTCCGTCCAATACGATCATTTTCATATTTTTAAATTTCAAACGACCGATCCGAACCATTCAATATGTTCTTCATAATGAAAATTTATAAGAAACTAATTTTTACAATTTTTGAAATTTTTTTACTTTTTTTAGTATTTTAGAAAATTTATGATATAAAAGTTCTGGATCGTCCAAAACGCTCATTATTTGCACATTATGCAGGTAATTGTCATGTATAATCCCATCCTTTGAAATTTTTAAGGACATAAACTTATTCTTCTCTGTATAAAGAGCTTAAATATAGATTATTGTGATCAAATGACTTAAAATGAATGCACAATCGCTTGAAATGCTCCGATTTTGTCTAGAACATTTATTATTTGTTGTGCGCATAATTGTCCCATATAATCCAATCCTTTTGAATTTTTAATATCATAAAATTATTCTCCATTGTATAAAGAGCTTAAATATAGATTATTGTGATCAAATGACTTATTATGAATGCACAATCGTTTGAAATACTCCAATTCTGTCCATTATGCTCATTATTTGTACTTTATGTGCGTAATTGCCATTTATAATTCAATCATTTTATATTTATAAGGTCCTAAGCTTTAAAGATAGATTATTGTGATAAAATAATTTAAAATTAATGCGCAATCGCTTGAAATGTTCTAATTTTATCCAAAACGCTCATTATTTGCACTTTATGTGCGTAACACAAAATAACTTCTAGAAATGTTGTCCTTATATTACTATTTTGCCTTATTTTATAAGTTTTGTTGGAGCATAAATGTCAATAATGATAATAATGATAATAATGATGATGATGATAATAATAATAATAATAATAATAATAATAATAATAATAATAATAATAATAATAATAATAATAATAATAATAATAATAATAATAATAATAATAATAATAATAATAATAATAATAATAATAATAATAACAACAACAACAATAATAACAGTACTCAATTTACGAAAAAAATTTCTAAGGACTTATTAACATTACTCAAAGACTTCACAGAAAGTATTTTAGAAGTATTGCGATTATATTACTAGATTTTCCTTATTTTCGGCTTTGGGTTCAGTTGAGCATGAATGCTATAATAAATACTAACAGAACGCAATAAGCAACGAATTTGTTTCAGCATAACTTATCCTACAGAGAGATATCACAGAAAATAATTTAGAATTGTCGGCTTTATCTTACTATTTGTCTTTATTTTTTGGGAAAATTAGATTTATGCCACCTCATAGTTGGGAAATTAGAAAAATACCACCTCGAATTTAGATTTTTGAAAAATGCCACCCCAAATTTAATTAGATTAAAAATTTACCACTTATACAGTATGAATCAGTCATCTCCATACCTAATATTTTGTATTGACCAAATTACCCCTATTTTTTTTTATATCTCCAAGAAACATAATTCTCTAATTGATCTCCTCTCTGCCAAACAAAAATAGCTTCCGTACATATATAATATGTATTTTTCCTGGTGTAAAACTATAAATTGGGATACAATAATATTAGTTTATAATTCCAGATTCGAAGAAAAGTGGAAAAATTCAACGAAAATGTTTGTTTGTGGATAAAATTAAAAGACAACTAATAATAGACATAACGATAAGATTGATATAAGAAGTGAAAAGGAATTCAAATAATAAGCAAAGATGCAATTATTCTTGAGATATAAAATTCAACTTATATCATTATTCTTGTCTCTCATGTCTCATACGTTACATGAATTTAACCACAAAGTAAAAATTTACTTTAACCTAGGCTTCTAGACTTGTAAATTATTAGGCCCAATAACGAATTTGCAAATATTGACTTTCTTTTCAAGACCTAGTTTGTGCTCGAATTCATTTCGTCGATGGTGATTTTCATTCGTATGGCAAGATTAGCGGAAAAAACAGGGAGATTAGCGAAGAATAGATTGGTTAGAGAATTTCTATTTGCTGAAGATAGAGAAGGGTAATTTGGTTAATACGAAAAATTATGTATAGAGATGATTGATTTATACGGTATAAGTGGCAATTTTCTAATTTAATTGAATTTGGGGTGGCATTTTTCAAAGACTTAGATTTAAGGTGGTATTTTTCTAATTTTAAAATTTTAAAGTGGCATAAATCTAATTTTCCCTTATTTTTTTGTTCACTCGGGGCATAAATGTGAGAACTGATGATAATTGAACTCATACAAAAGTTCTTCTACTGATTTTCTATTACGCAGAGACATAACAGGAAAAAATATTTTAAAAACAATTATTCCTAATAAAAATTTGTGGTGGTCATTAACATTCCTAATAACAATTATATTAAACCGTTAAAGTAATCTCGTTATTGTCTAAAAGTAACTTAGTAACATCTTCTAGATATCTAAAGTGCTAGGCGCCCTTAGTAAAGACAGAAAAGCATCAAATTCATTCCGTTATAGAAAAAAAAACTTTTATAATTCGTTAGAATAAATGATGCCACGAGGGATGATAATTCCCGGAATTTTTGTTTTTTCTTGACAACAGGAAATTGGAATTTCGGATTGTTAAAGAATAAAGATACACACGCGCTTCTTTAACTTCTCCAGTTTCTTTAATCAAATTTTTCTGTAGTCTACTTTCTCCTAACATTCAAACTGAGAGACGATGGAAATGGAATCTCCAGTCAGAGAAAATGGAGGTGTTACTAATACAAAGGCTCACCACTTACCAGTCCGTTGGAATTCTTCTTTCCAGGTTTTCTTTCTACATTTTCCTTACATTTTTCAAAAATCATCTCTTTCCTTTCTTTTGTTTTGTACAGAGTACGCTTCATTCCATTGCACCTCCAGTTCTCCTATTTTAAACCTCCATTAAACCTCTCTCTGTCTCTTCCTTCCCTAATTTCATTTCCAACTCTAAAATCTCTCGCTCTCTCTCCAAATTGATTCCCTCCCTCCCTTCTTTCTCGATTGAAAAAGAATCCAATTTTGGGTAATGGAAGGAATCAATTTGTCATTTGAGAGAGAGATTGGAAGCAATAATGAAGAATTCAAGGATCATTCTCAGAAAAAGGCTAGAACTAGAGGCCGCTGGACTCCTGTTGAAGACGAAAAGCTCAAGCGACTAGTGGCAGATTATGGCGCGCAAAATTGGAATCTACATGCTCAAAAACTGGAGGGTCGATCAGGTAACAATAAAAACAAGCAATTTAAACATAAATTCATTTTTTCCCGTAGATGATTTTGAGACAATTTCTGGTACTTTTGCATAATTAGGGAAGAGTTGTAGGTTGAGGTGGTACAATGAGCTCGACCCGAGAATCAAGAAGGAGGCTTTTACTGAAATCGAGGAGGAGAGGTTAGTTGCAGCTCATCAATTATACGGAAATAAGTGGTCTCTGATTGCGAAACGATTTCCGGGCCGAACTGACAATGCTGTTAAGAACCAGTGGCATGTTATAATGGCGAGAAAGAGTAAGAGGGAAGTAGACCAGAGATACATGGGGTGTCGTTCTCAGGAGCTCAGTATCATGTGCAGCTCTAGTGGTGAGTCGGGTCTTACTTCCAATACTAATGAGCAGCTTTATGTTAAGCCTGACCTCTGTCTTGGTTCAAGCTTCTTTCAAGGTATTTTTTAATTTTTTTAATTTTTTCTGTTTTTCCTTTGGAGGTAACTGTAGGTTTACTTTCTGTTAATTTTGGTCGTTGGCTTAGTGTTTATTGAGAGATCGATGCTTTATGTATTTGAGATTTTTTATATATTTAGATTAGGATATATAGGTGCATATAAAATCTGTGTGTGTTTGATGTCAATAGAAATTCCACCTGAAACTGTTGGAACTCTGAAAATGCATCTTCTGACAACATTCGATCATACCACATCTTTTATTAATTTATTACTTACATTACGTCTCTCTTTGTAATTGCACAAACAATATTTAATTTAATATAACAAGATTAAGAAAATTTTAAGTTTTACTTTCTTTTTGTTTTACAGGTCCTGATGAATTGATTGTTATGGGAATTCGAGGTAATACTGCCATGTCAACTGGTAAAGAATGCAGTACGAACTTTAGTACTATGCCTGAGAACTTAGCTGCAATCTCAACTGGTAGAGAAAACTGTACAAATTTTGCTACTATGCCTGAGAATTTAGCTGTGAAGTTGCACCCAAATTATAAAGAGGCAGAGGTGACTGTGCCTTTCATTGATTTCATGGGCGTTGGATCAATTTAATATCAGTGTTTTAAATTAAAGAAAAATTTCATGCTTTTTTGTGAAAACAAGATGAAGGGAGCAGTAAAACAATGAAAATGAGAGAGTATCTTAGATGTTCATTTTTGTAAGAAACTAGAATAGTTTTTGATGTGTTTTGTTCATGTTTTGCCAAAGATTAATTGCACATAGGTGCAACAAGTTCTGAGAAATGCTTCGGCTCATTCTTCCACCAAACCCATAGCAACAAATTAAATTTTGTTGTTTAAATTAGGGGGTTTTAGCTGTTGAAACCACATTATCTAGGTTTCTGCAATTCCAAAATTGGTTTCATAAAAACATTACTAGTTGGTATTTTTATCCAAATACAAATGTGCAATATGTCATTAGAGTTTACATCATAAAAATAACATTTGATTGTCAAGGCAAACCAATCATACCATCCAACTTCCAAGTGGAAATCCAGGCATTGATTTTGCTTATATATATATTTTTATCGAAACTGCTTATAGAAAAATGCTTTATTCGTACATTTGTTAAAAATAAAATAAAATATGATGGGTTCGGTATAACATTTTTCTTTCCTTTTTTTGTTTTTGTTTTTTGACTTTTTGTATCTTAACATGTCTATAATCAGATTCCTCACTAAATTAATATTGTTCCAAAACAGCCACTATACATTTATCCACATCTCGTATTATCTTGTTGTCTCGGACAGCAGAAATAAATATTTGTTGTAACTGAAACGTACTGCACATACAAAGAGATTTGCAGTCTTAATTGTATGTACAAAACAAAAAACGATACAGCTGACACACAATTCTGTATAAATTGCATATACATGCTCTCCTAGTACCCATACACACATACACAACCACACTAATATGGTACCGGTACATTTAAGACTCAACAATTTTGGCGACAAACGAACTGAATTCTGTTATTACCAAATTTAGCATAACATGTTTCTCAAATTCTCTACTCTATACTTGGAGGCAGTTGTGATATAAAAAATTAATCAATGGCTGACACATGCCCCACATTGTGTGCATTGCAACTGAGAATGTGGTACCGTTGGCTGTGGATTGGTACGGCATGCATGTTGTGGGGTTCTACTTTGAGAGGTGCAAAAAGTGAAGTTGTTAGACCATGTTGGGGTTGCACAAAAATGAAGTTGTTATGTTTCACCAAAATCATCTCTAATTGGCTTGACATAAATATGTTGGAAAAGTGCAATATCAACTTTTTGTAGGACAGAATCCGAGGTTATTATTACAATAGTGAGAAGGTGTTATGCGATGTAAGATGACAAATATTGGGCATTTGATTGGAACTTGTTTACGTTTCAAAAGTGAATTTGCTTTACCAAATGCACTTTTAACTTTTCAAGGACAGATCTTCACAATCGCTTTTTCACTTTTCTTTATTATTTTTTGACGCTCGTATGAAAAGCGGAAAAGATTTATGGTATTATTATTTCCATCAATGCTGTATGGTACTTCACTGGTCATCTAGAAGGATTCCAATAAAAAAAAAAGTTTAGAAAAATAAGTATAGCAAAAGAGGCATAATGATGATACTAAAAGTTCTTTGATAATTTGGTTCTTAATATTGGGAAAAAATTCTGATACTAAAAGTTCATGGAATTAATATTGGAAACTTGTTCATGGAATTAATATTGGGAAAAAAATTCTGATACTAAAAGTTCTTTGATAATTTGGTTCTTACATGATAACTATAACATCCAAAACCTTTCCATTTCACCTCCTTTAAGCTCAATAAATGTACATATAATATAAGACCATATTAGGACTAAATACAATTATCCTTTTGGACCAAAATGTGTAATCTCTATGTAGTGTGAAAATTCAGCGTAAAGATAAAGTTTGATTTGAAACGAGTAATAATATTGCACTGCCCATAAACCAGGCAAACCATAAAACAAAGAAACTATGCTACTTCCCAAGAGAACTCACAAAAACAAGCCGCCGAACACAAAATGAGTCAATAAAGCCCAGAAACCCTTGGGTCCAAGAGACTAGAATTAGGCCCAAAAAGGCCCAATCACAACAACTTGTCTCTCTCGTTTCAACGCTTCCTCGAGAAAAAAAGGCCCCGATTTGAGTTAGAATTACGACATTGCCATTGATCTTTCATTCAACCCTCTGGTGCCCCGTCGTGTGGGAGAGATTTATTCTCAGCAAAAAAACCGAGAGAATTCCAAGTTGAATCCTCATCTCGCTCGAAGCTTGATTTGGATCGCACCATCTATTCCTCAGGTTTGCAATCGTTCTCTCTCGTACTAATCAAGGATCCCTCTCTCTCTCTCTCTGATCCTACAATTGTCGAAATTATATTGGAGATCCGATCGATTTCGGCTCAAATCTTAGTTTAATTTTTTTGTGGCAGGATGGAGAGAACAAAGGCGAGTGTAGTCATGGTGATTCTCTTAGCAGTATCGCCAATTGGGCATGTCTTTTCTTCGCCTACAACTGCTCCAGCGTTTCTCTGGACCCCTCATGATTATGGGTACTTGTCTGATTTCATTAATTTTTGCTTAAACCTGAGTTGATTTGTCTTAATTCGATTAAACAATCTGAAGAGTTGATTTGTCTTAGTTCGGAATCTCAGAAGTCAATGGAGTATCCTTTCTCTGGCTTGATCTGAAATTATTTTGACTATTAGTTGGCAGTTTAGTCACTTGCCTACTGAGAAGGCTAATTAATTTGTACTAGAGGATTACTGATACAGAAATTACTACAAAACTATATCATGTGTCTACTGATTGTTGTCTGATTTTCAGGTTATCTTATGAAGGCGTTAAAGATTTGGTTAAATACCAGACAGTTTCCCCAAAAGGCCTTGCCAAATCGGTTCTTGAGGAAGCTGGTTGGTCAAATATAGTTGTGAGTTTGTCCCTCATTTTGCGAATTATACTAAAGTAGTTGCATACTACCATTTCTTCGCACTGTACTTTCTTCATCAAAAAATAAACTTTCATGATATAATTCACACAAACTGTTTGATTTTTCTGCTTTTCGTATCAGTGTTCTGGTGAGAATGGTCATGCTAAGGTGGACCTAGCTTTGGTTTTTATTGGCAGAAAGGTTTATATTCTCTCTTGTGCTATGTCTTATTGTTTAAAGTTTATCTATCATTTTATTCCTTTTGTGTTAATATATTTAATTTTATTTTTATGTGTTTGATATGTTACAGTTGCACTCATTGGACTTATCCAAAAATAAGCAACATGATCCAGTACTCACAGACACATTGAAGGTAAATATTTATACTATTTAGTGATAAAGCTTTCTCTTCTAGTAAAAATAAGTTCAAACCAGATATGCTGCTACTGGATGCAGTACTTTTGTGTGTTTTCCTACTACCTCCTATTTTGAGGCAGAAGATCCACTACATAATAGCACAGTACCAACCATACTGCAACTACAACTTCTGTTGTTTATTGCATGTTTCTGGCATGTGATTTACATTAATAGAGCAGAACACCTGCCATACCTAGGATGCTAGGACCATTGCATTTTTCCTTTTTTTAATGGTATGTGGGTCTAGTTGTGACACTTATATACTGTATTGTTCTTTTGGTGTGAACCAGATGTCGTTTACAAGTTCAAAATTTTCATTGGCCTTTCCTTATGTGGCTACATCTGATGGAGAAGGAACTGTAGAAAATGCACTGATAACAGAATTCTCGGAAACATGTGGCCATGATTTTAGCGAGAGCCTTAAAAAAGTCAATGACGTTGTTGCTATCCAGGTTATTTAACTTGCAAAAATTTGTCTCTCTTCAAATTTCTCTATATATTTATTATTTGGCCATGAAATACGTATAATGTTAAATACAAAATGTTTTCATTACAGTACTTACAAGCTTCTTTAATTATGGGATATCACTGCCTCTGCATTACTGAAATAAAGGCAAAAATATAGATTTCGTTTTAAGTGTGAATATGATTTCCAGGAATATGTAGCTAATACTATGGAAAGAAAGACTGAGAAGGAGAAAACAGATGTGATTCTGTTTAGCATTGATGGTCTCAAAGAACTAGATGGTGGTAAATCAGAAGGTAAAACTCCAGTGAAAAGGTTTTCTTAAGTAGATATTTAGCAAACTATATAGTCCTTTTACCTGTTTGCTTTGGAATCAACTTTGTTGTCACTGATGACCACACAAACTAAGGTCAAGCGCTCTGAAAAGTGAATAAACAACCAACCTTAAGGGCCAGTTATCTTGCATCGATTTGACATATTGGCAGGAAGTCGTAGTCGTAGGAGGTCAGATTTAGAGTACATGGGGCCTAAAAAGTATTAGACAGTTGCTCGAGTTTGATATATTAGGTGGGACCAATTGAGCCCACTTCCCTCCCATCTCCCTTTAGACAGTTGTGATGTTACCTGTATATTGTATCAGGCATAAGTGTGTAATGTTAACAGTTTACATTTCCTTACGGTTATTTCTGTTACTTTTCATTTGTATTTTTGTGTGGCACTGCTGGGCTGATACAATTATCAAAAGGTGCAAGGAATGATGTGTGACGTGGAAAGAGATGATGACCATTTAGTTGTATTTTGCATTCATGCCTGTTTTCAGTGATTACAGTTGACTTCAATATCATCCCGTTCTTAGTTATTTGTCATTGTCATTTGAAGGTTTCTATTTTGTAACAATTGTTCCTTATGTCAATGAGATATCCTATGAGCTTCCCACACACAGTACTTTGTAATAATCGTTCCCTAGCCCTTTCTTAGTTGACTTACCCTATTTTGATGGTTTTATTCAGGTGAGCTTTTGTCAGAACTTGTGAGCATGTTAGAGAAGTCAGGTGTCAGGTACACGGTACTTTATGTTTCTGAGCCATACAACCTCGGCCGATATGGAACTCATGTACCGTTGGCTAGGTTTCTTGAAGAAACAAATACCAGTTCTTCATCTAATACAACAAAATGCGATGAAACATGTAAACTGAAAGCCTCGCTTCTTGAAGGATTATTTGTTGTAAGTCCCCCAATTTGACTTTTTAAATTAATTAATTTTACTCATTTTTTTTCCATGATTTGTTGAAGTATTTTATAATTTGCAAATAGCATAAAATCATTGTAGACATGCAATTATGAACAACCAACATTTTTGAGATATTTGCAATCTTATTATTTGTAATATATGCAAACAACCAGTAATTTTGAGATGCTTGCAAAGAGCATAAGCATTTTAGAAGGTTCCAGATTAAATTAAACATAGACAATTCTGGAGTAAGAGGACTTTCAAATGGAAGCCGAATAAACTATATAGTTTGTTAAAGGTGCTTAGTTCCAATTTGCAACTACAAAATCCATGCACTGAAATTTTGCTTTAACAAGAAAGGGTGGTCTTAGCTGCAAAATGAGAAATATGGTTGTTATTTGCATATAATTCTAGGTGCCTCTTTGCAAGTAACTCTTTTCTTTTAACAATTCATAATTTGACCTGACCTGCTAATCGCACTATATATTCTGCAATATCTCAGGCAATAACATTGCTGATAATATTGATTTCGGGCTTGTGCTGTATGATGGGGATTGACACTCCCGTAAGATTTGAAACACCCCAAGAATCTTAGCTTTATTTCAGAGAAGCAATTATTGAGGGGATCTCCTATGAGAGATGGTTATGTCTCGGTTTATTGAATGATTTATTTGTTCATATGTATATTTTGCCCCCTTGCGACCATTTAAAATGGTATTTGGTTTGGTTGTAAAAGTGCCAGTCTCTATAAATGAGACATTTGTCAGACTTAGCATTAGTTTTTTTTTTCGATTTCACTTTTCAATAAGAGCTCATGTAATACGTTGACATATGTTGAATATTTTTTGTCATCTTCCTCTTATGATATATTGTGGTACTAATTCAAACGGCTGTAATTCATGTTACTTTTCTTAATGCTACTTTTTGTTTACTATCTGGAAATCTGTCAGACCTCTGTATGCGGTACAAAACACTTTGATTATTACTAATATTCGCTTATAAATTTAGCATCTGTATCGCTGTGCATTGAATTTCATCAAGTTTTGAAGCAAAATTGCTCAGCTATCTTTACCGTTCTGACCAAATGACATAGACTATCTTTTTAAGCTTCTGCTGTAAGCTGGTCTGAAACTAAACAATTAAAAATAATAAAGACGCCAATTCCAAAAAGAAGGTTGTCAAAGTTACCATGGCAAAGCTTCATGCAATTCTAAAGAAGCATGAATCGCTATAATTAAACAACACCAGCCACCAGGTATGCCCCATTAAGAAGAAATAGATAATGGCTGAGCAGTTTTGGGCTAAAATGATTCGAGGCTATTATCAGCGGTTTTGCCCAAAATTTATTTGAGGCCGTGTTGTTAGGGTAAAGCTGGTTTCAGATATAAAAGCAGCTTCGAATTATTATTGGGCTATGTTTCAAACAGGCTAATTTCAGATTTCTAGTCATTTCAATTGTTGGTTCAAGTCATCTCATCTGGCTCAATCTGCGTTTTGGTGAACAAAATTGGTTTAGTTAAATAGTTTTCTTCTATTTTATGTTTGAAAATTGCATTCGTTTATGTGGACCAAGTTTGGATTAGAGTTTAGTCAACCTTTTGAGTGCATCTATAATCTATTGTTACAACTTTCTCATATTCAAGCCACTTTAGGTTTCAACTCATAGCATATTATGCAATTGAAGGTGATTTACTGGAGCATTTGGTCAGGAGTTCTGAGTCTTTGACTTACAAAAATAGTTTACGAGTATGGCCGTATTTTCATTCAATATAAACATGCCGGTCTTGGGGATATGTACATAAATTAAAGAGGATAGATATAATATTATATTTTTAATTACACATCATCGCAACTTATTTTTTATTAATAATTTAATATAAAATTTAAATGGAAAAAATAAATAACCTGATCCCATTCTATAATGAGAAGAGCATATATCTTAACTAAAATGTTCATAGGAATTTGGAGTAAACTTCTGGTTAGAGATAAAAAAATAATAATAATAATAAAATGTTTTGTTGGAACTAGTTGCCATAACTTTTTGTATCAAATATACTCTAAACTTTGTAATTTTCGTCAACGTAGGTATGTACTCTTAGTATAACAAAGTAAATGATTGGTTCTTTCAATTATGGACCCCAAAAAAGTTATCAATACGTAACCAAACCACCCCCCCACCCCCCCGGGCAAAAAAAAAAAAAAAAAGTTGATTTTCTGTAAAGATAATGCAGAAGGAATAACACTGACCACAAATATACTAACCGGAGAAAGAACCATGTGTTTATTTTTTCTTCGAGCCTAAAGGTGTTTCCCAATATTTGTCACATGTCATGTGTTTGTGAAGGCGACAAATCGGTGATACAAATGGTGCCACATAATACTACCCTGAACCTATCATATACGACTCTACATCCATGTAAGTTGTAAACAACAATACATGGCCAGATAGCCTAGTTCAAATTGGCAATAGCTTCTGAAAAGAACCTTTTTCATGCTTGACCAGTCTCAATCTTTTTTAGTACTACAATTAGGCGAAGTAGGTCACGTTTTACGGCCTCTTTTACTGGCGTTGAAAGTGACAAATTTGTGCTTTTGTATCTTAGTAGAGTCTGATAGATAAAGTCTTTTGAGAAGTTGCTATAATATGCTCAAAGGTCTAGTGGAGATTTTCAAAATGTCGGCACCAAAGAAGACAATGCGTTGCAGAAATGCCACTTGGTTTTCGTTTTGGGCTTATAGGAAACATGTCATTGTTGGAGCCTACTTCACTTCTTTGAATCTACACCCAATAATGCAGTGAGGTCTATTTCATTTTTTTGAAGAATTTGGAGCTAACTTCCAAAACTGAAACTTTAGCATTTTTGGAGAATTTGGTGATAGCTTCCAAACTGAAACTTTTTGCATGTGAAATGTGAACTAATCTATTGATATATATACAGATGAGTAGTCATTTTCTATTTTGTAGCTACAACTGCGACTCAACAAGTAGAACTTTTATTATGCAGGATGTACCAATCTCCAACTCATTGACTATTGATCAAATTATTTCAACATAGTTGCTTCAGTATCTTAATTTTTGGTATCTACGTACGTAAAGTGGACTCATTGGAATCAGATGCTAGTTTGCAATACAGAACTACAGAAGTCAACCAAAAAAAAAAATAAAAAGAAGAGGATTCAGTGAAATTCGACATCAAAATTTGTTAAAATAAAAAACTAAAATGGTGAACACGTTTTTTGTTTTTTGCCGTATATCATCTCCAAGACTAAGAGTCTAAGAGATATGCAACATTCTGACTAAGTTTTCAATTTAAATGACAGAACTGTGCAACAAAGTACTCATATCTTTTGACCCAACTTTTTTTTTTTATTATGAGAGTTTTTCTTTAATTTCATTCATTATTCTTTAATTTCTTGTATATCCTACGGCATTAAGTTGATTGTATGCACTTGTATCATTCAAACTATTTTTTTCCAATTTTTATATTTCATTATATTTGAATGTTAATTGTTTTTATGAATGAATATCTGTAGCCTAGAATTAAAAGAAAAACCTAACAATATGAAGAAAACAACACAACATGGTATAAAAGGATATACATAAATTCTGCGTTTATCATTCGTTATGCCAAACAGTTTCAAAGTTTTATAATTAATTATTTATTTAATGAAAATTGATAAATAAAGATAAAAATTCTCCTCAAACAATTTATATCACCTTTAAAGAAAATTAACTTTTGAGATTGCATTTTATATGTTCATTTAATTTGAAGGTGAAAGTACATCTTGTGGCATTAACATTAAATCCTATTAAAAGTACATCTTGTGGCATCAAGCTTATTACATGGCTTTTTTTGCAATTAAGTAAGACCTAACAATGGCATTTGTCAGCATTACTCTGTGACTATTGACCTCCATAACACCCTTTTTTTCATGCCGAAGCAGTTCAAAATGGCCCAAAATATGTCACTTGTTAAGAAAGAAGCAAGTAATTGACAATGTCATTTCACTTGCACCAAATTCTGAGCTGGCAATTGATTCAATTGTACATCGACTGATTTCGCATTTCATTGCTGCTGAAAATCCAGCTTATTCTCCCAGTATTGCTCCTACTCCCGGACAGTTGCCTTCGGCAAGTAAACAAGATGGTTCCAAGCCTCCAATAACGTTCTTAATGTGCGGTCATATACGGCAGTTTGTGATGGAAATACCAACGACACTAAAGCATTCAAGGACGCACGGGACTTGGCATGTAATAGCACAAAAAAGGGTAAAAAATTTTGTCTCAAAGATTACACTTTCTTGCTAAACCAGACAGGCATACAGTATTTTGGGGACTATATATGCCAGAATAGTATGATCTTTCGGGTATTTTCTAACTTAGATCTTGCAGTTTGACAACTCTTGTACATCTTGTTTGATCTTGTATATGCATGTTTTGGTGACACATATATATGAAGTAGATAGTTATGTACTTTGTTGGGAACATAATTTTCTAAAGAGACTTTTGCTTTAGAAAGAACGATATATTATTTTCATAACATCGTTAGATTTAATGTTTCTTTCTTTTTTTCTTACATATGAAGTCTAGGGAAGGGCAACTCAAAAGCAACAGGGAAAAACATAAGTGTAACAAATGGTTCCAAATTGTTCCATTACCAATTTCCAAAATGGTGTCAGGACTCAGGATCAAGACCTGGGCAAAGTGGCTCTGGATTGGTCTCGTATGTAATATTCACAAAAGTCCACATGAATGTGGTGCCAAAGCCGATTGGCCATAATACATAGAGCAGTTTTACTGTCCCCATAAAAAATGCAAAAACAACAATGGAAGCTCAGTGTTGTTAATCTCTGGTGTGGTGTCACATACTCAAATAAAATTGGAACTTACAACTCCGCGAAATCAGCTGTATACTTAAAATATAGCAGCAAGATACCCTGAATTAATATCACCCATTCACCATTGTTGGTGTCCGACTGTCACTGGCGAAAGGACAAAATGGAAGCAGATCCGGTTTGTGAGAATGTGTCAGGTTGTTTTTCGAGAGAAAATCAAACCACCAGTCACAGGCTTTGGGAAAGGATCTTCTACTTCCTTGGTAATTAATATCTTGAAGAAAGGCGTCAAATGTACTAATAGATAGGAAAAACCTAGCTTTAGGTTTGAGGTTAGTGAACTGTAGGGTACTCTAGGATGTACGTAGGTAGTAGCAAAATGTAATTGCCTTTTTTTTTTTTTTTTAAGATAAGATGACAGCGGCTGTCAACAAGAAATGTAGGTTTCCTTGATGAATTGATGTGTCATTGAGATTGCAGGGGTGACAATTTAGAATTAGATTAAAATTAATGTACTTCAGAATACACTTGAATTAGAAATGACTCTGTTACTCATTTTTATGCGTATCGGAGGCTCAGAGCTTATCTTATTTCATGTTTATGTAATATTATTGTAATAATGGACATTATATGGTGGTGGACAGATTTTCTCGGCTTCTGAAATCACTCATAATTTTGAACAAATAGTTAGATTTGAGCCCATATAAAAAGTCTGGCTACATAGAATTTACATAATTATAATACTACTGCTAATAATAATATTAATAATAATTATATTATTATTATTAGTAATATAATTGATTCCTCTTTATATTTCAATATTTAGTGTCCCAAGTGAACAATTGTGCTTCTTATGTGTTGTATGGTCGGTTCCTCTGTGTGCGTGGGGCATAAATTTGATGAAATTGCTCTGCGCTGCAATTTTGCTCGGTTCCTCTGTGACTTCAACTGTATGGTTTGCCTGGGTTCTGGACTTTGGTGGTAAACCTGAATAATATTTCTAACAGCAGCGGTAACTCTATAATAAAATTTCTCCACTACTAATCACGTTCAGGTTAAGAATAAATAATTACAAAATTACAATTAATTCAAAGATTAATTTATTAGCAAACACTAGACATGTAATTAACCAAATGCATGTCGGGTACCAACAGTAACTGATAAATATTATTACAAGTTAGACGATAAAATTCACGGCGGCATTAAGTGCTACATACTCTGCACCAGTACTATTCCAAGAATTTTGTCACCAGTTGAATTCGCTCAATTACTAAAACGTACATGAAGTACAATAAAACTTACATGTGCGCTATAATAATTTTAAAATTAATTAATAAGTATATTTCTATTAAAAAAAATAAAAGTCTAGAAGTGAGCTTTTAATTGGCCCTATGATCATCTTGATTTTATCTTAATCTAATATATTCGAGAGACATCCATTGTTGCTTTAAACACTATTGCACATTCTAATAAATACTAGCATAAGATGCCCTCATATGTGGGCAAATAAAAAAACAAAATAATGTTAGACAATAAAAAAACAAAATAATGTTAGACAATAAAAATATGTTTCTTAATTTACCATCGATACAAATTGATATGTTATTCAATTGTTTCTATATTAGATGGAAAATCAATCAAATCCAAAGAAAATTTTTTCCTTCTGTGCAGCAATTCAAAACCGAGATAATTTTTCCCTTGTGTGCGCATAGAGATGTGTTGAGACAGATCTAACCATACATTTACAGATCAACGGTATAAAAATTGTTAACAAAAATTGTTGTGACCTTTCTCTAGGTGCATTTATAAGTAGTAGAGATAGAGATATAATTAATGAGAAAACGCTAGTAGAGTCGTAAACAGCGCACCTAACAAAATCGCATGTCTTATTATAAGCTTGACTCGATCCCTGTTTCTCAAAGTCAACGAATTCGTCATTTTTGAATAAAACACCGACTCTTAATAAGGACTGCCTAATTTTTTTTTGCGGATTTTTTCTTCCTCTATTTTATATTTCTCCACGTTGTTTCCATAGCCACTAGTGATCCGTAATTCCTTATTATACAGACAGAGATAGTTGTGATTTCTTAAATAAAAATAAAATAGTTGTGGTGGCAATAGTTGAATAATTTGTACGGTCCAAACTTGAAATTGAAGATTCAAAAGACCAAGGCTTAGTCTATCTAAAAGTTTCTTTTTTTAAAAAAATAACTGAACTATTGGAAAATGAATTCTCAATTAACAAAAAAAAGAAAAAAATACTATAAAACAAATTAAAATTCAACAGTTGAGAATGATATGTTAACAAAATGTTCTAAATATGGATTATAGGGCTTGTTTGGATGGGTTGAGAATAGTGGGAAGAGTGGGAAGAGTGGGAAGAGTAGGAAGAGTGGGAGGAGTGGGAAGAGTGCTATTCCTAGGTTGTTTGGATGGTGAGTTTAGGAATAACATTGGAAAGTGTGAAAAAGTAGAGAGAAAAGTGTTGTTGGGAAGAGTGTTATTGAAAATTGTGTTAGGAATGGAATTGGTTATTCCTAAATCGTTTGGATGTGTTAGGAATAGCCAATTCCGAAAAGATGCTCTATTCGCCTATTCTTGGGTGCATCCAAACAAGCCCATATATAATTATGTCCTTTGCATATACCTCAACTTGTTTATGTTCATACAAAAAATTGATACCAATACGAGGGAAATTCATTTAATCGGCAACATAACGATTAATTAATTAGTCACCTCATGGCATCTTGTTCATTCATTAACCGTATTTTATTTTTATAACACTCAAAGAGGTTGTCATGAAAGATGTTAGAGAGTAGTTAATTTAGAATAAAGGACACCTTTTTGGAGGATGAATCTCACCTCTTATATATAAACCAAATTGTTCCACTTTAGGGCAAGAAAAACTTTGACATCTATTTTTCTAACACTATAACTATATTGTATAGAGTAAGAAATTTTTCTTTGAATATTATAAATTTATAATTTATAATTATAGGGTGGAAAAAAAAATGAGAATCAGCTATATATTATGGAAACCACTGTGGCCTGACCTATACGCTTATGTATTCCAACTGTATTTCTCTGTACATGTATATTAAATCCACCAAATTAATTGGTCTAAGGCTCTGACCTGTACTGTACATATCTCTTGAGGACAGATGATAAAGGATAAATACTACTTGAACAAAATTATTCAATGCATTTTAGTTTTATAATATAATACTAACGTCGGTTAGATTTATCAACCGATTTTCACGTGGATAATACATATACACACACAATACATTAATTTATATTTAATTACATAAATGCACGAGAAATGATTTTGATTACCAAAAATATCAAGACCGAAATATATTAAAAAAAATTTATACATGCACACTAATTCACTATTTTCCTTTCATATATTTTTTTGGCAATATTTTTTTCATCATATGTCGAGAACCAACTCTTGACATGTAAACCATAATATCTCAAAATATTTAGTCTTTGTTATTTTGCAAAATATATGCAAGAAGTTGCTTTCTCCATTTCCAATTTCACTCTTTTCGTGATAAAATATTATTTACAATTCTGAATTTTAAATTGTAAAATTTAAAATTTTCTTGTATTACGTACTTCAAAATTGAATATAAGCAAAAAATAGAGGGAAAAAATCCATAGAAGAACAGACATCATGAGTCATGACCAGCTCCCAACCCCAACCCAGCCACTGCCCCTAAAGATAATAAAAAGGAGGAAAACAAAAGATAAATAATCCTTTTTGTTTTCCTATTTTTCATCTAGATGTTAAAAGAAAAAAAAACTTTTCGAATCTAGCTGATCTACGTGTAGAGTTCCACCAAATTTCCTCCATCATTCTACCATATGGGCCCCCACATTAAAATGGACCCAGGACCCACCAAACACAAGTAATGGAGGAAGTGGGGCTACGAACTAGCTAGGCAATATATCCTATGAAAATTCCTTTTAATTGGGAGGAAAAATTTTGTTTCCTTTGTCCCTAATCCTTATCCGATGATTTCTATAAATTAGTTCTTTTTTTCAAATTAAGGACTTACCATTTTAAACTTACTTAGGTGCATTATTACAAAATGAACTCATAATGTTATATACTTTTCATTACTGGGTGCATTATGTTTGTTAAAAAAAAAAAATCAAATTAGTGAGTTACTTAATAAAAATAAAAAATTACGTGTTGTAAGAATATATATACACATGCTATCGTACAAAAATATCGTGGCTACTTAACCAACATGTAGAATCTTACGAGGCTTTTAAAGTAAGCTCCATATAACAAAGAAATATTTTCCTTCTAGTGAAATTAATTTATTTGCTTAACGGAAGTTGACTTGTTCCAAAAAAATCATATCACAAAATATGATGAAACAAATTCAACAAATAAAAAAGATTGATAGCCAAACGAATATATTAAAATGATTAAATAGAAAAGTTTATTCTTACGTATTTATGAATAAGAACTGAAGAAGAAAGTACGTTGCTGATCTTTAACATATATTACAGAGTCCACCCAAAACAAAACAAAATGACGAATGACGGAGTTCTGTGAAGAATTGCAACAGTGATGATAACATAACTAATTTAGCTACAAATCAATGAATAAATTTGTAATTAATGTAAACTTTAACAAAAAAAGTACCATAAATAAACTTACAAATGAACAGAAAATATCAAAAAAAAAATTAAATAAACCCTCTGACATAACCGATTTTTTTTAAAAAAATACAATGATAATGTGTACAAGACTAAATACGCGCCAGCACTTACAGTTACATATGTGAAGAACAAGGGGAGAAATTTTTCAAAATCCAATTAAACCCCCATTCCCTAGGAAAATCTCTAAAGTAATTAACGTATTCTGATCTTTACAAGAGCTAATAACCTCATCAAGCAAAAACTAATTAAGTAACTTGAAAATATTCCAAAACTAAACCCTACTTTGTACTTAATTGTTCCAAAACATATCATAAGTTTCTTCAGTATTGGAATGACTACTGGCCGTAGCTTTCAATATTATTTCTGGGTAAAACCATTGAATTAGCCATTTCTTGGCCTTGAATTAAGTTGGCATATCCATGCATGTCAACCCAAGTTTGGTGAACTTGGTTGTTACTTGAGAAACTATTTGGAAGCTGAACGTCGTTTGATTGATTTATCAGACCCATCATGCCAGAGAAGTTTGAAATACTAGGCATTGTTCTTGTACTACTTGCTTCTATACTTGCACTAGCACTTGAACTTGGCATGTTATTTGAGTTATAGTAGGTCGGGTCAACTAATAAATCCATGAAATCTTGATCATCGTATGAGTCGGAGGGATTCGTTTCAGCTGGTTGATTTCTCCTGCTTGGAATATTCTTCTTCTCGTAGACCCGACAAACTACCCATTCATCCTATGATGATAATATATGCAAGAAAACAAAATTTTAGATATAATTTCACTGTATTTCACTTTAAGTTTAGATAAAGGACTACAGATATAAATATGAATAACTAATTACTGGGAAAACTCTAGAAATAAATAAATATAAAACACGTTCTAAATATTAGCAAATTCAGAAGCAATGAACGCTGTTGCCTTGACTTAGTCACTTTGATCTATATATAAAAAATTTAGAAAGAATGAAACAAACAAACGGAAGAAGAGCAGAAGAAGTCTTGAATTAAAAGAGCGCATACTTAAAAATTAAAATATCATTTTCATGAATAGAACATCATAGAAAATTAGAAAGACAAATTCAAATTTTGAGACAGCTCATGCCAACTGGAAAGTCAAAAATGAAAATGGAAAATTTATAAATCATGGCACAGCTTAGATTGAATGTAATTCAAATGGAAACTAGATCATGAAATGGAAATACTGAAGAAGCAATATGAATTGAAGCATGCAAAAGTCATAATTTAATTTTACCTTTGCGGGGATTTTGAAATCCGAGTCCTTCGATTTTCCTTCAAGCCTAAATTCATGCATGACCCAATTTGTTTTCTCACCCTTTGGAGCCCTTCCCATGTAGAAAACAAGGGTCTTTTTCATCCCAACAAGGATCCTCTTTTTCAGATTTCCAAAAGTTCTATAGCTGTATATCTCCTTGTCCTTTCCGGTTGCCTTCCAATACCCACTTTTTGTAGCTCTGTTGGTTCGCATCCCTGTTGGATATTTCATATCCTTTTGGCAGAAAAAATACCATTCCTTCTCTCCCATTTTGGCCTTGCCTACAAAAATATTTTCCATAGCAAAGGATATATTAGAGACTAATTAAGCAAACGAAACAATAATAAATAGATCAATAAAATAACATACTACTAATATTGAATAGGTCAAAAACATGAAAAGCATTGTGTGAACGGAAATCACACTAATAAATTAATTAAAAACTTACTTGGAAGCTCCCAAGGTTCACACTTGTTCAGATCTACATCTCCTATGGCTTTTGTAGTAAATCTTGGATTTGCAACCTTCTCAAGGAGGTACTTGTCGATGATTTCATCATCTGTTGGATGAAATCTAAAACCGGGAGGTAAATATAAGCAGTCTTCTTCGTTGTTCGCCACCGGCATCTCAAACCAGGATGGTCCTAACATTATTTCAAAACCCTAATTGGCCAATTAATTAAGGTCTATCAGCTTCGCAGAGAAAAATGAAGAGTAGTTGTGCTTGCTACAACCAATCAGAGGAACTAGGAAAGAATTGAAGAATTGTTAGAGAAAGAAGAGAACAAAGGAAAAAGCAGGTTTTATAGAGGGACTTTGAGGCGTTAGTTCCGTGCCAATCAAGGAACTTGCAAGGGAAAACTAGTGCGGACAAAGCCACTTGATTTAAATTAGTATTTTGTAATGTGGCTGATGTTGATGTTGATACTTTGTTCACATCTTATGGGTATTTTTTCATAGTTTGGCTTAGTCTCTGCTTTATCAACTTTGAGCTGTGCTAAGGATCTCCTGCATTTTGTCTGTTTGTTTGCGCAATGCAGTGTTTTAATTTGTTCGTCGTATAGAACTTCATATCATACAATAAACGCAGTTTATACTTTTTTTTTGTTTTACATAAAGCGAAAAAAACGTGTGTTGTGTTGAGATATTAATTCTGTAATATATAATAACTATAACAGAGTCATTTTTTTTGACAGAATCTCATATTATTTTGAAGACTTACAATTAACAATTTAATACAAAAATATGTAATTATCAACATACATGCATATATAAAAAAGTAATGCAGCTGTGTTATATAGTTGAATATTGAAGATTAATTTACTAACGTTTTCACGGTTTGGGCCAATATATATATATAGAAAAACCAAGAAGGGCTATGTAGTTATAATTGTACATATCATTTCTCAAAAAAAGAACAAAAAAACAAAAAAAAAAAAAACAAAAAGAAAAGCGAAAACTAGCGGTCAGGACTCAGGAAAATGGAAACATATATAAAGACATTATTGGAAATTAATTATTATAGTTCTAGCTTAATTTCAATGAGCATCATACTGGAGATGCATATCATTGCGTTCATCTTTTATACGTGGCTGCGTATTAATTTAACATTTGTTGACAAAGCAATCATGAAAAGGTCTTTAACCGCCTTGTCTAATCTTAGTTTCACTTTGTCGCCTCTCCGGAAGCATTGTTTTATCAATAATTTTGATTAAAAAGACATTACATATTTGCAACGCTCTAAATTCTAAACCATTTACTTAATGCCGCTGCCACACTTAATTCGATCTCTTCCATCTCAATAGCTGCATTGATTTTTTCCCCCAAAGGTCCTTGTGAATTTAAATTTTATAATTAGAGATGAAAAGGCATAAACTAAAATGCTGATCATTAATTTAATTTGTCAACAATTTTTCTGAAACATGCAAACGTAGTTAAATAACATATAATGATTTGTCAAAATAATTTGAAGTTTCTGATATATAATGTCCCTAATTCAAAGGAAGCCTCTGTGTAGTTTAATTACATGAAGTAAGTCGATATCTAATTTTCGCTTAAACACACACACACACACACAAACTTAATTAATTAACCCATCTAAATTTAAAGGCAAAATTTGATTTTTTTTTTTTTTTTTGAGACTTAAAGGCAAAATTTGAAAACTCAACTTTAGTTCGAGTTTCAAACTTTAAACACCAACTCTGATTTCAAAATTGTGGCTGAACTTTAAAAGTATAACAATTAATACCTTTTGATAATATGAATTTGACTTTAGTAAATTTTCCAAATTAACCATATAGAAGGTACAGCCGCTGTATTTTTAATAAGAAGTATAGTGCTTGCTTGCTCATTCGGGAATGCATTTGTTTGACTCTGACTCGTTGTATATATAATTCTTGTATTGTTGATTAATAGTTGATATATATTACTAATATATCGTTGCCCAACAAAGGTTGGTTTGAATAAATCATTTATTCTAATTCTTCTGGAGCTAAGGTGATGTAATTTGTAAGTATGCAACTTTTTTTATGCTTTTATGATTACGGATCGATCGAGGTCTATATATGTAATTGACGCTGCTGGTTTTGTGACCGCTTTTTTAAGAAAAAAAAAAAAAAACTATGTTATATCAAAGTAAGCTTAAATCAATGAATCACATATGCATCGGTGCGTATTTCATTCTACATTTTAAACGGTTCGGATTGTGTGGGTTGGAGAACCTCCAACATGTATCGAATATTTATAACTTGATTAGTTGTCTATTTATTTTCTCTAATTCTTAAAAAATGTATAAGGAATTTTGTATAAATCTTATGCACTATGATAAACCATAATTAGTGCTGAATCTCAAACATAATAACTGCAATATTTCAGGTTAAATCGGTTCATATCCAACAGTGGCGGAGTCAGAAAATTTGACAATAGGGTTCAATAATTTTTAATACTAATATTATAAGAAATCAAATAAATTCATGCAATATATATATAAGAAAAATTATGTCTTGAATGAATTTTTATTTGGGCTAAATCTAAATCATTCATTATAACTGATTACAGATCCAAAAGCCCTTGAAAAACTCATCCATGGATATTCGGTTTATTAGTGTTCTTTTGATTGTGCAATCGACAATTTAGATATTAACAATTACTGGAGATATTTACAATTAATTTCGATTTTATTCCAATAAAGTACTTCAAAACTTTACTGAAAAAAATTACTACGCAAAATATAAAATAATTTTATAATAATTACAAGTTATAATAGATTTTTTATCTTCTATTTAATTATTTGAAGTCTCATGCATCCTTTGAAATCATTAGAAGATGAAATGTTATAAACAAACAACAAAATAAAACAAATTAAATCAATTGATACAAATTATTATGGTTATTGATTATATCTCAATCTTTTGAAATATCCAATCAAATAAATAAAAAATCTATATATTAACAAAGTAGATTGTAAAGTTACATATTCAAGTTTAATTAATAAGTTCAATATTCATATGCTAATTATTACTGAAAGTGAAATTTCATGAAATATTTAAGAAGACAAAAATTAATATTTGTGACAGTCTGATATATATCAATTATATAAATAATTTGTTTTTTCAACAGGAATAAAATTTTCAAACCAATATGAGCTTCACTAGTGGAATATCTTTTGAATATCTATGGGGTTCAAATATTATATGTCTACAAAATTTTTCATTTTACAAGTGTGAACTTTCTAATATAGTATTATTTTTTATAATTCAATGGGGGAGAATTGACCCCCATTGAATGTACTTAGCTCCACCACTGATATCCAAATCCGACCCAATTACAAATCTGGCTCTGCATTCGACCCATTTAATTATCAGATCGATCAAAGCGAGCTGGATCGGATGGGTCAAGTAGAAAATTCCACCTTGATCTTGCAATTATCCAAAAAACTCCACACAGTGAGATAATCCCAAATTTTCTAATGTTAAGCTAGCACCAATCTTTTGATATATAATGTATGATAATTTTGAGTGACAGGAAGAAAAATGAAACTCCCTGATAATTTTATCCGCAAAGCATTTAAGATTTATAGGTCTACATATAAAAGCCAAAAAAAAGTTGACTTAATTAGGATAATTTTAGCAAAACAGTTGAGCTGTATATTTCTAATAATAATATACATGGACTCATGGAGGCTAGGTCAAGTACTGTTAGTATTTAATTAATATAATTATTTTAGAACGTTAATGTGATCGTTGTATAGGAATGTCCCAGAAATCTGTAGTGAGTGCGAAAGATAAATATTGAATAGTTAAACGTAACAAAAAGGGTATTTATGCATGTTGTGTTTACATTTACGAGTTATTACGCTTTTTCCTCATTTTATTTTAATTGTAGCCATCATATATAATATATTTGTATTTTGTTTTTACCTACTTTTTTGGTAGGTTCGAAATTAGGCCTCCAGCGTCCGAAAATTGCAACTTGCAACGGGGTATACCGTATACGAAAGGGTTAAGAAAGAAAGAAAGAAAAAAAAAAGAAAAAAAAAAAGAATGGTACATCGGTTATTTTTATATGATTAATATAAAATTAAAAAAAAAAAGTAAGGGAGAAATATGTAAAATCAACAAAAGGTTAATGCATTGGAAAGGCGTACAGATCCACAGCCCACAGAGGTCAGAAAAAAAGAGCAAAAAAGGTGTGTCAGATTAATGTGGAATGCTCTGAGGTAATAAGCTGTTTATTAGCTCAGATACAGCTCAATACGGAATGCACTGAGGTAATAAGCTATTTATTTTCATTTTTATATTATATTGCTTACTATTTCTTCTTTCCTAAGTCTTACGGTCCCCTTAAGTCGGTGTACAATTGTATATTTTAATAAAGAGCGTAAGTTAGATACTCTGAGTTTATTAATATTTAATAATAAAATATTAAATTGGCATCATTGCTTACTTCTATGAGAAATTTTCAACAAATTTATTGTGGCATTATAGAATTAAGTTATACTTTTCCTTCAATATTTTAGTAGGAAAAAAGCATAATAAACTGTCCGGTGTGGATTTCAAGAACCCAGAAAATAGATAAATACATCAAACAATTGCAAAGACCATAATTTCCATTTTAATTGCCTTACATGAGTGGTGTGTTCATACTTTCACCTTTATATAAAGGTGTTAAAAATTTATCAGTGCAGAATTAAAAATCTAATTAATATGAACTGTTTTAGTTTAAATTATATTTTGTGGATGGGTGTTTGGACCTTTTGTAAAATAAACTGCTGATTCAAGAATTAATTAATGACAATCAAAGTTTTTCTTTTAGATTGTCAACAGGTTTAATTAGAGAAGAATTGAGACTGCACAAGTTGGATAGTTATTCCCGTGTGGCGGCATTAATTGAATAATTACAAAAGGTATATCCTGAAAACTATTCACACAGTGTCACAAACCTGAAAGTTCACTAGGTAGCAGGTGCGCCATGCTTTCAAACAAGTATATATGACAATTATATTTTAATAATACATACTCACCATTATATTTTAATAACAATTATATATGACAACTACTAAAAAGAAAAGTAATACAAATAAATATATATATTACAATAACATTTTATAATATTTGAATAGTTAATGCATTAAATTTAATATGATTTAAAGACCATTTAATTATTGTTTAGTTATTAATATTTGAATTGTTTAATTCATTCCGTAAATAACAAGTAAGCTTTAAAATCACAACAAAGTGTAATACACTATTTGTAAAATATTAAGAATGATTTTAAAATTTTGTTATTTTTAAATTACAACAAAGTGTCTTAGTCCTAATGACATAAAATAAAATCACTATTGTAAATATAGTATATCTTTTCCAATTAAATATTTTAGTGTAACAAATACAAATACAATGGCCCAGTTATCAAAATTTGATCCATTCCGGCCCAAAATTGGACCATTAGTCGGGCCTAAACCCTACGGCCCTACCTATTTGTTGAAACTTCTAAAACCGAATTACGGATGCCATTTTGTTTTCTCTTTTGTTAAAAGTAAACTTCTTCTGTACATACTCATCCGATACTGGTGAAAAATCGTGTACTCAGTTGTTTTTCACTTTTATATTGCCAGAACAATTATGACAAGGGAGTAGTACTGTAGTTGTAACCAGTTCTGAATTTCTGATACAGTCCTCGTTTGGATGGGTGGGAAATAGGTAGGAATAGTAATTCCGGAACTAAATTTAAGGAAAAAGTGAGATTTCGGGAAGCGTGGGAATAGTGTATTCCGGGACTAAGAATGTTGTTTGGATGGTGAGTTTAGAAATAACGTTGGGAAGTGTGAAAAGTAGAGAGAAAAATATTGTTGGAAATAGTGCTATTCTTAGAATTGGCTATTCCTGAAATTGGTAATTGCGTTTGGATGAAAAATTTAGTTCCGGAATAGGCTATTCGGGGAATAGGCCTATTCCCAAACGATCCAAACGACCATAGAGTATATTACAATTGAGTTTCAAATATAATAAAATATTATATAAATTAAATTCAAGTTTGCGTCACCCTGTTCACAGATCTGCCACTTGATTCTCTGGTATAATCAGATTATCAGAATTAAAACTATGTAATGAGATTCAACAAATTTGACCCTCATAAAAACTAAAAATAAAAATGACCCTCAAAAGAGATTCAACAATTTTTTTCACCAATTCCTTGGTCCGTTCACAGGTACCTGGATTAGCCTCGATGGTAAACTTTGTTAAGATAGAATATACGCCCCATACTGCAGCTCACCAACTATTCTGCCCCTATTCATGCTTTTTTCATTTCTTCAAAGTACTCTAATTAGGAGTCCCTCATCAAATCCTGGTACTGGTACTGTACCGCCACCAGAAGTAGCAGCATCTTAAGCCCCTCCATTGCCGGGTGGTCCTTCTTGACACCAGCAGGTAATAAAGCAGACCGATTTCACTTGGAGTGAACGAATCCTTGGTGAACCAGGATTCCTCCAGTAATTTGGACGGAGTGTATGTAACAGGCCGGGCACGAGTTAATCTGTTCAGGTCTAGACTTCATGCACAAGGTTTTTACCTGAGAAGTCTCTGGTTTCACCTAACGGTTCAAACACTGGCGTCACCTCCACTTCACCAGTCCCAACTGAGCGGAGCCAGAGAAGTGCAGAATAGGCAGAATTAATGGCTGCCAGGAGATATGGTGCTCTGGTGCTATATATAGGTGTGTGAAGACAGAAGCTGCCACACTGAAAATGGAGAGGGATCGATGTAGAAGCTGTATTTTCCATTCGTGACAGCCCGGGAAATGGAATTCAAAGTGCATTGGTGGCTTCAGTTGAGCCGCAATATATTATGGAATAGATTTCATATTATTTCCATCTAAGCTATTATGAAAATTATGATTAGTACATCGTAATTAATACTGATGTTAAATAGGCGGCATCAATGTGTGGCAATGTGGTATCCATTCACAATAGCTGTCAACTAAGCAATCATGGAATTATAAATAATATATCATAATTAAAAGAGATGCTAAATAGGCGGCATCTATCATTGTGTTGCATCCATAATTTGTAATTAATAGTTTAATACTGATGTATTTAATTAGTGAAATTTAGTTATATAGAATGGATTTCCATACTACCTTATCCAACTAAGAAATTATGGAATTATAATTACCTCGATTTCGTTAACATTACCAACTAAAGATAGAAATACTCATAAATTTTGTCATTCCTAGTCAAAGCTGTAACGTCTCAACAACTTTTCTCGTCTGTCAAAGAGATACTTGTGGCTTTCTACTCACATTAGATTTGCTATATATATATATAGTGTGAAATACAATGTATCTAGTGTGTGAAATGTGAATGCCCATAGGATCGAATAATTAAAAGAAGCAATCCTACCCCATAACAGACCAGAAAACAAAAAAAAGAAATACTGCTTCAAGTTAGCCTGCACTAAGAAACATAGTTTTTTTTTTTAAATATATGCAAACCCGAGCTGAAATTGAAAAGATGTATATAAACCAATTTATAACAATTGTTTAAACACACGATCTTATATAAAAGTAAATGTTTGTATGCATCACCCTGTTCAAATATTTTCCTGATTTCCTGATATAATCAGAAATGAAAGTGGCTAGTGAGCTTCAATAAACATCTTGATATTTTGAATCAGCTCTTTCGTCCGTTCACCTGTAATTGGATCTGCCTCAACAGCAAATTTGTTCAGATAGAAAATATGCCCCATTCCATGACTCATTAACAATTCCACCTCTTTTCCTGCCTTCTTCATTGCCTCATAGTACTCCAGTTGCGGGTCCCTCAATAAATCCTGGTCTCCTACTTCCAACAGAAGTGGAGGCATCTTAAGCCCCTCCATTGGCGGTGCATCTTTCCCCATGGGACACACATAAGGGTGGTCCTTTGTTGCACCAGCAGGCACTGCAAGGGTAAGCAGTTTGTCTATCATCTCCAAATTTAGGAAAGGGCTTTCAGGGTTCTCCAATTCTGACCTGCTTCGTTTAGACCTAGCAAATCCTGGGTTAAGCAGGATGCCTCCAGCGACATGTACTGGGTGTAAAAGACTGGGCCCAACTGACCCTGCTCGGGCACAAACTTCATGCACGAGGTTTCCACCTGCACTGTCTCCAATAAGAAAAACACGGGAGAAGTCAACGGTCTCTTGTAACCGTTCAACCACTGCCATCTGCTTCACTTCACCAGTGCCCACTGAACGAAGCCAGAGGAGTGCCGAGAAGACTGCATCAATGGCTGCTGGGAGCCGATGCTCTGGTGCAAGTGGATAGACAGGAGAAAGTATTGCAGAGACATTTAGAGTAGTTGCTAATTTGGCATAGAAATCATGATATAAGAGCCAGGAAGGGTGTGACAGACAGAAGCCGCCACCATGGAAATGGAGAAGTATCGGGAGGCGTTTACCTGGGTCGGTTGCCTCTTCAGGTAGATACACACGGATAGGAGGATCAGTGGTTAGGTCATGCACAGTGATACCGTTGCAGGGTTCGTCGTATGGGGCAACAGGATTTAAGAGCGGTCCTGCTTCGGGAGGTCCTGACCGCTCAACTGTGCCGTCACTGTATAATTTGAGCCACCCAGTAACCTCCTCAACTATGGTTCTGTTTGGAATCTTTTGATTTGTTTCCTCACAGGCCATGGAGGTTATGATTTTTGTACAATGCAAGTTCTCAACTAGAGGAGTCTTTTTATAGCAGAGACATATTCATGAGGCGGTATTAATTTGAATAGCGTTTCTCTCACAACAGATCAGTTGTTGACTTGCTGCCTATAGAGAGGATAGAGATGAAGGACAAAATAAAAGTCAATGTTCTAAGAATAAGTCACGTGTGACTTGTTGATCAGGGTTACTTTACGTCCCCGTAAGTTGACTTCATTATGAACTTATTTCCGTAAATCAAATTTTGACATCATAACCAAATCGATTGCTAGTTTTAACTATTGCAACAGACCTATTGTTGAGTTAATTTTAGTCTAGGATAGTTTGTTTTATGCGTATGAGACAAAAAACATTTATGAACAAAGATTGACACATATTTCTCGGTAGTATTTTTGAAATAATTCTATTGATTATAAAATATCAGTACCTTTCACAAGTAGACTTGGAACAGGTTGTTAACAATTTTTTGTATTGGAAGAATTCTTTTCTGACAAAAAATAAAAGCTCCATAGCTGTATGTATGAGGGGGCCAATTATAAAAAATTTATTAAATAGAAGCATGGTTCCTACCTTATTATAGTTGATCTGTCTCTGTTCAAATTAATTAATTGCTGTCAGCAATTAATTATATTAGTATTATATATTAGAACGTGCAACTTGCGTTGCATAATCAATACAATCGCATTATATATTCACTGGTCAAATTCTATATATAGGATATATTTGCAAATTTGCTGGTTCCAAGTCAGCAACCACTGGAGCTGTGATTTACTTCTTTTTTGCTTGCTTTATCATTATCATTTAAAGATGAAAATACTAAAAAGAAATTGTTCCCTCCGTACTCCAAGGTGTAACGTCTCAGTCATGTCAAATCATGAAACTTGAAAAATCCCCATCTAACTCTAGGAAGAAAGACATCTTCAGTAGTGTACCCTAACCAAAAACTGATAGCTTGTACAAAAGCTAACCAGAGATACAACTAAAACTAAAAGCATTAAAAATCTAAAACTTTATAAGCACAATTACTAAGGGATGGGGTATCTATCTAAACTCTCCATCAGGGTGAGGCCTTTTGAACCTTGCTCAAGTTGCCCTGTACTGAGCCTGTTCAATGACATTCACTGGCATTCCACGAGCCTGACTACTCCTCCTAGCCATGTTTGCCAGTACATGAGCATTAGTTACTCCTTCCATCCGCAAATTTGGTTCGTCGCCCTATCTCCCATCTGACTGAACCACTCAATGATGTCTTTCACTATTGGCATTGCTCTCAGGAAAGTAAATTCTGAGAATCCCGGTCGTCAATTGTATTAACCAGGTTTTTGCAATCACTGAATACTTGAACCTTCTCCTCCGCTGGTATTTGAATGATCCCACCAAACTGCTGTACCACCTGTTGTACATGCATTTAAAAACACTAATAAAAGCACTAAACTGCTAACATTAAGGAAGATACTTCCTGTCAAAGGTAACAACTCTATGAGCTCTTGATTTTACCTCTTCTGCAAATAAATAACATTGGTTTCTCATTGAAACTGCTGCTATGGTTTCCTAGAAAATATGCAAACATCTCTCATATTAAAAGGGACCAAACAATATTTCATGATTACTGAACGTTCATGTCATTACCAATTAGGAAAATTTTCTCCTCGGTGTATGATGATTGAGAACGTGATGGATCAGCAAAATAAAGCCTAATTACATGTGTTTGTGCATTCCCTTCCATCAAATTTGTTCTTTGCTAAATTTCAAAATTCGTAGCAAAATAAAAATTGAGATATCAGATGAGCAGCAAAATCTGAACATGTGCCTTTAAATACTATTGTGAAAACATGGTTTCATAAAAGTAGACAGTGTTGCCAAATGCTTGACATTGGGTTATTGTTTCTGTACTTTTAATCCAGGCATATAGACCATAAAAAACAAAGAAGAATTCAAGGCATAGACAATCTCAAATAGAATGCCCCTAGTCTCTCACCAATCCAAATGTGGAATGTTCAAGGTTGTAGATTTTTTTTTTTTTTTTTTTTTCTAATTTGTAATAAATTGAACTAACAAAGTTATATGTGTACTACTTATATGAACTTAGACCTTTATCAAATAATTCAAGGTCCAGCTCCTATGTATGATTATTGAAATTTAATAATCCTTACTTTCATTTCTTCGTGCTTACTTCCAGGCATCAAAAGCTTCAGAAGACCTGCATGATCATCAAAATGTTAATAAAAGAGGCAAGTACATAACATCCTATATGCACATTATTTTATAATATAAAATATGTTAATAATCTAAGGGCACCTAAGTAATTATGTGAAAATGTTTCAGGAATTATTTACTCTACCTAGACCAAAGATTTTTGGTAATTTTCTGGTGAACTTACTAAATTTTGAAGATCATATATACAGCAACCCATGACGTAACTTGTCCCAATTGCACACATGAGAACAGATATGGATCTTTCAGAGTCGACATTTCAAAGGCTTGTTCAAGTGGTAATCTTAAGTATTGTCCTATCATTACCATTAATCAACAGATAGCTATTTTTGGCATAAATATGTGATTGAAATTAACAAATAAAGCTTGAAAGGAAGAAGAAATGAACATATAGCAGTTTATTATAATTGACTTTAACACAAAATACCATATAGGGTGGTCCTTTGTGGCACCAGCAGGTAATGCCACCGCAATTAGCTTGTCAATCAAGTCCAAATTCATGGGCACAAATCCTAATCAAATCCATTAAGGAAACCCAACAAAATACCACAAGCGTAAGACAACCAGAATCAAAAGAATTTCTCAGCACGAACGCTGACAGAACAAGGAGGAAGAATCGAGTCAAATACCAGAAAGGAAAGGGTTACCTTTATTCAAGCTCCGACAAATCCCAAAATCATTTACGTAGTGCCGATCTCCTCAGCCCCTCGAGCCATTGCTGCCGACAAGAGAGGCCAAGAGGGTTTGAGAAAGGGGGACAAGTTCTTTTTCTTTTCTTTAGCGCGTCCACTGAATCAGACTCTGGCTCGATGAAGAGCAGGTTAGACCAGATCGAAACACAACTACAACTATAACACTCTAACATTCTCTTCTTTTTTGGATTGTGAAGGTTCAAACTTTGTCATTTCATCGTGGGCTTGGTATAGCTCATGAATCTAAAGTTTTATTTCCAAATTCTATAAAATAGAATGGTGCGAAACCTAAAATATATGAGTTCGATATAGATTATGATGTTGTAATTAATGTATTTAAGTCCAATATAGAAAAACTGATTGAAAATAGATGTCTAAACGTAGGATCTACTATTGCACAAAATAATTGTACAAATGAATTTTTTATTCTGGTGCTATGGAAAACTTAAATTTTTTAAAAAATTACCATCCAATTAGTAAGGACAAAAATTTTACCGTCGCTAATAATAAAAAAAATTAAAATTAAAAGTTAGAATATGATTAGTATGTTGTCAAAAAAAAAAAAAAAAAATCCAAGATGTATTTATGTTAAAAATTGTTCGGTCAATTTGTTGCCAATTAGAAAACTTTCTAGAGACATGAATTGCGAAATAATTTATAAAAAAAATAATTTGTTATCTTCCAAGATTTAGTCACCAAATAAAAAATTGGTGAAGGTTTTCTTGAAAATGATCTTTATTTTTTAAATAGCAAAAAAATTGTTTTCAAAACTAGTAAAGATGAAGATTTAAATCAACTTTTGGCATAAATGTGTTGAATATCCTCCCGATAGAACTTTTAAACAAAATATTTGATTTTTGTAATTTAGATTGGAGCAATTACGAAATCTGTAAGCTTGTGAAACATACTATGCCCTTTTCCTATCGCTAACGCTAAAAGTAATAATTTTTTTTTTATCTTATTCACTCCGATGTTTGAAGTCTGGTCCTCTTACAATGACTTTAGATATTTTGTTATTTTTATTGATGGTTTTTAAAAAATCACTTGGTTGTATTTGATGAAAAATAAAAATAAGATTTTTTCGCATTTAATTTTGTTGAAAATTAATTTGATAAAAAAAAAAAAATTTTGAGAAAATTAATTTGATAACCAATTACTCTAAATAATTCAGTCAAGATTTCTCTAAGATCTTGTTTTCATTCCTAGATAATATTTGCTTAATTTAACACAAAACTAACAGCTGCAGAGGCCTCAAGAGAAGATGGGACATGCAATTTCCTTCATAAGGCACTATCTGATATGCAAATTTAAGAGTATAAATAAACAAGTTTGTTATAATGCAGCTTAGCTCATTTGGAAAGCTTTATTAATATAATATATTCAAATGTTTGTGTCGCTGTTCAGTTGTAATGCAGCGCTACGGCGCTACCTTGTGGATTATGTGGGAATGTAGGAACAAGATGTACTATCAGCAAGAGTAAAATACGACAAAAATTTAGATCAGATGGCTTTAAGATTCACGAATTGTCAAATTATTAATTGGAACAGATAGGTAGAAGTCGAAACTCAGACACTGTGGGTCGCTGGTTTCATTTATTCTCTTGGCTATTGCGGTTGTGGTCACCTAGGTCTCTCATGTTTGTAGCTACCATATACTGTTCTCACTTCTCAGTTGTGTGTTTTGGTCTCTGTAGTGATTGTAATAAAGGTGGAAAGACAGGATTTCCACACCGGTACCAGTACCTATATGGAACAGGTGCCAGCAAGTTTACTTTTTTTTTGGGGGATATGTATGTGGGATAAAACAGATTATTTTGTTCACATTATGTGAATGATTGTAAGTACTTTGCTTTTCTGGTTAATGTAAAACTCGAGAGGTGCTTACTCACTTGCTTAAAATAATCTAAAAAGAGATTTGCATATATTCCGTGTGGTGGTATATCTTAAAGTAATATTTATTTCTTTCTTCGAGATATTGACAGTGGCTGTCCAGAATACAATGTAATTTTACTCATTAGCAAATTTTCACTACTTTATCAAGTTATTGACTTGGAACAGGTGCTTAAGAAATTATTAATGTAAAATATTCAGACAAATTCAGCTCTGACAAAAACAAAAGCCCAACAGGTGTAAAGGGCCTATTATAATCAAATAAGGTACCACTTTGAAGCATGACATGTAGAAACTGTTGCTGTTCCCGGTTAAATTAATTAATCCTACCCCATGACAGAATGACCAGAAAAACTTCTGCAGATTATCCTGCACCAAAGGCATAGTGAGATTGCGAAAAGTTACTTATTGTTCTCAATCTTTGAAATATACTCAAACTTAAACTGAAATTGAAAAAAAAAAATGAGCATATATATATATACCAATTTATTACAATTGATTTCACACACAATCTTATTTTTTTAAAAAAAAAGTACGTATGCATCAACTTGTTCAAAGATCCAGCCACATTTCCTGATATATCAGAGAATAAAAACTGGCTAATGAGATTCAACAAACATCTTGATTTTTTGAACCAGCTCTGTTGTTCGTTTGCTGGTAACTGGATCTGCCTCAACAGCAAATTTGTTAAGATAGAAAATATGACCCACGTCGGGTCTCATTAACAATTCCACCTCTTTTCCCGCTTTCTTCATCGCCTTATAGTACTCCAGTTGTGGGTCCCTCAACAAATCGAGGTCTGCTACTGCAAGAAGAAGTGGCGGCATCTTAAGCCCTTCCATTGCAGGCGAATCTTTCCCCAGGGGCACATGTACGGGTGGTCCTTCGTTGCACCAGCAGGTACTGCCAGGGCAAGTAGCCTGTGGATCATGTCCAAATTCAAAAATGGGTTCTGAGGATTCTCCAGCTCCGACTGGCTTCGCTTAGACATAGCAAATCCTGGGTTAAGTAGAATGCCTCCAGCTACTCATACCGGATCTAACAACCCGGGCCCGACTGACCCTGCACGGGCACAAACTTCATGCACGAGGTTTCCGCCTGCACTATCTCCAATAAGAAAAACACGAGAGAAGTCAACGGTCTCATGTAACTGTTCAACCACTGATGATGCCTTCACTTCACCCGTGCCAACTGAGCAGAGCCATAGGAGTGCCGAGAAGGCCGCGTCAATGGCTGCTGGGAGCCGATGCTCTGGCGCAAGTGGATATACAGGAGAAAGTATTGCAGCTACTTTTAGAGTAGTTGCTAGTTTGGCATAGTAATCATGATATAAGACCCAAGAAGGGTGTGACAGACAGAAGCCGCCACCATGGAAATGAAGAAGTATTGGGAGACGTGGACTTGGGCCGATTTTCTTTTCAGGTAGATAGACACGGATAGGTGGATCAGTTGTTAGGTCATGCACCGTGATGCCATTGCGGGGTTCATTGTATGGGGCAACCCGATTTAAGAGTGGTCCTGCTTCGGGAGGGCCTGACCGCTTGACAGTGCCATCACTGTACAATGTGAGCCAGCCAGGAACCTCCTCAACTATGGTTCTGGTAGGATTTGCTTCCTGAGTGGACATGGAGGTTGTGATCTTTCGTACAATGCAAGAGGAATCCTTTTATAGCGGTGATATATTCATGAGGCAGTATTTATTTCAATAGCGTCTCTCTCACAACTAATCAGTTGTTGACTTGATGCTTATAAAGATGATAGAAGTGAAGGACAAAATAAAAATCATTGTTCTAACAATAAATTATACGTGACTTGTTGATTGGGGTTTCTTCCCCATGAATTGACTTTATTATGAACTTGTTTCAGTTAATCAAATCGATTAGTACTAGTTAGAATTATTGGTCAAATCGATAGTTTGCTGTATGAGACATGAGACAAAATCATCTGTGAATAAAGATTGGCACATATATATTCCTCAGTAGTATTTTTGAAATAATTATATTGATTATATATTTTCAATACCTTTCACAAGCTGTTGACTTAATTGGCACAGGTTCTTAACAATATTTTAATTTATTTTATACGATTTCTATTATGACAAAAATAAAAGCTCCATAGATGTCTGAAGGGACCAATTATAAAAAAGTTATTAAATAGAAGAATGGCTCTACTTTATTGTAGTTGAGCTGTCTCGTTGAAATTAATTATATTACGTATTATGTATTAGAGCGTGTCACTTGCGTTGCATAATCAATACATACACATTATTCACTAATCACTGGTCAAATTTTATATAGGATACATCTCCAAATTTGCTGTTCCAGGTCAGCAACTACTGGAATGTGATGTACCTCTCTTTCGTTGCATTATCATTTAATATGGAACTACTAAAAAATTAGTGCCACCCGCCTCCAACGTGTGATGTCTCAGTCATGTCACATCTGTTACGTACAGAAATCATTTGTTACTTTTTGTTTTTTCCTTTCTGATGATAATGCCCGTACACCGTAGGCTTAACATTAAACTTAAGCATAAACACTACAAATATATGTCATTAAAAATGATGAAACTTGAAAAGATGCCCATCTACCTCTAGGAAGAAGAAACACATCTTCACTGGTACCCTAACCAAGACTGATGACTTGAACTAAAAGTCTAAAGTTAACCAGACATACAACTAAAGCTGAAAGTATTAAAAACCTAAGGAGACAACTAAAAACTTTAAAGGCGCAAAACTAAGGGATGGGGTGTCTAGCTAAACTCTTAATCACGGTGAGGCCTTTTGAACTTGCTCAAAAAATTTGCCCTGTTGCTTCCAAGCTTGTTCAATGACATTTACTGGTGTTCCACTGTACCGAGCCTGACTAGTCCAATACTCATGTTTCCCAGTACATTTGGTTTCATCGCCCTATGTTCCATCCGGTTAAACTACGCACTGATGTCTTTCACTGGAGTTGCTCCTTCCCTCCGCACATTTGGTTTCATCACCCTATATATCTCCCATCTGAGTGAACTATTTAATGATGTCTTTCACTACTGGCATTGCTCTTCAGGAAAGTAAATTCTGAGTATCCCAGTCATCAATTATATAAACCGGGCTTTTGCAATCACTGAATAAAAGTTCGGTAGCATCTGAATGATCCCACCAAAGTTCTGTAGCACCTGTTGCGCATGCAAGAAAACACACTAATAAAAGCACTAACCTGCTAAACATAAAGATACTTCCTGTCAAAGGCAACAACTTCATGAGCTCTCAATTTTACTTCTTCTGCAAAATAAATAACATTGGTACCTCATTCAAATTGCTGCTATGGTTTCCTTAAAACTATGCAAACATCGATCTCTCATATTAAAAGGACAAACAATATTTCTTGATTACTGAACGTTCATGTTATTCCCAATTTGGAAAAGTTTATCCCCGGTATAAGATGATTGAGAAAGTGATGAATCAGAAAAAATATGTGATTTTTATTATTATTTTTTTTTTTTTTTTGCATATCCAGGTTTGTAACTTTTTGACAACAATATCCTTGTTTTGAAGAAATTTACAATTTCAGGAATGTTTTCTGAGCGCATGCATTCCGAAAGAAAAACCTAAATACATTCCGTTTATGCATTCCGTTCCATCAAATGTATTTTTTGCTTAATTCAATGAACCTCAAATTAGGCTCTTAGCCTAAAATAATTTGTATATAAATTAGTAGCAAAAAAAAAATTAGGCAAACTGTTATCTTACGATTTTATAGTACCACGTCACCAAGAAATTATCCTTCTAATAAATCGGGAATATCTGGAAACAGCATTAATTAAAACAGAATTTCAGAAGAAAAGAAAGTTTAATTTAATTTCAGTAACAGACAATTGTGAGGAAACAACACAAACGGCATACTTTTACTTTTACCACATATGCACATAGGAAACAACACAAACGGCATAATTTAATTTCAGTAACAGACAATTGTGAGGAAACAACACAAACAGAATTTCCCTGAAGCATTGTTCGCCTACATTACCAATTGTTACGCATTGCGCAAACAGAAGAAGAAAAGAGAGAGAAATTGAACACCTTAATTTGGGCGGAGTGGAGAGCATCACTGAAGAAGAGAATGTAGGAGACGAGACAAGATAAGAAGAAAGGATCCATCAACTATCAAGTAGATTGTATTCTCTTTGTCTATGATAATGGAAGATAAAAAAGATAAATTTCAGTTTGGAGTTACGGTGGTTTATGGACCTACACAGTATAGTCTCGAACCTTTGTTTATTCAAGAAATTTACAACTTGAGAGATCTTTGGGAGGGGGACCGTGGTTACTTTTTGGGGACTTTAATATGGTCAGATATAGAAGAGAAAAAAGTGGATACAACTTCAATATTCAGGGGGGAATTTTTAACAAAATGATCAATGATTTGGAGTTACAATATTATCCCAACTCGGGTCAAAAATATACTTGGTCTAGTTCTAGATATTACGCATTACTTGATAGATTCTTGTACTCTAAAGAATGGGCAGATAAGTTTCCCTTAACCTTGGTTAAATGTCTACCAACTTTTAAATCCGATCATACACCTATTTTGCTTAGTACTGATACTTTAGTTAACAAGAATGATCATAGATTCAGGATTGAACAGGAGTGGTGTCATAATGAGGATTTTCGTAGATTATTACCTCGTTGATGGAAGCATATAGACCAAAAAGATAATGTTTCAAAAAATTGGGTTTCCAATATGAAAGATTTAAGAAGGAAAATAAGGGGTTGGGCAAGAAACTTTTATGGAAAAAAAAAACAGGATAAACAAAATAATTTTCAGCAAATCCATATCTTACAAAAAATTAGAGAAGAGAGAGAGTGGACTATTGAGGAGAGCACTAAGTACGTAGATCTCAACAGTGAATTAGACAAGATTTATGAGTCCGAACAGAAATATTAGGGGGTAAGAGCTAAAAGTAAATGGTTATTGGAAGGAGATAATAATACAAAATACTTTCACTGTATTGCTTCATCTAGGAGGAAAAAAAATTGATTCTTGGTCTCAAAATTGACGATAGATTTACAAATGACATAGATGAGATAGAAACCCACATTTTTTATTTTTATAAGAACTTATACAGTAGCTATGGTGATAAACTTGCTTGTCTTGATAATGATTTTTGGACTAACGATCAAAAAATTTCAGATATTGATAATGCTCTCCTGATCCAACCGTTTAGTGAGATGGAGATAAAAGATGCTTTGTTTAACTCGGCAGGAGATAAAAGCCCAGGGCCAGATGGTATGACATTTCTATTCTACCAAAAACATTGGCATATGATAAAATAAGATATTATGTGTTTGTTCAATGCTTTTTTTAATCACGATTTAGATGTGTCTCGGATTAACAAAGCTATATGTTATGTCTGTTACCAAAAAAAAATAGATGCTGTGGAGATTAAACAATATAGGCCTATTAGCTTGTTAAACTGCATTTATAAATGGATTACTAAGGTGTTGACCACTAGATTATCTCCTATAGTGAATAAAATATTAGATCAATCTCAAGCGGCTTTTCTTCAAGATAGATTTATTTTAGATAATGTGATTTGTGCATCTGAAATTTTACATTCCACAAAGATTTCAAAAAAAAAAAGGTTTGATTTTAAAAGTAGATTTAGAAAAAACTTATGATAGAGTCAATTGGACCTTTTTATTTGAAATGCTTAAATCTAGAGGGTTTTCCAATAAGTGGGTTAATTGGGTGCAAGAACTACTAGTAGGGGGACAGATTTGTGTCGATATCAATGAAAAAATGTCAAACTATTTTATAGTGTGTAGAGGGCTCAAACAAGGAGATCCTATGTCACCACTCCTCTTTAACCTAGTAGCATATTGTCTAAACCAGATTATTAAAAAGGGTAGAGATAGAGGAATTATCAAAGGTTTGGGCCCCCAATAGATAATGGGAAGCCTGTAATTAATTTGCAATATGCTAATAATACTGTAATTTTTTGTGAAGCAGATGGATTGGTTATGCAGGTAGTTAAATGGGCTTTCATTGGATTCGAAGCCTTAGCAGGTATGAGAGTCAATTTTTCAAAATGTGAACTTTATCCAATTAATTTAGAAGATAATGAGGCCTTAGCACTTGCCGATATTTTTGGTTGTAAAGTAGCTTCTTTTCCTTTAAGATACTTAGGGATTCCCATACACTGGAAAAAGCTAAAAAAGATAGATTGGCAGAGCATAATAGATAAATTTAAAAAAAAATTACAAGGTTGGATGGGCAATTTTTTATCTTATGGAGGGCGACTGACATTAATCAACAGTGTACTGAACTCACTTGCAACTTATATGTTATCTTTTCATGAGGCACCGACTATGGTGCTCAAACAGTTAGATAGAATAAGATCAAGATTTTTGTGACATGCGAAAGATAAGAAAAAAATTCACTTGGTTAACTGGGGGGTTGCGTGTAGAACTAAGATAGAGGGTGGGCTAGGCATATTAAATTTTAAAATCATGAATGATGCTATGATGAGCAAATGGGTGTGGAGGTAGAAGGATCCTTTGAGTAAGGGGTGGTGGAAAGATATTATAAAGATTAAGTATGACAAATGTCGCAATTTCCAACGTTGGTCCCCTTTTTGGAAAAATATAAAAAGATTGGAACAAATAGTTGATATACATTGCCACTTCAAATTGGGGGATGGGAGAAGTACTAGATTTTGGCTAGATAAATGGTGTGATGATCTACCCTTGAGATTAGTTTTTCCATCACTTTTCGAAATTTGTGCTAATAAAGATGCTACAGTTGCAGATGTTTTTGGAAGGGCATTAAATATAAACTTTAATAGACAATTATCTATGAATCTTAGAGATGAATTGTGTAACCTGCAGTAGATAGTCTCACGTTTTGCTTTACAGCCCAATCCTGATTTGATTTCTTGGGGAGGTAATGGGGATGGTAAATTTTCAACTAAAAAGATGTATATTTGGTTAGATAATAGAGGGGTTCAAGACAATACTTATGCTCCCATTTGGAAAATCAAAGTACCTCTTAAGATACAAATTTTTTTTTGGCTTTTATGCAAAAAAAGATTGCTAACCAAAGATAACCTAGCTGTGAGGGGGTGGGAAGGAGACTTAAATTGCGTTTATTGTCAAAAACTAGAATCGATTGACCACCTTTTTTTCGGATGTACCCATCACATGGTCTTGTGGACTTAATTATTAGATAAATTCCAAATAACAATAGATTTTAATTCCATTGAGGACCTGGTAGCTTGGATCTCAAAACTTGATCATCAACAAAAAAAGATCGCTAGCATTATTTGTTGTGGTGCAATATGGTGTGTATGGAAAGATAGAAATGCAAGATGTTTTCAAAAAAAGACTTTTCATTCGTTTAGATACTTAGCCTCACAGATTTTGGCTTTAATAAACTATTGGTCAGGATTATGGTCGGAGAAAATCAAGACTCAAGTGGCAGAGTGGCTGCCTTCAATTGATAAGATGCCATTGCAGATTACTGGAGGTGAGCTCACGGGCATCGAGACTGAGGAGGAGGCGTGGATCCATGCAGTGGCTTGATCGAACTGTAACCATGGAAGCACAGCTCGAGAGGCTATGCTTGTTTTCTCTTGAGCTGAGGGGGGATTTAATTAAGCTAATTTATGGTGTTAGTTTATTTTATGAATAAATTTATGAATAAGGTTATTGATGTAATGAATAAAGAGATATAGCGATGGAGCACTGGTACCTCACGATTTTTGTGCCGGTGCGTCAGGTTTGTTCGGGGTGATTATTAAGAGAGTGTTGTAAAACTACTTTTTTCGTCTTAATGAAAAGAGTGGTGAGCCGTTAAAGCTCACTTGTTTCAAAAAAAAAAAAAAAAAAAAAAAAAAAAAAAAAAAAAAAAAAAAAACCTATCAAGTAGATTTGAGGAATGTATCCGTAATGATTATTTGATTTAGGGATCTTCTGCGTTGGATCTATTTTTTCACATGGGCTGAAATATAAAGTTCGTGTTTCAAACTAACTAACGCACATTTTGTGCCTACGGGCTTTTATAGAAATTTTAAAAGTCAAAATTTCAAATTTTTATTTTGAAATTTTTAATTTCAAATTTCAAATTCTAAAATATCAAGCTTTTAACATAACTAAACAAAAATGATTTTAAGATACTTTTTTCCTTCCTCTATCCAAACAAAGTATCTTAATAAGATGGTAAATCTTAAAGTTCATTTGAACTAAAAAGGAAAATAATTGGTAGTATGAAACATAATTAAATTAAATATAATACATGAGTTTCGCAGCTAATTAAGCCATCCTCTGTAAAAAAAATCGCTTTCTTCGTTTAACGATAAGTCAAGAAAGACAAAATGATGCTATATAAATATTATCCTTATAAGTTATAACATAATTAAAACTAAAGGCATAAGTCACAAATGAGTACGAGAACCAACTCTTAGTCTAGTGACAAAGAGCAATGCACCTTGAATTAAAGGTTACATTTTTGAAATTTAATTTAACTTAAAAATAAGTGGGAAGGCTTTACGCAATTTATCTAAAAAAATAAAATTTCATAAACGAGCACAAAGCTAAAGGCATAGTCGGTGGCTGCCTCAATCCAAATAGAGTGTTAGCTAAGCGCGCCAAGTATGCCGGATCGTCTAATTTATCAACGGATTACTAATACCAATCTTATATGGGTAAAAGATTCTAACTATATATATATACAAGTGCATCTTGATTGGATATATGTCATTTCCTTTTCCGTTTCATTTTTGTTTTATTTTTGTTTTTTTTGTTTCGCTTTATTGTTTTTTTTGTTTTTTTTAGGTAGGGCTTTAGTATATATAATCAAATCATTTTTATTTTATTTTCTTCCGAGACTGATACACACTCATATATATACAGAAACATCCGATTATTATATATCTTATAAATTATTAATATAATATTCCACACTGCATGCAATATTTATTCTCCAAGTACATTTCCTCCTCAATTAAATGCATTAATTGGTTCCGCATGTAAAACCATTCTTCATCGCCGCGCTTCGCTTAGGATTCCGGCTTTACCGTCCAAGAACTCTTTTACAACACAACGACTCGGCTTTTCTATCACCGATTCCCATTGACCATTTTCTTCCACAGGATTCAGATTTCCAGCCAATTTTGATTTCAAAAACTGCGACACGTCAACCCGGTGGATGTGCCAGCCGTCGAGATTCTTCAGCTGCCAAATCTTCTGCACCTGGCTTTGGATAAGCTTGCATGTATTGGCCTTTATGTTATTCACTGCTTCATTGAGCATTCTTTCCAATTCTTCTTGGTTAGTTGACCCGGCTATTTCAGACCGAAAGTATTCATCCAACTCCGGCACTCCTATGGCCCTCTTGACTCCTTTAGTATAGTCACTGTTTTCTGGGTCAAATAGTGATCTTGCTTCTTCAACCAACCCTTGTTGCATCATGCAATCAACCCGGGCCGATACAAAATGATTTAATACGTTGGGGTGCGCATCGAGCCATAGGAAGCATGGTTCATGGCCTGCACGGAAGTCGGGGTCTTCTACAAGTGCCTTAATGAAGGAGTTCGATCCTCCTGCAATGATGGGGAGGTGATTGCGACGAGCAATGGAGGAGATGGAGTCTACACAATGATGGATGAAGTCGGTGGCATGAAATTCAGCATCAGAGGGTAAAAAACCAAGCAGATGGTGCGGGGCAGCCGATAGCTCTGATTCCGAGACGCGGTTGGTAATGACAGGAATGGCATCGTATACCTGGATTTTGTCTGAGTTGATGATCTCACCGTTGAAAATTTTGCCAAGAGCAATAGCAAGTTTTGATTTGCCCGTGCCGGTTGCACCGAGAATGAAGACCACCTTTATTTTGCTAGCAACAGAGATGGTTGGCATTTTCACCTGTTAATCAAATATAATAGGCTAGTTTAATTGGGTCATATATATATCCATGTTAATTTCATACCAACTCAAATACTAATTAGTTACATCAAACATTAAATTATAATTATGAAGATCCATATTAAAATAATTTTCGTATCGACCATTATATATATGTCAATACTCAAAATATACATAAATATATTATTTTTTTTTTTTTTAAAAAAAAAGTTGATGCTATCGTCTTCCATTCTTAATTTCTTACTCAATTGATCTACCCATATGCTTTCGGACTAAATTAACCTGTCAATCAAGAGAACACAAAATAGTCGTAAAACTAGGAGAGAAGCCATAAGGACGTGAATATGAACCACAAATTTACAATGCATCCTCAAAATCATGAAGGATGTATAGTTAAATATATCTTTAAAATTAACAAAACAAGTTTTTCACAAAGATTTTTTAATCTAAAAATCAGAATCAAGTCTCATTTGAAAACCAGACCGCACCAGCCGATTCAGCCTGTCTAATAGAAAACCGGTCAGTACCTAGCCTGGTCCATTTGATTTGAAAACTAGAATCACATTGAACCAGTGTAAACCTACAAAAAGAGCCGGTTTGTTTTTTTTAAAAAAATCATTAGAAACCGGAAAATTTTGTAGCAAAATATTTGAAGAAATTAATGGTGACTTGCAGGGAATCCAGCACCATATATAATTCTGCATGAATTAACAAAACTTTCAACAGCTCTTCGTTATTATTTCAGCCTAGATCTGACTCGGCATGATTTCATACTTTATTATATGACATAACCCAATTTTATTATCTGACTCGGGACTCATCGGTTTGATGCCTGTCTGGTTTACAAAGCATTGGTTCTATTACACAATTTAAGCAAAAAATGGGCAGAGAGGACTATTGATAGATAATAGTTTTCACTGTATAGTACTCACACTTAGAAAAAGATGAAGCCTCAAATCAAATAACTCGGATATATAGAATGCATCCAGTGCAGGTTGGTATATTTATAGTTGAAATTCACCTCATGTGGAATTAATTAATAATATTTACTGAATCCAAAGGATTAATTACATGCCGATTATGTTTCTCCGTAAATTTTATATGGTTTATTAAGATTATTTATTAGGTTTAGTATTGTGACTAATTTTATATTTGATACATCGCTAAATATTTATTTCAAATTTTTCCTATTGTTTATTAAAATTATTTATTTATTATTAGGTTTTGTAGTGTGGTTAATTTTTAATTTATGCAAGTAGTCGGAAGGTTGAGTACATTTTATAGGATTTCTTTGAGCTACATGGTGAACGGATTGGGTTGGACTACTTTTTTAGGCTTGCACTGTACATTTTTTTTTTTTTTCTGCTGTTTGAGTATTTTAGAAAAGTGTAGTCAAGTTTCATATATATCAGTGCGAGTCGTACACTTTTAATTGGGAATGTTATGCACATGAATAACGGAAGCAGACATAACCTTAGCAGTTGGAGACATATACATCTTAGTTAATGGTTCAGTTAATTGGGGTTAGTAGGAAACATATCCAACAATAAGCTACAAATACAACGAGAGTCTATACTCCAAAGCACATTACATGTCATTTTTATTTCATATTTTTTTTTATTTTTTCTTTAAATTTATGGTGGACGGAAAATTAAAATCGAGTTTAAATCATAATTAATAGTTTATATATGTTCATAATTTTAAATGAAAGATATGAATTTAAAATTGATTAGATGACCAAATATGATATTTAATTGAAGGAAATTATGTAATTGTGGATATAATATATTTTTCTTGTATGTAGTAACTTGCATTAGGTTTTTAATTAGCTTAGGCATCATAATGTACCTAAGATTAATTCTTACAAAGGTTTCATGATTAATTGTTTTATTTTAAACAGTAAACACTGATTGTTAATTATATGTAACAAAGATTTAAAATTAGTTTGATCATCTGTAAACTCTATGAAAATATTAAACACAATTAAATAAAATATAGGCCAAATTGCACTCTACATGATATATTTTTAAACTATTATGATATTGTTGCGCACTATAGGAAAATATCGTCAACTTACACACATTCATTTGTCAATAAAAGTACCGGGTGCAAAAAATCATTCTCGCCTATCCTTCATCCACATCCAAAAACTCAAATTGCTACATAAAAATATATTAGTTAGAATCCGATCTAGATGTACTGAATTGAATCTCGCAAAATATTACTAAAAAAATGGTAAATAATGTTTAAATACTTAATTTCCAACAATTATTTTAGAACGTCATTAAAAAGAAGAAGATACAAGCATATATCTCCTAAATATTTTTAGAAACTCAACAAAATCTTTCTTAATAATTTTGTATTCTTCAAATTTCACCGAATCTCTTTTTTTTTCACTTAGAAATTAATTAATAACAACCATGGAATCTATATTTGTGTTTACCCCTTGTCTGTCTGACACGGTTCTTTTTATTTTCAATGATTTTTAACACTAAGCATAAATTCATATGAACTTTATTCAGTTTAAAGGTTTACAAACCCATGATTTGTGCATTTAATAATATAAAATTTTTTATCAAATGAAATCCAATTCATTTATTCCGATAAAAAGTATTTCAATAACATAAATAAATTTCAAAAAAAAAAAATCATTCTAATCAGGCCGTTTTGTTTCCCATTTTCATATTAACAAATTCAAGCCCGTGTCGAAATCGACTCTATTTCCATCAATTTCCCATAACACAGGAGCTCAAAAAATTTGTATAATTTGTACATACCGAAAAACTTAAAAATGATATTAAATAAATGAAATCCGCACCTGACAAGATGAAACAATCGTCGGAACCAACTCCTAAACCGCTAGGATTCTCAACGTCTGATCCCTACTCCTGGAATCAATTATAAAATAATGTTTAATTTAATATTAATTAATGTTAAAGACCAGATTTTAACCTATCCGAAATACTCAAGTTAATAAAGAAATGAGACTAATTCATAAATTGATTTATAAAAAAATAGTATTAATAATAAACTTACATAAGTTTTAAAACATGAAATATATTTTATATGAATCTTTATATATGCGCACAAAATCACTTTAAGTTTTGTAAAAGAAGGAACAAAGGACCGAAATAAGAAAATAATATATTTTCAATGCAAAACTAAAATTGTATAACGAAGATAATTTGAATTCAATAAAGAAATCTTAATGCTCCTAACCGTAGTTTTAACTAAGACAATATATGCTGCATACATGTTCAAATGGTACAAATACTTTCAAAGTAGTTAGAAATAGTGAGTGACTATTATTATGACATAAAGACAATTTATAATGAGTAAATTTATAACATAAAAACAATTCATCACTTTCAAAGGTGTCTACTATTGTAAATCGGATCAGATTTTTAACTGGAAATTAATTCAAATTTTACTCTCTTTTTAATACAATATAGATTACGGATAATATTTTGGAAAGACCGTATCAAAAGATAGCAATTAAGATGATCATTATCGGATGCAGTACACAACTAAGAAATAGAAATACATATAAAAGAAAGAATAGTTTAAAGTACCACTCAAACAAGGACTGGAGTTCTTCTTGAATTAATCTTTCTTGTCAAGGAGAAGTAGCGTAGACAGATATTTTTTTTTCTTTGAATAAAAGAAGGGGTCAGGCCCCAAAACTTTTTCCGATAAAATAAAAGTTACAAAGTATAGAGAGAGAGGCTATGAAGCTTAAAAATAACGAACATAAATAAAAAAAAAAACAAACAGAAGCTCAACCAAACTATCTAAAAGTAGCGTAGGCAGATTTTAAGCAGTTGGATAATGTTTGGAGCGAAACAAGAAGAAATAATACGGTGCATCCACTTAAGTTCTTTAGAATCACAACCTTCATAGTCGGTTATTATTGTTGGACCCAAAATATATAATTTGGAATTATATTTGGGAAGAGAACAAGAAAGTGGTTCGGTTTTAACATGGAAATAGGGTATGGAAATTATTCGACTGGCACCTATTAAATAATAACTAACTTAATAACCGGCTTCATAAAATAACGACATAAGAGAGATAAATGAAATAGTTATTGATTACAACTCACATATATAACCTTTGAAGGATAAAAGAGTATTGTATGCGCGCCCCCACTAACAAATTTATGTACAAAAACATTGAATGCTCAAATATCATATTGCAAATCAAAAGACAAAAGAAAGGATTAAATTTATCATACAATCTCAAACTTTAATGCTATTTTAACAATCTTATAAATTTGGTTAGGAAATAATTTAAACAAAAAATAGAATGTTACAATATACTAAAAATTTAGGTCGTTACATTCTCCCCCCTTAAAAATAATTGTCCACAAAATTGAAACAAATGTTAAGCCAAATAATGATTAAACAGTATATGAAAACTGCTATTTAAGTCCGTAACAAAAGGTTGTTTTAATTAACTCTTGTATCATGATTAAATGTCAGTTGAATTGTTTAGCAAAACAATAGAAGATAAGAAATTAGTTGAAGACACCGTATAATTTCTGTATATAAGTCCTAAACCTTTATATTAAAGAAAAGCTAAGTCTTGTATAAAGGTTCATACATAAGGACTAATCAACAGCTAAAAAAATAAATAATTCAAAGCCACATTAATTGTAATATTGTTGGAACCTATGAAAAAATAGACAAGTAAAATAATCAACTAACCAAAAGTGAAGAAGCACCACTAATGAAAAGATGCTCTTTCACGGAGGAGGAGAACAAAGAATTTAAAATACTTAAAGGTATGTTTGGGTTGGGTGCGAACAGGGCATGAACATAGGATAAACACAGAAAAGGACAAAAGAAGCTTGTTCCTGTTCGTTGTTCGCAAAAAAAACACGGAACTGGGAACAGCTCCTTGTTCCTTGTTCGCGAACATTTTTTTTGTTTGGTTCTATCTTGAACAGGCGTGCTATTCCAAACAGGAACGAGATTTTCTGGATGGCCATCCAGTGGACGTCCATGGATCTGGACCGTCTGATTTAATCTCAACGGCTAAAAGGAAGTCCCGTGCATTCCATCACTCCCGAAAAAAATATTGGTCCGAAAAAAATGAACCGTCGAGATTAAATCGGATGGTTCTGATCAAAAGCTACCACTGGACGTTTTAAAAAAAACGTCCAGAGGATCCGCGCCCATTCCAAACATACCCAAAATCTAAACTTTCTATAATTACATATCAATCAAAAAGACTTACCGGCAAAATCTATACGTTAATTAATATTGAAACAAAGTAAGAAGTAAACAGAATTATTAATTAGCATTGAAACAACAAAATTGCTTACCATCATTTCCTCCTTGGCATCATCCTCATCTCTAGTCCCCATCTAGCGTCACTCACATCTTCTCCTATCCGGGGCCTACTCAGCGTTACTCACCCCCTCCCCTCTCTGATCCTCATCCCTTCTGGCGCATACACTTCTCTGCCTCTCCCCTCCCCCAAATATGGCCAGTCAAGTAGTCCCCAAATATTAGGTTGAGAGGTTTATATAAGGACCACTTAAGAGAAAATTAGAACATTAGTTTTCCCATCTCTCTCTTCCAACTCTTGAGGCCGCCCTTTCCTCTCTTTGGAGAAAAAATTGCTGCCATTAGAGAGCTCTTTTCCTGCTTAGATAGGTGTTCATGTGTTGAACATTAGCTATCATCATGAAATATTGATTTAAGAGAAGAAAGAAGCTTAGGATTGGTCATTCTCTCTTGTTTTGCTAGCACAAGAGATTAGAGAGTTTGGTTAAACTATTGTGAATTTGAGGTTAAGGAAGAAAGGATGAGGAGAATTTACAAACTCGTCGGGACAAATTTAACACTACTCTGCATCATTTCATTGGGCTCATTTTTTTTTTAATTTATTGCATCATTCTTTTTTTTTGTGTGTAAGAAAAATGATTTCAGGGCCAAAACTTATAATATTAATTACAAAATATAAAGTTTTTATAAATTTTAGCAAGTGGCTTAAAGGAAAAAAAGCGAAAATTATAAAAATTTAATAATTTTAAAAAAAGATTATAGCATCATTGTTATCAACCAGCGTTCCTTCGCCAGCATATATTCACGCTGTTGGCATTTGATCGCAAATTCCTTTGTAACTTTATTTTTTTAATTTAAACCTTCAAAGTTGCTGTCTGATATTTTGTTAAAAAAAAAAAACGAAAAGAAAACTATACTTCTTTTAGTTTTATTAGATATATTCCTTCCGTTGGCACTTCGCCATAATTTCCTCACACAATAAAAACTTTACTCGAAGCCACTTCGTTTTGGTGATTGTCCAATCAAGTGAGCAAAATTGTCGTTTAAGCCATAATTGGGCAATTTCACAATGAAATTTTCACAATTTTCATCACCAACTTTTTAAATTTTATTTTTTTATATTTAATTATGCTCCAGGGGGCTCGGGTCCTCGAAGCAACTTATTTTGGTGATTTGTCGTTTCGCCAAGCAGACATGAGCTTTCGTGTCTATTCTAATCATGATTGCCTCAGTCAGTGGGAATGTCCATTTTTAATATGTGGAATATTGTTCTGTTTACACAGGCCGAAAGAAAAGAGAATCCAAGTGTTCCATGCATATTTTGTGAAGCAGAAAGTATACTTTCTATGGGGCGTTAAACATTATATTCATATTCGATAAATTGTGTTCAAATTAACAAAGTTGAAGAATACAGGCTAAATAGTTCATGGGCCGAATTTTTTTTTTTTTTTTTTTTGGTCTAGTTTATCAATCATGCAATCAGATTCCTAAAATGAAAAGACACGTCGTCAAAAATAGAAAACACGTTCACCAGCGCCTCTTGCTCTCCCCAGCACGTCACCTCCTCTCCCCCTCCCTCCTTTTCCCAGCGCATCACCTCTTCTCCCCCTCCATTATCTCCCAGCGCATCACCTCCGCCTCACCTCTTCTCCCCTTTCATTTTCTTCCCGGTGCGTCACCCCTCGCCTCACCTCCTTTCCCCTTTCTTCTCACTGCCCTCTTGCTTTCCCCTCCTGTCTTATCTCCCGTCTTCTTCCTTCTTCTCTCCTTCATATTTTCTGAACCTCACCTCTTTTTTCTCCGCACAGTTATAAAATATACTCCCTTGTCAAAATAAAAATACTCCCTTATAGTTATTTAGTTACTCCCAAACAATAACATAATAAGATTTGAATGTTATTTACTCACTTATGCATATTATTTACTTCCTTAAACAGACATAATTTCCTTCATTTTTCGATATTAGTTACTCCCTTAAATGAAAATAAATATTTATACTTATTACATACTCTCATCTCTTATACTAATTTTCTCCCTTATACATATTTATTTACTCCCTTATAGTTATTTAGTTACTCCCAAACAATAGCAGAATCAGATCTGAATGTTATTTACTCCCTTATATGTATTAGATACTCTATTATATTAATTATTTACTCCCTTATAGTTATTTAGTTACTCTCCAATAATAGCAGAATCAGATCTGAATGTTATTTTCTCCCTTATATGTATTAGATACTCTCTTATACTAATTATTTACTCCCTAATAGATATTTAGTTACTCCTTAACAATAGCAAAATCAGATATGAATGTTATTTACTCCCTTATATATATCAGATACTTCATTATACTAATTATTTACTTTCTTATAATTATTTAGTTACTCTTAAATAATAGCATAATCAAATCTTCTTTCTTCCTATTCCAGATCTGATAATCTTCCTTCTTCCTCTCTACTCACAAAATAAGTACCTGGTTGGTCTGACAATCATGATGGTTGGAGTTAACTCTCTTGTCTATGGATGAGACATGAGGAGAAGAAAGATGAAGAGGAAGGAGAGAAAAAAAGGTTCAAAAAAAAGAGAAGGGGAAGAGATGTGGGATGAGAGAGCAAGAAGGTGAACGTGAGAGAAGGGGAAGAAAGGAGAAGAGGAGGAGAGAACCATTCGGGCAAGAGAGAAGAAGTGGAGCAAGAGATGAGACGGTTCTGTCATGAAGGAAGAGAAATAGACGCATCTCTGTGCTAAGGAAAGAAAAGAAGGAGAGGAACTCTGTTACGTGAGGGTGAGGGTGAAGGTGAGGATGAGAGCGATAGCGCTCTGATTACTTGATTGCACGGAATATTGATTGCATAGATGAATTTCCATCTCCAATTAGAATTTTGAATCAGCATTTAATTTTAAGAATGCCACAAAAATAATTCCGATTTGGTCTTCCCAAAACTAGAAACAACCCTCATGTTTTACATCCCATTATGTTCAAATTCAATATATACTAATAATTAGATAAACCATGCATACATTTCAATTTAGAAGTGAAATAGTAATTATAAGATGCAAATCTTTTGCATCAGTAAAGTATGGTGGCCTTTGGCTTTTTTCAAAAAAAAAAAAAATACAAATTCATAAAAAAACGATAAATTGGTATGGGCCAGGGGCGGATCTACCACTGGGGCGGGTGGGGCTAGAGCTCATCTAACGCCGTCGAGCCCATGGAGTTCCACCTTAGCCCCAGTTAATTTTTTATGCCATTGAAGCACTCAAAGGTCCATTGTATGAGATGGATATATGATGAATTTATGTTGGTCCAATGTTCTTATAAACTCAGCCCACCGAAATATTTTTTTAGATCCACCACTGATATGGCGTGTGGTATTAGAGATTGTTTAAACAAATGCATTCATACTTCTTAATCAACAAAGTGTCGACTGCAGTTTCGGCTCCACACCAACCAAAAAATGAAAAAAAAAAAAAAAAGAAGCAAAGAGTGAAGACAATATTCAAGGAAACACTCCAAATAACAGGCCGCATATATTTTTGCAATAAAATTGATATCCGTACATTACAAAGTTTAATATATATATCAGGCCAAGTACTTCAAGTGATCATGCACCATACACCAAACAAGCTAGTCCTGAACTAAATTAAGTTACGCGGAGCCAGAATTTCAAAATAGAGGGGGGAGGGGTCCTTGTATTTGAGATTTTTGAGGGGTCCTTGTATTTTTGAAGAATAAAATAAATCAAATAGAATAATATATAACTTTGATACTTTTTGAGGGGTCAATTTGAAAATTTAGGAAGGCACTCCTCTCTATTGTAAAGCATGGCTCCACATAGGTTCTCCAAAATGACACGACACGATCGTGTTGGCACGACACGACACGACACGAGTGCGGATTTAGCACGACACGATCGTGTTATCGTGTCGTGTCATAATCGTGTCGTGTTGAGAATCCTGAAAAATTAACACGATTTGACACGATACGATTCGACACGCAACACGAACTAACACGACACGACAATACAAATTTAATCATTAATATTGTAAAAAATAGCATCATAGTTAATAAACCATAAATACTTTGTCCTTTAAACTATTTTTTAAACGATTATTTAAATCATTTTTATATATTAGTATTCACTTTATAACCGCATTTCTTTTAACGTGTATTTAAATTTTTTTAAATATTTATTATTTAAAATATGTTCAAACAATAAACATATGTGTTAGAAAAATATAAAATTATCAATTAATACGTGAAAAAAAATATACCGAAACTTTTATAGTGATATATATATTGAATTTGTAAAATAGTTAATAAATTGCAACATTATTTTTTCTCCATTTTAATATTTTTATATTTTTTATAAAAAATAAAGGAAAATTTCTAACACGATCGTGTCAATCGTGTCGTGTTGCCTCTTCTCACCACTTAGCACGACACGACACGACATGACACGATTAAAAAACTAGTTCGTGTCAACACGACACGATATGAGAGCTAACACGATCGTGTTTGACACGACACGACACGACATGACACGCACGATTGGAGAACACTGGACAAAAAGTAAGCCACAGTGTAACACTGGACAAAAAGTAAGCCACAAACTGGCCTTGTCCAAGGGCGTTTGATTATTTAAAGAAAAATGAGGTTTAATTGCCTAAGGTTTACAGAAAGTCTACGAGTAGCCGTGTTTTCAATTTCCTACCGGCATTACCGGCCAGGTGGCCGAAATCCGAAATTTCCTAGTATTTTTTCGAAAATTTTTGGTATTTTGTCTCCAATATCAGATACCGCCATTTCGATCACTGTTCCGGTATCCGGTATTACCGGAATTTTTCGATAAACGGTAGGGTATTGAAAATACTGACGAGTAGGTAGGGTTCTCCAATCGTGCGTGTCGTGTCGTGTCGTGTCAAACACGATCGTGTTAGAGTCTCGTGTCGTGTCGTATTGACACGAACTACTTTTTTAACCGTGTCGTGTCGTGTCGTGTTAAATGGTGAGGATAGGCAACACCACACGCATTCTGACACGACACGACTAACACGATCGTGTCGTGTCGTGTTGACACGTCGTGTTAGTCGTGTCACATCGTGTCATATTATTTATTATTTTTAAAATTAAAAAATATTAAAAAATTAAAGTAAAGGAAAAAAATTACTAAATAATAATTAAATTAGAACAATATGAGTCAAATGATGGTAAAAAATATGATATAGTATTATAAATTGAATTTAAATTATTAATTTTGTTTAATTAATTAAAATTAATAATTAAATTTGTGTTAATGTGTCGTGTTAATTCGTGTTCGTGTCGTGTTGCGTGTCAAATCGTGTCGTGTTGGTTCGTGTTAAACTTTCTAATATCCCAACACGACACGATTATGACACGATCGTGTCGTGTCAATTTTGTATTCGTGTCGTGTCGTATCGTGTCAACACGCACACCGTGTCGTGCCAACACGATCGTGTCGTGTCATTTTGGAGAAAAACACTACGAGTAGGAAGTCTATGAATTTATCACCTACTAAGATCACATCAACAGCCAATAGGTTAGAAGAGAATGACAAGGGGACAATGCGTGAATGACGGGGCATACACTACAAATTAATTAAACCCCTACCCCAAAATTTTTGTTATCTCACGAAATTTCTAACTTATCGGACAATGCGCAGCCCCGCACTCCATGTGACCTGTCCGTCCTTCCGCCCCATTAAAGTAACAAGGAATAGAAAGGTTAATACACATACATGCACTAAAACAAACACAGAATCAACTAATTCATTATATAAATATGATATCAAAAAAATATGACTCACTAGGAATTAATGTCGCTACATGGCAGTTTTTTGTACATCTACAATATACGCATCATTAATTCAGCTCAGAGACGTAAACTTGGGAGTTGGGACGAACCAACCATGTGCAAGTTTAAAAGGACATGGGAGAAGTTCCCTAGCACAGTACCACCAGTCTGTATGTCTATCCTCTCAACCCTTTGAAAAGGGTGCTTCTCCTTTATGATATATTGTCCATAAGGAGTAGATGCAACAATATCGTTGGACACAAATATCGTTGGAGTTGTGTCCTAGAAGCCAATCATTTTGGTTACTTCTATAGTTTATGTTATTGATGATATTATCATTTGTTCCTTGATTTATTTATTGATAGATCATTCAGGTTGAGGATCTGAATTGTAGATCTCTATAGCTCATTTATTCTTAAATGACAATAATAAATCTAAAGATGTCCATAATCTTGATAATTAACAAGGAACATTAATTATCAGATAAGATTAGTATGCAATAAGTGATGATTAAGTTCTACAAATCATAGGTAAGGAGTTACCGACTTAATTGCATATGTATATGTTACAGAACATAGTACAGGACTTGACCCAATGAAATAAACATACACTACAAGAAAAACGACTTATTGGAAGAGTTTTACTGAAGACTTTTTTTTTAGCTACATAGTTGGTCATATTGGAAGACAATCTTGCAAGACAATTTCTTAATGTAGCTGGAATATGAAAAAAATAGTTTCATTGCAAGAGATTTCTTAATGTCTTGCAAAGAATAATATTAAATATATACCAATCTTTGATCTCCCATCAAAATTTCCACAATTAGCGATGCCAAATTAATTTTTCTTTTATGGCGCCAGGATTAATTTGGTAGAAACAAAATTCCCTCCTTTTTTCATAACATGGACGGAAGACGCGGACAACATTCCTATCAAAATTGCAAAGAATCATTTCAATCTCCTAAAAAAAAATAATAAATATTAAAGGTCAATCATTTTCTTATTTATAATAATTTTTCATATATTATATATACGTATATATACACACTTGCTGTTGGAATCAATATTTGTGGTAATCTCAATTTCTGTACGCTTAATTCTGATTGTTTCATTGAGTAAAAAAATTCCAAATTCTGACTTTACATGTGAATATTTGATTCATCGTGTCACTTGATTCAACAAAAAAACTGTTTATATGGTGCTGACATTGCAAATTTCTTCAATGGCATACTGACATTATATAACTTATTATTTATTATACGTTGTTTGTTGTTGTTTGCTCGGCTACGGTCAAAGCAATTTGAAGGATTGCTCCGTCAAATTTAATTCGATCTAAAATTCAAAAAGCTCAAATGACTGGTATAGAATGCGCTATGTGTTGTTCATATTTGTATCTTCATGCCATCAAATTTTATCATTTTTTTATTTTTAAGTATTTTTTACCAAATTTTGGAACAACGGTTGTTATTATTGGAATGTTTAGAACTAATTGAATTGAGAATTTTAAATACAAAAAAGAGTAAAAAAAATTCAAAAACAAATATATAATTTGATCGTCAGAGAGATTTCAATATTAAAATCGCATTGAACAATTCTGTCAAATCCGAGATAATCTCAAATTCGAAAGTTCAAATTACCTATTCAAACTGTTCAATGTGATTTTATTTGGAGTAAAAAATCGAATTAAAAATATGGTTCCTCTCCAACTAAAATTGTATACATACTATTAGAAATTTAATTCGATATAAACTTTTTTATCTTTTTGTTGATATAACCAATGGATGAAGTTTTGGTGATATAGTCCAATTGATCAAAATTGAATTTATTTTATGATATTTTGATAGTTTAATACTCAATCTTTCATACATATATCTTTCATTTAATATATATATATCCAATATTGATATAGTTGTATGCATACTATAGAAAATCTATAAATTAACCTTTGATATAATTATTGTATTATTGTTGATATTATCTAATGATAAAATTACATCTTAGCATCATATAAAATCTTATCCTAAATATTTTTGTCCGTCTCCCTCCTAAAATTTCATCAAAAATATTCAGCTCGATTTCAAATTTCATCAAACAATTTTGGACGATAAGTTTTTGACTTATAAATTATAATATTTCCTCCCTCATTTCACCAAGTCTTATTTTCTCTCTGCCCTGTAACCCTAGACCGCCGTCGCCTCCATCTCCTAAATCCCTTTAGTCTCTTCACGAAAATCCCCATTCCAATCAAATTCATAGGTTGTCTCGCGGCGTCGCCGATCGCGATCCGTCTTTCCTTGTCATTTTCTCGTTGCTTCATGCATCCAGCCGTCGTGCTCTCATGAGACGTGTTCCCTTTCACCTCCTCTCAGAGGGTGCACGGTCAAGTAGCAAACCGCAAAATCATGCCCAGCACCAAATGTATATAAATTCTATTAATCTATTCCCTGTCTCTTTACATTGAGGTTGATTAATTTGCTTCATTCAATCTTGAGCTATTAAATTTTCTTAGTTGACTCAGTCTTATTTAATAAAAAATAAGTAAATTGAGTATTGTGAACCTAAACAAAATTGTACCACCAAGCAAACCTCATCTGGCTCTGGTACTAGCACACCTACTCCTGAATCTGAGGTTGTAATCTTTGCTTGAAGCACAATTTTGATGATGATCCTGGAGAGTAGGATAATACTAACTCGGTAAATGTTTAGATTTTCCCATTATATGTCCAATAGTCCAGTTACATGTTATATATGTCGCACCCTCTGTGACTGTTCTCTCTGTATGGTTTTTTCATTTGTGCGTACTGTTAGATGATTATGCAGAACAGATTTCTACTTATTGCACACCTTAGGAAACCAGTGCTAATACATTTTTAAAATGGGGCTAAAGAAACTTTTTTTCTGGTAGTGAAGGGCGATGGACTAGCGACAGATGTGGGGATGGTGCGACCTTGAGTCTTCTTTGTCTCAAATACTGGTAAGGATGTTTAAAATCCATTATTGTGGTTTACCTTTGTGATTTGGTTGCTGCTATGCTTGGATTTGAGATGGTTGATAGTGTTTATGACTGGTTTTATTTAACATTAGGGATTATGGAACTAACAAATAGAATATATTGTTTATTGTATTTGCATAAATTGAATCCTGATAATATGTCTATCAAGGATATTATAAAGTAATTAAAAGATAAGGATAAATTGCTGTTGATGTTACTAAGCAGCCATTCATTACCCTTAACTGTGCTTAGAATGTTAGTGAACTTGGCCATTTCTGGCAATGTTCATATGTGTAGTACTGCACAAGTATTTAATTTAGTTCCAAAGTTTGAATTTTTTTCTTTTTTTCTGCTTTTTTATTAAAAAATTGTAGAAGGATTAGGACATCAGACCAATCAATATGAAGATTTTTCATATCTTCCATACACCATCAGGTATGATAATTTCTGATTATTTTTTATTAACTTTATATAATTGTCAAATGTTATTTGCATTATATAAAGTCAATGGAATATTAACAAGTAATTCTTTTATACTCTTGTCAGGAGCTACACTCTTATCACGAACTGCATAAGAATTTAACTTAGTTTCAAAGTTTGGGCTTTTTTTTAGTTCTTTTTTTCTATTATATTACAGAGGGATCAGGGCATGAAGACCAATCAATATGAAGAATTTCATATCTTCTATACAGCAGGTGTGATTATGGTTCTTTGTTTTTTGCTTTGAATTATTGTCAATTCTTTTATGAATTAAATTAAGTCAATGAAATATTACCAAGTTCTTTTTTTTTTCATCCCTACCAGGAGCTACTTTGATCTATATGGACCTGCATGAAGATACCGTGCGAAGATATGCTTGGATATGTTATGTCTATGTTGTGCTTAAGTTGATTATATGTTGATGTTGTAAAACAAGAGCAATTCATATTTCAGTTAAATATAAAATGATATTGATTATTAATTTTTTGTATTGTACTTGTTGCATATTTCGATTCGGTGTATTTATAAAAATTATTACAATATTAGTTCATATTGTTTATTTATGATTATATTTCCATTTAATTATATGCAAATGAGAATAAACAAAGAATTTATATAGACTTTAGAGGTCTTGTTAAAATTGCTATATTTCATGTTGTAAGAAATGTCGAATATTCAATCAATTATTAATTTATTATTATTGTATTATAATTTAATTATACAATAAATTTAAATTGCAAGATTATCTGATCATGCTACATTTAAACAAGGGTGTAGCAAAGAATTTGTTTCTGGAAGACAATTTGATCTTGCTATTATGAAATCAAGAGTGAAACAAAAATTCATCTTTGAAAGACTTTTTTTGTCATGATATTGATGAAACAAAAAAGTGTATGAAAAAAATTAGTATTGCAAGACTATTTATTATCTTTATCAACACAAGAAATAAGTCTATCAATAGACCTTTGCAACACTGAGTTAAGCAAGACTAATACAAGTCTATCAAAAAATATTAGCTAGAGTTTTTGGAGCATTCTGAAAGAGAATCTTGTATATCTAAAAGTCATCCTTGTTGTAGTGATATGGATTGTGTTAAGTGTCATTGTTTATTTCATATGTGTTTGATTCTAAGTTTGAGATGTTCACTTTTTTCACATGAGGATATGTTCAATAAATATCGTCTAACGTTGATTCCTGATAAAAGCTCCTATACGGACTTTATTTATGTTCTCTTGAATTGTGCGGGAAAAAGTTGTTCATCAAGAAAATCGTATGTCCCTCATTAATATACTTAATGAGTGATGATATCTGTTTGGGCCCCTTGATGAAGTTTGGATTGTTTGGCCAACTTGTACAATCAACTCTAGATCAAGAAATATATAATCTACAAGAATGACACATTCCTATCTTGGATTATACAATGATATCATGTGACATAAGAATCAGATAATTTTGTCTATCATATAAATAATTAGTCAAAATATTCTAATCTGATATACTATCTTTTTTTAATTTACTTGCACTTAATCATCAAGCCTGCTTGATTCCTGTATCCTATAAAAAGCTAATGGCTAATCATTTATCTTCGTACAAATAACTTACCTCAAGTAGCAAGTCTTATACTAAAGTTTATTGCCTACGAACATGATAACATCCAACAACCAAGTTAAGCAATTAATAGAAATAGTATGGGTCAATGCCAAGTTTACCAAGTTAATGCATTAATGGGTTGATTCATTGATGGGTTTGGACTTGAGCACAAAAAGAAGTAATAAGATTATGGTAGTGGCTAGCTTGGCCGATAAATATATTCAGATATCCGCTTTGAAAATATATTCGGATCCGTATCCGCACCAATATTCGTTCTCATATTCGCATCCGTTAGGATCCAGATATTAAAATCCGAATCCGCTATTTTTCGGATACGGATGCGGATCGGTTCGGAGTTTATCCGATCCGTTTTCAACCCTACTGTCGGTGTGCATATGGACAAGCACCGAAAAAATTATAACTAACCTTAATTAATCAAGAAATTTTAAAATAATTCAATTTTAATAAAAAAAGTTAAAAATGACCGTGCAGTATCGGAATCTCAGATTCCGATACTAAATCTGCTTAGTATCGAAATATGAAATTCCGATACTAGAATAGTCAACTTTTTACCTACTTTAGTAAACTTTTATTATTATTTTATAAACTTTTATTAATATTTTATTAACTCTCCCGGTATTTTAGAATCCGATACTAACTAAAATTTATAAAATTCATATAAGATTTAATAAATTCTATATGACTTTATTAATATCAAAATCTATATCTTAGTAAAAATTAAAAAAAAATAATATTCTTGACGAGAAATTATCAAAATATTATTGATACAAAAATCTTAGTAAAAATCTAAATATCATCCACTTAAATATAAAAATATTATTGAACTATTTTAGTTAAATATTACAAAATAATATTTACATCAATATTTAAAAAAATTCATATTCATAAATATTACAAAATAATACAACTAAAGTTTTGACAACATTATCAACATTACCAATATTACATAATAATACAACTAATGTTCTTGACAACATTACCAACATTACCAATATTACATAAATATTACAAAATAATAGAAGTAATGTTTGACAATATTATAAAACATTCATACAAATATTACAAAATATTACAACTAATGTTCTTTCTCACACTTTGTCAGGTATGTCATCGCTTCAGGGTGTGTTACTGTTAATTCGTCCCACATTCTTTTATAGGCCCTCTGTTTTTTCTTGTTTGTCAAGAACGATGCGTCAATGCTGATAACTGGTTTAAGGTATGGCACCGCCGCGATGCAAGGCCCGAATGCCCACGCTGTTGCAAGGAACATAGCTCTGTTGGGATTGCCACAAGTGGGAGCCAACCATTTGATTTGAGTCCCTGGGGTCGTCCGCTAAATGGCCAACAAAAGGCTTGGTAGTTTGTTGTATGCGCCCTCCCACGATTCGAAAAGTTACTCGATTGCCTTCTCTCTCCTACGCCAAAGCTTGTTATAAGTCGGTTTTACATTTGGATATTTCAGCTCTAACATGGATTTGACGTTCTCTATGGAAATACCAAGATCTCTTTTTACTGCATTCCTGATGCAGTTGGCGATAATCGTCGCCGTCAGATTATCATGTGTGAATTCTCCGAACGTTCTCACACATGTATGTTCATGTTCATTCTTTATTATTTTCCAAAATCGACCTTCCCTTTCTGTACGGGCATACAAATGCCACTTACATATATATACCTTACAACGCAAACTATACAATTGGGGCGTACTTTTAGTAATTTTATGTTGTACATTATTTTCTACGGAGTAATTATTACAAGCTTGTTGTAATTGTTCTTTAGAGTAGAAAATATTTCCTTCAGCTAAAGGTCCTGAATTTTGTGGTATGGTCGGTTCTGGAATAGAATTTCTATACTCAGAAGTATCTAAAAATTGGAGAACAGGATGGTAAGTGTCTGTTCTTCCAGTAATGTAATACCCTTGATCTCGGTTACCAACCATATGTTCTTCGTCCAAACCCTGTGACTCTAAAAATTCTGCCTCTTCGTCAATGAAGTCCTCGCCCGTGGCATATGTCGACTGATTACCTGGCCTACGGTCGTATGCCTCGTCAAGTTACTCTATATCTCCTTCTTCTTCTTATTCTTCGCCTCCTTGTTCAAGTTGTTCTTCTTCACCCTCCTGTTGTCTACTACTACCCTCTGGGTGTTCCCAAGGTGACCAAACATTTACCTGATATGATAAGAGTTTCTAAAAACTTATTTTGAGCAAAGAAAAAATGATGAGAACATAATGAATTTTGAGAGTTTATATAGAATGGAAAGCGAAAATTATAATGGTGGACCAACATTCAATTTATCATTAGTATCAGGTTCTTATAATCCGATACTAATTAAAGATAATAAAAAAAATTAATTAAAGATAATAAAAAAATTAAATTGCGCTGAAAAGTAGATAGAAATTATTAGTATCGGATTCTTATAATCCGAATACTAATTAAAGATAATAAAAAAATAAAATTGCGCTGAAAAGTAGGTAAAAAGTTGACTGTTCTAGTATCGGAATTTCAGATTCCGATACTAAGCAGATTTAGTATCGGAATCTCAGATTCCGATACTGCACGGTTATTTTTAAAATTTTGATTAAAATTGAATTATTTTAAAATTTATTAATTAATTAAGGTTAGTTATAATTTTTTCGGTGACAAGCATGTGTCCATTTGATAGCCCAAATGCCCAATGATATTTTTACCAAGAAACTTTGGAGCATGGATGGCGTAGATTTTGCCAAAGGGTACGGAGTAGAAACACAGATCTGATTCATGTGGAGGTCTACGGTTCTCAAGAATCCAGGGGAATTGCAGAGGAAGGTCAGTGATATTGTTTGTCGGTTGGACTGATTGCAATTCCTAGCACATCCCGTTCCCCCTATACTCCTCGCTTCCATCTGCATGAGAAAGCTACATTCTACTCCAACTAGCATAAGATGTCCTCATATGTGGGCAAATAAAAAAACAAAATAATATTAGACAATAAAAATATGTTTCTTAATTTACCATCGATATAAATTGATATATTATTCAATTGTTTCTATATTAGATGGAAAACCAATCAAATCCAAAGAAAATTTTTTCCTTCTTGTGCAGCAATTCAAAACCGAGATAATTATTTTCTTGTGTGCGCATAGAGATGTGTTAAGACAGATCTAACCATACATTTACAGATCAACGGTATAAAAATTGTTAACAAAAATTATTGTGACCTTTCTCTAGGTGCATTTATAAGGCTTTCTCTAGGTGCATTTATAAGTAGTAGAGATAAATAAAGTCCGAAGTCTTTAAGCTGAATGCGAGCGCCACGCCGCCACCGGAGTGTCGGTGAGTTCTGTTCGATGTGGGATATCTCAGGGAAATATATTCTTATGTAAGTGGAAATTTTTTCTTCTAAAAGATCGCCGTTACCGAGAAAAAGCTGGAAGTAGGAGATTGGTTCTTTATGCTGTTTACCCGTTATACCAATAAAAAGGAAGTTGCAATCGCTAGTAATCGCTGATCAGCATGCCGCGGTGCGAAAGTTGACCAATTTCTTTAGCAATTCTTTTTGCTCATCCATACCGGCTCCTTTCCAGCCTGGCTTCGTATTCGGCTTCTGCGGTGGAATGCGCCACTCTATGTTGAGGAGCACCACGCCGTGCAAACAGCACGAAAACGAAGAAAATCTGAGATTTTAATTTTATCAAGTTTTTTGGCGAAGAGATTCAGCAGTTCTGGAGGAAGAGAAGACCAATAATCCCTTTGTAGAGCTTTGTTTGCGGCCATTGCAACAAAGCTGGTAGTTCAGCAACGCAGGTGGAGACAATATGGATTGTACCATTCTGGTCTGTAAACAAATTTATGAATGAATATGAGAGGCTGTCGCAACTAAAAAGCTTCATATATGTGTTGGTACCTTGGTACTAAGTGGTACAACTTAATGAGGTTCTAAATTAACTAGGACTGATGGGTTCTTAATTAATTAAAAATAGAAATCAGCAATTGAAAAATGATGAGGTTCTAAATTCTTATTTTCCCATAAATATGAGCGAGCTGATGCCACAACTAACCGATTTAACAGAAAATAAATAAATCATTTCTGTCAAAAATCAAATTTAATGACAAGTTCGTAGTCTGGATAGAAAAATCTGTGCAATTTGAAGACCAAATCAATGAACAGTACATTCACTCTATTCCGAAATTAGTAGTGAACACAGCTAATTAAGCTAAGCAATAAATACCTTAATTATACGAGTACATTGAGCTTATATCCAAATAAACACTAATATAAAATCAGAGCAGTCGAGATTAAAGCATCAGAGAGAGAGAACTGAATCGTCACCTTAGAACAGCTGCCAACGAACGTTTAGGAAGGAGAAAGTGAAGAAAAGCGACTAATCAAAGCAACACGAAGAGAGAACATAATGGAGAAGAAAGAAAGCGGAGAGAGAGAAGGTTTAGGTTTTAGAAGCGACTGATCTTGGGTTTAGTAGAGAAACTCAGAAAGTCAGAGAAGAGAGACGAGCAAGAAGATCGATTGTGATAAATGCAATTGAAGGCTCCGATGCTTTTTTAAGGCCTCTTTTGTATACAGTTTTAAATCCCTTTCGAGTTGACGTTTTTTTCCAATGATTTTTCAGACTTCGTACAAGAAATCTTAATATTAATTAGACGGACTCATATTTGGAGAAGTATACATTATATATTTTTTTTTTGTCACCTTTTGTTTGAGGATTATTAGAATATTTTTTGTACATTGAGATTTGAGTCAAAGTTGTTTTGATTTTTATTTTATAGACTGATTTAATTTTATCAAAGTATCTCAGATTACAATATAATATATCGTGGATGCTTAAAAGGCTTACTGGAAGGTCATAAAACAAAATTAATGATCTTTTTATTAAAAATTTTACTACCAACAATTCCAAACAGAAATTAAAAAAAAATAAAATATTAATTAACTTATCATAGTTCTAAAGTTGATCAGATTACGAAATGTTACCCAAATAGCATTGTGGAAATGCAGAATTGTCGATTTGCATTCAACATTTACCAATTTCCATCCCACAAAGGGTTCACACACATACACATCAGAGGAGACAGAATTTTGGGGGCAGCAATCCCACCCGATTTTCTTCTGTGTTTTATTAAACCAAAGTTAATTTACACATTAGTCCTTAAAATCTTTTCTAGTTTTCTATATTACAAGATTGCATAAAAGAAAAAACTACATGAGGTCATGTATACAGGAACATGGGTTGGATCACTTTGGTGGTGTTGTATCACTTTGGTGATATCATTTTCTAAAACAATCACTGTATATGCAGAAAACTATTGGTATTATTTTCTAGGACAATTAAGATGTATATAAGAACAATTAATATCATTTTCTAGGACAATCAGAATGTATACACGAACAATTGGTATTATTTTCTATGGTAATTAAGTTGTATATATAAAGACAATTAGTATCATTTTTGCTTTATTGACCAACTTGTTATATATGCCGAAAAATATAAATAAATAAATGCTGCTAGCAATTCTGTATTCTACATGAATTAATGCCCTTCCTTGTGATAATTACGGTGTCAAGTTTGTGTTACCTAGTCATCTTATTGTTTTATTATTTATTTTTCATTTATGGCCGCTAGGCTCTCCCACACATTCACATCTTATTCAGTGCATTAATGATGTAATTATCTATTGACATCCAGATCTAGAACGAAACAGATCAATTTTACAGTCCCTTAAGGTATGAACAGTGACGAAGGTGAATACACGTATACGTGCGTGTTTGATTTACGCAACAGAAAGTTCCACCTTCATTTTTTTTTTTTTGATCAAAAGCAGCCTGAGATAATGACAGGAGCGAGGACAATGCACAAAAGTATAAATTGGCGAAGAAAAATGCAAAGAAAGCAGTGAGTGAAGCAAAGAGTCGGACTTTTGAAGACTTATACCAGAAGCTAAATACGAAAGAAGGCGAGAAGGACGTCTATAAGATAGCTAGGATTAGAGATAGGAAAACGAGAGACTTAAACCAAGTGAAGTGTATCAAAGACGAGACTGATAGGCTTCTAGTGAAGGACGAGGAGATCAAGACCAGGTGGAGGGAATATTTCGATAAGCTATTCAATGGAGAAGATGACGACCTAGAGATTGAGCTAGACGACTCCTTTGATGATACCAATAGACGATTCGTTAGGAGAATCCAAGAGTCTGAGGTGAAAGAAGCCTTAAAAAGAATGAAAGTGGGTAAGGCTTTAGGGCCCGATAACATACCAATTGAAGTGTGGCGTTGTCTCGGAAATGTGGCGGTAGTTTGGTTAACCAAACTGTTCAACAACATTTTTCGATCGACTAAAATGCCGGATGAGTGGAGGAGAAGCACTCTAGTACCAATCTTCAAGAACAAAGGAGATGCTCAAAGCTGTACAAACTATAGAGGGATAAAGCTTATGAGCCATACGATGAAGCTTTGGGAGAGAGTGATCGAGCATCGTTTGAGACAAACAACAGATGTCTCGAAAAATCAATTTGGTTTTATGCCTGGTAGGTCCACTATGGAGGCCATTTTCCTAGTTAGGCAACTTATGGAGAGATTTCGGGAGCAGAAGAAGGATCTTCATATGATTTTCATTGATCTGGAGAAGGCATATGACAAAGTACCAAGAAAAGTCATGTGGTGGGCACTTGAAAAGAAGAAAGTCCCCACCAAGTACGTTACCCTCATCAAGGACATGTACGATGGAGTTGCCACTTGTATCAGGACATGTGATAGCGTGACTAGTGACTTCCCTATTAAAATACGATTACATCAGGGATCGGCATTGAGCCCTTACATTTTTGCCTTGGTGATGAATGAGATCACGAGGGACATATAAGGAGAGATTCCTTGGTGTATGCTCTTTGCGGATGATGTGGTGCTAATCGATGAGAGTAGGATAGGTGTCGATAGGAAATTAGAGTTGTGGAGACAAACTCTAGAGTCGAAAGGGTTTAGACTTAGTAGAACTAAGACGGAGTATATGAGGTGTGAGTTTAGTGGGGCAGGACCAGAAGATGGAGATGTTCGTTTAGATGGACAGGTAGTGCCTATGAAAGACACTTTTCGATATCTAGGGTCAATGTTGCAGAGTGATGGCGACATAGATGAAGATGTTAGTCATAGGATAAGAGCAGGGTGGGTGAAATGGCGACAAGCATCAGGAGTGTTATGTGACAAGAAAGTCTCACAGAAGCTAAAAGGAAAGTTCTATAGGACGGCAATTAGACCTGCGATGTTGTATGGCGCTGAATGTTGGGCTACTAAAAGACGACACGTCCAAAAGATGAGTGTAGCAGAGATGCGCATGTTGCGGTGGATGTGTGGGCATACGAGGAGGGATCGGATTAGAAATGATGACATACGGGATATGGTCGGGGTGGCGCCGATAGAGGAGAAGTTGGTCCAACATCGCTTGAGATGGTTTGGGCATGTCCAACGTAGACCCCCGGAGGCACCCGTACGTAGCGGAATTCTCAACCGCTTTGAAAACACAAGGAAAGCCAGAGGTAGACCAAGACTGACATGGGAAGAAGCAGTAAAAAGGGACTTCAAAGAATGAAACGTCTCCAAGGAGTTGGCGTTGGATAGGACCGCATGGAAGCAAACAATTCACGTGCCGGAACCATAAGATGCGATTTTAGGGGTCAACTGTTGTCTTAGATTTGTAGGTTATAGTATTAGCTTACGGCTTAGGTGTAGGCTTCACTAGTACTACTATTTATTATTATTATTATTATTATTATTATTATTATTACTACTACTACTACTACGTTATTTTCTCTATATATATATTTATTTTTTACTACTATTAGCCCTACTTTTGAAATATACTTCTTTTTTCGATGATTTGGTGACTTTGTTGGGTTTCTTTTCTAGCCTACCCAACTTGTTTGGGACAAAAGGCTTAGTTGTTGTAAAAGCAGCCTGAGATAGGCATAATATCTCAGGCTGAGAAAGTTCCACCTTCATAATCGACATATCTTGCGGTACTGTAATTTCGTTATTATCTTCGCAAAAGAAAATATTGAACTCAAAGAGCAGTTAATTAGAAGATGCAGAGGCACCAAAAGCCAAAATGGTATGGCATTCGAAGTTAAGTCGGTTAAACGACATCAAAGTGTAGATTGTTGATTTCAATTCCATACTGCCACAAACAAAAAGAAAGAAAAATAATAATAAAATAACAACTAGAGAACAAATTAAATAAAGAACACCCCAAATATAAGGACACGTCATCAATTTTTAGATAAAAACAATATGTAATACATAACTCTACCAGGCAATGTGCTTCAAGTGATCATGCACCATACCAAAAAAGCTACTTATTAACTAAGTAACGACCAACAAAAGTGCATGTGCACGCACACAGACAATATTAAACTAACTCATCATATGATATCAAAGGATAATTAACTACCAAATGTAGCTAATTGCCAAGATAATTCACACTGCACGCATCTTCAGATCAAAGACGTTGTAAATTAGGGACAAACCAGCTATTTGGTTCTTCCAAAGGACAAGGGATTTGCTCCCTGGCACCAGTTTCTATGTCTATCCTCTCAATGCTATGTAAGAGTCCTTCCTGCATTCCTAGAAAGATTCTCATCAAGGAGTAGATGCAGTTGGCTTTGATCCCTGCAGAATCACTGGCACAAAGTGCGAAGCAATCTGTCATGTCGACAAATAATGCTTGATTGCCAATGTTGTTAACCTTGATCCAACAAGGTGAACTGCTTCTGGTTATATCCAGTCGATGGACATCAAACCAATAACCATACAAATCTTCAGAAGGGTCACGATGTCGAAAAACTCTCAGAATATCTCCACAAGCATCAACAATAAAAGTTTTTCCATAACGTAAGTTAGAATGTCTCCACATTGAATTACCTTCAATTGGTGGTATAACATAAGCCAGAGTATTAGTAGTAATATCCATAACTTTGGTACTGCCAGAATATCTATCAAGCATGAAGAGCATACCATTAAGATAAAAGATGTCGCAATCCATTGCATCTGAAGCTAGGGTCAATTCACACCAGTTATCCTGGCCTAGATGATAAGAAAGTAATTTAGGTTTTTGGTCATCTATAAGCTCAGTACAAACCATATGAATCCCCTTTTGATTTTGCCATGGCCCGATAAAGGTAGCACACAGATCAATACCATATCTAGGGATAAAAATCTCATCATCGTTCAGCGGATTGAGAAGAGCCTCGTGAAAGTTATATTCGGCCGAGGAGTCTGTATCAGTGTCAACAAAGACAAGAATGTACCCATCTGATAGCCTACAAATGTCCTTACCAGAAAGCTTCGGAGCATTAATGGTGTAGATTTTGCCAAAGGGTACAGAGCAGAAACATAGTTTTGATAAATTTGGATATCTACGCCTCTCAAGAATCCAGGGGAATTGCAGAGGAAGGTCAGTGATCTTGGTTGAGGAGCACCACGCTGTGCACACAGCGCGAAAATGGAGAAAATCTGAGATTTCATGGAGTTTTTTGGCGAAGAGATTCAGCACTTCTTGAGGAAGAGAAGACCAATCTCTTTCTAGATCTATTTTTTCCATTTTTTCAAAAAAGCTGGTAGTTCAGTTACGGTTTCCAACAGAGACCAAGTGTAGCAACAGGTGGATTGTACTAGTCTTGTCTGTAAACAAAATTTATGAATAAAATTCAGAGGCAGTCACAACAAACGCTTCATATATGAGCTGGTACATTGGTACTAAGTGGTACAGCTTAACCATAACAGCAACACAGTCTACAGTACTGATGGGTCTTAATTTATTGTACTGTTTATACATATCAGCAAATAACAAGCACCTGAGAAATAGGGATTTAGGTGAAAAGTCTAATTTAATTAGGAGTTGGTAGTCTGGATAAAAAAAATCTGTACAATTTGAAGACCAAATCAAGGAACACTATAGTCATTCCAGTTCCAAATTTGTGGTGAAAATAGCTAATTTAGCTAAGAAATAAACCAACAAACACTAATTTGAAATCAATAAGCATTAGCATAAGAGAGAGCGAGAGAGAGATAGACTTGATTAATAACCTTGGAAAGTGAAGAAAAGCGACCAATCAAAGCAACACGAAGAGAGAACAAAAGGGAGAAGAATGAAATGGGAAACCTCCAAGAGGGGAGAGCCCAAAGCTTATCTAATCTGATCTAGGGTTTCTTCTTTTCTCGATCGAATGGTAGAGAAAAGAGACGAGTTAAATCTTCAACGGCTGAGATGGATTGTGGAAAATGCAATTGAAGGCTTCCATGCTTCCCTTCTTTAAAGGCCTCTTTTGAATGCCTGGGTCGAGATTGTAAGATAACTCAGATTTTAGGAAAAGTGAACTTCACTAGAGAGTAGAGACAGATAAAAAATGGCCTTTCCTTCAGTTTTAAAGACTCGTCATTTTTATATTAATAATTTTTCTTCCCCATTCTATCGGTCACCAACTTTTGAGTGTTCTTCAAACTTGGGATTTTTTTTATCGATCACCAACTTTTTATATTTAATACTTTTTTATATTTAATTATGCTCACAGGCTCACAGCAACCTATTTAGTGATTGTCGTTTCTCCAAGCAGACATGAGCTTTCAAGGCTTAGCCGCTTAGATATGTTTTTGGTTACGTTATTTTTCTACCTGATCTTTCTTGACCGCCACTTTCAAATTTTTCTAAAGGGAAAAAAAAGTATAAATAGTAGTATGATACAAACAAGTGTGAATATATCATTATCGTCTCATTTGGGAATTTCCATTTTTTAATGAATAATGCTTGATTGACAATTTTATTAACCTCAAGTCCTTAACCCAACACGCTGAAACAGTACTTCCATTTTAACTAGTCTATGACTATCAAACTGACCATCATTATTCATATTCATATACATGCTACATATGTATGACGACCATTCATATACATTCTATACATGCTTGGCCTCCCCAGTTTTTTAAATTTGACTAATATTTTTAAGCTAAATTTAGTGAAAGTATAAATAAATATGTAGGAGGGCCCCTTCAAAAAATAAAATTTACATATTGACTCCAGTCATTTCATTTTTCTGGCTTCGCCCCTGCCAAAAACTGTAAGAATATCTCCTGAATCATTGATGTGTTACTCAGTACTCACCCATATACAACTATCAATTGGTTAGTATAACAAGACTATGAGAGTCTAAATAGATTACCAATAGTGAAGTCACTGACATTTGTAACTCCGGTGCCTAGTTCTACAATGAAAAGCATACTCTCAAGACAAAAGATTAAAAAGTGTTTACAATTTTAAATTCGCAACAATATTCCTGGACAACACGGTGATTAAAATTAAAATTTGGTCCCGATGCTAAACTCAATTCCTCTCTGGAGACCCAGGGGAGAAGAGAGGGATTGGAAGAGAGGGCCAATCCCTCTCTGGAGCTTTTGTTGCCTCCATGACAGAAAAGAGGTAACTTAATATGCTCAATATAGAATAAATTAGTCTTCATGTAGGATAATTTCCCACAATTATTTAATGTTGATACAGCTCAACATTTAATTTTTATTACTTTGCTCGAAGCTACATTGCTTTATAGGATCAATTAGTTTTCATATTGAATCAAGTACCATAAGTTCCGCTTAGTATGTATTATCGTTTTTGGAACCTTGGAATAAGATTTTATTCGGAATTGCTTATTCTAAGAGGTGCCAAACATATTTGAAAACAAGCTAAATAGCTAATTTCTACCATTGTTCTTGTTCCAACAAAATGTTGAAACTAGATGGGAACTAGCTAACTATCCAACAACAAAACATTATTTTATATTATTTTCTTGTTCTTATTCTTAGTTAACCATCCAAATAACATTTTTTAATTTATCAATAAGCAATTCTTAATCATTTTTTATTCACCACTCTTATTCTTGAACAAACAATTCTATTCTTCTTCACCGCACTTCCAAACATCCATGTGTTTCCAACTTAATATTTGTGCGCCCAAAAACGATACATATTTCTCATTTGTAGTTTTGATGTAGTCTTTGTTGATGCTGCTTCAATTGCACTGCCTAGTGGCCATGCAGCATCCATATCGAAACCACGATAATGGACTTTTTCAACCACCGTCACTTCTTTCTCATCAGTCAGCCCTGTCATTTTGTAAAATTTACAAGCATAGAGACAAACCGAAACCATTGGTTCAGGACTCAACTAATTGTGCTAAATTGTATTGGTAGTAACAGGAATGATGAACTATAACTAGTTAGTGCATGCATAAGAAATATATATGAGATTGCAATTTTTTGCGCAATTTGTACCAAATCCTGTTGTGAGTAGACTGTACTGGTACATAAGATCCATGCAGAGATAAGGCAAATTCTGAGTCTCTACGTTTGGGAATTTAGTGCTTGCTTCCTCTAGGGAATTGACTGCACATGCAGTAACTGTCGCCTTCTTGTAATCTGCCAGTGTTATGTCAGCGCTTAAGGCTCCTTTTTCTATTATACCATCCTATATAAAATATAGCATATAATTAATTAGTATATGTTTATATATTAAAATAAATGATAACCTTCAAAGGAATTAATCTAAAGGTGTACTTTACAAGAACTTCAATAATAGGTCCAGCAGGGGAGGTAGCTTGACCCTGACACTCTGGTTCTAAATTATTATAAACAATATTTATTCAAATTTATCAAAAAAAGAATAAAACATATAGAAGCTTTATTGTGAACACTTTATTCAGCAATCAAGTTTCAAAATACACCTAATTAAAATAACAAAGAAGTGTCATGTTACTTGGAAGCTCTCTACAAATTTAGCAAAATTCTAATTTGTTGATATTAGGTGATTAGTTAATATAGTGTGAATCCCAATTATCCACAAGTAAAGAAACTGCACTAACACGTTAACACCCAGTATAGATAAAGGCTCACATCAGAAGCTCTATAATAGAAAGCAGTGGCAATGTAGATCTTATCCTGCCCTGCTCCACCACCGCCACTCCATACACCATTAAAGGTGCAGTTCTTGACTTCGCATTTTGCACTCACATTTAGAGCTTTCAGAACATTTTCTCTACATATATTGTAATCTGATCCTTCAAGGGAGGATCTTGCATTGTATGTTACTCCATTATATTGGTATTTCCCTATTGTACAAGAAAGGGAAACAATATGTTTCAGTTTCATATTTTAATTTATCTTTAACATAAAAAATCCAAATTAAGATTTGGTACAAATATACATTGACGCGATACATACCACTATAACCACTTAATATGCAGTAATTGACAGAATCATTGGTTGATTTCAAAATCTCTGCTCTTCCTGCCCTTTCACCATAACCCAAGTAGCTGTTTAAGTGAAGAATGCAAATTGCAAATGGTGCATGAGATAGTTTAACAAAAATTGAAAAAATAGTTAATTTCTATAATGAGTTGAAAATTATTATTATTATTTTTTTGCATAGCTAGAATTTGATCAACAAACCTGTGAACATAGAGAGAGTAATTTTTTCCTTTGAGATAATGCTTTGTAATGTAATCCTCTCCAATACTTGGAGCATTTGAAGCAGCTTCATCTGAAATAGCGTATGCCATTTGCAGAGATCCACCTCCTAAATCAATCACACCGGCTGTTTTTGAGTAATCATTTCCCAAGTGTCCCAACAGATAATTCATGGCAACCTGATGATATGCAGATTATGTACTTTAGCTCAATTTTCTTTATTACACACAAATTTGGATCAAACTTCATATTTGAGGATTATAACTTAGTAGGATAAAGGTGATACATTACTAAATACTACTGTAGAAACTCCCTTGCAAGTTTACAAATCTTACAACTCGTTATAGAATCCCCTCAAACACTTAAACTGCAAGGAATCAAATATAGCTAACCAATCACACAATTGTAATATTACGAGGCCGTATTCACATCTCACTTCATTGTCTTTATTTATTCATGCTTACTTCTTCCTTTTATTTTTCAATTTTTTATGTCCTCAGCTTGAGCTACCATAGATAACATAAAATAGGTAGATCGCTCCTCAACTAATTTTCAAGAAGGAAAATAAAAAAGCCAATAGATAACAGAAATGAGATAGCTGCAACTTTTATCTCTCTTACCCAAAAATAAGTTCCTTCGTGGGTTCCAGAAATTATTTCCACCCAATCTTTCATATATAATAGTGAGCTGTTGCTGAAAAGTCTTCTAACCTGGGTGTAGCAAACAAAAAGCCAAAAACTTTTTGTTATGTAAAAGAAAAAATATTCTTTCTGGATAACCAAGTTAGTTCCTAAAAATTAGTGATAATTAATTGATTTACCTCTTCCAGGATTTTCCCTGACTTCTCGTCTCCCAGGAGTCTAAGGCCAGCAGTTGCCTACACGTAAAGAATCCCCAAAAACATTTCAACTCCTAAGTATAATTTTTCATTTTCTATGAAACTAGAATAAAAAATTAAGCACACGTAGGATAATTTCTGGCAAGTAAGGCCAAATGTTTATTATTTTCTAACATGTTGAAACAAGTAATTACGAAGGGAGAAAGCTGATCAAATTCAAATTCTGCGCAAATAATTTATTCTTGACGCTTTTAAACCACTATGCATCATCCCAATAGATTAGTTGAAACTCTTAATATAGAAAAAGATAGTCTGTACCCCAAGCATTATGGGAGTTACTGGTTGCAAGTTTTCTGGGACCGCATCAAGTGCTTCTTTGAGCAAGGGGATGAGGGAGTTTGCAGCCTCGTCTGGATTTTCTGCATATGAGCTCAATCCTGGGGTTATCTGCAAGAGATAACAGTTAATTAACCAGAGGAGAATAGCTTTCCAGATGAACACATTCCTTAGAATGGTTTTTGAAAATTTGATAGTCTAAGAATTATATCTTGTGTTGTGAATAATTAGGTATAATAAAATACAAGTAATGTACCATTACAAGCTAAACTTCTGCCAGTAATAGGGTATATATACCTTATCATAAACCTCCAGCTTTCCATTGATTTGTAATAGATCAATGTTATCATCAAACCGAAAGACATGGAGCCGACTTCCGGTGCTTCCACCATCAATTATAACCACATAGGTCTCGGCATCATTAAATTTATTTGAAACTTCTCCAGTAACGACTCCTGCCCTTCGGCCGAGGTTAATTAGTGTGCCAAATATGCAAGGCAGTGGAAGAAGGAAGATAAGTAAGCACAATACTAGGGGCTTTGTGAACATTGCTTGAACTAAATTGTGATATCACTTTATCACCTCAATTGTTACTTCAGCAACAATATATTGAATTCACTTAGCAGTTAGGTAGTACAATCATTTGATTTTTGTCGCTGATAAGGCGGCTTTTGTCTTTTGAACCACAGACAACTCATAATTGAAGGTACGGAGAGAAGTGGCGCATAATAAACAAAAATGTGGCTGCCCCGTAAAAAATAGTGAGAGATTTGTAATTTTTTCCAGATATTTATCGAGAAATCTTAACCCTTTGGTTCTCCGTGGAAGTAAATTTTTAATTTGTAATTTTTTTTATACTTTCGATATTTTTTCTAACTTGTTTATAAATGTTGGACTGCCGTCAAATTCAACCCCATCAAATCTTCATATTCGGATATATACCTCTAATCATGAATATTTTTTAAAACCGTCTTATTAATTTTAATGATATTTTAGTTTTAAATTTATTGCTATATTTTTTATTTTTTAAAACCTGTCATTTTTAGAAGCAAACTAATATTTAGAATATTCCAAAAATGATAGGTGTTAAAAAATTTGAAAAAAAAATAGTTATAAAATTTGATTTGTTAGAAGATTTCAATACGTAAATTAGGTTGGTTAAATTAGATTTCTCAATTTGCAAAAATTTCAACGAAAAAGACCGCAATGCATAGAATGATCTATGCATTATAGTGCATATAAAACTTCCTCTTTTATTCTCACTCTTGACTTTTTTTGTGTAGAGGATCACGAGGTTATAAAGGGAAAAAAAAAAGACAGTAAGATTTGTTCAGATTTGGATTGGAATAGTTTGTGCCGGAAAATCTAATCTATGACAAGTAGACTCTCCAAAGTAAAATCCGAAAGTTTCGAATTTTGAATAATTGATGAATCTCATCGTAGCATAAAAATTCCTATACTGCTGACACAAATTTATTCCACCAAAGCAGAGGGTCAAGGGAGAAGTCAATCGGACAATCTATCGCCATGTCAGCACTGGTGGGCTCTCTACAAACATCATGCTACCACATCATCTTCTTCCCATCAATCAAGATCATTAGCATAGGCACCTCCTGCGAAGCGGATTGGACTTGTTGAAACGGGTCGGATCTGAGGTGAGGCTTGATCGGAGAAGTGTGGCGGCGAGGCGGCTCAACGCGAAGTGCTGGCACTTGCCAGATTGAATTAGAGGAGAACGAGGCGAAGTCGAGCAGGAAAGCACTAACGCACCAGAGATGGGGTTGAGCATAGCGCGAGGTGATCAACAGAGATATTGCACAGCGGTGGAGAGGCAGTGCTGGTCACGCAATCTAATCTTGCTTAGATCTTTAGAGAAAGGACAGAACGAGAGAGATTTTGTAGAGGAGATCTGTAGATTGTTTTGGAATAGAGATGGAAATAGAGAGAATAGGTGAGTTTATTTGCTAGAATAAAAGAAAACAATAATGTAAATTCTAGAATAAGAAATAGTAGACTATTTATTAGGCGGAATAGGACATAATGGTGATCATAATTTTTAGAATAGGCGTGAGCCTAAATCTAGCATGGTACTGGCTCAGATACCATAATAGAAAATGAAAATTGTATTGAATCGATTATGAAATGATTACATTTACATGATATTTATAGATTACTCTAAATGGTACTACTAGCCATATCCAGTTATGCATCTCCTACCAACCTCATACACTCTCATCTCTCAATTATAATTTTAATCATCTCCAACATTATGCATCCTCTATAATCTCCTACCTAACCAATCTAATACAATCATATCTCTAACAAGCACCAAATCAAACAAAATCAGATATATCGATGAGTTTCTTCTCAATGAGATTCAGCACTTGGAGAAGCGAAGACCAATATTCCCTTCCTCGAGCTTCCTTCGACTCCATGGCTGCAAAATTTATAGGTTGGTACTTTGGTTAGGGTTTTGAACAGAGAACACACATACATATTTAGCAAACCGGTCCGGCTAGAGATCAGACAATTACATGTCTTAGTAGTTTGTTCTTCGAAAGAATGCACCGCTCTATTGAATAAAAATTCTAACTAGGGAGTAGCAACTTCGTTGTGCTATGCTTTTCTAGATAGAAGAATAATACAATCTATTTCAACAAATTTATCAAAATTTATGAAGTAAAATATAAAAAATCTCCCATAAAAATCTTGCCAAAATATTCTAAATAAAAATTTATAAGTTTAAAATTAGTAATTTCAATCATAGAAAGTTACCAAATAAATTTGACATAAATTTTCCAAAAGCAACTTTTTTCAAATTGCATGTCGTATGAGGGAATTTTTTTCTTTTTCTATAGATTAGACATGAAATACTTTAGATTTCCAAATATATTACTTCTTAATTAAATAATTTAAATAATGATTGATGTGACTATTTTTAATTTATTTTAAAAAACTATTTTAACAAATATAATTAAGTCATTGTGGTCATGCATCTTTATTAATAATATTGATATAGATTCCCAACTGCACAATTGGAATGAATATAACGAGACTCTTTTACGCGCGATAAAGAGATGTTTTAGGGCGATAAAGAGATGGTAATTATCATTTTAGTTATGCAGCAGCATAGAGATAGTCTGAAATGTTTGATGATGGATAAAGACGAATGTGATTTTATCTACATATTTTCAATGACTCTTTTATAAGGTTTGTGAGCAACAATATTATTTATCGAACAACAGCCTCAAATAAGAAAAAAAGTGATTGGATAAAAATATAAATGCTGAGCTTTCAATATAATATTACTTGACACTGCTTTTTAATTGAAATTCGATTGGCATGGAATGATACAAAAAATTTACCAATAAAGCGGCTACCGGTCAACTTATTCAGGGTACCTATATGATTTATCTATACTTTTTCAAGGACTCTTTTGTAAACATTGTGAGCAACAGCATAGTCTGAGAAGCTATCTTGACACTGCTTTTTAATTGAAATTTGATTGGCATGGAATGGTAAAAAAAATTTACTAGTAAAGAGGCTACCAGTCAACTTATTCTGAGTACCTATATGATTTATCTATACATTTTCAAGGACTCTTTTGTAAACTTTGTGAGCAACAGCATTGTTTGAGAAGCTATCCCTTAAATAATTTAACATCAAATAGCTCAAGAAATGCAGCAAGGGCAAAACTGAAACTTAATAAGAAAAAGACGACCAACATTTCAGCAACAATCTAAGTCCAGAAATTTATTCAACAACAAACTCAAAGATATAATATATAATAAAGCTAAAAATAAAACTGCTGAGCTTCTTTACAATATTACCTGACACTGCTAAATGCTTTTCTGACTATAAAAAAAAGGTTAAAATAATACATGCGGTCATAAGTATTTTACAGTGTATAGCTTTTTATTCTCAAGGGCAAACATATTATTTTACAGTGTACTTAGTACGAAATGAACTCTAAAATTATAAAAAATCATATTGTTACAAAATTCTTAACAACTAAATTAAACAATAATAAAAGTTTGGAATTAACAATTACATTTTTTAATTTGTATAAATATAAATAAAAATTGAAACCATGACATTTGATGATACCCAAAATGGTGGAGTGAAACCTTTTCTTTTAAAACTAACGGTGGGTCTTTTGTTTATTTTATTTTTATTTTTTAACTAATTGTAAAAACCTGTAATTTAATAAACTTTTGCTAATTTAAAAATGTGTAATTAAATTAAAACTTCAAGCAAACAAATAAAATTCAATTTTATAGATGCTAATTATTCAAAAATCTATTAGATAAAAATTATAGAAACTAATTAACAGGAATTCATCTTGATTTAGTTGGATTCTGGCCGTCCGATCGAGTTTTTGAATTTTTTGAATTTTCTCAACCTTTGGATCTTCTCCTTTCTGTTGCCACACTGATGGCCACACCATTTTTTGGCCACAGCGGATCCCGGACGCGAGACTCCTTCACTCGAACTCTCCGTTTCTCCTCCTTCATTTCGTGTCCGCGACACCGACGCCTCCTGACACCTCTGCGACGGAGAGAAACCAGCGGTTTTGGTTTCCTCTCCGCCATCCCCTCTCTGCGAAACCACCCACGATGGCCCCTCTTCTTTTTTCCTCTCCCTTTATCTTCTCCTCTCCTCTCCGTCACTCTCTCTCACAACCCCTCACTGCCTCTCTCTTCGCCATTAATTCCTTTCACTCGAGCTCAGCCGAAACTTCTCTTCCTCCATCTCCGATCACCTCGCTCCCCACTGTTGCTCTCTTTCTCCCACACCCTCCCTTTCCACTCGAATCAAAGAACCCAATCCCCTATCTCTCTCCCTCACTGTCACACAGCCACACACTCTTCTCTCTCACTCTCCCTCCTCTCGACTTGACTGACAATGGTGAAGACTGGTGGCGGCTTGGCAGGTGGTGTTTGGTGGTAGCCGAGTCCTCAGCCTCCTTCCTTCTCCTTTGCTTGCCATCTCGGTTTGATATCTCTTTCCTGCTTTCCTTTGTTTATTGCTGTGATTGCTTCATGTTTGAGGTATGCATTTGATTGAACTGTTATTATGATCGTTGCACTTGTTATTTGATTGATTGAAAGGGTGCATTGCCTCAGTTTGATCTGTGTTGGCTTTAGGCTTGATATTTGATTGTTGCTTGCTTGTTGTGTCAATCGAGTGTTTGATGTGGGTATGCTTTGCCCCAATTTGATCTATTATGCACTTGCTTATTGTGTTAACTCGATTGAAGGACTGGGTATCGATTTGAACTGCTATAGGATAGTTGTGCTTATTTAGAGTGGATAATTGATATGTTTTTTCTTGTGGCTCAGTTTGATTTTTGGTAAATACTTGATTAAGGTTGTTTCCCTTCTGACAATGGGTGGATGTCTCAATTAGAAACTCTGTGCTTGTTGTTTTAGATCATTTCTTGTTTGTTTGATCAGACCAGTAGCATGTATACTTGTTATTAGATTAAATACATGTTGATTAGGCTATATCTCACTTGTAGGGTATTTTCTGAACTGATGCCAGGCTGGTACAGGCTTGGTACCAGTCGACTTTTCTCTCTTTGTGCTTACTGGTACGAGTTCAATAGGTCCAGGGACCTATGTGTGAGGTTTTTCGATTTTTGGACTGTTTTGTAAATGTTTTTGAACTGCTTTAGGACTTCCTTATGAATAAATCTGTTACTAGGGTGTTTAGTGTAAGTTTTAGGTAAATATTTATGATTTGGGGTCCTTTCTGTAAGTTTCCGTGACTAGTGGTTCAGATCTGTTCTCTGTTGGGTTCGGATTTGTTGGAGTTATGTCCTAGAAGTCAATATTTAATGACTTAATTATTTAGTTTATGTTATTGATGATATTTAATCATTTGTTCCTGGATTTTATTATTGACAGTTCATTCAGGTTGAGGATCTGAATTGTGGATCACTGTACTTCATTTAATAGTAAATGACAATAATAAATCGAAACTGTCCATAGTCTTGATAATTAACAAGGAACATTAATTATCATATAAGACTAGTATGCAAGTTAAGCGATGATTAAGTTCTATAAATCATAAGTAAGGAGTTACTAACTTAATTGCATATGTATATGTTACTAGAACATAGTACATGACATGACCCCGATGAAATAAATATATGGATTGTGTTAAGTGTCATTATTTATTTTATCAGTGTTTGATTTCAAGTTTGAGATGGTTCAGTTTTTCCACATGAGGATAGGTTCTATAAATATCGTCTACCGCTGATTCCTGATAAGGGCTGCTATACGGACTTTATTTATATTCACTTGAATTGTGCGGGGAAAAACTGTTCATCAAGACAACCGTATGTCCCTCATTAGTTCAACTAATGAGCGATGATATCTACTGGGCCCCTTGATGGAGATGGATTGCTTGCTAGCAACTTGTGCAATCATCTCTAGATCAAGAAACGTATAATCTGCAAGAATGACACATTCCTATCTTGGATTATACAAGGATATCATGTGACATAGGAATCAAAACAATAAGAAACTCATTTCTTATGCAGGATTAAATGATTGTATTAGTACATTATTCATTTATGCGAATTGGGAATCATAACGTGTTGCTAGATACCGCTTATGATTAATGGAAATAAATGATGATTTATTTTCCATGGCCAACATAGCATAAATCCTCAAAGGGTCACACAAATAGGACTTTAACCATACGTGCATTATTTGTTTATTTGTAGTAGCGAGTACTGCAAAAATATGATAAGTTGATTAATTAATTGTATACCGTTATGAACCGTTATAATTAATTAACTCAAATGGATCATATAGAAACAATATAATGCATATGCTAATTCCAAAATAATTATTAATAAGTTAATAATTAATTTCGTTCAACGTATATATTTATTATACTGAGTTGATCGGTCTTTTGTTTAATCAGTTAATTAAAAGTCCGATTTGAGATTAATTAATGGAGTGGATTAATGGGCTAATAAAATATATTTTGTAGCCCATAAATACCCATGAGAATGTTGGCCCAAAAGGGTAATTTTGTCAAGACAAAATTATGGAAAGAAAGCAAGGTTAGGAAATAACAAAATATGGCAGCGTTGTTTATGGAAACAGCGAGCCATAGATCTCTTGCTCTCTCCCTCTTATTTCTTGCGCAAGACACAAGAAATAGGGAGAAAATTTCTGCCCTAGGCGCCTCTCTCTCTCTCTCCATCTCTCAATAGCTCATGTGTTGAGCGTTTTTTTCTTCCCAAGTAAAATAGTTATTCGTGCGAAGAAAAATCAAAAGGGAATTAGCTATCGTCTTGAAACAAGCTAGCACTTGTTTATAGACTTTGGTTAATCTTCTAGGTGGACTAGAGGCAGCGAAGGCACGCATCCATCGACTCCAAAGCATAGGTCGAGCCTTCTAGTTACGATACTAGAAGAGGTATAAACTCCTACGCCTTCTCGTTTATATATTAACTGCTTGAATAACTAGATCCGTTAATCGTGCATGTTAATTGCTTATTAAATGTTAATAAAAATTAAAATTGCACAAGGACTTGAGTTCCTAACAGGATTTGATCACCGAAACCCAATAAACCCTCTGTTGGGCTCTCTTTCGTTCTGGGCCTGTCAGGCCTGTTTTTCTGTTCCCTTATTTCCTTGTGTGTGGGCTCTTTTAGTGAGCCATGATCTCCTCTGCTGGACTTACTTTTCTGGACTGGGCCAGGTCCGAAATTTAATTAAATGTGGGCTTAATTAATTAAGTTAATTTTAAACTTAAAAAGTGAGAATTAATGAAATATTTTGATGTTAGCTAAGTGGACCGAGAATAAGGTATTGGACCCAAAAAATATTTGTTGCCTAAATAAATCAGATTAATACGTAAACTTAAAGACGGGAGATGATTTTAATTAGTCCAGAATATTTTGAAAATACAGATACAATGGAAACAACAATCTGGACTCGTATGATCCCAAACACATTAAAACACCAACACGTTAAAAACATCAACATATTAATATTTATAATATTTGCTAACTTTATTATTTATAATTTACACTATTTCTATTTTACATTATCACATTTGTGTTTCATTTCTATACTTTCTATTTGTATATGTTTATTGAGTTTCTTTAATTTAAAAAGATATATATAAATATTTCATACTTGAGCAAAACACTATTAAAAACTATAACTAAAACTTATCAAACAATTTTCTAAAACCAAACAAAATATTTTCACGACTTGAACGAGTAGAATAGAACTGTAGGATTCCGTCAAAACGCCTTTCTTCACACCTATTTTATAAAGGAAACTCTGCCAAAATTTTACCAAAGTACTTCTTTAATTATAACTGTATATTTTAATACGAGTCTCCTTTCAGAAATCTAAATCCTTTATCCTAGTAGCTCAAACCTGAATCCAATTGAGGGATAACTTAGTGATCGTTAGTTTTGAGTGTTCTAGTTTTAGTTTCCGTTCTGACTAGTCAGTTTTCGGTCAGGTGAGCAGCAGGAGTTCCTCGAACCTGTAGACGAGTACTACCCCGAGTTCGAGGGTGGTGACGCGGAGCAGGACTTCTCCGACCTTCCTGTAGTAGACTCACCGTCTTCAGCTTTTCCAGGTGTGGATGCCTTAGGTTTTGTTTAATCTTTAGTTAGTAATTAGATCAATAATCAATTGTGTGCATATCATGTCATTAACATTAAGTAAACAGTTAAGCACATGTCATTAACTCAAAACTAGATTGCACTTATAGGATATGCATGACATATTAATAATAATGTGATTAATCAACTAAAAAGTACCCTTAATCAACACATGCATTTGGTGCGGATCAGGATAGCGAGACCGAGTGTGATAAGTTCGTTTTGCTTGGGGTTTCCATTATTGGGAGATTGCACCCAAGCTAAATGCCGGTGGTCTCCTTATGATAGAGATCGTGGACAACGTGTTTCTGATGATCACTCAACAAACCGACCGTCAGGCGGTACTGCGGTCACTTGATGGTTATTTGTATTATTTATTATATTATTACCCTTTGACTTGACTTGAACTAAGAGCTGAGTGTGCCATTATATTGGACCACCTCTCGATCCCCATGAGTCAGTTTACCGGTACTGTGTTTTACTGCCCACTCCTTTAGCGGGGATGTGGGAATAGGGGTAGAGTTGAGTTATCGAGCAGAGTTGAGTTAGGTAGATCTGTTGGTACGGTTCATGTCATATTGGGATTTGTGAGTTTGATTCTGGATTTGTTATGTGACCTATGACTTGACTGTTGAGTGCGGGTGCTTGACTCTCGTATTGATATACTTATTCACCGTATATTATTATGCTAGTATTATTCTCCGCTTCTCTAGATATCTTTTTTTCAGATTTATTTTGGCATGTCATGACTTGTAGATTGTTTTATCATTTCATTAAACTTACATCTAGTTATTGCATTATAGGATTTAAAAGTGTGTAAGTATGATTTAGTTCTAGCTAGAGTTAACCAGAACCGTAGGCTCACTCTATCACCACACTGAGTATTAATGTACTCATCCCATAATACTTTGATTTGTGGAGACAAGTTCAGGTTTGGCAGACATAGCAGTGGAGGTTGTATCAGAAGACCAAGCCAAGCTGGAATAGTTTTATGTTGTGAATTATTAGTATTTTGTTTATCTGTTGGCTGGAAATTTTGAATTGTGAATATTACCAGTCATTTTGTTGTATGAACAAATTATGCCTCATTATGTGATTTTATTTGTGATCATTTGCTTTCTGTTACACTGTTTATTAGCCTTACGTGTGTACAGCAGATTGTATACACGTGGCGGGGTTGTCCATCTCGGATTATGGCTTGGTTCGGGGTGTGACACTAATCTAGTAATCTAGACCAATATTTATGTCTGTGGTCAACGGTAGCATAGGCTTTGTTACAGTTTTTAAAAGTTTGAAGTCCTGAACTGCAATTTTCACCAAACAATATGGTAAAATTAATGTCAATATTTTATCGTATCTTTATTGCTATAACATTGAAAGTTTATATGAAATAAAAATAATGTCAATATTTTATTTTTCTTATTTGCTCACATATTGAAAGCATCTTTTGCTAGTATTTCATTAAAAAGTTAAAGAGCTGCCCACCTGAACCTCAGTGCTTCAATGATTAATCTATTGACATCCTGATCTTGAACGAAACAGATCAATTCTACAGACCTTTCACTTATGGCATGAACAGTTGTTCAAGGTCGATACATATATATACAAGGTTGTTTGTTTATGCAACAGAAAGTCTCAACTTCATGATCGACAGATCTTGTGGTTCTGCAAATTCTTTATTATCGTCTCGAAAGGAAATTATGAACTCAAATAGCTTATAGAAGACGCAGAGGCATCAAAAGCCAAAATGGTATGGCATTGGAAGTAAGCGGGTTAAACATCAAAGTGTAGATTGTTGATTTCAATTCCATATTGCCACAAACACAAAGAAAAGAAAGTAACAACTGGAGAACAAATTAAATCAACTATCTCCTCAAATATAAGGTCAGGCAGCAATACCAGATAAACCAATATGTACTACATAACTCTACCAGGCAATGTGCTTCAAGTAATCATGCACCATACCAAACAAGCTACTTATAAACTAAGTAGCGACCAACAAAAGTGCATGTGCACGCACACAGACAATATTAAACTAACTCATCATATGATATCAAAGGATAATTAACTACCAAATGTAGCTAAATGCTAAGATAATTCACACTGCACGCATCTTCAGATCAAAGACGTTGTAAATTAGGGACAAACCAGCTATATGGTTCTTCCAAAGGACATGGGACATGTTCCCTGGCACCAGTTTCTATGTCTATCCTCTCAATGCTATGTAAGAATCCTTCCTGCATTCCTAGAAAGATTCTCATCAAGGAGTAGATGCAGTTGGCTTTGATCCCTGCAGAATCACTGGCAAAAAGTGCAAAGCAATCTGACTTGTCTACAAATAATGCTTGATTGCCAATGCTGTTAACCTTGACCCAACGAGGTGAACTGCTTCTGCTTATATCCAGTCGAACATCAAACCAATAACGATACAAATCTTCAGTAGGGTCATGATGTCGAAAAACTCTTAGAATATCTCCAAAAGCATCGACAATATAAATTCGTCCCTTCGACGAATAACCTTCAATTGGTGGTATAACATAGGCCAGAGTATCTGTAGCAATATCCATAACTTTGGTACTGCCAGTTTCTATCTCTACCATGAAGAGCATACCATTGAGATAAAAGTTGATGCAGTTCGTTGCAGCTGAATCTAATGTCAATTTACACCAGTTAATCATTGCCTAGGTGATGAGAAAGCAATTTAGGTCTTTGGTCATCTAGATGCTCAGTACAAACCATATGAACCCCCGTTTGATTTTGCAATGGCCTGATAAAGGAAGCAAATCGTCCTAAACAAAATCCAGGGATAGGAATCTCATGATTATTCAGTGGATTGACAAGAGCCTCATGAATTGTACATTCGCCCAAGGAATCCCTATCAGTGCTGATATGAACAAATATGTATCCATTTGATAGCCTAGTGATTTGCTTATGGAAATTTTTTGGAGCATGGATGGTGTAGATTTTGCCAAAGGGTACAGAGTAGAAGCACAGATCTGATCCTTCTGGATATCTACCGTTCTCAAGAATCCAGGAGAATTGCAGAGGAAGTTCAGTGATTTTTGGTTGAGGAGCACCATGCCAAGCAAACAGAGTGAAAACGAAAAAAATCTGAGATTTCAGTGAGTTTTTTGGCGAAGAGATTCAGCAGTTCTGCAGGAGAGAAGACCAATTCCTTCCTAGAGCCTTGTTAGCCACCATTGCAACAAAGCTGGTAGTTCAGTTACGATTTCCAACAGAGACCAAGTGCAGCAACTCAGGTGGAGACAATGTGTATTGTACCAGTCTGGTCTGTAAAGAAAATTTATGAATGAATATCAGAGGCTGACGCAACTAATGCTTCATATATGTACTAGTATAGTCTAGTAACTTGGTAAGTGGTACAACTTAAGCAGAAAAGCTAGCAACACATTCTACTGTAGCGATGGGTCTGAACTCTTAATTAATTATACACCTCAGAAATTATACTTCTAATTTTCCCATACATATGAGCAAGCTGACACCACAATAAACCAATTGAACAGAAAACAAATGAACCATTGTGTGAAAAATCTAATTTAGTTACGAATTTGTGGTCTGGACCAAAAAATGTGTACAATTTGAAGCCAAACCAAGGAATACAAGAATCATTCCAGTCCCAAATTAGTGGTGAAAACAGCTAATTGAGATAAGCTATAAATGCCTTATACAAGTAGACTGAGTTCACATCCAAATAAAACACTGATGTAAAATCAATAACGACAAATCAAAGTATCGAGATTAAAGTATGAGAGAGAGAGACAGCTGAGTCGTCACCTTGGAACGGCTGCCAACGAGAGTTTAGGAAAGAGAAAGTGAAGAAAAGCGAGGAATCAAAGCCAAAGTAACACGAAGAGAGAAGAGAACGTAGAAGAAAGAAATGGGACACCTCGAAGGGGGAATCGTATCCTGTGAAAGGTGAGCAGAGTGCCAACCTCTTGTCTGAACGGTTGGATGACGATCCAACGGCGCGCACATATGTAGGAGATAATACGCTGAAATCGATCCTGCCCAACTGCCCGAGTTCGCATTTCCTCTAAAAAAAACTATTTTATAATTCTCGGCTCATCTCCTCCGCGTGGTGCTTCGTTCTCTCCTCACTTTCGAAATGGCGTCGAAAAATCCTCTCTCCTCGCTTCGTGCTTCGATCTCTCCATTTCTTTCGAAATGGCTTCGACGGCGAGAGGAACTCTAGCGACCTCCTAGGCAATGGCCGACAGGAGGAAAGAAGAAGGAAGGGATTGCGATGGTTACGACGGTGCCACCTGTGGCGAAGGTTGAAGACGCGAAGCGAAAGTACGAAGAGAATCTAGTGCCTCCAATTCAACAAGAGGATGTAGATCCGCGACGGAAAAAAAAATAGGTGACACTTTTATCTCTGTCTCTCTTTCTTCAGTTTCTCATTTAGTTGAAATTTTTCGTTTCTTCTATTTGTGCTCTTCACGATAGATCCCTGAAACAAATTTGAGATAAATTGAACCTTAATTGTGTAGAAAATCTGGAAATTTAGTTTAATTAGAAATTTTATTTAATTCAAGTGCCCTGAAATGTATCTCCTGTTACTGAAGAAAATTAATTGAACTGCTATACTTAACTTTTATAAAGCAAAATTAATGATATGGTAACAAAATTGTATGCTTGTCTATAGTAACAAAATTGTATGCTTGTCTATAGTAACAAAATCTGGGAATTTTTTTTTCTTTTTTCAGCTCAGCCCAGGAGTATTCTGGCACTACATTTCGGGTGAAGGTGGTGGCTTGGTGAAAGATGATTTGGCATTGAGCATTATGTCGAACAGTTTGTGTGCATGTGTAGTTGTATGCTTGTTATGGTTTCTGATAGAAATTTGTATTTGTAGTAGTTCTATTGTACTAATTTGGGCATTTCAACAAAAAATTATCTGCGACTTTGGATATTGAATTGAATTTGTAATTATCATAATTTTTACTTAAGCTTTTAGCATATCTGAGCTTGCCTTAATGATTGAATGAAACAACAATTACATATCATAAATTTACTACTACATATTAGCATATTTCAAAGTTGAAACAACAGAAAACGGAGAATGGAAACATTATCAAATAAATGTACTGATAACTTATGCATTGCAGAATTATAGCAGTTGAAAAGTACGTATTTCATTGGTTCTCTGAAGAACTAATCCTAGAAGTAATGCAAATGTCATAAAAGAACAAATAAAAAAGATGGTACAAGTAAAACATAGCCATTAGCATATTCAACTTTAAAATTCAGCTTACATCCAAGTCACAAAAAAAAAATCATCTTAGCTTTCAGCTTTATAAAGTATAATCTAGCTCACCTATCTTATCTATTGTCAAATAATCCAAGTCAAAATCAACATTATTAGAATTAAACCTGATAATCAGTCAAATTACAAAAGAATTACATATATCCCAACCTGAACAAAACTAATAATTATTAACATATAATAACACTAGTCTATAAATGCCACCATCAAATATCCTTCATTCTACAAGTGACTGGTACACAATTCGTAAAAGAGAGAACAATTGACCGATAAGCAATTCTTCAAGAGTTAAGTGTCATACTGACATCGTTCTTTTACAAGTGATTCCATTTGGTGGATCCCCATGGCCAAAATTCTTCGAGAGTCCTGAAGCTGGTTGTAATTTCAGAAAATGTCTGATTCCATTTGACTTATTTGTAGGTCAGATATGCCTGTTTTCTTCCACTTCAGCGACATCCTAAAATTTACTCAATATGTTGCATACAAAACATAAATGAAAGAATGGTTAATAAATTTTGCATAAAATGATTGAAAAAATAGATACAATACTATTTAGGTATTAGCCCAGCACGTGATGTGAGCCTAGGCTTAATAGTGATACTAGACTAAACTGTAAATCACTTTCATTCAAACAATCATAGGGTTAATTGAGGTCAGGCAAGTTAAGTCATGCTCTTCCTTAAAATCTTCTTTGTCATTTTGCTGGTTAGGCATTTAGTCAATAAGCAAGTGATCCAAGGAATCAAGTAACAAGAGAATAAGATCTCAAACTAATTCGTTGTACCATACTAAATGCAACCTTAATAAACCCACAATTTTTGAAATCAGGTGCCAATTTGACCCAATAAAGACTCATTAAGCCCGATCAAAGCATGAATGCCATTATGTATATTACTATTTGTAGTCACTTGTTCTTCTTAATTTTTACACTCGTAGGCAGAAGGAAAATGGTATTTATAAAAGAGGCACAAAACTTCTCAATTTGCAAGTACCCTTTAATACATATTACTGAGCCAAAATTATTTTCAACTTTGTGGTTACATAAAGAAAGAAACCACTCTAAAACTTGGTTGCAAAATGAACTTTAAACTCACATTTCGCACAAAAAGCAAGCTCTAAACGATTAAAACAAACTATCATTGAACTATTTGAATTAAAAATTAATCTAAACAGTACAGTTGAAAAGCTTGACTATTTTTTTTTTGTCTGAACCTAACCAAACAATGGTAGTAAACTAAAAAGGAAAGGAAAGGTAAAGACGCACCTGCCAGATAGACAACCTGAACTTAGCAATCGGACCGTCAAGAACCAGTACAGATTCTCTTCGTACCTCCACTTTGCGTCTCCGATCTTTACCACAGGTGGCGCCATCGGAACCATCGCAACCCCTCACTTCTTCTCTCCTCCCATCGGCCATTGCCTAGGAGGTCGCTAGGGTTTCTCCCGCCGTCGACGCCATTTAGAAAGAAGAGGAGAGATCAAAGCACGAAGCAAGGAGAGAGGACTAGAGCTCTGAGCGTAAGTAAGAAGGAAGGAGGAAGAGGAGACCACATGGAGGAGACGTGAACTTCAGTCGGGCAGGGTCGATTTTAGTGTATTATCTCCTTTATCTGTGCGCGCCGTTGGATCGTCATCCAACCGTTTAGACAAGAGGTTGGCACTCTGCTCACCTTTAAAAGGTGAGCAGAGGATACGATTTTGTTTTCTGGTGACGAATGTAGAAAAATTGAGAAGAGAGAAGGAGAAGGCGGGCCGAGACGAGGAAGGCGATTGCGCGTTAGATCTTCAACGGTTGAGATGGACTGTGGTAAATGCAATTGAAGGCTCCGATACTTCTTTATTCCATAATTCCATGTCGAGTCGACGTTTTTCTTTTCTACTGATTTTTCAGACTTTCAGTCTTCGTACTAGGAATCTTTTCTAATCACATCTGAAGCTCAAAATTAGTTATTAGTATTAATTAGACGGACTAACACATTATAATTGTTATTTATTTGTCACCTTTTGTTCGAGGATTATTTTAATATATTTTGTAGATTGAGATTTGAGTCAAGTAGTTTTTGTTTCATTTTATACGCTGAGTTAATTTTATCAAAATATCTCAAACTACAAAATTATATCGCGGATGCTTAAAAGGCTTACTGGAAGGTCATTAAGACTAAATTAAGCATCTTTTTATTAAAAAAATCACCACCAACAATTCCAAACTGCAGTTAGAAATAATATATAAATTAACTTATCATTGTTTTAAAGTCGATCAGATTACAAAATGTTACCCAAACAGCATTGTGGAAATGCAGAATTGTCTATTTACATTTAACATTTGCCAATTTCCATCCCAAAAAATAAACCAAAACCATTGTCCTTGTTTTAAACTATATCTCTACTACTTATAAAGCACGTATCCAAGAGCTGCTAAAATAATTAGACGAAGGGTGTAAACAAATTGTTTACTCTATGCATTCTTAATTAACCATTGATCATATAAATCAATGGCTATAAATTTGCCAGTTGCCACTGATTAATTGTGCATTGTGTTTGGAAAGAAATCTCAACACATATTGAAAGCTTTCTTAAGATAATAATCATTTTTTTTTTCATTTTAAAAATTAGAAACATATCACATATGTACAATTTTCTCATCTATTATTTTTAAATAATGTCATTTATTAAGAAATAAATATTTCTATTAAATTATTTTTCAAAAAGATGTCGATTTTTTTTATTGAAGTATGAATATAAATATTTTTTAAAAAAATTTTTATTTACGCACTCGTTGGGTGTTTATATTTGCTAGTATCATGCAACATAAAGAAGAAAGATAAAAGAAATAGAAATTTTCATCAGTTTATGACCAGTTTTGAGGCGGATGGAAAGTCCAGACAAATGCCATGTTTGCGCTTTAAGCTTGATTGGTAGATTTCTAGTCCTCTGATTCAGAAAGTATATATATAGGCCCAAATTGTATTTTCAACTTGGTATTTGACGACCAGGCCTTCCTTAATTAAATTTCTCCTATTCTTAAATTTTCTTCTAAGGCCAGTTGCTTTCATTTTGCTTTCGCTGCTTTTTGTTTCCAGACTGTACATAGCGACTTTAGAGAGAGGGGGAAAAACAGAGAAAATAAAAGAGAAAACTGGGCTGCTGAATTGCGTGAGAATTGCTGATTATTGTCCCTACTCGATTGTTTATTTGTCACCTTTTGTCTGACGAAATCGAAACAGGCATCTTGTGCATGAAGCAAGTGTTAATACTTTGTGGGGCTTAATTGTATCTTAGATCCTCAAATCACAATTCAATTGTGTACTTAATCGCGACTTCACATGATAGATGTCTAATCTGTAAAGTTAATTTGTCAGCTTCATCTTTTCGCAAAGGGAGAATTTGTCCTCGTTACTATACGCAGCACCATATTTAACACAACGCATATTTCTGGAGCTTTTGTGGTGAAAACGTAAGAATTGAAATAAGTCCAGTTCAGACATGCGCTCTACAGGGAATCGAAATATGTTCAATTGTTCCTCATATTCTTGCGTAACAAAAAACACACCATACAAGTGAAACACATTATTTTTTTTTTTTTTTGTTTTTTGAATAAAGTGAAACACATAATCTTGGAGTACCAAGTTCCAACCAATAATGTAAAAAGAATTTTCGTTATTATCTTTGTCATTTTAACAAAATACGACAAATTTTAGATTTGTGATACTTTTTAAGGATTTTTTTTGAAGCTTTATGAAATGGATTTATAATAATAGTGATCTTGTTCACATATATATCAATCGCACAGGCCATTGAGCTTGGAGATGTTGCAAATGCGGGACAAACCAGGAGTCTGGTGCTTTAATAAGAGAATGAAAAGTGGTTCGGAAACACTAATCTTTATGTTTATCCCCCCGAACCCAAAAAAATTATATTAGTAGATGCAATTAGCTTTGATCCTGTTAAACTCACTAGCTCCAATATGAATAATGCTTGATTGCCAAATTTGTTATCCTTGACCCCATAAGCCGAACTACTTCTATTTTAACCTCTATGAACATCAAACCGACCATCATATATAAGCTTCATATGTTTGAGGACCATCATAAGCTCTATAATGTCGAAAAGCCTTTTAAGGATATCTCCTGAATTATTGTTGGTCGTTAGAGTCTTATTTCAATTCGCCAAAAGATTCCTGGATAAGACGGTAGAAACAATTTTGGGTCTCCATGCTTAACACAAATTTCTCAATTTGATATTGTCGTGTCCCAATCGAGTAGGGATAATTGCTACAATCAAATGCAGCTGGAGAGGAATCTCATGGTTATCAAGTGGATTGTGAAGTTTATGTATATAAAATGATGATTAAACCAACCAAACCAAGCCATACCCTGTTATTTATGATTGAGTGTATTAGGAAATCGTCAGTCGATTAAACAGAGTACGTGTATTAGGAAATCACCAGTCAATTGTCTTCTTAATATTGTTAACTTTACATTTTTTTTTTTGTTTACATTTTTTTATATTTTATTTAATTTCTTACTTTTATTTGCATTTTCTTTTTTTTTTTAATCATTTCCTGAACAAGGGTGAAACCATGTTCTTAAGTTTGGACAATAAACATTCTAAATTAGCCCATAAAATTATGAAAAATGATGCAAAGGTATATGTGTAGATGCATCAAACTTATTCATGAATATATTATTACAAAAGGACCCAATGAGATACAAGTTTTTAGTCCTGCAAATTACACTTGCGATAGTTGCCTTCCGCAAATTCAAACAAAGGACTTGCCCGGCAAATGTTTTATTGCTACTTTCAGAAAACGACAAGAACATAGATAAAAATACATGGACCTCACTATGAATGACAAGGACCGATATATATCCCAAATCAAACAAAATACTAAGCTGGACGTATATATATATATATAGAGTTTCGAACTTACTATTTGTGGGACCAAAAACGATACATATTTCTCATTTGTAGTTTTGATGTAGTCTTTGTTGATGCTGCTTCAATTGCACTGCCAAGTGGCCATGCAGCATCCATATCGAAATCACGATAATGGACTTTTTTAATCACCGTCACTTCTTTCTCATCAGTCAGCCCTGTCAGTTTGTAAAATTTACTAGCATAAAGACAAACTGAAACCATTGGTTCAGGGCTCAACTAATTGTGCTGAATTGGTAATAAAAGGAATAATGAACTATAACTAGCGCATAAGAAATATATATGAGATTGTAAGTTTTTTGCGCAATTCGTACCAAATCCTGTTGTGAGCAGACTGTACTGGTACATAAGATCCATGCAGAGATAAGGCAAACTCTGAGTCTCTGCGTTTGGGAATTTAGTGCTTGCTTCCTCTAGGGAATTGAGTGCACATGCAGTAATTGTCGCCTTCTTGTATTCTGCCAGTGTTATGTCAGCGCTTAAGGCTCCTTTTTCTATTATACCATCCTATTTAAAATATAGCATATTAATTATTATATGTTTACAACTTAAAATAAATGTTAACCTTCAAAGGAATTAATCTAAAGGTCCACTTTATAAGGACTTCAATAATAGGTCCAGGAGGGGAGGTAGCTCCACCCTGACACTCTGGTTCTAAATTATTATAAACAATGTTTATTCAGAATTATCAAAAAAAAATAATAATAAAATATATAGAAGCTTTATTGTGAACAATTTATTCAGCAATCAAGTTTCAAAATACACCTAATTAATATAACAAAGAAGTGTCATGTTACTTGGAAGCTCTCTACAAATTTAGCTAAATTCTAATTTGTTGATATTAGGTGATTAGTTTAATACAGTGTGAATCCAAATTGTGCACAAGTAAAAGAACTACACTAACAGGTAACACCCAAGTATAGATAAAGGCTTACAGCAGAAGCTCTATAATAGAAAGCACTGGCAATATAGATCTTATCCTGCCCTGCTCCACCACCGCCACTCCATACACCATTAAAGGTGCAGTTCTTGACTTCGCATTTTGCACTCACATTTAGAGCTTTCAGAACATTTTCTCTACATATATTGTAATCTGATCCTTCAAGGGAGGATCTTGCATTGTATGTTACTCCATTATATTGGTATTTCCCTATTGTACAAGAAAGGGAAACAATATGTTTCAGTTTCATATTTTAATTTATCTTTAACATAATAAATCCAAATTAAGAAATGGTAAAATTATACATTGACGTGATACATACCACTATAATCACGTAAGATGCAGTAATTGACAGAATCATTGGTTGATTTCAAAATCTCTGCTCTTCCTGCCCTTTCACCATAACCCAAGTAGCTGTTTAAGTGAAGAATGCAAAAGATGGTGCATGAAACAGTTTCCACAAAAGTTGAAAATATAGTTAATTTTAATAGTGAGTTGAAATTTTTTTTTAATTAATTAATTATTATTTGCATAGCTAGAATTTGATCAACAAACCTGTGAACATAGAGATAGTAGTTTTTTCCTTTGAGATAATGCTTTGTAATGTAATCCTCTCCAATACTTGGAGCATTTGAGGCAGCTTCATCTGAAATGGCGTATGCCATTTGCAGAGATCCACCTCCTAAATCAATCACACCGGCTGTTTTTGAGTAATCATTTCCCAAGTGTCCCAACAAGTAGTTCATGGCAACCTGATGATATGCACATTATGTACTTTAGCTAAATTTTCTTTATTACACACAAATATGAATCAAACTTCTTATTTGAGGATTACTACTTTATATGTTCATTATGTTGGATAAAGGTGATACATAACTAAATACTGTAGAAACTACCTTGCAAGTTTACAATTCTTACAACTCGTTATAGAATCCCCTCAAACACTTAAAACTGCAAGTAAATATAGCTAACCAATCACACAATTGTAATTAACTTAGCCGTAATGTCCTCATCCTGAGCTTCCATAGATAACAGAAAATAGGTAGATCGCCCCTCAACTAATTTTCAAAAAGGAAAATAAAAAAGCCAATAATGAACATGAATGAGGTAGCTTAATTGCGAATTTTATCTCTTACCCAAAAATAAGTTCCTTCGTGGGTTCCAGAAATTATTTCCACCCAATTTTTCTTAAATAACAGTGAGCTGTTGCTGAATAGTCTTCTAACCTGGGTGTAGCAAGCAAAAAGCCAAAAACATTTTGTTATGTAAAGAAAAAAAAATATTCTTTCTGGGTAACCAAGTTAATTCCTAAAATAAGTGATAATTAATTTATTTTACCGCTTTCAGGATTTTCCTTGACTTCCCTTCTCCTACGAGTCTAAGGCCCGCAGTTGCCTACACGTAAAGCATCCCCAAAAACATTTCAATTCCTTGAGTATAATTTTTCATTTTCTATGAAACTAGAATAAAAAATTAAGCACACGTGGGATAATTTCTGGCAAGTAAGGCGAAATAATTAAGTTCTTTTTGTTTATTATTTTCTGACATGTTGAAAGTTTGCAAGTAATTACAAGAGGAGAAGGCTCAAATTCAAATTCTGCGCAAATAACTTATCTTGAGGCTTTTTAACCAACAACTGCATCATCCCAATAGTTTGGTGTTTAAAGCGCTAGACATTTAAATAGTGACAAGCATCAGCATTTATAGATTTGTTGAAACTCTTAACATAGAAAAGATAGTCTGTACCCCAAGCTTTATGGGAGTTACTGGTTGCAAGTTTTCTGGGACGGCATCAAGCGCTTCATTGAGCAAGGGGATGAGGGAGTTTGCAGCCTCGTCTGGATTTTCTGCATATGAGCTTAATCCCGGGGCTATCTGAAAGAGATAAAAATTAATTAACCAGGAGAATAGCTGTCCAGATGAACACATTCCTTAGAATGGTTTTGAAAATCAGGTATAATAAAATACAAGTAATGTACATGACAAGCTGAACTTCTGCCAGTAATATGGTATATACCTTATCATAGACCTCCAGCCTTCCATTCATTTGTAATAGATCAATGTTATCATCAAATCTAAAGACATGGAGCCGACTTCCAGTGCTTCCGCCATCAAATATAACCACATAGGTCTCAGAATCATTAAATTTATTTGAAACTTCTCCAGTTACAACTCCCGCCCTTCGGCCGAGGTTAATTAGTGAGCCAAATAAGCAAGGCAGTGGAAGAAGGAAGAAAAGTAAGCACAAAAATAGGGGCTTTGTGAACATTGCTTGAACTAAATTGAGATATCACTTTATCACATCTATGGTTATGATCATGGCTCAACTTGGTTATATATAGTTGCCAGACTATTTATGTACGAACTACGAAGGCATTGTTTTGAACTTTTGTTCACACGTGTACCACATCACCGCAATTGTTACTTCCAGCAACAGTATGTTGATTTCACTTAGCATTTGGGTACTAAAATATTTGATTTTTGTCGCTGATAACGCTTTTGTCTTTTGAACCACATACAACTCATAAATGAAGACGACGGAGAGGAGTGCCGCATAATATATAAACAAAAATGTGGCTGCCCCATAAAAATAGGGAGAGATTTGTAAATCGTTTTTGAACTTTATCAATAAATCTTAACCCTTTGGTTTTCCGTGGAAGTTATTTTTTTATACTTTCGATTTTTTTTTTTTCAAATTTGTTTATAAGTGTTGGACTGCCGTCAATTCAACCCCATCAAATCTTCATATTCGGATATATACCTCTCTAATCATGCATTTTTGAAAAAACCTTTTTTTGATTTTAATCATATATTTAAGTTTTAAAAATTAATTTCTAAAAGTTTTCACCAAATTGCCATCCTGCCTTCTTGGGTATTTCTCTCACTACAGGACATCCTCTGCTGTTATTTATCGTTGAGATAAAGTCTCTCAAGAACTTGACTCACTCTCCCAAGAACTTGACGTGCACAGTAACATGGGCAACTAAGAATATTTGGGAGGAAGAAAATAAGAAAAAACTTGTATAAAAAAATATTACCCCACTTTGTCGGGAAACATCAAACGTGTGGTATAGCTTCATATTGACATAGTTTATACTTTGTAACCCATGATCGGTACACACTTTTTCAGTGGTGGAGCTAAAAAATTTTACAGTGGGTTCAATAAATTCAAAATACTAATATTATAACATATAATAAAATAATCTTATAATTATAAGAATATATCCATGATCTAAGATGTGTTCAATAATGCAATGTCAAATGAGAAAGTTTAATATGCACTATAATGCATAGAGCATTCATTCCATGTACTACGGACTTTTTCGGAGATATTTTTGTAAATTGACAAATCTAATTTAATCAATCTAATCTACATATTGAAATCTCATAGGACACCAAATTTTACAATTATTAAGATTTTATTACTATTTTTTTTTATTTTTTTTAACTTACCATTTTTGGAAACAAACTACTATTTACAACATTCCAAAAATGACAAGTTATAAAAAATTCGAAAAAAATAATAATAAAATCTCAAAAATTGTAAAATTTGGTGTCCTATGAGATTTCAATATGTAGATTAAATTTGTTAAATTAGATTTGTCAATTTACAAAAATATCTCCAAAAAAGTCCGTGGTGCATAGAATGCTCTATGCACTATATGGTGCATATTAAACTTTCTTGACATGAGAAAGTTTAATATGCACCATATAGTGCATAGAGCATTCTATGCACCACGGACTTTTTCGGGTTCAAATTGGTATAAATGTAAAGAAAAATATATTGTAAATATAATTTCGATATGCATGGAAATTATATTTTTAATGAAATGGGGGTTATTTGATCCCTTTTACACAATGTGGCGCTGCTTCCTATTTAAAAGTGAACTCACAAGTATCAGCAGATTGATAAAACACTGTCCCACCATCGTTTTAAGTCAATAAAGTTAATTATATCAAATGTGTATACAAATAAGAAAAGATACTTCACCAGTATAATAATTTTTTTACAATGTTTTCTTACTTTTTTCGTGAGAAAATTTTCCTAAATTTTTGCAATTTTTGTTTAGGCTTGTTGTCCTTATCTCAAAAATCAACCGCCAATGATTCAATGGGAAACCCAAAGATGCGAACAAATGGAGATCTAATGAAGTTGATCCAACGGTCTGGATGCAATATATGATTGATCGTCTGATCGATGATGAAGTATTGAAATCCTAAGTTAAATAAATTTATACTTAAGAATTACCCTACTAGTCGTTTGGTAAAGCTAAGGATCGAACCCACATGGACGGTTAGAATTGATTATTAAACTCTACTTTCTCACGAAAGGTAGACAAGACAATTATTTTGGGATTTTATAATTTTAAAAGACAAATAAATAAAGTACAAGTAAAAGAAATATTTTTTTTGGTTGGTTTTTAAGGTTTTCTAGACTCAAACGATGCAAACGAATGTCCTAGAGTTTCGTGTTCAATCAGTTTAGCTCTAACTGCCTACCATTTTCATGGAGATAGAGGTGAATTTCGGACCGAAATGTATAGATTTCATACCAAAATCTACATTGTTTGTGCCAAAACTTGTTTTAGACCTTCTGTTTTGACTTGATATTTTTATAGGACATTATGTGAAGGTTACTTGACGACCAGACCTAAATCCTACCCTCAGCTGTCGCGTTTTGGTTCAGACTTGGTTTGGAATTCGGCTTTTACCACGTAAGTGACTAAGCCTCACCTGTCGCGTTTTGGTTTTAATCACTCAAGAATATTTAGTTGGATTTCTAGAGGTATGTAAAGTCCTTTCAGATAAATAAAAGCTACACCTTTCGGTCATGAACTAACCTCCTCTTTCGAGCGATTGGCTTACCTCAATTACTTAATCAATTAAAGATTTGATCCAATTTAATGTCCTAAAGACGTCGTGATTCATCCATAGGTAAACATCAAGCAAACAAATAATATAACTAAGCATGGACAATAATTCTCAACTAAATAAATCACATAGCATAATATAAATCCATCAAGTCATCACAAAATACTAAACTAATCTACTAACTAGTCCTAAGACATAATAAACTAGCCTAACATACAAGAAATATAAGATACAAACTCCATCATCAATACAAGCAAAGAAACGCGCCTTACTCTTCTAGAATTTCCATTTTTACACTTTCCAGAAGTGCATTTCTAATGAAATTCCTATTCCAGCATCGCGCACTGATAGTATTTGGTCCATAATTTCTTTATTCGGACTCCGATTTAGGTGATTCAAAGATCGTTGGAAAGCTTAGGATGAGCTCTATAATTCTATGGACCCATTTAGTCATTTTTCTTCTCCAAAATTTTCTCTTTTATGTAATTATTAAGTCTAATGCACCAAGTTCCTACAAAACAAATCAAATGCCACGACAGTACCAAAATCTAGGGAAACATAACAATTCATGAGGAAATTATAATGGTTTGAGTAATATTTGGATGTTAAGTACGGTCAAAATACTTATATAAATATGAGATATCAATCGAGTGTAAATCTGGATGAAAAGAAAGAAAATAAACAATTTCTGTAGTGCTTAATTTACTCTATCCATTTTATCTATTTTATGATGGTTATTTTTGTTTATGAATAATGTTATGAATAAATTTATTGATGTAATGAATAAAGATAAATGGCGCTGGAGCACTGCTATCATAAGATTTTTGGTGCTATTGCATCAAATTTTAAGGTATGGTTTAGAGAAGGCGGTAATAAACTGCTTTTCGTTCTAATGAAAAGAGTGGTGATGAGCTTATGCTCACTTGTTTCCAAAAAAAATTTTCAAAGAAGGCAAGGAAAATATGGTCAGAGATCTTGCAAATTAATTTTACGAACTATAATATGATTAAAATCTATTAAAAGTATTATTTCGTAATTAATAAACATAATTACAAAGGTTTATAACCACATTAAGATTTGAGAAAGGTTTGAGTCTTTGAGATGGTTATATCCTATTTTGCCATTTATATATTTGTTAATTCAATTATCTATTTAGTGAAAATTAAAGGCTTACAGCAAGTGTGCTGTATTCCTATGTGCTCATTTGTGAGTTAAAAGGTGCATAATTTAAGTTATACATCCTTAAGTCACCAAACACATCTTGCGTAAGGGTACATAAGGATGCATAACTTATTACATCTAAGGAGGTGTTTAAGTTATGCATTCAATTTATTTCCAACTATACCCTTCAATTTATTACAATAATGAAGTAGTAATTACTAATTAATAATATTAAATATAAATTATTTAATATTATTTAATAATATTTAATAAGTAACAATAATTATTAAAAAATCATAATTAATATTAACTATTAATTATTATAATTATTAATTAAATAATAATTAATTATTAATAATATTTAACAAGTAACACTAATGATTAATAATAACTATTTATTATTATTATCATTAATGATTATTTTTTAAATAATTACTATTATTAACAATAATTAGTAATTAATAATATTTAATTATTATTATAAACTAATAATTCATAAATTATAATAATGATTTGTTATGATAAAAAATAATTTTAGTATTTTTACATGAATATATGCATGCATAAGTTATATTTTCTTATTCAATAACCAAATACTTATTACATAACACTATATAAGTACTTATGCTTTCTTAAACTATGTAACTCATTATTTCACAACTAAATGCCCCTAATAATTGTCACTATCTGCCTTAACTTTTCTTTTCTTTTCATTTTTCCTGATAAGTCACCATACATCTGCCGACAGAGAGTTGTTTGAGTGCGAAACGTCACACTCAGATTACTGGGTGAATATATTTTGTGGTTTACTTTTTATTTATAGTGACATTTTTTGGGTTTTTTTTTCTTAAAGTAAGATTGAGGGTGACAGAGATATTATATTATCATTAATGACAAGCTCAGGCACAAAGATCCAAGAGTCGATCCAAAGGCACCATGTGTGGAGATTTTTAATTCTTCTTTCATTCTTTCTTTGTAACATAGTTTTCCACAAAATGCATCCACTAGGAAGTAGGAATCATCAATTCAGTACATATATTAATCTCGGATATGGACTTCACGTTTGTTTTCTACTTTAGGTAATAAGTTGTAAAAATAGTAATCTTATGTAATAATTTGTGGTTGTCATCGTATATATGGTTATGGAAAGTAATTATCATATTCATTTATTGATTGACTTCACAAAATTCCACTAACATGCTCCTGAAACGAAGAGATTAACAGCCTGTTTGTTTTTGGGTAAAAGGATGGAAAGGAAGGGAATGGAAAAAGAGGGAATGGAAAATTATTTACATCAATTTGTTTGGATAATTATTGAAAGGAAAGGAAAATAATTACCTTTCTCTTTTTTCTCCTGTTTGGATAATTAAATTAAAAGGAGGTAAAAGTATGATTAATAAATTACAAATGACCATTTTGACCTTGTTATCAAGGAATTGACTTTTGCTAGTGCTGAGCATTGGTACTAAAAAAAAAGAGGACTGTATTGTAACTTATAATTAAAACCAATCTACGCTTTGTTTATGTTTGGATCAGATAAGACTATTTTTGTTAGTATAAATTACATAGAAAAAATCGAATGAAAATACTTTCTGCTATAGCAAATTATGGCGTGTGACCACCTAAACCAATTAATTCAAAGCAAAATGCACGCATCATGTGCAACATAAATAAGGCTCATTTTTCTGAATATGAAGCTAATTAGACCATTTGTGCTTTACACAATTGATATCCTATTTCGGCAAAGAGGGACTTATTGAAATTCTGGACTTTACAATAATTAAATGAGAAGAGGCAGAAGAAACAAAAAGATGTTAAAATATTAATAATCAAGTTTAAGACCATGATTGGCATTACATCTGTAACTTCCGAATACCTTTGTTGGTACCTGATTCTTTTTACCACATAATCAAGAAGCACAAAAACACAAAAAACCCACTTCTTATTACCACGTAATCAGAAACAAGAAAAGAAAAGGAAAAGAAACCCAGTTTCAAATATCAAGCTGCTTATTTCAGCAAACTAGAAACGCATGAAAACATACATAAATTGCTCAATACCATTTTCTCTGTCCCGCCCAATTCCTGCCTTTGTACCAGAAACATATGAAAACATATAAGCTAATTATTCATGCACAACAAGTCCATGCTACATCTGATTCTATATACTGCCCAATGCCTGCTTAAAGAAGAACAACTGAACCTTTATAAGCAAAAAGGCCCTCTAAAAACTACAAAAATTTTGTATAAGACAAATCAACTAATTTCGTATCTATTGGGGATGAACTAATTTGTGCATAAGCCAAACCACCACCGCTCAAATTTGTATTTACATTCATTTTCTCCAAATACAAATGATTCTAGCACTAATTTCGTATAAGACAAACCACAGGAGCACAAATTCCATTCATCTCCTAATAGTTGAAATTTGTGCTAAGAAATCTCGTAATAGCACTGATTTCGTATGAGACAAACGAACAGTACAGAAATTTGTGCTAGAATCAACAAATTACTTATAAGCCAAATCAATCAAAAGTGAAAAATGAATATTACCACAGAAAGCAAACCCTATTATTCGAAGAGGCAGAAAGGTGCACAATTTATAGGACAATCGACGACAATTTCTTGCGGAGAGGGATTGCGAGCCAAAGGAAATAATCAACGAAGATTTGGGCTCAAATCGCGCCAAATAGAGGAGGAATCGTGCCAAAAAAAAAGGAGAAATCGTGCCAAATAAGGTGAAATCGCGAGGGCATCCTGGTCCAGCGAAAATTTTCGATTTTGTTTCTCTTTCGTTACACTCCGAATCGGGGGGGAAAATTTTAGTATAGGAAGGGAAAAAAGAGAAGGAAAGATATTTCCATCGGTGAATTTTTTTACTTCCGAAAGTTTGATATCCAAACAGAGTAAAAATGGAAGTTTTCTTCCCTTCGTTGATTTTACTTCCGTTTACCGAAAACCAAGCAGGTGAAGCTCATTCCCAAAGTAGGGATTAGAGATCACAGATTAGGAGTAGTAAAGTCTTTTATGTTTTATATGTCACTCGATTTCATCCCCTCATAGTCATATATTCATATCCCGTCATCTCGGTTGTGGAGTGAGTAAATTAACTCGCGTTGGGCAGATCGATAATTTACCCTCTCGCTTATGATCTATCTATAGATTGCGCAAAAAATTCGTAACTTGCGAGTTTACTCAACTCAGTTCGTAAAAAAAATTGATTGTAATTTGAGCCAGCATAACTCAAGTTGACAAAACTAGACCTGTATTAATTCAGTTAACTAACAAGTTGAGTTTGAATTGGGCTTAACTCGACTCGTCAACTCGTGACATAATAAATATTAAATTTTGAACAATATTATCAACATTATTTAGGAGTAATAAAAAATTATAAAATAACACAATAATTTTCTATTATATATTTTTTATTTTAGATAGTATTCAAGACATATTAAGTAATAGAAAGAATAAAATTCACGATAAATTTTATTATTTGTAATATTGTATATATAAAAAATTAATATTGAAATAATATATGTATTAAAAAAGAAATTTTGAAGTACAATTGCTTATATCAAGCTAGCTCGTGACTCTTGAGCCAACTCGACTTGAAGACGATCGAGCTGAGTTTGAACTACCATAAAACTAAAAAAAATTTCTAACTCGACTCGAGCCAACTAGAGTTACTATCAAATTAAGTTTGAGTTATATCAACTCATTTGAACTCGGCTCGTATATAGTCCTAGATCTATCCTCCAACTTCTCGTACTGGAGTACGGAGCACAGCATATCATATGGCTGAGTGGGGCCCCGCACAAATGCGGAAGTACCGGGTCTACATGAACCGAGTATTTTATTTTTTCCTTTTCGTCCTGTATATACGTTTTTTTACTGAGAATCTTCCCCACTCTTTAATTATTGCCCACCATTTCCAAAAAAAAATAAATAATGTGCTTCTCCATTTTATAATTTCAAAAAGATAGATTTAAACTTTTAACATTTCAGGATAATTTTCTTTTTTTTGCATCAATTTTTCGGTGCATATTCAAGAATATAAAAAATAACATGATATTATTTTTTTCACTTTGAGGTTTTCAGAATATTTGATAGAATTTTTTGAATCCTATGTAATTTTTTTTCTAATTGAGTATTTTGTAAAAATAAAAAAATTATAGCTCGTATCAATCAAATGAAGTAAATAAAAAGTTGATCCGGCAATGCACGGCAGTAATATTGTTTGAGAGCCCTCTAAGATTTATTTCCACATAAATTATATAAAAACTCATAATATTTTGAGAACCAGATCTTAGTTTAGTGGCAAAGAGCAACGCACTTTCACTGAAAATCACAAGTTCAAAACCCAGTTGGAGGTTTATAAGTTGGAGAGCTTGACTCTCATCGTATCATGAAAAAAGGGGAAAAAAACTCATAACATTTTAAGAACTCTAATGATACCAAATTTTTTTATTTTTGACTTATAAAATATTTTACCTAATTTTTTACGTTATCAAAATTTAGGAAAAAAAAATTGAATTTGCTTTCAAAATTATAAGAATTCTTATTGTACCAAAATTTTTCGTTCTCGGCTTTTGAATGTTATAAAGAAGATTTAACATTTTTTAAATCTTAAAAACAAATATTTAATTGTTTTTGTTGTTCGAAAGCCTTCTTAAATTCATTTTTCCATCAAATTTTATTTGTATGTTATAATTATGAATACTTCGATACTATTCATTTTTATACGATCCAAAAGTTAAATTATTTCAGTTGGTTTTTAAAATGTTAGAAATTGTACAAAACTGCATTATACCTTATGAATTGTTTGATCATTTTCTAAATTTACTTATGTAATAAAAATTATACGGATGTTCAAAATGTTATGACAAATTTAAATAGTTATATCCTATTTATTTGTAAATATTAATTTTTGGCATGTTTTTTTAGAAAAATTAAAAACATTATAAATCATCGGTAATCAAGATAGAATTGATCCTGCGACTAGCGATGTTCACACTACTGATCTTAAGATATCAATAACTTTTCTTCTATGCAATGATAGTAATTTCGAATCCTTATATATGCCATATTGGCATAAATATTGTGCAAAGAAAATTCACAATCGAAAAAAAAAAAGAGATGGTGCAATGCGCGATGCCAGCACTAATGTTTTAATTACAGAGTGAAATATAGAAAAGACGAAATTTAAAATTCTATTTCTGTTTTTTTCTCCCGACGGGAATACAAAAGTTTTTTTTTTTTAATAGTAACATTACCATTTAACCGGACGTTCTGATTTGCTTTGGCTGGAAAACACTTTCTTGGTCATATTTTTTTTTTCTTTTACAAGTTTGTAATGTGAAACTTATAAAAGCAAACAAGTTTGGCGAAGTCGGTTATGGAATTGTTCTATCCTTAGGGATGCATAACTTCTTTTTTTTTTTACTTTAATTATAAGAAATAGGTACTTGGTGCGATGTAAAATGTCGTGTTTCCTATATTTTGAAATCTATACTCGTTTTGTAAATGTGCAACTCTTAATTGAGGCTCTGTCTTACAAATACAAACAAAATAAAATAGAGATCCAGTTCATTTTCAAACTTCTGGATCGTCGTATCATAATGCCACATGTCATTAGGATTACGAAGTTCAAACTATTTCTTTGACCATTGATTTTCTCCCTCTACAATTATAATTTTAACGAGTAACATCAGAGAAGAACTACAAAAATAATAAGAAATGAAAGAGACTTTAATTATCAGGCCGACATGGGCCCAAAACCCAACAATATATACTAAAGGCTGGGTTGGAAGTTGGAACGATTAATTATGATCCCGAAAATGTACATATTCTCTCGAAGTTTAAAATTTAAAATTCAGTACCACATGTCATTTCTTGGTATGTTGTTAAATTTCGTATGAAAAACAGTAAGATTTTAACATTTTGTTTTTTTCCCTAAATGTTGGACTGCCAATCTGCCATCAATTTATAAATTTTTTCTCATTCAATTTTTTTCCGCTACTGGAAAAAAAAAAACAAGAAACAAAAAAAAGCAAAGGGTGTTCAAAGGATTGCTTCCAGGCCGAATTGCAGCGCAAGCACGTGGCCTATGTGCTCTTTCTCGTATTTCCGTAGATGTTCAGCCAGTCATATAAGCATGTTTTATAAGTGGGATAGTGTAATTAGTTTTCTGTACTTTAGATAACTCGCAGCTTAGCTAATTAAGGGGGAGAGCTCTGTTTATTGTCTTCTAGCGCTTAATAGAAATTTGCATTAGTTTCCTTAATAGATGCTCTGTTTCATTATACTTGTACAGCAGTACTGAATTTTCAGCATTACATTGATAAAGGAATAAGCATAATTTGCTTTCTTAAGTTAGCAATTTTATTAATCATGTACAAAACGAAATACAGTTTGATTGCTCTGAATTATGTTAATGTACCATAAATTAAAGAAATGAAATGGCACTGATGGACGGATAAAAAGCATGCGTCAATACCACTAAGAAACCAGTACATAAGAATTGCATGGATTCGTGTAATAACATTGAAAGTTAATACTTAAAAATGATGCACATGATGCAGTAGCCAAATGGCTTCATAGGTCTCCAAGAGGGTCGATGGCCTTTTATGCATTGATAACTAAATTACTAAGCCACGTTAATTACTGATTATATGCGTGAGACCAGAACTGATACATGTTTTTCACTTCTAGCTTTGTGGATGGGCTTGCTGACGCTGTCTTAATTGCATTACCCAGAGGCCATGTAGCTTCTACATAAAATCGCCGTACTTTACTTTGTCGACTACAGTCACTTGTTTCTCATCACTCAACCCTGGCAGTAAGCAATTAATTCAATGAGAGCAATGTAATTAACTTACAGACTTTCAGCACTAGACATTTTGGTCAAGTAAATAATTGCATTAATAAGAATTTTTAATTATTACCGAATCCTGTGGTCAGTAGAGTGTACTGGTATACGAGATCCATGCAGAGATGAGGCAAGTTAAAGGACCAAGCATTTGGGTACTTCGCACGTGCCTCCTCCAGAGAACTGAGAGCACAGGCTGATATTGCGGCCTTCTTGAAATCTGTAGGTGTCAACTCGCCACTTTCAGCATTGCGGTCAATTATGTTGTCCTACATGAACATGACATTAATTTTGTACCAATAACACTTAAAACAAAGATATTTTTTATTCAGTCAATGAAGACTTATAAAAATCTTACATAATTTGTATTATTTTTAGTAAGATGATCATATTTCAAGAATTAAGTGCTTTCAAGCTACATATGTGCGCAAAAAAAAAAAAAAAAAAATGGATGAACTTCGTTCATTAAAAATTGAAGGGCACAAGAACCAGTAATTTGCTATCAAGTATATACTTTGAGGGTGCAACCTATTCTTTCATTTCTGCATATGTGAGGGGAAAAAAAAAAAAAGAAATCATACATTCCTCCGTTTAAAATCATATTTGATCCATATATATCTAAAGTTTTATCTCATGTGCACCATTTTAATTACTTGGTAGACATGTAAACTTTGCAAAAATTTACAATATAGAGAAATCCTTGACATTTATTTTCTTAGACAATTAATCCTATCATATCAAAGTTAACATACAGAATTTTTTTTTTCGACATGTAGATAATAATATAGATCATAATATTAATTATATTGTCCTTTTGAGTTATAAATTTAGAATAATGTTGGTGAATTTAAAAGTCATGGTATGATGGAAGAATAATATGTGGAGGAATTTGAATTAATTCCATTGTATATTGCAAACTTGACACAGATTTTAAGCATCAATTATGGATCTATGTGCTGAAACCGATTTAAATTTGAGTTGAATGTCTTCTTGAAGGTGCGTGTACTTAAATCTGGTAACCCTGTCCTTCTGAATTGTTCTGCATAAATTTATTGTCAAAATAAGAGCTTCAGTACATTAAAATTAATCTATCAAAAAAATTAGACTTACGTCGGAAGCCACATAAAAGAAAGCAGAAGCAAGATAAAGCTTATCCTGCCCTGCACCACCACCTCCATTCCATATACCATTAAAGGTGCAGTTCTTTACTTCACATTTTGCATTCACATTAAGCGCTTTCACCACATTCTTTTTACATTTTTTATAATTTGATCCAGAAGAGGATGATCTCATGTTGTACATTGCTCCATTATATATGTATGTCCCTAATTTAAGTACAAAAGGTACAACACATCATTAAATTATGGATTGTTGAGATGGTTACTGTAATTCTCATAATCTCACATATAGATGTACTTAAGGACATACTGTACTTGTTAAAAATAAGAATTTTCATAATTGCATTAAAAAATAACAAGAAAAAATTACTGATTTGATTATATTAAGCATACCATTGTAAGTTTGTAACCACTTAAGATACAATAATTGACCGAGTCATTGGTAGACTTTAAAATCTCTGCCCTCGCAGCATCTTGACCAAAGCTCAAGTAACTGGTTAAGCAAAGCATGCAAAAATACAATCATAGAACATTTCATTGCCTTGGAAACCAATATAATTTGTAGTTGTTCTTCAACTTCAATTTAATTAGACTTTCCTAATCATCTGCTTATCTCTTTATTAGAAAAATAGTAAATTGGTACGTGAAGTTAATTAGTTAAACCTGTGAACATAAAGATAGTAGTTGGTTCCTTTCAGATGATGCTTAGTGATGTACTGCTCTCCTGTTCTTGGAGCATTTTCTGCAGCTTGTGCAGACATGGCATAAGCCATTTGCACTGATGCACCTCCCAAATCAATAACTCCAACTGTTTGGGAATAGTCATTGCCCAAATATCCTAACAAGTGGTTCATTGTGATCTGTGCGCATTCGTGAAATAAATTGTATTACTTTTTCTTTTTATGTTTTCAGATATCATGGATGATTTTATTTTTTTAATGTCTTACTTACCCTTTATTCAAAAAAAATGTCTTACTTACCCACATATAAGTTCCTTCCTGAGTTCCAGAAAGGCAGAAAGTACAAGAACCCAATCTTTCTCGTACAACAGTGAGCTATTACTGAAAAGGCTTCTTACCTGCAAACCAACATATTCATTATTATTACTTTTGCTAGTTACTAATTAAGATATTCTTCAGAAATTTCATTATTGATATTCATCGGAAATTAGTAATTAATAATCACCGCATCTAGGATTTTTTCTGACTTCTCTTCTCCTACCAGTCTCAGTCCAGCTGTTGCCTGCACAAAATAAACAACAAATTATAATTTGTATTTTAGCCTACTATTATGCTCCAAAAATATACCACTAAATAATGCGAACTTATTGCAGCATATATTTGGAACAAAATATCTCATTTATTTGCTATGATTGATTCATTTAGCATCAATGTGTGGATATTTTGACTATTACATAGAAGTTACAATACTTCCATACCCCAAGTTTTACTGGTGTCTGTGAGCGCAAATTTTCTGGGATAGCATTTACAGCTTTCTCGAGAAGTGGAACAATTGAGCTTGCAGCTTCTTGAGGATTTTCTGCATATGTGCTCAATCCAGGACTTACCTACAAAAGAAGTATTTAATTTTATAAACATAATAAACCTTAACAGTACGAAATAATACGAACTACATATATGTATGTTTTTTTTTTTTACATGTCGAAGGAATATATTGACATACTGTAGCTTCCTGATGCCCTAAATTGAGGGCTCACATATGAACTTAACAACAACTTAATTGCTCTTTCCACAACATATTAGGCATTTTAATTTTAGATAAGTAATTTCTACCTTCAGACTTTCATTCATTTAAGATGTGCCATGACGAACTATATTATATATATGTATATGTTGCGACCTTGTTAATAGGTTAGAACAGAGCATTACCTTAGCATAGATTTCAAGCTGGCCATCAATTTGTAAAAGATCAATGTTCTCATCAAATCGAAATACATGGACCCGAGTTCCTGAGCTGCCGGCATCAAATATAGCCACGTATGTTTCACTACTTTTTTCAGATTCAATCTCTCTGGTTGGAAGGTTGACTTTTCTACCAATTTCAACATGGCCAAATACACAAGAGAGCATAAAGATAGAAAGAAAGAGGCTCACTAAGAAGAACTTTGGTAACATTGTTTGAAGCGTCTTGCTTTCTATTATAAGTATGGCACATCTTGGTGAAGAGCTCTTATAACTCCAGCTCTACAATACTGTGTTTTTAATGCCACGCCAGAAATCATACCGGTCATCTAACCGATTTCCATCTTTCCAGTAATTTCAGATATTTTATGATATTTCACTTCTTTTACGAGAAATGTCTATACCATCCAGAATTCTGGTTTCTGGTTTTACCTGGAATACAGGCCGGAATGGCATGGTATTAACTATTAACTAGTAAAAACACTGACTTATTGCAATCACATTATTGCTAACTTGCTATGGAAGAAGAAAATAATAATATTTCCTTTTCCAAATTATAATAGTTTTAACTAATGCATTGCTAACACTAGGCGAGATTTTCCGTTTTGCAACAAAAAAAATAAAAGGTCTGTAACGTTTGTCTGTACGTTACTGAAGCCCACGTTGCAAATCCAAATCAACGTTACAATTCTACAACGTTTCTACTGAAAAAACATTACAGATCTGCAACGTTTAATTCAATATAAACGTTACAGATTATTAAATTATATTATTTTTCCTACTTTTTCTGCCAACTTTTGTAATGTTTATATTTAAAAAAAACGTTGCAGATCTGTAACGTTTTCTTGTTATAAACGTTGCAAACCCAATTTAACATTTAGAAATTCTTTTTTTTTTACTGAATTCGGATAACATTTGTAACGTTTATATTGAAATAAACGTTGCAGAAGCAGAGATTTTGTAACGTTTAATTTATAAAAAACATTGCATAATATTTTTTATTTAATGCGCAATTTATATTTTGTGGCTATCCCATTTTGCTAGCCGTACCAACTTATATTCATATATATGTACCAGAATAGATATACCATAATAACATATAGATGCATATACACAATTACCAAATTAAACAAACAAATCTATAACACATATAATACACATCAAAATAACAAAACAAGTTAAATTATCCAAAAACACACTTAATATTCAACAAAGTATCAATTTATTTACAATACATTTTCAAAAATTAATTATCCAAATACATTACCATAAACGAATTCCATGAGCTCATCCACGATTTCGTTAATGTCTTGCTCCGAGTATGGTAATCCAACCGAATCAATTTCCTACATTTTCAATTCAACAAACCAAAACATCATATTAGTTTATAACGATTTTTAAAACCCCTAAACCCTAATTCCTATGTTGTTGGTATTGTAATTAAAACCCTTAAACCCTAAACCGTTTAATTAAACCCTAAAATTATATAAATAGAAAGCAATACCTTGGGTAGTTCTCCAACTGATTTGACATAGCTTAATATGTGCCTCATGGCCAACATCGTGAAATATCCGCACTCTGTACCACCTAATTGTTTCGGAGCCTACAAAATCACAATTCAAACAAGTAGTTAGGAATTTGTAATAGGTTTAAAAACTCTAATCACTAAACCTAATTCATAAATTTCGTACCTTTATTTCATACCAATTGAATATCTGGTTTATACGTATACTCTTTCCAGACTTTTCCATCATATAATTTTTATATGCCCAGCATGCGATTCAATTAATTAAATTAGATTAGATATAATTAGTATTCCTCACAATTATTATCTTGTTAACTAATTTGAAACTGGAACTTACGAAGTTATAAATGGCTTGATTACTAATTGTGTTATTGGATCTTCGCGAAACAAAGAATCCACGAAATAAATTGCACGCTTCTTGATATCAATGACAATGACTATCCAATGGAACCTGCAATACATACTAATTTATTGATTTCATTTGAAAAGAATCAAACTATTGACTAATTTAATAACAATTTATCTCACACTTGATTGTACGGCAAAAGAAAATATTAACATTCTGGATTCTCTAGAAACGATCTCTTCATAAAATTCACATTAAATTCTTGATTCTTCGGATCCCTCCAGGCAGCTTCAGGTAAAAATTCTGGATCCCATATGGTGAAAATTAGAGAACCCAATGCCTTTTGAAAGTTTGATCATCCAATACCTAAATTTCATCCAAAATAACATCCAAAATAACATACCTGAACCCATTCCTTTTGAAGCAAAACAAAGTTTAGAAATCATACCAGGAGTACAACTTGATGATCGAAATGTTTAGGGATTCTCTTTTGAAACATTCGATAATATCACAAAGGTTCAACGTGAACGGCACATCGGTGTGCGTACCCCAAGGGTTGCAATCAGGAAGCTCAGTCGACTCCTCTCCCACCGGTGTGTTTCAACAATGAATAGACTTTCTTCTCGGAATAGGAAAGTCTATCAATATACATCTGGTCGAAGAGATCTTCACGAAAAATGTCAGAGCCCTCACTTGAGACCCCATCTTCTCCTTCCTTTGATTATCTTTTTCTTTCACTATCTCCTTTCCCTTTTTTTTTCTCTACACGTGGTTTCGATCGACGTTTACCCTGCATTAAAGTTTCTCATCAATTAAGTCACACATATTAATTAAAATAAAATAAATGTGTGAAACAGATAACGATACCTTTTGTCGTGGTTCCACATCATCTGACGGCCACGCAAATCGTTTTCCTAAATAAACACCTAATTGTTCCTGTGAATATCCAGGGACATACCATTCTCGGTGTTAGTCCTCACATTTGCAAAGTTGGATTAAAACCTTGTTTTCAGTTAGAGGCACCCCATGTACTAACTGACCCACATGTGAAGGAACAATCAACCCTTCGGCCACGAGAACACGCTCTCCATTTGAAGAATGCAAGTAGAGATCGCATTGAATGGAGTCCTACAAATTACAAACAAATTAGTTACCAAATAAATTTCCAAAAATTAAGTACTTGATAGAAATTATAAAGATGAAAGAAACCTGATCACCGCCACTCGGATCCGAAGGATTGATAGAGTTTGAGCCACCTCTAGGCATTACTGAGTCTACCTCGGCAGAAAAAACTTGAGCCTGAGCCTGAAAGAATTGAGGTGGCAACTCTGGAACTTGCACTCCGTTCATGACAAGCCAATTTGTCATCTCCCTAAAGTACTCTCCCTTCAATTCATTCCTTACCTCTTCCTTCAACTCATTTTTACATCTCTCTGTCACAGCATCCATCAAGGCCGAAATCTGTCCCGGTGACAAGCATTGTTCATGCACATCTTTCCTAGACTTCCTCCCATACAAATGTGTTATGTTTGTCCATCCAGACTCTCCTCTCGTTCTACCGGGATATTCCGGCCTTCCAACTGCCTTACTCAATACTTCTTTATGATGGATTGCCCCAGAATTGGCTTCTTGAGAAAGCGATACAGACCGACCGAATGCTTCAATAGTCTCCGTATCTGATGGGTTGAAGGTGTAAGAACCTATATGAAATCAAGTTCACAATATCAACTCACATTCAATATCAAATGACAATTCAATATATGTCAAATCACATTGTAGTTAAGTACCTTCTGTGCCAGTAGACATGACCCTTGCCATGAATTACTTTTGACTTCTCGGTTCCAAGTCGCCGACCATGATGGTTGTTGAACTGCCCCCTTCAGAATCAGCTGATATGGTAATCGTGTCCGTCGGATTCCATGTACCTTTCTTTCCTTTATAGCCGGCTGAACCCAGCCTGTGAATATCTTTCCATTGCTTTCTCAACATCTTTCCTCTTCGACTCTTTACCAAAAGTTTTCGCTTGTTCTCTTACGGTAAAACTCTTCAAATTCCTTCTTTGTGAATGGGTATACGTCCCTGGCAACTCTACTCCTAAATGTCCTATGAGCTCTTCCCATGTTTGTGAGGGTTTTCTTCTTGGCCGAATCTTTTTCTATGTTAAATGTTTTCTGAAATAATTTGTCAAAACAATCAGAAGTTAAACATAATCACAAGTTTTAGATATTTGCCAAAATAGTTCTGAAATAATTTACCTTGATATCAAGCCACATCTCGTCCTTCAATTCATCTGGAACGTCTTTGTTCCAATCATCAATTGTGATCGGCACTCTTGCCTTCGCTAGATACGCGCAGTATGAACTCTTGCCATATTTTTATGTTTTTTTATTTAATAACTTTAAAAATCATGCATGCATGTTTTGCATTTTAAATTTCTATTTTTGTTTTATTTTTAAACTAAAATTGATGTTTTTCAATCTTAATTAATTTCCATTGTCTATTTTTTAATTTAAAATTTAGGTTTTCGTTTTTTGTTTTTAAATTAAAAAAAATACAACTAAATAAAATTAAAAAAATACAACTAAATAAAATTTAAAAATACTACTAAATAAAATAAAAAAATACAAGTAAATAAAATTAAAAAAACTACAACTAAAAAAAATTAAAAAACTACAACTGAACCTGCAAAAATAAAAGAAAAATGTAAGTATTTAATTATTTAAAATAGTAAATGCAATTTGAATATTAAATTAGAATATTTGAATTCACATGGAACTATGCATCTGCTTTCCTTTTTTTCCTTCGCTTGTTGACCCACACGCCTTCGGTGTTGTCTGTACGCCTGTGACTAAGCGACACGGGTTGTGATGCATCATCAATACCAGTGGAAAATGGAGGTGTTTCCTCGAAGTGGTCGTATGCTTCTTCGTCAACGACATCTCCAACGCCAACAATGAGTCTCTTTCCTTGAAGGACAATATGTTGTTTCTTATCGGCCGGATCTTCAATGTAGAACACTTGCATTGCTTGCTTATTTGCAAGTATAAAGGGGTCATCTTCATAAGCTCTTTTTTTGAAGTCAATAATTCTGAACCCAAATTTGTCTCTTTTTACTCCACCGCGAATGTTGTTGATCCATTCACACTTGAATAAGGGTATCTTGAATTTCATATAATCTAGTTCCCAAATCTCCTCAATCCACCCGTAATAAGTAGCAGGTTTTCCATTATTGCCAGATAGAGCTAGAACTGAGACTCCACTATTTTGCACGGTGCTTTTACCATCCTGTTGCTTTGTGTACCAGTTGAATCCATTCAAGTCATACCCTTGGAAGGTTTCAACCACTAAATCAGGACCCCTCGATAACTATTTGATGGTTTCATCGACCTCGGTTCCTTCTTTTCATTGGGAAGCTACATTTTCTTGAAACAATTCCACAAAATTTAATTGATGTTGTGTGTTAATCGTGTTCTCATTGTGAGATGGGTATTGTTTGCGCAACTCGATTAAATGCATGTTGATGTAAGATGTCACAACGGTAAGGTGTTGGAGCACTTTCATATGTGCTTTTGTTAGCATTTCAAGACCCACTCTACACGTTTTGGCTCCAATTGTGCCTTTTCCTTGAAGTCTACCCTCATGCCGAGATTTTGGAAGACCGATAGATTGGACATCTTCCTCGGTATAATACTCAATAACCTCCTCGGCAACATATCCTTTCACTATACTTCCTTCAGGTTTAGATCGGCTACGTACTAGCCTTTTCAATTGACCCATTGCTCTTTCAAAAGGATACATTTACCGTAGAAATACTGGACCGCACATTTTGATCTCCCTAACTAAATGGATAGTCAAATGCACCATGGAGTCAAAAAATGACGACGGAAAGTACATATCCAGCTCGCAAAGGGTAGAAATAACATCATTCTGTAACTTATCTATTATTTCTGGATCAATCACCTTACAACATATTTTGTTGAAAAAATCACACAACTTAGTGAGGGTCTTCCTCACTTCTTCCTTCAGAATTCCTCGAATAGCGACTGGAAGTAAAACGGCCAGAAAGACGTGATAATCATGTGATTTCATACCATACAATTTATTATCATTCATAGACACCTTTCTTGATATATTGGAGGAATAACCAGAAGGAACCCTAATCCCCTTCAAACAACTCAACAAACTTTTTTTCTCCGCCTTGGTTAAATTAAATTGTGCTGCAGGTAGCCAATCCCACTTTTTACCCTTATATTGTGCCTGTAGCTCCTTTTGGATCCCCATTTCAACCATGTCCTTCCTTGTATTCACGCCATCTTTAGTTTTTCCTTGAATTTCCAACAAGCAACCAATCAAAGCTTCACATATGTTCTTAATTATGTGCATCGCATCTAGGCAATGCCTAATATCCAGAGACTGCCAATATTCAAGCTCCCATAATATAGATTTCTTTTTCCATACCCTTCGGAATCTCTTTTGCAAATTTCTTCTCAAATTTCACCTCTATGTCCTTAACCTGTCGATATACTGCCTTGGCAGATGACGGCATGGGGCCCTACCATGCTCCTTTTTACCATCAAATTTTTCCTTGTCAAGCCTGTAAGGGTGCTTGCGGCTCCTAAGAAATCTGCGGTGTCCCAGATAAACCATTTTTCTGGAGTTTTTCAAGTAAACAGAATGGGTGTTTTCCTGACAAATAGGACACGCTTTGGCTCCTTTATTCCTATACCCCGACAGATTACCGTACGCAGGAAAATCATTAATTATGCAACATATCATGGCACGAAGGTTGAACTCAGTTCTTGAGTGTGCATCAAATACGTTCACTCCCTCATGCCATAATTTTTTAATTAAGGGACGCAAATATACATCTATGTCATTTCCTGGTTGTTTAGGACATGAAATCAATAAGGGCATCATCAAATATCTCTTTTTCATGCATAACCACGGAGGAAGGTTGTAAATACATAATAAGACCGGCCAAGTAGTCTGACGGCTACTCATGTTGTCGTAAGGATTCATCCCGTCCATGCACAACCCCAATCTCAAATTTCTTGGTTCACTTCCGAAATCTTCAAATTCACTGTCGATGTTCGTCCAATCAGGACAATCTGCTGGGTGACGGAGCATTCCATCACCTCTTCTCCTACATTCTGCATGTCATCTCGACAATTTGGCATCCTTGGAATTAGCAAAGAGCCGCTCAAATCTTGGAATTATTGGGAGATAAAACGCCACCTTCGCTGCTGGTCCCTTACTACCTTCATCAATCTGATCATCCCTCAGTTTATACCGTGATGCTTTACATTTTGGACATTTATTCAAATCTTTGTACTCATCTCTGAACAATATGCAGTCATTTGGACATGCATGAATTCTCTCTACATCTAGTTTCAGAGGACACAACATCTTTTTAGCCTTATAAATGGAATCTGGCAATTGGTTATCTTTGAAAAGAAAATTTGTACGCAAAAGTTTAAGCAAAGATGTGAAACTGGCATCGCTCCATCCATTTTTGGCTTTCAAATTAAACAGTTTGAAAACAGCATTAAGTTTTGACAATTCACAACCGGGATATAACTTTATCTTATCTTCCTCACGTGACACACTAAATATTTCAGCATTATCAACAAAATCTGCATCCACGTTGTTCACAATTTCATCTAAATCAGCATTCAATTCTATATTATCTATATTTTCATCATCAAACACATGTTCATCATCAAATACATCATTTTCATCATCAAATATATTTTCATCATCCAATAATACATTTTCTTCCTCATATTGTGAATCCAACACAATTTTACTACTCCCTGCAGCATTAAATGATCTCCCCCCCAATCTCTCCATGAAGTGTCCACTGAGTATAATCCGGCAGAAACCTATCTCTAATCAAATGAACTTTCAGTTCTTCGAAAGTAGACCATTTCACCAAATTCTGACAAATACGACAAGGACAACACATTGTATCATCTTTATTCTCTCTTATCAAATCCTCTTTAACAAAAATCATAAATTCTTCAAGCCCTTTTAGAAATGCTGACGAAAAATGATTACTCAAGTATATCTACGTCTGATCCATCTGAACAAATAAAATATATGCGAAATGTTAGGGTATATATGGGTCAATTTGGTCACATTAGGTTTTCGGGCCGGTCACCATCCTAACCCACTCTTTGGATACTCTGTCTCATTAGCGAGCGTACGCTAGATGTAACCTGTTGTTTGAGAAAAATTCGGCAGCATTTTCCCTAATGTTCCCTGAATGCGCCAACACACGATTGCTCGTGAGAATGCATCCGTGGGAACATAAAGGGAAATGCCGTCGAATTTTTCTCAAACAACATATTACATCTAGCGTACCACTCGCTAATCCTAAATGAGACAGAATATCCAAAGAACAGTCCCAAAACGAGGACTATCCGAGATTAATCCCTAATGGATTAATGTCGGACAGGAAACTACCTAAATTTGGTATTGTACTGGTATTTTTGGTCCTATATGACAATACCATTAAATTAAATGCATATGAAAATTATTTATGCATGCATAATTTAGTAATAAATAAAAAGACGAAAGTTATGTAAAATATACCATCAATATTATGATGAAATTCTTCTTCTTTTCCGATGTAATTCTTGCCGTCTTCAATGAGACCTAAAATTATGCAATACAAAACTACTAATTAATTTAATAAATTTAACCTGAAATATATAAGAAAAAATAAAAAAATATAAAATATAGTTAAAATCAAATTTCTTTTACCATATATATAATGTTCTTATCCTTCTCTTTCTAATTTAAATTTATTAGATTATTCACATATTATTTTCTATTTTTTTCAATAAAACAGAAATAAAATAAGGAAAAAATGGAAAAAATATGAAATAGTACTCAAATTTAGTTTTTTTACCTTCGATCTGCTCTCCTCCTCCTCTTTTTAATTCTTATTTTTTCAAAATTTTTGCAAATTTTTTGCTAATTTTTTGGAGTGAAAAAAAAAATAGAATATTTAGAAAAGAGATCGTTATTAATTGGTGGGTTGGTGCGGAGCTTCGAAGTAAATGGAAGAGAGAGATATCCAAGCAAGTAATTTCTACAAAAATTCTAGACATAAAAAACTTTGCAGATTTGTAATGTTTTTTTATAATAAAAACGTTGCAGATCTGTAACGTTTTTTACATAAAAAACGTTACAGAAGGTCCTACAGCTTTTTTTATGCAAAAATGCGCCAAAATTTTCTAACGTTCAATAAATTTAAACGTTACAGATGTCGCAGAGTTTTTCGGGCCAAAAGGGCTCCCATGGATCCGTAACGTTTTTGAGAAAAAATGTTACGGATGGACTGTTGCAGAAGGTCTTTTTTGTGGTAGTGTAACTTCCGCAGTGTATCTATGTTATATTGAGGTCCTCTTTTGAAAACCAAAATATAGTCTTATATAGATTTACTCAGAACAGTTACACTAGCCAAAAAATTGGTTGTTACATTTATAAAATTTGTTTGCCATAAACTTTCTATGAACTTGCTAGGAACTAGTTAATTTTGGAGTTATCAATCTTCAAAATATGACTAAATCTGCTGCTGGTGTTCATACGTACTGGTACTACAAAAAATAAAATTTTATACAATAAATATTGATTGGTTACGGACGAGGCTTCACGTGATTCTGTTTGTGAAAGATACCTGAATTAAGCAGAGTATTATCACTAAGCAATAAGCTGCTTTTTAATATTTAAATAGATATATAAATTACTCGTTCCTTAATTTTCACTAACATATAGAACTCTTGAATAATTAATAGCCATATGCCCTTCAAATCTTCTCTAATTAGTCATATGCCCTAGTATTCTTTAATATTAGCCATATATCCCTTTAATCATCCTCATTGTTGCTATTTACCCTTTTGGCTAATTTAAATGATATAATAATTATGAAAAATCAATTTATAACATTTTAGACAAAAATTCCCTTGGTGTTTGCTCTCCCTATCTTTCCTTCTGATGTCGTTGAGATTCATTGAATCCTGAAATAGAAAGAAACAAATAGGAGGCTAATAAGGTATATTCACCAAACAAAAAATGCTTACCATTCGTATGTTTTGTCTCTCTGTACGTTAAGAATGCCATAGAAATTTAATATGATCTAAATTATTTTTTTATCTCACGCCCAAACAAAAATGAAAATTTTTTACTAGTTTAGTTGATCGATACTTTTCAAATTAAAAAAATACAAATACACAAACTTATTTCATTTCTCAGGATACAACATTTTCATCGAAACAACTCTAATTAATTGAGTCAGACGTAAGTTACGCTAAAATAATAGGGGCCTAGGCAAATAACGATTAAACTTGTCTTAATTTTGATAAAATTCTGGTCGTTTGGTCTGGTAAATTGATTCTTCGAAGGCTATAATTTTGGTGATGAGGATCCTTAATCAATCAACCCACCATCAAATACAACTCTTCCTAGCATTGTATCTAATTCAAGAAATAACACATTCGAATGTTGCGAGCTACAATATACCAAGGGACATGAGTAATAAGGCAAAGTTTCAGAAATAATAGTAAAATAAGTTTTTGTTTCTCATTAGATAATATACGTTGATACATTCATTGTAGCAAAAATTAAGTCCTAGTATCAATCTTAATCATCTTTCATTAGTAAAAATACAACACAATTGGTAAAATGACTATGTTGTTGGACAGTACGAAATTCAACATTTGTATTCAAGTTGATTCTTCTTCGTTCATACAGCTTAGCAAATCAAAAAAAGAATGTCTCTTGATTTGGTTGCCGTTTAAATTTTTCTTGCAAAAAGCATTGGAGATGCAATTATCAGGAGAAGAGTTCTATCGTATCTGACTATTGATTTGGACTTAATTTCTTTCCATACCATTTTGTAATTTTTCATATCTTAAACGATTCTAAATTTAGACAGGAAGATGAATCAATCAAAAGGAGTAGGGAGAGCAAAGGTCAGGGACATTTTAGTCTAAAATATTATAAATTGAATTGTCAGAATTATTATATTATTTAAATTATCCAAAAGGGTAAATAGCAACTCTTAAGGATGATTAGAGGGATATATGGCTAATATTAAAGAATAGGAGGGCATATGGCTAATTAGAGAAGATTTGAAGGGCATATGGCTGATTTTGCCTTAATTTTAAAGCTAAATAATTCCAGAACTTGATAATTAATTAAGCTCGTCTTTGAGTTTCTAGTTCTGACCAGTAAAATATATATGATTTGTCTTGGCATAAAAAATCGTATAGAATTACAATAAAGAATATGCGAGATGCCAGAAATAGTTTTAAATATGTTGCCTCGAGGCTTAATGAGTTCAAACAAAAATTATATAATTTTATGTGGGCCAAGTACATGATGTTTGCACAGTCATTACGATCTTGCAATCTGAAGAGGTCCCACTAGTTAGGTCCCAAGCAATTGAATCTGTTGCATGATTAATTAGTACTGAATTATTGGTCATCCCTATGCCCATCATTGGCCCCTAGCCCCCTACCCGATTAACTACTAAATATATATTGATTAATTAAACTCAGAGCGTGAAGCATGCATCTGAGATCTCTTTAAATAAATTGATTTTATTTGAATGGTTTCAAAAACTAGAGGATCTCAGACCAACTTAACTATCCACCATTTTTTTATGTTTCAGAGGCATGCTTACAAGAAGAACCAGTAGACAAGCAGGCACTGACTTTATCTATATCTGCCAACTTCTCAATTTAATTTGTATACATCCTTTTCAATCAAACTATATTTCCCCAATCAACAACTTAATTAATAATGATCTTATCAAGCTATACAAATATATATATAGTTGTAGGGATCGATGACCAATGCGCCAATACTTCCGCACCGCATCTTAGTAATTTTTGGGAGTAACCACTTTACTGCTTCGGTGTACAAAGTAAAATATGCGTGGGGAATAATTTGGACGATATTGAGCGGTAGCTTTCTTTCATGAAAGTATCAAATTAGTTATCTCGAAAAAAAAAATATCAAATTAGTAAAATGCATGATTAATTTAAACATATAAAAGCTTGTTGTGTACGAATTGGAGAGAATTAGAGCATACATCGTTATTACTTATTTATTTGTATTGACATCATACAAAGCTCTTTTTGTTACAAAAACGAGTAAGACGAGTTTGAACATGCGCCATTTTAAATTACGGACAAACAAAAAACATTCCACATTTTCTTTCCCCTTTGACTTTGAAGGCATGGTGATGATCTCGACCATGCATATATATTTTCATAAAATGAATACATATGCACAACAGTAGGAGTAGGGACAATTATATCGCGGAAAAGCGTGGAAAGAAAAAATAATTACAGAAAATTTTACAATGCAGACAGAATTCAAACACTAAAATAACCAACTAATATGCGGCACAGCTCCAGGTCTAATAAATAGTTTGCCAAAAAAAAAATATATATTTTCCTGGTCTAATAAGAAGAAGATGCTATATGGTAATCATAAAATAAAAAATTCAAATCTACAGTTCCTTTTTTTTTTTGGAGCCTCCACATGTCCTTCTGTGTAACGAGTCTGAATGTCTGATAGAAACAGCTCTAGTAAACGGCAACACGGAAAACTGGCCTGATCCACTGTAGAAGAATTCTTACTGCTCCACCAACCTTTCTGGCAATATCATCTGATCTTACGCGCCAACTTATTTGTATCTTGCGTGTGGTTATTGAAAGTGATGCTTATGGCCATAGGAAATCTACCGCAATATTGATTCAGTCTAGACTGGGTTAAGTTTTGAATGAGTGGACTCCATTTTGTCTCAGAATTGCGCTTAGATCTGTCAAACGTTCCAAACGGAACGGAAAAAAACTGTTCCGTTTAATGTTTCGTTTCAGTAGCGGAACGGAATTACCGTTCCGTTTTCGTTTCGTTTCGGTAAACGAAATAGAATTTCATTCCGTTTAACGTTCCGTTCTTTATGTGCCATTATAATTTCGCATTTTCGTTGTTCCGTTTAACGTTTCGCCTCCAAAAACCACTTACATTTCCGTTCCATTTCAGAAACGGAACCCATTTCATCTTTCGTTTAACGTTCCGTTTCGACGGAACAGAAACGGAAACGTTAAAACGGTGAGTTATTGACAGGCCTAATTGCGCTATCCCTCGTGACCTTAGACAACATGAAATATTTTGTGGGCCAAAATTTGGTGCGAAGACATGTTCAGGGAAATAATTTGGGCCGATTCATTTGGACGTGCAATTTTGCATATCGGGATTATTAGGTTTTAACATAGTGGTTGGTTCACAAAGGTTGTTAGCGAGATTTCTGTAATCGAACTTTATTTCAAAAAAATTAATAATAAATGGTTCATTGACATTACCCTACCAGCTAGATCCATAAGCTAATTAAGAGGACCCGACTAAACAGGGTACAGCAATTTATTTTTTTTTATTTATTTATTTTTTTAGGGTCAACAGGGTACAGCAATTACTTGGGAGTTGGGACAATCTTCTTTTTTGCAAATTATCATGAACTGATGCAAGAGTGATGTGGAAATTGCAATAGCAATTAGTAATGCAAATTATCATAAACTAGTGGCATGTCCTCCCCGATCCATTTCCTGTAATTCCCTCCACCCCTAGCACGTACAAAAGATGGATGTCGATCTAGGACATTTAAAATAAGAGAGAATTCATGAAATTAATGCTTTGAAGGTAAAATAATATATAAGTTAGTTTTTAATTTCATGTTTTAGATGCATATGGGGGCATCTGCACAATTTGATTTGTTTTCTGTTTATGTTTGGAATTTTGAAATTTCTCATTGTTTCTATTTCCTATAATTATTATATTTGTCCGCATTGATTACTTTTTTATTTTCTATCTTTCTATTACGAGTTACACGGAATAAAACAAATTTTCACCCCAATCATCGTTCAGCTCTACCATGTGAGATTTACAGCAAACATGATAAAATTTACTACCATGTACAGTAATCCAAAATAAATATCTATATACATGTATATACCTGCGTGACAATAAAATTTTCCATTCATGCTACCAGACATCTAAAGAAAATGTACTACATTTTTTATTGGCAGTGATTTCAAAAAAATTACTTTTGAATTTGCATTTAAAAATGTAGATAATACACATGATGTCAAGGAGAATTTCGCAAAACTTGACTTTTGAATTTGCATTTCAGTTTATGGAACAATTTGACTTTTGAATTTGCATTTGAAGATAAAAAAAGTTTGCCTTGTTTATGGAACATAATACATTAATTAAGTTTATGATGATAAGAATTCCTCAGAATGTTTAAGTACCACAAAAAAACTTATGAAATGGTACTAATGAAACTGTAAAAGTTAATAAAAATTTAAATAGATAGCGGATTCATTGCAGACAATCTTAATTCATCGTAGCAAAAAATCACATGCAAATGTTCATAATTCCTAAAAGATGCGATTTATTAGTCCAACGTTACAACAAGGCTATCCTTCAAAAGATCAAGAGCACAACAAAAGAAAAAGAAACGAATAAGGATGGACCGATGGATGTTAATTTTAATTAAACTCCATCTTTTCTCAAAATAAATGTTTATTGAAATGATACGTTGGAACTCTAGTTTAAAGTGGTCCTTTACTGTGCATATGCATGAGACCAAAAGTTATAAACACTTTTCGCTTCTGGTTTAGTTGAAGGCCTTGCAGACACTGTTTCAATTGCACTACCAAGAGGCCATTCAGCTTTTGCGTAGAAATCACCATACTTGACTTTGCTGATTACTGTCACCTCTTTATCACGATTCAACCCTGATTATTTTTGTGGGAGAGTTGTAAACCATATATTAGAACAAAATTTAGTGCAATTATATGTAAACTTGTAATATGAATTATTATTATTATTATTACCAAATCCCTTTTTCAGAAGAGTGTACTGGTATACGAGATCCATGCAGAGATAAGGCAAGTTTGAAGTCCAGGCTTTTGGGTACTTCTTGCGTGCCTCCTCCATAGAACTGAGTGAACAGGCTGTAATCGCAGCCCTCTTGATATCTGCAGGTGTGATCTCACCGCTTTCGGCATTGTTGTCAATTAAATTGCACTACATGATATCAATATTGCATAAATCAAATTTTGAGAGCTTGTAAAGTAAGGCGATAAGATAATTCAACAATCTGCAGTTTATCATCCATTCTCAAAAACAAATTAATAAAATTTTAAACAAAGAAAAAGTAAAGCACAAGTATATGCATATAGTTAAGTATCAGTTGTATTACAAGTACGATGCAAGTTAATTCCCCTATTACAGGATGCAGAGCTCCATTTTTTTTTAAGTTGAATAATATTTTTAAGAATAATCGTTAAATAAATTAATATAATTCTTTTTTACCTATTTTACATTTTGTTTTTGCCCAAGCACAGAAAAATTGAAACATCATAATTTTCTTCACAGACATCACAACTCTGCAAAAACATTTTCGTTTATCATTTATTCACATAAAATTTTTTAATCAATCCCACATAGGAAGCTATAATTTTTAGGCATGCAGTTAATAATACGTATAGATCATATTATCTTTTTGTTTTAGTTTGTATTATTTTTGTATATTTATTAGTAATTTTTACAGTAAGACAGGATTGCAAAATAATATGTGAAGATCATTATTTAAAACTCGCCTGTGACATGTCGTCCTAAAAAGAATTGCATACTCTTCACAGTTATTAAGCATGCATGTGGTTGTATGGATGCATAGGCTAAAAACAGAATTAGATTTTGACATGTATCATGTCATTATCTTTCAAGTGCGTATAACTATAAAACCAGAAGAAACCGTGATATTCTGCTCTATTGATCTGCATATAAATTTATATTAAATAAAGAAGCTGCAAATAAGAACTAAAATTAATCTATTATCCAAACCTAGACTTACATCGGAAGCTAAATAGTAGAAAGCAGAAGCAAGATATAGTTTATCCTGCCCTGCACCGCCACCTCCATTCCATACACCATTGAAGGTACAGTTCTTTACTTCACATTTTGCATTCACATTGAGCGCTTCCAGCACATTTTGTTTACATTTTTTATAGTTTGATCCAGAAGAGGATGATCTCGCGTGGTACACTGCTCCATTATATTTGTATATCCCTAATTTATAAGGTGCAACAGTTATAGTACAGATTATTGAGGTGGTAATAAATGGTACTGTAAAATCTGTTATATTTGATCATTGTTAGGAACATTTAATTGCTAACATACTCTATATTGTGCGCAAGTATATATTAATAATGAAATTAACAATTTTGTACTTGAATATTAGAAAAAAATTTAAAACAGGTAAAATATATATACAGTTAATTATTTTTATTTTTTAGCGTACCATTATAACCGCTTATGAGGCAATAGTTGACCGAGTCATTGGTGTACTTCATAATCTCTGCCCTTGCAGCATCTTTACCATAGCGCAAGTAACTGGGTGAAGAAAAAGTACGATTAGAGGTACTTCCCATTGCACATGAGAACAATTTTATAATTTGGTTAAAGTTCGTCATTTTCAATTTAATTAGACTTTCACGATCAGACTATCATTGAATTAATTAACATATGAAATTATGAATTATTAGAAGGGAAATTGGATATCGAATAAAACCTGTGAACATAAAGATAGTAGTTGTTCCCTTTGAAGTGATGCTTAGTGATGTACTGCTCCCCTGTATTTGGAGCATTTTTTGCAGCTTGTGCCGAGACCCCATAAGCCATTTGCACTGATGCACCTCCTAAATCTATCACGCCGACTGTTTTGGAGTATTGATTGCCCAAATTTCCTAAAAAGTAGTTCATGGTAACCTGCATGAATGCATACAATATAGTGCGTTATATTTTAATTTCTTTTTCTGTTTCCATATGTTATGGACGAAAATTGATTGTTGACACAAAAATCTTGTGTAAATTGTCTTACTTACCCACATATAAGTTCCTTCCTGAGTTCCCGTAATTACGTTAACCCATTCTTTCTCATAAAGTAGCGAGCTACTATTGAAAAGTCTTCTTACCTGCAATATCGATAATTTATGTATAAGGATTGTTTTATCCGATATATATAATTAATTACGAATTATTACCGCTTCTAAGATTTTTTCTGACTTCTTTTCCCCTATCAGTCTCAGTCCAGCTGTTGCCTGCAAGGAAAATTGTTTCTTAGCTCACTGTTTTTTTGTTCAATTAGAATATGCCACTAAAATATATAGTGAAAGGAAATTGTTTCAGATGACAGAAATAAATTGTATATGTTTTTGTAGTTTTTTTGTCATCAATTCATTGAGCATCAAAGTGTTCTAATTATTGTTTAGGAAAAAACAAAACATTTATCCATACCCCAAGTTCTACAGGTGTGTGTGAACGGAAGTTCTTCGGTACAGCTTTTACAGCTTTCTTGAGAAGTGGAACAATTGAGTTCGCAGCCTGTTGAGGATTATCTGCGTATGAGCTCAATCCAGGAGTTACCTGAAATAAAAGTATAAATGTATAATAAATTACCGAATAAACCTCAATAGAAAATACTAATTACGCAATGAATTATGAACATACTCTTTTATATGTGAAGCAATTTGTACATTGTAGAACAGAGTATATCTTTTATTACCTTAGCATAGATTTCAAGCTGGCCATCAATTTGAAGAAGGTCAATGTTCTCATCAAACCGAAACACATGGACCCGAGTTCCCGTACTGCCGGCATCAAATACAACCACGTATGTTTCACCTGTGTTTTCGGTTGCAATCTCTTTGGTTGCAAGTATCAATTTTCTACCGAGTCCAACATGGCCAAATACGCAAGGGAGCAGAAAAGGGAAAATAAAGAGGCTCAGAAAGATATTCTTTGGCGACATTGCTTCGAGCGTTTTGCTACTATGTTTGGCAAGCTTATTACGTTTCTGCAAGTGTATAGCTCTATTTATATAGCTTCAACTTTATACATTTAAACGGCAGGCGAAAATAAAGAACAAAACCTATTTGATGTTCCCGCTAATAGATTGTATCAAACTAATTAAGCACGTGAAACATATATACATGCATTCAAAGTTTTAGAAAATGGCTTTTCTAAGTGAAAAAAAAAATACTTTGAAGTTGAATAATTACTGTTAGAAAAAATAATAATTGTTTGAAAACTAGAAATTTATTAAAACCTGATATTTAATATATTGGGGGGGGGGGGGGGGGGGAAAGAACTAAGTGACTTGTCCGGTACAGCCACTCGACCGGCCGGAGAAGGTATGCTCTTAGCAGAACCGTTATAAACCGCGCGGTCATGTAAATGCACATATTCATAAAAACAAATATATGATCGTAAAGTTGTGATCCTTCCAAAAATGAAGCTATTGCTAGAGAGAAATGCTAGAGTCTAATTTATTGGACAGATGGAGTTCGTCAAATACGATCGTTTTCATATTTTTAAATTTCAAATAACCGATCTGAACCGTTCAATATGTTCTCCATATTGAAAACTTATAAGAAACCAATTTTATATTTTTCAAATTTTTTTTATTTTTTTGAGTATTATAGAAAATCGTTGATTGGACGATCTAGAACTTTTATATCATGAATTTTCTAAAATACTAAAAAATAAGTAAAAAAAAAATTCGAAAAAATATAAAAATCGGTTTCTTATAAGTTTTCAATATGAAGAACATATTAATCGATTCGGATTGGTCGTTTGAAATTTAAAAATATGAAAACGATCGTATTGGACTGATACATCCGTTCAATATGTTGGACACTAGCATTTCTCATTGCTAGTTGCTTCTTTTTATTAAATCTGCCCGACTTTGTTTTAATTTTGTAATTAAATTTAATATAATAGGTGCCCTCTCTCATTGGAGATTGATAAAATTTTATTATTATTATGAGACAACATGCCATTACATTTAAATATTCCCCATTAATGAGAGAAGAGATCGACCATCCAATTTGGCAATTAAAGATGACCAACTCGTGTATCACGCCAATTTTTTCTTTTATAATTTTAATTTTAATTTTTATTTATGAACCATGCATGGATCAACCCGGAATAAGGGACAAAGTCAACCATCAATAACCGGGACTTCCAACGCATAGATAATCAATTTGTCCATTGCTTGAGCATCAATAATTGACAATTAAATCCACATATTGATTTGAATCTTAATTAATTATGGTTATAATACTACTATTTTGTTTGTAGCTAAACTTTGACTTGGTAAAAAAAAAAAAGAGTTATGTCTCATTAATTTAAATCAATGAAGTTGACAGTTTAAAGTGGTCATTTACAAAATGATTGGAGAAAATTTTATATAAATTGACATAATTATATTGTATTTTATCTTTTACAATATATTTAGTTAATTAGCAATAGATCTTAGATCCATACTTTACGCTCTAACTTAAAATATATCTAGTATAGTGTGCCAGAAGTGGGCGATCTAAGAAGTATGTTTCACGCGCTGAGTACAATTAATCACTAGATCGATAGAACATACATGATTCCCTAGAACCAAACATGAATAGGACTATCTTGCTCGATAATTCAGAATTTTTTTTTTTTTTGAATATCTATTCAGGTTACGCCTGTAATTTCACATGCATCATGACGGCAGGAGTGGATGCATATACGAACTCCAATTTCCTTAAAAGTCTAGAAATGAAGAACTCCAATTTCACATGCATCTTATAAGTTTTCAATATGAAGAACTAGCAGAGCCAGAAGACTTCTCCTTGTTACTCCAGCTTTAGCCATTGTTTTGAAGATGGATAATTTCAATATAAGCTACACTCACATTAATAGTATGAACAGTTCGCCACTGTTTAATTTGGTGGGTCCATGGACCCACCTGGAAATAAAAAATTTGCAATAAACTTAGTATATTTGTAAATAAAAAAATATATATAAAAAGTTAGGGACCCATTTCAAAAATTTAAAGGACCCAGCTGGACATGTCATGTTTGATTTGAATTACGTAACGACTCCTAAAACATCGCACAAGGACCTATGTCGTATTCATTCTAACGAATCACCTTTTTCCTTTCTCCGAAATGAATCTTATTAAGATAAAACTTATAATAGAATAGAAAATTTTTGGATGAATGATTCTTGACTCTTGAATTATTATTCTGTATATTAGATATATTATTCTGGATCTTCTGTTGTTGTTAGAATAGATGTTTAATTTCTCATATTTTTTTATGCGACATTATTAAGTTGTTAACATAAAAATTATTGTTATAATATATTTATATCAAATGAAAGGTTTTCAAATGTAATTTGTGTGATTTAGCGGTTGGGTGGTGATTAAGCGTTTACCAGTGATAAAACGGTTGTGCAACGATAAAACAATGATAAAACAGATAAAATGATTGTGCAATATAAACCAAAATCTAGATAAAACATATAAAATAAAGTTTTTTAAAAGCTTGATTAGACATTATATCATTGTCATACATATGTTTTTTTCAGCAAAATTTATGGATCCTGCTAACCTGAAATCCTAGCTTCGCCCCTGATCAATGGAATTCAAAGATATTTATATAACTAATTGTAAATTATAATATAATAGAGTACAAATTAATTTTTTTCATCAACATAAATTAATTTGGATGAAGATCGAAACTAATAAAATATCTTATGGAAAATGCTAATAACATGATTATATATACATATATTTTTGTAAAATTTTACCCATTTGATAATGGATACGAAATGGACCTTACTCGTATCCGCACCCGATAAGTTAAAGAAATTTTTTATTTACCCATACCCGTTCTCGTGAGTCTAACGAAAATAAAATCTTACCCATACCCGCCTTATCGAATACGGTACGAGTAGGGTAAACGGGTTTGATTGACACCTCTAATCAGATTCTAGTATAGTAAGAAATTCTTCTTTATTGATTTTCGAAACTTGTATGTAGAGCTGTCTTACGTGGTAAAAAACTACGGAATAAGCTCTGGTGTTTACCGTGCCACTTATGAAACGGCATGAGATGGTACGTTGTTTACCGTGCCACTTATTAAACGAAATAGATTTTTGTGTCACTTACCGTTCCACTTATCATTTCTATTGTAATAACCAATTTCAATGCTCTATTTTCTATAAACGGTTTGATCAAGCATGCCACTTGTCGTTTCGTTTAAAAAAGGACATAATTTCTTGTACCACTTATCGTTCTACTTAGATTAAACGAAACGGCATAACGGTAAGTGGCATAGCGTTGACAGCCCTACTTGTATGGTCGGATCTCGTCCCGTCCGTTCGACTAGAGCTCGGGGCTTTCCTCGCCACCAAACTTGATGACCACGACCGCACTCCATGAGGCCTCCAAGCTTCAGCAATTGGGGTCGAGCCTTTGGGTGTCAGGCCAGTCAAAGATGTTCAACCGTACTCCACTCAGGCTATTGATCGAAAGTTTATGTCTGGGACCAATCACATCATGTCTTGCAGTCTTTGCTGGGCTAGAACGGCGAAAACGAGCCATACCCTTGGTTTTGGATTGGACCCTATCAGTCATAATTCAGTGAAGCATACAAACAATCCCATGTATTAAATCATTATCACTACAAGAAAGGGTAGTCTTTAGCAAGATCCAATTTCTTTTTAATATGCCCTTAAAAGTCTTAACTTTTTTTTTTATATACTTATCCAAATCTATTAACATATAACGTAGCAATGTGCAATTCATAAATTTTTTTTTATGTTACTAATTAACTTAAACAAAAAAAAGCCTAGAAAATTGTTAATTTGTCTAGTAATATCTGTAACTTTTTTCAAAAAAAAAAAAGCCTACCAAAAATTTATCTAGCAAGAAAATCTTGCAATATATTTAACTATATAAGAATATGTGAAAAATCTAATAAGGAAAATCTATGTAAAAACTTTCTTGTAGTGTATAATCAAATACACAGTACCAATCCAATTTTTTCTTTTATAATTTTAATTGTTATTTTTATTTATGAACCATGCATGGATCAACCCGGAATAAGGGACAAAGTCTGCCATCAATAATTGGGACTTCCAAAGCATAGATATTAATCAATTTGTCCATTGCTTGAGCATCAATAATTGACAATTAAATCCACATATTGATTTGAATCTTAATTAATTATGGTTATAATACTACTATTTTGTTTGTAGCTAAACTTTGACTTGGTAAAAAAAAAAGAGTTATGTCTCATTAATTTAAATCAATGAAGTTGACATTTTAAAGTGATCATTTACAAAATGATTGGAGAAAATTTTATATAAATTGACATAATTATAATGTATTTTATCTTTTACAATATATTTAGTTAATTAGCAATAGATCTTAGATCCATATTTTACGCTCTAACTTAAAATATATATATCTACTATAGTGTGCCAGAAGTGGGCGATCTAAGAAGTATGTTTCACGCGCTGAACATACATGATTCCCTAGAACCAAACATGAATAGGACTATCTTGCTCGATAATTCAGAATTTTTTTTATTTTTGAATATCTATTCAGGTTACGCCTGTAATTTCCCATGCATCATGACTGCAGGAGTAGACTTACGGCTACTTGAAAAACGTCCTCGACTTCTTCATTTTTTTTTAAAAATAAAAACCTCCGGAGTTTAAATCTTTTTATTTACCGAAATGGATAACATTCTCATTTAAAATGCCAAAATACTTGAATATTTAATATAGAAATTAAGACACAAAATGTCAGTCGAATCATCATGTTCTGGCAAAAGCTCTTCCATTGTTTTCTTTCTCCTCGAGAGACTCGTCCGCATTTACAAGTATATTCGAGGTGGAATGCTCTATAAAGTATATTCTAGGGTTATAACAAAAAAAAAAAAAAAGGCTAAAATAACATCCTGATGCAACTTGGCCATTCAATTAGAAAATAGAAATGATCCGAAATAGAATATTAGAAATAACAGATAAAAAATGAGTCATTGTCGCCGACTAACAATCCTACGATATTTGAATTAACGCGCACAAACACAATCGTCAATCAAAATCAGAGGTGTCAATGAATACAGTACGGTACGGTAGAAGGTATTTTCGTATCCGCATCCGCTAAAACTTTTGTTACCTGTATCCTACCCGTACCCGTTAAGAATTAACGGTAAGGGTACGGTAACGGTACATAATGGATAATAATAATATTATTAATTTAATAAAATATTATATAATTTGTTAAATAAATAATATCAAATAAATATATGGATAAAGTACAACACTTAGATACTACTTTAGATATAAAAATTATCATAAAATTTATTCCCATATCAATGGAATTCAAAGATATCTATATAACTATTTGTAAATTATAATATAATAGAGTACAAATTAATTTTTTTCATCAATATAAATTAATTTGGATGAAGATCGAAACTAATAACATATCTTATGAAAAATGCTAATAACATGATTATATATAAATATATTTTTATAAATTTTTACCCGTTTGATAATGGATACGAAATAGCCCTTACCCGTACCCACACCCGATAAGTTAACGAAATTTTGTTTTACTCGTACCCGTTCTCATTAGTCTAATGAAAATAAAACAGTATCCATACCCGCCTTATCGAATGCGGTACGTGTAGGGTAAACGGATAAACGGATTTCATTGACACCTCTAATAAGAATCTAGTATAGTAAGAAATTCTTCTTTATTGATTTTCGAAACTTGTATGTAGAGCTGTCTAACGTGGTAAAAAAAACCACGAAATAAGCTCTGCCGTTTACCGTGCCACTTATTAAACGAAACAGATTTTCGTGTCACTTACCGTTCAACTTATCATTTCTATTGTAATAACCAATTTCAATGCTCTATTTTCTGTAAACGGTTAGATCAAGCATTCCACTTATCGTTTCGTTTAAAAAATGACATAATTTTTTGTGCCACTTATCGTTGTACTTAGGTTAAATGAAACAGCATAACAGTAAGTGGCATACCGTTGACATTCCTACTTGTATGGTTGGATCTCGTCCCGTCCGTTCGACTAGAGCTCGGGGCTTTCCTCGCCACCAAGCATGTTGACCACGACCACACTCCATGAGGCCTCCGAGCTTCAGCAATTGGGGTCGAGCCTTTGGGTGTCAGGCCAGTACGTCAAAGATGTTCAACCGTACTCCACTCCGACTATTGATCGAACGTTTATGTCTGGGACCACTCACATCATGTCTGGCAGTCTTTGCTGGGCTAGAACGGCAAAAACAAGCCGTACCCTTGGTTTTGGATTGGACCCTATCAGTCATAATTCAGTGAAGCATACAAACAATCCCATGTATTATTTCATTATCACTACAAGAAAGGGTAGTCTTTAGCAAGATCCAATTTCTTTTTAATATGCCCTTAAAATTCTTAACTTTTTTTCTTTTTTTGATAGACTTATCCTAATCTATTAACATATAACGTAGCAATGAGCAATTCATAAATTTTTTTTATGTTACTAATTAACTTAAACAAAAAAAGCCTAGCAAATTGTTAATTTGTCTAGTCATATCTGTAATTTTTTCAAAAAAAAAAAGCCCCCCAAAAATTTGTCTAGCAAGAAAATCTTGCAATATATTTAACTATTAAAGAATATGTGAAAAGTCTAATAAGGAAAATCTATGTAAATACTTTCTTGTAGTGTATAATCAAATACACAGTACCAATCCAAGATTCATTCATTAAGATTCACTAAGTTGATGACAATAATTACTATAGTAAAGGTTTAACTCATAAATGTAGAATTTCATCTTAAATTGTGCAGTTTTGTATATAATTGAAAAGAGTAAGTTTCTCGTGCCACCATTTTTCATATTTCATCAATATTTTTAAAATTTTAAAATTCAGATTTAGAATCTAAATCATTGATCTTGTTAATTTTAATGAGCGATGCATTTCTATATAAGTTTTATAAAATTTGAAGTTTGATTTGATACTCGATCACGAGGTCAAATCATGAACGTATTATAATTAATATATCATAGTTAACCATATTCATTTATGGTTTAACCTCTTGATGAGATATAAAATCGGGTCCAAATTTTATAAAACTTATATTATAGCATTTCGCTAGTTCGAAGTTTGAATTTAAAAATTTAAAAATTTAGAAATATTGATGAGATATAAAATTGTCGTAAATGATGGCGAAAAAAATAGTGTCACTGAAACCTGTAACTGAAAATTACAATATTTCATTACATTATTTGTACTGCTTCTCCAAAACTAATGCGCAGCCATTAGCCGCGCGCTCAAATAAAAAGTCCGGCATGTTTTGAATTGATGGATTGTTTAAGTTAATTTTTTTATTCTATATACGATGTTCTACCATATTTCAGCATTTTTTCAATCCTTTTAATTACTTATTTTATGAAATATCTTGTAAAAGATATTTATGACATGCAGATGTGACAACATGATGTAAATAAAACACTTTTTACATATACAAACGCAAAAAAAAAGTGATCTAACCAAAAAAATGCGCATACATAAAATGTGATGTGTTAGCAGATACATTAATATTTCAATTTATTTTCTTATCTATCCAAGCTTTGAAATTATCTTCTCAAACCCCTATCCGAAATACGAGGCGTGAGGTGGGACAATATCTTTCGCATTCATCCGACGGCCCGTCAACCTACGTCACAAGAAATAAATGCAAAATGGAGTCAGCTATAAAGTCGAGTAACCGGTTATTTAACGACACAACTTCTCTATAACCAATTTATAATAATAAAATATCAACTGATTGGATTAATCTACTGTGACACCCGTTCTTTTTGAACAAATTTGACCAAAATATAAATTTTCACTTTTTACCAAATTTGATTTTATCTCTGCTCTTTGACTGAATTTGACCCTTTGACTTTTGACTTTCGGTTGACCGAGTGGATAAAGTTGAAGAAAAGATTGGATTAATAGTTGCCGACATAGCTAGCTTGTCCTTATCCCATTTGCCACGTCCATTGTTCTTTTTGGTTAGGAAAATATTTATATGTATTTGTTCTTAGAGGCTAAGTATGTGAGGTATAAATACATGCACCCTTCCTTTGTTAGCCGATTTAAATCCACCCCCACCCATCTTCGTTTGAGATAAAATGAAAAATCCATTTGCATATATAATTGGTGTTTGATGAATCATCTGATTGGATTCGAGTTTTACGTCGCAAACGTATTGGATCGTTGTTAGAATTCTTTTGATAATCGCTCAGTCAGGTAACCGGACTTCTCTATAATCTAATTTCGTTTTGATTGAATTATTTATCGCTTGATTAATTTGTTGGATTTATGAATTGGAATTATGACCGGTATATTTCATTGGATAACGGGTCTTGATTTTGGAACTGGAAATTGTGATATGGAAATTTGGTACTGGAATCTCCTTTATAGGGATTTCTAGCAATCATAGCGGAATCGCCCGACGTGGGATTCCGAAAAATTTTAATGGATTGAACTTGTATTTTGGAAAATCTAGACCCAGTTACCTTTATGAAATATATATATTATTCATTTATTCATTTGGTGTGTTATCCGGATTAATCCATTTATTTGGACTTTGATTATATAAATTAGTTATAGAGAAGCTGCGTCGTTAAATAATCGGTTAGTGCTTTGTAGCTGACATCCGTTTTGTTTCAAAAATTCTAAATTAATATGTGGGTTAGATTAATTTAAAATAATAATAATAATAATATTAGTAGTTGAATTTATAAAAAAATAATAATATAGCATTTTTTTCTTAAGAATTAAATCAAAAGTAACATGAAAATTTGCTCGAATTCGAAATCTTTGATTTTGTGTAATATCTATAAATAGTCTATAATATTCTAGCAAAATCAAAGCTTGATTTAATACAACAAATGAGCTTAAATTTAACTATAATTCAATAACAGAAATATATTAAATGAATATATGAGTTGCAGCATCCTAAGCTACAAAGGTTTTGCCACAGAAAATCCCAAAGAATCTATTTCGATAAAATTCGGAATGGTGCGCTGGCACCATCTCTTTCTTCCTCTTTTCTCTTCTTTCTCTCTTCCGATTGTTCGATCGTCTCTTTCTTCTCTGATGAATGAAGCACGTATCTCGAGGTTGGACGTGGTGAGGCAAACCAATAGGCAGAGACCACCTCTCCTCTGTTCTTTATTTCGCTTCCGATCTTATCCGTGAGACGCGGTAACGAGATGAGTTGGGCTTTGAAATTGGTAAAATTTTCTGATTAACTAATCTTCACCGTTGATCTCTCTCTTCTCTCTCTTGTTGCTATAAAGCTTATAAATACCTTTTGTGAGCTGAATTTTTGAGTTTTTGCTCGGTTTGGAAAAATTCCACAAAATAAAAAAAAGGAGAAGAAAAAGAAAAGAGAGTGAGGGAGGAACTGAGGGAAGAGGGAAAAGGGGAGACGGTGCTGAAGATCAAAGGTATACCTATTTCTTTGTTGATGCACCTTAGATGAGTTAGTTGAACCGAAATGATTAAAAGTTAGGGTTTTTGTTTAATTTCGGATTTGAAGTTGAGGTGTTGATATTTGGAACTGATGATGAGTTTGTTAGCATAGATAAACGATTTGAAATGGATTCCAAGTGTTGCAAACTATTGAAAGTGAAATTGTGAGGGTATATGGTCTGTTACATGAATATCAAACATAAATTTAGTGATTTTGGGTTATTGAGTTCGGTTGAGTATGCATAGCAGTTGTTTGGGGCTTGTCTTTGAGGTTTGAGGCATGGTACCAAACTTTGGTACGCTGCTCTTGTCTCTGGTACCGTACTGGTACAGGGCTAAGTTGCGACAGGGACTGATATGCGAGAAAAAAAATGGTTTAAGGACCTGTTCATGAGGAAAAATGACTTAAAGAGTAAATAGAAATGACCTATTTATAAATAGAAAGGACTGATATGAGAAATAAATGAATTCAGGGGCCTTATAAGAAAATGGTAGTGTTGCGGGTCGGGTCTGAACCTTTGACTAAGCGGATCTTGTCGGAAAGAGAGGCGGACCCGTTTGAGCGGGCTCAGGTCAACTGGTTCAGGTTGACCTGGCTCTGTCAAGTGGCGAGTTGGGCCATATGGGCCTGTGTTGGTTTGGGCTTGTTCTTTTGAGCCGAAAAAAAATGTTTAAGTTGTGTCACACCCTGACACCATGGGTGTAACAATCCCGCCGCGAGTACACAATCTTTGTGTATTCGCAAGGCGTTCTCCTACCATATATATATATATTTTTTTAAAAGGTATAAGTTCAAGCTTACCATGATTTACCATGTTAGATCCTACAACTCAATGAGTCATCATGGAAAGATATTTGGCTTATACTTCGCTTGACTTAATCGAGCATGTCTCTGTGACCTGGAACCCACGTCCATTGTGGAAAACATACAAAAGCACGGAATGAGAATTAATTCTCAGTGCGGATTTTAGTTCCAGACGTGGATTTCTAATTGAAATCTTAGTCCGAGAGTAACACCCGTAATAATCAACATGAATGTGTAACTTATTATATTGTTAAATAACTAGACTTAGTTAAATTACTCATGTGATACCAATGTGAATTTCTAACCAGTTCTACAGCTAGCAATGAACCAAGAACGATTCCTTTATAATCCTTTATCCATGAACATGAACATAATTGAATCAAGAACGAGACATTCTTCTCTAACCCAAGAGCACGTGAGGGACGTATCCCTAACTCTGGGCACGTGAGGGAATTCCATATCATATAGTATATCATTCCAACATACTAGTCCCATCATATCATTTCATAACAGTATGACACCAAATACACACTCAGGTCTTCATTCCCAACCAGCTGGGCACAGTAAGAGACCTTTCCCTTGCTACATGGGCACAGTAGGGACTCATCCCTTTCCCATGGCACAGTAGGGAATTCCATATTCTAATAGCGCTACCGAACTGGCCGAAGCCGGTGGCCGACCGACTCCGGAGAGTGGCTTTGAATATCATTTCAGATCATCATATCATTCTCATATCATTTTCAGTTATCACACAATATCATTCATGCACAGTCACAATTCCAGATTATCAGGCAAGATTAAATTGAGCTGGTACAACTAAGCTCATCCATAACAAAAAGGAATATGCAAACTTGCCTAGCTGTATAACCATTTTAACAAAGGAGATCTTTTCAACATGAGTTTTTGAGTGGTAATATCTGTTCCTAAATCTACATGATTTATGTATAATGCATTCAACGAAATCAGCAACATGCCATGCATAAATTTTAAAGTTACCAGGACCGAATTTCTATAAAAATCCACGTGTCCGCACCTGAATAGCTAGCTTAAGCATCTTCTTGACATCCTTATAGCGACTCGAGTGCTTGACGATCATCTTATCCAAAATTCTCCTTCTTGACGATCCTTAGGCTCAACAACCTCATATTTACGATCCTAGATTGGTTCCTTAATAAGAAGAAGGTGATTATCTTAACGACCGTTTAATGGTGACGTAGAACACTTAAAAATAAAACCTAAATAACCTATTTTCATGCGGTCCTTGGGTTACCATACTGACATACTTGGTTAACTAGACTGGTCTAGATTTGGATGATTAAATCCTTTGATTGATGAGATTTTATTTTGAATTATATTTTAAGTATTTCATTTAGTTATTTAATAATTTATTTTGACTTTCCAGTTATTAAAAAATTATGATGAGGTGTTGTATGTTTAAGTCATTAGTTTATATTTTTACTCCTAGCATTTATTTAAGATTTAAATATTTATTTATTTATTTTATACTTAAATATTGAAATCTTAAATCAGAAAATCGAAATTTATAACCAAAGAAAAGCAGAAAATTAATTCCTAATCAGAATAGAATTTTATCATTAAATGTCAATTTTACTTCCTCCTAGAGCTTACAAATAAAAACTTAAATAAGCTTACCCTTAAGTTTCTCCTAAGTGCCTGACTAGTGGTTCGAGTAAACCAGACTAATTTAGCTTTTAATTGCTAGATCCGATTTCCAACAGGAGAAAGGTTAATAGATATTTAAATATAAGTTTTCAATAACTTATTTTATCATAAATGAATAAGATACATTTAAAATCTCTCTCATCCATGCTGAAGAAATTTCGTGTTCAAATGCTTAGTATCAAAACTATTTTAATAGGTGACTCTTTGAATATTATTTTATGTGTATCTAATAATTATTGGTTAAAATAGAAATACTAAAAATATGCGATTTATATATTGAAATTATGAATCAACTTATATACTTTTATTCTTAAAAAAAATAAACTACTTGAATTTCACTAATTGATAATGCTTGTCTTTTATGTCAAAAATATAAAAAAAAAATAGCTAATTATTATATGAAGTGCCCATATCATACAATTGCTTAAGCTAAAGCCGTGTATTAATAAATCACTACCTAAGTATACAACTATCAATATTCATCTCATATTAACCGTCAATTGCTACAAATCTAAAGTCCAGTACTAATTTTGTCATCTTATCAATTTAAATTCCAACTTTACTCTATGACGTGCCGATAATTAATATCGGTTCAGTCAAAGATACTAGTCATCAATTAATTGGTGTTATTATTAGATGAATTAAACTTAATTCCAGTTACGTTCAGAAATTAGTTTCAGTTCCAGGAAATAAAAATCTGTTTATTCTTGAAAATTCACATAGAGAGCCCTGCCATATTATTAACTATTAAGCCTTTTTCTTTTATAAAGTGGCCCCTGACTTTCCAAATTTATTTCACAAAGGCCCTAAAACTTCACAAACATATCAATGAATCTCGAAAAACCCATACCAGTATCACATTTCTGTCGTACCAAACTGGTACAAAGGCTGTACCATACTTGGGGGGTTCCTAACCGATTTGGTAGCCATTACTCCATTGTTTCGGATCCAAAGGGAAGAGATAGAAAATGATTAATAGTTGAGGAAATACCTCAGGCAACGATGACATAAAGACCACGATGACATAAAGACCAATTACAGCTTCCACATCCCCCTCTCATGCTTTCTTTCTTACCCCAGTATCACTCACTACTCCTCTGGCCAATAAACATAGAAAAAGGGAAAAACTAAGCTTACAACCCGAATTCACAGAAAGGAGAAGCAATTGATGCATCTCACGCCACGACTCAGTTTTTATTCCCTTTCCTTGTTTCTTTTCAACTTTTCTTCAACACCAACTCCATTGAAATCGAGAGAAAATGAGAGAGGTAAAAATTAGCAGCGGTTGTATATCGGAAAAGAGAGAAAGAAAAGGACAGGTAACGTAGCTCTAACCGAACATGCCACGAAGTTAAGTCGGTTGAGAAGATAAACTCGCCCGGGTGGGACCCGTTTGTCGGGTTGATTGCAAGAGAGGGTGACACTTCAAGAGCTTGCTTGATCTTGATCGGGTGGTGGGGAATCTCTTTTGGCTCAAGCCAATCGGAAGAGAGAAAAGATGATAAGAGCAAACAGGGAAGAAGATGAGGTTGGGTTCGGAAGCTAGGCAGAGTGGGGAGATAAAATTTTGGGGTCCATGGATTAAATCAAAGAGATCAAACGATCCAGAATAATTCAGAACTAAACCCCTCTATCCAACGATCCTATTTAATTTAATGAATTTGATGTTATAATATGCTCAAATCTATTAACTTTGGTGTTGAAAATTTGGGTTTCTATTATCTAATGTTATTGTCAACTAAGTCACATAATTTTGGACGATTTGCATAGTCTGTTTGATTTAAGACATAAATCTTTTTTTTTTCATATATGTTGGTTTCAATCTAGATTTGCAAATGATTAAGTATCCATCTTCAATAATTTCTTAATTATATCATTTTTGTACAATTTGAATAGCTTTATCTTATGACATGTTCTTAGAAATCATATTACATTATTATTGTCATAAATTTTCTACTTCATTAATTTGATTCAATTTTTCTTTGGTTAATATTTTTTTTATTAATTTGTTAGTCTAATATTATTTATGGATTTAATTTAATTGATTGAACTGAAATTTAATTTGGCATTTTTCGATATGTTACAAGTTGGTGGGCTTCTCTTTTGACCCAGCGCAGGAAATTGAATAAAATTCATTTGGATTTGGACTTAATGTTGAATAATTAACATAACTTAATCAAAGATTAAGTTAATTAATGTGGGCTCGAGAATAAAATAAATAATTAAGGGAAAGGCCACTTAAATGTCGGGTATTCCTTTAATTAAACGATTTTCGAGAGATGATGAGAATAGTCCGAGTGAGTCGAGAACAGATACGACGACAAAACCACCGACTTTCTGATCCCAACAATAAAATCAAATAACTTTTGGATTTTCGAATTTGTTTTATGATTTTTATAATTTTCTGAATTCTTGATTTTTGATTTTTACATTTTTAATTAATATTCATTAATGACTTAAATTATTTAATAAATATAATAAATTAAAATTAAGAGAAATACTTAAAATATATATATAAACGAAAATAAAATTAATTAATTAATAAATTTTTAACAAATTAATAAGAAAAACAATATTAGAGGTAATATTACAAATATAAAATAAATAGGTAATTAAATAACAATAGATTAAGAAATAAATAAAATAATTTAATTAAGAAATAAAATAAATTAAGTTAAAAATAAAAGAGAAATAATATAATAACAAATAATAAGAACTAAATTTACTGAAAACACAAGCAATTACTATAATAAATAATGAAGTACTGGTCAGTCTGGTAGTGTAAGCCGGACCACATTTAAGGATATCGAGTTAAGTTAATTTAAGAAATCGTTTAGCCAAATCTTTAACGGTCTTTGACTACTATACAGGTGACTTGGCGGAGACTGATTCCAATCCAACAACAGGTGCGGATACGTGGATTTTTATAGAAATCCGGTCCTGGTAACTTTAAATTTATGCATGGCATGTTGCTGATTTCGTTCAATGCATTATACAATAATCATTTAGATTTAGGAACAGATATTACAACTCAAAAACTCATGTTGAAAAGATCTCCTTTGTTAAAATGGTTATACAGCCAGGCAAGTTTGCATATTCCTTTTGTTATGGATGAGCTGAGTTGTACCGGCTCAATTTAATCTCGCCTGATAGTTTAGGATTGTGACTGTGCATGAATGATACTGTGTGGTAACTGAGAATGATATGATAATGATTCACATCACGGCTGTGTGAAGGGCAGAGTGATGTTCTGAAATGATATTCAAAGCCACTCTCCGGAGTCGGTCGGCCACCGGCTTTGGCCAGTTCGGTAGCGCTATTAGAATATGGAATTTCCTACTGTGCCATAGAAAAAGGATGCGTCCTTACTGTGCCCATGTAGCAAGGGAAAGGTCTCTTACTGTGCCCAGCCGGTTGGGGATGGAGACCTGAGTGTGTTTTTGGTGTCATACTATTATGAAACGATATGATGGGACTGGTATGCTTGAATGATATGCTTGTATTCCCTTTTTCTACCTGGTCTAGGGATACGTCCCTTTTGCTGGCCAGGTAAGGGAAAAGTTTCTTGAAATCTTGAGTAATTGGTATGCATGTTCATGAATAATTGAATGTAATGAAATCGATCTTGGTTCGTAGCTTATTATTAAACTGGTTAGATATTTTGCATAGTATTGCATTAGTGATTTGACTAAGTTGGTTATTTGATTGATTAACAAGTTATTTGTTCATATTGATTATCACGGGTGTTACTTTCAGGCTAAGATTTCGACTAGAAATTCACGTCTGGAACTAAAACCCGCACTGAGAATTCTATTCTCACTCCGTATTTGTTTTGCATGTTCCCCGGCGGATGGGGGTTCCAGAGGACGTATTGCTTACACATAAAGACCACATCTAGTGGAGTTGTGACGGGAATGGAGATCACCTTTACATAGCTAGCTAGTGGTTATGTTTTGTTATGGTGTAACAGGATATACCGTTAGATTAGATATGTCTTGATATGTTTGAATTTGCGATCGACTATATGTCGATATACTTTGTTTGTATTTATTTTGTTTATACCCTTAGCTTGATAATATTTGATTATATTATCAAAAAAAAAAAATTCTATCAATTTTAGATTTAATTTCAGTTTAAGCCTTACGAAAGTACAATTATGTGTACTTTCATGGCGGGAACTGTCACGTTTGGCTGCGGGATGTGACATCTACACATCAACAACAATAACGAATAAAATATATTTTACAAGATCAACGAGTTTAGGTTTTCTCAATTCAATTTCTCATATCACTTTCACACTAGCGCGAATCCCTCTCTAGGCGATTCCGTTTCACAATCCATTTCACATTCCATTTCATTTTTTCACTTCAATTCAAATCACAACAGAGACCCGTTAACTCGCAAAATATATCAAACACAATTCTCATATATCAATTCAATTCAATCAAATAAGTCAAATAATATTTAAATCAATCAATACGAAAATTAAATTATAGAGAAGTCCGGTTACCTGATGAGCGATTCAGGAACAATGAAACAATAATGATTGTGACGTAGAACTCGAATTCTAATCGGACGGATGATCACATATTCCTTCGTATTCAAATTAGATATATTTTATTGAAGATGGTACCATAATTGAATGGAAAATAAAAATCAACGGGAATTGGGTTTTATTTTCTCTGGATTGGTCACTGAGGGAAGGGGAGAAATAGGGATCAGTTATTTATTTCTCGGAGTTGGCAGATGGAAAATAACCAATAAGGATTAGGTTGCTTGGGTGCGGGTGCGGGTGTCGCGTCGGATTCGTTGCGGGTGCGGGAATACGGTATTTTTCAAAAAATTCAGATACGGCTGTATATATAAAATAATAAAAATAATATATTTTTGTACTTTATATATTTTTTAATATAAAAAACTACTTAAAGATCAATGAAAAGGATGCACATGTACAAGTAGTTTATTTTAATTATGCCATGGGTGTAATATATATATTCTATTCTAGGTGCAATATTATATACAAGTAGTTTAAATTAAAGAAAAAAAATTGCTAGCCCACCAGAAACACCTATATAACGTGGATGATTGGATGGCTGGAGGCCCAAGTCGGACCAATAATCATGTAATTTTCCGGTTTTTTAAGTAATATGTTAGTCCCACAAGGGTTGTCTAACCATATGCAGAACCTGTATAAGCGGGTGCAAGGTCAGTGGCCTGGTAGAATTGCACATGGTGTGCGTGGATGCAATGGCACGTGCAAGTGCGGAGGTTTAATGCAGCCTGGATCATCTTTACACAAATTAAATATTAAATAAACACTTCTGGATCTGATTCGATAACGGTACCCCCTAGTCAATAGTCAGGAAACGCGTGTCGACGCGAATTGTTGACCGTATCAGCAGTCGAAGTGATTAAAAAATTCGGACGCGCCAGGTGGCGCGTCAGGTGCGTAGCGCATACAAATCGCACGCGTATCCGCGTCCGACACGTGTCGGACACGAGATACACTCAGAAATTCTCGTGTCTGTGTAACTTAGGGAATTACTATGGGGAGAGTTACTTGCATGGGCTACAAGCCGAAAATTAAAAGCTTTCTTTAATAATCAATGATACAGAGGAAATGGTAAAAACAATCGGGCTTGAAAATAAAAATAAATCTCATTTAAAAGTTTCTAAAATACGGTTACTGTAATCACATCAAAAGATATATATACAGGGAATTAACTATATTGCTCAATTAAGGGAAGACAAATCGGTTAAGAATTTTTTAACGTGGCATGTATATGATGCGTGGCAAGGTTTCCATATACATACATATTATATTTATATAAATGATACGAGATGATATGCCAAAACATCAAAGAAATATTTGTTTCTTTACTAGTGTATATTGTCAAATCTGGTCAAAGGAATAAGACAACTTTTGAAAGGCAATTGAATAGTTAAAAATATTATTTCGGCTAAAAATTTTGACAAGAAAAATAAATAGAAAAAAAAAACTATTTACAAAGTCGTAGTAAAAAAATCAGGATGTTGCATATCTCAAGACACCTAATTAAAACAAATGAAATGCTCGAAAAATGCATTATTTGATACATTGACAAAACACATAAAAGCAAACACTCTTCCTAAATTTTGCTTCGTATCATTTTTAGGATAATTCAGGACTCATAGTGCATGGTTACTTTAAATTACAGTATTCGACTAATATTTATCTGGCGAGATGAATAATTCCCAAATTTGCTGAAATTCTACAGTATTTTGTGAAGCAAGTATAATTTGTACTGTAATAAAATCCATTTCGACCAGCCAATATTTTGCCCCATGCCACAGTAAATCCAACAAAAAATTACAGTAGCTGAGCTTATGATTTAATTCTTTTGTTATATAATATAATATGTTAAAGGGAAAATCCAATGTGGACACAAAAAATATATTCCATAGCACGACCCTATGTTAAATAATAAGATATAGAGGCGGTTTTTTATATGTAGTTCGTCGCCGTGTAATTTAATTTGCGAGCTGCGACAAGAAATAAAACTGGTTTTCTCCTCCCACAGTATTATACAGAAGAAGTTGAAGAAGAAATAATTAAAAATCGGAGATCGTGCAAAAAAATTTTAAAAATAAAAAATAAATTATCGGCGAAATTTCCAATATGAGCGACACGCGTCGGCGAAGATGGACAAAGAATGAATTGTGATAGTTTTGTCCCAGACTCGCAGAAAAAGAGTTTTTTATTATAGGCATAGAAGTTACATAAATTTGTGATGGGCCTAATTTTCCTGAGAGAATTTGTTCATCAGGCTATTATATTTACATTTTGGGCCCCTTATGAGTTATTTGTAAATGGGCAATGGTACATTTTGATTGATTTTTCATTTTTCTGTGAAGAAGTCTCTTGATTGTACCATTGCCCATTTAACATAATAATTGGTTTAATAAGGAAATAGGTCGAAAAGTTTAGCAATGCATTTCTTTTAACTTTAAAAATTATATAACGTGATTTATTTAATAATAATAATATGCACGTTAAAGAAATATGGATTCGAAAAATTTTATTGACCTTGATCAAAATATTTTTTATGCGGGATTTCATTTCGTTTCGTTTCATTTTAATTGAAATCCAATTTCGTTTCAAAATTTTTTTACTGAAATGAAATCCCATGTTGAACAACGAGGATTTTGATCAGGTCCATAAACCGTTGGAAATGTATGAACAATTTTAGTAAACAAGGTTAATTAAGCTCTACTTTTATTTAATGTATTAACCATATACTGTTAAACAAAGAGTTTTTTTATTATTTAATGTAATTTTGAAATTTGATTTGGTTTAATCTTGCAAAGATCATATTATCTGTCGAAATTTCATCAATAATAATGATTAATTAACAAAATTCTAATCAGGCCTGGTCCATATGGTTAATTAAGCTGATAGGACTAGCAATGGCAGGAAGCAATTGGACGCTACATATCAAGTTAGTCTATAATGAAAATTCATGCTTAGAGTAATATGAACCTTGAAAAAGCAATATGCAATGGGGATCAGCAACATACTTCTCTGCTTTCAGGCGAAATTTTGGATAAGCTGGTGCTAAATAAACGTCACAGCGTCAGAGGAAATAAGAAACAAACAGTCTGCGCACCAAACATTCTGATTGAACGTTTGTTGAGGTAACTATAGGGAGAGGGTTGACTAACAGTATTCCGTAATTAATTTTTCTTTATTTTTCATTCATCAATGAAAGTGCAGTAGAGCATTGAAAAGCTCTACTTTTATTTAATATAATAAAAACATTAATTCTACACTACTTGAATTAAAGCTTGCGAGCTAGGACGAAAACACATTTGGGACATCCCAAATTTTTGTGTGTTTTGATGAGACTAATTCTAGAGCGGCACCAAATGCCCACTGTACATCCATGGAGGTACCTCCATATTGCACGGCGTTTATTGCTGTTACCACCTTAGTTGGGTCAATCCCTGTAACACAAGAGAAAAGAAGAAAAAGATCATGTATTACAAATTTACAGTTATAAATCTGAAAATATGTTACATCTTATAAGGAATTTTTGTATGCTTACCAAAACCGTCCACGAGCACTGCATAGATATAGACAAGATCCATGCATAGATAAGGCAATTCGAAGAGGGGCACACCTGGAAACAAATTATGTGCTTCCTCCGGTGACTTTGCTGCACAAGACACTTTCGCTACTTTCTCATATTCCAATATTTTTAAGTCTGTGCTTGTGTTGGATCCATTAACAATGGAAACCTGCGTAAATATTCAGTCGCTATGGTCATTAATTAGTTCTCATACTTTGTGAAGAAACACGCATATTCCAATAGGTCGCTAGAAGTAAGAAGTGCACAGACCTAATTTTTAGAGATTATGTATAGATCGTCAAATGTAGAAATTAGAAATTAATAATGAACAATCTTTTTTTTTAAAAAAATCTACTGATTGAAATTCTACTCACACAATCATCCAATTTTGTAGGGCCACACTCATTTCAGCCCCAAAGTGTTGGGCCTATTTTGACTAAGTTTAGGAGAGCGAGGGTTATATTAGCAGTTTAGTTAAATTCAGGGTTTTTTTTAATTAGAATGTAGCTAGGTTCCTAATTTACACGGATGACACGTATAAAATTAATGTTTTATTTCAAACATAAAATCACAATAATCAAAGAAATGAGCAAGAAGTTCACTTACATCAGCACCGGTATTATGAAAGCCATTTGTAAGATAGATCTTTTCTATACCAGCTCCACCTCCTCCATTCCATGCACCATCAAATGTGCAATTATGTACATAGCAAGTTGCATTAACATTCAAGGCCTTCAGGACATTAGCCCTGCATTTCTCATAGCTCGAACCAGTAGGTGAAGCTCTGACATTGTAAATCTCTCCATAGTAGTTGAGCTGTTCTTTAATTCCGCAAAATATATGTAAAGATTCAAGTAAATAATAGAAGAATTCAGTTTTGGCTCCCAAACTTTTAAGACAAAACATAAATTAATTCTTCAGTTTTTATTTGAGCCGTTTTAGTCTTTGAACATTCAAAAAATTGAACTAACTCTGTTCTTCCTAAGAATAGACTTGGATTTTAACTCTGTTCCATGAGTTATAATTCATAAAATTATTTTACCATCATAAATATAAAATTATTATTATAGAATTATATATATGTTCCATGAGATTACCATCGTAACCACTTGTCACGCAGTAGGAATATGAATCATTGGTATACTTCAATATCTCTGTCCGAACAGAATATGCACCGTAGGGGAAGTAGCTGAAATAAAAAAGATGGAAACATATCCAAGTTACTGTACCATACAGAGAAGTGATATAGCTATCTGCATATGTGCTGTATTTGTTGTGCGTAAGTCTTACATGTACTGGTAAGTGGAAATACTCTTGTTTATTAGCGTTAAAATTTAAAAAGACAATGTATAGGAGAGTAATTAGAAGCAAACCCATGAGAGTAGAGGTAGTAATTGTTTGACTGAATTTGATGTGCAGTGATATATTCCTCCCCATTGGGAAATTTTGGTGCATTTGCAGCAGCTTTCACCGACACTGCATATGCCACTTGCATAGATGCACTCTCTTGAGTAAGAACCGCCACTGTGTTTGAGTAATCTCCAACAAGGTTGCCCATAAGATAGTTTATCGTATCCTACAATTTAATTAAAATACTCCACTAATGAATGCTGATAGAATAAATACAAAGGTGCAGGCTTATATATGAATGATTATCAGGTCGAGAACACATTAACATTGAGGCCTTAATTATAAAATGATAAAGCAATCCGGCAATTAATGATAACTTTATAAAATTCTCTGCACTCATCAGGTCATGACTAAAAGACACCTAGCAGACCGGTACTCTAATTTTTAATACACCTATATACCTGAACCCATGAAAAAGGACTCCTAATACATACCCTAATTATGTACAGTGTATAGTCCGAAATACTAATTAGTACTATATATAGCGACTAGCCTCATTCTTATAATCAAATTTATTCCATTGGTTACCCCATTACCGTATAATACAACAAAATGGAAAGCTCTCATAAGTAAACTATCTTTCATTCTCTTAAAAATGAGATTAATTATTTGCTCAAAATACCACTCCAATTTAAAACATTTCACTTATCCTGCAAAAATTGTGAAATTTTGAGAAATTTTTAAATTTTCAATAAGTATGGAGATATTTGTATAAGTGTCAAATTTCAAATTTAATTGAATTTGTACTGAGGTTGTTTATATTTAAAGTTAAGAGTGGCATAACTCTAAGTTTTTTTTCTTCTTTTTTTTTTTAATGTATTCCTTACATCAAAGATTGAGATGTATTTATTCTGTACTTGTTAGGAAGAACTATATGTATGGTCATTTCAATATTCATAATTATATCTAGTAGAAATTATTGTAAAAAGTAACGCTAATGCTAGTAATTAAACTGCCACTCACTCCTATATAACTAATGCTTCAAATAAAATCTTGAAAAAAAAAATAATAATCATTCTTACCCATACATAAGCTCCTTCCTTCGCTGCAGGTAGAATATTTACCCACTCTGGCTTATACAAGAGAGGGCTTTTACTCAGAAAATCTCGAATCTATCAAGTAAATTAAATCATCTTTAGAATGTGAAACAACTTCATACTATCTTATTTTTTTTCAAAAAAAAAAAAGAGTGTTTTAATGTGATTGTGAGATTTCATTGAAGATATTAAGGTACTTTTATATGGCAGTAACATAATTCTACTTTCGATCTAATAAATTAAATTTATAGTAGTTATTCCTGAAGTAATACCATAATTTTAGGGTGCGCAAGTGGAATGTTGTGCAGGGACTTGTACCCAAAAGAAATAAACATTTTGTTTGTCACACAAGAACATTGTTACCCAAAAGAGTTGGATTTTCATTATCATAAAAGATTGAAGCTAAAATAAATACATATTATGTATGCAATATGTAGATGGGTCTTTAAGAATTAATATTCGCAAAGATTGCTAGCTAGTTATTTCTTCATGTTATAATCTATGCACTATGTACTGTTCTTTAATTTGCAAATTACCACTCCGAGAATCTTCTCGTACTTATCTTCCGCCATAAGGAACAGTTCGTCATTTGCCTGTTTCCACAAAACAAGGAATCATTAAATAATCCGTCACTCTCATTTATTATTCTTTTAAATAGCTGGGATCTCATTTTATTGATATTGTCCTTACTTAAAACATGTATATGACTATAAGGCATCACATATTGAAATTAATGTAGTATTTTAATTTAAGGAACCATGAATTGTGACAACTAAAAAAATCACGTTAGTTTATCTGCATCAGTGTTCAATTTGTAAGTTTCAGTTTAACATTAAATAGTTAAATAATTGTACGTTTTCTTACACCAAATATTACTGGTGTCTCCGGCTGGAGATGACTAGGAACTGCATCTAAGGCCTTCTCCAAAAGTTGTGCCAAAACACTCGCAACGGCTGCTGGGTTTTCAACATATGAGCTTAAAGCTTCAGGTACCTGAATGTGAGAGCATGTTAGAACTTGATAAGTACGGGTACTCTGCATGCAGCATAGCAATTCAAACTTCATTTATCTACACTAGTACATGTTGCTATTGTCATCATCAAGAGTCTTTAAATCATCTTTTTTTTTTCTTAATGCCCATAACATATAAGATTATGGCATTGGATTTTGGATCAGTTTGATGTTCATATTAGATTGAATAATTTGAGTATGGGAGCACACATTGAGTATGATTCCATTGGATTTTTTAATGCAGCACATATACATTGGGGTATGACAGTGAAAATTTGGTGTAGTGCTATTATGTGGATTTGTTGGAAGTGTAGAAATGAGGTGGCTATACAGGGTGGTAAGGTTTGTTCTATAGATCTATAGGTTCTAAAATTTATCCATTGATCTATTACTGGTCTTAGTTTTGGGATGCCCAGGTTCAAGAGAAGGTGCTGAGTGTGCTGCCAGATATGCGGGAGCTTCCTATGAAGTTGGTGTAGTGCTCTAAAGTTGTTTGCATTTCATGTTGTTTCTTGAGGTCTTTGTGGGTTTAGTTTAAATAGATGCTGATGAGTCCAATGTTAAGTGGATTCTGTTAAATAAGGAAATAGATTTGGTAGGGTTTCTTGGGTGAGATGAATGTTCTGTATTGGGTGGTGCAAAGGGAGTTTAGTGATATGGTGATATACTGATATTGTTTGTGGAATAAATGGGAGGTTGTAATTGGGTCTTTTCAGTTTAATGAAAAAGGTGGGACGCTTCCCCATTAGTTTCCAGAAAAAATTATCTACAGAAGTGATACTGTATGAAAAAACTAAAAGCAGAGTGCATAAATTTAATAACACATTGAGCACTCGCCAGTCGCCACTCGGCGCCTGGCCCCCAAAAAAATAAAATAATTATAATAACATGTTGACCATTAGAAAAAATCGATCGATTGCAACTATTGGTTTCATATTTCAGCAAACTTCAAGTTCTAGCTAGAGTACGTATTAGTTTTAGTAACAAGAATATTGTCGTTAATGATCAGTATCAGTAAAGAACTAGCTAGCCAATGTATATATATATGTAGTGCCAATTAAAGCACCAACAATATAAACATAAGAACAATAACCAACTATTTAATATTAACTAATTACCACATGAAACACCTCCAAGCCTCCATTAATCCTAAGGACCTTCCCATTCTCATCAAACTTGAAAATGCGGACTCCAATAGCGGGACCAGCATCGAAGACAATGACGTATCTGCTATCGTCTCCAGAGGCCTCTTGATTATTACCTGCTGGAGCTGCTTTTCTGTTCAGTAGACTAGTGTCTGAGACACAAAATTTCACAAAGAGAAGAACAAACAGAGACAAGAGGCATGTCCTTGTCAGTCCAGATTTGGCCATTGTTTTGGAGAAGGATAGTACCAATATCAGCTGGAGTAATATTCAAGTATGAACGTTGGCTTAATATATGTGGATGTGTAGGTAAAGGAACCCAGTCAACGTTCAACAATCATTTTTAACAAGTTTTTCTTTTCCCACTTGAATGGTATCCGATTTAGAATTGGAAACACTGGGGGCCATTTTTTTCTGTCCCACTTGAATGCAAGAATATCAGGCAGCATGAATAAAAAAAATTTACAAAAATATTCTTATTTGACCAGATAGGGCAAAGAGAACTTATGAATGTTCATATTATTTTATGAACAATCTGCTATTAAAAAAAAAAAAAAAAGATACATATTTCTTCAGTAGGTAGGAACTTTTTATCATCTAGTATAAATGTATTTTGATTTGTACACTTTAATATTTGTTCTTTGATTTCTACACTATGTTTATTACATTGATTTTCATAATGGGCTGGCTCCAATGTTAATTTTAGTTCTTTGAATATGGATCCTGTTTATCATTTATATTTTCTTTGAATTTAGTCCCGTAGGCATGGAAGAACTCCATTTGCAAGGCCCAAAGGGCGTTCTGAAGCCGATTGTTTTTTTTTTTTTTTTTTTTTTTTTTTTTTTTTTTTTTTTTTTGAGAATCTTTCTTGGAGCTCTAGAGTGATGCCGATTGGCAATGACGAGTATATACCTCTTTGGAGATTTCAGATCTGGTGAATTTATTGCATTAATTATAGCAGAGAGCTCTCATTAAAGCTGCACGCAGCACGCGGAAATCGTTGTGTAGTCGTATGTAACTAAATTTATTGGCCTTGTGTTTACTGTTTATTATAGATAAGTGTCATATATCAATGCCCCTAGTGCTCCACCAATATCGATAGTAATAAAAAACGAAGTGAAGTAATCAAGTAGCCAGACCAGTATATTTCTTATTATTTTAACATAATGGAATTAGGACCAAGCTTTTACTGCACAAGAACAAACAAGTTTTTTTTTCTTTTTTTCGAGGGCCAGGCTGCAATACCACACCGACATATTTTATTAATAAATAAATGACGAGTATATACCTCTTTGGAGATTTCAGATCTGGTGAATTTATTGCATTAATTATAGCAGAGAGCTCTCATTAAAGCTGCACACAGCACGCGGAAATCGTTGTGTAGTCGTATGTAACTAAATTTATTGGCCTTGTGTTTACTGTTTATTATAGATAAGTGTCATATATCAATGCCCCTAGTGCTCCACCAATATCGATAGTAATAAAAAACGAAGTGAAGTAATCAAGTAGCCAGACCAGTATATTTCTTATTATTTTAACATAATGGAATTAGGACCAAGCTTTTACTGCACAAGAACAAACAAGTTTTTTTTTCTTTTTTTCGAGGGCCAGGCTGCAATACCACACCGACATATTTTATTAATAAATAAAGATATTTACATAAGATGATCTTCCTTTCTTTTCCAGATCTCTTTACATATGACAAAATATCAATCAAATTTGTTAGAATCGCATGTTTTCTGGTTCAAATGTAGCATGTCCCTTCTCTATTAACTGATTAGTTTGATAGTATGAAATAACATGACGCACACCTAATAATTAAGACAGACCTGTGATTTTCTCAAAAATCTGGGACCAAAGTGCAAAAGCAAGACTATACTGATGATCCTTGTTCATACCTTGCACTTGTTATATCCATAAAATTTTGTTCTATTTCTTTTCGACCTGACATAATATGATTCAGTTTCCTTCTTTGGTACCTTTATGGTTCAAGATATAGTTTTGCTTCTGAAGCTGTTTGTTGCATCATTGATATATATGCATATTTAATAAGCAACATATTTGCTGCAGTTTTGTGATGCACAGAGAAACTGAGAAACTGACTGACAGAAAGTCTCAGATGCGTTTTACCAGCAAGACTGAAGAAGACTTAATTAGTTAGATGATTGTTAGAGCTGTTACAACTAACAGTAGTTAATTGTAATGATTAGGGAACTTAACAAACTCAATGTAACTGCCTTTCTGTTATAGCTAGCGATTGTATAGGGAGTATTATAAATACTGGCATGATTGTACAGAGAGAGGTCAAGGAAATACAATTCAATACAATTCTTTCCTTCTTCTACAAATTTAGCTTTTCTATATCATTTCATGGTATCAGACGCCTTTGGCTAGCGCCATTATCGATCCTTCTCTCTTCTCCAATGGCTCCTGAGCCTTCTCCAAACCAATCGCCTATCTCTAACATCTCCTCTTCCTCCCTATCTGACAATGTTGTCTCCATCAATCTCCCAATTTCCACAAAACTAAATGCTTCCAATTACCTCTCATGGAGATCTCAGATCTTACCTCTCCTCTATGGACACAGATTGATCAAATACATCGAATCGCCTCCTCCTCCGCTTACTCGACAGGATACCAATGGCGCATTCGAAGTCAACCCCGAGTATTTGCAATGGCACTGCCATGATCAGCTACTGCTCGGTTGGCTCAGATCTTCGCTGACTGAGCAAATTCAATCTCAGGTGGTGTCTTGCTCGACAACAATGGAGCTTTGGCTTGAGCTTCAGAAGCTTCTTTCCTCTAATTCGAAATCTCGGATTCTCAATTTGAAAAGGCAAATTCAGTCGGCTAGCAAAGGTAATCTTTCTTGCTCCGATTATTTGCAAAATCTCAGGCGAGTTGCTGATGAGTTGGCTTCCGTTGGCTCTCCTTACCCTGACGACGAGCTTGTCATGGCCACGATTCATGGTTTGGGCTCCGACTATCTCCCTATTGTAGCAGCTGTCAATGCGGCAAGTATTCACTCTCCCTTCTCTTTCTCTGATCTCCATGGACTGATTCTTGGCCATGAGGCGTTGCTCAAGAGTCATGCGACGCCAGCAACAGCATTCTACGCTAGGAGAGGCGGCCATGGTCGAGGACGACCTCCGTACACCAACCCGTCTCCAATCGGGTCTCGACCCGTTTCTCCATTCAACGCTGGGAGAGGCAATCAGATTCGTCCAAGCGCTTCTCCAACAAACAATAGGCCTACTGTGCAGCCCAATTCGGCGACTGAGAAGCCCATTTGCCAAATTTGCGTGAAAGTTGGTCATGCAGCCAATCTCTACCGTCGCTATGATCCAGATCCTAATTGGAGACCCAATCCACGTTTCCAAGCATACACAGCTCAAACTCAGATCAATGCACCAGCCACAACTGAATGGATACTTGACTCGGGAGCAAACAACCATGTCACAAGCGACCTCAACAACTTGTCTTCATTCCTTCCTTACAATGGTGTTGACAAGCTTCAAATTGGAGATGGTAATGGTCTTTCTATACATCATATTGGTTCCACTTTTCTCTCAATTTTCAATCATGCAATTAATCTTTGTGATGTTCTTCATGTTCCAAATTTCTCTACTAATCTTATTAGCCTTTCTAAATTGATTCATGACAATCCTTCAATTGAAGTTAATTTCTCTTCCTCTCTTTGTGTCATAAAGGACCTCCACACCAAGACTCAACTACTTCAAGTGCATAGCTCTAATGGTCTATTCATTCTCAATTTCAAGCCTTCTTCTCAAGCTTTTTTCACCAACCGAATTTCTTTCAATAATTGGCATGCAAGATTAGGTCATCCCTCAAATGCCATTACTTTAGAAGTCATCAATTCAAATAAATTGCCTTGTGTTAGGAATAAACTTTCTTTATGTCATGATTGTGCACAAGCTAAGGCTCATGTTTTGCCTTTTTCTCCTTCTTTTAATTCTTCTACTTTTCCTCTACAACTTGTATATTCCGATGTTTGGGGTCCTTCCCCCATTGTATCTTCACAAGGATATAGATCTTACATTACCTTTGTTGATGACTATTCTTGTTTTACTTGGATTTATTTTATGAAACAAAAGAGTGAAGTTTTTCAAATCTTTGCTAATTTCAAAGCTCAAGTTGAGAATCTACTCAATTGTTCTATCAAAACTCTTAGAACCGATGGAGGGACCGAGTACAAACCCATTACTACACAATTTCCACAAATTGTTCATCAAACATCTTGCCCTTATACCCCTCAACAAAATGGTCTTGCCGAAAGAAAGCATAGACACATCATAGAGCTTGCACTTGCTACCATGTCTTATGCATCTATCCCCACTCAATATTGGGATGAGATTTTCTCAAGTGTGGTTTTTCTTATCAATAGATTACCTTCAAATAAATCCATTCCTTCACCACTCTTTTCAAAAAAAATCCAGATTATTCTCTTCTTAGAATTCTTGGATGTCAATGTTTTCCTCTCATGAGACCATACAATTCTCACAAATTGGAACTTAGATCTTTACCTTGTATATTTCTTGGTTATTCCTCTTATCAAAAAGGATATAGGTGCTTGCACTTACCAACAAACAAAATATATGTCTCAAGAAATGTAGTATTTGATGAGACTGTATTTCCTTTCAAAAATGTGGACCAAAATTAAAAAAATGAAAATATGGAGGTCTCGGCTCAACCATTAATCATGCCGTTGCAAATTGTTGCAAACAATCAAGCCCAACAATTCTGTGGGCCGACTCAGCCCATCATCAATTTGTCGCTGCCTTCCGACATTTCAAACGACGCTGACGCTGCTGCCCCAATTCATAACGGCTACTCTGACCAAGCCAATGATTCAAATAACCAAGCGACCCTACCTGACCGTTCTGCCCCATCTTCTTCTCCAACTTTAACTTCCGCTGCTCACAATCCACCAGTCGATGACACTGCCACACCTCAGCTCCCATCTACTCCTCCTCCACGAATTCATGCCTCGACACACTCCATGACTACCAGAACCAGAGACCAGACAAGAAAAACTCGAGTCTTTACTGACTTTGTTGCTCATCTGGCCTCTACAGAAATTGAGCCTCGCTCCTTCACCGAAGCAAACACCTTGCCTGCATGGCGAGAAGCCATGGCCACTGAACTTCAAGCTCTGGCTGTCAATAAAACTTGGTCTTTGGTGCCTCCTCCTGCTAATCAGAAGGTGATTGGCTCTAAATGGGTCTATAAGATCAAGAGAAAATCAGATAGATCCATAGATCGTTTTAAAGCCCGGCTGGTTGCCAATGGTTTTCACCAGGAGCAAGGTATCGATTTTCTAGAAACCTATTGCCCAGTAGTCAGGCCCACTACTATTCGGGTTATTCTATCAATTGCTATCTCCTCCAATTGGTCAATTAAGCAATTAGATGTTCAAAACGCATTTTTGCATGGTGATTTGAATGAAACTGTCTACATGGCTCAACCTAAAGGGTTTGTGGATACCAATTTTCCAAATCATGTATGCTTGCTACATAAATTCCTGTATGGTTTGAAGCAGGCCCCACGTACTTGGTTTTACAAACTAAGCACTGTTCTTGTTCATCTTGGTTTTAAACCATCAAGCTATGATCCCTCCTTATTTATCTCCCACAGCAATGGCCACAAACTATTTGTTTTAGTGTATGTGGACGATATTCTTATCACTGGGGATGACAACACACAAATTGCCAACTGCATTTCACAGCTAGGTGCTCAATTTGCAGTAAAAGACCTTGGTACCCTTCACTATTTTTTTGGTATCGAGGCACAGTTTAATGAGAAGGGCTTGTATCTCACCCAATCGAAATACATCTCTGATCTTCTCTCTCGAGTTAACATGAGTAACTGTAAACCAGTATTAACACCCATGGCTACTGGTGTTTCATTATCAAAGGATGATGGGGCCCTCTTTGATGATCCATACCTCTATAGAAGTGTCATAGGGGCTCTACAATATGCCACATTAACTAGGCCCGACATATCGTTTGCAGTGAATAAACTGTCTCAATTTATGCATGATCCGACACAAAATCACTGGATGGCTGCAAAACGAATCCTACGCTATCTCTCTGGCTCATTGAATCATGGTATTCTCATTCATTCTTCCTCTTCTACTGAGATACATGCGTATAGCGACACAGATTGGGCTGGCAGTGTTGATGACAGGCGATCAACTTCTGGATTTTGTGTTTACTTGGGAAGAAACTTAGTGTCATGGTGTGCTAAGAAGCAACCAACAGTCTCTCGTTCCAGCACTGAGGCTGAGTACAGGAGCCTTGCGCTCACATGTACTGAAATTAAGTGGTTGCAGTTTCTATTGCAAGAGTTGGGAATTGCTATGTCCAGTAAGCCAACGTTATGGTGTGACAATATAGGGGCTACCTTCTTAGCTGCCAACCCAATGTTTCATGCACGCACAAAACACATCGAAATTGACTACCATTTTGTTAGAGAACAAGTAATTGCTAAACAGCTTGAGGTGAAATTTATTAGCAGATCAGCTCAGTGATGTTATGACAAAGCCTCTGCCATTACCCAGATTCCAGTTTCTCATAAGCAAGCTCAATGTTCTTTGTAGAACATTGGCTTGAGGGGGGTGTAATAAGCAACATATTTGCTGCAGTTTTGTGATGCACAGAGAAACTGAGAAACTGACTGACAGAAAGTCTCAGATGCGTTTTACCAGCAAGACTGAAGAAGACTTAATTAGTTAGATGATTGTTAGAGCTGTTACAACTAACAGTAGTTAATTGTAATGATTAGGGAACTTAACAAACTCAATGTAACTGCCTTTCTGTTATAGCTAGCGATTGTATAGGGAGTATTATAAATACTGGCATGATTGTACAGAGAGAGGTCAAGGAAATACAATTCAATACAATTCTTTCCTTCTTCTACAAATTTAGCTTTTCTATATCATTTCAATATTAGATCTAAAGTCGCAACAGTGATTAGCTCCATGTAGACTTAATTTGCCTTGAATTGAAGTTCTACCCTTTATTGACCTTTGGCTTGCAAATTAATGAAATAAGTGAATAATAAGTAAAGAAGGGACTAAGTGTAAAAGTGAGTTCAGAGCATGAAGTATGTTTTGCAACAATTCACTGGTTCTATTTACTATTGAATTTATTGCTGTGTGGTAACCTCTTGAGAAATTTAATTAGGATCAAATTGCAAAGGTTAAGTATTGCAGGTGATTTTGCTTGGCCCGGTTATGCTGACATTGTGAATTAGCTCATAATTTTTTTTTTTTTTTTTTTTTTTTTTTTTTAAAAAAAAAAAAAGAGGGAGGTATTTGTCATCCAATTTTTTTGAAATTAAAAGTGTATGCGGGGCTTAAATCCTTGACCTCTCAGTGCTCTTACCACTGAATCATTGGGCCACAGCTCATAAAGTTTTATACTAAGTTAGCAAGTATAATGGTTAAGAGAACAACAGAGACTCAAAATTCAAATGCTCTCAGTGACATAGAAATTAGAAAAGCTAGCAGTGAGTATAGGAATTGGAGTTAGCCAGTCACATAGAAATTTTGAAGGCTCACTAGCTAGTTTCAACTTGGTAACGCAATAGGAATTGAGCTAAGAATCGTCTTCTATTAACTGTTCTGACCCGCTAAATTAAGTACCAAGTCAGTGGCTCACATTGGTACCAAATACCTTCCTACAGTACCAAGTCAGTGGCTCACCCGCTAAATTAAGGCGAAGCAATACAAACGAACCATGCCCTTGCATTTCCCTCATCCCCGCGATTCCAATATACCTTGCTTCGTGAGTTGCGATGACCCCAATCACCGGAGAACCCATATTCAAGAATACAGGGACCAAAGTGATAAAAACTAAACACTGTCATGCTAAACGAAGGCGACGCGACACGAATGGGGACCATCGTTGTGCTCTCCTCAACCTCACCAGTCTGAGGATCCAACCTCGTCAAGAATGGCGGCCTAGATCGCCAGAACATTCTCGGGGACTTGGAGTAGAAAATAAAATAAATCGAAGGACCTTTCCGCAAAAGTTTAATCCAATTCCGTCCAACTTCAGCGCCGCCAACTCCCTCTGTCACGTCAGCGTCCATGTGGCAGCCACCACACCTCTTTCACCCTACGTGGAACAATAGTAGAAACTAAAAAAAATTTAAAAAACGCTTCATTAAAAATAGTAGAAACTAAAAAAAATTCAAATAAAATTTTCATAAAATTCTAAAAATTTCAAGCAACCAATTCACTGCCGAAATAATAGCCTTTGATATTTTTAAAGTATTTCACTATAAAAATGAATTTTATAAAATTCAAATAAAAGTATAAACTCACCAAATCCATTTGCATAAAGTTTTTAAAAATAAAATCAAGGTAATTTCAAACTAAATGATTTCAAAGAGAGTATTTTCAAACAAAGGATCCTCATAATAAGTATTTTCAAAATATAAAAAGGCTTGGAAGCTTAGATTACAAAATTAAAATTCTAATATAAAATTGTAAAATCCAAAGAGAAACATCAAAAACTTAAAACTCAAAATTCGAAACCCAAAGTAAAAACAGAAACCTCAGAATTTCTGAGGCACTTCCAACAGCTGATTGATAGGAATTTTGTTGCAAGTCTTCTGAGGTTACATCCACATTAATAATATGAAAAACAAAAACATGTAATCCCCAAAATATTCTTGGAAAATTTTCAGTATGGTTCAAGTATTGTATAAACTATTAATATTAACATATAATATCATATTTATAACATAAACTATAATCATGGTAATCAATGGTAGAATTATTTTACAATATTAATGTGGTCAAATATGATATTTTCTGACAAATACGAATGTTTACTACTTATAAAAGTATTCATAAAAAAAAGTCATAACAATTGCACTTAAATAAAGTTTGTAAACAATTCTTATATTAATTATGGACCATTGATTTGTGCAATTTGGTTATATTTGTGGTCTAGATCTTGATTCCATATAAAATGTTAGACTCTTTATTGGAAAAGAGCCAAGTTTCTACTAAATTCATTCTTTTATTTTGAAAAAGCTAAATTATTGATTTTATAATAATGCTCTCTATTGCTCCAATGCTAAAGGATCTCTTTCCGGTACAATACCACCCTCCTAAAATCTATCGGTACCATTCTCCTGACATGACCGTACTAGATAGCAGTACCCCACCTAACCAAGCAGACGCACCTCAAAGTAACCTCAAAATCGAGCTCTCTCATACAGTGCTAATTAACGAGCCTAAACTTGCCGCTTTCAGTGGTCGGACATGGGCAGAGGGTCCATACCCGAAAAAATAGCTTCGCTAACAAAGAAATGAAACCCGTCTGAAGTTGGCCAAAGAAGAGGAGTATCGGACAAATAATGTTATTACATTTTTACCGCTAATGGAAATTCCACCGTTCTGTTTAATCCAAGGAAGATTATTGATCCACTACAAAGGGCAGCGGTTTTATCCTCTGCAGAGGATACGATTCCGGCGAGGGTTTGCTATCGGACTTGGTAGAACCGTACTAAACCGGGCGGTCCTCTCTGTTTCAAAACAATTTATACTAGATTGGATCATCGAGCTTTGCTCGATACATGAATTATTATTGTATTAATATTATAAATGATAGAAAAATACTAATGAAGTAATAAACTTTAATTTAAGCTGAAAGGAAAAATGAGATTGCACATAAACTAAAATTTTTACTGAGATATTACCAAGGAACAATGAGATGGCACACCATTATAATCATTGATCAGCAACAAAATATATAATATAGAAAGAGAAGGCATGGAAAAAAAAATATTATCCTAAAAAAATCATGTATGTTTCAAAAGAAAAGAAAAATACAATATTTTCTAAATATACTATGTTTTAAAAGGAAATATTTACAGTTTATATCTGAGGAAAAAAGCCAACCCAATTATAAATTATAAATATCAATCGATCAACATCAGCATATCAACATAAAAAAATAAAAGAGAAAAATATGATTGCAACATGGTATCTTTTAAGAAATGATATTTGGCGACAAAGCAAAGCACCATATATATATATGTACTCTTAGTCCAAAATTTATGTTGGACATATTATTTTGAATAAATGTCACGATCATATCAATAAAATATGAATATATTAAAATAATATGTCCAACAATATTATCTCATAGAATGAATTTTGAGTTTTCCAAATATATGTCCAACATAATTTACAATATCTTTAGCTTAACTATAACAATTGACAATGAAAATGAAAATAGGAAGGGGTCAAAAAAATCAGAAACAAAACAATGTACTGCAATATTATTGTCTGCCGGTGAAGCGGGTCAATTTTATGAGGAATAATACCCAGTACACAAATAGTTATAGATTATCATGTTACAGAATTAGAAAAAATGCTCTTTCACAATACTTGGAGTGTCGAACTACATTTAACTAAACGATCTCGACACCCACACATCTTTATTTATAATATTGATTAGTATATTACCTTATCAAACCTGTTACGAAGCTAAATTACAACAAATGTTCATTATATTTTTTTTTTCTTTAATTATTTATAAGAACTTAATTTCATATAAATGCATATATTCATAAAAAAATTATATGATCATAATGTCGTGACCCTTCCAAAAATAAAAGCTATTGCTGCTGCTTTTTATTAAATCTGGCCGAATTTGTTTTATTTGTGTAATCAAATTTAATATTAATAGGTTCCTTCTCTCATTGGAGATCGATAAAATTTTGTTATTATTATGAGACAACATGTCATTACATTTAAATTATTCCCCATTAATGAGAGAAGACCATCCAATTTGGCAATTAAAGATAACGAACTCGTGTATCACGCCAATTTTTCCTTTTTTGAATTTTTTTTGTTGTGAACATGCATGGATCAACCCGAATAAGGGACGAAGTCAGCCATCAATATTTGGGACTTCCAACGCTTAGATATTAAACAATTTGTCAAATGCTTGAGCATCAAAATTGACAATTAATCCATATTGATCTGAATCTTAATTAATTATTGTCATAATTTTTTTATGATTTGTAGCTAAACTTTGACTTGGTAAAAAAAAAAAAAAGTTATGTATTCATTAAATTAAATCAATGAACTCGACATTTTAAAGTGATAATTTACAAAATGATTATAGAATTTTTTAAAAATTGACATAATTACTTTTTATTTTGTGTTTTATAATATTTAGTTAGAAATGGATCTTAGATCCATATATACTTTACGCTTTAAATAAAAATACGTTTAATATAGTGTACCAGAAGTGGGCGATCTAATTAAGATGCATGTTTCAAGCTGAGCATAAATTAATTAATCCACTAGTTCGATGTAGTGGCGGAGATACGTGTTAGAAAAGGGGTCTATTGTCCCCATTTTTTAAAAAAATACTGCCTATCATATAAAATAATGTAATTTTAAGCTGAAAATTTTTATTGGTATACCAATTTGAACCCCATAAAAATTATTTGCTATTTCATTGGTTGAACCCCATATAAAATGTATGGATGTATCATTATCACAATGTTCTATGGGTAAAGTTAGGATTTTTTTATATATAAAATATAGAGAGATATTGATTGAGACAAAAAAAGTAACGTTAGCACTCTTTTTCCATCCTATTTCATATTCCCATATTTTTTTCAAAAAAAAAAGAAAAAAAAAATGAAGAGCTTGGATCTTGCTTAACAGGTGAGAGCTTTTAATACTCTAACATCTAGGTTATAATTTTAATTAAGTTCAAATTTGACATTAAAATTTAGATATTAAATATGCTATGTTTGTGTTCTTTTTTATTTTCTTTTTATGTAGTACTTAGTTTTAAATATTTTTGTACTTTTATATTTTGTAAAATTTTGAATGGTATATATGGTTATAAAATGTGAATTTATAATTATCTATTATTATATGAATGAATTTATTTAAATTTGGTATGATAATATTAATATTGTGAATTTATTGAATTCCATTGGAGAATTTTATGGCTCCGATAATTCAGGTTTTATTTATTCTTTTTGAATATCTAATCAGGTTACACCTGTAATCCTACCGAATCGTATATGCAGTGGGCCAGTGGCTAGGGGTTTTTTTTCTTAAACGGCTACAGTCCAATTAAAATCTGTTGAGATTATTAGCGGTTATGTTAGTGATTGTTAAGTTTTATTAGTAGATGTTTTGTTATTATGCTATTTGTATGATTGTAGGGACCTATTTGTAAAAGACAATAAGCGTTCAATATAAAAGGGAGCCTCCTGTTAACGAGGTTTTAATCCCGTTTTAACCAATCACTCTTTTCTTGGTATCAGAGCCGTCTGCGGCGCTAAACATCTCTTCTTCTCCCTTCTTGCGCCTCTCTTTCTCTTAGCGTTTCTGCTTCCGCTTCAGCCGATCGCTCTGTGCGCGTAGCTTTTCTTCGCGTGAAGAGCAGACGTGGGTACGTGGACCGCGTGTGGACCGAACGCTAGTCTGCGCGTGAAGGAGTCTGTACAGCGCGCCAAGACCGAGTGCAGCTCCACGCGTGCAGCTTTCGTGCACCACGCAAAGACCAAGGCCCAGATCTCCTTCTCAGTGAGCAGCGCAAAGAACTTTGTTTGTCAGCCGCAATCAACGACCAGATTTGATTCATGCATCATGGCGTCTTATGTTGACAGGTGTTTCCTTTCTTTTTATGATAATTATGTCTGATACATGCTGAAACCGTGATCGTGTGTATCCGCACGGTTTGTGTTTGAGTAAATAAGGTGTGGCTGGTATTGGGAGATCAAGCACGGTATTAGGAAAATGGATAAACTTCTTGCAAAGTAAGATCCAGATGATGTAAAGACATTGCTCGAGCTCGTGAAGGTGTCGAATGGAGCCGAGACACATCAGCCATCATTAAAGCTAGATCTTCCACCAGTGGAGTTGAAATTTGATGGACCAGCCACATATCTGAGTTGGTCACGTAGGATTTAGGGTGCTCTAGCAGGGAAGAATGTAGAGGGCTTCCTGACAGGAGAAAGGAAAGAACCAGAAAAGAACACTGTTGCTTGGAATGAGTAGAAGACTACACACATGTTGTTGTATACATGGCTTCTCAACTCGATGATTCCATCGATTGCTATGACAGTGGATGACATTCAAAGTGTGAAGGATATGTGGGCGAAATTGAAAAGGATCTATGCAGGAACTGAAAACAACATGCGGGTGTTCCAGATCGAACGCGAGATAGAAGTAGTGGTGCAGGGGGATAGGTCAATCCAAGAATATGCCACAGATCTAGAGCGATTGTGGGCGGATTATGACTACTTCTCGCCGATGGCATGCTGTAAAGACCCTGAGTGTAAGAGGGGTGAGAGAGATGCTCAGAGAAGGACCATGCATTTCCTGAGGAGGTTGAACCCGGCCTTTGAGCAAAGAACTGCAGTGCTACTGGCTCAGACGAGGATTCCGTCACTAGATGAGGCCATTGCGCCTATAATGCAGGAAGAGAGTCGCATAAAACTGCTTTCTGAAGCTAATGGTGTGGGTACACGCTCGGCATTGACAGTTTCAAACTCTAGTATGACATTAACAGGAGTTCAGGGAGAGATTCGCAAGTGCTATAATTGTGGTGAAGTGGGTCATTTGAGGCCTGCTTGTCCTAAGCCACTCAAGAAGAAAGATTTCAGTGGACGTGGACAGTTTGGAGGTTGTGGTCGTGGCGGCCGACGAGGTGGACGGGGAGGCTACCGGGCAAATCTGATGGTAGTAGAAGAAGAAGAAGAAACTGGAGTGGTCTTCACTGAGGAGGACAAAGTACTCTTTGAGGTACTTAGTCGAAAGCATAAAGCAGCAAGTAATGGGGACAAGAAGAGTGTGACTGGAGATGCATCCACCTCATCCTTGCCTAGGGATAATATTGCTACTTATGCTCATTCGACCCAAGGTACTAGTAACACTCATGCTCTTGCCTCTATATCCACCACTAGGTCACCAGAATGGATTGTGGATTCTGGTGCATCACGACACGTGACAGGTAATGTTAGTGAGTTCTCTTCTTATACTCACTTGGCAGTACCTGAGAGCATCCAAACTGCTGATGGTACAACACAACCAGTGGTCGGTAAGGGTATTGTTAATTGTACTGGTTCTGTGACTTTGTCTAATGTATTGCATGCTCCCTCATTTCCAGTAAACCTTTTATCATACTCCAACTAAAATGTGTTGTTTCTTTTGATATTCCATAGGTGATATTTCAAGAGAAGGGGACAGGTCGGAGACTTGGGACTAGCACTTGGCGTAGTGGTTTATGGTACTTGGATCGTGAAGGGCTAGATTCGGCTTTAATATCCATGGTAGAGGGGACATAAAAAATGGGGTCTGAGATGAGTGTTGAGGATGTGTTGATGCTTCATCACCAACGCATGGGACATTCTTCTTTTAATGTTTTGAGTCATTTGTATCCAGTTTTATTTGAAAACGCTAATAAATCAAAACTTATTTGTGATACATGTGAGTTTGGCAAACTTACTAGAAGTTCTTATGTTAGTTCTGGTCACAGGAGTTCTTGTGCTTTTGATTTGATACACTCTAATGTTTGGGGACCATGTCCCACGAGTTCTATGAATGGTTATAGATATTTTGTGTCTTTCATTGATTGTTTTTCTCGTGTCACTTGGTTTATTTGATGAAAAATAAAAATGAGGTGTTAGGTTGCTTCAAAGACTTTCATAAGTCCGTTCAGACTCAATATGGTGCTGTAGTGAAAGTGTTGAGGTCTGATAATGGGACAGAGTATACCAACAGAGCATTTGCGGAATATTTGTCAACTCAGGGAATACTACATCAAATAACATGTCCATACACACCAGCTCAAAATGGTGTAGCAGAAAGGAAGAACAGGCATCTTTTAGAAGTAGCTAGAAGTATGATGATCTCCATGAATGTCCCAAAACATCTGTGGGGCCACTGGGCTAGGCAGTTTTGACAGCTGCGACATTGATTAACAGGATGCCCTCCAGGGTGTTGGAACGGAAATCTCCATGTGAGATGTTGAGAGGAGATAATGCTGGGATCCTTCCATTGAAGGTGTTCGGTTGTGTGTGTTTTGTGAAGGACAACAGACCTTCTATAGGAAAATTTGATCCTAGAGCTGTGAAATGTATATTTGTGGGATATTATGCAATACAAAAGGGTCATGTTTGTTGGAATCTAGTGGAAAAAAAGACTATTTGTGAGTATGGATGTGCATTTTCGAGAACTCGAACCATATTATACATTGGAGGTGAGTTCACCTTTTGGTGACCCGTCCGATTCTAATAGTATGAGACGAGAGGGGGAGAATGGTGATAAGATGGAGAAAGTGGGACCAACCCTTTCGTTGGTTTCTACATTGATTGGAGAACAGGAGAATGAGAAAGAAGATGAGCAAGAGAGTGTGCAAGGAGAGGAACAAGAGAATGAGGAAGAAGGAGGAGATCATGGAAATGATAGGACTCAAACTCAAGGTGAATTGCGAGTGTAAACTAGGAGGCCGAAAGAGGGTCACGTGAATGCACAAACAATACCACTTGTGCCATCAAGTCCCTTGTTCCGGTCTACCCCGACTCTTGAGATGCCTACACCTACAGAATCCTCAGACTTAGAATTCACAGGTGATATGAATCCTCCCTCTTCTTACACTCCAATAACATTAAGGAGGACATCTCGCACTAATGCGGGTCATCCTCCTTATCGTTATGGTTTCCCACATGATATTGCTCAATTTGTCTCATACTCTAACATATCACCTGTACATGGAGCTTTTATTTCATCATTAGACTCTGTCACTTTACCTAAGTGCTGGCAGGTTGCTAAGGAGAATCCAAAGTGGAAAGCAGCTATGCAAGAGGAACTTGGGGCTCTAGATAAGAATAAAACCTAGGAGATTGTGTCACTACCACCCGGCAAGAAGGCAGTTGGGTGTAGGTGGGTGTTCACAGTGAAGCAGACTCTAGAAAGAAAAATTTATCGCTACAAGGCACGACTGGTGGCAGAAGGGTATAGTCAAACATATGGCATCGATTATGATGAGACATTTGCACCTGTGGCGAAGATGAGCACTGTCAGGACACTTGTCTCCCTTACAGCGAATGGAGGGTGGAAGCTTCACCAGTTAGATGTGAAGAATGCATTTCTTCATGGGGATTTATTAGAAGAGGTGTACATGGAAATTCCTCCGGGATTTGGCACAGCTCAAACAATAGGCAAGGTATTTAGATTGAAGAAGTCACTTTATGGCCTGAAACAACTCCTCGAGCCTGGTTTGATAAGTTCAGGAGGGCTATGGTAGGCATGGGATACGCCAGATAAATGCTGATCACACTGTATTTGTTCGACAACATAAAGGACATATTACAATGCTTGCTGTGTATGTGGATGACATAATTATCACGTGTGATGATGAGAGGGAGATTGCTTAACTTAAAGTGCAATTGGGCAAAGAATTTGAGGTGAAGGATCTTAGCTTACTACGATACTTTCTTGGGATTGAGGTGGCTCGTGGAGCAGAGGGAATTGTTCTTTCTCAGAGAAAATATGTACTTGATCTTCTCAAAGAAACTGGCATGTTGGGGTGCAAGCCTGCGGTAACTCCAGTTGATTCGAAACTCAAGCTCAGTGCAAAGGCAGGAGAGTCAGTTGATCGTGAGAGGTACCAGGATTGGTGGGTCGGTTGATCTATCTGAATCACACTCGTCCCAACATCTCCTTCGCCGTAAGTGTAGTAAGTTGCTACATGCATGATCCAAGAAAAGGTCATATGGAGGCAGTGTATCGGATTCTGAGGTACCTCCAAAGTGCACCAGGAAAGGGGCTAATATTTAGAAGGAATAATCATTTAAACATCGAGGGCTATTGTGACTCTGACTGGGCTAGTTGTGTCGATGATAGAAGATCTACATCAGGATATTGCGTGTTTGTAGGGGGCAACTTGGTTTCTTGGAGAAGCAAGAAGCAGCCAGTAGTAGCAAGATCGACAGCAGAGGCATAGTACAGGGCCATGGCTTTAGGAGTTTCCGAGCTATTGTGGTTGAGAACCATTCTGAGAAAGTTAAAGATGAGCCAAGGAGACCAGATGAAATTATGGTGTGATAATAAATCAGCAATCACTATTGCCAACAATCTAGTACAACATGACAGGACCAAGCATATCGAAATCGATAGGTTCTTTATCAAAGAGAAGCTGGATAGTGGACTACTCAAGTTAGGTCATGTGTCAACAAGAGGTCAAGTAGCAGATTGCCTTACCAAGGGACTTAGCTCAGAGGACTTATCAAGATTATGTGACAAGATGGGCTTAGCTAATAATTTTTCGTCCATCTTGAGGGAGAGTGTTGAGATTATTAGCTGTTATGTTAGTGATTGTTAAGTTTTATTAGTAGATGTTTTGTTATTATGCTATTTGTATGATTGTAGGGACATATTTGTAAAAGACAATAAGCGTTTAATATAAAAGGGAGCCTTCTGTTAACGAGGTTTTAATCTCGTTTTAACCTAATCACTCTTTTCTTCTAAATCTCAACAAAGAGCTAAGACCATAGTAATATTGACATAAATGGCTAAAGGCGCAAGGGCCCTGTGCGCCTTTTTTTGACCTCTGGTAAGGCTCCAGCTCAGATTGCCCCCTACCCTTTCAATCAATGTTTTTAAATTCCTACCGGGTACCGGATTTTTCCGGTAAAACCGGGTTTCGGATCAGCATCCGGTAGGAAAAGGGTCCTAATACCCGTTGGTCAAGAACCGGTCAAAACCAGTCAAATTCCGGATATTTCGGACATATCGACATTTACTGGTTCATTCTGGGTGCTTTGTCAAGACTAAAATACATAAATTTATCTGCTGGGTGCGTGATTCGAACCCAGGTGGGCACTCTACAAGCCAACAGCACTACCCACTGGGCCAAACGGTCTCATTTGTCTATGGTTCTTGTTAAATAAATATATATTATTGCAACAAGCACAAACCGGTATTAACCGAAACAAACCGGTAAAATCGGTAAAAACCGCATACCGTCCTTCTGGCCGGTTTGATGACCGGTAGGAATTTAAAAACATTGCTTTCAATTCATGCGAACCTCAACCCCACTTTACCCTATTTTCTTAAAACAAATATAAAAAAAATAAATACGGCGGTGTGACGTAATAAGTATGCATTTGTCTTCCTATTTACTTGCACATATATAATATATTAATAAGTATACAAGCATTTTACAATATCTTTTTTCCTTTCTGAAGTATAATAAATTAATATGATATGCTTAAATTACCAATTTAAATTCCTTATAATTATTTGCTCGAATATAATAGCTTTTGGAGAAATGTAATGGTGCATCGCGATGTATTGAGGGTTCGGTACATCACGATCATCTCTTAGTGTAATATAATTTGTTAAATAATAAAGATACAGAGCCAGTTTTTTATATCTAGTCGTCGCCGTGTAATTTGCGAGCTGCGACAAGAAATAAAAGTGGTTTTCTTCTCCCCCACAATATGCTATAGAAGAAGTTGAACGAAAAATAATTAAAAATCGGAGATGGGTTCAAAATGAAAAAAACTTCAAATCGGAGTTGGAAAAATAATGGATTGGGTTGATTTTGTCACAGAATATAGCGTTATTTATTCTGGGCTTAAGAATTACAAAAATTTGTGAGGGGTCTAATTTTCATGAGAGAACTTGTTAAGGCTATTGTATTTTACATTTTTGGGCCCCTTAAACGAGTTATTTGTAAATGGGCAATGTATATAAGTCGGATTGCTTTTTTAGTGCGGATGGTATTGTTTTGCGGGTTAGTAGTAAGTTGTAACCGATGTTTCTAGTTTATCGAATGAGATGTAACATAATATTTCGTTTAATTAATAACATAAAAGATTGTAATGTTATCAATGCATTTGTGTAACTTTACAAAAATTTTTAACGTGATCTATTTAATTTAACATAGAACGTTAAAGGAATATGGATTCGGTAACTTACCAAGGCTCTGTTTGGTTCATATGAGATTAAGGTAAGATTAGTTATTCAGGATTTAAATTCTTAGTCGTAAATTCTTAAGAATAAGCTTAATCTCAGAGTAAAATTTTTTGTTTGGATGATGCAAAGAAGAAATAATGAGTTGTGTCATTTTTCCCTTTTTTAATTTTTAATCTCACTCTCTTATTCTAACGTTTTATCAAATTAGTTAATCCGCCTCCGAACCAGAGTAAACCATTAATCTGGACTGTTTGGATTGTGTCTTAATCGAGAATAGCTATTTACTCCCGAATAACCCCTTATTTCTATTTATCCAAACAGAGCCTAACTTCATAAGGTAGAGGTTAATTGGAATGGATTAAATATTCTAGCAACGTACATATATTATTAATTAATCAAATTCATTAATTTAATTTGTTTTAATCTTGCAAAGATCATATAATCTGTCTAATATTAATCAATAACTAATGATTAATTAGCAAAACCCTAATGATTAATCAGGCCAGGTCCATTTGGTAATGCTGGTACTCGACTAGCAAGAAGCACTCGGACGCTATATATATAAGTAAATTCTGCAATCAAACTTCATGCTTAGAGTGATATGCACCTTGGAAAAACAATATGTAATAGGGATCCGCAATATGCATCTCTGCTTTCTAACAAATTTTAATAAGCTGGTGCTAAATAAACATCACAAAATTCTGATTGAACATTTGCTGAGGTAACTTTTAGGGAGAAGGCTTGACTAACAGTATTTTATTCTTCATTTTTATCGATTCTAGAAATATAAATCAATACTTAATTTTGTCTTTATTTTCATTTATCAATGAAATTGCAGTAGAGCACCGAAAAGCTCTACTTTCATTTAACAAAAAAAAAAAAAAAAAAAAACATTGCGATCTAAGACGAAAACACATTTGGGACATCCCACATTTTTGTGTGTTTAGATGAGACCAATTCTAAGGCGGCACCAAAAGCCCACTGTACATCCATGGAGGCACCTCCATATTGCACGGAGTTTATTGCCGTTACCACCTTAGTTGGGTCAATCCCTGTAACACAAGAGAAAAACAGAAGAATAAGATCATTTTTTTTTTTTTGAATAAAAATGGGGGTCGTGCCCTCATCTTTGTATTATATATAAAAAAGGAATAACATCATATATATATATATACAAATTTACAATTAGAAATCTGAAAATATGTTACATCTTATAATAAAGAGTTTTTGTATGCTTACCAAATCCGTCCACAAGCACTGCATAGACATAGACAAGATCCATGCATAGATAAGGCAAATCGGCGAGGGGCACATCAGGAAACATATTATGTGCTTCCTCAAGTGACTTTGCTGCACAAGACACTTTTGCTACTTTCTCGTATTCCAATAGTTTTAAGTCTGTGCTTGTTTTGGATCGATTAACAATGGATACCTGCGTAAATATTCAATCGCTATGGTCATTAATTCTCCTACATAGGAATAAATACTTACATTCCAATACGTCGCTAGAAGGTGCATAGACATTAGAGTTTATGTGTAGATAGATTATCAACTGTAGAAACTTGAGATTAATGATGAACGATTTCTTCTTTTTTTTATCTACTGGTTAAAATTCCACTCAGCCAGGCATCCAATTTTGATGTACGTACTTGGGTACACCCTCATTTCAGCCCAAACAGTTTGGACTTATTTTAAGTTGAGCAGAGAGAGGGTTATATTAGCAGCTTAGTTAATTCAGGGGTTCTTTTTCTTTTTTAGAAAATAGATTCCTTTACACGTATGACACGTATAAATTAACATTTTATTTCAAAACATAAAATCACAATAATCAAAGAAATGAGGAAGAAGTTGATCACTTACATCAGCACCGGTATTATGGAAGCCATTTGTAAGATAGATCTTTTCTAGACCAGCTCCACCACCTCCATTCCATGCACCATCAAATGTGCAATTTTTTACATAGCAAGTTGCATTTAAATTCAAGGCCAGCAGAACATTAGCCCTGCATTTTTCATAGCTTGAACCACTCGGTGAAGCTCGGACATTGTAAATCTCTCCATAGTAGTTGAATTGCTCTTCAATTCACAAAATATATGCAAAGTCACAAGTAAATAATAGATGAATTCAGTTTTGATTCTCAAGAATTTAAAGAAAAAAAAACAGGAATTAATTCTTCAGTTTTTATTTGAACCGTATTAATTAGTTTTTGAACATTTAAAAAATTGAACTAACTCTGTTCTTCCTATGAACAGACTTGGTCCCTTAATTAAAATTCAAGAAACAAGGTCCGTTAATTTCAAAAAAATAATAATAATAATAAACCAGGGTCTGTGAGAACTAAGATAACTTTTGTAATAATTCCATCATTTAAAACTTGCATGCATGTTATCACAAATCTAAAAATAAAAAAAATTATTATAGAACTATGTATAGAGGATTGCTAAAATGCTAGCTATATGTAGCATGGATGGACTCCATGTTACACGTTCGTCCTTAAATGTTGTGATTTGAACGACCAACCCAAAACATCGAATGTGTTTTTCATATTATAATAATGATGGAAATTAAATTTAATATTTTAAAATTTTTTATTTTTTTTAGATTTTCATAAAATCCTTCATGATATCTTTAAAAATCTGAGAAAAAAATAGTACAAAATTTCGAAAAAATATAAAATTAGTTCGAAATTAGATTTCAATATAAAAAAATATTGAATTGTTTATATCGATAATTTCAAATATGAAATTCGCAATTCAAGCGTGTGCGACACTCATCCGTACTTTGCATAATATATTAGCACGCAATCATCCTATATCTATATATACAAATTCCCTAAGATTACCATCGTATCCATTTGTCACGCAGTAGGTATATGAATCATTGGTATACTTCAGTATCTCTGTCCGAACAGAATATGCACCGTACGGGAAGTAGCTGAAATAAAGTTGGAAAAATATCCAAAGTTATGTGTGATCAGAGAAGACGATATAGTGGGAGAGTAAGAATTACGAATATAGGAGAGTAATTAGAAGCAAACCCATGAGAATAGAGATAGTAATTGTTTGACTGAATGTGATGTGCGGTGATATATTCCTCTCCACTGGGAAACTTTGGTGCATTCATAGCTGCTTTCGCGGACACTGCATATGCCATCTGCACAGATGCAGCCTCTTGAGTAAGAACTGCAACTGTCTTTGTATAATCTCCACCAAGGTTGCCCATAAGGTAGTTTATTGTATCCTACAATTTAATTAAAAATACTCCATGTTAAAGCCCAGGTTTAATTATATGAATGATAATCAGGCCAAGAACATATTAAGGCCTATTATAAAATGGATATAGCAATCCGGCAATGGTAAGTTGCTGTAACAATTAACAACATGTTAAGTCAGCACGTCATATGACCAATTATTAAAAGGCAGCTAGCAGACCGGTACTGTAAAGTGGGTTTGGTTCCTTTGAGCTAGTTCATGAACTAGATAATCTAGCGCTAGTTCTAGTTCTAAGAAAATATTGTATCTTTTCTTTCGCTTCCAAAAAAATTATTTAATCAATTATACCGCTCCCTATCAAATTTTTAATACTTTTCACTTATCCTTCGAAAATTTTGAAATTTTCAAAATTTTCAAATTTCTAATTTAATTAAATTTGGGAAGAGATTGTTCAAATTTAAAGTTTTAGAGTGGCATGAATCTAAGTTTCCTTTATTTTTTTAATGTATCTCTTACATCAAAAGATGTATTCTGTAGTTGTAAGGCAGAGCTAATTATATGTATGATTATTCCAATCAAAATCTAGTCTCAATTAAAAAATAAATAAATAAATAACACTAAGAAATGTGAACTTCACACCCCTATATATCTAATTCTTTAAATAATATCTTGACAAGAATACATAATCATTCTTACTTACCCATACATAAGCTCCTTCCTTCGCTGCAGGGAGAATAGTTACCCACTCTGGCTTGTGTAAGAGAGGGCTTTCACTCAGAAAATCTCGAATCTATCAAGTAAATTATTAAATCACCTTTAGAATTTGAAAGAACTTCTTAGTCTCGGATAAAAATCAGAGTGTTAAAATATGAACGTGAGATTCCAATGAACGAAGGTGCATTTATATGGCAGTAACATAATTCTTCAGTGCAATCTAATAAATTACTTGTTGGTACTCATTCCTAAAAGTTATACTATAATTTAAAGGTGCGTAAGTGAAATGTATGTGTACGGACTCGTACCAAAATACCAAAAAGTATCATATAAAAGATTGTTACCAAAAGACGTTGGGTTTTCATTATCATATGAAAGATTGAAACTGAAAAAAAAAAAAAAACAACAACAATTACACACGCACACATTAATCTATGCACTATCAATTATCATACAAAAAATTACCATATAATCAGTTGGGGCCTACACGAAATACTAAATAATTAATTCCTTATTATTAACGTGGTTGCACACGAAAGACTGATAGCTAGTTATGTTTTATGTTATAATCTATGCACTATGTACTATTATTTTATTTACAATTACCACTCCGAGGATCTTGTCGTACTTTTCTTCGCCCAAAAGGAACAGTTCGTCAATTGCCTGTTTGCACAAAACAAGGAATTATTAAATAATTTGTCACAATCTTTATCTCTCTTAAATAGCAGGGATATCATTTCACTAATATTTTTCCTTACTTAAAACATCTATAAGACAGGACCATGAATTATAACGACTAAAAAGAATCACGTTAGTTTATCATGCATTAGTGTTTAATATGTACGTTTCAGTTTAATATTAAACAGTTAAATTATTTTACGTATTCTTACACCAAATAATACTGGTGTCTCCGGCTGGCGATGGCTAGGAACTGCATCCAAGGCCTTTTCCAAAAGTTGTGCCAAAAAATTCGCAACGGCTGCTGGGTTTTCAGCATATGAGCTTAGAGCTTCTTGTACCTGAATGTGAGAACAAGTCAGAAATTGATAAGTAATCTCCATGCAGGCTTCGCAGCAATATTAATGCAAATTTCATTATATACACAAGTGATGCTACATGAAAAAGCTAAAAGTTGAGTGCATAAATTTAATAACACGCACATTAAGCACTAGAAAAGAAACACACGTGAGGAGGATTTTAGTGTCCACAATTTGAATATTCAAAATGCATGCCTCAAAAGTCACATTTTGTTATTTTTTTCAAAATATAAAATTCAAACTTTGAATCCAAACCATTGATCTTATTCAATATAACGACTGATTAATTTTCATATAAGTTTTAGAAATTTAGAAATTTATTTAATACTTGATAAGAAGGCTTAAATATGAACATATTAGAATTAATATCTATGATATTTAACTGTGTTCGTTTAATATTAAATCTCTTAATCAAGTATCAAATAACCTTCAAAGATTATAAAATTTATGTGAAAAAAATGAACAATAATATTGCTGATTATATGTAAGAGTAAAGAACTAAAGATGAACAATACATAGAGTGCCAACTAAGCAGCAAGAATATAAACGTATATAATTAAGAAGTTAAGAACACACTACCAACTATATATACAATATTAATTAATTACCCAATGAGAAACTTCCAAGCCTCCATTAATCTTAAGGACGTTTCCATTCTCATCAAACTTGAAAATGTGGACTCCACTAGAGAGTTGTGTAGCTTCGAAGACAACGATGTATCTGCCATCGTCTTGAGAGACTTCTCGACTGCCTGCTGGAGCTGCTTTTCGATTCAGTAGACTAGTGTCTGAGGCACAAAATTTCACAAAGAGAAGAACAAACAGAGCCAAGAGGCATGTCCTTGTTAGTCCAGATTTAGCCATTGTTTGGGAGATGGATAGTATCAATATCAGCTAGAGTGATATCCATAGTATGAACATTGGCTACATTCATATATGTGGCATGTGTAGGTAAATTTGGGAGCACAGTCAACGGTAAAGAAAGATAAATTTTTTAACAAGTTTTTCTTTACCCACTTGAATTAATGGTATCCCATTTAGAATTAAAAACACTGAGGCCATCCCTTACCGCAAATGGGCAATGAGCTAAGTAGAAATGACATGAATAGTACGTAGAATTGATTGAAATTTAGTTATAAATCTATGTCCACAGTAGAATTTGCTTAACATTTAATATCCTATCTATAATAAATTATAATTTTGGAAACCAACGGTACGTAGAATTATTGTTGAATTTTAATGGGGTCAAAATCTGATGTTGTTAAAGACAAATACTAATATAGTAATATATATAATGTAAAAACTACAAAGGAAAAATATGCGATTAGAAAAAATAATAATAATAATATTAGAGACAGACACAATCGCTTATACTCTAGACTAGTGGTACAAGCGATCGTCTGTTCTCTATTAGCCTATTAGGGGCCCTAGCCGAAAACAGCCCATGCCCACTTTCCTTTTTATAAATTTGCCACATTTTTTAATACTATTAATGTTGTTAATTTAACAGGTGTTTTCAATATCCAATCGGATCGGCTTGTTGAACTAACATATAATCGGAAATTGACCGCAGGGTCCTACAAGATAATGTAATATAAATTGTGCAAATTATATTAGTTTTCTAATAAGGTGCGTATTTAAAAAATGATTGAATTTCATTTGATAAAGGGACATAGTGCATATGGTTTGTCTTTAATGAAATGATCGGTGAAAGTCAAAGCAAGAAAATCAGTTTAATAATTTATTATTAAACTGCTGAGTTGCGTTTGGTTTTTGCGAGGAGATCGTCTATAGACGATTAATTTCGTCTGTACACGAATCGCACGGAATTTGAGTCGGCGAGTTTAATTGGCCAGATACTCATGAATCTAATTATGCACCCTTTTAAATGTGATCTCGGCCATTAATTTATGCACCCTTGATTTGCATCTATAGTAGTGATTGAAATCTTTTTATATACTCAATAATTCTGATAGAAAATTATTAGAGTATTGTTATTTATCTGTCTCAAAACTGAAAACAACTTTTGAGAGGAATAGAGCAAAGAAGGGAGATGAGGTCAGGACCGATATTCCGGAGTTCACCATCAAAGCAAGGGAAGTAGTTTCGGTTTTGTAGTGCTCTTTTCGATTTGTTCTTGCAGAGATTTTCGTTCTACCATTCACAAGTGCAAGCATGGCTGAAGGTAATAAAGTAGATCTTGGTTTATTTCCGCATTCAAGGTCGTTAAATTGCTAACAGTTGGTATCAGAGCGGTTTAGCCTTTGTCTGCTTGTTTTATTCAGTTTTTTGAAATTTATATTTGTGAATTTTTATAGATGAATTCTATATTGTTTAGTTGTTTAGGTTTCTATAATTTTGTAGAGTAAACATCTAGAACATCAAGAACAACGGTTCTGGAAAAATCAGATTTTATGGTCTGACTTGCTAGTAGTATAACTGGAGTTGTGTTTATTTGTTTTGTGTGAGGTTTGTTTCGTTTGATAGATCTTCGAGTCTAGTTTTCGTAGAGTCCAAAAACACTGAAAACATATTAGTATACAGAAAGTTATAGCGATTTTACTCAGCATAGGTAGGTTGTCAGGTTTCAGGACGTAATTATTTTGTTTATGGTTAGAATTTCAATTAGAAATTTATGTAAACAGAACAAATAGATGAATAATACTCCTAGGCTATGTTACCCCGGTACTTGGAAATATCAGCCGAACCCGTACCAGGTACGAATCGGGTACTGGTACCGTACCCAGTACGTACCGTACAGTCAACGGTCAACGTGTTGATATTAGTGTTTATATCATTTATTTGTGTAAATTCCAAGTTTATGTCATTTATTTGTGCAAACTCCAAGCTTTAGCTAAACAAAATTATGTTATACACATTATATTTTGTAATATAATATAATTATAGATCAAAAACACATCCAAATTATATACATATATCGTCGTACCCATACCGGAGATTTTTGAAAATTTTCATACCATTGTACCCGAATCGTACCGGGTACAGTACTCGTACTCGTACCAATGCAACATAGCTCCTAGGGCTATATCTAAGTGATTAATATATATTGATTGAAAATTAAAAAGTAGCCAAAACATCTTTAATTGTATTAAGATATACATATGTATAGGGTTTCTATAAATCACATGTAGTAACAAAAGACATAAATTGTAATAGTTAACTTAATCAAGTTAATATTGTCCCACAGGGCTATTGACTGAAATTAATTTAATTTATTAGGAATCTAGGATATAATAGTTGATTATTAAATCTTAATCTACCAACAGGAATTAAGAGTAGGAATATATTTAGCCCACAGGTAATACTGTGCAGGAAATTGATTCATAAGGTTATGCACTTAGTTTACATCTGGTAAATTAAATATAAAAATTTAGTCTCAATATTAAGAGTAAATATGTAGTAACGAAAACTTTCTTATTATGTAGTTGAACCGTCCCCATTTGAGAATAAGGGTTTAGATGTTCCCCAACTTAGGAGTGACAATTATAAGGCATGAAAAGAAGCGATTTTGCTTCACCTCGGGTGTAAAGACATTGATTTGGCCATAAGGACTGATCAACCACCGAAACCCAATTTGGACGATGCGGAGCTAATGGAAATTGATTTTCATAAACAGTGGGAGCGGTCTAACCGTCTCTGTGTCATGTTTATCAAGAGTAGGCTTCCACCAGCAATTAGAGGATCGGTTAAGGGCCAGATTAATGTGAAGGACTTACTTAAGTCATTAGATGAGCAATTTGTGTCTTCAGATATGGCAAACGCAATGACTCTCATCATGAAATTGACGACTCTGAGGTTAACTACAGTTACTGGTGTGCTTGAGCACACTATGAAGATGCGTGATATTGTGGCACAACTCAAGAGCCTTGAAGTGGAAATTTCAGAATCTTTTCTTGTATATTTCATATTGAACACTCTTCCGATTCAGTATGGTCCATTCAAGATTTCCTATAACACACATAAGGAAAAATGGTCAATCAATGAACTCATGACCATGTGTGCTCAGGAGGAAAATCGTTTGGCTATGGACCAAGCTAAGAGTGTTCACATAGCTGAAACTCGTGGCAAGAAAGATGATGAAAAGAAGGGCAAGCAGTCTAAGTCCAAGTCAAACCAGAAAGATAAAGCAAATCTTTTGTGGAAGTTGACATGAAGAAAATAAGGTGTTACTGGTGTAACAGGAAAGGACACATGAAGAAAGACTGCCCTAAGCGCAAAGCTCGTTTTGAGAAAGGAGGTAATTCCTTAGCACTTGTTTGTTATGAATCTAATATGGTTAATGTACATCATGATTCATGGTGGATTGATTATAGTTTTACAATCCATGTATGCAATTCATTACAGGCACTTCGGGATCGAAGGATGCCAATAGGAAATGAGCGGTTCATCTATTCAGGAAATCAGATGAAGTCGCAGGTTGAAGCTATTGGGACATGTAGGCTGGTCCTTGATAGTGGACATGTATTAATATTAGAAAAGATATTTTATATTCCAGGTTTCGCTAGAAACCTAATAAGTATTTCAATACTTGTACCGTGCGGTTATTCTTTTGAATTTGGAGATTTGTATGTTAAGTTATTTTATAAATCTCGTAAAGTTGGTACTGGTTTGTTGAATGTTGGTCTTTCTCTTTGAAATTGCATGATAATTCTCATACTGCTTTGAATGTTGGTATTAAAAGATGTATATTGAATGATAATTCGTCTATATTATGGCATCGGAGATTAGGTCATATCTCCATTGAACGTATTAAGAGGTTAGTTAAAGAAGGCGTGCTTGCTGCCCTTGACTTTAACGATTTTAATGCTTGTGTAGACTGCATAAAGGGTAAGCAGACTAACATGTCAAAGAAAAATGCCAAATGAAATTCAGAATTATTAGAGATAATTCATACAAACATTTGTTGTCCAGCCATGGACGCTCATGGACAGAAATACTTCATAACCTTTATTGATGATTACTCACGATATATGTATCTCTACATGCTTCATCACAAGCACGAAGCATTAGACACTTTTAAGGTTTTCAAAGCGGAAGTAGAGAAACAGTGCGGTAAGAAGATTAAGATAGTGAGATCAGATAGAGGTGGAGAGTTCTATGGTAGATACACAAAAGATGGACAAGCACCTGGTCCGTTTGCTAAATTCCTTGAGGAAAGTGGAATTATTGCCCAATACACTATGCCTGGATCTCCGGATCAGAATGGTGTAGCGGAGCGTAGAAACAGGACCTTACTGGATATGGTGCGAAGTATGATGAGTAGTTCAAAACTACCCAGGTCTCTTTGGATAGATGCACTTAAGACAGTCGTGTACATTCTCAATCGAGTTCCAACAAAGGCGGTTCTCAAAAAGCCATTTGAGTTGTTTAAAGTTTGAAAATCGAGTTTGAATCATGTATGTGTCTGGGGCTGTCCTTCGGAAGTAAGAGTGTATAATCCACATGAGAAAAAGCTAATCCAAGGACTATAAGTGGATACTTTATCGGTTATGCCGAGAAGTCTAAGGGTTATAGGTTTTATTGTCCATCAAACACAACTATGATAGTGGAGTCTAGAAATGCGAAATTTCTAGAGAATGACCAGGTTAGTGGGAGTGATCATGTTATTGATCATTCAGGTATTCCCACTAATGTTCAATTGGATGATATTCCATCAAGCTCGAGTTCAGGAAATATTGAAAATCCAATTTATGGAGGTCCACAACTGGCCAATGATACTAATATAGATCATGTTGAGAATTTTGATTCAACATTAAGGAAATCTAATAGGGAGAAAATGCCGGCTATACCTAGTGATTATGTGGTGTATATACAGGACTTGTATGAAGATGTTGCAAGTTTCGAAAAAGATCCTGACACATATGAAAATGTGAGTACTGATGAGGATCCTATCACGTTTCCACAAGCGATGAAATGCAAACAGTCCACTTTATGGTATAATGCTATGAAAGATGAGATGGAATCAATGGCAAATAACAGTGTTTGGGACTTGGTCAAGTTACCTGAAGGTTTTAAACCTATTGGTTGCAAATGGGTTTATAAAACCAAGAAGGATTCATAGGGTAACATTGAGAGATACAAAGCCAGACATGTTGCCAAAGGTTTTACTCAAAAAGAAGAAATTGACTACACGGAGACATTCTCTCCTGTATCAAAGAAAGAATCCCTTCATGTAGTTCTAGCATTGGTAGCTCATTTTGATTTTGAGTTGTATCAAATGGATGTGAAAACTGTATTTCTGAACGGTAACTTAGAGGAAGAGGTATACATGAAACAACCTGAAGGTTTCTCCTCTAAAAGTAGTGAAGAATTAGTTTGCAAATTGAAGAACTCAATATATGGTTTGAAACAAACCTCTCGGCAATGGTATCTGAAGTTCCATGAGGTAATTTCTTCATATGGTTTTGAAGAAAATATCAAGGATCAGTGTATATACCAGAAGGTCAGTGGGAGCCGGATTTATTTTCTGGTACTATATGTGGACGACAATCTTTTAGCAACTAATAATAAAAGATTTTTACGAGAAGTGAAATAATTGCTTTCTAAAAATTTTGATATGAAGGATATGGGTGAGGCTTCCTATGTTATAGGAATAAAGATCCATAGAGATAGACATAAAGGAATTCTCGGTCTATCTCAACAAGCATATATCAATAAGATTTTGGAAAGATTCGAAATGAAGAATTGTTCGCCAAGCCCTCTGCCTATAAAGAATGGCGATAGACTCAATTTGAGTTAGTGTTCAAGAATTAAGTCGGATAGGGACAAGAAAAGGCAAAAAGATTATGCTTCGATTGTTGGAAGCATAACGTATGCTCAGGTGTGTACACGACCTGACATAGCCTTTGTTGTTGGAATGCTAGGCCGATTCCAAAGTAACCCGGGGATAGACCACTAGAATGCTGCAAAGAAAGTGTTAAGGTATCTTCAAGGAATGAAGGATTACATGCTTACATACCGACGGACTGATAACTTAGAGGTATTGGGATACGCAGATGCGGATTTTGCCGGCTGTGCTGACACTCGCAAGTTAACATCAGGTTACATTTTTATGTTAGCCGGTGGCGCTGTGTTATGGAGAAGTGTCAAGCAGACACTTATTCATGTCTCTACTATGGAAGCAGAGTTTGTCGCGTGTTTTGAGGCGTCTTCCCATGGTGTGTGGTTGAAGGGTTTTATTGAGAGACTTAGAATCATGGATTCTATCTCTAAGCCATTATGTGTGATAATTATGCCGTAGTCTTTCTAGCTAAGAACAATAAACTTGGTAGTGGAAGCAAACACATTGACATCAAGTATTTGTTTTTGAAAGAGCGGATTAAGTATGAAAAAGTGGTCACTGAGCATATTCACACAGAATCGATGCTAGTTGATCTATTGACTAAAGGCATGCCACCACAGAAGTTCAAGAATCATGTAGCGAATATGGGACTTGGTACCATTCATTGAAAGTTCCTTATCATATTGTATAATATGATTGTAAAACTCTTCGTATAAAGTTAATATTATTCTAGTTGATTGTGCACATATATATTTGGTTGATTAATCATTAAGGTTAAGAATAATATTGTTAAAGTTTGACCTGGAATAAACGTCGGGTTTATTCATTAAAGTTATTTATGAATCACATAAAGGGTTAATTTAAAGTTGCACATGTGCATTGAAATGCATGGAAAGTAATATTCTCACAAAGATGACTTACTGCCATGATTCGTGTATCTCTGTATATTTTATTTTAACATAAAGGTTATTAGATACATTAAAGTTTTCGCAGGACGCTGAGATCGAGTGGGAGAATGTAATATAAATTGTGCAAATTATATTAGTTTTCTAATAAGATGCGTATTTAAAAAATGATTGAATTTCATTTAATAAAGGAACCATAGTGCATATGGTTTGTCTTTAATGAAATGATCGGTGAAAGTCGAAGCAAGAAAATCAGTTTAATAATTTATTATTAAACTGGTGAGTTGCGTTTGGTTTTTGCGAGGAGATCGTCTATAGACGATTAATTTCGTCCGTAGACGAATCGCACGGAATTTGAGTCGGCAAGTTTAATTGGCCAGATACGCATGAATCTAATTATGCACCCTTTTGAATGTGATCTCAGCCATTAATTTATGCACCCTTTGATTTGCATCTATAGTGATTGAAACTCCTTTATATACTTAATAATTATGATGGAAAATTATTAGAGTATTGTTATTTTTCTGTCTCAAAACTGAAAGCACCGATATCCCGAAGTTCACCATCAAGGTAAAAAAAACAGTTTCGGTCTTGTAGTGCCCTCGTTCTATCATTCACAAATGCAAGCATGGTTGAAGGTAATAAAGTAGATCTTAGTTTATTTCCGCATTCATGGTCGTTAAATTGCTAACAGATAAGACTCCACGCTTTATGAACCCAAGCTGAGTCACCACGCTGACCACATACTCATTCTGTACTTAATCATTGTGTCCAGTTCGAATTTTTTTTTTTTTTGGGTGCTTTAACTGAAAAATCGGAAGGCAACACAGTTCGCTACACGGGAATGAGATGATGCCTCTCGGATCTCGAGGATGAATTATATTCCACCAAACAATTCAAAAATCAAAAGTATCATGGCCTCTTGCGAACAAGGCATATATGAAGCAGGGAATCACAGACCATATGACGAATATAGTTAAAATATTTTGACATCAACTTCTTGGATTACTCAAAAAATAAAAAGAAGAAGATAGTCAGCGTCTTGGATTACTCCAAAAAGAATATATATATAGTCAGCTTCTTGGACAGAGGTATAAATAAATACAGCTGGAAGTGTAAACTATTTGGTATCTAGCAGGTAACAAAATCATATGTGATCATTCTTTAAAAAAATTTAATTACATAATATTTGCAGTTATCAATAAAATTTTTAATTGCATAATATATCAATCTGAAAAATTGATTATGAAAAGTGGCGAATTTCAAAGTAAATTAAATTTGAAGTGGAAATTTTCAAAGAGTTAATTTTGGAGTGGCAAAATTCTAATTCCTCGATTCTAGGGTGGCACATATCTAATTTTTCCAAATTTTTTTAAACCGAAACACCAGAACGGTTATATGTCTCTCACATTGCCTGTCACATAATCTTAATATATGTTGGTTACATTCACCAACAATACACAGCTACATATAAATTCATAACCACGATCGCTTGCCCACTTTCCTGTGAAAAATTTAGCACAAAATTAAATAATTAATACGATTGACAGTCGTTGTCTTGTTGATTTCACAGGTGTTTTAATTTAATATCCAACCGGGCCGCCCCGGTTCAACCGACCGAAAAAATTATAAATAACTTTAATTAATTTCGAAATTATAAAATAATCCGTTTTTAATATATTTTTTAACAATGACTTCGCAGTTTCGGAATCTGAGATTCCGAAACTAATTCTGCTTAGTTTCGGAATCTCAGATTCCGAAACTAGCTAGTTTCGGAAACTCAGTTTCCGAAACTAGCTAGTTTCGTAATCTGAGATTCCGAAACTAAACCTGCCGACATTTTTGCGGGAAAATAGATAGTTTCGGAATCTCAAATTTCGAAACTAGCTAGTTTCGGATTTTAGGATTCCGAAACTAGCTATTTCCCGCTCATAATGATTATTTAATCAATTATTTAATTATTTAAATAGTTAATCAATTATTTCACTATTTAAGCACTATTTAATCAATTATTTGCCCGTTATATATAACCCACCCTCGTCCTTTCATTTCACTCCTCTCTCGCCTCTCGCGTCTCTGAAGAGCATCAGTAAGTTTTTATTTTGTTTTATATTTTAATTTAATTATTTATTTTATTTAGATAAAATATGTTAATATTATAAAAAATAGATAAAATATTTGAAAATTTTGAAAAAATCTGAAAATTTTTTATTATTTGTTATGTATAATAATAATATAATTTTTAAATTTTTAATGTGATATAATAATAGAAAATTGCATTAAAAATTAGGTTAATATTAGAAAAAATATAAAAAATAATGTTAAAATATTGGAAAATTTTGAAAAACTCAGAAAAAATTCCTTTATATATTATGTATATTGATAATATAATTTTTGATTTTTTTACATGATATAATCATAGAAAATTGCATAATAAATTAGGTCAATATTAGAAAAAATAGAAAAAATAGTGCAAAAATTACAAAAAATTCTATTTGTTATGTATAATAATAATAATAATAATATAATTTAGAAATATTGTAAAAATATTATAGAAATATTAGAAACATGTTAAAAGATATTATAAATAATATGTAAAAAAATATTGTAAATTATTTTGACAGATTATAATAATTTAGAAATATTTTAAAAATTGGAAAAATTAATACTAAAATTTGATAATTCGTTTAGGTTGATATTATTTTTATAAATGTACAGAAAATATCTTACAAGAAGAGCAGTTGAATTGAACTTTGAGAGATATGAAGAAGGGAAAAGCGAAGGTTGATGCAAAAGTTGACAATACTCCAACACTAAAAAACGAGGAGCAGTTGAATTCAATTTTGAGTGACGATGAAGATGGTGTAATTACAAAAAAACCAAGAAAACTAACGCATGTACGAGATTACAGGGCACTTTTCAAGCTTCCTGCCAAAAAGATGAAAGACGGTCCGAAAGAAGAACCGAGTGTTAACACTCCGAAAGAAGAACCGAGTGTTAACACTCCTGAAGATGATTGAATGCCTTAACGTCATCTTTATTTGTGGACAAACTATTGTGTTGTTTAATTATGCATCTTGTTAACATATGTGATCTTTATATGTATTTTGTTAACTGTTTGTTTAATTTTAATCTGGCTGACATTTTGTGTGGTTTAGTTGGTTGTTTAATCTTTACATGAGGTTATTTTTTTAAATTTTTTTGTAAGCATAAAACTAAAGAGATATATAAAATATGAAATATAAAAATCACAATACGAGATATATAAAAAAACACCAAGTACGAGATGAAAATATCATAACAATGTCATACAAAACGAGATACAAAAATCCTAATTCCGTCCATCACGACGGTAATTCCCCGTTGCCGGGGAATAATCAATATATGCGCCTGGTGGCTGTCGGCGCTGTCGGCCGCGAGCAAGTCCTGGAGTGGGAACTCGAGTGGGAACTCGAGGAGGTCTACTAGATGATGCCCCAGGATGACCAGACTGTGGACTGTATCCAGAAAATGGAGACTGATACTGAGGCTGGGACTGAGAGAAAGTCGACAACGGATCATCATCTAAGGGAATACCGTATGTCTGGAAATAAGCATCAGCCTGAGTCTGGTACTGACTCTGCTGAGGCTGCTGCATATAACCCCCTCCAAACTGACTCTGCTGCATATAACCCCCTCCAAACTGCGTCTGAGTCTGGTACGGAGGATAATGAGTATGCTGGGTGGGGTGCTCTGGAGGGTGTGGCTGAGAATAAGGTGGAGGTGGAGGTGGAGGCTGTGGCTCAGCAGTCTCAGGCTCAGCAGTCTCAGGCACAAATGGTCGGGAATGAGAGCGTCTGCTCTGAGTGATCGGCTGGCTAGGGCGCGGAACATGAAAAAATGAATCGAAATCATGCAAATTGAAATCACCCTGTTACACATAATACCAGTAATAATGTTATAAAAATAATTTTCAAAAAGAAGAACATAAGAAGAATAACACAATAATATTAGATTAAGTTTGTGATATACCTGCATGAACCGATGCTCGTCCCAACCGGGCTCCGGAAGCTCCTCCTCGTCAGACGACGTATCAGGTATGGATGCGATGTCCGTCGGAAGACCCTTCGACTCCAATACATGAGGTATCCGATGAGGCTCGCCGACAAGATCCAATGTCGTGCTGCAACTAGTAAGCAGCGTCTTCCCAGCACGTCTGAATCCCTTCTTCACCGCCCATGCACATGCTCGAAGCACGTCTCTCAAAGTATGCTTAACATGTTTAACCAATGTTAGCCATCAAATTATATTTGAAATCGGGTATTGTGAATGGTTATTGCATCAAAATGAACTCACCAAAGCCACGTGTGCAGGACTGTCGCGAAGGTACGACATATCGGCAACCGGAGCTGTCTCTGTCTCCTCCGGAATATGTACGACATACGCACCCCCATGTACCCTCAGCCAGCGTAGATACGTGGCCTGGATAGCATCGCTCCACGGCCGCTCCTCCCTGACCCTAGCCTGTGCCATGTCACCCCACATGTCTACCTCCGTCTGGAAAACGCCACGCCAGTCTCTGTTTCGGTAGGTGGTGAACATGTATCCCATCAGCTGCGACATCCTCTGCCAAACCTGTTTTATTTTGAAATTATATTAAGTACATATATTAAGTAATAATAAGTAAATATATTAGTGAAAAATATATTTTATTGTACCTCAGGTCGAGGTGGCGGCACTGTCTGATACAGCATGAACTGGTGCATGACACGATCGGCGTAGTGCCACATCACCATCCAGTAATGAATGCACGGGATACGGACAACAAACAAGCTCGGATCAACCTGAGCATAAAATGTATGAATTTTAAAAAAAATTATATTATTATATTATTATTATATTATTATTTGAAAAGAATATTAACCTAATTTTTTAATAAATTTTCTATTATTATAACATGTAAAAGAATAATATATTCATTGCAAACCTGAGCATAACGAGGCATGAGGCTCCTCATATGGTCATAAGGCCTCCAATGGACGTGCTCGGGTCTGATCTTCATGAGAACGTCCCGAGCATAATCCATTCCGGATGAGTAACCAGGGCCTTGATACTTCTTAGATCTGTGACGTGTAGTCCATCTCCTGCAAATATTTGAACATGTTTGTTTAGTTATCTTATTTTTAAATGCAAATATTTGAACATATTTGAACATCTACAGCAAATATTCAAAAGTGTTTAAAAATTTAATCTCAAATGCAATAAACATACCTCCCGTAAGGTGCACAGGTATCAATAGATGGTAGACCCCAGTCGCTAAAATCATGCGTGATCGTCGGCCGACACAAACTCAATCGCGCATACGACCAGAACTGCAGAAGTAACCACGGAGCCCCGATGTTTGTACTGTTATTTATTGCTGCAGTGTCCAAACCTCTATATAAAGCAGCAAGTGTGGTCGCACCCCAATTGTACACTCCCTGAGAGGGAGCAGTACGAAGATCCTACAAATATTTACAAATTTCATTTATGTCAGGCAGTCAATTATGGCAAAACAAATGTACATATTATAATAACTCATAAAGATTTTAAAAAAATCTACTAACCCGCAAAAGATCGAGATAAAAAGCCGGAACAGAGTCCCCCGTGGCATCCGGAAATAACGTGCAACCAATAAGCTCTAGCACGAATGCCCGTGTGTATCTATCAATCTGATCCTCATCGTCGAGGACAACATCCTTCCAAATCTTTCGCAGCTTCGTAAATTTAACGCAATATTTTTTCCTGCATTTCGACTTTATTTTTAGAACAAAACATTAAGTTTATTATAAAGTACACAATAAGTTTTATAATTTTCTTACTTTCTATTTTTTTCTCGGAAGCACTTTTCCACTTCCTCCTGCGGTGTGTCCCGCGGCAACGCATATGTCGAAAGAAGCTCGATATAATCGAAATGACAATGACCCGTCACGACTCGGCCACTCGTGACGGGTAAACCATATAAGAAAGCCACGTCCTGCATGATAGTTGAAATACTATTAGTATACATATAAATCATAAGTAAAGTAAGATGAAATTTACTTATAAAATGTCACGTACCTCTAGACTGACGGTCATCTCACCGACATGAGGAAAGTGAAACGTGTGGGTCTCCGGCCTCCAGAACAAGGCCAAACCCTGCACAAGCGTATGATCCACAGGCATATGACCAAGCTGAACGACGTGGATCAACCCAAGTGTCGTCAGATGCTGGTCCACCTGAGGAGTCCTAGCCATCATCGGCTTGTGCACCAGTGGATGCCATTTCTTTATTTATCAGAAAAAAAAAATTAGAGACTATATTGATTTGAAGTTGATTTTCAAATAGTAATGAAAAAAATAAAATAACATACATCAGGGCCACGAAGCTGGTCTGGTTGCAAATGCAACAGACGATCATCACCAGGAGGAGGAGGAGGGGAAGAAGAAGGGCCCGCTAAGGTAGAAGCGCCGGCTGAGGTAGAAGCGCCGGCATCAGCAACACCAGAGGAAACGACGTCCGTAGGCTCAGGCACGGCTAAAGTAGAGGCCTCAGGATCGGTACGTAGCCTCGTAGATCTACGTGAACCTGGAGACGTTCTTCTTCTCGGAGGCATTTTCACTACTTAATTAAAAAAATTAAATGTCATAAATCTAAAAAAATTTCGGCAGCATCTCCCCTGTACCGGGAAGGTTTCCGAAAATTTCTATACCCAAATCCCCCCTAAATAAACCCATTTCAAACCAAGCAATCATATCATATCACATCATATCACAATCGATAATCATATTCAATATTCAAAATCATAAACTATCATATCATATAAAAAACTATCATATCATATCAATATTCTAAAACTATCATAAAATCATAAACTATCATATCATATCACATTCAATATTCAAAATCGTAAACTATTCTAAATTACGTACATTATGCAAAATAAATAAATTAATGAATAAAAAATACTCACCTCGATCGACAAATGCTCCTAAAATAGGAAATTCGAATCTTGAATCTTGTTTGAAATTTTCTGCACATTGAAAACCAAAATATAAGATGATTTTTTAATATATATCAAAATATATATTATTAATATATATCAAAATATCAAAATATATATTATTAATTTACATAACAAAAAATATACTTTAATATGATTTTTTAATATTTTTTTATATTTTTGGAATATTTTTCCTATTTTTTCTGTTATTAACCTAATTATTTAAACAATTTTTTATTATTATAAGATGTAAAAAATATAAAATTTGCTAAAATATTTTTTTTCCTAAATAATAGAATTTAATCTGATTTTTAAATTTTTTTGGATATTTTTTAAATATTTTTTCTATTTTTTCTATTATTAACCTAATTTTTTTAATAATTTTTCTATTATTACAACATGTAAAAAAAAAAATTTTCCTAAAATATATTTATCCTAAATAATAGAATTTAATCTGATTTTTTTATAATTTTTTTGATATTTTTTGAATAATTTTCCTATTTTTTCTATTATTAAACTAATATAACTAAATAAAATAAATAAATTAATTAATTAAAAAAATAAAAAAAAACATACCTGAGAGGAGAGAGGCGCTCTCGGAGGATGAAAGGGACAGAGAGAGAAAGAGAGAGGGGTCTCGTATATATAATAAGCGTCTGCTTAGTTTCGGAATCTGAGATTCCGAAACTAAGCAGAATTAGTTTCGAAACTGCGAAGTCATTGTTAAAAAATATATTAAAAATAGATTATTTTATAATTTCGTAATTAATTAAAGTTATTTATAATTTTTTCGGTTCAACCGACATATTCGAAAACTGGACTTTAGGGTCCAACAGGCAAGGCTAAAATACGAGGATGTTATGCCATTTTTGCTTTCGGCCGATCCAGGCATCCAGCTGATCAAACAAACCGAACAACCAACTGGTAGCAACATTGGGCTGATCACCCATTAATCAAACGGCCCAAAATCTGTTAAGGATAGGACGGCCTAGATTTTATACAAAATGCGTCTGCTCTCATTCTTAATTGTTCACACTGAAATTGTTCAAATACAGTTCCCAGCATTACCATTTGAGCTGGAGTTACTTTTTATATTACTTCTTCATTCTTAATTATACAAAGCTCAGTTCATAAGCCCTGCTTTCAGCCTCTATAATAACAATATTTCTTTCTGTCGTCAGCGAATTTTGGAAGTTCAAAACATGATTACACATTAGAAAGGAAACGGAGCAATGACACGCTGAAGGCTAGCTATAATTATACTAATGCTGCTATGCATCGTCAGTTTTTCAAAATAAACAAAGCTAACACAAACAAGTAATTGTTCATTATTCTGTATCTAAAGCCAATTACTTCTAGTTTCCAATACAGGAAGAGTCTCGTCATTTCAAATGAAGAATGCGAACACATAAATACTTTTTCATTCTTAAATGTAGTACTGTTAACATATTAGTTTTCTGTTACCAAACCATGAACAACCATAGATATGTCTTTTGAATTATGGTAATAAAAGTAGTTGTAAACTCTACTCAAATTATTCCTACATCGATCACAATCTGCACCTCAAAAGTGTTTATTTTCTGTCAGTGCCAAAAAGTATTTATATCTTTAATCAGTATATATAAACACATTTGTCACTCAGTATAAATATTATTTATAAACTATGTTTTTTTATTGATTTTCCTAACGAGTCCCCGTGTGCTAATATCACTTCTTTCGAAATGTAGCCTGTTTATTATTTACTCATAAAATCTTGGAGGATCTTCCGTACAGTTGTTGAGTGATGCATGTTACCTTGTACTAGTAATTGTGAATAGATGGGTTCTTTCATAATTGAAAATGACTTAAATAAATCAATTAATCCGCTCAGATCTGGGAAAGTCAGTGCGTTAATCAGTTCACATCAATAACTGTTATTAATTGAAGCTCCTCTGTTCGTTCATGGATATCGTAGTGAAATTAACTAACTAAAATTATGTACATTTTGTTTATAAAATTGACTAACACCCTGATCGGAAAGATAAAACTAAGGGAGTTGAGAGCATTTGGTAATAGAATTTCATCCCTACTAATTCCCATCAAATTTAATCCTCACGGGACTGTTCAATGGTTTCGATCACAGAATTTCATGAAATGGAAATTCTCATTCCAAATTCCATTTCTTTTTAGCCCTTCCGATAAGGGTGTAAATTTTTCAGGAGGGGAGAGAAATAAAAATCCATGTTCATACATCACAGCACTCATTTTCTTTAATTTTTAAATCATATTTGTTAATTTATTTTAAATTTATTAAATATTATTATTATTTAATATTATTTGGTGATTTTTTGTAAGTTAAGGTCCAATTTTGTTCGTATCCCATATATTATACTTTATAATTACAATTCATTGTGAAAAGTTCAGTTTAACTATTGTATCAAATTAATTGTATGTCAAAATTTTAGTAAGTAATGCTAGAGAAACATATTTGATGGTATGTATGTCAAACTCAATGAAATCTCAATTTTCAACATTACAACAATCAATCTGAACCGCTCAATTTTTTTCTAATGAAATTCATTACAAACTAAATATTATATTTTTAAATAATTTTATTATTTTTTTTACATGTTAGAAAACCCTCAATCTAATTAGTTATCAAGCCTTTTCAATTTTAAAAATCAGAAAAAATAGTTAAAATTTTAAAAAACTAAAATTTAATCTTCAAAGAAAAATTTCAATATGAATATCACAGAGATGTTCGGGTTAGTTGTTTTTAATTTTAGTAGTTAAAGGTTTGAATTTAATTTGACATCAAACATATTCGACGGTAGCATAACTCAAATTTTATGTATTTCAACTATAATATGATGTTCCATCAAAAATTATCATGTACATATGTTAAAATCTTTATATTTAAAAGGGTATACAGTTGTAGATCTACTGCACTGTTATGGGGGTAGATCATTATAAAGTACATATTCCTCCAGACTTAAAAGGGTTAAGAGGACAATAAGACATGGGGGTAGTTGTAGTTTTGATCTACTGCACTGTAACCAAATCTTTAAAAATTCTTAAATATAAATATTTATATTTTATGAATCTCTGAGCACCCCGTAATTACGCACCTCTTCCCAGCTGGGGGTGTTATAATTTGGGAGATTTTATTTACTAGATAAGTAAGTCGAGACTCCGAGAATTTCTTTTCGGTTCGAATGAATTAGACTTGACCTGATCAGAATGGCATTTTTTTTAACTTGGGAATTCATTTCGTTTTATTTCATTAGAAAATTCTTGATCAAAATGGATGGATTTGACGTCACTTGATCGGAATTTTTATGTTATTAGACTCAACGAATTCTCAATAAATCAATTCCAATGAAATGGAATCTCGCGTAGAAATCATTTTGATCATGGCTCAAACTTCATGCTAATTGTCATTTTTTAAAGTGATATGAATTTTCTTTAATTAAATTTCACATGAATCCAAGTGAGACAAATCTAACTTCCGATATATATTTGTGTAAACATTAGGTAAACTTGTATGGCAAATTCCATTTAACACTATATTACTATGGAAAATTAGGATAATATATATTACTCTTTTAACTTTAGAAACAGTTCTCCCAAATGACACGACACGATCGTGTTGACAGGACACGATGTGCGTGTTGACACGACACGATACGACACAAATATAAAATTAGCGCGACACGATCGTGTTATCGTGTCGTGTCATAATCGTGTCGTGTTGGAATATTAGAAAGTTTAACACGATCCAACACAACACGATTTGACACGCAACACGACACGAACACGAATTAACACGAGACATTAACACAAATTTAATTATTAATGTTCATTATTTAAACAAAATTAATAATTTAAATTCGATTTATAATACTATATCATATAATTTATCATCATTTGACTCATATTGTTCTAATCTAACTATTATTTAGTAATTTTTTTTCTTTATTTTAATTTTTTAATACTTTTTACATTAAAAATAATAAAATAATATGACATGATTTTACACGATTAACACGACGTGTCGACACGATCGTGTTGATCGTGTCATGTCACAATGCGTGTCGTGTTGCCTATTCTCACCATTTAACACGGCACGATACGGCACGATTAAAAAAGTTGTTCGTGTCAACATGACACGACACAAGACTCTAACACGATCGTGTTTTCACGACACGCACGATTGGAGAATCCTAGATGTATGTGACCTAGAGACTCAGTGGTAAAAGCACAAAGCTGCCTTCAAGAGTTCAAGGATTCAAGTTCAACATACATCTTTAATTTCAAAAAAAATTGGGTGATAAAGAACTTCTCTTTGCTCAAATAAAAAAAAAACTTTAGAAACAGTTGCAATGGGAGAACAATATTTATTTTTATCACATTAAACATGCACAAAGGCATTAATAACTATAATTAATTGGCATGCTCAAACCATGCCAGTCCATGACTCACATGCGCAACTATATATTTATGGGCTCGTTTGGGATGAGTGGAATAGGTCAATTCCTAGAAATAGCCAACTCCTAAATTTTTCATCCAAACGGTTTTGGAATAGCCAATTTCATTCCTAACATAATTTTCAATAACACTCTTCCCAACAACATTTTTCTCTCTACTTTTTCACACTTCCCAACACTATTCCTAAACTCACCATTCAAACAACATTTCTAATTCCCGGAATAGCCAATTCCTCTAATTCCTGTGAATAGTGTTTTTTTCTAAATTTATGCTATTCCTATCTATTCCTAACCATCCCAAACGACACATGATAACAATCACAAAACCATTGCATATTGTGAATAAAAATCGCATTGGAGATGGGCATTATTACTTCTCTCTCTGTTTCTTAGCAAATTCTGACACATTTCATTATAACATAAAGATAAAATAAGGGACACAACGTACCAAAGAAATAAAATATTCATGATGCACACTTATTTAAAGATCCCACTAGACACGCTAAACTATTTGAACCAAAGTATGAGAGGGTACAAACACATTTGTGATATCTTGCATTTTTGTGTGGTTAGACGAGATAAGTTCCAGTGCGAGGCCAAGAGCCCACTGTACTCTCATGGAGGAATCTCCATGAGGTACTGAATTGACTGCTGTCACCAACTTTGTTGGGTCAATCCCTGATAAATTCAAAAAAGAAAAGTACATGACTATATATTTACAGTTAATAGTAATCAAGAGATATCAGATTGAGAAGTAATTTCAGGTATGACTATACCAAAACCATCCACAAGCACCGCGTAGACATAGACAAGATCCATGCATAGATAAGGCAAATCGAAGACGGGCACATCTGGAAACAAATTACGCGCGTCCTCAAATGAGCTTGCTCCACAGGCCACCTTTGCAGATTTCTCATACTCCGATAGTCTCAAGTCTGTGCTTGGATTGGAGCTATTAGTAATGCCTATCTGAATAATCATACAGTCTCTAAGTTATTAGTTATTCATGTATTAAAAAAACCATAATGTTTTGCGCATGGGCTTGTTTGGATGGTTGGAAATAGTGGGAATAGCCACTCTTTCCACTCTTCCCACTCTTCCCAACAACACTCTTTCCAACAACACTTTTTTCTCTACTTTTTCACACTTCCCAACACTATTCCTAAACTCACCATCCAAACGACCTAGGAATAGCACTCTTCCCACTCTTCCCACTCTTCCGACTCTTCCCACTTTTCCACACTATTCCCACTATTCCCAACCCATCCAAACAAGCCCATAGTTACTTTCTTTTATATGATTATATTCTAAAAAGGAGTAATGTCTTATAGTATGTCAACACAATTTTAATCAACATGATTATCTTCAACATTAAATAAATTCAAGTAAAAGAAAGGGAAGAAGATGACATACATCAGCACCAGTATTATGGAAGCCATTTGAGAGATAAATCGTTTTTAGACCAGCTCCCCCTCCTCCATTCCAAGCACCGTCAAATGTGCAATTCTTAACATAGCAAGTTGCATTTAGATTCAAGGCTTGCAGAACATTAGCCCTGCATTTTTCATAGCTTGAACCACTCGGTGCAGCTCTGACATTGTAAATCTCTCCGTAGTAGTTGTATTGAACTTAAATTCCCAAAATTATACAAAGATAAAAGTTATAATATCAATTACTAAATTATAAACAAAATATTTTAACAGAATTGATTACATATTTATTTATGTTCTGAGAATTACCATTATAACCGTTTGTCACACAATAGGTATATGAATCATTGGTATACTTCAATATTGCTCTCCGAACAGAGTATGCACCAAAGGGGAAATAACTGGAGAAATATTGGGAAGAAAAAAAACCGTAGTTAGTAAACAAATAGTTTTGCTGAATGACCACACTTGGGTCATGAATTATGATTGATATATTGATCTAAATATTTTTAACATCTTAGGGACATAAGAAATGCTGTTTATTTTACAAGACATTTAGAGAGGAAAGGCAAACAAAGCATAATAATTGGAAGCAGACCCATGGGAATAAAGGTAGTAATTGTTGGATTGAATGCGATGTGCAGCGATATATTGCTCTCCTCCAGGAAACTTGGGCGCATTGGCAGCTGCTTTCGCAGAGACGGCATATGCCATTTGCACAGATGCACTCTCCTGATTCAGAACTGCAACCGTCTTTGAGTAATCAGCACCCACATTGCCCATAAGATAGTTTATTGTTTCCTACAATTTTCATTTATTCCATTGATGAATCCTCACAGCAACAATATATGTTTATAACTCATCGGGCTCAGCTCAACCCATAAAAACCCAGGTACGATCACTGTCTGTCTAACCCAAAAACATATAAAGGCCTCAACGACCCAAACAAGCCAGCAATATATGGCTGCACTGACAATCAAGATCCCATGTTGACAAAAATATATAAATTATTCTTACCCAGATGTAAGCTCCTTGCTTCGCTGCAGGAAGAATATTGACCCACTCTCCTTTGTACAATAGAGGGCTTTCGCTAAAAAGATCTCGAACCTATCAGCATTGGGTTGTGTTAATGTCAACGCGAAGCTTAGCCGAGATATATGCGCACATATATGATATATATGTAGTGTCATCAAGACACAGTATTTTACTATGAAAAAATCAGAATTAATTTCTTCACGAATTTTGAGTCATCATTTTAATATGGAATCTGTGAGTGAGGCGTACCGACTTTTTGTTTTTATGAAATAAAAAAAAAATCTGGTATACACATTTAGTGGCTACATATATGTCTGCAATTAATTATTACCGATGGCTTTGGATACTTTTCTGCACAAAAATATGAAACAGAGCCTTGACAAATAGGATATATGTGTTCGGCCCTATGTATTAATTATTAACCTCTTCTCAACGCATTTGAACATAAATTTGCCAATAAATTGGCACAGAGTTAGATGGTGTAATTTATTATGATATATGGTCCATTCAAAAGCAACTACCACTTGAAGGATCTTCTGATACTTCTCTTCACCCAGAAGAAACAGCACTACACCAAAACGGGGGTTTAGCAATAGATTGATTGCAAGGGATTTTAGTTTTGTTGCTAATAATATGCTATTGCTAGACCGACTATTAAGGTCTATTGTCATGTTGCTAACATTACGACTATTAGTCTATTACAAGACCAAGTAGCAAGACAAATTTGGAGTAGCATAATTTCCGTTATTTTTGGCTATCAATCTTTAATTTTTTTTTTCCTTAACAAATGGCGCCAAATAATTCCACAATATTTTTTTAACGATGGCGCCAATTTCTTCCGCCAAAGTTGGTTACAATATTTTTATCTGTACCGTTTTAGGGAAAGAAATCTATTTGAAATATTATTAAAAAGAGATATAAGCAAATAATTAATAACCTCCCACTTATGAAGTACATAACCCCCCACTCCCATTGCCTACGGGCGCCTTTATTTCTGAAAACTCCAAAGAAAAAAAACCACCCACACTCCCAATCACCCGATCCGTCCCATTACTGTGCACGAACCCACGCACACTTTTCACAAAGTCCAATATAATTATAACTAAATAATTTGCACGGCCTAAAATTTTTTGAAGTTTTACGTCTTCAATCAAACAAATGACATATAACAATAATTATTATCATGACAAACAAATGACATACAGTTAAAAAAAAATTATTTTGTTTGGACAAAAAAGAGTCCATTAAAATAATATTAGAGTTGAATGTGTTTGAAAAATGTGCCTAAATGTGATAGAATCTGAAACTTAAAAACTTAAATAATCAATCGAAACTATTCATTATATTCTTCAAGTAGAAATCAGAAACTAAATTTTATATATATATTTTTTTACAATTTTCATATTTTTTCAAGAAATTTGTTTTTGCATGCCTCAAAATATTTTGGTCAATTTATTTACTAAAAGTCTAAATATTTTTTAAAATGTAAAGTTTATTTTATATGAGATTTTATTTTATTTACAATTAGCTGTTCAATTGGTCTTTTAAAAGTCTAACTTTAAGATAGGATTGCATTTGATACGAATGCATTTTATTCTAACATTACTTTTTTACATATATATAAAAAAAATGCAATTCAAATTAAAATTTCATTGCCCCCAATATTATATTTTTTAAGGCTCGGTTCCAAATTTTATGGTTTTAATAAGATTTGTTTTACATGTGTTTTACAAGGATATTTTTTTCTAATACTATTATTTTTATTTTTTATCTATTTGAGTACTAAATGCGTTTTTTTCGTATGTTATTTTCCACTAAAAAAGGTTATAGACACAACATCTTGCATAAATTATAAATTTTCCCAAAATTAAGAAATTCAATCCCTTATAATATAAGAAATGATTTCTAAATTTAAGTTAATTTATGAAATATATTTTTAAATTAAATTAAATTTATGAAATATATTTTTAAATTAAATTAAATTAAATTTATTTATGAAATACATTAATTTTAAATATTTAGAAACAATTAATTTATGGCAATAATTTTGTAAAGCATTTAATGAAAAGATTTTGCAATGTTGTCTCCTTCTTTATGTTTTCTAATTTTGTCTTCTTCGCATTAGTATTGTTTCCATTATAACATCCAATCTAAGTGAAGAGCTTAATTATTTCATTTTGAAATTTAATCTACACCCTTATTCAAATTAGATAGACCAAGAATAGATACTTCTTTGGAATTAAAATTAGATAGACTTTTGAATTGATGCTTTTATAAGTATTAGGAATTGACTTTAACTAACGTTGGAAACAAAAATCTATTTTTTTTGTATAAATGGTACATCTTTTATGATTTTGTAATTATGATTTTTTTAATACATCATCTTTAGAATAATAAAAAGTTTAAAAAATATAAATTTTGGTTTATAATAATTTTTAATATAAAGGTCATATTAGACGGTTTAGATGGTTTTTATAGTTGAGATATGGTCAGATTTCCATATCACTGTCACTATAGCATGTCCATATTTAAAGTCGTCAATTTGTAACTTGGTTTCTCGTAAATTTTTCACCAAAATTATTTTCGCATTGTCGTGTTGTGTCGTGTCGTATCGTGTCAAATACGATTGTGTCGTGCGGTGTTGACACGTACTACCTTTTTAATTGTGTCGTGTCGTACAATGATGAGTGGTGAGAAGAGGCAACACAACACGTATTTTGACACAACATGATTCATACAATCGTATCGTGTTGACACGTCATGTTACTTGTGTCAAATCGTTTAACAAACATTTCTTTATTTTTTATAATAATTTATTAAAAATTATTAAAATATTAAAATAGAGAAAAAAAATATTGTTCCTGTTTATTTGGCTATTATACAAATTCAATATATATAATAGAACAAAATTGCCAGAATATTTTTGTTGAAATATTAATTGATGATTTTATTTTTTTCTGCGTCATTTTTTGTTGTTTGAACAGAATAAAAAAATAACATGTTTTAAAAAAATGAAAATAGACATTAAAAAAGGAAATAGGTAATAAATAGAGTTTTAATATAAAATCAATTTAAATAATTATTTAAAAAATAATTTAAAAAATAAAAGTAAAAGGTATTTTTATGTGTTATTAATTATGATACTATTTTTGGTAATGTTAAAAAAATCATGTTGTCATGTCGTGTTGCGCGTTGAGTCGTGCCATGTCATTATATTATTTAATAAAATAATGAAAATAAAAAATTAGAGAATTTATTGAACTTATGTTATGTAAAATACATATATGATATATATGTAACTATATTTAATTTAAAAATAAAAGTATACATGTAATCAAATTATTTAATATAATTAATAAAATAAAAAATTAAAGAATTTATTGAACTTATGTTATGTAAAATACATATATGATATATATGTTAAGTATATTTAAGGTAAAAACAAAAGTATACATGTAATTAGATTATTTAATAAAATTAATAAAATAAAAAATTATTGAATTTATTGAACTAGTGCTATGTAAAATACATATTTATATTGAGTAATGTTAGAGTAAAACACATTTGACACGTAAGCCTGTCAAACCGGATCTAATCTTGATTTTTACAATTAGAACATCTAAATCAAACTGCTTATCTTCATAATAAAATCTCTTTAAAGAATAAATTTTATATATTTTAAATTATTTTTTTTAAATTATGGAAAATCCTCAACCTAAATAGTTTTGGACCCTCCAATTTAGAAATATCTGAAAAAGTAGTAAAAAAATTTTGAAAAAAAAAATATATATAAATTTTGGTATCAACGAAAATTTCAATAGTTGATCTCGGATCGCGTTTGACGTCAAACACATTTGACTTTAATATTATTCTTTAATATTTGTTATATATATATAATGAATACATCTTCTATATTATATAAAACTTTGTTAAATTTATTCACAACAACAACACTTTGTTGTTTCCAATATAAACATCAAAATTCTATTGTTATACATTTTAAAATTAAATATTTATATTAAGGTTCTAAAATAAGATTTGCTTGTTTTATGTAAAATTATTTTATCTAGAAATATTGTCTCCAATTACCACTTAAAACATATAATAGGCGAAAAAACTCCACATTTATTAAACTTGATTTATATACAATATATTTTTAAGAATTTTTATGTGTTTTTTATATTTTCAAAACTATTGTTATTGGTTTAAGAACAAAGTAGATCAAATATTGTTTAAATTACAAAAATTGGAAAATTCGATTGGCAAAAAAGACTTCAATTTGGAGATCGAACTCAATTGACTAAACTCACGGAATAATTTTGTTATATTTCAATTTTGAAAGTTCGTTTATTATGATCTCCATGTTGAAATTTTTTGTAGACCAAATTTTATATTTTTTAAAAATTTATTTACGTATTTTCAAAAATTATTGTTTTTTAAGAGTTAAAAAATAATTAGCTTGAAGATTTTATAAAATAAAAAATATATTATAAAATGATTCAAAAAGAAAATGTAAAATTTGATTTGTTAGTTTGAATCGATTACTTGAACTTTGAAAAATGCGATCTGATGGAACTTAATCGAGAGTTCGGTCAGCTTAATAGGATGGAACCCTTTCTTTTAATATAATTGTGATAATATTATATGTCAATTAAAAACATTGTAGTAGTAATCATATATTAATGATAATGATTATTACAACAACAACAACAATAATAATAAATAGTAATATTTATTACTTTGCAATTTACATATTACTAGACATGACAATCGCAACTTCGCTACGCTGTGTAAAATATAAAAATTTGTAACGTAAAATATAAAAAAAATCGTCAAAAAACTTGTCCAAATTTATAAACTTTGTAAGTTCAAAATTAGAAAGTCGCTAAATAAAGTTGACATCGATTTTCATCTTGCCATTATTAATGATTGGTGCGACTATTTTTTATTGGAATAACTATTTTTAATTGATACGACTATTTTTAATTTATTTTAAAAAATTATAAAAAAAGGAAAAAAAACTATATGTGGCCGGCTTTTCATGGGATTTAATTATTATCTTAAATGTGTTTATTATTGTAGTTAAAATATATAATAATGGTAAATTGACGTTCAATAGCTTTCTAATTATAAATCCATTACTCATAAACCTAGACTTTGGCACGTGGCCAATTTACTACTCTTCTACGACTAATGGTAAGAGCAAACAAAAATGAACAAAAAAAAAAAAAACTAAATTAACAACCAATAACAAAAATCAGATCTCCGTCTATTCTATTTATATCATATATAAATTCATATTAATCGAACAATTTTAGGCCGTGGGATCATTGATTTGAATATAAAATTCGTGCAAATTAACAGGGTCTGTGATTTGAAGTTTTCAGCCATTGGATCATGCTAAAGGTCGTGCTCAAATCAGATGGATTGATGTTCCAATGGCTGAAAAGTCCAATTTTTCTCATCTCGCCCAACAGAACCTCTTCGGCCCTCTCTCGACTAATCGATTCGCCTGTTCGCGACCTCTAGAACTCTTGCGCTGATGCCTCCCTCTATCTCGAGTCGCGCCTCCACAGTCCCTTCTCAGACACTCTCGCCTCCTTTTGTACCGATGCATCTCCCTTGCCTATTTTTGAGCAACTCTCAACCCCCTTTCGAGGAACCCTAAATCGGACATTCGCGACAGCCGGACAACACCTCTTCCGTACAGATTTCTCTCGCTCTCCGCCGTCTCTCTACGTCTTCTTCTCTGTTTTTCAGGTTGTTCTCCCTCTACATTTATGCTCTTTCTACATCTCTTCCTCCATTTGAATTAGTTTCTTGAATGTTACTTGTAATTAGGGGGATATTTGTGCCAATCTGGAAGTAATTTTGCTTATTTCTCATCGCTCAGAAGTATAATTTCATGGTTGTTGATGTTGCCTACTCTACATGCACATTGAAGTTTCAAATTTGAAGGAACAATGTTTTAGTTAATCATAGGCATGCTAATTTGTCACCATTTACCCTTGTTCTAAGCCATAGTACAATTATTACTTAATCACATGCATGTTAATGAAGATAGCCAGAATCATACTTAGACGTCTATAATGTTGACATTAATCAACCAAAAATCAATCAGCAATTTACTAATTTATTACTTATTTATCGTTTATAACATAACAGATATGTGCAAGGCAGCAATCGGCAAGCATAATTGCAAATGGTAAGGCAATGTGTGCTAATCTGGTTCAAACCTATTTATTTTGGAATGGGTATGAACCATCAGGAAAGAGGTCAGTTTGATAAAAACATAAATTTACCCAACTGATTTTATTACTTCGAGAAAGCCATTGATTAATTGATCAGAAGAAGAAAGCCTATGATAGCCTGAAGTAGATGGATGGTGCAAATGCAACAATCAGGACAGTGCAATATTCCATGCTTTTCTGAGTCCTGACATTCATACGTGGTCACATTGAAAATTTTACTCTCTATCTTGGGCTCAGTGCATTATTCCTAATTGGTGGTTTTAACTACTTCAATTTTGATTTCAATTATATGTACTTTTCCTATTAAACAAAGCTTCCCATGATTCTTTGAATTGCATTATTAATTTTCAGCTTTCATATTAATTAATTGGTATGTAAAGAATAGTTGTCTCTTCATTTAATTGATTGTAGGTTTACTTTGGAGCTGACTATTTGTTTGTTCAAATTCTATCACATGCTACTGGTGCGGGTTTGAAGGTATATTACAAATTAACTTTTATTTTAATAAAATTTAAGTTGTCAGATGTGTGCTTCAAATTATATCTCCTATTATCTAATGATAATCTGTACTTTCTTTTTACATGTCTGATAAGTTTGTCTTCAATGGCAGAGAAGTACATGATGCCACCAAAAAAGGAGCTGAAAAGAACTTATTTCACCCAAAAATTTGATGTATCGTTGCTTGTTCAAATTCATGCAATAATACTTTAATTGTGTATTTTCACAGCTGCAAAAATAAAGGTAAATAGAGGCTATCTGGGTTTAAACCTTTAACCAATATCTAAAGCTGTTGATTTTTCTTCAACATATCAATTAGAATGTCAGAGCCTTATATTTGAAGTCTTGGTTGTGTTTTGGATCGCCATCGGGTCAATGAGTTAAGAGTGCACTTATGCAGTGAAAACCAACACAAATCTGAGAGCCTTTATTCAAAAGCAAATCAGGTGTTATTGAAGATCAAGATGATCCACGATGGCTTACTGCCATTGGAGTAAAACCACGAGATGTATATGATATGGGAAATGAAGACATGATGGAAGAAGTTGAGTATGAGCCGTACCATGCAGCATTGTTAGAAGATCAAAGATGTATTAGAACTGACATAGAAGGAACCATTGAAGTTGAAGATAATTCTGGATCTCAACAAGGAATTAAATTTGATTATATGAAATCTTGTATTATAAAACATATTGAATGATACTTGAGTTAATTGTAGATTAAATTTTTTGATGTTTTATCTTTATAATTGTATTCTGTTTATATTATAAATATTTTAAGCGAATGGAAACAAATATGATATTTGAATGGAACGTAACTTGGCAAGAAAATTTGCTAGATGATCTACTGTTGCAAAAAAACTATTATTATTATTATTTGTATTTTTCTATGCGGATTAAAAATGGAGATTGCTAGACTATTAATTCTTGCAATTGTTCACTTGGCAAGAAAATTTGCTAGATGATCTACTGTTGCAAAGAAACTATTATTATTATTATTCGTATTATTTATGCAGATTAAAAGCGGAGATCGCTAGACTATTAATTCTTGCAATTGTTCACGCGAAGATCTTGCTAATTTGCAAGACTCATGTTAATCTTTACCCACATACAAAAATTCCTTTCAGTAGACCCTTGCTACAGGACCTTCCGCAAGAGTATTACTTTCCTTGCAAAGAAATATCGCAACACAAATTTAAGAACAACGTGCAAGACAATGGTGTCTTGGTAAATCACTATTCTGTTGTAGTGCAGCTCGTCATATGCCTGCTTCCACAAACCAATGAATTATTAATTTATCCATTCCATCTCATTAATATTTCCTTTCCCTATTCAAACTTGTATCAAACAATTATACGTATTAATTGCAATAAATTATATATTATTTCAAGAAATCATAAGTTATATATGGTACCATTTCCAGAAAAATGTACTTCATTTTTTCATGCATGATAAGTGGTTGTATGCTCATGGCTCAATTAATATGGAATAGCTAAAGAATGATAGACATTTTTACCCCAAAAATTACTGGCGTCTCTGGCTGAAGATTAGTGGGAACTGCATATATGGCCTTCTCCAAAAGTGGTGCTAAAAAACTCAAAATTTCCGCCGGGTTTTCTGCATATTTACTTACAGATTTTTGTACCTGAATGTGAGAACAAAATTAGCACAGCACTATAATTAAGTAGGTAACACATTCTAAAAAAGCGACAATATATATTGATAGTGATATATATGTGACAATGAGGTTGATGACTTATGTATATACATACAGAAAATAAAAATATTAACAATATGAACAAACACAAACTAAAAATTATTAGTTCATTACGTCATGAAAAACCTCCAAGCTTCCATTAATCTTGAGAAGATTCGCATTCTTATCGAACCTAAAAACATGGACCATTGTGAAGACACCACCTGCATGGAAGACAATGACATATCTGTCATCATCTCCAGAGATCTCTCGGCCTCCTAAAGCTGCTTTCCGGTTGAGTATACTGGTGTCTGAGGCACAAAATTTTACAAAGAGAAGAACTACCAGAGCCAGAAGGCTTCTCCTTGTTACTCCAGCTTTAGCCATTGTTTTGAAGATGGATAATATCAATATAAGCTACACTCATATTTATAGTATGAACTATGAAACTTAGATGCATAATTAATACAATATGCACGGTTTGGCAGGTCAACAATAAAGATATCTGATTATATTTTTATTTTTAAAAGAGGCCGGGCCACTTTTCTTCCACTTGCTAGTATCCGATTTAAAATATCAGACTTACATTTTGGGGCTTGATCCTTGCTTTCTTCAAAAAAATAAACAAAAAAAAAAACAAAACAAAAAAAAAATAAATCAAAAATATATATCAGACTTCCACTTAACGTTCTAGATTTTTAAGGCTATATATTAACATGTCGATTTCAGACTTTCAGTTACCAAAGGAAAGAATATTTTGAGAGAGGTACTGCCACAGCATCTAGTTTTGAATGGTTCTGATCTATAAAAACATCCTTAATTTGTGAAACAAAACAATCTTAAGCTTGACAGTTCAACACTACCGAATGATAAAAACTAGAGGTGTTTTTACATATATTTTGCATAATTTTAAATTAGTCCTTTATTGAACCCTTTATAATTAATCTTTTGAATTGGATCTCGATTTTTTTTTTTTTTTTTTTTGAAGAAACAAACTGTATCTCGATTGTGATATCTCGGTGCTTAATCGACTTCCAAATTTTGACAACCGAGTTTGTTCCTATTAAGTTGAAGATTAATTATACTTTTTACTCAGAAATATTTTTACAGAGGTTCATAAATGATATTTTATATTAGTTGTATAGCCGCTTGCAAGTTTCTAAATAATAGAAGCCAATGGGGCATTGTTTTGCGGATATATGTTACCAACGTATGTATTAATATATGTTGTGGTGTCGGTTATGTAGCCAAGTCAACATTAAGGGTGGCTGAGTAATTTTTACAGGTCCATTTTCCCACTTGCATGAAGAATGAAATTTGGAGGTGTAAATTAATATGTTTATTATTTCAAATTAGCTGTCGTTTACATTTTATATCCCATGTTAGTTTATATTTTCTTTCGTAAATAATGCTTGTTTATTAGTATTTCTTCCAATAATCTTGGAGGACTTTTCTAAGAGCTGTTTATAAAGTGAAGTATAGGTTGGACACCTAGTTGTGAAATGATGGATACTTTCTTTATTGACAAAGGGTTATTGCGATCCAGCTTCGCTCGAAATTTGACATATTATTATAAATTTAAAATATTATTTTATAATGGTTAATTATGAATAGATTGTTATGCTTACATACAAAAGACAAACAAAGATAGGATGAAAATGAAAATAAAAAGGGGTCACAAAAATGAGAAATAAAACAATGCTTTGTCAAATTATTGAATATTGGTGAAGCGGGTCGGTTTTATGAGCAATAATATCCGACATACAAATAGTTATAAAATATTACGTTATAAAAATTAGAAAAATTATAATTTTACAATACTTAAAGTGTCGAACCACATTTAACTAAATGAGCCCGACACCCACATATCTTTATTTATAGGCAAATTCTGTCATGCGGTCAATACTCTCGTCAATTTGTTTCACTCGGCCCGAAAAAATATTTTGAATCGGGATAATTCTGTCCCGCATGGCAGAATCTCCCTTATTTATATTTTTTTTATTTTGATGTTCCGGTTGTCTAAATAATTCGATTGAAATCGGATATGTGCAGATCTTGCATTAATTAGTCCAAGTACGGTCAACGAAGCTCCAGTTATCGTGGATACCGAAGAGTGTCATCAGGACAAAAATTATGATTATATTAGCACCACTAATCCACCAATAGTGAAAACAACGAAGTAAACAACCGAGACACCAGTTTTTTGTTGATTTTATATTTGAAAGGAATCTGAACTCTTGTTAATATCTGTACCACGCTTCTTTGGGTAGAGAACAGACGAATCAACATTTTATGAGAGCATTAAATTACATGGGGCCCCGCTGTTCCCAGTTCCCACTCTACGAGTACAAATACAACGCAATAATAAAAAACAATAGTCCACAAAAGATAAATACACTTGTACAGTTGCACACCACAAAATAAACACACTATACATACAAAGTAAAATTCAAAGGAAGTTAAACTAAATTGCTGACACATGCAAACAACTGGAAAAATTAAATCGGATTATGATTAAGAATAAACTAAAATAATATATAGCATTCCATATTTTTTATTGGTTTTTTAAATTAAAAAAAAATCAATATTAATTAATGTGAAATGAATATATATGTTTTGCAACCTTACAATTTTCATGAGAAACTTGAATACTTATTACCCATGCCTTCGCACCACCGCATATATTCTTTGTCTTACTCAAACTAAAAAACCGTATATATATATTCTTTCTACAGGGTACGTTCACACCAAGAATTTGTGTACAAAGATTTTGTACATCACCATTTTAATCCTTATCAAATATACTAACATGATCACGTATATATTCACGTATGCTTTATTTCTATATATAGCTAAATCACCATAAGATTGGATTACAGTCAATTCTCCCAAAATGTGTGTCATTGACCATGTACCTTTTTCCTTTTCTTTTCTTTTCCTTTTTTTTTTTCAAAACGCTGACAAATTTTCATTAATAAAAGAAAAATATAAAGGTGTCACAACAAAATTCGAATTCCATAACAATGTAAAACCGACAGATTGCAGTGCGCGCATTGAAGATCAATCACGGACACGTCCGATCCATATAAATGATATAGATTTAATAGGTTTTAAACCAAAGTTTTCAAATCCCGTATTTTTTTAATTAATAAATATTATAATTAAATAAATAGATTTAGTAAATCGAGATAACATATAATAATAATAATAATAGTAATTTCCAACTTGGCTCGCTTTTCTCAGTTGAAAAATGTATTATTCCCGTCGATATGTCCACAGTAAAGATGAACCACATATTTTATTTAAAGTTAGATATAATGTATGAATTTAAAGAAAACATTTTCTACTATGTATTTATTTATTTATTTATGTCAATATAAACACAAATATGTTTGATTTAAAAAAAAATATCTATACTAGATTAAACGACATGTGACAAAAATCATAGACGTGATAGATATGTTTATATTTTAACTCAATATAAACACAAGTATGTTAAAATATATACACTTTAGTTTGTTTAACATGTTGATATCAATTTTATTATTTGTTAAACATGTCCTACTTATATTTTATTTATGTTGACATAAACACATGTTTGTTTTTTTTTTTAAAAAGTATTATTTTATTTAGCCATATGTAAAACTAGGAAAACGATGCACAGGAAAATAAAATATCTCAAACTAAATTTAGTATAACCTAGTACCACTGGTTTATCTATAAGTATTATATAGATCATGATCACTATACTAAAAATGTTGCAAATAATTGCTAAGCATCTCCACTTAATATATGCAGTTTTATATAATATAAAATTAAACATTTCTTTTAATTTTAAAAAAACATATCTATACCAACTAAAGTGAATTTATTTTAACATTGTTGTACTAAAATACTCTCGGTTTGTCGATTACAAAATAATATCATTTGGCATTTAACAATCTTCTTTGAGTTTTATAGGAATTTATAGGAAGAAGATGCAATATATGAAGACTTTGATAAAGATTATTGCAAGATCAAGATCAAGTCATTAGGGAGCTTGTAGGCTAGCTAGACTAGGATAGAAGGTATACTTTAGTCCTTAATTATCCTTAAAATGGTCTAGATAGCAGAAAAGCTCAAGAAACTAGCAAAATTCATGTTTTCTGGTACAAGCGATATATAACGCTATGTAGCGTTGTATAACGTTACAGATCGCTCCCATTTTGTTCTTAGCTGCAAAATACTCTTTCAAACATTACACAACGCTCCATTCCTTTGTGTAAATCTACAGAGTAAAGCCAATGCGTTTGAACGTACTGCTGACTTTGCGTTGTACAACGTTTTCTTAGCATTGTATAACATTACAAAAATCTAACGTTGTATGACACTTCCTTTCCCTTGCACAACGTTAGAACTCTGACTGGAGTTTTTGAGTGATTTTTGGGAACAGCTTGTAACATTTGCCTCAGATTTATTTAACGTTACAGCAACATTGCTTAACGTTTCATAACGTTACATAACGCTTTACCTTGTGACGATGTACAACGCTCCCTAGTGTTGTACAACGCTTCTGACAAAGTTTTTGTACGTTGAGAATTTCCTTCTTCCAACGTTGCATAACGCTATGTAGCGTCGTGTAACGCTACTGACAGAATCTAACGGGTTTGTCGGAATTTGACCGTTGGATTCAAACGTTGCATAACGCTCCGTAGCGTTGTATAACGTCACTGACTCAGCTCATCGAATTTGTCAGATTTTGTTTTATTTAACGGCTATGTTCAAGTGTTGTGTAACGCTACGTAACGTCGCATAACGCTTGAGGCTGTTTTTACTGGTAAACAGCTCCAGCCGAGCTCTATATATATTCACCCCTTGTTCTCTCTCTCCAGAGAGCTTTGCCTTGCAAAATTAGACCAGAATAGAGCCTTTGAGCACAGGGATATTCTCCCACTTGAGCTTTTCATAGCTAGACCACTTTGAGAGATATTGTATCCACTTGAGTGCTCCTCTTCCTTGAATAGCGAGGCCGTTGAGCCGCTTGAGCTAGGCAATAGTGCCACCACCTTGTGTAGGCCGTTGTGCCATTCGAGTTAGGCCTATCCACCTCGAGGTCATTGTGACGAGGCGATTTGGTTCGAAGTTGTAGTCTCGTTCTTATTGGAATTGAACGGAACGCACCCGTTTGGTGGTTGCGAAACTCCCGGAGACGTACGACAAAGGCTAGCTTTTCTCTAGCGGGTCGGAACTCCGTAATCACATCTTGTGTTCAATTCCTCTCTCTCTTTCTCTCTTTATTTTCTTACATAATTGAATTGCTTGTATGTGCTTGATTGTTTTGGGTACCAATTGATTTTAGTTCATACCAAAAACCGGTCTAAAACCAACTAAACTGTTCTGCAAAACTTGTAATTTGGTTTAGCCGCCTACCTTTCCTAGGGAAAACAAACATACTTGTGTTTATATTTTATTATTGTTTTAGGATCGACATATTTTTTAAAAATCAAATATTATACCCAACTTTAATTAATATATGTGGTTAATCTTTATCGACAGGAGTAATATGTTTTTCAAAAAAAAAAAAAAATAGCACATTTCCAACAGCCAACTGCCAAGTTGGAGACGCCACGTAATGACGCCGTTAGAGGCGCCTCTAACTTGGCTGGCGGTTGGAAATTACTATTACTTAATAATATTATCTTGATTTACTAAAACTATTTATTTAATTATAATATTTATTAACAAAAATGCGGCTTTCAAATCTCACTCCGTACTATTTTTGTCGGACTAAATAATAATAGGATGACATGACATTAAACCTACGAGCTAGAAGTTAATTCGGTTCATCAAGGAACAGACCGGCCGGCATTGTAAAATTCTACACTTATAAACGTAGATTTATATTTGTGTAGAAAATAAAGTATCGACGATTGTGTGATTTAAAATCTTGATTCTTAAATTTCAAAATTAATTATTCCTTATTTAATGTTTTAATTTATTATTTCAAATATTTTATATTCTTAAATTTTAAAATTAATTATTACTTATTTTAAAATTTAATTGATGGATTAAAATATTTTTCGTATCATCGAATGAAATTTAACCTAAATTTCACTTAGTGCTTATCTCACATTTTTTATACCCTAAAAAGTAAGAGAAACGTTAAACGGACATCTAACACGATTGTTCTCCCATATCAAATTTGAAGCGATCAATCCAAATCATAGATTGATATTCATATAAGCTTAAAATTTGTATGAAATCATATTTTATATTTTATATTTTTATTATTTATTTCGTATTTTTGAAAATCAATATTGTTTTAAAAAAAAATTAGTTGAGGAGCCTTCACCACTTAGCATGAAAAATTCAAAACATACAAAGTAAATATCTTAGCCTTAATGTGCAGCTATCAAGCCTCTTATTCTAAGACCAAACCACTGGGTCAAAAAGCCTACGTACCAAGCAAGCATCTATCTACATCCAAAGATACTGGTGTAGAAGCTAAGAAGCATCACCTAAACCTTAAATAGCTCTGAATATGAATAATGATATGGTGTATCGCCGCGCATTGAGAGATATATATCACAATCATATCTGTTGGACGTTTTGCAAATTGACAAATTTAATTTTGACCAATCCAATTTATATATTGAAATCTCATAGCAAATCAAATTTTACATTATTTGTTTTTTATATATTTTTTTCAAATTTTTTAAAACTTGATTTTTACATATTCAAACTAATAATAAGGACATTTCAAAATGACTCGCAATTGGTCAAAATTAGATTTGTTAATTTGTAAAACTAACGATGGATATGGTTGTGAATTACGAAACTTCCATACATCATGAGGCACCATATCATTTCTGCATTCTAAAATCATTATCATTGGACATTACATAATTCTCAATTATAGTATGGATTTTTAAAAACAGTATGTAAGAATATTTTTAAAAAACATAAAATTTAGTTTTATGAAGGTTTCCAATATGAATTTTTAGTCTAATAATTTGAATTGGGCGTTTGAAATTTGAAATACGAAAACGATTATGTTTGGATTATCAGTCTTCCATTTTGGACTTTAAGACACCTCAAAGAATAATAATATTATCAAATTGTATATTTTTTTAATTTTTTTATAAAAATTGACTATAGGCTTAACGGCGTTTATTCAAATTTAGTAATTTTTAGTTATCCGAATTCTTACAATTACTTCTATTAAAAAGATTTGATACTCTTCTGCCCTGGTCCCTGCTTCCCAAAATGGTGAAGTACGATCAAACAGATTTATCAAACTCAAACATAGCCATCGTTGGTCAACTCAAAGTCATATATATGGTGTTTCTAAAAATTCGGACTTGGTTTCTTTACGATCAATTAAGATGATCCAAATAAATTAATTTTGACCAGAAAACCGTGAATAAAACTACTTTTATAAATAACATCGACCAGTGATCACAGTATAATCTGAACCGCCATTAAAAGGTACGGATGTGATTTGGCTTGAACTCACACAAATTAATTCCTTCGATTAATTGGAGAGGATAACATGCACTGAAGGTCGTTGCATACCCATCTATCTCTATCTCTTAGCTTTTCCCACGCGCGCCACTTCCAAAACTAACAAACCATACTTGTAGTAGAAGCTTCTTACTCACCTCTACCCACAGCTTCCATTTTTGAAAGCACAATTCTATGCATCACTCCCACTGAATTGAATTATATATTCATCAAACGATATAAAACCAACTTAGACTCACAACTTTCTCTCAAATTAAATGTCCCACACAAAGCTATTCAATTTTTCTAGACAAGTTCCGACGGAGACCAGTATCGCTTCCACCCCCGACATGACCGGCCGCACCGCCTCTTGTCTCCCCAACCAAGACCGAAATCCAACCCAACACGAAAGCCCGACCAATCGTGCCAGCTCGCAATTGAGCCGATGGTCCCGTGTTCGGTCAATCCGGTCCGGTCGAGTGCTCAATTCGCATTCCATGCAAGAGAAAACAGGATCATCGGCTAGAGAGGCGAAGGACGATATGGAAGAGATGGACGGTCCTGATGGATTTTCAGATGTGATAAATCAGAGGAAGAAAATTTATATGGTATCAGATGGTACAGGGTGGACCGCCGAGCACTCTGTGTACGCCACGTTGCGTCAGTTTGAGAATGATCATGTTGACATGGGCTGCCCCGTAAATACGCAACTCTTCTCAGGGGTATTTTCGTCTTTTATGCTGATTTCCATTTTTCCTTTTGGATAAATTTGGGAGATTTTAATACACCAAATAAATAAATTCACAGCAGACACCTGTTTCCTCCATCTTTGGTGCATTAAATTTCATATATGTTCAAATTTATGCAATTGAATTTCATAATTATTCTGATCATCTTATATTCTGGTTTGACCACTTAATTAAACCTCTGATAGTTTTACCATGACCATCACAACTGTTCATAATTAATAGTTTAATACGCCAATCAATTTCTCAGCTTTTAAAATGAAAAGTGCAGTTCATCAGTGAGCCAGTTGCAAACGAAGTCACAATTATTTTCTACGTTTCTCATGAAGTGATTAATCAGTGATAACAATACTGGTTGAAATGACGCAGCATATGTAGATGTCTCGCTACATATATGTTAAATTACTCTACTATTCAAATTTGTAATCTCCATCTCTGCTTAAATCATTTATCAACAATTCATCACATTGTTAAGGTAGAAGACATGGACGGCCTCTTGGACATAATCAAGCAAGCCGCGAGAGAAGGTGCGCTGCTCCTTTACACCCTTGTGGACCCCACAATGGCCGAAGCTACCAAACAGGCGTGCCAAAGATGGGGTGTTCGTTCAATCGATATTCTACGCCCAACCACTGAGGGGATTGCCGAATACCTTGGGGTAGCTTCTTCGGCGATCATCCGTGGTGGCCCAGAAAAGCTCGCCATGGACTACTCACGCCTAATTCATGATGCAATCGACTTCACCATGAAGCACGACGACGGGGCCCTGCCACAGGACCTAAGCCAGGCTCACATTCTCCTGGTTGGTCCTTCTCGTACCGGAAAAACACCACTCTCAATCTACTTGGCACAAAAAGGGTACAAGGTCGCAAACGTGCCGATCATTATGGGGATGGATTTGCCAATGACCTTGTTTGAGATAGACCAAGACAAGATCTTCGGGCTGACGATAAGCGCCACCGTGTTGCAACATGTAAGGTCCGAAAGGGCTAAGGAGCTAGGGTTTCATGGAAGTAATTACTCAGAGATGGACCATGTGCGGCAGGAGTTGGAGTATGCGCACAAAATTTTTGCACAACATCCTTCCTGGCCTGTTATTGGTAAGTTCTCAGCAATTTTGTTTTTTTTCATTTTTTTTCTTTAATATATATCTTGTATAGATAACTATAAGGATAGTTCTTTTCTGTGTGTGTGTGTGCGTGCGCGCGTGCGCGCGTGTGTTTGTGTGACTGGCCCATTGATATGGAACTGTTCCCGCAAAAGGTTCATACCTAATACCAAAACAAAATGGTTCGTGGAATACTGTGTGCACTGGTACCAGACATCGTCTAAACTGTTTCCACAAAAGATCTCTGTTTTCAATTTTTCAAAAAAAAAAAAAAGAAGGATTTCTGTTTCTGTCAACTTCAGAAATGCCAAATTAGCAAACATTTAGGTTGTCCGTTTTGGTCTCTTTGAATGTTTTTTGTTGATGTCCTTGGTCGATTATCTGCAGATGTGACTGGAAAAGCAATGGAAGAAACAGCTGCTATAATCTTGAGGATATATAACGAGAAGCAGCAAAAATGGTTGATTCCTCCTACATCTAAACGATATTAGTTACTACTCTTTCAATTAATACTTTGTAAAATGTTGTATGAGCTAACTGTCCGTACTTTGTAAATATTGAAATTGTATATTCACCAGAAATATGGACGCACTCTGCTACGCAATCTGAATTTGTAAATTCAGCGTTTGTGAACTTAATTAATAGTAATAAAAATTTAGGAAAAATTCTGCATATTATACAAATTTTCATCGGACTTTCAACACTGTCATTCATTTTTGTGACTGAACTCGTTTCAGAATTAATATCCATGGAAGAATTTTCCATATTTTAAATTACGTTTTTTTTATTTATTATTTTTTTTTTTTGGTAAACATTTAACTCTAAGGAGAGGGCTTGTAGCCTGTTGTTCACTGGAAATTATTTTGATGATTCTAACTTTTTTTGTTGATTTAGACTTGTTTCAATTATGTTATTCTATTTACAGATAAAATTTGTAATATGATATAATAGTGTGTTTCACTTGTGTGAAATTTGATAATTGATTAGCACCAATTATGAGAGTAGAAATGACTTCCAATTCATGTTGAATAAATCTGCAGTGCGGCGTAGAATATTTGCGGAATTTGGGCCAAGCTGAATATTACATCAAATGGCTGTTAACTGTTCTATTTTTAAATGGCACTGGAAATAAAAATACGGAAATACTTTTCTAAGAAAAAAGAGTGCGAGTCGTTTTGCTCATTTTATGTTAATTTTTGTATTTTTTGCAAAAAAAAATAAATAAAATTTTCGAATGATGTAATTAACTTACCAGATAAGCAAATATTAGAGAAAATAAATCATAAAAACCCAACAGGGATAAATTTTATAAACTTCAAGAGGTACATTTATGTCCACTTATAACTACGAATATTAAGACATTCCTAAAATTTGATTCAATTTTTTTTTTTTAAGATAGGTCCATTAAACAAACATACGCCAGACAGGAATTGCTTCATACACTCCTCACTTTTGGAGGTCCACTCCTTTTGGACGAAAATACCCTTTGTGTTATTTCATATGACGTCTCTTAGTTCACATCAGTTTGAAATTCGAAGGGCATTTTCGTCTAAAGGGAGTGGATCTCAAAAAATGAGAGTGTATGAAGCAATTCTCACGCCGGACAGATAAATAAGATAACGACAAATTACAAGCCTTGAGCCAAGTGCGATCATGTGTAGATCACGTGAAAATGGTTCTCTATGGGCCCACAGGCAGAGAGCCCCCACAGAGCACAGCCACACTGCAGTAGAAAAAAAATTTTACATGGGTCTGATCGTTTTTTTTTTTTTTTTTTTGGCATAATTCTGAATGGTTAATTTTTTTTTTTTTTTTTTTTTTTTTAGAAAAACTAGGTAGTACCTACCTAATAACTGAATGGTTAATTGTTGCTGTCAGCAAACAAAGATCCATGGCTATTGCTGACATGACAAGCATGATGCCTGGCCATACATCTCTCAGTGGCAATGAAAACCTGAGAGACATCCTGCGGCTCCTCCTTCATGGGGTCTATGGCCTTTGGTGATAACAATACATCAAATTTGTTGTTCTGATGAAGGAAGGTAAAATAATATAAAAATTACTACTTTGAAATTAAACTCGTTCTACAAATTTTAGTGTTAACAATTCGGTCACAAGTTTTAAATTTTCGATCGGATTTTGTGCAAAAACTATAATGAATACAAATATTTAATCTACAAAAACTACAATAAAATTATAAAAATATTAGCCCTACTTTTAGCATATACTTTTTTTATTTTTCGGTGACTCGGTGACTTTTTGGATTTTTTTTCGAGCCTACCCCAATTTGTTTGAGACAAAAGGCTTTACGGTTGTTGTTGTTGTTGTTGTGACGAAACAATTGTAATTGACTCTATAAAAGTTGTAGCCAAATTTTCAATTATGATTGTTCTTAAATATGATAAATTAAAATTTTGAAATCTGCAAGTGCAGATTCCGAATGTCTTACATCACGATTTATAAATTATTTCGGACCAAAGTCAAGGTTCAAGTCCGCATGCAGGATTTATAAATTGTTTTCCTGTGTTTAGATGCAAGTGCAGATTCCGAAATTTGAAAACGCTACGCAGACCAAAGTCCTGGTACCAACTTTGCCATCATTACTTATTTCGGACACTGGAAGCCTCATTAATCTAAATGATGAATGGGAGTCCTGGTACCAACTTTGGTCTCATTTAGATCCTTTGTTACACTTATTTTATTGCAAAAGTAAAATGTGATCCTGTACTTAATTGATGAACTTATATCCCAGTTCTTTTGATGCAGATTTTGGGCAGTTTTTCGTAGTTAATTGATTAACCAAAGATCCTTTTAGAATGGATTAATCTATAGGATAATCAACTTATATTTTTATTAAGACAGAGAAATGCATCTAAACACCATGGCAGCTAACATTGTTCTGAAAGACAAAAAGGTAAATCTCAACGTGTAATAGTAGAATATATACAACAACAATAACTAATTATTTTGAACCAAACAAGTTGGAGTAGACTAGAAATGAAATCCACTAAGAAAGAAAATCACCAAAAAATAAAAATATAGTAATGAGTAATACTAGAATATATAAGTAAATATTTCCAATTCTCCATTCTATTCATGTATTGTTCGTTGACACCGGCAATGAGAACAACTCAAGCAAACTAGCTGTTTCTCTGTGGACGAACCATTTTGTAGTAATCCAAAACACAGCTGCGGGGTCGTAGGATGCAAGAGGAATCGTATTCTCTGCTCACCTCTCCTCCGAACGGTTGGATTATGATCCAACGTTGTGCATAGAGAAACGAAAAAGGCAAAATTGGATATAACCCCCTTCAATCTTCTTCAATTGGATATAACCCCTACAATCTTTAAAACTGGAAATTACCCCCTCTAATCATATCCACTTTGGATATAACCCCTTCTAACTTATTTTAATCTTATTTAATTAAAAAATTATCAGCAACATAATTTTATGACTAAATTACCCTCACTCCAACAACGTTTCATCTCCTTCTTTCTTTATTTTTTTTTTCTGATAGTGATGATATCAAATTCTTTCTATATTGCTACTCGTCTCCCTCTCTTTATCTGCTAGTGCCATAATTTACTAGCATGCATTTATTATACTTTTATTTCTTAATATCGATTGAACCAGGTCCGTTTTTTGTTCTTAGACAAAAAAGTTCTCAATGTCCATTACCAATTTCACTAGGGGTATTTCGCGCGTTGCGCGATCTATTCTTTATTTTGGATGAGAGCAATAAATTTATAAATTATCAATTTTTTTATTGTTTGTAAATTGCAGGTTTGTTCAGATAACAACGATGAGAATTGTGGAGAAATTTTCAGATGGTAAATATTGTAATGTCCTGTGGTGTTCATAGTAAGGTTGGATAATTTAAGGGAGGAATATATTGTGATTTTTTTGAGATAGTATTCATATATTGATGATTCCAGCATAATAAATTTTGTGAACGCTACATTCGATGTAGATTGTGAAGAGAAATGGTAGCAAAATAGCATGATTAAGAAAGTGAAAGCATTGAGCATTCTTAGTAAATCATAATTAAGAATGTGACTGGAAATAGATGCACTATGCAACATCAGTGCCAGTGCTGATATTTCCAGCAGCAGAGTTGTTAAATAATAAGGGATAGATCCATTCTTAATTACAAAATATGGACACAACTATAGTAGTAGTATGGTAGGGTGAGATAAACAAAATACGGTGATTAATGAAGAGTGGAAGAAGCAAAATATATCTGGTTCTGTTGGAGGTGATATGAAATACTTAAGCTGGTATAAACAATGGTCTTTTGCTGCGGTATGTGTTGCTTGTTCCTGTCACCATCTTTTGTGTTGTCTGATGCTTCTTCAACAGGAGATCTGTCACACCCCAAACCAAGCCATAATCTGGGGAGGACAGCCCCGCCACGCATACACAATCTACTGTGTACACGTAAGGCTATAAAACAGTGTCACAGATACAAATATCACAAATAATAATCACATAATAAAGGCATCATTTGTTCATACAACAAAAGGGCTGGTAAAATATTCACATATCAAAATTTCCAGCCAGAAGATAAACAAAATACTAATAATATAAAGCGGAAAGCGACTATTCCAGCTTGGCTTGGTCTTCTGCTAAATCTCTATCTGCAAAGTCTGCCAAACCTGAACCTGTCTCCACAAATCAAAGTATTGTGGGATGAGTACATTAATACTCAGTGTGGTGATAGAGTGAGCCAACAAGGTCCTGGTTAATATCTAGCTAGAACTAAACCATTAAGTTAAACACTTTTAAATCCTATAATGCAATATCTAAGTGCTAACTTTAGAGAAATGATGTGCTAAACTACAAGTCATATCATGCCCAAATAAATATGAAAAATATCTGGAGAAGCGGAGAATAATAATAGTATAATAATATACGGTGAATAAATATATCAATACGAGAGTCAAGCACCCGCACTCAATGGTCAAATCATAAGTCACACATATAATCCAGAATCAATCTCACAAGTCCCAATATGACATGAACCGTGCCTACAGATCCACCTAACTCAGCATGTGCTCGACAACTCAACTGCGCCCCGTTCCCACATTCCCGCTAAAGAAGTGGGCAGTAAATCACGGTACCGGTAAACTGAACTCATGGGGGTCGAGAGGTAGTCTGATATAAATGGCACACTCAATTCCCCATTTGTTAAGGTTCAAGTCAAGCCAAGGGAATATAATAACACAACTCAAAGGAATATAATAGTAACACAAACAACCATCAAGTGACCGCAGTACCACCTGACGGTCGGTCTGCTGAGTGATCATTAGAAACGCGTTGCCCACGATCTCTATCATAAGGAGACCACCGGCAATGGTTTGGGTGCAATCTCCCGATAATGGAAACCCCAGGCAAAACGAACTTATCACACTCGGTCTCGCTATCCTGATCCGCACCAAATGCATGTGTTCATTAAGGGCACTTTTAAGTTTATTAATCACATTATTAACATGCAATGCATATCTTATAAGTATAATCTAGTTTTGAGTTAATGACATGCAATTAAGTGTTTTATGCAGTGTTCATGACATGATATGCACACAGTTAATAATGATCTAATTACTAAACTAAAGATTAAACAAAACCTAAGGCATCCACACCTGAAAAAGTCGAAGACGAGGAGACTACTCTACAGGAGGATCGGTGAAGTCCTGCCCCGCGTCACCACCCTCGTACTCGGGGTAGTAATCGTCTACAGGCTCCTGATAGTCCGTCTGGTCACCTGGCGAAAAACCGACTAATTAGAACGGACACTAAAACTAGAACACTAGAACTAGCGTTCGCTATGTTATCCCTCAATTTGGATTCAGGTTTGAGCTACTAGGATAAAGGATTTAGATTTCTGAAAGGAGACTCGGTATTAAAATATGTTATCTTATTTATAGAAATACTTTTATAAAAATTTTGGCAGAGTTTCCTTTATAAAATAAGTGGGAAGAAAGACGTGTTGACGAAATCCTACAGTTCTATTCTACTCGTTTAAGTCGTGATAAGCTTTTTGTTTGATTTTAGAAAGCCTTTTTGATTAGTTTAGTTATGATTTCTAATAGTGTTTTGCTCAAGTATGAAATGTTAGAAAGTGTCATAAATTCATTTATTCTACCATTAGAACAAAGAAACACACAATCAATCATAGGACCTAGTGCTAAACATTGAATCGGCACAAAAACTAAGAGAGAAAAGGGAGGAGGATGTTGTACCTCTCACAAATCGTTCTTGTGAGGTTGTCCAAGGCGTGGGAATCGGTGGCGTGCACTCCGCGCCTTCTTCTCCTTCCTCTAATCCACCAAGAAGCTTCTCCACCTCTCAAAAGCTAGTGCTAGCAAGCTTTTAGAGCAACCAAACCTTAATCTCAATTAACCCCTTAATTATGTGGCTAATCCCAACACATGGGTCCTAACAAACAAAGGATGAGAGCTCCTCTAATGGAGATTTCGAAAATCTCCAATGGAGGAGGAAGGTGGCGGCTAGGGCAAGAGGGAAGAGAGGAGAGAGAAAGTTGGATGAGAGGCCACCCCTTGGGGTCTATTTATAGAGCTCTCATTCCTCTTCCAAACTTCTAACAAATTACAAGCATGCCACCATGCCCTAGCATCCTAGCCGAAATTAAAGTGGGCCTTTAGCCCAATTCACCAAAGTGTGAATTAAACTCTCTTACCCATATTAATTCATTTAATTAATGGGCCTATTAATTGTTTGTTAATTGGGCTCAATAAGACTTAGCAATTTAAAGTCTATATATTCAATATAATTCTAACAATTATATTAAATATAATTGAGACTATTTAATTATCAAATTGATGATAATTAACAATAGGTTGGTTTATGCATTAATTTATTCTAACATGATCTTCTTGATATAATTAATTATAACGGTATATATAATTAATCAATCAACCCATCATGTTTTGTATTCTCCAATACAAATAAATAATGCACGTGTGGTTCAGGTTCTATTTGTGTGACCTTTTGAGGATTTATGCTACGTTGGCCATGGAGAATAAATCATTATTTATTTCCATTAATCATAAGCGGTATCTAGCAACACGTTATGATTCCCAATTCGCATAAATAGTGTACAGCTACAATATCTCAATCCTGCATAAGAAATAAAAGTATTTCCTTGTTTGATTCTTATGTCACATGATATCCTTGTATAATCCAAGATAGGAATGTGTCACTCTTGCAGATTATACATTTCTTGATATAGAGATGATTGTACAAGTTGCTAGCAAACAATCCATCTCCATCAAGGGGCCCAAACAGATATCATCACTCACTAGGTAAACTAATGAGGGACATACGATTTTCTTGATGAACAACTTTTCCCCGCACAATTCAAGAGAACATAAATAAAGTCCGTATAGCAGCCTTTATCAGGAATCAACGTTAGACGATATTTATTGAACCTATCCTCATGTGGAAAAGCTGAGCATCTCAAACTTAGAATCAACAACATATGAAATAAACAATGACACATAACACAATCCATATGTTTATTTCATTTGGGTCAAGTCCTGTACTATGTTCTACAACATATACATATGCAATTAAGTTGGTAACTCCTTACCTATGATTTGTAGAACTTAATCATCGCTTAACTTGCATACTAATCTTATTTGATAATTAATGCTCCTTGTTAATTATCAAGATTATGGACATCTTTAGATTTATTATTGTCATTTATGAACAAATGAATTATAGAGATCTACAATTCAGATCCTCAACCTGAATGATCTATCAATAAATAAATCAAGGAACAAATGATAAAATATCATCAATAACATAAACCATAGAAGTAGCCATAATGATTGGCTTCTAGGACATATCTCCAACAATCTCCCACTTGGCCTAGAGTCAATCAACAGTGACTTCTAGCAAGTGCATAGTACTCAATGTAATATCTAAAATATACATGTCTCATACTAAAGCCTAAAAGTAAAAGATACAACTCAAAGCCACTCAGGCATACGCCTAATCCCCATGGATGCAACATGCATCTCATGTGCGGCTCGAGATAAAGGCTTTGTCAGAGGATCCGCTGTGTTCGCGGCACCGTCCACCTTCTTGACCTTGATCCACCCGTCATTCACAAACTGACGGATAAGATGGAATCGTCGTAGAATGTGCTTGGTCTTTTGGTGAGACCTAGGCTCTTTAGACTGAGCTATGGCTCCCGTGTTGTCGCAGTAGAGATCCACTGGACTTGAGATGCTTGGAACCACCTCTAGCTCGGTCAAGAACTCCTTGATCCAAACGCCTTCTTTCGCTGCTTCACCAGCCGCTAAGTATTCCGCTTCGGTGACGGAATCGGCCGTAGTTTCTTGCTTGGAACTTTTCCAACTTACGGCACCACCATTGAGCAGGAATACGTAGCCGGACTGTGACTTAGCATCATCTCGATCGGTTTGGAAACTAGCATCGGTGTAACCACTTACAACGAGCTCTTGGTCTCCACCGTACACGAGGATACTATCTTGTGTTCTCTTCAAATACTTGAGGATATTCTTGACTGCGGTCCAGTGTGGCATACCAGGGTTAGCTTGGTATCGACTAGTCACACTAATCGGATGTGCCACATCGGGGCGAGTGCATAGCATGGCATACATGATTGATCCGACCACAGATGGATATTGAAACTTGTTCATGAATTTCCTATCTGCATCTTCCGTCGGACATTGAGTCTTGCTCAAGAATATGCCATGTGACATAGGCAAGTAACCCTTCTTGGAACTAGCCATTTTGTGTTTTTCCAACACCTTGCCAATATATGCATCTTGGCTCAAGCCTAACAATCTCCTAGATCTATCTCTATAGATTTTGATTCCTAGGATGTAGGCGGCTTCGCCCAAGTCTTTCATTGAGAACACTTTCTTCAATGAATCCTTGACATCATTCAATTCGGGAATATCATTCCCAATCAAGAGTATATCATCAACATATAGAACAAGAAATACGACCACGCTCCCACTAATCCTCTTGTAGACACAAGGTTCCTTTTCACTTTGAATGAAGTTCAACTTCTTGACCTCTTCATCAAAGCGCTTGTTCCAACTCCTCGATGCTTGCTTCAATCCATAAATGGACCTTTGAAGCTTGCATACCTTGTTAGCATTCTTAGGATCCACAAAACACTCGGGTTGTGTCATGTACACATCTTCTTCCAAATTTCCATTTAGGAAGGCGGTTTTGACATCCATTTGCCATATCTCATAGTCATAAAATGCGGCAATTGCTAACAAGATCCGAATTGACTTGAACATGACGACGGGCGAGAAGGTTTCTTCATAGTCAATACCATGAATTTGCTTGTAACCTTTCGCAACAAGTCGTGCCTTGTAAATGGTCAAGTTGCCATCCATGTCGACCTTTCTTTTAAAGATCCACTTGTTCTCAACGGGTTTTACTCCGTTGGGAAGGTCAACCAAGGTCCAAACCTTGTTGTCATACATGGATTGCATTTCGGATTCCATGGCTTTGAGCCATTCCTTGGAGTCGGATTTCTTCATTATGTCATTAATGGTCAAAGGTTCGTCATTCGCAATGACGAGGACATCGTGCAAACCCAAGTACCTTTCGGGTGGACGACTTTCCCTTGTTGACCTTCGTAGAATGGGTGCTTGAGGTTCTTGAGGTTCTTGAACTTGTTCCACAACGATTTGTGGAGTTGGTTCTTGATCCTCGAAACTTTGAGTTTCTTGAACATAATCGACTCGCGATATGTTCGAGTCCTCATTTGAGGGAGCATTCTCTTGAACCTCTTCCACAACAACTTGTGGAACGGGTTCGGCTGCTACCTCATTTGGAACCTCATTGGGAATAACTACATTACCTACTTGAGGCATGTCTTGTGGCGGTTCTTGAATTTCTTCAATAACCACATTACTCCCACTACTTCTTCTTGCGAGAAATTCCTTCTCCAAGAACTCGGCATGACGAGCAACAACTATCTTGTTCTCGACACGGTTGTAGAAGTAGTATCCCTTTGTTTCTTTAGGGTATCCTACGAAATGACACTTGTCCGATTTGGGTCCAAGCTTATCGCTCACTAGCTTTTTCACATAAGCTTCACAACCCCAAATCTTGAGAAACATCATGTTTGGTTTCTTACCAAACCAAATCTCATAAGGTGTCTTCTCAACGGACTTAGACGGAACACGGTTTAGTGTAAAAGCTGCGGTCTCTAATGCATAACCCCAAAACGATTTAGGCAAATCGGTTTGGCTCATCATCGATTGAACCATGTCTAGCAAAGTTCGATTCCTCCTTTCGGATACACCATTCCATTGTGGTGTTCCCGGCGGAGTGAGTTGTGGAACTATTCCACACTCCTTTAGATAATCACCAAACTCATGACTCAAGTACTCTCCTCCACGATCGGAACGTAAAACTTTGATCTTTCGACCAAGTTGGTTTTCAACTTCATTCTTGAATTCTTTGAACTTGTCAAAGGATTCGGACTTGTGCCGCATCAAGTAGATATACCCGTATCTACTATGATCATCGGTAAAAGTGATGAAGTATGAATAACCACCACGTGCGCAAATGCTCATAGGTCCACATACATCGGTATGTACAAGGTCCAATAAGCCACTTGCCCTTGTCCCTTTATTGGAAAAAGGCGCTTTGGTCATTTTTCCCATCAAACAAGACTTGCATGTGTCAATTGGCTCGAAAGCGAATTGATCCAAGAGACCAACGGTTTGCAATCTCTTGATGCGCTTCTCATTGATGTGACCTAAGCGGCAATGCCACATCAAAGTTGCATTCTCTTGAGAAATCTTACGTTTCTTATTGTCATTTTCAACACTCAAAACAAGTTCATTACAATCAAGCATATAAAGACCATTCGATAAATGCGCAACACCATAACGAACTTCATCACGAAACAAAGTCAAACACTTGTTCTTTATTACAACATTAAAACCATCCAAGTCCAAACATGAGATAGAGATAATGTTTCGAGTGATACATGGAACTACATAAACATCCTTGAGTTCCAACACAAAACCACAAGGCAAAGATAATTCCACGTTCCCAACGGCCATAGCGGATATGCACGTGCCGTTACCGACGCGGAGTTGAACTTCGCCTCTCTCGAGCCGCCTCCTACTCTTTAGTGCCTGCACATTTCGACAAATGTGAGCGCATGAACCAGTATCAAATATCCAGTCATTGCTTGAGGTAGCGAGAAGGGTTTCAATGACAAATATACCTGAAGTAGAAGGACGGACGGTTCCAGCCTTCTTATCAGCAAGGTACTTGGGGCAGTTCCTCTTCCAATGGCCCTTGTCACTACAATAGTAGCACACGGTATCGGAAGTGGCCGGGTTCTTCTTCTTCCTTGAACCCACGGGAGCTCCCTTGGACGAGCCTTGGGGCGTCACCGGGCCTTTGCCTCTCTTGTTTCTTCGGGCTTTCTTCTTGATCTTCCTTCCCTTGTCATTCACAGCAAGAACATCCTTAGACCCTTTCTCTTTCTTGAGACTCTCCTCAGTTTCCATGAGCATGTTTTGGAGATCCTCCAAACTTTTCTCCATGCCATTCATGCGGTAGTTCACAATGAACCCCAAGTAACTCTGAGGAAGAGAGTTGAGAATAAAGTCCTGGACAGCCTCCGGTGGGAAGGGCGTGTCAAGGCTTTCAAGCTGCCGAAACAACCCCGCCATCCTCATGACGTGTGGGCCAACTTCATGACCTTCCGCCAAACGAGTGTTGGCGACGGCCTTGATGAGTTTGCCCCTTTCGGTGCGAGCTTTGGTCTTAAATGTCCTTGAGAGACGAGAGATGATTTCAAACACTCCAAGACCACTATCAATGTACTCCTTTTGGAGCTCATTGTCCATGACTGCAACAATCAAGACCGACATCTCTATGTCGTCTCCATGATGCTTTTCATAGTTATCATGGTCCTCTTTGGGAGCCTTCTCTTCAGGAAGAGGAGGTAAGGGAGTGGTCAAGAGATACTCTTTCTTTTCAAACCTAAGGGCAAGCCTAAGGTTGCGGTGCCAATCCAAAAAATTGGCACCATTGAAGGCAAGCTTCTCTTTTTCAAGAAGAGAACGTAGCGTAAAAGACGGGGAAGACATCTACAACAATATCAAAATTTAAGGTCATTTAGTTTATGCTTTTTGTTTTAACTTCCATAAAGTAAAACTTCCACTACATTAAATTAATGTCCCTAAATGTAATGGATTTCCAAGTCCCCTACTTTCGTTGAAATGATGATGGCGTCGGCACAACATCAAGCCAACTAATATAGGGTAGGTTCTCTTTAACCGATCATACAACTTTATGATCCTTGGTTCGCATCGCGAACTTCGTCCCAATGTCCAATCTGATTAGGATCCATTGAAAAGTAACTTCTCTCTATTTGCTCCTTGCAAATCCGATTTACACCCCGACTACAATGATGGAGTACGATGTCCGCGTCGGCGGAATGCATCAATAAACAATCAATTGTCTTGAAGGGGATAGAGAGAAGGAGGACGAATTAACTTAATCGTAATTTGGGACAAAAACAATTTATGTGACTCTTGTTTGGTGGTCGTGTAAGCATACACCCATACCTACCTATGACAATTCAAGGCATTCTCAAACAATCACATAACATATGCATCTCAAGCATTGTCGTGGGTTTGTATGGCTCCCGCTTGCATTAATCTTCGTCGCATCTCCATGTAACGAGACTAATCTAATCAAGCCCTCCCACTAATTACTAAGATCCTATCTAATAATTAAGGGAAATAAATACATGTGATAAAATTCCTAAAACCCCGCCTAGGCCTTAGGGGCATGCAAGCCTCACAAGTTACATCAAAATTAACCAATTAATTATCAAGGCACCTTAGGCCACTTTACAAGCAATCACATGCATTCACAACATTTTACAACACACAAGGCATTGACATCTTGAGCCATATCAAACCCACATCCTCCTACAAAACAAAGTTAGCACATATACAATATACATGATTCACTTGTCCTTAATTAATTTCATTAGTTAGAATCTTTGTGCATACTTGTTGCTCAAGTTTTTCGAATGCAAAGAAGGCTTAACCTTAACAACTAATTGTTTAAGCCCTTTTAAATTAAATCCAACCATCAAAACAGAAAGGAGGGTATTTAAGGAGTCTTCTAATTAACCTTTCATCATATTGATTAATTAGAAATTATTTTAACTAATTAAAATACGAAATTCGGGGCCCGAAAAAATTCAAAATAATTCGGTCTCCAAAAAATCCGAAATAAATCCAGAGAACTCCTTACAAAGATTGTGGTTACCTGTAAAAATCTCAAGGAGAGATCAATTATCATCAGGGAGAACCAAAAAAGACAAATCCTCATATCGTGCGCGAAGCACCGTTAGAGAAAATTCTGTTATGGGTCTCAACCTTTTGATCTGTATGATCATCCCCTTGATATTTTTCCAGCAAAAAATTTACATAGAAAAATACTACATACAATAGGCTATCATTCCATAAAAAGAAAATCCACAAGTTACATTCAAGATCAACGAGATAACAAGCATTTAAGCAAGGTATCCTGTTCTGGAACTGACCGTCGACCAAAAAGGTTTCACTCGGTTTAGGTATCAAATCTCAATGAAAATCTATGAAATTAATTTTCACAGATTCCGGACTTAAAGGAGAACATTTCAATTTTAACACTTTTCCATAAAAGTTTTTTAATAAGTACAGTTTTTCAAAACAATCGGTTTGTTTGAAAAAACAGATCTGACAACTTCATCACTTTTCATCCTTGAACGCCCACATAAGATCCGAAATATGCAACAAAATTTACATATCCAGAAAGAGCATCAAGTTTAGATTAATCCTATCTAAAAGTTACAGGTACTTTGTATACAAACTTATTTGTTACCAACCACAACAACAGAACTGTGCAGCAGAATAACAGATCTGCGCACCGTTACCGTTTAAATCACTAAAAATTCATTTTACATCGAATTTCAATGATTCCAGTGGGAAAACGACCACAACTCAAAGGGCTACAACCTCCAATAAGAAGGAAAAAATTTCAGAGAGCTTTACACCACGAAAAACAAGCAACAAGACAGAAAACAGCCTTTCCAGGGCCAGCAAGTATGCACATCACTAATTAACTTAATTAATTACGAATTTCTCACTTAATTAAGTGCCAAAACAGTAAGCACAGCCATGAGCTCTGATACCACTGTTAGAAAGTGTCATAAATTCATTTATTCTACCATTAGAACAAAGAAACACACAATCAATCATAGGACCTAGTGCTAAACATTGAATCGGCACAAAAACTAAGAGAGAAAAGGGAGGAGGATGTTGTACCTCTCACAAATCGTTCTTGTGAGGTTGTCCAAGGTGTGGGAATCGGTGGCGTGCACTCCGCGCCTTCTTCTCCTTCCTCTAATCCACCAAGAAGCTTCTCCACCTCTCAAAAGCTAGTGCTAGCAAGCTTTTAGAGCAACCAAACCTTAATCTCAATTCACCCCTTAATTATGTGGCTAATCCCAACACATGGGTCCTAACAAACAAAGGATGAGAGCTCCTCTAATGGAGATTTCGAAAATCTCCAATGGAGGAGGAAGGTGGCGGCTAGGGCAAAAGGGAAGAGAGGAGAGAGAAAGTTGGATGAGAGGCCACCCCTTGGGGTCTATTTATAGAGCTCTCATTCCTCTTCCAAACTTCTAACAAATTACAAGCATGCCACCATGCCCTAGCATCCTAGCCGAAATTAAAGTGGGCCTTTAGCCCAATTCACCAAAGTGTGAATTAAACTCTCTTACCCATATTAATTCATTTAATTAATGGGCCTATTAATTGTTTGTTAATTGGGCTCAATAAGACTTAGCAATTTAAAGTCTATATATTCAATATAATTCTAACAATTATATTAAATATAATTGAGACTATTTAATTATCAAATTGATGATAATTAACAATAGGTTGGTTTATGCATTAATTTATTCTAACATGATCTTCTTGATATAATTAATTATAACGGTATATATAATTAATCAATCAACCCATCATGTTTTGTATTCTCCAATACAAATAAATAATGCACGTGTGGTTCAGGTTCTATTTGTGTGACCTTTTGAGGATTTATGCTACGTTGGCCATGGAGAATAAATCATTATTTATTTCCATTAATCATAAGCGGTATCTAGCAACACGTTATGATTCCCAATTCGCATAAATAGTGTACAGCTACAATATCTCAATCCTGCATAAGAAATAAAAGTATTTCCTTGTTTGATTCTTATGTCACATGATATCCTTGTATAATCCAAGATAGGAATGTGTCACTCTTGCAGATTATACATTTCTTGATATAGAGATGATTGTACAAGTTGCTAGCAAACAATCCATCTCCATCAAGGGGCCCAAACAGATATCATCACTCACTAGGTAAACTAATGAGGGACATACGATTTTCTTGATGAACAACTTTTCCCCGCACAATTCAAGAGAACATAAATAAAGTCCGTATAGCAGCCTTTATCAAGAATCAACGTTAGACGATATTTATTGAACCTATCCTCATGTGGAAAAGCTGAGCATCTCAAACTTAGAATCAACAACATATGAAATAAACAATGACACATAACACAATCCATATGTTTATTTCATTTGGGTCAAGTCCTGTACTATGTTCTACAACATATACATATGCAATTAAGTTGGTAACTCCTTACCTATGATTTGTAGAACTTAATCATCGCTTAACTTGCATACTAATCTTATTTGATAATTAATGCTCCTTGTTAATTATCAAGATTATGGACATCTTTAGATTTATTATTGTCATTTATGAACAAATGAATTATAGAGATCTACAATTCAGATCCTCAACCTGAATGATCTATCAATAAATAAATCAAGGAACAAATGATAAAATATCATCAATAACATAAACCATAGAAGTAGCCATAATGATTGGCTTCTAGGACATATCTCCAACATGAAATACTCACTTTGTGTATCTTTTTGAATACAAGAACCTTATTGGAAATTTATAAATAGCATATAAATTGTGTTGATACTTTTATTCCATTCAAAGTAAATGAAACTCAATAAACATGTAAATATAAGATATAAAGAAATGAAACACAAATGCCAATAGTGTTAAATATAAATAGTGTTACTTATATAAAGTTAGTATATAATATAAATATTAATGTGTTGATGTTTTAATGTGTTGGTGTTTTATTGTGTTTGGGATCATACGAGTCCAGATAGATTTTTCCATTGTATCTGTATTTTCGAAATATTCATGGACTATTTGAAATCATCTCCTATCTTTAAGTTTACGTATTAATCCGATTTATTTAGGCAACAATTACCTTATCCTCGGTCCACTTAGCTAATATCAATCTAAGTTAATCATTTTAATTAACTTAATTAATTAAGCCCTCTTTTAATAAATTTTCGGACCTGGCCCAGTCCAGAAAATAAATTCAGTTTATAAATATTTCGGACAGACCACAAGGAGGAAAATAGGCCCACGGAAAAACAAAGCCGAACAGGCCTCCAGAGCAAACAGCACACGGCCCAGAACAAAGGAAAAAGGGACCAGCCCAGAGAAGTCGGGTTTCGGGGATCAAATCCGAACCCGTTAAACAGATCTTACACAAATAACCCTGAATCATTTTTATTCACGCTACTTTCACACATTAGACCCTAATAACAGATTATATAACAAAGAAGTCCTAATTCAGTTCAAAGATGTTTGCATAACAGTCCTAAAATCGGAAATTTTCACAGATAGGTCCCTGGACTTATTGAACTCGTACCAGTAAGCACACAGAGAGGAAACCGACTGGTACCAAGCCTGTACCAGCCTGGCATTAGTCCAGAAAGCATACTACAAGTGAGATATAGCCTAACCAACATGTATTTGATCTAATAACAACTATGCAAGCTACTGAACGGATCACACAAGTAATAACCTATAACAACAAGCACAAACTGTTTATTTGAGACCTCCAACCATTTGACAGATATGGAAACAACTTATTCAAGCATTTGCAACACTAAACAGACTTAACGAAAACCAATATCAAGCACAGACTCAGACATAGGCATTCAACAATGAACATACCCATCCATAGCCTTAACTAAGCATTCTCACAACATTCTAATAGCTCAGATGGAACCGATAACAAGCACAACAGTTCTATAGTAGTTCAGCAAAGCATTCAATCAATTCCTAGAGCCAACATCAATCATACAAAGCATGACAGTTCAAAGGGAGGCAATGCACAACTCCAACACTCAATCGATCGATTTGCCAAGCAAACACACAGAGCACAGTTCAATTTTGTGCAAGCCTCATTAATTCAATCGTATCACAGAACAAAGGAAAATAGAAAGAGAGGGGTTGCAAACCGAGATAGCAAAGCAAAGAGAAGGAGAGGAGAAATGAGTTGAGGCTCAGCTATTGTCAGTCACCACTGCCATTGTCATCAAGCCATCAATTGCCATCACGATCGCCTTCTACAGGTCAGCCAACAGTCGAGAGAGAGAGAAGTGTGAGAGAGGGAACAGTGATAGAGAGAAGCTAGGGTTTCGGTTGTGATCGCGAGTGAGAGAGGAGATGAGGGCTCTTCTGTGTAGTGTGAGAGAGACAAAGAGTGTGAAAGGGAGAGGGATCGAGGCAGTCAAGAAAGGAGATGGTTTCTCTGAGTTGCGCGAAGAGAGATGGACAGCGACAGTTGCTTAATAGGCGAAAGGGAGAGAGAGAAGGTGGGGTCACTTGTTTGCTGAGGTGGTAGGCGAATGGAGAGTCGTGGAGAAGGAGGTAAGGAAGAGTGAGGTGGGGCCTGGTTTTCGCGGTTGTCGCATGGTCTGGCAAAACCATGGTCGAAGGGAAAGCCACGGAGGAAGAAGGGGTCCACAGCTGCGATCGGATTGGGGGAGAGAGTGGAGGTAGCGGAGTGAGGTGGATTCTTGCGTCTCCACGCTGGCGGAAGAGTGACAGGGAGGCAGAGAGCGGATTCGTCGATGATTTCTCCGATTGGTGAATCGCGAGAAGAGAAGGAGAAAGAGGGGACAGGTGGGGCTTCTGTCGACAGAGAAGAGAAGAAGAGAGAGGTAAGGAGAGAGGAATTGATCGGACAGCTCAGAAAAATCGGAGCTTCAGAAATTTGATCAAGCGGTCCAAATTGATGGAATTTCGAATTTTGAATTAAACAAGCAGTGAAACTTAGATTTTGATACAAATTTAGGCCATAAAAATCTTATAGAGTTGTTAATTGAATTTTTGTTACTTGAATTTATTTGTTTGCTTGAAGTTTTACTTCGATATAATATTTTAATTATCACTTTTTAGATTACGCTATGGTTTCTGAGAAATTCTCGATTAAATTCATAACAACTACTATTTTATAACAATTAAAATTAGTTTAAAGCTTAGATATTAATTTGGAAATTAAATTTTTCATTTTAGAATTTTACGGGTTTTTACAAGATCTGTGGCAGAAAAGTGATGCACCATATAATGGAAAAAAATGTAATTAATAAATAAAATATATGAAGATTGTATCGGTTCTTCATTGATTTATTATTTTATCTGTTTTTGGGCAGTATTATAGCAATGCATTTTATTTGTTCAACGAAAAGCATTATGGTGTATATAATTTAATTTGAAACGCTAGATTGTTTGAAAAATAGAGGGTAATTGAGATTGTCAGAGTACTGTATTTTTTATATTGGTGGTGAGAAATCATCTGCCAATCTCCTTCGAATCGATTTAACTGGAATAACTGCTGTCTCTCATTCTTCATGTTTAGTCCTGTATGAAGTGATAAGTTAAGGATGATAAATAAATAAATGGTGAGGATGTATTTGAACATAATAGAGGGGTTTATTTTTCTGGGTGCACCTTTTGATGGGCAGTATTTCTGTTTGAGTAGCTTCTGGGGGTGGTGTTGTGGATGCACTTTTTCCTTCGTCTTGCAGAGTTTGTGGTGTCTTTGGGGTCTGTGGTGATTGTTGCTGTGCATGGGGTGAACCTTGGAGGAGCAGAATTGGATCTGGTAGGAGGGCAATCATGTCATCTGGAACTGGTTCTTGGCGTGAAACCGTGTAGGTACGATATTTTCGTTTTGGCCCTGGTTGTTTGCCTGACACAGTGAAGAGGTATGTTTTGTTGACGATATTGAGCAGTGCTTGTGGTGGCTTATTGGTGTTGTCTTGTTCTGTCTTAAATACTCCTGGATCAGCTCCTACAATAGCTGCAGCAGTCTTTCCTAGAAGAACAAATTGAGCTGTTCCAGTGTGATCGGCAACTTGAATTTTGATTCTGTACCTGTTTATTTGTAAAGGCGCAGATTGTTGATTAGGTGGAAAGCATTATAGAGAATGATGTGTTGCTATGCACAGTTGGTATGGAAAAGAAAGCAACATTTGAAGAGTATTCATACCATGGTATAAATTGTCGTTTTTTTGTACGGCAGTCTGGACAGTAGAAAGCTTGCCCATCGCGGTCCAGCATTTTGTGGCACTCTGGGCATGCTTCATAGAACCAGTCGAAAGGATCGGTAATGCGGGTTATTCTGATTGCAGATTGATAATATGTTTCCTATGAAAAAAATTGAAAAGGATATCAGATTGTTATATTTGAAATTTCTGTTCATAGAATCAATTAAGAATTGTAGATTTCTGTATTTTTAGAAGGATTACGGACTGTGTAGTTGTCTAAGTACAGTGCATTGAGGTCCTGAATTGTTATCTTGATTGCAGGTTTTTTGGGAAGGAGCGCAAGCGGTGGAGCAGCGCGATTGAACATTCCTGGAGTTGCATTCAGTACTATGGGTTGGTCATCGAATGCTGTGCTGTAATAGAAAAATTGGGTTTTAGGAAAGAGTAAATTTTACTGTAAGATGGTATTATAAGAATGGAAATAGTTTTAAATGGTTAGTTCTGTAATGGAAGCATGCAGTCATGTTGTGTGGGAACAAAATTTTAATTTGAAAGTTGACCAGAGTGTAAGATAAAATGTGGGTATAGTTGTAAATAGTCTGATATTTCCTTCATTGTAGTGTCAAAGTGAAATCGCGTGCCAGTATATGTTTTTAGAACGTACATTCTTGCAATAGCACAATTTTGATGTTAGTATGATCATCAAAGGAGGTGAAAAAATAAAGAGATCATAAATCAACATTTTAAATTAGAAAGAGAGTTGCAGAGAGTACCATTGAAGTCCTTTCTTATTTGAAGACCATTACATGCAACTATAATTGGAGAAGATTTCGATTTTTCATATAGGGCAGGAACATCAAATTGATCAATAAAGTCAGCCCATAGTGTAACATCCATTGTATATCCTCTGTGGTATTAAATTGAATGATAATATATTATAGAAATAACATGGCTGGATATGTAGAATGAATAATGAGAACTGTACTACAGTGTTTTGTACTGACCTCTCATTTGTTAAGTAGATGGTTTGCACCCTGACATTATCCAATGATGGAACTGTTTTGACATCGCAAAATCCTGATAACCTTGCTATTGTGTCTGCAAGGTAGATATCAACATTGTGTTTTTTAGGTCAATAGTCATTATGGTGATATACATTTGATAGATAGAAGAGGAAAAATATTTATTAAGACAATGCATAATATAAATATACCTAGCACTGCTTTTTCATATGTTATCTCGGTCCCAACATCTTCAAGCCGCTTAAAGTCAAAATAGTAGGTTGGTAGTGCATACATTGTAGCTGGGAGCATTTTGACTTGAGTCTGTCTTGTGATTTTCAACATATAATCATAGTCCACCACCTTGTAGTCTTGGCTTGATTCATCCACTGCGAATTTGGTGATTTCAATCAAGTTTTGTTCGGTGAAAACATGGCCTACTCTTTGGTAGTCAGTCGTAAGGATGAAGCCTTGAATTTTTGAACCCTGTAGAGATATGGAAAGATCAATCCAGCAGGTGTGGAGGATCAAATTCTAATACTTTCAGTATATTGGAATTATATAATTTAAGCAGAATAGAAAAGCAATTAAGATTGTGCAACATTAAGATAACATAGAAATGGAATTAAAAGAGATCTTACTGTGTGGTCTATGAACAGAAAGTGGAATTTCCAGACTCTTCCTCGCCGTGGATCAGGTGCTGGCCAAATCCTGACAGCTCTGCCATGAATTTTTGCATTTTGCGTTTCAGTTGTCAGAGTGAGAGTGGATACCTGTAGAAGGTTGTCCATGATCAACTGCAAAAACATTTATTAAAATGAATATGTTCAGAAGAATAAATATAAATAAACTTTGTAAATAAGATTTCAAAATAAGCACAGAAAGTATCAAAACTGTGTACATGTGGATGCTTAGTTATACAGAAAGAAGAGATAAAAATAATATATGTGTGGCAATCACCGTTGTTTGGTGATGGTGTGCGCAATGATGAAAAGATCTCCTTATAAACAATATTTTTGGTACAGTTGTTGTGCTCTTCATCCTGATTAATAATGAGTATTTTTAAGCCACTTGGTGATGTTGTTCTGGAAAGTGCTATATAAAGCTGTCCATGGCTGAAAACAGGTTCTGGAAGGTATACCCCAACAACATCAAGAGATTGACCTTGACTTTTATTTATTGTCATTGCATAGCATACTCTAATTGGAAATTGTTTCCTCTTCATCAAAAATGGCAATCTCTGGTCCTCATGCGAAATAACTATACGCGGTATCTGGATTTTTTTGCCTTTAGCTGGTCCTGTGATTACTCTGGCTTCTAATATTCTGGTACCTAAGTTTGTTATTATCATCCTTGTACCATTGCAGAGACCATTGACCTGATCCATGTTCCTTAGCAACATTACTGGGACACCTATTTTTAGACTCAATTTATGGGATGACATTGATCCTGAAATGATGGTATTCAGCATGTCTGATGTGAACATTGTTTGTAGATCTTCTGGAAGGGTCTCACGACCAATAGCACTATCATAACTATAGTAGTCGTGTTGTTGATCAGGTATACGCTGAAGCACTACATCATTGAGTAAGGCAACAGCAGCATTTTTTGGAGTTATGATTGCCCGCTGCTGTAAATAGGTTTCATTCTGATATTCATGTTGAAAGTTTGGATAAACAGCATCAATCATTGCTTGTTCTGGATCACCGTCAGGGTGGATGAGATAGTCATCTGGTATATGGATCCAATTAGGTTCAGTGTTATTGTACAGTGTCATTGTAGGTGCAGTGCCGTCTCCTACCGACAGTAGCCATGTTGCAAATGCTGCAAGTCGGTGTCTATCTGCTGATGATTGGTTAGACGGCAACAACCTCATATTTATTGTGAGTTTGATCAAATGGCATGAGGGCCATAGATATGAATTTGTGATCGATGCTGATACAGTATCGAACCTATTTCCATGAGGAATGACTGGTAATGTTTGTCTAAAATCACCTCCGAGGACAACAGTCACCCCTCCAAATGGTTTTGTCTGGTTATTGGGACACTGATCAGCAAAGATATCTTTCATTGTACGATCAAGAGCTTCAAAGCACAGCTTGTTGTTCATTGGTGCCTCATCCCATACTATCAAAAATGTTTGCAATAAAAGATGAGCAAGATGCGTGTGCTTTTTGATGTCACATGTCGTGCTTTCTTTTAATTTGATTGGTATTTTGAATCTGTAATATGCTGTGACTCCTCCTTCAAGGAGAAGTAATGATAAGCCAGATGAGGCTACAGTGAGAACTATCTTGCCATTTGATCTCAAATAAGCTGTAAGGACTCTCCATAGAAATGTCTTCCCTGTGCCCCCATGGCCATACACAAAAAAGAATTTGCCTGATCTTGACATGACTGATTGAACAATCATATCAAAAGTAGTTTTTTGATCGGCATTGAGCCCTGTTAACAGTGTAGGCACACACATTCGGAGGTCAACAGTATTAAATGAATACTGCTCTGTCAACAATCTATTGTGAGGGTGCATCGTGCGAGGATGCAATGGGCTGGGAAGACGAACATATTGCAATGAATATCCTCTTTCAAAAAGGATATCCTCTAGTTCATAGAGAATGTGGTCCTTCAGGATGTCAGTATCAACTGTCATCTCAAAATTATTGTTGTTGGACCTTATTCTGTGGACTATATCATCTCCCATATAAGCCCAGCAAGAATCCCACAACTGCCGAGCATCAGCCACTTCCGAATAAAGCAGCATGTCAACAAAAATTCTCCGTAATTGGCCACTCGAAGCAACTGCAGCAGCTTCTTGCATTGTGGATAACCATTCAGAATTATCCTCAAGCAAACCAAGAGCATTGCAAGCTTCTTTGAATGTGGGATATACGGTATCGTTGACGGTGCGCAATTCAGTAAAAGACCTTGCACCATGTACACAATTCAGGAGCGTTCTCACAAAATAAGCCTCGTCGGCTCCTGGAGGAATAAAAGCCATGCGGGCCAATCTGTATCCAGATTGCCTGAGCTGCCAGAATTTTCCATTATCATGCCATGTGTACAACCTAGTCACTTCAGGGTAAGTAAGGTTTCGCGCAGTTGCATCAGCACCATTAAGTTCAAACCATGCTGTGAGTTTTGTGCGCTGAATGATAGGATTACTTGCCACTTGTTGAAGGGACTGTGAATCATGGAAAACAATATTGTTCTCTAAGGGGAGATGGATCGGCAATCGTTCAACTGAGGGATAACTATAGTGTATATGGTATTGGAAGAGACGCCAGATAGATTCATGAGGTGTCAGGTATCTACAATCTAAATAATCAAGGATTTCATCAACTATCTGTTCTGATTGATTTTGCTGTGCACTATTGCTAGATGCAGGAGGTGCATTTCTCTGGATAGAAACTCTTGCACGGTCTCTACCTTTGCATATATATTTGAACAGATATTTGATCATGATAGATGTATGACACCGTTCAACATTAATGTGTGCACGGTATTTGAACAGAAGATTTAGGTTGTATGGAACAACATATCTGTTGTCCAACACAACACCATTTTTTTCAATAGTTATGCCTTGGTCTCTTCTTCTGTACAGCACAACACCATCATCTGTCATGACTGTTGCATCATGGTAATGCTTTGGGAAATGTTTACTGCAGTTTCCATTTTGCATACATGGTGATCGGGGCCTTGCCGGGCCACACGGTCCATGCACCATGAATTGCGAGACAAGAGAATAAGCATCTAGGTCTATATCAGGGTCTGGGAGTTCAGCAGAGATAACACGATCTATAGCTGCACCATCCGATAAGCTGTTCTGGTGCAGCAACCAAACTATAATATGAACATGTGGCAGACCTCGTTTTTGAAATTCGACAGAATGGATCACTATGGAATGACAGAAAATAAAAACGGATTGAGTTGGGGAGACGTACTGTCACATCCCAGCTCTAAATATGACAGCTCCCGCCACGATAACACAAAACTTGTATTATCGTAAGGCTTTAGTTTAAAAACTTAACCTAACATTAACGATCATTTTTTTTTTTTTCCAACATAAAGAGTAATAAGAGACATAAAGTGATTTGAACATATCAACACAAATCACAACATAAGCAAATCAAGTCCCAAAAGCACACTCTCACACTAACATATAAAATACATATGGTACAATGTCACATCACCATCATCATCATCAGAAACCGGCACACATAACAGAGGACCACAAGCCCTGAGAATGGACTCAATATCTACAACACTTAGTCTAGCTCACATGTACAAAGTCTAGACTAGTGTACCAAAATTTTAGTCCATCTCACCACCAAACTAACTAGTAAGTCACAAACACACAAACGCATAACTACTCCAAGACGATACCCTCGTCATCGGAGTCACTAACAACTATCACTGGGGTGGGAGGTACCGAAGGCTCTGGAACTGGAGGTGAAGCAGGCGCAGGAGGTGGAGGAGGAGTATACTCGAGGTAAAAATATACACCGTCAGGAGACATAGAAACATGGTACGTAATGGAAGTGTGCATATGAGGAACAAAAGTATGAAGATGAACATGCGACCCATCAATTACGAAGAGCGGAGGACCCCTCAGCGGCCTGTGAGTACCCTGGAACCCCCAACCAATCGAGGTACATGCAAAACAAACGGAGTGAGATAAATTCTCAGTGCGGGTTTTAGTTCCAGACGTGGATTTCTAATTGAAATCTAAGTCCGGAATAAATCCCGTAATATAACATGAATTTAATAACATAATAGATAAATATTTAATTGTTTGGAACTTTTTAAAAAGGGTTATATTAAGAAAAATGCAATAAAATATATTCTAATAACCTACCGTGCAACGAAGTAAAACCGGACCTATCAGCACCATCTGTATCATACATGCACAACAGACAAGTCAAGAAATATCAGAAAAGTCTGATCCGTCAAATCATAAGTCATATAAAGATAATTAAATACACACTCAGATCTCCCAACTCAACTAGTATGAGCAGGCGGAGAGAGATCTTCCCCAGACAGGGCAGGCGGTAGAGATTTAAAAATCCCGGACCCTGACAAGCGGAAGGGATTCCATATCCGTATAGTCCTATCGAACTGGCCAAAGCCGGTGGCCGACCGACTTTGGAGAGTGGTTTAATCTCTTTTAAATTCCATCCATTATTATTAACTTCACAAGACTTTTAGAATTCATCATAACAGGCAATACTCATTAATTGAACCGATACAATGCTGTTCAATAAATCAATTGATAAACAAACTTGCCTGACTCATAATTATTCAAATTTCCAATGATGGGAACTTAATTCAACATGATAGTTATATTTGAGTTGTAATATCTGTGTCTAGAACTAATATGACCAATCATTAATGCATTTAAGTCGGTATTCAACATGCAATGCATTAATTTAAAATTTACCGAACAAAAATTTCTATAGATATCCACGTTCCGCACCTTTATCGTTGTCTGCTTCGGAACCCGTCCAATCTCCTGTAAAGAAATCAGAAAACCGTTGAGAATTAACTAACGGTTTCAATTAACTAACTAACTTGGAAAAATTCAAATTTTCTAACACCCCACTATACTAAAAATCCTTACATTAAAAGATATTTAATTATAATATTTATTTATGGTTTTTAGTATTTAGTTATAACATTTATTTATATTTCCAGTAGTTCTTTAAAATTTTATCGATTGATTCTTTATTGGTTATGTTAACATAATTTAGTAGATTATTTATTTTAATATGATTTAACATCTATTACTATTCATTTAAATTAGTTCACTATATATATATATATATATATTAAATATATTTATTTATTTTATTTTATTTTTTTTTTTTATCAAATAAACAAATAAATAAATAAATAATACAACACTAAATAAAATTTCGGAAATTTTTTTTTTTTTTTTTTTATTAAAACAAGTATATTTAAATCTTATTAAATTAAATTATTTTAAATTTCCAAAAATTTAGTTAATAAGAAATAAGGAAATTATAAAACCTTAACTTAATTTAAAATAAGAAATATGAAAATTTAAGATGAAAATTTTTGTTATTCATTTGTTGGGATCAGATAGTCGGTGATTTTGTATCTGTTCTAGATTTTCACGCGAACTGTTTTCATCATTTCCCGAAACCGACTAACTAAAGGTATACCCAAACGTTTCGTTGGCCTTTCCTTTAATTAATTTATTAAGCCACATTAGTTTTAACTTAATCATAGATTAAGTTATTTATGATCAATTATTAAATCTAATTAAATTAGATTTAAAGATATAAATATTCGGGCCAACATCACTCCAATTTTTTTTTTTCTTCGCACTGGGCCAACAGAGAGAGAAGCCCAGCTTCCTTTTTTTTTTTCTCCCGCGCAACAAGCCCAAACGAAAACCAGCCTAAAAGGCGAACCGGCTGAGCCAGGTCAAACTGACCCATTTGACCTGAGCCAGCCAAACGGATCCGAACTCATTTCCGACAACCTAACCCCGCAACTCAGCGGAAAACTTCCAAAAACAACCTCAAATCATTTTATTTTACAACCAGGCCCTTTTTCATCACATTTAGGCCCTTTTCTCTCACAAATAAGTCCTCAGACCCAAATATTTTTCACAAATCAGTCCCTGTAACCCCGTCGCCATACCAGACAGGTACCAGAACAAGTACCAGTAACACAAAAACCGGTACCACAGGTTTGAATACCTATATACAACATCACAAACACATCCTAATTAACAGTTTTATCGAAAACTCAAGAATTTCATCAGATTAGCACTATCCCAATCAACCCGAATGCCCATACCTCAATACTTCCTATTATAACCCTAATCACAGCAAATTTCTCCAGTTTCTAACTCAAATCCATCACTTTAATGCATCTAAAAGGTTCATCTCCCACTGTTATTAAGCAAAACCCCATGATTAACGATAATCATCCAAGAAAACCCTAGTTTTAACAGTAAACCACACATCCAAGTTTTCTTCTTATCAGTAAGCATCATCGACCTCTTCTAAACAAATTAACAACTCCTATAAACCCCTTTTTATCAAATTTTAAACATAGAAAAATTCCCAAAGAAATTCCCGGAATAATTCCTCAAAAATCCGAGAAAATCAAAATAGAAGACATAGAGTTATACCTTCGATCTCTAGTTTTTTTTCCCTTACTCTTTCTTCCTCTTTCCCTCTCTCTTTTTCCCTCGGATTTTTCTCAAAGCCAACCAAACCGACATCAACAGAGAAACCCCTCTTATATACCCCAAGTTCTCAGAAAATAAAATAAAGGAGAGAGAAAAGAGAACGGCAACGATTTTCCCATCGCGATTTTCACCATCCTTAAAGTCCAACTCGTCTCAAATCCGACTGAATCGGATAAGAACGAAGGAAAAAGGGGTACATGGCGGAGGGGGATTGGCCAAGCTCAGCTCTTTCCTCCGCCTCCATTTTTACTATTTACCGCACCGAAAAATAAAAGGAGGCGAGCTGCTTGATCGGAGAGAACGAAGAAGAAGAGAAAAGAAGAAAGAGAGAGAGACAGCGAAATGAAACGGAGAGGAGGAGAGAGATCTTCTCCGAAATTTTTTTTTTCTTTTATTTGAGTCCTTCGGATTTTCTATGGCTTTGTGTGACCAAGTTTATATGATCAAAGATGCTGCTACTCATATAGTTTGTTAATAATTATTGTTTTGTTGAATTTTGAATAAATTTAGTATTAGATTTGAGTTAAATTAAACTTTGATTTTACTAGAATAATAAATTTATGCTTAAATATTACACAAAATCAACGATTTCGAATTCGGATCAATTTATACATATGAATTTGATGTCAATTATATGCATAAATTCTTATTTTATTAATTTAAATTTCTTTAATAAATTTCCTAATTAACTTAATAAATTCTAAATTTGCTAGTTATGTTACATCCCACCCCCCTTAAAAAGATCGTTCGGTCTCCGAAACGATACTTACCGAATAAATTTGGGTATTGTTTTCGCATAGTGTTTTCTAATTCCCACGTAGCTTCTTTGGTCGAATGTTTTCCCCAATGAACCAATACTAAGGGAATAATTTTATTCCTTAATTGCTGTATTTTCCGGTCCAGTATCTGCATTGGTTCTTCTTCATACGTCAAATCCTCTTCTATTTGCATATCTGAATAATCCGGTATTTTATGTGTGGGATCTTTTATATATTGTCTGAGTTGTGACACATGAAATACAGGATGCACTTGGGATAGTTGATCGGATAATTTCAATTCATAAGCTACTTGTCCGATTCGCTTTTGAATTGGAAAGGGTCCAATATAGCGAGGGCTTAATTTTCCTATCATTCCAAATCGTCTTATCCCTTTTACCGGAGACACTTTTAACCACACTTCTTCTCCCACATTAAATTCCACATTTTGCCTTTTTGCATCAGCACTCTTTTTATATCGGTCTTGAGCAGCTTTTAATCTTTTTAAGGCGATTTTAACTTTTTCTTCGCTTTCAGCAATAAGCTGAGGTCCTGTTGGGTCTATTGTTCCCTGTGGTTTCCACCATAGCGGAGTTCGACATGGTTCTCCGTATAACGCTTCAAAGGGTGACATGCCTATACTTGAATGATAACTGTTATTATAGGCAAATTCCACCAAATGTAAATGTTCTAACCATGACCCACCAAAACTAAGTGCACAAGCTCGCAACATATCTTCTAAAGTTTGAATCGTTCTTTCAGACTGTCCATCCGTTTGAGGATGGTGTGCAGAGCTAAACATAACCTTGGTACCCATTTGTTCTTGAAAACTTGTCCAAAATCGAGATGTAAACCTTGTATCTCTATCAGAAATGATTTCTTTTGGACAACCATGATATTTGAATTGTATTTTCATGAATATTTCGGCTAACTCCTTACCTGTGAAGTCGGTCCGAATTGGAATAAAATGGGCTATCTTAGTTAATCGATCCACTATAACCCAAATTGAGTCATACTTTCCCACAGTTCTTGGGAATCCGGTGACAAAATCCATTGTAATCGACTCAAATTTATGTCTCGGTATCCAAGGTAATTGTAAAAGTCCAGCAGGTCTCTGTCTATCGGCTTTTACTTGTTGACAAATTTGGCACTTTTTAATATATTCTTTTATATCATTCTTCATATTCGGCCACCAAAATGCTCTTTTCAAATCCTGATACATTTTAACTTCTCCAGGATGAATGGTATACCCTGAATCATGAGCCTCTGATAATATTATCGTTTTAATCTCAGAACTATTGGGTATACAAATTCTGTCCTTAAATTTCAATATTCCCATGTCATCGATCTTGAAAAATGAATCAGGTTTATTCTTAGCCAATTCCCGAAACTTCTCAAACTTGGAATCCTTTTCTTGAGCTTCTTTTAATTTACTTTGTAGATCAGTCTGTATAGATAAAGAAGCTAACATCCCCGTAATCACCGTGGTTACTTCTGGCTGATTTCCATTTTCAAAAATTTTGGAAGAAAACGTTTGTATTGCTTCTTGGGAAAAACTTGCAAACAATTTCATTTGTCTTATTTCTTCCAAAAGTTTTGGTTCCTGAGTAAAGAATGTAATCAAGTTGATTTGACCTTTCCGACTCAGAGCATCAGCCACGCGATTTGCTTTTCCAGCATAGTACTGTATATCGAGATCATAATCTTTAATTAGTTCTAACCATCTTCTTTGTCTCAAATTCAATTCTTTCTGGGTAAAAATGTATTTGAGACTTTGATGATCGGTATATATTTTGCACTTAACTCCATATAAATAATGTCGCCAAATTTTAAGTGCAAATACCACCGCTGCAAGTTCTAAATCATGAGTAGGATAGTTTTGTTCATGACTTCTCAGTTGTCTTGACCCATAGGCGATAACATGTCCACCTTGAGTAAGAACACATCCTAGCCCATATTGAGATGCATCCGTATATACAGTATATTCTTGTCCCGAAATTGGCATGGCAAGAATAGGAGCAGTTACTAACCTCTGTTTCAGTTCCTGAAAACTCTTTTCCTGATCTTCACCCCACTCAAATTTTATATCTTTTTGTAATAATTTGGTAAGTGGTCGAGCTATTTTGGCAAAATCTAGCACAAATCGCCGGTAATAACCTGCTAATCCAAGGAAACTTCTTACCTCAGTCACCTTCTTCGGTGGTTTCCATTCCATCACAGCTTTAATTTTATCGGGATCCACAGCTAAGCCCTTTCTAGATATGATATGCCCAAGAAAAGCGATTTGCTCCAACCAAAATTCACATTTAGACAATTTGGCATATAATTGATGTTGACGAAGTCTATCTAATACCAATCGGAGATGTTCCCCATGTTCCTCCTTCGTCTTTGAATAAACAAGGATGTCATCAATAAATACTACCACACAAGAATCTAGCAAATCATGAAAAACTCGATTCATCAGATCCATAAAAGCTGCAGGGGCATTAGTTAATCCAAAAGGCATTACCAGATATTCATAATGTCCATATCGGGTACGAAATGCAGTTTTATCAATATCACTTGGTCGAATGCGCAACTGATGATATCCAGTTCTTAAATCTATTTTTGAATAAACTGAAGATCCTTGAAGTTGATCAAATAAGTCATCAATTCGAGGTAAAGGATATCGATTTTTAATGGTTACCTTGTTAAGTTCCCGATAATCAATGCATAATCGTAAAGATCCATCTTTTTTCCGAACAAATAAAACAGGTGCGCCCCAAGGAGAAGAACTAGGTCTAATAAATCCCTTTTCTAGCAACTCTTCCAGTTGTATTTTAAGTTCTTTCAATTCAGCAGGAGCCATTCGATATGGAGTTTTAAAAATAGGGGTAGTACCTGGTATCAGCTCAATTGGAAATTCAATTTCCCTTTCAGGTGGTAATCCAGGGATTTCTTCTGGAAATACATCAGAATATTCTGACACTATAGGTATGGAAGCTAAATCTGGAGTTATAGACATCAATTTTACCACCGTAATTAAATAGGCTGAACAACCGGCTTCTATTAAATGTTTAGTTTTAAGTGCCGAAATATAAGGTATTACATCATCAGCCTTCCGACATTTCAAAGTGCACATGGTTTGGTTTGGAAGTTCAAAAGTTACTTCTCTTTTTGCACAATTTATAACAGCAGAGTGTTGAGTGAGCCAATCCAATCCCAATAATATGTCATAATTTGCTATATCCATAACTAACAAATTTACTCTTAAATCCCGTCCTCCTACACGAACTTTACGATCCCAGCAATGTGCAGAGGGTTGGGTTGCTTGTCCTAAAGGTGTTTGAATTTGTAAAGTCTTTTCACTTGTTTCTATAACCCATCCACACTTTTCCGCAAAAGAATTGGACACAACTGAATGATTACATCCTGTATCTAGTAATATATATGCAGGGTTTCCAGAAACAAGTAAAATACCTGCCAGAAGATCCGTTGCCCCTTCATCTAGGTCCGCCGTTACTCCAGTTTCTGGATCAATCATTTCTTCCTCCAGATTCTCTAACTCTACTATTTCTTCTTCGTTAGGCGTCTCAGTTGTTGCATCTAGGGCGTGAACAACGGTAGTTCTGTTAGTCTGTCCACCTCGTGCATTACCACGACCTCTTGGAACTACTCCGGCTCCTCGCCCAGTGCTTGTTCCCGCATTCAGTCCTCTTTGTTGATTTATCCACGACTTTGGGCAATCTCGGACCCAGTGATCTGAACTCCCGCAACCAAAACAAACTCGATTTATTTGGCGACACTCAGCTTCAGAATGTGGTTGTTGACACCTTCTACACCAGTTAGAATTAACAGGTTGAGGTGTTCGACCAGCCAAAGGCAAAGGCGGCTTTGCCACAGGGGGTGTAGGCAGTCCTACTGGTCTTGAAAACGTTCTTGTAGTTGGTGAGGCTGGCATTCCCCGTCCAGTTACTACCGTTCCTCGTCCCCGCACATTCCTAGCTTGATTCATTCGTTGCTGAGCTTTTCGCTTTTGATACACATCAACTTGCTCCGCCGCATCCATTAATTGTTGTAACCCTTGATTTGCTCGTATATCCACCGTCGTGGCAATATCAGGATCCAAACCATCCAAGTATTGTCGCCTTTATCGGTATGGATCATTAAAGATATCAGGGGCATATTGGGACAAGCTAAGAAATTGGGTGTTGTATTCTGCCACTGTCCGTCCCATTTGTTTCAAAGTCACGAACCGATTTATCATAGCTTCTTTATGTACAGTGCTCATAAACCTCTGTTCAAACCTTTCCTCAAACCAGGCCCACGGAATTTGCGTCACGTCGCCCTCATAACCCCGTTTCACACCTTCCCACCAAAACCTGGCTGCATTTTCAAGATAGTAAGTTACTAGATTCACCTATTGTTCCGCTGGGGCTTGACAAACCTCCAATCGGGCTTTCATAGCAGCTAACCATTCTTCTGCGGCTTTAAAACCGCTTTCTCCGTTAAATTTGGGTGGTGTCAATCGGGCAAACGCCTCAAATTTTCTGAAATTTGCTTCTTCTCGATCCCTAGGACCTTGGTTATCTTGTTCAGTAACTCGACGCCCTCGTTCATAAGCTTGCAACAATCGATTTACTTCTTCATCCTCCAATTCTACACGTTCTTGCCTTTCTGGCTCCGGGGCGCGACGGCCACCCCGTCGTCCACGTCGTCTGCGTGCATTTTCCATTACTTAACTCTGCTATTCAACTCACTTTTTAAATTAATATAATTATGCAGGGTTAGTGTAAAATAGAAAATATCAAAATAGAACATAAAAATGCATTTCTTGCAAATAATGGGTAAATATATGCAATGCATGCATGCTTAACTTTAATGTAATTCCAAAGATCGTCTTAGCCCACCTTCTACCCACGTTGCGTGATGCTGGTTAGGGCTTAAACCAAACCTACGCTCTGATACCACCACAAAGAGACTGTCACATCCCAGCTCTAAATATGACAGCTCCCGCCACGATAACACAAAACTTGTATTATCGTAAGGCTTTAGTTTAAAAACTTAACCTAACATTAACGATCATTTTTTTTTTTTCCAACATAAAGAGTAATAAGAGACATAAAGTGATTTGAACATATCAACACAAATCACAACATAAGCAAATCAAGTCCCAAAAGCACACTCTCACACTAACATATAAAATACATATGGTACAATGTCACATCACCATCATCATCATCAGAAACCGGCACACATAACAGAGGACCACAAGCCCTGAGAATGGACTCAATATCTACAACACTTAGTCTAGCTCACATGTACAAAGTCTAGACTAGTGTACCAAAATTTTAGTCCATCTCACCACCAAACTAACTAGTAAGTCACAAACACACAAACGCATAACTACTCCAAGACGATACCCTCGTCATCGGAGTCACTAACAACTATCACTGGGGTGGGAGGTACCGAAGGCTCTGGAACTGGAGGTGAAGCAGGCGCAGGAGGTGGAGGAGGAGTATACTCGAGGTAAAAATATACACCGTCAGGAGACATAGAAACATGGTACGTAATGGAAGTGTGCATATGAGGAACAAAAGTATGAAGATGAACATGCGACCCATCAATTACGAAGAGCGGAGGACCCCTCAGCGGCCTGTGAGTACCCTGGAACCCCCAACCAATCGAGGTACATGCAAAACAAACGGAGTGAGATAAATTCTCAGTGCGGGTTTTAGTTCCAGACGTGGATTTCTAATTGAAATCTAAGTCCGGAATAAATCCCGTAATATAACATGAATTTAATAACATAATAGATAAATATTTAATTGTTTGGAACTTTTTAAAAAGGGTTATATTAAGAAAAATGCAATAAAATATATTCTAATAACCTACCGTGCAACGAAGTAAAACCGGACCTATCAGCACCATCTGTATCATACATGCACAACAGACAAGTCAAGAAATATCAGAAAAGTCTGATCCGTCAAATCATAAGTCATATAAAGATAATTAAATACACACTCAGATCTCCCAACTCAACTAGTATGAGCAGGCGGAGAGAGATCTTCCCCAGACAGGGCAGGCGGTAGAGATTTAAAAATCCCGGGCCCTGACAAGCGGAAGGGATTCCATATCCGTATAGTACTATCGAACTGGCCAAAGCCGGTGGCCGACCGACTTTGGAGAGTGGTTTAATCTCTTTTAAATTCCATCCATTATTATTAACTTCACAAGACTTTTAGAATTCATCATAACAGGCAATACTCATTAATTGAACCGATACAATGCTGTTCAATAAATCAATTGATAAACAAACTTGCCTGACTCATAATTATTCAAATTTCCAATGATGGGAACTTAATTCAACATGATAGTTATATTTGAGTTGTAATATCTGTGTATAGAACTAATATGACCAATCATTAATGCATTTAAGTCGGTATTCAACATGCAATGCATTAATTTAAAATTTACCGAACAAAAATTTCTATAGATATCCACGTTCCGCACCTTTATCGTTGTCTGCTTCGGAACCCGTCCAATCTCCTGTAAAGAAATCAGAAAACCGTTGAGAATTAACTAACGGTTTCAATTAACTAACTAACTTGGAAAAATTCAAATTTTCTAACACCCCACTATACTAAAAATCCTTACATTAAAAGATATTTAATTATAATATTTATTTATGGTTTTTAGTATTTAGTTATAACATTTATTTATATTTCCAGTAGTTCTTTAAAATTTTATCGATTGATTCTTTATTGGTTATGTTAACATAATTTAGTAGATTATTTATTTTAATATGATTTAACATCTATTACTATTCATTTAAATTAGTTCACTATATATATATATATATATATATTAAATATATTTATTTATTTTATTTTTATTTTTTTTTTTAACAAATAAACAAATAAATAAATAAATAATACAACACTAAATAAAATTTCGGAAAATTTTTTTTTTTTTTTTTTATTAAAACAAGTATATTTAAATCTTATTAAATTAAATTATTTTAAATTTCCAAAAATTTAGTTAATAAGAAATAAGGAAATTATAAAACCTTAACTTAATTTAAAATAAGAAATATGAAAATTTAAGATGAAAATTTTTGTTATTCATTTGTTGGGATCAGATAGTCGGTGATTTTGTATCTGTTCTAGATTTTCACGCGAACTGTTTTCATCATTTCCCGAAACCGACTAACTAAAGGTATACCCAAACGTTTCGTTGGCCTTTCCTTTAATTAATTTATTAAGCCACATTAGTTTTAACTTAATCATAGATTAAGTTATTTATGATCAATTATTAAATCTAATTAAATTAGATTTAAAGATATAAATATTCGGGCCAACATCACTCCAATTTTTTTTTTTCTTCGCACTGGGCCAACAGAGAGAGAAGCCCAGCTTCCTTTTTTTTTTTCTCCCGCGCAACAAGCCCAAACGAAAACCAGCCTAAAAGGCGAACCGGCTGAGCCAGGTCAAACTGACCCATTTGACCTGAGCCAGCCAAATGGATCCGAACTCATTTCCGACAACCTAACCCCGCAACTCAGCGGAAAACTTCCAAAAACAACCTCAAATCATTTTATTTTACAACCAGGCCCTTTTTCATCACATTTAGGCCCTTTTCTCTCACAAATAAGTCCTCAGACCCAAATATTTTTCACAAATCAGTCCCTGTAACCCCGTCGCCATACCAGACAGGTACCAGAACAAGTACCAGTAACACAAAAACCGGTACCACAGGTTTGAATACCTATATACAACATCACAAACACATCCTAATTAACAGTTTTATCGAAAACTCAAGAATTTCATCAGATTAGCACTATCCCAATCAACCCGAATGCCCATACCTCAATACTTCCTATTATAACCCTAATCACAGCAAATTTCTCCAGTTTCTAACTCAAATCCATCACTTTAATGCATCTAAAAGGTTCATCTCCCACTGTTATTAAGCAAAACCCCATGATTAACGATAATCATCCAAGAAAACCCTAGTTTTAACAGTAAACCACACATCCAAGTTTTCTTCTTATCAGTAAGCATCATCGACCTCTTCTAAACAAATTAACAACTCCTATAAACCCCTTTTTATCAAATTTTAAACATAGAAAAATTCCCAAAGAAATTCCCGGAATAATTCCTCAAAAATCCGAGAAAATCAAAATAGAAGACATAGAGTTATACCTTCGATCTCTAGTTTTTTCCCTTACTCTTTCTTCCTCTTTCCCTCTCTCTTTTTCCCTCGGATTTTTCTCAAAGCCAACCAAACCGACATCAACAGAGAAACCCCTCTTATATACCCCAAGTTCTCAAAAAATAAAATAAAGGAGAGAGAAAAGAGAACGGCAACGATTTTCCCATCGCGATTTTCACCATCCTTAAAGTCCAACTCGTCTCAAATCCGACTGAATCGGATAAGAACGAAGGAAAAAGGGGTACATGGCGGAGGGGGATTGGCCAGGCTCAGCTCTTTCCTCCGCCTCCATTTTTACTATTTACCGCACCGAAAAATAAAAGGAGGCGAGCTGCTTGATCGGAGAGAACGAAGAAGAAGAGAAAAGAAGAAAGAGAGAGAGACAGCGAAATGAAACGGAGAGGAGGAGAGAGATCTTCTCCGAAATTTTTTTTTTCTTTTATTTGAGTCCTTCGGATTTTCTATGGCTTTGTGTGACCAAGTTTATATGATCAAAGATGCTGCTACTCATATAGTTTGTTAATAATTATTGTTTTGTTGAATTTTGAATAAATTTAGTATTAGATTTGAGTTAAATTAAACTTTGATTTTACTAGAATAATAAATTTATGCTTAAATATTACACAAAATCAACGATTTCGAATTCGGATCAATTTATACATATGAATTTGATGTCAATTATATGCATAAATTCTTATTTTATTAATTTAAATTTCTTTAATAAATTTCCTAATTAACTTAATAAATTCTAAATTTGCTAGTTATGTTACACGTACTCAGAATGAAAAGATGTACAACAGACAGCTGAATTAAATTATAGTGAAGGATGAGTGTACAATGATTTGAAAGATGTAAATAAAGAGAAAGATCAGAATAAACACTCACATCCAGAAACAGGGCCAAAAAATTCGCCTCCTCTAATATCTTCTGTCATCTGGTTAAGCTTCATCCTGAAAACACGGGAGACCACATCTGGTCGATCACTGGGTTGCTGCCCTGGAAATAGATTACGCGTGATTTCTGGCCACGCAGGATTGCAAGTGAAAGTGATAAACAGGTGTGGAGGCCCCAAGTGTCTGCAGACAGCAATGGCATCTTGATAGTTCTGGAACATGTATCTAGGGCCCCCAGTATGAGACGGCGACAAGATGATCCGCCTTCCCACACTACGACCATAAACATCATGATCGATAACAGTGTTTCTAATATTCATATAAGTATCAGATCGCAATGATGCTTGGTTGTTATGAATATAATTGACCCGTGATTGATCTACACAGGCAAACATATCAACTGATATATGTTGCAGCAACCGACCAGACCTAAGAATTTTATTGCATCCGATAGCACGCACATGAAGTCTATAACAGTAATACTCATTCATAGTGACATGCTGACGAAAGCGCGATGAAGTTGCTGAGTCATCCACTCGATACTCTATGTCAAGATGAAAACTATATTCGCCATGTACAAAGAGAAGTGGGTATTGAGATGGCATATAAGAAGGATGCAACGAACTGATGCGCTGTAATGAGCCAGTTCGACGTTGCAAGATGATATCACGATCAAAATGCTGATCATCAATATCACCAACCATAAGGCCAACAACCTCAGAAGCTGTAGGGGCAGCATATTGTCTGCCATCGCCTGATCTGTGGGAAATAATCCTAAGACGAAGGCTATCATCAGAGTCGTCCAAGACACGGTCGCGAACAGACCTAAACGCTTGAGCATAAGGATTGTATGCATCAAGCATGTCTCTCAATGCCTCAACAATATGAGGTCGAGGAGCTGAGGATTGATCAGAAACTGAAAAGACACCAAGACGGTTGGAGATCTCATTTTCAGTATCATATATGTATAATTGAGCAAACTGAGGTGGTGTGTCTGAATCAGGAAGCAATGAGCCAATGAGGTGACATAACTGGCCCGATATTCTGTACACATATGGACCATGACCCCTATTTATATTCTCATCAACTTGAACACCCATTGAAGTGAAAGCAAACATAGAATTGTAGATGCGGATGCATTCAAGGAAATGCCTAGAATCAGGACCATTTAGTGGATCGAGAAGCTCTGATAAGGGTGAAGGTGTTGGCTGAACAGCGGGTAAATGAACATGGCCGCCTCTGCAGCATAAATTATAGATTGGCTGGCCAACACGTGAGTCTCTTATGCATCGCTCTCGATACCTGAAGAGAGCATGGCACCTATGACACATTTCAGTTAAGTCTCCAAAATCATCGTATTGTGGTCTTTGACCTGGAGAAGAACAAAATGGGGAAAGGAGCACAAACAGAAGATGCACTGAGAATTTAGAACTGAGAGAGAAATAGGATGGAAAGAATAGTTTGAATAGAACAATGAAATAACGAGAAGACATCAATAAACCTGCATTCATCACAGGTATAGCTGGTGGTGTTTGAGGTGGAGATGAATCTTCTGACTGGACTTCATCAGCAAGGGAAGATTCATCAGAGTAAGGAATATAGTGAGAAGTTAGTGTTGATGGAGGCACGTCATCTTCGATGATAAGAAAAAGATAGTAATAGAAAAACATAACGATAAGCGAACAAAGAAACAACACTATGGAGATGGCACATAAACAAAGAGAAATATAATTGACAGGCACAAAAAGAGAAATCACTGAACTGCTATTAATAAAATCAGCAAGTGTCATCTGCCAATCCGACGAATCAGTCGGAATGGAATGTGAGGATGAATCATCACTTGTCAATATGAGCCTACGCCTCGTCCGTGATGGATAATAAGAAGAATCATCATCTAAGAAAAAGCGAAGACACAGGAGACACCAGGAGTGATGAGATAAATTATAGGAAGGATGTTGAATATTGAAAAGGAAAAGAGACAGGAACCAGACAATGTGAAAAACTATATAATAAACAGGGAGTAACCAATAAAATTGGCAAAGGAAATAAACCTTGCAAGCTAGTATCCTGAGATATTCTTCCAGGGCTTGGCGAGGCTGAATAATCGCCACGACCTATCTGCATCCGACGACGCACCCTATCTAATAGATCCCGAGAAGAAACAATGGAATACAGTAAGGATGATGTTTGCAAATGAAAGCAGCAATAGATCGATGAAAGATGAAAGCTAATGAAAGGAACTGATACATGAAGAAGCGATCATGAAGAATAGCTTGAACGATGAGAGCTTATAAATGGGCTGTGTAAAAGAGCTGTTTAAGAAGCACACCAATGATAGTAATAGACTGAGAGGATGAAAAGAGGACAATAAAGAGAAGACACAGGATATGAGTAGAGGATGCGAACTATACCGAAGGATGAGTGAACCGGAGTTAAATCGTAGCCAGAACCACTCGAAGACACTGAAGCATCTTCCATTAGATAATATCTCAGAGTGCAACAAAGATGGTAGCACGGAAAGACCAAAAGACGTTATTACGTACAAAACTAATTTACCGCAACCAATCGTAGCGATGCACTTCAGAGAACACATAAAGAATAGAAAACATAAAAAGAATAAGCTGTGTAGAGCAAATAGCAGAGGAAAAAATTTCTGCTTCGTATATCTATCTAAAATAACAGCAGCAAAAAATGAGAATACTGCTGAACACAGCAAGCCGAGAAAATTGCAAAGTATCTACCAGAAACAACAAAAATAGCAAACAATAGAAACAAATTGCAAGAAAAAGAAACAATGTTACCTGGATAAGAAGATAGCAAAAGAAGATGACCCGATAAGAAGAAAGAGCACCAGCAAAGAGCAACACAGAAGTATAACCTGGAAACATAAACATATAGAAAAAAAATGCAAAATAGATGAGCATCAGAATAGAACAAAAAGCACAATATACATAAATGAAAATATGATAACAACATAATACAGATGCTATCAGAAGTCAATAGAAGTTGATACACAGAAAGAAAGAACCATAAAAAAAATAGGAAAGCATTAAAGGTATCTAACTAAAATGAAATAACATGATGAAAACCAGTTACAGGAGCAAAAACAATAAAGATGATAAAGAGAAGAATAAAGGAAATAATAAAAGAGGATTAAGAAGAAGCTTACACAGGCAGATCTGAAGATGCTGATGAACAGGCAGACGGAATGAGAACAACACAGCACAACCAAAGAGCCAGCAGGAATCCAGAAGAACACCTATAAAAAATAGCAAGAAGAAAGCATCAACAAAAAAAGATAAATATAAGAAGCAGAAATTCTATAATAACATCTAAAGCGGCCAAATTAAAATGATAACCCTGACATCGAAATTTAAAACGACAGCACGTAAACTGTCTGAAAATAATATCTAAAAGTTTGTAGCAAGAGCATCCTAAAAAACAACAGTATCTAAAGTGCTTGAAACTTTTGAACAACAAGCAGAAACTTTTAAAGAACAGATGGCTAAAATTTTACAATAATACCTAAAGCGTCGAAATAAAAAATGATATATCAATTTACAGGCACAACAAACAGAATGATCAAACAGCAGTATGCAAACTGACTGGGCATTTTTCAGCAACAAATACAAAAAAACTGAGGTAACATACACACATGGCCAGACAATACTAAAGAACTAAAGAACTGAACTGATGAAACAAATTGAAGAGGATAAAAAATGCTAAGGCATCCTTTTGAAATTGGTTCCATGTTGTAAGAGAATTTTGAATCGGGTAATAAGCTGTAAATGAAAATGGACACACAACTCCTACAGGAAAACAACACAGAAACAGGCAGACAGAAAAGTAAATTCACAAAAACACACGAAATAATTAGTAAAACAGAATCCCTGTAAAGGAGAAGCAACCAAAAACTAAAGAAAAGCAAAGTAAATTTATAAATACAATTCTGCTAGAATCCTTCATGCGACAGGAAAGAAGACAAACACAAAGGAGATAAACATCCTCATGAGAAAGATCAAAGAATGTGTGAAACAGTAGAGCAGCAGAAATCTTCCCTATTTACTTAATTTAACTCTTGTTATTCCCAAAAAAATTTTACCATTTTGGCCACTGTCCTGTTTGTGACCCCCTTCCTATTTGTGATTCCCTTTTTTTGGTACCTTCTCCTCTGTGCTTTGGTTGAAAATATCCCCAACACTATACACTACACACAGACATGAGTTCCATGAAAACAACAGACGAAGTGAGCGAAGACCCAACTCATAAAGAACAAAAAAATGAAGAAACGAAAACCTAAAAAACCATGGCAGAGAAGACAATTAGAAGAAAAATGACAGAAAAAGAGAAGAAGAGGAACCTACCAAGACAGCACAATAAAGACACAACACAGAAAAACAGAAATAAGGAGAGAATAGGGATGCAGAGAAGAAAGGGCGGGAATTCGCATCTGGAATAGACAGCAGTACGGAAGCAGAGAGAGGAGGGCCGCACCAGGAGCACGAAAACGCAACCCCCTGGAGATTGTTTCCCAATACACCGGCCTAAAAAAATGAGCGCAGGAAAGAAAATATCAACACGAAAACAATAGACCAGCAATGGAAAGCACAGTAAATAGAGGAAAGAGAAAGAGAGAACGGCTCACGCACCAGGAGCACCATGGTGAGAGCAGCCGTACAGGAGGCAGGAGCGAAAACGCCTCAACTCAGCCTACGGACAGCCCTCTTCGCTGCAAAGAGAGAGAATGAATGGGATGAGAAAACCAAGACAAAGGGAGAAAACAATCCAACGGACACGATGAACCAACATAGATGGACAATCAGGATTGAATAACTATTCTTCAACAGTGCTGGAGAAGGAGTTAGTGGAACACCTTTTAATATATGTTCTGATTGTTACCATAACATCTTCCCGTGGCCCAAGTGGACGAATTCTGATTATTCCCGTGCGTCGAAATTAAATTACCGTGGAAGTTTTAACTTTCCACGGGAAAAATACGTAATAACGAGGAATCACAACGCTTACTCGGGAATCCTTTGTGTATTTCCTCGGGATTATGAAAATCGGAAAAAATAAAATTTGAATCGCGATTTCCTATATCCCGTCGGTAATCAGGAGATTTCTTTACACGGGAAAAAGTTATGAGTAGAGAGAGTGCGGTTTTGTCACCTTACGGTTATGTCACTTTTTGTATATATCGAGTTTGCAACTAATGGAGATGATATGAGGACAGAGTGGAGATAGTGCGCAACGTGTTTACTCTTTCAGTTATGAAAAATGGCATATTCTGATTGGTTGTATGACAACACAACAGACATAAATGATCTTATTAATTTGTATATAAATGATATCAGAATTCATAAATCAAGTTATTGAAGGATCACAAGACGTTTGACCTACTATATGTATAATAAATATATGTCATAAAATGGCATAATTTTATATATTGAACCATAAGTCACGTTTTATAATAACAAAGTAATATCATTAAATACAAAAGTTGGTTTTGTTGAATTTATCATTAAACAACAATTTTTGGATATAGATCCTTGTTTTCATATATACATGTATTAGTAGTTGACAATCTGAATTAAAATAAGTAAAATATATTTATTCAAAATATTTCCATAATAATTTATTAATAATAATCATTATTCTTAATTAGTTTGAGAGTATTATTGAAATATACTAGGGAACCATTTTTATATTTTTTTTATTATTTTACTAATTATCAGAATTTAGAAAATTCTATTTTAGATGCTTCAAATTTTTTCGAAACGATAATTATCTTAAAATATAAATTAAATGTATTGATGTTATAAATTTTTATATTAATGTTTCAGATTAGTAAGACAATATTATTAAGAAAAACGCATTAGTGTTTTATATAATTTATTTTTATACAAATGTTTCAAATTAATAAGTCAAAGTTATAAAAAATGTATTAGTGTTATAAATCAAAGTTATAAATAAATATGTGTGGGTGTCGGAATCATTTAGTTAAATTCGACACTTCAAATATTGTGAAATTACAGTTTTTTCCAATTTATGAAACGTGGTATTCTTAACTATTTGTGTGTCGGGTACTATTGCTCATAAAACTGACCCGCTTCACTGACATTCAATAATTTGGCAACGTATTGTTTTATTTCTCATTTTTGTAATCTCTTTGTATTTTCATTTTTCATCATATCTCTGTCTCTCTTTTGTGTTGCATGCATAAGAATCTATTCATGATCAACCATTATAATTTTGATATGTCAAATTTCGAGCGAAACTCGATCGATTAGCCCCTAGTATTAGTAAACATCTGAATTAAAAGATCATTCTAATAAAATAAAAAATATTTATTTTAAAATAATTGATATAAAAAGAGTAACGTTAGAGTCCGACAAATTTGATGGTACTAGAGGAGCATATCGAGCTTCGCTCGATGTAGATATTTATAATAAGAAAATTATTTTTATTATATTTCTATAGTTTAATTATGTTCATTTTTGAATATATGGTTAAGATATATTTATCTTTAGAAATATATTTTAGTTATTGTAGGTAATTTTGATTTGATTGAATTTAAAAAGTTTGATCAATTTAAAAAAAAAATTATATGTGTGTAAATATAGTTATAGTTATCTGAAATAATATGATTAATATGATTTATATTATGTTGATATTATTCATAAAATGTAATATGTTTATAAATGACTTAATATATATATATATCGTAAAGAGATCTAATTTTTTTTCTATTTTCAATTGAATAAATTTAATTTATATTCTGTAAACCGAAATTTAAGAATGATGATGAAGAGAAATTAAGGTGGAGAGGGACTCTAAGCAACACAAAAGAGATGGAAACATGATGAAAAATGAAAATAGGAAGTGGTCACAAAAATCAGAAACAAAACAATGTATTGCCAAATTATTATCTGATGTTGAACCGAGTCAGTTTTATAAGCAATAACACCCAACACACATTAGTTACAAAGTATCACATTACAGAAATCAGAAAAATTATTATTGCATAACTATTTCACAATGCTTGAAATTGTTATTGCACAACTATTTCACAATGCTTGGAGTTTCGGATGATATTTAACTAAAGGATCCCGACACCCACACATCTTTATTTATAAATATTGATGCCCATCAAACTCCAATGAATCTTAATAAAGTTTAAACAACAATAATCGAAAACACAATGATTAATCTGAACCGTTCAAATTATTTTAATAATAATTTTTTCTTGAAAATGAAATATTATATTTGTAAATTTTTTTTACTAACTTTTAAACTTTAGGAAATTCACTATCTAATCAGTTATGGTCCACTTATGGACCCTCCGATTTTTTTTAAAAAAATATTTAGAAAATTTTAAAAGTATATAAGATTTAGTTTTGAAAGAAATTTATATATGGAAACTACATAGAGTGGTTTAAAATAACCATTTGAAATTTGAATAGTTATTGTTCAGATCGAGTTTGACGTCAAACATATTTGATATTAGCATTACTCTATAAAAAAAATATAATTAATTTTAATAATACAATAAATAAATATTACAATAATATGAAAATATAGATGAAATTCAAATTTTACAATAGTTACAGTTATCTTATTTCGAAGCTTATGAACAAAATTTTTCTTGCGAGAAAATATATTTATAGATGGCACCAAATTATTCCGCCAAAAATTCAGTACCTAATTTTTTTTTTGTAATTAAAGAATAGAAATAGCGAATAACATCCCACAATCCATAACCAGCTACTCACCCTTTTTTTTAAATACATGGTCAAATCCAATACCCTGCTAGTGCGCATTTATATTTAGTCTGTAACATTTTTTCTCCCTTCCAAAATAAAAGTCGACTAATATTATTAAATTTGCTAAATCCATATTTGATAAAATTTATGTTTGACTATTGAATATGTCATACGTCTATATTTGTAATTAAATTTCATCAAGGTTACTATTAAAGTTATAACTGAATTTTAATTAAACTTTTGAACGATAAATACTTTGTTACAATTAAGTTTAGGTATTAGTAATTAATAATTTTTATACTTTGAGCAAGATTCCGATGCCACAATTTTTAGTGCCACAAATGTCACACTTTATTTTTTTTATTATAAATTTCAAAATTTAAAAATACAATTGTCCGATCCGAACCGTTGATCTTGTTTATTATAACGATTGATGTGTCGTCATAAAATTTTATAATTTTTGAAGTTTATTTGTTACTTGATCAAGAAGTTGAAAAATGAACATATTAGAATTAATCTATTATAGTTATTTTGATTCGTTCATTTTTGACCTTTTGATCAAGCATCAAATAAACTTCAAAAATTATAAAATTTTTATGACAACGCATCCGTCATTAAAATGAAAAAGATCAATGATTTGGATCGGATGATTACATTTTATATTTTGAAATTTAAAATAATAAAAGATTAAAGATAATAAAATCCAATCGTTAAAATTAAATTCTATAATAATGACTGGTGTCTTGTTATTTTGGGTTAAAATATAATTAAATGAATTGATCAATTGATACATGTTTAACCTCTTGAGTTTGGTATAAAATTGTATATTTATAATATAGGAAAAATCAGCCATATACCCCTCTAATCTTCTTCAATCAGCCATATATCCTTCTCTTTTTAAATATTAGCCATATATCCCTCAAATCATCCTTATTGTTGCTATTTACACTTTTTAATAATTTTAATTACATATTAATTCTAAAAATTCAGTTTTTAAAATTTAAGACCATAATACCCCTATTTTTTTTTTAAAAAAAATTTAAGACCATAAAACTCTGGCTCTGTAGCCTCGTTGCTGGTATTGAACATAAGCTTCTGTAATTTTTGTTGGTTTAATCCTGGTATAGTTGTTAGTAACCTGCTTTAAATTTTCATAACTACCATTTTGTATAATAAAGATTCATTTTAAACGTAACTTTGTGTGTACAAAGAATTGGGATGCATGACCATTTAAGAAATATTCATTATTACACTCTAATTTGTTTCTTTCTATTTCATGATTAAACGAATCTTTCTAATGATTCTGAAACAGACCAATTCAAAGAAAAAAAAAAGCTGAAACAGACCAATCCAGAGAAAAAAGCCAGGGATATTATGGTCTTAAATTTTAAAAATCGAATTTTCAGATTAATATGTAATTAAAATTATTAAAAGGATAAATAGCAACAATAAGGATGATTTGAGGGATATATGGCTAATATTTGAAAAGAAAAAGATATATGGCTGATTGAAGAAGATTAGGTATATGCCTGATTTTTCCTATAATATACCCCTTGTAACGATGACATGTATCATCATGAATTAAATTTGGTCTTATTCTAAACCTACCGTATCGAATTTGCCCCCAAATTTAGGTCTACTTGGTGAGTTCAAATTTGCCCCCAAATTTTACTAGAGTCGAAGCCGGCTCTTCTCAATCTCTCGAAAAAAGATCGAAGGAAAAGAGGCGCAACCCTATTATGCAATACGATCGATCGGCGGCAATCCCACGCCACTTGCCTCTCCTACAACAAAACGCATGCTCTCTTTTACACGCGTCTCTCTCTCTCTCTCTCAAAATCGAAACGAAGGGAGCGTGCCGCCTCGTCGTTGCGGTGGTCTTGTGCCGACGAATCAAATCGGGGAAGAAAGAGATGCGATAACTGTATGGTGTTTTATATGGCCTTAGAGTGGTGGTCATGTGGGGAGAAGCTACTCCCGTCTAGCCATTTTCCTTATTCAAGGTACCAAATTCATTCTAACATTGATCATTTATTTCGTTTTTCTACTGCTAACCAATGGCACAAATTCATGACTAAAGTTTCAAATTTGATGGAATTGTGTTTGAGTTGATTGACCTAATTTGGATAGTCTCCCTGCCGTCCCAGTTATCCAACAATAAACTGTTATTGACAATATGATGTACTTGCAAATTGCAACAAAGTACTCGGAAGGTTTAAACCAGACAAAAACGATTGGAGTAAGTTAGTTTAACAATAGCTAGTTTACTTGATACACAGTGCGTTGCCAATATTTAACTGGATTTCTCTTTTCTGACCTAACCTTGCTTCCTTGGTGTTGACACATACAAACTGTCTTGATATTTGCAACATACATATTTGCAACATACAAACTATCTGATATCTTTTGCAAAGAGAATATTATTTATTGTATGCAAAATTGATTGATTTAATCAACTTTTCACTGACAAGTGAAATATGGTGGTAAAATTCTTCAGGATACTGAACTGATATATGAAAAGAAAAAGAAGGATTTTGAGTCTTTTGACAACTAATCCAGGAAGAAATAAGAAGTAGAGAACCAAAATCATAGTTCTATTATACTAATTACAGTTTTACAATCCAAATTTCACTTTGCATATAGAATCTCTTATTCTTTAGTTAACAAGTCATTGATAAATGTATGTAGCTGACACAATGGTGAAGACATCTGTAGCTGTTTTGGATATAAGAACATAAATAGGCTTTTCATTACCTTCCACCTGTTTTACAAATGCAGATGATTGTTGGGAGTTGGGACTATCTGGTAAGTAATCAAATAGCTTCAGAGCTACTTTTGGCAATCCTGCTACGAAAAGGTATATCTCATTTATACATGCATTTACATTTTACTGACCTAGTAATTTCCTGTTGAAACATGCAAGTGAAATAAAATATGTAATATCCAACTTAAGCAATTATGAGGAATAAATTCGCTGACCAAATTAATTAAATTCTTACTAACCAATTTCTTTTTTGAATTAGGATGGTGGTTTTGGTAGCACTTTCGAAGTAACAAGTTTTTTTACAGGCCTACATGCTATTATGTATGATTAACTTAATTTTATCTTTCTTTTAGCATTTACTTTGTGTTAATGTTATTTTTTAGGTTCTACTTATTTGTTATTAAGTTATTAGTTTTAAATGTATGCATTAATTATAGATTCACGGTGGAGAAGTGCCAAAACATCTAAATAGCGGATTGTCAGCAATTCGCAAATGGAAGGTTTGTGTAACTTCATATTGTGGTGTTTTTATTGTCTTTTAGCATGGGTATGTCTTGTGTTGAAATTTTTTGGCACGTTAAAACTTCATTCTCTCATTCATTTTTAAATAAAAAAAAAATCATGCCTACTAAAAATCATGCCTACAACAAAATAAGGGATGTCACATTGTATTCTGCTGGTAGTATTAACACTAGCAATGGCTACTACCAAAATCGAGTTGCTTATGACATTATGATATTCTTTTTTATGTTGATTTTTATTTTTTGGTGTCATTAACAGGAGGATGTTGATTTTATCAATATTCACAAGTACAAAGTAAGTTCTTTCATTATCTTTAAATAGTTTTGTTGTTCTGTCTAGCTACCTATCAGCATTCATAAAAATAATAATTTAAAGGCAAGTAAAGGGTCTCAAAATTGCGATATGGGGAAGTCAAAAGACTAAAAGAACCTCTTTTCAGTCAGGTCCAAAATTGTTTGGATATGATAAGGATGTGCATACACAACTCAAATCACATTGTTATTACGGGTATATGTATGAGTTTAACAATTGATAGCGGTATTCAACCTGACTGCATTTGGTCAAATTACTATGTTCAACTACTTGTTCAAATTGTATGAAACTTGATTGTTTAGATTTAACATAAAGCCAGAATTCAAATTTGTGCAGTTGGCGATGCGGCTTATAGCAATGGGGGTGCAGCTGACAATGGAGGTGTATATGGCAATGTTGAAAACACCGATGTCTGCAATTATTTATTCGATGGCGTCAATTTCAGTACACAATTGAATAGTACGAATTTGGATATGTAACTGACTGATGTAGATGACGTAGGACTTTTTTCTAGGTTTTTATGGGGGTTTATGGGAATATAGGGGTATATTATTATTAGCAGATGTTATGATACTACCTTTCATTCTATCTTGGTTCTTTTGTGAAAATATTGCGAATGTTTAACAATAGTTTAGATATAAATAGTTTCTATCAATGATTCTCAATTGTTCTTTCTTTCATATTTTTATCATTTGGCATATATATATTGGTATGGTAGAACAGCAATTAGTGAATAATCTCATGGGTCATGGCAGAATCGGTAAAATAATCAGGGGCAAAAATGAGATTTATTTAATCATAACAGTATTTATCTCGTCGATATATCGACGGGAAAGATAAACACTTTTATGCAGTAAAATACAATAATGCCGACGTGTGTTGCTCGGGAATTAAATTCTTCAATACTCGGGAAAAAAAGGGTTATTGCCGAGGAAGAGTGCACATGGCGAGAAATTTGATATTTCTCCCGTGGATACATATTCCCGTGCATAGTTGCACATTTAAACACAATTTTCAACCTTCCAGGCTAGCATACGGACATTATATCAACGAGATTTATTATCCTCACGAATATTCTCAATTTAGCCTCGATAAAAGCCTTTTACGAGGCTTCCTCGCAGATTTGGATTATTCGCTAGGAGAGTATTTACGAGGAAGGTATTTCCGTCAATAGTTCCTCGCAAACAATTATTCCCGTCTATATATCGACGGTAAAAGTCATATTTTTTTTCCTCGCCATTGCAGCGAATTCTTGTAGTCTATTGATGCGAAATTGGGTACAATTGAGATTCATCTGCTGATTTGAGGGTTAATAAAGAAGATCACGTCGAGCAAACTTCCTTTTCTTTAATGTCGATACTTTGGTCCGTATGTTACTGAAAATTGAGCTATGGCTTTTCTTTTTCTCAAGGCTAATCCTTGGATCAATTATTCTAGACATTAAGCCATCCACTAAACATGGTTTAATTAAAAAAAAAAACTAAGTGAATAAAATAGTACTTTTGTCCATTATAGATTTATCACAGTGAAGACCTGAAAGCAAACATGAAGTCTGAGTTGTATTATGCTATCTGTATCAAACCCGATTACCCCAAAAAATTACTAAGAAATTCAATAAGCTTTCTTATTTGACATCTAGATCCTTCAACGGATCAGTCAGAGCCAAGGCGACATAATTTTCGAGGACGGCGGTGAAGAGATCGACTGGGAGAGATCGATGAACCTGGTGCGTGCGAGAGACATCCATGAGATGATGAAGCTTTTACGGGAGAGAACATAGATGTTGTTTTTATTATTATTTTTTAAAAGACATCAGGGAAGAGGGGAAGAGCCGAAGAGGGCAGTCGGGCAAGTCAATTTCAGCGATTTTTTTCCTTTCTCTATACGCACCGTTAGATCATAATCCAACCGTTCAGAGGAGAGGTGAGCACTCTGCTCACTTTCAAAGGCGAGCAGAGGATACGATTCCGGATGCAAGAAATCGTTCCTTACCCAAATAGGAATAGTAATGTTGGGCTGGTGATCCCTTAATCGGACGGTCCATCCTAGTTCGCCCAGCCTGTATACGAGATGCATCTCTGTAATCCAGGGAAATTACTACCCTTCCCTCACTCTACCCTTATTAACGTCCAATGCTTCCTCCCTTCCCTCTCAACTTACGTCCAGCGCCCAACACTCCTAACAAAAAAAATGAAACTCTCTATTTGATTATACAATACATTTCGTCCTCTACTATACTAAATTAAATCTATCTTTATTATTACGAAATCAAATCACATCTTTTACAAAAATTACAAAAAAATCTATATTTAGTCATACCATATTCAGATATTACCAAGTCTATTGACCAAATCTTTCCATACCTTTCTCATCTCTCCTCGTATTTTTTAAAAAAACGCATAAGGAAAAATTTATATTCAATAATAAATTTATATAAATATATCAGGACGCCACTGGAAATAGCACTGACATATTTCCACTGACAGTTTCAAAGAAAATATTTTTAACGATAAAAATTATTTTTTCATTTAAAAAATAATAACGCCACTTTCATTTGCACTAATAGAAAAGTAGTAAACTCCACTCCCATCGGGACTGGAGCTAGATAGTAGAAAATTCAAAATTTTCAAACCTTAAAGTAGATAGGACGGTATTTTATTACTGGGTGCGCTAGTGAGTGGCCCTCATGGCATATAACTCCAGTTTTGTTCTTTGCAGACCAGAAACCCACCTTTGAGAAATATTTCGCCTTTAAAATCTGTATCCATGGTTTTTGTTTATTTGATGCAAATTTTTCTTAACAATAGAGCTTGATTAAATTTTTCAATATCTCTAAGCCCTAATCCACCTTGTTCAACCGATACACATACTTAATTCCATGATGATAATGATAAATATCTTTCCTTATCATGTTTGCCCCAAAGAAATTTCCTCATCAGTCTAGTCACCTGTTGAATGGTCTTTTTGTGAAGCATGGTTGCCATCATGTAATAGATTGGAAGTGCATAATATACCGATTTTAGGAGCACAATTCTTCCTGCCAGGGATAATGTATTGAGCTTCGACCCTGCTAATGTTTTCCACATTTTATCCATTATGTCTCTATGTGCAAGCTGATTTGATGAGGATTGTGTGGATAGGTGAATACCCAGATATTTTTCCTCCTTACCAGCTTTGTTAATTTTCAGGGTATCTGTGATATAATTTGTAATACTCTCATCACAATTTTTGCTGAACCAAAGTTTTGATTTTTCAGGGTTTATAACCAATCCAGACCAGTATCCAAATTTGTCAAGGATGTCTATTATACAACTAACCTCTTCTTTGTTTGCTCTTCCCAGTATTATGAGGTCATCAGCAAATAACACAGTTGATAAGATTGGGGCAGAGTTTGCAAGTTTAATCCCTTGAATATGTCCCATCTGAACTGCTTGCTTCATCATTCTAGTGAACATTTCCATACACATAATAAAAAGGAAGGGGGACAAAGGACATCCTTGCATGACTCCTCTTTGTGGTGTTATGAATCCATCCCTTTGGCCGTTTATATCTAGAGATATAGTACCCCCATTTATACATACTATTATTAAATCAATTAAATTTGTTGGTATACCAATTGCCTCCATTGCTACTTGTATAAAAGGCCATTTAACTCTGTCAAAAGCTTTGGTTATATCAGCTTTGAGCATAAAGCTTTCGACTTGAATGATGATTTACCAAAAGAGTGTAAAACTTCTCTAACTAAAATAATGTTGTCGACAGTGCCTCTGCCCTTTATGAAAGCCGCTTGATTTTGATCAATTATTTGCGGTATAAAATGTTTAATTCTTTCCGAAATGATTTTCATCAATAATCTATACAAGGTATTTCCTAAGGTTATCGGTCTATAGTCCCTTGGTGTATCTGGTTGATCAGTTTTTGGGATCAAGACCACTGTAGATTTAAGTAGACCTTTGGGTATTTTACAAGTTAAAAAGATTTCCTTGATCATTGCAACAATCTCTATTTTCAAAAAGGCCCAATTACTTTGTAAGAATCTTGCATTGAATCCATCCGGGCCCGGTGCTTTATCTGGGCCCATCAAAAAAAGAGTATAGGTAATTTCATTTTTATCAGGAATTTTTATCAGCTTTTCTTGCACCTAATGCGGCAACCTCGGCCCATTATTTAGGTTAACTTGAAAAAAATATTGTCTAAGCTGGTGGATGTAATTTAAGGGCCTGTCATCCGAAAAGATTTTTTTAAAGTAGTTTACAAAACCCCCCCGAATCTCTTTCTGTGAACTAACAGATTGACCTTCATCATTTGTAACTGAATCTATATGATTTTTCCTCCTATTGGTGGCCAAATTTTGGAAAAATTTGGTGTTTCTGTCACCATATAAGTCCCAATTTAGACTTGCCCTTTGTCTCCAATAACCCTCTAGTTGTTCTTATGCTTCTTGATAATTTTTTATTAAAAGATTCTCCTCATCTGGGTGTTGCAAATATGGTGGTTTCTCTTGAAATTTTAGAATGTTTCAATATTTTCAATCTTTTTCTGTGGTGTCTGCAATTTAATAGGCCAGTTATGTATACCACTTCTAAATTTTTTCCACCTGGTTTCCCAATGTTGATCTTTTGTTATATCCCAAATATTTTGACATGCTTTTGTAAAATCTTTTTCCCTTAACCACCAATTTTGAGTTCTGAAGGGCCTTTTTGGGGTTATAATTTTTTGTGCTCAACTCTACCTGGTTGTTCTAAAAAACATGATGGAGGGCATGATCACTATAAATTCTCTGGAAATTATTTATATGGGCCTGATTAAAGTATTGGCACAAATTAATGGAAGCTAAAGCTTTATCTAACCTCTGAAAAACTGGCTTAGATGTATGTTGCCTATTTAATCAAGTATACGCCGGGCCTTTAAAGCCCAAGTCAACTAAGCCCAAATTGTTGATAAATTCTCTAAATCTATGACTATCCAGGTTTAGAACAGAGTTTGGCCCATATTTACAGAGTTTAATATTACATTAAAATCACCAATAAGACAATACATATCAACCCCTATAACCATAGAATGGATTTGTGCCCAAATGTTTTCGTTATTTTTGTGATAAGGATCCCCATAAACCGCAACCAATAACCATGGTATTTTCCCTCTTTGTGTTACCCATGCTGCTATGTAGTGTTTATTGTAGGTATAAATGTCAATATTAACATCATCACCCCATAAAAGACATAATCCTCCTGCATTTTTTTTCTTGGGAGGAACTAAAAAATAATTTTGGAGAGGGAGATTACTTACATATAGCTCAGCCTTTGGTCTCGATTTTTTGACTTCAGAGAGAAACAAAATGCTTGCACCAGTAGCTTGAAGGAGTCAAATCATGAACCGTCGCTTCCGGGGCCCTCCTAAACTGCGGCAGTTCCACACTATGACCCTCATGGCGGCGGTGGAGGCGAGTTTGGGATCGCATCCCTGGCCCTCTTAAATGCTGTTTCTCCTTTTCTACACTTGACTCCTCCTCAGCTACCTCATTGTTATAAGATTGTGAAGTTGATGGATAGTGAAACATTTCACTTGCCCCTCTCGTTTGCCCTCCCCTGTTTTGGAAAATGTTTGGATTTAAATGGTATAGCTGTATCATTTGTTCCTCCCTCCCTTTAGCATAATTTATATCAATCACTTGCTTTCCTTTACCAGTATTATCCATCATATAAACCTCCTCTCCACTTCTTTCCATAGAATCAAGTATATCATCATATGTGCTCTCCAATATAGGCACTTTGGTTTGATCAATGATCCAAGGTTTACAATTAGTATCTTGCAAGGAACACAGGAGAGCATTTTCTTTGTATTTTTCTGATTCTTTCATCCTCAGTAATATTTTTCTCTGCAAACATTGCTCCTTGGTATGCCCTATGAAACCACAGTAGAGACAAATCTTTTTCACCCTGTCATATGCTAAAAACACTTTGTACTTTCCAATGATGTCATTATTTAAGTACAAAGTATCTTTCACTGGTTTGTTTAGAGACATTATTGATGAAGGTTTGAAAACCTAGGTCAAATAAATTTATACCTATGATTTACCTCACTAGTCGTTCTAGTAAAGCTTAGGGTCGAACCCACAGGGACGGATTAAATTGAATACCGGACTTTACTTCCTCACGAAAGCTAGACAAGACATGTTTTGAGATTTTATGATTTAAAAAGACAAATAAATAAAGTACAAGTTAATATTTTTGATTGGTTTTTAAGGTTTTATGGACTCAAACAGATGCAAATGAATGTCCTAGGATTTCGCGTTCAATCAGTTTAGCTCTAAAGCACCTCTGCCTACAATTTTCAACGAGACAGAGGCTCATTTCGGACCGAAATGCATGGATTTTGGACCGAAATCCATACTGTTCGAGACGGAAACTTGCCTTAGACCTTCTGTTTTGACTTGATATTTTTACATGACACTATGTGAAGGTTACTTGACGACCAGATCTAAACCCTAACCTCAGCTGTCGTGTTTTAGTTTTGGTTTGGTATGGAACCGGCTTTTACCACGTAAATAACTAAGCCTCAGCTGTCGCGTTTTGGTTCTTAATTACTTAAGATTATTTAGTTGGATTTCTAGAGGTATTTGAAGTCTTTTTAGATCAATAAAAGTTCCACCTTTCGGTCGTTAAACTAACCTCCTCTTTCAAGCGATTGGCTTACCTCAAGTACTTGACTAATTAACTATTTGGTTTAGTTTAATGCCCTAATAATGCTGTAGTTCATTAATAGGTAAACAATCAAGCAAACAATCAATTTAACCAAGCAAGATATAATTCACAACTAAATAAATCACATAGCATATCATAAATCCATCAAGTCATCACAAAATACCAAACTAATCTACTAACTACCCCTAAGACATAATAAACTAGCCTAACATGCAAGATAAATAAGATACAAGCTCTATTAAATCAAATATCAAGAGAAAAAGAAGGAATAAACCAAATATTGCTTCTAACTCGAGATACCGAACGTCCAGAGCCGTGGTTGGATTGTTTCTACCGCTGTCGCACCTAGAAATCGTTCCAAAGTCGGTGGTGAGGTCGTGCTCTACTGGAAGGCGCGAGAACGGAGGTGGAAAATGTGGAATTTGGTGTATGAAAGGTAGAATGGCCTTCCTGGAGGCAGAAATGTGCATATAAAGTCATCCCAGGTGGCCAAGAGGCGGCTAGGACAAATGGGAGGCGGTTTGCACTTTTCTTCTTCGAAAATTACCAAAAACGCACTTTCCAGAAGTGCATTTCGCACCGAAATCTGTACATTTCGGATCGAAATGGCAGCACTGCGCACCGATAGTATTTAGGTGATTCAAAATTTGTTGGAAAGCTTAAGACGAGCTCTACAGTGCTATGGATCCATTTAATCATTTTTGTTCTCCAAAATTCTCCTTTTTGTGCAATTATTATGTCCAATCCACCAAGTTCCTACAAAACAATTCATATGCCACGGGAGTACCAAAATCTAGGAAAACATAAAAATTTATGAGGCAATTAAAATGGTTTGAGTAATATTTAGGTGCTATGTACGGTCAAAATACATATATAAATATGAGATATCAAATTCTCCCAAACTTAAATCTTTGTTTGTCCTCAAACAATATCCTAAGCTTAAAGGGTAAGACTGTACTTAGACCTAGAAATGATGTATCACAAACCAATGATGCAATGAAAATTCAATACTCAAGTTTATTCAAAGTTTCACATGTCAAAAATAAAGCTAATTTAAAATAATTCCAAGGACATGGGTTTAGTTCTCTTTTTTGATCAATTTGTGCAACTCTTAGTTCTCATGAAATTTCATAATTAAGTCAAGGACCTTAGCTTCACTTCATCAAACCAAATGCAATCTCAATTTCAAATGCCCATTCTTTTCCATAAGTTGCAAATATTTGCAAAGAAAATTTTAGCAAAGCTAAAAATTCTATAATGAGTCTAATTTTCGATTGCTCACCAATTTGAATTTGTGCAAGTCAAGTTGCGGAGATTTATATCACGTAAGGTTTTACGCTATTGGGACTTGTGAATAACCTACCAGCACATGCCGCACTCGGGAGATCTAACTCTTATGTCACACGACTAAGGCCATGGTACACTTGGGCCAGAGCTCCTAGCAACATAGAATTTTCATTTCTCCAAAATTTGTGAAATTTTCAATTTAATTTGGATTTCAAATCCCTTCGCACCTTCATTTTCGCAACTATTAAGATTTAGTCAATTTAAGTTTTCTTGTTGGTGATTCAAGCGTTCAAGAACAACCTAGACTTATTTTATAATTTTTAAAGTTGATAAAACATCCTTTAAACAAAAATTCACAAAATACAAAATCGTTCACTCGGCAAAAACTTGTGAGAATTGACTTAAATTGTTTTGACAAATCAAGGCATCCAAATTCAGGTCCTATTCTATCAAACAATCATTCAATTCGATCAATTGGTGCACAAACCAACCTAAAATCTCCTAAATAAACGTTTATCCTTGAGAAATATTTTAAAAATAGCTTTAAAAATTCAAACAGTGTGAAACAGTGGATAATATATCAATACAAACGTTTCAGTGATAATGCATGCATCATAAAAAATCAATTTCAAAAGTTCAAAAATTCAACGAAAATTCCAGAGCCTGATTTCGGTCCGAAATGATAATGAAAAATTTCAAAAAATGCCAAAATAGATGCAATTTTCTCCCATATTTCATATTTTTCTCTTATTTCCCTCCCCCAAACTGAATCAAGCACTGTCTCAGTGCTGCACATCACAGAGAAAAGTAAATAGCAGAGAAATGAAAACACACCAAATTGTGATTGGCGTGATAATTGGCATAGAATTGACGAGATTCGACACTATTAGGCATGGGGCAACAGTGAGAGCAGCGTGATAGAAAATTGGTAGCAGCGCAGTTGGTTTTCTTGCGGCATACAACTCGCATGAGGTCGTGCAGGGGTCATGTGCGACCCATGGTGCTCTAGCGCGGGTTGCAAGTAGGACATCCACAATCAATCAAACCTGCATATCCAACAACAAAATTCAAACTAACCATGAGAGTTTTTTTTTTATTATTTTTTTTGAAAGAATATTGAAATAAATAAATAACTAAAAATTTTAAGGCTTGGGTTGCCTCCCAAGAACCACTTGTTTTAGGTCACGAGCTTGACCACCTCTCATGTTCATCTTAATTTCACTTTACACCCATTTAACGCATCATAATTCATCCAAAAGTACTTGAGAAAGACTTTTGAAATATGCTTGGCGTTTTCTAGTTTGGATGTCATCTGCCTTCGCTCGATTGTGATGTGATACTTGATTTGTGGTTTGTTGTCTTCCATCGCATCGCAATTCGTCAAGCATTTTCCAAGTTGAGGGCTCAAGTCGACTTTAGTGAATTTTCTATTTGTAACGTCGGATGCCTCGACTTCGAGAGGGTTATCACCATCTTCTTTCTTCTCAGATTCATCAATAATGGAAGCTATTGGAGGATCCTTCAATTCCAACTCATTAGATTTTTCAATGTAAGTTAATCTAAGTGGAATGAAAATTGGGAGAATATTAGGTCGAGGTGCTACCACTTTTGGTTTTTCTATTTTCTCTTGTTCTTCATTTGTTTCAAATTGTGTGCCTCATCACTGTCAGTCTCATAACAATTTGCAATTTCTTTCAAACAACTAAAACTTTCTAATTCTTCATTACTTTGCAATGTCACTTTATCAATTTACTCATCTTGTGATCTATACGAGGAACACGTTTCTTGAAGAATTATGGTCTCAAACATTTTTTTTAGTTTTTGTTGGAATTTCGTGTGTATGCTAAGGAAGTGTAATTTTTAAAATTTTCTTCACGAATAAGCTCAATACACAAAGGATCTACGTTTCTATGACAATAGCAAGTAAGATTTCAGCAAAACACTTCATCAAGCATCTCATGTGCACACTTACAACAGCAAGCAACTTCATTTGAGGAGGGGAGAAGGTTATACCTCAAGAGATTGTCAAATCTCTTTGTAGAGAGAAGCCGATGAAACCTTCGGTTTTCATTTCAGCCGCTGCACCGCCGTTGCAACGCCTTTTCTTCCTCTCGGTTCACCTTGAACCTAAACAACAAACTCAACCAGCGCTTAGATAGATGGATGGTGAGTTTAGAGCTTAGATCCAACCACCTAGACTTCAAAGAACAAGCTTTCTTTAGGTGGCTAAACTATGCAAGAGAGAAGAGAGTGTTATGAGTGAGTTTCTTCTTCTCTACACAAGAGAAAAGTTGTGACCAGCCACCAAAATGTGGGAGAGAGAAAAACTAGCTGCCATCCACTCATCCAAGTTCCTTTTTATAAGAGGGCATTAGGGCAACTCATGTGTTAATTGGAAAATTACACTTTTGCCCCCAAACACTCTCTTCTAATCAATTTGCAATCTGTTTAGTAAATTAATTTATGAACTAATAATATGAAATATATTATTGCATTATGTGATGTCTATATTATTCCTTATAATGTTTTTCAAACATTATACCAATAATATTCACATTGCTTTCATAAATTATTTAAGGACTAAGCATGCCATTTATCATGACATATATTTTACCATTTTATCACATGTATTTTCATACATCCTATAAAATGTAAAATCTTGTTGTTTCACGTTCAGTTGGTGTGACCTTTTAGAGGATCTACGTCATCTTGGTAGTAATATAAACATTTATATTACAAGCTATAAGAGGTTCTATCACTACATTATAGTCGTCCAAACGACATAGTCGATACGTATCCGATCCACTAGTTTTGTGTCTATCCTTGTCTCATGATATTATGAATAATATGCAAAATAGGATCGTGTCATTCTTGCATATATTCGTTTCTTGGTCTCTCAAGCGAATTATAATTATAACTACCTCAGTTATATTGCATGCTATATAATTCCGCTTTACTAAGGGGCCCAGTAATATCATAACTCAGATAACTGAGGGACAACGATAATCAATATATAAATCTCTCCCGCACAAGTCACATACAACGAACTACTAATTTCCTCCATCAATAGATAACTAAGATCAGTAAAGAGATGGTCTTAATCAGTAATCACATTGCATGCTTCTCATATGAGAAACTCATACATCTCATATCTTGGATTCAAAGACACGATGAAAATATTAATGACACAATACACAATCCATATAATATTCCATCCCGTTAGGTCATGTTCAATATATATAAAGCATACTCATTTTATACATACTCATATCATTGAATGATAATCCTTTATCAACATTTATAGAACTACAATGTACTTCAATCGGCATGACAATCTTTCTCGGTAATTATTGTTCCTCTTAATTACCACGATTGTGAACATATTTAGAATAATATGTTTTCATCTTAAGAGTTCTATGGTTCAAGACCAAGAGCATCTTCTTGAACACTTCTAAAGACATAACATAATGATCACATGGAACAAGAATGTATAATAATAACATTCAAAATCATGAACAATACATAAATTATCATTAACTAAGATAACTTTCAAAACACCCATCCTTCAGTCTCCCACTTGTTTTAAAGTTTCTTACTGTTTGCCTCTAAATTCGGCTTGCTATACTAATCCATGGATGATGGTTAATGGGCTGTACTTACTCACAAACTTGGCTGTTCAAACAAAAAAGGTTGGGCTGAGAAACAATATGGACCGCGGACGAGGTCTATGCCTAAAAAAAAGGGGGTTGGCATCGCCTAAACAAAGGAGATGGTCGATTCACTAAAATAAAAATACAAAAAACAACGTTCTTGAAAGACTCTCGTTTTCAAAAGAAAGAAGAAAGGGGTTTGAGGTGATAAGTGATAAACGCATGATTCACGAGTTAGGCAATATCAAAGCAAATTGCTTCTCAAAATGCATGGCGACCAAGTTAGCAAATTAAAACGGTACCAAGTGCAACGCTCGGTACCAACATGTCTAACAAGTCATCAAACTAGCTACCAAAGCTACACAAATCATGCAAGCATATGGATATACAAAACATACAAGCATGTGCAAAATGAAACAAACTCGGACATGTACAAAAATAAGACAGCCCAAAACAGATCACAAAATAGGGAAAAGCCCAGCCAATCCAGCATTACCAGGCCCAGAAAACAACAATGACGCCGCACAGTAAAGCCCTGACAGGTGGGCCCCAGTTGACAGACTTCAGAGTTAGGGTCGGAAATTGACTCAGCCGGATGCCTCGATGTGGTTCGATCGAACCTGCTACAGAGAGGACACGTGTCACGCTTTCATTGGCCACGGCCAAATAAAAAAAAAGAGAAGAAAAAAAGAAGAAGAAATGAAGAGAGAAGGACGAGACTATACCTTTCTCTCTGTACCGTCGCTAGGTCGAAACTTCGCCGGAGCTACACGCCTCCATCGACCCAACTGACTGCACCACTGTGTTGGCGACACTACAACAGTCTCAACGACATCAGACTCGACAGCTCTCTCAACCTGCAGAGCACACGAACGAGAGGAGAAACTGTCAGAGGCCAAGTTCTGACATGAGCAAAAATCATGTTTTAAATACAGATAAGTGTTCGGAAACACTTACAACGATGAAACGGAGGGTTTGCAACACTTGCCTGGCTCAGTTGCTACTCAGATTCATCAACTTCATGAAATCGCCATTGACAACCATGTGCATCGAGCTCGAGAGCTTGAAAGAGAAAGGTGTACACGAGTTAGATGATGGCAAATGCTTTTAAAGTAGCAAAATACTCTTTAGAAGTATATAACAAGGATAAGGACGGGGTATTATACCTGAAATTTGATATCATTCCAAAAAATGGAGGCGTCCAGTGCCAAAATGAGAAATCAAATGCCAACTGGAGAGTAAAATGGAACCTTCTTCCCAGTCTATGACTGAAAAAGGATGTTTCTAGCCCTGACCCTGGCACAGAAACATTTATGAGATAACAGGGAATGGTACGACACTCTTTCAATCACAGCGATATGATGAAAGCCATCTCTGAATCAATGGCAGCAATGAACTCGTGCTACAGCTAGCTCAAACATAACAGAGAAGCAATGCAAAGCATGATACAGGCCAATGCAAGCTAGTAAACACATCTAAACCATCCATGCACAAATCAATGGCCAAAGATGAGTGTTAGAAGCCTACTTACCAACTACTGAACTGTACAAACCTCATAAAGCATATGAAAGTGACACTCCAGATGTGTCATTCTTGGGACCATGGGAAAATCAGTCCTTAAGTCACAAAAGACAAGGGATATCCCAGGTCAACAAAGAATCAACAGCAAACACATGCCAAATTTACCCATCAAGATGCCACTCAGAGCACCCTGCATGATAGTACACTCGCAATCAATGCTAAAACTGAGCACAACATATCTCCCAGTGATCAACTGTGCACCATACCATAAAATCCTTGGTGTAGCAACATAACAACACACATGTCATGAAATAAACCATAGCCTCAGGACAGATAACATCATTGGCTATGGTGTGTGCTAAATTGATGCACACAAATATGGGGGAGGGTCTCAAATGCAAGTATCAACCATTAGATGAAGCTATGAGATCTGACAAGCCCAATGTGAGCACAACATGTCATAAAAATGACATGTGACAACTCAAACACCAAGCTGCCAAGCCTCATATGCAAGCATCAAAGGATAATGCATCATGGCACATTGGCCAGCATAAAATACTGCCAACATGAAAGTTGGTACAATTCCAAATATTATTCATAGGCCCATCAAATAAAGGCCACAAATGAGCAGGCCAGTTGCAAATAAGAGGATTTGAACCTCTATAAAATACCATCAAGCCTAAATCAAATACAATAGCTAATTAGCTGTTAATTAAGCAAATTCAAGGCCCAGCAATCAAGTGATACCTGACCCAGCATCACTTAGACGCCAGAAAGCCTCAAATCACATAGCACAAGCCCAAGATGAGCCCAGCAAGCTCACTGCCAAGGTGGCATATGACCCCACCTGCCATGATAAGTAAGAAACAAGTCAACAAATAATAAAAAAAAAAGATGATATAAAGCAATGGAACCAATGAGAACATGACACTTGTCATCAACAATACAAAATACAAGTATGAGAAAAGGATAAAACCTGCCACTGAAAAGAGGCTCCAGTTAAACAGTCCATATACACCAATGAAGGCAAAATGCAGATGGATACAATGAGGTAAGCCTAGCTGGCACATGCTCACCCAGCTACATGGCCTACAACATACCTCACCTATGCAAATCTGAACCCTTCATAAGTAATAGATGGCTAGATGAGTCTTGCACAAAGGTGAACCCCTTTCCCAAGAAATGTATCCCTCCAGTCAAAGGATGAAAACACACTCTCCATTACAAAACAAACCAGGGACCACATGATGCCCTCCCACAGCCAAGTAAAAGAAAGTAAAAAAAAAAACATCCAACAACTCCCCAATGCCAAGTGTCAAACACTTAATGGAAGAGTAAAAAGAAGTAAAAGGCATCAAGTCCAGAAAAGCTCACAAAAGAAAGACGGTTTGGGTGAAATGCATCAGAGCCATTCATCCAATTCCAAGAATTCCAGGAAATGCCACATGGCAGCAGTAAGCTTGCCTCAAAGAAAACCCTAAATCACCCCCCATCTATAAAAGAAGACCCAAGTCGACAGAAGAAGGGGCTGGCAAATCTCTGCATTGATAAGATAGTAAAAAAAATTTAGTAAAGGAAAGTTTGGTTTGTTACTAGCTTTAGGAAAGGTTTGTAAAAGAAAAGATTCAAGTTTGTTTAAAATAAATACCGTTTGAGGCATATTTTGTCTGTTTTCTTTAGTTTGCATTTTTCTTTCTCCATGTTCTTGAGAGGTTGAGTCTCAGAGCTCACACTCAAGAGCATGGATCTGTTTTGTATTCCATAAATCATGCATATCTGATGTTTGAGGGGTTAAGTCTCAGAACTTACACTCAAGCACAAAGAAAAATCATGTAGATTGCCATGCCAGCATCAATAAACAAAAATTGCATAGGTCAGGTTCATAAGTAGCTTATCTGTCCATGGAGGGTCAGGCCCTAGAGCTTGCATCCATGGGCAGATTGTATCATTTGCATCTTGCATCTACCAGTCTAAAACAAAAGATAAGTAAATGTTAAACAAACAAATAAAAGGCATTAAAATAAATAAAAGAGTAAAAAAAAATCATAGAAATGTATATTTGTTGTTGTGAATTCATTGCAGGTAGCTTAAAAGTGTGGTTGGCCTAAGTTGTTCCTTACACTTGCAAGGAAAGGAGTCTCATGCTTAGGTGTGTGGTCTCAGAACTGCCACTGTAGAGCTGAGATGCCCTTGTCCTCTAAAACTGTGGTACCATGGTGAGTTGGCATGATATGAGTATTGGGAGGGTTTGTTCATCAAAGTGTGTGGTCATAAGGACTGCCACTTGAGCATATCTTCCCTATCACTTAAGGGATCCAACTCTCTGTGTGTTCTATGAATTTGCCTCCATGAAACCAAACCCACAGAACCATGTTCAAACAGTGACCAAATCCATACCAGTTATCAGCAAAGAAAAAAATAATGATTCAAATAATGCCCAAGCCACATCCCAACTATACCAAAACCATGCCAAAAATTAAGCCAGAATCATGCTAAAATTAAGCCAAACCCTGCCAAAACCAAATGAAGACTATGTCTGAATAGTAACCAGAGTCAATATATAGCTCAAACCAAGACCAAATAAAGTCCAAATTATGCCTAAATGTTACCAAAATTTCCCAAAAAAATCAAGCCCACCACAATGTCTTAACTCAGACCCAAGCTAAATAAAAATAGCCAAACCTGATAAAAATAGGGATACATGAACTCCAGATTAATTATACTCTGCCTGAAACCAGCAGTAGCATCAAACCAAACCTGGAAACACCCCCTTAAATGCACCCCATTCTTACACCTGTGTCTGTCCAAAGAAAAGAGAGGCAAGTTCATAAAAAACAGAGAAAAGGACTAAATGCCAATAAATTATGGATGCACAGTTGGGCAAGTGTTAAGGAACAATTGGTAACCATCGCTAAATAACAAGTTAAAATATGATAAGGAGGTGAAGCTTACTTAGCTTTTAAAAATTATCAAAGTGCTCAAAGAATTAAAAAGTTCCATCAGCATCGTCTCCTCATCAGAAAGACCAGAAACAACCAATTAAAAAAGTACAATGCCAGGAAGTAGATAAATCCAAAGGCTTAGCACAGATAAAACCTGACAGAGAAAGAGTTGACATTAATAAAAAAAAAATGGTTAAAAGTCAACAGGAAGGAGATTGGCCAAAATCAGTAATCAGTCACCAAGCTAAGCAAGGAATGGTGTTAGTACCAACAGAGGTGACTAAGCCCAAACCAGACATGGCCAAATTAAAAATAAGACGTGAACTAACCAAATATCAAAATGGTGAGATCAAGTGGTTACGATCAAATAGTGTCTCGCACCTTTTTGGACCCTGATCCTCGGAAGGGGGAAATGACCGGATACTTCCTCGGGGGAAAAAGATATTGCGGACGAGATACCCCTCGATCGTTTCAAAACTCAGACATCGACACCCACCTGAAAAGGAATGTGGGTATTGACGTGGTTTCGAACCTCTCGAGAGTTTGATTGTTTACTGCAGGTTCTTTTTTTCCAGTAGGCGCAAGCCCCTACTGTTAATTACCTCTGAACCAAGTCGAGAGAACCTCTAGATCGGGATAATCAATATACTAAGCATGACCGTTAGCATTTCAGCATTTTACTAAAGACACTTGACATTAGAAGGACATATGCGAAAGGTGACATGAATGGAGCAGATATCATAACCACGCAAAACATGATGCAAGGATATTTAGTTCATATTTGAGATTCCCAGATTTTCTGGAGCTTGGTCATTTGACCCTATTTTTATATATTTGACAATTTTTGTTTTATTCTCTTCAAACCATACGCATTGTAAGTCTAAAGAGAAACGGACATAGACGTGTAAAGTTTCGGTATTCTGATATATTAAAGCTTTAACTACTTCAACATATCAACGTATTTAAACTTTGGTCTGTTTGTTGACGTGTTAGAATCAGGGTTATCAGACGTTTCTGGAAACTCTGGCATTAAAGTACGTAGAGGTTCCGGTCCTTGAACGTGTGCCGATTCTGGTCAACTATTGACGTGTCGAATTTCTGGCCCTGTGACGTGCAAGAGTTAGGTTATAAAACGTTTTAAACTCTGGTATTAAGGCGTATTTAGAAATTCTGGTCACTTTGGACATTTTAAACTTTGGTCTTCATATGTTCTAGAATTTACCAAATTCTGATTTTCAGACATATTTAAAGTTTGGTCCCTGGGTTCTGGAAGTTTACATATAATTGTAGAATTTTGTTTCTGGATTTGTATTGCTTTTGGATTTAAGTCTGGATCTTGAATTTGGATTTTTAGGGTCTATGTCTGGTTCAAACATATTTTGGGTTTAGGTTTAGGGAGTTTTTTTTTTTATTTGAGTTTAGGTTTTCCGGATTTGGGTTTGAGTTTGAATTTTCTTGGTTTTTAGATTTAATTTGAATTTGGGTGTTTAGTTTAAGTTTGGGTCTTGGATTTAATTCGAATTTAGATTTCTTGGATTAATTTGAATTTGTACTTTCTGGGTTTGGGTCTAGTTTTCATTTGGGTTTGGTTTTGAGTATTTGATCGAACTGCTGGTTTTGTTTCCAAATTCCCGGGAATTCTTGCGTAGAGGCAATCACTGCTTCATTGTACCTACTATCAAAGTTATCTTGAGGCACCTGTTGTCCAAGTGTACCTGTTGTCCAAGTGGTTGAGACACTTAAACTTTTGAATTTTTCATGTTTTTAATGTCAGTTGGGTCTTTAAGACGTTTTTAATGACATTATAAGGGAAATTAATGTTGTTGAATTAAACTCCCTTTTTCATTTGAAATTTGGTGTTGAAGCCTCATACAAAAATGTTCCTTATAATTTTCTGAATATTTTGGTATTTTTTTTGGTAATTTTCTGACCCTTCTAGCTATTTTTAAAGTATTTTTGAAGTTTCAGCAATTTTGGAAAATTCTTATTGGCTGGAGGCTTGCTGTTTCGTGTTCTGGGTGTCAGGGACCCGCCACACGCAAGACGCCACAGAGAATCAAGCGACGTGGCTGAGGTGAGTTGATTGAGTCGATTGGTTCACGCGCGTGTAGATGCGCCGACGCGTCTGAATTTTGACATTATGGGCCCCACCGTCAGTGACCTGGTGCACCGTGCACCACGTCGATCCATCGGTTCCTTTTGATTTGTCGGAGACGAACGAGGGGCGTCGATCTGCGCCAAGATTCGTGCTAGTCAACATTTCAACGCTGCACTCTCCTTTTCTGTCTCTCTTTCTTTCTTTCTTCTTCGTCTCTCTCGACGAGAGGTTGACTCGAGTCAAACCTTCGTGGCCAACTCGATCTCTGCGAGGTAAGAGCCGTTTGGCCGGCGAGAGGTACCATTGAGGTCGCCGCGTCTTCCTCTTTCCTTCTCAGCTGGTCGACTGAGTCGATTCTCGCTAACTGAAGCGATCGAGACGTACCTATGTTCAATTTGGGATTTTCCGACGATGTACTTGCAGTCAAAATTGACCCAAGTGGGGCCAATCGGCGACTTGCCTTAGCACTAGGAGGAGTTCCTGAAGTGAATTTGAGCATCAATTCGAGGTAAACCCCTATAACCTTGCTGTATCGATTTTGAGCTTTCTTTTGCTTAATTCCCTGTGATAACTGGACCTAAGTGGACCTAAAAGGGATAATTAGCACATGGGTTTGAGTATGTAAGTCACCGGTGTTACCTAATTAAGCCGTATGAGCTGTGATTTGGTTATTTGAGTCAGGACTTGGCTGTTTGAGTATTTGGTACTTTCTTTCTTTGGATTTAGTTACCTAACTAAATTTTGGCAGCATGACTGGGTAATTAGGATTTTAACAGGGGTTTTGGCTGTGTTATTAGGACATGATGGTTTTGTATAGTACTGTTATGGGGCTGTGAGGTGAAATTTGGTAGAGTATGGGCTTTGTTTTATGGGACTTGACTGACTTGTGGTTTGTGGGGCTATTATCACAGGGACTTAGACATGTTATTGTTGTTTGAAACACAAAACAACCCCTGGATGACTGCTCAGTGGCAAGTACACCCATTAGGGTTGGTTTATGCTCCAACTTAGAGCTCAAAATCTGAGTCCAAGGAGAGCCAAGAGTGACTGCTCAATGGCTAGCACACCCATTAGTATGGCTCTCTTAGGACTCTTATACAGCAAGCTTATAGGGGCTTGTACCCTTCTTCACTTCAGCTTCTTCTTCAATTGCTACTGGCTTGTCACCTGACTGCTGCACAGACAAAGAAAGAGAGTTTGACAGGCATATACTTGATTTTTGACATTTTATCTGTTTTAATTATGTTTTTTGTTTATTGACAGATGATGATTATGCTTTTTTTTATCATTTTTCTATGCAAATACTATTAATATGCTGTTAATAGAATTAGGAAGGTATTTTAGTATGTATAAAAATCATGTGAACTGCTAAGATAAACATGCTTCTTATGTTATTTCATCAGATGCCATGCATGAACAGAAGATAAATAGAGATGCAAAGATGTAAAATAAGATAGATATATATACATAGAAAAGTTTTATTTCAGTTGAAAGGTTACATTGCTATCAATCACCTTGAATAAAACTAAACTATTTCTTTTGCTTTTACAGAAAATAAGCTAAGTTGAATTTTGGGCAGAGTTTCAATATAGCACTTTGCCTCCCCTTCTTCAGTCGATGGAGAGCTTCTTTTATAGCTGTAGAGGTGTTCTAGGGTTTGGATTGGGGCCGCCACATGGCATTTTCTGGGAATTTTGGTTGTTGATGAAGGGCTCAGATGCATTCTTCTCCTTGCCGCCTCAATTGGTGAGTCTTCATGCACTTGGGCTTGTTACTGTCTTGTACACTATCCTATAGTCATTTGACATCTGGCATTAGTACATTGCAGTGGCCATTTGGCACAATTTCACTTCAATTTACTTGTTTTTGGTATTTTCATGACAGGTGGGCCATGGGACCACTTGTCATGCTGGTTTGGGGGTGTTTGTGCCCTTCTCCTCTTGGCTTGAGAGAGGGGTTGCATTCTGGCGCCAAAATTGGCTTGGATATGTGGCATTGATCCCATGGTCTGTAGGGAATCAATGGTATGGATGCACTTATGGGGGTATCTTTCCCTGTGCATAGCTGTTGAGCCTATATCTGAGGCTTGGCAGTGCATTGAGAGGTTATTTGATCCTCTCCATTGCTTTATAGCTTTGGATTTGGTGTTGGCCTGCTTTTGTAGCCTTTGGTCGTGCTTTCTGGACAGTGTAGCTGCTTGTGGGACCCATTGGTCAGCATGGTGGCTTCACTGCTCCAGCTGAGGTGTGGAGAGATAAGTTTGATTTCTTTACTTATCCATTCACCAAATTTCATCTGGTGTCTCCATTTAATTTGATCATATTTTCTTTGCTTGATCCAGGTGGCATAATTTAATTGATGCCATTGGATGTTGGCTGGTTGGCTTGGGCGCCTGGGGCATGTTTGATATGTTGGTACATTCCCCACTGATGAGGCATTGATGAGGTATCATTCCCTCTGTGCATTGCTATCTCTGGATTTTCTGTAACAACAAGCTTGGTGATCTTGTTGTTTGAGTTGCCACTTGTCGTGTCATGTGGCATTTGGTACTCACAACTGGGCATTTGGCTTGTGTTAGCTGCAGTCATTAGCTAGCAGTTCTTAATTGAGTCAATGATGTCTTACGAGACTCAATTAGGTTATACTTGAAGCATTTATAGCTCTTATGTCAGTGGCTTGGCTTATCTGCCTAGCAGTCATGTGTTTTGAGTCAACACTTGTCATATTTGGCAAGTTGTGCTCGCATTTGACATGCTAAGTAGCTTCTGTTGGTTTTGGCAGTGTAATTGGTTGTAATTTTGCCCCAATTTGGTGCCTCCCCCATTTTATGTGCATCTCCCCAGCACACATTAGCCTATGATGAACCATACTCAGCAATGAATTGCTTTATTTTGTTGGCCTGAGGCTATATACTTAGTTCAATAGTTTGTGCACATCTGATCTCTTGTGAAGTAAACAGATGGCTTAGTTTCTATTACCAACTCCTTGTGCAATTCTGTGCAACAAGTGGAGAGGGGTAAAATTGGAAGTTGCTGTGACTTTTGTTGCAATTTATGTGCCACATTCCTTTGTTTGTGCCTGAAATTGCCTGATTTGCCCATGGGACCAGGAATGACACGCATTTGGAGCTATCTCAGGTGCAATTTGATACCCTTTCTTTGTATTATGTCTTATACATGCATAGATGCACAATGTATATGATTTGGTCAAGATCTGGCCATTAATTGAACCCAGTGTATATTCGAGCGGCTGGGGATGATTTGGCGCTTGTGAAATGATAAAGGAATGATACACTAGCATTTATAGCATATCTGTATCATGTTTTTAACCTTGGTCATTTCTTTAATTTTCATGAAGAGAGAGAGGGACCACTGAAAGTGATGCAACGCACTCTCTTCTCTCTCATTACTTCCTCAGTCGAGGGTACACTGTTTCGACAGGGCTAGGCTATTCTTTTCAGTTTGTAGGCTGAGGAGAGTATATATTCTCTCCATTTGGCCGTATGGTTTGCGAGATTGTACTGGATATCTCCAGTTACTGACATTGGTACCATTTTGTAGATACAATGCATAATTCTCTTATGTGTATATCTTTAAGAGCATTTCCTTGCTCTATAGAAACTCACAATTCTTCTTAACTCATGCCTTCTCTTCTTCTTCATGTTTTGAGCTTGACACTCGCGACTGTTAATGGCGATACCCTTGCTCCGGTGAAATTGAGTGGCAATTGAGTGAGAAAAGCACAGCAAATCTTCCGTTTCATCACTGTAAGTGTTTCTAACCACTTATTTGTCTTTAATTTCGAAGTTTTGTTCACCCCCAAATCCATCTTCCGACAGTTTCTCTTCTCGAATTCTCTGTCTGTCGGTTGAGGGAGCACTCGAGACTGGTGTTGTTGAGCTCGTGGTGACATCACCTACGCGGCGGTGCAACTGGCTGGGGCAATGGTGGCCTGTAGCTCCGGCGAGGCTCATACCTAGGCGACGGAGGAGACAGCTTCTCCCTCAGGTTTATTTTCTTTCATTTTTTTTTATTTTCCTTTAACGAAAACTGTCTGGACTAATGGGAGGCTGCCACCTGTCCTTGCAGTTTAGAGAAAAATAAAAATTTCAGCAGGGCCCACTTTTCGGCACTCGTCGACCCTGGGTTGCGTTGAGACGCTGCTGAGTCGACGCTGTATTGGAGTCGAGTCGCGTGTGAGTCTGAGTCACTGTTGATCTCGAGTCGTGTGTGGATCTGAGTTGGATTTCGACTGAGTCGGAGCTGAATCCGAAGGTATAACGTGACTGGGTTGAGTCAGTTAGCTATTTGGGCCGATTTTCATTGTGGGCCGACATGGGCTCAGTTTATTTTGTGTATTTTGTTTGTATTTTAAAACCGGCCTGTATACATTGATGTATTTGCTGATTTATGCATGATTTATACATGTATTTCACACGTATTTGGCACATATTTCACATGTATTGCATGCATATTTTGTGCGGGCTTGTATGATCTGTGGGCCCGACCAACTTGCTTGTATTGTAGCATCATTGTATTAGGCCTATTGTGATACTTGGTTAAGTCCGGAATTGCTTGGGATTGATTCAATCCGAATTTATCAAATGAATATCGCCAATTACATTCGAATAGCTCACATACGAGCGTTCTTTCATGTACCTTGACGCCTTCCATCGGCTTGTTTGATTTTGCCGAATTTTAGAGGCAAACAAATGCCCCCCACCAGAGTGAGTTGTGAAACTCATGTGAAACAATTCACTCTGGTGTGCCCCAAGTCCAATAGTACTTTGTATGTCGCGTGCATATCTTTCTTGGTTTCATCTGTATCCATGTCGGATTTTTGTTAACTGTAGGCCCCATGGAGCCTCTTGAGGAAATTTATAGCACTGAGCCGTGCTTCGGCATCATCAGAAGAGGAGTTTATGGTCCTTCCGACAGGGCTATAGATTCTTATATCGAGCAATATCTGGACCCACAGAAGATCCACGCTCAATTGCATCCCCGGTGGAAGCGGGCCATCCTTCGAGGAAGGGATAATTTCCATGGGCTGTTGGACCGTCATAACAGGTCTCCTTTGCGACACCTGTACGAGTACCCGTCTGTGATGCCTGAGCCGACTTCTCACACTTACGAGCGTGATGACCGTTCTTACGATAATCATGCTGCTGGGGATCGTCCTCGGTTCAAGCGTTCAAGTCATCTACTCAAAGGTATCTTTCTAAACCCGACTGGTAAAGAGGGTTCTTCTTCAGATTACCATTTGTTGAGTATGGAGATGTTTGAGGATCAGGTTATCCCTTGGGATCCTAAACGCTTGGATGTTCTGGGTGCACTAGAGTGGGTCCCGGGTCAGACTGAGTGGACCCGCTATGTTTTGGGTAGCATGGGACATGACTTACGCAAGGTTGAGATTTTTGGAGGCGTCTCTTTAGCCTTGTTTAAGTATTCTTGGCATCCTATCATTTTGAGGGCTATGGCCACGAACTGGGATTATATCCACAATGTGTTCGTCTTGGAGGATAGGATGGCGACTATTGACTTTTATCAGATGGTACGTTTGCTGGGGGTACCGTCTGAAGGAGCATTTTATGAGGAGAGAGTTCCACCGGACTTTGAGCTGTATGGTCTGGGTCGTAATGGGAAGAACTATCACCATGACTCCTTGAGGACCGTCTTTGGGGTCTACCAGGAGATTGCCACGGCTCGTGCTTGTCAAGGACAGAGCCGGGATGTTCCATTTAAGGACTGGGTTAGGTACTTCATTGACAGGGTACCTAGGAGAGATGCAGCTGGTTTTGCACCTCCACTTGAGCCTGTGCGATCGGGTTCTGACAGACCATATGATCCCGATCGGTGTGTGCCTTGGTCGTCTTTGAGTTCTCGTATTCTGGATAACGAGACTATTTTGACCGCTTATTTGGCATGGTGGATCTGCTATTTTGTGGTGGTAGCCGATCCTGTTGGATATATCAGGCCCGGGGTTTTCATTATTGCCAATGCCCTGGCCCGTGGATATGGAGTTTCATTGGCGTCTGGAGCCTTAGTGAATACTTATCGTGCTATGAGGGAGTTGACTTCTTCTAGGGATCCCTCGAGAGCACGTGTAGCTATGCCTTTGCACATTCTACATGGGTGGTTTCATGTCTATTGGAGTGACTGTTATCCTTCCTCTACTTCTAGTGAGTTTAGGGAGTCACTGCCAGCTCTGAGCCTGATTGCGGGTTCAACGGCTTGTCCCCCCGACCAGATTGCAGTTCATCAGTACTTTACTCGGAGCAGTCGCCACCTGACTTCATATCGTCCTAAGGCCTTTTACAAAGATTGGCCTAAGGAGAAAGGGAAGCATTATCGCATTGAAGACCCTGTTGCAGATGCTTCTGGAGCTCGTCCTGCTTTGTGGGCTTCTCGTTTCTCACGCCAGCGGAGTTACATGCTTGGCATTCGTGAGGGATGTCTGTCTGTGAGGATGGGAGACAGAGTGATTCATGAGAGGTATAGTCCTCAGAGGTGTGCATGGCAGTTTGGGTATGATCAGGCAGTCCCTTCGGCTAGCGTTCCTCTCCGTCCCGTAGAGGCCACCATAGAGTCTTGTGCTGCTCATGGGATGTCCTCGTTGCGTTTTGGGACCGGTGTTGGGTGCATTGTTCCTCCAGCTACTCGAGTAGGCGAGTTGACTGTCGGTTTTGACCACTGGTTCCGGGGATGGGCTAGGATTCCACTTGCTCTAGACTTAAGTGTGTTGAAGAGCAAGATTTATCCTTCTCGCCGTGTTATCCCTTCGCATTTGGACTCTTCTCGGAAAGATCCTCGACCTTTGAAAGGCACTTTCGGGTTAGACAGGTGTCTTCACCCTACTGTTGGTCGTGTTGGGTATTTGGAGCCTCCTGCAAATGCTGGTAAGCTATATTTTTTACCTTAACCTGTTCTTTTCTTCTGTTTATCCTTTACTTGTCTCATTGTGTCTTTGATTGCAGACTATAGAGGTTATAGGAGTCAGGATTTCAGGTTTGTGGTGGATGGGACTTACGACAACGAGGGTATCAGTTTGCCGGCCCAAACAGCAGTTCCTGATGATTTTGAGTACTTTGCTACCACCCCAGGTATTGATCTTTTCCTCCCTTTTCTGTCAATATTGACAAGTATAGGGGGCATCATTTTCTAGTTTACTGTGTAGAGAGACCTTCTTTTATCCTTTCTCCGGAGTATTCTTCGGATCATATCGAGGAGGAAGTCTCTCAGGAGCCAGGGAAGAGACTTCGAGAGAGTCCTCCGTCAGATGAGGAAATGTCTCGATATGAGTTGCGGAGACGACTGGGGGAGAGCTCTTTTGATACCGGATTCTCCATGGAGCCACCTTTATTCACATCTTTTGTAGGTATGTATTTTCTTTCCATTACTCTTTGCATATATATTTTTTGTAGAGTTTTAGGATTTGGTTTTGTTTCTTCATGCAGATGTCCCTTGTTCTGGATCATGGGGAAGCGCATTGGAGTCTCATGTCGGTGGGACAAATACTGTTCATGGTGCCGACATGGAGGCCGAAGACATTGATGTTGAGGAGGTGGAGATAGAGGATTTGGAGATTCCGTTTGAGGATATCTTGTTTCCAGACCCCACAGTTCCTGCTCCATTCATCAGGGACGATGATCTTTTCATTTCGGATGACTCTTTGGCCATCGTTCCTGTGTGGGGATGTGAGGGTGCTCCTTTCCCTGATATTCCTCGAGCATTCGAAGGCTCAGGTGAGACATTTCTCTTGTGCTTTCTCTGTTGGTTTGTGATAACTTTCACTTGGAGTCCTTAATGCCAAGTCATCCTTGTAGGTGACTTTTCGTTTCTCCTGACGGCTTTTGATGTTGACCTATGGACTTCTGGACTGGGACAGTTGTGCCGTTCTTATGGGCTTTCATCGCGTAGCTTTGTCAGCGTGAGTGATCTAGCCGGCGCTGTTCCTAGTGTAGAGTTAGAGGTTTGTGACGACATTCCGTCATCCTCAGGTATTTCCTCTGAACTTTGTGCATTTTATACGCTTTTAACTCTGATATTTCTTCGAGAGTTGTTAAGCTTAATTTCCTTGACAGGTGGGCATGTTGAGGAGACTGTACTTGGTGAGCATATCTCCTATTCCCTTTGTGACCCTGTCGGGCAGGACTTGGACATGATCATGGCATGTTTAGCTGAGGCGATGCTGAACCCGTCCGAGTGGGAGGCTATATTCTCAGATGCCATTCCTTTGGCTGTCGCTCCACCTTCAGCCATAAAGACAGAGGAGATAGACGTGCCAGGAGTTGATTCGTCGGAGCTTTTCTACTGCAGAGTTGTAGATGCAGAGACATCCGGCGGGACTGGTGTTGGATTTTCAGAGGATGATACAGACATACCGGCCACAGGGGTGGTCCTAGCTCTGCCGTGTCCTCTTGTTTTAGCTGAGAGTAGCGTAGGAGTCAGTGGAGACTGAGCTTGCTCTCATTTGATGTACTTTGATTTTAGAGTGGGGTTTTATGTGGTTACCCCTTATATCTCTTTTATCGCACTTTAGGATTTAGTCATGACATTATGTTTGTCTTGTATGACTGTATGAGGCTTGTTGATTGATTTGCCTGCTTCCCCTTTTTTTTGCTTTATATCTATGTGATATTTCATGCACCATTTGGCTTTCATGGGTTTAAACGCTCTTTTATGGCATTTTCCCAAGATCGCGGAGCGATTGACGCCTGATCTTCACCTATATTTAAGTTTGGGATTTTGGCATCATGTCTTTCTTTTCTTTTCAAACGCCGCAGCGACGCTGCTACGCCTGCTTTGCTTTTAGGATTTCTGTTTCTTCCACCCTTTCTTTCTTTCTGCCATGTCTGTTTCGAAACCAAAGCGTCTTAGGGATGCTTCTAGTTCTTCGGTGGCTGGTCCGGATCCAACTGTTCCTGACTGGTCTTTGAACCCAGGGAACCGTTACCTTTTTCGTGATGCGAAGGCCTTTGATTGCCATATGCGCAACACTGGCGGTGACAGGCGACCGGTGGCCGACTGTTTCTTCTTTCGTCTTGATGGCTCCCTTTTGGACAAGCACAAGGACTTGATTCATGGTTGGTTAGATGCCTGGAATCTTAGGGGTTTGACACTGCTTGAGCGGCCCTATCATCCCGCGATCGTGCGCCTATTCTATGCCAATCTTAGGGTGGCATATGATCATTTCGGGGTTCCGTCTGCTTCCTCCTATTTGTTTGGTAGGGAGTTAAGCATCGGGGTAGAAGATCTAGCGGCCTTCCTTCGAGCTACCGAGAACCTAGATGGGTTGTCTGTGTATGCTTATGAGTACTGGCCTCAGGGCTTTGGGAACTTTGGAGGCTGCCGTCGCTGGTTCAAAGCCCGTCCTTATGAGAGAGGTGCAGAAGTCGTGTCTACTGAACACCTGCCTGCTTTTCATAGGTACGTTAATGTTTATAATCCTCTTAATTGAGCACTCCTGATTTTGCATTTGTCTACAGGATACTTTTTCTGGTTGTGACTCAGATCATCTTTCCTCAAGGGAGTCTGTCTAACCTCACCCGGCCAGGGGGTTTATTTTATCTCCGTCCCTTCATTCGAAGACGTGATAGACCCAATCTGGCTAGTTTGATTCTCCAGCATATGCATCATGCGGTGAAGTTTTCATGTGGGTGTCTGCCCTATGGTCATCTGATAGAGGCTCTGATGAGGCGCGCTCAGATTCCCATGCCTGGCGTGCTGTGGGGCAATCCCGTATCTGAAAGAGACATTGTGTATTGCCGCAATCTTCTGGATGTTTTGCCATCTTTTGGGTGGGTAGGGGGTCACGATGGCCCTTTGATACCCGATCCAAATCATTTGGCGAATGGATATATTTTGCAGGAGAATGCTGCCGTGAACCAGTACAGCCCGATAAGAGAAGCTTCTTCTCCCTCAGATGACGGATCTGCCATTGGAGATCCTCCGCCGGCTCAGGTTCCATTGGACCAGCAATTTGAGGAGTTAAATGCACGTCTGGAGGCTATAGAGGTAATGCTTCAGTCACTGTCTGAGGCTGTTAACAAGTTGGCAGGGAGTGCGGCCCTGCCCCCTGCATAGGCGTCTCCTTTCTGTACTTTGTCTTTTTGATGACACTGTTTACTATTTGTTGTTTTGATTGTTTGGTTGACTGTTTGTTCTTGTCGCTGGATTTTTTGCTAATTGATTGTGGCTTGCTTGTTTGGGTGATGATACATCTGCTTTGGGGTAACTGCAGGGATGTATACTGGATGTATGCCTATGTAGACGTGCATATACGCATTTGATCCTTGTGGATGTGTTTTCAGACCTCTGTAACCTTTTAGGCTGTAGTTTAAGTAGGGTCCATAAAATTATTGACACAGCCGGCGGGACTTATCATTTGTGCATATTATAGGAATATGTGTACACATATAACTGCCTGAGGTATAGCTTTAAGCATGAACCATGAGGCTGTTGTTTGGCTATACGCATACGCTTTGAGAATATGCACACATGTATGCCTGTTTTGGGATAGGGTGTCAGGCGTGGCCCGTGGGACTTGTTATTTGAATATACGCACATATTATAAGGATATGCGTACATATATAGCTATTTAAGGTATAGCTTTAGGCATGAACCGTGAACTGTTATAGGAATGTAGGGCTGTTTAAGGTACAACCTAGGTATGAACTGTGGGTCAATATGAGGATATACGCACACATTATGGGAAGATGCGCATACATATAGCTATTTGAAATATGGTTTTAGGCATAGGCCGGGGAATTTGTTGTCTGGATACACATGCCTGTTTTGAGGGTACGTGTATATATAGCTATTTGAGGTATAGCTTTAGGTATGAACCGTGGTGTGAATTTCTTTTATCATTTAGCATTGAGTGGAAAGAACGACTTATGAAGCCGTGAGGGCAAATCGTCTTTGAGATCCTTACCTTACTAGGGGACATGGTGGATTGGTGAGGCTCACGCCCTCAGATATGTTTCATGGGGTGTGTCCTCGGTGTTTTCAGCTACCACACAGGTTTGAGCCTCCTCAAACACCTTTTCGCTTTCAGGAACCACACAGGCTCCCTCATAAAGCGGATTTAAAATATTGGGTAAATGTCCCGTGGCCTGCGTATTCGAGAGCCACACAGTCTTTCTCAACACAAGTTAGGGCGTTAGACTTACGTCTTCAAGTGTCTTCTTTAGAGTTCAAGACATAGAACTTTTGGTCATCCTTTTTAACAGGTGAGATGAACAGGCACCCGGTACCTTGTTTAGAGCACAAAGCACAAAACTCTGGACATCCTTTTATGGAAGTGGGAGATATATATTTTCTTTAGTGGGGATTTTATAGGAAGAATGCCTTAAGGATGTCCAGAAGGACAAGGCACTACCTTCATGAGTTTTAGACCAGTGGGACAAAGGGTTAAGATACCAAACATGAAGTATGGTGTCAGTTTGATATTGGGGAGGTTCTTCTTTGTTTCCCCCTTTTGAGATTTTGCGTTTGATTTTGGATTTGACTTTGGTTTGAGAATTTTATTCGGGTTTAAGTTCATCTGGAATTTTTTAGTTGGCTTTGCTTTAGTTTTGGTTTTGGTTTATCTCTCGCGGAAGGATGTTGAACCCACGAGATTTATTTAACTTGCTCCATCATTGGTTTGAGTGCTGTGGGTCTTTTCTGCCCCCAGTTTAGCCTTTCCTGATGGAATGCAGCCATCTTTTGACTTGCCGCATGTTGGGGTTTCTTTTGTTGAAGTTGTGTGATTGGACGATCACGCAGATCAAGTTCTCTTTTGGCCGATCTCGCTCTGAGGATCTCGTCAGGGGATCTCATCAGGGGTGAAGCCCTTTGAGTTTTTTTTTTTTTTTTTTTTTTTGAGATTATGCGTGTATATATAGTTGTTTGAGGTACAACTTTAATCATGAGCCGTGGGATTCGTTTCTGGGCTGTTTGAGGTACAGCTTAAGCATGAACCGTGGAATTTGTTTATTTGGATATATGCATATATGTAGAGATATACACATATATATAGTTGTTTGAGGTACAACTTTGATCATGAACCGTGGGAATTGTTTCTGGGCTGTTTGAGGTACAGCTTAATCATGAACCGTGGGATTTGTTTATTTGGATATATGCATATATGTAGAGATATGCACATATATATAGTTGTTTGAGGTACAACTTTGATCATGAACCGTGGGATTTGTTTATTTGGATATATGCATATATGTAGAGATATACACATATATATAGTTGTTTGAGGTACAACTTTGATCATGAACCGTGGGAATTGTTTCTGGGCTGTTTGAGGTACAGCTTAAGCATGAACCGTGGAATTTGTTTATTTGGATATATGCATATATGTAGAGATATGCACATATATATAGTTGTTTGAGGTACAACTTTGATCATGAACCGTGGGATTCGTTTCTGGGCTGTTTGAGGTACAGCTTAAGCATGAACCGTCGAATTTGTTTATTTGGATATATGCATATATGTAGAGATATACACATATATATAGTTGTTTGAGGTACAACTTTGATCATGAACCGTGGGAATTGTTTCTGGGCTGTTTGAGGTACAGCTTAAGCATGAACCGTGGAATTTGTTTATTTGGATATATGCATATATGTAGAGATATGCACATATATATAGTTGTTTGAGGTACAACTTTGATCATGAACCGTGGGAATTGTTTCTGGGCTGTTTGAGGTACAGCTTAATCATGAACCGTGGGATTTGTTTATTTGGATATATGCATATATGTAGAGATATGCACATATATATAGTTGTTTGAGGTACAACTTTGATCATGAACCGTGGGAATTGTTTCTGGGCTGTTTGAGGTACAGCTTAATCATGAACCGTGGAATTTGTTTATTTGGATATATGCATATATGTAGAGATATGCACATATATATAGTTGTTTGAGGTACAACTTTGATCGTGAACCGTGGGAATTGTTTCTGGGCTGTTTGAGGTACAGCTTAAGCATGAACCGTGGAATTTGTTTATTTGGATATATGCATATATGTAGAGATATACACATATATATATAGTTGTTTGAGGTACAACTTTGATCATGAACCGTGGGAATTGTTTCTGGGCTGTTTGAGGTACAGCTTAATCATGAACCGTGGAATTTGTTTATTTGGATATATGCATATATGTAGAGATATGCACATATATATAGTTGTTTGAGGTACAACTTTGATCATGAACCGTGGGAATTGTTTCTGGGCTATTTGAGGTACAGCTTAATCATGAACCGTGGGATTTGTTTATTTGGATATATGCATATATGTAGAGATATGCACATATATATAGTTGTTTGAGGTACAACTTTGATCGTGAACCGTGGGAATTGTTTCTGGGCTGTTTGAGGTACAGCTTAATCATGAACCGTGGAATTTGTTTATTTGGATATATGCATATATGTAGAGATATACACATATATATATAGTTGTTTGAGGTACAACTTTGATCATGAACCGTGGGATTTGTTGGGTATATTATTAGGTGTAAAGGTCGACTTATGGGGCCACAGGAGCAAATCGCCTTTGAGATCCCTACCTTACTAAGGGACATGGTGGGTTGGCGAGGCTCACGCCCTCAGATATGCTTCATGGGGCGTGTCCTCGGTGCTTTCAGCTACCACGAAGGTTCGAGCCTCCTCAAGCACCTTTTCGCTTTCGGGAACCACACAGGTTCCTTCATTAAGCGGATTATATTTCGGGGTAAGTTTCACCGTGCTCCATGTATTCAGGAACCACACAGGCTCCCTCAATATGGAGTCTTTATTAGGTAAGTTTCACCGGTAAGTTTCACCAATTTTGTGTTTCACTGTTGTGAGAACAGTTGTGTCATTCCCTCGTGGGCCTCGGCCCAGTTGGCAATGAAATCTTCTTCTGGACGCCGTTGAGGTCTTGCATGTTCTGGAGGTTGGTTTTGGCTATAATATTTCTTGAGATGTCTCCCATTTAAGACTGGCAATGGGTGTTCTCCATTTTCCGTGGCTAAAAGGTAGGCGCCTCCATCATAGACTTGATCAACTATGAAGGGGCTATGAAGGGGCCTTCCCAGTTTGGTGCAAACTTGGGGCCATGGTGTCGGCCAGTGATTGGTCGCCTTAATGCCAATACCAATTCACCCTTTCTGAATGCTCTTGTTCTTGCGAGTTTTTCATAGGCCCGCGTCATTCGAGCTTGATATAACTCCAGATTTTGTTGCGCGATGAGTCTTCTTTCATCCATACCATCCAACTCTTGAAATCTGAGTTGCATTTGTTTGGTCATGGGGATTTCTGAGGCCATGGCTACTCTCAGTGAAGGGAGTTCAACCTCAATGGGCAGGACCGCCTCGGTCCCGTATACCAAGGAGTATGGAGTGGCTTGAGTGGGAGTTCGGTGTGTAATCCTGTATGCCCATAGTGCTTCTGACAATTTGTTGTGCCAGTCTTTCTGATTATTCCCAATAGTCTTTCGAAGGATTTTTATCAGTGTTTTGTTGAATGCCTCGGCCAATCCGTTGGCTCTAGGATTATACACAGAGGAGTATCTCCACTCGATGTTGTATTTCTTGGTGAATTCATCAACTCTGGTATTCTTGAAGGCAGTTCCGTTGTCGGAAATGATTTTCCTGGGAGTGCCGTATCTGCAAAGGATGTGGGTGGTGAAGAACTTTACCACATCTGAGGCTTTGACTTCCTTATATGACCGAGCCTCGGCCCATTTCGAGAAGTAGTCAGTTGCTGCCAAGATGAATCGATGCCCATTCGAGGCTGGAGGGTCAATGGGACCTATGATGTCTGTTCCCCAAATCTCGAAGGGCCATGACACTACAGTCGGGTGCAGTGCATTCGGGTGCTGCTGGATGAAATCCCCATGTATTTGGCACATATGACATTGTCTGGAGAAGTTTTCGCAGTCAGCGATCATCATGGGCCAATAATAGCCCAGCAATTTGATATGGACTCGCATTCTGGAACCTGATTGGTGGGATCCACATGCTCCGGAATGTATTTCTTTCATCACTTCATAGCCTTCATTTCTGGTGATGCATCTTAACCATGCACCTTCATAAGACCTCCAGTACAAAGTGTTGTTAACATAGACATATCTCAGAGCCCTTTTTCTGATTTGTTCTCGAAGTCCCTTGTTTGCAGGAAGCTTTCCTTGTTGAAAGAAGTCGAGGAAAGGTTTTCTCCAATCTTCGTCATCGGCGTTTTCAATAGCCATGGCTTGAGTGTTTTCTCCCCATTTTTGTATGGTTTCTCTTTCCCATGTCGCTACTTCCATGAACAGCGTACTTTCCTCATTTTCCTTTAGAAGTTTTGGAAAACAGGGGGATAGTGACCTTCTTCGATGAACCAGGATTTGAATTTTCTTCCTGATCGGGGTCACTGAGTTCATTGGCCAAGCGAGCCAGAGCATCGGCTTTACCATTCAAGGACCTGGGCACTTTTTCCAGTATAATGTCAGTGAACTTGGCCATAAGCTCGAGAGCCTTTTCAAAGTATTTTACCAACTCCGGCTTTCGTATTTTGAACTGTCCCTCCAATTGACTGAGTATCAGCTGGGAGTCGCCGAAAACTTTCATCTTTTCAACACCCATATCCAAAGCCATTTCAAGTCCTGCAATGAGGGCTTCATACTCAGCTTCATTATTGGTGCGTGGTTCTGTCAGACTCAAGGCATATCTGATGATCCCCTTTTCTGGTGTAACAAAGACCAAGCCTACCCCGGCTTGCCGTCTAGGTAAATCTGGCTTGACTGCTGGTTGAACGGAAGAAGACTCATCGAAATACATCTTCCAATACCCTTCTTTAGTATCCATATGCAAAGTCTCTTCATCTGGAAAGTCACATGCTAACGGGGAATCATCTGGTATGGGGTGGGCGGCCAAGAAATCAGCTAATGCTTGCCCTTTGATCGCCTTTTGGGGTGCATAAGTTATGTCGAACTCCATTAAGGCAACCGCCCATCTTGCCAATCGACCAGTGAGCATGGGTCGAGTCATGAGGTATTTCAGGGGGTCAGTTTTGGAGATCAACGTGACCTTGTGTGCCAGCATATAATGTCTGAGTTTCTTGATCGCAAAGACAAGGGCTAGGCAATGTTTTTCAATTGGGGTGTAGGCATGTTCCGCTCCTACCAACATTCGACTAAGGTAGTATAAAGCATTTTCTTTTCCTTCCTCATTTTCTTGGGCAAGTAGTGCCCCCAGTGATCCATCCAATGCTGTAGTATAAAGGATGAGGGATTTTCCTGGAATGGGTGCTGCCAAGACTGGTGGATTCAGCAGGTATCGCTTGATGTCTTCAAACGCCTTTTGACATTCATCATCCCATCTGAACGGGACATCCTTCTTAGTGAGCCTGGTGAATGGCTTGATTTTGCCTGAGAGATTAGCAATGAACCTTCTGATATATGCCAATCGTCCCTGTAAATATCTGAGTTGCTTGAGTGTCTTGGGAGGTGGCAACTCTTGGATGGCTCTGATCTTCTCTGGATCGATTTCTATGCCACGATGTCGTACTACGAAACCGAGAAATTTGCCAGAAGAGACCATGAAGGCACACTTTAAAGGGTTGAGTTTCAGAGTGTGAGCTCTCATTCTATCAAACATTAGCCTAAGGTTGACCAAATGCTCTTCATGTGAATGGGATTTTACCACCAGATCATCGACATAGCACTCCACGACTTTGTGTATTAAGTCATCGAAGATCTTGGTCATGGCTCTTTGATATGTGGCCCCTGCATTTTTCAACCCAAAGGGCATGACTTTGTAGCAGAAGATGCCAATTGGTGTGCGAAAAGCTGTATGCTTTTGATCACTTTCATCCATCTTGATTTGGTTGTACCCGGAATATCCATCTACAAATGAGTACACCACATAGGAGGAAGTATGGTCCACTATGATTTCTGTCACAGGTAGAGGAAAATCGTCTTTCGGGCATGCTTTGTTCAAGTCCCGGAAATCCACACAGACTCGAATTTGACCATTCTTTTTCTTGACTGGGACAATGTTGGCGACCCAATCAGGAGTTTCTTCTTCTCTTATGAACCCCGCATTGATCAGTTTCTTGACCTCAGCTGTCACCTTTTCCTCAAGTTCGACCCTCATTCTCCGGGGGCCTTGCTTTACGGGTTTGACTTCTGGATCTATTTTCAGTTTGTGGACAGCTACAGCGGGGTCCAGTCCTGGCATTTCACTGTAACTCCAAGCAAAGCAGTCCCGATATTCTCTCAGGAGCTCCGTCAATTCTCTTTCAACACCTGGGTCGAGAGAGGTACTAATGAAAGTAGGTCTAGGATCCTCTTCAGTACCCAGATTTACTGGCTTGAGTTCGTCAATGGTATTTTGACCTCCTTCTTCCAATTCTTTTGGGGCGCTTTTGGCAGCCAAGATGAATTGTTCACCTTCCGTTGCCTCAGGTTCGACTTCGAGAGTTTCTTCTTCCTCTTCGACTTCCGTTATGGTGACCCGATGACAGGTGTACCCTTGATTTCTGATTTCCTTGTATCGAGACCCACCGGAATGCGAGCCCCGATTCTTATCAAGTAGTTCTTCTCTTTCCCTCCTCTTTGTATAGGATTGAGATTTCTCTTTTTGATATCTGTCACTTCGGCTTTCTGTCCGATGATGCGACATTTGATCCCGCAATTTGCGGATCTCTTGTTTACAGGCGGCCTCGCTTTGTGCACTTTGCCGGCATTTTTCTCGGAGTTTGTCATTTATCTTGTACTCTTTCTCTAGACTATGGGCTATTTCTTGTCTCAATCGTTCTAGAGTGAGAATCTGATATACATGATGTTGCTCCCTTCTTTGAGAGGCTTTCCTTTCTTCCTGGTACTTCTCCCACAGTCCCTCCAGTTGGGTGCGTAGGCCTGATTTTTCGATTATGAGGCAGGACACTTCGCACTCGAGCCTTTTGTGGGATTGAATTAGATTCTGGAGAGTATTTTGGAAACGTTCTTTTATTTCTTCAATTGAGGCCTCAATTGAGGCCACCTATTGTATTGACGTATTTCTATCAGGACCATTTTTCTCATTACTAGCTTCAGGATCCTCATCTTTTAACATGTCGGATGTGGTGACCCTGTGGCATGTATGCGACTGAGTATCCTCCAATTGAGCTCGGTTTTCGGCAGAAACGAGGGCTTCTCTGGCCTCCCTTGCCATTCGACTGAGTGAGTCTATCTCCCTTTGGTGAGATAAATTCCTCTGAGGCACTTGGATTATTCTATCCTTGTCTCTTTTGCCAACATCATGGAGTCGAGCAATCTCCTGGCGCAGCTTGTTGACTCGCCTTTGGAGTTCTTTTATCTTCTCCCGGCATGTTTGATTCTCTTGCTCTCTTGCCGCTATTTGGCGACAAAGGTCTTGATTTCGGGCAACCAGACGTTCCATAGAGCGCTCTACCTCTTGTTGTGAGCGAACCATGTCCCGGAAACGTCTTTGAAGTATTTCAAACATGGTTATCTCATTGGAGGGTTGCCTCCTAGAGTTGTTTCTTGTCCACGTTCCAGTAGAGGAGATATGTCGGCATGTCTGAACTTGAGTGATTTTGGATGCTTTCGGCTTTGATGTCCCTGGTTGAGCCTCGAAGCCTAGGCCTCTGGTATTGGCGGTCTTTCCATTGAGCTTGGTCACTTCATTGGAGTCACCGTTCCAGAGCTTTTGGAACATCTCGATTCGTCTTTTAGGGATAGGTTCCAGACAATGAGTTCGGTGGAACAAGCCCTTCAGGCGAGCATCAGTATTCCTTTGGAGTTTGGGATGCATTTTGACTTCACCCTCGTTTTCCTCCAACCATCGCTTGCAGTCTTCGGGGGGAGCCTGATCATTTTCTGGATCGCCCTCTCCTATCTTGACAAAGCGGATGCTGGGATGAATCACTGTTCCATGTTCCACTTCTTCGATTTTTGGTGAGACAGTGAATGTTTTAAGCTTGGAGATTCGCTCCCTTTCACGAGGCGTGAGGTCTTTGCAATGTTTCATAGGCATAAACTCTACTGCTAGGGAGGTTTGACCATCTTCCTCGCTTTCAGAACCCTTGTACGTCCGGGCTGGAATGTGAACATCATCTCCGACTCTTTCAGAGGACTCCGGTTCACTGTCACTTCCCCACAACATTTGGGTTGTTTGTGCCTTGATGGCTGCTTTGAGTACCACCCTTTTTACTGCCTCTCTAACAGCGTCTGAAGAGGCGGTATTCTTTGTCGATGCTGCCCCCTGTTCGACCTTGGGCTGGTAATATTTTGCATCATCCAATTCGGCTTCGTGTGCTTCAAAAGGTCGGTCATCGCCCTTGATTACACATTGTCTGCCATCTCGGGTGAACTTGACACATTGATGTAGGGTGGAAGGGACCAAACCATTTTCATGGAGCCATGGCCTCCCCAATAGCGCCTTGTAGGTGGTGTCAGCCTCTATGATAAAGAATTTCACGGGCGTCACAATTTCACCAAAATCTATGTCGATGATGGTGGATCCCAAGGCCTTTTGGTATTGATGATTGAACCCGTGAATCCGGATTTTGTCCTTCTTGGTTTCTCTGATGCTGAGTGAGAGTTGAACCAAGGTTTTCAATGGCATGATGCTAATGGAAGACCCTGGGTCGACCAGAATTTTGTTGATCTTTTTACCATATATGACCCCGGTGGTGTAGAGAGGCCTGTTGTGGTCTGCTGTTCCGGTCATCAGATCTTCACCAGTGAAGGTGATATGTGGCTCTGATTCGATTTGTGCTACTTCCTCCCGGGTTTCTTGAGCAAAGTATGCTTGGAAACTGGTGGGATTTTGCAAGGCATATATGAGAGATTCACGGAGCTCTTGTGACACCAGGAGAGCATCAAAGACACTTAGCAAGGCCGGTATCTTGCGCAAGTGTGCTACCACATTGTAATCACCTACGGTCATTCTGGGTCTGCTGCCATTAACCCTTACATCTCCTTCAGCGGCTATCTCCTCCGGAACGCTCCGTCTGTTGTGAGGAACATCCCTCGGGGGTTGTCTTTCAGGTATTCTGGTGCCAGACCTCAAGCTGACATTGCATTGTCCCTTTTGTTTTGGTTGGGCTTTGGTCTGAGCTCGTCGGGCCACCGGACTTGGTCGACTCGGGGGCGGTGGAACTTCCTCCTCTTCGGCCTCATTTTCTTCAGAATCACTCCCGAAGGGCATAGTTGTCATTGGACGAGTAGCCATTGCAGTTAGTTCCTCCTCCGGACTGTCATAGTCCGACTTTTCTGAGTCTTCCTCTTCTGAATTTTCGGGATCCGGGTACCAGGTCGTGGCGTGGCACTCTTCTCCTTCTGTTTCTTCATCTGAGGTCTTGCCATCATTATTGGGCCAGGCTAGACATTCGTCTCTGGAGTGGCCCCATTCTTGATGATGCTCGCAGTATTTTTTGCATCCCTTGGGCCTCTTTGGTTTATGGGCTCGTTCGACGACATTCTGGTGCCTTTGTGGAGCACTCTTTCTACGTCTGTCGGGCTCTGTCTTTTCGAGCAGAGGTAATGCGGCTTGTGAGGAAGTCTTCTTCTTATTTCTTTGGAGTTGGCCATGAACATGAATCCATTTTGGCAGCTTCTCAGCTCCAGAGGAAGGTTCTTCTATCCTGCGCAGCCTTACATCGATGTGGTATTTTCCTTTGCGAGGAGTTACGCCTTCTTCTTTTGTGGCGCTTGTTTTGCCCCTAGTTTCTTTGGAAGGTCGGCTGTATGAGCTTTCACCCTTCTCCATCTTACTGCCACTTGAACCAGCTGGTGGAGAATAGGTTTGAGTTTTGTCGCGTCTCTTCTTCTTTTCTGCGACTGGCATTGGTGCCTTCCCTTTTCCAATAGGTTCGTTGTTTCTGGCTGCGGGTTGGCGACCTTCTTGGATAGAAATGCCTACTTCCCTCCTCCTAGGAGGAGGTGGTGTCTCAGCTGGCTTTTCCACCTTGTTTTGTCTTCGCCTCTCTTTTCTTCTGGCTTTGGCCTCGAGACGTTGTCCTTCCATGACACGAGCCAATTTGTGTTCTATTTCCATGAGCAGCCTTCTATTGTCAGACCATTCCCCTATGCTCATTCTTTGTAGCATTCGGAGGAGCTCAAGGATGATGTCATTTTGTCTAAGCACGGTAGCGAGGGTATTTTCTAAGGCACCGACCTTTCTTCTGATCCTCACTATTTCACTTTGATCGACTACTGGGTCTTCTTGCAATGCCCCCTGTCCATTGGCCGGGACAGGGTTTGATTGCGCTTGTCGAGGCCGGGTACGAGTGGCGGGGCCGTCTTCTTCGGGTCTCTGATATTGCTGTTCATCACACTTCGGGGTAATCTCACGTCTTGGGCTATTTGCCCTGAGAGGGTAATGTGCCCTTCTGCTTTCAGGTCTGACTGGCATAGACCTATCTGGGCTGAAGGAGCGCCTGTCAGGAGATCTGTCTTCACCTTCCGAGTCTGACTCTGCAACCGTGATGACATGAGCGGTCTCAGCTGTGCTTGTTCTTTTTGAAGCATTTTTGAATTTCCGTGCCTCAGGCAATGTATCTTTTTGGATATTTACCCAAATGGCCGGATCATAGTATCGGCGAAACTCTTCATCTATATAATGCCGAGTCCATTCCACCGGGACAAGGTAATGGGGAGATGGCTCGTAACCTTCCGTGCCTTCAGTGACTGAAGTCTGACGGAATTGCTGGAGGAGTTCTTCCTCAGTCTCCTTTCCTTCTGATTGACCTGGATAGACTCGAGGTTACACACTTCTCTGCGAGACCTATTCCATCTCATCCTTTCTACCCACGGGAGCGGGGTGGTCCGAATTTCGCTTTCTTGTCTCACAGTAGTTGGTTGGCGTGTTGCGGGCCAAGGATCAAGCACAAATGGTTGAAGACTGGTCAAATGAGGGTGTTCGGGCTCAAGTTCCTCATCACTGCCTTGCCATCCGACCGGTTCACCTGATTTTTCCACATTTTTAATCAAGTGACCCGTCCATCCAATTGGGTCTGTCAAGTCATGCTCATAGTTTTCATCTGAAAGTTCTTCTGTTTCAGATCCTTCGGATCCCGAATCATCAGAGATGTATATTACTCTACAGGATTCAGATCCTTGGCTTTCTTCTGGTTCTTCTTCCTCTTGAGGAGGGTTAGAGGATGAAGATGTATTGTCCGACTGGCTGGTGCAAGGAGTTTCCGCTGCCCCCTGTCCTTGGCGAGCGTCTTCTTCTTCCATGATTATAGCTTCCCTGGTTTGATTGACCAATTGGCGCACAATTTCGCTCAGATCTTCCAAGGTGAGCTCAGGATGACCAGGAATGTTGGAAATGTGAATGTCAAGGTTCACCATTCGGACTTGCTGTCCTCCCAAATCTGCTGGGTTTACCTGGTACTCGGGGTCCAATACAAACTCATAGTCATACTGGATCCCGTCATCTTCGCCATTTGGATCATATCCTGTCCCCGGTTGTGACTGAGGATTTTCGGATCGCGGGCCGGAAGTTGATGGCTGTGGCCGGAATGTTTCAGGTTGAGGTTGCGGCATTTCAGGTCGCAGATGTGATGTTTCTGGCCGTGTCTGTGGCTCTCCACAGGTGATTCGGTAGCAGGAACCGACATTTTGAGAGGACTCACCTTTAGGCGCCTTGTTTTTCTTTTGATTCTTCCTCTTGTTTCTTCTTTGATAAACCAAGAGGGGTTTGGTTTCGACTGTGTCTTCTTCTTTCGGGAATTCACTTTCTTCGGAGAGATAGAAAACCTCTTCCTCGTCGGTCAGTTGTAGCTCCCGCAAGAGTTCGCTGGTTGTCTTCCCTTCAGTGGCTGCTATAAGGGTTGCCAATCCTTCAGGGAACATTTCAGTCCATTCTGGTTGTGATTGGACCGTCATGCGAGCATTTTTCTTGTGGCTTTTCTTTTCTTTAGTTTTACCACGAGATTTTGGAGAAGGTTCATCGTCATCCGTCCATTCCGCTATCTTAGCTGCACGACGATTGAATTTTCTTTCCCTGGGACTTTCAGGCTCATCGCTACTGATGTAGCGGGATGACCTGGAAGGACCAGCTCCGGAGTTGTTATCATTGTCAGGTCTGAAAATATGCTGGGCGGTTTCTGCTACTTCTCGCATGCGAGCAGCCTCGGTGGGATGGTTGCGCACAAACCTCTCACGATTCCTTCTCCAGGTAGGATCAGGATCCGTGATGGGGTATTCTATATACCGCATAAGCATTTGGAAATTTTCCGTTGCAAACCGGAAGAAGGCCGGTTCACTATTCCTCAAGCCCTGAAGATATGTATGCAAGTCAATGCCTTGGCGTCTTGTGATTCCTGTTCGGGCCACTGTTTCTTCGACCAAAAGGTTGGTTGGTCTACGTGGTTGGTCTCGGTTTGAACCGGGGGTATCGCCTCTACTAGCACCGGCATAGCAGGAGGTGCCAGAAGTATTAGCTGAGCTTTCACCCTCGCTGTTGTGGTCATTAGAGGGAATGGAATTCCTCAAGTCATCAAAGTTTTCCACAACTTCTCTAATCCGTGCAGCTTCGGCAGGATGATTTCTTGTGAACCTTTCCCGTCTTCTTCTCCATGCCGGATCGGGTTCGTGACGTGGGTGCTCTAGGCAACGAGTCCAGATTTGCTCGTGATTTGTCACGATGTCTAGAAATTCTGGGTTATTCTGGATCAAGCGGTTGATGTATGAGAAGACATCAACTGTTTGATTTAGAGTGAGGCCTTCAAAGGCGTCAGACACATCCAAGAGCGGTTCTGCGGATCCAGGGTTTTCATCATAGAACACTCGCACAGGTGGGCTCCTGGAATCGGGATCCCCGGCATAAAACACACTCACCCTTGAGTATGCATCACTCGAATTGGGCACTTCTGATGTGAAGTTCTGTCGAGCTCTTCTAGCCCTATTGCTTTGGGCATTTCTTGTCTGTTCCCCTCTATTTCGGTCATTGTTGTTACTTCCCTCACCTTGATGAGAGATCGTATGACACGATGTCGAGGAGGGGTTGTGATCTTCGGTAGATGCGAAGATGTGTCTTGCAGTCTCAGCAATTTCCCGCACACAGGCGGCCTCGACTGGATGACTCCGCACAAAGCTTGCCCGATTCCGGGTCCAGATAGGACTAGGATCGATGCAAGGGTAGTCCATGTATCGCATTATCATTTGGAAATTTGTGATGGCAAACCTAAAGAATGAAGGTTCTCTATCCCTCAGGTCCTGCAAATACATGTATAGCTCAGTATTTTGGCGTCTTGTGGCTTCTATTGCTGTCACAGGAGTCTCATCCAGGGAGTGGGATGGTTCATGAGACTCATTCTCGAAGTCTGAGTTATCATCCCAATTGATACTGATATGACGAGAGGTTTCAGAAGGACCAGCTCCGTCATCACTTGCCACAGATGTCATGATTCTATGGAAAATGGCAGCCACCTCTCTCATATGGGCTGCTGCAACCGGGTTTTCCCTTATAAACCTTTCTCGTTTTCTTCTCCGATCTCGATTGGGGTCATGTTCCGGGTGTCCTATAAAACTGCTCCATATTTCATCATTTTCGGATGCTATCCTAATGAATTCTGGGTCAGTTTGATTCAGGTAACCGCTGTACGCGATTACCCCTGCCGACTGGTGTATGGTTAGGCCTTGAAATGCAGGTGTCATGTTTACCATATGATTTAGGAATTGAGGTCCCCTTGCGAAGTATATCTGTGCATTTGGATCCACATCATTGGGGCCAAGTTCACCTGGTCTTCGCCTGGGATTTCTCCTAGAATTGGCTCTTCCTCGTGAAGGTGCCTGGGGCTCATTGTTTCTTGAGCGTCCGGTGTTTTGCCTTGAGCCAGCTCTGTTTTGCCGGGGTTCTCGTGGCTCATCATTCCTTGGGGTTGCTGATGGTTCCCCTTCATTTTCATCATCACCGCCACCGCCAGCAGTGATATGGCGACAAGATGCTGAAAGTGCATCATCATCATTATCTGAGTCGGATACATACGCAGGAGTCTTTTCATTTCTCAACTCCTTCCGTACTATCTCAACAGCTTCTCTCTCGAAATCCTCGACGAACTTGCTAGCAAACATCGAATGCACAGGATCCATGACATATTTGAAGGTCCTGGGATCGGAGACACTCAAATCCTTGAGATAGGAGACATAGAACTCCACTAGTTCATCATGTTCACGTTGCTGAGAATCATGTAGTTGTTCTGGTGATTCTTGTTGGCTCGTCCCCACTTGATTGGAGGTTTCCACCATTGGTCTTCCGGCTCTCACTTCCCTTAGATGTTGCATGTAGCCGTACATCCATGGCTCTCGGTTGGTTTCTGGGGAAATGGGTTCTGGGGTGATTTCGCCTTCTTCAAGGTCGGTGCCCTCGGCTTCTTCCTTGAACATCCTTACGATAGCCTCATTTTCATAGTCTTCCAACTCGGAGGAATCTTCAGGATTCAGCATGTTGTGAAATTCCTCAGGGGCTATCATTTTCAAGCTCTTGAGGTATTGAACATATTCATTAATTAACTCCTCTCGGGTGGAGCATCCATTATCACCGGGTTTGGGACGCAACCACCGGCCTAGGCCTCCTTCAAAGAGTGGAGCCTCATGCCGTGGGGTCTCACATGCATCCAATACCTTGGCATGCTCGTAGGCGATCTGGTCATTGGTCATGGCAGCAACCGCACTCACGCCTATTTTGTCCCATCCATTGTTCAAGATGATATCTACAGCCAATTTCCTCGTAGCTAGGAGCTCAATACCATCACGATCTAGGTCAGTGACATTATCTATGGCCTCGTCCACCTTCAACTCATCTTGAAACAAATCGAAGTCTTGAACTTTCAAGTCCACCAAGAAGTCGATGTATTCAGACACCGCTTCGAATGTCACTTCTGGTGGCGACTCGTCATCAGAGTTGTCATCAAAGTTCAGAGCAGAGGTTTGAATTATGATTCTCTCGGAATCACTATCATTTTCTACCTCAGACTCGTCGGAAGCGCTCAGATATCGGCAAGTCTCTGAAGTTTCCTTACTTTGGGGTTCTTTGAGTGATACTTTCAATTGATACTTACCGACTAACCATGCGGCCAGCAGTTGATCAATATCATCTCCTTTCATCAGCTCGTGGACCCACCATAAGGGGTCCGCCAGGATTTCTGTCTCTAGCTCGGGGTGGAACACGACCGTGCGATACCAGGTGGCCAATTCTCGCCACTGTTTCCGGGCTCTTAGAAACATGCTCATTCTTTGTTGGGTGGGAAGTCCGCGAGGCTCTACCTCTTGGTAAAAGACATCATTTCTTGCAGCCGACCCTTCTCCTTTTAGGAGGGAAAAAGGAGTCACAGCAGCAGTTTCCTCTGTTACATGTTCGTCCTCAACCTCCGCATCTTCTGGTGGTTGTTCGATGTCATCCTCAGCATTTTCATAGAAGTCGCTGTAATCTTCATTTCCATTTTCCTCGTCCTCGGTGTCAGAGGTTGCGAAGACATTACAGCATGCACCGGCGGCGCCACCGCCACCTCTTTCTTCATCACTACTGAAGTGACAATCAAAGTCATAGTTATTATCCTGGTCATCGCGAGGCGGGCTGGTACCAGGCCATGAGTATTCATCTTCAGTGTAGCATTCCTCTTATTCTGCGGTTTTAGCTGGGTACTTGGCTGGAATGGGCGCCTTTCTAGCTGCCATGGTTTCCCTATCTCTTCTGAGTCTTGTTGCATTTATGGCTTCACTCATTAGACCGGACACATGTTGGGCCAGAGTCCGTATCACAGAGGGAGGGAGTTCAGGTTGCCCTGCCTTGTCTTCCACAAGTAGGTTAAAACCCAGGTTGTTCAGATCCAGACCGCCATCCTCACTTTGACATTCTTTGGGGATTTCTACATACACTCTCCTTTCTTGTCCGTTGACGGTTACCGGAAGAATCATCAGTTCTGAGTCTAGGGCTCCAGGACCTTGAGTCCTAGAAGACTCTCCAGGTGTATTTGCCTGGGTGCCAGATTTTTTGTTTCTGTGACTTCTGTGCGTCTTCTTGGTTTTAGCAGGGATGGTCTCGGTTTGTGTTCCTCGAGATGACGATGACCCTGCTTGGCTAGATTGTTCGGGCATACCTGGGATTGCTGGTGCTCTTTCTGGGGCTTCCGGCGTTTCCTCTGGGATTTTGGGTGCTTCAGCATTATTTTCCCCTTGGGTCCCATCTGAGATGTGGCGACAAGTAGCCGTCCAGAATTCTTCGGATTCTGCGTTCTCACGCTCTTTCCTTTCCTGTACATCCTTCCAGGTCCTACCAGTGATTTTGGTAAAGTCTTTCGGGGAGAGAAAGTCAGCCAGGGTTGCTTGCCTTGGCCTCTCTTGGATGTATTGCTCCTCAGTCTCTTGAGGTGCAGTTTTCCTCCAGAACGGCCTATTATTGCTTGACCGTGTCATCGGGACATAGTTGCACTTTGGTCTCGGGGGCAACCTTGCCGGTATGACCACATTCTTCAGCACGATGGGGGTAATAGCATTCTTCCACCTGAGCCTAGGTTCAGCTTGGAGCATTTTCAGTTTCTTCTTTGTGCTCTTGTTGAGACACACACTCCAAGTGGTGGGTGGTCTCCCGTCAGAACTGGCAGAGACACGATTTGTGCTGGCAACTGGAGTTCTTGTTGGTCCGGCATGGGGTGCTGGCTCTTGCCTAGCATCATCATGGAGCGGAATTGCACCTTCCTGGATCCTTTTCTCGATCCAGTCCTTGAAGACATAACAGTCTTCAATACTATGGCCCAAGACCCGATGATATGGGCAATAGTTCGGGTGATTGACCTTGTTTTCTTCCTCCGGTCTTTTGCACCTCGGGAGTCGTATCTCCAGCACTTTCATGGCTTGCTGAAACAACTTTTTAGTCTTTTCTTTCTTGAAGGAGTACGGCTTGCTTTGCAGCTCCTTCAAAGTGGGTCTAGGAGCACGAGTCTGTGATGTGTCATCCTTTTCCTCATCACTTTCTCCCCATTGGACACCGCCGGTGCCTTCAACCTGATTACTGGCCGCTTTCGTTTTCACGGCTTTGCTTTCAGCTTTCTTCGGCCTTTCCTTGGGGAGAGCATACATCAGATTGATGTCATCCTCCATTCCTTCGAAATCAATGATTTTAGTCACTAATCCTTCAAAGGTGGCAACATTATGTCCTGCCAGGAGTACTTTCATAGGTGGACGGATCCCATTCATGAGCATGCGGACTGCCTCCTTTTCAGAGATGTTTGACTGGCACCGCGTGTACATATTTTCCCACCTCGCGACAAAGTCCGAGGCAGTTTCTCCTTTGTTTTGTTTGGTGTTGACCAAGCTGGTCAAAGTGACACGACGAGGTGTGACTCTGAATCGGGTCTTAAAGGCAGCAACCATTTCTTTCCAGTTTTTGATACTGTTTTCCTCCAACGAGGCATACCATTCAAAGGCTACCCCCGTCAGACTTTGAGGGAATTGCCTTAACAACCATTCTTGTTTTCTGGTGGTATCCCCACAAGACGTCAGAAAGTGGGACAGATGTTGATCAGGAGTCACCTTACTACCGACTCCTTCAAACGGTTTGAATTTCGGCACAACATAGCCTCTCGGGTAGTCAACCCTGTCAAACCTCTCAGGATATGGTCTTCCTGTGAAGTTGTTGGGGAATTGAGGTCCGTCAACTCCCAAGTATTGGAACTTCTGCTCCATTTGTCTTCTCATATCTTCCATGAGGTCAATCGGGTCAACCTTGGAAGCATTTTTCTTATCACGCGACTCCTTGTCCGATGTTTCACGCGAGTCACGACTGCTTTTGGATTTTCTTCTCTTTTTGTGTTCAGACACCGGGTGTTTGGCACTCCCTTGTCTTGAAGGTATCGGGTTTGAGTTGGGTCCCGTCCCTTTCTTGGCCATGTACTTTTGGATTTCAGCACAGGCCTCTGTTATACGGACATTGTCAGCTTGGAGTTGTTTCAGCTTCTTATCATTTTCTTCCAACTCCTTGCGGAGCTGGGCAACTTCTTCGAGGACTTCATTTTCCTCGCCTATGCTATCATCAGAGGCATCACCCCTGTTAGAACCGGGGTTTTCTCCTCTTTCTTCCTCCTCACCAGCAGAATGATCACTGGTTTGGTGAACCCTTTCTTCTGTGATGGGCTCAGGGATTCTAGGACGATTGTTTTTCTTTGGTGGGACAGAGGCAGAAGCTTTGCTTTTCTGGCTCCTTGTTTCCACAGGTATACTCTCAGGCTGTGGAGGTTCCTGAGAGCCAGTTCCAACCATGTGAACCTCAGTGAGGTTATCACCATTGTCGTCAGCATCAGCATGGACATGGTACACGGACACAGATCCAGCACCCTTTCTTTTCTTGGTCACGTGAACCTTCCTTCCTGGGGCTTGCGTCATGTATGACACAACATCAGACAATTCGGAGGTTTTCTTCCTCCTTTTGTTTTCCTTCGGGGATCTGGCGCCTTCCGGCTGAGGATCAGAAGCATTTTTAGGCTTCCGAGCATGAGCAGCCTTCCCCTTGGCTTTCATATTCTTGGCATTGGGCTTGAGGGGAGGGAAAGTGAGGCGATCAAAGACCGAAGGAGGTGCGGCCTCAACTTTCTTCTCCGGGGCACTGTAATCAGCATCCCCAATCCTGGTATCCTCATAGTAGGGGAAGCGGAGGCGCTGGAAGACCGGGAACCGAAGCCTCTCCTTGATTGAAGGTTTTTGGATATTCTTGGTGGGTTTGACGAAGGCTTTACGGGCCCCGCGGAGTTTCTTGACAATTTGATAGGTGGCATGGATGGCCTCCACAGCTTGGTGCTTCTTGGGAGTGGGGACCACCTCAACCTTCAGAGGAGCATACTGGATCAGCTCCCAGTCCTCGCGCAGGCGCGGACCGTCAGCATTTTTCTTAACTATGCGGAGAAGAGAGAACGCATTGTTAAGAGGTAAGTCGGTGTCGACTTCTTCTTCCTGGGCCAGGCGGAGGGCTTGAGACCTCGAGAGCCTGACTCTGGATTCCTTCGCCTTCTTAGGGGCGAGGGTCACTTTGGGACGCTGGGCACCAGCCCCAGCCTTCTTGTTGAGAGAAACGGTTGCAGTTACGGGCGCTTCACCAGCAAGCGCGGTCAGAGGCACCTGGACGGGCACAGTGAGAGTCCCGGTCACCGAACTGCTGGCCTTCTTAAGGTGTGCACCGCTCACAATCTCGCTCCAAGTCACCATGCTGATTTTGTTGGCTTTGAGTAAGTTTTCTGCAAATGGAAAATACTTAAAGTCAACGTCAGTGTCTTTATATATTTTAAATGGATTTCACGTTATGCTAATATGCTATGCTGGTATGCCTGGTCTATTGATTATTCCCTGATGAGAGGAGAAAAAAGTCCCACCGGGCGTGCCAGAATCTGTCTCGCACCTTTTTGGACCCTGATCCTCGGAAGGGGGAAATGACCGGATACTTCCTCGGGAGAAAAAGATATTGCGGACGAGATACCCCTCGATCGTTTCAAAACTCAGACATCGACACCCACCTGAAAAGGAATGTGGGTATTGACGTGGTTTCGAACCTCTCGAGAGTTTGATTGTTTACTGCAGGTTCTTTTTTTCCAGTAGGCGCAAGCCCCTACTGTTAATTACCTCTGAACCAAGTCGAGAGAACCTCTAGATCGGGATAATCAATATACTAAGCATGACCGTTAGCATTTCAGCATTTTACTAAAGACACTTGACATTAGAAGGACATATGCGAAAGGTGACATGAATGGAGCAGATATCATAACCACGCAAAACATGATGCAAGGATATTTAGTTCATATTTGAGATTCCCAGATTTTCTAGAGCTTGGTCATTTGACCCTATTTTTATATATTTGACAATTTTTGTTTTATTCTCTTCAAACCATACGCATTGTAAGTCTAAAGAGAAACGGACATAGACGTGTAAAGTTTCGGTATTCTGATATATTAAAGCTTTAACTACTTCAACATATCAACGTATTTAAACTTTGGTCTGTTTGTTGACGTGTTAGAATCAGGGTTATCAGACGTTTCTGGAAACTCTGGCATTAAAGTACGTAGAGGTTCCGGTCCTTGAACGTGTGCCGATTCTGGTCAACTATTGACGTGTCGAATTTCTGGCCCTGTGACGTGCAAGAGTTAGGTTATAAAACGTTTTAAACTCTGGTATTAAGGCGTATTTAGAAATTCTGGTCACTTTGGACATTTTAAACTTTGGTCTTCATATGTTCTAGAATTTACCGAATTCTGATTTTCAGACATATTTAAAGTTTGGTCCCTGGGTTCTGGAAGTTTACATATAATTGTAGAATTTTGTTTCTGGATTTGTATTGCTTTTGGATTTAAGTCTGGATCTTGAATTTGGATTTTTAGGGTCTATGTCTGGTTCAAACATATTTTGGGTTTAGGTTTAGGGAGTTTTTTTTTTTATTTGAGTTTAGGTTTTCCGGATTTGGGTTTGAGTTTGAATTTTCTTGGTTTTTAGATTTAATTTGAATTTGGGTGTTTAGTTTAAGTTTGGGTCTTGGATTTAATTCGAATTTAGATTTCTTGGATTAATTTGAATTTGTACTTTCTGGGTTTGGGTCTAGTTTTCATTTGGGTTTGGTTTTGAGTATTTGATCGAACTGCTGGTTTTGTTTCCAAATTCCCGGGAATTCTTGCGTAGAGGCAATCACTGCTTCATTGTACCTACTATCAAAGTTATCTTGAGGCACCTGTTGTCCAAGTGTACCTGTTGTCCAAGTGGTTGAGACACTTAAACTTTTGAATTTTTCATGTTTTTAATGTCAGTTGGGTCTTTAAGACGTTTTTAATGACATTATAAGGGAAATTAATGTTGTTGAATTAAACTCCCTTTTTCATTTGAAATTTGGTGTTGAAGCCTCATACAAAAATGTTCCTTATAATTTTCTGAATATTTTGGTATTTTTTTTGGTAATTTTCTGACCCTTCTAGCTATTTTTAAAGTATTTTTGAAGTTTCAGCAATTTTGGAAAATTCTTATTGGCTGGAGGCTTGTTGTTTCGTGTTCTGGGTGTCAGGGACCCGCCACACGCAAGACGCCACAGAGAATCAAGCGACGTGGCTGAGGTGAGTTGATTGAGTCGATTGGTTCACGCGCGTGTAGATGCGCCGACGCGTCTGAATTTTGACATTATGGGCCCCACCGTCAGTGACCTGGTGCACCGTGCACCACGTCGATCCATCGGTTCCTTTTGATTTGTCGGAGACGAACGAGGGGCGTCGATCTGCGCTAAGATTCGTGCTAGTCAACATTTCAACGCTGCAATCTCCTTTTCTGTCTCTCTTTCTTTCTTTCTTCTTCGTCTCTCTCGACGAGAGGTTGACTCGAGTCAAACCTTCGTGGCCAACTCGATCTCTGCGAGGTAAGAGCCGTTTGGCCGGTGAGAGGTACCATTGAGGTCGCCGCGTCTTCCTCTTTCCTTCTCAGCTGGTCGACTGAGTCGATTCTCGCTAACTGAAGCGATCGAGACATACCTATGTTCAATTTGGGATTTTCCGACGATGTACTTGCAGTCAAAATTGACCCAAGTGGGGCCAATCGGCGACTTGCCTTAGCACTAGGAGGAGTTCCTGAAGTGAATTTGAGCATCAATTCGAGGTAAACCCCTATAACCTTGCTGTATCGATTTTGAGCTTTCTTTTGCTTAATTCCCTGTGATAACTGGACCTAAGTGGACCTAAAAGGGATAATTAGCACATGGGTTTGAGTATGTAAGTCACCGGTGTTACCTAATTAAGCCGTATGAGCTGTGATTTGGTTATTTGAGTCAGGACTTGGCTGTTTGAGTATTTGGTCCTTTCTTTCTTTGGATTTAGTTACCTAACTAAATTTTGGCAGCATGACTGGGTAATTAGGATTTTAACAGGGGTTTTGGCTGTGTTATTAGGACATGATGGTTTTGTATAGTACTGTTATGGGGCTGTGAGGTGAAATTTGGTAGAGTATGGGCTTTGTTTTATGGGACTTGACTGACTTGTGGTTTGTGGGGCTATTATCACAGGGACTTAGACATGTTATTGTTGTTTGAAACACAAAACAACCCCTGGATGACTGCTCAGTGGCAAGTACACCCATTAGGGTTGGTTTATGCTCCAACTTAGAGCTCAAAATCTGAGTCCAAGGAGAGCCAAGAGTGACTGCTCAATGGCTAGCACACCCATTAGTATGGCTCTCTTAGGACTCTTATACAGCAAGCTTATAGGGGCTTGTACCCTTCTTCACTTCAGCTTCTTCTTCAATTGCTACTGGCTTGTCACCTGACTGCTGCACAGACAAAGAAAGAGAGTTTGACAGGCATATACTTGATTTTTGACATTTTATCTATTTTAATTATGTTTTTTGTTTATTGACAGATGATGATTATGCTTCTTTTTATCATTTTTCTATGCAAATACTATTAATATGCTGTTAATAGAATTAGGAAGGTATTTTAGTATGTATAAAAATCATGTGAACTGCTAAGATAAACATGCTTCTTATGTTATTTCATCAGATGCCATGCATGAACAGAAGATAAATAGAGATGCAAAGATGTAAAATAAGATAGATATATATATATAGAAAAGTTTTATTTCAGTTGAAAGGTTACATTGCTATCAATCACCTTGAATAAAACTAAACTATTTCTTTTGCTTTTACAGAAAATAAGCTAAGTTGAATTTTGGGCAGAGTTTCAATATAGCACTTTGCCTCCCCTTCTTCAGTCGATGGAGAGCTTCTTTTATAGCTGTAGAGGTGTTCTAGGGTTTGGATTGGGGCTGCCACATGGCATTTTCTGGGAATTTTGGTTGTTGATGAAGGGCTCAGATGCATTCTTCTCCTTGCCGCCTCAATTGGTGAGTCTTCATGCACTTGGGCTTGTTACTGTCTTGTACACTATCCTATAGTCATTTGACATCTGGCATTGGTACATTGCAGTGGCCATTTGGCACAATTTCACTTCAATTTACTTGTTTTTGGTATTTTCATGACAGGTGGGCCATGGGACCACTTGTCATGCTGGTTTGGGGGTGTTTGTGCCCTTCTCCTCTTGGCTTGAGAGAGGGGTTGCATTCTGGCGCCAAAATTGGCTTGGATATGTGGCATTGATCCCATGGTCTGTAGGGAATCAATGGTATGGATGCACTTATGGGGGTATCTTTCCCTGTGCATAGCTGTTGAGCCTATATCTGAGGCTTGGCAGTGCATTGAGAGGTTATTTGATCATCTCCATTGCTTTATAGCTTTGGATTTGGTGTTGGCCTGCTTTTGTAGCCTTTAGTCGTGCTTTCTGGACAGTGTAGCTGCTTGTGGGACCCATTGGTCAGCATGGTGGCTTCACTGCTCCAGCTGAGGTGTGGAGAGATAAGTTTGATTTCTTTACTTATCCATTCACCAAATTTCATCTGGTGTCTCCATTTAATTTGATCATATTTTCTTTGCTTGATCCAGGTGGCATAATTTAATTGATGCCATTGGATGTTGGCTGGTTGGCTTGGGCGCCTGGGGCATGTTTGATATGTTGGTACATTCCCCACTGATGAGGCATTGATGAGGTATCATTCCCTCTGTGCATTGCTATCTCTGGATTTTCTGTAACAACAAGCTTGGTGATCTTGTTGTTTGAGTTGCCACTTGTCGTGTCATGTGGCATTTGGTACTCACAACTGGGCATTTGGCTTGTGTTAACTGCAGTCATTAGCTAGCAGTTCTTAATTGAGTCAATGATGTCTTACGAGACTCAATTAGGTTATACTTGAAGCATTTATAGCTCTTATGTCAGTGGCTTGGCTTATCTGCCTAGCAGTCATGTGTTTTGAGTCAACACTTGTCATATTTGGCAAGTTGTGCTCGCATTTGACATGCTAAGTAGCTTTTGTTGGTTTTGGCAGTGTAATTGGTTGTAATTTTGCCCCAATTTGGTGCCTCCCCCATTTTATGTGCATCTCCCCAGCACACATTAGCCTATGATGAACCATACTCAGCAATGAATTGCTTTATTTTGTTGGCCTGAGGCTATATACTTAGTTCAATAGTTTGTGCACATCTGATCTCTTGTGAAGTAAACAGATGGCTTAGTTTCTATTACCAACTCCTTGTGCAATTCTGTGCAACAAGTGGAGAGGGGTAAAATTGGAAGTTGCTGTGACTTTTGTTGCAATTTATGTGCCACATTCCTTTGTTTGTGCCTGAAATTGCCTGATTTGCCCATGGGACCAGGAATGACACGCATTTGGAGCTATCTCAGGTGCAATTTGATACCCTTTCTTTGTATTATGTCTTATACATGCATAGATGCACAATGTATATGATTTGGTCAAGATCTGGCTATTAATTGAACCCATTGTATATTCGAGCGACTGGGGATGATTTGGCGCTTGTGAAATGATAAAGGAATGATACACTAGCATTTATAGCATATCTGTATCATGTTTTTAACCTTGGTCATTTCTTTAATTTTCATGAAGAGAGAGAGGGACCACTGAAAGTGATACAACGCACTCTCTTCTCTCTCATTACTTCCTCAGTCGAGGGTACACTGTTTCGACAGGGCTAGGCTATTCTTTTCAGTTTGTAGGCTGAGGAGAGTATATATTCTCTCCATTTGGCCGTATGGTTTGCGAGATTGTACTGGATATCTCCAGTTACTGACATTGGTACCATTTTGTAGATACAATGCATAATTCTCTTATGTGTATATCTTTAAGAGCATTTCCTTGCTCTATAGAAACTCACAATTCTTCTTAACTCATGCCTTCTCTTCTTCTTCATGTTTTGAGCTTGACACTCGCGACTGTTAATGGCGATACCCTTGCTCCGGTGAAATTGAGTGGCAATTGAGTGAGAAAAGCACAGCAAATCTTCCGTTTCATCACTGTAAGTGTTTCTAACCACTTATTTGTCTTTAATTTCGAAGTTTTGTTCATCCCCAAATCCATCTTCCGACAGTTTCTCTTCTCGAATTCTCTGTCTGTAGGTTGAGGGAGCACTCGAGACTGGTGTTGTTGAGCTCGTGGTGACATCACCTACGCGGCGGTGCAACTGGCTGGGGCAATGGTGGCCTGTAGCTCCGGCGAGGCTCATACCTAGGCGACGGAGGAGACAGCTTCTCCCTCAGGTTTATTTTCTTTCATTTTTTTTTATTTTCCTTTAACGAAAACTGTCTGGACTAATGGGAGGCTGCCACCTGTCCTTGCAGTTTAGAGAAAAATAAAAATTTCAGCAGGGCCCACTTTTCGGCACTCGTCGACGCTGGGTTGCGTTGAGACGCTGCTAAGTCGACGCTGTATTGGAGTCGAGTCGCGTGTGAGTCTGAGTCACTGTTGATCTCGAGTCGTGTGTGGATCTGAGTTGGATTTCGACTGAGTCGGAGCTGAATCCGAAGGTATAACGTGACTGGGTTGAGTCAGTTAGCTATTTGGGCCGATTTTCATTGTGGGCCGACATGGGCTCAGTTTATTTTGTGTATTTTGTTTGTATTTTAAAACCGGCCTGTATACATTGATGTATTTGCTGATTTATGCATGATTTATACATGTATTTCACACGTATTTGGCACATATTTCACATGTATTGCATGCATATTTTGTGCGGGCTTGTATGATCTGTGGGCCCGACCAACTTGCTTGTATTGTAGCATCACTGTATTAGGCCTATTGTGATACTTGGTTAAGTCCGGAATTGCTTGGGATTGATTCAATCCGAATTTATCAAATGAATATCGCCAATTACATCCGAATAGCTCACATACGAGCGTTCTTTCATGTACCTTGACGCCTTCCATCGGCTTGTTTGATTTTGCCGAATTTTAGAGGCAAACAAATAGCAAAGCCAAATGGTTCTGTTAAACAAGGCCACCAGACAACAAAATGAAAGCAACCCAGTAATAGTTAAGTTCAAAGAACAAAATACATAACTCACAGAAGGGGAACGAGAGTAAAAATCAGATCGAAAAAGGGAAAAGAAGGTGTACTTAGCTGTGCCAAGAGTCGACACCACAGCCGCTGTCGATCAGTCGTCTTCATCGCTGACGATTGCTCCCAAATTTTCGACAAAATCAAATTCTCTCTCACGCTCTCTTTCCCTCTCGAAACAGCAAACCCTATGAAGGCACTAAGTCAGGAGGAAAGACAATACAGCGATCAAAGCAAGGCGCCGCCGTCGTCACCCTGAAACCAGGCGTCGACACAGCGCTCAAAATCCCTAACTCATCGGAATGATCGAGAAGGAGGAAGGAACGGACGAGATAAAACCCTCGTCGACACAATGCAGTCAAAAGCTCACGGTACACAACACCGGTAGCAACTGACAAGTGGGGCCCACACAGCAGGCGTCGAGAAGGTTGCGGCGGTCCACTCGTCTGAGTATAGACCAAGCGACTCGACTGAAACCCTTTCCTGCTGGATCTCCTGCGGCAGTCGAGATGTGGCGGGTCTCTGACAGGCATAACATGAAACAGCAGTTCCTCAGCCAGTCAGGATTTTCCAGAATTCGCCCAAAACTTCGAAATTGCATGAAAAATAGCTAGAAGTTCAGAAAAATTGCCAAAAAATACCAAAATGTCCAGAAAATTATGAGGAACATTTTCCTATAACATTCCAAGTTCAAATTCCCAATCAAAAGGGAATTAAAAATTCAAGCCATGAAAAAGATGATTAAAATTAATAATGCAAAAATACCCAAAAATTGAACTATATTGAAATTTAATAAAAGGGTGCATAAAAGTGTAAGGATATGAATCCCTTTGGCAGCAGGTATCTCGAGATAATTTGGATAGCAAGAACAATTAAACGGTAATTGCCGTCAAGAACAAATTTTATGCAAAAAAACTCCCGAGAAATCCAGAAATAACACCTACACCTAAATTAAATTCCAAAGTAAACTCTAAACCCAAATCCAAATCAAAATCCAAAAAACTAAATTCAAAGTAAATCCAAAGACTCAAATCCAAAAATCCAAAAAAAAATCCAAACTCAAATTAAACCCAACTCCAAAGAAGCCCAAACCCAAATTAAACTCAAAACCCAAAAGATCCAAATCCAAATTAAACCCAAGCAAAAAAAGTCCAAATCAAATCCAAGTCCAGAAAATCCAAATTCAAGACCCAAACCTAAATCCAAAAGCAATACAGATCCAGAAAACAAAGTTATATAATCCAGGGACCAAACTTTAGATACGTCCGAAAATCAGAATTTGGTAAATTCTAGAACATATGAAGACCAAAGTTTAAAATGTCCAAAGTGACCAGAATTTCTAAACACTCCCTAAAACCAGAGTTTAAAACGTTTTATAACCTAACTCTTGCACGTCACAGGGCCAGAAATTTGACACGTCAATAGTTGACCAGAATTGACACACGTTCAAAGACCGAAACTTCTACACGCTTGAACGCCTAAGTTTCAAGAAAAGTCTGATAACCTTGATTCTAACATGTCAACAAACAGACCAAAGTTCTAAATATGTTGATAAATTGAAGTTTTAAAATGATTAAAGCTTTAATATAATCTGAATACCAGAACTTTATATGTCTATGTCCGTCCTCTTTGAGCTTATAATGCATATAGCTTAAAGGGAACAAAATAATAATACAGGTTAATTAACAATAACCTAAATTTTATAAATCTTAGAATTTTATAAATCTTGGAATTCTAAACACAAACTAAAAATCTTGCATCATGCTTTGCATCATAGTTATAATATCCGTTCCGTTCATGTCACCATTCCTACGTCAAGTGTCTTTTAGTGAAATGCTGAAATGCTAACGGTCATGTTTAGTCTATTGATTATCCCGATCTAGAGGTGCTCTCGACTTGGTTCAGAGGTAATTAACAGTAGGGGCTTGCGCCTACTGGAAAAAAAGGACCTGCAGTAAACAATCAAACTCTCGAGAGGTTCGAAACCACATCAGTATCCCCATTCCTTTTCAGGTGGGTACCGATGTCCGAGTTTTGAAACGATCGAGGGGTATCTCGTCCGCAACATCTTTTTCCCCCGAGGAAGTATCCGGTCATTTCCCCCTTCCGAGGATCAGGGTCCAAAAAGGTGCGAGACACTTACACATGCATATCTCATGCATAAACTCAAAAACTAGAAACCTATAACAATATCAATCGTCAAGCCACTCTCCATGGTCTCGTAGACCCATGGTCTCAAAATGAATTTGACTCTTGGCTTGCGATAATGCTTTAGTGAAGGGATCAGCTGTGTTGCTGTTTGTGTCCACCCATAATAGTGAAATTTTCCCATCGTCGATAAAGTCCTTGGTCACGAAGTACTTCCTGTCCATGAACTTCGTCTTGTGATGTGACTTTGGCTCTTTAATTTGCGAGATAGATGCACTATTGTCGCAAAATAACTCCAAAGGTGCTTCACTTGACGGAACGACGCCTAGTTCCTCAAGGAACTTCTTTATCCAAACTCCCTCTTTGCTTGCTTCTGCTGCCGCCATGGCTTCTGCTGCCGCCATTACTTCTGCTGCGGTGGTTGAGTCAGCCGTAGTTGATTGCTTAAAACTACGCCAACTCACAGCTCCACCATTCAGAAGAAAGACTAATCCGGATTATGATCTTCTGTCATCCGGATCGGTCATAAAAATAGCATCAGTGTAACCTTCTGCAATGAGCTCTTTTTGGCCACCATAGACAAGAAACTTATTTTTTGTCCTTTTCAGGTATCTAAAAATATTCTTGACTGGAGCCCAATGTGCTGGGCCAGGTGAAGCCTGATGACGACTTGTCATGCTTAGAGCATACGCGACATCGGGTCTTGTGCAAGTCATAACATACATGATTGAACCTATAGTTGATGCATAAGGAACATCCTCCATGTATTTAATCTGTTCGCGTATTTTGGCACACTGCGACTTGCTAAGTTGCACAGACGTACTCATTAGTACATTTCCTTTCTTGGAACAATCCATTTCGAACTTTTCCAAGAGCTTGTCAATGTACACCTTTTGACTAAGACCAATGAGTCTTCGAGGCCTATCTCTATATATCTTAATCCCCAAGATATATTGAGCCTCGCCCATGTCCTTCATTGAAAATGTTGTTTTCAATGAGTTCTTTGTTTGCTCCATCAAAGATAGCTCATTCCCCATTAACAATATGTCATCGACATATAGGATCAAGAACAAAATGTGACTCCCACTGACCTTCTTGTACACACAAGGTTCTTCCTTACATTGAATGAATCTGAGGTTTTTAACCTCTTCATCAAAACGTTTGTTCCAACTCCTTGATGCTTGCTTCAAGCCATAAATGACTCTTTGAAGCTTGCATACTTTGCTGCTATTCTTGGGATCTTCAAAACCTTGAGGTTGTACCATGTACACATCCTCATCCAACTTTCCATTTAGAAAGGCTGTTTTGACATCTAATTTCCATATTTCATAGTCATAAAATGCGGCAATAGCAAGCATAATCCGAACATATTTAAACATAGCAACTGGTGAAAAGGTTTCATCATAGTCAATTCCTTTGATCTGACTAAAACCTTTTGCTACAAGCCTTGCCTTGTAGGTTGCTAAGTTACCATCCATGTCCATCTTCATTTTGAAAACCCATTTATTTCGAATGACTTTCTTTCCTTCAGGAAGCTCAACCAAATCCCAAACTTGGTTGTCATACATGGATTGTATTTCGGATTCCATGACTTCACGCCATGCCTTGGAGTCTTTGCTTTTCATTGCATCTTCATAGGTCAAGGGATCTTCAGTATCCATTACTAAGATCTCATGAAGGCCCATGTAAAAGTCGGGTTTCCCTCTCAACCTTGTTGACCTTCTAAGCTTTCTTTGTTCTTGTGACTCCTCTTGAGCTTCTTGAACTTCTTCCACAATTTCTTGCAAAATAGGTTCGTGCTCAACTTAAGTCATTCGAACACTCTGTGGAGAGTCCTGAGTCTCTTCAACAATCCTTTGTGAAGCTTGACTACTCATACTCCCACTGACCAAAGGAGCTTCATGTGGCATTTCATGATCATCTTGAATATCATTATTCACTTCATGATCACTTAATTGTAGATCATCTTAAGTTTCCTCAAGTGTCATTCTACTGCCACCGCTTTTGATTCTTTCGAGAAACTCCTTCTCTAAGAATACTGCACCTTTCTTAACGAATATGGTATTCGTTTCCTTGTGCCAAAAGCTATACCCTCTTGTCTCTCTAGGGTATCCAATGAAAAAGAACTTATCCGATTTGGGTTCAAGTTTTGTTGACATCATACGAGTTTTGTTGACATCATACGCTTGACGTATGCCTCACAACCCCAAACTTTGAGAAAAGAGATGTTGGGCGGTTTGCCCGTCCACAACTCGTATGGAGTTTTCTCAACGGATTTTGATGGAACCATGTTCAGTGTATGAGCCGCTGTTTGGAGTGCATAACTCAAAAAATATAAAGGTATCTCAGTTCGGCACATCATTGACCGAACCATATCCAGCAAGGTTCGATTTCTCCTTTCAGAAACACCATTCCACTGCGGTGTACCAGGTGGAGTGAGTTGTGGCACAATACCACACTCCTTCAAATATGCGCTAAACTCATTACTCAAGTATTCACCTCCACGATCAGTTCGTAAGGCTTTAATTCTCTTGTCTAGTTGATTCTCTACTTCATTCTTGTATTCCTTGAATTTCTCAAAGGATTCACTCTTATTCTTCATAAGATACACATAGCCGAAACGGCTATAATCATCTATGAAGGTAATGAAGTAGCTATAACCATCTCTTGCACTCTTGCTCATTGGACCACATACATCGGAATGTATCAATTCCAATAAACCATTTGCCCTTACACCTTTCTTCTTGAATGGTGTCTTGGTCATCTTTCCAGTTAAACAAGATTCACATGTCCCAATTGCATCACCATCAAGCGAATCCAAAAGATTTGCTTGCTGCAATTTCTTTATGCGTTTCTCGTTTATATGACCAAGGCGATAGTGCCACAAGAGTGTCTCATTTGAATGAGACGTCTTGAGTCTCTTGTTATTGATATTTAACACATGTTTATCACTATTTATATCAAGCAAATACAAGCCATTGGAAATGAAAGCATTTGCATAAACTATTCCATTCTTCGAGATAATCATACGAGAGTTATCTATTACAAAACAAAAGCCTTCTGCATCCAAGCATGATACAGAGATAATGTTTCGAAATACAGAAGGAACATGATAAACATTCTTTAAACTTAAACATAATCCACTAGATAAATGAAGGTCCAAGGTGCCAACTGCAACCGCAGAGATACTTGCATCGTTTCCAACCTTCAGCACAACATCTCCTTTTGAAAGAGATCTCCTATCCCTTAGTGCCTGCACATTAGAGACTAAGTGAGCACATGATCCGGTATCAATTACCCAATCTTGGATAGTTGTGGCTAAGTTTAAATTTAACTCAATAACAAGTATACCTTTGGGACGCTTGCGCTCAATCTTGCCTCCATCCAAGTCACTCTTATACTTGGGGCAATTCATCTTGAAGTGCCCTTTTTCATGGCAATAGAAGCACTCCGTGTCGGAGTTAGGAGATTTCTTCCTCTTACTTCCCTTTGAGGTGCTCGCTTGTGCACCTCCACTCTTGCCATTACTTGTTTTGTTCTTTCCTTTGCCATTCTTTTTGGCAATCTTCTTGCTACTAGACGCAATGGATAAGACAACATTCTCCTTTGTTTTTCCCATGTCAACCTCAGCAGTTTTAAGGGCATTATGCAGCTCATTCATTGTCATCTTCTTCTCACGCATATGATAATGCATGACGAAGTCCTTATAAGAATAAGGGAGTGACCCGAGAATGATATCCTCTGCAAAATCCCGAGGCATTGGAGAATTCAACTTCTCCAATTTCTCCAAGTAACCCTGCATCTTGAGAAAGTGCACAGAGACAGATTCACTCTCCAACATCTTGCACCTTGTGAGTGCGATGGTGGTCTTATAGCGCTCTTTACTAGCACTATCAGTGAACATCTTCTCCAACTGTGCCATAATTTCCTTGGCTGGAGTCTCAAGGAACTTTCTCTGCAACTGATCGCCAAGAGTGGCCAAGATCAGTCCACGCACAGTGCGTTCCTGCTCATTCCATTTCTTTTGGGCCTCTTTCTCATCGTCTGTTGGTGCGCCTGGTTTTGCCTCTTCTGGGTACTTGTCACTCAGAATATGCAAAAGATCCTCCAGGCGCAAGACAATGTTCAATTTGAGATTCCAATCAGAATAGTTTGACCCGTCATTAGCAAGGGGGTGTTTTTCGACCATAGAACGCAGAAAATTAGGAAGAGTAGACATAGCTGGAAAATTCAATTTAGGGTATATGTTAATGTTCATGACTTATTGATGCAAAGCTAGTAATACCCAAAAGTGACCTAAAAATAACCGCAAGTGTACGGTAGTTCGTTGGTACAGTTGGGGTCGAATCCACAGGGACGGACTATCAAGTACTGGACTCACAAGTTCACAAAGTCTAAATCTAGCAATTCAAGAGGGAATCAAACAAACTTGGTTTAATAATTACTAAAAACAGAGACAAATAACAAATAACAGAGAAATAAAATGTTTTTGGGAGTAAACTGGTTGCAAAAATGGTATAAAAATGTCATAGGGCTTCGGTTCCACCTTGGTTAGGCTTCGGGCTGTCAACGGGCGTCGCTCTCGCCCCGCACCGTCGACTCGTGCATGTCTAGAGATCCTGCGCGACCTCACAGGGTTCCCATGCGACCGCACGGCCCTAGGTTAATGCTAAAATGACACCAAAACTCGGTTTCTGACTTGTGTGGGACAGATCTAGCCATACCTAATCTCCTGAACCTCAACTCTCGTAATTTTGGTCACAGAACCTGGTATGGAACCTAGTCTAAAGCCCCCATTAGGTAATTAACTCTCAACTCTCGTAATGTTGGCTTAAATACCTAAGTCCACTTGTTGATTCTCTAAGGCATCTACTAGACTCTCGCCTAAGCAGAAATTTGTCCCTCTCGGACTTAAATTGGTCACATCTCGGCTCCTAACTTACCTTGAGCACTTATTTGGTTCAATTAAACAATCTACACCCTTTGCCTAGATTAGATGTGGCCGTTCACATAGTAGGAGGTTCAATCAAGTAATTCAACACAAACAAGCATAGACAATAAGAAACCAAGCAAGTAGTACACAATAGGAACCAAGTATCAAGTCAAATCAACAAACCTAACCTCAGTTTCATCTAGCCCTAGAACATAACTAAATGTAGCCTAACACAGTGCTAAAACAAACAACTAAAACAAGGGAAACAAAAGATACAATCTCCATGAAAAATCAAAAGGGAAGAGGAAGGCGAAAGCCCCTTCTCGAGCCTCTCTAACTTCTGGATCCACAAGAAGATGGCTTGGGGTGAAAGGATGAGGAAATGAGAGTCGAAACGGGGGTCTCCAAGGCAGCGGAGTGGCTGTGCGGTCGCATAAGGTGGTGGTGCGGTCGCACAGGGGACTGGATCTGAATCTGGGTTGGTTTCGGGGTGCGGCGCCGTCAAGGAAGAAGGATGCCCTAATTTCGGCACTAGTGGCGCCTTATATAGGGGTCGGGGTAGGGTTTTGAGCTCCGTGCGGTCGCACCAAAGTCATCGGCCCAAACTTGAGTCATGTGCACCTCTTCAAGGCCCAAAATAGGCATGTGCGGTCGCATGGCATTCCTGTGCGGCCGCATAGGGTCATCTGAGGCCCGACTTGTGCGTTGGTTTGTGCCGAATGGTGTCGTTTTCGCTGCAAATTAGCTCCAAGTCCCTACAAATCAAAATAAAATCCAAGCAGTACCAAATTTCTAAAAAAATAAACAAAAAACTAGTAAAACTAAATAGAATCAAGGGTTATGAGTTTAGACTAGGTTCTCCGGCAACGGCGCCAAAAAACTTGATGTGTGAGCTTAAATACCCAAAAGTAACATAAAAACAACCGCAAAGCGTACGATAATTTCGTTGGTACAGTCGGGGTCGAATCCACAGGGACGGTAAGATGAGTACTAAACTTTACTTATTCACAAAATCTAGACGGTAAAATAAAGGGTTTTGGACTAAATCAACAAGTAACAAAAACAATCAACCAAAGGTAAAACAGAACAGTAGCAAGTTTTGGTGTTTTAAGAGGTAAAATATGGTATGAAAATGTCCTAGGGGTTCAGTTTCCACCTTGGTTAGGTTTCGGGCTGTCAACGGGCGTCGCTCTCGTGCCGCATCGTTGACTCATGCGTGCTTGGAGATCCTGTGCGACCGCACAGGGATCCCATGCGACCGCACGACCCTTGGTTAATGCCGAATCGACACAATAACATGGTTTCTGGCTCGTGTGGGACAAATCTAGCCATACCTAATCTCCTGAACCTCAATTCTCGTAATACTGGTCACGAAACCTGGTATGGAACCTAGTCTAAAGCCCCCATTAGGTAATTAACCCTCAACTCTCGTAATGTTGGCTTAAATACCTAAGTCCACTTGTTGATTCTCTAAGGCATCTACTAGACTCTCGCCTAAGCAGAAATTTCCCTCTCGGGCTTAAATTGGTCTCCTCTAGGACTCACAAGTTCACAAAGTCTAAATCTAGCAATTCAAGAGGGAATCAAACAAATTTGGCTTAACAATTACTAAAAACAGAGACAAATAACAAATAACAGAGAAATAAAATGTTTTTGGGAGTAAACTGGTTGCAAAAAATGGTATAAAAGTGTCATAGGGGTTCGGTTCCACCTTGGTTAGGCTTTGGACTATCAACGGGAGTCGCTCTCGCGCCGCACCGTCGACTCGTGCGTGCCTGGAGATCATGTGCGACCGCACGGCGCTAGGTTAATGCTAAAATGACACCAAAACTCGGTTTCTGACTTGTGTGGGACAGATCTAGCCATACCTAATCTTCTGAACCTCAACTCTCGTAATTTTGGTCACAGAACCTGGTATGGAACCTAGTCTAAAGCCCCCATTAGGTAATTAACCCTCAACTCTCGTAATGTTGGCTTAAATACCTAAGTCCACTTGTTGATTCTCTAAGGGATCTACTAGACTCTCGCCTAAGCAGAAATTTGTCCCTCTCGGGTTTAAATTGGTCACCTCTCGGCTCCTAACCTACCTTGAGCACTTATTTGGTTCAATTAAACAATCTACACCCTTTGCCTAAATTAGATGCGGCCGTTCACATAATAGGAGGTTCAATCAAGTAATTCAACACAAACAAGCATAGACATTAAGAAACCAAGTATGTAGTACACAATAGGAACCAAGTATCAAGTCAAATCAACAAACCTAACCTCAGTTTCATCTAGCCCTAAAACATAACTAATTGTAGCCTAACATAGTGCTAAAACAAACAACTAAAACAAGGGAAATAAAAGATACAATCTCCATGAAAAACCAAAAGGAAAGAGGAAGACGAAAGCCCCTTCTCGAACCTCTCTGACTTCTGGATCCACAAGGAGATGGCTTGGGGTGAAAGGATGAGGAAATGAGAGTCGAAACGGGGGTCTCCAAGGCGGCGAAGTGGCTGTGCGGTTGCATAGGGGATTGGATCGGGATCTGGGTTGGTTTCGGACTGCGGCGCAGTCTTAGAATGGGATGGAATGAAGGATGCCCTAATTTCGGCACTTGGGGCGCCTTATATAGGGGTCGGGGTAGGGTTTGGAACTCCGTGTGGTCGCATGGCATTCCTGTGCGGCTGCACAGAGTCATCCGAGACCCGATTTGTGCGTTGGTTTGTGCCGAATGGTGTCGTTTTCGCTGCAAATTAGCTCCAAGTCCCTACAAATCAAAATAAAACCCAAGCAGTACCAAATTTGTACAAAAATAAACAGAAAACAAGTAAAACTAAATAGAATCAAGGGTTTTGAGTTAAAGTTTGGGTAAAAGTCCGGCCTAAAACCATATATAAATATGTGACATCAAATCCCCCCAAGCTAAAACCTTGCTTGTTCTCAAGCAACAATTCTAAATCGAGAGGTTAGACAATACCTAAACCTTAACTTAATCTCCTTGAAGGCCTACAAGTTGCAAGGTTGATTTAACCAATTTGGCTCAAGTTTCATACATGAGTTACAAGGAGAGTGGTTGTGAAATTTCGCTCAAGAATTTATACTCAAAATTTTCTAACAATTGGTTTATGCCACACTTGGTCCTCAAAGACCGAATTTTCAATCTCAATGACCCTAGCTCCTCTATGATAAACAACATGCAAGACCAAGGTTGTTTGCCCGTTCTTTTCCATACACTACACAAATTTGTAAGAAATATCTCTAGCGTGTCAAAGCGTGGGGAGTCTTTAAGAAATAAAAGAGAGAGGGAAAAGATAAAAGAATACATTGCCTTGAGATTTTTCTTTTTGTTTTTCGTTTTGTTTTCGTTTTTTTTTTTTTTGATTTTTGAATTTATAAGATACAATTTGCCATTGTGGCAGCCAAGAATTTACATAATAGAAAAGAAAAAGAAGAAGATAGCAAGAAAACTCAAAATACACGCTAAAGATACCCTTTTAAACAAATCCATGTAGAGCACAAATCCGTTCACTCGGCAAAATTTTATGGTCTCGTCTAATAGCATTTACCACTGTAAAAGCAACCAATTTTTGGGTTTTATCCATTTGAATTCAAACCTCTTTTGGACCATTTGTTTCAAAAATCAATTAGGAGAACACCTCAAGTTTAAATTCTTGCAATAAATCTCACAACCAAATTCAGTTTTAATCATGTATCAAAACTCAGACCAAATCAACAAATTACCTTTCAACTTATTTACATGCAAATTTTATGAAGTTAAATGCAACTAACATGATGCAACCACGTTCAGAGGGTCTGTGCGGTCGCACAGCTAGGCCGTGCGGTCGCACAGCTAGGCCGTGCGGTCGCACAGGGGTGTTTTGGGTGCAAATCACGTGGCAGAGGTGCTGTCAGGGAGGCTGTGCGACCGCACATGGACTTGGTGCGACCGTACCGGCTCCCTGACAAGCAAAAATATGCAATGATGCATTCCTAGATACAAGTTTCCAAAAAAAAACTTCAATTCTCCCCCCCCCCCCCAAGCTGAATATTGCAGTGTCCCCAATGCAAACACATCACAGAAAAGGAAAATAGAAGGAATTTGGAAACATACCGGAGCGACCGGCAGCGGGTAAACCTCTACCGGCCATTTATTGATGGCGGCGGCGTTGAGGTCGCACGAGCTCGTCCACCACGTACTCAACATTGTCAAACCTCGTGTTGGTGTCTCGGCGATGTGCTCGAATTTCTTCTTGGTTCTCCAATGTCAAGTCGGTGAGTCGGCCCAAAGAGTGAGTCACGTCCGTGTACCATTGTTGCGGCGGGTAGTATGGAGGTGGCATGGCGGTATTGCTAGGGCCCGCTTGGTAGTGATCGGCTGCGGGTTGGAAAGGGGCAGCGTGCGGTGGTGGGGGCGCTGCAATGGCCGGTGCATAGTCGAGGGGAACGGTCCATGTGGTGACATCTTCCTTGATCAAAGGTGCCAAGTAAGGGAATTCGAACTCTAAACGACCCTCCATGCGCCATATGACTCTATTAGGGCGCTTGAGCTTGATGAAGTTGGCGCGCTTGAGGTAGTCAAGGTCGATTTTTCTTGTGCCCTCGCAAATCTCGTCCATGGAGCTATCAAACTCATGCCCCAAGTACTCGCAAAGACGTGTGACATAGGATCCAATTGTGACCTCGCCACCCGATTTGGCTTGGTCACGCACTTCATCCCAATGGATAGCCATGAGAAGAGCAAGATCGGGTTTCATTGGGTGGCGTTGGAGCATCATTTCCATGAGCTGCAACTCGAGATCGGTTGCATGAGTCGCGGTCTCGCCCTTGGCAAAGATTGTGCTTGCAAGGAGGCAGTGCAAGATGCGGAGTTGCGGGACTTGAATGAAACGCACCTTGTTGTCGTGGGGCACGTCAAGACCTGTAATTGCATGCCAAAAATCTTGTTTTGTCCACCCTTCACGATGGAAGGGGAACTGAATATGGGGTGAGGTATGAAAACCAAAAATTTGCCGCAACTCTTCAACAAGCATTTTGTGCAACGTGTTTCCCATACGGAAAGTAATGCAAGGCTTAAGGGTTATAGCACAAGTTCTCAACTTATAAGAGGACAAGAATTGCATGGTGCGAGTTTTGAAAGAGGGCCGGTCAATATCCCAAAACTTCTTGTGAAAACCAATCTTTCGTGTAAGATCATAGATGTCTTGGTCAATTTCAAGATATTCTAATGTAGGCCAATCAACAAGTCTAGTGTGGTGAATTTCCCTTTAGGACAACCGAACCATTCGCAAGTACATGAGGCGGGTTGGGATTTCAATACCATAAATCTCTTCCAATTCACGGGACCGTGGGTCATATTGGTTATTGGGATCCTCGGGGTCGGAATCGAGGTCAATGGGAAAGCGGTATGGTGGTGGTTGGGTGGGGGGTGGTGGTGGGATATGGTGGCGGTCATCATGGGAGGTGGACCTACGCCTATGGAAAGTTTCGGGGTGGTGAGAAGTGGAATGACGTGGTGGATCTGGGTTTCGGTGCCTTTGGGAAGTGGAACGGCGTAATGGTTCGGGGTTCTGGGTCTGGTCACGGTTTCTACGGGACGATTTGGCTTTCTTTTTCTGGGTCTGGCCCGAAATACTACGTGTTATGCGGCGGAAAATGTTGTCCATGGTTGTCTGGTAGGCTGGTGCGACCGCACGGCCCTTGGTTAATGCCGAATCGACACAACAACATGGTTTCTGGCTCGTGTGGGACAGATCTAGCACTACCTAATCTCCTGAACCTCAACTCTCGTAATGCTGGTCACAGAACCTGGTATGGAACCTAGTCTAAAGCCCCCATTAGGTAATTAACCCTCAACTCTCGTAATGTTGGCTTAAATACCTAAGTCCACTTGTTGATTCTCTAAGGCATCTACTAGACTCTCGCCTAAGCAGAAATTTATCCCTCTCGGGCTTAAATTGGTCACCTCTCGGCTCCTAACCTACCTTGAGCACTTATTTGGTTCAATTAAACAATCTACACCCTTTGCCTAGATTAGATGCGGCCGTTCACATAATAGGAGGTTCAATCAAGTAATTCAACACAAACAAGCATAGACATTAAGAAACCAAGCAAGTAGTACACAATAGGAACCAAGTATCAAGTCAAATCAACAAACCTAACCTCAGTTTCATCTAGCCCTAGAACATAACTAAATTTAGCCTAACATAGTGCTAAAACAAACAACTAAAACAAGGGAAACAAAAGATACAATCTCCATGAAAAACCAAAAGGAAAGAGGAAGGCGAAAGCCCCTTCTCGAGCCTCTCTGACTCTGGATCCACAAGGAGATGGCTTGGGGTGAAAGGATGAGGAAATGGGAGTCGAAACGGGGGTCTCCAAGGCGGCGGAGTGGCTATGCGGTCGCACAAGGTGGTGGTGCGGTCGCACAGGGGACTGGATCTGGATCTGGGTTGGTTTCGGATTGCGGCGCCGCCTTAGAATGGGATGGAATGAAGGATGCCCTAATTTCGGCACTTGGGGCGCCTTATATAGGGGTCGGGGTAGGGTTTGGAGCTCCGTGTCGTCGCATAGAAGGCCCGTGCGGTCGCACCAAAGTCATAGGCCTGTGCGGTCGCATGGCATTCCTGTGTGGCCTCACAGGGTCATCTGAGGCCCGATTTGTGCGTTGGTTTGTGCCGAATGGTGTCGTTTTCGCTGTAAAGTAGCTCAAAGTCCCTACAAATCAAAATAAAACTCAAGCAGTACCAAATTTCTACAAAAATTAACAGAAAACAAGTAAAACTAAATAGAATCAAGGGTTTTGAGTTAAAGTTTGGGTAAAAGTCCGGCCTAAAACCATATATACATATGTGACATCACTTATCACAAAATGTACTAATAAGAATTTAAGTTTGTCCGTTTTGTTAGTCACTCAAGATCCTTTTCAAGTAAATGGCCTCACCAATCATTTGTCCAGGTAGGTACTTGTCACCAATCATAACCTTTAAGTAAAACGTGACTTATACTTAACCTTATGACTCTTGTCGTTCTCATTAAGAAAGAATAATCCCATTTCTTAATAGAACTCTCTTTTCCAAAACCCAAGCCTAGATCTTGGCGATTTGTATAAGAAAACTCATTTTATTGGACAACAAGTATGACAGAATTGTTCCCACATAATGAGCAAGAGAAGTGCCTCACACAACTCCCACTCACTTTTGGCCTAACAACTCGTTCATGCAAGTTCCACGATTTCCAGCAACCAGGTCACACTCATGCTTATCCCGAATTGCTAGCTTAAGATGGATAAAATTAGATGGAAAGATACTCTTAGATTTTTCATGGACATAGCAAATATATGACAACTTTGATAATTTTGGTAGGTCGTGTATTCAAGCACCAATACCTATCCTAACCATTCAAATTATCACACAACATCATATATATTCATAAGTTGCGTGGGTTGTATGGCTCCCGCTTGCATTCTTATAGCTCTATCAATCATCTTCGTGAAAGATAAGTTTCTAAGCTATAAGAACCCCCAATTCTTATTCTATGTTTAGAACTACTCTAAAATAAAATAAAAATTACATTTAGAATTTCACAATCCCAAATATCCCATGTGGCATGCAAGCCATGAATGAATTAATACATCAATATTAATCAAATGAATTAAATGGCACTTTAGGCCTATTACAAGCATTCATTCACATCATTCATTACAACACACAAGGCATTGGAATCTTGAGCCATACTAACCCACAATCCTCCTGCAAAATAAAGTTAGTGCACATATGCAATCTTACCGCACTATTTAACATCACTTTAGTTAAGCCCGTATCTCTCAAGTTCTTCAATTCATCTAAATCATATCAAATTCCAAAAATGATTTCTATAGAATAAACAATTTACTAATCAAATGTCATTCCAACTAATCTGCTCAAGAGTCCTTAACCAAATTAAAATTTTAATTTCATATCACTTCTGGTCTGACTTGAATGAGCTCTTACACTATAGACCTCACTAAGTGGTCCCTTGTGCAAGTTAAGTTAATACAAAACAGATTTCAAGAAACAATTTTCAGTTTCAGACAGCTGCGCATCAGTCAAAGATTTAGATGCTAAAACTCGTGTGTTTCGAATAAAAATATAAAATATATATTTACGGAAACTAGATTTAAGCAACTTTCTAAATATATAAAAAATATTTGAAATTGGTTCAGCCATTTAAGAGAAAACCGCGTTTTAAACCAGTGTTCCAGATCTGAAAAATAGATCTGAGTCACCTCTGTAAATACTCAAATTCTTTAAAATTCGTAAAACTTTTGTATTACATAATATAGTTTTATCAAAACTAGACTTCAACATCTTTCCAACGATGTAAAGAAGTCAATAATCCATTCATCCAAGTTCAAGTTAAGCTCATTTGAATCTCAGCCAAAACATAAAACAGTTTACTGGTAAACAACACTATCTCCAGTTTTCTCATTTTCGTTTTTCTTAATAAAATAGTTTAAACTTGTTGTTTTATTTCAGATCTACCTTCCACACATCACAAACAAGTGTGGGAATTTACAGATCTAAACAAAAACGTGATTCAAAAAGTACCAAAGTGATTTAAAGCAAAAAGAACTCAAAAACAGCAGATCTATGAACCGAAACTTGAGAGATAGTTAACTAAACACTTGTGCAATCAGTTTTACACAAAATAAATAGTCTTATTGTCATAAAACAGAACCACGCTTTGATACCACTGTTGGAATTTCATGTGTATGCTAAGGAAGTGTAATTTTTAAAATTTTCTTCACGAATAAGCTCAATACACAAAGGATCTATGTTTCTATGACAATAGCAAGTAAGATTTCAGCAAAACATTTCATCAAGCACCTCATGTGCACACTTATAACAGCAAGCAACTTCATTTGAGGAGGGGAGAAGGTTATACCTCAAGAGATTGTCAAATCTCTTTGTAGAGAGAAGCCGATTTCTCTCTAGATCTCTTGGAAACCTTCGGTTTTCGTTTCAGCCGCTACACCGTCGTTGCAATGCCTTTTCTTCCTCTCGGTTCACCTTGAACCTAAACAACAAACTCAACCAGCGCTTAGATAGATGGATGGTGAGTTTAGAGCTTAGATCCAACCACCTAGACTTCGAAGAACAAGCTTTCTTTAGGTGGCTAAACTATGCAGGAGAGAAGAGAGTGTTATGAGTGGGTTTCTTCTTCTCTACACAAGAGAAAAGTTGTGACCAGCCACCAAAACGTGAGAGAGAGAAAAACTAGCTGCCATCCACTCATCCAAGTCCCTTTTTATAAGAGGGCATTAGGGCAACTCATGTGTTAATTGAGAAATTACACTTTTGCCCCCAAACACTCTCTTCTAATCAATTTGCAATCTGTTTAGTAAATTAATTTATGAACTAATAATATGAAACATATTATTGCATTATGTGATGTCTATATTATTCCTTATAATGTTTTTCAAACATTATACCAATAATATTCACATTGCTTTCATAAATTATTTACGGACTAAGCATGCCATTTATTATGACATATATTTTACCATTTTATCACATGTATTTTCATACATCCTATAAAATGTAAAATCTTGTTGTTTCACGTTCAGTTGGTGTGACCTTTTAGAGGATCTACGTCATCTTGGTAGTAATATAAACATTTATATTACAAGCTATAAGAGGTTCTATCACTACATTGTAGCCGTCCACACGACATAGTCGATACGTATCCGATCCACTAGTTTTGTGTCTATCCTTGTCTCATGATATTATGAATAATATGCAAAATAGGATCGTGTCATTCTTGCATATATTCGTTTCTTGGTCTCTCAAGCGAATTATAATTATAACTACCTCAGATATATTGCATGCTATATAATTTCGCTTTACCAAGGGGCCCAGTAATATCATAACTCAGATAACTGAGGGACAACGATAATCAATATATAAATCTCTCCCGCACAAGTCACATACAACGAAATACTAATTCTCTCAATCAACAGATAACTAAGATCAGTAAAGAGATGGTCTTAATCAGTAATCACATTGCATGCTTCTCATGTGAGAAACTCATACATCTCATATCTTAGATTCAAAGACACGATGGAAATATTAATGACACAATACACAATCCATATAATATTCCATCCCGTTAGGTCATGTTCAATATATATAAAGCATACTCATTTTATACATACTCATATCATTGAATGATAATCCTTTATCAACATTTATAGAACTACAATGTACTTCAATCGACATGACAATCTTTCTCGGTAATTATTGTTCCTCTTAATTACCACGATTATGAACATATTTAGAATCATATGTTTTCATCTTAAGAGTTCTATTGTTCAAGACCAAGAGCATCTTCTTGAACACTTCTAAATACATAATATAATGATCACATGGAACAAGAATGTATAATAATAACATTCAAAATCATGAACAATACATAAATTATCATTAACTAAGATAACTTTCAAAACACCCATCCTTCAGTTTTGTGATACGTGTCTTGAACTCAGATGATAAAGAACTGAATTTTTCAAGAATTTCCTCATTTTGTTTTCTTTGCTTGTCCATAAAATCTGATTCATCATTTGACATTTTCAAAGGTAATGGAGAACCATAAATTTCAGGAAAGAAAGTCGACCTAGAATCATGTTGAAACATCGAACAATGATTATGCCAAGAAAAACAAGAGTTGTTAGCCAAACCAGAGTTGTATGTATCATGTGTGGCCTTTGCATTAGGTTGTCCTTCCCCACATGCTCTCCTTATTGTGTTGTTCACCACATTGAGTTGATGTTTGACTCGATCCTTGCGATATGAATTTTGCACGTCGGTTGTTGCCTCAGGTTTCCTCCAGACGAATCTTCCATGATCCACATGATGGTCTTGTGGGCCATAAAAGCCAGTGAGGTTGCTGAAGTTCTTGAACTCTTCGTGCCTTTTCTCGCATGCTGCCCTTATGGTGTTGTTAACAACATTGAGTTGGTGATATATTCGTTGCATGCATGTGTCCTTTGGATCTCCTTGTCGCCTCCAATTGCTCTCCACTTCATGTTCACGACCCTGAAAAGAATAAAACATGGTGATACAAGTGAAAATTTTTTTCTTTTTTTTTCCAAAAAAATAATAATAAAAAAAATAAAAGATACAATGTCTAGTCTCCCGTTACTAAAATAAATTCTAATATCAACACCATAGTCGGCAACGGCGCCAATTTGATGAAGGTTTGAAAACCTAGGTCAAATAAATTTATACCTGTGATTTACCTCACTAGTCGTTCTGGTAAAGCTTAGTGTCGAACTCACAGGGACAGATTAAATTGGATACCGGACTTTACTTCCTCACGAAAGCTAGACAAGACATGTTTTGAGATTTTATGATTTAAAAAGACAAATAAATAAAGTACAAGTAAAATAAATATTTTTGGTTGGTTTTTAAGGTTTCATGGACTCAAACAGATGCAAATGAATGTCCTAGGGTTTCGCGTTCAATCAGTTTAGCTCTAAAGCACCTCTGGCTACAATTTTCACCGAGACAGAGGCTCATTTCGGACCAAAATGCATGGATTTTGGATCGAAATCCATATTGTTCGAGACGGAAACTTGCCTTAGACCTTCTGTTTTGACTTGATATTTTTACAGGACACTATGTGAAGGTTACTTGACGACCAGACCTAAACCCTAACCTCAGCTGTCGCGTTTTAGTTTTGGTTTGGTATGGAACCGGCTTTTACCGCGTAAATAACTAAGCCCCAGCTGTCGCGTTTTGGTTCTTAATTACTTAAGATTATTTAGCTGGATTTTTAGAGGTATTTAAAGTATTTTCATATCAATAAAAGTTCCACCTTTCGGTCGTTAAACTAACCTCCTCTTTCGAACGATTGGCTTACCTCAAGTACTTGACTAATTAACTATTTGGTTTAGTTTAATGCCCTAATAATGCTGCAGTTCATTAATAGGTAAACAATCAAGCAAACAATCAATTTAACCAAGCAAGATATAATTCACAACTAAATAAATCACATAGCATATCATAAATCCATCAAGTCATCACAAAATACCAAACTAATCTACTAACTACCCCTAAGACATAATAAACTAGCCTAACATGCAAGATAAATAAGATACAAGCTCCATCAAAACAAAATATCAAGAGAAAAAGAAGGAATAAACCAAATATCGCTTCTAACTCGAGATACCGAACGTCCAGAGCCATGGTTGGATTGTTTCTACCGCTGTCGCACCTAGAAATCGCTCCAAAGTCGGTGGTGAGGTCGTGCTCTACTGGAAAGGGTGAAAACCTGCGCCTTTCGGCGCGAGAACGGAGGTGGAAAATGTGAAATTTGGTGTATGGAAGGTAGAATGGCCTCCCTGGAGGCAGAAACGTGCATATAAAGTCATCCCAGGTGGCCAAGAGACGGCTAGGGCAAAGAGAAGACAGTTTGCACTTTTCTTCTTCGAAAATTACCAAAAACACACTTTCCAGAAGTGCATTTCGCACGGAAATGGCAGCACTGCGCACCGATAGTATTTGGGTCGTAATTTCTTCATCCGGACTCCGATTTAGGTGATTCAAAGTTCGTTGGAAAGCTTAAGATGAGATCTACAGTGCTATGGATCATGTAATCATTTTTGTTCTCCAAAATTCTCCCTTTTGTGCAATTATTATGTCCAATCCACCAAGTTCCTACAAAACAATTCATATGCCACGGCAGTACCAAAATCTAGGTAAACATAACAATTTATGAGGCAATTAAAATGGTTTGAGTAATATTTAGGTGCTAAGTACGGTCAAAATATATATATAAATATGAGATATCAATTATAAGTTTAATTTTGTACAGTTTGCCCCTAGGATCATAAACGACCTGTGGATCAGAGATGGGAGTTCCCACTGGTCGCATGAAATCTGGTATTGCTGAAGGTAGCACTAAACCCATCGGAAAACCATGTGCTTGGACCCATAACTCAATGGTGTCGACCTCAGCCGCATCGGCTTCTTTTTTACTGAAAAGAATTTTCATGGCCAACATATCTCCTCTGAAATGCCACCAACCATCCAAAACCTTGAACAAGTCTCTCTCATTAACAAACTCCACCAGAAATATTTTATCTTTCTTGAACTCGATAATAGTATTTTGATGTACCTTCCATACAGATCTTAATGAGATAGAAAAAAAGTCTTCATCAACCTTTGCCTCAGTCAGAACTTTCACCAAGATACATCTCCTCCAATTTCTTGACACAATTGCATGATTAGGCACTGTAATCACTTGTTTTCTATCTTCATTAACTTTTGCTTGCTCAATTAGGTGCCTGATTAATTCATCTTCTTCTATATTTAGGTTTGGATCCATGAGCAGCGAAATTCTTTTGTTTGGAAAGAGAGAGGATGTATGAAGAGTGTATTGAGATGTTTTTGTTATATGAGAAGGTTGTTTCTGAGATGTAGGGTGGGGATTTTGAGTTTCATCAGTGGAGTGGGAACAGTGCCTCCGACTAGACTGTTGCATCTTCCCAATAAAGGAGTTTGTGTCTGGAATCATCATGGTTTCTTTACTAAAATCGGGTAAAAGACTTCCCTTTGTAGAACGTTCAGATGTTTGTTTTTTTCTGATAGTGGAGGGGATGTTCAATTTCAGTTTATGTTTGGCTTGAGGGCTTTTTGGTATTATTTTCCAATTGGCAGCCCAAGTATTGACTAACTTTGGCTCAATCAACAATTTTCCTATGACCATTATTTGTAACTTCTCCCCAGCCCCCAGGAGATTGTTCGAGAGAGTTCTTCTGATCTTTCTTCTATAAACCCGGTCTTTATGGACCCAAATACTGTTTATCTCCTTCACCAGTAAGCTTTCTGTGTATATGCGTCAAGCTTTCCCTGAGACAAGGTTTTTTGACTGAATCGGAGGGCTGAGAAGATCCACTTGATGGAGGACTTCTTGAGTTATAGTAGCTCTGTAATCTCTCATGGCCATTTACCAATTTCCTTCTTGTATTAATATCCTGTTGGTCTTCTTCGTCATCATCGTCACTACTCCATCCCGGATAGTGTCTATTGACTTCACCATCTCTGACCGATTCTGGCACCCATGTATCAAAGGACCAATCCAAGACAATAATTCTGCAGCTTCTCCATTTGTTTTATTCCATAGAAAACATCCAAATATTTAGATATATTCCTTGGATCAAGACCCAAATCAATAAATCTTCTATATGGTCCTTCAATATTTTTGGTATCAATGTACTCAACATATCCAATTGGAGAAACTGCTTTGGTAATTTTGTCCGTGGTCCAGATCTCTAAAGGAAAATTTAGTATCCTTATCCTCACCTTGAATTTCATACTATGATTATGAGTTCCCGAGTCCGGGTCAAATTGCGAGAACCACCAGTTATTTCGTATCCCCCACATTGTCATATCGTCAATTACTTCATTTTTATCTAAAGCTAAAGGTAGTTTAATTAAATAAGTTTTGTTTGAGTGTCTCCAAATCGTGAAATGGTCTCGACTAATCCTGTATTCCTGCGCTAATTTAGCTGTTACCTGATTTATGTTACCGTTTCGCCCCTGATGAGCACTCATTACTTCAATTACTTGCTCAAGTTCCTCAAATCATTTGTTGATATTCATCATCATCATCCACATGTACACTAAGACAAATGACTGGAGTCTCTTGGTATTTATATACTCGAGACATTTTGTCTCAGAGGAGAAAAAGATTTGGTTGATGTTATTCGGAATTGAGAGAGCTATAGGTGGAAGAGGATTTTTCGAAAGAGTTGTTGATGGAAAGGAGAAAGAGGGAAATACAGAAAAAAGATCGAAAAAGCGCAAAGATTGTCTAGAGAGAGAAACTCTCAAACAGTAACTTTAGAGAGAGAGTAAGTTGGTTTGATTTTATTCCTTAAATAATATCAAATAAATATATTAATAAAGTGCAACATTGAATAATCATTTAAATATAATAAAATCCTACAATATCTTTTCATGTCAATTGTCAAAAAAAAAACATAACTAATTACTAATTATACTATATTAAATGGAACAGAGTGCAAATTAATTTCTTCGTCAATGCAAACAGATTCTGATAATGACATGAGTGCTCCGTCTTTAGGATTTTTTTTTTTCAATGCAGCGTGACTTATTTGTTGTGTGAATTAAAATTTGAAAGAAATATAAAATATTTTAATGTTGTATTATCTTACACAAATTTTATAAATTTTATTATCTAATTTGTTATTAACATATTAATTAAAATCTTACAATCATATCTTTTTAATCATGATAAAGATTATAAATTACATATCTAACGGTACGGGTAATTAACGAATACGAAATAGTCTTATCCATACCCATACCTAATAGATTAACGAATTTTTTTTTTATCCATACCAATACGGGTAGGCTTAAATTTTTTTTTAAGCCTAGGCACCACGTGAGAACTCTTTAGCATCGCTGGAAAACGTTAACTAGTACAGTGTTAATTTTGTAGAATCAAGGCTGGGCATCATGTGTCCAGGCTTGCCTCAATATAAATCCTCCACTGATCAACGTGGACTTGATCTGTTGTTATATATTTTCTGTATAGAAAAGGTCAACATGCATAGTTTGTCCGCATTACAAATATGAATTTTAACGGACACGAGCATCACGTTCAAGGGAAAAACAAAGCATTGGACGTTTGTTTGTTTACAGAAAACTGTGGGGGTGTTATTTGCAAAAGTATCCTACTATATATCTTACCATGTACTCTTTGTAAAACAAATCATGCATTTCGCAAAGCTAACTGATACTATCACTCGCATGGCTTCGAGATCTTTCCTATTCTCTTCTCTTCACATTTATACTCTTACCCTCCTCCTAATTCTGTCAAAACCAGCGACTTGTTGTTTCACACACATTTTCGGTTTCGGGGACTCGATGAGCGACAATGGAAACTTACTGAAGTCTATCGGTAACACTTTCCACCCTGTTAAATACCTGCCTTATGGGGAGACTTATTTTGGTCGGCCCACCGGCCGATTCAGTGATGGACGAATAATTCTCGACTTCCTCGGTTAGCACATATACATCCTTTTCTATTATAAGTTGTTTCTTATGAATTAATTTAGGTATATTTGATCATACGCACGTGTACATTAATTTCTTGTTTGGAACATAGGAATTTAGCCATAAGTTAATAACATTGTACCAAAATTGTTGATGCAATAACGTGTAGCTATGGCAGCTTGAACTGCATGACGCTATTGCAACTCCACATGCATAAAAAAAAAAAAAAAAAAAAAAAACTTGCATGGTAGTCCTTTTTTTGGAGATGCAATCAATTAACTGCTTTATACACTGTTGAATAATTAGCGGAAGCGTATGGGTTGCCATTTATCCCACCATATCTCTCTGGAACGACCACAGACGACTTTCCGCACGGTGCGAATTTTGCCTACGCCGGTGCTACAGCACTGAGCGATTCCTTCTTTGAATCCAAGGGAATTGTGCCATATGGCTTTTACACGCTTGACGCTCAGCTTCAATGGTTCAGAAATTTCCTATCTTCTATCTTGGAACAACCAGGTATATATTATCTGAAACATCTTGTTTCGCAAGTATGTATTTGCGGTTCAATTTGTAGGTTGGTGCATTGCTTAGTATAACAGAAATTGGATTAATTAGAGCTCTAAAGAGTAAATATACTATATAAAATAAAGTTACAACAAAACATAAACTATGACTATGACCATGAAGAACACACCAGGAAATTAAGAAATATAAATAATAGCAGACAAAATACAACTGTGCAGGATTCGACAGCGATTACTTGAACAATGCCTTATTTGTGGTGGGTGAGATTGGAGGAAACGACTACAACCATCCAATGTTTGATGGGAGAACGCTTGATGAAGTCCGAACATTTGTTCCGTATGTAATCAACAAAATTAGTTTAACCATCAAGGTACATGTTCTCTTCTCTTCTTTTCTCTCTATCATAGTTCCAACTTCGGCCTTTGAAAGGTGTCAGCTATAAAAACTTTATACATTTTGGAGAATATATTTGAAAATCACAAGTGGAGTCTACTTATCTCAATAGATTCCTATTTTCGAAAATTATATGCATATGCAAGAACTTTATTAATTTCTAAAACATATACTTCACATGTTTTTCTTCATTCATAATAGTTATATATAGTACTTCCATATTTCACGGACAGCATGTTGTGGTACCTAAAACAAAATAATTGATAAAATATGAACGGGTCAAAATTTTACATTTTATTTCTGCCAATGAGAAACTAATGTACGACTATGCTTAATTACTTAATGATGTTTAAACAACTTTGCAGGAACTGATAAGTTGGGGGGCAAAAACATTATTGGTACCAAACATTTTCCCCATAGGATGCAACCCGATATATCTAACTACTTTTCAAACCAAGAACAAAGAAGATTACGACCCAAACACTGGGTGCATCAAGCGATTAAATGAGTTTATAGAATATCAGAATGCAGAGCTTTCAAAGGAACTCGAGAAGCTTCGACAACTTTATCCTAACGTGGCAATTATCTATGGAGACTATTATGCAGCTGCAATGAATATCTTTCGCAATCCAGAGAAGTTTGGTAAGATATATTTCTCAATCAAAACAACTATGTATTTAAAATCGACATTTATATACATTTAATTGAACTCCCAAAATAGTTTTTTTTTTTTTTTGTAAATACTTTAGTAATTATTTTATTTTAATAAAAAGATAAGGCTTGACCCTTATTTTTTATTCAATTTTTTTTTCTTTGTGAATAAAATGTTTATTACTCATCCATACAAAATTCATTAACTTAAATGTTTTTTTCTTGCGGTCTCTTACATTTTGAAAAAGCATCATATTTTAAGTACAAGAGCAATATTACAATATAATATGTATATTTATTTTTTCAATTTCTCACTAATATTTTTCTTCACTTTTGCCCGCTTCCGTGGAAGTTATTTCTAATTCCTTTAGCCTCACAGTTATTAAGATAGTCCTTAAATTTACTGATGAATTAATGAGGTTTTTTTCAGAGGGGTGATTAAAGTTCTTTCTAATTATTTTCAAAACAGTGTCAAAATCTTCGTACCTTTAAGAGTAAGTTCATTGTGCATCATGATGAATAGAACCTTCTATGCATTCATGATAGTTTTTCGTTAATAGTTTTACAAATTATAAATCTATTTAACCAATCCAATCTACATATTGAAATCTTGTATCAAGCCAAAATTTCCATTTTATGTATTTTTTTAATTATTTTTCGATTTTCTTAAAACATATTATTTTTAGAATATTCTTGGTATAATTTGTATAAAAAGGGTCAGTTTTAAAAAGATTGAAAAAAATAATAAAAAATTTTAAACATATAAAATTTGATTTGCTATAAGATTTCAATATGTAGGATTATAAAAAATTTACAAAAATATCCAAAAAAAAAAATCATGATGCATAGAAGGCCCTATGAATCATGACGATGCATAATAATTCATCTCCTATTTTGAACTCCATAAAAAGTTTAATTAATTACACTATAATATATCACTATACATATTACAATATTTGTATTTTGAACTAGTCATATGTTATTATTAATTTCGTTTTCATTTTACTTATACGCAGGATTCAGTTATCCTTTAGTGGCATGTTGTGGGGCCGGCGTAGGCCCTTATAATTACTCATCACTTGCAAAATGCGGATACCCAGGTTATACGGTTTGTTCGGACCCATTTAAGTATGTATCATGGGATGGGCTCCACGTGACAGAGGCAGCTTACAAGCTGATTGCATATGGAGTGCTAAATGGAACACACTCTTCCCCTCCGATATCTAACACTTGCTCCCATATTATGCATGATTCGGCATAGGGCTAGTCAGAACAATGGTTGTAAACATTGGCATCCTAAAGCCCCAAATGCCTAATATAACAACTAAGCATTTCTGTATGCTGAATTTCTCTTACGTACATTAATTGTTGAATATGTTTTTTTGACATTCTTTTTATATCACTTGAAATTGTCGAGTGATAATTGATATTTTGAATCGAAACTTCAACCATAATCAGCAAATCATTTAGAAGATGAATGGTCTTCGCAAAATTTTTATACAGACAAGCATATGATAATATGCTTATGTAGTTAACAATGTACTTAATTAGTTGACTGCTGCAATAATATTGTTAAATGATTTCAAAAACTATATATAAACGAAAATAAAAATATCTTTTTTAATTTAGATAGATTGTATATCAAATTTAATATACTTCGGAAAATAAATCAGCTATTTATCAAGAGGTTTAAAAATCTAAAAGTATCATTCATAAAAAAAATTCATTACTTCATCAATAATTACACGGTCCTCAAATTGCAGTAAAAAATATACATAATTTATTAAATTTATAAATGAGTTTGTTTTAACAACATCGACAACTATTAAATTAAATTATCAATTCAAAAGCCAGCAGTTGAAAATATGATTATATTCACATAAAAATATGTAAAATTTCATGCAAGAGTTATCATTCATCAAGCAAGTCATAAAAATTAGAATGATCCATATATTATGATGTTCGATAGAATACTAAACGATACTCAAATTAATTGCATAACATTATTTTTAATTCATTGCAAATCCATAAACTTAAAAATATCTTAAGAATATTATATATATACTATTTAAAATTTTTTGTTACTTGAAATTCAGATATAATATATCGTCAAAGTTATTAAAATAAGATGTTAGCCACAAATCTTATTGTTCCAGTGTGCGCATCATATATAAGAAGGAAGTAGGCAGCTGGCCAAAACGAACCAAATCAGAATAAAATACGGGTTGAGATTACATGTGAACATATGTGAGCTCATTATTCTTTTGGTATCATGCCACATTGACAGGTTACAGTTTCAAATTATCTAGTTGGCGCTTCTTTTATTATTTGAACTGAATGGCAGGTAGCCCATGCAAGTTCTGTACCTGTACTAATTATATAATAGATCTAATAAGATCCCCCAGTTGACGGAAGTCAATTTGTTATAGCCTTATCCATAACATACACTACTAGAATTTTGTTTTTTCGCGTCGGAACACCAACGTATTTGGGTCCCTAAATAATTAGGGACGTTGAAAGAGAAGAGCGGGCGAGAGAACTTTTAATAGGCGTCCGTAGATCGACACATATTAGTTAGGACGCAAAAATATTTTGAGATAGAGACGCAATCAATTTCTATGTAGGGACGGGCATAATATGAATCTAATTGGCGTCGGTAGGCCGACACATATTAACAGAGACGCATAACTCCTTAAACAGAGATGCTAATTTTTTTTAAAGGCGTGCATAATCTAAATATAATTGTATAATCCCACAATCAGACGCTGACAAGTGGCATTTCTTGATTGGTTGCTTTCATGTGGCCACAGATTGTGCTCATGGATGGGTTTTTTTTGTGCTTTTTATGTGGATCGTTGGATCAAATTTAAAGACTTCTTTTAGTACAAGTAGTATTATCTTAGAAACAATTATATTTACATGTGAAGTAATTAATATTTTTTCCTTAGTCTTGTATTCGCATATATTTTTCCCTTAGGTTTATTCTCATGAACAACCATTTCATTATATTTCAAACATTCATTTTTCCACTAAAATATGCAAACTAAATGAAACAACCGTAAATTGAAAAGTATAAGTTGATAAAAAAAAATTTAATAACTATAATTGAAATTAGGATGACAAATATTACGTATCAATAACCGTAACTTAAATGCCATGACTTATAATAGTTAATACCAAATTTAACTTTCCCGCCATTAATTTCCAGCAATTTGTAATGGTGCCAAGTATGACAGTCCCGTATAAAATTTTCTAATTTTTTCCCTCCTAAATAAAATTTTCATTCCCCCCATAATTATTATTTTATGTCATTGACACGTGGAGTCACTACTTATTCTTCATTTGTATTTCCCTTCTCGATTCTCTCCTCTCAAACTGGCCCGATCAATATTCGTTTATTTAGTTCCTTTTCCTTGGTAAAAGTAGTATTCCTTTAATGAATTTAAAATCTTGCATCAAGAAAACGTTTAAAAAATATCATGGCTCTAAATATTTGATGTTAATTTTTTGTAACTTGCAATGATTGTAAGGAAATATATCAAAATTGATGTTAATTTTTAATCTCCTGCTAAATATTTTTGCACACATATCATGGCACCAAATAATTTTCTATCATTTTGAACGGCCCCTATATGGATTTGGTAAAAAATTTATTTCCTTTATTTTTTTTTGGAAAATCATAGTTGGTACCCACTCTTACTTTCTATAATTAATATGGTATTCTGAAAAAAAAAAGTTCATTAGTAAAAATCATTATTCCATATAAAACTTTCCATTTGGACAATTAATGAGATCATCCGAGTGCCGCATGCATATTATAAAATGGGCTGGCTTGTTTTTATTTTATCAAACTAATATCATGTGCATGAATAGACGTTAAATATTAAAAAAAAACAAGTACGGATAAATAATATCATTCTTAAATTAATAATAACTATTATACTGACCATGATAATATTGTTCTTAAAATAATAATTATTATTATACTAAGCATTGTTATTATTATTATTATTATTTTTATTATTATTATTATCATCATCATCATCAATGATCTACTAATACAATTTCACTCTAAATAAATTGCACTATGTTTATGTTTTAACTTCGAATAAAAACTATCCCGCTACTAGTCATATAATAATCGAGTCTGCTGCAATCTATATCTATACTACATTAAACTCCGTACATTTTTTTTTGTGCATGATTAAAAAATTATAAGAAATCTAATTATATGAAATTTCTCTATTTTGTATTTAATAAATATTTCACTATTTTTATTTTTTAGAAATTTCATAAAATGATATTTTTAATTTTCGATTGCTTGTATGTTTTTTGGAATTTTTTTAATCAAATTTTATATGCATCCTCATAATTTTATAAAAAAAATTCACGAGTTATTTTTTATTTTTTTCCATGTCTAATATATTTTTTCATTATTTTAATAGTTTAAAATTTTCATAATATTATTTTTTAGCTTTCAAATTATTTAAAGGCTTTCCTAAATATATTTTATCCATAGAATTTATATGGATACCCATAATATAATAAGAAATTCAGTGATAACAAATTTTTATATTTAAGAATTTCAATATATTATATTTAATTTTTTAATGTACTTTTAGACATATAAAATAGTTTTTTTTAGGAAATATGAATTCGATTTCTCATGATAATTTATTGTACAGATTGAATTATTTAAATAAGACGTCGTTTTAAAATAAACGAATATAATGTATATCTCTAATATATAACTCTATCACTAACCATGCCAAGAATAAAAGGGAAAAAATCGATAGAATTTCATTATAAGACTAATATATATAACACTAATCTTATGAAAATGAAGAGCAACTTTCATAATCAAAATATAGCAAGTGACGTTTCATTTTGAATATTTACATGTTTTAACATGACACAAATTGACACATGACACGAGATTTCAATATGAAGAACGCATTGAGCAGTTTAGATTGGTCATTTTAATTTTTTAATTTAAAATCTAATCGAGTTTGACAGAGTGATCTATCAAATCACTTTGGACAAATATAATTTTAACAAGTTAAAGTCGTATACAATATAATATGAAGTATGATGTTGAGGCATACACTTATTAATTGTATGATAAACATACAATATAATATGTGGTATGATATGAATCAACTAATACCTTGGAGCTTATATAATATGATATAAACCGTAGTCTTATGATATGATATTTTCGGTGTTAATTTTTTTTATTTAATGATAATAGTAAACAATATATATGCACATATGATATGAATATGATATGAAATATATCATATGAAGTATAATCATACATAGAAAAGCATGACAGCTGTAATAAATTCATTTAAAATATTAAAAAATCGTTATTATTAAAAAAAATTAGAATATAACTTCAACTGTCCATATTATTTTTTGTCATTTATATTATGACCACTCTTAATAAATTTAAACCAATGTAATAAATTCATTTATACAATTAATACGATAATAAAAGATTATGAAGATAATATCCATAGAAATAATTATCTTTGACACATATCTTTGCTTTAATCCAAACCACCATCGTTGAAATTTTTTTAGCGGGAAAGTGAAAATTTCGCACAATTTCATGAAATCTGATCATATTAATTCAGCGCTATAAAAAATTTAGGGCAAACATCTCAGGATTATCAATTTTCAATCGTTGGATATGAAATGAGCGGAGAGATTTCTTATATCTACGCACCCTTTCCTCAAATCATGGCAATAGTTTTTTTCATAACTGCGCGTCCCTTCCCTCAAATTGCAGATTTCCCATTGCGTGCATATCCAGCACCTCTTGCCCCAACGCTTCTCCGCCGCTGGATCTTACAAGCCCGATGGAGGGATCGAAGGAGGTGACAGAGGACACGAGACGAAAGTAGATGCTGAGGTCGGCCGATCTCAAGAAGGTCGGCTTTAGTGGAGATTAGAATCAGGATTCGGCTCGCGGCGGCGGCGTCGATTACTCGAACCAAATATCAGGTTTAATTTCTCTATTTGGGAATTAATGAAGCAAAATACGATTTATTTAACAAAATCGAGTTTGACTTCTTATAAAAGTAGATCGTTATAATGGTTTCTAATTTTGTTGTACCATTAGGAATCCACTTTGCAGCAAATTTTATTATATTCTCTTATTTTTTCCACAGTATTTCTTTTGTTTTTTTTGTCACATTTTCTATTGTGCCCAGCGTATTGTGCACCATGTGAAGTCAATCGGAGTAAGGATGCCCATTATCTTGAACTCCATGATTGCTTTCTGATTCATGTCACTATGGTTTTGTGCTTGTAATTTGTTTGTCGATCTAATTTGTACTATCAGGCTAATATGCTCTCTTATTTTTGTTCTAAACGAAGAGGAAGAGTATGATAACTTATAACATTTTCTTTTTCAGGTTTTGAATTTTCTGATAAATGCCAGCCAAAATATGGATTTAACTATACTCTAGATGGTACAATTTTGTTTGAAAAGTATACTACAAGATCCTTATTTAGTTCTTACAGAAGTACCTTTTTATAGAATAGACTTCGGCTCTGGAATCTCTCACTGAGGCCATTGCTCCTGATAAGCTCTCTCTTGTTGTTCAGGTAATAGTTACATAACCTTCAAAATATACTAACATAGTATTGTGCACATGATGAATTAACTTAACTGGGTTTATGAGAAATTATGTTCTTTTCTGAAATTGTATAGATCACAGAGTAACATGCGAACTGCCATCAACACAGTTTATTCAGCAATTTTTTGTTGGGGGAGATTTTCTACCAGGTGCGAACTTATTTTTTGTATTACTATAGTTGACCGCCTTATCTTTTGTCAGTTAAGCAGCATGAGCTACATGACTGTTGTAGAAAATGAAAAGTTAAACGCAAGTAAGAATTTCTAGTTAAATCTATTTGCAGTGATAATATATTTTTTTTAACAGAAATTATAGTGGTAATAGGTAATGTTTGATAAGGAATTAGTTTGTTGTTACTCAAGTAACTAATTATTACTAAACCATACATGAAGGACCCTCTTAGAGCAAGTGACAAGGCACTGCTGAGTTCTGGGCCTTACGCGATGAAGAAGTTGTGATGTTCTATAGAAGACCCCATCTCACTTCTGGTTCTTTCGATTTTGCCCTCAATGCTATTAGCAAGGCTCTGAAAAAGGATTTGAAGGTGCTTTCTTTCTTCAATATGATATCAATTATATCTAAATTCATTTTTGAGAAAATAGAACGAAATTAACCCCATACTCGCTCTTATGCTTTGGAAGGCTTTTATGCTTGCTTTGTCTCTTTCTCATTAGGAATTTCGCTACTTGTAGTTCAGACTGAGAAATCGATATTATGGTAAGTACATAACCTTCACATCCAGTTGTTCAGACTGAGAAAATAATTGTTTAGGATAAGTAAAAGTATAAAATATGGATCCCTTTTCTTGTATTTCTCTTTTGACCGTGAGTTTGTGAAGTCTCTCTAGGAATTAGGATTTAATAATTGATAATTGTTTGTTTCTTTAGCTTTTATTTCCTAATATATGATGCTTGAATGAATTGTTATATATGTGTAAGTTACTTTGTTTGTTTTGCTCTGTCACCTTACTTTCGTGCTCATGTGATGTTCAATAAGATATATTATCTCTTGTTTTGGTATTATAATATCAGATAGGCCATAATATAGAGTGTGGAACCAGTAATGTATTGTCCAGTACCTTGATCTTTATGCCTACACTTCATGGAATAGGTTAAACTTTAATATTGTCTTTGGTGTCAATTCTTTTGTTAAATTAATTGTTTGGTTCTTTGTTTTGGTCAATTTTACAGCAACATAGAAGGTTTGCTGGGCCACCTATCGACAACGATGCTCCACAAGGGCCCACACATGAAAAGGACTTAAGTGTAGCATCGACAAGCACTTTGCGCGAGCAAGCTTCTGTGGGAGAATACACAGCTTTAATTACCAAAGCTTCGTGCGAGCAAACTGAGTTGCATGGTTATGACAATCTTTAGCTAGAAAGAGTATTGGGCATTGTGTCTCTTTGCTTTTAGGTGGTAATGTTTATAGTTTAGACTCATTCAAAATTTTCATGCTCTTTTACTTAGAATTCTGATTTGTATCAAAACATATGCAAGTTTGATATTTCTAATTAATGTACTCTAGATGATTTTCATTTCAATGCAATCTATGAATTTAATTTGATTATGTGCAAATTTGTGTGATATTTTTTTTAATTCAATGTGAATATATGTATGCTTGTGAATTGCAAATAGCTGTGATGATTTAAAAAAAATATGAATCAAATAGTGGTGGTACCTAATCGGGAAGAATTAAATGCTTGTAAAATTGGAATTGATGTGGATATCACCAATTGTGTCGATATGTCGACGCCATAGATTCAAATAAACATATAAGAATATACTGTGGGACCCGCTATATTCTGACGACATATTATCATGGTCGGTAATTAACAGCGTCGCCATACTGACTGTAATCGAATGTGGGTCCCACTAAACTCTGATAACATATTATCTGGGTCGTAAGGCGTCGGTAGACCGACATAATAAACTCTAAATAGAGACGCTCTTAATAGCGTAATCAGCAATCGGACGAGAAGATATACGTCGGTATACCGACGGGACTAACAACATAATTAGGGACGCGCTTAAGTAATTCGCGTCCGCCCGACCCAGATGTTTATTATTAGGGGCTAGACTATCTGAGTCGCTATGATTGGGTCCTTAATTAGACGCAATGGACTTTTCGTGTCGGAGTAGCGACGCCTATTGGCGTTGCAGATAAATGATATTCTAGTAGTGATAAACGGGTCTCATGTTACAAGATAATGTTTGTTTGTTTTGTTTTTTTTTTTAAATTTTATTTCTATCATGTTTTATTTATTTATTTTTTTTATAGTTTTCATTATTAGAAAACTGTGTTGTTTTGATTCTTTCTATTTTTTTTTCTCTATTTGTTTTCTTCTATCTCTCTCTCTCTCTCTCTCTCTCTCTCTTTTTCCCCCATTTTGAATTGAATGATATTACCATCAAATATTTTAAATCAAGCATAAATCATGGGTTGAGTATCTTCTAAGAATACTAAGATTTCCAGAAGTGTTGATTATCATAAATTTGATATATTGCTATAATAAAAGATTAATCCTCAAAGATGACATAGAGGCCTGCATATGAAAATAAAAGTGAGTATGCCTAAACCCCCACAAGAGCACCTAACTCAGAATGGTTGTCCATGTGACCATGTACCATGTGTGAAATCCAATGTGTGAAATCCAATATGTACAAAGTACAAACCAAGAACCATTTCTTACAAACTACAATCAGGAATAGAAAATTTTTTCTGTGCCTGGACTAGAGGATTTTTTGTTCACGATCCTGATACGCAAACATGAAATCTTTACCCACTTGAAAGAAAGAATTTTAAATCCTACGAATGGGAGATTAGAGATGTGTATTATGGATTTGGGCTATCAGTGGAAGCCTGACTGCTTGAGGCACAAACAGAGCCCACGCAGCACACCTCGAGCAAACTGAATACGGCAGAGAGAGCTCACATGTGTTCCAAAATCTGCTCGAACTCCTATAGAACAAACCTGGTTTTTTTCTTATGCACTATTTTTGTCCCATTTGACAACAATTAGATCATGCATGTATTTTGTATCCATCTCCTGTTACCGTTATAATGTGGTAATCTTCATCTGTGACCAAGAATACACGTATTGTCTTCTAAATTTAGAAGGGTGAGATATGTATAGAACTTCGTACGACCGAATACATATTCTGGTCACTTTTAAAAATACAAACGGGATAGTACTTTTTTTTTCCCTGCAGTTTAAATTTATGATTTCTTGGAGTGACGTGCTGTATGAACTAATACAACAGAATTTGAAAAGTAGGCCTGATCAAGTTCATCATTTAATTCATTTCCTATTAAGGATAAATAAAAGGAAGGTTTAATAAGTGAAACACTGGAGCAAGAGCAGCAGTTCAAAGCCCAAATAAGATTTCTACTTCTATAACATCTCCCTGACTTCCTCATAGCGGCCAGCCGGCCAATTTATATTCAACAAGTAACAATTTAGGCCTAAAAATAGTTCTTTTGGTGTGGTCGGCGGTCGGCCACATCCCACATGTTATTCTTTCATTTTTTTCAGGCCTGTCCGATTTAGTGGATTTTTTTTAATACCAGAGCGATTTAGTGTTCGTTGTAACTTGTAACGGTCTCCATGTGGTTTTTTAATCATGGTTCTGAAACTCGGACTCGGATTCGGACTCGGACGGACGGTTGGCCAAAGGAGTCAACTCGGGTGACTCGAAAAAACTCGGGTGACTCGGATGAAAAACTCGGACTTTTTAAAAAACCATTTATAATGCCTTTAAAAATCAGAAAAAAATGAGAAAAAAATAAGAAAAATAATTATAAAAGGAAGTTACAACATCACAGTTTGAAAAATATCAAATTAACTAAAAACATCTCTTGTAACGTTGGAACCAGCGAAACGTCAAACGAAATGGTATGTACTGTGCACGTTTCAAACACGTTCCGTCCAAAATTCTATAGTTTTAGAATAAAACGATAGCAGAAATCAGCTGTACTCATCACCCAACCCCCTTTCTTCACCTTTTTCCTTGTCGAATAAGCCTTTGTGAGACCTTAGCTGCACAAAACCAATACAAAACCAACACAGAGCCTCCCATCTCTCCCTCTCTTGCTCGAACCCAGAACCCCACCTCTCGCTACCATCTCCGATCGCCCCCTCAGCCGGAACCCCACCTCACTCACCCTCCAACCAAAGACCCCAAACCCTAATCCCCACGAAATTGTTCTTCTCTCTCTCGAGTTAGATCAACAATGGCGACTGACTGGTGTCGTTTTGTGGCGGCCGACGACGGAAATTGACTTCCTCTCCTTCTCAACTCTCAAGACTTCCGACAAAAAATAATGCACCTCCGTACTCTACGGATCCATCCCATTTCAGTCGATTCTGACCAATTTCGGTAACAAATCAGCAGAACTCGGACGATTCCAGCTGATTCAGTGCACAACTCGGCCGATTCCAGCCGATTCAGTTGAAAACTCGGTCGATTCCAGCCGTTCCAGCCTATTTCTGAGGTATGTTTCGCTAATCCGTTCTAACTCGGGGAAAATTGACTCGTTACCTGCCGAGTCCGTTCTGACTCGGCCGAGTTGACTCGGACTCGGCCGAGTTTTTAAACCATGTTTTTAATGCAACTGCACTTTCGAGTGGGAGCGCATAACGTTGGAAACGGTCAACTGCACTTTCGAGTGGGAGCGCATAACGTTGGAAACGGTCAAGAAACAAAGTTGTTTCGTTAATCATTTTGTTTTGTTTATGGCACGAAACAAAAATATATTTGCATTAACTGTTTTGTTTCAAAAGATGATCAAAACAATCGAAATGGTCAATTAACTGACAATGATTTAAATAAATTTTTATTTTGTGCCATAAACGAAACAGTTAATACAAAACTTTGTTTCGTGATCGTTTTCCACATTACACAGCCCTAGTTTCTTCAGTTAACGGATTTTATTGGAACAAGATCCCTTTCTACAAATTAAATTATTTTTGGAAAATCAGACGTTAGGGAGGATCATCGGATTCTCTCTTGTACCATCGACTCATGATAATAAATAAATAAATAAATAATAGATAAAATTTGATTTGGGATAATTTAATATTGTGTCTTCTGTTATATATTTTTCCTTTTTTTTATTGGGAGAATATTTTGTTTGAAAAATTCTAGATTCTAAGATCCAGTAGACCAGTACAGAAGAAATTCAGATCAATTACATTAGGTTGACTAATGTAATAAGACAAAGTACTCGGGTACTGTTGATTTTTATTTTTTTAGAAAGAATACATAATCTGAATTAGGAATGTAGATCGGATTGGTCGGATTTCATCTAGATTGTTAGCTGATTGATCGGATTGGTCGGATTGGTCGGATTTCATCTAGATTTCATCTAGTCCAAAAAATTCCAATTCCTACAAACCTATATTCTACTATTACACGTTGAGATTTACTTCTTGCCTTTTAGGATAATGTTAGCTGCCATGGTGTTTAGATGCATTTCTCTGTTTAAATAAATTTTAAGTTGATTATCCTATGGATTAATCCATTCTAAAAGGATCTTTGGTTAATCAATTAACTACGAAAAACTGCCCAAAAAAAACTGCATCAAAAGAACTGGCATATAAGTTCATCAATTGAGTACAGGATCAAATTTTACTTTTGCAATAAGATCAGTGTAACAAAGGATCTAAATGAGAACAAAGTTGGTACGAGTACTGTACCCCATTCATTATTTCGATTAATGAGGCTTCCAGTATCCGAAATAAGTAATGATAAGCCTACATGAGCATTTACTGTTTTTGTTATTTCCTTTATTTTGGAAAATGATGATGCACAATTTCACGTAGCCTTCTATTTGTCCTTCCTCTGTTTCCTTTGAAGTGTCTTGTATAGAGCTGTCAACGGAAATCGTTTCGACGTTTCACCGTAACGTGAAACGGTAAGTTGCAAAGAAAATCGTGGCGTTTCGATAACGAAACGACAAACGAAATGGATAGCGAAATGAAATATCACATACTGTTTTCTGAAATTTCAAATTTTATACATGCTGTTTAGCGAAACGGTTAACGGAACGTCGAAATTGTGCCGTTTTGTTAGTGGCACAGTTAATGAAACGCGTTTTCACCCACGTGAGTTAGGCAGCCCTAGTCTTGTATTCCGTAATCATGTTTGACCTTTCAAAAATCACCGCTCATTGAGAATAATTTTGATATATATATATTTTTTTTGCCTAGGGGCTTTAACTGTTTTAAAAAAAAATGTATATCTGGCAGATTCAAAGTAAAAAATATTAACTTTCATCATAGTGGGAACCTAAATCTAGTGTCGCTCACCATCCCAATCCTCCATTTTTGATCATGCTCAGTGCATGTAACCAGATTCCAAGACGCCGAAAAAAATTAACCCGTCCGATCTTGATCAGATGGCTGAGATGGTGCACGGCACCGGATAAGGATTCAGTGGGATGGCCCATAGGAATGAGCAGCCCAATATACCTTGTTATTATTTCTGCTTCTCGGCTGGGCACCGCCACCGAACCATTTCTTGTATCCAAATTTCCGTGACCGTGTGTTGGATTAACTATATTATTTTGATATTCAAAAAAAAAGAAAACTATATTATTTTTGTTCAAATCAATTCAATTACTCTCCATTACAGGATCCTGCGTAGAGTTTCCGTGTGCAGGTGTACTACTATTATCATTTTGATATAATTCAAATGTATAAGTTTCCTCTATTTTTGGTGTGTTTGGATGATAGAAGAATAGAGAATTGGAATAGGGATTGGCCCAATTCTTATTCCTTATTCTAATACCAACATTTTGTTGGTATAGGAATAAGGGCCCGAATAAGTCCAAATTCCTTATTCCTATGGTGCTTGACCTTGTTTCGCCGTTTGCTGATCTAATAGGTGGCGGTAATAACAAATTATCAGTTTTGGCATCGCCATTACTCCAAATTAACTATTAATCAAAATAAAATTTAAACATGTCCTAGCACAGAATTAATTTTTTTTCTTCCCATTTTATAGGACGCTTTTAGTAGTAATTTCACATTATAATTCGAAATATATTGTCTTTGCAATATATGTTTTGGTGATGGAAGCACACTCGAAACGTGCATAACGAAGGCTTGAGGTAATTTATAAATCGTGATGTAATCATGTAAGACATTCGGAATCTGCACTTGCAGATTTAAAATTTTTAATTTATTATATTTAAGAACAATCATAACTGAAAATTTGGCTACAATTTTTTTAGAGTCAATTGCAATTCTTTCGTCAGTAAACCTCCTTTAAATATTTTTATAAATTTATTGTAGTTTTTGTAGATTAAATATTTGTATTCATCATAGTTTTTGCACAAAGTCCCATCGAAAATTTAAAACTTGTGACCGAATTTTTAACATTAAAATTCGTTGAACGAGTTTAATTTCAAAGTAGTAAATTTTTTTTTTCCTTTCCTTCGCCAGAACAACAAATTTGAGGTATTGTTATCACCAAAGGCCATAGCCCATAGCCATAGACCGACATAGACGGGTAGAACCCATGAACCCATGAAGGGCAGGATATCTCTGAGTCTCAGGTTTTCAACTTTTCATTGCCACTGAAAGATGTATGGCCAGGCCATCATGCTTGTCATGTCAGCAATAACCATGGATCTTTGTTTGCTGACAGCAACAATTAACCATCAGAATTTTTACTTTTTACTTTTTATTTTCTGTTTAGCCTCTGGCTAAATTTGTACTCTCTTTTATTAATAACAAGATGAGGACTAGATCTTCATTTTTTTCTAAAAAAAAAAAAAGAACTATCAGACGCATGTAAAATTTTTTTCTACTGCAGTGTGGCTGTGCTCTGCGAGTCTGTGACCTGTGGGGGCTCTGTGCCTGTGGGCCCATAGAGAACCATTTTCACGTGATCTGCACATGATCGCACTTGGCTCAAGCCTTGTGATTTGTCGTTATCTTATTTATCTGTCGACGTATGTTCATCTAATGGACCTATTTTCTTAAAAAAAAAATGAACCAAATTTTAGGAATGTCTTAATATTAGTAGCTCTAAGTGGACATAAATTTACCTCTTGAAGTTTATAAAATTTATCCCTGCTGCGTTTTTATGATTTATTTTCTCTAATATTTGCTTATGTAGGTAATTTAATTACATCATTCGAAAGTTTTATTTTTTTTTTGCAAAAAATAAAAAATTAACAGAAAATGAGGAAAACGACTCGCACACTTTCTTAGAAAAGTATTTTTGTATTTTTATTTCCAATTCCATTTAAAAATAGAACAGTTAACAGTCATTTCATGTAATATTTAGCTTGGCCCAAATTCTCCAAAATATTCTACGCCGCACTGCAGATTTATTCAACAAGAATTGGCAGTAGAAATATTATGTCATATAAGTGAGACACATAAGTGGTTGGTGCTAATCAATTATCAAATTTCACATAAGTGAGACACATTATTATGTCATATTACAAATTTTATATGCAAATAGGACAACACAATTGAAACAAGTCTAAATCAACTAAAAAAAGTTAGAATCATCAAAATAATTTCCAGTGAACCACAGGCTACAGGACCTCTCCTTAGAGTTAAATGTTTACCAAAAAAAAAAAAACGTAATTTAAAATATGGAAAATTTTTCCATGAATATAAATTCTGAAACGAGTTCCAGTCACAAAAATGAATGACAATGTTCAAAGTCCGATTGAAAATTTGTATAATATGCAGAATTTTCCCTAAATTATTATTACTACTAATTAGTTCACAAACGCTGAATTTACAAATTCAGATTGCGTAGCAGAGTGCGTCCATATTTCTGGTGATTATACAATTTCAATATTTACAAAGTATGTACAATTAGCTCATACAACATTTTACAATGTATTAATTGAAAGCGTAGTAACTAATATCGTTTAGATATAGGAGGAATCAACCATTTTTGCTGCTTCTCGTTATATATCCTCAAGATTACAGCAGCTGTTTCTTCCATTGCTTTTCCAGTCACATCTGCAGATAATCGACCAAGAACATAAACAAAAATCATTAAAAGAGGCCAATACGGACAACCTAAATGTTTGCTAATTTGGCATTTCTGAAGTTGACAGAAACATATCCTTTTTTTTTTTCTTTTGGCAAATTGAAAACAGAGATCTTTTGTGGAAACAGTTTAGACGATATATATCTGATACAAGTGCACACAGTATTCCACGGACAATTTTGTTTCGGTATTAGGTATGAACCTTTTGCGGAAACAGTTCCATTTCAATGGGCCAATCAATACAACACACACACACACACATAGAGCACACAGAGATAAAGAACTATCCTTATCTATACAAGATATGAAAAAGATGAAAATAAACAAAATTGCTGAGAACTTAGTCAACTTACCAATAACAGGCCAGGATGGATTTTGTGCAAAAATTTTTTGCGCATACTCCAACTCCAGCCGCACATGTTCCATCTCTGAGTAATTACTCCCATGGAACCCTAGCTCCTTAGCCCTTTCGGACCTTACATGTTGCAACACGGTGGCGCTTATCGTCAGCCCGAAGATCTTGTCTTGGTCTATCTCAAACAAGGTCATTGGCAAATCCATCCCCATAATGATCGGCACGTTTGCGACCTTGTACCCTTTTTGTGCCAAGTAGATTGAGAGTGGTGTTTTTCCGGTACGAGAAGGAATTCAAATCCTGTGTTGCGCTACACACGGTGTAGCGCATACACGGGCCGTTCGATTTTGATCTCATGGATAAGGGAGTCCCGTGAAAGTAACCAGATTCCTAGGCCCGAAAAAAATGAACCGTCCGATCAAAATCGAACGGCTCATGGGTGCGCTACACGGCGTGTAGGCACCAGATCAGGGTTATTACGAGAAGGACCAACCAGGAGAATGTGAGACTGGCTTAGGTCCTGTGGCAGGGCCCCGTCGTCGTGCTTCATGGTGAAGTCGATTGCATCATAAATTAGGAGTGAGTAGTCCACGGTGAGCTTTTCTGGACCGCCACGGATGATCACCAAAGGAGCTACCCCAAGGTATTCGGCAATCCCGTCAGTGGTTGGGCGTAGAATAGGAAAATTTTTAATAATAGAAAAAAATGGAACAACAATATTTACAAACTCTACCACTGTAGAAACAGCAGTGCGCAGAGCACCCAGCTTATTTTTGTCGTCCAAGTAGATTTTTTTTTTTTTTTTTTTTGCATATCATTATTTTAAAATCAATAATTATAACTACCCAATTCTAGACGTTCGACAAAATATTACAGAAATAAACGAATTATTGTAGTATTCTTCAATTTATGAGAACTCGTAAGTTTTAAATTTAAAAATTAGATTTTCTGAATTATAAGGTCAGGCATCATTTTTTTTCTTCTCTGCTCTATTTCTTAGTAATTTTAATTGAATCCATACGTTTATATAATTAAAAAATATTATAAAATCATATATCGTAGCCAAGACGTTGAGAAACTAAATATATGAAAGATTTTAATCGTAAAATATTTAAAATAAAAATAATCTCAAATATTTATAGAGTCCAGATATATGAAAGATTTCAATTGTCAAATATTTAAAATAAAATATAATCTCAAATAATTGTAGAGTCCCAGATATGTAACAAAATTTTTCGCTAATTCACACTATCACAAGCGGCCATCCATCACTGATCCGGGCTATAATCGTCATTTCAACAAAGACCTGACTTTTTCTTCCTGAATCGCAGGTCGCTTGTCTCCTCTCTCTCCTCACTCTTCCCTTCTCGCACTCCAACTCGTCGCATCCATGGCGTGCGTTTAAAAAACCCACAAAAAATAATCCAAAAAGAATATCACGAGGGTCTCCAAATCGAAGAAAAAAACAGAGAATCCGACAATGGAACTTTCTCCAACTCTCCTTCTCGCGAATGCCACACGCCATGTTTCGTCGTTTTCCCCTATGCGCAATACCATTGCGTATTTTGAAAAAAATACAACACCTTTCCTCCTATTAAAATTGTTGAGCCATTTTTTTCTCTTATTAAAAATTTCGGCGTAGAATATCGATTGAACGAACACCCAATCTTTGGCACGCCTGTTTGGTAGCTTCGGCCATTGTGGGGTCCACAAGGGTGTAAAGGAGCAGCGCACCTTCTCTCGCGGCTTGCTTGATTATGTCCAAGAGGCCGTCCATGTCTTCTACCTTAACAATGTGATGAATTGTTGATAAATGATTTAAGCAGAGATGGAGATTACAAATTTGAATAGTAGAGTAATTTAACATATATGTAGCGAGACATCTACATATGCTGCGTCATTTCAACCAGTGTTATTATCACTGATTAATCACTTCATGATAAAAGTAGAAAATAATTGTGACTTTGCTTGTAACTGAATCACTGATGAACTGCATTTTTCATTTTAAAAGCTGAGAGGTTGATTGGCGTATTAAACTATTTATGAACAGTTATTATGGTCATGGTAAGACTATCAGAGGTTTGATTAAGTGGTCAAACCAGAATATAATGATCAGAATAATTATGAAATTTAATTGAACATATATATGAAATTTAATGCACCAAAGATTGAGGAAACAGTGCCTGCAGTGAATAATTTATTAATTTGGTGTATTAAAATCTCCCAAATTTATCCAATAGGGAAAATAGAAATCAGCAATATGGAGGTGTCATGGCACCTCTTCATTAGGAAAGTTTAAACTCTTCTTCTCATACGTTACAAATGGGAAAAGCCAGTAAAGACAAAGGAAGAAGAAGGGTCCGAACTGGACATCTCCAGTTTCAACCTTTCTTTTAAAATTTTAACGGTCCAAATTTGTCCAGAGATGAAATAATTAATATAAAATCGATTCTTAATTACTCAAAACATTAATCAAAGGACATAGGAAAATTATAAATTTTGTGTACTTTGTTCCTATCTGTCACAATTAAGATTTTTTTTTTTTTTTTTTTTTTTTTTTTTTTGAAATTTCATAACGTCACATTAACAGTATGTTAAGTGTATATGCCCACAGTTAACAGTATTTCACGTGATCTACACATGATCGCACTAGGCCCAAGCCTAAGCCTTGTGTTTTATCGTTATCTTATTTACTATTTATCCGGGGTATGCTAGTTTAATGGACCAATTTTCTCAACAAAATTGAATCACAATTCAGAAATTTTATTGGACATTGATATATTGACGTGTATATAACCTGCTACATTATTACCATTAAAAGTTTTTATGTATTTTAATAACATTTGCTAAAAATTAATAACATCATCTAAACATTTTTATGTATTTTTGCAAAAATTAACAAACAATGAGGGAAACGGCTCCACTCTTGAAAACTAAAAAGTATTTTTGTATTTTTATTGCCAGTTAATTTAAAATGGAAATAATAAAAAATAATTATATGTATTGTTCAAATTGGTCTTTCTATATTTTTACTTATATGAATTTAAATGATTTGTCGTTAAGAGTATTAAAAATTTGAAGAATAGAGAGAACGGGTCGAAATTTTTATCAAATAAAATATCCCTCCAAATTCTTTTTTTTTAGTAGGAGAATTGACAGCGAATATCCCTCCAAATTTTCCCGTATACGAGGAGACTTATTCAATGCCGGCACCCAGCTCCCGGCACGACACAATTAATTTCTGCAACATAATTTTGAAGACATTTACTGTCCACTGTCGTGGTTGGTGCGAAACAATTATCGAAATGCAGATTAAGTGAAAGCACATAATTATATCATATAAAAAAAATTAGATACTAGAAATCGAATGTTATTATTGACACTAGTCGAAATTAAGTTATAATCACCAAATAAATCGCTAAGGCCTATTCATATGAAATATTTCACTGTTTACAAAAATAGTATTTAAAATTTTCTATTACTATTAATTAGTGCAAAAACGCTGAATTTACAAATTCAGATTGCGCAGCAGAGTGCGTCCATATTCTGTTGATTACACAATACCAGTATTTACAAAGTACTATTACCTCATAAATATTTTACAAAATATTATTTGAGAAAGCTGAAAGGTGGCCTGTGGAGCAAGCTCATTTGAGGATGCGCACAATTTGTTTCCAGATGTGCCCCTGAATTGCCTTATCTATATGCATGAATCTTGTCTATGTCTATGCGGTGCTTGTGGATGGCTTCGGTAATTATACCTGAAATCAGGGCTGATAAGGATCATCCCCAATATTCATCATCTCCATCATCCCCTCAGAATAATAGTCATTAATGAGGATAATACTTCATTAATGACGAAAAACACGTGAATCCCCATCCAGCGCTATTTACTCCCTCAATCTCTCTGTTTCTGTTTTTAGAAATCCAACGCTCAACCTCTATTTCCATTTTCCGCCCTTCTGTTTCGCTCCCTTCAATAGTTACGATATTAACTTCAATAGTTACAATACTAACTTCAACGGTTATAAATTAAGTTCAACGGTTATACATTAACTTCAACATTTATATATATCAAATTCAACATTTATACATATTAATTTCAACAATTATATATATTAACTTCAACATTTATATATATTAACTTCAACAGTTATATATATTAACTTCAACATTTATACATATTAACTTCAAAAGTTATATATATTAACTTCAACATTTATATATATTAATTTCAAATTCTCTTTGAAAACGTGTGCAGGGATGTGGGATGATAGACAAAAATAGAAAATACATTAATTATGTTGGATTTCATCACTGAATTTTATCATCCTCTGGACTTCTATTAATGAGGGCGCTGGATAATTAATGAATATTCTAGAGGATGATGGGATGATAGGAATCATAGGATGATGGAAAGCAATTCTCTACCTGAAATTACTTATCGGACCCTGATCACGCGTGTTTGTAGTATTATTGAAGCTGAATTTTTTCTAGCTTTAACAAATATTCCTTATATTTCATTTTTTTATAGTTATCAAATCCTGTGTTGCACTACACCGCGTGTAGCGCAGTCACAGGCCGTCTGATCTGAATCGGATGGATATGGAAGCTCCGTGCAAGTAACCAGATTGGGAGGCCCGTAAAAAAATAAACCGTCCAATCAAAATCGAACGGCTCGTGAGGTGTCGATTTAAGTAAGAAAAATATTACCAAATAAAATTAAATAATTATAATATCTTATAAATTTTGAATAAATGAACGTTCTTATTTAAAAATTAAATAAATTATGATTCAAGTCGAGAAAAAGAGTATATGCGGGATTATGGGATATCAAAGGGACGTTGTGTGATGTATGAACATTAATTTTTCTCGTCAAGAAAATGGACAAGACAATGATTTTTAGTGGGGAAATTTAGATTTATGCCACTCAAAACTTCAAAATTAGAAAATTGTCACTCTAAAACTAACACTTTGAAAAATTCCACCCTAAACTCAATTTATTTAGATAATTGCCACAAATACTATTTAAAATCCCTCCAAAATACAATATATTTTCGTATAGACCGAAATGCCCTTTTATTTCAATTAATTTCTGAAGTGCTCTCTCCTTTCACGATATCATTCCTCAGCAAATTTCAAGCATCAATGCATCATACCCTATTCGAAATCTTAGACGAACCAGCACCAAATGTTGCCAGTCTTCTACATCGTCCAATACTTCGAAGAAGTTATTTACGAGAAAGAGAAGATATTAATACTGGGTCCCATGAGAAATTGCAATGTCTTATTCGATAACGAAAATGATGGTCAATCCAAAGGGACATTCTGGCTTAAAGAAATTGTTTGAATTTTGGCAGCTAATTTCTCTTAATTTTTCCCTTTTCTCTCAAATAAAATAAAGAACCCTTAAATATTCACATTAATTTTGATAACAAATCATTATTGGGCACTTGATATCAAGCAGTTATAAAGAAAAATATATAACGAGAGATGCGAAATTTGAAAATTTACTTGTTTGTTAGCACTGATTAATAACAAAATATTCTCACTTCAAATTGCACCAGATTCCATTGATAGTACAGGTGTACTTATGTGATTTTTATTGTTAATGAATTTAATTCTTGAGGTTGTGAAAGTTGAGAAGAAATACATCTATGTGAATAATGAATAGAAGCTCTAAAAGAAATAATCCTTTACACTAATGTGATTCAATTGATATCAACTTCCTTCTGATAAATTGCACACTCCATCTGGTACGGATTCGTCTAGGGTTTGGGAACAAGTGCTTGAGATCTGACGGGGAATGATGTCGTGAAAGCAGAGAGCACTTCAGAAATTAATCGAGATAAAGGACATTTCAGTCAATACGAAAATATATTGTATTTGGGAGGGATTTTAGACAGTATGTGTGGCAATTATCTAAATAAAATGAGTTTAGGATTGCATTTTTCAAAGTGTTAGTTTTGGAGTGGCAATTTTCTAATTTTGAAATTTTGAGGTGACATAAATCTAATTTTCCCTTTTTATTGTGCTGTCTATTCTCACCTAGAAAAAGCATCGTAGTAAAAGCATTCTAGTATATGCAGCTGATATTCGTACTATAAAAGCGTAGTGATATTGATTCCAATCCACCTTGAAAACAATGGCTAGAGCTGGAGAAACAAGGACAAGGCTCTTGGCTCTGTTGCTTCTTCTTTTACTACATTTTTGTATCAGTGGTGCAACTGTACTTAGACACAAGGTGAGTTGCAAAAGCCGAGAGTCCTCAGGAGGTAATGATCGATATGTCATAGTGTTTAACGCAGGAACTCTCCATACACAAGTTCACGTTTTCCGGTTTGATGAGAATGCAAACCTTCTAAAATTTGATGGCAAGTTGGAGTTCTTTGATCAGGTCGATTTTATTTATTTAGTTTGTTTTTCTTTTATTGCAGAACTTATTATATGTCGTCAGGTAAATAGAAGTTAAACTAGTGATTTGAATTTTCACTTCAGAAAAGTAAAAAGGAAAAAAAAAAAAAAAAGAGCGACTGTTTGTTCTTTCAACAAGGCAAAGTTGTATAATTTTGAAAGCGATGATTAATTAAAAGACAGCATAGCACAAGAAAAAGTTAATTTGTATCCCTTTGTGCTTTTTTTTTTTTAGGGCCAGATGGCAATCACCACACTGACAAATTTATTAAATTAAAAAGTAATTACAAGTATATACAATGGAAAAGAGGAAAAAGAAAAAGAAAAATGAAAAGAAAAGCCTAACTATACACAAAAAACAAATAAAAACTAGACACCAAGCATGCTTCTTCCAAGAGTCTACACAGGCATAAATGTCCTTGAGTAGAAAGCCTAGTGGGGTGTCTAAGTTTGAGAAGATTTTCCTATTGCGAGCCTTCCATAAGTTCCAAGACGTAGCTGCCCAAATGATATCCCAAGAATTTGGTACGTCTTTCCTCCGTGTAAGCCAGAAGTCACCCAAATCTTGTGTGAAGTCAAGTAGTGGCAACATGAAGTGTAACTGAATGTGTGTCCAAGCAGAGGTTGCATAGTGGCAATGCAGGAAGAGGTGAGCAGTTGTTTCAGCCGAATTACAAAAAGCACAAGAATCTGATGATGGCCATCCTCTGAGGATTAAATTTTGCTGTGTGAGGAGACGGTCTTGCAGAAGAAGCCAGAGAAAGGTTTTTACTCTGGGAGGGCACTTAATTTTCCAAAGGAAAGGGTTAAATTTAGAGAGAACGCCAGAGTTAGAGATACAATAATATGCACTAGAAGACGAGAATATTCCATCCGCGGTCTATTTCCAGATAATGGAGGAGTTTCCATTAGAGGAAATAGTGGAGAGATTGAAGAAGGGTCTGAGTTGGAGGGTATCAGTAAGACTATCAGATACTCTAACAGACTCTAGCAAGTTGAGGTCGATAGTTCCGTAGAGGGTTTGTATTGTAGAAGCCCAGACAGAAGAAGGTTCATGCTTTAATTTCCAAAGCCATTTCAATAGTAGTGATTGATTTTGTCTTTGTAGATCAAGTATTCCCAACCCACCGTTTTCCTTTGGAAGACAACATTTGGACCAATTGACAAGACAGTGACCCCCGAGGCACTTATCTTTTCATTTCCAAAAGAATCTTCTTCTAATACCTTCTAAGTGTTTTAGAAGCCAAGGTGGCAACTTCAGAACTTGCATGTAATGTAAAGGTAAGGATGTAAGCACTGACTTGACCAAAGTAAGACGTCCACCTAACGAAAGAAACCTAGCCTTCCAACCATCCAATTTTCGCTGAAAAGCGGATATTAGTGGTTGGTAGTGGATTTTCTTAGGTCGACGAAGGGAAAAAGGCAGGCCCAGGTAAGTGATTGGAAGCTCCTTAGCCTGACACTTGAGAATGGTGGCAATACGAGGAATGTTTGAAGCATGAACCTTGTGCTTTTTACTGGGATGCTTTAGGGCTCAGTGGGTGTTTTGAGTTATGTTTATTTATTTATTTTTCTTAGAACATGTTTTGTTTCTTCATACATCAAATAAATGGAAAAAAGAGAAATTAAATTTCAGTTCTGAAAAAAAAAATAGCAGCACAAATGTTTAAACACCAATGAAGTCTACCATTATGGAAAGTAACAGTTTGCTATTTCCATTTTCCACAATGACTTTGCTAACTATATCTAACTATTTTTCGCACACAGGATTCTTCATTTAAATCATATGCAGAAAATCCTGAAGGTTTTGAGAATCTAATTGCTGCACTTCTGAAGAAGGCCGTATCTGCCGTTCCTACCAGTCTTCAGCCTGAGACTGCACTCATATTTGGGGTAAGAACAAGACAGTGATATTCAACCAAGGAAGAACTAAAAAAAAATACAGGAGTTTACAAAATATTTGTTGTTTCATTATTTTTTAAGGCAGAAGACGAGCTGCTGTTCCTAGGGGAAGAAAAGTCTGCAAAAATTCTGCAAGCGGTAACTTTCGTGTTTTTATAGCAACTCACATGGATTATAATTAAATGCAAAAGGAAAAAAAAGTGAAAAAGGAAAAATTTTGAGGAAAAATGTGCCTGATCTGTTCTCTGTACGCGTATACGCTCTTAATTAGCCCTCTTGGGCATGCATTGGGTGCCATGAAAATCATGTGGTCTGAAACGCTGTAATTATCCCAGTGGATGCTGGAACGAGATCCTCAGCAGCCGTTTAAAACGACTGCTGAGCGGTCGTTTTCTTTTTTTTTTTTTGTTTTTTTTTATTTTAAAATTTAAATGGAGAATCCAAACCGTTCAACTTGTTAAATTTTACCGGCGATGCGTTTTCATATAAGTTTTATAAAATTTGAAGTTGATTTGATACTAGATTAAGCGGTCAACAAATGAACGTATTAGAATTAATCTAACCAGGTCCGTTCATTTGTTGACCGCTTAATCTAGTATCAAATCAACTTCAAATTTTATAAAACTTATATGAAAACGCATCGCCGGTAAAATTTAACAAGTTGAACGGTTTGGATTCTCCATTTAAATTTTAAAATAAAAAAAACAAAAAAAAAGGAAAACGACCGCTCAGTAGTAGTTTTAAACGGCTGCTGAGGATCCGGTTCCAGTGAATGCTACGCTCTGTCATGTCGGTAAAAAAAAAAAAAAAAATTCTTAGTAAGAGTTTCAATGGAACAAATTCTTTATATTTCAAAATTTATAATTCGAATATTAGATCTGGACAATTGATCTTGTTTAATGAGAGATGTACTCTTGTAAAATTTATAATTATTAAAATTTCATTTAGAGCTGTCAATGGATATGGTACGATACAGTAGAAGGTATTTTCATACCCACACCCGTTAAAATTTTCTTTACGCGTACCCTACCCGTACCCGTTAAAAATGACTTTACCCGCACCCTACCCGTACCCGTTAAGAATTAACGGTAAGGGTACGGTAACGGTATATAATGGGTAATAATAATATTATTAATTTAATAAAAATATATAATGTGCTAAATAAATAATATCAAATAAATATATGGATAAAGTACAATATTTAGATAATACTTTAGATATAAAAAATATCATGAAATTTATTCTCATATCAATGGAATTCAAAGAAATCTAGATAACTAATTATAAATGATAATATAATGGAGTACAAATTAATTTTTTCATCAACATAAATTAATTTGGATGAAGATCGAAATTAATAACATATATTATGAAATATGCTACTAACATGATTATATTGTTTACCTCTAATTTTTGCCACATGAGAAAATTTCAAAGATTTCACAAGACGGTGAAAGTGGAGCCCATAAAGACATGACGGGCCCAGATTCTCAGAAAGGAGGGTTAATTTTTTGAGCGAAACACGAGCCTGGATTAAAACGACACGATGTTGATATTAATATTAGTATTAGTGTGACACACCATATGGTTGCATTAATTTAATATTTAACGTTGAATATTTATAAAACATGTAACACAAGCATCATGGATGATTTTGGCAAAAAAAAAAACAAGTAGCTAGAAGGATGCAGCAAGGGATACATGAATAGATTAATTATTTGAATTATTCTATGAGTCGTAGAAAATTCATTTAATTAATTTAAAAATCCTAAAATTAGAAAATCTATGACAATCAAGTTCCTCACATTTTTATGGGGATGTGCACAGGATTTCATGCTAAAGGAATTTCAAGAAATGCTCCAATTAAAACCAAAGCATGCCGCACCTTTGATGTTTGATCAAATATATTGCAAATGGATGTGTCCATTAGTGCATGAAATGGAGGTCGGCAACAAAGAGAAATGAAAATGAACGGAACATAAGATGTGAATTTGGGCATATAAAGTTGTATGAAGATGCGACTCTGAGCATAATTTTAACCAATTGCAAATCACATATATCCTCATGCACTCATATTTATATGGAAACACCCTATTTCCATTTGCCGATATAATAAAAAGAGGATTATGTAAATGAGAATTTGATATGCCAAATGAAATGTGAAAGTGGGCCTCACAAAAACCGAAATTAAGGAGCCCAATTCGGATGGAGAAGTAGAGATTTATCTCCTCTCCGTCTCTCTAATCTGCTCACGACCCCACAACAAATCAGAAGCACCCACTCTTCGCGCACAAATGGCGAGCTGTTATTGGCTCTTGCGCTTGACCCCACTCGCCAGCGAAGCGACCCTATAACAAATGGCGACAGCTGATTGGCTCCGTTCCTGGGCCCCACGTTCAACAGAAAAGAAAGAGCAAAGAAAATGAAAAATCGGAGAAGAAGAAGCTCCGCCTCCTGCAAATCGTGTTCCGGCGATTTCTTGCACCATTGTCGGAGTTCTTGATACCGCTGGAAAGCCCATGTCAAGGAGAATGCAACGAAACTAACCTCGCCTCCTATGGTGGTCTAAAAAGCACTCAATTTTGAATGAGAACTCAGGGGCAGTGCAAAGAGGAATGTGAAATTGCTTCGACTGAATCCATTAAAACCTAATCCCTTGCTTACAAGAGCTTGGTGACAGTCCCAAGAGCAGGAATGCGCATTCAATTTGAGCCGAAACCAAACCACGAGTTAAGAACACCAATTGGTGTCATGGCACTGTCAAGTGTTGGTCATATATGGATTAACAGTGACCAACAAAGTCAGTTGAGGGTTATAGCATGTTAAGCATGGATTAAGGATGCTCTGGATATTGAAAATGAATGCTAGAACATCTAAGATCAGTCGAAGAGATGGTTGCTCTTAACTACACATGAGAAGTCAGAATTGAAAATGAAAATGTACCAAATCAAACTCAATCTCTCTCTGGCTAATCTTGGCTGTCCCAGGAACACACGAGCCAAAAGGTAAGAAGTGAAGGTGGTCCCACAAGGCAGTGAACAAAGGAAAAGAATTAGGTGCACACAATATTGCCAATCGGTTTGCCACCTCTTCAGTGTTTAAAATAACTGGTTCAGCACAACATAAAACCAAAGAGATCATAAACCAGAAATTGAAAATTAAAGAGCTGTCATTGGCTTGTAGTATGGCCCCCACCTTTTATTCTCTTTCCTATTGGTTGCTTGTCATCCGGTTCAAATTGGTTCAGTCAAATAAAACCAATTTACTGCATGTCTTCTTCCTTAGCTCCTGCAAATCCGAAAATTGGAGGGCAGAAAAGGAAATATGACCTTCTGCCATGGTCCCCTCCCTCCATGTGTTGTCTCACCATGCCAGATAGAGACAAAACCGAGCAAACTTGCTCCCCAAAGAACTTTTAGTGGCCATCAGATGAAGCATGAAAGGCCAAGATGAAGTCAAAGTGAAAATACACCTTCATAAGCCCTAATTGCGCCTCCAACTCAAGTCCATCTGTTGAGAGAGCATAGGAACATGATAACCAAAGCTGCAGGCACATTACAAACTGCTTGGAACTTAAGCATTCATCTGGAGCCGCTGGATCAACTTGAAGCCACAGGATGGATGCCATGTAGAAGGAACAACTTAAACAAACATGCCCCCATGAAGCCCTAGCCGCTGCCTATAAAAGAGAAGGCACCAGAAGAGAAGAGCCCCCTCCCCCCCCCCCCCCCCCCCCCCCCCCCCCCCAGTTTTGAAATTTTAGTAGAGATACTGTTTTAAGATTCTTTAAAGTAAAAAAGAAAAGAAGAAGGTAAAATTCTGTATGCTCTTAATATGTTTTAATAAAACTGTTCTCATGGAATATCGTTTTCTTTTCTGATTTCTTTACATATAGTGTCATTAATTAAGTAGCTATTATGTACCAATTTTTTCTTGCTTACCGGTGCTGGCTGTTAGCTGTTTAAAAAGAGATTGCCAAAAAGGGGGGCAGCTTGAAATTGAACTTTTTTTTTCTTTTTTTTTGTTCTTCTTTTCCCTTCTTGTTCTTTTCTGGTGCATCATATTCATGAAATTGCAAGGTTTTAAAATGCTCCGTTTTATCACCGATTAAACTGAATTATCTATGTTTTTAACCATTCCGCATGACCGTTTATCACCGTTTTATCACTGCATAACCGTTTTATTACCGTTTTATCACCGTTTTATTACCGTTTTATTACCGTTTTATCACCGTTTATCACAAATAATGGCTAAACCGCTAAACCGCACAAATCGCATTTTAAAACCTTGTGAAATTGTCATCTGTGCAACACTCAATAAATGGATCAACTGAGGAAGCACCCAGGTTTCTTGCCTGTGAGCAAGTGTCTGGGTGTGTACTCAACTGATTCAGCCAGTTAAATGAACTAATGTCATCCTTTTTGCATCATGACTCATGAAAGAATCATCCCATGCATAGCACATAAAAATTTTAATTAACCATGGACATGTGTGGGTTTCTTGCCTGTGAGCAAGTACTCGATGTGTACATGGTTGGTTCAATAAACTGAAATAAATGAGTATTAATAGTCTGTACAACATTTAATAAGCAGACCAGCCATGGACATGTCTGGATTTCTTGCCTGTGAGCAAGTATCTGAGGTGTCCATGATTGGCCTAACAAACTAAAACAAATAAATATTGGTAATTAGTGTAGACTTTAGTAAGTGAATTGGCCATGGAAATACTTGGGTTTCTTGCCTGTGAGCAAGTACCTAACATGTACATGGTTAGTTTAACACAAAAAAAAAATGATGATGAAATAATAGATGTCAGTCATTAGCACATCATTTACCCAGCCGCATTTGCTTTGAAACACCTAGATTTCATGCCTATGAGCATGTGTCTAAGGTGGAGATATAGCAGGTAAGGTAATGGTAGATATACTCATATTCAGCAAGTTTAGAGAAATACTATTGCATGCATGTTTAATTTTTAGTAAAATAAAGGGGCTGCTGAGCTTCTGTTGCATAGGAAGTGGATTTCCAAATTTCATGTTTCCATAACATTTATGTTAGTTCATGTTAGGAATCACGTCAAAAATACATATTCGTATACATAGCATATCTGTGAGGCATTCATATTAAGTCCAGGCTAAAATTATAATCATGCTTTTCATAAATTGAGTATAGTACATGCATTTAAAGGTAATTGCATATGGGCATAAATAGAACCTCAATAATATATCAAAATTCACACATGCATTGAGAACTCTGGATCATAGACATGTAGGACATATCTTGATAATATGTTATATGTTGCATCTGCATAGTAAATTAGGCTTCATGAACATAAGCATAAAACAAATAAATAAAAAGAAAAAGAAGAAAGAGCAAAACTAAACTTCAACACAGCTGTACATGATAACAAAATCAATATCAGGATATATGCTTCTCTGGACTTAGGTACAACAATCAAATTGAGAATTGAAGGACTGTTTGACTGCCTTTAACTGGGCAAACATGGCTTCTAAACAAAACAAAAAAATGAATGAAAGTTAGCTTGTGTACAAGGTGTATACCCATGGAGGTGTCACCTAAACAGCTTGTTCACATCCTCCAACATAAGAACCTTGGAAACAATAAGATCGAAACACAGGGACAATAAAACCATATCAAAGTCAAGCCCAATGTGCTGTAAGGGAACTCAAATCCTTAATTTAACAAATCAAACTGTTGAAGAGCTGATAAGATGGCATCGTGTCCTCAAGATCTAAGCAATAACCTGAGACCATTCCTCAGGAACCTTCATAACACCTGTCCATAGTCAATTCATAACCGACAGCTGTTAATTTGAAGCCATACCTAGTCACTAAAGGCTCTAGCCGAGATTAAAGCCAAACGCCTATGAAGATGGTTCATACCGACAAATCGATGAACTCAGAGGTACCATAGAAATCTCACCATGCTCAGGCCGCCGTCAATCGGAGGAGATAACCGCCATGACCCACTCATCGTCACCGTCTCAGCCAATGTCAGACCAAACAAGGAACCAAGGCAGAATTCCTCAAAACGGAAAACGCAACTTCAATTGCCGCCCCAAGAAGACTCATGGAACTACCACGATGCTTGGTTAGCAGTTTCTGGCAAGAGATCGCCGTCGACGGCCGTGAATTGTCGCTTCGACTGGTTGTCGGACCAAAGACTGAGATGAGGCTAAAACACCTCAAATTGCACGACGCGACCTTGACGAACCCCACAGACGACATCATGATGGTCTCACGATGCTTCACGACCTGTTAATTGCTGACATAGTCGCCGGAATCTCCTATTGGCAAGGTACTGGAGCTGTCCAGTTCACGGAGTAACTCACGATCAGAAGGAAGAAAGGAGGGAGACGAGTCCTACTTGAACGAGAAGGTGAATGCACTCGGCGTACAGGCTTAGACGTGAGCCAGGCGACTAAACGCCTGCGACCAAGACTGATCCCCTGTGGCAACTTTGGTGTGGCGAGTCGCTGACGAACAGAACACCAAACATCAAATGAAGCAGCCAATCAATTTTTTTTTATAAAACGCAGAAACTTCGAAAATACATTAAAAATAGCCAGAAAATCCAGAAAATTCCCATAAAATATCAAAATATCCAGAAAATTATGAAGAACATTTTCATGTGACACATCAAGACCAAATTCTCAATAAAAATGAAAGTTAAAATAAAAATAACGAAAGTCTTTAAAAATGTGCAAAATAACTCAAAGTCAGTCCACAACAAAATTAATAAAAGTAGAAGGGTTTGAACCCCTTTGAGGCAGGTACATCCGACAAACAGGAGCAATAAAATGACGTCTGTCATTAAATTTCTCAAAACCCAGTAAACTCTTAAAAGCTAAAATGACAGGCCAGGACCTGAAACCAGAAATCCATACTCATAATACAAAATCCATAACCATATATCCAGATCCGGAATATAAGTCTATAACCATAAAATCTAGATCCAGAAACCATATAAAACCAGAATTTAAGTCCAGAGCAAGAAATTCCAGACCCAAAAAAAATATAAATCCAGGAAACCCAGATCCAGAAATAAAATCTTAATTCAGATTCAATGACAATCTCCATAATCCAGAATACAGGGGCCGAACTTTAAATATGCCTGAAAGCCAGGGTTTAAGTATGGTGAAATAAACAAAACCCTAGAATGCAAACAAACTTAGGTTTTAATATGTCCAAAATGTCCAAAATGACCAGAACTTTCAGATACATCCTAACACCGGAGTTTAAAAATGTTTTAATAATCAAACTCTAACATGTCACAGGACTGAAAGTTCAACACATCAATAGTTGACTGAAACTTAAACACATTCTAATGCCGGAGTTTCCACACGCCAGAATGCCTGAAACTCTAACACACCAGAGAATCATAATTTTGACACGTCAACAATAGACCTAAGTCTTAAGACCCTAGACTCAGAAATCTGAACAGTGGCTCCATGCCTAATTCAGCAAAACTCCATAAATGTTAAAATAAAAAATAAAAAAAATGTTAAAATAAAAAGTCAGAAACTGTTAAGTGATACGGTTTTAGTGAAGTCACACTCTTTGCACACATAAGCATGCATCATGACAGTTTTATAGACATTCACGTCATCCCTCTTGCATCCATAGTGCATGTGTTCTCTCTTGAATTGTATCCCTTTCTCATTCTTTGACATATACACACCATTTAACGTTAGCCACTTGTGAAATAACAAAAATTGACTATTTGTAAGCTTATCATGCCTAATCCATTGACTATCCCGATCTAGAGGTGCTCTTGACTTGGTTCAGAGGTAATTAACAGTAGGGGCTTGCGTCTACTGGAAGGAAAGGACCTGCAACAAACAATCAAACTCTCGAGATACTCGAAACCGCGCCAACACCCCCATTCTGTTCAGGTGGGTGTTGATGTTTGAGTTTTGAGACGATCGAGGGGTATCTAGTCCGCAATATCTTTTTCCCCCACGGAAGTATCCGGTCATTCCCCCTTCCGAGGATCAGGGTCCAAAAAGGTGCGAGACAGATTCTGGCACGCCCGGTGGGACATTCTTCTCCTCTCATCAGGGAATAATCAAAGGAATAGGCACATAAGTATAGAAGAGTCTATTAAATTTCAAGTAATATGCTAATGTTAATTTTGAGTTCTTAATTCTGTAGGAACAATGGTGACCTGGTGCCAAATTGTTACTGGTGAACATCTCAGAAATGACGGTAGTTCAGTGGCCGGGACTCACCAAGTGTCTGTCCAAGCTACCACACAACTCCCAATGATTGTGCCCACTGGTGCAAGTGGTAGTTCAGTGGCCGGGAGTCACCAAGTGCCCGTCCAAGCTACCAAGCAACTCCCAATGATCATGCTCGCTGGTGGAGTATCTGCTGCTATCCCAAGAAACACCACTCCAAGCCACAAGAAAGAAAAAGTATTGGCTCAGCATTTGAAAGGGACCATGGCCCCTAAACTAAAAGAGAAGGAGACAATGACTAGGCTCTCGAGGTTTCAGGCCCTCCGCCTGGTTCAACAAGAGGAACTGGATACAGACCTGCCTCTCAGTAATGTCTTCGCTCCACTGAGGATGTTAAAGAATGATACTGGGAACTTGTGCTTCCATGAAGACTGGAAACTCCCTATGTATGCTCCAGCCAAGGTTGCTGAGACTGTCGTTCCTAAGAAACACCCGGCGGTAGAGGCTATCCACGCCACTTACCGGATCATCAAGAAGCTCCACGGGGCTAGGAAAGTGATTGCCAGGACTTCCAACAGCCCTAAGAAACCTTCAATCAAAGAAAGGTTGCAGTTTCCAGTGCAACAACACACTCATTTCCCTTACCATGAGGATGCAAAAATTAGAGTTTGTGGTTTCCAGCACCACAACATCCCTGGAAAGAAGGTCGAGGCCAAGCCATCCCCGGTCTTTGACAGACTCGCCTTTACACCACTGAATTCCAGCACTGAAACTATGTTGGCCATGGAGAAGGTGACACAAGGCGAGAGGCCTAAACAAACTCAGAAGAGCATTTCTGGACTGTGTTCGGAGGGCGCCAGGTACCAAGTGCTTAAGGAAAGTGTTAAAACAAGGGATTCCTCCATTTCTTGTGAGGCCTCAAGCCAAGCGGAGGAAGCCAAAGGAGAACGAGCTAATATGAAATCAACCTCAATGCTCACAGCAACTGGCGATGGTTCACGGTCTATCAAGCAAATTACCGGCCCGCCCGCCCAACTGAAATGTCCAGTGCTAGTGCAAGCCCTTCCCTCAGCTGTAGCAGTTGAGAAAGAGGCGCCCAACAGAACTCTAGTCCCGGTTCCATCAAGGTTCAAACATGCCAAAACCCTTGTTTGCGTGCCCGACACTCAAGTTTCGGCTAATGTTACAGCTCCAGAAATGAAGAAAATCAAACCTTCCAAAGCTGAATACCCTAAAGCACACCAAGAAGAAATCATGGAGAAATCAAATCTGCTAGCGGAGAGCTCCTTTACTCCACTGAAGGTTGTCAAGAAGAATTCCCCAATTGCTCAAATGAAAACAATCCAAGAACCTCAAAGTACAACACTGGCAAATGATGTTGCGCATGTAGAAATAAATCATAAAATCTCCAAAATGATGAAAGGCCAATGTATCAATTTCACCTGACACTCAGGATGTGAGTCTCAATGCATCAACAGACCAAAACTTGGTCAGTCCCTCCCGGAAGATGGGAAAACAAGTGCTGACAAGGCAATGCGCTGGGGGCAGTTCCCATGGAAAACAAAAGGAAATTCTTCCCATACATACCGAAGAGAAATTGGCCCTCTCCTCCCAGAATATGGGAAAGCAAATGCTGATCAAGCAAGGTACTGGAGGCAATGTCCCTGGAATACTGGAGGAAATTCTTCTTATCCTCGCAAAAGCAGAATCAACGCTTCATTTCCGGGGAACAGGAGAGCTAACACCGGTGAAGCAAAATGCCGGGGGCAGTTTCCCTGAAGTACAAAAAGGAATTCTCCCCAAAGTGAGAAAACAAGTGCTAAGAGAGAAACACACAGGGGGCATTGCCCACGAGGTCCAGAATGTGCTGCCTTATTTTCCCACACTCAGAAAGTCGGACCTCTCCTCGACAAAACCAGAGTTGTGGAGATTGTTGACAAAAGAAGTAGGGAAAGCCCTGGGAGAGAAAGAGAAAGAAACCCAAAAATCCCAGCAAGAAACGCAGGGGGCACATGGTTGGCATGCTAGGCCAACGACCTCTAAGCCTCATGACACGAGAACACAAAAGGACTGCCGTAAAGCCTTCTCCTTACAAACTCATAAAGAAAGAACAATACAAAACCCTCAGCACAAAACATGCATGACGGCCTCATGTCAATTTGATTTGAAAAGAAAAGTCATATCGCATGACAGAGAACTCGGAGAGTGTGTCACTGTTTGTATGATAAGCGCATTAGAGAAAGGAGAGGACTCTGATGATGGTCACACTACAGAAAATGAGGTTGATGACCGAGAAAGAGCCTGGAGCACCCCTGGTGGTACAAAAGGCCATGAGAACTACAATCAATCGAAGAGTGTGTACACTTTGATTCATAATCCACTCTTCGAAAGGTCTCTATGGGAAGAAATGATAGATCCCTCTAAAAGTCAAGATGAATTTAAAACTAGTAACAGTGAATCGCTCGGAAACAGTTCTAAAGAGAAAGAAATAAAGGATTCAAGTTCAACCAACATGGCGAATTCTGACACCGAAGCCTGGCGAAATAATGAAAGTCATATGGTGAGAATTAAAAATCATGATAAAGGGATTTCCTCATCTAACACAAAAGGGAACATGAGTCCTCACCATAGCCAAAGGGATGACAAAGAGCCGATGGTGCCGGAACAAATAGACGAAAACCCAGAAAGTGAGGATGAGAGCTCTAGGCTGGGGGCATCCCCTGAGGATGATGAAATAGCCCAGATAAAGCGAGAGTTTGAGCAAAAAGACCGTCAACTAACGGCAATTCAGCAGGAGAATGTTCGACCGTCTAACTGGTGCTCTAACATGCAAAAATTTCTCACCAGAAAGGGATTATGGCAAGATTCCCTGCAAGAAATCGGGGATCCATACCCTGTAAGGCCTCAATCTGCCGAGTTAAAAGGTGAGAAGTCGGAAAAGAATGCTCTGAGAACAAAACCCAGCTGCTCAAAGAGCAAACCCATGCCAAAGCATTACAAAGAGCCTGTGGATTCTTCGAGCGACTCTTTTCAGAAAGCAATGAAAGAATTGAGAGATATGGCAAACCGACAATTTGAAAAGTTGGGGTTAGGTCCTCTCGGCCCCAAAGAAAGAGTAGGCAACCCATACCCTAAGGAATATGATTCGGTGCGTTATCCACCGGGTTACACGATTCCAAAATTCCCATTGTTTAGTGGTGAAGGAGCTGAGACAAGCCCAGAAGAACACTTGGCGCGATTTAGAACCTTGTGTCAAGATACAATACAAAACGGTGCACTTCTACTGCGCCAATTCTCTCAGAGCTTAACAGGGGTAGCTTTCAAATGGTATGCTTCATTAAAAGAAAATAGCATCCAAACTTGGGGAGACATGGAGAAATCCTTTTGCGAGAGGTTCACAATAACACCCCAGAAAATCACACCGACAGATCTGAGGGACATAGAACTCAGGGAGGAAGAGTCTCTCTCAGACTACATCATTCGATGGAGAAATCTGAGTGACCAGTGTTACCCACGATTTCGAGAATTTGATTTGTTGGATTTGTTGAAGAAAAACATTGGTAGACAAATCCCAGCGATGGGGCCGCTCTTGGTAATGAATAGAGTCACTACATTCGGAGCGCTGCTTGATACAGTGGAAAAGTACAAGAGCATGGATATAAGCTGGCTATCCCCTTACCTCGAGAGTGACCATGAAGAAGTTGGAATGACTCGAGCCACCAGGAGTACCATACCAATCAAGAAAGTCAAAAACTTAAAGGCAGCAAGTGGTTATGGCTATGCTCACCAAATCGACTCCAGAAAGACAGTCAACGGCAAGCAGGTCTTTGAAAAACCGAGAAGGCCATCTTTGGTAGAGCAGATGAGCAAACCCTACTCTTTCAAAGTGGGAGAAACGAAAAGACTCTTCTACCAAGCCTTAGCAAAAGGGCTCGAGCGTCCACTAAGTAAACGGCCGGAAGAAATGAGAAATGTCCATGAGCCCAACTTCTGTCCATATCATAGGGTTGTTGGACACCCAATTGAAGAATGCTATAAGTTCAAGGACACTCTTGAAAAGATGATCCGAAAGGACGAGTTCAAGCTACCTCGGAATGCCCGACAGAACCCCATGCCTCATATGCAAGTTGGCGAGGCATCTTCTGAAAGCGATGCCAATGATTCTGATGGCGAAGGATATTCGTCAGCAACTTGCAATATGATTTCTCATGTTAAGATATACAGAGAAAATCCTGAAAGCAATTCGGAACTTCAAGGCACTGGTACCCGGAGGCTCTCAACTTCAACAACCTCTTCCGCGCAACATAGGTCGAGAAGGCAACTTGAGCTATGTAATCAGGGGGTTATGTCACTCTGACAACAAAGAGCTCGGCAGGTTTCCATGCTCCTTCAAGAAAGTCAAAAATTACACCAAGCAATGGTCACAGAAATACCCATGCTACAACAAGAAAATGACATGTTGAACCAAAACATGGCCAAACCACAGCAAGAAAATGTTAAACTGAACCAAAAGAAAAACATCCTCCAGCGAGGAAATGATGAAATGCATGAACTCCTCAAAATTCCTAAAAAGAGAAGTCAGACCTCCTCTGTCAATTTAGAAAAAAATCGACAAGGTGAGGGTAAACCCATTGAGCAACACAAGCAGATGTGGAAAGACTCGTTGAGATCACACTCACAGGCTGACCATACTAAAAATAACCCCGACAACACCCAAGGCAAAAGAAAACATGCCATGAGACAGGGGGCAAGGAAAGCTCAAAACCTACCAGCCAAGGACAAAGATGCTAAGGCTGAAATGAAATATGAGCTCGTGAAAGCGACTTGTGAAGTCTTCATCCGATTGACTTCACTAACCATATTGGACTTTCACAGTTCTGATAGGGGCGACAACTGTCGTATACCTTCAACAGTTATGATGCCGCGTAATCACAAGTATGTAGAACACCTTCATGGTTCAATTGAACCTTCCCAGTCTCGAAAAGTCATGCAAAGGTTCCAGACCGTGCCAGACCATCACAGTTCTGATATCATATCAGACTTTCACAGTTCTGATAACCATTCAAATCATACCGGATCCCCATAGTTCTGATGAAACTTAGAGTCACGCCAGACTTTCACAGTTCTGGTGGCGCTCCAGATAACGTCAGACTTTCACAGTTCTGATAACCCTTCAAATCATACCGGATCCCCATAGTTCTAATGAAACTCCGAGTCACGCCAGACTTTCACAGTTTTGGTGACGCTCCAGATAACGTCAGACTTCCACAGTTCTGATAATTCTCCAAACCATGCTAGACTTTTACAGTTCTGGTAGCATTTCGGATGGTATCAGACTTTCACAGTTCTGATGATTCTCCAAACCATGCTAGACTTTTACAGTTCTGGTAGTATTTCGGATGGTATCAGACTTTCACATTTCTGATGATTCTCCAAACCATGCTAGACTTTCACAGTTCTGGTAGCGTTCCGTATAATGTCAGACTTCCACAGTCCTGACAATGTTTAAAGTCATACTAGACTTCTACAGTTCTGATGACATTCTAGATGGTATCAGACTTCCACAGTTCTGATAATTCTTCAAGCCATGTCAGACTTTCACAGTTCTGGTGGTGCCCCAAATAATATCAGACTTTCACAGTTCTGCTAATGCTTTAAGCCATGATAGGCCTTTATAGTTCTGATGGCATTCTAGATGGTGTCAGACCGCCACAGTTCTGATAATTCTTCAAGCCATGCCAGACTTTCACAGTTCTGGTAATACTCTAAATAATATCAGACTTTCACAGTTCTGACAATGTTGCAAACTATGCCGAACTTTCACTGTTCTGGTGGCATTCCGGATAATGTCAGACTTCCACAGTTCTGACAATGTTTGAAGGCACGCTAGACTTCAACAGTTTTGGTGACGTTCTAGATGGTATCAGACTTCCACAGTTCTAATAATTTTTCAAGCCATGTCAGACTTCCATAGTTCTGACGATGTTTGAAGGCATGCTAGACTTCTACAGTTTTGGTGACATTCCGGATAGTATCAGACTTTCACAGTTTTGATAATTCTCCAAGCCAAGCCAGATTTTCACAGTTTTGGTGACGTTCCAGAAGACTTTCACAGTTCTTGTGGTATTCTAGATAATGTCAAACTTCCACAGTTTTGACAATATTTCTAGCCATGCCAGACTTTCATAGTTTTGGTAATTCTCCAAATAATATCAGACTTCTACAGTTCTGATAATTTTTCAAGACATGTCAGACTTTCACAGTTCTTATAATGCTCCAAATAATGTTAGACTTCCACAATTATGATAATTCTTTAAGCCATGATAGACCTTCACAGTTCCGATGGCATTCCAGATAATATCAGACTTTCATAGTTCTGGTAATACTTCAAGACATGTTAGACTCGCACTAAGCATGACATTTCTGAAAACCTAGTCCAGCGGGTAAATGTGCCTAATAGTCAACTCGCAATGCTTTGGCCTGAAAAATGGTGAAATGTGGCGCAAGATCGCTCCCTCCATCATGAAAAGCCCAGAGCACTCAAGCTGATGACGGATCATGCTAATTGAATCTCGTGGGTTCAACACTTTGACACGAGAAATAAACCAAAACCAAATCCGAAATCCAGAATCAAAATCAAATTCAAATCCAAATCAATTATCTAAAATCAAAACTAAACTCAAATCCAGATCCAAGGCCAAATGCAAAATGAAAATCAAAAGTTCCGTGTCTTGAATTCTAAATTAAGACACAACGAGGTGATCTGCCCATCACACTGACCTAAAAGAAAAAAAAGATGGCCAGTGTTTTGTATTTTGTACTTTGAACAAAATACCAAGTGCCTGTTCATCTCACCTGCCAAAAGAATGATGAACAAAAGTTTTGTATCCTAAACTCTAAAGAAGATACCAAGACCATGCCCTATGAAGCATATCTGAGGGCGTGAGTCTAACACCCTAATTTGTGTTGAGAAAGACTGTGTGACTTTTGAATGCGCAAGTCATGAAATATTTACCCAACATTTCTTAACAAATCTGCCCCGTGAAGAGGCCTGTGTGGCCTCCGAGAGCGAAAAGGTGCTTGACGAAGCTCCAACCTTCGTGGTAGTTGAAAACACCGAGGCCATGTCCTATGAAGCATATCTGAGGACGTGAGTCTCACCAATTCACTATGTTCCTTAGTAAGGTAAGGATCTCACAGACGACTTGCCCTCGTGGCCCCATAAGTCGTCCTTTCCACTCAATGTCAAACAACAAAGAAAGAAAATTTTCCCAAAAAATAACCCCACGGTTCATGTTTAAGCTGTACCTCAAACAGCCATATATCCCTATAACAATCCCTACGGTTCATGTTTAAGCTGTACCTCAAACAGCCCAGAAACAACCCTACGGTTCATGATAAAGCTGTACCTCAAACAGCCCAGAAACAAATCCCACGGTTCATGATTAAAGTTGTACCTCAAACAACTATATATATATATATGTATGCATATCTCTATATATATGCATATATCCAAGTAAACAAATCCCACGGTTCATGATTAAAGTTGTACCTCAAACAACTATATATATATATGTATGCATATCTCTATATATATGCATATATCCAAGTAAACAAATCCCACGGTCCATGATTAAAGTTGTACCTCAAACAACTATATATATGTGTGCATATCTCTATATATATGCATATATCCAAGTAAACAAATCCCACGGTTCATGATTAAAGTTGTACCTCAAACAACTATATATATATGCATATCTCTATATATATGCATATATCCAAGTAAACAAATCCCACGGTTCGTGATTAAAGTTGTACCTCAAACAACTATACATACACGCATAATCTCAAAGACATATGTGTATACAACACTCAAGGGGCTTCACCCCTGACGAAACCCAAAGCCATTAACCAAATCCAAATCCAAAGGAAACCTGGTCGGGATCTAAATCAGCAATACTTGGTGGAATATTCAGACCAGCCTCGTGCCTCGTGGTTGGTACTTCATCCAGAAATGTTGGTATCAATCGGCACCGCATCCCGAATTGGTATCTCATGCTCAAGACAAAAGGGAAGCAAAGAAGAACCTCCCCAATATCAAACTGACACCGTGCTTTATGTTTGATACTTTAACCTTTTGTCCCACCGGTCTAAAAAATTCATGAAGGAAGTGCCTTGTCCTTCTGGACATCCTTAAGGCATTTCTCCTATAAAATCCCCACTAAAGAAAATATATATCTCCCACCTTCATAAAAGGATGTCCAGAGTTTTGTGCTTTGTGCTTTAAACAAAGTAACGGGTGCCCGTTCATCTCACCTATGAAAAAGGATGACCAAAAGTTCTGTGTCTTGAACTTTAAAGAAGACACTTGAAGACGTAAGTCTAATACCCTAACTTGTGTTGAGAAAGACTGTGTGGCTTTCGAATACACAGGTCAGGGGACATTTACCCAATATTTTAAATCCGCTTTATGAGGGAGCCTGTGTGGTTCCTGAAAGCGAAAAGGTGCTTGAGGAGGCTCAAACCTGTGTGGTAGCTGAAAGCACCGAGGACACGCCCCATGAAGCATATCTGAGGGCGTGAGCCTCACCAATCCACCATGTCCCCTAGTAAGGTAGGGATCTCAAAGACGATTTGCCCTCACGGCTTCATAAGTCGTTCTTTCCACTCAATATCAAACGATAAAAGAAATTCACACCACGGTTCATGCCTAAGGCTATACCTCAAATAGCTATATATATACACGTATCCTCATAACATGCGTGTGTATCCTGACCACAAATTCCCCGGGCTATGCCTAAAACCATACCCCAAATAACTTAATCCACGGTTCATGCCTAAAGCTATACCTCAAATAGCTATACATATACGCATATTCTTATAATATGTGTCTCACAGGCCACGCCTGACGCCCTATCTCAAAACAGGCATACATGTGTGCGTATTCTCAAAGCGTATGCGTATACCCAAACAACAGCCTCATGGTTCATGCTTAAAGCTGTACCTCAGACAGTTATATGTGTACATATATTCCTATAATGTTCACAAATGATAAGTCCCGCCGGCTGTGTCAATAACCTTATGGACCGTACTTAAACCACAACTTAAAAGGTTACAGAGGTCTGAAAACACATCCATAAGTATCAAATGCGTATATGTACACCTACATAGGCGTGCATCCAGTATACATCCCTGCAGTTACCTCAAAGCAGATGTATCATCACCCAAAACAAGCAAGCCACAATCAATTAACAAAAAAAATCCAGTGACAAGAACAAACGGTCAACCAAACAATCGAAACAACAAATAGTAAACATTGTCATCAAAAAGATAAAATGCAGAAAGGAGACGCCTATGCAGGGGGCAGAGCCACACTTCCTGCCAACTTGTTAACAGTCTCGGACAGTGACTGGAGCACCACCTCTATAGCCTCCAGACGAGCATATAATTCCCCAAGCTGTTGATCTAATGAAACCTGAACTGGCGGAGGATCTCCAATGGCAGACCCGTCATCCGAAGGAGGAGAAGCTTCTCTTATCGGACTATATTGGTTCACGGCAGCATTTTCCTGCAAGATATATCCATTAACTAAATGATTGGGATCAGGTACCAAATGACCGTCTTGATCACCAACCCACCCAAAAGAAGGCAAAACATCCAGAAGGTTGCGACAGTACGCCATGTCCCTCTCGGATACGGGTCTTCCCCACAACATGTCAGGCATTGGGATCCGGACTCGATGCATCAAAGCCGCTATCAGATGACCATAAGGCAGAGACACCCATGCGTGAACTTTACTGCCTGATGCATATGTTGGAGGATCAGGCTGGCCAAGTCAAGCTTATCACGTCTGCGGATAAGCGGACGAAGATAGAACAGACCGCCTGGTCGAGAAAGACTGGTCAAACTTCCTTGTGGAAAGATGATTTGAGTCACCACCAGGAAAAGAGCCCTACAAATAAACCCGACAAAATCAGAAATGCTCAAGTAAAAGGATACAAGCAAGGACATACCTATGAAGAGCAGGCAAGTGCTCGGTAGATACAATCTCGGCACCTCTCTCATAAGGACGGGCTTTGAACCAGCGACGACATGCACCAAAGGTCCCAAAACCCTGAGGCCAATACTCATAGGCATAAACAGCCATGCCACCTAAACTCTCGGTAGCCTGGATAAGGGCAGCCAGATCTTCTTTCCCTATATGGAACTCTCTGCCGAACAAATAAGAAGAAGCAGAAGGGACCCCAAAGTGATCAAATGATACCCTAAGATTGGCATAAAACAAGCGCACAATCGAAGGGTAGTAAGGGTGATTGAACAAAGTCAGACCCTTAAGGTGCCAAGCATTTAACCAGCCATCAAACAGGTTCTTATACTGGCCAACTATGGCACCGTCAGGGGCAAAGAAGAAACAGTCGGCCACCGGGCGCCGATCACCCCCAGTATTGTGCATATGGCAGTCAAAGGCTTTGGCATCGCGGAAGAGATAGCGATTGTCGAGGTTCAGAGACCAGTTGGGAACAGTTAGATCTAGGCCTGCCACTGAAGAACTAGAAGCGTCCCCGGGACTTTTCGGATTCGAGACAGACATGGTGGAAAGAGATGCAAAAGCTAAACCCTAAAAAAAATAAAAGCAGATGTAGCGGCGTCGCCACAGCGCTTAAATAAGAGGCAGGAGACAGAGATGCCGGAAGTCTAACCTAAGCGCGTACGAATTCCAGGCGCTCATCGCTCCGTGATTAGGGGGAAAATCATGGAAAGATACTTAAAATGCAAAACATGGAAAAAATACAACTCAAGAAGATGCAACCCAGGAAGATATCATATAAACATAAGCCTAAAGCGCTACAAGCATCCAGTCTCATACAGTCATACAAAACAAGGCAAGCATAATGTCATGGCTAAGTCTTGAGGTACAAGAAAAGAAGATACAAAGGGTGACAACACAAAACCTCACTCCAAATCAAGAAATGCTCAACTCGGTTTAGTGCCTCTCCCAGCAAAGAGGCTCGGTCATCTCTAAAAAGTTACTCAGTCTCTACTAATTCCCACGCTCTCCTCAGCCGATGCAAGGAAGCACAGAAAGGGCCAGGACCATCTCCACGACTGGCATACCTATGTTACTCTGCGAAAATCCAGTACCAGTCCCACCAGGCATTATCGCCCCTATAGCGCCACAACTTTTAAACTCTAACGAGCCGACCTTTGGCACACAAGCATCGCCTATCTCAGTGACTGGGGGCAGGATGGCAGCCAGCGGATCACATCGGTGAGAAGGGCCTCCTACTCAAAGTAATCCGGTCGACACCAAAGGCCACCAGATGAAATAGAAGCCGGCCTGCGCGGGTAACTCAACAATGAGTACTGAAGGGATCGGAAGAGAAGGAATTCTCTCGCAACCCCATACAGTCACAGGTACAACGGCTAAAGAGCCACCTGGTATAGAGCAACCGTCATCCCTAATGAACAAGACGGGAACGATGGGCTCAGGGTACAAGATATCTTCAAACAGTTCCCTAATGTCTCCACCGCGACCTCTTCTATATCCATCTCAACAAGTGCGGTCACATCTGCCTCTTCGATGCGGGGTCCAGTAGAATATGTCGTGATTATCGCTGAGACATCTAAACTCAATACATACTGCCATGTATGTCCCACCGAATGTCTCCTGATCCATGCCTCCAGAGTTAGTCGGATATGTCAATACAACCTTTGGTACGAAAGTGTGACCCACCTCAACATCTGAGGGTAGGACAACAACGAGAAGAGTCATATCCCCTTGCAAACGAAGGGCAGGAAACGAAAAGCAAAAAGAGGTCATGTTCCCTGATGCCGTAGCGCTAGAAGAAGAGTTTGAACATGAACGAGGAAAAATAGTCCAAGCCATGCTGGTTGAAGGAATCAACGAGGATGACTGGAGAAAATTGTTCCTCCACTTCTTCTAGCAAGGAAAATTCCCACTCAAGCACGTCTTATTCCCTGGTACGTGGGATCGAGGTGGTATTACCAATTGAAGCCGATCTCCTTTCACTAAAGATCCCCATGGCTTCAGAAGTCCCTCAAACCGAAAAAATAAAGCTCAAGTTGCAAGAGCTGGATGGCATAGATGAAAGAAGGTTCGTTGCTCAACAAAATCTGGAACTCTACCAGGCTCGAACGACTCGTGCCTATGAGAAATTGTCAAGGCCGAGATCATTCAGAAAAGAGGAATCAGTGTTGGTACTTAGACAACCAATCGTTGGCAGGCATCACGGCCCCAAATTTGCACCAAATTAGAAAGGTCACTTCATCATCGACCAAGTATACGATGGCGGAGCCTACCTACTAGCAAATGCAGACGGTGAAGACTTCATTAGCAATTGGGCCGAAGCTCATGAAGAAATGAATCATCTCTTCGCCTGACCAAAACACGCTCCGAATCGGCGGAATCCGTCCTAAAAATGGTGAAGCTTCTTCAAATCATGAACCTCATCCCAAATCGGCGAGAATCCCACCTCCAAAAAAAAATGAAATCCTTCAAAAAAAAAAAAATGAAATCCTTCAAATCCAAAAATCTCACCTCCAAAAGGATGAAAATCCTTCAAATCCAAAACTTTACCATTTAAAAAAAAAAGGAGAGAAATGAAATCCTCTGAAATCGAAAATCTCACCTCAAAAAAAAAAAAAAAAAAAGAAGAAAAAAGTGAAATCTCCCCAAATCTCAAAATCTACCTCAAAAATGGTGAAATCTCTCCAAATTCTCCAAATCCGCCCCAAAACGGTGAAATCCCCCAAATCGACCTCGAAAACGGTGAAATCTCTCGAAATCTCAAACCCACCTCAGAAATGGTGAAACTTACCTCAAAAATGGTGAAACTTACCTTGGTGAAACTTACCGGTGAAACTTACCTGACAAAGACTCCATGTTGAAGGAATCTGTGTGACTCCCGAATACATGGAGCATGGTGGAAATTACCCTAAAAAAGCCTAATCCGCTTCATGAAGGAGCCTGTGTGGCTCCTGAAAACGAAAATATATTTTATGACGCTAAGCTTGTGTGGTAGCCGAAAATACCCGGGCCACTCCCTATGAAGCATATCTGAGGGCGTGAGTCTAAAACCCAAACCTATGTTGAGAAAGACTGTGTGCCTTTCGAATACACTGGTTAGAGAATAGTACCCATAACAAATAACCCGCTTTATGAGAGAACCTGTGTGGTTCTTGAAAGCGAAAAGGTGCTTGAGGAGGCTCAAACCTGTGTGGTAGCTGAAAGCACCAAGGTCGCGCCCCATGAAGCATATCTGAGGATGGGAACCTCACAAATCCACCATGTTCCTTAGTAAGGTAGGGATCTCAAAGGCGACTTGCCCTTACGGCCCCATAAGTTGTCCTTTCCAAAAAAAAATTTTATATAAAATAAAAATAAATGGAGAGCTCCCAGAGGTTCTTCCAGCTACCCAAAATCCAACAAAAAAAATGACACGAATGTGCGCTCATAAAGCATATTAGTGTGTTATACAAGCAACGACCAAGATAGTCATCACAAGTCATGGCTAATCTAAAGTGAAAGAAAAATATATAGAAAGTGCAATGAAAGAAAGATACAAAGAGTCATCAAATATCAAAGACCCCTATGCAGGTCGCGAGCGGATGACTCAGCCTCGTCTCCCTCGCCACAATCAAACTCTGTCATCCCACTCACTCCAAAGTAAGAGCATGTCATCCTGCTATCAAAAGAAGAAAGGGGACATGGGGGAGTCGAGACCACACCAGTCGACGTCTGATCAGAATCCTCGCCCCCGAAACCCACAAAAGTCCCACCGGAAGACCTCAACTCTTTCCTCGAAACAAAAGCATGACTTGTCTCTGCAGCCGCAGGCGGGGCAGAAGCAAGTGGAACCGTGCCAAAAAGATGGTCTCAAACACCAGATAACACAGTTCTATCTCATACCAGATGCTACAAATCACATCGACATCCTTCAGGGCCAAATCTTGAAGGACCTGAAGATCATATCCCTCGAGCAGATCTCTCGTATCCATATTCTCTGAAAGTGCACAGAGACGTGTGAGAGTTTTGCAACAAAGACAGGGATAACCAAATCCAATGACAAAGAAGGGTACCAAAAATACCTGGAATAGACGAGGCAAATGAAACCTCATCATGAATCCCCAACTCAATATCCGTGACAGCACCAAAAAAACCCACTAGTGCTCTAAGAACCTTGGATCAAAAGCCCATGACGGTAACATAGCTGATGCAAACTGGGGACCCATAAGCCCACGTCAGAAGCCATCAGGTGAAACGGGAGTCGCCTTGCACAAACGCATGCGGCATGATGAGAAACAAAAAAAAGAGAAGAAGAACATCATGGACCAAAAGTTGAAAGATTAAAGGCAATGGGGCACCAGAGCAGGCCGTTCGACTTGAATTCCTCACAACCTACTCTGGTGGGGGGCATTTGTTTACCTCTAATTTTTGCCACATGAGAAAATTTCAAAGATTTCACAAGACGGTGAAAGTGGAGCCCATAAAGACATGACGGGTCCAGATTCTCAGAAAGGAGGGTTAATTTTTTGAGCGAAACACGAGCCTGGATTAAAACGACACGATGTTGATATTAATATTAGTATTAGTGTGACACACCATATGGTTGCATTAATTTAATATTTAACGTTGAATATTTATAAAACATGTAACACAAGCATCATGGATGATTTTGGCAAAAAAAAAAACAAGTAGCTAGAAGGATGCAGCAAGGGATACATGAATAGATTAATTATTTGAATTATTCTATGAGTCGTAGAAAATTCATTTAATTAATTTAAAAATCCTAAAATTAGAAAATCTATGACAATCAAGTTCCTCACATTTTTATGGGGATGTGCACAGGATTTCATGCTAAAGGAATTTCAAGAAATGCTCCAATTAAAACCAAAGCATGCCGCACCTTTGATGTTTGATCAAATATATTGCAAATGGATGTGTCCATTAGTGCATGAAATGGAGGTCGGCAACAAAGAGAAATGAAAATGAACGGAACATAAGATGTGAATTTGGGCATATAAAGTTGTATGAAGATGCGACTCTGAGCATAATTTTAACCAATTGCAAATCACATATATCCTCATGCACTCATATTTATATGGAAACACCCTATTTCCATTTGCCGATATAATAAAAAGAGGATTATGTAAATGAGAATTTGATATGCCAAATGAAATGTGAAAGTGGGCCTCACAAAAACCGAAATTAAGGAGCCCAATTCGGATGGAGAAGTAGAGATTTATCTCCTCTCCGTCTCTCTAATCTGCTCACGACCCCACAACAAATCAGAAGCACCCACTCTTCGCGCACAAATGGCGAGCTGTTATTGGCTCTTGCGCTTGACCCCACTCGCCAGCGAAGCGACCCTATAACAAATGGCGACAGCTGATTGGCTCCGTTCCTGGGCCCCACGTTCAACAGAAAAGAAAGAGCAAAGAAAATGAAAAATCGGAGAAGAAGAAGCTCCGCCTCCTGCAAATCGTGTTCCGGCGATTTCTTGCACCATTGTCGGAGTTCTTGATACCGCTGGAAAGCCCATGTCAAGGAGAATGCAACGAAACTAACCTCGCCTCCTATGGTGGTCTAAAAAGCACTCAATTTTGAATGAGAACTCAGGGGCAGTGCAAAGAGGAATGTGAAATTGCTTCGACTGAATCCATTAAAACCTAATCCCTTGCTTACAAGAGCTTGGTGACAGTCCCAAGAGCAGGAATGCGCATTCAATTTGAGCCGAAACCAAACCACGAGTTAAGAACACCAATTGGTGTCATGGCACTGTCAAGTGTTGGTCATATATGGATTAACAGTGACCAACAAAGTCAGTTGAGGGTTATAGCATGTTAAGCATGGATTAAGGATGCTCTGGATATTGAAAATGAATGCTAGAACATCTAAGATCAGTCGAAGAGATGGTTGCTCTTAACTACACATGAGAAGTCAGAATTGAAAATGAAAATGTACCAAATCAAACTCAATCTCTCTCTGGCTAATCTTGGCTGTCCCAGGAACACACGAGCCAAAAGGTAAGAAGTGAAGGTGGTCCCACAAGGCAGTGAACAAAGGAAAAGAATTAGGTGCACACAATATTGCCAATCGGTTTGCCACCTCTTCAGTGTTTAAAATAACTGGTTCAGCACAACATAAAACCAAAGAGATCATAAACCAGAAATTGAAAATTAAAGAGCTGTCATTGGCTTGTAGTATGGCCCCCACCTTTTATTCTCTTTCCTATTGGTTGCTTGTCATCCGGTTCAAATTGGTTCAGTCAAATAAAACCAATTTACTGCATGTCTTCTTCCTTAGCTCCTGCAAATCCGAAAATTGGAGGGCAGAAAAGGAAATATGACCTTCTGCCATGGTCCCCTCCCTCCATGTGTTGTCTCACCATGCCAGATAGAGACAAAACCGAGCAAACTTGCTCCCCAAAGAACTTTTAGTGGCCATCAGATGAAGCATGAAAGGCCAAGATGAAGTCAAAGTGAAAATACACCTTCATAAGCCCTAATTGCGCCTCCAACTCAAGTCCATCTGTTGAGAGAGCATAGGAACATGATAACCAAAGCTGCAGGCACATTACAAACTGCTTGGAACTTAAGCATTCATCTGGAGCCGCTGGATCAACTTGAAGCCACAGGATGGATGCCATGTAGAAGGAACAACTTAAACAAACATGCCCCCATGAAGCCCTAGCCGCTGCCTATAAAAGAGAAGGCACCAGAAGAGAAGAGCCCCCTCCCCCCCCCCCCCCCCCCCCCCCCCCCCCAGTTTTGAAATTTTAGTAGAGATACTGTTTTAAGATTCTTTAAAGTAAAAAAGAAAAGAAGAAGGTAAAATTCTGTATGCTCTTAATATGTTTTAATAAAACTGTTCTCATGGAATATCGTTTTCTTTTCTGATTTCTTTACATATAGTGTCATTAATTAAGTAGCTATTATGTACCAATTTTTTCTTGCTTACCGGTGCTGGCTGTTAGCTGTTTAAAAAGAGATTGCCAAAAAGGGGGGCAGCTTGAAATTGAACTTTTTTTTTCTTTTTTTTTGTTCTTCTTTTCCCTTCTTGTTCTTTTCTGGTGCATCATATTCATGAAATTGCAAGGTTTTAAAATGCTCCGTTTTATCACCGATTAAACTGAATTATCTATGTTTTTAACCATTCCGCATGACCGTTTATCACCGTTTTATCACTGCATAACCGTTTTATTACCGTTTTATCACCGTTTTATTACCGTTTTATTACCGTTTTATCACCGTTTATCACAAATAATGGCTAAACCGCTAAACCGCACAAATCGCATTTTAAAACCTTGTGAAATTGTCATCTGTGCAACACTCAATAAATGGATCAACTGAGGAAGCACCCAGGTTTCTTGCCTGTGAGCAAGTGTCTGGGTGTGTACTCAACTGATTCAGCCAGTTAAATGAACTAATGTCATCCTTTTTGCATCATGACTCATGAAAGAATCATCCCATGCATAGCACATAAAAATTTTAATTAACCATGGACATGTGTGGGTTTCTTGCCTGTGAGCAAGTACTCGATGTGTACATGGTTGGTTCAATAAACTGAAATAAATGAGTATTAATAGTCTGTACAACATTTAATAAGCAGACCAGCCATGGACATGTCTGGATTTCTTGCCTGTGAGCAAGTATCTGAGGTGTCCATGATTGGCCTAACAAACTAAAACAAATAAATATTGGTAATTAGTGTAGACTTTAGTAAGTGAATTGGCCATGGAAATACTTGGGTTTCTTGCCTGTGAGCAAGTACCTAACATGTACATGGTTAGTTTAACACAAAAAAAAAATGATGATGAAATAATAGATGTCAGTCATTAGCACATCATTTACCCAGCCGCATTTGCTTTGAAACACCTAGATTTCATGCCTATGAGCATGTGTCTAAGGTGGAGATATAGCAGGTAAGGTAATGGTAGATATACTCATATTCAGCAAGTTTAGAGAAATACTATTGCATGCATGTTTAATTTTTAGTAAAATAAAGGGGCTGCTGAGCTTCTGTTGCATAGGAAGTGGATTTCCAAATTTCATGTTTCCATAACATTTATGTTAGTTCATGTTAGGAATCACGTCAAAAATACATATTCGTATACATAGCATATCTGTGAGGCATTCATATTAAGTCCAGGCTAAAATTATAATCATGCTTTTCATAAATTGAGTATAGTACATGCATTTAAAGGTAATTGCATATGGGCATAAATAGAACCTCAATAATATATCAAAATTCACACATGCATTGAGAACTCTGGATCATAGACATGTAGGACATATCTTGATAATATGTTATATGTTGCATCTGCATAGTAAATTAGGCTTCATGAACATAAGCATAAAACAAATAAATAAAAAGAAAAAGAAGAAAGAGCAAAACTAAACTTCAACACAGCTGTACATGATAACAAAATCAATATCAGGATATATGCTTCTCTGGACTTAGGTACAACAATCAAATTGAGAATTGAAGGACTGTTTGACTGCCTTTAACTGGGCAAACATGGCTTCTAAACAAAACAAAAAAATGAATGAAAGTTAGCTTGTGTACAAGGTGTATACCCATGGAGGTGTCACCTAAACAGCTTGTTCACATCCTCCAACATAAGAACCTTGGAAACAATAAGATCGAAACACAGGGACAATAAAACCATATCAAAGTCAAGCCCAATGTGCTGTAAGGGAACTCAAATCCTTAATTTAACAAATCAAACTGTTGAAGAGCTGATAAGATGGCATCGTGTCCTCAAGATCTAAGCAATAACCTGAGACCATTCCTCAGGAACCTTCATAACACCTGTCCATAGTCAATTCATAACCGACAGCTGTTAATTTGAAGCCATACCTAGTCACTAAAGGCTCTAGCCGAGATTAAAGCCAAACGCCTATGAAGATGGTTCATACCGACAAATCGATGAACTCAGAGGTACCATAGAAATCTCACCATGCTCAGGCCGCCGTCAATCGGAGGAGATAACCGCCATGACCCACTCATCGTCACCGTCTCAGCCAATGTCAGACCAAACAAGGAACCAAGGCAGAATTCCTCAAAACGGAAAACGCAACTTCAATTGCCGCCCCAAGAAGACTCATGGAACTACCACGATGCTTGGTTAGCAGTTTCTGGCAAGAGATCGCCGTCGACGGCCGTGAATTGTCGCTTCGACTGGTTGTCGGACCAAAGACTGAGATGAGGCTAAAACACCTCAAATTGCACGACGCGACCTTGACGAACCCCACAGACGACATCATGATGGTCTCACGATGCTTCACGACCTGTTAATTGCTGACATAGTCGCCGGAATCTCCTATTGGCAAGGTACTGGAGCTGTCCAGTTCACGGAGTAACTCACGATCAGAAGGAAGAAAGGAGGGAGACGAGTCCTACTTGAACGAGAAGGTGAATGCACTCGGCGTACAGGCTTAGACGTGAGCCAGGCGACTAAACGCCTGCGACCAAGACTGATCCCCTGTGGCAACTTTGGTGTGGCGAGTCGCTGACGAACAGAACACCAAACATCAAATGAAGCAGCCAATCAATTTTTTTTTATAAAACGCAGAAACTTCGAAAATACATTAAAAATAGCCAGAAAATCCAGAAAATTCCCATAAAATATCAAAATATCCAGAAAATTATGAAGAACATTTTCATGTGACACATCAAGACCAAATTCTCAATAAAAATGAAAGTTAAAATAAAAATAACGAAAGTCTTTAAAAATGTGCAAAATAACTCAAAGTCAGTCCACAACAAAATTAATAAAAGTAGAAGGGTTTGAACCCCTTTGAGGCAGGTACATCCGACAAACAGGAGCAATAAAATGACGTCTGTCATTAAATTTCTCAAAACCCAGTAAACTCTTAAAAGCTAAAATGACAGGCCAGGACCTGAAACCAGAAATCCATACTCATAATACAAAATCCATAACCATATATCCAGATCCGGAATATAAGTCTATAACCATAAAATCTAGATCCAGAAACCATATAAAACCAGAATTTAAGTCCAGAGCAAGAAATTCCAGACCCAAAAAAAATATAAATCCAGGAAACCCAGATCCAGAAATAGAATCTTAATTCAGATTCAATGACAATCTCCATAATCCAGAATACAGGGGCCGAACTTTAAATATGCCTGAAAGCCAGGGTTTAAGTATGGTGAAATAAACAAAACCCTAGAATGCAAACAAACTTAGGTTTTAATATGTCCAAAATGTCCAAAATGACCAGAACTTTCAGATACATCCTAACACCGGAGTTTAAAAATGTTTTAATAATCAAACTCTAACATGTCACAGGACTGAAAGTTCAACACATCAATAGTTGACTGAAACTTAAACACATTCTAATGCCGGAGTTTCCACACGCCAGAATGCCTGAAACTCTAACACACCAGAGAATCATAATTTTGACACGTCAACAATAGACCTAAGTCTTAAGACCCTAGACTCAGAAATCTGAACAGTGGCTCCATGCCTAATTCAGCAAAACTCCATAAATGTTAAAATAAAAAATAAAAAAAATGTTAAAATAAAAAGTCAGAAACTGTTAAGTGATACGGTTTTAGTGAAGTCACACTCTTTGCACACATAAGCATGCATCATGACAGTTTTATAGACATTCACGTCATCCCTCTTGCATCCATAGTGCATGTGTTCTCTCTTGAATTGTATCCCTTTCTCATTCTTTGACATATACACACCATTTAACGTTAGCCACTTGTGAAATAACAAAAATTGACTATTTGTAAGCTTATCATGCCTAATCCATTGACTATCCCGATCTAGAGGTGCTCTTGACTTGGTTCAGAGGTAATTAACAGTAGGGGCTTGCGTCTACTGGAAGGAAAGGACCTGCAACAAACAATCAAACTCTCGAGATACTCGAAACCGCGCCAACACCCCCATTCTGTTCAGGTGGGTGTTGATGTTTGAGTTTTGAGACGATCGAGGGGTATCTAGTCCGCAATATCTTTTTCCCCCACGGAAGTATCCGGTCATTCCCCCTTCCGAGGATCAGGGTCCAAAAAGGTGCGAGACAGATTCTGGCACGCCCGGTGGGACATTCTTCTCCTCTCATCAGGGAATAATCAAAGGAATAGGCACATAAGTATAGAAGAGTCTATTAAATTTCAAGTAATATGCTAATGTTAATTTTGAGTTCTTAATTCTGTAGGAACAATGGTGACCTGGTGCCAAATTGTTACTGGTGAACATCTCAGAAATGACGGTAGTTCAGTGGCCGGGACTCACCAAGTGTCTGTCCAAGCTACCACACAACTCCCAATGATTGTGCCCACTGGTGCAAGTGGTAGTTCAGTGGCCGGGAGTCACCAAGTGCCCGTCCAAGCTACCAAGCAACTCCCAATGATCATGCTCGCTGGTGGAGTATCTGCTGCTATCCCAAGAAACACCACTCCAAGCCACAAGAAAGAAAAAGTATTGGCTCAGCATTTGAAAGGGACCATGGCCCCTAAACTAAAAGAGAAGGAGACAATGACTAGGCTCTCGAGGTTTCAGGCCCTCCGCCTGGTTCAACAAGAGGAACTGGATACAGACCTGCCTCTCAGTAATGTCTTCGCTCCACTGAGGATGTTAAAGAATGATACTGGGAACTTGTGCTTCCATGAAGACTGGAAACTCCCTATGTATGCTCCAGCCAAGGTTGCTGAGACTGTCGTTCCTAAGAAACACCCGGCGGTAGAGGCTATCCACGCCACTTACCGGATCATCAAGAAGCTCCACGGGGCTAGGAAAGTGATTGCCAGGACTTCCAACAGCCCTAAGAAACCTTCAATCAAAGAAAGGTTGCAGTTTCCAGTGCAACAACACACTCATTTCCCTTACCATGAGGATGCAAAAATTAGAGTTTGTGGTTTCCAGCACCACAACATCCCTGGAAAGAAGGTCGAGGCCAAGCCATCCCCGGTCTTTGACAGACTCGCCTTTACACCACTGAATTCCAGCACTGAAACTATGTTGGCCATGGAGAAGGTGACACAAGGCGAGAGGCCTAAACAAACTCAGAAGAGCATTTCTGGACTGTGTTCGGAGGGCGCCAGGTACCAAGTGCTTAAGGAAAGTGTTAAAACAAGGGATTCCTCCATTTCTTGTGAGGCCTCAAGCCAAGCGGAGGAAGCCAAAGGAGAACGAGCTAATATGAAATCAACCTCAATGCTCACAGCAACTGGCGATGGTTCACGGTCTATCAAGCAAATTACCGGCCCGCCCGCCCAACTGAAATGTCCAGTGCTAGTGCAAGCCCTTCCCTCAGCTGTAGCAGTTGAGAAAGAGGCGCCCAACAGAACTCTAGTCCCGGTTCCATCAAGGTTCAAACATGCCAAAACCCTTGTTTGCGTGCCCGACACTCAAGTTTCGGCTAATGTTACAGCTCCAGAAATGAAGAAAATCAAACCTTCCAAAGCTGAATACCCTAAAGCACACCAAGAAGAAATCATGGAGAAATCAAATCTGCTAGCGGAGAGCTCCTTTACTCCACTGAAGGTTGTCAAGAAGAATTCCCCAATTGCTCAAATGAAAACAATCCAAGAACCTCAAAGTACAACACTGGCAAATGATGTTGCGCATGTAGAAATAAATCATAAAATCTCCAAAATGATGAAAGGCCAATGTATCAATTTCACCTGACACTCAGGATGTGAGTCTCAATGCATCAACAGACCAAAACTTGGTCAGTCCCTCCCGGAAGATGGGAAAACAAGTGCTGACAAGGCAATGCGCTGGGGGCAGTTCCCATGGAAAACAAAAGGAAATTCTTCCCATACATACCGAAGAGAAATTGGCCCTCTCCTCCCAGAATATGGGAAAGCAAATGCTGATCAAGCAAGGTACTGGAGGCAATGTCCCTGGAATACTGGAGGAAATTCTTCTTATCCTCGCAAAAGCAGAATCAACGCTTCATTTCCGGGGAACAGGAGAGCTAACACCGGTGAAGCAAAATGCCGGGGGCAGTTTCCCTGAAGTACAAAAAGGAATTCTCCCCAAAGTGAGAAAACAAGTGCTAAGAGAGAAACACACAGGGGGCATTGCCCACGAGGTCCAGAATGTGCTGCCTTATTTTCCCACACTCAGAAAGTCGGACCTCTCCTCGACAAAACCAGAGTTGTGGAGATTGTTGACAAAAGAAGTAGGGAAAGCCCTGGGAGAGAAAGAGAAAGAAACCCAAAAATCCCAGCAAGAAACGCAGGGGGCACATGGTTGGCATGCTAGGCCAACGACCTCTAAGCCTCATGACACGAGAACACAAAAGGACTGCCGTAAAGCCTTCTCCTTACAAACTCATAAAGAAAGAACAATACAAAACCCTCAGCACAAAACATGCATGACGGCCTCATGTCAATTTGATTTGAAAAGAAAAGTCATATCGCATGACAGAGAACTCGGAGAGTGTGTCACTGTTTGTATGATAAGCGCATTAGAGAAAGGAGAGGACTCTGATGATGGTCACACTACAGAAAATGAGGTTGATGACCGAGAAAGAGCCTGGAGCACCCCTGGTGGTACAAAAGGCCATGAGAACTACAATCAATCGAAGAGTGTGTACACTTTGATTCATAATCCACTCTTCGAAAGGTCTCTATGGGAAGAAATGATAGATCCCTCTAAAAGTCAAGATGAATTTAAAACTAGTAACAGTGAATCGCTCGGAAACAGTTCTAAAGAGAAAGAAATAAAGGATTCAAGTTCAACCAACATGGCGAATTCTGACACCGAAGCCTGGCGAAATAATGAAAGTCATATGGTGAGAATTAAAAATCATGATAAAGGGATTTCCTCATCTAACACAAAAGGGAACATGAGTCCTCACCATAGCCAAAGGGATGACAAAGAGCCGATGGTGCCGGAACAAATAGACGAAAACCCAGAAAGTGAGGATGAGAGCTCTAGGCTGGGGGCATCCCCTGAGGATGATGAAATAGCCCAGATAAAGCGAGAGTTTGAGCAAAAAGACCGTCAACTAACGGCAATTCAGCAGGAGAATGTTCGACCGTCTAACTGGTGCTCTAACATGCAAAAATTTCTCACCAGAAAGGGATTATGGCAAGATTCCCTGCAAGAAATCGGGGATCCATACCCTGTAAGGCCTCAATCTGCCGAGTTAAAAGGTGAGAAGTCGGAAAAGAATGCTCTGAGAACAAAACCCAGCTGCTCAAAGAGCAAACCCATGCCAAAGCATTACAAAGAGCCTGTGGATTCTTCGAGCGACTCTTTTCAGAAAGCAATGAAAGAATTGAGAGATATGGCAAACCGACAATTTGAAAAGTTGGGGTTAGGTCCTCTCGGCCCCAAAGAAAGAGTAGGCAACCCATACCCTAAGGAATATGATTCGGTGCGTTATCCACCGGGTTACACGATTCCAAAATTCCCATTGTTTAGTGGTGAAGGAGCTGAGACAAGCCCAGAAGAACACTTGGCGCGATTTAGAACCTTGTGTCAAGATACAATACAAAACGGTGCACTTCTACTGCGCCAATTCTCTCAGAGCTTAACAGGGGTAGCTTTCAAATGGTATGCTTCATTAAAAGAAAATAGCATCCAAACTTGGGGAGACATGGAGAAATCCTTTTGCGAGAGGTTCACAATAACACCCCAGAAAATCACACCGACAGATCTGAGGGACATAGAACTCAGGGAGGAAGAGTCTCTCTCAGACTACATCATTCGATGGAGAAATCTGAGTGACCAGTGTTACCCACGATTTCGAGAATTTGATTTGTTGGATTTGTTGAAGAAAAACATTGGTAGACAAATCCCAGCGATGGGGCCGCTCTTGGTAATGAATAGAGTCACTACATTCGGAGCGCTGCTTGATACAGTGGAAAAGTACAAGAGCATGGATATAAGCTGGCTATCCCCTTACCTCGAGAGTGACCATGAAGAAGTTGGAATGACTCGAGCCACCAGGAGTACCATACCAATCAAGAAAGTCAAAAACTTAAAGGCAGCAAGTGGTTATGGCTATGCTCACCAAATCGACTCCAGAAAGACAGTCAACGGCAAGCAGGTCTTTGAAAAACCGAGAAGGCCATCTTTGGTAGAGCAGATGAGCAAACCCTACTCTTTCAAAGTGGGAGAAACGAAAAGACTCTTCTACCAAGCCTTAGCAAAAGGGCTCGAGCGTCCACTAAGTAAACGGCCGGAAGAAATGAGAAATGTCCATGAGCCCAACTTCTGTCCATATCATAGGGTTGTTGGACACCCAATTGAAGAATGCTATAAGTTCAAGGACACTCTTGAAAAGATGATCCGAAAGGACGAGTTCAAGCTACCTCGGAATGCCCGACAGAACCCCATGCCTCATATGCAAGTTGGCGAGGCATCTTCTGAAAGCGATGCCAATGATTCTGATGGCGAAGGATATTCGTCAGCAACTTGCAATATGATTTCTCATGTTAAGATATACAGAGAAAATCCTGAAAGCAATTCGGAACTTCAAGGCACTGGTACCCGGAGGCTCTCAACTTCAACAACCTCTTCCGCGCAACATAGGTCGAGAAGGCAACTTGAGCTATGTAATCAGGGGGTTATGTCACTCTGACAACAAAGAGCTCGGCAGGTTTCCATGCTCCTTCAAGAAAGTCAAAAATTACACCAAGCAATGGTCACAGAAATACCCATGCTACAACAAGAAAATGACATGTTGAACCAAAACATGGCCAAACCACAGCAAGAAAATGTTAAACTGAACCAAAAGAAAAACATCCTCCAGCGAGGAAATGATGAAATGCATGAACTCCTCAAAATTCCTAAAAAGAGAAGTCAGACCTCCTCTGTCAATTTAGAAAAAAATCGACAAGGTGAGGGTAAACCCATTGAGCAACACAAGCAGATGTGGAAAGACTCGTTGAGATCACACTCACAGGCTGACCATACTAAAAATAACCCCGACAACACCCAAGGCAAAAGAAAACATGCCATGAGACAGGGGGCAAGGAAAGCTCAAAACCTACCAGCCAAGGACAAAGATGCTAAGGCTGAAATGAAATATGAGCTCGTGAAAGCGACTTGTGAAGTCTTCATCCGATTGACTTCACTAACCATATTGGACTTTCACAGTTCTGATAGGGGCGACAACTGTCGTATACCTTCAACAGTTATGATGCCGCGTAATCACAAGTATGTAGAACACCTTCATGGTTCAATTGAACCTTCCCAGTCTCGAAAAGTCATGCAAAGGTTCCAGACCGTGCCAGACCATCACAGTTCTGATATCATATCAGACTTTCACAGTTCTGATAACCATTCAAATCATACCGGATCCCCATAGTTCTGATGAAACTTAGAGTCACGCCAGACTTTCACAGTTCTGGTGGCGCTCCAGATAACGTCAGACTTTCACAGTTCTGATAACCCTTCAAATCATACCGGATCCCCATAGTTCTAATGAAACTCCGAGTCACGCCAGACTTTCACAGTTTTGGTGACGCTCCAGATAACGTCAGACTTCCACAGTTCTGATAATTCTCCAAACCATGCTAGACTTTTACAGTTCTGGTAGCATTTCGGATGGTATCAGACTTTCACAGTTCTGATGATTCTCCAAACCATGCTAGACTTTTACAGTTCTGGTAGTATTTCGGATGGTATCAGACTTTCACATTTCTGATGATTCTCCAAACCATGCTAGACTTTCACAGTTCTGGTAGCGTTCCGTATAATGTCAGACTTCCACAGTCCTGACAATGTTTAAAGTCATACTAGACTTCTACAGTTCTGATGACATTCTAGATGGTATCAGACTTCCACAGTTCTGATAATTCTTCAAGCCATGTCAGACTTTCACAGTTCTGGTGGTGCCCCAAATAATATCAGACTTTCACAGTTCTGCTAATGCTTTAAGCCATGATAGGCCTTTATAGTTCTGATGGCATTCTAGATGGTGTCAGACCGCCACAGTTCTGATAATTCTTCAAGCCATGCCAGACTTTCACAGTTCTGGTAATACTCTAAATAATATCAGACTTTCACAGTTCTGACAATGTTGCAAACTATGCCGAACTTTCACTGTTCTGGTGGCATTCCGGATAATGTCAGACTTCCACAGTTCTGACAATGTTTGAAGGCACGCTAGACTTCAACAGTTTTGGTGACGTTCTAGATGGTATCAGACTTCCACAGTTCTAATAATTTTTCAAGCCATGTCAGACTTCCATAGTTCTGACGATGTTTGAAGGCATGCTAGACTTCTACAGTTTTGGTGACATTCCGGATAGTATCAGACTTTCACAGTTTTGATAATTCTCCAAGCCAAGCCAGATTTTCACAGTTTTGGTGACGTTCCAGAAGACTTTCACAGTTCTTGTGGTATTCTAGATAATGTCAAACTTCCACAGTTTTGACAATATTTCTAGCCATGCCAGACTTTCATAGTTTTGGTAATTCTCCAAATAATATCAGACTTCTACAGTTCTGATAATTTTTCAAGACATGTCAGACTTTCACAGTTCTTATAATGCTCCAAATAATGTTAGACTTCCACAATTATGATAATTCTTTAAGCCATGATAGACCTTCACAGTTCCGATGGCATTCCAGATAATATCAGACTTTCATAGTTCTGGTAATACTTCAAGACATGTTAGACTCGCACTAAGCATGACATTTCTGAAAACCTAGTCCAGCGGGTAAATGTGCCTAATAGTCAACTCGCAATGCTTTGGCCTGAAAAATGGTGAAATGTGGCGCAAGATCGCTCCCTCCATCATGAAAAGCCCAGAGCACTCAAGCTGATGACGGATCATGCTAATTGAATCTCGTGGGTTCAACACTTTGACACGAGAAATAAACCAAAACCAAATCCGAAATCCAGAATCAAAATCAAATTCAAATCCAAATCAATTATCTAAAATCAAAACTAAACTCAAATCCAGATCCAAGGCCAAATGCAAAATGAAAATCAAAAGTTCCGTGTCTTGAATTCTAAATTAAGACACAACGAGGTGATCTGCCCATCACACTGACCTAAAAGAAAAAAAAGATGGCCAGTGTTTTGTATTTTGTACTTTGAACAAAATACCAAGTGCCTGTTCATCTCACCTGCCAAAAGAATGATGAACAAAAGTTTTGTATCCTAAACTCTAAAGAAGATACCAAGACCATGCCCTATGAAGCATATCTGAGGGCGTGAGTCTAACACCCTAATTTGTGTTGAGAAAGACTGTGTGACTTTTGAATGCGCAAGTCATGAAATATTTACCCAACATTTCTTAACAAATCTGCCCCGTGAAGAGGCCTGTGTGGCCTCCGAGAGCGAAAAGGTGCTTGACGAAGCTCCAACCTTCGTGGTAGTTGAAAACACCGAGGCCATGTCCTATGAAGCATATCTGAGGACGTGAGTCTCACCAATTCACTATGTTCCTTAGTAAGGTAAGGATCTCACAGACGACTTGCCCTCGTGGCCCCATAAGTCGTCCTTTCCACTCAATGTCAAACAACAAAGAAAGAAAATTTTCCCAAAAAATAACCCCACGGTTCATGTTTAAGCTGTACCTCAAACAGCCATATATCCCTATAACAATCCCTACGGTTCATGTTTAAGCTGTACCTCAAACAGCCCAGAAACAACCCTACGGTTCATGATAAAGCTGTACCTCAAACAGCCCAGAAACAAATCCCACGGTTCATGATTAAAGTTGTACCTCAAACAACTATATATATATATATGTATGCATATCTCTATATATATGCATATATCCAAGTAAACAAATCCCACGGTTCATGATTAAAGTTGTACCTCAAACAACTATATATATATATGTATGCATATCTCTATATATATGCATATATCCAAGTAAACAAATCCCACGGTCCATGATTAAAGTTGTACCTCAAACAACTATATATATGTGTGCATATCTCTATATATATGCATATATCCAAGTAAACAAATCCCACGGTTCATGATTAAAGTTGTACCTCAAACAACTATATATATATGCATATCTCTATATATATGCATATATCCAAGTAAACAAATCCCACGGTTCGTGATTAAAGTTGTACCTCAAACAACTATACATACACGCATAATCTCAAAGACATATGTGTATACAACACTCAAGGGGCTTCACCCCTGACGAAACCCAAAGCCATTAACCAAATCCAAATCCAAAGGAAACCTGGTCGGGATCTAAATCAGCAATACTTGGTGGAATATTCAGACCAGCCTCGTGCCTCGTGGTTGGTACTTCATCCAGAAATGTTGGTATCAATCGGCACCGCATCCCGAATTGGTATCTCATGCTCAAGACAAAAGGGAAGCAAAGAAGAACCTCCCCAATATCAAACTGACACCGTGCTTTATGTTTGATACTTTAACCTTTTGTCCCACCGGTCTAAAAAATTCATGAAGGAAGTGCCTTGTCCTTCTGGACATCCTTAAGGCATTTCTCCTATAAAATCCCCACTAAAGAAAATATATATCTCCCACCTTCATAAAAGGATGTCCAGAGTTTTGTGCTTTGTGCTTTAAACAAAGTAACGGGTGCCCGTTCATCTCACCTATGAAAAAGGATGACCAAAAGTTCTGTGTCTTGAACTTTAAAGAAGACACTTGAAGACGTAAGTCTAATACCCTAACTTGTGTTGAGAAAGACTGTGTGGCTTTCGAATACACAGGTCAGGGGACATTTACCCAATATTTTAAATCCGCTTTATGAGGGAGCCTGTGTGGTTCCTGAAAGCGAAAAGGTGCTTGAGGAGGCTCAAACCTGTGTGGTAGCTGAAAGCACCGAGGACACGCCCCATGAAGCATATCTGAGGGCGTGAGCCTCACCAATCCACCATGTCCCCTAGTAAGGTAGGGATCTCAAAGACGATTTGCCCTCACGGCTTCATAAGTCGTTCTTTCCACTCAATATCAAACGATAAAAGAAATTCACACCACGGTTCATGCCTAAGGCTATACCTCAAATAGCTATATATATACACGTATCCTCATAACATGCGTGTGTATCCTGACCACAAATTCCCCGGGCTATGCCTAAAACCATACCCCAAATAACTTAATCCACGGTTCATGCCTAAAGCTATACCTCAAATAGCTATACATATACGCATATTCTTATAATATGTGTCTCACAGGCCACGCCTGACGCCCTATCTCAAAACAGGCATACATGTGTGCGTATTCTCAAAGCGTATGCGTATACCCAAACAACAGCCTCATGGTTCATGCTTAAAGCTGTACCTCAGACAGTTATATGTGTACATATATTCCTATAATGTTCACAAATGATAAGTCCCGCCGGCTGTGTCAATAACCTTATGGACCGTACTTAAACCACAACTTAAAAGGTTACAGAGGTCTGAAAACACATCCATAAGTATCAAATGCGTATATGTACACCTACATAGGCGTGCATCCAGTATACATCCCTGCAGTTACCTCAAAGCAGATGTATCATCACCCAAAACAAGCAAGCCACAATCAATTAACAAAAAAAATCCAGTGACAAGAACAAACGGTCAACCAAACAATCGAAACAACAAATAGTAAACATTGTCATCAAAAAGATAAAATGCAGAAAGGAGACGCCTATGCAGGGGGCAGAGCCACACTTCCTGCCAACTTGTTAACAGTCTCGGACAGTGACTGGAGCACCACCTCTATAGCCTCCAGACGAGCATATAATTCCCCAAGCTGTTGATCTAATGAAACCTGAACTGGCGGAGGATCTCCAATGGCAGACCCGTCATCCGAAGGAGGAGAAGCTTCTCTTATCGGACTATATTGGTTCACGGCAGCATTTTCCTGCAAGATATATCCATTAACTAAATGATTGGGATCAGGTACCAAATGACCGTCTTGATCACCAACCCACCCAAAAGAAGGCAAAACATCCAGAAGGTTGCGACAGTACGCCATGTCCCTCTCGGATACGGGTCTTCCCCACAACATGTCAGGCATTGGGATCCGGACTCGATGCATCAAAGCCGCTATCAGATGACCATAAGGCAGAGACACCCATGCGTGAACTTTACTGCCTGATGCATATGTTGGAGGATCAGGCTGGCCAAGTCAAGCTTATCACGTCTGCGGATAAGCGGACGAAGATAGAACAGACCGCCTGGTCGAGAAAGACTGGTCAAACTTCCTTGTGGAAAGATGATTTGAGTCACCACCAGGAAAAGAGCCCTACAAATAAACCCGACAAAATCAGAAATGCTCAAGTAAAAGGATACAAGCAAGGACATACCTATGAAGAGCAGGCAAGTGCTCGGTAGATACAATCTCGGCACCTCTCTCATAAGGACGGGCTTTGAACCAGCGACGACATGCACCAAAGGTCCCAAAACCCTGAGGCCAATACTCATAGGCATAAACAGCCATGCCACCTAAACTCTCGGTAGCCTGGATAAGGGCAGCCAGATCTTCTTTCCCTATATGGAACTCTCTGCCGAACAAATAAGAAGAAGCAGAAGGGACCCCAAAGTGATCAAATGATACCCTAAGATTGGCATAAAACAAGCGCACAATCGAAGGGTAGTAAGGGTGATTGAACAAAGTCAGACCCTTAAGGTGCCAAGCATTTAACCAGCCATCAAACAGGTTCTTATACTGGCCAACTATGGCACCGTCAGGGGCAAAGAAGAAACAGTCGGCCACCGGGCGCCGATCACCCCCAGTATTGTGCATATGGCAGTCAAAGGCTTTGGCATCGCGGAAGAGATAGCGATTGTCGAGGTTCAGAGACCAGTTGGGAACAGTTAGATCTAGGCCTGCCACTGAAGAACTAGAAGCGTCCCCGGGACTTTTCGGATTCGAGACAGACATGGTGGAAAGAGATGCAAAAGCTAAACCCTAAAAAAAATAAAAGCAGATGTAGCGGCGTCGCCACAGCGCTTAAATAAGAGGCAGGAGACAGAGATGCCGGAAGTCTAACCTAAGCGCGTACGAATTCCAGGCGCTCATCGCTCCGTGATTAGGGGGAAAATCATGGAAAGATACTTAAAATGCAAAACATGGAAAAAATACAACTCAAGAAGATGCAACCCAGGAAGATATCATATAAACATAAGCCTAAAGCGCTACAAGCATCCAGTCTCATACAGTCATACAAAACAAGGCAAGCATAATGTCATGGCTAAGTCTTGAGGTACAAGAAAAGAAGATACAAAGGGTGACAACACAAAACCTCACTCCAAATCAAGAAATGCTCAACTCGGTTTAGTGCCTCTCCCAGCAAAGAGGCTCGGTCATCTCTAAAAAGTTACTCAGTCTCTACTAATTCCCACGCTCTCCTCAGCCGATGCAAGGAAGCACAGAAAGGGCCAGGACCATCTCCACGACTGGCATACCTATGTTACTCTGCGAAAATCCAGTACCAGTCCCACCAGGCATTATCGCCCCTATAGCGCCACAACTTTTAAACTCTAACGAGCCGACCTTTGGCACACAAGCATCGCCTATCTCAGTGACTGGGGGCAGGATGGCAGCCAGCGGATCACATCGGTGAGAAGGGCCTCCTACTCAAAGTAATCCGGTCGACACCAAAGGCCACCAGATGAAATAGAAGCCGGCCTGCGCGGGTAACTCAACAATGAGTACTGAAGGGATCGGAAGAGAAGGAATTCTCTCGCAACCCCATACAGTCACAGGTACAACGGCTAAAGAGCCACCTGGTATAGAGCAACCGTCATCCCTAATGAACAAGACGGGAACGATGGGCTCAGGGTACAAGATATCTTCAAACAGTTCCCTAATGTCTCCACCGCGACCTCTTCTATATCCATCTCAACAAGTGCGGTCACATCTGCCTCTTCGATGCGGGGTCCAGTAGAATATGTCGTGATTATCGCTGAGACATCTAAACTCAATACATACTGCCATGTATGTCCCACCGAATGTCTCCTGATCCATGCCTCCAGAGTTAGTCGGATATGTCAATACAACCTTTGGTACGAAAGTGTGACCCACCTCAACATCTGAGGGTAGGACAACAACGAGAAGAGTCATATCCCCTTGCAAACGAAGGGCAGGAAACGAAAAGCAAAAAGAGGTCATGTTCCCTGATGCCGTAGCGCTAGAAGAAGAGTTTGAACATGAACGAGGAAAAATAGTCCAAGCCATGCTGGTTGAAGGAATCAACGAGGATGACTGGAGAAAATTGTTCCTCCACTTCTTCTAGCAAGGAAAATTCCCACTCAAGCACGTCTTATTCCCTGGTACGTGGGATCGAGGTGGTATTACCAATTGAAGCCGATCTCCTTTCACTAAAGATCCCCATGGCTTCAGAAGTCCCTCAAACCGAAAAAATAAAGCTCAAGTTGCAAGAGCTGGATGGCATAGATGAAAGAAGGTTCGTTGCTCAACAAAATCTGGAACTCTACCAGGCTCGAACGACTCGTGCCTATGAGAAATTGTCAAGGCCGAGATCATTCAGAAAAGAGGAATCAGTGTTGGTACTTAGACAACCAATCGTTGGCAGGCATCACGGCCCCAAATTTGCACCAAATTAGAAAGGTCACTTCATCATCGACCAAGTATACGATGGCGGAGCCTACCTACTAGCAAATGCAGACGGTGAAGACTTCATTAGCAATTGGGCCGAAGCTCATGAAGAAATGAATCATCTCTTCGCCTGACCAAAACACGCTCCGAATCGGCGGAATCCGTCCTAAAAATGGTGAAGCTTCTTCAAATCATGAACCTCATCCCAAATCGGCGAGAATCCCACCTCCAAAAAAAAATGAAATCCTTCAAAAAAAAAAAAATGAAATCCTTCAAATCCAAAAATCTCACCTCCAAAAGGATGAAAATCCTTCAAATCCAAAACTTTACCATTTAAAAAAAAAAGGAGAGAAATGAAATCCTCTGAAATCGAAAATCTCACCTCAAAAAAAAAAAAAAAAAAAGAAGAAAAAAGTGAAATCTCCCCAAATCTCAAAATCTACCTCAAAAATGGTGAAATCTCTCCAAATTCTCCAAATCCGCCCCAAAACGGTGAAATCCCCCAAATCGACCTCGAAAACGGTGAAATCTCTCGAAATCTCAAACCCACCTCAGAAATGGTGAAACTTACCTCAAAAATGGTGAAACTTACCTTGGTGAAACTTACCGGTGAAACTTACCTGACAAAGACTCCATGTTGAAGGAATCTGTGTGACTCCCGAATACATGGAGCATGGTGGAAATTACCCTAAAAAAGCCTAATCCGCTTCATGAAGGAGCCTGTGTGGCTCCTGAAAACGAAAATATATTTTATGACGCTAAGCTTGTGTGGTAGCCGAAAATACCCGGGCCACTCCCTATGAAGCATATCTGAGGGCGTGAGTCTAAAACCCAAACCTATGTTGAGAAAGACTGTGTGCCTTTCGAATACACTGGTTAGAGAATAGTACCCATAACAAATAACCCGCTTTATGAGAGAACCTGTGTGGTTCTTGAAAGCGAAAAGGTGCTTGAGGAGGCTCAAACCTGTGTGGTAGCTGAAAGCACCAAGGTCGCGCCCCATGAAGCATATCTGAGGATGGGAACCTCACAAATCCACCATGTTCCTTAGTAAGGTAGGGATCTCAAAGGCGACTTGCCCTTACGGCCCCATAAGTTGTCCTTTCCAAAAAAAAATTTTATATAAAATAAAAATAAATGGAGAGCTCCCAGAGGTTCTTCCAGCTACCCAAAATCCAACAAAAAAAATGACACGAATGTGCGCTCATAAAGCATATTAGTGTGTTATACAAGCAACGACCAAGATAGTCATCACAAGTCATGGCTAATCTAAAGTGAAAGAAAAATATATAGAAAGTGCAATGAAAGAAAGATACAAAGAGTCATCAAATATCAAAGACCCCTATGCAGGTCGCGAGCGGATGACTCAGCCTCGTCTCCCTCGCCACAATCAAACTCTGTCATCCCACTCACTCCAAAGTAAGAGCATGTCATCCTGCTATCAAAAGAAGAAAGGGGACATGGGGGAGTCGAGACCACACCAGTCGACGTCTGATCAGAATCCTCGCCCCCGAAACCCACAAAAGTCCCACCGGAAGACCTCAACTCTTTCCTCGAAACAAAAGCATGACTTGTCTCTGCAGCCGCAGGCGGGGCAGAAGCAAGTGGAACCGTGCCAAAAAGATGGTCTCAAACACCAGATAACACAGTTCTATCTCATACCAGATGCTACAAATCACATCGACATCCTTCAGGGCCAAATCTTGAAGGACCTGAAGATCATATCCCTCGAGCAGATCTCTCGTATCCATATTCTCTGAAAGTGCACAGAGACGTGTGAGAGTTTTGCAACAAAGACAGGGATAACCAAATCCAATGACAAAGAAGGGTACCAAAAATACCTGGAATAGACGAGGCAAATGAAACCTCATCATGAATCCCCAACTCAATATCCGTGACAGCACCAAAAAAACCCACTAGTGCTCTAAGAACCTTGGATCAAAAGCCCATGACGGTAACATAGCTGATGCAAACTGGGGACCCATAAGCCCACGTCAGAAGCCATCAGGTGAAACGGGAGTCGCCTTGCACAAACGCATGCGGCATGATGAGAAACAAAAAAAAGAGAAGAAGAACATCATGGACCAAAAGTTGAAAGATTAAAGGCAATGGGGCACCAGAGCAGGCCGTTCGACTTGAATTCCTCACAACCTACTCTGGTGGGGGGCATTTGTTTACCTCTAATTTTTGCCACATGAGAAAATTTCAAAGATTTCACAAGACGGTGAAAGTGGAGCCCATAAAGACATGACGGGTCCAGATTCTCAGAAAGGAGGGTTAATTTTTTGAGCGAAACACGAGCCTGGATTAAAACGACACGATGTTGATATTAATATTAGTATTAGTGTGACACACCATATGGTTGCATTAATTTAATATTTAACGTTGAATATTTATAAAACATGTAACACAAGCATCATGGATGATTTTGGCAAAAAAAAAAACAAGTAGCTAGAAGGATGCAGCAAGGGATACATGAATAGATTAATTATTTGAATTATTCTATGAGTCGTAGAAAATTCATTTAATTAATTTAAAAATCCTAAAATTAGAAAATCTATGACAATCAAGTTCCTCACATTTTTATGGGGATGTGCACAGGATTTCATGCTAAAGGAATTTCAAGAAATGCTCCAATTAAAACCAAAGCATGCCGCACCTTTGATGTTTGATCAAATATATTGCAAATGGATGTGTCCATTAGTGCATGAAATGGAGGTCGGCAACAAAGAGAAATGAAAATGAACGGAACATAAGATGTGAATTTGGGCATATAAAGTTGTATGAAGATGCGACTCTGAGCATAATTTTAACCAATTGCAAATCACATATATCCTCATGCACTCATATTTATATGGAAACACCCTATTTCCATTTGCCGATATAATAAAAAGAGGATTATGTAAATGAGAATTTGATATGCCAAATGAAATGTGAAAGTGGGCCTCACAAAAACCGAAATTAAGGAGCCCAATTCGGATGGAGAAGTAGAGATTTATCTCCTCTCCGTCTCTCTAATCTGCTCACGACCCCACAACAAATCAGAAGCACCCACTCTTCGCGCACAAATGGCGAGCTGTTATTGGCTCTTGCGCTTGACCCCACTCGCCAGCGAAGCGACCCTATAACAAATGGCGACAGCTGATTGGCTCCGTTCCTGGGCCCCACGTTCAACAGAAAAGAAAGAGCAAAGAAAATGAAAAATCGGAGAAGAAGAAGCTCCGCCTCCTGCAAATCGTGTTCCGGCGATTTCTTGCACCATTGTCGGAGTTCTTGATACCGCTGGAAAGCCCATGTCAAGGAGAATGCAACGAAACTAACCTCGCCTCCTATGGTGGTCTAAAAAGCACTCAATTTTGAATGAGAACTCAGGGGCAGTGCAAAGAGGAATGTGAAATTGCTTCGACTGAATCCATTAAAACCTAATCCCTTGCTTACAAGAGCTTGGTGACAGTCCCAAGAGCAGGAATGCGCATTCAATTTGAGCCGAAACCAAACCACGAGTTAAGAACACCAATTGGTGTCATGGCACTGTCAAGTGTTGGTCATATATGGATTAACAGTGACCAACAAAGTCAGTTGAGGGTTATAGCATGTTAAGCATGGATTAAGGATGCTCTGGATATTGAAAATGAATGCTAGAACATCTAAGATCAGTCGAAGAGATGGTTGCTCTTAACTACACATGAGAAGTCAGAATTGAAAATGAAAATGTACCAAATCAAACTCAATCTCTCTCTGGCTAATCTTGGCTGTCCCAGGAACACACGAGCCAAAAGGTAAGAAGTGAAGGTGGTCCCACAAGGCAGTGAACAAAGGAAAAGAATTAGGTGCACACAATATTGCCAATCGGTTTGCCACCTCTTCAGTGTTTAAAATAACTGGTTCAGCACAACATAAAACCAAAGAGATCATAAACCAGAAATTGAAAATTAAAGAGCTGTCATTGGCTTGTAGTATGGCCCCCACCTTTTATTCTCTTTCCTATTGGTTGCTTGTCATCCGGTTCAAATTGGTTCAGTCAAATAAAACCAATTTACTGCATGTCTTCTTCCTTAGCTCCTGCAAATCCGAAAATTGGAGGGCAGAAAAGGAAATATGACCTTCTGCCATGGTCCCCTCCCTCCATGTGTTGTCTCACCATGCCAGATAGAGACAAAACCGAGCAAACTTGCTCCCCAAAGAACTTTTAGTGGCCATCAGATGAAGCATGAAAGGCCAAGATGAAGTCAAAGTGAAAATACACCTTCATAAGCCCTAATTGCGCCTCCAACTCAAGTCCATCTGTTGAGAGAGCATAGGAACATGATAACCAAAGCTGCAGGCACATTACAAACTGCTTGGAACTTAAGCATTCATCTGGAGCCGCTGGATCAACTTGAAGCCACAGGATGGATGCCATGTAGAAGGAACAACTTAAACAAACATGCCCCCATGAAGCCCTAGCCGCTGCCTATAAAAGAGAAGGCACCAGAAGAGAAGAGCCCCCTCCCCCCCCCCCCCCCCCCCCCCCAGTTTTGAAATTTTAGTAGAGATACTGTTTTAAGATTCTTTAAAGTAAAAAAGAAAAGAAGAAGGTAAAATTCTGTATGCTCTTAATATGTTTTAATAAAACTGTTCTCATGGAATATCGTTTTCTTTTCTGATTTCTTTACATATAGTGTCATTAATTAAGTAGCTATTATGTACCAATTTTTTCTTGCTTACCGGTGCTGGCTGTTAGCTGTTTAAAAAGAGATTGCCAAAAAGGGGGGCAGCTTGAAATTGAACTTTTTTTTTCTTTTTTTTTGTTCTTCTTTTCCCTTCTTGTTCTTTTCTGGTGCATCATATTCATGAAATTGCAAGGTTTTAAAATGCTCCGTTTTATCACCGATTAAACTGAATTATCTATGTTTTTAACCATTCCGCATGACCGTTTATCACCGTTTTATCACTGCATAACCGTTTTATTACCGTTTTATCACCGTTTTATTACCGTTTTATTACCGTTTTATCACCGTTTATCACAAATAATGGCTAAACCGCTAAACCGCACAAATCGCATTTTAAAACCTTGTGAAATTGTCATCTGTGCAACACTCAATAAATGGATCAACTGAGGAAGCACCCAGGTTTCTTGCCTGTGAGCAAGTGTCTGGGTGTGTACTCAACTGATTCAGCCAGTTAAATGAACTAATGTCATCCTTTTTGCATCATGACTCATGAAAGAATCATCCCATGCATAGCACATAAAAATTTTAATTAACCATGGACATGTGTGGGTTTCTTGCCTGTGAGCAAGTACTCGATGTGTACATGGTTGGTTCAATAAACTGAAATAAATGAGTATTAATAGTCTGTACAACATTTAATAAGCAGACCAGCCATGGACATGTCTGGATTTCTTGCCTGTGAGCAAGTATCTGAGGTGTCCATGATTGGCCTAACAAACTAAAACAAATAAATATTGGTAATTAGTGTAGACTTTAGTAAGTGAATTGGCCATGGAAATACTTGGGTTTCTTGCCTGTGAGCAAGTACCTAACATGTACATGGTTAGTTTAACACAAAAAAAAAAATGATGATGAAATAATAGATGTCAGTCATTAGCACATCATTTACCCAGCCGCATTTGCTTTGAAACACCTAGATTTCATGCCTATGAGCATGTGTCTAAGGTGGAGATATAGCAGGTAAGGTAATGGTAGATATACTCATATTCAGCAAGTTTAGAGAAATACTATTGCATGCATGTTTAATTTTTAGTAAAATAAAGGGGCTGCTGAGCTTCTGTTGCATAGGAAGTGGATTTCCAAATTTCATGTTTCCATAACATTTATGTTAGTTCATGTTAGGAATCACGTCAAAAATACATATTCGTATACATAGCATATCTGTGAGGCATTCATATTAAGTCCAGGCTAAAATTATAATCATGCTTTTCATAAATTGAGTATAGTACATGCATTTAAAGGTAATTGCATATGGGCATAAATAGAACCTCAATAATATATCAAAATTCACACATGCATTGAGAACTCTGGATCATAGACATGTAGGACATATCTTGATAATATGTTATATGTTGCATCTGCATAGTAAATTAGGCTTCATGAACATAAGCATAAAACAAATAAATAAAAAGAAAAAGAAGAAAGAGCAAAACTAAACTTCAACACAGCTGTACATGATAACAAAATCAATATCAGGATATATGCTTCTCTGGACTTAGGTACAACAATCAAATTGAGAATTGAAGGACTGTTTGACTGCCTTTAACTGGGCAAACATGGCTTCTAAACAAAACAAAAAAATGAATGAAAGTTAGCTTGTGTACAAGGTGTATACCCATGGAGGTGTCACCTAAACAGCTTGTTCACATCCTCCAACATAAGAACCTTGGAAACAATAAGATCGAAACACAGGGACAATAAAACCATATCAAAGTCAAGCCCAATGTGCTGTAAGGGAACTCAAATCCTTAATTTAACAAATCAAACTGTTGAAGAGCTGATAAGATGGCATCGTGTCCTCAAGATCTAAGCAATAACCTGAGACCATTCCTCAGGAACCTTCATAACACCTGTCCATAGTCAATTCATAACCGACAGCTGTTAATTTGAAGCCATACCTAGTCACTAAAGGCTCTAGCCGAGATTAAAGCCAAACGCCTATGAAGATGGTTCATACCGACAAATCGATGAACTCAGAGGTACCATAGAAATCTCACCATGCTCAGGCCGCCGTCAATCGGAGGAGATAACCGCCATGACCCACTCATCGTCACCGTCTCAGCCAATGTCAGACCAAACAAGGAACCAAGGCAGAATTCCTCAAAACGGAAAACGCAACTTCAATTGCCGCCCCAAGAAGACTCATGGAACTACCACGACGCTTGGTTAGCAGTTTCTGGCAAGAGATCGCCGTCGACGGCCGTGAATTGTCGCTTCCAATGTCGCACCTATTATTACAAATAACCGGTTCTAACTAGATTTGCACCGGTTTTAATATAATAACCGGTTCAAAATCAACTTAAAATTTTGCACCGGTTATCAATTATAACCGGTTCTAGGGAAGTTTATATTTTTATTTTATATTTTTAATTCTATGCAGATCCTTCGCACCTGTTTCTTTACATTAAAAAATTCTTTTTTCGCACTGCTCTGTCAGAGGGTCTCCCTAGGCGTGTACCTGGCATTCTTGCATGTTTTTTTTTTAAATTTCTGTAAGTGATTTTTGCATCCAGCACTAGCGTGTATCTTTGAGTGGATATATTTTCAATTAAAAGAATAAAATATCAATAATCAGCGATCTAACAATAATAATTGAAATTTCGAGCTCAATTGAAAGAAAATTAATTGGTACCACTGTACCGGCCTTGAAAGACAATTAAACTCGAGCTCAATTGAAAGACAATTAAATTACGATTTCTTCTAAAGGAAGTACCGGCCTTGGAAGGTTAATTGGAGATGTATTTACATTTTGCATTGAATACTTAAAGGTTGGAGATATACCAACCTCTGTACCGGCCTTGGAAAATATGTAACCTCTTGATAATATAGTACTCAATGCTTTGAATGTATTGGTAAAATTGACCGTGACACAATTATTATAAGAAGTTTCTTGTAAGTACAAATAATTCAAAAAAAAAAAATGGTAAGAAAAATGGTAAGAAGTTATATGCACCTCCCATTTCATTTGTACTTGAGTAATCAGTGGGACTGATCTCGATTATATTAATGGATAAAAAATTCTATAAGTTAATGGAATTAAATGGAAATAGTATCCTTTCTAATTTTATCCTGATTTGATGAAATTCTATTAATAAAAAGAGAGTAGAAATATAATTGCATATAGTTATCAAATCAAAGTGTCTTAATTATTGGAATTACTCAAAACATCCTGGACACATTAAAATGCTTTTAAGAATATATAGCTTTTAAAGATTTCGCTCTTATGCTAATATTTCATATGCTAAGCATCGACAACGACAATACTTTGATGTGCTTGCATTAGATATTCTGCGCCATATTAATTTATAAAATATATATGTTGTATTTTATAACTAGTTGACATTATGATGAATTTTAAATACTTGATTCTATTCAATGAAAAAAAAAATAAGTTGAGGTTTCATTACAAAACATACTATATTCATATTAATTTTAATTTTAAAATCTAGATTCTAAAAATATATGCATATAGTGATCAAATCAAAGTGTTTTAATTATTGGGATATAAAATAAATGACTTAAATATCACCTTGCAACTGGAAAAAAAATAATAAATTTATTTACGTATTTGTAATCTAAGAAAAAAATATAAACTTCCCTAGAACCGGTAAGATGCTTCATTAAAAAATGAATGATGTTATTTTTATTTTATTTAATTTGAAGCTTTAGAAAAAAAGAAAAGAAAATATGGATAGAGACTTGATAGAGATACTTGAGGATGCAAATTTTGTCATCTTTGACAGTGCGCGCATTTTGATACAATAATATTAATATAATGAATTACAAAGTTTTATATTTTAAATTAAAGTATTCAAGTATCTGATGTAATATATTATTTAATATGAATTTAAATATGTATATTATGTAATTAAACAAGTATATTTATGCATGTTCGCTATGATCCGATAGCTAAATAATCACTATCCGCTTTTTAAACCTTGATCCAAAAAATGTAAACGGAAATTAAAGAAATAGACGTAGCTATATATGCTTATCTCTTCTTTCATTTTTCTTTCGTACAAAGTGATGATCATATAGGCTTCTATATTCATTAATTTTTATTTCACTCCATCGCATCGGAATTTTAATTCATTTCCAACTTTTGTTAATAAATCGTAATTATTTGACAGGTTCATGATCTTTTCAAGAAAAGTTCACTTTTATACAAGCCGGAGTGGGTGACTGTTCTCCCTGCAGCAAAGCAAGGAGCTTATCTATGGGTAGGTTGTTTGAACTTTGAAATATGTATGAGTGTTCAATGCAAAAATTTATTTTTGAAACAGAAAATATAACAAGAGACCAAGAGTACCATACATTGATGTTCATACGTACACACCTAGCTAGTAATTTCTGGCAAAGGAAATATATATTTTTACAAACACCATTCACCAACATAAACGACCGCTAGATATTCGTTATTGCAACTGCAACTTTTTTTATTTTCCATTTTTCTGAAGCTATCTTTTTAGTTATCTGCTAATTATCAGACCACATAAATGATGGCGCGTATTTGAAATTTCAGGGTACAATAAATTATCTCTTAGGTAATGTTGGAAGAGATTACTCAAAGACTGTGGCAGTGCTTGCTCAGGAGAGTGCGTCTGCCCAAATGACATATGCTCTCTCAGCAAAAGCTGCCGCTGATGCTCCGACGTTCTCTAATGGAGAGCAATACATTGCTATGCACCACCTGCAAGAGACCAATTACTATCTCTACTCCCATGGGTTCGATATTCTAAATACTAATAATTGACATCTTGATCATTCATTAATTACACTACACATAATGAAATGAATACTGAGGCAATATTTGTATCGGGAATCAAATATCTGATGATTCTTTTGTAATTTAAGTACCAGTATTGGAGATGCTTCTCATCGTGAATTAGTAGAGGACATGAGAACTTGTAGTGAACACAGAAAATTACTTCAACTGAACTACTTTTCTCTGTCTAACAGTGGGTCCATTATTTGTATACAGTTACTTCCCCTATGGCGTATATGCTCTGAGAGCAGAAGTATTGAAGTACACCAATGATTCATACACTTATTGTGTCACAAATGGTTTCAATGGTATGATAACTTTGAACACAATATTAATTAATTTGTAACATCTGCAGTCTGTACAAATGTCTGCTTTCAAAATTATATTATTTCATATTTTAATATTTATGTCCTTTATTAAATTAAGGGCAATTCAAGTACTACGGAGAGGCATACAATGTCATATCTGCACCAAGTGGATCAAATTATGAGAAATGTAAAGCTAATGTTATGCAGGCGTTGCATCTAAATGCAACATGTCAGGTTCAGAATTGCACATTTAATGGAGCATGGAATGGCGGAGGTGGAGCTGGCCTAGACAGACTCTACCTGGCACGTGGTTTTTATGATGCAGGCAGTGATGTAAGTACCATTTTTCTGAAAATGCCTTCTTAATACACTATCCATTCAATCTGATTTATCTTTGTTACTATCGTAATTTTATTAGAATAGATCTACAGTGTACAAAATTGAGCCATGTATTGAATCTGTTACACTGGAAGATTCATCCAACATTAATTGTCCAAACTTGTTACCTGTTCTAATTGATTTTGAGGCACATTTGACAAGTTAATTTGCGTTTGTAGAAAAAATTTCATGAATAAAACAAAAAAATTAGAAAGAACACATTAGATTTTCAAACAAATTTGATATGCTGCAGAGTACCTATATATATTGACTTATTTCATTCCATGCGGGGCAGAAAAGTTGATTTGATATATCTGTGAAATTGAATACCACTTCAGACTTATATTGCTGGCAAGCCAAGCACTGAGCTGAGACTGTTGGAGTACGAGAAAGTCGCAAAGATGGCATGTGAAGTAAAGTCATTCGAGGAGGCGCATGTTTTGCTTCCAGTTGTTGACCTTGTTGAGTTGCCATATGTGTGCTTAGATTTTGTCTTTGTTTATACAATGCTTGTGGATGGCTTTGGTATGACTGCTAACAATTACGTCTTCCCAATTTGTGGCAAAATTTTAATAAACTAAAGAATCATCAAAACATAATATATGACAATAATTTCACAAAGCATCTAATAAACAGATTTTGCAAAACAGATTGTTTCTTCTTAATTCTAAGCAAAGTGCTTGACCTTTTCATTCTGAAATTAAATCTATACCCTTGATCAAATTAGATTATAATAATCAATGAGCCATATTATTTTAACCAAGGATTGGATACATTTTTTGAACTCAAAATTAGATAGACCTCTTGCCTAGATTGGATAGACTTTTAAACTGATGCTTTATTAAGTAGTAGAGATTACAAAATGTATATAATTAATTTCTTTTAATTGGTGCGATATCTAATTATTCTCTGTTTTCATCATTTTTTTTCATGAATAACAGGGTTTGATCCAATGATGATGGTAACAGCTGTTAAAGAAGTGGAATACGGAGGATCTTTAATGACGGTAGAGTGGCCTCTTGGTGCGGCGCTTGAGTTAGTCTCATCAAACAATACTAGAAAAGATGATATATAATCTACTTTCTCAATTATCACGTACTTCAATTCAAATAATTTAGCCAATAAACTTATGATTACCATGTGAAAGTTTGTCCTAGTTATTTGTGTGCTTTCCTTGAAACTATGATTGTCTGGTGATCATATGTGTCTTCTTTTTCGCTTCAGAATAATGTCAGCTAGGATGTTGTTCAGTTCAATGTATCAGACTTAATTAGAAATATGAAGTTTATTATCATATGGGTTAATCCACTCTAATTTTTCAAAGAACATATTCCCATCCAAGGATCTTATTTAAGAAATTGGCAATGAATTGAAATGGCCAAAAATATTTGCATCAAAAGAAAAACAGGAATTGAGTTTATCAAGTAGAGGTTATTTATAATTTGTTAGCAATGATGTGTCCGAGAGTGCACAGAAGATACCTACCAATAGCTATTTGTTTTGCCATTATTCAATTAAACTGATGTGACTTCCTGCATCAGAAATCTGAATGTGAGGTTTAGTTGTTTGTGTCCTTTAATTTGTTTATTTTGGGAAATGACGATGCATAATGTCACCTAGTTTTCTGTTTGTCCTTGCTCTGTTTTCCTTTGTAGTGTTTAATCATGTACTGGACTTTCAGAATTCTGCGCTCAGGGAAAAACAATGTTGTTATTTTTGTGATTGGAAGCAGGGCCTATGTGCCTTAATTTTTATTATTAAGAATGAAAAAGTAACTGCAGCTCATTGGAAAATAACTACAACGGAAATGACCCAAATTGTACTTAAAATTTTGAACGTCCCTGTGTTTGTCAGTATATCAGAGAATAAGCTACAGAGACAAAGAGAAGAGGCATTTGTTATGCAATATTGCATCATGTAATCTCTTGATCAAGAATACAATCGTGGTACTTTTATTGATAACAATTATTTCTACATATGTACAATGAATCTAGTGCTAACAACCTAACCTATCCAACAGAATTTTGACATCATTGATCGATGTTCATCTTGCGTATACTGATCCTTTTCACTGTGCAATTTTCAGGTTAGGCTAAATAGTACCAGAATTGCGAGGTCGCCAAACTCTGCCGGCCTCTCCTCTTCCTCTCTTTTCGTCCCTTTTCCTTTCAAACTGACTTAGCTCTCGCCAGCTCGCCGCCCCTCTCTTCTCTAACCGTCTCTAGTTGGACGTCTCCTTATCCGTCAGAAGTAAATAAACGAGTTCACTTTCTCTCTAGCTCGCTTTTAATTTATTTTGGGTGCTTGTTATCTTATGGAAATTAAACATTTTATATTTCTGTTAATACATGTAATTGACCAAAATATGTGATGGCGATGATAACGTTGCTGACGATAATGTGCGGCGTTTTGATGTCAGTATTAGCAATTTTTAAACGGTACAAATAAGATTTTAAATTGAGTGTTCAAAAATCATTTGTTTATTTATTTGGTGAACGTGAGGGTAGGCTAACCCGGAGGTTAGCACGCTAACCTACTAACCTAGCAGCACCAAACGATCCAGAGTTAGCAAGGTTAGTTGCTAACCTTTCACTACCCTGCTAACCCAGCAAAAAGCTGAGTTAGCATTTCCCTTGCCTTCCCGAGGAGAGAGAAGTGTCAAAAAGTTATTCTTTCCAGTTTCCATTTTTTAATGCTGACTTGGCACATTTTTTTGGAAGGAGAAATAATAAATAAAATCACCTTCCTCTGATCCTCTGTTGCAATTGTACATACACGATGTTTTTTTATTTTTTTATTTTTACTCCAATGAGGATTAATATACATAATCAACGTTAATTAATCAAATATTTTTTATTTTCTTCAATTAATTTCAAATTGCAATTCTTGATTCCGTTAACAATGTAATAATTGAATAATAAACATACTCGTAATTAATAAATAGTAATAACTAATAATTAGTAATTAATAATTAATAACATTTAACAAATAATCAATAATAATTAAAATAATAAACTTATTAATAATTCATATTTAATAATTCAAAATAATTACTATTAATAATTATTGTAATAATTGTAATAATTAATAATAGTTATTGTAATAACGATAATAATAATTAATAATGATTTATTTTTATAACTAGTAATAATATTTTTTTATTAAAATTAATAATTCTTAATAACTACTAATTAACAATTGTAATAATAAATATAGCACTAATAGTTACTAACCTCAACATAAAACACCAAACAACATTCACTAACTCCATCCAATCACTACCCCTACCATTCTACCCCTCTAACCCAAAAAATGCTAACCTTACACCACTAGTCCTACTATCCTTTATTTATGCCAAACGCAATAATATAACAGACAATGCATCATGAAAGACTCTCCAAAGGAAGGTCAAAATTCTTGGCTGGATATATTTTCCAAAGCTGGGTCCAGAGTTGATGGGTAGCATTAACTCGCTGAATTTCATGGGGTTCATCATCCTGCAACAGTTTCTGGTAGGATAGCTTGGTGATGTATCAGCCCGATTTAGCTGGAAGCCACAAAAGCGTATCCTCATGCATTATATGGAAGCTGATATTTTACACAATGTAATCTCTCAATTTTGATCCAAAGAGTTTAGTTAACTTGTGAGTGTTCCAGGAGTTTGATTCAATTTGAATTTGATCAGCAACCATAATAGAAGAAGGATGCGATCTGGCTATAGTCAATTGGTGTGATGTCTGCTCTCATCCCATGAACCATGGTGTACCAATAGCTTTAATTTTAGATCCATCTCGAATCTTCCACATAACATCTCGCTTCATTAGGTCTCTAACTTTTAAAATATCTCTCCAAAAAGCACTATTGCATGCAGATTGAACAAAATCTTTCCCAATGTATCCCCTCTGTGCCAAAGATGTGACTCGGATGAAGAAAATATTATACACCTCCTGTTTCTTTGCCCCTCATCAAAGGCAATTTGGTTTGCTTCCCCAATCAATATGAGGGTGCAAGAACTGCCCACTGACATTTTTCAGATTGCAACAATGATATTTTTCCATTCAGATTCGTTTGTTTCTAGATACTCCTTAAATGCAGCTTGGCAAATTTGGAAGGCCAGATGTGACTTCATATTCAAAGCAGTTCCCTTTAATGTGCAGAACATTTTAAAAAGAATTGATAATGCCATGAAAATATCTATTGATGAGGGGAGAATACAAATCAGCAAAAAAACAATTTATAAATACTTACTATCTTTCTATCCAAGCCACCCTCATTCTAATCGATGGTTCTTGGGATCACAATAATAAAATAGACACTTCTTTGTTAATTTATAAGCCGGGGGGAATTTACCAACTAAAAAAAAAAATTTGGGGACGGCAGCTGATACATTCCAAGCTGAAGCCATTGCGCAGCTAAATGCTTTAAATCATATAAAATGCACGGATCTCATAAATAAAGAGGTACATATTTTCACAGATTCAAAAAATTTGGTGGAAATCATAAACCATTTTGTTTTGCAGGAATCACCATCGTGACGGGCAAATGCGACTTTGCAGGAGTGTGCTGATCTGCTTCTCGACATGTCCTCCATTCAGATTAGACATGCCATCAGAGAACACCTGTCGGTTGCACATGACCTGGCAAACGAAGCAAGAAAGTATGGAGGACTTCGACACCACGGAAGAGAGGAACAAATGAAGGCATCGCTAGTGTTTAAATGGAGTCCATAATCATGACCTTACTAAGTCCCAAAGTTTTGTTGTATTATAAATGGGAACTTCTCCTTATCGATTTTTGTTTGCCTCCAAGACAATTATGTTGTTTAATAGTATGTGTGGTAGTTGTTCAGTAGGTAATCCTAGATGTACAATGGTTTCACGCATCTTGGTGCGGTGCCAACTATATGTAACTCATGTGTAAGACTTTATGACCGGCAATGGAAACCTACTGGTTTAATCTCAAAAAAAATTGATATTATTTATTTATTCATATTATTTTTTTATTGAGTTATTAACATTATTATCCATTTTCTACTGTTACCCTACTCTTACCGTTAATTCTTAACGTGTGAGGGTAGGGTAGGGTGTGGGTAAATAAAATTTTAATGTGTATGGATATTAAAAAAGTCTCTACCGTATCGTACCCTATCCATTGACAGCCCTACATAAACACGTAATGTTATTAGGACAGTTGTATTGTAATTTAACGAGCAATTTCAAAAAATTCATTAATTTCAATCTATTTAGTTAAATCCCATTAAAAAATAATTTACTGATTAACATATGGATTTCAGAAAATTACGAGGTTATAAATAGTGGGTTAATGAGAATTGACGTGAAGATTTCCGGGTTTTCACTATGCATGATAGGTAGAGTACGTTACTGCATTTCGTTATTACTTAGATTACACTTTTCATATGAATTTTGAAAATTCGGCCATCTTTCATAGTAGTTTTTTTTCAAAAAAAAAATGAAAACGCCACCCAGTTTCATTTTTGATAATGAAACAAAATACAAAATGTTATCCTACTTAATCTAAGTGTTTAAACTCCATCTTTCATAGTTACACTTTGCACGAGGAATAAATCATGCATGGATTATAAATTCGAACAACCTCTTCGTATATGGTGTCGTTTGGATGAGTTAGGAATAGGGTAGGAATAACATAAATTTAGGAAAAAAATACTATTCACATGAATTGTGGGAATTGATTATTCCGGGAATTAGAAATATTGTTTGAATGGTGAGTTTAGGAATAGCGTTGGGAAGTGTGAAAAGTAGAGAGAAAAGTGTTATTGAAAATTATGTTAGGAATGGAATTGGCTATTTCAAAACCGTTTGGATGAAAAATTGGAGAATGGAATTGTCAATTCCGAGAATTGGCCAATTCTCATGCATCCCAAACGGCACCATACGTTACCTCTTGGTAAATTGTTGCTGAATTCAATATTTGTATCCAGAATTTATAGCACCACGTCAATTATAAAATTTGTATCCATAATTTTATTCATCTAGTTGGCAAAAGTGATCAATTAAAATTGCTAAGCTAAGCGCATTCCCACGTTTAAGTAGGCAAAGTTCCAAGCTGATTAAGCGGGCCTTATTTGAAAACCACACTTAAAATTCGACCCATGTAAGATTTCTTTCTTCAAATATTCTCTTTGAAGCAGCTGTGATGCTTGGGCTCCTTTTGTAACTCAAAGCATTTCTGTCAGCTCAAAGTCCATACTGCATATTCAAACAATACAGTCTTTCTTTCAACAAAGCCTGCCAAGTTTAACAGATCAAAGAAGCTCCAAACAAAATGCAGAAAAATGTTGAAGGCGATTGAATGTTTCTTTCAGAGGTATCACTAACAATATATTTTGTGAATTGTGATCACCATTCACCAACATACTAAGAACTAATTCAACTATATTAATTCACTTGCGGATAACTGTACTTTATTTGATTTATTAATTCAACTATAGTAACAATACCAGTAGATGATGGAAATATAGTAAATTGGTTACTTCATAAAAGAAGAAGCTTTTGAACACATTTTCTGATCAGTGGTCAAATTTGTAAACCTTCATTGGGGAGATAAAATGGACGGAAAAAAAAAAAATTCAAGACTTGACCAAATTTATTCAAGCTAGAACCTACATGTGTATTACTGTATCAGGCATCCGTCACTAATAAATAATGGAAAAAAAAATACAATGACATAAAAAATTATGAAAAGAAATATCTTGTAACGTAACACCCTGTTATGTTATGGATGAGGCTAGTTTGGATAGTGAACAAACTGGACTGACCTCAGTTGTGGGACCCTTAACTTTCATAAACATATATATTTAGTACAGCACGTACATGGCGCTGCTGTTCAGTTGAAATAATAAAAGAAGCACCAAGGAGTAGGAAGGAGATAATTAAAAACTGTAACCTGGCATGATGGCCAGAAGACAAATGCTGACATGTTCACATGTGAGCTCAAACACTGTGTCCGGATTGGTTGTTTAGCCAGATACCAATTATACATATCTCTCTCTATTATCATTTGCTCATAATACTACTGATCACTGTACAAAGGCGCCAAATTATTACTTTTCAAACTGATTTTTTCCCATAACATTGGTAAATTTTGTTGGAAGTGCTCGCTAATTTTGGAAATGAGGAACAAGGATGCTGGGAGAAAATGGAGGCAATTTTGTTAGAGGGATATATATAATGACTGTGATTTTCATAACTATCGAGATAAAAATAAAATAAAACTTATCAATATATGCTATTTATTATAATGAGTAAAAATTTATTAATAAGATTTTATCTTAATAGTTTTGGAAACGATTTCTCTAAAATCAAGTCAAGTGAAATCTTTAAAATAAAATAATTTCTAACTCTGCTATTAGTCATATAAATTACGGTATTAAATTTAATACAATTTTCATATCATTTAACATTCCATTGAAAATCTTAAATCCGTTGCAATTTTCACTATTTTTGTATAAATTATGTACCTTTCGGAAGAAGAAAAATATGTTGCAGGTTATTTGTGAAGCCCGACAACCCGTTACATATTAAAACTACGAAAGTCGGAGAATAACAGGGTCTTAATGGGACCCAGCTTTGTCCCCCAAAACATTACAGTGTATGTGGTATACAAAGAACAATGATGTATGTAGTGAGCTTCAGTTCTTAACAGAATTAATCCACTTTACGTATGGATGTACAATTGAGACCAGAGTATTAGTAACGGCTCTTGTCATGTTATGGTGAAACATGGAGACGTGGCGATTGAAGGAGAAGCCAAACTGAAATTATGAGATTGGATTGGGGCAATTTGTTGTAAGGAATCGACTCTACAGGACTGGGTTGGGGCCTTTGTGTTAAAACATTAATCAGGAGGTGGAAATCTTAAATTTATATGGAAGCCTGCTATATTACTTATTACTAGAAAATCAGCGGCAAACAAGAATACTTTCTTCTTCACAATTGGAATAATAATTGAGTTAGACTACGGTCAAATGTTTTTTTGACGGATTGTTCCGTCAAATTTGATTAGATTTCAAATGGAAAAACTTAAATGACCTATTCAAACCATTCAATGTGCTCTTCATAATAAAATCTTTTTTTCGATCAAAATTTTATATATTTTTTTAAATTTTAAAATATTTTTATGATTTTTAAAAAACTATTGTTAATCAAGCATTTTGAACTAATTATGTCGAGAGTTTTCTAAAATTCAAAAAAAATAGTAAAAAGAAATTCAAAAAAAACTATTAAATTTGATCAGCAAGGAAATTTCTTAATGAATATCACATTGAACTGTTCGGATTGATCATTTGAACTTCCGAATTTCAGATAAGGTGGATTTGATGGAACCTATGTCAATATCACTTTGATTTTAGCATATCTCATAATAATTAGGTGACATAAGTTATGAATCGAACTCACTTATACACGATGAAACATGCCCTAATTAAGAAATTATTGGATGCATCCATTTTAATGCAGTTTACAAAAGGGACGCCTCACTTCATTCCGAAAGCGATGCAACTTTGCCTTATTATATAGTTCATGATATGTACAAGTCCTTTATATAGTCAATCTTATTAAGATATGATTAAACATTATTGCATACAATATGCTGATCACTCCTTGTTGGCCCAATTGGAATCATTAAAACCTTAAATTCCCTTTCAAATGACAAGAGAACAACTAATGCAATAGCACGCAGACAAAGATTGCTATGTTCTTGTTTAAATTTAAATAATACATTTGTTGTAGAGTATTAATTTTGTGGGTCCCCCATGTCTGTTAAAAATGGTCCAATTTGGCATTTGCCAAAGTTGATTTGGTGTTTAAAACGAATTAATTAGTCGATAAGAATATGCTGTTTTGTTGAGTTTAGTACACTAATTCAATCCAGATAATTATTATGCTATGAGATTAGCCCCCACTTTATTAGAGAAAATGATGGAGGGTCCAATTGAGTACAATTCTTCATGTCTCTCTCTCTTTATTTTGTTTCTAGTATAAATTCACCTCTCATATATGGATTTATGAAGATTAATGATAAATAAAGTGCAAAACAGCTGACTTACTATTGAAATTACTCCTTTGTGCTTAATTATTATCAAAATTCTTATACATCATCGCAATATTATTTCCGTAGACGTAATATTTGTTTTGTAGTAGGCTGGCAAAATAGCTTAAGCCCAATTATGATCTTATCATGTACAGTTCAGTATCTCCTTCCAAGTTGCAAATCGTTACAAAATTATGTCCGATAAAATATAGGACTTTCAGAATTAATTATTAGTATTATATCTCTTCTAGACGTATACATGTACACTACAATTAGCTATTTCAGCAACAGTGGGCCCTGATGTGATAATTTAATTTATACAAGTCAAATTTTCCACTCTGGCCACTTAATTTTTAAATAAGCTTCAATTTGTCAATATGTTTAATGATTGGAAGCCAATACTTGTTGTCCCTAGTACATTATATATAGTAATCAATTTCCATACAACATGGTAATCTTGATTACATCTTTCTCATCATGCATGGCCTATCTTTCATGGGAATTCCATCCACAAGCTATCCAATAACTATTCTACAAGGCAAAGATATAATTGCTTGAGAGTGACATAAACGTAAACCTCTCCAACAGGACATGTATAAGTGCACCAACCATTCGGAACTAAATGAAGTAAAAAGGAGCCACATCTTTTCTTAAACAAACTTCTCAATTTTTTGTTTCCCTCGGAACAAGTCCAAGATATCCCCAATTCCCAACAAACAGTTGCCTTGCTCCCCTTGCATCCCCTCAAAGCAAGCCAAGCAAGGTGGTTGCTGTTCAAATGTGACACCAACTTATATATTTCATTGCGATGTTGTTTGAAATTACTATTAGTTTTGTCGCACAATATTATACCAAACAAACAAAAGAATTTTTTTTTAGCTATTTCCGATTGAGATCTAGATATAAAAGATATCATAATATTATACTTGTAAGAGTACATTATTTATAGTTATATAGCCACAAGAGAGCCAAGGAGGTTAGCAACAAAAATGATGTCAGCTTTCCAACTCAAGCAGGAAACCGTGCCAAGGCAGTCACACGTGAATAACCACATGAGATGGAGCCAACCCCAAGCCCATGACACACACACACACACAAACAACAAGGGAGAGAGAAAGAAGGGAAGATTGGGAGACAGAAATGGGTGCGTTGAGATCACATTTCCTGTGGCTGTGATTTCCTCTTGGAGGGTAACGGGTTGTATTGTATTGTACCCGTGTCATGCTCCTCTAGAATAAAATATGTAGAATCAGATAAATTATTCTCAGCTTTTGGTACTCCTAAACTCTTACAATTTATAAAAGTTATAGAAAATAATAAATTTTATTTTTATAATTCAGAAATTTAATTGACGGCTATTGTGAAATTTTGAGATGGTTTAATTATCTTTTGATATTTTCAGGTTTTTGACAAATTTAAATTTTTACTTACATTATATTCAATTATCATTTTTTTATTTATATGAACTTTACTATGGTTAAAAATTATTGCATATTTGATGTCATTAAAACCACATAATTTGATATAAAGGAATAATTTCTAATATCATAATTTTCTAAGAAATAAAATCCAAATAACTTTAACTAAATTTAATGTTGCATATTCATATAATTTATGTTAGATTTTTATGATTAGTTAATAAAGTAATGTTCCATGGTGGATTCATGTGGATCACTGAGTGTCGATCTCTTTTTTTTTAAATATAAAATAAATGTTGACTAACTTTATTTTCTTCATACAAAATCTAATAAATTCTAAAAAAAATTCAAATTTTATTATAATTATTCACTATAATTCTCATATTTATTAGTAAATTAACTTACAAACTGTCCATTCCGCACCATTAAAATCCCCAATAGAAAAAGAAAAAACAAAAAAATATATATATGCTTCCATTTTTTTCTGAAGTTTACTAACCTTCAATGGAAAAACTAAGGACCGTAGTTTACAAGCTTCTATATATTATTAATTAAAAAATAAATGTTCAAAAATTACAGAGACTTATCCATTGGATTTTATTGTAAAAACATAAAAAACAATAACATATAATAATTTTCATTAAGATAATTCCACTTGGAAATAGTTGGAATATTGTAGAGACAAGAGTAAAACAAGTAGAGCACTAGGGAAGAACACAAGCCATGTGAGTGGCTCTGACATATTAAGTCCATCTTTCTTTCTCCTGCTTTAAAGCTGACTAGTCCTCGTTGACCCCACCGCGCCACACTATCCCCTCCTTGATTTCCGTAGCGCTACTATTCAACCTCAGTTTGTGCACCCATTCAACCACTCTACTCCGCCACTCTAAACTATGATGATAATATAGTATTAATTATTGTTTTATACATAAAGTAGCAGCCACTTTACTCTCCCATGATGATCTAAACTAGTAATTTTTATAATGTATCTACTTCTACATTGTACTTTGGGATAATTTCATTAAAAGAAATTTTACCATTTTTTTAAAGATAGCATAATCATGATCAACATCATCATTTGAATAAACAAAAAAATATATATAATAAAAGTAATAGTTTAATTTGGTTCATTAATTTTAACTCATTTATTCTAATTTTACCGATTTCTGTACATACAGATAGCTATCAAAAGAAACTCTTTGTGATAGAAATTTACAAAAACGTTAATTTGTACGTATCAAGAATCCTTTGAGGCATATTGAACTATTATTTTATTTAGTGGTATTCATTATTTAATTACTTATTCAGTTTGTTAATTATCAGTTACTTTCGCATATTATTGTATAATCTAATCAAACAAAAAGACTCCACTCGTTCATTATAGGTAGTGGATGCAATGTGAGAGCATGTAACATGACCAATTTTCTTAAATAAGCAGCAAAATATTTATCTTTTTAGGAGAAGCAGCAAAATGTTTTGCTAGAAAGGTGAGCCCACTAACCTGGGCTTGCATGCATGCGGTTAAAAAAGCAAACTGTGAGGCATAATTACCCGGCACAAGAGAGAGCAGTTGTTGAAGGACATAAAGTTGTGTAGAGAGGTGGAGATATAGGCACTTGAGATCTTTTGATTATGCTTATTATTAGGGAAGTAAAAGGTCAAAAGGAATTTTCTACCCGGGGAATATATCGTTCACTTATGAGTCAGCTGTAAAAAACATGCATGTATGTACAAGTGACAAGTGTACTGTCTGCAATCCTGAGACTCGTTTAATATAACAACTTTTTTTTATTTATTTAAAGGGCACTTAGCCAGTTTAATATAGCAACTAATGATGAGGTGGGTGTTCCCTTGGCATTTCACAACATTAACCTAGTTAAAATGCGTGTCGACTGAACTTTAGAAAATTTAGTTTCATTCATACATTACACTCGATAAAAAAAAAAAAAATCAACTAAAATTTATACTTTGATCGGTCTAATTAAAATGGTGATGCAAAAAATAATAATATGATTTATATAAATGAAGATAGTGGGTAATTTACTTGTTTCTACCATTTTCTCAAGAATAAATGAAAATAAATATTTGTTAAAAACGTAATGGAAAAGCAAATAAAAAGAACAAGAAGAAGATTAATTATGTGAAGAAATTGAAGTTCTAGACTAGGATAATTAAAGTACTTAAAGTGAATTCATAAAACCTACACAATTCATTAGGAGCAAATCCATAAAACCTACACAATTCATCAGGAGCAAGACGAGAGTCTAGAGTACTAAACAACAATTTTATATCGCTGGCATGTCTTATTTATCTTTTTATCTTTGGTTTTTAAATTGCTTGCAACGAAGCCCTTATAAGTTATAAAACCATAATTAAAAAATATATATTTTATAAAATATCTGTCTACATAAGTTTGTTAATAACTTTAAATGGTAATGAACGAGTGGTATCGTTTAGCACAGCCCATATCATAGCCCCTTTCCAAAATTATGCTAGCATCCATATTGGCCAGCTGGAAGTCCGGTTTCCCTTTCTAAAAATCCACATGTGTTACTTAGTCACATTCATAAAAAATTCTTTTCTACGAAGTTAGCATTCATAGTGGTGGGACCCATATGTAAGTGACTATAATAAGAAACTGAGGGAGAAATTTTGCAAGGGGAGTTGGTTTTTAAATTTTAAGTGGTAGGCTAATCATTTAGAAGTTGACCTTTCAACTTTGAATAATACTTTTTTCAGGATCTAATATTGGAGACATTATTACTCTCATCTAGTACTGTCTTCTGAAGATGCTCTGCAAACTTTATCTGTTTTTTTGGGAACTTTATCTGTTTCAAACATTCGCTTGATATAACTCTGAAATTGCATACTGTCTGTGTCTGACAGTGGACCAAATTTTCGCTGACAAGGTTTTGTAGAAGAGAGCCGTTACCGTAACATTAGTAAAGTAGATGGTATATTTGGTTTTTTTTTTTTGGGCTGGGGGGGGGGGGGGGGGGGGGGGGGTATTAACTGATTGAGTTGTCCCGGTTTTATTTATTTAGGTCCTTAGTATAATTAATAGAATAGTAAATCAAGTTATAATAAAACGAAAACTTTGTAATCCGAATTGCCTGAAAAATTATAAGAAAACAATTTAAATAAGAATCTATTGTGTGCAATTTGGAAGTCAATATCGCCTATAATGTAGTTTGGGGGTAAATGGGAGATAAACAACCGCTACATTCTGCCTTGCTCAGATTCCCTCACGCGTGGCAGGCCTTGTGGTTCTCCCGTGAGTTCTCTGGTTCAACTCCGGCTCTTCGATCAAATCCAACGTCTGAAATTTCCTGCCCCCAAAATAATTCACGTCTCTCTCTGGACAAACCAGCTCCCGCCACCTAACATACTCTTGCGTGTGCCAGGTAGTGGGCTTGCTCAGTGGTTAGTGGTGTGGTGCGTGCATGTAGAAACTAGAAAGCTCAAACAAGGCCCGACTTGAGTTTGATTTGAAGTTGATTCAACCGTGGAATCAACATGAAATTATATTTAGCCATCGATCTCGAGCTCATTCGAACTGGAAATTTCACACGGCTTTAGTTATTACAATTTATTCTATATGTTTCATATTATTTTAAATAAGAAGAGTGATGATTAATTAATATCTATTACTTTTTGGGTTTTATATATTTACTTCATATCATTTTGTTGATTTTATAATATGATTTTGAAGAAACATAATATTTATGTCTGTGAAATAAATATTGTATTTATAATTAAATATTATATATAGTTGGAATCGAATTCAAGCGAGCAACCAAAATATTTTAAATTCATACTCGAAACGAGTTGATTAAAAGTCTAAATCGAATGAGTAGAGCCTGGTTTAAAACCGACTCGATTTGCGTGTCACGAAATTTTTGTCGGCTATAGTCATGCATCATGTGTTTGGTATAATACAACGTGTATGCGCATGTCACGTATGTATTTGCACGTATTTACAAGAATGGATAATTATTAGCTGCATACAAAATATAATACACGTGGCACTCCCGTGTTTTATGCTTATCAGTACATGATGTATGAGCTAATGAACACGGAACACCCCATTTTAAGGTAAAATAAAAGCTGAAAATACTTTATTTTCTCTATTATATAATGCACATATTTCATATTTATAACTTATCATAAAAAAAAAGTCTTACATTTTTGTCTTAACAAACTCATATTATTCAGGACGCTTTTTTGATGTGATATAATGATATATAATTTGTTGGCTTAAAATTGGACAGTTCGGACATCAAATACATGATCCTATATATTACTCTTGGAAATAAAAAGTATAGGAGTGGAACCAGTTAGGGCATATACGTGCTTAAGAACTAAAGCTGGTTACATTTTAAATGTTTAAGCAGCGAAATGTATTATTTGCTTATAACTTCTTGAATATATAATACTGTCTACTTAAAAATTCGGATTGTACAAATTAATGTCATTCGGCAGTTCTAAACGTTTGTTTTAAAGTGCTAAATCCCTCTAAAAAAAAAAAAAAAAAGAACTCCCCCTTATCGCCCTCGTCGAAAGTTTTTATTTGACGTACTCCAAATGAATTTTGTTGAATTAAAGCTGGTTAGTGCCTACGTTTGTAAAATAACTTAACAATATTGTTGAATTTTTTACAACGGAAAATTAGTATTTTTTTCTTTTAAAAAAATGAGGCAATTAAAATGGACAATCAGAATATTAGCAATAATCATGTGGCCGTATAGAGAAGTAAATTACGGTTTCATCACAATTTTCATTTTTTAAAATGAAGAATATGTATATTACAGAATTATCATTAACTGCCTTGGTGATAAACCGATTCCAATGCACTCATCACCCGCCATACATGCATATACAATTTCTTTTCGTTATATAATATGTTGATAAAGAATGTATAATAAACAGCGTCATTCGATCTCACGCTATGACACATTTGTGGTTTACAATTAGAACCGTTTGATTAGTTTGAAAACAATGCGTTAAATTATACACTGTGATTTTATTAAGGAGTTTTCTAAAATCTTTTATGATCAAATAAATCCAAACGATCAAATATTTTTCAACACTGCCTTGTCGACTTATGTCAAACGGGCCCAAGTTAGGATGTTAATTATTTTAGGAATGTCAAGCTAATAATTCTCGGAATAGTCCTTAATATATAACAGCAGGTTGAAACTAATAGAACCTTTGTTTTACAACATCATCCGTATTTTTAGTCGATAGAGTCAACACTAGATCATTTTTTTGTCAAAAAGTTTGTAAAAACGACCTTTTCCCTTTGGAGTATGAGCTTAGGTAATTATGACGGTTGAACCAGACATTAAAATATAATAAAAATGTGGTCCTGGGGTGACTTGTAGATGAAAATTTTTTTTTGACATTAATAAAAATTTAATAAAAAAAATAGAGGGTGTCTAAATCAAAGTGGATAAAATGAAAAAATATAATTTAATAGGCAGTGGAGGAGCAATACCTGTCCAACTTTGTTTACTAAAAATAAACTCAGGTGATCCATTTCTGGTTAAAAGCCTTGATTCCAGTACATTTGATCCTACAAATAGACAGGTTAGACGAGGGCTTAATGTCGGTTGTACCTTAATTAACTAAGACTTAATTCAATGGAAAATGTACAGAGGGTCTGGTTGAAAAGATGGGAATCAATAAACTGTGCAGAGGTGGAGTGGGGGAGCAATCCCTTTCTAAATTTGATTAATGAAGTCAAGTAATCCATTTTTGGATAAACACTTTGATTGTAGTGCATTCAAACACTAGATTTCATTTGGATGCAATGCAGTTGTCTTTCCATGAGAGTTGTTGTGCTGTTTCAATCAACTTGACCTCAAGGGCTGCTGTCATCTCTTCTCTCTAATCATTTTCTTTCCTCTAATTATTTTCTCCTAAAGTTCTATTTATATAGTCATCCAGCAATAGTGCAATCCTCATTTATATATATACCTGGCTTATGGGTGTTTCCGTTTATTTCGTCAACCAAACAAACGTACCACATCATCTATCTGCCACTTGGCAAATACGCAGCACTGTGTTGAATTTAATAGAGAAGGGAATCTACTATTAAACTACAAGTCCAAACCCAGTTGTATAAAATATTTTTTTAAAAAAAAAGAGAAAAAGTATTGCTGGATTCGTCATCACTGGTCAATGATCAATTTGTTTATATAGCATCCAATAAGGAGAAATCACTAATCATTGTTGATAATATTGTCTCTTTTAACAAAAAAAATTAATTTAAAATCCAATATTATTTTAACGATATGTATGGTGGATATATAATATCTGTATATTATAAAATTAGTGTACGTTTTAACATTCATCGAGACATCGAGTGACTCTTAAAATTGTTCATCTTGCGGCTCGGGATATTTGATTGTCCAAAATTCCCAGTTCTTGATGCATCAGCACAGATACTCAAATTGTATGAATTTTTATTGTTAAACTATCTATACAATTAGTAATGCGCTTATATTACTACTTTGTAACTTCAACTTTTATTTGAATTTTTATGATTAATCATTTTCTATTCGAGTGGTTTGTTTAAAGGCAAATTTACGCAAAAAAAAATATTGATTAAGGTTGAAAGGTCCTACCAAGTAATTTTAAGGAGATATTAAACACTATCTCTGCATGAATTTTTTGAAAATACCATTTAAGTATTTTTTTTTTTTTTTTGAAAGATGCTTCTTATAACTTTTGAATGTGGTTTAAAGGAAAATTTACACAAAAAATTGACTATTATTATCACAAAAGTCCTACAAAGTAATTTCAAGGAGATGTCAAACAATATCAAATCAAGCTGCATGAATTTCATCTGGAGGTGAAACAGATATAAAAAAATCGGATATATCAAACACTGTCATCTGGAGGTCCTACCAAGTAATTTTAAGGAGATACCAAACACTATCAAATCAAGGCAGCTGCATGAATTTTTTAAAATACTATTGAGTATTTTTGAAAGATGCTTCTAACTTTTGAACGTGGTTTAAAGGAAAGTTTACACAAAAAATTGACTATTATTATTACAAATGTCCTACGAGTAATTTTAAGGAGATGTCAAACAATATCAAATCAAGCTGCGTGAAATTCATCTGGAGGTGAAACAGATAGAAACAGCTCGGAGACCCGAATTCATCCTGATACTTTTTCGTAATTATATAATCGCATGAGGTTTTTGACGCCAAAGCTGAAGCAATCTTGCTTTTATCAAGACAAGCACAAGATTAGAGGCCTGTTTATCGCTTCCGTTTTGCGTAGTTACTATCATATCCATTTCACACATTATTATATTGATAGCTACTGTACTGTTATTGGTTTTGAGGGGCTCTGCGGTGTATGGCACTAACTTATTTAATTCACATTTATTTGATCGTGAACGTCTGCTTATTATAAGCATAAAACAAGAATTATTATTAATTAAGTAAAAAGATAAGCGGCACTAACACCATGGGATATCAGGTGGGACCCCAATCAAAGGTTTGACTCCCCTGTTTCTTTAACACTGGACCAATCCGGTTGGAACCAAATCCAGTGTAGCGCTACACCGTGTAGCGCCGCAATCAGAATCCTTCAAAATCAATCCGACCGTTTTCTTTCACTTCTCTCAATTTTTCTTTATCAAATCTAGATCGTTAGATTGGTTTTAAAAGTTCTGGATTGTCGCGTTATATGGTGTAGCACAACACCGAACTTGAGTTGTATCCGAGATTACTCCCTTATGGTGTTTTGTACGCTAGGGCACTGATCAAAATTTCTTTACTTTTTTAACATGGGATTCATCAGAATTTTTTTTTATCAAAACAAATTTGACATCATTTGAGTGAAACTTTCATATAATTAGACGAATCGAATCGTGATAAAATCCATTCAAATGAAATGAAATGAAATCGCTCGTAAAAAAAAATTTTGATCAGGGCCTCAGGCCTGATCAATGCTTCACATATTTAATTTCGGATATCGGATTCAGACAAATAGTATTTGGATGTTTTTTTTTTAATCTCGAAATTAACCTATATTCTAGCCATAAAACTACTGTATAAACCTGAAGGCGTTGCAAATTTGCTTGATAACAGCATTTATGGAGTCAAAATATTTTTAAATTATTAATCCAATCATCTCGAAACTTTTTAAATTTTGCATATTAAGAGGCCATTTATTACGATATTTTAATTAGGGTAATTTTACCATGGATGTTTTTTTTATTACACGGGTCTAAATCTTAACCGTTCATCAACAATGATGAATGGTCGTGATTTAATTATGTGCATCGTGATTCGTGACCCTCTAAAATTCTTTCCACGGCATGGATGCTTTGGAGTTGATTGCTAGAATCAACATGACAGGATGCAAAATACATTCCTTAATAGTCTGAAAATATGACATTATTGAGATTTCATATGACTTGCTTTTTTTGGAATGTCACATAGGGCATTTTTGCATCACTAAAATGTACTCTTAGCTACCACAAGTGCTCTGATCCGACACTGATTACAAATCACACGTATCATAATTGATTTTGGATATGTTGTTGGCATAATAATATTGAGAATTCATGTTACAATCATTGGTTTCGTTAAGATTCCACCGGAACTCTCAACAGACCCAACTCTTATTTTAGTACCTAGTCTCATAAGCATGAAGCAATAATACAACGAGTTTCTCTAGAAAATGTTAAATAAATTATAAGACCAATTAGGAAACATTATAGTGCGCTGATGTATTTGAAATATCGACCTTTAATTTATTGCAACCGATTAATATAAAAGTGAACAATCTAGTGGCACCTTAAAAAAAAAAATTTAATGATGGCACAGTGGAGAAATTATCTAAATTAATGTTTCGGCGTTTAGATGAGTGGAGAAATAATCGTATTATTTTTTTATCGACAAAGAATGGTATTAATTCGGGACGGGTTTGACTATTTCAAAACACTTTTAATTATCTGATTAATAGGATAGTTTATTGCTCGAAATAGTTAATAACTTTATTATTTGCCTCGATCAAACACATAATACCGACTATTTCAAAATTCAAGGTTCACGCGAATCTTGTGAGTTTACTCATAATCCAAATGACCTCAAAAATAGAAATAATATTAAAAGTAGTCCAAAGTTCAGAATTATACGTTAGAAATTTAAATATATAGACATTTAAAACTCTTCATTCTAAACTTATGAGTTAAATTCTAATCCATATTTTGTGTTTTAAATAAAAATTTGTCTTTTATTCTGTATAAGATCTCGGATACAGTACTTGAAAACAAAAGAAAAGAAAAATGAAATGATGTCGGATACAGTATGTCGTGTACTGTAATTTTGAAAAGAGGGGGGGGGGGGGGGGTAAAAAAAACCAATATTTTTTAAAGTAAAAAAATTTTAAAATTTTGATACAATTATTTATTTTACAATTGTTGGATGCATTCAGAGCTTTAAATATAAACTTTTAAATATTCAAAATCTCAATCCAATTATGCTATTCCTTACAAGAGGGATGCCTAACACGAAATTGATACTTATGAAAAGTGCTAAAAAAGAGTAGTTTTGCTCTATTTCTAGACATAACAGAAAAGGGAGATTTTTTTTAAAAAAATAAAATATGATAGAAAAATGAACACTTTTCCAACCAGTACTTTTGTTAAAACCGTCAGATAATTTAACAACAACATATTTTTATCTCTATGCCGAATTTTTTTCCTTTATGATTGTTTAATTGTTCTATTCGAATTATTCATATTCTATAGTTGTAAAATAATTCTTTAGATAATCTCAAAATTACTATAAAAGGATAAACCGTCGACATACTCGAGGACAAAAAGTACAATATATACTGTATTAATAAATTAATAAATTAAATTAAAATTAAATGTTCTTTGGAGAAGACCGGGGAGGAAAAGGCTTTGACGCTGCACAGGGCTCAGTGCAATAGGCTAGTAGATTCTTATTAATATATAAACAGCAGATTTATTTATTTATTATAACTCTTTACTAAGGAAACAGAGCTCCGCGTACGTGACATGGACGCTGGCTTTTGAGTGTTTCTTTCTAGCTTAAATCGTAGAGCACCTGTAGATAAATTCATTTCCCCCTCCAGTTTCCTCTTAAGGATAGACTCCGTTAACCGAACATTTTGTGAAATTGATGGTCATGTGGTCCAACTAAAAAATGGAGAAGAGTGTTTTTATTTTATTACTGTTGTACAGTCAAGGCTACAACTACAAGACCACAAATCTGAACCGAGATACATGAATTTAGGGATGAAAACGGATCGGATATATCGGTGGATATCCGTATCCGAATCCGAAAAATGGCGGATTCGGATATTTTTAAACGGATGCGGATGCGGATATGGGAATAGATATGGATGCGGATACGGATACGAATACTGACAAATATCCGTATCCGCAATAATTGCTAAACGGATATCCGGATTTGATATTTAATAATGCAAAAATTATGTCCAAAGCAAGGAATTGAACCCAAATGTCTTGGATACAAGCTCAACGCCTCAACCACCCAACCAACACACCTTTTGTGTATAATGTCTTTAATGTCTATATATATTTAAGGCTACTATATTAACTTAATAATGTACAGATTCCGCTTACGTTCTATGGATTTTAAGCTGTCTAACTCGAAAATTTTAGTAAGAATCAAATTTATTATTATTTATGAATTTGATAATTACGGTTAAACTAAATTCATATGAATTCAACTAAGAAAAATATATATTTGATTTATTGAATTAAATATATATGTCGAGAATCCAACCAATAATGTTAATAATAATATAATTTATACATATTACATATGATATTTTGATGAAATTTTGGATTTAATTGGTTGAATGAATAAATTTGAGCACTGCTTACCTAATTATTGTATAATTTATATTGTCTAAATATAATTTATCGCATGACGTGAGAATTTTCTTATATTATCTAAATAAACTTGTATATGAACTATGAAATTTACAAAAATTTCTAAAGAAATGAATAAAAAAAATAATTGATCGCTATATAATCCATATCCGACAAAATATGTTCGTATTCGACTCCGTATCCGATAATATCCGAACCATATTCGTATCCGCTTAATATCCGAACCGTATCCGTATCCGAACGCATCCGTATTCGTATCCATATCTGGAAAAAAATATGGATGCGGATATGAAAAGACTAACATCCGCTCCGTATCCGATCCGTTTTCATCCCTATTAACATGAAGCTGCGCACAGGTTAATTATATGCAGTGTTATTATCTAATAAGTTAATAAAAATGTAAATTTTATCAAAATTTCAATAGGTGCACGAAGAGAAGCTTTTAGGTTTAATTTCCTTTAAAGGTGGGCTATTTCTTTACCAAAAAGTATGGTAGCCTCAGGCCCTCATAGCTAGTAGTAGTCAGTTGTGCGATTTTACAGCACAAATCCCTTAAATTATTCCTATTTATTATTGACAAAAAAACTCTCGCTATCTGTTAGTGAATCAAACGCCATTCTTCTCCCCTAATTTTAAGCTATACTTGGGATATTAAATATGTTTTTTTTCATAGGTCCTACAATTTCAAATTAGTGATCAATAGACGACTTGATTAAATAGGATTGTATACATGCAATGTCATTAATGAGTTAATAACAAACAATCTGATTTGAATCACAAAACAAATACATTTCAATGAGTAAATGACACCCTCCTGCCTTGAATTTGTTCATAATATCATTCGACAAATAAAGTAAACAAAAATATTTTAATGGAGTATTAATTTTATATTATCTGATATATTTCTACTGCCTGCTTGATGACCGAATGATTATAAGAGTTCTATTTATTCTATTCATCATACAATACTAAAACGTATATAAATATTCACGGAGATGACATGTGTGACTCTTCTAATCTATTCACCATCTGTTTAAATATTCACTCATATAAAAATAATTTCTTACATGCATAACATAATAAATTACTCTGTGCTTCACAATAAACATGGGAAATATTAACTGGTTGAATATTATGTATATGATGTAACTTATAAACTGAATTAATAGAATGATTTAAATACGTGTTAGCACAATCCGCCTCATCGTCCGAAATTTTTATTTGAATATAGCATCACAAGTTCATGATACTCGTTTATTAATTTTGTTAAAATACCTTGTGAACTAAGTAGTTATCACTTCTACTTTATTTTAAAAAAATAAATTAAATTTTATTATTAACTTATTCTAATTATGTATTAAGAATAAATAGATTATTATGCACAATAATTCATCGCATGTATAATAGTTAGGTTTTATAATATTTTATCATCCAATTGTCAAATACAAACCATTCTAAAGACAAAAATTATTGTTTGATGAATTGAAGCATTTTTGTATTTGCAATTTTGCATGCGTGTTACCTTTTTGTGTATTGTTTGGCTTTACAAATTGATTTGAATGCCACTAACAAGTTCATGAACAAGAATTCTTGTGCAGCGAACTAATTTAGGCATGAAAACATCATATTTATTTTTGAAGTCCTCATCACTAAATACTTTCAATATTTTTTCCAATAATTTAATAATTTAAATACGCAGTTTGTAAATGTGTAATTGCGGAGTATGCATTTTGTAGGATTTCAAAATCGAATTCCAAAATCCAAAACAGTTACTTGACATCTGTCAAAAATCAAAATGCATTTTGACTGGTCAAAACTTGCAGACAGTTGTCAATAATTTTTATTAACTAGAATTTCTTAGTGCGCATTAGTACAGTTTATTCATACATATCAACACAAAAAATAAATAAATTATATTATATCCTTTAATGCATTTAAAGTTTATAAAAAGACATTGAAGCGGTGAATCATGAGTGATGATTATCATCCTTGAACCATCATTACACTATAAAAACACTAGAATAAATATTTCAATTTCAAAATTCCCAAATTGTAATATGTTAAAAGTAACATAAAGTCCGTCCGATCTCATCTAGACCGTCCATGATGTTTCACGGACCACCCGATGTGATTAGGAACCACCTCTCCAGTTACCTCAGAACTGGAGCGAGCCAGACTGGAAACTCGCACAATTACCGCAAATTTGTCTTGTAGCGGCAACTTTAGCACCAAGCCACCAACCTTACCTCATGTCAACAGCTGTAAAAACGCTCCAGTGCAATAAAACCCCGTTCTCCTTTTGTCCTCTTCCATTTGTAAAATTACCACTCTACCCCTGCGCTCACACCTTCCTCTTTATCCTCACTCCCACTCTCTCTTTAATTACACTTGCTCTGTTTTATTATTTCTTCTTCTCTTCTTTTCTCTTCTTTCCTCTGCTCTCTCTTCTACCTCCGCCATGGACGCCTACGAGGCGACACGTGTCGTCTTCTCGCGCATCCAAGCTCTCGACCCAGACAACGCGTCCAAGATTATGGGTCTTCTTCTTATCCAAGACCATGGCGAGAAGGAGATGATCCGCCTTGCTCTCGGCCCCGAGTCCCTTCTCCAGTCTCTGATTTTCAAGTCAAGAAAAGACCTCAACTTGTCGTCACCTCCTGCACCACCTCCTCCTCCTTCGTTCAACACTTCTCCTCGACTCCTCCCTTCTCCCACCTCTTGGGCTTCCTCGCCTCAGCCTTTCTCTCGTGCGAACAACGGGTCGTTGGAGGAGGCGTCGCCATGCGCTGAAGATATCTATGGAGAGGTTTTGGAGGAACAGGGGTTAGGGTTTTACCCCGAGGCCATGGCGGGATGGGGTGGTCTTGGGTGGAAGCCGTGTTTGTATTTTGCAAGAGGGTATTGTAAGAACGGCGCGAGTTGTCGGTTTTTGCATGATGAGAAACTGGATGCTGCTACTGCAGCTGCTGTGAGTTTGGAGCAAGAGATTCTGTTGAGGAGCAAGAGCCAGAGTCCCCGGCCGAGCCAGCTCATGGCTTCTGCCTTCCCGTACTCCCCGACCGGTAAAGGAGGTGTTGGGTTTCTTCTCCAGCAACAGACAGAAAGCCAAAGGTACAACCACTCTTTAAAATTTACTCTGTGTCATACCTTTCCTTCATGTTTTGTTGGTGAGTTGGACGTGGTGTAATATTGTAAGTGTGGCAGAGCGGCAGCAGTGGCGGCAGCGCTCATGGCGAGCACCGGTGCTGACGATGCAGGAAGGTTTATTGCCCGGTCTCCTAGGCTTGAGAGGAGCGACCTTGCGGCTGGTTTGAATAATCCCGGTGCTCGTCAGATTTACCTCACCTTCCCGGCTGATAGCACCTTCAGTGAGGAGGATGTTTCTAACTACTTCAGGTAACTGTTTGATGAAATGCCTCTCTGAAGAAAAAAATTCTGTCTAAGAGGGCCAAATTGGGTTGTTTGATTTCTAATTTACTGTCTCTGTGTGTGATTGAAGCATATATGGACCGGTACAGGATGTCAGGATACCGTATCAGCAAAAGAGAATGTTCGGCTTTGTGACCTTTGTTTATCCTGAGACGGTGAAGCTGATTCTGGCCAAGGGAAACCCGCATTTTGTGTGCGATGCAAGAGTTCTTGTTAAACCTTACAAGGAGAAGGGAAAAGTTCCTGAAAAATACAGGCATTGCCTCTTTGTGCCCTTATTTCTTTTCTTTCATTTCTGAAATTGTGTGTGGTAATGTAATGTGCGTCTTATGTTGGTTTTGTGATAGGTCGAAGAATCTCCAAGCTGAAAGAGGAGATTTTTCTGGTTGTTCTACTCCTACTGGATTGTTAGATACCAGAGATCCCTTTGAATTGCCTCACCTTGGTAAATTCCTTTAAAATTTGATTAAATTTCAAACTTAGTTTGTGTCAATTCATCAATAAACTTATTTTTTGTTAAAATTTGAACAGGAGCTCGCATGTTGTACGGCTCTAGCCCGACCCAAGAGGCGGCATATCTGAGAAGGAAACTGGAAGAGCAACAGCAACAACTGGAGTTTCAACAAGCTATTGAGTTACAAGGGAGAAGATTCATGGGACTCCAGTTGCTGGATTTGAAAAATCGAACTCTGAATTCCCCAACAATTACTCCGCCTTCTCCAATTGCTGAGGCCAAGAGCAATTTGGAGGAAGATGCAACTAACCAAGGTCAACTTGACAATATCCAATCATTATCCTATTTCTAGATATTGTATTTCTAAAAAAGAGATCTCATGCTTTCATTTAACAGAGCTCTGCTTTTTACTCTGTTTATACTTTATAGATAAGAAGGCGTGCAGTAACAATCAGAGTGCTCCTTCTGCTGGAGTGACTGAATCAGGGGACCCACCAAAAGTCAACGGGCCTCAAGAGGAAGTGGTCAAAGAATCTGGAACTGAAGCCGCTACAACCAACGCATACTGCGGTTTCCCAGAAAGGTAGTGGTGCTCTGTTCTATAAATAACTATTAATTAATTAATTAATTATTCCCATTTTTTCCCCCAAAAAAAAAGGTGTGAGAAACAAGGAAAGAGTGGGTGTTCTACTGTCGTTGTGTTTGTTTATTTATTTATTCTTTCCTGACTCTACATTAATTGCCTAAAAGGCTTTTTGTGCTTTTTGGGTACTGGTGGAAAGAAATTCTGTGTTTTTTAAATCCCCTTTAGATTGGTGGCTAATACTTTTTAGTGAAATTTGTTTATTCCTTCTGACTGCAGTATTTGCCTTGAAAAAGATATTGTAGCCTTTTTGAGTATAGAGGAAAGATTGGTTCTCATATTATGCTCTGTTTTTTTTTCACTGATTCTCTTTTCTAATGGCATATCCAGTTCCTTTTAAAGAAAAGAGATAAACTTAATTGTCTTAAATGTCATATTATTATTCTCTCTGCCATTGGTGCAAACTATTTGTTCCCTCTTTTTCTGAGAAATGAGAATTGAGGGGACAGTAGAAAAGAAGCCTCCTTTTTCTTTGCTCTGTTTTTCTACTCTTTACTTTAATTTCAGCTTTTCTAAATAGTTTTTTGAATTTTGATTTGTTTCAGCGGTCTGGAGCACAATTTGCCTGATAGCCCTTTTGCTTCCCCAACCAAGTCATTCTCTCAAATTGTGGATACGCCATTTTTACCCAATGAACCCTCGTCTCGGAGTAATTCCAATAGCGCCCCCTTCATGGCCTCACCTCTCCTCCCTCCTTCCTCCATTGATCTTGCCTCATATAACTCTTGCTTCTTTCAAATGCCCAGGTAATGAAAGGTCATAATTTAACTTCCTAGAGCTCGACACATCATTAGTCAAATATGAAGTCTTTAATTTTTGTATTGGTTTTGTTGCCAGATTTTCATCTGGGCATGGCGCCATTGGTATGTGAATAGTTGTAAGGGAAGGTGGTGTTTCTCTCTCTAGCTGGGGTAAGTAACATATGCAATCAGCTACCAATAATTGAAGAACATATACAATATGATATTGTATTTTAAAATATCGGTACATAGACAACCCAAACTTTGATTGATGGTTTTTTTGTCATTGTTATTTTATGTGGCAGGAGAGAGAAAGCTGATGGTGTGATGATGACTCAATACTGGAAAACAGGAAAAAAAAAGATTTTAACAAATAGGAGTAAAGGAAAACTTATATATGCTACTATTATTAGTCTATTACTAGCTTATTAGCACTTACCTTAGGTTTATATAGTTACCATAGGTTACTTTCTTATAAAATATATAGTTGTTATATGTTAGAGTTTAGGGAAAGCCAAAAAAGGGCTCTGTTCTCTCTGAATTGGCTTTTGCTGTGTTAATTTATGAGGTAGAGAGATTTTAAGATATTTCAAAACCTAGAAAGAGAGAGTGAGAGCAGAGTTGGTACTTTTTCAAAAATTGAGAACAGTGTTAGTATTTAGTGTGTTAGCTACCTACCCCTGCCATATACTGTCAAAAAATCTTTGCATACAAAACCAAACAGTAGAGAGAGAGACAGAAGAAAGAAGAAAAGAGGGAGACCAAACTGGAATCGGAGAGGACATGAACAATAATAAAGTGAAAGGAGCATGGACCACACTCACGGGTGTGTGTTGAGTGTGTGTGTGCGCGCGCGCTCTATTGAAGAGATGGATGGATGGATGGATGGAGAATCAAAGGTGGTATCATGGCCTCTTACTGTCCTTCGATGTGCATGTGTTGTGTTTGTACCACCTCTCCCTCTAGACTAGCTTTCTTTTTACTTTTACTTTTTTTTTTCCTTCTTTTTTCTGTTTTTGTTACTTTTGGCTGTAGGAGATGAAAGGAAATGAAAGTAACCAAAAAATAATTTCTCTACACTGATTCGCTCTTCCTTTGCATCAACGATTTTAACTCTCTTGTGTGGATTGATGGCTTAATTTCGTGCTGAATTACTAACCAAGATGCAGAATGCACCTCTAAATTATCTAGAAAATGTTAAATTTTCACACTATCTATAGATGTTTATATTAATATCGTTTGGAGTTGAGCTGTCGGATTGAAGTCGGACAGTCCAGATCACACATCTTGGACTAGCCAAATCAACATAAATTTAGCACTATATTAAAATTTTGAGAAAAGTTGACCATTAAAATTGATCAAGACACATACATGTAGATTATAGTAAGCTTAAAACAGCCTGCTATAATAAACTAAGCACCGATTTTGTCATTGGTGTGGCACAATTTTTACTGGTAACATTTGTTGGAGTTGAGACTTGAGAGCACAAAAAACCTGTTCTCACTGTATTCCTTTTGAAAAATTAGGTGCCTCTGGCTCTGAATGAGAAATATGCATGCTTCTATGTTTGCACTTTAGTGGTGGGGCCACTGAAAGAGAATCTACCGTGTGGTGAAATATAAAAAATATAAAACACATCGATGTATGTAAAAGAGGAGACTTGAGGGATAAAAGGAGACACCTTAAATGGGATGGCACGGTACCGGTACCTCCACAACTTTTGCTTCGTTCTCTCCAGCACTGAACCAATAAAGACACTCAAACCTCTTTTATCACAAAAGAGACCTATAACCTTACTGCATTTAAATCCATTTTTTACAAAGCTGAGTTTGATGAAAAACCAAACAAATATTTGTGGTGGGTACTACCTCGCTGTCTGTCGTTCTCTAATCCTGACCCTTTTCTTGGCTTCACTTGTGCTGAGTCACCAAACATGCTCCTCTGTAATACTCCTCTTTGCAGTGCTCTAAAATTTTATCTCCAAAATTGAAGTGTTCTTATGTCTACATCATCGAAATAAAGAAACTGTAACAAAAAAGCTAATATTGATGAGTAGAGGTAGTGAGTTTGGAATCATATTAAAGAATATACTTTGAATATTGAAGTTAATCGGGAGTCTTAAATTCCATCTCTATGTAAAAGTATTTTTTATTCAACATACAACCATTACGGCATTTCTTAATTCTTAGTTTGCACTTCAAGGATAAACTACACAACAAATTTAGCGAATTTATGGTCCATCCGGAAATTTCATGGTAGAGTGAGAGTAATTAATTGTAGAGGAGGTGAGTTGGGTCAGCAACTGTTGTGATCTATTCCATCTCTTGATTTTGTACATGCATGATTTAATGGAGGTGGGTCACATGGGCTGATGACAGTAAATTGTGGTCCTGTGCTTTTCCCCACTCTTTTGAATTTATAATAGGATATATCAGCTGTTTCTCTGCATTAGATAAGCTCTCAGTGCACATGCACAGCAAATTTTGTGAAAACTATTTATGCTTGTGCGATCTTTTTACTCTGTAGGGCCCAGTTTGACCCAAACTTTCCATCATTCTTTTTTGGGCCTATTGATTTTTAAAAAAGGCCTAATTGTAGGTTGATGGTTTATGCAGCGTGGATTTCTCTAATTGGTTGCACTATTTTCTTTAATATATGATCTGAAATGAGTACCAAGTTTGTTTATTAAAACAAAAATTATAATCAGACATAAATAATACAACATACAGATGATACAATCTGTCAAAAGAAGCAAGAGACCAGTGTTATGTACTCCTTTTTTATTTTTTTATTTTTTCAAATTGAACCTCTAAACAATATAATTATGATCCAACATTTTAAAACACACTTCAAATGTATGAAGATCGGAAAAAGATTTAAAACTTTTAACTATTTTATACTCTGTTTAAATTTTTTATATCTATCCAGATTCCTGTTTGTAGATACAGAGGGGTCTGAAGACTTTATTGAGGTTCTAACATTAAATTCTGGCATAAATGAGGTCCGAAAGCTATACCTATTTAGTATCTATACTGAACTAACTAGTACAGTTCAGTTACATGTGCTGGGTACTACATATCACAGACAACAAAACTGATTTCATCACTGACTGATACATTTTCCTAGATTCATTGTGAAACGTAAAACTTCTATTTAATTTTTCTTTTGTATAATGGCTTCCCGAACTTTTCGGTATCTTTCTGATAGTTTCTCTCTTGGAGGTAAGGTGTCTTTGACAAATTCAGAACTTGAAAATGCTTCCATCCATGCATGTAGCAGAGGAAATTTCTCTTCAGTGATAATTTTGAACTCAGTTATTTCTTCAAAAATAGGAACCCCATATGAAATCCACCCAACTGAAATGTCAAGATATCCAATTCTGTCTCCACCGAAAAAGTTCTTTCCGATAAGCTCTTTCTCTAAGAGTTCAAAATTGTTAATCACTGAAGCAAGTGCCTCTTCTCGTTCTTTGCCTTCAGTAATAAAAAATTGCCACAACTGCATATTTAATTATAATTCATAAGTTGAATTTTGGCAATAATCGAAGGAAAGTGCTTAAAAAAGAGAATACCAATGGACATAAGCTTAATATAAAATTTTTCTATGCATAATATAAGTGATTTTAATTAGTAGCAATTTCATACTTAATTTAAAAATTTTGAAATTCCAACTAGCACCTATTGTGTTCCTCATCACTTTCTTTCAAAAAATAGTTTTTGTTAGATCTTTTCAAGAACTCTCAATATTTTTATATACTGCTAGCTATTACTTTTACATATATGGAGATAGTCAACTAAACTAAACCCGAGATTGTCGTAGAGATTGGCAGGACTGGGTATTATTCTTGAATGTATTTGAGAGAATATTGGAAAACAGAGTTGCTCTTAGAGCCGAAAGTCATACCCCATCTCCTGCAGCCGTGGCCCAAAATCTTGCTATGGCTTTCTCATAAGGATCTTGCGGCATGATCGAGTTCTCCTTCCAAGTTTCTTCAATGAACTCTAGAATTATCAATGACTCGGCAATGGCTTTGCCATTATACACAAGAACTGGAACCTTCTTGTACACAGGATTGTGCTCCAAAAGCAAATCACTCTTATTGCACAAATCTTCCTCGACATACTTGTATTTGATTTTCTTTATGTTTAGTGCCCAAGTTACCCTATGAACAAATGGGCTTGACCAAAAACCAAATAGTGTGACCTCCTCTCCTTTTGCTTCCTCCATTGATGGTATAATTATTTTACAAGTTCCCCTGACGTTAGCGTTTTATATTGTAGTGGAGGTGTCTTTATCATTGTATGGAAAAGTATCTCAAGGAAAATTCCTTCTCTTTCTTCTCATATAGTCTACTTTGGCGGCTGTCTCTGTCTCAACAAGATTGCTTGATTCAAGTTTAAATCGACTGACTTGATAACTGATGTTCATCACTCAACCAAGTCCGAAATTTTCTGGGTTTTCTATTTTATTTATTTATTATTTCATTATGGCAAAGAAAAACGGTACCTTTCTACAGTTGCAATAAAGAGTTTAGTTCTAGGGAATAGACACTTTTTGACAGCTTTAATTGGATCTCATTAAAATCAAAACTGAATGTCAAAGAGTTTCATTTGGATATCTATTTCAACTTTCCATACAGCTAGAAGTCTAAAAATAATTTGCTAGAAAGGGTTTGGAGACGTTGGTGAACCCATCTGTACGTTCAATGAGAAACAAATGTAAATTTTTTTTGAGGAAAAAATGGAGATCAAGTCTCCATCTTTTCAAATAAAATAAAATAAAGTTACAAGATTTAGCCAGTGGCTAAAAAAGAAATGTGAATTTTATGAGGTCGATATGTATCCAATACATTCGCGCAGTTTCCTTTTAACATTTAATATTTTAACTTTGTTGGCACTTTTTCGGTTGGTCTGTTCATCTATAAATTCCATTGGTCTTGGCCTCTAGGTATTGGTTCCATGCATTGCCTAATAGGCTAATACCAACAAGCCACTCCAAGACCCCAACCAGGCCTTAATCGAAAGTTTTGAATAATTCATGATCCAAACGGGTTTGAAAGCTGCTTATAATTAATTAGTTATAGAATGGATTCATGACAAAACCAAATTAAAAGTTCCCTATGATAACGGGCCAAAGGCCTTTAAAGCTGCTTATAATTAATTAGTTATAGAATGGATTCATGGCAAAACCAAATTAAAAGTTCCCTATGGTAACGGGCCAAAGCCCAAAGACCACATAAACTGTTGGCCTTTCTAGAGAGCTGAAACCAGAAATTCTGAACCGAACATGGTAGACATCGGTAATTGTTTCTTATCCTCCATTCAAATGTTATCCATGTCATCTAAAATTTTTTTTATCCTTCTTTCAGCGTGATTTGTCTCTCCCATCCTTCTGCATCTCATCTCCGTCCTGCCCCTCCTTCTCGTTAGCGCTCTCGCCTTCCTCCCTCCCTTACCTCCCTCCGTTTTATTCTTGTTCTTCTCCATCTCCATATTTTCTGTGTGCTTCCTACTCTCTAAATGTTCAGTTTGTTTTAGTAAGGAAATGTCTAATATGCGTAAGTGTTCAATTAATTATAACGAGTATCTAGTATCTATTCGAATACTAAAGTAGTATTCAATAAGTGTATCTGTTCACTTTGTTTATTATATATGTTTAGTTTGTATTCGTATATGTTCACTTTATTTTTTTTGGATGGCGTGGATGATATTTTGTTGGATGACAGTTATCATTCTCGTAGACATCTAGTCTCTTGAGTCTTTGACTGTATTTTTATCTTTTATTTTTGGTTTTTAAAGCTAGATATTTTTGTCTTCTAAAATTGGCAGGAGAGAGAACAGACCGTCAACGCTTAAACCTCTGCTGTTCCATCGTAGCTAACGAGTCGCAAATTTGAGTGATGGATATAAACTTGAACAATGATAACCACTAGAACTGTTCTAGTACTAAGTTAGGCATGGCTGCTCAATACGCGGTTTAAGTATTCGTATATAAGATCATATGCTCAGTCTGTGTTAGCAAACAACTTTGCCTTATCTCTTTCAAGGCAAAGTTCTTTCAAGCTCTTTCAAGGTTTCAATTCAAGGCAAATATTGTAAGATTTTTATATCATAGATTTCTTAATTTGTAAATTTAGTTTTTTCTTGTAATTTCAAGATGATATGGCAATGCTAATTGTGTCAAAATGGTGTACGATTCTCAAAAGGGACAAACTATTATCTAACCATCTCAAAAAAAATGGAATAACCTATTACCTAAACTGATTTATCATGACAGAAATTGTGTTTCTTAATTAAGACACATGAAGAACTATTTTTATAATATAATAATGCACCTTTAAATGTAAATGCATTTTGGAATTTTCAGTGCTATAAGCAAGTGCAATGGGACGTGTCATGTTAGTGTCTCTGCTTCTGGCCCTACTAGGCCTCTCAGCTGTCAAGGCAGAGGATCCATACCTCTATTTCACATGGAAAGTGACCTATGGCACGATCGCTCCATTGGGGGTCAAGCAGCGGGGCATCCTGATCAACGGCCAGTTTCCCGGCCCCAACATCAACTCGACTACCAACAACAATATCGTCATCAATGTATACAACCGCCTTGACGATCCCTTCCTCTTATCATGGTACTACCACAATAATCAATTTTGAGGACATGACATATATATTTTGTTTGAAGAAAAATAAGGGTCCTTTTAACTCACCGTTTAATATGAATTACATGAAAATAAGTGTTTACAATTTTACCTAGAGGCTAAAAGGAAAATAAAAGAAACTGAAATGAACATGATAATGGAATATGTATAAACTAGCCATAATAACTTGTCGATTTTATAGGAATGGAATTGAGCAGAGGAAGAACTCGTGGCAAGATGGTGTGGCTGGAACAAACTGCCCGATCCCACCTGGCAAGAGCTTTACATACAAATTCCAAGTCAAGGACCAAATTGGCAGCTTCTACTACTTCCCATCACTTGGCATGCATAAGGCAGCAGGTGGCTTTGGAGGTCTTCGTGTCAATAGCCGTCTCCTTATCCCGATTCCGTTTGATCCACCAGCTGATGACTACACGGTTTTGATCAGCGACTGGTACACTAAAGACCACAAGGCCCTGAAACACCGGCTTGACACTGGCCGCAGCATTGGTCGCCCTGCTGGTGTTCTGATAAATGGAAAATCTAGCAAAAATAAGAAGCCTCTTTTTGTGATGAAGCCTGGAAAGACTTATAGGTATAGAATTTGCAATGTCGGTCTTAAGACGTCTCTCAATTTTGGAATCCAAGGGCACATAATGAAGCTTGTCGAGATGGAAGGGTCCCATACCATACAAAACACATATGAATTGCTTGATGTACACGTGGGCCAATGCTTGTCAGTTCTTGTTACAGCTAACCAAAAGCCAATGGACTATTACATGGTTGTGTCAACCCGATTCCTAAAGGAAACAACTATAACCACTGCTATAATTCGATATGCCGGTTCTAATCAGCCTCCTAAACCAACTCTTCCAAAGACACCGGTAGGCTGGGCCTGGTCTTTGAACCAATGGAGGTCGTTCAGGTGGAACTTGACAGCCAGTGCAGCTCGTCCCAATCCACAAGGTTCGTACCACTACGGTCAGATCGATATTGCACGTACCATCAAGCTCGTCAACTCCCCTAAACTAGTTAAAGGGAAGCTCCGTTATACTCTCAATGGTGTTTCTCACATCAATCCTAGTACCCCACTAAAGCTTGCTCAATACTTCAACATTGCCAATAAGGTGTTCAACTACAACGCCACCCATGATGAACCACCAATTTCCAACGCACCGGCAAAAATCGTGCCTAATGTCATCAGTATAAAGCACCGCACTTTCAATGAAATTGTATTTGAGAACCATGAGAAGACCATCCAGACATATCACTTGGACGGTTATGCCTTCTTTGCAACTGGGTAAGGATTGCTATTGACATATATTTTTTGAATTAAATAACATGTGCAGTTATTTACCAGTAATGAGTTCTTTTTTCATGGTTGATGCACACAGTATGGGACCAGGAAAATGGACACCACACAGTCGAAAGACATACAATCTCCTTGATGCGGTAAGCAGATACTCGATACAAGTTTACCCAAATTCGTGGACGGCAATCATGACTTCTTTTGATAATGCTGGGATGTGGAATCTGCGGTCTGAGAATTGGGAGAACCAGTACTTGGGGCAACAACTTTACATCAGTGTTGTTTCAGAGGCCAGGTCACTAAGAGATGAGTATAACATTCCCGACAATGCACTTCGGTGCGGGGCCGTTGTTGGTCTGCCGCTTCCTCCCCCTTATACTGTGTGATGTTTATGTTCTTTTCATGATTAACTGTCACATAGTATGATTAAATGACCAAGATTGAATGATAATTTGTATGTTACTCTTAATTTAAATTCTTTTTTTTTTTTGTATTTGTTGCCAGCTGGTAACTGTATTGTAGAGGCAGTACTGTTAGAAGAGCAATGCCTGACTAACCATTTTGTTGTGACTGTGTCATATATTTGATAATTCAATTATCCAATTTTGTTGCAGTGTATTGCACATGTTATTCCAATTTTCATTCATTCATTCCTTAACTAATTATCATATCATATGGATTTTGGTGGTGCATTGTATTCTTTTATATAACATGATCGTATCCCGATTGCAAGTCTTGGTTGACCATTGTTTGGCATGAAGCATTTTTCTCTGATTATGGATACATATATTTGAACATCCTAATGATAGCATTTAGTAAAATTAAATATTCTTTTCTATTTTACTCTCCTAATAAAGCAAAATAAATAAATAAATATAAATAACAAAATAATAAATAAATTCCACACTGATCTTCATTTGTATAAATAACAAAATAATAAATAAATTCCACTCATCTGATCTTCATTTGAGATATTGGTGCAAACTATAGTGGTAGGATGGAAAATTAACTACACATAATTAAATCATTACAAATTAGCGACCATTTATAATTCAGGTATCTAACGATATTTAAAATCTTTCTTATAAATGGTTGGAATATGTCGAATATATTCCCGAAGGTATTAAACGTCCTTATCTTGAAGCAATAATAGTAGACATGTCCTGCACCAGTTGAACGACGCATCATCCAAAGAGGCTGTGATTATTTTTTTACCTTGGTAAAAATCATAGGCATTCCAAAAACCTAAGCACTGTTGAGAAAATAAATTTGAATTTTATTCGGAGTTTTCGAAATTTCCAAGCTATAAACCAATCATTAATTAATTGCTTGTTTCTCTCCATTAGGTGTGAATGAATTGGACAATTTTATTTTAGAAAGGCATGCATTTGAATTGTTTTCTTTATATTACCAAAATGTTATCTGAAATTTAATTGAAGGAAAATCCCCGTGTCGCATCTCTTAGTCGTCAAAATAAGTTCGTTTAATCAATGATACAGCTCTTTCTAAAGCCATATTTTGTCTATTCAAACTTCTTGTTTTAGTTCGCGCCTAGAGGGTTTTGCAAACCGGCTGAAGCATGCAGGATGCACTTTTTTTTTTTCTTTTAGATAAATTGGGGTCAAATTTTGCTAACTTATTTTTAAATTAAATGCGCATAATAAAATTTCAGTCGAATTTCAAATTCGACCTGTCATTCAAAATGCATTGTCCTTCGTGAATTAGCGGACTCATTTTATAAAAAAAAATTAACAAGAGAAAATTTCAGATTCCGGCCCATTATTATTATTACCTGCCTTTGCATTTTTGGTTTTGAGACCAAAAGCCCTGAAAAATCAAATTCAGATATTATTTTTATCTTTATTTCGCTGGGAGCTTGGGAGTTGGGACAGACTAGATTCTTAAAACATTTCATTTTAGTCCCTCTGACAAGAAGGAATTGCAGGGAATTTATAAAAAGAAGGCCTTGATTATTTAAATTTTTTTTTTTTTTTACTCAGCACCAGTATACAAGAGGCCACCAGACACGAGTCCTCAATTGAAAGTTTGAAACAAGGCCAAGTAAGAGAGAACCATTTCCAGTAATATTTGAGAGCAAACAAACACCGGACGTCTGGACAGTTCGATTTGGTAAATGAAAAATTTGTGCACCTGGAATTATTTGAGATTTCACTATCGAAATAGAAAATATTAAAAAGAGTTAAAAGAAGAAAAAACCAGAGTGCCCAAAGCTTCAACTAGTGTTTGAAGGATGTTTCTTAAAAGTATGCATGCCAAATTCTAATCAGAATTCATGAAAGAGGAGAAGATTTATAGCTATTTACTAATCTTTCATTCAAATTAACGGAAATTCTTCAATTTTTGAAGGAAATATTTGAATTAGTTTCAAACAATCTATTCACTTGGACACACAAAAACATAGAAATAAAATAACGAAGTATGTGAAATTGTATTTTCCTCATTTCCGCCAATAATGTAACCTTTTGATTTAAAAAATAAAAAAATATATAGAAATAAACAAAATAGGGCTTTTTTTTTTTTGAGGGCCAGATGGCAATCACCACACCGACATTGATTATATTAAAAAATAGTAATATTTACAAAGGAAGTGAAAAAATAAAAAACCAAAGAAAATCTTAAAAAAACCTAATAAAAAAAAGGAAAAAGAAAAAGAAAGAGCCTAAGCATGTCTAGTCCAAGCGTCGACATCCTGTTCAAAATAGGGCTTTGGACCCCTGTTTTTTTTCCCTAATGCTAAAAAAAACTAAAAGGGAAATAAATGAAGTATGTGCCTGTCATACAATCTATATCTTTTCTCATACCGAAATAAATGACAGCCTTTTCATTTTTCGTGAAGTCGCGCGTTTCTCCCACTTAGCATGACTCCAATGATCCAGGTTACTAATTTTTTTATGACGCGTGTACTACCATTGGTTATGTTTATAAAGCAATCCTTTTTACTGATTTCTAATTTGAAAATCATACCCATTCTTTTGAGCTAATACAAACAGAACAATTAAAATTGACTACAACAATACATAAATATATTTCACATGCTTGCAGATTGCATTGGGATATTGGAAGAAACTAATTCAAATGCGAAAATAGAAAACCGATCTACTTGATTTAACATTTCAGCAGTAAGTTTTGCTTACATAGAGATTCACATATCGAATACCCGCCAAAAGTTTAGCAATTTCTTGAAAAAATATAAAAATCATTAAACCTTCTCAAACCCCAAAATCCCTCCAAACATAATAAAAGAAAAAACCATTTTTGTTGCTATGGAACAACCGCATCCCGAGCAGCAGGTGAATCAGCCACTTTGCGACTATTGTGACCTGATCCGTGATAAGAAGCACAAGTTCAGCAGCTAAAGAAGGCTTACAGCTAAAGTAGGAAGTGAAAAAAAAAGAGTTGAGGCACCGTTGGTTCAGAATCTGTAAGAGGACTTCAAGAGAGATATTAGGAAAATTCGACTCTATTTATCTAACTGAATCCAAGTTTTTTTGAAAAAGAAATGAAATTGAGCATAGCTTTTAAGTTTTTTGGTGTACTCGAGAAACAATAAAACATGATACTAATTAATTTGATGCGAAGAGGGTCAATGATGACATTCTTTTCAGTTGATGCAAAAAAAGATGCACAGGGGGTTAATTAGGATTTTTATTTTATTTGATCATTTGATATATGTAAAGCAAGAGTGAATTCTTGATGATGATGAAAATTGATTTGTTTTTTTTTTTTAGTTTTTATTTCCATGTCTGATGTGTCATATCTAAGCGGCTATTTTACTAACTCGCTTGATAACAGTTTGATGATAACGTTTTACTGCAGCTGCTTAAATAATTTACCCTAGTTCGAATCGCAATAACAAATGATCAAACCGTTCAATTTATTTCTCAAACTAAAATTTTGTTAGAAACCAAATTTTATATATTTTTTCAATTTTTATTTTTTATTTTGAAAAACATTATTATTAGAGAACTACATATATAACCTCCAATAAGAATTAGTTAATTTTTGCTTCAAAAAGAAGAATTAGATAATCTGTCTCAAACTCAAGTTATAGAGATGTATTAAAGAATTTGGTTTTTTCTTTGGGTGATTCCGATGATAACAAATCAGATGTTCTTAACTCGCTTGAAGGTACCGTAGCAATTCTTTCAGGAGCCAATCTTGCTGTAGTACTACAGTCTGCAGGGTATATATTGGATATCTGAAAATTTGTTGAAAGTCAAAGATTTATATTTTGAACGAGAATGCATTACATGCATGTTACAAATTATTTGGAAAATTAATCTGTTTTAAAAAACTTTACTACATTATAAAATTATGTACTGGTCAAATATTATAACTTCTCAAGTAAAAGCTCTGAAGTTCCGTTACGTGTTTCATTTGTTAAAAGAATCTTGATGTATTAATTGGGAAATTGTATTATAAGTTATACATTATTATTTATTTAGTGATTCTCAAAAAAAAAATATTATTATTTATGAAGCTAGAAATTAAATTATTCATGACTAAATTTAGTAGTGTTGATTTTGAAAAAATAGAAACTAATTGGGAATAATTTTCTAGTTTCCATACTGATTAATTGTTTGCAGTTAAATTAATACAAAACCCATGTCTGCATTAATCGTCACTCCAGCAGATGTCATTCATTTTCTGAAGCAAAATGGTCATTTTATTAATTTTTATAATTGTAAACATATAATTGAATCTCGTTGGTGCAAATTGTGATTAAATATAAAAACCAAGGCCGCTTCAACTAAATGCTCCCTGCACTCTCTATCCCAGGGGACGTGTGGGAGAGAACCAGACATATCAAATTAGAGAGTTAGAGAGGTTCATCCAAGTGCAAAATACTAGCAAGCAAGCATAATTAACAAACGATCACATTGTCAAGACATGAGGACAATCACCAAATATTCATATATAAAAACATATCACATCATGATATGTTGTTTTATTATTAACGGTTATATTACATGACATAGGGTGAAGCTATCAGAAGTTGCTCATACATGATTTAGCAAGTCGAGATTTTATTTTTTTTTTGCTCTCTGCATGTAGCAAAGACACTGCACTATCAACTTCCAATATGCATGACATTTGGATCAATGTCAGTTCCTGCGCATTGCGCGCAGGGGAAGTCCTCCATCAATTTGAAGAGTCAGCGCTGTTTTCCACTTGACTTCATGAGTTTCGTCCCACATTTTGAACTTGAACAAGTGCAGCAGAGTCGCTGCGAATATCTTCATCTGTCTATATGCAAACTCCTTCCCCAGACAAATACGAGGTCCAGCCTAGGCACATATATAACAAATTTAGTAAACAATTAGCATAATTAACTGCAGATAATTTTATGCAAAACTAGATAAAGTGTGACATCGTCTTAATTTTAACCTGAAAAGCAGTAAACTTGAATGGGCTTTCCGGCACAAATAGGCCATCTTTGCCAATCCATCTCTCTGGCTTAAACTCCTCTGCATCATCTCCCCACAGAAACTTCATTCGTCCCATAGGGAAAGGTTGATAATCCACTGAATCACCTTTCTTTATTTGAAAGCCATCGGGCAGGGTGTCATCAGAGAAACAAAATTTGGAATCCTACGATCAGAATCCAAAATAATTAAGTACTCTTGCTAGTGGCAACATAGTTCTATGCTTTCTGTATGTTGAAAGAATTTAAATTTCATTTTCTCACCTGAGGTAGTGCTGGATAAAGCCTTAGTGTCTCTGTCAGAGTGGCATGGAGATATTGCATTTTGTTCAGATTTTCATCAGTTAAATGCGAAATGAACTCATCACATTTCAGATTAGACACATTCATGTTAGTTGCTTCTCTCACTTCTTTCACAACCTTCTCTTGGATGTTAGGATGCTTACAAAGCAAATAGAAGAACCAAGATAGCGTCACAGCAGTTGTTTCCCTTCCGGCTATAACAAAGTTGAGGATGACATCTCCAAGGTACTTCTTAGTGATGGTACGAGGAGATTTCTCCTTTTCTGATAGAAATCTTGACAAGAGATTGTCTTTCTTCATCTATCATAATAAAGAAGCATATTTAGAAATGCATACAAGCAACTAACTTGCATAATAACTTAACAAGTTAACATGCATAAAAGGAACTTACCGCATCTTTCTTTTGCGAATTCATTTGGTCGATCTTTTTGTCGATAACGTTATTGATGAAATCTTCAATCAATTTGACACTTTGCTTCATTTCAGCTTCAGAACCGATGTTTAGAAACTTCTTTACCTTCCAAGTTGGGTCAAAAATTCGATAAAGAGTTTGACGACTTGCCTCATCAATGGCCTTTGAGAATGCCTTGCTCTCTTCTAACCCAGACAAAGTGCTTAGTTCAACTCCAAATCCAACTTTGAATATAGCATCCAAAGTTGATTTCATGAATATATCCTAGAAAGGAAATTATCAAACAACCCAGGCATAAGTTCAGACTTTAGACTTCAAAGTCCATTTGAAACATATAAACAATACCAAACTTCTAAGCCTCCTCTAGTTGCAAGAAAAAGAAAAAAATAAAATAAAAAGAAGAACGGCAACGATCAAATTTGTTAAAGTTGTTACTTGAATATCCATCATTTGATTGGAAGAGGCTACGTCCGAGATGGTGTGGGCAAGTTTCGCAGCGGTACTGCGAAACACATCATTGCTGTAATCCTTTAACATCTTGGTAGAGAATTCAAAGCTCGCAATCTTTCTCTGTTGCCTCCATTTGTCACCATCCACCGCAAAAATCCCATCCCCAAGGAAGTCATGCATCAATTCATAATTTTGAGGGCCCTGTGCGAATCCAAAACAAATATTAATGCAAACCAGCAACTGTGTGTTTTCAAGTTTTCAACTAATTTTAAGTCAAATTCTAACCTTGCCATAGTTTGCAGAATTCGTTTTGAGTATATATTCCACATTGGCTGGATCGACAGTGTAGACATAGTTACAGAATGGCGTGAGCATGCGGAAGGTCTTGTACTTCTTGCAGAGTGTCGTTTGATACTCGATAAGGCGAGGGAAGTTAAAGAGTTGATGAAATATTGTGCCAGCAACTGGGGGGAGATTGACCTTCTTTTTTGAACCGAACAACAACCACCTAAAGGCATAGAGAGAAATCACAAACGCAGCCATGCCTAAAGGGGAGAAAGTTATCGGAGATTTCGCACTTGTTGAGGAATCCATTGCTGGTTTATGCTTTGAATTGGGAAAGGGATCAGTGGCAATTGTATCAGTGATTCCTAGGGCTATTTATAGTAGTGGTGCTGACGTGGTGTGTTTATCTTAAATTCTTAATTATATGGGGGAGAGACTTCTGGGGAAATTTCATCTATTCAAAATTTATAATTTTAAATTCTTTTTGGCAAAAAGAAACCAACTATTTACTCATTTACATGTTATTAATTTTGATGTGGCTTTTCCGTTAATGAATTCAGTACGCAATTGGAAGCTCATACATGTGAGTTACAAAAGCAATATATTGGACTGTTCATACTTGTGGTGATTTTAAAATTTCACATAGAAATAAATTTGTTTTACGAAAAAATTGACAGCAGCATGTAGCTAGCCCCAGATCTTATACTATTGTCAAACTTAGCAATTACAGATTTGTTAATTAATGGGATGGACATTGCAATATATCGATGCCATCTCAAATTTCTTAATCGTGTTACAAATACACTAGAACCCAGTAATAATTGCACATGAGAAAAATTTAATGATAACTAAGCTTAAATTCGTCCATAATTCACCGTAATTAAAGATATACTTGACTAAGTTGCATTTTTATCATATTGAGGTGTTGAAAATGGGTATAATTTAAATTTAAAACAGGTACTGAAGTTAAGATGATAGAATCACCCCCAAACTTCTGTTTATATATATACAATTTGTTGTGAGAACTACTTAAAGATTCTTCCACATAACATTCTAAGTTTGAGAGGGATTAACAAGAGGAAAATTATAAACCAATATAAACTTAATAGTTTTCTACCCAAATTATTACTCTATTCGATTTTATCCTCTTTTTTTATTAAATATTATCTTTGGTTGTGTTTGGTCGAAGAAAAAAAAAGTAAAATGATAAAAGAAGTAACTCCTCTTGTGTTTGGTAGAGGAATAAAATGAAGAAGTAACTCCTCTAGTGTTTGGTAGAGGAATAAAATGAAGTAACTCCTCTTGTGTTTGGTGGAGGAACAAAATAAAAAAGTAACTCCTCTTATGTTTGGTAGAGGAATAAAATAAAGAAGTAACTCTCTTGTTATATATATTATAATATATATATAAAAAAATCTTCATTGCTCATCCTGATCCTTTTATCCAAAATAATCCCTTTGTCTATGTTAGGTAAAAGGATAAACAAATGACTCGTATCTTATGCCTGAGTGAGAATTAAAAAAAAAAAATTGAAGATAATTCTCTTATAATATAATATATAAATAAATATATGTAAATCCTCAGAACTCGTCCTTATCTTTTTATCTAACTATTTTTCACTTTGCGTAGAAGGCTAAAAGAGAAAGGATAAAAAAAATAACTATTATATAATTATATTTGATAGAGTAATAAAGAGATAAATAGGAGACTAAAGGGATACATGTTTATCCAATATAACATTGATAATAAGAAGTATTATTTATTTTTTTATCTCTTTATTAAATATAACTTTTTAGTTTTATCTTTCTCCAAACATAAATATAAGCTGCTTGATGCAGAGAACTCATATATATATGATATATAAGAAATATTTATTTGTTCGCTTTTGTTTTAAAAAAAATATATTTCAAAACAAAAATGAAGGAAAATACAAATAATCTTCTTTCCCTCCACTGCATTACACTCTAAAATGTAATCTAAGATATTTCATTTGTTCTTTCGTCTCGAATTCTGCTTTCTCAGTTATATATTCTAACTTAATTCGTAGATGTACAATGTTCTTTGGACATGGTACCGCATCTCTGTATGCTTTAATTCTTCACGTACAGCTATACATTGAAAGACGAAGCACTACTACTATATGATCCTAATTTTTTTATATGAAATAGTACATTAAAAAGAGCTGCAAAATATATAAAAATATATGTACTGTGATACATCAATATTATTTGAACAGAAAATAACATCAAGTTGGGTACGGCATAGTCTGGTCAGTTTATCAATAGATAGCACTGAAGTTGCAATTTTAATTTTTTATTTCCTTACGTGCATGTTTATGCTAATAGAAATTGATGATTTCCCCATATATGTCAACAAATTACGTGCATACATAATATATAAAAAAAAAGCTTATACGAAATAATGAGTTGTTGAATGAAGAAATGCTATTATGATCGACATATTAACTGTAAACTTTGAATCAAGATTTTTATGACAGCAAATAATGTGGTCTAGATATTAAAAAAATAAAAAATATATTTTTTATTTTTCATTATTCTTTGAAATTTTGAAAATTGATCTTGCAAAAGGTAATAAAAAAAAATATTCATATGGAGTTCCTACTTGAAGAGTTGCTGCTACGTGCGATGGCCTGATGGCCACACATGGTTGGTCTAACACTCAATTCAGTATTTGCTAATGGGCTCTTGATATGGTAAGAATCAATATAGTTCATGGATTTTCAATTAGCTGTAAAATGAGTTGGAATTTGGAAAGGAGGCCTAGAAGTACAGAGCCTAATTGAATTTTGGTTCAGCGTGACTAGAATTTTGTAGGAATAGGTTTCCTCAACTGACTCCGAAGAGAGATAAATCGCATAAAATAAAATTTTATATAACATTTTTCACTTTTTTAATTTTTTTTTTTTTACTTTGTAGGCAATCACGCTACATTGCTACAAGTAACACCGTAGTACCGTACCAATCTAAGCTTTGTGTGTGTCAAAAAAAAAAAAAGAAAAAAAAAAGAAATGAAGTTTCGAAAACGCTAAAATGCATTGCAACATTGGGTAAGATAGGCCCAGCCCAAGTAACACCTCTTAACATCATTCAAGTTTCCTCCATTTACAACAAACTGGAAATATCCTGCCTCCGGTAACGTCGTGTCTCCGCTTGACTTATAACTGGAGAACGAACCTCAAAAACTCGTCCCAGTCTTTCGTCGACTCCCAACTTCACGCCCTCACAAGAGAAGGAAATCACCTCTCTCTCTATAAATGTATCGTGTGGTAGGTACACTACGAAGGTCGAATGTCAGTCACGTGATATCTAGAGACTATAGTTTGGCAAGCTTCTGGTTGGTTTTTTCTTTGAGTGTGCATTTTGTTTTGATTTAGTTAAAAGTTTGGTGTTGTAGGTTTTATAATTGACAAATTACAGAACCGAATTGACTTTTAAAACGATTTTAATCCATAAATGTTGCTGCTTCAGTCCATGAATTAAGAGCTCTTTTGTTTGTTTGATTTTTCCAGGGGTTTGACTGAAGGGTTTAAGGTACTTCCTTGGAGATTTACTACTAGTCTTTCATTACAGAATTCTATTTTTTTTTTCTTGTGCTATTGTTGTTTATTTTTTGTTCATTTCCAGAGAGGCACAGGAGATGACAGTAATAAAGCAGCCAATAATGTTGTTCAATCAAGGCTGCCTACTTATAGCCCTGTAAACAAAGATGTAGAACATAAACAACATGGATTTGTAAAGGACCAAAAGGTTTGGAAATATGAAACTTTTTCTCTCCTTTTTGTTTTTAACTTCAAAAATTATATCTAGCCTAATTTGACATGGATTATTCCCAGGGAAATGATGGTACAAATGATCAAGAGAAAAGAACCAGTCATGAGTTATTAACTGAACCAGTCGGGAGGAACATATCAGTAGCTGAAAAGAGAAAGTTTCTTATTAATGCGGTACATGAGATTGCACTTTCATATCTTTTATGTTTCTCCTTTGTCAAGAACTTAATAATTAAAGCGCTTTAAGTACTGTACTGACCTGTGTGATCTCACTATCAGTTTAGCTACTCTATTTTATTTATTTTTTTGGGTTGTGGGGGGGATGCGTTGGCTACCTAATCAAGCCTAAATCAGATAAATTGAGGGTTCTTGTAAACTTCAGTCTTGCTTAAATGCTGTTCCCTCCAATTCCCATGCTGTTATGTGATTAAAATGTCCAAATAAAAATGAAATCGTCAGTCCCAGCATCATGTACATATCCCATAGTATAATTATTGAAATCTGTTTGTTTAGTCATTTTAAGAAGTTTATTTGTTTTATTAATTTGTAATTTTTGGCAGCTATTGGACCTAAAGGATTCCAAGGAATCTGTTTATGGAATCCTTGATGCATGGGTTGCTTCTGAGCCAACCTTTCCTTTAGCCTCTTTACGGAAAGCCCTTGTAGTTCTTGAAATGTACGAACAATGGCATTTGATTGTTCAGGTACTTTTTTCTTGGCCGGAGATCAATTTTTGGTACATGTCATGAATCGATGCTCGCTTCACTGGTATCTGATCTTGACCTGTATGGAACTTGGATTTTGAAGGTCTGGGTGTCATATCCTGTGCATGATTGTTTAAGGTTTCACAAGCAACAGTCTTCTGAATGCAGAATCCAAACTAAAGCTGATCTGGGCTGTTCGTGTACAATAATAGCCAGAATCACATTTATTGCCAGTCAGATATTGAGTTTGTGACTTGACCACTGCCCAGTATAACATATTAACAATAAATCTGATAAATGGCATCACATGTTGTTTCTCTATTTTTTTTGGGGAGGCATTGTCAGTCGTGATATCAGTCAGAAATTCAGTATTGGTTTAACTGAGACCTGGTTTAACCTGTTCAGGGTTACAAGCTGGTTTTCTAGAGCAATTGTCGGGTCCTTTTTTGGTGGGGGGTATGCATAATACAGGACATCAGTTAAGAAACATGAAATTTGCCACACAAAGACCTAAATTATTTGTCCTATTTTTTAGGTTATAGAATGGATACTGAGCAAAGGTCAAGGTGACACAATGGGAACATACAATCTGCTAATTAAGGCACTAGAGAAAGAAAATAGAGCAGAAGAGGCCCATAGAATTTGGGAGACTAAAATTGGTCACAATCTTCGTCATGTGTCCTGGCCCTTCTGCGACCTTATGTTGTCAATTTATTACCGTAACAACATGCTAGATCGGCTAGTAAAGGTATCTTTTCTTTTCTGTCAATTTTTAGTTTTTTCTCCTTTTGTTTGTGGTTTGCTTCTACTTCTTTAAAGGCTTTACAACTTTGTGAGAGTTTGCTGTTGCCCGTGTGGTTGAGAAATTGCAAAGTGGACCAACAACACATTATCATATTAATTAAAGTCTCTATATTTAAAAAAATTAAAAGAGTTACATTTGGAGAAAATTTTGCCTTTGGTCCTTCAGCAAAATATGTCAGCCAGGTTTGGCCCTTGAATCTTTTTTTTCAAAGATTAAACAGTCCACGGCACACTTAAAAAAAAAATTTAGAGGATTTTTTTTTTTCGATATGAACTGTTCAAACTTAATAAGATAGTCCATCACCTCTAAGTCTGCAAAAGGACTTCTCTTTTTCTTTTCATTTTGAGAAAATTTTCAACTTGTGTTTTTAATGAAATTTTAACAACCTACTTGTGCAAAAATAAGTTTCACGACCAATTTTGTTCATTTTCCAAAGTTCAAGTACCTCATTGATTTTCTTTTTACCTTAAAATTCAGAGATCAATTTCGTGCATACCATATTATAAGGACTGGGTTGATCTTTTGAGAAAAGCTCATGAACCATAACCTGAATTCTCCTCCTAATAAATGTAATTATGTAGCATAATTGTATTTCATAAAGTGCAGCATACAATGAAGATTTAGTTTAAAATTTCTTTCACAATCTGGGGCTTTCTTTACAATGATCTTTTTTTTTTTTTTTTGTGTGTGTGTAATTGCTTAAGCCTTCTATATCCTATTTGTGTTGGTTTGGAAGTTGTGGTACTAATCAGATCTAGCATGATTGTGCGCGGAAACTGCAATTTTTACTTATAAATATATAGTGTTGCTAAGCCTGGTTAATTTTGCCCTGTGCTCCCCCACCAATCCCAGGACATGGGACGCCAAGTATCTGTGTCTTTATCCATAGGTGTCAAGCCTGCACAAATTCAAATGTGTTCAGGGTTTACACTTTATAAGAACTCGTACATGGGCACTTAATTGTGTGCACAGTTTACCCATGTCGCACTGGATTGGTAGCCAAGCTCGGAACGAATATAAAAAAAAAAAAAAAAAATCATTCCTCCAAATAGATGCACCCATGCACAAATGAAGTCATATCTGGAAAATGTTTTATTCATACTTTCTTATTGCATAAACCTGTTTTCCAATTTTTTGTTCTTATTATTCTATGTAGCTGTTTAGATGTATTGAATCATATGGCCGTAGGCCGGCAAGAAAACGTATTATACAAAATGTTGCGGATGCATATGAGATGCTGGGCCTCTCTGAAGAAAAAGATAAATTATTGACTGACTATAGCTACCTATTTGACAAATCAAGTGAGAATAAAAGGAAATATAACAAGTCAAAAGAGGCAAAGAAGGGAGGTAAGCTTATTACTGAAGTTCAAATAGTATAGTTTTCTTCCATTGTTTTGGCATTTTTGTGTTCCTGTTTTTCATCTGTTAATTAGTATTTAATGGCAGAAAGGTGTCCATACCTGCTATGGTCAGCACAGCATATTTCTTTGGTACCAGTATGAACCTGTACTAATTGTACCTACCATCTTTGATATTGATCAGTGTGCCAACAAGCCCCCGCCCCCAAAAAAAAAGGTCATACCTGTACTATGAATTACATAGTATAATCAATATTTTAACCTTTGTTGATTTGGGTTCTTTTTCTTCTTTCCAGATAAGAAAGAAAATAGCGAAGAACAATCTTTGATAGTACAGTTGTTGATTCTGGACCTTCCAACGATGAAGTAAGCAATGCTCACTAAATTCCAAGGCACAGGTTTTGCCATTACCCTATATATTATGACAGCATTAATATCATTTTTCTGAAGGTGAAAGTTAGTATTAGCCATTTACGCTCTTTTACATTGGACAAGTTCACAGTATTTTTCCTATGACTGTTGTGATGGCTGAGTTTGTCAATGTCTATACAACTGATGTAAAGAGAAATATTATGTGAATAGTGTACTTTTGCTTAATTATTTTCTAAGTAAAAGTAAATGTGTTTCCTTTCTCAGGATTTGTTGAGAACACCTCGATAGGCATACGTCCAACTGAGGAATTAGTTCATCCGTTACTTTTATTTACAGTTCCATTTGTTATTGTTAGTTCAACAATGTGCATCAAGGTTTTAAAATGCGATTTGTGCAGTTTAGTGGTTGAGTGATGATTTGTGATAAAACGGTGATAAAACGGTAATAAAACGGTTATACGGTGATAAAATAGTGATAAACGGTCATGCGGAATGGCTAAAAACATAGATAATTCAATTTAATCGCTGATAAAACGGAGCATTTTAAAACCTTGATGTGCATTGATGTTTGCATAATTTTAAGAACTCAAAACTGTTTTTAATCATTTTATAATTGGACAAAAAATAAAAGAGGTGAATTGATCAGCAAAAATATACTGGAAATTTTGCCAGAAATTCTGCCAAATGGAATTTACATAGTTTTTGCCAGGCGTCTGTTAATGTTTTTAACATCTTGACTCCGTATAATTTGTAAAATCAGCAAAATTGACCAATATCTTTTAAATATTTTAATTTACGTATGAATAACATACAGACTATACTTAAGATTTTTAACTTACATCTTGTTGTGATCAGTCATTAGGGTTTTTTAACTTGTGGGTTTATTTTTCAAGTTATGCTGCCACCACAATTGAATTAAGGTGAAAGTTTTATTGCATGTGAAATTTCATATTATAATACATGCTTATTTTTATTTATATATTATTATTATTATTTGGTTGGTATGGTTCTACTCTCCTGCAATTGTACAACCAGGCCATTTCCCACTAGGCCACTACGCACATGTATTTGCGGTCCTGATAAAAATGACAACTGAAACATGGTAAGGTGCATCGCATGACAACCAATCAACTTTATTTTTCTTACCCTTTTTTTCTTTAATATTTCTGTATGAAATCATATTTGAGAGGAGAATAAGTACATTCTTTTAGGGGGGGAAAAATGAGTTATATTTAGACACTAATACTATTCGAAATAAAAATGGAACGGCTCAGGTTAGAAACTGTACATTTGAAAGTTACAATTTAATTGAACAATCATGGAACATTGTTAAGTGAGATCACTATTCTTTAAACATGTTTCTAATTTAACCTCCAGTAAAACTGTCAAACTAAGTAAATCACATGTTTATTTGTCGGGTTATCTCTACTACTTATAAATACACCTAACAAAAAGAGTAAACATTTCATATAAAAGGAGTAAACATGTCATATAAAAGGGTATAAACAATTCTTATATCAATTATGCACCATTGATTTGTGTAATTTGATTTGATCAGTAATCTAGATCTTAATTTTAAATTAAAAGGTCAAGATTTTTTATTAGAAAAGATTAAGTTACTGCCAAATTAGCTATTTATTTAAAAGGAATGACTAATAAATTATTGATTTTACCATATCTTTATTGTCTATAACATGTAAAGTTCTATATGAAACAAAAATAATATCAATATTTAATTTTCTTATTTGCCCACATCTTGAGGGCATCTTTTGCTAGTTCGAACAAATAGACCGATTGACTGGGCACACTGGATGGAAACATGACTATGTTTGGAAATATTTGGCAAAAATATTGTACACTAGGATGGGGTGATTTTCAATTTGCTATAAAATTGTTCGTGAATTTTCAATTTGCTGTAAAATTGGAATCTGGGCAGTTCGTAAAATGGGTTCAACAGGCCTAGAAGTATAAAACCTAATTGATTTTTTTATTGTGCTTTCCTAGAAATTTGTAAAATAGTTTGCCTCAATTGCAACTCCAAAGAGAAATAAATCGCATCAAATTAAATTTGTTATAGATCCTTTTTTTTATATTATAGAAAAGAAATATTTGTAATTTACATTTTTTATTTTCTAATAGTTTTATTTTTTTTAGCATGATTGCCAAATATTATTTTTTATATAACATATCTCATTATCGTAACACTACACCAATCTAAGATTTGTGTCAAAAAAAATTTAAAAAAAAAAAGAAAAAATAAACAATGAAACTTTTAAAACGGTAAATCCATTCCAATATGGGGGTCTAAGTTACAGATTTCCATTGGGGAATATAGGCCCAGCCCAAGTGACACCTCTGAACATGATTAGTTGCCTGCCTCTTATAACTAACTTTAATTAATTAAGAAATTATAAAATAATCTGTTTTTAATGAAAATTATAAAACTGACTGCGCAGTTTCGGAATCTGAGATTCCGAAACTAATTCTGCTTAGTTTCGGAATCTCAGATTCCGAAACTAGAACTGCCAACTTTTGTGCGGGAAACTAGCTAGTTTCGAAATCTCAGATTCCGAAACTAGCTAGTTTCCCGTCTATTTTGTCAGAATTTCACTATTTAATAAATTATTTCAATATTTAATAAATTTCACTATTTAATAAATTATTTCACTATTTAAATTTTGAGAGAACAAATATTTTTAAATTTTATAATTTCACTATTTAACTAGGCCTTTCATATTTTTTCAATTTAACTTTTTTAAATTTCACCTAACTTTTGAAAATTTAATAATAGTTGTTTTAATAAATAATTTATGTTATTATTTTCAAATTTTCTAAAAATATTATAGTAAAAATAGTAAAATAAAAGTAATAAAGTAGTGTTATATGGTAAAGTATAATAAAAGTAAAGTAAAGTATAGTAATAAAATAGGGTATAATATTAAGTTTTCTGACGTTTGAGCGGGCCCGCTAGCTAGCTAGTTTCGGAATCTCAATTGTGTCCCTTCAACTTAGGCTGCTTACAATGAAAGAAAATATTTAAAAATCGATGTTTTGGAACACTATAACTTGAAGGAGGCTTAACTTTTGATAGGAACGTCCGTTTTGGGCATATGATGACTTTTCGGAAAGCTTGCGACGAGATCTACAAGGTTTATGGGGTTTACCACGTAACGATCATTTTCGGGGCCAAAAAACGCTGTCTGAACCTCCAAAATCTACTTTGAAAGTTTTCAAACCTAAACATCACATAAAACTACTTAGAATTTTTTAAAAATATAAAATTAATCATAAAAAAGAGAAATGTAGTAAATCAAGTGACTTTCATTATAGTTAACAGGGGTGTTTGCATCCTTTTTCCTGTCTGGATATAGCATGAACCTCTTGTCATTCCTCTCTAGCGCAATAAAAAGTGTTATGTTGAGTATTATCTCGTATTGATCTGAAGCTATGGGGTTATATATAACGCGCAAATTCTAGTATCGGAATCTAATTGAAAACTGTTTAAGCAGTGAAATAATTGATGGAACACTGTTTAAATAGTCGAATATTAATTTTGTAATATTTGGAAAATTTTTCGTCAAGAATAGTAATTTTTTTAATTTTTTAATTTTTTTAATTTTTACGTGATATAGATTTTGATATTAATAAAGTAATATATAATTTATTAAGTATTATAAAACAATAATAAAATAACAATAAAATAATAATAAAATAATAATAAAAGGTTAATAAATATCGGAAAAAATCGCCCATGCTAGTTTTGGAATCTCAGATTCCGAAACTAGCTAAAAGTTGAATAAAATAATAATTAAAGTTTGATGAACGTCGAAAAAATGGCCCATGCTAGTTTCGGAATCTGAGATTCCGAAACTAAGCAGAAAACTGCGCAGTCATTTTTAAAAAATTAATTAAAAACGGATTATTTTATAATTTCTAAATTAATTAAAGTTAGTTATAATTTTTTCGGTGCCTGCCTCCAATGATTGTCCCCATTTTGTTAACTGGAAATATCAAATATCCTGGGTCACGTTCAGTCGTCTCTCCGCTTAACTTCGAACTGGAGAAAGGAAAACCTCAAAAACCCTTGAAACATTCTCTCTCCGTCACAAGAGAACGAGAACACCTCTCTCTCTCTCTCTCTCTCTCTCTCTCTCTCTCTCTCCTCTCCCTCCTTTCTCTTTCTATATGTATCGTGTGGTAGGTGCACTACGAAGGTCACATGCCAGTCACGTGATATATAGAGGCGACAATTTGGCAAGCTTCTGGTTGGTTTTTTTTTTTTCTTTGAGTATGCATTTTCTTTTGATTTAGTTGAGTTTGGTGTTGTTGGTTTTGTAATTGACAAATTACTGAACCGAATTGGGTTTTGTATGCTGTTTCTCACACTCTTAAAATGATTTCATTCCATAAATGTTGCTGCTTCAGTAAATAGAATTAAATACACTTTTGGTCCATGAATGAGAAATTATAGATAATGGGTATATACCAAATTAATATTTGTGACATCTTTTGTTTGCTTGAATTTTGCAGGAGTTTGACTGAAAGGATAAAGGTACTTCCTTGTAGATTTGCTACCAGTCTTGTTTAGATATTTGGTTGCTGAAATTTTACTGTTTTTCACTTTCTTGACCTATTGTTGTTTATTTTTCTTTTCAGTTGGGAGCAGGTTATTACAGTAATTATGCAGCCAGCAATATTGTTCAATCAAAGTTGCCAACTGATAGCTCTCTAGACAAAGATGTAGGACATAAGCAACATGAATTCAGAAATAAGGACCTAAAGGTTTGGAAATGTGAATCTTTACCTTTTCCTTTTTTTTCAAAGTTATTTCTAGCATAATTTGACATGAATATATTTCCAGAGGTATGATGGGACACATAATCAAGAGAAAAGAACCAGTCATGAGTTATTAACTAAACCAGTCGGGAGAAACATCTCGGTAGCTGAAAAGAGAAAGTTTCTTATCAATGCGGTACATGAGATTGCACTTTCATATCTTTTATGTTTCTCCTTTGTAAAGAACTTAATTTTAAAGGTGCTTTTAAGTACTGTACTGTCCTATCTGATCTCACTACCAACTTGGCTATTCTTTTCTTCTTCTTTTTTTTTTTTCCTTTTTGGAGGGGACACAAAAATGAAATCTTCAGTCCCAGCGTCATGTACATGTCCCACAGTAAAAATTTTGAAATCTGTTTGTTTAGTCATTTTATTTGTTTTATTAACTTGTAATTTCGGCAGCTATTTGACCTAAAGGATTCCAAGGAATCTGTTTATGGAACCCTAGATGCATGGGTTGCTTCTGAGCCGACCTTTCCTTTAGCCTCTTTAAGGAAAGCCCTTGGAATTCTTGAAAAGCACGAACAATGGCATCGGATTGTTCAGGTACTATTTTCTTGTCCCCGTATCAACTGTTGGTTGTTGTCATGATTTGAACCTCACTTCACTGGTATCTGATCTGACCTTTATTGCACTTGGGTTTTATGGTCTGGGTGTTAAATCCTAGGCATAGATTGTTTATGTACCTGGTTTAATAGGCGATAGTCTTGTGAATGCCAAATCCAAATTAAAGCTTATCTGGGCTGTTCTTGTACAATATTAGCCAGAATCACTTTCATTGCCAGTCGGATATTGAGTTCATGATATGATCCGTAACAGTTATAACATCTTACCTATAAGAAATGTCATCACATGTTGTTTATCTACCTTTTTGGGGCTTTATCAATGGTGATATCTGTCAGAAATTCGGTTACAGGTTCGACAAAGACATTGGTTTTTATAGCATATGTGAGATTTTTTTTTTTTTTGGTTTTACCGTGGGGTGTATGTATAATGCATGACATCTGTTTAACATAAAATTTGCTGAAAGGACCTAATTTTTTTTCCTATTATTTTAGGTTATAAAATGGATACTGAGCAAAGGTCAAGGTAATACAATGGGAACATACGAGCTGCTAGTAAAGGCATTGGAGAAAGACAATAGAGCAGAAGAGGCCCATAAAATTTGGGAAAGTAAAATCAGCCACAATCTGTGTTCTGTGTCATGGCCCTTCTGCGACCTTATGTTGTCAATTTATTACCGCAACAACATGCTAGATCGGCTAGTAAAGGTATGTTTTATTTTATGTCATTTTACCGCCCCCCCCCCCCCCCCCTTTTGTTTGTTATTGGCTTCTGCTGCTTGCCTTTCCAGTCAAAAGGCTATTAGGGTTTATTTCTTCTTTGTGAGGAATTTGCTATTGCCCTGTATTGTTGAGAAATTGCAAAGCAGATGAACAACACATTGTCATTCTAAATAAAATCTCAAGAGAAGTACCTTGGAGTTTTCAAAAAAAAAACAAGTTCTTCTTTGAGCTGTTCCCAATAACCAGATGTTCCCTTGAATCTGCATCTGCTTCTTTGCAATTGAGGGCTTTTCGCTACCATAACTTTTATAAGCAATTTTTCAAAGATTAACAGTCATGGCACACTTCAAATGTTTCTACAGGGTACTTTTTCTTTTCTGATGTGAATTGTTCAAATTTAATTGGATAGTCCACATTGAAAGTATAGCACACAGGTTCCAAAGTTCAAATACCTCATTGATTTTCTTTTTCCTTTTGAAAATTCAGGGACCAATGTCAAATTAAAGTTTAAGAACTGGGTTTGTCTTTTTCGAGAAGCTCATGAACTATGACCTGATAATTTATTATATATTTCATAAAGCCCGCATACAATGACGATTCCTCTTTGGATTTGTTTCGCAATCTGGGTTTTGGTTTGCACTTATTTTTTTCTTGTAATTTTTTGTCTTTTATAACCTCTTTGTATTGGTATGGAAGTTACAGTACCAATCAGGTCTAGCCTTGATTGTGCAAGAAGGCCACAATTTTTCTCCTATAAACATATAGAGTGTTGCTAAGCCTGGTATAACTTTGCCTGTGTTCCCCCCTGACCTCCACCAATCCCAGCAGATCACGTCTCTCCGTGTCTTTGTCCATTGGTGTCGACCCTGCACAAATTCAAATGTGTACAGGATTTACACATGACAAGAATCGTACAAGGTTCAAATTTAATCTTGTGAAAAGTTTACAGTGTCTGGCTGGATTGGTGGGCAAGCTCGGAGCGGAGAAAAAAAGAAAACATTCCCCCAAATAGTTACACCCATGCACAAATGAAGTCATATCTGGAATATGTTTCATTCATACTTTCTTATTGCATGGACCTGTTTTCCAACTTTTGATTCTGATTATTATTCTATATAGCTGTTTAGATGTCTTGAATCATATGGCCGCAGGCCGCCAAGAAAAAGTATTATACGAAAAGTAGCGGATGCATACGAGATGCTTGGCCTCTCTGAAGAAAAAGATAAACTATTGACGGACTATAGCTATCTATTTGACAAATCAAATGAGAATAGAAGGAAATATAACAAGTCAAAGGAGCAAAGAAGGGTGGTAACTGGTAAGCTCATTACTGAAGTTCAAAAAGTATAGTTTTCTTCCATTTTTTTTGCATTTTGTGTTCCTATTTTTCATGTGTTAATTAGTATTTAATGGCAGAAAGTGTCCATACTTGTTATGAACAGTACTGTTTTTCCAGTACCAGTATTTTTCTGGTACCAGTATGGACCTGTAGACTGTAGTCATTGTATCTGCCATATTTTATTTTGATCTCTTTGCTAACAAGCCCAAATCTTAATAAAACATGTCATACCTTTACTATGAATAACATTGTATGATCAATGTCGTAACCTTTGATGATTTGGTTTCTTCTTCCCAGAAAAGAAAGAAAAATAGTGAAGCAGAATCTTGTCTAGCAGGCAAAGATGGGCCTCTTTAGATTTCGAAAGAATCTTTGAATTAGTACAGTGTTGATTCTCGACCTTCCAAGGATGGAATTTAAAGCAAGCAATGCTCGCTACATTCCAAGGAACAGTTTTTGTTGTTAATCCTACTTATTACAATAGTGTTTATATCATTTTTTGCCAAGGTGAAAGTATTTGCTATTTGCTGTCTTTTACATTGGAGAAGTGCACGGTATTTTTTTTTTCCTATTGACTGTTGCCATGGCTGAGTTTCTCTACTCAATTGATATAAAGAGATATATTATATGAAGTACGTACTTTCAATTTGGAAAAATTGCTTAATTATTTCCTTAATGAAAAAAAATAATTATGTGATCCCTTTCTCAGGATTTGTTGAGAATACCTTGACAGGCATACTTCTGAGGAATTAGTTTATCCATTACTTAATTTACAGTTCCGTTTTTTATTGTTAGTTGAACAATGCGCATTGGAGTTCTCGCATAATAAAAGGAAACTGATTTGAAAACAGATAATTAGAAAAATATGTAAATAAATAAAGGTGAATGGGTCAGCTAAAATATACAAGAAATATTGCCCAGAATATCTGCCAAATGTATTTACATACTTTTAACCAGTATCTATTGATTTTTTTAACATCTTGGCATCGTAATAACTTTATAAGTTCCATTATCAGCAAAATTGACAAATATCTTTTAAATATTATTATTTTACGTATGAATCGCATACAGAATATACTAAGCGAAAAGTCTACCAAATTGAACTTACATAATGCCTTGGATTCTAGAAGGATCATAATGAAGAGGTCGATCTACTATTTCGCAAGGGAATAAAATTTAGGTTATGAAAAAACAGCTTGAAAGGAAGTGCGAGCATGTCTCTTCGTCTTATTGTGAGCAGTTTCAACTTCTTCGGTTATTTTTTCGAGTCATGCTGCCACCATAATCGATTTCCAGATGAAAATTTTATTGCATAATCCAATGTATATCCAGTCATATTAAATAAGTAAGTATGTAAATATATTCTAGACTATATAAAGAACTTTAATACAGAATATTATGAATAAATAATTTAAAATGAATGCAAAATCACTTGAAATGATCAAATATACCCAGAATCTGTATAATTTGCACATTATATGCGCAATTATAATGTATAATCCAATCATTTTAAATAAGTAAGTTCAAAAACATATTCTAAATTATACAAAGAGCTCAAATATAGATTATTGTGATCAAATGATTTAAATTGAATGCAAAATCGCTTGAAATGCTCAAATATACTCAGAATCAATATAATTTGCATATTATAAGCACAATTACAAAGTATAAACCAATCATTGTGAATAAGTAAGTTCATAAGCATATTCTAGACTATATAAAGATGTTAATATAGATTATTATCATCAAATGACTTAGAATGAATTCAAAACCGCTTGAAATGCTCAAATACACTCAGAATCTATATAATTTGCACATTATATACGTAATTGTCATGTATAATGCAATCATTTTGAATAAGATCGATCATGAAATTACTCCCCACTGTAGAAAGATCTTAAATACGGATTATTGTGATCAAATGACTTAAAATAAATGCTAAAGCGCTTGAATTGCTCAAATACACTCAAAATCAGTATAATCTGCACATTATATGCGTAATTGTCATGTATAATCCAATCATTTTGAATAAGTATAAACTTATTCTACACTATATAAAGAGCTTAAATACAGATTATTGCGATCAAATGACTTAAAACAAATGCTAAATCGCTTGCAATGCTCAAATACACTCAGAATATGTATAATATGCACATTATATGCGTAATTGCCATGTATAATCCAACTATTTTGAATAAGTAAATTCTTCACTGTCCAAAGAGCTTAAATATAGATTATTGTGATCAAATGACTTAAAATGAATGCACAATCGCTTGAAAAGCTCCAATTCTGTCCAGAATGCTCATTATTTGCACTCTATATGCGAAATTGCCATGTATAATCCAATCCTTTTAAATTTTTAAGATCATAAACTTATTATTCACTGTCTAACGAGCTTAAATATAGATTATTGTGATCAAATGACTTAAAACGAATGCACAATCGCTTGAAATGCTCAAATTCTGTCCAGGACGCTCATTATTAGCACTTGATGTGCGTAATTAGCATGCATAATCCAATCCTTTTGAATTTTTAAGATCATAAACTTATTCTCCACTGTATAAAGGGATTAAATATAGATTATTGTGATTAAATGACTTAAAAACGAATGCATAATCGCTTGAGTATGCTCCAATTCTACCCAGAACGCTCATTATTTGCACTTTATGTGCGTACCTGCCATGTATAATCCAATCCTTTTGAATTTCTAAGCTCATAAACTTATTCTAAACTATATAAAGAATTAAAATATTCATTATTGTTATTAAATAACTTCAAACGAATGCACAATCGCTTGAAATGCTCCAATTCTTTCCAGAACGCTTATTATTTGCACTTTATGTGCGTAATTTCCATCTATAATCCAAACTTTTTGAATTTTTAATCTTATAAACTTATTCCCCACTGTATAAAGAGATTAAATATAGAATATTGTGATGAAATGACTTAAAACGAATGCATAATCGCTTGAAATGCTCCAATTCTGTACAGAGCGCTGATTATTTGCAATTTATGTGCGTAATAGCTATCTACAATCCAATTCTTTTGAATTTTTAAGCTCATAAACTTATTCTCGGCTGTATAAAGAGATCAAATATAGATTTCTGCGATAGAATAACACAAAACGAATTCAAAAACGCTTGAAATGGGCCAATTCTGCCCCAGAACACTCATTATTAGCACCATATGTGCATAATTGCCATGTAAAATCCAATCATTTTTTAATTTTAAGAACATAAACTTATTTTGCACAGTATAAACAGTTTAAATATAGATTATTGTGATCAAATGACATAAAACGAATGCACAATCGCTTGAAATACTAAAATTCTGCCCAAAACCCTTATTATTTGCACTTTATGTGCGTACCTTCTATGTATAATCATTGCCTTTTCAATTTCAAAGCACATAAACTTATTCTACACTATATAAAGAGCTAAAATAATCATTAATGTTATCAAATAATTTCAAACGAATGCACAATCGCTTGAAATGCTAAAATTCTGCCCAAAACGCTCATTATTTGCAGTGTATGTGCGAAATTTCCATGTATAAAACAATCCATTTGAATTTTTAAGATCATACACTTATGCTCCACTGTATAAATAGCTTAAATATAGATTATTGCGATTAAATAACTTAAAAGAATGCTCAATCGCTTGAAATGCTCTCATTCTGTCCAGAACGCTCATTATCTGCACTTTATGTGCGTAATTGCCATCTATAATCCAATTCTTTAAAATTTTTAAGCTCATAAACTTATTCCCCACTGTAAAAAGAAATTAAATATATATTTCTGTGATCAAATAACTTAAAACAAATGCATAAACGCTTGAAATTCTCCAATTCTCTCCAGAATGCTTGTTATTTGCACTTTAAATGTGTAATTGTTATCTATAATCCAATCCTATTTAATTTATAAGCTCAAAAACTTATTCTCCACTGTACAAAGAGCTTAAATATAGATCATTGTGATCAAATGACTTAAAACGAAAATACAATCGCTTGAAATGCTCCAATTTTGTTCGGAACGCTGATTATTAGCACTTTATGTTCGTAATTGTTATGTATAACCCAATGTTTGAATTTTTTAAGTTCATAAACTTATTTTCCACTGTATAAAGAGCTTAAATATAGATTATTGTGATCAAATAACTTAAAAGAATCCTCAATAGCTTGAAATGCTCCACTTCTGTCCAGAACACTCAATATTTGCACCTTACGTGCGTAATTGCTATCTATAATTCAATCCTTTTAAATTTTTAAGCTCATAAACTTATTATCCACTGTATAAACAAATTAGATATATATTTCTGTGATCAAATAACTTAAAAAGAATGCACAAACTCTTGAAATGCTCCAATTCTCTCCAGAACGCTCGTTATTTGCACTTTATTGCGTAATTGTCATCTATAATCCAATCCTATTGAATTTCTAATCCCAAAAACTTATTCTTCACTGCATGAAGATCTTAAATATAGATTATTGTGATAAAATGACTTAAATCGAAGTCACAATCGCTTGAAATGTTTTAATTCTGTCCAGAACGCTCATTATTTTAAATTTATGTGCGAAATTGGCATGTATAATTCAATCCTTTTAAATTTTTAAGAACATAAACTTATTATCCACTGTATAAACAGCTTAAATATAGATTACTATGATCCAATAACTTAAAATTAATACACAATCGCATTAAATGCTCTAATTTTGTACAGAATGCTCATTATTTGTACTTTATGAGCATAATTGCCATGTATAATCCAATCCTTTTGAATTTTCGAGCTCATAAACATAGTTTCCATAGTATAAAAAGCTTTAAATGTAGATTATTGTGATCATATGACTTAAAACAAAAACATAATCGCTTGAAATGCTCCAATTCTGACCAGAACACACATTATTAGCACTATATGTGCTTAATTGCCATGTATAATACAATCATTTTAAATTGTTGACAATATAAACTTATTCTTCACTGTATAAAGAGATTAAATATGGATTATTGTGATCAAATGACATAAATCTAATGCGCAATCTCTAGAAATGCTCCAATTCTGTCCAGAACGGTCATTATTTGCACTTTATGTGCGTAATTGAAATATATAATCCAATACTTTTGAATTTTAAGCTCATAAACTTATTCTCCACTGTATAAAGAAGTCAAATATAGATTTATGTGATCAAATATTAAAACAAATGCACAATAGCTTCAAATGCTCCAAATTCTAACCAGAACGCACATTATTAGCACTATATGTGCGTAATTGCCATGTATAATCCAATCATTTTAAATTTTTAAGATTATAAACTTATTCTCCACTGTATAAATAGATTAAACATAGATTTCTGAGATCAAATGACTTAAAACGAATGCACAATCGCTTCAAAAGCTCCAATTCTGAACAGAACGCTCATTATTAGCACTATATGTGCGTAATTGCCATGTATAATCCATTCAGTTTGAATTTTTAAGAACATAAAGTTACTCTCCACTGTATAAAGGTATTAAATATAGATTATTGTGATCATATGACATAAAAATAATGCACGATCGCTTGAAATTCTACAATTCTGTCCAGAACGCTCATTATTTTCACTTTATGTGCTAAATTTCCATAGCTATATCTAATCCTATTGAATTTTTAAACTCATAAACTTATTCTCCATTGTATATGGAACTTAAATATAGATAATTATAATTAAATGACTTAAAACGAATACACAATCGCTTGAAATGCTCCGATTCTGTCAGGAACGCTCATTATTATCACTTAATGTTCGTAATGGCCAAGTATAATCCAATCCTTTTGAATTTTTTATCTCATAAACATGTTCAACACTGTATGAAGAGCTTAAATATAGATTATTGTGATTAAATGACTTCAAACGAATGCACAATGACTTGAAATGCTCCAATTCTGTACAAAACGCTGATTATTAGAATTTTTGTGCGTAATTGCTATCTATAATACAATTCTTTTGAATGTTTAAGCTCGTAAACTTACTCTCCACTGCATAAATAGATTAAATATAGTTTCTGTGACCGAATGACATAAAACGAATTCAAAAACGCTTGAAATGCGCCAATTCTGTCAAGAATGCTCATTATTACCACTATATGTGCGTAATTGCCATGTATAATCCAATCATTTTGAATTTTTAAGAACATAAACTTATGCTTCACTGTATAAAGAGATTAAATATAGATTATTGTGATCAAATGATGTGAAACAATTGCACAATAGCTTGAAATGCTACAATTCTGTCCAGAATGGTTATTATTTGCACTTTATGTGCGTAACTACCATATGTGATCCAATCCTTTTGAATTTTTAAGCTCATAAACTTATTCTAAACTATATAAAGAGCTTAAATATTCATTATTATGATTAGATAACTTAAAACAAATGCAAAATCTCTTGAAATACTACAATTATGTCCAAAACGCTTATTATTTGCACTTTATGAGAGAAATTGTCATGTATAAAATAATTCTTTTGAATTTTTAATATCATAAACTTATTCTCCACTGTATAAAGAGCTTAAATATAGAATATTGAGATCAAATGACTTAAAACGAATGCACAATCGTTTGAAATGCCCCAATTTTGTTCAGAACGTTCATTATTTGAACTTTATGTGTGAAATTGCCGTATATAATCCAATCCTTTTGATTTTTTAAATTCATAAACTTATTCTCCACTATCTAAAGAGCGTAAATATTGATTATCATGATCAAATGTCTTAAAACGAATGCAAAATTGCTTGAAATGCTCCAATTCTCTCGAAAATGCTTATTATTTGCACTTTTGTGCGTAATTGCGATGTATAATTCACTTTTTTTTTAATTTTTAAAATTATAAACTTATCATCCACTGTATAAAGAGCTTAAATATAGATTATTGTAATCAAATAACTTAAAAGAATGCTCAATCGCTTTAAATGCTCTAATTTTCTCCAGAACTCTCATTATTAGCACTGTATGTGCTTAATTTCCATGTATAATCCATCATTTTGAATTATTAAAAATATAAACTTATTCTCTACTGTATAAACAGATTAAATATACATTATTGTAATCAAATGACATAAACCTAATGCACGATCGCTAGAAATGATCCAATTCAGTCCAGAACGCTCATAATTTGTATGTGCATTACTCCCAAATATAATCCAATCCTTTTGAATTTTTTAAGCTCGTAAACATATTTTACAATGTTTAAAGAGCTTAAATATAGATTTTTGTGATAAAATGACATAAAACCAATGCACAATCATTTGAAATTCTGCAATTCTGTCCTCAACGCTCAGTATCAGAACTATATGCGCGTAATTGCAATGTATAAATACAATCCTTTTTAATTTCTAATATCAGCAAACTTATTCTCACTGTATAAAGAGATTTAATATAGATTATTGTGATCACATGATTTAAAACTAATGCACAATCGCTAGAAATGCTCAAATTTTGTCCAGAACGCTTATTATTATGTGTGAAATTGCCTTGTATAATTTAATCCTTTTTAATTTTTAAGCTTATAAACTTATTTTCCACTGTATAAACAGATTAAATATAGATCATTATTATCCAAAAGACTTAAAAGGAATGCAGAATCGTTTGAGATGCTCCAATTCGGACCAGAACTCTCATTATTTGCATTTTATTTGCGTAATTTCCTTGTATAGTCCAATCCTTTTGAATTTTTAAGCTCATAAACTTATTTTCCACTATATAAAGAGATTAAATATATATTTCTGTGATGAAATGACTTAAAACGAATGCACAATCACTTTAAATGCTCCAATTCTGACCATAACACTCATTATTAGCACTATATGTGCATAATTGCCATCAATAATCCAATTCTTTTCAATTTTTAAGCTCATAAACATATTCTCCACTATGTAAAGAGATTAAGTATAGATTATTGAGATCAAATGGCATAAAACTAATACATGATCGCTAGAAATGCTCCAATTCTATCCATAACTCTCATTATTTGCACTTGATGTGCGTAATTTCCATGTATAATTCAATCCTTTTGAATTTGTAAGATCAAAAACTTATTCTCCACTTTATAAAGAGATTAAATATAGATTATTATGATCAAATGACTTAAAACGAATGAATAATCTCTTGAAATGCTCCAATTCTGTCCAGAACGCTCATTATTTGCACTTAATGGGGGTAATTTCCATGTATAATCCATTCCTTTCAAATTGTCAAGTTCATAAATTTATTTTCCACTGTATAAATATGGATTATTATGATCAGATAATTTTTAACGAATGCAAAATCGCTTGAAAAGCTCCAATTCTTTCCAGAACGCTCATTCTTTGCAATTTATGTGCTTAATTACCATTTATAATCCAATCCTTTTGAATTTTAAACTCATAAGCATATTCTACACTGTATCAAGAGATTAAATATAGATTATTATGATGAAATGACTTAAAATGAATGCACAATCGCTTCAAATGCCCAAATTCTTTCCAGAACGCTCATTATTTGAACGTTATATGTGAAATTGCCATGTATAATCCGATTCTTGAAATGCTCCAATTGTGTCCAGAACTCTCATTCTTTGCGATTTATGTGTGAAATTTTCATGTATAATCTAGTCCTTTTGAATATTTAAGCTCATAAACTTATTTTCCACTGTATAAATATAGATTATTGTGATTAAATAATATTCAACGAATGCAAAATCGCTTTAAATGCTCCAATTCTTTCCAGAACGCTCATTCTTTGCAATTTATATGCGTAATTATCATTTATAAAACAATCTTTTTGAATTTATAAGCTCATAAAATTATTCTGCACTGTATCAAGAGATTAAATATATATTATTTTGATGAAATAACTTAAAATTGAATGCACAATCGCTTGAAATGCTCAAATTCTGTGTAGAACACTCAATATTTGCACGTTATATGTGACATTGCCATGTGTAATCCAATTCGTTTGAATTTTTAAGCTCATAAACTTATTTTGCACTTTATATAGAGCATAAATATATAGATTATTGCGATCAAAGTTCTCCCTAATACGAATTTGTAAAATCCTAGTTATCAAATGACATAAAATGATTGCACAATTGTTTGAAATGCACCAATTGTGTCCAGAACACTCATTATTTGCACGTTATATGTGAAATTGCAATGCATAACCAAATTCTTTTGAATTCTTAAGATCATAAACTTATTCTCCACTATATAACGAGATTAAATATAGATTTCTGTGATCAAATGACTTAAAACGAATGCACAAACACTTAAAATGCACCAATTCTGTCCAGAATGCTCATTATTAGCACTATATGTGCGAATTGTCATTTATAATGCAATCATTTTGAATTTTTAAGAACATACATATTTTCTATTGTGATCAAATGCTCATTATTCTCCACTGTATAAAGGGCTTAAATATATATTATTGTGATCAAATGACTTAAAACGAATGCACAATCGCTTGAAATGCTCAAATTCTCTCCAGAACGCTCATTATTTGCACTTTTGTGCGTAATTGTCATGTATAATCCAATTCTTTTAAATTTTTAAGATCATCAATTTATTCTCCACTATATAAAGAGTTTAAATATAAATTATTGTGATCAAATAACTTAAAAGAATGCTCAATCGCTTGAAATACTACAATTATGTCCAGAACGCTCATTATTTGCACTTTATGTGCGAAATTGCCATATACAATCCAATCCTTTTGAATTTTTAAGCTCATAAACTTGTTCTCTGATGAAGGCTTAAAACCTAGGTCAAATAAATTTATACCTATGATTTACCTCACTAGTCGTTCGGTAAAGCTAAGGGTCGAACCCACAGGGACGGTTGAATACCAGACTTAATCGTTCTTAAAATCTAGAGAGATGAATTTTGTATGATTTTTGAAATAAGATGCAATCAAGTAAAATACAATAAAAATAGATAAATAATAAATAATAAAATATTTTTGGGAGATTTTTCAAATTCTTTTTACTAAAACAGATGCAAAAATATGTCCTAGGGTTGCGTGTTCAATTAGTTTGGGTCTAAAGCACTTCTGCCCACGATTTTCACCGAGTCAGAAGCCTATTTCGGACCGAAATGCCTGGATTTCGGTGCGAAATCCATGCTGTTTCGTCCCAAAACTTGCTTTAGACCTTCTGTTTTGACTTGATATTTTTATGGGATACTATGTGAAGGTTACTTGACGACCAAACCTAAACCCTAACTTCAGCTGTCGCGTTTTAGTTCTGGTTTGGTTTGGAACCGGCTTTTACCACGTAAATAACTAAACCTCAGCCGTCGCGTTTTGGTATTTAGAAATTTAAGAATATTTAGTTGGATTTTCAGAGGTATTTAAAGTCTTTTCAGATCAATAAAAGTTACACCTTTCGGTCGTTAAACTAACCTCCTCTTTCGAGCGACTGGCTTACCTCAAGTACTTAATCAATTATAAGTTTGGTTTATAGTTTAATGCCCTAAAGACGTCGCGATTCATCCAAAGGTAAACATCAATCAAACAAATAATTTAACTAAGCATAAACAACAATTCACAACTAAATAAATCACATAATATATCATAAATCCATCAAGTCATCACAAAATACCAAACTAATCTACTAACTTCCCCTAAGACATAACAAAACTACTCACACATAGTCATGACACACATAACAATAAATATCATGCAAATAAACAAGATACAAGCCATGAAATAACAAGATAAAAGCATAAAAAGAATAAACCAATAGTCTCTATGCAAGCAACTCGCTACCAAGGCCAAGGAATCGATGTAGATCTCGCTGTCTGCTGCTGCTCTGCTCCAAACTTGCAAGAACTCCAAGGAATATCAATGAAACGCTCCAAAACGCTAAGTCACAAGGGTGGAAAATAGGTCTAGAGTGTAGAATCCGTGCTCTGGCGGCAGGGAACGCCCATATACCCTCACAGGAGGCGGCTAGGTCAAGGAGAGGCGGTTTACACCTTTCCTTCTTCGAAAATTTCCAAAACTGCACTTTCCCGAAACGCATTTCGGACCGAAATGGGAGGATTTCGGTGCGAAATGGCCCTTCGGGTCTGCTGGATGGGCTGAGAATCAGGCCCACGCTGGAGATAATCGCTGTTCTGGGCTCCTAGGGTCTTGTGCCACGCCTGTGTGAACCAGGAATGAGTCGTCTGGCTGAGAATGCAGTACACCCTTCACAAAAAGTCGCGTCTCGTCTTTGATTTCCAAGTAATTCTACAAAATAAAACAAGAAGCACGGCAGCAGCAATATCCTGGAAAATACAGCAATTTATGAGACAATTTATAATGGTTTGATTGAATTTAAGGGCTAAGTACGGTCAAAATACGTATAAAAATACGAGACATCAAATCCCCCCAAACTTGAATCTTTGTTTGTCCTCAAACAATAACCTAAGCTTAAAGAGTAAGACTGTACTTAGACCTAGAAATGAAATATCCCAAACCAATGATGCAACGAAAATTTATTAAAAGAGATTATTCAAAGTTCCACAAGTTAAAAATAAATTAAGCAAATTTAAAATTAATTCCAAGAATAAAGGTTTAGTTCTCTTTTTGGTTTAAGTTGTGCAACACTTAGTTCTCATGAAATCTCAAAATCAACTCAAGGACCTTAGCTTCACTTCATCAATTCAAATGCAAACTCAAATTCAAATGCCCGTTCTTTTTCATAAGTTGCAAACATTTGCAAAGAAAATTCTATCAACACTAAAAGTTCTATAATGAGTCTAATTTTCCAAAGTTTCACCAATTTGAATTTGTGCAAATCGAGTTGTGGTGATTTGCATCACTTAGGGTTTTACGCTACTAGGACTTATATTGAGCTACCAGCACGTGACATGCTGGGGAGATCAAACAGATAATTGCACGACCAAGGCCACGGTACACTTGGGCCAGGGCTCCTAGCAGTTTCCGTAATCCTTTCTCCAATTATTTGTGGAAGATCAAACAGGTAATCACACGACCAAGGCCACGGTGCACTTGGGCCAGGGCTCCTAGTGACATCCGTTATTATGTCTTGATTTAATTGGGTTTTATTGAAGTCCATTCGCACCCTCATGCTCACAACTATTTTGATTTATTCGATTTAAGTTTGCTTGTTGGTGATTCAAGCGTTCAAGAACAAACTAGACTCATTTTAAAATTTTTAAAGTTGATAAAACAACCTTTAAACAAAAATTCACAAAAGACAAAATCGTTCACTCGGCAAAAACTTGTGAGAATTGACTAACAATGAATTGATAATTCTAAGCATCCTAATTCAGGTCCTATCTTATCAAACAATCATTCAATCGACCTATTAGTGCACAAACCAACCTAAAATCTCCTAAACAAACGTTTACCCTTAAGAAATAATTTTAAAATTGCTTTAAAAATTCAAACCAGTGTGAAACAGTGAATAATATATTCATAGAAACCTCACAGTTATAATGCATGCATCAGAAAAATTCAAAATCAAGAGTTTAAAATTTTCTCAAATTTCCAGAGAGCAATTTCGCACCGAAATGCCTCTATTTCGCACCGAAATGAAAAAGAAAAATTGAAAAAATGGGTCGAGACAGATGCAAATTGCCCACAAATTTTTAGTTCCATCTTCTTTCCCCCCCCAAACTGATTCAAGCAATGTCCCAGTGCGTCCAATCACAGAAAACATAAAATAAAGGAGAGGGAAGTAAAAATTATACCAAATCAATGAGAAGAAGATGGCCCGGCCCCACCATGTGGCGGTGACTCGTCCCCATCATCATCCTCGTCCGAATCATCAGTGGAGGAATCCTGTGGCCAAGATCCATAGCGCAAAAAGTACTCGTGCGCATCAACCTGTCTCTCGATATGCCGGATCCTGGCATCCTGCTCCGCCTGAACTCTGAGACCCTCGCGCACCATGCCTCTAGTCTCTCTCCCCTCAACCAGTAGGGTCTGCATGAGGCCAGTCAAGTGCGCCATGGATCCATATGGGACAGAATCCGGTCTATCAACATCCATAGGTAAAGGCATAGGCGGAGGCGGCATAGGAGGTGGGGCTCCATCCACATATCCATGGGGAACAAGCCATGTACGATGATCACTCCTATCAATGGGAAGGGGGTAGGGTAGCAAGAAACTGGCACGATCTCTCATTAACCATCTAAACCGTCGTGCACCCCCAAATGTCACAAACTCCAAATACTTCATCTCCCTATATCTCTCCGGGGTGGCCCGGTGCCAAGCTCCACAATCAGTCCTCGCTGGAATGGGTATATCTGGTCCAATAGAATGCATGATGATGAGCGTGACATAAGCACCCATAGAAATGGCCCCAGTGCCACCCTGGTCTCGCTGTGCAATCCAATGGTCAACCATAAGCTTGTGAATGCAAATCTTCTGAGGCTCGGGCTGTAACATGAGGTGCATAAGAATGAGGTCCTCGGCTCTGGCTCTACGCATAGTCTCACCTCGAGCAAAAATAGTGGAAGCAATAGAACGGTGCAGAATCCTCAAGGTGGGGTGCTCAATCAAAAACCCATGTGTGTCTGAACCAGCGGAGCGGGTAATCCGAGTCCACAATAACTCCCTATCGACCATAGATCCCAACTCCATGATGCCTCGAGGCTGATGTCCCATCTCGGTCCCGAAAAGATCTCCAAGGTGATCCAAAGGTATCCTCCACAAGGAATCTCTCAATCTAAACTCAACCTGATGAACCCCACTCAACTCAAATGTCGCCAAGGAAGAGAGAAACTCCAAAGTCAAATTCCTATACGCGTAGCAATCATGCATCCAAAACTTAGGCTCAATCCCAATTGCTCCCGTTAATTCCAAAAATTGGTCACCAATTCCCATTTCATGCAATACCCCTAAATCCACCAATCTGGTGTGCTCAATCGGCCTCTTGTAGATCTTTTTGAAAGCCTCAAATTGCCGTTTCGTCGGCATATGAAATCCATACTTATGCTCAAAAGAGGCGGCAGCGGGATCATACTGCTCTAACGGGTCTATCTGAACAGGGGGTGGAACAGGTACACCACCACGGGCCTGGGACCTAGTCCTTGGTCGATTTGGGTCCATATTTCACAAAAAATTCAACTTCCAGATGGTGATTTCGCACCGAAATGGTCTGGTTTCCGACCGAAATGACCACTGTCAGACCAGAAAAATGCACGTCCCTTTCTCCAAAAATTCTCAAAATTTCACACAACACCAGAATGAATCTCCTCTACCCCCGACACCTTGTTTCGTGGTCCAAGAATCCTAAAAATGAGTAACTCAAGAGAGAGAGAAAACGGGTTCAAACCTTAATGACTTGAAAATTCAAAATCCACAGGAAGGACTCCGATACCCACTTGTAGATCCTTCCCAGACCCGTGGAGAAGCCGATACTGCCAAGAAGACTTGATTTCGGGGCGGTTTGGGGCCAAACCCGAAATGTTCCTTCCAATTTTGTGCCGCGAAGAGGGCTCCCCTTGCCAATCCAAGTAGAGAGGATGGAGGAGGGTTGCAAGGAGAGGAGAATGGTCGTTTGATCTGTGAAAATGGTGGTGGGAGGGTCGGTTTGCGTGGAGGAAGGGGAGGTTTCGGCTTGGAGAAGAGGGCACGGGAGAGGAATGGTGAAGGGGCGCGTGGGAGAAGGGAGAGGGAACGGTGGGGAAGGGGTGCATTTAATTTTTGGGCATGGGTAGTGGGTTTTGGATTTTTGGAAGTGGGCCAAGAGTGCAATTTTCCTTTAAATCGAATTGGGCTTCCTACAATAATTTCACAAAAATAAAGTCAGAAGGCCCACAGATTAATTAAAAATAAAACCCATAGAAAATCATTAAAATTCGGCCCTCAATTAAGTCCGCCAGCAACATTTCGCACCGAAATCTGGTGATTTCGGTCCGAAATGGACAGTTAAAAATTGAAATCTGCATGTTTTGGATCCCTATTTTCCCTCAAAAATTTTTCAATAAATCTCCAATTAAATTTCCCATAATTTTGTCAAATGAAAATTGAGTAACAGTGGGAAAATAAAGAAATTCAGTGGAGAATTGTCTCTTGTGCGCGATTTCCCAAGCCAAGGCGCGGTGCAACTCGCATGAGGTCGTGCATGGCCACTGTTTTTGACTTCTTTTCTGGCCCAAGGTGCTCTAGCACGAGTTGTTCTTCGCCTTACTTCCAACGGTTCCTTTGCCTACATGAAAACAAAGAAAGAAAAATTAAGTAACTAATTTTTATGTCATTTTTTATTTTCTAATTTTTTGTATTTTCTCAATTTTTTCAAAACTTAACAAAAGTAAAGAAAACTCCTAAAAACCCTTGGGTTGCCTCCCAAGAAGCGCTCTTTTCAGGTCATTAGCTTGACCCCTTTGTTTGGCTACGTCTCACTTGGAGGTTCGGAGAAGTAGACTCGTGCCACTTGTCCAATGTCTTCTTTGGCGATATAGTGTTTTAACCTTTGCCCATTGACTTTGAAAGGCTCCGAATCCTTGTCACAAATATCAATAGCGCCAAATGGATAGACTTTCACCACTCGAAAAGGTCCTGACCACCTTGACTTCAACTTGCCAGGAAAGAGCCTTAACCTCGAATTGAACAACAAGACTAAATCTCCTTCCTTGAACTCTCTTCTCATTATTTTCCTGTCATGCACAAGTTTTGTCTTTTCCTTGTAAAATTTTGCATTTTCATAGGAATTGAGACGTACCTCATCAAGTTCATGCAAGTCCAAAATACGCTTTTCGCCAGCTTTAAGCAAATCCATGTTGATGGCTCGTGTTGCCCAATATGCCCTATGCTCAAGTTCAACTGGTAAGTGGCAAGGTTTACCATAAACAAGCTTGAAAGGACTCATACCTATGGGGGTTTTAAATGCTGTGCGGTAGGCCCAAAGTGCATCATCAAGCTTGTTTGCCCAATCCTTGCGCGTGCGTGCCACGGTCTTTTTCAAGATACTCTTGATTTCTCGATTCGAGACCTCCACTTGACCATTTGTCTGTGGGTGGTATGCTGTGGCAACCTTGTGTATGACACCATGCTTCTTCAAAAGGCCATCGAAATGTCGATTGATGAAATGCTTGCCACCATCGCTTATCACCGCCCTTGGCACTCCAAAGCGTGGAAAGATGATCTTGGAGAAGAGCTTGATCACCGAGTTTGAGTCAGCTGCCTTGCATGCGATGGCCTCCACCCACTTCGAGACATAATCAACAGCCACCAAGATGTACTCAAATCCTTGTGAACTAGGAAACGGCCCCATGAAATCCACACCCCATACATCAAAAACCTCGACTTCAAGGATGGGACTAAGTGGCATCTCATTCCTCTTTGAAATGCTACATGTTCTTTGACACAAATCACAAGAAGAGACAAAAGAGTAAGCGTCTTTGAAAAGAGTAGGCCAGAAGAAACCTGATTGGAGTACTTTGGCTGCCGTTTTTGAGAAAGAGGCGTGACCACCATAAGCAGAGGAGTGACAGCTAGCAAGGATCGGTTTGACCTCGTCGTATGGCACACATCTCCTAAAGATATTGTCGATTCCGATCTTGAAAAGGTATGGTTCTTCCCAAAAGTAATACTTCGCGTCTGATTTCAGCTTTTTCTTCTGTTGGAAGGACATGTCAGAAGGCAAGTACCCACTGGCCAGAAAATTTGCTAAATCCGCAAACCATGGCTCACTGTTTTTCGCTCCAGAACTCTCATTTCGCACCGAAACCGAGCCATTTCGGTCCGAAATGGATACCAAAGCCATGATTTCAGCCATTATTTTGTCGAAATCTCCCTCTTCTGCCACGGATTGGATGTTATCCTGTACAGAGAACAGCTTTTCATCAGGGAAAGAATCATTAATTGGAATTTTATTACCTTCTTCCCAATGGAGACGTGATAGGTGGTCCGCAACCGAGTTTTTCGTGCCCTTTTTATCCTTAATCTCAAGGTCGAACTCTTGGAGAAGTAGTACCCAGCGAATCAACCTGGGTTTGGCATCCTTTTTACTCAAGAGATATCGGATTGCGGCATGGTCGGTGTAGACGATCACTTTGGATCCCACCAAATAGGACCTAAACTTGTCGAGCGCGAAAACGATGGCGAGGAGCTCTTTCTCCGTGGTTGTGTGGTTGACTTGGGCAGGGTCTAGCACCTTGCTAGCATAGTATATAGCCACTGGCTTCTTATCCTTGCGCTGCCCCAAAACTGCACCTACTGCATAGTCACTCGCGTCGCACATGAGCTCGAAAGGTTGGGTCCAATCCGGTGGTTGTAGGATGGGAGCTGAGACAAGAGCCTCCTTCAACCTACAAAAAGCATCAATACACTCATCAGTCACAATGAATTCATTATCTTTTATCAAAAGGTTTGTTAGAGGTTTAGCAATTTTTGAAAAATCTTTAATAAAGCGGCGATAGAATCCGGCGTGTCCCAAGAAACTCCTAACATCCTTGACATTTTTAGGCATGTCGAGCTTTTCTATCACCTCAACCTTTGCTTTGTCAACCTCTATCCCCTTTGACGTGACCATGTGTCCCAAAACAACGCCTTGTTGCACCATAAAGTGACACTTCTCCCAATTCAAGACTAAATTCACCTCTTCACAACGCTGCAAAACTTTGGAAAGGCTAGTTAAACAAGAATCGAAACAAGTGCCATAAACAGAGAAATCATCCATAAACACTTCCATGTCTTTTTCAATAAAATCAGAGAAAATAGCCATCATGGCTCTTTGGAAGGTAGCTGGTGCATTACAAAGACCAAAAGGCATACGCTTGTACGCAAAGGTACCCCAAGGACAGGTAAAAGTGGTTTTGTCTTGGTCATTTGGATGGATTGGTATTTGGAAAAAACCTGAATAACCATCTAAATAACAAAAATAAGAGTGATTAGCAAGCCTTTCAAGCAACTGATCAACAAAGGGCAATGGAAAATGGTCTTTGCGTGTCGCCGCGTTGAGCTTGCGGTAATCGATGCACATCCTCCATCCAGTCACTATCCTTGTTTGAATCATCTCTCCTTTCTCGTTTTGCACCACTGTTGTACCTCCTTTTTTGGGCACCACATGTATCGGGCTCACCCATTTGCTATCTGAGATTGAATAGATGATGCCCGCATCATGGAGCTTCTGTACCTCCTTTCTGACCACTTCTGTGAGGTTGGGGTTGAGCCTTCGCTGCCCCTCTCTTGATGGTTTGTGGTCATCTTCCAGTAGGATCCGGTGGGAGCAAATCAAGGGATCGATACCCTTCAAATCATCAATGGAATACCCAATTGCTCCCTTGTGCGCCCGAAGTACCACCAATAGCTTCTCTGTTTCTGCATCACTCAGCCCAGAATTAACAATAACAGGGAATGTTTGACTTGGACCGAGAAATTCATACCTGAGAGTCTCTGGCAGAGGCTTGAGATCAACTTGGGGGGCCTCTGTTTGAGGGGAAACGGGAGGATTTGGCTCAGAAACGCCAGTTTGCATCGAATTGACCACCTCCAGAGAGCTATTTCGCACCGAAATGATGTCATTTCGGTCCGAAATGGGTACGGACAGAGGCAATTCTTCGCTGTCTTGCTCGATTTCTTCTTCCTCCAAGGTTTCCCCGACTCCTATGGCTTCTTGCATGTCATAGAGAAAAGATTGGTAAGTATCCAGAGCAGTTTCATATTGAATTTCAAGTAATTTTTCAATATTAGGCTCAATTTCTTCAATCATGAAACATGTCCTAGGGGGACTTGGGCACTTCATGGCGTGCTCAATGGAAAAGTGCAGCGTCTCCCCCCCTATTCTGACCAAAATGGTGCCGTCTCTGGCATCCATCAATACACCTGCTGTCCTTAGGAATGGACGCCCCAAAATGATCGGTACTTCTTCATCTTCCTTCATTTCCAATACCACAAAATCACATGGGACAACAAATTTGCCTATACAAACAGGTACATCATCTAATTCTCCTAATGGCAACCTTACAGAAGAATCCGCAAGGTGCACTGTCATTATCGAAGGCCTTAATTCCCCAAACTCAATTCTTTCATACACAGTCCTTGGCATTACACTCACACTCGCCCCCATATCACACAAAGCTTGTTTAATCATGACTTTCCCAATTGTACAAGGTAAAGCAAATCTTCCTGGGTCAGGGAGCTTGGGGGGCATCTTGCTTGACATGAGCACCGCCTTGAGCTCCTCAATGGACTTTTTACCTGTACACAATTCTTTCAAAAACTTAGCATAAATAGGGAATTGAGTGAACACATCAGTTATAGGAATTGAAATTTGAACATCTTTTAACATTTTCCAAAACCGTTTGAACTGTATACCCTCCTTTTCTCTAGTCAACCTCCTGGGGAATGGGACAGGGGGTTGGTAGGGGACCACTGGAGTCGGTCCTTCTTCAGATTTTTTCTTTTGGGGCTCCTTTTCAGCCCCTGTGGGTGTCATTTCGGTGCGAAATGGAGGGATTTCGGACCGAAATGGCACCTCTGGACTAGATTTTTCGACTGCTGGCACCTCGATTTCCGGGCCAGAGGGCGTGGCTGTATTCTGGAGCGGTGGAGATGGCAGAACTTGCTCCAGAAGAGGCTCTTCTTCTTGCTGTAAGTCCTCTTGACCGCGTGGTTGTGTCTCGGCCCATGCCGGCATTGGAGGATCATCATATTGCTTGCCGCTTCTCAACGAGTGCAATGCTTTGCACTCCGCATTTGGATTGACTTGAGGTTTGCTCGGAAATTTCCCTTGCTCCCTCGCGAGATGTGTCTCCATCAATTGCTCCAACCTGGAAACAGCACCGATTTTTTATTTTAGTTCCTCAATTCCTTCAGCCAACATATAATTGTATTTACCTTGTTCATGCATGAAATTTTGGACAACAAATGGTACACCGTTCTTGTTATAAAAAGGTCTCTTTTGAAAATCTTTGGTGTTTTCATTTGATTGTGCATTTTTGTACAAGGTTGGTGGGTTGGTAGGGACTTGCAAATGTGAAGGGGCAAAAGGGAGTTTTCTAAAGTCCGGATTATTCAATTGGTTCCAATCCTTTTGTTCTCCCTCTTGTAAGGAATAACTACGACTAAAGACATTTCGTGGGAAGTAGGAAGGCTCGTTATTGATCGAGTTGACTTGTTGTGGGCCATCCGGTTGCGCCAATGGGCATTGAAGGGATGTGTGCCCCTCTTCGCCGCACGCTCCACATGTGCTCGAGTTGAGGTGAGAGCCTTGGAGAGAGTGATATGCGGCCAACTCCGCTTCTAACTCAGCAATTCTTCTATCCCTCGTTGAGAGCTCGTTCACATGTTGCTTCCCACTTGATCGGCGTTGGTTGGCTTGTGGCATCCAGTTGTATTGCCTTGCGCATTGCTCGATCAAGTCTCGTCCTCGCAATGAATCCATCTTCAAAAAGCTTCCACCACCTGAAAGACAATCCAAGTTAATTTTGATATTATCATAAAGACCATTATAAAAATTTTTCAAAACAAGCCAATCTTGGATTCCATGGTGTGGACAAGAATTTTCTAAGTCCCTAAATCGTTCCCAAGCAGCTTCCATGGATTCGTCATCACTTTGTTGGAAGTTGTTAAGTTCAGTCCTAATCTTATCGGCCCTACCATCAGGAAAATACTTATCAAGAAAAGTTTGGGCCATATCATTCCAAGTCCTAATCGACCCCTTTTTAAGAGTTTTGTACCATTTTTGGGCCTTATCCTTGAGACTAAACCTAAACAGCATAAGTCTAATAGCATTTTGGGGCACCCCGTTCATTTTGATCAATCTAACATAATCAGTAAAAGTTTGCAAGTGTGCATGGGGGTCCTCATGCTCGTCTCCATGGAAGGAGTTTTGTTGGACGGCTGTGACATGGGCGGGGAGGATTTGCATGTTGTTTGCTTCAACCCCTTGAATAACCACTGGCCCGGCGATGTCCTTGACTCGCGGAGCGCAATAGTCCATGAGAGATTTGTTGGGGTTGTCAGCTGCATCTTCTCCATCGGAGTTCCCATGAACGCTCTCCTCGTCCAACGTCCATCTGCGCCTTTCCTCCTCGAGTTCGCGCCTTTGATTCTCCACACGCCTCCTCTCGGCCATGATACGAGCTTCTCTCTGCTCGAGTTGGATCCTCAGGGCCTCAAGGCGCTCTGCCTCCGCTGCTACATCGACAGGTGTACCAGTTCCTGCCATCACGCTCGCTGTTTCACTCTCTGGCTGATGATTTCGCACCGAAATGGGAGGATTTCGGGCCGAAATGAGGTCTGGCAGGGCCGAAACTTGCTGCTGCTGCTCCGGATCCTCCTCTAATCCACGTAGGAAGTAACGTCGCACAGGAGGTGGAGGTTGAGAGTGGACTCCCTTCCTTCTTCCTGCCAGAATTCAACCTGTAGCACGAGAGGAAACAAAAAGATGATTAAATAAAAAGAAATCTAGCCTCTTAATACTAGAAAAAGTACACGATATCAAACACCGTCCCCGGCAACGGCGCCAATTTGATGAAGGCTTAAAACCTAGGTCAAATAAATTTATACCTATGATTTACCTCACTAGTCGTTCGGTAAAGCTAAGGGTCGAACCCACAGGGACGGTTTAATACCAGACTTAATCGTTCTTAAAATCTAGAGAGATGAATTTTGTATGATTTTTGAAATAAGATGCAATCAAGTAAAATACAATAAAAATAGATAAATAATAAATAATAAAATATTTTTGGGAGATTTTTCAAATTCTTTTTACTAAAACATATGCAAAAATATGTCCTAGGGTTGCGTGTTCAATTAGTTTGGCTCTAAAGCACTTCTGCCCACGATTTTCACCGAGTCAGAAGCCTATTTCGGACCGAAATGCCTGGATTTCGGTGCGAAATCCATGCTGTTTCGTCCCAAAACTTGCTTTAGACCTTCTGTTTTGACTTGATATTTTTATGGGATACTATGTGAAGGTTACTTGACGACCAAACCTAAACCCTAACTTCAGCTGTCGCGTTTTAGTTCTGGTTTGGTTTGGAACCGGCTTTTACCACGTAAATAACTAAACCTCAGCCGTCGCGTTTTGGTATTTAGAAATTTAAGAATATTTAGTTGGATTTCCAGAGGTATTTAAAGTCTTTTCAGATCAATAAAAGTTACACCTTTCGATCGTTAAACTAACCTCCTCTTTCGAGCGATTGGCTTACCTCAAGTACTTAATCAATTATAAGTTTGGTTTATAGTTTAATGCCCTAAAGACGTCGCGATTCATCCAAAGGTAAACATCAATCAAACAAATAATTTAACTAAGCATAAACAACAATTCACAACTAAATAAATCACATAATATATCATAAATCCATCAAGTCATCACAAAATACCAAACTAATCTACTAACTACCCCTAAGACATAACAAAACTACTCACACATAGTCATGACACACATAACAATAAATATCATGCAAATAAACAAGATACAAGCCATGAAATAACAAGATAAAAGCATAAAAAGAGTAAACCAATAGTCTCTATGCAAGCAACTCGCTACCAAGGCCAAGGAATCGATGTAGATCTCGCTGTCTGCTGCTGCTCTGCTCCAAACTTGCAAGAACTCCAAGGAATATCAATGAAACGCTCCAAAACGCTAAGTCACAAGGGTGGAAAATAGGTCTAGAGTGTAGAATCCGTGCTCTGGCGGCAGGGAACGCCCATATACCCTCACAGGAGGCGGCTAGGTCAAGTAGAGGCGGTTTACACCTTTCCTTCTTCGAAAATTTCCAAAACTGCACTTTCCCGAAACGCATTTCGGACCGAAATGGGAGGATTTCGGTGCGAAATGGCCCTTCGGGTCTGCTGGATGGGCTGAGAATCAGGCCCACGCTGGAGATAATCGCTGTTCTGGGCTCCTAGGGTCTTGTGCCACGCCTGTGTGAACCAGGAATGAGTCGTCTGGCTGAGAATGCAGTACACCCTTCACAAAAAGTCGCGTCTCGTCTTTGATTTCCAAGTAATTCTACAAAATAAAACAAGAAGTACGGCAGCAGCAATATCCTGGAAAATACAGCAATTTATGAGACAATTTATAATGGTTTGATTGAATTTAAGGGCTAAGTACGGTCAAAATACGTATAAAAATACGAGACATCATTCTCCACTGTATAAAGAGATTACAAATAGATTATTTTGATCAAATGACTTAAAATGAATCGCTTGAAATGCTCCTATTCTCTCTAGAACGCTCATTATTTACACTTTATGTGCGTAATTGCCATGTCCAGGACTCCATAACGATTTATTATTTATAATAATTATTAATTAAAAATAATTGATCAATAATAATTTTTATTATTAAATAATTAGTAATATTATTAATATTTAATTAATAGTAATTATTAATATTTTATGATAATAAAAATGATTTATTATTATTAATTATTTTTTCTAAAAATTAACAATTGATAATAATTAATAATTCATAAATAATAATAATAATTTGTTATCATATAAGAACATTTTATTAATTATTATTAATTATTTCTAAGGGGTATTGTTGGAAAAAAAATAAAGGGGGAGGTGCATAACTTATGCAATCTAGATTGCATAAGTTATGCACCCTTAAGGTGTCTTATGTAACGGATTTTTTGTGACTTAAAGATGTATAACTTAAGTTACAAACAAACGAGATCTTATTACATAAACACTACATAAGTATTTATGGATCCTTAAATTATGCAACTTCTTACTCGACAACCAAACGCTACCTATGCTTAATATGCAACTTCGTCGGAGATCAGAGGTCGGAGGGAGGTCGCTTGATCGGAGGAGAGATGAAACTTACAGAAGAAGGGAAATAAATTTCCGTAAGAAGGAGAATCGAAGATGTCTTTAGAGGGGATGGTACGGATGGTATATTAAAAGACGGTCGTAAGTAATTTCCCAATAATTTTATTCGAATTTAGTTCATTTTAAGTTTCAAGGCAAAGTAGAATTTAACTAATCTGGCTGTTGATGTATTTTTCAACAGTCTTAAACATTTGTATCAATCAATAATATTATACAAATAGGTATATAATTTTAGCAGTATGCGCTCTTATCTTCCACTGTAATTTTATACAGCTAGATACCATCATCAGGAATTGATCGATGGCAATACTGTAGCTGAAAATTTTGTTCTCGGTTCTTCTTTTTTTTTTTTTGAAAATGTCTCCGTTCTTCTCACTGTCTGCTTGGAAGTTGAAATCTGACAAATCACAAGCACTGAAGCAGCGCATTAAATTAGTAAAAACAAAAGTCCCTTCAATAAGCCTCATTTCAAGTACAAATCTGAGGTGGATTTATTAAAGTGGCATTACATGCTCGTTCCTGATTCTTTGTGGCAAGATCAATCCTTCAATATGTGATGCTCTAATCCACAATGCTATATTACAGGCCTATCCGAATTTTTTAATATAAACAATTTTATGTTAAAAAAAATTAAATAGAGCAAAGATTTATTTTTCTGAATTTGAATTTTTATCATATCCTTGATTTTTTTGTTTGTTTTTTTTTCTGACTTTTCTAATTTTATCATTCATTTACATTTTTTGTTTTTTTTTTTTACGAATTTCTATTTTTATCATTTTTCTGTCTATTTTTTAATGAATGTAATTTTTCGTTAGTTGAATGAATATAAGTCTAATTATTGTATTGAATGAATATAAATTTTGTAATTTGTTTTCAATTATAACGTTTGATTAATATTAATGAAATATTTATTTGATTTTTTTATAAAGTTATAATTTTTTTGTAATTTGTTTTCAACTATAAATAAGTGAGTTATTTGAAGAAAAAAAATACTCCATTAATAAATAATAATGGGTTTTTTAACGTAAAATGCGACTGTTTCATGAGGAGGGAGAAATACATTTTAATGACCATGAGCGTGCAACAACCTCAAATATAAGAATTTACTCGTTTTTCTTTTTTCCTTGTTTTTTGGTTGGTAAGGTTCTAGGTTCCTCCAATGTACAATCAGCCCATTCCTACTACGCACATGTAATAGCGGTGTGCTGATAAAATTGACAACTAACATGGTAAGGTGCGTCACATGACAGTCTACTAACTTTTTTTTTCCTAAATAATTTTTTATTTGAAATCATGTCTTAGAGGAGAATAAGTACATTTTTTAAAAAAAAAAAAATCTAGTTAGAGATAATTTAAAACTAATATTATTCCAAGATAAAAAAAAGGAACGGCTAAGGTAGTAAGGTTAGAAACTGAACATTTTTAATTTACAATATAATTTAATCGACCATTTATGAAGCATTGGTAAGTTCACTGTTCTTTAAAGTTTAAACACCTTTTTAATTTAATTTAACCTACAGTAAAACTGTAAAAATAAGTAAACCACATGTATATTTGTCGGGTTATTCGAACAAATGTACCGGATTGACTGGAAACACTGAATGGAAACCTGACTACGTTTGGAAATATTTGACAAAATATTGTACACTAGGATGGGGGTGATTTGTAAATGAGTATAAGATATTTATTTGTTGCAAGAGAATTAAAAATGGAAACCAGCCAATAAAAACGTGGATCCGAATCCGACAAACATACTGAGCGCGCACGAGCGTAGGACCCACACGACTCAACCAGTAACTTGCCGATCCAGATCTCGGTTTATACAAATTAAGAAAATATTATGAGTTGGATTCTCTACAGTTGAAATCATCTGTAGGACATGTGATAAGTATTGTAAGGTAGGCGGAAGCCGAGGAAGAGTATTCGTATTAACCATTATACAATAGATAGCTTTTATTTTACAACAGAGAATCGGATGTAAGAATAACTTACACATTACCTTGGCTCAAGCTGTACGCCCAATCACGCTTATGCCTTCTTTGACAATAATTATGTGGGCATGGTCTACTATTTAGATTTAAGACCATAATCAGTCAGAGAAAAATGATGGGACGAGACATTTGATTAATATAAAAACAAATAAGATATACAAATATCATAATTTTATTTTTAATATTTCATAGTTAATTTTTTTTTCATTTGATAAGTGTCTTTTAGTGTTAGCAACTTAGCTTTTGTATCTATATAAAAAAAAAAACAATTAGCCACACATTTGAAATAAATGTCATACATTATTTGAAAAATGTATGTTAAATTCTAGCATATTTTACGTAATATATTAAAGTAAGAAAACATTATGATGTTTGTAGCTAATTATATGTAGAAGAAATTATACTGTTTCAATATAACACAACAAAATTAGTCATATTTTTCTTAATTGATATTTTAAAATTAGAATTATCATTCATAGGAGCTTACCAATAAATGCATATTTCTTAACTATATATTATATACATATAATTAAAAAAAGCAACTATAATGATTTACTTATTTATTTATTTATATAAATTTATTTATTTATGTACTTGTGGTAAATATTATGAAGTTCAATACCATTTAATACACACCAAGCACATCACAGAACCCCTCCTCTCACGTCGTTCCACGTCATCTAATTCTCTCTCACCGACCAAAGTAACTGGACTTCACTCTTTGTCCTTCTCAAGTCACCTCACTCACTCCCTCGCCGCGCCTCTCCACCGAAAAACATTCACTCCAAACATCAAAACCCACCCTCAAAATTCAAAATAATTACCGACAGCCACTCCACTCCATAGTAATTAGTATAGTACTACCCAACCAACCAAAAAGCAGCGGAGAAGAAAAAAGCAAAAGAAAAGAGCGAATATATCAATCACCTTCAAAAAAGAAGAAAAATTTTAAAAAAAAAGAAAGAAAAGGAAAAAGGCGATCGCCACTTACGACTCCTTCTCTAACAAGCTTGGTTTGGTGGGTTCACTCCAAGTCTCCAATCCATGGATTTCTCCACTCTTCTTCTCTTCTTTCCTTCTCCACTCAAATGTGAATAGAATACGAGACCAAAATAGAGATTGAGAGAAGGAAGGTTTGTTTGTAGTTTCTACTCATGAAAGGTGGTGGTTACACTGCGCCTCCATTGCTCAATGGATCTGTTACCAAGCGCCCATGGCGTGGATTCGCTACGGCCGTGCTTGTGTTGGTTCTGTGTTCTCTTCTCGCGCCGTCAGCTTTTCTACTGGGTTTCTACAATCGCGTCCCCTCAGGTAATGGGTCGATACACCGTTTGCTATAGTGATTTCGCCATTTGGGTTTGGGAAACCTTCCATTGTAGATAGATAAGGTGTGAGTCTCTCTACATTGGGAGTACCCTGTGTGGTGACTCGTTGCACAAATGTCTGTTTGGGATATGCCACTGGAGACTCAATTAATGGAGCTGATGTGGCAGTGACTATTGTGGGAGGGAGAGTGTTCCTCTTTTGCAATGGAAATCTGCATTTGATAGTTTGAAATTACTGAATCTTACTTGTTATATTAATGCAGGTTACTCAGGTGAGGATCGAGGAACCCTGGTGAGTTTTTTATTTCTATTCAATTTTGCTTATTTTCTTATTAGTTATTACATGTAACAAATGATAGGTTAGGTTTTTGGAATAAGTGTGCGAATTTTCGTTGTTATGGATTGTGCAGGAATCTAAATTGGGGCTTTACAAGCATCTAAAAGGTGGCAGAGGACAAAACTTATTGAAGGTTCTTACTTTGTCTTCTGTTGTTGAAATTATTACATTATATTTTTTATGTTTTATCAATACCCATTTCTTTATATTTACTTTTCCATTAAAATAAAAGCGGGAGCTCCAAATGGATGCCCAATTTAACCATACATAACATTCGCTTGCACAACTGAACCAACCAGCCTATTGTTGAGCGGCAGTTGGCACGGGGAACTGTATTACAACTGCTTATTTGTTATTCTTACTTTTGTTCTCTACAGCGTGATCAATCAAGAGTTGATAATCTTATGAGGAAATTTGGACCAAGCCTCAAAAAGGTTATATGATTTATGAAACTTTACTTTTCTGTTGAGGATCTTCTGTTTAAGAACTTTTGGCTGTTTCTATATTAGTGGCTAAAATGTTTCTCTATGTATTATAGGATATTGCGGAGAAGATTAAGGTTAAATCTGGCAAATTAGCAAACAAAAAGTCCTCTAAATCTTCAGGTGATGGTTTGAAAGACTTTAGTTTTTAAAACCTTTTGCATTTTTAAATGTCCTTGTCTACTTTCTGTTTTATGTCACTTGTCTCACGATCATTCATTCAACAGGTTCACGAATTAAAAAAGTACCTAAGCCAGAGCCACTAGCTACTGAATTGGGAGTAAGTTATTTCTCTTACTTTTTTTATGATTGACCATGAATGTATAAGATATGGTTTGGTTGGGACGTTGGTAGGTTTTTTTACATGTAAGGATGTTGATAAAATCTTCTACCAGCATCAAGTAGTGCTTTATGCAGATAAAGCAGATTACTTTATTCAGTGATTTAATACACTTTGGAACCTGGTTCCAACAAAATTAATTGATCTTCTATACTTTCTATTAGTGTATGAATTTTCTATTCGACTGATGACTTATTCCTATTCCATTTCTTAAATTATCTTAACCAGAATTTTGATACCATTGAAATTGAACAACCAAATGACTCGGCCCTAACCAGGCCCACCAGATCCTGCCAATTACATTTCGGCAGCTACTGCCTCTGGTCCGCAGAACACAAGGAGTCAATGAAGGATTCGCTTGTTAGGCGGTTGAAAGACCAGCTGTTTATTGCTAGAGCATATTATCCCAGTATTGTCAAGACAAAGGGACAGGAAAAATTGTCGAAGGAGGTGAAACAGAGTATCCAAGAGCATGAAAGGATGCTGAGTGAAGCCATTTCTGATGCAGATTTACCCCACTCGTGAGTAGTTGTTGAGAATTTCCATAATGAACCATCACACCGTGCAATGCATTTTTGTACTTCTTTTGATAAAATTGATGTTCACGTCACAAGTACCACATTCTTCCATCATACATGTTGCAAGTTTCATATTACATGGTGCAGGTTGGGTTCTGTCATGTAATGCCCACTCTTCAAGAAATGCCTCGTTGCAGTATATTCCTGCAATTCACTACTTTTTATTTGCCTGTTCGCAAATGCATAAAACCCACCAGAATTTTTATTATATTTAGCTGAACTCCGAAGTTTGTATATCTCTAGTTGGAAACAAAATCCTGACAAACCAGCAAAGTATTATTAATCAGAATTCATGCTGGTACAATGTACAAGCATGCAGTTGTTGCCTTTTATTACCAAGCTTTTTCAATAAGCATAGCACTGTGCCAGCTAAAGACGTCCCAAAAGGCTTATAAGATTTCAGATACTGCCTTCCATGCTGCTAATTTTGTACAATGGTTAAGTCAGATATTTCTTTAGTAGTATTAATGCACTTTTTATTTTTTTGTAGTTCTGGGACGACCATGGAAAACATGGATCAGACAATTACAAAGGCCAAATCATGCAATATCGAGTGTCGAAATTTTGAGAGAAAATTACGACAACTAGTAGACTTAACTGAAGAAGAAATCCATTTCCACATGAGACAGAGTGCCTTTCTGTATCACCTAGGAGTTCAAACTGTACCTAAAACGCACCACTGTTTGATTCTCAGACTGACAGTCGAATATTTCAGAAACTCCGGGACAGGTGAATTGGAAGGTAGAAGAAGTGTTTTTGAGGTTGAAACTGCTGAACTGCAGCATTTTGTGGTGTTTTCTACAAATGTTCTTGCAGTTTCTGTCACAATTAATTCTACTGTCATCAATTTGAAGGTATGCTTCTCCTTTGTGCCTCATACATAGTTGGTATTACGTTAGTAGTTACGTTCTACCAAAGATCTTGGTTTTGTGGTCTTTATATGCAACCACATTTTGTGACCATAACCTGTGTGGGTGTGCTTTGTTTTACAATACAGCTGTGATGGTATTCATTTGTGACATAGATGAGAAATGTATGCCGTTGAGTACCAAGTTTTAATAGCAAATATTATTCAACTGTATAGTGGTATCCATTTGTGACCCAAAATGGGAACCATACACCATAAAGAATAAAGTTTTACGAGCAATTTTTATTGAACTGTACAGTGGTATACATTTGTGATCACTACGTACGCAATCTTAAAATTGTATGGTATATAACTTGAAGAAAGAAATGTCTACTTCATTTGTTTATATTAATTTTTTTTCCAGGACTCTAGAGGAGCTGTATTTCACATCCTAACAGATTCAGAAAACTTTTATGCAATGAAGCATTTCTTTGCAAGAAACATGTATAAGAATGCCACTGTCCATGTACTGAATTTTGAACAGCTCAAAATGAAGCATGCTAACATGCAAAAGCTTTTCTCATCTGAAGAGTTCAGAGTTGTTAACCGCAACAATACTGAGTACATTTCTGTTTTCAGCCACTCACACTTCCTCCTTCCAGAAATATTTCCTGATCTGGAAAAGATTGTGTTATTTGACGATGATTTGGTTGTGCAGAGAGATCTGTCTCGACTTTTTGAAATTGATTTAGAGGAGAACATTGTCGGTGCAGTTAGTTTTTGTGGGGTCAGATTAGGTCAGATTAAGGGTTATCTGAATGGTTTAGATAATGGTGCTAATGAGGCCTGCCTGTGGATATCTGGGTTGAATGTGGTTGATTTGAAGAAATGGAGGGAGAAAAACATTAGCAGTGCATATCGTGAGCTTGTCAAAAAGGTTTGTACTGAACTTAAATTTAAGTCTAACCAATTTTTTTTAGTTTGGAAAATGGCACTAGTGGTAACATGTTGATCAAAATTAAGAAAGAGTAGAATATGAGAACCTTGTATATATGCATCTCAAATATTTCATTTGTTATGTTACTATCTTGATTAATTATCTTCTATATTGTTAGCAGTTACAAAATGGAAAAGAAAGCACTGAGCAACAATGGAGAGAGATGTCTTTTCCCTTGACGATACTTGCACTTCAAGATCAAGTACACGTGCTAGAAGCTTCCTGGATCCAGTCTGGTCTTGGCCATGACTATACAATTTCAGAAGGTGCAATTCAAAAGGCAGCAACTCTACATTATAATGGCAACATGAAACCCTGGCTTGATATGGGCATTCCTAAATATAAGGACTACTGGAGAAGGTACGTAACCCGTACTGAACAGTTCATGGATGAGTGCAATGTACACCCATAAATGTATAATTATGAAATTTCTGAACATAAGTCAAATGCTTGCCTTGATTTGTAACGGCAGCTACTGTAAAGAGTGTTTTTTTGGTGGTAAATTCGGGGGTGGTGTTGGGGAGGTTCATGGAGGCTTCAGACCCTTTTTAGCACAGAAAATAGGCTTCACTAGGGGTTGACATTTAGGTTAAAAAGGCCTTGATTTTTTTTTCTTTTTCATTTGTATTCAATAATCAATTAATTAATATTTTTTGAGATGTGATCTCTAATTGGGAAGATCCAATCTTCATTTATGTATTCCATATTTGGATGTAATTTTGTATGGAATAGATAAGGAATCTTTGAAATTGTAATTTGTCAACAATTATTGTCATCTAGTATCCGAGTTTAAAAGGGTTGGGAGCAGTGCACCCCACTGGAATTCTATCCTCCATTTATAATTTTGTAACTAATCAACAAATTTTGCTACTGAACATCTCTGTACTAGAGTGATTATCTTCGTTGTTGTTTTGGAGGAAAGTAGTGTTCCTTTTATCTTTTATTTTCTGTAATGTTCTATAATGTATGTTTCTTATTTCTTTTTTTTTTTTTTTTGTGCTTGTACCCAAAATCTAGTTTCCTTTTATTTTCCTCACGCATCTTGTTAAAATTTGCAGATTGGAATAGTAACCAGCTCAGTTCTTTACGCAAAATAAAACTTTAGGGTGTGTTTGTTACTACACCGAATAAGCTATTCATTGAATAGCTAATTCATGGAGCATCCCAAACGCGGAACAAGCAAAATGAATAAGAATCCCATCCCTTATTCGGCGCTTATTCTAATACCATCATATTGGTGGTATAAGAAAGTGAATAAGCATGGGAAACCCAACCCTTATTCCGAATAGGGTATTCAACCCAACATCCAAACACACCCTTAATTCTTATTTTGACAGGCTGTTAGGAAAGTTTGCCAAAATATTTGTCTTGGGCTGGCTCCTCTATCTACCCAAAAGGAATAGTAATTATACGGACCATGGTCTTAAAAGTTTGGGCTCTAGTGTTTTCAAAACCAGTACAATTTATTGGCATTCAAATATGGGTTCAATCTACTGTTTGAGCAACTAAAAAATGGACAAGGTTTATTTAGCCTTGTCTAGGCTATTCTGATATTATAAGTATATTAATTTCAAACTGGGTGGCACTGTAGAATTTCCTGTAGAAATTCCTCTCTATCCCAGCCGTCCGTTTTTTTCTCGCGCTTGATGGATCTCATCCCCGTCGTTGCCCTCCACTAAACTTTCCGCACCGCTTTCTCTACTGACTTTCTGTGTGGACACCCAGAGCGCTTTCGTGTTGTTCTCGCCTTCCGCGCTAAACTATTGTTTCGAACCCATTTTGATTTAGGTGCATCGCAAATTGATACAGAGAGCTATTCATATAAGATAATTAATGGTGAGTTTGATTAATTTATATGGGCGCGGATCACATGAACTAAAGAAGATGACCAGGGGACAGAAGGCATGTTCTGCGTGCTCCAGGTGCGCCTGGTGATTTGTTCAGAGGTGCTTCTAGCTCCTTCTGATCCCTTCTCCTGGTGTGTTTCCCCCATGGCATCCCATTTGCTTTACACAAAAAGAGAAAGAGGGACCAACGAAAGGGCTAGAGCGGCAGGGGCTGTGCTAGGGGAGCTCCCATCGGCATCGGCAAGGGACTGTGCTGTTCAAGCCAGGTTTGCCCTTTGTTTCTCCTGATATTTTGCATTCTTCTTCTTCTTTGTTTCTCCAGACCAGAAACTGAGCGCCTATGGCCTCTCCTAAGCAAGCGATCTCCATTCTTCTTCGTCTATCTGTAGAGCTGGATTCTGATCAGTTTAGGGCTGCAAACTTGGGTTTCTGAAAGCTTAGTTCTCTTGCAATTTTGCGATTCCGCTTGATTTTGACCTGATTTCCTTTGCTTTTCATTTCCCTGCAGCTTCCACGGTTGAGTGTTTGGGGCTTTTCGCAACTACAATGCTTATGATTCTTTATCTTATAGTTCCTCAGGTTATGGAGATGTGGATAGTTCAAGCAACAAAAGGAGATGCAGTGTTGCAGGTGTGGCGTTCTCTATTATCCATTTTATTTTCCTTTTTTTTTGTTTGTTTACTTCAGTGGATCAAAAACTGGTAGATTCGCTTTAACAATGGATTCAAAATTGGTTTGTCTTCTTCACTATTCTATTGTGGGTTTATGAGATAAGGTTTTAATTTCAAATGTCAATTACTCTTGGATCTTAGGATTTTTTATTTTTTTAAAAAAAGATAAATGTCTATGGGTAATTTCAGCCTTTTCTTGCAATATTGCTTCCAGAGAATGTTTAGCATCATCTTGGAATTACTTGAAGTGCCAACAAGCTTGGACTGATCATATAAAAATTGTGATGTTGTGCATAGGCAAGAATTAATTTGTTAAAAGAATCTTAGCTGATGGCGCATATCATGTTCTTGGATAAATATAGACCATGGACAGTGGTGATGTTTTTTCCTTCTTTTATGTGTCAATTTTCTAATTGACCTATTTGATTTGTACTATGAGTCAAATCTATGAAAATGTGAAATATCAGATCTTTTAGTATTTTCATATTCTTTATTCGAATAGTTTCTTTACTTGGTATTCATGGTATGCCTAATAGTTTCTTTATCTTCTCTTTTTGTTTTTCAGTTACTGTGTGTGTTCAACTTAAAATTTCAGTTCTGTATGGGATAAAAATGAAATATAACTATCTGAGTAGAAAAACTCAAACAGTTCCAGGGTAGATATGGAATAAGGTTTTTTTTTTATGATTGTCGTTGGTGCTATCTGATCATCAGGTATATTACTTAATGTGGAACAAACAATTACTAGAGCAGAGAGACAGCATCGGGATTCAGCCGTCGCACTCACCCCTTTTCAACTCCAAATCTCGGCAAGCTTCAAGGTAGCCCTTCTGTGTCAGTTGTAGAGATCGCCTATTCTTTACTTTCTCTTTGGAATGGGACCAAATATGGCAGTTCTTTTTCTCTTCATTCCATTTGGTCGTCTTTTTATTGCTTCTCCTCATTGTGCCAGATTGAAATAAAAGGTATTTGCTTCCTTTCCAGGGAATTGAGAAAGAAGAAGAGATCGAGTTGAGTTAGGCCAGGCTTCGATTTTTATGGTGGAGCTGTTCAGTTATAGTAGCATCTTCTATTGAGTGAGGTACCAGCTGATCTTCTAAATGATTCCCCTCACTTTTACAAGTCATCTAAAAATAGGATCATTATTGTGAATAATTCTGGATTTCCACACTTCAGTGGGCAAGGCCTTTAGCCTTTTTATATTTTGATGAATATCCCATCTAGATTAATTGTTGTATTAATCATGTTATTTTTGTTTACGTTATTAGCCAGAAAGGTCAGTCTTCTCTGTACGAATATCAAAAAAATAATGTCAAATCTCTGAATGAAGTTTTTCATCGGCTATGTTTCTAATCAAGTGAACACAATTTAGTTGTTTTAGAGTGCATGGAGAGCATGCCAGCCATCTTTGCGATTGGGGTACGAGAAGATTCCTTCTAAAAACCCATCATTTCGGGATATGGTAGTTCTGGATTGCCAATTACAGGTAAACAAAACTCTAGCAATGTGTCCAGTCGGCAGGGAACAAAGTACCCAATTTATCATGTGCGAAATTTTTTAGTTTTCTACCATGGTGTTTTTTTAGTGTATATTGCTAACGGTGTATTTCGGCATGGCTAACTATTAATTTTTAGGCCTGTACAACACTTTTAGACTAAATTTTTTTCAATTGCTTATTTATATGCTGAGACATAGATTATAGTAGAATTTTTATAGTAACGAGAGATGGTAGTAGTGGAACACAGAGAGAATAAAAATCAGTTTGCAAGTTCAATTTTGTGCACTAAATCAGTTTTGTTTGACTGAAAATGAACCAAAGAAAAAAGAACATGAATGAAGAAAACAAATGAGATTGATACAATGATTCTGGATGCTTAGGTTAGCCTATTGAGAAACATATTTCTGCATTTTTTTTATCTAGAGTTAAGCTGTTTCAATTTTTTTTAGATTAAATTACTATTGGACCATTGGCAGTATGAGCTAGCGACTATCAATTATCATTTCTTTTTGTTTGTATTTATCACTCATTCGTTTTGCTCACTTTTGCATTTTTTTTGCCAGTCAAGAGTACTATCAAGAGATCAAGTAATTAGGGGTGCATTAAATAATGATGCTACAAAGCAAAAAGTCAACAAGCAAGTAAGAAATAGTTGTCTACACAATGTAAGCAGGTTATCAAATATTAATTAAATTGGCTAAAAACAAAATTGTTACACAGATTGTTCATTGAAAGGTGTTTATGGTGAAACTATTTTAGTATGGTATCTATTACTAGAATAATAGAATTGCTATTTTTCTGCATTGTTCAAAAATCTCACTGTACATCAAGATTATTTAATTATATATATATATATATATATAATTGTGGTTGTATATTAAAGTGTCAATATGTATTATAACTGTGGTTAAATGGAAAATTTTATATTCATGAGCCCTTCAGTATCAGCAAGTTGAGAGCTTTACTGTGATATTTTAAAAGATTTCCTATTAACATCCAAAATATTATGTCTTTCTGTGTTATTATTTTTTTAGGACCTTTATGTATGTTTTATAGCAGTAATTAAATATTTTGTTCCTTTCAGTTTGATAAAATTCTATATATTCTCAAACCTTGGTAGGTTATTGGACAGATCTCATTAGTGCCCATGTATGGATGTTGGAAGCAAATTGAGGTTGTTCCAATGAAACTACCTTGAACAATCAGCTACTGAAAAATTGAGCTATGGTAAGCATTTCTTTTGCCAATAGAAAGAATTGGTAAGATCGTATATCTTTTTCCCTTTTTGTAAATTTGCTTTGTCAGGGAATTGCTGGCATAGAACAGCAAAGAGTAGGCAAAGGACGTCAGAATGGGACTTTGCTGTAGTTCTTCCAATATAGAAGCATAAGGTGGTGTCTTCTTCTTTATCTTTTTCTTTATTTTTTTTAATTAATCGATATCTACAACTTTGAAATAAATAAAATAAAATTTTCCTGGCAGATTCCAAAGTTGTAGATATCGATTAGTTAAAAAAATAAAGAAGAAGAACAAAGAAGATGCCTTTTAAATAAAATAAAATTTTCCCTACGACTGATGCTCAGAAGAACTACAGATCAATAAAATGCCAATGTTATGAATTATCTCCTACTATTAGTAATCATCAGCTCATTCATGTACTGGCCAAGTTTGAATTATTTATTACTTTTTTAAATATATTGATTTTGATTATCATGCTAATTGGTTATTTTTTCCTGATATCTATTTTGCTAATTTACATAAATTGATCTATTTTGTAGCAATGTAGAGAAAAAGAGCCTCAAGTGGACCAGGCTCTGATTTGGTGTACAAGTTCGATTAGATAATGCCTTTTGTGCTGGTATTCATATGATTTTCTATAGAATTTTTTACTCTTTTTGTGTTTTGCCTCAGCTGTAATTATAACTAATTGTGGATTATTTGTTAGGTGATCGGCAGTATTGGCTGTTGCAGATTAGTTTATATATCATATTGCATTGATTTTATAGGCCAATTAGCAACTAAATTAATTCAATTATCAAGGTTGATCAATTTAGGTAACTTATTTATTTTGGTGAATTAATTCCATCAAAATTAAAAGTAATACCAGTGTTGTTATTTTTACTTGCCTGGTGTGTTTATTTTGCTTATATTATTATGCAAAAAAGTCACTCTTAGCTGCGCCAACATGGAAAAGTCACAAAAATGCGCGCACTAAAGAAAGAGCTAAAATTTTGGTTAAATTGGTAGCTGCGATGTATTATAGCTAAATGGGCGTATGTCGGTCCTATTTTTTTTATTTTTTATTTTGCTTGCTATGGTACTTAATTGTTGACCAGATTGATCACATTTCACTACATTCAGGTCAGATAAATATGTGGTTTCTTTATCGGCAAACAAAGTTCAACCCTATAAGGGAAGAGAATCATGGTTATAGTTGGTATTGTAAGGCATATCTTTGGCAGTCCAATTTTGCTTCTGTACTTGGTACTTGATTATTTCGCTCACATTATATCTTATTATATATTGTTATTTCGCAATATGTTTGGTATAGTGGTATCTTTTAAACTCCAAATTATTGTTGTGCCATATTTTTTTGCATCGTTGCAAGAAATGCAATTGAGATAAGTTTTTTTATATTTGGTGATTACTTTTTTTTTTTTCCAATTTTCTTTACTAATTGATTCGTTGCACTTTTGCTGAAGTTTGTTTTATATGCTTGAAATTAAGGTCAAATTATGAAGTACTCATGCAACAGTGGATAATTCTTTACTAATTATTAGCCATACTAGACGTAATTAGCAATTTATCAAGTACTTATGTGAATTATCCACTTGATAACCTGACCTTTGTTTCCAGCATAAAAAATACTGTGCATGCTTGAAAAAAATACAGTACTGTGCATGCATGAGACTGAAAGGAATACAAAAAAAAAATCTAGACCTCTTAATAAGTACTCATGCAAATCATTAAAGAAGTAATTTCTAAACAATGGTAGTTTCTAAACAATTTTTTAGTTTTTTATTGAGATTAATTTACATAGTTCTTTTTTAAACTTCTGTATAATTGGTAATGATTGTAGAGAATCTGTCGCAACTTATGTACAGTGTTCAGATGGCTGCGTAGATGTACAGCAATGGATTTTACCGAGCCAAGCAATAGAGCCTTGAGCATATGACTTTTCCTGGACCAACTGAGAAGAAGGTACTTCAACTTTATAATGTTGTATTGCTCTCAGATGTAGTTTTAGTATTATTCTTATTTTTTGGTGATGACAATTTTCGGTATGGAGTATGCTACTGGCGTGAATAAATTTTGTATTTCTGATGGTAGTGTTATGTGTTATTTTCTATTAAAACATGGTTGTGTCCTTTCTTTCTTTTCAGACCAGAATAAATATTGTCTTATTAAGCCCAGTTTCACATGAAAAGAAACTAAAACCAAGTGAACTCAACAACAAAGGGGTAATGTGCGTTATTTTGTGTTCTTATATTGATTTGCAGTCGTGTCCTCTTATTTTTTTTTTGGAAACAGGAAAATTCATGTCTGTTTCACAAACTTACTCAGTGATATCTTTCTTCCTATGAATAGGTCAATGGTGCTCTCGATGATTGTACTGGTGGCTCTAAACAACTCCTGGCTATTTTAGACAAAAGTAAGCTTTTGCATTTCTTGATATTTTATATTTCTTTAGTTTGTAAAAAATTTAAATGTTATCCAACTTTGCTATGTTAAATTTCTTTACGACATAATGAGTTCGTTCAATTTGGGGCAACACTAAAATAATATTGAATTTTTTATAATAGAAATGGCAAGTTATTGACCAACAGTTTGATCGATTATCGAACTGTGGTACTTGATTACTGCAGAATTTTTAATACTTTCTAAACGAACAGTGAGAAAATCGAAGTTGGGTTTGAGCTAATGAATATTACTTTTGGTGCTTCTCTTAGGGACATAATTGGTAGATCTAGATTTGATTGAACAAGCTCAGTGATGGACCATAAAATCAAGTGCTTCAATTCTGAGAGGTGCTAATGCACATATAAGCCATAGACTATTTGGTATTTAAATTAACCAATAGTAACACTTCAAAGAATATTATATTGCTGGGCCTAATTAAAATATATAAAGTCTGATTATGTAGCTTTAGTTGTAATAAATAAAATACAACAGAAGGACCTAAAATATTGAATCATACTTAGGCACATAATCTGATCATCGTTTTTGCTGCTTAATTGCTTAGGATTATAGATTTGCTATGGAAAAAAGTGAGAAACAGTGGCATAGGTTTTTCTTTTTAGTGTTTTCTATTTTGACTTGAGATGTTGACTTTCTCTGATTTAGCTTTTCCTTTTTAGTATCTTTTTAATATCACAAAATTTATACACCAATTCATTCAATACTGATCACTAATTCCTTTGGACTGGTTTCTTAATGTTACCATGGCTATAAATTGAGAATATTTTTTCTCATCCAGGAAAGATGTTGCATAAAAAGATCGCGAGATCGTGATATTAAGAAATCGCCTCTCACAGCAGTACGAAATAGCAGGAGCATTCGATGTTTCTGTTATCTAGATGACTTTGGTAAAGAAACTTTTTACTTCTACATATTTTAATTGTTCTTTATGTTACGGAAAAACTTTCTAATTTATCTTTTAGTTGGAGAATCATATATTGAATATTAATTTTTCAAGTTATTCAACATCAAAGAACTTTATATGCATTTCTCAAGAATAGATACAGAATTTCAATTAGCACAGCTTATGGTCCGAGAGGAGGATTTCACAGCCATACAAGCTATATATGGAACAGAATAATCATTCATTTTTATATTGTCCATTCTCATTGAGTTATTAATTTTTCTTTTGTTAGATATTCTTTATAAGGTAATGAATTAGAAATTCTAAAAACTAAAGATTTAATTGACGATTGTTTTTTATTTTTCTAAATACTTTTATGGATAAATTAACAATGACTCTCTTCTAATATGACAGAAAATGCCTGAAGCAGTTTCCCAGTGCAATGTAAACTGTGGTCAGACCAAACAATTGAGAGATTTCTCTTCCTAAATAAGCTTTTATATTTCTATTTGCACAAATTTGTATCTTAAATTATAGACTTATGAATGAATTTCTAGACAACAAAGATATAAATGTTGTGCTTCCAACAAAAGTGAGAGAAAAAAACCAAAGGCTTTTTCATAGCTGCAAGCATCCATACTACTGTATGCATGTTGAAGGAAAACTAAATCATTTGATCATGTAATTAATATTTATTTTAATTAAATATGCAGATGAGTTGTCTATGTGTGTCTGCCTGATCCAAGACAGATTCAGAGATATAACTAAGCAATAACACAAGTATAAGCTCACCCTGACGTCTCCGAAGGTGATAGACCAAGTTGTGTAGGGGGTAGCATTGGTGAGCTCAGCAAACAAAGGACTGCTTTGGTACCATAAATACAATAGCATTATTTACCTTGAGCACTGCTAAGAAAATGTCACATTTTGAACAAAAAATTTATTGTTGTCCACTTGAAACTATTTGGTGCTAAAATGTATTATTAGGTTAGTTCTGATTGATTTCAAACTATCGGTAGGCAGAAATGAGATAGAAGTTTTGGCCATTTATTTCACATCTTGATTGATTTTTTGTGGATTGTGAGATCTAAAACAATCAAATGAAAAAAAAGGACAAAATATACCAGTAGTTTGAATACTGGATGGTAAAATGGATGGTATACCAGCATCGTCTTTATTCTAACTAGCATTGTCTTTATTAAAAAATCAATGACAAAGAAAGCTATATTTTATTATTATCATGAAAATTTAGAACCAAACCTATCTAGCATTGTCTTTATTCTTCATGAGTAATTATTTTCTTTTTCGGTCAACAGGAAGATGGCAGCAAACCATATCATCACATGCCTTCATCTCCACTTCCTTTTTAGTTGTTACATACTATGTGAGTTCAGCCAACCTTATATGTCTTTTCATATATCACACATACTAGCAGATCAAAAGAATGTCTTATTTATATAATCCAAGTGAAAATAAGATTTCTGTCCTTTTATCCCCTCATCTTTATACAGTGAGAACAGGATTCAGAAGAGTAGTTGGTATAACTTATTATTTTTACAAGAATAGACGGATGTGTATTTGTATTTTTTTAGGTACTTTATGTGGCAAGTCTAACTACGGTGCTTTCTTTGCAGTGAGGTTCTCCTCGGTGACAGACTTAACTACTTCAAATAATATGGATCAAATAGAAGGTTATTTTCCAGTGAGCCAATAGAACATTGTGGTGTTCCTGTTATCTTCCATTGAATGCTATTTTGCTAATATACATGATAACTTTTGTTCTACTTTTGTTCTCACTAAGTAAATCTACATCTATATCAGTATTTTTATTTGATCATAAGTTTAGTATTTCTAAAAAATATATACGTTAGAATTCTTAAATTAGTTCGTCCATCTATGCACTATAATACATTCATATTTTATACATAGCAGGATTATTATATTACCATGCTGCTATTTTAGTTTTGCTTAGATTTACTTTTTTTTTTTATTTTAATTCCAACTGTGGCCTCATCTTTTCATATTATTCCTGGAATTTTTTGCTTATTAACTGATAGGTCTAATCATGGGATACCAAGGTTTCCTCTGGTGTCAAATTGTTCCACAATTAATAGGTAAATTCGTAATTGATATAAGTTCTTCATGAGGGTTGTTGATGATAATAGGTAAATCTGAATATACAAAATGTGTTGGAACAATTTGTAGATTAGTTTGAATGCTGGTAAAAAAAAAAAAATCAGATATTTGGTGGTTTCATCAGGTCATTACTCTCAGTTCACTATTTATTTTTCAATATAAATTGAAACTTGAATGTAGAAGAATATTAATCATTTACACATGCAATTTCACATAACTATTTAATATGTAGACCAAATATTTGTAAGGAACCATAAGGTTATTCTCATATATACCATTTAGCATGCATATGATGGCAGCATTTTGGTTTTGCAGTCGCTCATGGTTATTTGAGGTCAAATATAAACATAATTATTTTTGGAAATTTCTTTTTGCGTGGTCCTCATTATGGAGCACCCAATTATTCTCTAACAAGGAGTCACTGAATATAGGTTAGATAACTGACAATATATGTTGTCTTCGTTATAGTGTTGGTCAGAGTCATTGGCTTAGATGCAAGACGTTTATATTTATCCTTTTTTTATGAATAAGTAAGCTTTCCAGATTCATTATGACCGTTTCCTTTTGTACTTATCCTGACACTGAGTTTTGTGTTTCTTAATGGGACAAGCAAGTGATATGATGTTATTATATGGGCCAATTATAATAATTAATTACTCAATTTTGTTTGCCCTTTTTACATTGTGTGATCGTGGTATTTGAAACCGTGTTAAACCTCAAACATAGCCCTTTTATTTGCATTGATGCTAAGTTTTCAATTTCTTTAGCTACAATACTTACAAAAAAGAACAAAAATAAGGTCAGTTGTCTTATTGATAAAATTATGAAAATATAATTTCACAATCTAATTTGTGCAGTTTGCATCTATTTTTACTTAGGTAAGACATGGCTGGCACTCAAATGAGGGAATTGAGATGCAGTCTTTGCTTCAATGACTCAATGCTAGACAAGTAGCTTATATTATCACAGAAATGAATGATATTTAATAGAGGTAAAAAAAAATTTGACTTTCATTTAGGGCTTAATTTAAGTTGTCGGTCTTCAAGAATAAATTGAGATTCATATCAGAAGGCTAATTCTAGAGTTGATGGTTTAGCATAGTTGAAATCTGAAAAATGTTGATTATGTAGCGCTGTTGTGTCTAAGGCGATTCAAATTCGGCACTTTTTTCTTTTTACACAATTAAATTGTATGCTTGGCCCTCACAGCTAATTACACCATAGGTAGTGTTAATTACATCATAGGTTGATCTTGGATTTCATCTGTAGTACATGGTAATTTCTAGATCACATAACATTTCATATTATAATTTTTTGAACTGGACTTTATGGAATTAATTAACACAGTGTCTCTACCCTCTTTTTCTTTTTCAGGTTCTAACTTTACTCTCTTCGTTTTATCATGCTTGATTAGTTGCTGTATGAGACAAGAAGCATGGTGGGTGAGCCACTTTTGCTCGCTTGGTGTAAACGAGAAAGACTGTTGGAGTCGATACTAATTTTTTCTTGGTATGCTTTTTAGAAATTTATTATATCTTTAGGAGCTTAGATTTAAGAAATACTTCAATCTCTGATTGGAAGGATTTACTATGACTAATTAAAAATCACGCCTACATTCTTTCACGGTATTTCACATGCTATGCCCAATCAACATGTATACATTTTCTATTAATCTTCCTTTTTTTTCCTTTGTTTCGAGCTAAATAATCTTATGTTATGAAACTATTCCGAGCTAAATGTTAAAAATTAAAATTTCATCGCGCGAAGCGCGATGTGTTAGCTAGTTTTTCTTAATATTGAAATTCAACAGTAATGGATAGAATCAAAGAGATAAAATTCCAAGCAAACAAAACTTCAACCACACACATGGCAGTGCCTTTTTAGTAGTTGCCATCAAGTCTGTGTTGTCAAAGTTGAGTCAAAGGTCTATTTTCCAACAAAAATAAGGTCGACCCCATAAATACCTTGATGGTTATAAGAAAATGTAGCTGCTACTGCACTATGACAATACTTGTCTACTATACCAGCAGTCATGTCAAGTAATTGTTATCTTGGTCGGTGCAAGAATTTGACAATCAAACCGACCCATAGACCGAACAAATGCCAATTTCTTGTATTGTGAAGCAATCAAGCAGGTCAGCAGACAATTTTATTTGAGAAGAATCACAAACATTGGGATTTACAAAAATAGTGTTAAATACTTGATGGCCCGCTACATAAACATACAGCTGTACAAGTCACAGAGGATATGGAGTGATAATATTCAAAACATGAGTGTATAGTCCAGTGGAGAGAATATTTGCTAACCATTTCTAGAGTATCCAGTATCTACTTGGGTGATTAAGACTGCGACTATCAAAATCATATTTGACTACTGGACACTTTTGTCTGCTTCAAAATAATGATGTTTTGGCCATCCAAATTGTATTATCGTAAAATAGTTTGATTTTATCATGAATGGTGACCATATACAAAAAGGATATAGCCTTATCATCTGAAGTGCTTTGGAATAGGTGTACCCTAATCTAAGCATACTTTTAAATAAAAAAGAAGTTAATTTTTTTTAAAAAAAAAGAATCTGATATATCACAATAAAATTATCAAAGTTCAGTACTTTTAAACTTTACCAACTGAAAACTAGTAATTCTTAAGAAAAATATATTTGAACTTTTTTTAGGGAGACTTGCTAGTATCGATTATAGTATCCTAACAAAAATACCAAGTTAATTTGCTAAATATATATGTTAGATGAGAGTTATATATGTCATACCAAAAGAGTATACACGATATACTTAGGTTCAAAAAGACTTATTAATGATAAAGGTGCATTCAACGGTCTGTTTAATGAATAGTGTCTTTTTTACTCAAAAAGAAATAAAGTAGTGTAGCCTTCTTAATTCTGCAAAAGCCGCATACAAAACGCCACCAAAATCAGGCCACCTAGGCCATGCCAAAACTTAACAAGAAGACCATTTATGAGTCGTACCAAAACTTAGTGTCAATTAATTGTTCAATATTTCATCTACCGTCCTGCACCCAATTGAAGGCCATTTCAGCTTTTGAGCGAACAATTTCGCACGCACGCGCGGGGGTCTTAAATTGAGTCATCTCTCTCTCTGCCTGAAACTGCACCAGCCACCAATTTAATGCCTCTTGTTTTTTCACTGCCTTTTTCTGAACTTTTACAGCCCCTTTTCATAGTTTTCTGTTTCTACTGTTTTCCTTTTTGCCTTTTAACTTGACCGCTAACACCTAATATACAGTAAACTCTTTGTTTAGTATACCAGTGGCTCAGTCGCTCAGAAAGTATGTGAAATTAACGAGGTAAATTAGTTGGTTAAGAGTATATGTTTTAAGAAATTTATGAAGATGCAAGGGGTTTCATATAAATTTGGTAAAATCTAGTTATTTACTAGTGGTGCATATTGGTCGGATATTATGATCGTACTTGGATTTGTAATGGATATTATATAAATCTAGTAATGTTGAAATTCAGACTTATAGCAGTGATTGTTGTCTTTATTGTTAGTAATGTTAAGCTTATAAAACTAATAGTATTTCAATGACACGTTGTCTTGTTAATTTTATAGAGATCTTTTATGCCTTAATTTATATTTTGAATTAAAATTCATATATCGTCCTCTAATAAACAGAAACAACTATACCAATTTTTTTGGTTCTCAAATATTTTTCTTACAACAAAATCATTGACCATGAGATATTGCTACCAGAAAATCTCTTCAAAGAACATCATTCCATTTATGTGCACAAGCTAAAAAAAGGAAACATTTGAAGTATTATATATGATCACACAGTGGATAATCCATTAGGTTTTGAAGATTTATCGTCCAAAATCTTTAAGGGTACCGAGTAAAAATTAGTAAGTCAATAACTCAGAGATTAGTTAGAATAGAAGCTTCACCATATGTATATAAGTAGGGAAATGTGATGGTTCTTAACTTTACTACATCTGTTACCATTAATTTGTATCGACTACTATATTTTTTTTCCAAGTAAACATTTTGACTACTATTTGCAAAATAATGTCAATTGGGTACCTAATATAAAACCGACCAGATAGATCAAACAATCCCCTCCTATATACTCTTATATATTGCGGATTTTATCGGATTATATTTCGGACAAATTCATCCATTAATGCCATATAGGTGGTTCAATTAATCTTTGTCTGTAACAAGCAAAATGAATAGATAGAAGTACTAACTCTACAGCCACAATTGGTTAATTGTCTATTCTAAAATATAAGACAGTCCCAGATTATGTCGAAAATGGTCTAATTTGGACCCTTTAAGAAAAATTGTTAGGACCGTTTCATAAAATCAGGCAACTCAAATTTGTGTTGGATACCCTGCAAGGATAGCTACAAGGTAATTTGGTCATGAAATGCAAGAGAAAAATCAGGAAAAAAAGAAAGGACATATCCGAAGGACGGAATGACCCCAGCTCTTGGATTTCAGGACAGTGGACCCATACTAGAAAAGAAAATTGAGAACCCGGTACAAGACCAAACACATCCATGCTCCATGCCAATTCCAGTCCCAATCTCGATCTCATCCAAGTGCAAAGAAACCAATTATATGATATGAAGAACCAATATATACACATAGATGAGATCTCCTTCACAGCCTCACAGGTCATGAGCTGACATGACACTTCAAGCTGAGATGAGAAGAGATCAGATCAGATCAGATCAGACCTCGTAGACCCAAATCAGGTCAGGGTCTGGTATTTTCGGCTCGGTGACAAGCATCAAATCTGACATGGACCCTCTCTCTCCTGCCACCCTGGACTTTAAATGGACCATTTTGCCCCTACACATTCCCCCATGCTGCCAAAGCCACCCCCACGTGATCCTAGACTTCCTCGTCTCAAATTACTCTTTAATTATTGCTAAAATAGAGCAGAGCTTGGCCCTTGTGATTTCTCTGGATTTAATTTTCCATTGAAAAATTGTAGGATATGGAAAGTTCAAAATTAAACTATTAAATTGTTATATTTTTTTTCCTTTTGTTATAGTTATTTCACTTAAAATCCTCTTCTCCACTTGTTGCACACATACTACCACAATCTTTAACTATATAAACTCAATTATTTACCTCAGTTTCCTAACATACTAGATATCAACATTCTAAATTCAATAGTTCATGTTCTACACAATCAAATATAATTCTATATGTAATTACTTTAAAGCATTAACTTATTTAGATAACCTAAAGGCATTATTTATTGCCAATGCACAACATTCTTATGTTTATCATAAGACCAAATTTTCAAAACAAAAAATTGGTCAATAATTGACAAATTCAGATACTGATGCACTGGTGCAGTTTTTGGTATGGTCAAGGATGCACTATGCTTAATTCGTCGTCACATTGCTAATAATGCACAGTAACTCTGAAGTTGCTATGCTTGTCAGCGGCTCTAAAATTTTCCTATTATTCAGTTTGTCAGATATAACATTTTGGAATTCCAGAGAAAGGGAAAATATCAAGAGCTGTTGGGGAAGGCCCAGGAAGCAGTTGTCATGTGTACTTGGGGGCTCCAGTTAAACTAGAATGTTTGTTTTTAATGTCCACATCCTATTTATGATCAATATATTACTATCATCTATGGACTATGGCACACATTACAACAGTGTTATATTGCATCAAAATTTAAGCAAATTTTAAAAAATATATATGTTTTTAATTTAGGGCATAAATTAGTACGACATTTGTTCTACATATATAGGAGATGATAAACGATCAACTTTCACATGAGAGAAGATACAAACTACATGTTAACAATTTGACATCCTCTCAAGTACCTAATTTTCTACTCATAGTTCCAGGCCATTCATAGGACAAACATTTTAGAATTTAGACTTGCCATATAATAATCGAAAACATGAGAGGTTGCTAGTGGCAACATATTTCAAGTAATATTTAATATTAGAGTTGTTTCTGATCAGCTTCGTACCCAATAAAAATTAAAAAAGATTAAATTTTCAAATAAAATAATTTAAAAAATGTATATAGTGAAATTTAGGCACAATAAATAAGTTTTCAGAATGCTAAAGACGTGTAATTGTAAGTAATAGGATTAACCATAGATTAATACGTATTGAGGAACGTAATACAGTTGTATTTCTTTTAATGATTAATTATATAGCATCGCATAGACATCATATATATTCTTTTTAAATGAAAAGAAGAAAAAATACATAAGCCATTTCACCAAGATTAAAAGGGGGAAAGAAAAAATGAACGCTTAAATACGTAAATGATATGGCATAGTTAAAACTGTTGAGGACTTAATAACCATCTTTTATTTAGTTTGTATGGATAGTTTTTTTGTGAAAATATTTTAAGCTAACATACTAAACTACTAATTTTTGTGGTCCGTAAAATTTTGAGATTCAGTTGGGGCTACTAATTCTTTTATTTTGACAGTGACACCAGAATTACGAGACAGGTAGCACTGCGGCTGTAAAAAGACAGACGTGGCCTGATCACACCATCAAAGATAACTTAATGCACTGTTATTTCTACAGTTTCCTCATTGTGGTAATAAAGCCAATTATCTACCACACAACCGAACCCTCTGGGTATAATTGAAAGATAGAAATAACAGATAAGAGCATTCTCTTCTCTAGAATATTGCAAAGATTGAAGTTATTTGGTGGAAAGCGGAAATACGGTCCTTCTGTTTCTTACATGTAGGAGTGCAAACGAGACGAACCGAGACGAGTTAATCCAAGTTTGAGATCGTCTCGTGAAATTAACGAGCTAGCTCGTCTCGTCTCACTAAGTGGTCCCGAGTTCCAACAATACGTTCGAGCTTGTCTCGTTTCTTGTCGAGCTAGCTCGAGCTGGCTTGTTTAGCTCGTCAAAGATGTTTCACGAATAAAACAATAAAGTTCTAGGCTGCTAGCTTATCAACACGTGTATAGCAATATTTGTGTAGCACGTTGCTCATCTACACAAATAAATAAATATATAAGTTGGCTTATATAATTCGTCCAAACTCCAAACAATAATAATATAAAAATATCTATCAAAAGAAATTTATTCAGTCATGACTCATGACTAATTGACTACACCAATATAAATGTTTCAGATATGTGATCTCAAATAACTATGAATATACAGAATATAACCTTGCAAATTTCAAGTTCTAGAAAACCATCTCATTTAACTAATACTAATTTGTACTTTATCAAAAAAATGGCAAGAAGTACTTTACAAAATTACATGCCATGCATGCAATTGTTCAACATTAGATTTTACAATCACCAACCGTAACTTCAAATTACAAATTGAATTCACAAGTTCATAGAAATGGGAAAAAATATTGTAGATGCCACATCAGACTTCACAATCGGCAATCACCAATCACCACTCAGATACTCAGATTGCAAGCCTAAATATGACCCCACCTAAATAGTTCATCAAAACATTAATTAAACAACATATTTTAGTCTAAAAATATAAATGAACAACATATTGTCCCTTTTCTCTTAACTTTCTCAATAAATGCATTTATTAGGAATCTATAACAATTCTAGCTCTGATTGCGGGTATCCAGACTATTTTTTGGGAACCACTATCTAATCTAACCTTATCAATCCAACTGACTGTCATTTTGAATGTCATATACAAAACTAGTATAGAACTCCTCCCCACCAACAAATCCCCCATGTTGACATGTCAAAAGATTCATTATAAAAAAAAATCATTAAAATGTGTAGTAATAAAGCAGCAAGTGCTTGCTGGCATGCTCACTAGAAGGTAGCATGAGATTATAAGGATGACGTTCCTTAAGCAGGCCACTTAGAGGGAGTTTCATTCCTTATAATTTATCAAAATGGGAATGAAAATTTTTCTTACCAACTATCAAGTTTAATAGATCAGTATTTCTGTACATTGGAACAGTAGCACATCCTGCATGAAAATGAAATTACATAATCCATTATTATTTTAAAAAAAAAAATGAACTTGCTAAACCAGTGCTAAACCAGTGCTAAACCAATGAACTTGCCTTGACTCTAGTTGATATTTAGTTGACTCATTGGTATTTGTACATTCAGATCTTCTTCTACATTTGCAGCATGCTGAAAAAAAAATTAGGATTCAGTAAGTACGGTACATAATACAGTGACTAGTGAGCTCAAATAAAAGAATGAAAGTATTTAGATGTGTAATATATGACTTACTTGTAATGTTTGCAACTCAGCTCTCATGTTTGCTCTTATCCAGTCGCCTCCACAAACCAAACTCTCAACTACATCCTCTTTGAGCGAACTTCTGTAATCATCCAATATACGACCACCGGCACTAAATGCCGACTCAGAGGCTACAGTTGAGATTGGGATGCAAAGAATATCACGGGCTAATTTGCTTAGAATGCAAACTTTTTCGGCCTGATCCCATTGTACATCTTCGGGCAGCCACTCAAAATTGGAATCCCTTAAAGCATACCCTTTAAAGGCCTTCTTATAATGAATAGCCACATCGAGCATGTGATATGTCGAATTCCATCTCGTTTTCACATCAATACACAATGCTCTTTTAGTTGATATACCTAATTGAGTGGCTATTTCCCCAAATTTTACAAGTCGACCTTCTGACTTTTTTAGATATTTCACCCCTTCCCTAACCGCACTGAGGTACTTCTCAATTTTGTTGATACCATCTTGCACAACCAAGTTCAAAATGTGAGCACAACATCTAATATGGAAAAAGTATCCCAAAAAATGCAGTCGATCACGTGCTTCAAAACTTAACCTTAAAAGACCCGCTGCCTTATCATTACTAGAGGCATTGTCTAATGTGATAGTTCCAATTTTGTCCTCAATACCCCACTTTCTAATTGCTTCCAATATGGCATCAGAAATAACCTCACCACTATGCGGTGGTGAAAGATCTTTAAAGGTTATTATTCTCTTTTGCAGGTTCCAATCTTCATCAATGTAATGTGCTGTTAAACACATATAACCAACGGTTCTGTTTGAAGTCCAGCAATCAGAAGTAAGAGATATCCTATCAACATTCTGGAAAACCTTCTTCAACTTATCTTTCTCACTCTCAACAACTTTTATGCACTCTTTTGTAATGGTTGTTCTACTGACTTTTTGATGAAGAGGATTGTTGTACTTCATGTACTTGTGGAACAGTGAGTATTCTGCAAACAGAAATGGCAGCTCATGACCTACGATCACATTAGCAAGCAATTCTCTATCCTTCATTGGATCCCACTTTCCATTCATCCAAAGCGGACTCGCCGCCTCAACAGCACCATCCCCACTTTCATTAATAGGTATTAAACCTGAAGTATTACCTATGAAGCGTTTGTATTTACCGCAACTCTTGAGGTGACGCAACAAATGTGAAGTGGTACCGCTATTGACAGTCTTGTAGCACCGTTTGCAATATTTGCAATGGACCTCCTTTTTTGAATTCTCTTTGAAGTGCTTCCAGACCTTCGACGTCCGTTTTCGCTTTTTCAGAGCTTGTGAACCATCCCCCTCCGCCGAACTGGGAGTAGGATTAGGATTAGGAGTTTCAGCTTGTTCATTGGTTTGCTGCTCTGCCTCTGTCTCGCTCTCGTCACTTTCACTTGAAACTTGAAATTCATTTTCATTTCCCTCGGCACCAGCAGTAGATTGTTGTGATTGTGACATGTCTGCTAAAAAGTAATTGCAAATTATTAATGTTAGATGCATTTTTAGCACTAATCATAAAAAACATATGGCATAAACGTGATTAAATTGGAAAAAAAAAACTAAATTAAAAACAATTTATTTAAACCAAGAAATGAGAATACAGAATGTGTGAATTATTTAAAGCACATAACGTGCTGACAACAATTATATCCAAAATGTAAAGAAAGAATGCATAAACCAAGGAGTAACTAGTAGTTATATCCAAAATATAACATTGAAATTTTAAGTTCTAGAAACCATCTCATTTGACTAATACTAATTTGTACTTTATCAAAGTGAAATGGCAGTAAGTACTTTACAGGCCGTGCATGCAATTGTTCAACATCAAGATTTTACAATCACCAATCATAATTTCAAATTAGAAATTGAAATCACAAGTTTAAAGAAATTAACTTTTTTATACAAGATTTCTCAACATAATATTTTTCTTGTAACCTTTCTTGAAAAAGAGAAATCACAGAACCAAGAGAGTAATGTTATTGAATTGTATATAACAATCAATGTACTAGACATTCTTGAATCAACTATATACATTAAGTCTAGGTCTATTACTGGAAAATACCAGTATCTAAGTTCTTTGATCAAAAACTAGGTGAATGAGAAGATATCGACAAGAAAATAATAATAAAGAAATCTCACCTGAAAATTATGAAGACCGGAGAAGGAGATTTACGGCGTCGATCGACGGATCGAGAAGCGGAGGTGGAAGAAGACTTGGCGCAACTGGTGCTAGGAGCCTTGGAGAGTGCAGAGAGAGAAGAAGAGGACCAGAGGAGTGGAGCGGCGGCGGGAGAACAAAGAGTGGTGGGTCGGCGGCGCTAGGAGAGTGGTGGTGGGGTGCCGGAGGGAAGAATAACTTGAGACCGAAGGGAGAAGAAGAGGGCCAGAAGGGCGGCGCAAGGAGAGTAGTGGTACGGAGGTGGCAGGGAGAGCGGTGGTCGAGACTCGGAGAACGAGAAGAAGAGGAAGTAGGATTTGGGTACTAAAGTTTGGGGGAGAGAGAGAGTGCAGGGGTGTTCACGTTGAGTGATTTTCGTATAGGCAATGGATTAAGCGGGGAAGGAGAAGGCTTTGATTATTAATTTATTAGCATTTCTATTTAGCTCGTTAAGGTACCGGGTCGTAACGAGACGAGCTGGACCATTCTCGAACTCGTCACAACAGCTCGCGAGTTAACCAGCTCGTCTCGTTAACGGCTCGAGCTGTTAACGAACGGACTGTTAGCGAAATTTTATCGAGTCGAACACGGACGAGCCACGAGTTACGAACTTTTCTTGCACCCCTACTTACATGAAAAGAATGCATTTAAACAGTTTTTGAATTAAATTTACTGGCATAAATATTAGATTTTCCTATCTACATATTTTTTTGTTGTTGGATTAATTTGTAGCCATGATTGTGCTCGACATTAGAAAAATGAACATATAATTTTCTTTTTTTTAATTAAATGAACATATAATTAGATTTACTGGTACTAACATAGAAAATGAAGGTACAATTGAAGTACACTAAAAATCATGAATTTTTTCAAGCTTCTATTATGAAATTGTATCAGACACGATCAAGACTCTTGAAGGAGTACATACTATTTTGATAAATTAATATTCTTGACATTTACATATTAAAAAAATATATATAAATTGTATCAAACATATCAAATATAAAATGTCTAACAACGTATTTCCACTACATGATTAAAATTATTATTATTTTATCCTTTTTAAATATTTTACATTAAATTAAATAGCTCACAAGTGCGCATTACATTATTCTCATGTTTCTTCTGACATTTTTAAACACTATGATCCAAAATATATAACCCGTGATTTTTTTGTGCTGCTAGATAAACCTCTTGAATGGAAAGTAAAAAATAATTTGGACAAATGAAAAACAAAATGCCAACATATGGACAAATGAAAAAAAATATGCCGAAATTAATTCAATATACATTACAAATTAATACCATATCCTACTAATTGAATATTTCTTAATTTTTGAGTATCAAAACCAAGAATTGTAGAGGATTGTAATGATAGGGAAAGAAAGAGTTCATCACCTCATGTGGCCCAGAGAAAAAGGGTAAGAGAACAAAAGCGCAGTAGCTTTCCCCCATAATAAAGTGAAGGTACGTTTGTAAGAGAGAAAAGGACACTTCATTGCCAAATAATCACATGCATGTGTACACCGTCTGTACCTATCTACCTAGTTTAGTGAACTATTAGAAATGAAAATTGAAATTTGCATAGAAAATGGAACTTGAAATCAGACAGACACCTCCCTCCCTACACCACTGCATAACAGTGCACAGTGCCACGTTTCAAAAAAAAAAAAAAAAAAAAAAGTGCACAGTGCCCAGTAGCAGCAGCAGGAGAATAACGTAACATAGTTGACAAACGACATATTCACGGGAAGCTAAACAAGAATGTATAAATAATTAAATATATATATAGATAGAGAGAGAAAGGATTTAATACAAGCGTTTTGACCGAAATTCCGATTAAACCCGTCAGTTCTCAATTTTAAAAGTTCAAATGACCGATTCAAACCGCTCAATATGATCTCCATATTGAAATCTCCATGCACACCAAATTTTACATTTTTTTGAATTTTTTAAGTTTTTTTTTCGAATTTTTAAAACTGCAATTTTTGAAGGGTTCAGAACAAATTAGATTAACGATTTTCTAAAATCCGAAAAAAATACTTAAAAATTTCAAAAATGTAAAATTTGGTGTGCATGGATTCGATATAGAGATCATATTGAGCGGTTTGGATCGGTCATTTAAACTTTCAAAATTGAGAACTGACGGGGTTTCACCGGGACTCCGGTCAAAGCGCTTTTATTGAAAGCGCTCTGTCTCTATATATATATATAGATAACTACATTTACAAAACTCATAAAGATATCATCAGAAATGGAAATTATAAGATGTTTCCTCTGCAGTTAAATAGATGTAACCATACTAAAATTTACATAATTACTAAATTACTAATCATTCAGTACAAACTAAATTACTAATTATTCAAAGAGTTCGATGCTCAATTGCTTAATCCTGATTATCGAATTTAATGCACAATCAATATAAAATAAAAAATTTTAAAAAAAAATTATGTAATATTTTTAATTTAATAACCTTTGCCATATAAAATATTGTTAATATAACTTTCTAAACTAAAAATGCAATTTCATGAGAAAAATGATTTATATAAGGCTCCCTTTTTTAGCATAAGCCTTTATTTGAGTCCGAGTATAAAAATCATTTATAGGAGCTTTCTAAACTTCAGACTAAATTCATAAGGAAAAAAGATTCTCTTGCATTTGCCAAGTGATACCAAAACAATACAATTTTTTTTTTTTTTACATAAAAGACTCTTACATTAAGCAGGTGAAGTATTAATGACACGAACAAAAGATATAATTAATTTATATACACTATTAGCAAGTATAACAAAATAAAAGATGTCGAGAGAAATTTAGCGCCAAAGATTAAAATGGCCCTGAGACTACTCATATAATTAAACTACACCTTAAATTTTTTTTGAAAAGAATAACCTACACCTCAAATTGCCTTGAAGTAGTTCAAATCACAAATAATCACTAAAAACACTGTAATTTAGATATTATTGGAAAGTCTCAAGTAAATTAGAGTTCTCTAGGACAATTCCTATACAGAAATAATCACCATATACAGAATTTAGATATTATTGGAAAGTCTCAAGCAAATTAGAGTTCTCTAGGACAATTCCTACGACTAGGCATCTTTGAGTAAAGATTACAAGTTCTCAATACGACTAAAATATTTCTTATAAACATTTAAAATTTTAAAAATTAAAGTTGCCAAAATTTTTTTTTATCTTGAAAAAAAAGTGGGACCATCCGACGCATATCGGATCTATCACAACAAAATCGGAATAGAAACGGACAGATATTGTTTTTGTTCGAGTTAGAATCAATTTGATTCGTGCTCCTTAAATGGACGGTCTTGATCCATTAAGATCTCTTCCAAGAATTCTCAACTGGAGAGGAGATTAACCAGCAAATGGAGTACCGACTCCTGTCTGGAATGTTTCTTGTACTTGTGACAAATAGAATCTGTATCTATCGGCCCAATTATGTGAAAAAATCGGATAATTAAAAGAACTATAACTATAATGATAACAAAATATATAAAATGATATTGGACAAAATGAAGTACAGATTCCAACTGTGTAAGCCTATCTGATCTAACATGGATTTGATTTCTCGACACATCTCCACAGCATTAACTATCAGGCAAAACATTCACTGAATAAACATGTAAACAAAGTTACTAAACAGATCCCCATTTGGCCAAATGCAAAAACTAAGTTGAGAACAGTGAGATCTAGCACCTAACATTGCATCTACTTGCCTAACGGAGTTGATGGATGGTCTGAATGGGTCGCCAGGCAGATGCGGTTAAAAGGCACAGATCCTTCCACCCGAGCTTTAATGTGCCGTTTTCCTCAACTAGTGTGTATCCATCAGATGGGAACATACCTGTTAATGTTTAAAGAAAATAATTAAGGATTAGAAATTTTAGGTTTGATGTATATTGTATCTAAGCAGAATTTCCACAGCACTGAAATTTTGGGGAAGTTTTGAACTCTAAGCAAACAATACCAAAACAATGACAAAGTACTAAAAGGAGGAAAGAGCAATAAATGTCATTTATGACCTCTATAAGCAATTATTATATTTTGGATAATGATTGTTCAAGAAAATGAACATGTGAATTCAGATATATAATATTAAAACTAAAAAAAAAACAAAACATGAACCCAACATTGGTTTTGTCAAAATCAAACAGTAATCCAACCAAAAGTTAGTGAGACCTACTGAATTTCGTAATCAACAAATCTGCAGAGGATTTCCTATTCAAAAAGATCATCTCCAACTCTCAAAGAGATGATCATCAGATAACTATTCATAAAGGAAACCCATTTTCTTGGGAAATTTAGGAATAGATTTTCTTCTTCTTACAATGTTAAACTAGAAAAACAGCTTATCTTCTCCAACTGTTACTGAAGCTAAAAAACAAAAACCCATTTCTTTTTGTCTTTAACATTGATTGGTTGAATTTTTTTAATGTGCCATCCTGTTTTGATCTTAATGCCTTTTGAATAATTACTTCATACAGGGTACTTATATAACAAAATTCTAGCATAAACAAGGAATTTAACTGATAATGTGTACTCGTATAATACATAAAAACCATCATACCAAGTAGCAATGTTGCCTGAGCAGCTGCATTCCCAGCAAGTGAAACACCGCGAAACCCAGACTGGCTGAGCTTCTCACGCCAATTTCCAAATTTAACCTCGCCGGTACGGGAGGGCCCACCAACAGCCAACACATTCCTTATCTCTCTAGAGAGGAGTTGTTGCTCTACAATATGCCTCTCCTGACTATCCTCTCCATAGCTAGCTCCAAGCGAGTCGAACAATGCTGAATAATAATGTATTGCCTCTACAAACCGAGACAAAAATGAGCCAGCTTGGCTCAAATCTTGTTCAACCATTGTAACCACCTTAGGTGATAACCTACGTTAAATTAAAAATTGTTTGTTAGCTTCTTTTGAGGTTGTGTACTTTGTAACTGGGCTTTGATTGTAGTGTCTCAATTTGATGGGTTAGAGGGAGAAAGTGGATACTTGAAAAGGAGGCCATAATTACAACTTTTAGACTTGATCCCATTGTGATCTTCAAAAGCCTAATCTTTTTACAAAAAAAAGTGTGTAAAGGTATACCATGTAATGATAATGTATAAAGGGATCAGTTAGATGGCTTCATCTCTTCCAACTTTCTAACATGAACAGAACTAAATACATAACCAATGGCAATGCATCATATCATTTACAAAGAAAGGTATGAACAAAAGCCTGCATAGGAAAACTACACATGTCGGTTTCTCTAAATAAGAAACCAAGAATGTAAAATTTATCTTTACCTTTGCAAGAGCCAGAGAGTGTTAGAATCGGACCCGGTGACATCATAAAGGGAATGGTGCAACCAATGGACAGCCACAGCCTCACGGCGGGTTACACCAAGCCGTTCTGGGTCGAGATTGCCGACCTTCTCTGCAACGGGACAAAATTCAAATGGCAAACCAAGCGTATCGGCAAAATCAGAAAGCCGTTTTCCTGTCGCCTCCAATGCATCCATTGAAGAGCCCAGACCTGTTAGCCTTACGCGTGGGGGCCCACCAGGTCGAGATGCCAAAATGTGAAACAAACCAGGCCATTGTAATCCTTGCATTATGTCCAAGTCTATAATGTGAACTCTATCCTCTCTCTCAAATGCTTCTTGTATGGCTTGGTTTGCGGTGAAATGAGAGAATTTAACGAAGGGGGAAATGCCATTGAACACCTGAAATGCTGCCGCAAGTTTATTCTGGATGCGGTGAGACACAGCATATGTGGGAGGCAATGGTGCATAGAGGCCGAGGCAAGAACTCACAATGCGAGCTGACATGGCTTCTGAGAAATAGGCTGCGACTCGTTGGGCTGAGGTACCATGTGGTGTAGACAATTCGGAGATCTCCAGCAGCATCCGTTGGGCCTCATCCAGATTCTCCGCGGACACCGCCTCCGCACATTGAAGGAGAAGTGTCAGAAGGTGGAGCCCCTCTTCATCCCTCTTTTGTTTCCTCAGCTCTTCTTTGTGACTTTTTGCAGCTGCTGCAGCCGCTGCCACTGCAGCTGCTTGCGCAGCTGCCTCATCAGAGGCTGAAGAAGGAGAACTCCTCTGGGGTTGCGTCGGCGATTGTTGCAAACTTGAACCAGGGTTGGGGTTTTGATTTGGGTTTGAGGCTGTGTTTGGATTATCCAAAACAGGCACTGGTGGTTGTAATTCAGTTCGCTTAGGGGGTTGCGGTATTTGTGGTACTGGTACTGCTGCCTCTCTCCGGCGCTTGTCAGGCTGTGGCGGCGGCAATGGCATTGTATCAGTAGAAGGGAGAGAGGGAAGTTGTACCTGTACTGGTACCTGTGGGGGAAGTGGTGTGGAATCACCAGTGAGGCACCTGAGGCGAAACTCCAAGAGGGAGGCCAAACCGGGATTGCAGGGCTGTATGATTTCTCTAACATTTTGTATCAGTTGCGGTATCGACACTGTGGAAGCAGTGCTGATCAAGTCTCTAATTACACTGTCCACCCATGCGGTCGATCCTGAACCGGTCCCAGCTGAGGAATCCTCACCAATCGTACCAGTAACCAATGGTAGTCCCTCATTTGAAATTTCAGAAGGAAAAAGAGGCAAGCCCGAGAAGCCGCATACCGGTTGTTGTACTGGTGGCGGTGGTAGAGAAGGGGGCAAAGAAGGCAAAATCTGAGCTGGGTTTGTGTTGCTCATCAAATTAGAACCACCTTCAAAACCAGTACCCGAGGCGAAGACATGAGTGGCGAGGCCTCCCGGTGCGAAAGACTGAACCGATGTCGATGCAGCACCAGTGGTGGGGGTAACCATACCAGCACCGCCACGGCGAGGCAGCCTGGGGTTAGTGGGGTCGTCGAGCTCGGAAGCAGGTCGCTTTCTCACCATGACTTTGTCAGAACCAAGCTGGTGGTCCCTCTGGTGTTGCTGTTGTTGTTGCAAGTGGAGCAAGTAGAGCAGCTCTTGATCAGGAACAGGGAAGAGAGAAGAGTTGTTGTTGGTGTTGGAGTTGATGTTGAGAGAGGAAGAAGTAGAGAAGAGGAGGAGGTGAGAAGGGAAATGATGAGAGGAGGAAGAGGAGGTGGTGTCATGGGGCTTTTGTTGGGGAGGAGGGAAGAGAAGTTGTAAAGAGGAAGAAGCCATCAGAAAAAACAAAGGGAAAGAGCTCTGCGCATGCTACGAGAGGAGGCAGGTGGTGTTGTAGTTGTAGTTGTAGTTGTTGTTGTATGTGTTTAGGAGGGAAAGAAGAGAGGAGAGGCAGAAGCAGAGCCAAACAAGAGGAATAATAAATCAAATAATTACACCCAGACGAGGAGGAAGGGAGGAATAATAGTAGCGAGGGGTGTGGGAATAAAACGGGAATAGGAACGGGAATAGCGGGGTGCAGATGCATCGGGGTCCGGTGGGGCGCAAGGAGGCAAGGGGATAACGTCTCTCTTTCTCTCTCTCTTTTCCTGTTCTTAGTTTTTGTTTTTTTTATTTTGTTCTTGTTTTTGTGTTTTCTCTATCTTTAATGTCTATTTAGACTGTTGTCCTTCTAGGTTCAGAGGCAACGCGATCTCCTAAGCAAGAGAGAGATAGAGAGAGGTGTGTTGGAAACGGCACCACCTTTTTTCTTGGGAATTTTGAGATAGATGAGGTGCTGGGATTAACAAATTAGTGGTAGCCTTTTTCTTTTGACTTCAACTGAGATTAGGGTTTAATTGGGAAACCCTACTCCATTTGCATTGTCTTGTAGAATCATAATAAATGTTTGATTGTTCTTGGGATTAGGTCTCTTTTTAGTGTTTTCTATCCTCTCCAGTAGTTGATTGAAGGATCTGTGTTGAAAGGTTTGGCCAGTGTGGACGAAATGGAGTGGATTGGACATTGGGAGCTGGGTTGGGTTGAAAAGTGATTTTCTTGGGGAAGCTTTTGGGGGAGACTTTGGAATTAGGTTTGAAGGAATGCTGTTTCAAAGGAGGCATTGAGCTGTGTAGTTGCTATTGGCAAAAAAGAGAATATGAGAGAGAGAGAGTGTTGCTAGTCAAAAAAACAGAATGTTTTTGTTGTAAAAGAGTTTTTGAGTAACTCCTTTTTCCGAGTTGAAGAAGAAGCAAGCTTGGAGGCTGTTCGATTTGTCAGATTCAGATCTGAAACATCTGTCATTTTTTAATATAATTGAGTTGAATATCTCCTCGATGAAATTCCTTGTCAGGACTTGGATGAACAAGATATTTCTGACTATCATAAACTCTTGATTTTATAATTGGTAAGTAAAGAAAATAACTAATATGTTACAATTCGGCTTAAGAAAAAAAATACCAAACTCTTAACTTGGTACAAAATGATAGTAATATAAATTGTTTCTCTCGGTACAAAGCAAAAATATTTGGAACAAGCACCATCTCACCACTAGTAATATGCTAGTGAATCACAAATAGCTTTGGAATCATCAGATGCCAAAATTTAATTGGTTGATTTATCTACTATCTTTTTTTAAGTAATTGGTTCTCCTATTTGGTTACCAGTATTTTTCTTTGCTTTCGGAAGAAATGGTGTCCAGTCCCAACAATTTTCAAAAGAAACCTGATATTGTCAGGCGAAGTACGAGAGAAAGCCAAGCTTTTTAACATGGCACTCAATAAAGCTTAAACACTCGGATTTAATGTAATATATCAAAATGTTTATGAAAAAGAATAAATGGGTACATAGCAAAATTGTGAACGAGTCTCTTGGCGTCTAATTATAAAAATAATCCATCTGTAAAATTTAGTGCGATTTGGAAGAATATGGTTAATAATTAAATATTTAACAACTAACTGTGAAGCTCTACAACATTTTGCTAGAGGACGCGCGAAAAGTTTTTCAAATTGTTTTTAGTTTAGTATGTCTTGTAAATGAGAGGAATATATGCATCACATATGTATATTGCTGTTTGGAATATTTATTTTTAGCAAATTTCAATAAAGCAATATTTCAGTTGGCGAATAAGGCAGAAAGAATACATCATGCTATGTTTATTGTCGTAGGACATTATACATATATAGATCTGGTATATATAATCTTAAGCGAAGCAAAAATAAAACAATAAAAAAATGATTTAGGTCTACATATGTTTTTTTCTATGAATCAGTCTCTTAAAAAAGTTTCTTAAGCAGGAAATTATTTATGCGGCTATCATTAATCTGGATTTTCTTTGACCTTTCCTCGCTTCAACAAAAAGCAAAATCAATTAATTGTGCCCTATGAAAACTTTGAAGACAATTTTAACCATGTAAGGAAGCCTAATTGCATTCTTTTATATATGTATAAGAAATTTATATTAGTTATATATATATATATATTTAAGTCGGTTGGCGATAATCAAGCCAACAATTTCATTAAATTATGGAGTTGGATAAATTACTTAGAAAGTGTAAAAAATTGTGGAAAAGATAAGACTCCGGAAATTTAGGGGGGGGGGGGGGGGGGGGGGGATTGTGTAAAAAGAAACGTTACTTGGTCGAATTACTGATAAATGAATGAAAAAAATTATAATCATCTATATCAAATTAAGGCAACTTCAGGACATAAATGTTACTATCGCATCTTGTTCAGACTCGTTGTGAGATTATTTTGTCTAGTGATCCTCAGTATCATTGATATTGTTTGTAAAAGTCGGCTCAGAGCTAAAAGTTAAAACTATTTTGCTTGATAATTTTATAATCTTCTCTTACAAATTATCCTGTTGCCACTTGTCGGATACTCGGATTACAGTCGGTAAGTTTGAGTACGAAAATTTTCAAGTATCACAGCTCAAATCTATGGATCCGTTTGAAATTTGCAAAATCTATATCAGGTCATAGATAGACCGTAGATCGTATACATACCATAATCTGTAAGCTATATTCTTATCTTTTTGTATTAATGATGGAAATTTTAATATAGAAAGATTTGCAAACGTTAAATGTCCGAAAAAACTAAATAAAATAAAATAAAGAAAAATAAAACAATACAAAAAAAAAAAGAACTTAAGATGAAAGAAGCCAAGAGGGACATTAGGCCAAAGTCGGTCCAACGAAGGAAGAGCAACGATTCTAATTGCTATAAAGAAAGAATTAGAGAAACATCAATTACCAAATTCAAACAATAAAATTCTCAAAAAGAGAATAATTTACACGTGACACGAAAATATCCACAATTGGATGATCAACCGAAGAATGCACTAAAGCAATCGAAGCATGAAGCTCAAAATTGACCATAATAGAATTATTTGAGGTCCCTATTTGACCAAAAAAAAGAGAAGAGGTACTGTTACCAACTAAAAGACCAGTGTTAGTGCGGCAGTTAGCAGGTGTCAATTGACTCGTCACAACGGACGCGACTGCCAACTCTCCCCAATTTGCCTCTTTTTTCTTTTCGATTTCGTTTTCTTTTTGGAAGTACAATGCAGTTAGCATTTCATTTCACTTTCTTCTTTATTATTTTTTTTTTCAATTTAATGAGCCTTAATACTGTTTTCATCTTCTTAATTAATTATATCTTTTTATGAGATGTAATATATATCACATGTTTCTGAGCTGCCTACGATTTACAATTTTACACTATGTTACTTGTTAATTTTGTTTTATCAAGTTTCAAACTTAAAATGCCAATCCTAAATAAACTTTTTTATTAAATAGGATTTTTTATATTAATAACTTTAATTTTTTCCGGCCATCTTCAATAAATCGTGATCAGTTTTGCCTCTAACCAGATTTTACAGGCTCCTAAACAAAAGCATTAGTATACTATGTTTGGTGCAAGTCAAAGCTTATAATTGTCATCCATCAGGCAGCATTAACATTTTAATTTTTCACTTCAAAATTTGCTTATGTTGTAACAATCTTAATTGTATAACAATCTATTTAAAATAGAAAACACAAATATACTTTTACGTTTATTTCAATGAAAACAAAATTTGGATGCTGTACAAAACTTTCTGTTGATCCATACTCATCGGTATACATTGTGGAAAGTTGAGATATTAGACTGATCTATCAAATGGATCAGATAGTAATAATGGCAGTACATAATTATGGCAACACATTAATGGCTTCGATTGATATAAATTCAATGAGATGTACCAATGATGTCTTTTGACTTTTTTGACACTAGGCATCTCAGCCTTTTGATCTAGTCACTTTGTTCTGATCGTCTCCTATTATAAAGAAACTGTATCCTACGGAATTATTATTCAAAGAAAAAAAAATAGAAACTGTAGATCTCTACCATTTCACATATAATGACAGCTTTCAAGTTTACCTTTTGACAATGTGATACAGTCTCGTGGCCAGTGATACAAAGTTCTAAGCAGTGATGCAAGTACTGATGCTGTTTTTACAGAGGGAAGAAAGGGAAATGTTGAGTTAGGTAACTGCATGGAACAAATTCTAAGCGACTGCAATAGAAAAGTCTTTACTGTTTCGGCAAAACGAGGTCTGAGAGTGATGCAAGTAAAAAATAAATAAAAAACAAAGTTACCTTACAAGCTTACCTAAAATATAATCTGAAAATAAAAGTACACATTATACAGGGTTTATCATAAAGATTAATTTTCTCACTGTAGCAGCATGGACAAGGAAGTGCCTATATCAAGCAAATCTGCAATTTAGAATGATATTAAATAAGTATTTCTTGAGAGAATAAAAAACAAAGGTTTCAACATTTTCTTTTTGTTTGGCAAGAAAAAGTTTTATACATTATTAAAAAAAAATCTCTTATACAACGTATGTGGATATTACATTTGTATTTTGAATTAAGAAGTGAGCGATATCCAAACTCAAAACGCATTTAAGTTTCAACTTTTTCTGAACCAAATATTGTCCTTTATTTATATTTATTACTATTATAGGTTGCGTTTTTCATGAAACAAGTACAGCGAGTACTATTTTCTGTCAAAAAGTAAATGTTAAACGATAAGATTTTACCAAACTAAATGTCATAAGTTTAGGCCAACCGTCAATGCCGTTTTAAATATGTAAGCATACAAAAAGCTGCTACTTCCATTAAATCAACCATCACTTTTTGGTGTTAAAATAATATGTTCTTTCTTCCATTCAAATCAATGGAGAGGGTCCAGCTTAAAAATGGAGAAGAAACAACAATATAATCATACAGAAACGCAAATGTGAATCCATGTAACGGGTTTTTGATCAGAGACAAAACGGTCGTTTCTAAATCCCACACAAAATGACACAGAAATACTATGACAATTGACAAATAAGATTTTTACTCTTCTATTGCAATAATGAGAGGGTAATTTTTGTCTTCTGTGGAGGAGCCGTCAATCGTCATTAGCTGAGAGGTGTAGTAGGGGCCCACAAGGCAGACAGAAGCGTCCTCTGATTCGAGTAATTATTCCGAGGCGTGCCAAAGGGAAAAAGGCATGTCGACTTTTATGCCTGCACGTGACTTCTCACGTGGCTCTTCTTATATTAGATGAATTATTTTCTTTCAGCCTACGGGCGTTTCTACCCCTCAAAAAAAAAAAAAAAAAAAAAAAAAAATTATTTTCTTTCCAATGATGGAGGAGAGGAATACAGGATATGTGTTGGATCTCCGAAGAATATCTCAGTAGCAATTAAAAACCATCATTTTGCTCACATTATCATTTGTACTTTTCAAAAATTATATTTACTCGTAGAGGCCGGGTAGCTTGAATTTAATTTTTTTAATCTAGAAGATTACTTATCATGTCAAATACAAATATCAATACAATGATTATATTAAAATCATTAGATTGAATGAAGACCAATCATACCCTACAAATTATGGCTCTGTTTGGATGTATAGAAATAAGGGGTTATTCGGGAGTAAATAGCTATTCCCGATTAAGGCACAATCCAAACAGTCAAGATTAAGGGTTTACTCTGGTTCGGAGACGGATTAACTAATCTGATAAAACGTTAGAATAAGAGAGTGAGATTAAAAATTTAAAAAGGAAAAAAGACACAACTCATTATTTATTCCTTCCATCATCCAAACAAAAAACTTTACTTTGAGATTAAACTTATTCTTAAGAATTTACGACTAAGAATTTTAATCCTGAATAACTAATTCTACTGGCCTTAATCTCATATGAACCAAACAGAGCCTATATATTTTCAGCGAGATGAAAAATTAACATCTTAAAGAGACCTAAAATATTATGTATCCAAATATTATTCAATAAAAAGAACTGACGAGATGACATTGACATATTGTCCTCCATTTCTTCTTATCCCTGTTTGTTCACTTCAGCAAAAATCAACAAAGATATACTTGGTAGCCTCTACCTAGTTTTCTAAAAAAAATAAAAAAAATTCAACAAAGATATGCACGTTAGTGGAAACTGGAAAGTCACTGTATTTACAAATCGCTAAACATCATCATCGTCATTATATAATAATAATAATAATAAATATTATTATTATTATTTTGAATCAATCAACCTATTTGAGTAGAAAGTTTATATCCAAGTTTAAAGTAGACAAATCAAAGATAATAATTATTGGTACGAATTATGAGTATGAAATCTCAGCAATTCACAAATCGACATCTTTCCTCTTAATAAAAGAAAAAAAAAAGGTTGGGAGATAGACAAGTGGCAGAACCAGAAATATAAGGTTCAAAATTAAAATTAATTTAGTAATCATATATTAAAAGCACAGATGTCCAACTATGGGAATCACAAAAGAGTAAATTTTTTATATATGGAGTTTAAGAATGAACTTTTTTTAATAACTTACATAAAAAATATACAAAGTTGTGTATTTTTGGCTCTAATTGATAAATAAATGAAGTATGGAGGCCAATTGTACCCCCATTTGAATAATTTGGCTCCGGCTCTGGATATATAGTCTTTTTTTTAGATATACTGGCTCTGGATATATAGTCCAAACTAAAATACAGCCGTAGTTTGGATTGCACTTGACACGAGAAATATTCAAATTGTCTCCATAACTAAAATACAAAACAAATCAAGTTATTTTGCTCTGTCGAATATCGACCTTCAACTTGGTAAATATCGTACAGATGCCTAATTCGGACTAATAAGCGAACCATTCCAATATATATCATGCATGGGTGCATGTATTTTTGCAAATCTCGCTAAGTATGGAAAGACACAGAGGGGCCACACGACTTGGCACGTAGAGGTGTGGTGCTTCGTGTGGTGTTGTGTCGTGATTTAGACATATATAATCGATAAAGCGAATACTAGTGGAGATGATTGCACCATCATTTCGTTTCGTCAGTGGAAACTATTAAATATAGATGCAATGTATTACACCGAGTAATACCTCCATCGCCTAGTGTTTGACCTACGCTAGCTCTTCCTTTATTTTTTGTTTCCTTTTTTTATCGTTAAACGCGTTGCGCTCTCCATTGATGAATTGCTAACGGAGACATAAGTAATACCTAATGAGGTCATATAATTTGTTTGGAGTAGTGCTCTAAGAACCTCAAAACTGCCTTCAGGTGATTAATAAATTTCAGCTTTTCTTTGACGAACACATTGCAAAATTGTCAACCTTTAAGCCTCCACTCTTTTGTCTTAACCTTTTCATATTTTATTAACCTGAAACTTTTTAACTGTCAATGAAACATTTTTTTTTATAATAATTTCAATTTTCAAGCATATAAGTAATTTGAATCAAAATTACAAAACAAAAAAAATTTCATTGGCAATTTGATTATTTATTCCATAAATTTTATAACGATAAGCGAGATTGCAAACACAAGGTCATTTTTATGGACTAGAATACATTGAAATTATATTTAAAAAATGAATTAAGAAGAATCTGGTAATATCCTAATATTTTTAGCATTAAAAACCATCAACTTATTTAATGTTGGGCTACTATCTATTTTCGATATATAGAACAAACACGCGCCTATGTATATATATATATAAAAAAAAAAAACCCAAACTTTAGCTAACTTGCTTTAGCCCATCTTAAATTTTCAATTAAGTTATATATATATCGCTAAGATATTCATTATTATGGAATTAATATTATTCATTTTTAGATAAATTGTTTGATAAGACCTACTTGTTTACAAAAAGTTTCTCCCATCTCTGTACCTTTAGTTTATTTTAATTATATAATTTAAAAATATTAAAATTAATATTTTTTTGAACAACTTTATAATTATGTAGTGTGTGTATATAAATATATATGCCACCAAAGAACCAAATTAATTACATGAAGACTTTAATTTATGACAGCATTCATGAAAGATGACCGAAGTAATTATTTCAAGCACCAAATGGAGAGAAACAAATATATAAAAACACAACGCCTAGATTGTATCCTCTTGTCTCTTCTATTCCTTCGTCAGAGTCGCACCATTTAATACGAAGCTCTTGACATGAGCAATTCGTCCCGATTATGTTGTTTATATGCATGGAAATGAATATTTAGGTACCAACTCCCATGTGACACTGTCACCGAGCACATCATGTTACGAATTTATTATTACTCAATGGCGTAGAGAAACCAATTATAATCGTTTAATTATACCTGCTGAGATTTCAACTTTCCTCATCTTCGACCAAGAATTTACATTATTTTCTTGCTGCAAATTTTTGAAAGAGTGCACCCTTTTGTGTACATAAAATTTAATGACTTATATATGCAATGTGTATATATGCTATGACATTTCTTCATTCTCTTCCTATAAAACAAGAATATAAAAGCAAAGCACAATAATACAATATTATAATTTATAAAAAAAAAAATCAAAGTATAGTTCTGCAACTGCATGCTAACCAGAAAAAGAGTGCTCTAATCTTATTCAATAAAAAAATTAGTGTGCTTTTTATTTAGTGGGCAAATAAGATACATATAGTCAGAGAAACCGAGACACATTGGAATAACCAAGAAAGATATCTTCTGTGTTATCTGAACCCAAGTAGGCCGAGGACTAGTTTGCTTCCCTTTAAGTTTTATATTTGTAGGTGTGCATGTTTAGTCTTTTACTGATGTCTCCTTCCAGCAGGGTTTAGAACATGGGTCATCTTTGGATGTAATTATGTAAAGCATCCTATGCGAAACAAAATGTACCATGGATTTTCTTCTCAGTTGAAGCATAAGAAAAGTGAACCGTAGAGGTTCGTCTCGGTTGAATTAGTGGGTTCGATTAGAGCGAAAAGTTTAATATATAGATCGAGTGCCATTTCTATTTTGTTTAATTTCTTTTGAAAAAAATTAAATAAGCTCAATTTTTGTGGCAGAGTTTATAGATGATTGCGGCATATCATTTTTTATTCTTTCGCCAATTTTAATAAAATCGTTATCATTAATTCTAATCGATTAGAGATGTGTCCAATCTAGAAGCCTAGATTGGATAATCACCTGCAATTTCTCTTAGAGTGTATCGTTATCCTTTACATCGTCATTACACTATTTTATCCAATTCCAAACAAGTTAGGTAATGATTTAATTTGTTATTCAATTTTATTTTATTTTTTTTAAAATGTTGGTTTGAAGCCAACGATCTTCTTATAAAAAATTTGTAAATAAATGCTCTTCCGTGAATCGAATAAAGGACCATTTGGTTAGCGGAATAGAGCCAAACCACTTAGTAGAACAACCCAGCTATTCAATTTTATTTTGTTGTAATGTCCTAATTAGAGATATTATAGATATGGAGAAAACTTTCAATCAAAGCGCTTTGATCGGAGTCCCGGTTAAACCCCGTCAGTTCTCAATTTTGAAAGTTTAAATGACCGATCTAAACCGCTCAATATGATCTCTATATTGAAATCTACGTGCACACCAAATTTTACATTTTTTTTAAATTTTTAAATATTTTTTTCGGATTTTAGAAAATCGTTAATCTAATTTTATCTGAACCCTTCAAAAACTGCAGTTTTTAAAAATCCGAAAAAAATACTTAAAAATTTTAAAAAAATGTAAAATTTGGTGTGCATGGAGATTTCAATATGGAGATCATATTGAGCGGTTTGGATCGGTCATTTGAACTTTCAAAATTGAGAACTGACGGGATTTAACCGAGATTCCGGTCAAAGCGCTTGTATTGAATCTTTTCTCTATAGATATGAGATGAATTAAAAACTAAACTAATTTCAATATATTATTGTTTTAAACAACTTTTAAAAATAAATGTAAAGACAATCTAGATCATATTGTTAAAAAATAAAACAAATCTAATTAAAAATTACAATTTTGATAGCCAAACATTAGGTGTAGATTGTAACACTTACAGTTTTGTTAATAATATGCTACCTTATATTTCAAACGTTATATACTATTCAAAAAAAAAATCCATAAGATTTGACGAGCTGTACGGATGAATTACAATTCCATCAAATGTAATTCACTGAAAGATATATATATGATTTCATCCAATGTCTCATATAAAAATGCCTGGATAATATCTTTTCTACTGTGCAATAAATTAAGATGAACTCTAAGCAGCTTATATTATTTGGTATTCAGTCCCCTTGGCTCCCTCGGACAATCAGGTGTTTTTTGTACAAAGCCATTATAGTTTTCAATCACTTTTCTTCTTTTTTGTGTCGTTTCTTATGGGTTGGCCAATTATCTTCTTGCGCAAGAACCTTCAAATTTGGACACAAATCAATAAATCATCAACCAAGCGCAACTCCACTCTATCATAGAACGGCAATTAGGGAGGAAAAATAATGGACCTTGCTCTTATAGTGTGGAATATCCAATTTTTTATTTTGGATGTCTAAGTCATCAAATATTAATTGCTTCCTTAGCTAAGAGATCAAGTATGCATTCGAGGCGCGCAAAAATATAAAACATTTAATTTTGTTTCCTTAGCTAAGACATCTCCAAAACACCAGTAGGCTTCAGTTCGAAAAGTTTTCTATACATATTCTTTTTTTATTATTATATTAAAAGACAGATAAAATAGCTCTTAGGCCTACTTAAGACCAATATAGGATTTTAAGCCCAAAATAAAGATGTTAAAACATTTCTCGCAACGACTCTTCAACTTAATACAACAAGACATGGTTCAGACGTTGAAAACTGAAAGGCGAAGGTTGTATTTTACAACATTTATTTTCAGAAAATTTAGTTGAAATTAACATTTTATACTTGGATTTATACAACTGCAAATATATGTCTCACGAAAACAAAATTGATCTACGGTTTTGTATGGATACAAAAGTGTTATGACTGAAGTTGTCTTCCATGCCTCATGAAAACAAAATTGATCCTCTGAAATTAGTTCACTTTTTTTTTTGCATCTTATCCTTATAAGACACTGGCATCAGTGTCCCTTCTGTTACACCATTTGTTGGCTGTTCATGAAGAGCACCTTTATTTCTTTTTGGGATTTTGAGTTCAGTAATCGAAGAAATGACATTTTCCTAGCTACCTACTACAGAAGATTAAAGTGTCAGTTGTGGCAATGAATTCATGCTATTTGATCTAACGTTAAACAAGTTCAAATCACCGGCGGAAGCTACGATCAGAAATGTGGGGGTAATCGATTCCACTGAAATTTCAAAGTCCTCTTCTAAATCAGAGATGGGGGAGTAATCGACTCTTTTCTTTAATTTTCGCTGCATAAACTGTATTTCAAATTGAGCAAGATGATGTATTATTATGTATGGAAACTTATTTTACTGCCACTGAAATTCAAAGCAGCCCACAGAGCAAAATGGCCTACCGATTCAACTGAGACCAGAGTCCAGGCTTAATTATATAAGCTTCATTTGGGCTTAACCTTCGGGTCATTTGGAGAAACCCTATAAAAGCCCAAAAATCTGATTGAAAATTAAATGGGCCAGATTTCGGCGCATAACGTTTTCTTGCAAGTGAAAGCCTGTAGGACAGAATTGGTTACTACCATCCTCTTTTTCCAATCATCCCATCCACAGGCTCTAAACAGACTTTTATGAATTCAGCAACTGGCCCAATCTATATATATCTCTCTAAACCTTCTCTCCCAAACGCCGCTGGTGAATTTTGTTTTGATATTTGCAGTGCAAAGAAGTTGATTAACGTCGGATGTAGAAGAATATTGGTTCTTTATTGGAAATTTTTTTTTGATATACAGACGATCGAAGAGTGGAGAATTTTGAGTTTACATTCGATTTGTAATAGTTGGACTCGTGCATCGGTGAGCGTGAGCTTGAAGATGAATTTCGAGTTTACATTCGATTTGTAATAGTTGAATTTACTGCATTTGTTGTGGGTTAATTTATGTAATGGATGATATTGTAAGTAGAATTGTTCAGTTTGTTGCTATTATTAATGGATGATATTATTAATACAATTGTTCAGTTTGTTGAAATAATGGATAGTATTAACATGTTTAACTGAACACAAATAATAGTGAAATCAATTTTCTGCTGCAACTAACTGAACATATAAATCTTTTAGTTCAACCTTTAACGTATTTAACTAAACACAAAATTACAAAATTTATATTTTCAGATGCAATTAACTGAACAAATAAAATTTTTAGTTCAACATTTACCATATTAAACTGAACAAAAAAGTACGAAAATTCCATTTTCAGATGCAACTAACCGAACAAATAAACCTTTTAGTTCAACCCTTATGGTATTTAACTGAACAAATAAATCAATACATTTGATGACGTCAGCATCCAGAAATTTATGAAAAAATTTCGAAAAATTTTCGCTGACGTCAGCACGCGAAAAAATGGAGGTGAAACCCATTTTGGCCTGTGGATAGAATGGATGGAAAAATGGTGGATGGTGTGTATCACACTTGCCCTGCCTACGTTCGGCACATAATTGATGAGGTGGTTTGTGCAATGTTTCACTTTGACTCGTAGGTCAAAACCAAACAACAACCCCCCCCCCCCCCCCAAAAAAAAAAAAAAAAAACACACACACACACACACAATCAGAAAGATATTAGTTTCGTTTTTTTTTTTAATATAAATCCAGCTAGCTATTGCATTAATAATTGCTGGATGTAGTCTCCAACATGGCGCTTAAAAGCTCGTTCAATGGAGTTTTCAGTGTAGTTAATTTCCTTTCGCTTATACAAATTTAAAAAAAAATAATAATGAAAGTAGAAAAAAATCATCAAAATCATACAAGGATCGCCGAAGGCCTGTTCAGGAATACAAAAGTAGTTGAGATGTGTAAAGTGTCGGGACCTAGTTAATTAGAAGCATACTATATACTTTGAGAGATCAGTTGGTCAGGACCAATGTGGCGCAGAGAAAGACCACATTTGGAGGAATTTATAATTCTGCTTAATTCTTGCCTCAATAGTGGCTGGCTGGCATCCACTAGTTTCCAAGACTTTCAATCTCTCTCTCAATTTTATGACCTACGTACGCATTTGAACATTATTATGTCTTTTGACCTAATCAATATCTATAGATTCAATTCGACTATAGGAAGCAATTTTAGCATTCATTACAGTAGCGCTTAAAAACTCTAAATTTTGTTATATTGATTAATTTGATGATGATTTATTTAAAAAATTTAGCAATAATTTTGAATATATATATTTTTTGAAATTAAGCATTTTTTGTCTTGATACTTATCATATGGTACAAATGTCATACCTACAAAAATAATAAATTTGGGTGCATTATTTATCGTTTGTTAAATGATTAGAAATTTTCGATGTAACCATTTCAAAAATGAAGAAATAAGTCTGCCCCTTAAGATCATATCCAGCTATTTGAAATGAGTAGATTTGCAAATAAAAGAATTATATAATGATATAGCCACTAGTTGCCAATGAGTTGTTAGCCCGGTGGTTTGGCTCTGTTCCATTAATCAAGTGATTCTTAATTCGAATCACGGAGATGATATTTATTTTCTAATTTTTTATAACAAAATCGTTAGTTTCAAAAAACCAACCTTAAAAAAAAAAAATATAGCCACTAGTCTATTATTAGGGAACAGAAAAGCAGTTGAAATGTTTAAAAGAAGTGGAGCATAGGTACAAGCGGATCATTAATTAGCAGCTTTCCGTTTAGCATTAAATATTTTGACTATTCCACTTAGACATGCTGATCCCACAGATGCATGTGCTATCTCTAACATATATAATACCTATCCTCTCATCATTAGAAGTCCCGTGCTCTTACTCTATTTTTGTACTTAATTTCATCATGCAAAGTCATCCCCACTGGAAACAAAAATTGAAAGTACGAAGTGTCCTTATTATTTGATATTGTATCAAATATATATTGTAAGAACACCTATCCAAATTATACTATATCACAAAGCAATGGTCTCAAAAATGAAGCTGAAAGATCAGCACTTTCTAGTTGTCATTTTCCATGGGCAAGGTCACATCAATCCTGGTCGGAGCTTCGCCAATCGTCTAGCCAAGGCCACTGGCGCTAAAGTCACCTTCTCCACTGCCGTCTCTAACCACCGACTCATGTTCCCCTCCCTCACTAATCCAGATGAGGAAATAACTGATGGACCAATAACCTATATACCATACTCCGACGGGTACGACCATGGAATAAAGTGGTTCATAGATGACCCAATCGAATATCATGAGAAGTTCAATCGAGTTGGATGTGCAACTTTCTCTTCTATTCTGGACAATCTAGCTGCACGTGGTCGGCCCATTACCTGTATAATATATAGCATGCAGATGCATTGGGTTAAAGAGCTTGCGCTTGAGCGGGGTATTCCAACGGCTTTTCATTGGGTCCAGTCTGCTAGAATGTTAGGCCTATTCTACCACTATCTTGGTGGTTACTGCGACTTGATCAACTCCCATATAGATGACCCGTCCTATGTGGTGAACCTCCCACATTTACCACAGACGATGATTAAGGACCTGCCGCGCTTCTTCATGCAATCCATAGATGAAACTTTCAAGGCAATTTTTGAGATACTTTTACTGACGATTGAGTCCTCATTGAAGCCTGGAAAAGATGGCTCAAAACCAATGATTCTTATAAATACTTTTGAAGCTCTAGAACTTGATGCTCTCAAATGCATTGAGGAGGCCGAGATTTTGCCAATAGGGCCAGATATACCAATGTTAATACCTGACAGGAATAACATCGATATATCAAGAGGTCATGATCTATTTAAAGTAGATGAGAAGGCCTACATGGACTGGCTGGATACAAAATCAGAGAACTCAGTGGTGTATGTATCCTTTGGTAGCATTGCAACTATGAGCAAGAAGCAAATAGAGGAGATACAATGTGGGCTTAAGGAAAGTGGCCGGCCATACTTACTGGTACTGAGAAAGAACAACCGAGATGCAGGGGTAGAACTAGAAGAAGGAGAAAATAGCATGGTGTTGGAGTGGTGCAACCAGGTACAGGTACTGTCTCATCCATCAATTGGCTGCTTTCTGACGCATTGTGGTTGGAATTCAACTCTAGAGAGTTTGACATGTGGTGTACCGATAATAGCCGTGCCACAGTGGGCCGACCAAGACACCAATGCAAGAATGGTAGTCGATTGCTTGGCCGGGGTTCGAGGTGAGGTAAACAAAGAAGGGATTCTAGAATCAGAGATGCTGAAAAGTTGCTTGGAGGTGGTCATGGGGAATGGAGATAGGGGTCTTGAGATCAGAAAATGTTGTAAGATGTGGAAGGAGAAAGCGAAGGAGGCGATCAGTGATGGCGGGTCGTCTCATTGCAACTTCAATTATTTCTTGGAGAGAATTGTCAGTTTATTTGGTCCTAATTAATCATTAAGGGGGCGTTTGGATCGTTTAAGAATAAAAATAGGATTAGTTATTCGGAGTAAAAAATACTAATCCTAAACGATCAAGTATAAATTTTTTTGGATCTAGAGTGCTATATTTAAGTGGTCTAACATCCGAATTAAATTTTTATTCCTAGAGTGTTTGGATCATCTTCTTAGTGTGGATTAAGAAATTATTGGGACCACATTTTAATCCGGATTAAAAAGATGATCCAAACACCCTAGGAATAAGAATTTAATCCGGATTTTGGACAACTTAAAAATAACACTCTAAATCTCAAAAAACTTATTCTTGATTGTTTAGGATCAATATTTTTTACTCCGAATAATTAATCCTAATTTTATTCCTAGATGATCCAAACACCCCCTAAGTAAATCTTACCTGCTTTTCATTTTGGGAGAATAAAATCACCTGTCTGGGTGATTGTACTTAGAGAGAGTGACAGGTACTTGTATTAATGATCAATTTATTGGTTTGCATCAATTATAATGGTAGAAAGAGGTTAAATTAAAACAATTGTTGTGTCTCTCTCTTTTTATATGAAAGGCCTTTTTGATTAATCCTCCCGGAAATTTTATCCAATTCTTATGTCGTTTTTCGCAATACAATTATAAGTTTTATTTTTCTTTCCAGTATTAAACGGCCCGGCCCGTAGGAAAGAACAATCGAAGTTGTAGTTATTTTAACAAAGAAACAAATTACAGTAGAATTTAGGAAATTCGTGGTTTTGTTATAGGATAAATTAATCACTAATTTTGACTAACTTTTAATGCATCTCCCTGCATCAAGAAAACGAAACTTGCTCCATTGTTGTTATTGGGCCAGGTTAATGTGAGTTGCATAGGCCTGGTAATGCGAAAGAACTTTTCTACTGTAAGCCCGATTTACATTGTTCGCAAAAAGATAGCTATTAACAAACCAGTTGTGAACTTGTGATGCCTTGAAATCGTAAATTCGTAACCACTGCTGAGAGAGACCGAAAGAGCAGTATAAATCGAATATAAAATCCAAAATAAATGTTGGATATTCACGTTAATAAGAATACTCCCAATAATTTGTACCCTAATTTCAGTTCTGCGTTTAATATGGGTGGAAGTGCATCAATATCATTTTTTCTATCACAGATGACTCCTTTTGTACCAGTACTCTTTCCCATTCTAGTGAGCAAAACTATAATAATTCTAATCTTTGACCATTTTTTCCAGATATATATAGAGTTGTTGGTCAAGTAGTACTCATTTTTAGGCCACGCTGTAGTAAATTACTTATCACACAGCATCTCTAAAAATAGATATATAGAAAATGATATTTGAAACAAAATGAGTGGTTACACACAAAATTATCAGAGAAGGACAAACAATGGAACAAGAAACTAATGTGATTATGCTGAATATGTTTCCCAACTTTTGTCTTCTTCATTAATTTAATTTCCATCATCTTCTCCACGTCCTTCCCTCTCTTATTCCTTCTCTCTGGAATCCCAGAAGAAAACAAAGAACAATAAAGAAGAGAGAAGGGGACAATCTATTTGTGAAAATGGAAAATACAACAGTGCCCATGTTACCTACCCTCATTATACCACAGCTGAACTCCACAAAGAATTACACAATGGCTTGTTTCGCGCCAAACATGATGATCACCCCTGGCATTTTCAAGTCTGGGAACGACAAACCCCATCTCTACGCCTTCACCTTGTTCCTCATACAGCTTACTGTTGTCATCTCTACCACACGCCTCATAAACTTCATTTTGCAACCTCTCAGACTCCCCCGACATGTTTCTGAGGTCATTGTATGTTTCTTATCTGGTGGTTATCCAATTTTACATTTATATGATATTACTAGAATTGAATTAATTTGCTTCTTTTTATTGTGATTTTTAATGTTTTATATAGATTCGATTTAATCAAGTGGACATTGGGATGTTTCTCCTTTTGATGACTAGAACATAATACATATGATAATGAAGTTTTCTACATAAATTATGTTACTAGCTAATTTAAGAAATGTTCTTACTTTGGACCCATTGATGCGTCCTGAAATTCCTTTATTTCATGTAGTGTATTTAGTTAATTAATCAGCTTATAAAATCAGAAACTGAAAAGTTTAACTTCAGATGGATCAATGCGAACAAATATGATCTAATAAGAAGGGGTGAAGAAATAGCTAACATTCATATGATAAATTGCCATACATTTAGAGCTTAAGAATGTACCGTAGACAAGACAACTTCAGAATTTTCCCTTTTTCTTTATTTCATTTTAATTCTTTGAGAAAACCTAATCATATTTCTGTTGCTTATTTCTCTCAGAGTGGCATTGTATTGGGTCCTTCAGGTCTTGGAAGAGCACGAGAATTTGTCGGTGCCATGTTCCCCTTAAGAAGCTTCTTACCCCTACATTCTGTTGCACATCTTGGTCTCATCTACTATGTTTTCACCATGGGCCTTGAGATTGATCTCCCATCAATCCGTCGTTCAGGCTGGCGCTGCTTTTGGTTTGCATGTGCCTGCACCATCTCTCCATTTGCTCTTGCTCTAGTTTCAGGTTCCACATTACACAAGATGCTCGGCGAGCAAACTAATCGGGCAGCCTTTGTAATTTTCATTAGTGTGGTTTTCTCAATGACTGCCTTCTCGGTCTTAGCACGCACAGTAACCGAGCTTAAGCTTGTAAACACAGATATAGGTAGGTTGACACTCTCTGCTGCCATACTAGTCGACAGCTTTGCCTGGATCGGTTTGTCCCTTGCAGTTGCTATATCGGAAAGTGGTGGAGACACTCTCTCAGCTATATTTTCAATAGCATCAGGCATCATTTTCTATGCCGTGTGCTTTTCATTTATAAAGCCAATGATGGACAAGCTCTCCAACAAAGTGCTTTCAGGCAAAGAGCCACTTGGGGAATTCGAGGAAACAGCCATTTTAGTCGGAGTGTTGTTATCAGCATTCATTGGAGACTCAATCGGTATACATGCAGTGTTCGGAGCATTCACCTATGGATTGGCAATACCACAAGGACCTCTTAGTGCATCATTAGTTGAGAAGGTGGATGATTTTGTGGGGGGAATAATGCTGCCATTCTTTTTTGCTGGGAACGGATTAGTGATGGACATTGGCTCAATCAATAACTTGGGGCTTGCACTATATATGGCAGCACTAGTGCTGGTGGCAGCTCTGTTGAAAGTGCTGGGTGGAGTTTTAATAGCAGCAGCCTATGACATGCAAATGCACGACGGAGTGTCATATGGGCTGCTAATGAACTCCAAGGGAGTAATAGAGCTAGCTATGCTAAATATAGGCCTCAATAGAAAGGTAAGAGACCTCTGTAGCAAGTATTTACATTGAAAGCACATGTGGCCTGGTTTATTGCTTATCAATTCATTTATTTTTGGCACAAGTATTGTTATATCAGATGCTTTAACCAATATATTGTTCCAAATTACACGTTTTCACGTTTCTTTGCAAAACTTATTTGTTCTCTTTTTGTATATAAATAGCTTTGTTTTTATAACAAAATTGTCAGTGAATAAGATTGTTCAAACTATGCTTATGGATATTTTGTTTTGAATTTTGTTCATGCCTAGATCCTTGGACAAAAATCATACACCATCCTAGTCATAATGTCAGTGGTCCTAAATGCCTTGGTTACCCCCCTTCTAAAATCTGTGGTCAAACCGACACGTGGTTTGGTGTTCTACAAAAGGCGGACCGTGCGTTGGCATGACCCAGGATCCGAGCTACGAATTATCTCTTGTGTTCACAATCTGCGTGATGTCCCAGCACTCATTTCCCTCATTGACTGCACCTCTCCAACCAAGCGCACGCCAGTGTCAGTATCAGCAGTGCAGCTAATTGAATTCACTGGTCATACTCCTACAATGTTACTACTTAACAATGCGACATCCCGTGGCAACAAGTATGGGAATCACTTCCATGCACAGTCTGTAGCTGTCAAACATGCATTTGAATCCTACGCACAGCACACGGGTGGTCTGTTGGTACGTACTTCAACAGCAATTTCGCCTTTTTTGACAATGCATGAAGATATCATTACGGAAGCAGAGAACTGCCATGCAGCACTAATACTACTTCCATTCCACATGCACATAGCAGTTGATGGTGCACTAGAGGTCACATCACACCCAGCTGTTCGTAGTGTGAACAAAAAAGTATTGGAGCTTTCTCCTTGCACAGTTGGTACTATCAGTTCTATTCTTATTTTGCTTTCCTTCTAATGTAACATCCAGTTAATTCAAAATTTGTTGTATTATGTCTTATTTCTTGCTGATTATTTCTTTTTACGAACAGCTGTGGTCATTGATCGAGGCATTGGTGCCATTTCCAACAGAGCTACTGCACTACATGTAGCTGTACTCTTCTTCGGTGGCCCAGATGACCGTGAATCACTTGCTCTCGCAGGGCGCATGTCAAACCACCCAAGAATAGAGATATGTGTTGTGCGGTTTTTGTCTAGAAAAGGCAATACAAGCATCAGTTCCTTTAATTCAGACGATGCCGAAGCAAGAGAGCGATACATTGATGAACAATGCTTAGGCGAACTTGTTCAAAGTAGCACTGTGGCAGTGTTTGACTACCGTGAGCATGTAGTAGGCAATACTGAAGAGACCGTGGAGCTTATAAGGAGGATTGAGTTAGAAGGAATGGATTTGGTTATTGTTGGTAAGGAGCAGGGTTTAATGGGGTCGACCCTAACTGCTGGAATGACTGAGTGGAGTGAATTTCCTGAGCTTGGTCCACTTGGAGATTTATTGGCTTCAGCAGATTTTGGTGCCACATCATCTGTGATAATAGTTCAAGCACCTCTGAATGGAGGCGGAGTAGGGGATAGCACAATAATTGAGATGGTGTCCGATAGGCGTGACGACCCTGCTAGGATTTCTTACGATCTGAGATAGTTCAGTGAGTAGAGAGAAGCTGTATGCCTGCGCCTTACACTCTTTGCATCTAGTTTGTACAAATCTGCACATATCAAGTGAAAGTTTGTGCAAAAGTAAAGCAAGCTGTTAGATTTTCAATTTCAAGACAAATTGGAAAATTAGCTTATCAAATAGACAAAAAGTTTCTTCTTCACGAGTATATAATGTAATATCTCATCTTTATACTTTTGTAATTAGATTTTTATTCAACTAGGACCATATTTTGGATTTCTTTGTGATGCAGATTGTGCAATTAATGTATCTTGCTTTGGCGCTTCTGCTGTCTGTGGTTTTAAAATTCTGTACAGCAATTTAGAAATTAGAACCATAAATTGATACACTTGTGCTAGTTAGCCAATTCGTCTGGAATTCTATTACAAATATCTGCCCACAAACTTATTTACAGTCAAAGCCTACAAGGCATTGCTCCAATTGTTGTGTCCTTCCAGCATTAGATTGTAATGCTGAGAGAATCACTCACTCCAGCCCGTGACAAAATACCTCCTCTCAAATAAATACCAGCACACTGGATCACTCTGTCACGATAATGGACAATGTTTTCTCTGCTAAAAAAGGCAAAGGGAAACAGAGAGATAAAGTGAGAAGGGAGGAGGAAGAGACGGGGAAGGGAATATGATCCTGAGCTCATTTTTTTTTTCATTTGTATTTATTGAAGGTAGGGAGTTGATTGTCTCACCCTGAGCTCTTTTCTAAAATCAGCCAAAATGAACATTAGAACGGACAGAATTAGTGCTGCCAAAATCAATTCCTTATTTCTTCTACTCATGTAATCAGATCTGATAGGTCTGAGATGTTCATTTTGTCATTGAAATCTTAATTTTACTCCTTTTACCTGGTTATGAGTGAAAATTTTAGTGTCTAAGTTTCCCTCTTTTTACTTCATTTTTTAAATTATTAGTGATTTCTACCAACATTAAAGGAGAAAAGCTGTCTGAAACTTCCACAGACAAGGAATGCATAATCATATAGGATATCAGGTCAATTAGTTGTGTTTGCATCAGTACATACAATTAAGTCATGTTTGTCCGATTTTTATCCTGTACTAGTAAAATCAGTGGCATAGTAATTTCAGCGAACGGATGGTGTGCAGCCAAAAAGAGGGACGTGCCAGTAAATCAAGCTACTAATTTCAAAAAAAAATTAAACTTGTTGATTCCAACAAACTGATAAACACCAACTTTCGATTCCTTGCACTAGTATATAAATGCAAGAGATATCTAAGTATCTGACCAATGTAAAGAAGAGTATGGAAGGGCAAAACTTACTTCCACGAGGTACAGGCGTACAGCACTATGGTGTCTCAACTCTCAACAAAGATACAGCATATATAAGCCCTTCGTGTCCTGCTTTGGTTTTTTTTCTTCGTTACTTTCTCTCTGTACACAAACGGACAAATGTGAGAAGGGATGGACTCCGAACAAAACTTCCATCTTCAACGGAACCTCATTCGAACGGTCCGTAAATATATCTTTCTGAAATGGACCTAAACTATTAGTATATGGAAATTGATTACTGTCGTCTGTAATTTTATCATCCCTTGCCATTACTTGAACAACGTGAACACATAAAATAGAGAAAGTGAACATATAATTGATCAAAGTGAACATATAGACGATTACTGTCGTCTGTAATTTTGTCATCCCTTGCCATCACTTGAATAAAGTGAACACATAAAATAGACAAAGTGAATATATAAATGATCAAAGTGGACATTTATAAACAAATGAGTATAATAAAAAAATAAGTTAAATATGCATATAAAAATCTGAATAAGAATGACAAAACTTATTTGTTTGTATGTGTTCACTTTAATTATCTATGGCTATGTTTGGAAGGGCCACGAACAGCCTAGTTTGCGAACAAGGAATTAAATTTTACTGCCAAACAAGGAACAGCTGTTCCCAGCTCGTGAACTAGGCTTGTTCCGAGTTCCTAATTTTTGGCGAACTACAAACCAAGAACAAGAACTGGATGGACCCAGTTCTAGTTTGTTATCCCTTGTTCACATGTCTTTTACCCAGTTCTAGTTCGTTGTCCTTTGTTCATGTGTTCACTTTGTTCAAGCGATGGCAATGCCTGTTAATATATTAATAATGACATAACCGTCTTTTGACTATATAGACCCAACATGAGCCCAAGTCCAATGGGCTGAAATGAGGAGAAACTTTCCACTGAAATAAGAGAAACGTGTAGAACTCATTGATTTTGTTAAGATTAAAATTCGAGAGAGCATATTTAATCTTTCAGGCAAATCATCCAGGTTTATTTTGATTTGTGCAAATTTTGACAAATCGAATAATGTTTTGTCAGGTGTTTGTGTGTAACCTTCCTTTTTTTGTTTAAATTCTTTTTTCTGTGCTGATATGGTTCCGTTTTCTTGTAGCAGTCGGAGACTTAATTACTGTAACTTAGTAGCTGAAGATTTGCTTTGACGCTATTTGTGTTGATTTTTGGTTTTTTAATATGAAAATTATTGTTTCTGGTATGAAATTTTGGAAATCCTAGAAATTGAAATCTGTCCATATTTTTGTCCCGAAGACATTTATAAAAAAAAAAAACAAACAGCACAAGGGCTATTTTGAATAATTATGCTGAAACATTTCTTTTTTTTTTTTTGAGGGTCGTAATTTTATTTTTTTATGGTGTTTTGATTTTAACATAGCAATTTTATTCTGTGTTAAATGGTGGCCATGTGTCTGAAGTTCCATTGTGCAATTTAGTTTGATTTTACTGGTACACTGGTTTTCACCTTGTACCAGCCGGAGGGTTAGTATCCAGTGCTTAGTATCGAGTGCTTCACTGTGAACTTTATACGATGTTTGTCTTACTCTCTCTCTCTCTCTCGCTCTCTTTTTCCTGACAAAAATTATAGCCTAGACATCAACTTTTTGGCGTCGCTTTGTTGTTCTTGTATTTGTATTTTTCTTGTTCTGATGTAATGTATGTGAGTTGTACAAAGTAAAAATCTTTTTATTCAATGCTGTGTGTCAGTTTTTCAATTTTCAGTGGACTTCTTTTGTATCAGTCCCTACTGTGCAAGCTAACCAAAATTTTCGCTAATTCAAAAATTTTAGTATATTTTCCGAACAGGGCAGGAGCTCGTTAAGTATCTACTTGACAACATCGGATTTTTTGTATTTGGGAAATATGTTCTTTGAAATTGTAAAAAACTGCCAATAGCATTTTTCAACCACAGCAACAATTAAGGTTTTTGTCCCAAACAAATTGGGGTAGGCTAGAAAAAACCCAGCAAAAATGGCCCAAAAAATGAAATAATATTTAAAAATTACTAATAATACTAAATCTAGTCCCAAACAAATGTAATTTCTCTGAGCCATTAGTGCATTCAAGGGTGCAAAAGATTTATTTTTTTTATCCCAAAGGCCGACGAACAAATGATCTAGCTTAAATATGCTCAAAAATAAATGATTGGGCGAAATTTCTAGTTAAAATGTTATGATTAATAAGTAACTAGTCTACTTTCAAATTTATTTCTTTTTAAAGAAACAAAAAATCCCCCTTAGTTGGGTAATGGTAGCTGCCAATTTTAGCTATGACAAGCTGTCTCTAAGAATACATTAATAGGAGGAGAAGAATTTGTGAAACAGTTATAAGTTGTTAGCACACAATAACAAATTTCAAGCAAATAGGATAGAAAAATGAATTTGTCAAACAGTTATAAGTTGTTAGCACACAATAACAAATTTCAAGCATATAGGATAGAAAAATGAATGTACCTGTACTGTATATTTGACTTTTTCTTGAAAAAAAACAAAAAATGAGTTATTGTCAGGAGTGACTCGCGGTACCAAAATTCCTATAATTGACATATTTTTTCATGATTTCCATTAGCCACCACCTCCTCTCTCCCTCCGTTGTTCATGTCTTCCTGTGAAATCGTAAAAAGAAAGAAAAAAAAAACTAATTATTGAGGAGGAAAGGGAACAAATTATTCATCCAAAAATAATTAGGATCCAATTAACAGTAAATCCAAATATGGAAAAATCACTGGTAATGTCGACCATCATTATGCCATCAGAAAATGCCACGACAAGTAACCCAATGGTTTGCTTCTCCACGAACATGATCACAACCCCTGACATTTTTAAGCTTGGGCACCAGAAACCCCATCTCTACTCCTTCACTTTGTTTCTCATGCAACTTCTGTTGGTCATCTCTACCACGCAAGGCACACACTTCCTTCTGCGACCTCTTAAACTCCCCCGGCACATCTCTGAGATCATTGTACGTTTGAGTTGATGATTATGCGTACGTTATGCAATTTGCCTTTTTGATGATTAATTTTTAAAAAGAATTGCCAATTGGATTATAATTGAACTTAGAAAAATTAATTTATTTACTGGTTAATTTTGGATGATGTGCATTATTAGAATTATTACCTTCTCTTCTAAATCTTCTGAAATTTTTCTTTTTATCCCAGAATATGAATGACTAGCTCATAAGGAAACTGGGTTCAGATTTTTGAGCCTTCTATGTTTAGTAAACTAAAAAATGAAAGGAAAAGAATAGTGCACATCATTGACCTACTAATTGATGGACCTTCAATTGGGAACTTTATTCCATAATATAATAGTTGTGGACAAAACAAGCCAACTACAAATTGATGAAGTAGCATATGATTTCAGAACTTTCAAATATGTATTTTTCCTGAAGTGGCTGAAATTCTTCACTCCCTTTATAATTTTTATTAATTATTCTTTGAGCAAACATAAAACCATTTTTCTTTTGCTTCTTTCCTGCAGGGAGGTTTTTTGCTGGGGCCTTCGGTTCTTGGCAGAGTACCAAAATTTGCATTGATCATATTCCCACAAAGAAGCATCTTTCTCTTAGAATCCCTATCCTATATGGGCCTTGTATACTATATCTTCACCATCGGTCTCGAGATTGATCTACCATCAATCCGCAGCTCAGGATGGCGCTGCTTCTGGTTCGCACTGGCATGCACCATCCCACCATTTGCTCTGGCTGCGGTTTCAGGTGTTACATTACACAAGAAGCTAGATGAACATAGTAACCAGGTGGCATTTGTATTATTTATTAGTGTATCTTTCTCAGTTAGTGCCTTCTCAGTCCTGGCACGCACAGTTGCCGAGCTTAAACTCGGAAGCACTGACTTAGGCAGGTTGACACTCTCAGCTGCCATATTAGTTGACAGCTTTGCCTGGATCAATTTGTCAGTGGCAGTTGCCATATCAGAGAGTGGTGGAGTTACATTGTCAGCTATATTTACAGTTATAGCCGGCACTGGATTTTATATTGTGTGCTTTGCTCTTCTAAGGCCAATGATGCAAAAGCTTTCAAAAAGAGCAATTTCAGGCAACGAGCCCGTGAGAGAATCTGAGGAGTTAGCCATCCTAGTTGGAGTGCTAGTATCAGCATTTCTTGGAGACTTTATTGGCATACATGCAGTGTTTGGAGCATTCACATATGGCTTGGCAATACCACAAGGGCCGCTAAGTGCATTGCTAGTGGAGAAGCTGGATGATTTTGTGAGGGGAATATTCTTGCCATTGTTTTATGTAATTAGTGGCTTAAGAATGGATATTTCCTCCATCAAGCATGTGGATCTGGCACTATATATTGCAATGCTGGTGCTGGCGGCGGCTCTGTTGAAAGTATTAGGTGGAGTAATGACAGCAGCAGCCTATGACATGCAAATGCACGATGGAATATCATTTGGGCTGCTAATGAACTCCAAAGGAGTAATTGAGCTAGTGATGCTAACTGTAGGCATCAACAAAAAGGTAACATACTTCTATAACAAACTGATACATATATATAAAGAACCTTTGACCGAACATACTTTGTTTTTCCTTTGTACAAATTATTATGTTGGTACTAACATTTCCTCCAAGTTTTATATTTTTTTTGAAGGCCAAAAATTTTTTGAAGGCCCCAAGTTTTATATTTTTATGCGCGAGTATTTATGTTAAGAAACTTTCACTGATATATTTGTTAGTATTAACTTTTTTCCTTCAATCTCAATAATTCCCAGATTATTGGCTCTCAATCATTCACCATCCTAGTCATCATGTCTGTTGTCCTGACTACCATGGTTAACCCCCTTTTAGACTCCGTGGTCAAACCAACACGTCACTTAGTGTTTTACAAAAGAAGAAACCTGCGCTGGCACGATGCAGGATCTGAGCTGCGCATAGTTGCTTGTGTTCACAATCCGTGTGAAATCCCAGCACTAATTGCCATCTTAGATTGCACTGTTCCAACCAAGCACATGCCAGTATCAGTCTCAGTAGTTCAGCTGATTGAACTAACTGGTCATACACCTGCCTTTCTCCTACTTCAGGACCCAATGTCCCATAAATACAAGTATGGGAGCCACCTCGAGACACAGTCGGTAGCTGTTTCACATGCCTTTCAATCCTACGCCCAGCTTACAGGTGGTGTGCAGGTTCGTACTTCAGCAGCAATCTCACCTTTTGTGACAATGCATGAAGATATTGTGACAGAAACAGAGAAATGTCATGCGGCAATGGTGCTGCTTCCATTCCACATGCACTTAGCAGTTGATGGATCGTTAGAGATTGCATCGCACGCAGCAGTCCGTAATGTGAATAAGAAAGTTCTGGATCATCCCCCATGCACAGTTGGTACTGGCAATGCTCTTTTAGCGTGTTTTCCTTTTTTACCCCCTATATTATTGTGAAACGAATTTTGCATCAATATGGCTTATTTTGTTGTCTGTTTATTGTTTTTTTTTTCAAAACAGCTGTAGTCATTGATCGAGGCATCGGTTCCATTTCTGCCCATGGTACTGCACTTCGTGTGGGGATACTCTTCTTCGGTGGCCCTGATGACTGTGAATCGCTCGCTCTTGCAGATCGCATGTCAAACCACCCTGCCATCGAGATTTGCATTGTGCGGTTCATACCGAACATTGGCAGCACCAGTAACAGTTCCCTTAATTCAGAGGATGCTGAACTAAGAGAGCAAAATATGGATGAACAATGCCTACGTCAATTCGTGGAAAGAAGCACTGTAGCAGCAATTGAATACCGTGAACATGTTGTAAGCAATGCCGAAGAGACTGTAAAGGCAATACGAAGGCTGGAGTCAGAAGGAAAGGATTTGTTGTTAGTTGGTAAAGAGCAAGGTTTGGCAGGATCAAGATTAATGGCCGGAATGACGGAATGGAGTGAATTTCCCGAGCTTGGACCTATTGGAGATTTGTTAGTGTCTGCAGATTTTGGTGCCACATGTTCTGTGGTGGTTATACAATCACCACTGGGTGGTTACGGGTTCACAGATGGCTCATCAGTTGGGATGACACCAGATAGGCGTGAGGACCCTGTTTCTGACCGGAGATAGTTCACGAAAAATTGGAGAGACTGTACACCAAAGATCATGCTGGCACGACCACTACTGCCTTGCATTTAATTTTTTGCAATGGTTGCACATATAAATTGAAGGTTTTGCAAAAGAGTAAGTGATCAACCTGTTATACCTTGAAATTTTGGAGAATTTGGCTGATCAAGGGGTCTGTCCAGGATTGTATAGATAATTTTTTTATGATAAGATGGGATGAAGTCTCACAACTTGTTTTCCGAGTTAAATGTTCATAAAATACATCCTAGTTGGATTTCGAACATGATTGTGTCTATAATTTTTTTTTGAGGGCCTATTGTGTATATAATGTTAGCTGTAGGTTTTACAATTTTGTTATTAGCATACATTTAATTAGCTAGGAAAATTTTGAATGTTTTGAATATTTCTCTAGAGAAGTTTAGATGCAATATTTTGTCATGCGGCTACTTCATATAATGAAAATTTTTGTCATGTAGTATTTTCCTTTTCAGCTTTGGTTGGGTGCTCGGAAACTTGTACATTTTAAGTACCAAACATAACATTGCTTCCGTATCACAAGTTCAGTCGCACATGATGTTTAAAATGTAAAAGCATCAACAACTATTGTCAAATGTAGTAGAAATGAGCTGTGGTGTGGTCCGTGTGGATATAGAGAAGAGGACTTTTCGCCCTTGAAATTGAGACATTGACAGTTACTTTTCTTTAAGCAGGTCAACAAATTACACAATACACTCGGACTATGGTAGGTTCACACCATTACTTTCCCTGATTAATGGACCCCATAGAAACCATTCTCCCACCCACCGATTATCTACTTCTCGCACGCAAACAATTCTCTTTCCACCCACCGATTATCTACTTCTCGCACGCAAACAATTCTCTTTCAAACATACAAATACTCAAGACCAAAAAGAAAATTCAACTTTCATGAAAATTATTGATGCAAAAATTAATTTCTAGAAAGATTTTTCTTAGATTTGACTAGCATATTAATTTCATATGCGAGCAACGTCAATGACTGATTTGATCATTTTTGCAAACCCAATTATTCGAGCCTCTGATATTGTTGTGGGAAATATTTGGTGTTTGTATATAGCTAGTATCTCTGCTCTTGGGTTGCACTCACCTTTCTAGTTTCTAGAGATAAATAAACAATTTCTTACCTGTAGGTGATTTGATCAGCTTTTGGTTTTCTAGAAATAAAGGAATTTGTATTAATTTTTAATTCATATCTCTCATCTGTATCTTTCATTTCTTCTTCCTCTCTGTACTCTCTCTCTCTCTCTCTCTCTCTCTCTCACACACACACACACACACACGCAAACGCAGTTGAGAATCTAAACTTGAGATTTTGAACATGAACTTGTTAAAGCTTATTCTTGGGAAAAAGAAGAAAAAGGTTAGTAAGAAGACAACTTCAGCTGCTGATACTATTGATCAACTCAATAAGGTACTTCAAACTCTATTTCAAAATTTTACTTTACCCTTTCCCAAATTTTGTTCTGCATAGGTAAACACCAGAAATTATTTTCCTTCTCCTCATTTAATTTTATTTTTTTATGGGTTTATCTTTCTTAATTACGACCAAATAATTGACATTTCATAAGTTACACCTCTAATTTCCACACATTAGCCTAAGCTGTCTCCAATAAGCCTAATAAGGCCCGAAGCTGTCTCCAATTTGATCAATCTTGTTTGGACTTTTCCTTCGTCTGGCTAGTTTGGATACCACTTTTTGTGTACATTCTAAACTAGTTAATTGAAAGCTGCCCATTTTTCTTTAAATAAAGATCAAAAGAAAAAAAAATAAGTAAAGCATGTTTCTAAATATAAATCTCATGGGAGTGCTTGCTTTTCTTCCAAATTATGAGATGTGTAGTGTCTAAAGAAACAGAAACCTGGCAAAAAGGCAACCAAGTTCGCGAGCATCAGAATTATTCGTTTTTTGTTTGTCAGTTTGATACAAAGATACCATTTTAATGTCCAAATAAATCCGTCTAAGCACGAACCTGACCTGACCAAACTGGTCAATGACCTGAACTGCTTCAACCAATACCAGATCAAATGAGTAGCAAAAGAACTAGAAACTGATAAAAAAAGAAGCAATAGTGGCTTACAACCCGAACCAACCCTTGTCTCGTCTTAAATTTCCAAAAAGTGGACTCAACCAACCCTTCAGTATATATAATATCAATCTTCTCTTGTTTGTGGTTTAATATCATCTAAAAGTAATTAGTTTTTGCATTAACTATTGATGTTTCTTTTTAGACTCTGGAAATGCTGGAGAAGAGAGAAAAACAACTTCAGCAAAAGGTTTCAGCTGAAGCTGAAAAGGCCAAGGACTATGCAAAATTGAAAAACAAAAATGGTAAACAATTACTATGATATCTGCAATACTCAAACATGGAATTATGAAAATTTAGGGACAAGTAAAATGCAATTTTAGTATTGAAGTTTATTGGAAAATAGAATAATCTATATTATTTCAATGTACTCAATTTGAATAAAATATAACCAAGAAATATCGTATATTAACATGAACGCAAAATGGTTCCTAAAAAATAGTATTTTAAAAAAATAATTTCTTGATCTCAGCTGCAATACAATGTCTTAAGAAGAAAAAACTATATGAGGCACAAACACAACAGCTTACCAACTCTCAGTTGCGACTTCATGATCAGGTAAAGGAGTTATGCATTACATACTTACATATCTTGTCCTTTATGAAATACATGATAAAAAATTTTAGCATACAAACAGATTATAACACTAGAGAGTGCAAAGGCAACACAAGACACCATTGACGCTCTCAAATCAGGATCTTCAGCTGTTCAGGCTCTTCAGCAAAGCTTGTATGTTTCTGTGTTTCATTCAGCTCATTACCAGTTCCATATAATCATTTACTCATAAACTAGACACCGGAGTAATTTTTATGGGCGTTTCCAGAGTAGGAGATTTTGTGCTAATTCTTTGTTATCTCGATAAAAAGTCCCTTTCTTAAATTCCTCACCAAAAAGCATTATTTTGAAGTGATATAAAGATACCATAAAAAGAGTTAATGGTGGAGTCACATATGACTGGAACAACTATAGTACTCACAACAACAACAACAACTAAGCCTTTTGTCCCAAACAAGTTGGGGTAGGCTAGAAAAGAAACCCAACAAAGTCCCAAACTATAGTACTCACAACATATTATAAATAATTTTTTTTGTTATGGTTAAAATATAGGACTCTAGATGAAATTGAGAAGGTAGTAAATGAAGATACGAGAGAGAATTTTGAGAGTATAAAAGAGATACAAGATCTGCTAGCAAACCCAGTAGGGATATCGGCAGAATTCAATGAGGTTTCTATCTCTAACTTTCTTACATGATTGAGTATATTTGTACATTTATAGATTACTTTGTCCATTAACTTCATCTTTATAACGCCAGTGTATAAATTTTAAGTTGGCATAAGCTTCTGATGTGATTTGGTCGAGATTAAATAATTCCAGGGGCAATTTTGTAAATTGTACTTACCTTACTTTAGTACCTGGGTACCACATTGAACAGCAATTTATATGTAATCTGGGACCTGTGTGACAAAAATGTTAGGAGTTATTGCAATAATGTTGCCATACTTGATGAAATGTTCAAATTTAGCTTTCATTCTGTTCTGTCATGAGGTTAAGTGTACTTAACTTATTGTACTTGACTATCTTCTTGAAATAGGATGATTTTGAAGCTGAATTAGAGAAGTTGGAACTGGAAGTTCGAGAAGGGGAATTACCTGCAGCTCCAGTTCACCATTCTGAATCATCAAAAAGTAACAGCAATCTTGATGCACATTCTTCTGAGGCACCTGCAGCTCCACTTCACCCCAAACCAGCTTCTCAAAGCATCAGTGTCATGGATACATTACCAGAGCTGCATTCAGCTCAACGCACAAACAAAACAGGTGCACTTAGCATAGACAATGTGAACGAATTACCTGCAACTCAACCTAAACAAAGAAGGGTTTCCAGAAGTACAAGTAATGTGGTTGAACATTCGTCTCATTCAATTGCGACTCCAGTTCCCCAAAAAACAGTTTCACGTAGCATTACAAATGTCGGCCAGTACTCGTCCCACTTGCCTGCTACTGTGGGTGCCCAAAAAACTGTTTCTCAGGGCACCACAGCACTTGATGAGTTGCCACAAGTACCTGCAACTCCAGTTAGTCGTAACACCAGAAATATGCAACGTCCAGCTCCAGTTTCTCGAAGAACAATTCGATCAAGTGTCGCCTAGCTGGGCAGAACACCCTTTTAATTGCTGTTAAATTATTGATGTATATGGTTTTGTACATGCTATGCTTTTATATAATTTTATTAGAAGAGAAGTTACTGAGCAACTGCCTTGTTTGTTGTTGTGTCATGGACTCATGGTTTGAGCTATTTGAATTTTTTTTCTCACATATTTCAGCCTTTCTTTTCGTAGGTATTTGAGATTTGTAATTAACTAACTGCTGTTGTATTACATCTTGAGTTGCATTAAGGATTTGTTCTCCCCCTTGCAATTTGCTTTTAATTATTAATACAAGGCTTACTAAACACAATAGTTTACCTAATTATGTTTCATATGCTTGTCATTTTATTGGGTTTGTAGTTTTGTACCATTGGTTGGGCTTAGATCATGTAACGGGCCTAAGATTGAAAATGGATCCTCTGCGGTAATATAGGTTCCATCAGATTGTTCTCAAGAAATTTGAACTGTTCTTTTTTTTTTTTTTAGGAATCGGCCCATGGGCTTAAATTAATAACCGAAGGAGTCTTACAATTAGACAGATAAATGTCTTTATAATTTTATTTTTTATCGGATGTTCTAGATAAAGTTTCAGTGAGAGCGGTTCTGCTGCCACGATTGTCACAAATTTCCATCCATCCGATTAAAAAAGATCGATGGTGGCGATTGGATTTTAATAAAGCAACTTTTCATTACATTTAATGGGTCTTGTCTCCTCTATGTAACTTCTCTGTCCTTAAATAAAACCACTGATCCAACTCTTCATCTTTCTCCTCTCTCCCGATTCTCTACCGCTCTAGTGCTTATTCTCTCGCTTTCTCTACTCCCAATCCAACTGTGATCCCAAAATTCTTGATAAGAGCACACAAATTTTCAGAGTATTTCATATCCGAACTGTGATCCCATTGACCTTAGCAATAGCTTTATACAACTCAGCTTTTTGTAAAGATCTTTTCATGGCAGTATTTCATATCTGAACTATTAACAGAATAAAGAGCATCAGCTTTATCTTGCACCAAATACGATTTTTATTCTTCACTATACGAAATAATTAAAGAAAGCATCAACATATGTTTGGTATTCGTTGAGTTCTTATAAAAAAATAATTCACTCTTATCATCTCTTAATAATAAATAAGACAACTTATTTAAGACAACAGAGTAAAAGAAATGTGAAAAAAGACTAATTATATGCTCAATTGAAAATATGGCGAAGCTTGACCGGTAGAAAGAGTGGAATTGAAGAATACCACGTCCTTGTTGCTTGAATTGGGCGACATGCTCATCTTCTTTCGAGAAAAAAAAAAGAACAACAAGGAGCTCGCAAGCACGAGATTTTAGAGAGAGCGCAAGCACCAGAGCGGTAGAGAATCGGAAGAGAGGAGAAAGATGAAGAGTTGGGTTGGTGGTTTCGTATTGTTCTAGGGGAAATAAGTCATGAGAGAGGAGAAAAAACCCATTTGAAGTAATAAAAAGTTTCTTTATTAAAATCAATCACCACCATCGATCCTTTTTAATCGGACGGATGAAAATTTGTGGCAACTGTGGCAGCAGAAAAACTGTGCTAGCGAAACCGCTCTCAAAGTGTAATTATAATTCTTGTAAGTTGTTGGTAGCTTTTGGAGAGGAGCCGAACCCAGTCAATTTATTAAAGTTTAAATATAACGAAAGAAAAGGCGTTAAACTTTATCGAACAGTCTGATAATTAGATAATAAAAGCCTCTTTTCATGTTGGGGATTAGAATCAAAAGGAAATTGGATCGGACGGTCAAAATCGGAAAACAGAATAAATACATCAGTACAATGCTTGGAGCATACGCGGACTCCCTAGCTAGATATTTTATTCGCTATTCAAATTTTCAAAACAAAAAAAATTTAATTGTGAATTTGTTGTCCATCTGTTAAAACTGGAAAGCTATTGAAACATAGCTATTTGAAAGTTCTAAATTATTTTGAAATTATTAAAGGATTTTTAAATTAATCCAAAGAGAAATTAACTCGATAAAGTAAGTTTCACTGTTTCAGCAAAAAAAATTAAAGCGATAAGTTGGGTGCGATCTAGAATAATTCTAGGCTATGAGGAACTAAGAAGTCACTTGAGGCCGTTCTCATTGCCCTCCATGCAATTATATAACACTAATACAACATGGTAACAAGTCAAATCAATGGCCACTCACAATCAAAGGAACAATCTTGATCGGTTTTAATTCCTTCTGAAAACCAAGTAAAGAATATCCATTTTATATATCGAAAAAACTTGGGGGTTCTCAATAAATATTTCTTTTTTCCCCTTTTTTTCATTTTTGGGGTTTCCAATATTCTCCTTGACACCTTATTTCCCATTTTTAGCCTTTTTTTTTTTTTTGTTATGCTTGCATATTCCAGAGTGCAGATGAAATTCAGATCGCGTCAAGAATTAAATAGGCGTTGAAAAATTCGGTCGTAGTTGGAGATTTTTAATTAAAAATAGAGGGAGTTCCGGTATTAATATTTTGAATGCCCAAAAGCTAACATTTATTATTATTAAATTACTTTTTAAAAATATAAACTTTGAATTTCGATCCAAACCGTTCATCTTATTCAATTTAACGAGCGTGCATTTTCATATAAATTTTGTAAATTTTGAACTTTATTTTCCAAATTTCGAACACATATTGTTATTGTTACACAGAAGCTGAGCACAATTCCAAAAATAAAAAACAATAACAAATTATAAAAATGAGTTGAAACTTGAAAATACTATTATATCATATTATTGTGTATGTTTCCGTTTTATCGTAATCATTAATTTACTAAAGCGAAGAAAATAATATGAAATCATGCCTCATCTTAAATTTAATTTTACCCATCTTGTAATATTTTAGGTTTTTTTTTTCTATGGTTTTTTAAATAGTTTGATGCTGATCTATTGATTTTCAAATGTTGCTCTATATTCTATAAGCAGCCTATAAACACCTTATGCTAAATTTTTAATGCTACATACTTTTTTTTTTTCTATAAGAAACAATTCATGATTAATGACTGATGATGACTCCGTGCGAAAACCTAGTACCATTCCTAGGTTTTTCTTTATTTTTTACTTCTAAAGCAGATCGAAGAGTTTGGATCAGTATGCACCGAAGCTTCCGTGTATTGCAATGCACCATAGGTTTTCTCTATATATTTTCTGTACTATTATTTCACAAGAACAGAACCATCCGTGTCTGAAAAGGACACGTTTTTAAGGAAGGTCCCACAGTCCACAGAGCATGAATGCTAAGGAGATAGAAGAAAGCTACGGGAACACCTTTTCTTTCAGGAAGCTTCCTGATTGTTTTATCATATCGGGCAGTTTATGTAAAATTTGATCGGATAACTTGCCAATGAAGTACCCAATTTAGAATTAGACACTTTTCAAAGATATAATCTGGATGTTCTAAATTACTAATCGATGTGAATATTGGAAAGTGGAGGTAATTTAAGTTTTCGTAAAAGAAAAAAAAAAAAGAACAAAACATCAAATTTTGTTGGAGCAAAATATAATAATAATACAAAGATATGACTATGGAATAAAATCCGAGAAACAACTTAGAAGATAGGATTCTGTCGAAGAAAACATGCAAAGCTGACGCCTGACGGTATGAAACTTTATATTTTGGGAAGAATAAATGCTTATGAGGTGGCAATGGCGGTGGAAAGAACAAAACTTCACATTCATTTTCACTACGCATGGAATTTTTTTATTTACCAAAAAAAAATCCAATTGAAGAAAAAAAAAATGAGAAATTTACAACTAATCCACCTTCATACCTAACAACCAAATTATGCAAGTGTAAAAATCGCACTCTCCGAAAAAATATATAAAATTTAAACAAGAGAAGACAAGGGTCTTCCACTGGCAATTTTATATAATTCAATTTGGTACTATTAGATTGGTTTACAATCTACTTAACACCTCAGTGAGTAATATAATAAAAGCAAGATGCTGATTCCATTGGTGTTAAGTAAAAGATTAGACCCATGGAATCAGCATCTTACTAGTATTAGATTTATTCCATTGGCTCCCAATGAATTGATGTACTAAGGTTGATCTGGTGCGGCAATAAAGCTTTTAGGGTTTGTAGGTGATGATGATTGATGAGTATAATTTTCGGCATGTTCTTTTCTTTTGTGTGAGTGTGTGTGTGTGTGTTTTGGTGATGATCCGTGCACAAAGCAAGGAAGTATATGGAATTTTGCAGCTACTATATATATATATCCTTGTTTTGATATATGTTTTGATTTTGATGATGTAAATAAGAAGAGATAGTCTGATATAAAATAAAATGAGTTAAGATTCATGATTGAGTCAATGGTATAAATTTTATCAATTTTGATGTTTTAAAAGTAGACACTAGGACTAATTTTTGTTTGGAAAAATGTTATAAATAAATGCGCAATTTACTTTGAGTAGGATAAAAACTGTTCACGACTCTGTCCATCAGAGAAATTTTGTCACATTTGTCAACCATATACAAATTGTATGGATAAGTACAAACTCTATACATTTGAATGATTATGTTGCATGTTCCCGACCTGTCAATTAAAGAAGTTTTATCATGTTTGTGAATCATATACAAATTATATGAAAAAGTGCAATCTATATACATTCGTATGAACATTTTTGTATATGGTTTACATACATGAAAAAAAATATCATTTATGAACGAATATAGAATGAAAGTGTATTGCATGAAAAAATTAGCAAGTTTCATCTATATGAATTTTGAAATATTCTTCAAAAGTTTTACAGTATAACAAGTGTTAATTGCTATATTTTAAATTAAATTTCTTGTAATTAATCGTCATCCTTCATATGTTTGGAAAAGATACTAAAATATACAATATAAATAATTATCGATTAGTATGAACAATAGTTCTAAGTCGACTACCATTTAAAATTATTGAAAACTGAACGGATGAAAAACCTCGTAGCTCTTCTTATATTTTTTTTACTCTTAAGTTTATATTTTTAAATAATAAAATACATTAATGTTCGTTATGATGCAACATCTGCATGAAACTCAACATTAAAATCTGTCTTTATTAGACGAGAAAGAAAAAACAAATACCCGGTCATAAAATCTAACAACCCAATTGCAACAAACTAGACCACAGGACGACGTCCATAACAAATCCTAGAAACATTAATTTTCTCAATCGTCACGGAGTCAAGAATCAAGAGTCCAGACAATCAAACACCATAAATAACACGGCAAAAAAAAAAAAATGAAACAAAAAAATGAAAAGCGCTCTCCTCCACTGATCTCTCCAGTACCTTTCCCTTCGTTTCCAATTCCCTTCCTCTCTCCATCTCATTCTCACCTCACCATCTCTCTCTCTCTCTCTCTCTCCACGTTAATTATGTCTTAATTGCACCCAAAACCAAACCCAACTCAATTACACAATTACCCAAAACGCCATCTCACCACCTCACCAGATCGCATCCATGGAAGGCGCCACCAAGCTCACCACGGCCTACTTGATCGGAGGGATCATCCTGCTCGGCGCATCCGCTGTCCTCGCGGCGCAGTTTCATGGCGCCGCCTTTGTTGGGGGCAAGAAGAAGAAGGGTGGTAAGAGGAAGCCTGTCAGAGTTTACATGGATGGGTGCTTCGACATGATGCACTATGGCCATTGTAATGCGCTAAGACAAGCGCGCGCGCTTGGAGATGAGCTTGTTGTTGGTGTCGTTAGCGATGATGAGATCACTGCTAATAAAGGCCCGCCTGTCACTCCTTTGCATGAAAGGTGTGTTCTTGATTTGAGTGTTGTTTGGTTTAGTTTGATGTAGAAATGGTCAATTTAGGTGGTGTTGGTTGCGTACCAGATTAAATAATGTTTTTTGTTTTCTGTAATTAGATCTTAATTGTTCATTCTGATTTCTTCGTTGATTTATCATATCTCCTGAGATCATGAAATTGACTATCACCACCTTATTTTAAGATTTATGCTGGATTGGACTGTTTCTGTACCAACACATTATATCAATTTGGTCAACCATTACTGTATAATTTGATTGAGGGCTAGTTTATTTTTGTAAGGTCCTTGAAAAATTTGTACCATTACTAAACTGAGAAGTACCAGTTCGTCACTGTAGTTGTTACCACTATGTTCCACCTGAAGGTGTAATCTTTTGTTGCTACCTAGTATTCTACTGTGTAATACCAACCTCTATCAGTTCTTTATGCCAATATAAAAAATCAACAAAGAATAATCATAAGGAACATTTTCAAATGAAATAAACAAATGATTAAAATAATGAAAGGAACCTTTGCAACTAAGATTTGAAGAGAACGAAAAACTATGATGTGTATAAAATGCCAATTGCACCAATAGAAACACTAAGTGGGTGTCAAAATAAAGATTAATAGGTGGGTGCTGTTTCTTTTTAATTCACAATTCTGGCATAATTTGGGTCTATTTAGACCATACATTCGGACAATAATACTGATCGTCTCGCCTAAATTAAAATTTTACTCTTTCGATGTCTTACTTGTTTGCTATGTCTCTTCTCTCTACATTAATCCCAATCAGGAAGGTTTGAAGTTTTCCCAGGGCTATGTTTGGTTTAAGCATAAGGAGTGGGGATAGGGGATAACTCTTTTATCTTTTTATTAAGTGTTGTGATGAGAGTTATTCCCTGAGCCCTATTTTCTTATCCTCCTACCAAACGTATGCTGGAGATAAGAGAACCTTTTGTCAGAAAGTACCCTATAATAATGGCTGTCTGTGTACATTCCAAATACTGAGCTTGCTTTCTGAGAACAAGTTGAAGTAGTGTGCAATTATTTTATGGCAAGAGGAGATCTATTTATCTTTGTCATCTTTTATCAACTTTCTGTTTTAATTATAGGATGATAATGGTAGGGGCAGTAAAATGGGTGGATGAGATCATACCTGATGCCCCTTACGCAATAACTGAAGAGTTCATGCAAAAACTGTTCAATGAATATGACATTGACTATATAATACATGGTGATGATCCTTGCCTTCTGCCTGATGGTACTGATGCATATGCTCTTGCCAAGAAAGCCGGTCGGTACAAGCAGATCAAGCGTACTGAGGGAGTTTCTACAACTGATATAGTTGGTAAAAATAATATCAAATACTTCAGTTATTATGTTAATAGCTAGTTTAATTATTTTCTTGTCGCTGATGCAATAACAAACTGGCATGATATATGGTTTGATTTACTACACTATATGCTAAGGACTTCGTTCTTACCAGGCTGGTCAGTATTGGCACAAAGCTGTATGTGCCAAACATTGTCCAGTGCAATTTGCAATATTTTTATCTCCAAGTTCGACACTTAATTTACTAGTGCTAAATTAGTTCAAATCATATTTAATGAGCTTGAGTGAGGTTAGATTAATTGCTGAACTTGTTTAATGAATGGATGCAATTGCAAAACAACAGTGTTCAAAGGTGAGTCAAATAAAGTCTTATTACAATTTGGTTTCATATTTGAAGTTGATTAGAACACTGAAGTTAAAGCCAGAGCTAAAATGAGACTAAATTTAGCTTAGTTAAAGCATTGTCAGGAAGTTGAGTGATAATTGAGGCTAAACATATACTTGACCTTACAAATAAAGGTTCAATTAGGTTGAATTATGCTCAACTGAGTACTAAGTTAGTTCCCTGTTATTTAAACAGTAGATGTTAAATGATTGTTGGTTTAAATTAAATGAACTCAAATTTCCAATTTTGAATTTATTTTGTATTAATTGAAATTGAAGTACTTTGCAAATTTTAGGTAGAATGCTCCTCTGTATGAGAGAGAGGTCACTTGGAGATGCGCAAAATCACTCATCTCTGCAGAGGCAATTTAGCCATGGCAATAGTCAGACAGGAGACAATAGTACCACTGGTACAGTAACTAAGATCTCAAATTTCCTGCCTACATCTCGACGTATTGTTCAATTTTCTAATGGGAAGGTATATTGTCATCCACGCAATTTTATTACGGCGTTTTCTTAAAGTTATTTTTCCTATATATTAGGTTCTTTTAACAACAAATTAGGATCTTTTTTGTCAGATAATGTCCACAATTCATATATGGTCTTAATTACTGATTTTGGAATGCTACTAATTTATAACTTACATATTCTTCTTTTACCTTGCTTGGCATACTATTAATGAAAGCAGTCTTAATATCTTGACTTCATATAATTTTTGCATTATTGACTATAAAAGGACCTGTTTTGATGTAGTATCTTGTGTTACACCAATTATATAATGTACAAGTACAACAGCATAAGACCAAAAACTGTTTATGAGGATTTACCTAGGAGAACACATGTTGCAAGGTCAAAATCAGTAAATAACTAGGATGTTGTACTGTTTGGTATTTAATATCTTTATATACTTCGCAGTTTTTTTCTCTGAGTTACTGATTTTTCTTTTCTCTTTTAAACAGGGTCCTGGTCCAGATTCAAGAATAGTTTACATTGATGGTGCATTTGATCTGTTCCATGCTGGTCATGTCGAGGTGCAATTCTTCAGTTTTTTATTTTAAATAAATTTGACAAGCAGTTGAGATCGCAACCTGTTAGTTGGATTCTAAATTTATCAGACTCATTGTTTTCGCCTTTTTTTAAAAAAAAATATCAGATATTGAGGATTGCAAGAGAACTTGGTGACTTTTTACTTGTGGGGATTCACACTGACCACACAGTGAGGTAAACTTATGTTCACTTCTTTCATTTCTAGCCCTTATTATGGGAATGCTGTTCAAATTAATTTTGCATGTGTGTTTCTTGATCCAAGAAGTTTCTTTGTGAATATTTTATTGCTCCATAATTTCTTATTTATATTTCTTGATCAAAGACTTCTTTTTGTGAATTTTTAATTATAGTTCCACTCGGGGCCCACACAGGCCAATAATGAATTTACATGAGAGGAGTCTGAGTGTTTTGGCTTGTCGTTATGTGGATGAGGTTATCATAGGTGCCCCTTGGGAAGTTTCTAAAGACATGGTATTACTTTGAAATCCTTTTTCTTAAATTTTTAACAGATGCCAAACTCCTTTTTTGCCCTTACTAAATCTTAAAATACGACAACTAAAACCCTTTCCCCCATGGAATCCCAGAAGTTCAGACACCCTCATGTATCCCTCTTTTGTATGAAGATTGAAGACAAACTTTGCAAACAGACAGGGTCATAATCTGTAAACAGAAGGGATGTGAGGGTATGTATCCTCGGATGGTGTATGCAATGTGAACTCGATAGTAGTGGTTTATTTATAACTTGGGAGACTAATATGTATTAATTTCAAATTACGTTAATGACCCTTGCAGATTACTACATTCAACATCTCTTTGGTTGTTCATGGGACCATTGCTGAGAATATGGATTTTCTCAAGGTAAAGCTTCATGAAATTTACCCTAATTTGCTAATGACAATCATGGTGTTACTAATCTGATAATGTGTCAACTGGTTTAATTATTTTCAGGAGGAATCAAACCCATATGCTGTACCAATGGCTATGGGAATATATCAGCAGCTCGAGAGCCCTCTAGACATCACCACCAGTACTATCATTAAAAGGATTGTTTCTAATCACGAGGCTTTCCAGGTAAATTAAGAAAAATTATAAATAAAAACTTTTGATGAAAATTTCTTTGATTTTTAAATAATTTGGTGCAGCTTTTCTATAAGGTTACTTTGTTTTATTTTTTTTATTTCTACTAGATATTCTTTAGATTTTCAGTTTTCAGTGGAAAGTCTAGATAGGGTACTAGAATCCTTGATACTAGTTCCTTATTTTGTTACACTGTAGGCGTTTATATATTCATACTGGGTTAGGTTTAAAAATATAGTTCTAGGGATTATTAATTTTGAATGGGCTAAATTAAAATTATCTGCAGAAACGGAATGAAAAGAAGGAAGCCAGTGAAAAGAAATACTATGAGAGCAAAGGTTTTGTGGCTGATGACTGACAACTTAATTGGCCTTCTATTAAGCCTGAGATCAGAACAGCTGATGTTCTAGAGTTTTGAGTTTTGTTTTCTCTGTTTCTTTTTTTTTTTTTTTTTCAATATTTTTCATCAGTACCTATATAGGTCTCTGGTAGAAGATGTATACCTCGAGTAAGAGAGAGGGAGATTTATATTGTCCCATTTTCTCTCTTTATCTAGGCGGTATAGTTATTATTTGAATACTTTAGTTCTTGTGCTTTATTAGCATAGTTACATTAGTGTGATATTTTGACCCAGATATTAGTGAAATAAACTTGAATACTACTGTTTTTTCCAAAAGAAAAAAAAAAAATCAATGATGAAATTTCAGAATGGCCATGTTTGCAAGTAGTTACTTATTACGCCAGAGATTATTTTGTTGTATGTTGATGCCATCGGATTACTTAGTTGTAAAACATAGATTTATTTGGGTTTTTTGCGCTAGATGATTTGTATGGATGAAAAATTGTTGAAAATTTTTGGTTAAGGGTGCATAAAATTTAATTTGCTTAATTAAATTTTTAAAGGTGCACAATTTTAAAGAACAACTAAAAACTAAGGCGCAGGGGAGACCAGCAGTGACAGAACTTGAAAAGTTTAGGGGGGTCTAGACCTCCAGGGAGGAATTTGTAAATGGAAGAAGTCCAAATATGATTCCCGGAGTTCAGAGAAAGTGTGCGCGTATGCAAGTGGGAAATTCTCGGTTCTGAAATCTACAATAGATGCAGAAATTCATGCTTGCATGGAAACAATGAGTGCTCTTAAAATCCATTACCTAGATAAACCAGAGATAACTCTAAGAACTGATTGTCAGGCGATAATTAGTTTTTACAATAAATCAGCATCTAACAAACCATCCCGGGTCAGATGGATTAGTTTTGTTGATTTTACCTTAAAGAGCAGATGTTTGGTAATGTGGTTCAAATGTATATAACCATTGGACCACTATACATTTGACAAGAGGCCATGAGCTCTGCGCCTTTCAATAAAGACTGACATTTATTTGGTGTGATAACATTTGGGTCTTAGTAGAGCGTAGAATTTAGTTAGGCAGCATCTAAATTCTTAGGCATAGATATGCACTATAGATTGGAGGAAAAGATGTAGGCTTACTTCAGGGTTATATGATTTGATATGGTCTTGCTTGTCATACCTAAAGTGAAACAGTATAAAGATTAAAGGACTGTTGTAAGAAATATGGGACTTGAAAATTGGGTGTGTTTGGAAGTTGTGCACCGAACAAGGAACAAGAACTAGTGCTAATCCTTTGTTCCTAGTTCTTGTTCTCAGATTTTGGAGAACTAGGAGCTAGTTCTTGCTTGTTCATATATGTTGTGTTTGGTTTACCTAGTTCATGGGTTGTTCACGAACAAGCCTGTTCGTGCATCTCCCAAATTAAGGAATTAGTTCGATATTGCTTGATCCGACTTGGCTCCACCAAATTATACACGCCCAATTCTTGTTTACTAGCAGCAGTGCCCACCCAAATGTGTGGGCAGATATCTGCGATATCATATGTGAAAGAAAAGTCTCATTTGATACGATATGTTGTCTACTTTCAATATTCTTCGAGGAACTTTAATGTTGTTTTGATCGACGCTGAATGTGCAGCACTATTTTTCATTTGATATGTTTTTTCATCTATTGCTTTATTTATATCAGAGCTCTGTTTAATTAAAAGCATTGGATTTTGCAGTATTTCAGGATACTAATGATTTTTTTTATGATTAAACAAAGGTGAGAAGTGATTCTGGACACAGCAATAAGGCTACAAGCCTACAACTTCATCGGTCAAGCATACATCTAAGCCTTCTCAAGAAACTAAGGTATACTAAAATAAAGAATGTCTCGACAGTTATATGAAAAATTAAACAACAAACTAAGGGGAAAAAAAAACTTCACAGACACCTTTTGCCAAAAGCCAGCGTAAATATTACCTGCTGTAATCAATTGAAAGATGGCTGGTTTATGAAAATTGCAATATAACATATCATACTGCTGGTTATGGTCACATTTGTAACTGACCTCAATCCATAATTTCACTAATATTTTTGTCTACTTTGTTGCAAGGAAACGGATCAATCTTATGACACCGACTCTGACACAGAGATGGTAGAAGGATTCTTAACTACCAATTTAAGCGCTGACCAAAAACCCGACTACGAACTCCCATCACAAGCTGAGCTGGTACGCCGAGTGTTTGCGGGTGATGATGTGGCTGCAGAATTTGAGAGGGACAAGTTGGAGATTCTTAATGAGGAGAATCCAGAGCCTGAGAAGCCTGCCCTGGTGCCTGGGTGGGGTCAGTGGACTCATGTACAGAAGAAAAAGGGTTTGCCTGACTGGATGGTAAGAGAACATGAAGAGAAGAAAAGGAAGAGGAAAGAAGCTTTGAAGAAGAGAAAAGATGCCAAGTTTGATCATGTTATTATTTCAGAAACCATCAATAAAAAGGTATTTATTATGAGTCTAGTGCTATGCATACCCATAATCAGCCCATGCTACGGCTCTAAACCTTGGTATATGATATTTTAATAATTACACAATGAGCAAGATCGGACTCTTCTTCACTACTGCTGTATATCATTAATTCCTTTCTGGGAAGTTAACAAATAATTGCACAAATAGCTTCAACAGTGTGATTGTACCCAACTTTTCCTTATGAGCATCCACTGAACCTGATATTCCTGTTCTCTTATATCACCACTCGATTTATAAGGCCACAACAGGACTGTCAATTGTACTACACAATACACTACTATCAAAACAAACATATGAAATAAATAGTGCTGCACAAGTAAAATTGATAGGAAATGGACTGAGCTATGATTAATACTACATTGCACTAAGTAAAATTGATGTACATGGCAAGGGTATCCGTGTATCTCCTCATTATGATCTAGCATTACAACATCTAATACACAGCAATGGTGTTGCCAGATACCAGCATGCTTCATAAAGTAACTCGATCAATTCTAGGGATTTGTTCATTGTTAGATAACTTGCTTTTGTGTTTCAGAAATTGTGTAACTTGATTTATCATATAACAAATGAATTACTAATTGTGTTTCAGAAATTGTGTAACTACTAATTGAATTATTGGTGTAAAAAATGCTTCTTTATTAAAAAAGGAAGTGAAAGAGGATCATTGTTACTATCCCTCAGGTTCTGTACCATATATCTTGCATAGTGGCAATGTTAAATCATACCCATCGATCTATATATAATCCAGTCGTTGATAGTTTAAACCAAATGGGTTAATTTGTTAGATCGTGAAAATTGAATCTTAAATCGGTTTGATAAATTAAACAACTTTGTTAGATCGTGAAGTTGAAGGATATCATCTATAGGATCGTATGGAAACATTGTTTCTCATGAGCATGAGCATATCATCGAACATCTTATGTGCATATGCAAACAAAGAAAAATGGTACAACAGTGCAAAGAAATGCCAACCGAAAAAATAACAAACGAAGAAATATGAAAAAAAATAGATCGCCAAACTTTTATTAACCAAAAATTCGAAAAAAAATTAAGCGATCTAGGTTAGAGTAAAATATTACTTACAGGAGCAATAATCAACCACCCACTTCTTCCTCTTTCACTGAAATTTGCTGGAACAAAAAAAAAAAAGAAAAAACCAAAATGAACCAAATTAATTGATTGAATAGATAGATGCTGAAAAGAAACAATATTAATTGTCATTTTCGTATTCACCTGTTGAAATCAAGAACCGATGAGAAACAACCAAGAACGAAGGAATATATAAGGGAATTCTTCCTAATTTCAAAATCCATCGAGCGGCAAAAACGAAAAATGTTTCCATGCTCCGTCGCTTGAGAGCGCCAAATGAATTTTTGAAAATGTTTACAGAAACGGAAACTTGGATTTTGGCGGAGGCAAGAAAACCCTAGCAATTGGATTTTGTTCCATCTGATTTTCAGGTTTGGTTAGAGGTGTTGCGCATATGAGGAAAGAGGCGAAGAAGGAAAGAGGCAGAGAATCCGTCGCTGAGTTTTCCTTTTTTTTTCTTGAAATCGGGAGAAGATCATCCTTTTGTTATTTCCTTTTCGGAGAGATGAAAGAGATGAGAGAGAGTGGGAAGGGTCTAGGCGCATGAATTAAATAAATAAATAAATAAATGTCGAAAAAAAAAAGTTCAGCGCGCAGGATCGAACTCTCGTATCGCAGCGTAGCAGTTTGTTTAAGAACCATTCCAGCGACTCACCAACTTCAGATTAATTGCTAGCTATTTATCTGATATCTAGATCTGGACCATAGATCAAATTAAATTAACAAAATCAATGACTCATATTTGATGTTAGGGATTGAATACAACCTTTATCTGGTTTTTCTTACAAGGTTTGTTAGGTGCATTTATAAGTAGTAGAGATTATTCACACCTACAAATCTATAATTAAGTTCTAATTATGGAAAACAATCGACGGATTTGCTCATCTTTGATCAACTATATTAGATGCTCTTTTCAAACTTATTTTTCTTTCAATCAATAGAAGACTGAGAATTGGATTTAAGAATTTCAGTAAAAAAAGATATGCAGTATGAATTCTAACCGGGCCGAGCTAGCGTGTTATGTGGGCCAGACCGTACCCGACCCGGTATGTCAACATCCTAGTCAGCTTTCAGTGTGATTCTAGGAGAGGAGAGGTGGCGGGTTGGTGATGTGTAAGAATCTTATGATGTGGAATATAGAAAAACTTTGGTCCAAGGAATCACTATACATTGATTATGTATTCATGCTCATACATGCATGGATGGTAGAAGGTCACATCCTGTGATTCTCACCACTTATGAAAGCTACACTTCACCAATACATGGTATAGCTTGAGGAAGTATGTTTATATAAATGCCACTCAAATCCGTGATTTGTGGTTTGGTTTCAAGTTTAAAGCACTTAAATTGGACACTGAAGTTAGGTTTATTTGTTTAAATACATTGTTTGAAAAAGTGAAAACCATTAGGTAGGTGGATGGTATATATTAAAGTTTACTACTAATTTTGAGAAGATTCTAAGAGCCTACAATATGTAGCCATAATGAAAGCTTCTCTACAATTCTTTATCCTATTAGAAAACATTTAATAGGTTCATATAGACTAACCAAAAAGTTCATTCAATAAGAAAAAGGAACGGGTGCAAACCAAATATTTTGAATTTTAATTAATCTCTCTGAAGATGAGAGTTGCAAATGCAATTCCTTTTTAGTATTACCTACTGGCCTGTAATTCTAAAATATGCTTTTTAAATATTAATTTAATGTTTGGTCGTCTACTTGCTTCAAATAATACAAATTTCGATGTATGCCATTCGTCAATTTAAATTATCTCATTTTGAAACTTGAACATAGAACTTCTGATTTATACTTAAATTAAGCAAACCCTTGTACCGCCTCTTTAAGCATGCTATCTTTCTCTGCAAAAGTAAAGTTAACATCAACTGTCATGCGTTTAACTGTCATTCTTTAATTCCGTGTAGTTTAATAAAAGTGACATGTAACCTTTTGCTAAATCTGTTTAGCCTACTAAAGGGACTAGAACGGTACAGGGAACTAATTGACAGAGACGCAAATGGTAAAAGCTTTTCTTTACTGGTCCTTTTAATGTTATTTAGTGAGAGAGATGAGGATCAAAAGGTTATAATATCATTTTTTTTTAAAAGCATGCAATGAGTTTTAAACTTGCGCGCGTCCAGTCAGGAACCCAGATATGCTATTAAATTGAATGAAATTAAATATCCAATTAATTAAAACTATAGCAACATGCGAAAGAATATGCTATTTATTTGAAATTTCCTGCTACTTTTTATGATATATATATATATATATATTATATATATATATATATATATGTAAGTGTGTCATTTAAAATTTTAAATTAATATTAATATGAGAATATGACACCATATATTATTTGAGTGGATATTGACACCTTAATTATATCATAATCACTTATTAATTAAAAAATCTAATCCGAACGAAAACAAAGTACTCTACATCTTAGCTTCTACTTAAATGTAATGTTAATATCCAAAAGTTTGAAGGACCAGTTTAGCTAATTTACCCTATACAGAGTTTAAAACTGGGATTCTTCAGTTGACCTATCTTATTTCTAAATCTTGGAGCTTCCCTCTACAGTCTACACAAAATAAAATAATTTTGAATTGTCATGGGTTTAAGATCCCACGTTCTTGGCATAAGTCTGCTTTCCCAACTGCCAACTTTATATGCAATAATGATAGCAAAGTTAGTTAAGAGTTTCTTTGTGATAAAAAAATGCTAATTAATGGACCTCCAATTGAAGTAAGACTTAAGAAATAAGTATTGATGGAAAGCTGGAGACTAACAATAGGAATGAAGGTGCAAGGAAACTGATTAATATGCGTTAACACGCCACTAAAAACAACTTAATAAAGTGAAATAAAAAGATTAGGTCTATTTAGTCATTGGCAAAAGTATATATATATAAAAAAAAGGTTGTCAATAAGCCTCCTCCATTTTTTTTTTTTTTTAAAAAAAGGTTGTCAGCACTAAATGAAGTGCTTATGATGAGTGTTCCAATGAAACGCTGTGTAAGCAACGGAAGCACGCCAATCGCATTTAATGATGCACAGTGCGTGGCAAATAAGTTTATAATTTAGTGGTATATTAAAACTAAGATGATTAACTATAATTAATATATCCATGTTGCATGAGCGCTTGAAGCTACATTCTTTGGACTTATATCCTCCAGTGGAGTATTGTCCTACATGACTTCATTATAATTAATTATTACGATGCAAATAAAAAAGGTGGTACGTGCATGCTACCAGCGTTATTGTCTCTAATTATGCTATAGAAAAATGAAATGACTATATATATATCTTAAGTACTTAAAGTCAATGGGAAGTAATTAAATAATTTTCTACATATATGAATATATGATCAGTAAAAGATACCCAAAATAATTAACCTATATATCTATGTTATTACACGTGGTGTTGTTTGGTTTGGACAAAGCAGAGAACTTAAACTAATATATAGATGTATATAATTGAACTTGCCAGGAAATTTATCCTGTATGAGAATTATTTGAGACATTTCGGCACTGATAATCATCATCCCTATCATCCTCAAGATGTGTCTTCTATTTTTAAAAATGCATTAATAACTATTTTCTATTTTCGGAATGTTCTCCCATCATTCTCTCTCTCCCTCTCTATTTTGCTCCCTCCCACTCCCCCATCCCCTTTCTCTCTGTTTCCATTAATAATTGTCATAACTATTTTTTTTCAGCACAATTATTTTTTTTCCATAACAACTAGAACAATTAGCATTTTTTCAGCACAATATTTTTTTTCCAGAACAACTAGAACAATTAGTTTACCAACTAGAACAATTATTTAATGTTTCAAATAACTGTTCTATTTAGCCCTAACTATTATAGTTGACCTCTGGATGCTTTAAAATTTTTTCACCTGAAAAAAAAATATATCTATGGAAGAAAAGAGAGGATTAATTGCATTCCAAAAAAAAAAGAAAGAGTGATGAGGTTTATTTACTTAAATTGCATTTCAAAAAAAAAAAAGATGAGGAATTAATGAAGATCTGGAATGATGGGATGATAGAATCTATGAGATGATATAAAGTAATTTTCCTTCCTAATATCAATATTATTTTTGTTTTCGGTGACGTAACCTTTTGCTAGCGGCTTAATTTTATTGACAAGACAAAATTGGATGTTTTCCATACTTTAGATATGTTTGTTATTAAAATATATTTCCTTTTAAAAAAGATTTGGAAGAAGACAATTGATAGTGGAGCCGTAGGAGGTATGGCCGTATGGGAAATGGAAGTAAAACCCTAGTTTGATAAATCATGTGAGGAAAAGGACAAAAATTGCCTCTTACTTGCATGGGGAGAATCCCCTGACAAGGATTTGTATATATATAATGCATGCTACAAGTGGCGCTTATTAAATTACACTTTTTGATATTAATGCATTAGCCCCAACATGAGTTTGTACAAACTTTTCTGGCCAAAGCCAACTAACATGATCAAATACAAAACCACAAGATGAGAGCAATTATTAACTTGTACTATAACATCAAGAGTGGCCATGTGTTTGATGGATAAAACAGCCATTTTTAATACATCCACTTTATTTATTTCTGATCATGCATTTTTAATGTATGTTGATATCTTTTGCATACTTACCATCAAGAAATTTAGTATTGCATCAGTATAACAAGTTAAACTTTAAAAATTTTGCAAGATGTCGTATTCTTTTTTTTTGTTTACTTTACTAACCTGAATAAAGATGAAATAATATACAGTATATACTATAAAAAGCGGGAAACGTACGTACTGAATAAATGGTTTCATAATAAATGTTTACTCCCAAAAGGTATTTAGTCAAATTGTCTTGAAACAATAATCATTTTGGCATATCTTCTGAAATGAATTCTTTGTTGTATATTTTTAGCACATACATGATTAAATAATAATATGCTAATAATTTATAAAAATACTTAAAAAGTAATTAATCAAACTTGAGACACTTAATCGCAAAACTATTCTGGAGGACTCCCGATACAAAATTTCAGAGATTCATAGGGTTACAGATGTAAAAAAGAATTATTAAGGCAACAAAGCTTATATTTCGACTTCTCCAGTCTCCGATGCCGAAGGCATGAAAATAATTAATTAATATCTCTTCGACTGTCAGAAGATTATTTTCTGTGCACGATCTCAAAGGGGTCCCAAAATCAAAGCATTTGTTGTCAGTTGTGCACGTTCAAAATTTTTCTAGTCTAAATTCTAAATTGAAAAATTGGCCAAAATCACGATTATTATTCCATGAATCATGCTCCCTTGCATTCTAACCATTTATTATAGCAAAAATATATATATACGAAACTAATTTACAAACTGATCCTCTCAGGCCCTCAGGGAGTTGAGCCAAGCGGATATCTTCCAAATACGTAGGGAAATGAATTTAGTGATCGATTTTTTTTTAATTATTAATTAGATTCATTATTCGAGTTAATTTAAAATATAGAAATAATTAATTGAAGTACAGCTATATATTCTGACAAAAAAAAAGGTCACGATTTGAGATTTATAATTAGTGTATTCATGATAGTTAATTTGAATTAATTAAGAACAAATTAAGGAAATCATTGCAACCCGTTATTTCTTGAAAGAGAAATACGTACATGATCTGGTTCTAATCTGTTTATTGATGGTATTAAGTATTGACTACATTTTGAGTCATTCATTGAGGTTGAGAAGAAAAATAATGTAAGCTGTTGCAAATAAATGAACTCGAGTTGGATAGAAACTAGCATAAGTGCAAAAAGTGTATGCAAAGACCAATATATAATAGGAAACAAAATGATGATACGAGAAGGACGTACTGGTCGCATCCCATGCATGAAAACCATTTCGATGAAGTAATTTAAATGCATTTTGGTTTTTGTCATTTAGTTGTTTCTATAATCGAAATGTATTTAAAAAGACTAGAGTGAAGCGACGCTTTAATAAACCCATGCTTCACTAACCAAAACTAGAGCTTGTACTATGTTACCGCTTTACAACTCAACCCATGCAACGCTATTACTTTATTTCCAATTCATCATACACTCATGCATGTTTAATTATATAAAGTACGACAAGACGAGTTTTGGAATTCCTTACTCCACACAATTGTTGTAAACTGTTAATAGTAGAGCGTAAACGTCTCCCAAATAATGTTGTAAAATATAACATGCCATGTTGTTGTATCGAATACGCATGTACACTAGACACATTGTACCATACCGGCTCGTGTCATGTGTTAAACATGTCGTGTTCGGTAGAGATAAATTCTGGCATGACATGTATACACTATAGCACGTCTAGAGTTATATATAGATCTAATGATGAGAAAAATTGTGTTCGATCGTGTTTATGTACGCGTGTCATGTTGAAAATTTTATTGTGTCATATCGTGTCATATTATGTTATTTTTTCTAACCTCAACCACGACGCCACATATCCAATCGTATGTTATAATTTACAGGTTGTGTCGTGTCGTGTCGTACTCCAACGTAAGTGTGTCGTACGGAATCCGAATATGGTGTCGCGCTACATCCCGTGTCGTGCACCCATGAGCCGTTTGATTTTGATCGGGCGGTTCACTTTTTGCGGGCCTATCAATCTGATTACATGCACGGAACTCCCATCATCCATCCGATTCAGATTAGACGGTTCGAAGACGCTATACACCTTGTTTCGAGCGACACCTGATCCCATTTCTGTCGTACGTGTTCCCGACATGCCCTGTCAAATTTATTATCCTAATGCAACTATTTGGCACTGATTGGCACTTCCAAAATGTTACAAATTGCAACTATTGATACTGCTTGATACATTGCTGACAATTCAACGCAACAACACAAGTTCTTTAATTATTTATTTTTGTACAGACCGACGTGGCAGTCGATCTGAGTTGAGCATGAAAGGGTTGTAACAGTGTCAATTATGCATGAATACCGGGTCCTTTTCTGTGCCACATGCTTCCACAAGCTTAGATTTTGGGTCAAGTTTGTTGTCCCTTCCTCATTTCGCACTTCTAAATTCTAACATTGTAATCCTCTCCATTTTTGAATCTAACAAATTCCAACTTTTCTCTTTTTTCTTTGGGTAGGAAAATATTAACTTGTTGCAAATTGAATTTGTAATCTAGATATGCATGATACATAATAGTTGACATTATGATGTTATACATGATTCCAATCGAACGAAGCTAAATATTGTTTCAATTTCGTTATTTAAAATTCAAAACATTTAATTTAGGCCTTCAAATGTGAAATGCATCTTTGTAGGGACGATTTTTTGAGTTGGAAGGAAACTCAGTTTACTTTTCTGCACTGGTTAGTCTCTATCCAGTTTGTCTTAAAAAAAAAAAGAAACTCGGTTTATCAATATCTACAAGCATAGTAAAATGAACTTCACAAATAAAATAAAATAAATAATAAATATTTTGTTATGACTTGGCACTCTTCATGTAAGATTTTAGCATGAAAATTACATTAATTATGCTGCATGAATTCATTGTTCAAGCATAAAAAATAAAAATTTGAAGGGACAGTACTAAATAATTTATGTGGAAATTTTCAAAGCCATAACATTGTTATGATATATTATACAAAGTCCAAAATTAATGCCCCGGAAAATGGACATGTCTTGTAAACAGAATTGGAGAGGAATAGAACTGATGGTTGGGGCTCGAGTTGCCTGTCCGGGTCGATAAGGACCGATTGCCACCAGACGAACCCAGTAAGAGCACATGTGCACCAGCTCCCGTTAATTGAGGCATCTTCTCATGCGGCTCCACTCGTGTGGCCTTCTATGTGGTATCTTTTTTATTACGACTTAATGTTATTTTTTTTGTTTATTTAGAAAATAAATATTTGGTTGGATGAAGTATATAACAGAAATTAAGTAATAATTAAACACTACCATTGATCTGTTTTATTTAAGATACGTGATAAATCTTATTTGAAAATGTGTTTTTTCATACAAAATAAATATCTATTTTAAATTTTAATTAGTTCAACTATCCTAAGTTAATATCTGTGTATATATCCAACAAAATGTATTTACGATAAAGCTTATTTGAAAACGTATTAAGAAAGACTAAATTTCCATTACATGTTTGTTATTAACCACTGTTGCACTGGCATCTTCCGTATGTACCTCAATTAGATCTGAAAGAGGCGTTGAGCACCATTTGTTGAACTAAACAATTAACTTTCGATTTGTCGATTTGCAAAATAAACTCCTCTCTACTAATTTCTCAATTTCCAAGTGTTTTATTAGGCTATATTTTCAAAGAATTGGATATTGGACCATACCATCAAGTTTTGAAGACTTAGAAGACTTAGTTTAGTCTCAAAAAGTCATATAAATAGGTATAATTAGCTCTCAAACTCATCAAAATCGTTTTGCTCAAGTTTTGCTGAGTTTACTAGTACAAGCGTTGTATAACGCTATGAAACGTTACATAACGTTACAGATAGTTCTCATTTTTCCCTTTCTGCAATACCTTATGTCAAACGTTACACATCGTTTGCTTTCCGGCGTGTAACGCTTTGCATAACGTTGTATATAGTTCTGTAACGTTATACAACGCTATGACAAAGACTTTCAGTGCTTGTCTTTTTCTCTGTTGAGAAACGTTGTAAGACGCTACTCAAACGTTGTAAAACGTTTCTTTTTTGTAGCGTTGTGCAACGTTCCTTCCGTCATATGACGGTAAGCTCACTGGAAGTTTCTGACAGTTTTTGGGGACTGTTCTGTAACGTTTGTTTCAGATTTGTTTGACGTTTCTAAAAAGTCTTGTCAGGCTCAGATTTGTTTGATGTTTCATAACGTTGTATAACGGTTCTGACAGTTTTTTTCAAACGTTGGAGTTTTCATTTGAAAACGTTGCATAACGTTTCATAACGTTGTGTAACGTTTCTGACTTAGTCTAACGGGTTTGTTTAAATTTGACCGTTAGACCTGAAGCGTTGCATAACGCTTTGAAACGTTGTGTAACGCTTCTGACTCAGTCCAACGGAATTGTTGAAATTTGTTTTATTCGACAGCTATATTCAAATGTCGTATAACGCTTCGAAGTGTTGTATGACGTTTCGCCAGACTTTATTTTGTTTTGGAGCCCTTGATGCCCTCTATAAATATCAGCCCATTTCTAGCTGATTTGACTGATTGAAACTCTTGCAAAATCCTTGTCTTTGAGCTCCAAACAACTCCTCTTGCTTCTCTCACTAATTTGAGCAAAACCATTGAGATTAGTTAGCATCAATCCCAAGTTCCATCTAGCTAGACCTTTTGAGTGTTTTGATTGAGAGCATCAATCTTGAGTTGTTTCTTGGATAATTAGAAGTTTGGCCAATCCACCTCGAGTGTCATTGTGACGAGGCGATTCGGTTCGAAGTTGTAGACACGTTCTTTGTGGAATTGAACGGAGCGCGTCCTTTGGTGGTTGCGAAACTCCCGGAGACGTACGACTAAGGCTAGTCATTCATCTAGCGGGTCGGAACTCCGTAATAGTATCGCGTGTCAATTTCTCTTACTCTTCTCCTCTTTATTTACTTGATTAGATATTTGTTTGTGTGAACCAATTGTTTGTACCATTCCGCAAAATTGACCAAACCGGTTTACCCTATTCACCCCCTCTAAGCTGTACTTAGGGACAACACCATTTATCGCTAATTTTTTTTTTTTTTTTAAAAAAAAAACACACACCCACGCACACAAGCTTTTCGTAAGCTATGATACTTTATTTTTGCGGCGCCTTAATGTGATTTTGTCGAGATAAGAGTGCTTTTTATTTCGGAGATAATTTACATATTTCAATAGGCCAAAGTAAATAATAATTTAAAAAAATGTTGGTGCGTGTTTCACCAAAACTAAAATATCCTTCAGTATTTTTCATATATTTTGTCGAATATTAAAAAAAAAACAATCGAGTGTGTATATTAGAAGTTCAAACTGAAATTAATAGTAGTCGACAAATGTATTGACTTGATTAAAATGCATGACAGATGTCAATAATTGTGTCTAGCGAAAATGAAAATAAACTAGGTATTCTGCAGTAATTATGTATTTTATACATAAATCATACTTTTTTTACTTTTTGAACCGTCAGTTCATTATACTCCTATTTCAAAGGCCAGAAATGATACAGTTTTCTTTATCAAAAGACATTCTCATTAAGTTTTCCGATCAAAATCAAACAGCTTATATTGTTCCAAACAAAACTAGGCACTCAAAGCCGTACTCATGGACCCGGATCTGGTGTAGCGCTACACGGCTTGTAGCGCACCCAGGAGCCGTTCGATTTTGATCGGACGGTTCATTTTTTTCAGGCCAATAATTTTTTTCGGGAGTGGTGGAATGCACGGGGCTCCCTTATCCATTAGATCAAAATCGGACGGCCAGATCTCTTTCTCTCTCTGCGCTACAACTGGTGTCGCGCGACACCAGATTTGGATTCCCGTACTCATTTATAGCAATTCATCAAGTCGGACCACACAAATATCTAAATAGATCCTCTTTAAATCTGTTGAGGTACGTCTGAACTGTATCCTCGACTCCACGTACAAAGTGTTGTACCCTGATTATTCTTTTTTTAATTTTTGTAGGTATTGGCATCTTTTATATAAGTTTTCTACTTTATTGGCAAGTAAGAGAAAAACATTAATAATTAAAAAAAAATAAGAGAGGTTAATTTAAGACTAAGACTGTCTAAAACTACGTACTACGCAATTCTAGTATATCCTGAATTAGTCTAGATCTAGTCTTATGATAAGTAAAATACATGATTGAGCAAACAAATCAAACAGGAAGAGAGTGACAACAAATCTGTTAACGAGATTTGAATATAGTTATATACCAAGCTGGTCATTTAAAATCAATTATTAGATTTAGAGTTGCATATTTGTTGAGATTCTAAAAAATTTGGGAGGTCATAACTCATAACATGATATGAATCATATTATTTTGCAAATCTGACAACTACAACTTACAAATTTGTACTTCTCCCAACAATAACAATAACAAACGACAATGTTCTTTTTGGGGAAAAAAAACAGACGACCAAACACAACGAGAACAAAAATTTTAACTAAGAGATTATAAGGGTTTGTCAAAACTTAACATTATTTTACTTATTTTATGTTTTATTTTTTAAAGGAAATCGTACTTGAAATATTGGGCAGGGTGTTTATATAAGCTTAAATGGTAATCTCAATAAATTTATGAAATCACCAACAGTAACTAATTATAAATTATAACAGGAGAGAGAGCCATTAGAGCAATGTAAATAATTCAAACTTTTCAATTATGGAATGAGCCCTCTAATTTTTAATATCAAACTTGATTATTGATATTATCCTAATTGAAGCTCTTCAATCCTATAAAAATATATAAATTTGTTAATTCTTCAAAATTTAATATAGCCATCCTTCTTGCAAATTTATACGGGTTCCTATTTTGATGCTTCTAACGGGGGAGCGTACATCATGTGACTCTGATTGCTAACAAACGAAGGAACATCACTGCAAGTCAAGTTTCTGTACATAAAAACTATGCAAAACTGTTAAACACATGGAAGTGTCCAGTATAAATCAAATAATAGTACAATCAAGCTTAAATCTCAAGTCAAAAGAACAATAAAGAGTTTATTGCAAATTGACATTAAATAAACGTGCAATATTTGTGGTCGTTCTGGCTAATATAATTGGTTGTTATATTAAATATCAAAATGAGGTATCAACATGCCTTGAATTGAAATATAATAAGAAGCATCACTTTATCAAAAAGATACTCTGTTTGAGCTTACAGTTTGTTAAATATATCCTCCGCCAACATCAACCAACGACTATATAACAGACGAGGCTAATATTCGATTATTTCAATTTTATAAATTCTATTATATAATATCAATGTAAAATTATAAATATAACGTTATTGTTTTTAGGAGGGAAAAACTACGGTTTCTCTGTAAATCACGTCAATTTACTTGATGGATCAGAATCCTAGATCTAATGTTAGTCATGATTACTTAATAAAATTACTATATGTCAAATTTACATTTTGCATTCCATTATTTTTATTAGTTCCATGAAAGGACCCCAATTATATGCAACAATAAGGTTGACGCTCGTAATTATCTCCTCATCAAGTAGCCAATTAGCGATGTCATTATATTTTAGTAATTGATGCAAAGACAAGTTTCTCCAATTATATGCGCTAAAAATAAGTATGGTAAGGATAAGACTCAAGTAAGTAATTGCAACTGTCTCCTCTTCTAGCCAATTAACCACATCACTAGTTTCAAAAAAACTCAAATAACCAGACAGAAAGAAGCAAATAAAAAAGAGGAAAATTAAATGAAATTTCTTTTCCATTTTTTTGTCTTGAAATAAGAAGTCAACTGGAATTATATATTTGGCTCTGCGCACAAAGCACCAATTTGCACTGGTACACCACAGCCCGAGACAGGATCACTATCCTTCCGTACAAGAAAGAAACCCCAAAATGAAGCAACAAGTTTAAATTGCTGCTTAAGCAAAGAAAACCTCATTGACCTGCTATTTTGCACCATCATGTCGACATGCATCATTTACCACAAGAGATTTCTTTCGGCATGCGGAAGTGGGAGTTCAGTAGTTGACTTAAGATATAATTGGCCAATATATGAAAATACTATAAAATGTGAAAGACTTCCTACTGGAGTATTTATAAAAAAAAATGTGAAAAATTGTCCGAATTGACACGAGTTTTCCACCAAATATTTGGTTCCGTTTAAACATAGAGTCAAGTCATCATAGGAAAATTCGTCATGTAAAACTAGAGAGCATACTTATCGAATTTTTTTATTAAATAATATCTTCCAGACATATAATCTTTTTTTTTAAAAAAAAATTGAATCCTTTCCGGTGACATAGGTGGATATCTTTCTAAAAAATAAATTATTTACACATCACCTGATTTTTTTCTATCAAAGAGTCTGACATTTGATCTGAAATCAACATCTAAACTACACATCAGATAAAATCACACAAATCAATACTTCGTAATTATAACTATATAAATTTTGGGTGTTTTGTCGCATGCGTGAGTTACTGTGGTTAGCACAGTAACTCACGCAGATTTTATGTGGCCAGGCTGCTGGATTTTTGGTGCGGCGTGATTTTTTGGTCTGGATTTTTTGTAGCAGTTTCCGTATGACATTTCAATAGTACTCTCAGTTTTTATGATATTTTTTATATATTGTTCTTAATTTCGTAAAAAAAATTATATGTGCGATATTCGCTGTATAGTTATCAATCTTGACCACACGGCTGCTGATTTCATTAAAAAATAATTTAATAACATATTCGTATAGGAATAAATCGCGCAACGCGCGAAATAAGAGCTAGTTGATATAATAATTGTTTCGACTCTTTTAGTGAAATTTTTGTGACTTTTTATGAGTGTTTTTATAAGTAATAAAGATAAAGATATAATTCTAGCAATAGATAGGGTAAAAATTCGATTAGATCGGATTTTAACCATTTAATCTCAAGCAGTTCAGAATTTGTTTGGTACCATTCAATAATTTGCATACAGTACGGTTGGGGAGCAGCCGAACCCTTGTGACACGTGGCAGTCTGTGCAACTGTCTCAATGTGATCACTTGAATTGTGCAATCTCTGTATCTATATAGATTTATAGAGTGCTAGGCCTGAATGCACACATGAAGACTGTTTCCTAATTTTCTTTTATCCTAGTGTAACTCGTGACTGTTTAGCCAGATAATAATGCATGGCACTCTATCTGCGCCTATTAGAATAGAGTTTATTTACTTCGGTTAATTTAATTGGTACAGCATTTTTCATTATAAATTATAAGAAATAGTTCTTTGGTAACAAAAATGAAAAATATATACATTGTGATAGTTGTCACTTGTCAACGGCTATTAGCATAAAAAACATAAAATTTGATTTTTTTTTTTTGGCTATAGAGATCGCATGTGTTCAAAGTTAGCTAAAAGATTCATTGGTGTGGATGTCTAAATTTGAAAGCTCAACTTCCTTCTATATCTTAGATTTTTTTTTTTTTTTTTTTTTGTGAATTTTGAGAGTCAATATTCGAATTATTTTTAGAATGCACACCTTATTCTGAACTATAAGACACTTCATTTGAATTGAAATTAACAGTCCTCGTTTATTTATATTCTTTGTCAAGTTAGGCAAAAATATTTTGTTTTTAAGATGTCAATGAAAAACGATATATTTTTATTTTGACGGAACATGAGATTTCAGATTAAAATAGAATGATTAGATCAGATAAAGATTCATCCTAGATAGTTCGAAACAAACAAGATCAGATCACATGGTTCAAATCGGAATGATATCTTTGCCATGTCGTACCAAATAATAGCATCAACGTAGACTCGCAAGTCAACACGATAAAGCTAAAAGAAGTACACGCGTTTTTGTAGGTTCTAAGTGAAAATAAAGTTTTACTGCACATCCGTTTCACATAAAAATGAGACTTGAGAATTAAATCAGATAGTTTATTAATTTTAACAAAAAATGAATGTGTAATTTGAACCCTTTAATTTTGATTGGATGGTGATTACGAAATCACGACAAATAGACTGGATGAAATCTGGTCTAATGGTCGAGTGCCAACTGCCAAGTGGCAAACAATGCTGGTCCTCATCCTCTACAATGCAGTACGTACACTACAACAAGTTTTTAACTGTTCGATATCCTTGTAATTGTACATTGCTAGAATTAAAGAGAAGATCTGACGGTTGATGATTGCGCTACGCAGTAGAGGATCTCAAGTTAATAAACGGAGGGTACTTTTGGTAAACCGGTAAACTGTAGTTTAAGTTTTCACTTTTGTGTTTCCCAATTTCCAAGGGACCTGTGCTGGTCCATGTGTTTCCGTCCAGTTGCACAAGAAGTACTGAGGCATAACAAATCGTTTACTGATTTATATATAAAAAAAGATCGTTTCAGTTCAGTGACACAATTAATCTGATTCGAATCAAATTCGTCAAATAGTCATAACATTAGTTTATAAAAAATCTGTGTCATGTTCAAATGGAATGAATTGTATCATATATAGCCTACGAGCGTTATAGAGAAAAAAATATATATGAATCGCATACTTTAACTATGGCAACGATACAATTACGAAAATAAATATGAACTCATTAAAAAATAAATTATTTTTGGTGTTTCAATAAAGATAGAATTTCCTTTATACTATTTTAACTGATAATGAAAAAAAAAAGGTTCAAATGTCTTAAGATTTTGTACTTTGTTGATTATTTTTTAGAAATACAATTACTTACAATATAAAAATCAAAACTATCCAATATAGAAGACATCAATTTTTTAATATGCTATATACATTATAAAAAATAACATCACGTATCAAGTGTCTCAACAGTTCGCTAGCATAGACAATTATTATTTTCCTGCCCTCATGTCTCACCAAAATTATGAAGAAAATATCATAAATCTTTATGTTCATCTAGATTTTTTTTTATATCATACTTAATGATATTACTGTCATTGAAAACTTACACTTATTTTATTAAAACATTTAAAAAAAATGCACATTGAGGCATATAAATAATAAAGGCGATTATATTTTTGTGATACTACAAAAAGTTGAATCTAGAATGCTATGCATGACTTTTGTACATATATCATGCATATTTCATGATAAGATTTGATTTAATCTTTTCTACCAATCATTTTTTTTTTAATATCAGACATAAACCCTGGTCTTTGAAGGATAGAGATAAATGACAAGATGTAATTTACTATTATTAGTTATCATCAAAAATACTTTTCAAATTTAATTTCAGTAATTTTTCTTCCATAATATATTAACATGCATCATACAAATAGCTTTATTCCAAGAGATCTCTTATTCCAATGACAAATATTGTTAGGCATATATAGATATGATTTGACATCAAACATCCTCAGTCGAATCACAATCCAATCAATGTTTTCTATCATAATACTTTTATCGGAAGTAAAATGAAAATAATTCAAAATTTGTATTCTGTATTTATTTATTATGACCCAAGCTGTCTCGTGAACGAATTATTGTATTGTCTGATAAATAATTTCATGAGCAAATTGTCTGAAAGTACTGTATTCTCCAGTTCAAAAACACTAGCGAATTGAAACATTTCTGTTTCTACCTTTTGTACGTGTCCAAGCTCGCTCACAGTACCTAAGAAAACTCATTCCAGCGCGTTAGTTGTTACGGTTCGTACTGTCAAATCACTGATGAACACATCATCAATAGAGGCCTTTTTCGTTGATCTGGAGATCTTTTGTAAAGTAGCGTAGACTTACAATGTGTATATCGACAATAGAGACCATAGAAGAAGGATCTCACGCTCCACAGAAGCCAAATCCTTCTGCCTTAATAAAAGTAGCAGTATAATCTTTTGTCATTACTACTTCTCTCCAGTTTAATGAGACAGGAGTTATCCAAAAATTTATCCTGTTTGTCTAGTAATTAAATAGAGCAAAAGTTCATTTTCCTCATTTGTATTTTCTTAAAATAATTTATAACGTTATATATATATATATATATATTAATTTCATTGATTTTCTCCTCTAGTTATTTATAAAACATCTTTTTCTTTTTTCGTACAATGAGTGATCATCTCAAAAATTACATTGCTAAAGGATGTTTTGCTAACTTTAATAATCTACAAACACTAATTCAAAACACATTACGGTCTCCACTGACTGTCCTTTCAATACAAGTAATGGAGAGGTTTAGTTACTTTCGGTGAAGTGAGTGGGAAGGCGGTGAAAAAAGAGGAAAAAGTTTTCAAAAGAGAAAGTAAAAAACAAAAGTACAAGCCGGTAACTTACCCGTCAGTTACAACTTACAAAGGGTACAACACTCAATATGTGCCATCACTTTTATTTAATTACTACAGGGTACCTCAAGTACTAATTGTCTCTGTTTTTTTTTTTACCTTATAGCTGGTATTTTTAATACAATAGAAAATATCAAATTTCAAGTAATTATTTAATTTAAATATCATTTACAAATTATTTATGAATAAAAATTGAGACATTTTGCACTAGAAGAAATAATTCAGAACTGAAATTTTTCTAAAAAATGTGAAAATAATTAAAGGAAAAAACCAAATATAATTTTTAACTAAAAATTACAACATAAATTTTAGTACTTCTTATACGTCAACAAATTACAATAGTACTGCAGGCCCCAAGGAAATCTGCAAGGATAATATTTAAAAATTTCTGAGAAGTAGAGGGACCTATTGACAAACATACAGTCTCATAAAATCCCCATCTCTCTGTCACTTCACTTTTCGCTCTCCTCCTCCTCTCTTTCTCTCTCTCAAACCTCTCTATCCTTTTGTCGTTCGCTTCTTTCTCTCTCTCTCGTTTGTGTTTCTTTAATTTCAAGTTTTGAGGCGCATGAAGCGAAGTATCGAAGAATGAAAGCGAGGAGAGATGGGCAATTGTGGAACAAGAGAAGAGAATGCTGTCGTTTCTGCTCACGCTCAAGGTCTCAGTTTTTTTCCTTCACTTCTTCCCCCCAAATTCACTGTCTTCTCTAGTCTTTATTATAAATTCTTATCAATTTGGTTGGAAATTATCTGTTTTCTTCGAATATATTTGTGGGTTTTGCTTTGTAGTGAGTCTTTTCAAGTGGGTTGCTCCAAAATTTCATCCTTTCTTCTCTGTTCTTTGTTTTGGGTTGAGAGGAGAGGGGTAGTTGGTGGTGCTTCCTTTGTGAATATGTTAGTTCTTTATTGAGGTGATTAGTGGTAATACTTAATTTTTTTAAATTTATGGAAGGTGATCATTTCATTTTGGGGTGAAAAATCTTCTATTTTGGGTTGCCATGATTGTTAATGTTAATTCATTTTATTGACTGCATTTCTCTGAAAGTTGATTGTATCATACTGCATTATCTAATTTTGGATTGTTTGGGAAAAAGTATTCTACGAATTATTGGTTGCATTGCATTGCAAACTGTGAAAATTTGTGATTTTGTGACATACTTAATTGAGATGTGAACTTGGATTAGAAACCCAACAGTCTCCAGCATTAATTGTTACTTTGTTTAGCTAAACAATAAACAGAAAGGTTGCAATTTCCAAGAAGTGTATATGGCCATTTAGGCTATTGATGTCTTTATATTGGTTTATTTAATTAATTATCTAATTTAGTAATTGATTTTGTTTGGAACTATTCATATTTAGTGACAGTTTCCTTAGGATAAATTGTTCTGAGTAATATTTTCCCTCCAATATTGGTTTATTATCAGGCATTTCAGTAAAATTTTAGTTTGTTTAATTCTTTAAAAGTCAAATCTTCTACTGAAAAGGTGATAACTTGCATGCAAGCACTGAGCAGATCTGAAACTATTTTATTGTGAGACCTACAGTGTCAAACACACTTGGCATTTTAATAATTTAACAAAGACAAAATACTGCTGTCTTCTCGCCTGCCATGTTCTATCTAAGTTATAGTTATTTTTATAACTTCTAGTTCTTAATTATTCTTAATTTGTTGTTACGTGAAAGGATAGCTATTTAAAATGGTTAATGTTGGCCATAATCATATACTCTTGCAAAACTAGGCCCTTATGTTTTTGTTTGCGCTTCTTAAACTCATAGCATCTTTTGTACAGTATATCTTTGAAATAATATACTGTCAATTGATTGGTATAATAAACGCCTTCCAAAGAAAATGAAACTTGAGGGTTTATTCACATGTTTCCTTTTCTTTTGTTCTTTTTTGGTGAGGGGAATAGCCATTAGCAGATGACCTGCTTTAGAATAATAGTTTTATTGTGTACATGTGCGAGCGCGGGTGTATTCTTTTGCATTTTCAAATCTTATTGCTGCACACCTATTGTGTATTTAGTCTAAACTAGCATTAATGGGCTCATACTAGATTTGTTTATGACTTTATGTACATGATTTATTAGTTGATGTTGTAATGCAAAAAATGTTCCCACAAAGAAAGCATGACAACATATTATATGTTAGAGAAAAAGGTATGTGTTTTAATTATTGCTTAATTTAACAACTTGCCATCTTATTAACTGTAGGAAATCATGCTATTTACAATTTGTAGAAGGAATTTCATGCTTTTTATAAAATAAGAAATGTCATTGCAAGTATGATAAATATGATAAATATGAACAGTAAAGCAATGAACAGTATGCTTTTTTATAAAGTAAGTATGAAAGTATCCTCAGCCACCACCACTTCCTCGGTAACCAAAGCAATGGACATTTCAGGGGCATTTTGGGTATTATTTTGGTGAAATCAGAAACAAATGATATGAATGGTTATCCATAGATGTAGTTAAGCGTATGTTAGGTATATTTGTATATGTTGCTTAATCTATTAGGCATGCATGATACAAATTCTACATCCTCAAAAGTGCAAATTGTCATTAACGATTCCCTTCCAAATAATTGACAGTGCAACAGCTCCACATGTTCCAAGTACATGACAAGAAGCACACTCGCACCTTCTCTGACATCAGCGACCCATCAACCCCGAGAAATCTGGAAGATTCCAAGAATATTTCCATTTACACTAATGTCATTGCCTTCTCCCTGTACGAACTGGAGACAATTACCAAGAGCTTCAGGCCTGACTATGTGCTTGGCGAAGGCGGCTTTGGCACAGTTTACAAAGGGTACATTGATGAAAATGTGCGTGTCGGGTTGAAATCTCTACCTGTTGCTGTTAAGGTGCTTAACAAGGATGGACATCAAGGCCACAGGGAATGGCTTGTAAGTTTACTTTATTATTATTTTAAACGTGATACTGGTATGCTTGTAACTGTAATTATTTTAAACGTGATACTGGTATGCTTGTAACTGTAACTCTGTAAGTACCTGGTTTAGTAAGGTAAAATGTTAGATAGGCGTTAAGTTGGCTGATTGTACTGATAATTGACTGCACTTTGAAGCTGGGTGAAAAATAAAGAAGAAAAATTTATAAAGTAAAGGATCAGTGGCACTAAACCAATGGGACCCAACATACTGACTCTTGGGCATTACAAATTCAGAAAACATTAACCAGTTCCAGTTGGAACCTCCAACACTGCCCAGTGCCCACCAATCTCTGTGTGTGTGTGTGTGTGTGTAAATTTAAATAGCAATATGCTAAGATATAGTTTTTAATTTTGTTAATTTTTTCTCTTTTTTTGTGTGCATAGACTGAGGTAAATTTTTTGGGACAGCTGAGGCATCCAAATTTGGTAAAATTAATTGGGTATTGTTGTGAGGATGATCATAGGCTTCTTGTCTATGAATTCATGTTCAGAGGAAGCCTTGAAAATCATCTATTCAGAAGTAATTATTTCTTCCTCATTGTGTTATCTTCTTTTGTTTTTATAGCATGAAATGGAGTCTTTGTTTTTGCAATTGCACTTAGAATTTTATCACATTAGCAGCAGCTGTTATTTCTCTTATCCGCAGTTTATATTTGACATATTATATTCTATAATAATTTAAATATAGCTATCTATTTAACCTTATCTAATGTTTCTAAGCAATTCGCAAACGGGGAATTATTGTTTTCAGGGTGTCACCTGAATTAAATAAATTAAAATTAATCTAAATAGGATTTTACTGATTTTCTTTCTCTGCAGAAACGGCCAGTCCTTTACCATGGTCAACTAGAATGTCAATTGCACTTGGTGCAGCCAAAGGCCTTGCTTTTCTTCACAATGCAGAGAGACCAGTTATTTATCGTGATTTTAAAACCTCTAATATCTTACTTGATTCTGTAAGTAACACTTTTTATAAATTTCTGCTGTAATTTTTAGAAACCATAAATAGGTTCATGACAAATTTTTGTTTCTACTTTCTGAAGGACTATACTGCCAAACTGTCTGATTTTGGCCTTGCAAAGGCGGGGCCACAGGGGGATGAAACTCACGTGTCAACCCGCGTCATGGGTACCTATGGCTATGCTGCCCCTGAATATGTCATGACTGGTATGAAACCTGATTCAATTAACATATGCTAATTTCTACATCAGCACCATCCATTTTGTCTATGTTCTTTGGATGTTTTGGTTGTTAGTTGACATCCCACCAACTAACAACAAGAAGGAAAAGTTTGTTTAAAAAGTACTTTTGCAATACCTTCAAAAAGCATAATTTTTGCAAAGAAGTTCAAGAGCAGGAAAGCCTCTTCCAGTCTTCCTGTTTATGATATGCAAAGAAGCTTCTACTGGTCAAAAGACTTATAATAGCATACTGTTTGTTGGATCTTTCACATGGCCATTCTTTCAGTGCATTAATACTGACAAGAAGAGTCTTTAATGAGATACATTAATCTTTGTAATCTGAACAGGAATGAGTGGTTAATTTAGTGTTGACTAAGGCTGCCTTTGGATCTTCATTATTTATGTGTAAACTCTGAAAGTACAAGCAAACACTTCAGTTTACCTTTTGTCTTATTTAAGTATGAACTGTTTTGCAAAATGGGCATAATAAAAATTATACTTATCAGAAGGCTTTTTTTGCTATTAATGTACCTCTACATTATTTACCCTTTTTTTTATTTTTTTTGCCGTTTAGTGATTTTGTATGTGCTTTTCTTTTTATTTTTTAAAAAAAATATTCTCAAGTCCAACCCAAGCCTGTTAACTATTCTGATTAGGCACTGAACTAGAATGACATGATTATTCACTGTATTGATAAAAAAACAGGTCATCTGACAGCAAGGAGTGATGTGTACAGCTTTGGTGTGGTCCTGCTGGAGCTCTTAACTGGTCGCAAATCTGTTGACAAGTCCCGACCCAGTAAGGAGCAGAGCCTGGTCGACTGGGCCCGGCCCAAGCTAAATGACAAGCGTCGGCTCCTCCAAATCATTGACCCTAGGCTGGAGGGCCAATACTCCATTCGTGGTGCTCAGAAGGCTTGCAGTCTGGCCTATTACTGCCTCAGCCACAACCCTAAAGCCCGGCCTCTCATGAGTGATGTGGTAGAAACCCTAGAACCCTTACAGGGGAACAGCAATGGAGGCAATGACATTGTTGTACCGGACTATCGGGTTTCCCGTACTGGGATGAACTGTCGGGCTATACCCGGCCCAAAATGTACTTCCCCTGCTGTGCCAACGTGCCGCGTTCGATGAATTGGGATCTGATTTTGAGCTGTGAGTTCTATAACTGATACCTGTGGTTAGATTAAGGTTAAGGTTAGGGTTAAGTTGTGTATATTTGAAACAAAAAATTAGGTGGGTGGTTTGGTTTGGCTTGGTTTTGTTGGGTGTGTTATGTCTTGGCTGGTTTGTGTTTATGTCTGTTTCTAATTTTGTTTTTCTTTTTGCTCTTACTGGGTTCATGTAAATTTGGTTTGTGTTGTGATGTTTGGTGGTTTTAGTGTGATTGTAATGATGTTTGTTTAACTGAGCTGTGTCTGGCCAAACGGGTCGGGCTTTTATTAATCAATTAGAAATCAGAAACAAGTTTGCCTTTTTAGCTTTTATAGAATCTTAAAATCCATACTATAACTGCTTGTCCTTCTAATTCAATACCTCTTATTCATCTAGTTTAATGCATGTTTGCAAACTTTTTTGCTTTTATCCAGAAATTCCCTGTTCTATATCCAGAAATCCGTACTTACATTATCTATTCTGGTTGATTCCCCACTTGTCTTGATAAGGCTCTCTTAAACAGGCCAATCCAGTGAATGAACCATGAAAAATTTGTCTTTGGCAGAATTGGAGTGTTAACATGATACCATATATAGAAGGAAAGCCACAAAAGTGAGAAAAAATTGGAGAGTTTATATGATATTGAGCCAACTTATTATAATATTATTAGCCCGATTGCTTGCTGATAATCATAACAAAGTTAAACCCTTCATATTCCGTATAATACTGTCCTTACACAAACCCTTCATATTAACAAAAAACTAAGATATTTCAACTTGGCTTACTTCTTGTACCTTCTAATTGCTATACAAAATGCCTCGGAACTGTGGTCCACATTAGAAAATTCACTATCATTTATCATTTGTTTCAATATTTTTCCGCTTTGAACTACTTTAAAAGAAATTGATCAGTTGATGTATTTTCTAATCTTGCAATTGCACGTCTACCTGGGATAACAGCTTAATTACAAGCTTGTCTTCTGGAGTTGAAAAATGCAACCAAATCTTTTGCTGGTCTTTCATGGGCTTTTGTGTAATTGTGTTCAATTATTTGATCCTTTTAGGCTTGAGCACTTACCAAAGGGCACAAAAAATAATTCTAGCACAAAACTTGGCTCACTTCATGTAATTATGCGGTTCAACAGCATTTGCATCGAGAACAGAAATAAGCATGTTTTGTATAATCAGTTCAAAACTGTCATTATGTTTAGAGAAGTCAATAAACTTCATATGTGAAGTGCTAGAAATGTTACTTTCAATAAGCATCTAGTTTGTAATAACCTGGTATTATTGTTTGTAATTTTGAAATAAATTAAAATGCGAAACAAGCAAAGTAAATCAAACCCAAAGTAATCAACCGAGTAATAATCCTACACGTAACATATTACCTCATTATTAATTTGCCCACTTCTCTTTTTCTTCACCATATGCTATAATAAAATAAAATACTAAACGCATAGGTAATAGAATGAAATGTTAAAAGAGATTAACATCCAATTAAGCAATTAACAAAACAATGACCAATTCATAAAGTTTTCCTTTTTCTTATTCTTAAACTCCGATTATTTATCCCTTTCACTATCGTCCATCCTAAAACAACGTCTTTATCCAAAAGAAGAAAAAAGTAAGAAAAGGCTGTATTGCTGCTGGCAATATGTGAAATCTTCTCTTGGTGCACTTCATTGAAATTCCATTTGTTACCATTACCAAGAAGACAAGACTATCAAAAGAAATAAGTAAAGTAGAAGCGAAAGAGTCTGTCAAGTCGATTCTCACTATTTTATGGCGAATTTGAAAGAACTTGTGCAACTCATGCTGCTCATCTCCTCCCTCCTTACGATGGGCCCAATCAATGAAGGTAAATTAATTAATATATTGAAATTTCAGATTTGAGTAGTCAAATTTTACAAGGTGAAAGGGTCAGGAGCTGGGGGGGAAGGATTTATAACGATTCTATGTTTCCTACTTAAGTAGATTTTATTATTATTATTATTTTTTTGTAGAAATGTTCAAACTTCATTTTTCGAGCACATAATTTTTCTTAGAATTATCGATTTATTGATTTTGCGCTTTATAAATACCATTTAATTAATCTTCTATTGGTTCATTAACTTATTTTTGTTTTATATTTTAGTTAGAGATAATCTGCTCGAACTATGTTGTCGTACATCAACTTATTCATCCACCTTTTTCCCCCTTTTCTAATTTGAGCTCTACAAATATTTCTTTTCTTTTTTTTTTTTTTTTCGTTTTTCTCAACCTGTATTGTAAGTGTAATATCCATTCAATCAATATAATGAAAGGAGAAAGACCCAAAGTTGATACCTTTTGATTCTAAAGTACTATATTAATCTGATATATTTCAGAAATATGTGGAGTCTTAAAGTTGATAGTTGATACCTTTTCATTTCAATATTCATTCAATCAATAACATGAATGTTATGTTTCAGAAATGTACATTTCAATGATCTAATTTTTATATGTTTAATATCATGTATGAATTCTTAATTTCTCTTTAAAACTAATTACACTCAGGAACAATAATTGTTAATACGCCTAATTATGTTACCACAGCAAAGTCTGTTTCCAATCAAATCTACATGCCATAAGGCACTATAAAACTGTGCACTCACAATTGCACTTGCTGCAATGCCAACAAACGGAATTGCCACACTGAACCAAATTGTTGTGCTCAAATCAGCTGCAATGTGCCCGGCCAGCCACCTGAACGGTGCTTCTTCCAGCTAATATCTTGCAACTGCAACAAATGTCTTTGAATGAGTGTCTTTTATAGCTAGAGCTATAAAAAAATATAGATGAATGAGTATCATTTAGGAATGGGGAGCCATGCCTGATTATACAGTTGATGTAAATCGCCTCTCTTAATTATGAAAACTATAATTAATTTTACTCTTATTATAATTTATGAAATAGTAACTAGCCCTTTGTTTCACTAAAAAGAAAATTTCATTGATGAGCTCTCAATTGTTCAACAATGAATAGTGTCGCTATATATGTATAAAAACATACAATTCTATTAACCGTGATGTGGCTAATTCAGTCCGTTCAGTAATCATGTCAATAATAATTTTCAAAATTTCTATCTGTTCTCCTGTACAAATCCATGGTTTTAGGTGCTAACCGTATTAGGTGAAATTAGTGGTAACTGATCTTAAAGCCACAATATCATCCAAGAAAACAACAGTCGCTATGTCGTACACAACTGTTAAAAAGTTTGCTCTTTGAAGGTCAAAAGAAATATTAGTACGCCATCTCTGGGTTGACACCGGAAAAAAAATAGAGAGATTAACCATTCCAAGAAAGAAAATGTAGTTCTTTATAATCGGTTTTGGGCATTTGCACCGCCATTGTGATAAAAGGGAAAAATGTAACAATGTTTCAACAATTTACTTCCACCATCAACAAACTTTGTCTCATTTTTTCAAGTTAAATATACACAATAAGAAAATGAACACATACAACAATAAAGTATCGAAATTGTAATAATCGTATCCTTAGAATACTCTAAAAACAATTTTTGTTCCAAATTACACTTCCAAATATTGTACTTTACAACCAGACCTTGCAAAATAGCATAATAATAACAATTTTTTAAAGAAGCACTCTTTCTGATTTATTAGGAGAAAAGGATCCAAACTTCATATTTTAGAGAAAACATAACAATTCACATAGCACAATAATACTAACTAGTTTTAAACTCGCGCGTTGCGCGATTCATTCCTATCCGAATATGTGATGAAACGATTTTCCAATGAGTGTGGATATGTTATGAGAATTTTTGAAAACAGACCTACAATATTTAGGATCACAGTGCGAATCTCACACCTGCATGATTCTTTCATACTTTTAATTCATTCGTCATGGAACTATTTGCAGTTATTGATTTTGTTACTTTATCTTTATTTGATTTGGATAATGATATAATTTGGTGCACACACATGTATATATATATTATTAATTTTGATTGCACAATAATTTATTTATATTAATTATGGAAGATTTAGAATTTTAATAATTTTCGCGCAATGCTTAAATTCATAAAATACATCAATAAAAAAATCATGCGACTCTAAATGTAATTGCAAGATTCTTCGTTTAGCTTTTGCATTTTTTTTTCCTGAAAAAGTATATATACAAATCTAAAATACATACTCATCATTTCTGAAATATAATTAGTCTAGGACAATTGGAACTAAACGTAGACATATATATAAGCCTCATTAGAAGGTTCATCCAAATATTTCTGACCAAAGCAAAAATACAAATATAACATGGGCTTGTGAAATGGGATATATCCAGTTGATATCCAACCTTAACCCGTCTTTTTATCAACTTATATTCCATGCTAGTACCCTCCATGCCAACACCAAAGATGAACCTAGTAGAAGAATGTTGCATGCCGCATCTTACAAAAGCTTCATAAAGGAAGCACTTAAGCTAAAACTAAAGATTAGAAACGCTAAATAAAGAAAGAGACAAACGTGCAGAGATAATAGCTGTAGCAAAATCAGAGAGAGGATGTAAAAATAAGAATTTAAAACCAGAGAAGGAATATATGAAAACCATGAGAGATCTGACAGAGGAAGATAAAATTGAAACACCTTAGTATTATAGTAAGGTACTTGTCATAAAGCTGGAAAGCTAGACACACCGGCATTGTCTGACCTCCATAATATTATAGTAATCAATTAGCAGCAAAATAAAGAAATAGACAAAATGAAATAGCAAAGAATTTTTTACCAGTACACTCAACTATTTCATTTAAATTGAAACTTGCAGCCCTTATAACCTTCTCTTAAAAAAAAATAAGATAAAACCATTAACGGTCAATACAATTATCACAAATTTTCGACCAGTACACTCAACTAAAAGGCAGTGTACGCTTTACCAGCAACACACTACAATTATCAATTTAACAAAACTTGCAATTTTCTTCAGTATGTGCGCATTTTGATTTGGTCCTCGTATTGCCATATAATCATTGAGCATTAGGACAGTATAGGCTTTCTACTAAAAGTTATTTTCATAACGCAATTTAGGTCAACATGATAACAATGGCTCAAATGGCCAATTCATAACCAGTGATTTATCAGCCAATAGATGAACCCAACACCATCATCACTGACATATTGCCCTTTTTTCTTCTTAATTTGGGTTTATTTTAATAACAACAATAATAATTCTAATGACCCTCTCTGTAAAACATTATTGTCTAATTGAGCAGCAATACAGGTTTTATACCCTTACAGCGAAATATACACATCAACTACACACCCAAGCTACATACCTTTTTACTCTATAAATCTTGTGCCTTCATCCTACTGAGATCAGCCTCTCCTCCTGATAATGAAGAAACCATAAACTAATTAGGAAAATATTATTGGAAGCTTTTTCTTCTTTGTGTATTGATCAAAGACAAACAAAGAAGATCACATCTTCAATTTGAGCAGCATATCAAGTTATACCATATGTAGTCAACATCCAGAATGCTTGCCGTGCTAATTTGTTTAATTTTCAGATATTTAGAGGCCTAATTAGAGGCTTGATGACAAATTGTGGCTAGGTTGACAGCTAATTGGATAGTTGACATCAAGTTATTTGAGCTAAAGCAGTAACCAATTACACAGTTGAGGTCTCTATTTATTCCCCAAATTTAACATGAGGAATAAAGTCCATCAACCGACTTTTACCAGCATTAATTTTCTTTTTTACTCTCACTTCGCAATATTTCAAGGGCAATTTTTATGGAAGCTTACTAAGAAGGTTCTCAAACACTAAAATTCTCCCAATAAACATACTCTCAATTTTTTCCATGATCCAAGTAACGCTTAATTAACTAATACTCTCTATTTTCATGCAATATGTTGAAATTACTGAACATAATATTAAAAACTGTGCAGCATTTCAAAATCAATGAATTGATTGATCAGCAATAGAGGAGAAAATATCAGGAATGTCAATCTACTTACCTAAAGATAATAGATCTGCATTGTGCAATAGCCTCACAATCAGAGACCTTGGTGGAACACTTTATCAAATGCCTTAGGATGTAGGTCGATAAATGCTAGATAATACCTGAAATAGGCAAAAGAAATTGGAATGAGCTGTAAAATCTCAGCAGAAGATTTCAAAATAGTTTACTACAATGATTTATTTAATTTGGCGTATAACAATTTCATAATACAACTACAGCATGGAGATATAACTTCTAATTATAATCATAAAGAGAGTAGGAAGAATAAAAAAAAAAATAGAAAACTACTAACCAAATATTTTTACCTCTGCAAGAATGAGACTTAAAGATTGCTTGCCTACTGCAAAAGAATATAGAAAGTTCATCACAACTATTTTCAGTGCAAGCATGTCCTAAATATGTAGTAGGTGCTTCAATTCCGTTTCAGGTAATTTATCCACGTCTTTTGCCTTTTTATTGTCATTCTTGCGTTGTGCATCTTACATTCAAGAATGGATATTTATACATCCTATTACAGCCCAATATGAATTAAACATATACTCCTTTAAAAACTGAAATTGTACTTGAGAGTTTCATGTATGTAGCATTTAATTAGCTGAACATGATGCCTATAAAAACTACTTAGAGCAATTGCAACATAAGCCACATTTTCCACATATGCCAAAGCTGTAAAATCATTATGACAATAAAAAAAATTAATAAAAGTAGATTCTAATAAGAATTTTATCATAACTTGTCAAAGCATAATTAAGGCATATTATGTACCTTAAAATTGAGGTTGATATGCGTATATTTGAACTCGAAACAAATTTATGTTGTGCCAGCTTGTCAGTGTTGCTCCATGGTGCCTCTACTTACTCATCTCCATCTTGACTGTCATGGATTTACAACCATTCTCTTTTTTTTTTTTTAATGCGAAGTTTCATTTCTCTCCATTGTGTAGAGAACTGTGAGTGCATTTTTCATTCACTTTTTACCATGCTACATTGATTTCTACAGGTGTAAATTTGAATTGTGACTGTTTTTCCCCTGCTGGTTTGTGCTTGTACCCATGCTGCACCTTCATGCTATCCTTTTCAATTGGTGATTGCATCATCTTCACACGATCATATGCTAGCTTAGCTGCTGGTGAGGTTGCCTGTACAGTATAAATTACTCATTGCATAACTTTCTTCAATTGGTGATCTCAATTCTCCTTGCAGCATCTTCTTTTACTGCAGTTGCCCACTTACAATTTAGTTCTTTAATTTCTTTTAATTTGTATCTAAAAAAAATCATGACAAGTAATTTTCGGTTGAGATAAGTGTGTAACCAGTTTACTGGTAAGAGTAATGCAGAGACAGAGAGAAAAGGCTTTTGATTAATATGTTTCTTGCATCTCACAAACTGAGACTCTACCCCTTTATATCAGCCTCTCCTCCTAAAATAGACTGATGTTTCCTAGCGCTTGACTGGCTTTGTCCAGTGACTTTGTATTGCTTAACACAGACCCTGACCAATCAAGCGTCCAACATATCAAACCACAAAACATATCTAACGAATTTTGGGGAAAAAAAACACATGTATAGTACCTCTGAAACATATCAAACAACATCTTCTTTTACATCAGACGCTTATTAAATAATGCAAAACACATGTATAGTACCTCTGAAACATACAACAATAAACAACAAAATAACCAAAAGAAAACAAATTGATAATTACTAACCTGTACAGACAGGAATTCACACAGAAGAACAGTCGCTCCTTCATGCTGACAGGAAAGCAGCCACCTCGACAAAACAAAAAGAAATAGGTCCAGACTTAATGAAAAGGAAAAATAGATGCGCAGTAGACAAATTAAGACATGAGCAATAATGAGAAATAATGGAAAATCCAGCAAACAATTGAGTCAATTAAGAGAGAAAAATCATGCGTGGGGAAATAAAAGAGAGAAAAAAACCATACCAGAATAACAACCAAGAGGAGAAGAAAAGAGAGGAGTAGCAACAGGAATGACCAAAATATAAAGCATAGGGTCGCAGAAATAAAAAGAGGCGCTGAAAACCAAACAAATGCGCAGAGAAAGAACCGGAGCAACAGACCACGGGAACAGAAGAAGGGAAAACGAAAAGGAGGAGCACAACACCACGACCACGCAACCAATCAAGTCAGAACAGGCGTGGGGGCAAGCACGTCGCATTGACCGCGCGAAGCCATGGAGAGCTCGACAGCGCACATAGCACAGTGACAGAGCAGGTGGCGAAAAGGGAAGGAGTGGAGCTACTGTACGGAGTACCCAGAGAGAGAGAGAGAGAGGAAATAAAAGGCTAATCGCACGGGGAAATATCTGGAAGAACAGACTGGGATGGTCAGATGGAAACTAAGAAGAAAACCAACAGACGCGATGAAGACTTAAAAAACAACAATCAGACGGCCCAGGTGAAGGAAGATAAATCAACGGCTTGGATCACATTACTGTGCTAACCACAGTAAAAGGGGGGGTCACGTGCATCGCACGACCCTGCAGATTTATATATGTATAATGTTGAAGCGATGCTTGTTGGAAAAACTAATACTAAGAACAATTTAAAATAAATTACAATGAAAATAATTTAATAAAAAACAATGCAGACAAAATAACAGCTCCGATGAACGCTTCATACTCCTTGTATTGTAAATACACGTTGCTATCCATATTTCACACCATATATGAGCCCGAATTCTGAAAATAACAAACAACAGCAAAATATCATTTAGCACAGAGAACTTTTTTTTAAGATAAAGTAGAAATCAAGCCTTTCAAATTATTTTTAAAATTTTTAGCGCAGAGAATTATTGCTTGGTCAAATTAAATCATACAAATTTGGCGTAGAGAATCATACAAAAAGCGAAGAACAACGAACAAGAAAAGGGAAGCACAAACCAAACACGGCAAACAGTTCGCGAACAACGAACGAGGGGTTGTTTCCAGTTTTCTGTTTGCAGGGGCGGAGCCAGAAATTATTCATTAGGGGATAAATTAATTGTTTATATTTAATTATGAGGACAAATTATATATTTTTTCTAAAGACAAAAGAAAATACATGGAAAAATTAGACAATTTTTGGAGCATAGGTGGGACAATGCCCCCTCTAGCCCCCCATGTGGCTCCGCCCCTGTCTGTTTGGTAGCACGTGGAGCATGTACAATGGAGGACCGATAAGTTCTTTTTGTCAGGTACCGATGAGATGCTCCGCAAAAATCCCATAGTTTTTAAATAATAAAAAATAATTAGATTTCTGAATATAATAACTGAATAAATTAATTTTGAACACTAGTACAGACGGAGCAATTAGATCCTAATAATATTATTTAAGAAAATCACAGGCAAACAACAGCTTTAGTTGTGCAACTGGATGACACACGATAAATCATTAATTTGGTTCCAACTTCGTCATCACTTGCTACGATGTTAGCTTATATGTGAAAATTGTTGTTGTACTATATCAGCAGAGACTTCCCAGTAACAAAGGCAAGTTTAATCTATTTCTCATAAACAAAATACAATAACAAAAATAGTGGGGGCAAATACAGGAAAGTCCATCCACGGGAGAAAATTGCAAAAAAGATGAAAAAACAAACATATAGCAAATATCCATAGCTGTTTATATTGTGTCAAACTTAAATAACAAAAAAACAATTTAATAAATTTGTGCAATCCAAAATATAATTAACTAGCATTAGACACACTCGCTATCCAGGAGACAACCAATCCTTGCTAGCTCTGTGATGAATAGACCTTTGTCAGGGCTGTCTATATAACAGTATGGATGATATCTGAATAAACTCCATGACTGTCAGAGGTTGGAACCATGCGAACATGCTTGAGATGTTGTTGAAGAATACGGATAACATTGAGGGTGGACTCAGTTGTCACCCTCGAGGATGATACATCGTATATGGAAAGATCAGCAGCACAGACCACCTAGAGTGCCTTACTCAGCCGCTGGGCCCTTCTCAGCAAGGTGCAATAGTGACCACCACCTTGGTGCCAGACCCAATTATGTTGGCAATAGCTTCAAACAACTTCAGAGAATGCATTTGTCAGAATACTTAGCAATTCTTTTTTTGCTAGCAAGATCACCTGGAAATGTGAAAGAAAAACAACTGTAGTAGTTAATTACCTGTTCACTTCATCATACAGTTGTATAGTGTGGAAAATTTTGAAATATATTATGTACATAAATTTGGTACTGTTCTGGTACACACATCATACTGGTACTCCATAAGCAAAAGGTGAAATAACAGAATTTTATAACTGGCCAACCCAGCAAAGTATGGAGTTAATCGGACGGAAGTTACAATTGCACAAATCTGAGACCTATGGCATCCAAATCATTGAAAATGAAACTGATTGGGTGAATCCCAAGGCATAATGAGCATAGAATACAGCTCCAGTAATTGAAAATTCTAGGAAGCAAATATACTAGAAAACCACGGCTGATTGGATCGATCTTTGAAAATAGAATTTAATATAAAGAGGAAGGAAAGTACAAACAAGAAATACTGATTAAGTGAGACAGAAATTACCTTTTCAGAGAAGTCGCGTCAGTGTACTTGGTTCACCTGGTAACACAGTGACGACAACCGAGTGGTGTACCTTTCTCTCGGTGAAGTGGTGCTACTGCGGGGAATGAGAAAGAGGCAGTCAGAGTAGGCGCTAGAACCAGCGACTGTTACAGATGGGACCTTAAATCATTTTAATTCCCACTTCCTTTGCATTTTGGGCCCTAGTACCAGCGACTATTTCAGATGAATCCAAAGGTAGTTGAAAGAAATTTACAAATCAATCCCTGACGCAGGAAATCCTTTACAGATAGGTCCCTGAATTAAGTAACTCGCACCAGTAGGCCACAAAGGGAATACCAGATCGGTACAGGCTTGCTTATTGCTACCAACACGCTACAAGGTCCAAAGAGGGTCTCGCCACACAGAATAGGCACTATAACACTCAATTTAAGCATTGGTTTCAAACAATTAATCAAGTACAAGTATGGTTTGAGGGTTTTCAATAATTGACTTCTAATCGGTGCCACTCAAGCCCCTACCGCCTCCTCCCTTCGCCTCAACCGTACTGCCATCCATGCCTCATTTACTTGTCTTATCCCCAATCACTTCGCCTCTCATCGAAATTTCTTCTAATTAGGAGGGGGAGAAGATGGTGAATGAGATGAGGGCCAAAGGAAGAAAAGGAGGAAGTAAAAGGGAAGCTATTTATAGGCCCAACCAGCAAGGGAACCACCAATAGGAACACGCCTCGTCACCCAATCGGATATGAATCAATCCAGCGGGTCCCACTCGTCGGATTGGCTACGAGATGATAAGAATGAATGAGAGAAAGAGAGATAGAGTATTGAGGTGTTTATTTCCGATTGGGTCGTTGCACACTCGCACTCGATCTAGAGAGGGAGGCGCAGATTTTTCCAGCGGAGGAGAAAAGAGAGCCGAAAGGTATGAGCTCAGAAGAGATGAAGGGAGAGAGAGTTGCAAATAGTTCAATTCAGTTCTGGATCTATATGGCAATTTATTTGTGGCCATTTATGTTGCAATTCAACCAATTTCAAATTTATAGATATATGATTTGTACATTACTTCAATTCAATTGTACTTAACGAGGTCATTAATGCTTTAACTTTGCTAGAATTACGTGCCATTTCACTAGAATATTTCTCTCTTTTCAAATTTAGATTTTGTTAAAGTTTTACTGTTACTTTTCATTTATTTCATACATTGATTTTTAGTGATATCATAATTAACTTAATTAGGTTACAAATCTAGATTAACAATGATGATACTTAGTCTGAATTCTTGATGATGCTACTAAATTATTGTGATTGATGTTATTTTATTATATAACAATTTTTTCCGGAAATTATATTAGTATTTTTTTGTATTACGGATTTTTCTTATTTTGTTTAGTTGATTATATTTGTTTTCAATTCTTAGTTTATTTATTAAGATTGACCATAGTTAAATTCTAGTTACTATCCTTGTTAAATAAGTGGTTCCTGATAGACACGTCTGACAAATAGAAGGGAATAATAATCGGAAGAAATATTAAAGCCCGTCTAACGGGTCCTTACCCGTTACTATTGCGGGACTGTGGATGAGCAGTAATCGAATCTGAGCCGTTCATTTCGCATCTTCATCCTGGCCTTCCGATCCTGCTCTTCTCCTCCGTTGGATACATTTCTTCTGGAGAGTTCTTAGCTGCTATCTGCTTTCTCTCCTCCTCTCATAGAAGCCCTCGACGGACCGGGCATATGGGCGAACCCATGTGGATAGTGTACGGAGTTTTTTTAGATAAACTAGACAGAGGCTGCCTAGACAGGATAGTAGTGTACGGAGTTGCTCTCTTTCCTGCGCCTGGTATCCCATACCGTCTGTGATTTTTCATTTCCGATCTTCTTTGGTCTTCCTCTCGTGTACCATTCTTCTATTTGTGCGCTGCTCATTTGCTTCCACTTTCTGGTCGCTCGGTTCTCTGCCTCCTCGATTTCTGAAGCGTCGCACCTGATCTCCTATTGCCACTAAGTTCCTCAAGCGCAGCGCCGGGTTTTTTTAATAAGAAAAAAAAAAGCGTAGAAATTTTAATAGAAACAAAGCTGCTACGGAAATTTTAATAAGAACACAGCTATTGCGCCATTCTAAATGGCGTAATTTGAAAATAGCAATTGCGCCAGTCAAAACGGCGCTAAAGGCCTTACTGCGCCTTTCAAATGGGCGCAATAGGGAAAAGGACAAAATAAAGGCGCGTGGCCTGGGTTTCTGCCGACGTGTACGTCGCTTTTTCGCTTTTTCTGAGTTTCTGCGCCGAAGAATTAAAGAGAGAGGAGATTCCTCTCTTGGTTTGTGTTCGGCCAGAGAATGAGAGAAAGAAATTATTTTGTTATCATGTATTTTGATATTTATTGTTTAAAATTAATCCTATATGTTTTTGTTGTATGTTTATTGAATGAAAATTTACTTAATGATTTTATATTTAAAATTAATACACGAAAGTAAACTTAAATTAAAACTTAGTAAATCATAAAAATAAAATATTACAACGACACGTAGCTAATAATAATAACAACCGCAAATCATTAATTATAACGACACATAACTAATACTAAACTATAATAGTAAAATACATGAAAATTAAAAATAAATCTACTTATAGATTTTGACTATCTACATATTGTAGAATTTCATCCCACCATGGTTCATCCTCTTCATTTTCTTTGTCCGGTTGATTACTGGCACCGGCGTTGTCAGCCATATGAGCGGCTTGGTTCCAGAAAGCCGCATCAGCCTCTTGTTTTTCTATCTCTGCCATACATCTTGCTGCATTTCTTCTTTCTTCCTCTCTTTTTGCCTTTTCAAGTCTTTCGCGCATCTGCATGTTCTGAATTTGTTTTCGCCATTTCTCCTTCTCCTCTTCTTCTTTTAGTTTTTTCTTCCGCGACTCTTCTATTCTCCTACTCCAATACTCAGATCTAAGTTTGTCACTTTCTTCCCTCTTTTTTCTTTCGGCCTCTCTGTACTGAGCTTTCGTTTCTTCTGCTTCACGGCGATTGTGGTTAGAGTAGTGCTCACGCAGGATGGTTTCTTGGTAATTGAAAATTTCACCACACTTTGTACATATCACTGTGTGGTCTCCACGAAAATTAAAAATGGATTCAACCATAGAGAAGGGTGATGGCTGCCATGTTTGCTGTTCTTGGGGTATCGGTTTAGGTGGTAAGTACTCTGACCAGTCATAACGCTTCGGCCTTTCTGTTTCCTTCTGTTCTTTTACGTGCTCGATGTAATGGAATTTTAAGGGCAAGTCATAGTACGGTTCATGCACATTGTACTGGCAAGTTTGAGAACATTGACGACACATTGCGGTCCATTCCCCTCTTTGTTTTTGTTGGTCGTTGAGAGTAGAATGGAAGAATGATCCCCAGAATTCTTTCACAATTTCACTTGGATTAATTTTGTTGGTATTGTTGGAGTTTGAGCTATTTCCTTTTTCCATGGTGATAAAGTTTTTACGAAGAAGTTGGAGATTATTTTGTCTGGCTGAACCTGGGGAGTTGTATATAGATGGAGCTCTGGTGTACTGTACCAAAAGTCTGAATTAAATTCGACGTGATACTTTTCAGACTTTTTCAGACCATCATAATGCTTTCTCAGAGCACGCTTGTTCTATTCTCAGAGCACGTTTGTCCTATTTGAAGAGGTCACAAGCCATGTAGACAACTTTTCAGGCTTTCTCAGAGCACGCCTGTCCTATTTGCAGAGGCTACAAGCCATTAAGACAACTTTCTCAGAGCACGCCTGTCCTATTTCACTATTTAAAATAATAATAAAAATTATTTATTAAAACAACTATTATTAATTTTTCAAATACTTTCTAATAATAACAAATATTATTTATTAAAATAACTATTATTAATTTTAAAAATAGCGTGTTTAATTTTGGTATAAGAAAATAGATATGATAGTTAGCATTGTATAATTTTTTGAGATTTTTTTGAACTTTCCTTATCGATTTTCTAGCAGGCAACATAAGGTACCCCGTGCAATTAATATTGAGATGAAATTATAAATCCATACAAATACTACAAAATAATATTTCAATCCATACAAATATTACAATCCAAACTTCATATATTACAATCCAAACATTAAATATTACAATCCAAACATTAAATATTACAATCCAAACATTAAATATTACAATCCAAACTTGAAATATTACAATCTAACTTCAAATATTACAATCCATACAAATATTACAATCCAAATTCCAAATCAATACAAAACTCACACGATGAAAACCATAAGAAAAAATAAAATTTCAATCCATACAACAAAACTCACACCAAATTTTTATTTTCTTCCAAAAATATTTCGGATTTTTGACGTAAGTCCGGCTCCTTTTTTTTTCCCAGAAGTACTAGCTTCGCTTGTTTGGCGGGTTGTGAACCTTGCTGACTCAGATCGCATAGTGCTTGACGGAGCATTCACGCTACGTGGAGCTGTGCTTATTGAATTTCGACGTGGTTCGACATTATTATTTGGCCTGTCAACATGAAGTGACCTACGGGCAGGTTGAATAGTCGGTTGGAGTGCCGCTTGAACGTTTGGTTGGGCTTGGCTTCTTAGACTGTTTGTCCTTGTTGGTGGTCTGCTACTGTAACGGCCAAATTGCATTGCATCCATTGGATATGGTGGTTCTCGTTGTCTCGCGTGACTTGTGGAAGCTTCACTTGTTGAAGGCTGACCTTTCTTCTTGGATGGCTTTTTCGGTTTAGGACCCTCAGACTTATCTTTATTCTTGCCTTCCATTTTGTCCATTGCCATCTCCTTACGAATAATCTTACGTCTACCACGATTGATTAAACTCTTGTCTGGTATGATTGTAGGACCATCGTAAACTGGCCACTGATCCTCATCCCTATAACAATGAAATTGACCCGCAGACCAAATCGCATCTTGGTGTGACAAGCTGTAGCGATCATCCACTAATTGATCAACATCATAATTTGATTGCTTGCAAACAGCAATTACATGTGCACAAGGTATACCGGTTAGTTGAGGCTTCTGGCATTTGCATTTGGTACGAGTAAAAGGTAGTTGAGGGTTTGTCTGCTCCATTTCAGGTGGAATTTCGACCTCATAGTTTGAGACTGCAAAGCCATGACCATCCCTGTATTCCCCTCGAGCCTTAACAATAAATGTTCCAAGGTCGAGCCTCAAAGTGGTTGTGCTCATCGAATCTGCCATTGGAAATAAATTAAACCAATTAAATTTTTATTCAAAAAAATAAATTATGAAATAAATATATTTGAAGTAATTACCTGCTTTATCTGAGTGCTTCTGCAATTTATCTTCGATCCTTTTTGGCCATATTTCACCCAAACTCAACCTCTCCAGTACTAATTGTGTTCTTTGATTCATCCAGTTTGCGCATTTATAAAAGGTGCCTTCCACTATTGCTGTCACCGGCAATCTCCTTTCCACCCTAAAAACACTATTGAGACTCTCAGATCCGTTACTTGTCATTATCCCCCACCGATGGCCTTTGTCAAATGCTTGAGCCCACATGTACAATTTTGGTCTCTCCTTCGGATCATCTTCTTTGTGTTTCCCACAATTTCTGAGATATTCATAGGCCCTGCGATTTGCATCCTTCAATTGCTGCCACCTCTCTCTAAAACGATCTTCGTTTTTCTTATTTGCAAGCCTAAGCTTGAAAAAATCTTTCAAACCCTTGTTTTGTTGCCCGCCCCCTGCCATTTTATATAAGTTTTCAGCGACGTGTTGCATGCAGTAGCGATGAATTGCTACTGCATGCGGACCTTGTGCCTTCCAACCATATTCTGTCGAAGCCAAAACAGCTTTAATCGCCTTATGACGGTCAGATATGACACAATATTTGCGGGTCATGTCGCCTATGACCTCATATCTAACCCAACACATGAACCAACCCCAAGATATTTTGTCCTCCTTCTCCGCCAACCCAAATGCAACGGGAATTAAACGGTTTTCCGGATCATAAGCGCATACAGTAAATAACTTACCCTTATATCGGCCCGATAAAAAACTAGCATCAATAGAAATAACGGGCCGTGCGTGTTTCAGGGCTTCTATGCACGGACCGAAAGCCCAGGCCGCCATCTTGAAAACACGAACGTTCGGGTCATTCGTCTCCCAGGAGATGATATCGTACTTCGTCCCGGGGTTCGTCCTCTTTATTGCCTCCAAGAGTCGTGGAAGTTTATTGTACGCTCCTTCCCAAGACCCGAACAACTGCTCCAAGGCTCGCTCTCTCCCACGCCACGCTTTATTATAAGTTGGTTCAATACGAGTATATCTTGCCCTTATGAGTCCTCCCACCTGGCTAATTTTGAGACCGAGATCCTTTCTTAATTCTTCTCGGACATGCTCAGCAATAAGTTCGGCTGTAAGGTTATCGTGCCTTCTCTCATTATACGGCCTTCTACAAATATGGTCGTGTGGATTGGTGGAAATCTTCCAATTGGCATTAAAACCTTCACATATGGCATACAAACGCCAAGGACAGTTCGGTTTTTGGACACAAACCATTATAATTCTAGATTTGTTACTTGATTGAGTTCTCATTTCAACGTTTCTTTTGCAAGAATAATCACAAACTGCTAGAATTAATTGTTTCTTTGAACGAAACATTCTACCCGGAGCGAGTTCTCCTTCACGCTCCAAATTTGATTGACCCATACCAACATATTCAAAATCCGAAATATCACACAATGCACTTACAGGATGGTGCATGGCCGTTCTTCCACTAATGTAAGCATCGTCAGCCTTTGAATAAAAGGGCACTTCGTCGTCTTCATCATGAAGATCCTCCACATTAGAGTACTCCTCTCCGGTCGAAAGATCAGAATAACTCCCCGGACCATCTTCGTCGTCTTCATTCCGAGAATCAACATAATCTTCGTCATCTTCGTCGTCACTCTCCACCATAGGCTCGGAAGATGGTGTTGCATTAAGGTCTGGTCTCGTGCCGTAAATGGGAATGAAATCGACATGCAAATCAATAAATGGTAATCCCATTGTCTCGAATGTCTGGTGGTAAAAAAAACGCCATTCATCTTCGGAATTGACAGGAAAGAACAAAGATTCATATCTCCCGTGTACTACATCATTGTAACGGCCTCTTATATCTATATTGTATTGGGTTTCATAAATTTGGAGTCGATAATATAGTTCGTTTCTAATGGAGGCATAGGTGGTTTGCGGACTACAGGCTAAACGGAAAAAACATGGTCCGGTAATTGGACATTGGTTAACATATATGTTGATCGAAAACATTATAGAATTTATTTTGGAATGTGGAGATTGAATGTGTGTAGTATTGAAACAAAGGAAGTGGAGATGAAATTTAGTTTAGTTTGCGACGAACCACATGTATATAAAACATTCATCGGCGACATAAATTGAACATGATTTGATTGATTGACAAGAGAAATATTCTGAAATGACAAAAGAAAAAAAAAATCAGTCGGCTACATAGCGCCCTTTAGGATGGCGCAATGACCTTAATAGCGCCCTTTAGGATGGCACAATGACCTTAATAGCGCCCTTTAGGATGGCACAATGAGCCATTTCCTTTTTTTTTCTGAAGTGTCGGCAGATTTGAATCATGTTTTTATTAACTAGCCTTTACTTTTTACTAGCCTTTACTTATAGCACTTGTAGGTGGTAATGAATTGTTACAACTTATAGCACTTTAGCACCATGTTATGGTGCAGTGTTTCTGCTGTTGGTGTAATGACAAAAGTTAAAAAAAAAAGAGCCATATTGAGGTGTGTAGATGCTAACATCACATGGACAATGATTTAAAGTAAAGCAAAGAATCAAGAATGTAGACATTGCGTGGCATACCCATATGTCGCACAAAAGCAAAGAATCTCCCTAATCACCAATTGCATTTTCCCAATTAAAATTAAGCTAAACTATTAAGAAAAAAGAAATCTCGTCACCACCAAAACTAGACCCAAAACAATCAAATAGAGAGAAGAGAAGGAAAAATAGAGAGAAGAGATTTGATATATATTTTATTGATCATCAAATAATTAAAAGTGTTATTAACCCATAATCAAATTATATTCAAAATGAGGCTATTATATTGGCCATAATTTATTTTTATTAATATAATAATTTTAGAATATAAATTTAAAATATTGTATATCATCAAATAATTAAATTATCAAGACCTCATGTTATCTTTTGTATCTAAAAGTTCCATGATTTCAACTTGATATTGGCGCCTTTTAACTTGATTTTATTTATCATATTATTTCATATTGGTAAATAATTATATTTGTTCATTTCTCATATTATATAATTTGTCATATTCTTTCGATTATGTGTCATAATGCGTTGCATTATTTTTAAAGGGCATAAAAAAAACTACAAATCCATAATCATAACATAACAATAAAAGTCCAATAACATAGCAAAAAACTACATATCATAATAATAAAAGTCCATCAACTAAAACTATATAATACAAGTGCATCAACGTCGTTTACGTCCAGATAATGTTAATCTGCTAACTTTTTTTATCGCCCGCCTGCCCCGTCTCTCAGCAAGACATGGAGATGGATCATCATCATCATCTCCATCACCCTCATCATCTCCATGACCGCCGTCATCCTCATGACCCCTCTGACCCCCATCATCCTCATCACCCTCATCCTCCTCGTCCTCCTGCATAGCATCTCCATGACTCCTATGATCCTCCTGACTATAATGACTCTGCTCATATGATCTGAACTGACCATCTGCAGACATGGCAGTATGTAAGAGACTAGTAAAGGAGTCCACCCCAACCTGACTACCCAACGGAGACGACCATGATGGAATCCCTGAACTAGTACCCTGTGGATCAATACTAAATGGAGGATACTGTGGAGTATACTGTGGGGGATACTGTGGAGTATACTGTGGAGGATACTGTGACATGAATGGGCTGAAAATACCAGTGGGGTCAACAGCTGGAATCTGTGTGAACATGGTATAAGGTGGTGGTGCGGGATACTGCGATGTCTGCGGATACTGTGAACCAGATGCCTGGAACTGGCTAGGTGTAGGACCAGTAGTCGGAATCTGAGTATGAAAGGCATCGGTGTTGAAGCCTCCATCCTTTAATTTCAAAATATTAGAATTTAATATGTAGTTAATATTTAATTAATATTAAGTAAAAAGATTTATATAACATTTACATACATGTTGCACCGGATTATCCGAGGTGTTGGCTTCAGGATGAGATGTCTCTGTATCGGAATCTTCGATTGCATCAATATCTGTTGAAAATCCCTCTTTTTCCAACAAGTCGTCCAACTGGTGATGCATCGATGCAGATTTCAACTGGGATCGGGAGTTGCGAAGAATCTTCTTGCCAATTTTCCTAAAACCTTTCTTCGCAAGTAATCCAATGGCCTCTACTGCATTAGATAGTGCGGTTTTTCCCTAAAAAAAAATATTAATTACAGAAATAATGTTAATATAAATTGAACAAATAACTACATTAATTACATAAACACAAACCTGTCCACGTACTATAGGAGCCACAGGTGCATACTGAAACTGACTAACTGATGCCTGACGACGTCGTGCCGCTGCCTCAGCTATAGTCACAGCCAGCTCAGCTCCACCTGTCTCCCTCATATACCTCGCATATGCCCTTGCATTAGCATTTGACCACTGCCTCATGTCTACACTCTCAGCTCGCCTCCGTAAAGCCTCCTCATCCCACATAGCGATCAAAGGCTCAAAAATATTCCGATAATCTGCGCCGCCTCTAGTACTACCATGTGAAAAATTGTAGAGACTACTCATGGTGATCCATGCCTATTGAAAAAAATAATGTAAATTCACCGAAAATCACGAGTTGAAATATAGAGAAAAAAGTTAGCAAACGTACAATAGGTAGCGGTGGAGGAAAAGCTTGCATTAAACCAGACTGATGCCTACAACGGTCTGGAAATGTCCAACCAATCACGTGATAGTGCATGCATGGCAATCTGAGGTAGAAAGATAGCGAACCCTGCTGTGCATGTCGTGGCATCAAGCGTAAAAACTCTAGATATGGCCGCCAGTTCACGTCTTCAACCTCCAATAGGACCAAAGAATCTCTCACAATTTGTACTGCCCCGCGATGGTTACTCTCAAGAAATGTTCGACCCTGGCTCCATTTCCTACAACATTATCAACATTAAATAATTATTGAATTATTATTTATTGTTGAAAAATTAAAAACATTATTAATTATTGAATGTTATACTCACCACGCAAACGGGGGGCACGAATCTAAATTTGGCATGCCTAATCCTTGAATTTCTCCTAACCCCGGCCTACAAACAGGGAGGTACGACCATGCCCAATACAACAGAAGTAACCACGGTCCTGTGGGCTTCTTGAATAACAAAGCTGCACGGTCAAGAGCCCGATACAGACATGCTAGCACTGCAGCGCCCCAATTAATATTTCGATCTTTGTTTAGGTCACCCTGTCATCAAATTAGCGAACACAAATATAACTTTCATCTAAGAAACTAATTTATTGTAGGTTTGCAAACATATTATTACAATAAAATATATTCATACCTCCAAAAGATCCAAATAATATGTGGAAACACAATTCATCGAAGCGTCGGGGAACATAAGTGCGCCAAACATCTCTAAACAAAATGCCCGAGTGTAGAAATCCAAATCTTGTTCAGAAGCTCCAGGTATCGGTCCGTTCTTAAATTTATTCCGCAACCATAAAAGCTTCATGTCATGGCAATCCGTTCTCAAATTTGCACTAAACAAATTAATTTTTCATATTAATTTTTATACAGTAATTTCATACCAATAACATAAATTTATTTTTTCCATCAATAAAAATTAATCAATTTTATATTAATTTTCATATAGTAAATTCATACCAATAACATTAATTTCTTATTTTTCATCAATACAAATTAATCAATTTCATATCAGTTTTCATACAGTAAATTCATACATACAACATACATTATTTTTTCACATGAATACAAATTAATCAATTTTAACCACGTACCTTTCCTGCCTCGCCCATTCACGTACATTACTATCTGGACATAGCAACAACCAAACTTTCTCGTCCCAATTACTAACACGAGTTGATCCTGTCACAGGAGTTCCCTCGGTCCGCAAACCATACAGGAATGCGACGTCCTGAAATTTAAATATAAATTTTCATTCAATTAATGAATCCAAGTTTCATATAACAATTTACATAATAATAAAAATGAAAAATAAACGGTAATAAATAATTACCTCTAAAGTCACCGTCATTTCACCGATAGGAAAGTGAAACGTATGCGTCTCGGGACGCTAAAATTCGAACAATGCCTTCAGCAGAGGTACATCTAAATTGGCATTTGGCACCTTGGACATGTGAATCAAACCAAGCGCTTGCAACCGACTTTCGATTCGCACGTCATTGGGCAATTCTCTTTTATGCCCTCGTATTGTCAGATATTTTTCTCGCTTCAATCATACAAAAATTATATTAATTTTATTAAAGCAATATAATAAAAATATGTACTTTAAAATAATCAATTTACGAAATATTTACCTCATCCACTGGAAGGCTAATCAAATGCTGACATGTGGGAACATATAATATGGGCCCGTTATCCGGATCTCCCACACGTTCTGTTACATTCAAGACGTATCGTAACGGACGAGCAGTACGATTTCTATGTCTAATAATCCTAGATGTACCAGCTGCCTCAGAATCAGACGGACCGACCTCGTCTGGTACAGAACTCATCTGATTGAAATATACAAATTTTAATTACATCCAAAAATTTCTAGATACACTAATTTATCTAGAAAAAATAATTCTTATACACTAATTTATCTATAAAAAAATAATTCTTAGATACACTAATTTTTAAATTTATCTACACAATTAACTCTATCAATAAAAATATTCCTTTTTCATTAACTAAAAATTTTCCATATATTAATTATTCATATATTTTAAAACTTACTTTTTTAAAAAATAACACTCAATATAAATTATTTTTAACCAATAATTTTTTCCATTCTAATTGATTTTATCTAAGAATAAATAATTCTTAAAAATTTATTTACATAAAATAATAATTTTAAAAAAGATGAACTAATTTTTGCATGCATGTCCTATTATGTAATAATAATTTCCATACAAACTTATTTTTATTTTTAACAATTATCTATTTTCCATGCAAACTAATTTCCACCAATTTCTATTTTTATACAAACAAATTTCCATACACAATAATTTAACAATTTTTTAAGAATCATATTTTTTAATTCCACCAAAATATTTTTTATACAAACAATTCTAACATCTTTTCAATTTCTTTTTTTTTACCGTGTTCTATTTATTTAATTTAGCAACATTTTTGGAAATTTCTATTTTCTACAAATTATTTCCAACAAAAAAATAATTCTCACAACTTTTAACTTAACATTTTCATTCAACAATTTCCATTCAATAATTTCTATTTAATTCCCCACACATTTTCCATTCAACAATTTCTATTCAATATTAAACAAAATTTCACCATACATTTCAAATGAATAATTTCATCAAATATTACAAATATTTAAAAAACATACATTGACGACGGAATAGATCGGATCGACTCGAAACTTTCCGCTACGGCTTCTCGCCTCCTCTCCTTCCGCACCTCCTTCTCTTGCGGCCTCTCCTCGTCGAATGGCCGACCTCTGCCCGAAGCTCTGGCCGCCTCACCTCCTTCTCTTCTCTTTTTCCTCTTCTCCCCTTTCTTTCTTTCCTCTTCTCCCCTTTCTTTCTTTCTCTCTTCTCTTTTTTTCTTTCTCTTCTTCTCTGCCCGAACAAAACAAGAGAGCGCTCTCTCTCTTTTCCTCTCTTTAATTCTCTCTCTCTCTTTAATTCTCTCTCTCTCTCTTTAATTCTCGGCGCAGAATCTCAGAAAAGCATCGGAAAACGACGCACAACGGGCAGAAAATCCAGGCCACGCGCCCCATTTTGTCCTTTTCCCTATTGCGCCCATTTGAAAGGCGTAGTAAGGCCTTTAGCGCCGTTTTGACTGGCGCAATTACAATTTTCAAATTACGCCATTTATAATGGCGCAATAGCTGTGCTCTTATTAAAAATTTCGTATGAGCTCTGTTCTTATTAAAAATCTGAGGGTATTTTTTTTCTTATTAAAAAAAACCCCGCAGCGCCTCATCTCTCTTTTCAATTTTGTTCATCAATCGAGCAGCTGAAGCCTCTTTTTCGCTGTTCAATATATTTTTTTCCGATCTCTCTTCCTCCATTGAACGATCTATGTTGGTTGATTGGCCCTGATAAGTATTGCTCTTGACCCCCTTTTTCTTTATACTTCCTTCAGTAATTTTGTTGCCGCTTAGCACCCCTCTTTTTCCTTCAATTTATATGATTTTTTTTATCTCTTCTCTCTATTTTGCTTTTAATTTTTTTTTTGGTCGCCTATTGACTTGATTTGGCTATATTGTAGGTTCTATATTGAACGGTGTTGCGTGATATCATTTTTTAGGGGTTGTCAGCTGCTTCAACAAGGTTCTACCTTTTTATTTCCTCTTTATATACCACGATTTTGCTTTTTTTGTTCCTTTATTTCTTATTTGGGATTTTGCTGTATGATTTTCGATTCCTTTTTTGTTCTTTTATTTCTTTTTTTTTTTTTGGAAACAAGTGGGCTCAAAACGTCCCACCACTTCTATTTATCAGAAGCAAACTGTTTACAAAAACTAACACTTTGAAACCTGCGCTGGTACCGGACTAGTACCAGCGCACCAACGCTATCTAAAACCTTCGACACAATCACTAATCACCAACGAAATTAAAAACAGTGAATCCCTCATATTCCCCACGTTGAAGTACCTCTCCTCCTTATTACAACACAGATCAATCAACAACAAAATCCAAATATTACAACCCAAAGAAAACACAGTTATAAACTGAATTTTTACAAAACCCCCCAACTGTTCTTTAAAATCTCTATTACTCATTGATAACAGCTATCTCCCCTATAGCCTCTCCTGTCATTTTCTCCCAGTCCAGCATCAGCAATGGGTCCACATCGGTTCCAAGCTGCCCCACTCCTTCCAGTTGTATAGGCAGTTTGCCCATCTCTGGAGAGATAATCTTCACTGCTTCGATCATCTTATCTGTCCATAATCCAGCCCAATAATGTAAGAGTTCAATGATTTTCAACCCCACATTCCTTGATGATGGACAATTTGTACCATCAAACACACATCTGTTTCTACAATTCCACAAAGTCCACAAAATTGCACTACACCAAATTTGAAAAGCTTTTTTATTTTGCACAGTGATGTGTAACTCTATATTTTTTATATCTTCTAGCCTATTAGGCATTGGTGTTCTAAATTGTTCAAGAAACCATCTCCAGATCACCCTGCCATTACTACAATGAAAAAACAAATGATCTAAGGTTTCTGTTTCCCCACAAAAACAGCAACTGTCATCTCCCTGCCACGCCCTTGACACCAGATTGCTCCTGGTTAATAATTTCCTCTTGCTGACGATCCAAAGAAACATTTTGATTTTCAGTGGAATTTTCATCTTCCATATGAAATCACACATATTATTTGAAACCCCTCTATCCATTAACCAATTGTATAGAAAACTGGTTGTGTATTTCCCATGAGGAGTTCCTACCCACTTAACCTCATCTGGCACATCTTTGAGTGGGAAATAATTTGCTATTGTGTGGAACAAGTCCCTTAATTCATTTCTTTGACCGACAGTTAATTGTCTTTTGAACTGCAAGGCTGCTGAGCCTTCTCTAAAAACTTTATCAACAGTCACATTTGTATCAGCACAAATTTTGTATAAATCATAATAAGCTACACTTAGAGATTGATCACTACACCACTTGTCTAACCAAAACCTAGTATCTGTGCCTTTGCCTATTATATAAGCCACATGAATATCAAACATTGGTTCTAAATCTTTGAGTTGTTTCCACAAATTGGACCATTTGGCTCAGTTGGTACAGTTATCGTATTTATATTTCAGAATATCTTTCCACCAACCTATATAGGAATTATTTTTTAATTTCCAAAGCCATTTACATAGGAGTGCCTTATTCATCTCTGAGAGATTAAGAATCCCCAATCCCCCTTTATTCTAAGGTTGGCAAACTGTGGACCAATTAACTAAATGATATCTTTTATTCTCACCAGAATGCCAAAGGAATTGACATCTTATTTTATCTAACTGTTTGAGTATATTCTTTGGGATAGTATGCAAAGACATCATATAAAAGGTAAAGCTGACAGCACACTGTTTATCAAGGTAATTTTGCCTCCATAAGACAAGAATTGACCTTGCCAACTTTGCAGTTTCTTCTGAAACTTATCTACTATAGGTAACCAATCTGCACTCTTATTTCTTTTCCAATGGATAGGAATACCTAAATATGTTAAAGGAAAAGAGGCCACTGGACAGCCAAAAATTGAGGCTAACTGCTCAGCTTTATCTGATACCAAATTGATTGGATAAGCAGCCGATTTACTAAAGTTAATTTTCATACCTGATAAAGCTTCAAAACCTATAAAAATCCACTTCACTGCTTGGATCATCTCAGTTTTTGCTTCACAGAAAATGATGGTATCATCTGCGTAATGAAGATTAATCAAAGAAAATCCATTATTAATAGGTGGTCCTAATCCCTTAATCACATTTATATCTCTCCCTTTTTTAATCATTTGATTGAGGCAATCTGCCACTAGATTGAAAAGAATAGGGGATTGTTCTTTTATTTCTAATTTCGGATTTCACTGTAGGAAGCTTGCTACAACTATCAGGACTCTTATTGGCTAGCTTCAATCCAAAATTTAATTGTTGTCGCGGCATCATATGTTCTCTGGTATAATAATATCTCACGCTTCCTTGATTTAATTTTTATATTTAAAATATTTCCTGTTTAGACAATGAGAAAGTCAATATATCATACAACAACGATTTTTAACTAATCATGAATTCGAGTTCATGTTATTTTACTTTTCTTAATCTAAGTTTCCTTTTTGGTTTAATTATCTGACTGTCTTTGTTTTTTTCTTTCAATTAATTTAGGTTAAAATAGAATCCTGAAGCATTTCTTCTGTTAACTTTTTTTTTTATTCAATTAAGTTATGTTATTTGTGGTTTAGCTAATATGTTGTTGATTTAGTTGGATTTTAATGCTGAGAATCTGATTACTACAACGATGAGATAAAGTTTAGAGGACATGATGGTAGGACTAAATATGAGGAACCTGATAATAGGGCTAATTTTGAGGGACTTAACAGTTATAAAAAAAAATTTGATTGTGTTTTCTCCCCATTACAACATCTAGCAATGATTGAATTTCTTTTTCTTATGCTAGGTTTAAAGCTCCTAATTGGAGGAACCTAATATGTTTGAAGCTCTTAAGTATGAGGAAGAAAACACAGTTAAGTTTGTTATAGATCACTAAACAATTTTAATATGTTTATCGAAAGTTGATGATGTTGATCAGCTGAGACCTTCGTTGATGTTCATGTTTTGCTTTTAAATTTCTCGATTTTCTGTGATCAAGTTAACTTTTTCTTTCAACTTCTCATTTTATTGTTTATCTCACTTTTCTGCAGATGTGTTGTTTGATGCTACTTTAAGAGAATGAAAATTGACGCAAGATAGCATTCGGGTACTCAGCTCAAGGTTGGTCGATTAGTGAGAAAAAATCTATGTTTGTTGTTGCTTAAGAAATTGCCAGTTTTGCCCCTTTGCTTATTTCTTTTCAATACATAAAAAGAATTTTGCTTCAATCATAAATATAAATTAGAGTGATTTTCTTTTAATAACATCTCAGAAGGAAAATAATTCATGTGTAATCATTATTTCTTTAGTTCAGTTCAATTCTTTACTGTATTTCACAAATTTTCAGGCATTTTAAGCCTTTCTGTGCGTGCTCTGTGTAAGGGGAGACAAGTAGGTGTGTCGCCATGTGCACAAAGAAGACTATGCAGCAAATAATTCATGCCAAACGATGAGATTCACGGTAAATTTTGTGTCAGCTCAATTAATTGCTGCATTTCTAATGTATGAATATAGAAACATAATTTGACATAAGACCATTTAGGAGGTTGAGGTATGTGTCTCTATGTTGTTTCTCAAAGGTTGACATAATTTGACATAATTGCTGCATCATGTTAAGCACATATTGGCAATGGAATAAATGACTCTATAGTAGATGAATGTATTCTTCGGTTAATATGAATGTATTCATGTTAAGCGCATCATGAATGATGATAGCATATGGATGTTGGGGTTATTCTTCCTAATTCTTCTCTGTTGTTTTTCTTACAGGTGAGGTGATAGATCAGATAGCAATGGACGGCAATATTTGTAGATAGCTGGAACCTTTTCGTTGGAGTGTAGTTTGGTTTAGAAAGGTATCGGTTTTCTCCTATATTTTTCTAGGTTTTACCGTTGAGTTCCCGTGACAAATTTCTGCTCTTGGATTTTTTTTTTAAATTCTTTTTATTTGGATAGGTAAAGCTTTAATTGCATTTTTCTAAAAATTTGACAACATAATGAATCCGTTTGAGCTTTCAAATTACTTTTAGGTCAACATGTGATGAATTTATCATTTGTGCAAGTGCTGTATAATTTTTTATCCACAACATGTATAATATTCTCTATCCCTTGATATAGTTTATTAGCTGATGTGTGCGCATATTTGCTCTTTACCCTTTATGCAAGTTAGGTACACAGGTACACATGTACTGGTACCTGATGTGTGTGCATTTTTCTATTCAAGTAGACAGCAATCGGTACAGGTACAAAACATAAGACTACAAATAAAATTTACATCATGTAGGATAGATTGCAAGCATAAAGGATAGATTACAAACAGAATTTATCAAACATAGATTACAAACAGAATTTACCAAACTATATCATGCCATAGGAGACTGATAAGCATCGATTGCAACCAGCTTGATGGCAAGAACAGTGGAATCATTATTTACATCATTTACTGCACTGCAAATTCCAATTTTGAGGCCGATTGTCAAATTGAATGTGAAAAGAGCTCCTATGCTCACTACTTAGGGTTGTATGGTACAATTGGCGTTCAACCAAGAGTGGGGAAAAACTTAAAATATTATCAGAGAGAGAAGAGATTTGTCCCCATGAACTAATTTTTCAATCATGATTTCATCTTTTCTAATGCAACCATAATTCCAATGCTCATGCCTGCTATAACATATCCAATGGTTGTTTTTCTTTTTTTGCATATTTCTGATGCTTAATTGTACCATTACCGAAATGAAGAGAAAAAAAAAGGAAGTCACGCAACATCAGGAATATAGCACTGTAATATTATTATTATTATTATTATTTGAAACAAGTAGGTAAACATCCCTACCACTTTCTATTGAATGTAATATTAAAATTTTAAAAAAATATGAAAAAAAATCTCGCGTACAATTGACAGTCAATAAAATAAAATATAGATCGCGCAACGCGCGAGAACCCACTAGTCAAGAATGGAACCCAGGGCATTGCAAATTCAGAAAACATTAACCAGTTCAGTTGGAACCTCCGATACTGCCAACCAGTCTCTGTGTGTGTAAATTTAAATAGAAATTTGCTAAGATATAGTTTTTAATTTTGTTAAATTTTTCCCTTTTTTGTGTGCACAGACAGAGGTAAATTTTTGGGACAGCTGAGGCATCCAAATTTGGTAAAATTAATGAGAAAATTGGATACATGCCACCTCGGAACTTCAAAATTAGAGGAATGCCACCCAAAACTAGTTCTTACTAAATTGCCACTCTAAATCTCTTTTATTTAGAAAATTGCCACTCATATATAATTTTCATACTCTTTTATTATAAAAATAATACGAAAGTGTTGTATCCCAAATTAACTTTTGGTATTTCCCATAATACCCTTTGTCCTTTTTTGTTTCCATTAATTTTCCTTTATTAGCTCTTTGGATGAGTTAGGAATAAGGAAGGAAGAAGGATTCCGGATGGAAAAATTAGGAAGAGTGTTATTTCGGAAAGAGTGGGAAGAGTGATATTTCGAGAAGAAGAATGTTGTTTGGATGGTGAGTTAGGAATAAGAAATGGATGAGTTGAATTAAAATAATCATTTTTTGTTTGTTTTCTTATTGTTGTATTACATTTTAATATTATAAAATATAAGATATCGTATAATAACCGCAGTATTAATATTTTCTCTTATAATAATAAATAAATAATATAAATAATTTAACTACTACTAGTACTAATACTAATATATTAATAATAATAATTATTATTGTTGTTTGGATGGTGAGTTGAGAAGAAGAGTAGAAGAGTTGAATTAAAATAATCATTTGTCTTTTTTATTTTTGTCAACTATAATAAATAAGAAATAATAAAATAATTAAACTACTAATTAAATAGTAATTATTTATTATTATTATAAAAACAATTTTTAGGCCTAAGTTTATTAAATAAATTATATTATTTTATACTAATAAACAGAATAATGAAATAATTAATAATAATACTGTTATTAATTAAATATAATTAATTATTATTAATCCAACTGTTTAATAATAACTTTTTCTCCTTATTTATTTTATCATGCAATAAATATGTAAAATTAATAAAGGAACATTTAAAAAAGAAATTTAGTAACTAAAATGTGGTGCCCAGTAATTTGTTCGCGTTTCATTAATATGAAACAAATCACTCGTTTGAAATTGCCCATTAATTGAAACTTGAAAGTGCCAACAAAAAAGTTATTACTTGGCCTATCTTTACACGTGAATGGAAAAAATGATATTTTATTTATTTGATTTCTTCCGAAATCCTTCTTCCGAGTATTGGATGGAAGAAGCAATTCAAGGAATAAGACCTTCCCTCCTTATTTTCTTGTGTTTGGATGGGTTTGTTCTTCCGGGAATTACTGGAATTACTGGAGGGAGAGGGGATTATACCTTCCTCTCTGAGTCGAAAAGGGAAAAAGGAAGGGGCAAAGGGCATTTTTGGAAATACCATAATATTGTTTGAGTACAGTATATTTGTATTGTTTTTATAACGAAAGAGTATAAGAATTGTTATTAGGTGGCAATTTTCTAAATGAAAGAGATTTAGAGTGGCAATCTACTGAGAACTAGTTTTGAGATGGCATTTCTCTAATTTTGAAGTTTTGAGGTGGCATGTATTCAATTTTCCCAAAATTTTAATTGGGTATTGTTGTCAGGATGATCATAGGCTTCTTGTCTGTGAATTCATGTTCAAGGAAGCCTTGAAAATTGTCATATAATTGGGTATTGTTGTGAGGTTGATTGGGGTTTCCTCAACAGAATATTGTCAATTCGAGGGTTCCCAGCAAATTACATTAACTAGATTAACTTGATGCTGACTAGCGCTGTCTCATCGGTCCTCATCAATGGCTTGAGAGGCCAGCCATTCAAACACGAAAGGGGACTCTGACAAGGCGATCCTCTATCTCCCTTGTTTGTCTTGGTGACGGACGTTCTATCTCGGATGTTACATGCGGCCTCCACTGCTTTACGTTGCCACATTTCCCCCCGATTCACAGTCCCCTTTTTCATTCTACAATACGCCGACGATACCCTTTTTTCTCTACAATTCAAGGAAATTCACTGCAAGTTATGCAACTTGTTCTACACTTGTTTCAGATGACCTCATGACTTTGCATAAACAATCATAAATCGGCTTTCATTCCTTTGAACTTAACAACAGCTCAAGTTGATTTAGTGAAGCAGCTTCTTGGCTTTGTCAACTCAACACTTCCAATTGAGTACCTCGGCCAACCTTTGACTTTGGGCAGACCCGATAGATCATCCTTTATGCGTATATTACAGAAAATTGAATCTTGATTACAAGGATGGAAAAACTTCTTACTATCTAGAGCAGGCAGAGTCACTCTAACCTCCTCTGTCCTAGTAGCGATACCCTCTTACTTCATGTCGGTTTTCTTGCTTCCAAGTTGGTTAATTCAAGCTATTGATTAAGCTAAAAAAAGGTTCATTTGGGGAACAAATCATGATGGAAAACAAAAAATACATCTAGTCGCATGGGAAAAACTTTGCCTTCCGAAAACAGTGCGGGGACTGGGACTCAAGAATATCAAACTTCAAAATCAAGCTTTTCTCCTTCGTTGGCTTTGGCTACTATATAACAGTCCTGATTCTCTTTGGTTTGAGACTACTTTCAGATTGTACTCTCCAATTAAAGGCAATGCGGCACCTCTAATATGGAACAGAGACGGTTCTTTTTTTTTTTGGAGAGGCATTCGATCCTTGAGCTATACATGTTCCAATGCTCAACTCGCTCAGTCATTAAATCTGGAATGAGTACTTCTTTCTGGTATGACAATTGGGCTGGAAGACCCCTCATCCCTCTTCTTAAGGGATCAAACAAACCGCCGAGACATAAGATAAATTACAGAGGGGGTGTAGCTTCAATGCACACTTTGCTGCCAAGACCTTGGGAACACTCCACCCAGCTGATTTTAGAAGACAACAAGAGACAGCTCAAATTGATGAGAATGACAATTTACTTTGGTATTGGAGTTCTGATGGCTCCTTCTCGGTTGCCTCCTTTTACAACGCCATCTCCACGCCAGGGAAGCTCAGCTACAATCTAAATGGCATTTGGAACTTCAAGATTCCTCCTCTCAATTTTTTTCATGTTCTTGCTTTCCAAAGATAAACTACTGACACAACAACAGCTAATGAGAAGGAACCTTCTATCCCTGCAACCCCGATGTGTTCTGTGCAATCAATCTATTCTCGAAGATAGCCTGCACCTATTCTTTTCATGCCCATACGCTGCCTGCATCTGGATCAAGCTGAGAACTACCCTAACAATGCCAGCCTTGTTGGAATCGTTCTCTATCAGAGGGGGTCAGACACAACTATCCATACTCATCTTGCGACTTTCTTCTGGGCAACATGGACATAATGAAACAATAGAATATTCAGGGGTTGTAGCAGAGATGGTGACATGGTGTGCAGCTGGATCCTCAATGAAGCGAAGCTTTTACTGAAATACTGCTAGTACTAGTACTGGTGCAAACGTGGTACTGGTACAGGCATGGTTTTTATCACTGTTGCTTTTGTTTTTTGTTTTTTTACCTGCCTTAGACAGACTCTGTCAATGTTTCAAACAAAAAAAGCCTTGAAAATCATCTACTCAGAAGTAATTATTTCTTCCACATTGTGTTATCTTCTTTTTTTTTAGCATGAAATAGAGTCTTTGTTTTGGCAATTGCACTTATGTCGTTTGGATGGCCAAGAATAGGCCTTATTCTCGGAATTGGCAATTCCATTCCTAAATTTTTCATCCAAACGATTTTGGAATAGGCAATTTCATTCCTAACACAATTTCCAATAACACTCTTTCCAATAACACTTTTCTCACTACTTTTCACACTTCCCAACACTATTCCTAAACTCATCATCCAAACAACATTTCCTATTCCCGGAATAGTCAATTCCCACAATTCTGATGAATAGTGTTTTTCCCTAAATTTATGCTATTCCTACCATATTCCTAACCCATCCAAACGACACCAGTATTTTATCACATCAGCAGCAGTAATTAATCATATCTGCAATTTTGCAATTTATAAGTTGCAATTTATATTTGACATATTAGATTCTATAATAATTTAAATATACCTATACAACTACTAAGCCTTTTGTCCCAAACAAGTTGGGTAGGCTAAAAAAAGAAACTCAATATATCTATTTAATCTTATCTAATGTTTCCAAGCCATTTCCAAACGAGGAAAATCATTGTTTTCAGGGTGTCATCGAATTAAATCTCTACTGTTTATATATGCACGCATGCGAACAGGTGTTACACGCTAGGTCTAGTGTGTAAACATGTGTTTTTGTCGTTCGATCGGTTTGATCTGTGGTTGGATATAGATCGCGAGACGAAGCAACACTATTATTTGGTTTTTAATCTAATATAGAAACGAATTGAATAATACATCTATTTGTATCACTAGTAAATTAAGCAATATATTTTTATTGTCTAACATTATTTTGTTTCTTTATTTGCCCACATATGAGGGCATCTTATGCTTGTAAATTAAAATTAATCTAAATAGGATTTTACTGATTTTCTTTTTCCACAGAAACGGCCAGTTCTTTACCATGGTCAATTGCACTTGGTGCAGCCAAAGGCCTTGCTTTTCTTCACAATGCAGAAAGAACGGTTATTTACTTTACAACCAGACTTGCAATAATAGCACAATATAAATCAATTTTCTAAATTAAGAAGTTGTTACAAGCTGGAATTGCAATTCTGGATGCGAGTGCACTCTGTGATGCAGGTGCATCTGATTTACCTGCAGATTCCAGAGTGAACGTTGGAAAGATTGAAGGGGTCAATTGTAAGTTGGGTAAAACTGGACTGGGCTTCTTTGAGTTAAATGGACAGAGGCTGACAAAGGAGCCCACTCAAGGAACTGGAGGAGCGCAGGTGTTCCTAACTGGAGAGAATGAAGAGGAGGATGGAGGTCGTTAGACAGTTACGAAGGAGAAGACTTTTCTGAGCAGCTCTCTTCTTGATTTCGTTTTTAGATGATGTAATTAGGCAAATAAATGATGTCAGCAAGTTGTATTATATAAGGAGAGGTTGAGGAGAGAGAAAACACATCTGAAATCTATGATCTAAACCATTTCTCATTTTATCCCTATTTTTCTACGAATTTCCTTGTATTTTCTGAATTCAATTAAAGAGTTGATTTCCATTGCAATTCTTTGTTGGATTCTTATCTTTACTACAAATCTCATCTAGTTATTAGCTTAATTCAACTCAATTTCGAGTTTGTACCTCCAATTTCTGAGATCAGATCCAAGTTTGGTCTGGTACGAGTGCGACCGCATCACTGTACCAGTGCGAGCACATCCCTGAAACACTGTATTGATCTTGTCACAGATGATTAGTTCGTGACAATTGGTATCAGAGCGGCGATTATAGTGGCCTGATTGATTGTTCTTAATCCACAACTCGTTCAAGATCCTTTGAGAAGAGCTTGAAGCAAGATCCATGGCTAGCAGCACTAGAAATGCAAGAGGTTCAAGTCAAGATGGCATTGAGGAGCTGAGGGCTCAAAACAACCATTTGCAAGCTGAGATGGAGAAGATCGTGCAAGAAATGAAGGATGACAACAAGAAGCTCGAGAACAAGCTATCAGCCTTGGTGATTGAGCAAATCAAGATCTCTCATCACAATCTAGAGGGAAGAATGACAACCATGGTGGGAGATCAAGTGAAGCAAGCTAGCTAGGGGCTTGAAGAGAAGCTAGGCAACTTAACCATGCTGATAGAGAGATCTTTGAGGCAGCAAACAGGTAAAGAATCAAACTTTAAAGTTGGTGGAACTAGCAACCCTAGTGGAGGGTCTAGAGTTGATGCTAGTGTCAGAATTGATATTGGTGTTGGAGGTGGTGAAAGAGGCAGTGGGTTCAATTATGCTAATTCTCCAATTCATCTAGATGAGGAGGAGTATAGGTGGGCTGATGGTTGTAGAAAAGAAGCTGAAAGGAGAAATTTTAGAGGTGAATGAAATAGGGGCATAAATGTCCAGCTGCCTAGGACAGATTTTTCTTATTATGATGGAGGAGATCCTGAAATTTGGAGAAGAAATTGTGAGTTTTACTTTCAGATTTATCAAGTACCAGAAGTGTATAGGACTAGGATGGCAATCTTGAATTTTTCCGATGAAGTACATGAATGGTACATGAGTGTGACTAGTGGTCAGCATCAATTGCCTTGGGATTTGTTGGTGGATGAGGTGATAAATAGATACAAAATGAATTGTTTGAAGCATCCAGTGGATGAATTCAAGAGGATTCACCAAACTGGTAGGGTAGATGAGTATATCAAGAGGTTTGATAAAGCTAGAGCAAGGCTCATGAACTTCAATCCAGCATTGAATGAGGAGTTTTTCATAGCTGGTTTTATTAGTGGGCTGAGGGAGGAATTGAGATATACAGTGGAGTTGCACAATCCAAAGAAGTTGTATGAAGCATTCAACTTTGCAACTAAGGTGAAACTCAGCAATGACAGCCAACATAGAAGGCCAAAGGTGATGAACAAACCCTCTAATACTCAAAATTATCTCTCACACAAGAAGAAACCAGCAGTTGATAGAAAATAAAGTGGTGGTTACAACCAATTTCCTAAGCCTTGGCAGGCTAATAACAATTCTAAAGGCAATACTTATGAGCAAAGGAGACCATTGGGCCTATGTCACTACTGTGATGAAAAGTAATTCCCTGGTCACAAGTGTGGAGGAAAAGTATTGAATGCACTCAGGGGTACACCAGAAGAAGAGAGTGCAGGTGAAGAAAGTGAACTTGAGGAAGTAGAGGAAGAAGTGCAGGTGGAACAAGCTATAGTTACAATGTTCAATTCCAAAACTAACCCTGAGGTGAAGGTGATGAAGTTTAAAGGACAAATTGGGAATGTTCCTGTGTGTGCACTATTGGATAGTGGGAGCACCCACTCTTTTGTGAACCCTAATGTGCTACAGGAGGTAGAGTGCAACCTGATTCAGACTGCACCCATGGTGGTCACTGTTGCAAATGGTGCTAGAATGGTGACAAATCTACAATGTGAGGCCTTACAATTTTCTATTCAAGGACACACATTTGAGAAAGATGTTAGAGTGTTGGATGTCACTAGGTATGACATGATTTTGGGACTAGATTGGTTAACTAGTCTTGGTCCAATGCAAGTTGATTGGGGTGCAGGCAGAATTGCATTCAAGCAAGGTGATAAAGATGTGCAACTGCAAGTTAGAGAAGAAGTGACTAAGATAAAATTCATCAAAGAGGAGATAGATCTGGAGAAAGAAGTGAGAAAGGGTAGTGAGATACTGATGGCTCAGATTTTCAGCACAGAGATGAAAGAAGAGAAAATAAGTAAGGTGCAGCTTGCGTCCAGGGTGCATCCTTCCTCTCAGGTGCACCCAGCGCCAAGAGTGCACCCTACTTCTCAGGTGCATTCAGCACTCCAGCTGCATTCTGCTAGCCAGACTGAGGTGCACTCTGATTCCAAGCCAGTGCACCCTGAACTCTCTGCAGTTCTAAAACAGTACCTGTCACACCCCGTCCCAGCACAGGACCAGGGCATGAAGTGGGGCACCAATATCGCATCCATCCAACAGCCTGCCAACCTACGTCGCAAAGAAATAAACAAAGTCAGCTACAAAGCTCAGTAACCGGTTATTTAACGACGCGCTTCTCTATAACCAATTTATAACAAAATCCAAAAAGGAAGGTAAATCTAGCAACAAATTTCCGAATTTGTTGGACTTATCGATGCAGCAATCGATTTCTGCATGTTTACCCAACAACACAATTTGTAGCACCCAGAGATATAGTTATTCCAGCACACTTTCGTTTAAAAGTAAGTTTTAATTAAATCCACGATATGCATAAAATAAATAAATATAGTACACCTAAAACTGGTTTCATCAAAATCCTTTAATTGCTCAAATAAAATTTACATCAAATTAATCTAAATAATATTTAAGTTGAACACTTTTATAATTCTAACATACTAATGCTAAATGGGATTAAAGATATTAAAGATGCTGCTCTACCTAATATGACATGCCAAGAAATAAGAAAAATATCTGGAGAAGCTGAGAGTGATAATAGCATAATAAAATACGGTGCATAAATAAGTATAATACGAGAGACAAGCACCCACACTCAACGGTCAAATCATAGGTCACATAAAATCCAGAACCAATCTCACATATCCCAATATGACATGGACCTTGCCTAGAACTTCCTGAGCCCCGAAGGCCAGCTCGATGAGCCCCGAAGGCCAGCTCCAAGCCCACACCCCCGTCGAGGAGTGGGTCAGTAGACGCGGTACCGGTAACTGAACGTGGGAGATCGAGAGGTAAGTCTAATGATGGCAAACAACCCCGTAGAGTCCAGTCGAAACAAGCGGATTATATATATATCAACAACCTAGCAATAATAATAAACTACCAAGTGACCGCAGTGCCGCCTGACGGTCGGTCTGCTGAGTGATCATTAGAAACGCGTTGCCCACGATCTCTATCATAAGGAGACCACCGGCATTAGCTTGGGTGCAATCTCCCGATAATGGAAACCCCAGACAAAACGAACTTATCACACTCGGTCTCGCTATCCTGATCCGCACCAGATGCAAGTGTTGATTAATATGAATGCAGTCCCAAATATATATAAACTACTATTAAGTTAATGACATGCATTTATTGTTCATGCAGTGTTTACAGCAAATAAATGATCAAAATCTTAACCTAAAGATTAATCAAGATCTAAAGCATACACATTTAATAATATAAGAAATTAGACAACAATTTAATAAATAAATACATTTTCCAATCAATAAATATTTTTCAATTAAAAGTAATCAAATACTCATGTAACAATTCAACAAAATTAATATACTATACCATGCATTTTCCACAATTCGTAATCTAACAAATAACATATATCTCAAGTCTATCAAATATCCAAGTGCTAGTATTTACCAATATAATCAAATCAGAATTGAGTTATAGAGAAGTCCGGTTACCTGATTAAGCGATCCAGAAAGAAAGAAAGACATCACGATTTTTGATGAGATCGTGCGACGTAGAGAGGAACTCCAATTGATCACACCACAAAAGTATCTAATCAAGTTTAGAAAAGATCCAATATGACTAACTTAGATTCACAGATTACACAGATCATTCAGATAACAAATTCTCAATTAACTAACACATCTATTCAAAGATTAGAAAGACTTACCAAAGGAAATGACATAAGGAATGGCGGCTCGCACACCAAGCAACGCCATTGACAGATTTGACGATCGGACAACAAGGTGGTGACTAAGAGAGATCAAAGAGTGAGCCGAGATCTGTCGGCTGGCTCGAAGGCTAACGAATCGGGTTTTAAGGTGAATTTCGGATTCGGGTCGGGTTAGGGTTTTGAGGCGATTTTGGAGGAAAGAGGCGTTGTATGTAGTGGGGGGTGGTCGACTGGGCTTGGATCGGTGGAGGAGAGGAGAGGCGGAGTTTCTCCGGTGGTGGGGGCGGCCAAATCGAGAAGAAAAGAGAGGGGAAAGGTGGAGCCGAGTGAAATAGAGAGGAGAGCAAGAGAGAAGGAGGGTGGTAAGTAGAGAAGGTGGTGCGGTGGCCGGATTTGGGGGTGGAGGCGGTGCTCCGGCGCTGTGGGAAGAGGCAGAGAAGGGTGAGAGAGAGAGGAGGAAGAGGAAGGGGTTAATTAGAGAGAGTGAGTGAGAGGGCATCGGGAGAGAGAGAGGTGGGATGGGTCACGGGTCCAAATGGGATTTAATCCCACAGGTTTTTTTTTTTTTTCTGGTACGGGGGTTCACAGTACCAGGCTGTATTTGAAGAGCCAGCTGCACTGCCACCTAGGAGGGTTGTAGATTATGCTGTGCTACTTCTACCTGACAGCAAGCCAATCAACCAAAGGCCTTATAGGTACAGCTACTTTTAAAAGGTTGAAATTGAGAAAATAGTGACTGAATTGCTTAAGAACCAACTGATACAACCCTCTAGCAATCCCTTTGAATCACCAGCTCTCCTTGTTAAGAAGAAAGATGGGACTTGGAGAATGTGTATAGACTATAGGCAATTGAATTCAATAACAGTGAAGAACAAATACCCAATTCCAGTGATTGATGATCTTTTGGATGAGTTGAAAGAGGCAAGGGTATTTTCAAAAATTGATCTAAGGTCTGGGTACCATCAAATTAGAATGAAGGATGATGATAGGTACAAGACTGCATTTAGAACTCATGAAGGGCATTATGAGTTCAATGTTATGCCCTTTGGACTCACAAATGCACCAGCCACATTTCAAGCCCTTATGAATGGGGTTTTCAAGCCATATTTGAGGAGGTTATTGCTGGTGTTCTTTGATGATATTTTGGTGTATAGTCACTCCATGGAAGAGCATAAGGAACATTTGTCCCTAACCCTTGAATTGCTGTCCAAAAATCAGTTTTTTGCTAAAATGTCAAAGTGTGAGTTTGGGTTAGAGATTGAATATCTTGGTCACATAATCTCTCACAATGGTGTTGCCACTGATCCTAAGAAGATTGAGGCTATGTGCAACTGGCCATCACCAAGGACAGTCAAGGAATTGAGGGGATTCCTAGGTCTCACTGGATACTATAGAAAATTTGTGAAAAACTATGGGATCATTGCAAAACCCTTGACTGATCAGTTGAAGAAGAACTCCTTTAATTGGGATGATAAGGCAGAGAAGGCTTTCAACACTCTCAAGAGTGCAATGGCATCAGCACTAGTGCTAGAAATGCCGGATTTTACTCAACCTTTATTACTAGAAACTGATGCATGTGACAAGGGTATTGGTGCAGTTCTTATGCAAAATAGGCAGCCATTAGCCTATCTGAGCAAAAACCTTGGTCCTAAGAGCATAGGGCTTTCAACTTATGAAAAAGAGTTCCTAGCATTGTTGACAGCTGTCCAAAAGTGGAAGCACTACCTTATTGGAGGGCAGTTCATCATCAAAACTGACCAAATTGCTCTCAAGCATTTGCTAGAACAAAGGGTAAACCATGCCATGCAACACAAGGGCTTTTGCAAGTTGATGGGCCTTGATTACAAGATAGAATATAAGAGGGGAGTTGATAACAAAGTGGCAGATGCACTATCAAGAAGAGAGGTGCATCCTGAGACTGAAATGCAAGCTGCTGCTGGGGTGCACTCCGGAGTGCAGGCCGAGATGCAGGCTGTCACTGAGCTGATACCAAAGTGGGTAGATGAGTTGAAGACAAGTTACACAGGAGATGAATGAATTAAAGAACTCTAAAATAAGTGGGAAGATGAAGAACTTGATAAGAACAAATATTCTCTCCAACAAGGCTTGTTTAGATACAAGAACAGAATTTGTATGGGGGCTACTAATGGTTGGAGAACCAGGCTGATAAGGGAGTGCACTCTACTTGCATTGGTGGTCACTCAGGGGTGCTACCTACTTACCAGAGAATCAAGAAGATGTTCTACTGGCCCAAGTTGAAGGAGATGGTGCAGGAAGAAGTGAAGAAGTGTGAAATCTGTCAACTAAACAAAGGTGAGCATGTGCCCATTTCAGGATTGCTTCAACCAATACCAATTCCTGATGGAGCATGGCAAGGAGTTAGCATAGATTTCATCTCAGGTTTGCCTAAATCTGAAGGTAAAACTGTGATTTTGGTGATTGTGGACGGATTTACCAAGTATGCACACTTCATCCCTATGGCTCACCCTTACAAGGCCAAAGATGTAGCACAATTGTTCATGGACAATATCTACAAGTTGCATGGGTTGCCAATGTTCATAATAACTGATAGGGACCCACTGTTTACCAGCTCATTTTGGAAGAATTTGATGGAAGGATTATGGGTAAAACTGAACTTTACCACTGCATATCACCCACAATCAGATGGGCAAACTAAAAGGGTGAACCAATGCATTGAAAACTTCCTTAGATGCATGGTCTTTGATAAGCAAAAGCAATGGTGCAAGTGGGTATCCTTGGCTGAACACTGGTACAATACCAGTTTCCATTCAAGTCTCAAAACCTCACCTTTCAAGGCCCTGTATGGTTATGAACCTCAAGAGTTACCAATGTTGGGTGCATCCAAGGTAGGAGGAGGAGATGCAAGTGAACTAATTGAAAGAAGGCAGATGACTCTTCAAGTGCTTAAAGAAAATCTTGAAAGGGCACAGAAAATGATGAAAAGGAATGCTGATTTGTAGAGGAGTGAAAGGAGCTTTTAAGGAGGGAGATTGGGTGTATATGAAGCTGCAACCTTATAGGCAAGTGTCCATAGTTGGTCACTCAAACTCCAAGCTCAATCCTAAGTTCTATGGACCCTATGAAATACTTGAAAAGGTGGGTGAAGTGGCCTATAGATTGAACTTGCCACTTGGGTCTTCTATACATCCTGTACTTCACGTGTCTCAGCTAAAGCATAGGTGTGGTGAAAATACAGTTGCATCTCCAACATTGCCAGTGGTTGGACCAGATGGTGAAGTGAGAATAGAGCCTCAAGCAATGTTGGCTAGAAAGATGATCAAAAGGAAGAATGAGCCAATACCACGAGTGTTGATTCAGTGGTTCAATAAATCTAAGGAAGATGCTACCTGGGAAGATTTTGATGAAATTAAAGAGAAATATCCAGCTTTTATTCTTGGGGACAAGAATTCTCTCAAGGGGAATGGAGTGTTACAAGCTGGAATTGCAATTCTGGATGCGAGTGCACTCTGTGATGCAGGTGCATCTGATTTACCTGCAGATTCCAAAGTGAACGTTGGAAAGATTGAAGGGGTCAATCGTAAGTTGGGTAAAACTGGACTGGGCTTCTTTGAGTTAAATGGACAGAGGCTGACAAAGAAGCCCACTCAAGGAACTGGAGGAGCGCAGGTGTTCCTAACTTGAGAGAATGAAGAGGAGGATTGAGGTCGTTAGACAGTTACAAAGGAGAAGACTTTTCTGAGCTGCTCTCTTCTTGATTTCGTATTTAGATGATGTAATTAGAAAAATAAATGATGTCAGCAAGTTGTATTATATAAGGAGAGGTTGAGGAGAGGTTGAGGAGAGAGAAAACACATATGAAATCTGTGATCTAAACCATTTCTCATTTTATCCCTATTTTTCTACGAATTTCCTTGTATTTTCCGAATTCAATTAAAGAGTTGATTTCCATTGCAATTCTTTGTTAGATTCTTATCTTTACTAAAAATCTCATCCAGTTATTAGCTCAATTCAACTCAATTTCGAGTTTGTATCTCCAATTTCTGAGATCAGATCCAAGTCTCTGGTCTGGTACGAGTGCGACCGCATCACTGTACCAGTGCGAGCGCATTCCTGAAACACTGTATTGATCTTGTCACAGCTAATTAGTTCGTGACAGAAGCACTCTTTCTGATTTATTAGGAGGAAATGGATCCAGACTTCATATTTTAGACAAAACATAATAATGCACATAGCACAATAATACTAATTTTGAAGGAATGCTCGCTGGAAAAACCAATACTAAGAACAATTAAAAACATATTGCAATGACAATACTTTAATAAAAAGCAACGCAGAGAAAATAACAGCTTTGACGAACGCTTCATACTGCTTTTATTGTAAGTACATGTTGCTATCCAGATTTCACACCATGAGCCTGAAGTCTGAAAATAACAAACATAAAAAAAAAATATCATTTAGCGCAGAGAATCACGGGCTTGGTCAAATTAAGACATAGAAATTTGTAGTAGAGCATGTACACAAATATAAGAAATGTTTTATTGACTGGACATACAGCAAAAAGTGTCTTAATAAAGATAATGTGCATATATATGTAATCAACATTTATTTAAACTGATTAATTGTAATTCTAGTAAACACAACTATAAGTATTACATTGGATATATAAAATTCTTATAGGTGGTGTTTCGTAAGGGAAAGAACACTTAAGAAGAATAATTTAAGAGTTGAACTTATGTCATATTACGTAGTTTAAGTTATTTCTTGTTTAATTATATCAAGTGAAGAATAATAAGATGAGAGGTTAAAAAAACTTAAAAATTAAAAGATGAAAAGACCACATTACCCTTCGTCCAGCATCAATTAATTTTTTGTGTAACCTAAATTTATCATTGACATCATCACCATCGCATTATTATTATTATTATTATTATTATTATTATTTCATACAATTGTTACGTTGCTATCCAGATTTCACACCAGTTATACTAAGCACCAATGTTACATTATTGTTGCAAATTTTAATTTCTATCCAATGAAACATTGTTGCATATTTTATACAATATTAGCACCAATATTAGTATTTTATGACCTTTATATTGTAGCACAAATATTATGTGCATATATTTCACAGTCAATAAAATTTAAAAAATAGATCGCGAGAACCCACTAGTTTTGATTATTTTCAAGTAAAATGACGCAATGTAAGATACTGAGCCCTCTTCAAAGTCAAATTTTTATTTTGTTAATTTTATCCAAAGATGTTGGTAGGAAATTCTTAGGAGACGTGAATAAATTTTCCTCAAAAAAATTATTTTTTGTTGCTTCTGGTATAGGTTTGGTTTTGAAAACAACAATAGATGGTTATGTAACATATACTAATAAAAATTGCAAGGTGAGTGCTCTTCTTTTTATCAAATGAACTAATACATAACGTTGTTTGTGCAGAAGTTACAACTATCTTTGGGCAAAATTTGCTATATAACATTTTTCATAAATTAATATGGTTATACGAATTGAAAGATTTATTTTAATTATTTCTTTTTCATAAATTGAGCGATTCTACAAACAAAGCATTGTTGCTATATAACATTGTTTTTTTTTTTTTTTTTTCATTCACAAGCTGAAAAGAGCTTCCTAATAATCAGAGGTTTATGGTCAGTTTGGAAAGATATCATCTACATATTCTAAGTATATTATAATTTTCAGAAAATTATAACCATATTAATAATTGAAATTTCATTTACATATTAAATATTATAATAATCATTTTAATGTATGATTTAGGCGCATTTCTTTCTGGTATATTTGATTTCACCATACAATTAAATGTGTAACATGACTAATTGAAAAGAATTACATCTATAGGTATTAATTAAAATATGTGACTGCTATTTTGATATTTAAAATTAGATTTCTATTTTTGCATTTTCTATAATTAAAAATAATTTTCTTTTTTTGTTTAAAAATATTAAAAATAGTTGTACCAATAATTATTTAATTTAAGAATTAAATCTATTTGAAAATCTAAGGTAGTTCATGTAGAATAATTGTCATAAAAAAAACATAGCACAGCGATACTGTGACTGCAATGTCTAGTTAAAAGAAATTTTCTTTAACTACTTAAAGACTAAAAATTTATTGTTTTGTTAGAACAAAAGGGATGAAACAAATACTTACCCTTAAAATAATTTGTACACAACCGGATAAAGCATAAAGCATTATATATCATTAAGAAAAGGATAATATATATGGCTACTAGTCTCATATGAGGTTTGTGGAAGAACGTACCTTGTACCAGCTCGTTTAATAGAACAATAGCACCCTGAAACGGCAGCGACCTTGTCCCATTCTGAAACGGTAGCGACCTTATCCCATTCCGGGCCATTCTTATTTCCAAGTTGCTCCTCTAAATCATGATGTACTCCTGTAATTTGTAGAAGTTGAAGTGATACAGGAAGCTTGGGCAACGACCTTATTTTTGGACAATCTATAATAAAAACGGATTGCAAAGAGCAAAAGGATTCCATTTCAGGAAGATAGGACAGATCTGGACAACTATAGAGTTTCACTCTTCGTAGCTTGGGAAAAGAACTAACTCCACGTGGAGATGACCATTCTTCTAAACCCTTCATATCCTCAATATAAAGCTCCTCTAAGGAGGGAAATATATTGTTTCCATAAAACTGCTTTAAATCGGGATGTAATCCTTCAACTCGGAGAACCCGAAGTGAAACTGGGAGCTTAGGCAACGACCTTATTTTTGGACAATTCTTAATTTCCACCGATTCCAAGGAGCAGAAGGATTCCATTTCAGGATGAGAGAACAGATCTGGACATCCAGAGAGTTTCATTTTTCGTAGCTTGGGAAATGAACAAACTCCACGTGGAGATGACCACTCCTCTAAACCATCCATCAAGAAAATTTCAAGCTCCTCTAAAGAGGGAAATATACCGTTACCATAAAATTCACCACCTATTCTGCTCACAGCAGGAAAATAATAAATGGACACATTTTTGAGCTGTGAGAATTGTCCAAGAGCCGGGAGCATCTTGAATCCAGGGTGCTCTCCTATTTCAATATATGTCAATCTAGAGAGCCAATTTGACTCCAGCCAACAAGGAAATTTGTCTCCCGGATATTTCCAGATTTTCAAGCTCAACCTTTCTATATTTGGATGTGGTCTCAAAACTTCAAGTATCTCATTGTGTTCAATATTACTCTCTGCTATTGATGTCAAATCCCGGTAGTCCAACTTAAGTTCGGTGACATACTCTTTGCTACCAAGCTGAGCTTTGATAGCCTCTTGCTTACTAGCAACATTTTGTAATCCATTAATTTCTAAACTACCCTTGATGTTATTAAAATCTCGCAAATGATCCAGTTCCCACCCATATTTCTTCTTAACCTCAAATACTGCAGGTCCTCCTCGCCAAACACTATGGAGTTGAACATGTCCACCCAGCTCCATTGTGATTGATTTACTGGTATCAATTAACTTTAATCTACTCATACAACATATGTTTTGGGGTAAGACAAGATGAAAAGAACTTCCCTTTCTTATAAATAACACGGTCAAAAGGTGAAGCTTGCTGAAAGTGTCAGGTGCAATCTTGAGTTGGCCATTCCGAAAACATATGTAATGTAGAAGTTTGCATTCCCCAATATTAGGTAACTGATTTAAACCGTAGTTAATATCTAGCACTCTAATTCTTTTCATTTTGATGAAAACTTCATCAGCAACAACATCCAGCTTACCACAAAAATTAGATAAAAGTATGAGTGTACGCAACTTATCAAGGCCACGTATATTTGCAAGATGAGAATGTTCTCTAGTAGTCACGGATAAATGCTGAATAGAACCCAAATTCTCCAAAGTATCGCCCTCTCTAAGCATAAAGCATTTACCTTGAGAAACATGACATGCCAAATCATTCATGAGGTCATGCATCATATAATATTCTTTATTTCCTCGTTTGATTATTTGGATAAATGACCTATCTAATAACTCATTGAAATAAGATTTACCAATTTCCTCAGAAGTTTTCTGTTCTCGGGGATTAACAAACCCCTGTGCTATCCACATATGAACCAACCGATCTGGTTTAAGATAGTAACCTTTTGGAAATAGGCTGCAGTATGAAAAGCATGGCTGTAGGTAATCTGGTAGATGCTCGTAACTTCGGAGAAGGATTCCCATTATGTCGCTTTTATCTAATGCATTATCATTAAGTATTCTTTTCCACTCATCAATGTCAGATTTTGCCCTTAATTCTGTTCCAACCACTCTGATGGCCAGTGGGAATCCTTTAAGATTTTTGACAAGCTCTTCACCAATTGGCTCTAAGTTATGACGGTTATTCTGATTTTTACGACCAAACGCTTTTAATTTGAGAAGTGACCAACTGTCAGCATCAGTAAGACCGCCTAACTTTATCATCTCTACTGAGCCAAAAGATTCCAAGGTGGTGTCAACTACAGCTTCTCGTGTTGTCACGATGATTTTGCTTCCAAGTTTAGTATTTTTCAAAGGAGCAAGAAATTGTAACCAATATTGCTCGAAACTTGACTTCTTGTTAACATGCTTAACATACCATACATTATCTAATACCAGAAGTATCCTCTTGGATGCTAACTTTTCTTTAAGTTCTTTTTGCAACAAATTAAAATTAGTATTAGATGGGGAAAAGTCTGGACTAACATATTTTAGCATTTCTTTGGTGAGCTTAATACCATCAAAATTTTCAGAAACAGAGAGCCAAATTTTTAGTTCAAAGTAACCTTGTCCTCTCGGTTCTGTTACTCTGGGATCGTTATAAACCAATCGGCCAAGAGTAGTTTTACCTATTCCTCCTGGGCCTTCTATTTGGATAATAGTTGGTGTTTCTTTGTTCTTCTGAAACAACAATTCTATGATCTTTTCACGCTCTTCTATTCGCCCAATAATTTCCTCACATATTTGTGAACTGGTATCTGACTCATTTTCTTGATTAGAGGATTGTATTTTAGCATAGGTATTAGTGTTCATCAATTTGATGAGTATTTCTGCTGAAGCTTTGGCTCGAACCAAGCTCTCACTAACTTCTTTCACTTGTTTCTTAAATTCTCCATCACCTAATATAGGCCAATCCAAGTTCCCGCTTAATTCTTTCCCCTTTTCCCTTAACGTGTGATATGTTGATTTAATCCAATCTTTGGCAGTATCTAATTTTTGTTTTTTTAAGGGCTGGGAGGCGATTGCCACACTTTCTAATTTTTGTTGTTCCATAAACTTCTCCTTTTCAAGGAGTTTGTACTCAAACTCTTTCACAACATCTTCTGCTTCATAAATTGCATCTTTGATTTCTTGAACAAGCTGTACTTCTTCATGCTTCTCTATTCTCTGCTTCTCAATTGTGGCCATCATCAAGCGGATCTCTCGAAGGCTCTTCTTCATCTCCTTGAATTGTTCCCCCGTTCCAGCATTTTGGAAGTACTTTTCTATATATGATTCAATTTTTTTATTAACTATATCTATGACGGGCGATATTGCCCACGGTATGCCAGCTGCTGCTGAAACCACAACCATGGAGAATTGTGAAATCTTTTTTCTGAAAAAAAAAAATGATAAGAAAAAACAGAGTGTGGTTACCGCATTGAGCAATATTGAAACAACACTGCAGAATTGAGCTAATTATCTACCTCAACTTAAATTCGTTTGAAGTTCACCAAAGCCCCTTCACCGATAGCTCCTGTTGCATAAGTTGGAAAATCGATCCAGATCTGATTGAGCTGACTCAGCAAGGTGAGATTCAACGATTGGAACCTATCCAAGGCGGAAGGGAAAAGGCATTTTTAGGAGTGACTGCAATATTAGAATCAGAGGCGGAGAAGTTGAATAAGAATACAAGTACAAAATGTTTGAGCGAATTGGGAGATTTTGAAGCATGGATCTGTGTTAATGGAAACTCTTTAATGAAAGAAATCAGAGGAAGCAAGCAAAATGAATATATCAATAAAATAGATTACATTGTCTGTCATCACTCATTCCAGATCTCGAGGCGAAATTTGCCAATAAATTAATAAAAATTTAATAAATTAAAATTGTTTCCGGTTCAGACTCTTCAGAGTCAATGCCTAGCCAGTTTTCTACGGATGAAAGGAATCTTTGAATTTTGAACTACCACGTTTTTTTCTATGAACTGCCCTTAGGCTTCGCATTAAAAATAAATTAGAAACTTGTACAATTGAATGACAGCTCAACGTGGGAAGTTTGAACTACCACGTTGATTTTCACATCTTTTCACTAAAAATTGTATAACTATCAACGAGTGGAAATATTATTTCCTCCGATGATTAAATTCCCAGAATAGCTTCTTCCTACCAAAAAATTCATCCAAACAACATTTTTTCTTTTTAAATAACACTCTTTTCACTCTTCCTAAAATAACACTCTTTCCGATAATACTTTTCTCACTACTTTTCATTTTAATAACACTCTTCCCAACTTATCCATCTAAACAACATTTCTTCTTCCCAAAATAACACTATTCTCACCCTTCTTTCCAAAATAACATTCTTCCCACTGTTCCCAAAAACACTCTTTCCAACACTCTTCTCACCCTTCTTCCCAACCATCCGAACAACCCGTCAAGAAGAACAAACTATCGGACTCACTTGACTCCTATCTTATCTTTTTGTTTTTTTTTTTTTTTTTAAAAAAAACAATCTTGCATTCTTGCTTCTTGAAAAAACATACAGAATATAATATAGAGTATATTGGATATAAAACCTAAAAAATAATATATCGGAGCTAGAAAAAATAAATATAAACGTTAACAGTTGTTATACCATACCAAGCCATATTACTAGGATCTAATTGCTCCGTCGGTACTAGTGTTCAAAATTAATTTATATATTCAGTTATTACATTCAGAAATCTATTTATTTTTTTTTCAAGAACTCTTGGGATTTTTGCGGAGCATCTCATCGGTACCTGACAAAAAGAATTTATCGGTCCCTCCATTGTTCCAGTTAAACCCACACCTACATTTTGCGCATACAACATCAGAATCATTCCTTTGTCCTGAAATTCACAAATGGCATTCCATCATGTTCCTCGTGAGAACCATTATCTGAAAATTGCTCAAAGAAGCCATCAAATCATTAATTTGGTTCAAACTTCGTCATCACTTGCTAGTTGCTACGATCGATGTTAGCTTATATGTGAAAATTGTTGTATATCAGCAAAGACTTCCTAGTAACAAAGGAAACTTTAATCTATTTCTCATAAAAAAAATACAATAACAAAAATAGAGTAGCAAATACCAGGAAAGTCCATCCACGAGAGAAAATTGCAAAAAAGATGCAAAAACAAACAAATAGCAAATATCCATAGCTGTTTATATTGTGTCAAACTTAAATAACCAAAACCAATTTAATTAATTTGGGCAATCCAAAACATAATAAACTAGCATTTCTCGAATCTCGAGTTATTATTAATCAGGACTTCCATAAATCAATGCACATATCCTCGCAAAATTTTTTAAATGTTTTTGGTCCAGATAGCACTCCCCAATTTATAACTTTACAACCAGGCCCTCTAAAGTTATGTTTTTCTTTACCCGCGTTTGAATTCTACAAAATATTTAAAGCACTTCTTTTTGTCTGTAAAGACAATCATTTTTCTGATTTATTAGGAATTAAGGATGAAAGAGATCCATACGTTATAATTTAGAAAAAAAAAGGCTTAATTACAAAGTGTTAAACAATTGATCCACTGACGCTGCAGACAAGCAAAAACATAACAATGCAAGAAGAAGCACAACAATAGCAACTTTTGAAGGAATGCTTGGCCGAAATATTGCAAATGACAATAGCCTTTGATGTACACTGATAGTGCATCTGTGCATAGCACGTGATTGATTCATTACCGTAGTTACAATTTTACAATAACAGAATGCACCACATATGACATAATCGCGCTCTCTTCAGCAAGTTTGTCATTTGTTTTTAAAAATCCATTCATCTATAATAAATTAGGGCTAAATATACCACATAAAATATTCTGTAAATTGCTACCATGAAGCAAAATTCATTTTTTAAGCAGTACTATCATGTTTTTAATACAATAATTTTTTCAGACCTTCACATGTTGTAAAACTTAAATTTAAAGGCTATGAGTGTTATTAAAAAAATAATAAGAAGAAGAGTAAAATAAACTATAACCCAGTTTTTTTTCCGATAATTTGACACCGACTGTCAAATAAACTATAACCCAGTTACTGTTACCTAATTCTCATTAGTAACATATGGGTTGGAGAAAACATTTGCAACAAGTGCAACAAACTGAGACTTTTCAAACATGGGCCAAGCAACTGATGAAGTGCAACGCACATGGGCCTTTGTTGTGTTTGATCAGTTTGTTCATTTATTGTTGTTTTGTTTAATCACAAGTCTTTAAAGAAAAGGGGAAAGAGGACACACATGGGCCAAGCAATTGATGAAGTCACTGTTCTCAAAGCTGTCACGTTTTCTGAGAAAACCTAAGGAACTACTGTTGGGAGGATACATCAGCAAACTTTAGAGTTTAGAAACTACAGTCATGTACGTTGTTATCTTAAAAACCCTTGAATTTATGCAAGTCTCCTAATTTCCAAACAGATCGTAATAAGGCACTTCAAATTGCATGAGCAATAATCCAGTTGACCAGACAGAATAATATTGACTGGAACCAATGTTTAAACAAATGCAAACAAAGATGCACACTAGAACAATAATTATACAAGCAAGGATTTCTAGGTTCTTAGAGGAAAATATATAATTTAAGCTTACGGGTGTCTATAAGCTGTCATAATCTGCCTTGAGTTTTTTTGATTAGAAGTATCATATATAGTTATTACATAACAGATTACAAAAGTCCTGTGGAAAACAGATGGAGACTAAGTAAGATGTGCATCAATCAGTTTGTATGAAATACCTCCAAATTTAATCAATATCAGCCAAAAGCCAAAATTTTATATCACTAGTGCTAATCTCGTATGTCTGTTTCGAATATGAAAGATCGTAACAGTGTAAGAGTATGTATGATGAATTGTTTAATCAATATTAACCAACATAAATATTATTAATTAGGTGCTCGTCAGCTTGCCCAATTACTCTTCCATATATAAATAAAACTAAAATTACAAATGGCCTGGAACATTTAGTTGACCTGGAACGTTTAATTGACAGCATAAATATTATTACGTTTAATTAGGTGCTGTACAGCTTTCCCAATTACTCTTCCATAGATAAATAAAACTAAAATTACAAATTGCCCAATTACTCTTCTGTAGATAAATTCAAACGACCTGGAACATTTAGCTGACAACAGCTCCCAAATGCTGAAATTTCCAAGCACGCAAGCTGCAAAAGAGATCGAATAAAGAACAAATTCAACTGAAGATGACAACAGGAACTTCAAATTGGAGAAGAAAACAGAAATGAAAAGGAACAGAAGTCCAAAATCTGTAGAGAGGAAGTGATGAAGTGCAGAGTTAATATTGAAATGTAAGTACATACAAATCTGAAAAGGTACAATTGAAACATCCATTCAATCAGCAAGTATAAGTGATACCTGAAAACATAATTTTTGTTAATAACGAAGTTGAGATACTTACAAATAGGTCACCAATCAAGAATATTTAACACGTATACATAGTTGGGTTGTTCTGCTCTCTATTGGGTTGTTCGGCATCTCCCTGACCAAGTTAACTGGCATGAATAAGAGAGGTTCACTGAGGTCAAAAGACGACATCAATCATTATACAAAACCTATTTTCATGAAAACATTCATGATTTAAATGCCACTCAAATTGTACACATGCATCCTTGCTGGTCATCCTTACCAGTAGGGATAAGAGAAAGGCACCAAGGTCATAAGACAACTGCAATCATTGTGTAAAAGCAACCTCCATCGATTTATTCACCAGAAATAACAAACATAATATCTAAACCTCTAGAGAAAAGTTAAAAAAATTACAATTCCATCACGAAAAGCTGCTGGCAAAATCATCCCACATGAACTTTTTTACCAGAGATGACAACAATTGACCAAATTCAGCATGCTAATTTTCAAAAAGGCTAACCAATTAAAATAAAGGGTGTGATTGCGAAAAGTACCTTTCAACATAGTGTCCTACATAAATGAATAATATAGGACTACAGACTCAAGCAGCCCTGCAAGTAACGGGAACAAAAAGTAAGACATTATTAACTTAAAAATAAATTAACAAAAAAAAAAGGCAAAATTCATGTCAACTTCATTTATATTTAGGTTTCCCATATCTACCTTTTGTGATACCTAGTTCAGGGTAGACATCATACCTCTCTTTACAAAGTTTCGAAGCGAAGAAGAACATGCATATTAATAGATCCGGTAACAAAGTTTAATGCAAGCACCTAAAAAACTATTAAATTTTTAGTATAATTAAAATCATTATACGGTCCTACTAACTAATATTTTATATATAATAATATATGAAATCCAAATTTTTATTCACAATGAAGCTAAGGTACACAACACAGCAGAAGATTTGACACAAATCAATTATTGTAAAAACTGAGACATACCTAAGATAAATTAAGATTATAAAAAGGAAAAAATGGACTCTTGTAAAGACTCAATTGACGAACGATCAGTAATAGCTAACCTGAACAACATCAAGAGAAGATCACTAAGATTTTCTTGTAGCCATTATGTCCATTAATCCTATATTCATTAGATTTTTAGTTTAGTCACACTACATAAGATAAAATGCAGCAACAAAAGTAGCTATGTCGCTCTAAAATAATTTACTAATTATTATGTTAGGCTATCTGAGCTATCAGGATATGTTACCTCGTATTAGTTCTGACCTAAGCTTCCTGTGCCCATGACTTTTAACTCAGAATAATGTGCATTTGATTATTTGACAACAAAGCTCAAAAATGTGGCCCATCGATAGCAAACCCACCTGCACCTGGCTGCCCTGAAATCATAGGCCAAACCAAATTCTCAAAGAAATGGAGCTTGCCTAACAAAAAAATTGTGAGTTATTTTATAGTATAAACTAAACTTCAAGATTAATGGAACAACAATTCTGAAATGATAATATAAATACATCAGTTAAGGAGACACTAATGACATAAATTGATCGTACCTTTCTCCATCTGTGCACATGCAACAATGAAATTTATAGTTTTGTAGACACTACAAATGACAAAAATTATCATTATAGTAATTGTAGGAGAAGTGTGAATTATTAATATTCATCCACGCTTGCTGCATGCCCAAATTAAAATTGTGAAGTTTCATCAAATAGAAAATCAAATTTATGATGGAGGAGATGAAATTGGTGTAATGGGTGTGGCAATATATTTATGAGATATGAGCTCACAACAGCTCCACATTTTCCACATCTTTAAGAAACGTAATAAAGAAATCTTAAACTTAAAGTTCCATTAAAAAAAAATCGATCGCACAACCATGAGATAATGACCTAGTTATACCTAATTTCATATTGAATAATTTTTTTTATTGCAAAACCATAAAACTATACATTACACAAACAAAAACGGTCCATATGAAAATACTGTTTTTTTTAAGTTTTCACTTAAAGATGTGAATAAATTTAAAGTTTTACTTAAAATATCAAAAGAATGTACCTGATGAAAATTTCTGGCATTTCTAGGGTTGTAGATGCAGCCTCGAAATGTCAGGAAGGGGCTTCTTGTAAATCGAAAAAATTGACACCTACAATGGGATTTGTTGCAACCTTGGATTAGGAAAGCAAAATAGAGGCGCAAGATTGACTGAAATGACAAAGAAAGAGCACATAAATGAAGAAAGAGCTTCAAATCAGGCACCGAGATGAGAGAAAAGAGACAAAACCTTATTCGTTGACCAAATCGGAGCTCGTCTTGAAGAGGGACACACGATCAACTCGTTCATGGAAACGACGGTGAGAGCGAAGGTCGGAGGTGTCTGAAATTCGACGAAGAAGGACCTTCAATTCTAATTTAATTTCTAGCTCTTAACTTTTCATCTGCACCTCTAGGCACTTAAACCCTGCATCCATTTAATTTACAGAAAGGCTTTTGAAACATATGTGTGAAGGACCTTCAATTCTAATTTAATTTCTCTAAAAATATATCTGAATATAGTCATGCTTACCATGCTCAAATTGTTATTGTTTAGTGTTGCAACTGCTATGTTTTAATCAGCTATTTAAGAACGAAATACCAATATGGTTCAAACTATAAAAAGTCATGATTATCATGCTCAATCAAACAAACACAAATCCGACAATCAAGCAACATTTGAGACCATAACAAAAGAATGAAATCAAACCAAAACCAATTAAATCCAAATAAAAAAAAAAAACAGTCAAAAGGTCAGGCATCTTTACCTCGATATACCAATTTCCTGATCAAGTAGTTGACCAATGTTGATCTTGTTCACCTGAAAGGTAAAAGCAAATAAATATTCTATGTTTTTAAACAATAACATGACTTGAAATCGTCTTACTAAAAGGCAGCTATTAATTTCCCTTTCATATTCAGATATGAGATAGCTAGAAAAGGGATTACAAAATAAAAGTTAACAATTTGTGATATTGCTAACCTGGAATCAACAAAATCAGCATGATTAATCTCCATTGCTAATCTGATTGTGTTCCTTGGTAAAGCAAACAGAAAAAACGAACCCAGAGTCGGCGGAGATCGAGTAGCCAAGACCTAGCTCGAGGAGGTTGTGTGCTTCGACAAGTGAAATCATTGTCGTCGTTCGTGTGGGTTCGGAGGGTTTGCGCACCGCTGCTCTTTTGCTTTGGATTGTGCGAGGAAAAGAGGAAGAAAGGGAGAGAAAAAGATAGAGAGAGAGTCTGTCTGAAAAGAGAAAGAGAGAGTGAGAGACCATGTATGTGTATGTACGGAGGTATGGTGCTTGTCTGCTTCAGTTGAGAGAGGAGGCACATTCACGTGAGAGGGAGAGGGAGCAGAACTTTCTAGATCTGGATGATCACACGGACACCGCAAAAGAAATTAACGGATATGATTTAACACAGCAAAACATACGGCTGAGATTGGTACAGTACAGTAACCAATCCCTTCCACGCGCAGCGCACACCTCCCCAAATATATATAGTTATAATTATAATTTTGTGCATACCACATGATTTAGATAAATTTTATTATCTAGAAAAGCCCCCCTTTGTAACAGTTTTATAATAATTTAAGAAAGATTACTAACAGCCCTACAAGTTGTGAGCTTCATGCATTTCAAAATTTTCAGAAAGATCACATTTGGATGATTGGATCCTTGTCAAACCTGATATTAACCCAAATGGTGCCGGTGCAAAACTGGTGCATTTATTATTAACCAAAATCACAGGGACTCCCCTATCCCCAATCAATTACTGATAGAAACTGGTGCCGGTGGATTGAAAAGCTAATCTAACCTGGTTTTGTATTAACATTCGATCAAATGCCTCATGATATTAACCCAAAGCCTATACTAATCTAATTGCAATACTTCAATAAGATTAAATAGGTTTACAATAAGGGAAATAACATACGGTCTTTGTTTTCTTTCATTTTTTTTCTTTTTACCTTTCGGTGTATAACCTTGCACAATGTAGAATTATCTTTTTTCATGAGTCAAATCTAGAATAATGCTATTAGTGAGTCCAATTAAGATTCTATTTTTTTTCTTATTTTCTGATTTAAATCTAAACTTCCATTAACCACATACCCATGCATGAGAAAACAAAGCTTGCCTTAAATTCAGCAGACCCTAGAACATACCCGCGCGCTTCTCAGGAGAACACCGGTCCTTGCATCTTGACAGGTCGTATACAACAACCACATGTGTGGTCATGGCAAGCTCAGCAACCTGGACCACCTAGAGTGCCTCACTGGTGATGACCTCAGCCACTGGGCCCTTCTAAGCAGTTGTCTTGGATAAAAACCTCAAGCTCAGAGAATGCATTTGTCAGCATTTAGCAATTCCTTTTTTGCAAGCAAGTTCACCTGGAAATGTAAAAAAGCAAAATAGCAGCAATAATTAGTTGTCTGTCCAGTATACAGTTGCATAGCCTGGAAACTCCTGTGATATATTATTATGTACAATGAACTTTGGTACTGTTCTGGTACAGACCTGATACTGATACTCAGTACGAAAAACCTGATATGACAGAATTTTTAAACCAGCCAACCCGGCTAAGTATGGAATTAATCAGCAGGAAGTATACAATTGCTCAAATCAGACCTATAGTGCCGAAATGATTGAAAATGAAACTGATTGGGTGAAGCCCTAAGTATAATGAGCATAGAATACAACTCCAGTAACTGAAAAATCTAGGAAGCAAGTATAATTGGAAACCACTGCTGTCTGCTGATTGTATCGATCTTTAAAAACAGAATTTAATATAATAAGGAAAGGAAAGCACAAAAAAAGAAAGATTGAATAAGTGATAAAGAAATCAGCTTTACAGAGAAGTCGACTCAGGGTACTTGGTTAGCCTGGTAGCAGAGTGACGAGAACTGAGTTGTGTACGTTTGTCTCGATGGGGTGGTGCCACACTGCCACTGTGGGGAACGAGAAAGAGGCAAAGAGAGTAGGCGCTCTCACACCCTTTTGGTTAGGCTTTTCGGCTCCATTTGCTTCTCTTAAAGGAGTATACTATCCTATTTGGCTATTTCTGAATCTGAGAACTGGCGTCAGAAGCAATACGTGCAGCAACAATTAACAAACAAACCAACGACTATTACAGATTGGACCCTAAATCATTTTAATTCCCATTTTCTTTACATTTTGGGCCCTAGTACCAGCTACTATTTCTGATCGATCCAAAGGTAATTCATATAAATTTACAAACCAGTCGCTGATACAGGAAATCCTTTACAGACAGGTCCCTGAACTAAGTAACTCGTAGCAGTAGGCCACAAAGGGAATACCAGATCGGTACAGGCTTGGTACCAAGACGCTACAAGGTCGAAAGAGGGTCTTGCCACATAGAACAGGCACTGTAACACTCATTGTAAGCATTGGTTTCAAACAATTAATAAAATACGGTTTGTGGGTTTTCAATAATTGACTTCTAATTGGTGCCAGTCAAGCCCTCGCTGCCTCCTCCCTTCGCCTCAACCGTACTGCCATCCATGCATTCTTACCAGAATGCATGGAAGCAATGGCAGCAACAACTAACAAACAAACTAGCAACTATTACAGATGGGATCCTAAAATCATTTTAATTCCCATTTCCTTTACATTTTGGACCCTAGTTACCAGCGACTATTTCAGATAGATCGAAAGGTCGTTCAAAAGAATTTACAAACGAGTCCCTGACACAGGGAATCCTTTACAGATAGGTCCCTGAACTAAGTAACTCGTACCAGTAGGCCACGAGGGAATACCAGATCGGCACAGGCTTGGTAACAACACGGTACAAGGTCCAAAGAGGATCTCGCTACATAGAATAGGCACTAAAACACTCATTGTAAGCATTGGTTTCAAACAATTAATCAAGTACAAGTATGGTTTGAGGGTTTCCAATAATTGACTTCTAATTGGTGCCACTCAAGCCCCTTGCTGCCTCCCTTCGCCTCAACATTACTGCCATCCATGCCTCATTACTTGTCTTATCTCCAATCACTTCGCCTCTCATAAAAATTTCTTTTAATTAGGAGGGGGAGAAGATGGTGAATGAGATGAGAGCCAAAGGAAGAAAAGGAGCAAGGAGAAGGGAAACTATTTATAGGCCGGACTACCAAGGGAACACGCCTCATCACCCACTCGGATATGAATAAATCCAGCGGGTCCCACTCGTCGGGTTGGCTACGAGATGATAAGAATGAATGAGAGGAAGAGAGAGAGTATTGATGTGTTTATTTCCGATTGGGTCGTCGCACACTCGCACTCGATCTAGAGAGGGAGGCACAGAATTTTGCAGCGAAGGAGAAAAGAAAGGCAATCAGCGAACTGAGACTTTTCAAACCTGCAATTGTAGTATAAAAATTCCACAATCAGGGAAAGCACATAGTCTTTGTTTTCATACCTTCCATTTATTATTATTGTTTTCTGCATATAACCTTGCACAAGCTAGAATTCTCTTTTTTCTGACTCAAATCTCGAAATATGTTTATACAGTCTCCAATTTAGATTTCTCTTTTTTCTATGGTTTTTGGATACAAATCTAGACTTCCGTTAAACACATAGTCTTACATCAGGGGGAAAAAACTTGCCTTCATTAGACCCAAGAACAGACCCACTCGCTAGTCGCTATCCAGGAGACCACCAATAGTCATCATGGAAATACCATATAACAGATTAAAAGAAAGAAGCTGTCAGAACATGTCTTGAGTTTTTAATGAGAAATATTATATAACAGATTACAAATATTCATCATGGAAATCAGAAATATGTGCATCAATTGGGTGGTATGAAATACTTCCATATTTAATCCATTTCAGCAAAAGCCAAAATTTTCCAAACATTTCTGAATACCACATGATTTAGAGAGATGTTAGTATCTAGAAAAGGGACTAGAAAAGCCCCTTTTGTAAAAGTTTTAGAAGACTAATTTAAGAAAGATTACTAACAGCCCTACAAGTTGTGATGTGAGCTTCATGCATTTCAGAACATTCAGAAACACATTTGGGATCCTTTCAAACCTGATTCACAGAAGTTCCATTTCTTGTTCATCAGAATCACATGGAATCCCCTATAACCAATCAATAACTGATACAAACTGGTGCCGGTCGATTGAAAGCTATTCTAATTTGGTTTTATATTATAATCTGATCAAATGCTTCATGGTATTAACAAAAGTCTATTCTAATTCAATTGCAATACTCCAGTAAAATTAAAGAGGCAAATGTAGTTGAAGTCTAACAATCAGGGAAAGAACATATAGCCTTTGTTTTCTTTCATTCTTTTTTTTTTTTTTTTTTTTTTTTTTTGCATATAACCATATCTACTCAAATCTTGAACCACGCTTTTATTGTCTCCAATTTAGAATTTTTTTCCTTATTTATATCTAGCCTTCTGTTAAACACATGCCGTTACATCAGAAAAAAAAAAGAAGCTTTCCTTAAATTCAGTTAAGCCTAGAACAGACCCACTCACTTCCCAGGAGATCAGAGTTCCTTGGTTGCTCTGTGGGGAATAATTCTGTCAAGGTTGCTTTTATATAATAGTATATTAGTATGCTTGATATTTGAATCAAACATTTTCCCCATAAACTCCTCGACAGTCAGAGGCTGGAACTATGCGAACATGTTTGAGATGTTGTTGCAGAACCTTAATAACATTCTAAGTGGACTCAGTCTCTAAGATGCGTCGTGTACAACAACCACATGGGTGGTCATGGCAAGACCAACAGCATGGACCACCTAGAGTGCCTCACTGGTGATGACCTCTGCCTTCTGGGCCCTTCTAAGCAGTTATCATGGTAAAAACCTCAAGCTCAGAGAATGCATTTGTCAGCATTAAGCAATTCCATTTTTGTTAGCAAGTTCACCTGGAATTGTGAAAAGCAAAGTAGCATATGTGGTAGTTAGTTACCTGTCCATAATATAGTTGCATAGTGTGGAAACTTTGGTGATATATTTATTATGTTTTATGTACATGAACTTTGGTACTGTTCTGGTACACACCTTATACTGGTACTCAGTCAGTGAAACCTGAAATGATAAAATTCTAAAACCGGCCAACCCAGCAAAGCATGGAAATAATCAGCTGGGAGTTGCAATCACACAAATCAGACCTACGATGCCGAAATCATTGAAAATGAAACTGATTGGGTGAAGCCTAAAGTATAATGAGCATAGAATACAACTCCAGTAATTGAAAAATCTAGGAAACAAATATAATGAGGAAAGGAAAGCACAGGGAAGAAAGATTGAATAAGGAAGACAGAAATCACCTTTACAGAGAACTGAGTTGTGTACTTGGTTCACCTGGTAGCACAGTGACGACAACCGAGTGGTGTACCTTTCTCTCGGTGGACTGGTATTACAGATGGGACCTTAAATCATTTTAATTCCCATTTCCTTTACATTTTGGGCCCTAGTACCAGCTACTATTTCAGATCGATCCAAAAGGTAGTTGAAATAAATTTACAAACCAGTCCCTGACACAGGAAATCCTTTACAGATAGGTTCCTGAACTAAGTAACTCAGTACCAGTAGACCCCAAAGGAATACCAGATCGATACTGGCTTGGTACCAACACGCTACAAGGCCCAAAGAGGGTCTCGTTACATAGAATAGACACTATAACACTCATTGCATGCATTGGTTTCAAACAATTAATAATCAAGTACAAGTATGGTTAATTAAGGGTTTTCAATAATTGACTTGTAATTGGTGCCAGTCAAGCCCTCGCTGCCTCCTCCCTTCGCCTCAACCTCACTGCCATCCATGCATTCTTACTTGTCTTATCTCCAATCACTTCGCCTCTCATCAAAATTTCTTGTAATAAGGAGGGGGAGAAGATGGTGAATGAGATGAGGGCCGAATTAGCAAGGGAACCACCAATAGGAACATGCCTCATCACCTAATAGGATATGAATCAGTCCAGCGGGTCCCACTCGTCGGGTTGGCTACGAGATGATAAGAATGAATGAGAGGAAGAGAGAGAGAGAGAGTATTGAGGTGTTATTTCCCGATTGGGTCGTCGCACTCGATCTAGAGAGGGAGGCACAGAATTTTGCAGCGAAGGAGAAAAGAGAGGCAATGAGGCAAAAGCTAAGCTCGGAAGAGATGAAAGACGAGAGTTACGAATAGTTCAATTCGACTCTGGATCTGCTATGGCAAATGATCAGTTGATGTATTTTCTAATCTTGCAATTGCACGTCTACCTGGGCAAGGTCTTCTGGAGTTGAAAATGCAAACGAATAGGTAATGTAATGAAATGTTAAAAGAGATTAACATCCGATTAAGCAATTAACAAAACAATGACCAATTCATAAAGTTTTCCTTTTTTTTCCTTTTCTTAAATTCCGATTATTTATCCCTTTCACTATCGTCCATCCTAAAACGACGTCTTTATCCAAAAGAAGAAAAAAAGTAAGAAAAGGTTGTACTGCTGCTGGCAATATGTGAAATCTTCTCTTGGTGCACTTCATTGAAATTCCATTTGTTACCATTACCAAGAAGACAAGATTATCAAAAGAAATAAGTAAAGTACAAAAGAAAGAGTCTCTCAAAGTCGATTCTCACTATTTTATGGCGAATTCGAAAAAACTTGTGCAACTCATGCTGCTCATCTCCTCCGTCCTTACGCTGGGCCCAATCAATGAAGGTAAATTAATTAATATATTGAAATTTCATTTTTGAGTAGTCAAAATTTTACAAGGTGAAAGGGTCAGGAGTTGGGGGAAGGGTGTATAGCTAATTGCAACGATTCTATGTTTCCTACTTAAGTAGAACATTTATTTATTTATTTTTGTAGAAATGTTCAAACTTCATTTTTCGAGCACATAATTTTTCTTAGAATTATCTATTTATCGATTTTGCGCTTTATAAATATCAATTAATTATTTTTCTATTGGTTCATTAACTTATTTTTGTTTTATATTTTAGTTAGAGATAATCTGCTCGAACTATGTTGTCGTACATCAACTTATTCATCTATCTTTTTTCCCCTTCTCTAATTTGAGCTCTACAAATATTTCTTTTTTTTTCGTTTTTCTCAACCTGTATTTCTTTTTTCTCCCTTCTTTTTTTTTATTATTATTATTATTTTTATTATATTACTTTCACTTTTTCATCTTTCTTGGTTTGGTGACTTTTGTTGGGTTTCATTTCTAGCCTACCTCAACTTGTTTGGGACAAAATGCTTAGTAGTTGTTATTGTTGTTTCATTTTTCTCAACCTGTTTTGTAAGTGTAATATCCATTCAATCAATATAATGAAAGGAGAAAGACCCAAAGTTGATACCTTTTGATTCTAAAGTACTATATTAATCTGATATATTTCAGAAATATGTGGAGTCTTAAAGTTGATACCTTTTGATTTCAATATCCATTCAATCAATAACATGAATGTTATGTTTCAGAAATGTGCACTTCAATGATCTAATTTTTATATGTTATTTAATATCATGTATGAATTCTTAATTTCTCTTCAAAACTAATTACACTCAGGAACAATAATTGATAATACGCCTAATGTTACCACAGCAAAGTCTGTTTCCAATCTGATCTACATGCCAGAAGGCACTATAAAACTGTGCACTCACAATTGCACTTTCTGCAATGCCAACAAACGGAATTGCCACACTGAACCAAATTGTTGTGCTCAAATCAGCTGCAATGTGCCCGGCCAGCCACCTGAACGGTGCTTCTTCCAGCTAATATCGTGCAACTGCAACAAATGCCCTTGAATGAGTTTCTTTTATTGCTAGAGCTATAAATAAATATAGCTGAATGAGTGTCATTAAGGAATGGGGAGCCATGCCTGATTATACAGTTGATGTAAATCGCCTCTCTTAATTATGAAAACTATAATTAATTTTACTCTTTTTCTAATTTATGAAATAGTGATCACTAGACCTTTGTTTCGCTAAAAAGAAAATTTCATTGATGAGCTCTCAATTGTTCAACAATGAATAGTGTCGCTATGGGTATGTTTGGAAGCTTGCGCCGAACAAAGAACAAGGGATGAGATTTTGTTCTTGTTCGCAGTTCCTTGTTCCAAAAAAATCGGAGAACTGGGAACTAGTGTTGTTCGTTGTTCGTGGGTTGGTTTGGTAGCGTACGAACTAGTTTAGTTCGCGAACAAGCTAGTTCGCATCGTTGCCAAACACACCCTATATGTATATGTTGGTTTAGACTAGGTATAAACCTATATGCATATCTAACCTATGAAATAAACATAGAGTATTAGATATACCGCAACGGAAGATGATCGAACGCCTAGACTCTTCTTGGAGTTCGGTTCTGCAGCGCCTTGTCTCTCTCCGTATGCAACCGGTACACCACAACCTCAAGTTAGGGCTTGGCGTCACCTTTCACGATTCCAAGTGCCGATCTCGACTCGTGCGTGTGATCTGATTGCTCCAAGCAATCAGATGGCTTCCTCCCTCTCAAACCCTAACCTCTTTCTTTGTTTCTGGACCCAAACACGAAGGGTTTCCAACTGAGAGGTCGATTATAACAGAGGGGTATATATAGGAGTCGATCAGAACAGACAGAGTCGGTTTTGATCCCGACATCCAGCGGCCCGCTGGTCCAACCTGCGACCTGCTGGACCTTTCAGCGACCCGCTGGCTGGACCTTTCGGCGACCCGCTGGCCTAGCCAGCGGCCCGCCGAAAACGGCTCCACACACTTTTCCTAACATCTCCCTCTTGGAGACGTTTTCTAAACACTAAGCAAGACCTCATATGGCAAATGGAACGTGCGACCAGCGCATACACCTGTCAAGCGGGAGCTCAAAAGCCTAACCTAGAATTAATTCAAGGCCAGCGAGAGAGCATCTACCCTTTTATAAAAATAACAGTTAATTGTGCATACTAGTACCTTAGAAACACTCAAGTCCGCACTAGATTAGACATTATCGACCGCTCAATGATTTTCAGTCTTATTCTGCTGTATGTTCCCAATCTCAGTCTCCAAGACGAGTTTTGGTGAGCTCTGAACACCAACAGATCTATCGTTTGTGCAGGACGAGTCGAATCTTCCTTTCGTCTCATGAAACCAAGATTTTAAAATGCGATTTTTTCGGTATGACGGTTCAAAGTTGATATAACGGTGCCACGTTATTTTGGTGATATAACGGCGTTAAAATGGCGTTGTATACAGTACAAGTCGGAACTCTATATATATTTTTTAATGTGCTAATAATCCTAATATCTAATTTTTTTAAGAGGGCATATGGTAAAGTAAAAGACAGTGATGATATAAGATGAGTGTATGTCAAGTCAATTCATCATTAGTGTATGTCAATGACTCAATCATGAAACGTGTATGCATTAGACAAACAGACTGTTAATACTGGCAATGAAAAAGCATGTATCGAACAAGCCCAAGCCAATGAAAATTAAGCTCCATTATCAAAAACTGACGAACACTGTTAATACTGGCATGGTTCCAGACTTCCAGTGTATAAGCTCAGGACTTATAGAGCATAAACCAATTGAGCAACTTAAATTGGAGCCTACTGCCTACATAAATTGGAGCCATACATCAATAATCCAAGAGCCTAGTAGCCTACAACAAAAAAACAACAAAACTCAAAATGCATCAGATTTGGAAGTTGAAATCTGAAAACAAATTTTTAGTTGCATAAGTTTCAGTAAAGAGCTAAAGATAAACAGTAAATGAAATATTCTTATACTTTTACCAGCAGCTCTTGCCATATGTACTAAGCATCTAGCGCTAATGAATTCAGAGAGCTGGAATTAAAGAAGGGGTATAACTTGAAACAGTAAATGAAATATTCTTATACTTTTACCCTTCTGGCCTTGTTTCATTTAGAGATTGCCATGCAACATTTTTACAAGCAACAATTGTATAGCACAAACACCATTCTCAAGTTCAGTAAAGAAATATTAAAAATAAAATGCTACTAAAGAGTTTGATTCTGAAGGTTTGTAATTTTCTATTGGGGTTTGTGTGTGTAGTATTTTGGTACAGTTTTAAGTATCAGGTACCCACCATTTTACTTATCTAACAGTACAGTTTGACTCCTAGCTATTTAATTGTGTTTCTTTTTTGGATCTTATTGACATTTCCATGCTTAGTTGAACAAATTAAAGAAAAGATCGACCTAAGTTAAACTCAGGTTCTATTGCTCAATTGCAATTTTGATGGTTAACTGTAGTGTTCTAAATTCGTGCCGTGCCGTGTCGTGTCGTGTCAAACACGCTGTGTCTGGATCATTTGTCGTGTCGTGCCGTGCCGTGTCTAAATGTTTCACGTGCCGTGTCGTGCCGTGTCTAAATTCTAAGGGATGGACACGACACGCCTAAGGACACGGCACGCCTCGTGTCCTCGTACCGTGTCGTGCCGTGTTTTTTTTACACGTGTCGTGCCGTGTCGTGTTTGAATACGTTTGAATTTCACAAAACATAGTCATATACTTATGTTTAGGGATGAATTTGAAATTCAAATTATAAAATTATCCTAAAAAATAGATAATATAAGAATTTTCTTGTTATTTTATAAAATTTAACATTTTTAACCATCATTATAAACTTGTTGAGTCTCTTGGATTTTGTCGTGTCCCGTGTCGTGCCGTGTCGTGCCGTGTTTCGTGCCGTGTCGTGTCGTGTCTTGGAAATTCACGTGTCGTGCCGTGCCGTGTCTATTTCATCAAAGTCAGACACGACACGCTTAAGACACGGCACGCCTAAGTTCTCGTGTCGTGTCCGTGTCCGTGTTTTACCGTGTCGTACCACCTTCGTGCCGTGTCGTACCGTGCCGTGTTCGGACACGCCGTGCTTTTTTTAGAACACTATTAACTGAGCTTTCCAGTACCTTGAACGTCCCTGTATGTTTTGTTGATGATTGTAATCAAATACAATACATACGTACATCATTAAATTTCCGAAAACGCACCTGCTGGTTCGTGCTAAAAGCAAAAGAGAAGAAAAAGAAGGGAAAGGAGAAAATGAATGGCAGCTGCTTAGCGCCGCAAAAGAGAAGAAATCACAAGTACTAAAAGCAAAATCACAAAACTAAAAGCAAAACTTTTGTCGCAAAAGAGAAGAAAAAGAAGGGAAAGGAGAAAATGAAGTACCAAAAGTGGCGGAGGAGGAGATCGGAGATTGAGTGGAAATTCCTAGCACCGCCTCTTTCTGCCTAGCACCGCCTCTTTCTTCCGTGGCTACCAGTAGAGAGGAGATTGAGTGACGGAGGAGGAGTGTAACAACTGTGACTGTCGTATGGTAAACTAAGTCCTTGTGTGTCTGATAATAATTTTTATAAAATTATAGTAACGATATGGTTAAGAAATAAAGAGAATAAATAATTGTAACGGTAAATTTTGCGGAAAATTCTGATCCGAGGACATAGAAATGTTCCTCGTAATTTATAGAATTTATCTGTATAATTGCCACATCAATCTGACTTCTGATTAAGGTCTAATTTAATTGATTAGTGAAATAGTTGAGTTACAAATGGGATTATCAGTTAGTCGCTACTTGGATAGCTACATGGGTTCTGCCACAAAGGATCCGGATCAACTTTAATAAAAGTTGATTACGGAGAGAGAAAGAGAAAGGAGTTTTCTCCTTCGTCTCTTCCGCCGAACTCGGCGACTCCTTCTCCTTTTCCGATTTTTCTTTGAATTTCCACTTTCACTCTCTGTCGCTCAGTAATTGGACGAGGATGCGGCTGCCTCTGAGCTGGCCAATAAGCCGGAAACACCTCTTGCTTTCCCTCGTGCTAGATTGAGGAAGCCATCTTCTCTTCTTCCTACTTGAGTAAATTTTCGCCGCCACAAGCCGCAATTGGCGACGTGGCTGGCTTCTCTCCACTGCCACGTTATTCCCTCGCTTCTCCTCTTGCCCAAGCCAGGTAATTTTATATAAAGGGATTCAAAGTGGGGTTTGCAACTTACGGGCAATTGGAGGAGAAGGAGAAGGGGAAAAACGGAGGAGGAGGAGAAGGGGAAAACGGAGGCGATGGAGCACATGAGACTGGAGCTGTTTTGGTTTAATAAGCTCTACTTTGGGGTTGGCTGGGACTAGAGTTCTTGGGTCGATGGAGGAAGGTATACAATTTCTGTCTCCAATTAGTATATTATTAGTGCATAGGTTAGTAGTTATTATCTGTGTTTGCTAATTTCTGTTGGTATTAATTATAGTCTGAATGATTAGATGTTCATCATGGACTTAGGTGATTTATGTTGAGAGAGAGATTAATATGGGGTCTTGGAAACATAGAGGTTATATGTTCATAAAGTGTTAAGTATATGAGTTAAGACTGAGTAGGCTCTGAGTGTGCATAAAGGGTAGCTGCATTGCACATATAATCATTATATGGGTGAGCTTATATTAATGTTGTTATAACACGAGTATATGACAAAGGTATATATATATATCATGTGAGTTATGAATGCACCCAAACTCATATCAGAAGCATATAAATTTTTAGTCTGTTGTTTATATAGCCACTGTGTAATTAACATTTGAGTGGTTTAGGGGGACTCATATTTCATATACTCTGTATACACTTGATATAAGTAAACTATACTATTGGATTATATGTATAGCAGGGTGTATGTTAAATTTCATTCAGGAACTGTGAGTCTGAGTTCAATAGCAGAGTATTGAGTATATTAGGTCTGAGGGGCATTGTGGTCCGTTTTAAACAACATTTGAGTGTAGACAGCACCTATATTTATATATAGAAGTATATGTATGTTATATGTAGATATAAATGATGTTATAACCTATGTTGCAGAGAACAGGGGGTAGACATATGCATATTTAGTGAAAAATTAAAGCATTTGATTATAAAATCTATGGTAATACTTTGGCTCTGAGCAACTACTATTTTCTAATAATTAATAGAGGCTTATCCTTGTGCATATAAATATGAATATAGGGGTAATACTGCCATGTGAATATGTATATAGATACAGTATAAAAATATGTATATATTCTATATCTTGTTGGTGTTATGTTTATATTTATATTAGCCAATAAAGAAAAATCATGGAACAAATTTGCTTGTGTGAATACTTTCTTATAAGTTCAGTAGGCAACGGTATTTTCTGAACTCTATTTATGTGCATACTTTGATATACAGAATTGTCTAGTTAATGCATACTATGTAGTTGTTTTATCTCTATACTTAGTAATATTAGGAACCAATTAGGCTACATATGAAATAGTGCAGATTTCATGTAATATATGGAGAGGAATTGTTATAGTTTGAGTATCATAGGTATGGAGGGCATTTCTATCATTCTAAGATTATGTGCTCTTGTACAGTGCCTATATGTGCGTATACAATGATTAGTAACTATAGATTCATCTATAATCTGTATCAAAACATGTTTGTAGAAGGGCCAGCAGTATAAATATTTATTTTATAAAAGGTTCAACATAGTTGCTATAAAAACTATAGTTATATTTTAATGATAAGGGGTGATATTCATATCTGGTGCATCATTGTAAGTTTATAGTTCATTTGCATGCATATAAAGCTCTATTATGCTACTGAGAGGCATTATTAAGGAAGGGCATAACAATTTTTGGGTTATACATATGTTTCTATATAAAGCCGTGTTGGAATGAGGTGAATTGATATATTATATCAGTTCATATGTATGATTATCATAGGTAGGATGTGTAACAGGGTATAAGAAGGAGTTTGGTGGCTTTGTACTAGTTTTTAGTACACGAAAATAAGATCTGGTATAGATCTGATGTCTGTTGCGAGTTCAGGGGTATTTTCATAAAGAACATAAAATGTTTTTGGACCTAACTGTAATTTTCTGAGGGCCTGTTTGTATCCTGAACAGGTTTTAATGAGTTCTGTGGGCTGGAAAGAAAAATTTCCGACCCTAACGGATCGGATCTGTTGGTCAGGTGCGCTGAATTTTCGGCGCTGGGTTGATTTCGCTGTGGGCTTTTCGCTGCTGGGCTTTGTTTTGTTTAGACGAGGCTGGAATAAAAATTGTGTGGGCTGAAAGAAGAATAAAACTAAAAGAGCTGGGCTGAAATATTCTGTGGGCTAAATAAGATTAATGGTGGGCTAAGAATTTATAGAATTTAAGTGTGGGCTAATGACAACTGAAGAAAATTGTAGGCTTTTATATTTTCGCTTTCGGATTGTAACAAAGCTAATGATGGATTTCTGTTGAGCTTGATAATCCGTTAGACTAAATGACTTGGAATTTCCAATGTAATTAGTCTAACATTCGATTGACGGATCTTTGGGAAATGATGATTAACAGTCTGACTTTTTTTTTAATGAACAGATAATGTGGCAATTAACTCAGACTTCTGATCCCGCAAAATAACCAAATAATTTTCTGATTTATATTTTGATATTTCTGATGTATTTTATTGAGGTTAAACGTTTCCTAATTTTCTGTCTGCTATTTCTGATTTCTGATTTCTGATTCCGACTCTGATTTCGATATTAGGAAACGTAATTAAATATCATTTCTGATGAATGGAGAAGTAACTAAGTATAATTAACTAAATATTATCGCACAATAATTAAGTACGGGACTTGGAACCAAACTGAACAGTCTAGTTATCGTTACATTACCAGACCTTGTTAGTTACGGTTTACCGTCAGAATAAAGGAACCCGTTAAATAAATATTAACGGTACTTGATCTATGAATTATAAACAGGAACGGATTCGGAGCGAGCGGGTAACGACTGAAGGTGCGGATACGCGGAATCTTTGTTAGAACTCGGGTTTCGGTACATTTAAATTTGTGCATTGCATGTTGATCATTCCTTGATAATGCATTTCCAATCTCATGTAGCCGATAGGAATCCCTGAAATATGAAAACGCATGTTGAATCAAACTGTCCGTTTTGACCAGTTAAATATAATAAGTCTGACATTGGCATCCTTTTGTTAATTGATTTGGACCGTCAGACTTATCAAAGGACTGGAATGGTTTCCGTAAACTGACCTGATTGCATGATCTTCTTTTGTGATAGAAGAATCATACTCGAATTAAATCGGACCATTCTTATTCAGTCTGCATAGCATAACAATAAACTGAACTGTGGCACTCACCGGAGTGGGACTGATCTACCCGCCCGGCCGGAATTATTAGCGCTTTTAATTACTGGATTTCCCTCTGAGGATCTGTACCTAGGGTTGGACCTAGGTGTGGGAAGGGTTCTTTCTGTTCTGATTCTGATTCTGATAGGCCGTTAAGAACCTGAGTGTATTGAACCACTAATGGTTATGCTTTTGAATCTGTTGCATATTGGCATGTTGAAATATGTCTGAAATTGGACCGTTATGCTTGACGCTTACGGTAATGGAATTCATTTGGATTTCAAAAAGGTTTTCTGTGATATGAACTTTTGGAAATGAATTTATGTGCATTAAGAAAACTGAACTCTCAAAAGAATTTAAATAAAAGGGTACTAATTCCGTTACCGGTTCGTACCAAGATCCGCGTACTGGAACTAAAACTCGCACTGGGATTTATTCTCATCCGTATATTTGTTTTGCATGTATTCCTCAACGGTTGGGGGTTCCAGGTAAGTGAGAGATGGGAAGATCTAATTCGTTAGGAACAGAAGGATGCTTTTAACTGAAAGACGAGATTTCCATTTTAAAATGTACTGCTACGATTCTCCCCGTTTGAAACCAGGTAATCTAAATTTATCCGTTAGTTGTGCATTCCTTGGGCCAAAATTTAGAAAATTGGAATATTAAATGAAAAAAAAATTTACACTATCCGTCTGTAGCCTTACGGGAACGATTCATCGCTCTCGTGGCGGAAGGGATGTCACGTCCAGTCGGTCGGGGTGTGACAATACCTTCTGGGGTGGTATCAGAGCAAATGCACAACTATCTGATAAAATCGTAGCTTGACAATTTAATCTGCTGGAATCTGGGAAAAATTGGGTTAGGAACGTCTTGAGTGAGAAAACGTTTAAGTATTTCTGTATTTAACTTAATCTGACTTTGAAATGTAAGATTACTGTGGAAGTTAAATCATAATGACTCACTACCGATCTAATTTCGAAAAGGCATTCCAATGGAGCTTCTGGATTATGAAAATAGTCGTATGACAACGGCTATGAATGTGGTCGACGAATAGCTGCATGGAACGGACATGAAGAAGGATGAATTCTGATGTCGGTCAGACTTATCTGATTATCTTAGACCGCCGTTATTCAGTAAAGACGAAGGATAATGAGCTGCAAATAAAGGGTTAGCAGTCATTAAAATCCCGTCTAACGGTGTGTCGGGCCTCACCTAAACAGCAAGGGAAATTGGTTTTATATTTCTCAGTTAACGCTGCGAATCTGAGATTAATAAATGCTGCCGAGATTGTACAAGGAATGGTTTTAATGGACCAATTGTGAATCGGTTTTTGAAAGTGAAGGGTAATCTTCGATTCTGGTTGGAAGACACTGATATGGGTCTAATCATGGAAAAAGAATTAAAAAGATGTGTTGACGTTCTAAACAAAGGACGCAGTGAATTAGGATATATTGGAAGTTTAGACTCTCTAAAGACAAGATGACTCGGAGGAATCTAATATAAATGGTAGATATGGATTCAAAAATTGACCTGTTGATCATAAAAATAACCCTGTACGATATTTTGTTGGGAATTGATTTGTTGACCAGACATTCGGCAACTATTAATTGTCCAAGAAAAGAGGTACGCTTGGGTTCTTTAATTAGAGCATTTCACGGTATGAAAGAGGGCGATCTTATCTACTATACCTCTGCAATGGAAAGGAAGCAGTCAATCGAAGTCGGAGGCAAAGCTTATCTGATAGCGGTCAACCGTATTGTACCTAAATCTTCAGAATAACCAAGATACCAACTGTCATGGAACGTCTGGATTTATTCTCAAAATAAATGGGAGTTTAAATAAACCTTGAGTGTGGAACAAATTCTATCTCAAAGAGCCATATTAGAAGATGCCTATGAAACTGAGAAAACTGGAGATGCAATAAGAGAAATTTCTGATTTACGTTGACGAACACTTTACCTTGAGAGGTATTGGTACTATCTAACAACAAGAAAGGCGAAACACTTCGTCTACACATTACTTAATTAAGATGCAAGCAGGGTCATTATAAGAACAAATAATCCTCTACATCGGATCAATAATCTGTTAGATCAATTACAAGGATTCCCAGTTTAACTTAACATGGAGGTGACAACCGATTATTATCAGCCGAGACCAAAGATAAAACCGATGATGCTAGAAGTTGTTATTGGCACTCGGAGTATCAAGTTAGGCCATTTGGTTGGACTAATGCTCCAGCTGCCATATGAATCTACTAAGTAGAGTGTTCTGGAATATGTCATCTAACTGAGGAATAATCTTTATACAAGAAGTTGTGCCAGAAGACACCTACGAAACCAATGGAACTGGAGGGGCAGTTAGAGAAAGTTCTGATGAAAGAACTTAAAAATAATCAATCAAGCATTTCATTTTGAGGGACATTGGTATTAGCTATCAGAGAAGAAGATGAGACACTTCAATTATGCATGGATTATCAGAAGTTGAATAAGGTCATTATAAGAAGCCAAGAATCCTTTACTTCGGATCAATGACTTGCTTGATCAATGACCAGGATCCTCGGTTTACTTCAACATGGATTTGATAACTGATTGTCATCAATCGAAACTAACACCCAATGGGATAGCACATGCAGTTTATTAGAGGCCGTTATTAGTATTCAAAGTATCGGGTTATGCCTTGATTTGGGCTAATGCTCAAGCTGTCCTATGAATCTACCCAGCAGAATATTTCGAGAAATGTTCTATAGCGGTGGAGTAATCCTCATTGAAATTATCCCGATTCATTCCTGAACTCTAGAAGAATGTGCCGATCACTTCAGAAGGACACCGGGAAGGTTGCATGGATACAAAGTTACAAACCATATGCCAGATGGTCAGGGTGCGACTAAAATCTCAATCTTTGGTCGCACTACTTCACAAGAGGGCTTCGCAATTGATTTCGACAAGATTCAAGTTGAGTTAAAATGGACACCCCCTACAAATGAGACTGAAGTAAGAAGTTTCCAGGATTAACCAAATATCAGAAGCAGTTTGCTCCTATCTATACTTGGTTAGCTGTCCCTTACACAACCACTACAAAAGAAATCCAACTTGTGTGAAAGGAACCCTGAATGGATTTTGCAAGAACTGAAGGATCGATTAATTTCGGTTCTTATCCTGGATACACCAACGACGGAAGGAGACTATATAGTCTACACAGACGCTTCTAATTTGAGATTGGATTGTGCCTTAAATTAAAATGGTTATGTCCTTACTTCAAGATCTCGACAGATAAGAGCACATGAAGGAAGGTTATCAACTTATAATTCAAAACTAATGATTGTACCATCTATTCTCAAATGTTGGAGTAAAATGTACAATCTACACGGATTATAAAAACCTAAAGTACATTTTCACTCGAAAGAAATAACCAAACTCCGACAATGAAGGTGGTTACGACTGGGCAAGGATCATGACTTGGACATTCAATCATGCCGGAAGAACTGAGAAAGTAGCAAAGGCATAAAAAAAAAAATAAAAAAAAAAGAAGAAGGAAATGTTGTCGGAAGTTGTAATTCTGGTTACTCAATTCATTCTGAAAAAGTCCACCAAGATCTACAGTTGAGTTGTTAATGGCCTTGGTTAATCAGGGAAGTAACCTATTCTATTCATCGATGCTTCATTTATTAATAAGGTCATCAAGTAAAGACGGATAGATAACATTCAACTGGACTTGTACAACTACCTTGGGAAACCTGACCATAAATTCGAGTCAACAACTATGGATTAAATTACGGGACTACCCTATACACCTGACAACTACGACTCATTATGGATATAATTAGCTGTTAAGCTAAGACTGTTTATTTTACTGAGGATGATTTGTGCCGGCCGAATTGAATCGGTAAAAGTAAGTATGAGATTCTTACTCAAAGTATGCTGGATGTTCTGTAGAAAATATATTTGATAAGAATACCAATTCACACTTGAGTTGGAACAATTTCCAAGGGAATATGGTTGTGGAAATCTGATTAACATTTAGTCTTGCTCGTCACCTTCAAACTAGAGAGACAGACTGAAAGAATAAAGCAGACTCCTGGAGACATGTTCAGGATTTGCATCTGGATAAATTCTGGATACAACACTCGTCCTTTGGCCGAAGGAATCGATGACCACAACTCTGGTGCACTTTGGAATTGCCTCTTATAAAGCTTTGTGCAATAAATTTGTCAAATTCTACCTTGACGGAAACGTTAGGAGTGGTGGACCCAATTGGACCTCAGTTGGTGTCCGAATGTACAGGTAAGACTTAAGTTATTCCCAAAACGGTTAACCGCTGCACATGAACGGTACAAAAAGGTATTTAGAAATGGAACAAAGATATGTTTAAAATGATCTAGAAAGCCAAGTATTGGTCAACGTATTACATATGAAAGGAATTGAACTAGTCATGGTAATTGAAACTTTTGGCTTAAGACATATTGGACCTGCTTGATAAATCATCACAGATGCATTTAGCCTTCCAAGCCATCAACGAGACTTTCCAAACTTCTGAGTAAAGTCTAATGTGACGTATTAAAAAGAGTCAAAGAGAATTCTGGATCGTAAGATGTAGCAACTAAAAACATAAATTGTACCATTGATGAGAATTCAAGGGGAATGTTATTCTCGTAGCAGAATAACTTGAAAATTAAAAGGAATACAATACGTGAATGCTAGTCAGAACGGTTCGAGTAAGTTCTGAAAGGTGAGAGATAATGATTACAAATTAATATGACGTTTCTGTTGATCGGCTCTGTGGAGTTTTCACTTTACTGAAAAAGTAACTTAGGTTTCTGAAAGTACGGTATGTGAGCATTTTTCTGAATTGTTCGGGTAAGCATCGTTCAGGGGACTTAACTATTATTTTAAGGGGGGTGGAATGTAACAACTGTGACTGTCGTATGGTAAACTAAGTCCCTGTGTGTCTGATAATAATTTTTATAAAATTATAGTAACGATATGGTTAAGAAATAAAGAGAATAAATAATTGTAACGGTAAATTTTGCGGAAAATTCTGATCCGAGGACATAGAAATGTTCCTCGTAATTTATAGAATTTATCTGTATAATTGCCACATCAATCTGACTTCTGATTAAGGTCTAATTTAATTGATTAGTGAAATAGTTGAGTTACAAATGGGATTATCAGTTAGTCGCTACTTGGATAGCTACATGGGTTCTGCCACAAAGGATCCGGATCAACTTTAATAAAATTTGATTACGGAGAGAGAAAGAGAAAGGAGTTTTCTCCTTCGTCTCTTCCGCCGAACTCGGCGACTCCTTCTCCTTTTACGATTTTTCTTTGAATTTCCACTTTCACTCTCTGTCGCTCAGTAATTGGACGAGGATGCGGCTGCCTCTGAGCTGGCCAATAAGCCGGAAACACCTCTTGCTTTCCCTCGTGCTAGATTGAGGAAGCCATCTTCTCCTCTTCCTACTTGAGTAAATTTTCGCCGCCACAAGCCGCAATTGGCGACGTGGCTGGCTTCTCTCCACTGCCACGTTATTCCCTCGCTTCTCCTCTTGCCCAAGCCAGGTAATTTTATATAAAGGGATTCAAAGTGGGGTTTGCAACTTACGGGCAATTGGAGGAGAAGGAGAAGGGGAAAAACGGAGGAGGAGGAGAAGGGGAAAACGGAGGCGATGGAGCACATGAGACTGGAGCTGTTTTGGTTTAATAAGCTCTACTTTGGGGTTGGCTGGGACTAGAGTTCTTGGGTCGATGGAGGAAGGTATACAATTTCTGTCTCCAATTAGTATATTATTAGTGCATAGGTTAGTAGTTATTATCTGTGTTTGCTAATTTCTGTTGGTATTAATTATAGTCTGAATGATTAGATGTTCATCATGGACTTAGGTGATTTATGTTGAGAGAGAGATTAATATGGGGTCTTGGAAACATAGAGGTTATATGTTCATAAAGTGTTAAGTATATGAGTTAAGACTGAGTAGGCTCTGAGTGTGCATAAAGGGTAGCTGCATTGCACATATAATCATTATATGGGTGAGCTTATATTAATGTTGTTATAACACGAGTATATGACAAAGGTATATATATATATCATGTGAGTTATGAATGCACCCAAACTCATATCAGAAGCATATAAATTTTTAGTCTGTTGTTTATATAGCCACTGTGTAATTAACATTTGAGTGGTTTAGGGGGACTCATATTTCATATACTCTGTATACACTTGATATAAGTAAACTATACTATTGGATTATATGTATAGCAGGGTGTATGTTAAATTTCATTCAGGAACTGTGAGTCTGAGTTCAATAGCAGAGTATTGAGTATATTAGGTCTGAGGGGCATTGTGGTCCGTTTTAAACAACATTTGAGTGTAGACAGCACCTATATTTATATATAGAAGTATATGTATGTTATATGTAGATATAAATGATGTTATAACCTATGTTGCAGAGAACAGGGGGTAGACATATGCATATTTAGTGAAAAATTAAAGCATTTGATTATAAAATCTATGGTAATACTTTGGCTCTGAGCAACTACTATTTTCTAATAATTAATAGAGGCTTATCCTTGTGCATATAAATATGAATATAGGGGTAATACTGCCATGTGAATATGTATATAGATACAGTATAAAAATATGTATATATTCTATATCTTGTTGGTGTTATGTTTATATTTATATTAGCCAATAAAGAAAAATCATGGAACAAATTTGCTTGTGTGAATACTTTCTTATAAGTTCAGTAGGCAACGGTATTTTCTGAACTCTATTTATGTGCATACTTTGATATACAGAATTGTCTAGTTAATGCATACTATGTAGTTGTTTTATCTCTATACTTAGTAATATTAGGAACCAATTAGGCTACATATGAAATAGTGCAGATTTCATGTAATATATGGAGAGGAATTGTTATAGTTTGAGTATCATAGGTATGGAGGGCATTTCTATCATTCTAAGATTATGTGCTCTTGTACAGTGCCTATATGTGCGTATACAATGATTAGTAACTATAGATTCATCTATAATCTGTATCAAAACATGTTTGTAGAAGGGCCAGCAGTATAAATATTTATTTTATAAAAGGTTCAACATAGTTGCTATAAAAACTATAGTTATATTTTAATGATAAGGGGTGATATTCATATCTGGTGCATCATTGTAAGTTTATAGTTCATTTGCATGCATATAAAGCTCTATTATGCTACTGAGAGGCATTATTAAGGAAGGGCATAACAATTTTTGGGTTATACATATGTTTCTATATAAAGCCGTGTTGGAATGAGGTGAATTGATATATTATATCAGTTCATATGTATGATTATCATAGGTAGGATGTGTAACAGGGTATAAGAAGGAGTTTGGTGGCTTTGTACTAGTTTTTAGTACACGAAAATAAGATCTGGTATAGATCTGATGTCTGTTGCGAGTTCAGGGGTATTTTCATAAAGAACATAAAATGTTTTTGGACCTAACTGTAATTTTCTGAGGGCCTGTTTGTATCCTGAACAGGTTTTAATGAGTTCTGTGGGCTGGAAAGAAAAATTTCCGACCCTAACGGATCGGATCTGTTGGTCAGGTGCGCTGAATTTTCGGCGCTGGGTTGATTTCGCTGTGGGCTTTTCGCTGCTGGGCTTTGTTTTGTTTAGACGAGGCTGGAATAAAAATTGTGTGGGCTGAAAGAAGAATAAAACTAAAAGAGCTGGGCTGAAATATTCTGTGGGCTAAATAAGATTAATGGTGGGCTAAGAATTTATAGAATTTAAGTGTGGGCTAATGACAACTGAAGAAAATTGTAGGCTTTTATATTTTCGCTTTCGGATTGTAACAAAGCTAATGATGGATTTCTGTTGAGCTTGATAATCCGTTAGACTAAATGACTTGGAATTTCCAATGTAATTAGTCTAACATTCGATTGACGGATCTTTGGGAAATGATGATTAACAGTCTGACTTTTTTTTTAATGAACAGATAATGTGGCAATTAACTCAGACTTCTGATCCCGCAAAATAACCAAATAATTTTCTGATTTATATTTTGATATTTCTGATGTATTTTATTGAGGTTAAACGTTTCCTAATTTTCTGTCTGCTATTTCTGATTTCTGATTTCTGATTCCGACTCTGATTTCGATATTAGGAAACGTAATTAAATATCATTTCTGATGAATGGAGAAGTAACTAAGTATAATTAACTAAATATTATCGCACAATAATTAAGTACGGGACTTGGAACCAAACTGAACAGTCTAGTTATCGTTACATTACCAGACCTTGTTAGTTACGGTTTACCGTCAGAATAAAGGAACCCGTTAAATAAATATTAACGGTACTTGATCTATGAATTATAAACAGGAACGGATTCGGAGCGAGCGGGTAACGACTGAAGGTGCGGATACGCGGAATCTTTGTTAGAACTCGGGTTTCGGTACATTTAAATTTGTGCATTGCATGTTGATCATTCCTTGATAATGCATTTCCAATCTCATGTAGCCGATAGGAATCCCTGAAATATGAAAACGCATGTTGAATCAAACTGTCCGTTTTGACCAGTTAAATATAATAAGTCTGACATTGGCATCCTTTTGTTAATTGATTTGGACCGTCAGACTTATCAAAGGACTGGAATGGTTTCCGTAAACTGACCTGATTGCATGATCTTCTTTTGTGATAGAAGAATCATACTCGAATTAAATCGGACCATTCTTATTCAGTCTGCATAGCATAACAATAAACTGAACTGTGGCACTCACCGGAGTGGGACTGATCTACCCGCCCGGCCGGAATTATTAGCGCTTTTAATTACTGGATTTCCCTCTGAGGATCTATACCTAGGGTTGGACCTAGGTGTGGGAAGGGTTCTTTCTGTTCTGATTCTGATTCTGATAGGCCGTTAAGAACCTGAGTGTATTGAACCACTAATGGTTATGCTTTTGAATCTGTTGCATATTGGCATGTTGAAATATGTCTGAAATTGGACCGTTATGCTTGACGCTTACGGTAATGGAATTCATTTGGATTTCAAAAAGGTTTTCTGTGATATGAACTTTTGGAAATGAATTTATGTGCATTAAGAAAACTGAACTCTCAAAAGAATTTAAATAAAAGGGTATTAATTCCGTTACCGGTTCGTACCAAGATCCGCGTACTGAAACTAAAACTCGCACTGGGATTTATTCTCATCCGTATATTTGTTTTGCATGTATTCCTCAACGGTTGGGGGTTCCAGGTAAGTGAGAGATGGGAAGATCTAATTCGTTAGGAACGGAAGGATGCTTTTAACTGAAAGACGAGATTTCCAGTTTAAAATGTACTGCTACGATTCTCCCCGTTTGAAACCAGGTAATCTAAATTTATCCGTTAGTTATGCATTCCTTGGGCCAAAATTTAGAAAATTGGAATATTAAATGAAAAAAAAATTTACACTATCCGTCTGTAGCCTTACGGGAACGATTCATCGCTCTCGTGGCGGAAGGGATGTCACGTCCAGTCGGTCGGGGTGTGACAAGGAGATCGGAGGAGATCGAGTTTGGTTTCGCCGGAAGAGGAGAGACGCAGAGAGAGAGAGAGAGAGAGGGGGGGTCTAGGGTTTCTCCGCCAAATGAAATTTTTGGAGTCGGCTGAAATTAGTTCACATGTCTCCGTTTTTTCTCCGCCAAACGAAATAATTTTTACGATATATCGCCGAAAATTCGGAAATAACGCGTTACGTATTTTTCTGGTTTGAAACCGTAACGCTCGTGCGTTTGGGTGCTGAAAACCGATATTTCGGTTATAACGTCGAAATTTAAAAGTTTGCATGAAACTCAAAACAAGATCAATCGCTTGCTCAGCAATGCCCCGACAGGCGGAATATACATCACCATAGGGTACACACCAAAGTAGCTGCACTGACCCTATCTCTCATGACATAGTCAAAAGTCAAAGGGTACGTAATTATGGAACTCACACATGGAGAGTCAGTCGGTCTTGGTCCTGAAACCACTCAACCCACTTCCAAATGTCGCCTAGCACATGTGGTACGATCACATGTTACAATGAATTATCTACTGAACAGACGTGTGATCATTTTCATTGTACGAGTCTAGATTTAGTTTGCAAACCAAGTGTCTATGGTCTAGACCACTCCTTATTGCAACTAATCCTGAGATTTTACCACTTAGACACTCCTCGAGTTCTAAGGAGATTCTCACCTCGGCTAATATTGAACTACATGATCGTTTAGGAAACAATCATATCGGATCGCCTAAAAGAAGACAAGCCTCATTTCAGTCCCAGACTGAAGCGACAATGAGCTTCGACCATCCCATATGGCTCCTTAGTCCTCGACTAAGCGCACATAGCTCAATCTAGTCTCATCTCTACATGCCCCAGGCATTAGAGGCGGTTTCTCGTGTGAGCGAGACAACCTAAAGTTCAATGACACACTACCATTAGTGCTAACATGTACTTGATCAATAATAAACTCAACTGTTCATTATCCAAATCCAAGTACATATAACTATGAGGATCTGACTGTCATATGGACCACTACTATAATGTAACAGACCATGTGACATCTCCATGAACTTATCAAAAAGTTCTGAGTATCCTAAAATAGATCACAGGGTATATGATGAACTGTTTCATATAAGATCCACTCAATATCAGATCAACTCCCTTTATGCTATCATGTCTCCAAATATCTGAATCTTGTTTGGTTTAGTCCACCATCCACATAGTAAGTTTCAAAGCTATACTATTACAATGAGTTATTATCGACTTCCCTGAAGTCACAACAACTACCAATTGTATGATGAGACCATCTCAACCAAACTCCCTCTTGACATAAGCACCAGTTATGTCAAGGTACTCCATCTCACAAATGAGAGAGCTAGTATGATAATAAAAATATGCTATTGACTCCATCTCCACAATAAGAGAGTCACACTCAATCTCCACAATAAGAGAGTCACACTCAATCTCCACAATGAGAGAGCGTTTCATATTTACTCAATTTCCCACATGAGAGAGTGAATCATCTAGTTTCACAAAGAAACTTCGCTATCAAGTCAATTTTATCCTCAAAGTATACTTGCATGCATATGAATAGCTTCACAACAAGCTAATCATTTGCAAGTATTTAGACTTGATAAATTAGCATGTTATTTATCATACGTTTATTCAGATATCTCAAAATCTATATGCCTTTGCAAATAGGTATTGGAATTGGCTTATCACATATGTCAAACTCATAGCCTTGCTAGAGTGACCTTATTTTATAATCTGCAATAGGGTTTGAAGTAGAATGTGCCATATGCACTAGTCTACTATGCTTCTAACTCAATATAGAAGCTCATGAATCCCAATATCTCATTTCCTTAGCTATATGCATAGGAAATCAAGCAAACCTCTCATCTTGCTTGTACTAGTTCTGTTGCTCCAAGCAACCAACTAGGAGATGTTTGTAATGGTTTATCAACACATTACAAATATACTATATGAGGTTCTGCAACTTCCAACAAGTCTAGTTCAGTCCTAGCGGCCCGCTAGGCTTTCTTGCGGTCCGCTCCATACGGAACTGTCCGAGCTCTTGTATTCGAAGTCATCCCAGTCTAAGCGACCCGCTAGCCTAGCAAGCGGCCCGCTTTGATCAAGCAGCTGAGAGTATGTTGCTTGTTAAGCTTCCTCTTCTTTAATAATATTTGACCCCTGGTCAGATATATTGAGTTATGAAGGCATAGCTACATTCAGCATTATCTATCGAGAAACATCAATATAGTTAGGAACTCATTTTCACTTTACTAATGAAAATAGATGTGTATTCTGATGTGTGTCAGTCCAAGCGGCCCGCTAGCCCAGCTAGCGACCCGCTTGGTCGTCCAATGTCAGCGACCCGTTGGCCCAGCCAGCGGCCCGCTCAAGAATCGTTCAGTATCAGCGACCCGCTGGCCCAGCCAGCGACCCGCCCAAGAACGACTCATCACACTCTTTAACATCTAATGTGCCACATTGCACAACATCCAGTAGTACTAGTGAACCATATTCTCATACAGATTGCTTTCTTTCTTTTCAAAAATGTTGATTCAAGCTTAGGAGCATTAGCAACCAGAAATTTGACAAAAATCATTTATCTCTATTCTTCAAGCCAATAGTGCACCTCATATGCTATGCTTATTTGACAACTAATTCTTGGACTATTTAACATATATTTTTAGAAAACAAACCAATTGGCTAAGCGTGCAATCTTAGCCATAAATCAACTAAGTCAGTACCTCTTGTGCTCTTAGTTTTCCACTGCTCAATCAGTGGAGTGATCCTTGTCTAAAACTGTTATATATCCATTAAGAATTGTTTCAACAAAAGCATATCTATTGCTTAGAATGAGATCAGTAAAGGCAAACTCATCTCCAAGAGAGTTTCCTTATACTAGACTCCCTTTATTCTGTTAAGTGCCATACAAACTGTTCAAAAACTGAACCAGATTGTTTCACTTATTCAACAGAGTCTCTGTGCTGCGATATAGTGTCATACGAACCACTTGCACCTCAAACGGACCGTTCCACACATCCAGCAGAGAGATACTTGATATCTCATATTTGATTTATCATCAAATCAAATAAGTCATGCATTAATCTTTCTTAATTACTCTATCTCATATTTGATTTTTCGAATAAATTCCTTTAGTAATGGAACTCAAATTGATCTCAACATCAATTTTATTTCAACATTGCTAATTTTGAGCAAACACTCCTCCTAACTCACAATTTTAAAAATCGGATATTAGGGCATTTGTGTCTTAATTGCTCAAAAACGAGATTTAAACTCTATAGTATCTTTTCCTAATCTTATCTTCATTTAACTTGTGCGAGAATGTTGAGGAAGAACCTATTTCATTTTTCCCTCTCTTTCTTAGCATCTAAGTCAAATTCATAACAATTGAAGTAGCTCGTATAAGAAACTATAAGTTGTATATAAATCTCAACTCCACATGGAATTTATTAAGTGATTTAATAATATGGCATAATTATGGTTCTTCTCCATTAAATTTCCTCGAAATTAATGAGAATGTGCAATCAAACATGCAACTGAACCTATGGCTATATGAGAATCCTCCAAGGAATCTCTAGAAGCACATAGTTCAAACCATAAAAAAATTGGAAATTTCAGTCTGCCTCAGACTGAGTGCCAGCGACCCGCTGAGCAATTCAGCGGCCCGCTTGAACACTCAAGCAGAAATTTCACAATTGAAAATTCTCTTAGTGTTGTGCATTTATCGATACAAACTGCCTAACCAGCTTGCAGAGCACAACAGCTGCCACTTAACTTTTGTAAGAACCATATCCATAATGGCACTTTATCATCATCATGCAACACGATTTGTCGCACGATGTGAGAAATAGTGAATCATCGAACTATTTCAATCTTATCATAACTCATAAACTCGTACAACAAGTCCAAATGACTGCGACTCGTTTTAAGAGATTTCACACTTTTTTGACTGAATTGAACCTAGTCATAAATATGATAAGAACCAAAAGCTTCAAGTGCAGTGTCCACATTAAATCTCCATAACTTGATCGCTTATCCACAAGCATTCAAGTTCTCACACATTGCTTACTATGTCTCAAGTTGGAATAGATTGGCGATTATGACCTAAAAGTCAATCCCAGTCATTTAACCTCAACTTGCATAGTAAAGCAAGCCAAATTATCACCATTTATGAGATTATGTAACATTTAAAGAAAATGCATTACCATAATATTTTGAAAGAAAGCTTAATTAGAACCACAAACCATAGTGTTTTGGTACTAATATCATTACCATCCACATTCTTAATTTTGAAATCCAACACCAAAAGAAATAATCACAAGTACTAATTATTGTCAAGGTTTGAAGTATATTAAAGTATCATCGAGCAATCATTTGTGCCCCCTCTTGGAACAACAAATATGCACGTGCCAATCCCTTGGATTGCACCATTGCATTGATTCTCTACGTAGATTACTTTACTTCATATTATGACAAAACAAGCCATATCTGAACTTTAAGCCAAAATGCTATATTACTTTACCAACATCAAGGTAGTAATATACAAGCAATTTGCAATTTCAGATTTCTTAGTACTTTTTCAAGTATAGAAACATATCTTCTTGTACATTTAGTTCAAAATATTAATCTCTTAGTATTTATACAATTACTTGACTACGTCATCAAGTTTGACCAATTTGAGCAACATTCGTTAATAAACGAACAATCACGAGACAGTGAAGTTTACTTGCACACGCTCTCACTAATTAGAAAGCGAGCAAGTGAATTCTAACACTTATTGCTCAAATGTCAACTTATGACTCTCTTTATGCAACTCAAAATTTATTTGACCTTATGTCAAGATGTAGCCTCAAGGCTCTTCTTGTACTTGTCAAAAATTTATTGACATTGCAAGTTATATAGCCAATAATTATCAATACTATCATCAGAGATTAATTTAAGTTGTAACTTAATACAAGAAACAACAAATTCTACTCAGCAACAAAATGCGAGTGGAATTGTTGCGGGTCAGTGATCGCAAGCGGCCTGCTATCAAGCCAAGTGGCCCGCTCCACTACCCGAAATCATTATGTTTCTCACTATTCACAAATTCTTTTAGGATTTCTCATCAGATATGATGGTCTCAAGTCCATCCTGACAAGATAATGAGATTGCAATGCCCAGCAATACACATCCATCAATATCTTTCATAATCAGCGATGACCGTAAGCCAATGCCATATATAGAGACAAGCACATAAGTTAGCACTACACAATTAGTCTCACCGCACAACCCTTGAATCAATCCAAGGAATGATGCAAGACCTAGCAACGATAACCGAAAGATGACAACCAGGGCCACAAATCCTGTCTCATATACTAAGTGCACCACCCCCAATCAACTCGATTGGCGCGAGATCCAGACATTGGACAAGAAACCCGGTTCTTTTAGGTCCAAAGTCACCCTTTATGTGCCGTCCAAGCATGCGAGCCAATGACCCCGGGCCATTACTCAAATATGCCAACAATAGTGAGAGGTATAAATACCTACCATCACTCTCTATGCAAGTATGCATCTAATAAGGGGTACAAACCATGTAACTATTGTCTCGCACTTTTTCGGGTCCGCACCTCGGATAGGATTTAGGGATACCTCCGTGGGGGTGAAAAAAATACGGATCAGATACCCCTCGAACTTCCTGGGACGCAAACATCAATACCCGCCCGACAAAGGATGAGGATACCGACGTGGTCTCAGGACTTTCGAGAGTTTGATTGTTTGTTGCAGGTCCTTTCCTTCCAGTAGGCGCAAGCCCCTACTGTTAATTACCTCTGAACCAAGTCAAGAGCACCTCTAGATCGGAAAAGTCAACGGGTTAGGCACGATAAGCTACAAGGAGTCCATTTTATTTCACTAAGTGGCTTGTGTTATATGCATATGATAATGATGATAAATGCATATGATTTGTATAAAGCTATTTGTTTGTTGGTTTTGATGCATGCCATGCTGACTTTGACTCTAAATGAAGCGCATTAACTTTACATGAAATGCAAACTATAATGTTGTCGTGAATCTTAAGGTTGTTGTTATATGGGGACATCAAGGGTATCAGACCATAAGTTCCTTTTGGTCTTTTTTTGGACTTTCGGTTTGGTGACAGGACTTGGTGATTTTGAATGTCGTTTGACATGACTCAACATATGACTTGGAATTTGGCTTAGATTAGGATTCTATTTGATTCTTTATTTGAGATGGGATTTGATTCTAGTTTATCTTGGAATTTGTTTCGACTTTGGATTTAAGTTTGGTTTTTTGACTTAATGTCGATGTTTGAATTTTGTTCTTTGCATCCCCGGCTTAAAGGTCTATCGAGATTTTGGTATTTGGATTGGAAATCTGTTCTTGAGTTTGCATTGAGTTTCGGCTCGAATTTTCGTAATTGGTTTTGAAGTTTTGACTTGATCCAGGTTTCGGCTTCATGATTTATCTAACTTGGCTTTAGGATTTTAAGTTCTGACTGGTCTCGGAATGTCCTGACTTTGAAGAGTACCTGTGGTCCAATGATCCCTGCTGTCCTTTAATAATAACATTATTTTTAATAATATTTTTATTTTTATTTATTATTATATTTAGGATATTTAAGATGCATAAAGACTTTTAAATAAAAATGATATTTATGTTGGGTTTTTGGGTCTAATATATCAGATAGAAATGTTCTTCATATTTTTCTAGACATTTTGATATTTTATGAGAATTTTCTAGATTTTCTGGCTATTTTTAATGTATTTTTAAAGTTCAGCAGTTTGGAAAATTCCGATTGGTCGGGTGAAAACGTTGTTTCGTGTTTGGCTGTCAGCGACTCGTTGCATCAACGACGCCACATAGGATCAAGTAGAGTCGCTGGAGTGGACTGGGTTGAGCCGTCTGGTCTACGTGCGCGTCTGTGCACCAGGTTCATTCAAGCTTGGCTTTGATTCGACTTCGTCTCCCTCCGTTTTATTCTGACTCGGCGACAGCGCCATTCTCCGTCGTCGACTCAAGTGCTCCGGCCACTAATTCTCCGCCGGATTAGGTTGCACAAGATCGTCTCCCCTTCCTCTTTAACATGGCGCCTTCAGTTTATGTCGCATTTGCCTGATGTCGGGTATTTCTCCTCAGTCTCAGGTCGAGCCTGACAGCGGATTGAGGCGGCGATTTGAGGCTGTCGGCGGCTATCTCTTGCCAGCAACTGTTCCTTGGGCATCGTGTAGGTGCCATAAGGTCATGTATGGTCTCAATTGAGGTTTCATTCTTCAATTTAATGAGTTGACTTCGGTTTTGTTCTTGGTCTGGCAAGTGACTGAGATCATGGTGCTGATGGCTTTCAGCAATGATTTGTCGATGGTTGACGACCACCTGAGCATGGTGAGAGCATGTGGATGCCTCCGAGTTTGCCAGTTTGTCGGTTGAGATCTTCTCCATTTCTGTTCTGCCCCGAGTTTTTTGGTTGAGCACCAAGGTCATACCATGGCTGTCCTTTGCCTTTGGTTATTGTTTCATTCCATTTTTTTTTTATTTATTGTTTTTAGTGTGTCGATGGCATGAATGTGTACACAAGTCAGAATTCAATGGAGCTGGCCCTTGTGCACACATCATACGGTCAAATACTCTTTGTGGCTCTATTGGAGTTTATCTTTCACATATTTTGTTTTCACTTGTTCCATAGTGCTTGATATTCCATGTTATGATCATAACTCAGTGTGCAGTTTGTATTGTAGACAGGGCAATGGATCAGCTGATGAACTCAAATACCTCATATATATGTACTTAACACTCTTTGCTTCTGATGTGTACGTGACTAACTCTTGTATGACATGCTTTTATTTTTATTTATTTATTTATTTATTTATTATTCTTTATATTTTTTATTTTATAACTTAAGGATGTTAATATGCTTGTTTACGTAGACTCAACATAGACCAATGCTAACTTATCTTCTTATATCAAGTAAATGTGCATTTTTTTTAATCATGACGTGATTAAGTCAAAGTGTTGTAAACTCTTTTTTTTTAATGAGAATGCTGATTTTTCTTTTCTATTTATCTTTTTTTTTTTAATGTTGTTATATTCTCCTTTATTTGACTATTCTAAATGCACATGCACAATCTAACACATGAAGATGATTTTTATACAAAAATAAAAGTGACAGCAGAAGGGTAAAGAAAGAAAAGCAAGGATAAATATGCCATGGTTCAAAGATGCCTTTTGCTTTATTTTTACTTAAAGGACAAAGTGGACTGAAATGCAAACAAACATAAACATGATTTTGAATACTTACCTAATTTTTGAAAACTTTACCTATTTCTATTTAGGTTGCAACTAGAAACTTAATTTTGGCTTAAGAAAAATAGTATAACTACTTAGATATCAAACCTATATATTTTTTTTGTTTTCAAAATGATTACTCCTTTTAGTTCTGAAATTATGTCTATAATACTTTTATTACAGAACCGGGACATGAACATGGGCCTTTTTATTTTAAAGCATAGTTTGCTCATAACTTGAATAAGATGCAAATGTAATTTAAATAAATGCGACTGGACTCCTTGTGCACAGACTCTATATGTAGAACCAGAAATTCTTTTACATGATGAACTTGATAAAAAAAACTTATTATATGTTTACTTTTAATTGACCATGAACATGAATGCATTTGTTATTTTTTTTTTTTGACCAACCATATCCTCACTCGAATACATGCTCGTAGGCATGAAACCCAAGTGTTTCAAAGCTGGTACAGTACAGTAAATGATATGTGAATAATGAAACAACATTTTTAACTTATTGAACCAGTCATGTATACATTCAGACACCGGCTCACAGGCATGAAATCTGAATATTTCCATGACTAATTCTTTTATTAAGTGTATGCAGATGATGTATGTTTATTTCTTTTAATTTATTAAACCATCCATGTACACATTCGGACACATGCTCACAGGCATGAAATCCGAGTGTTTCCATGACTGATTCGTTTATTAAGTGTTATGCAAATGATGGATGTTCATCTATTTTAACTCGTTAAACCGACCATATACACATCCAGACACTTGCTCACAGGCAAGAAATCCAAATGTTTCTACGATCGATTTACTTATTAAATGCTATGCAAATGGTTGATGTTTATCTATTTTAACTCGTTAAACCGACCATATACACATCCAGACACTTGCTCACAGGCAAGAAATCCGAATGTTTCCACGATCGATTTACTTATTAAATACCCTGCAAATAATGGATGTTCATTTATTTTAACTTGTTAAACCGACCATATACACATCCAGACACTTGCTCACAGGCAAGAAACCCGAATGTTTCCATGGCCAGTTCGCTTATTAGATGATGTGTATGAGATGATTTTCACAAACAGAGAAAAGGATGAAACAAGACCAGTAACCAAAGATTCAGTTATTTGATGTAGCAATAACACATGAAATTCCATGACCTTGTATAGCTATAACTAACAATTACTACTCATGCGGTACTCATGCGGTGCAATGGTATGCATATTTGTAATACAGGACAAACACAAACTACCAACAAGTGGTTTATCAAGGCATGAATATAGGTAAAACCATAAAATCGGACCCAAGTTGGTGGTATCACGAAAATGCAAGGTTGTGGAAATTTATTTTTATTTACATATGAAACTAAACAGTAATTGAAAGCTATCCAACAACCACATACTCTACTGCCTTTTCACATGGCGTGAGTGTTTATTCTTAGAAACAAAGACTAATGCAAAGCCATGGAAGACAAAACTTGTGCACGTGCAAGCTCAGGCACACCATGACTTGGTGGCCGAGCAAAGGAGAAAAGAACTTCAAAACAGCAATTAAACTTTCAAAATCTCTTTATTAATATGCAAAATATATGGTTTACAGTTTGGCTTACCTAGAACTTCGTTTTTTCTTTTCTTTTCGACCTTGTTTCTATTGCCTACAAGCTGTTCGATGAAACGCCTCCACCAAACACCCCTTGCTATCCTATCACCTAATACAGAAACAGACTTTCTAGCCAAAGACTCAACCTATGGGGTCGTGGAGGCGCTCCCATTTGCTTCTGGAGACCTTCTTTTATAGGTGAAGAGCTAGGGTTTCCATGGGGACATGTTTGTTTATGTTGTTCCTTCCGCATGGCACCCATCCAGTGGCTTCAAGTTGATCCAGCGGCTTCAGATGAATGCTTAACTTCCAAGCAGGTTATATTGTGCCTTCAATTGTTACTATCATGTTCCCATGCTATTTCAGCGGATGAGATCGGCTGAAGAGTCAGATTGGGGTTTGTATGGAGAGGTTTCATCTTCTTGCTGCATCTCAGCCTTCTATTCTTCATCTTGTGGCTGTATGAGAAGCTTTGGGGGCCAAGTTTCTCTGGTTTGTCATCTTGTAGACGTGGAAGCCTCACATGGAGAAGCACAGGGGAGTGGGGGACCATGGATGGATTTGTATTTCCTTTTATACCCTTCAATTTTCGTCACATTCACCAGGTTGAAGAAGATTGAATAGTATTTGGGTTTTAATTGACTGAACCAAATTGAACCAGATGATGAGCAGCCAATAGGAGAGTGAATAAAAGGAGGGGCCTACTGCATAAGCCAATCAGGGCCTTCTATTTTAATATATCGGCTCTTGACCTCTTGGGTTTTCATTGTACTGAACCGCTCAGGATTAACATATGAAGGGGTCACGAACCAGCTTTAACCATCTCCTTCACCCAACAATTTCTGTTTGTATTCAGTTTCTTTCTTTCATTTATACTGCCATGTGGGGCCACTTTTCTTTCCTTCTATTTGGTCTATGTGTTCCTCATGTAGGCAAAACCAACAGAGAGGGATTGTATTCAATTTAGTTCACATTTCTTTCCCATTTATGACTCAGGAGACAACTCTTCTCTGGTTGATTCCGAATCCTGTTAGAGATTTTCTAGCGTAATTGGCCATTAAAGCATCTCATCATTATGGCAACCATGCTCAAATCATCAACTGTCGTGTTCATGAGCCAATTTACCATGCTTAATCAGCACTTAACCCATCCATGGCGTCAACTGCTAGTCTCGCTTACTGGCTTTATCCCAGCTCAAATTGATGAGTTCATTATGCTCCTGGCACCATCACAAAGCTCTATGAACAAACAACTTGAGCTTTCGTGCTTTGAATTGGTCCAATTTCACTCCCATTTCTCATATGCTCGAGAGCTTTCTTCCCAAATTGAGCCTCAATTAGTTTATCATAGGGATCGAGAGTGGTACCATTGTGTTCTCCTCATCAAGGGCTTTTCAGCGGTATCTCATACTCCGGAAATGGTGCAGGGGATCGCCGGAACAGATTTTGTCGGAGACGAGAACGGGCTTCGCTTCATCTTCAATTTCTCTTCTTTGTTTTCCTTTCCGTTGGAGGTGGGGTCCAGGGACGAGAACCAACAAGATTCTGCCATTTGTGAGGAGCCTGTTATACTGGCAAGTGGGGTCGAGGACGGATCGAAGAAGGGAGCTCGTTGATGGACTGTATTTCTCTCCGTTTTTTTTTAACTGAAGGCCATTTCTTTATTTATTTGTTTCCCAAATTGGGTCTCTGACTATGCACGCCCATTTATAATTTCTCTCATTTTGTTTCACTAAAGGAAATAATTCCCTTCAATCTGATTGGTTTACATTTTGTATTTGGAAAATTAATCCATCTCATCATATATTTGTCACGGATCATGTAATTCTTCATATTAATTTTCCTTTGTCAATCTCTATTGTCCTTTGAAAATGGGAGTGTTCTTTTGTGGTGTATTTAATCAAATTTCAAACGTGCAACATTTCTTGATTTTAGTTAGAGCACCTCTTGAAATTCTTTTGACATGAAATCTTGTTAGGAAATTCACAAGATCATGTCGAACATAATTGTGCTGGATTTTTCAATTATGGAAATTTCAAATTAATTAGATGAATTTTCTAGTATCTCATAGAGCAATTCATATAATTACTTGATCCAAGCACCAATTAAGCCCAAATTATTTCTGACATTCGTGTCGCACTTTTATGAATGTTGACTATTAAATTAAATTAATGTAACCATATGACTTGTCACATTAATATTAATATTAATATCAACATCATGCCATCTTTAATCTAGGCTCGTGTTCTGCTTCAAAAATTGACCTCTCTTTCTGAGAATCTGGACCCGTCATGCTTTTAATGGGCCCTTTTCACTGCTTCGTAAATTGTTGAAATTTTCTTATATGGCAAAAATTAGAGGTAAACAAATGCCCCCCACCAGAGTAGGTTGTGAGGAATTCAAGTCGAACGACCTGCTCTGGTGCCCCATTGCTCCTTATTTTCTTTCAACTTTTGGTCTATGATTTTTTTTTCGTTCTTTTTTTTGGTTTCTCATCATGCCGCCTGCGTTTGTGCAAGACGACTCCCATTTCACTTGATGGCTTTTGACGTGGGCTTATGGGCCCCTGGTTTGTGTCGGCTATGTCACCATCACAGGCTCTTGATCTAGGGTTTTCAGAGCGCGAGTGAGTTTTCTGGTGCTGTCCTGGATATTGAGTAGGAGATTTATGATGAGGTTTCATTTGGTTTGTCTATTCAAGGTATTTTTAGTACCATTTTTCGTCATTGGATTTGGTTATCCCTGTCTTTGTTGCTAACCTCTCATACGTCCCTGTGCACTTTCAGAGAATATGGATACGAGAGGTTTGCTCGAGGGATATAATTTTCATATCCTTCAGGGTTTGGTCCTGGGGGATGTCGATGTGATTGTGGCATCCCAGTATGAGATAGAACTGTGTTATTTGGAGTTTGATTTCGTCCTTTTAAGCGCGGTTCCACTTGCTTTTGCCCCGCCTCGGCTGCGGAGACAAGTCATGCTTTTGTTTTGAGGGCAGAGTTGAGGTCTTTCGGTGGGACTTTTGTGGGTTTCGGGGGCGAGGATTCTGACCAGACGTCGACCGACGTGGTTTTAGCTCCCGCACGTCCCCTTTCTTCTTTTGATAGCAGGATGACATGCTCTTACTTTGGAGCGAGTGGGATGACAGAGTCTGATTGTGGCTAGGGAGATGAGGCTGAGTCATCCGCTCGCGACCTGCATAGGGGTCATTGATATTTGATGACTCTTTGTATCTTTCTTCCATTGCACTTCCTATATATTTTTCTTTCACTTTAGATTAGCCATGGCTTGTGATGACTATCTTGGTCGTCGCTTGTATAACACACTGATATGCTTTATGAGCGCACATTCATGTCATCTTTTTTTTTGTTGGATTTTGGGTAGCTGGAAGAACCTCTGGGAGCTCTCCATTTATTTTTATTTTATATAAATTTTTTTGGAAAGGACAACTTATGGGACCGTAAGGGCAAGTCGCCTTTGAGATCCCTACCTTACTAAGGAACATGGTGGATTTGTGAGATTCACGTCCTCAGATATGTTTCATGGGGCGCGACCTTGGTGCTTTCAGCTACCACACAGGTTTGAGCCTCCTCAAGCACCTTTTCGCTTTCAAGAACCACACAGGTTCTCTCATAAAGCAAGTTATTTGTTATGGGTAATATTCTCTAACCAGTGTATTCGAAAGGCACACAGTCTTTCTCAACATAGGTTTGGGTTTTAGACTCACGCCCCCAGATATGCTTCATAGGGAGTGGCCCGGGTATTTTCGGCTACCACACAAGCTTAGCGTCATAAAATACATTTTCGCTTTCAGGAGCCACACAGACTCCTTCATGAAGTGGATTAGGCTTTTTAGGGTAATTTTCGCCATGCTCCATGTATTCGGGAGTCACACAGATTCCTTCAACATAGAGTCTTTGTCAAGTAAGTTTCACCGGTAAGTTCCACCAAGGTAAGTTTCACCAAGGTAAGTTTCACCATTTTTGAGGTAAGTTTCACCATTTCTGAGGTAAGTTTCACCATTTCTGGGGTGAGTTTCACCATTTCTGAGGTGGGTTTGAGATTTTTGAAGATTTCACCATTCTTGAGGTAGATTTGGAGGATTTTCACCGATTTTGGGTGAATTTGGAGAATTCGAAGAGGTTTCACCATTTTTTAGGTGAATTTTAAGATTTGGGAAGATTTCACCTTTTTTGTGGGTGAAATTTTAGATTCGAGGAGGTTCCACCCTTTTGGAAGCGAGGTTTTGAATTTGAGAGGATTTCACTCCCCCTTCTTTTTTGTAAGGTAAAATTTTGAATTTGAAGGAATTTCACCCTTTTGAAGGTGAGATTTTTGGATTTGGAGGATTTCATTTCATTTTTTTTTTATTATTATTTTTTTTAAGGAGGTGGGATTCTCGCCGACTTAGGATGAGCTTCATGATTTGAAGAGGCTTCACCATTTTTAGGATGGATTCTGCTGATTTAAAGCGTGTTTTGGTCAGGCGAAGAGATGGTTCATTTCTTCATGAGTCTTGACCCAATTGCTAATGAAGTCTTCACCGTCTGCATTTGCTAGCAGGTATGCTCCGCCATCTTATACTTGGTCGATGATGAAGTGACCTTTCCAATTTGGTGCAAAATCTGGGGCCGTGATGCCTGCCAACGATTGGTTGTCTTAGTACCAACACGGATTCCTCTTTTCTGAATGATCTCGGCCTTGACAATTTCTCATAGGCCCGAGTTGTTCGAGCCTGGTAGGGTTCCAGATTTTGTTGAGTAACGAGCTCTTTTTTTTTTATCTATGCCATCCAGCTCTTGCAACTTGAGCTTTACTTTTTCGGTTTGAGGGATTTCTGAAGCCATGGTGATCTTTAGTGAAAGGAGATCGGCTTCAATTGGTAAGACCACCTCGGTCCCACGTACCAGGGAATAAGACGTGCTTGAGTGGGAGTTTTCCTTGCTAGAAGAAGTGGAGGAACAATTTTCTCCAGTCCTCCCCGTTGATTTCTTCAACCCAGCATGGCTTGGGCTATTTTTCCTTGTTCATGTTCGAACTCTTCTTCTAGCGCTATGGCATCAGGAAACATGGCCTCGTTTTGCTTTTCGTTTCATGCCCCCTGTTTGTAAGGGGATATGACTCTTCTTGTTGTTGTCCTACCCTCAAATGTTGAGGTGGGTCACACTTTCGTACCGAAGGTTGTATTGACAGATCCGACTAACTCCGGAGGCATGGATCATGAGACATCCGGTGGGACATACATGGCAGTGTGTATTGAGTTTAGATGTCTCAGAGATAATCGCGACATCTTCTACTGGACTCCGCATCGAGGAGGCAGACGTAACCGCACTTGTTGAGATGGATATAGAGGAGGTCGCGGTGGAGACATTAAGGGTATTGTTTGAAGATATCTTGTACCCTGAGCCCATCGTTCCCGTCTTGTTCATTAGGGATGACGGTTGCTCCATACCAGGTGGCTCTTTAGTCGTTGTACCTGTGACTGTATGGGGTTGCGAGAGAATTCCTTCTCTTCCGATCCCTTCAATACTCATTGTTGAGCTACCCGCGCAGGCCGGCTTCTATTTCATCTGGTGGCCTTTGGTATCGACCTACAGACTTTTGGCCTAAGCATTGCAAGCTTTTAACACTAAAAATTTTCTTTGTGTTATTAAGCTCGGTGTTCTTTCACGGGGGGTTTTGTTGTAGATGCCCTATCTGGTGGTTATGATTTTCGTGCCCTCCATGACTCTATCTTGCAGGTCATAAACACGATTATGAAGTCTTTGGGTGAGACCATACTGGATTACTCTGAGTAGGCGGCCCTTCTCACCGATGCAACTCCGCTGGCTGCCGTCCTGCCCCCAGTCACTGAGATAGGCGATGCTAGTGTGCCAAAGGTCGGCTCGTTAGAGTTTAGTAGTTGTGGCGCTGTAGGGGCGATGATGCCTGGTGGGACTGGTATTGGATTTTCGAAGAGTAACATAGGTATGCCAGTCGTGGAGATGGTCCTGGCCCTTTCTGTGCTTCTTTGCATCGGCTGAGGAGAGCGTGGGGATTAGTAGAGACTGAGTAACTTTCTAGAGATGACCGAGCCTCTTTGCTGAGAGAGGCACTAAACCGAGTTGAGCATTTCTTGATTTGGAGTGAGGTTTTGTGTTGTCACCCTTTGTATCTTCTTTTCTTGTACCTCAAGACTTAGCCATGCCATTATGCTTGCCTTGTTTTGTACGACTGCATGAGATTGGATGCTTGTAGCGCTTGAGGCTTATGTTTATGTGATATCTTCCTGGGTTGCATCTTCTTGAGTTGTATTTTTCCATGTTTTGCATTTTAAGTATCTTTCCATGATTTCCCCCCTAATCGCGGAGCGATGAGCGCCTAGAATTCGTACGCGCTTAGGTTAGACTTCCGGCATCTCTGTCTTCTGCCTCTTATTTAAGTGCCGCGGCGACGCCGCTACATCTGCTTTATTTTTTTTTTTTAGGGTTTAGCTTTTGCAGCCTCTTTTCACCATGTCTGTCTCGAACCCAAAACGTCTCAGAGACGCTTCTAGTTCTTCGGTGGCGAGCCCAGGCCCGACTGTTCCCAACTGGTCTTTAGTCCCTGACAACCGCTATCTTTTTCGGGATGCCAAAGCCTTTGATTGTCACATGCATAATACTGGAGGTAATCGGCGCCCAGTGGCCGACTGTTTCTTCTTTGCTCCTGACAATGCCATAGTGGGTCAACATAAGAGCCTGCTTGATGGCTGGTTGAACGCCTGGAGCCTCAAGGGCTTGACTTTGTTCAATCGCCCTTACTATCCTTCGATTGTGCGCTTGTTTTATGCCAATCTTAGGGTAGTATTTGATCACTTTGGGGTCCCCTCTGCTTCCTCCTATCTGTTCGGCAGAGAGTTCCATATAGGGAGAGAGGATCTGGCTGCCCTTATTCAGGCTACTGAAAGTCTGGGTGGCGTGTCTGTGTACGCTTATGAGTATTGGCCTCAGGGTTTTGGGACCTTTGGGGCCTGTCGTCGCTGGTTCAAAGCTCGTCCTTATGAAAGGGGTGCCGAGGTTGTGTCCACCGAGCACTTGCCTGCTCTTCATAGGTACGTCCTTACTTGCATTCTTTTACTGGAACATTTCTGATCTTGTCGGGTTTATTTGCAGGGCCCTTTTTCTGGTGGTGACTCAAATTCTCTTTCCGCAAGGGAATCTGACTAACCTTTCTCGACCAGGCGGTCCGTTTTATCTTCGTCCGCTTATTCACAGACGTGATAAGCCTGATTTGGCCAGCCTGATCCTCCAGCATATGCATCAAGCAGTGAGGTTCACACACGGGTGTCTGCCTTATGGTCATCTGATAGCGGCTTTGATGCATCGAGCCCGGATCACTATGCCTGACATGTTGTGGGGAAGATCCGTATCCGAGAGGGACATGGTGTACTGTCGCAACCTTCTGGATGTCTTGCCTTCTTTTGGGTGGGTTGGTGATCAGGACGGTCATTTAGCGCCCGACCCCAATCATTTGGTCAATGGCTATATCTTGCAGGAAAATACTGCTGTGAACCAGTACAGTCCGATAAGAGAAGCTTCTCCTCCCTCGGATGACGGGTCTACCATTGGAGACCCTCCACCGGTCCAGGTTCCATTGGACCAACAGTTTGGGGAATTATATGCCCGTCTGGAGGCCATAGAGGTGATGCTCCAGACACTGTCTGAGGCTGTTAACAGGTTGGCCGGGAATGTGGCCCTGCCCCCTGCGTAGGTGTTTCTTTTTGCATTTTCTCTTTTTGATAACACCGTTTGTTGTCTTGGTTGTTTGGTTGACTGCTTGTTCTTGTCATTGGATTTTTTTGTTTACTAATTGTGGCTTGTTTGGATAATGATATATCTGCTTTGAGTGAAACTGCAGGGATATAGTCTAGATGTATGCATATGTAGGCGTGCATATGCGCATTTAATCCTTCTGGATATATTTTTAGGCCTATGTAACCTTTTGGGCTACAGTTTCGGTTATTGTTCGGATGTGCATATATATTATGGGGGTATATACACATGTATAGCTATTTGAGATATAGTCTTGGACACAGCCCGTGGGACTTGTTGTCAGAATACACACATATGCCACGAGGATATGCGTATATGTATAGCTATTTGAGGTATAGCTTTAGGCATGAACCGTGGTGATGTTGTTTGGATATATGCATATATATATATAGGGATATGCACATATGTATAGCTGTTTGAGGTACAACTTTAATCATGAACCGTGGAATTTGTTTATTTGGATATGCGCATATATTATGGGAATACGCGCATACATATAGCTATTTGAGGTATAGCTTTAGACATGAACCGTGAGGCTGTTATTTGGGTATATGCATATATATAGAGATATGCACATATGTATAGTTGTTTGGGGCATTCCTCTTTTTCTGTTGTTTGACATTGAGTGGAAAGGACGACTTATGAAGCCGTGAGGGCAAATCGTCTTTGAGATCCCTACCTTACTAGGGAACATGTTGGGTTGGTGAGACTCACGTCCTCAGATATGCTTCATAGGACGTGGCCTCGATGCTTTCAGCTACCACACAGGTTTGAGCCTCCTCAAGCACCTTTTCGCTTTCAAGAACCACACAGGCTCCCTCATAAAGCGGATTAAAATGTTGGGTAAGTGTCCCATGACTTGCGTATTCGAAAGCCACGCAGTCTTTCTCAACACAAGTTAGGGTATTAGACTTACGTCTTCAGGTGTCTTCTTTAGAGTTCAAGACACAGAACTTTTGTTCATCCTTTTTGACAGGTGAGATGAACAGGCACCTGATATCTTGTTCAAAGTACAAAATACAAAACTCTGGACATCCTTTTATAAAGGTGGGATTTCTTATATGAATATTTTTTAGTGGGATTTTGTAAAAGAAAATGCCTTAAGGATATCCAGAAGGACAAGGCATTTCCTTTATAAGTTCTTAGACCGGTGGGATAGAAGATTTGCTTTTTTTTCGAGTTGAAATACCAAACATGAAGCGCGGTGCCAGTCTGATATTGGAGAGGTTCTTCTTTGCTTCCCCCTTTAACTTGAGCATGAGATACCAATTCGAGGCGCGGTGCCGACTGATACCGAAAATCTCAAGGTGAGATACCAAACACGAGGCACAAGACTGGTTTGATACTCCCCTTTTTTGTTGATTGATTTTCCTGTTTTACTTGAGTATGAGATACCAATACGAGGCGCGGTGCCGACTGATATCGAAAATCTCAAGGTGAAATACCAAACACGGCACGAGGTTGGTTCGATACTCCTTTTTTGATTTATTTATTGATGAGAGATACCAATACGAGGCGCGGTGCCGACTGGTACCGAGAATCTCTGAGTGAAATACCAAACACAAGGCACGAGGCTAGTTTGATACTCCTTTTTTTTTGTTGATTGAATCTTGAGTGAGAGATACCAATACGAGGCGCGGTGCCGACTGATACCGAAAATCTCTGAGTGAAATACCAAACACGAGGCACGAGGCTGGTTCGATACTCCTTTTTTGATTTATTATTTTTTTTATGAGAGATACCAATACGAGGCGCGGTGCCGACTGATACCGAAAATCTCTGAGTGAAATACCAAACACGAGGCACGAGGCTGGTTCGATACTTCTTTTTTTATATTTTTTTTTGATGAGAGATACCAATACGAGGCGCGGTGCCGACTGATACCGAAAATCTCAAGGTGAAATACCAAACACGAGGCACGAGGCTGGTTTGATACTCCTGTTTTTATTGATTGATTCTTGAGTGAGAGATACCAATACGAGGCGCGGTGCCGACTGATACCGAAAATCTCAAGGTGAAATACCAAACACGAGGCACAAGCCTGGTCTGATACTCCTTTTTTTGTTGATTGATTTACCTATTTTACTTGAGTATGAGATACCAATACGAGGCGCGGTGCCGACTGATACCGAGAATCTCAAGGTGAAATACCAAACACGAGGCACAAGGCTGGTCTGATACTCCTTTCTTTTAGTTCGTGGCAAGTTCTAAATACCAAGTATCGCTGATTTAGATCATGACCAGATTTCATTTGGATTTGGATTTGGTTTTAGGTTTAGTTTTGAATTTGGATTTGGATTTGGTTTATAGCACCGGGTTTGATTTTGGATATTGTATTTGAGTTTGGTTTTAGATTTGGAGTTGGTTTCTGGCACTGGGTTTGATTTTGAATTTTGGATTTGAATTTGGTTTTACTTTCGATTTAAGTTTTTTATTTTGATTTTGGATTTTGCATTTGATTTTGGACTTGACTTTGGTTTGAATTTTTTTGATTTGGATTTAAGTTTATTTGGAGTTTTAATTTTAATTTTGTACTTGGCTTTTGATTTGATTTTGGTTTTGGTTTATCTCTCGTGTCAAAGTGTTGAACCCACGAGATTTATTCAGTCTACTCCGTCATCGATTTGAGTGTTGTGGGTCTTTTCTGCCTCCAGTTCAGCTTTTCTTGACGGAGTGCAGTCATCTTTTGATTTAACTTGCTATTTCCTGGCGTAGACATGACTGTTTTAGTGACCATCCCTTGGTGTAATTTTCTGTTTCCTTGAAGGAGTAGGACCACATGTTGGGGTCTCTTTTGTTGAAGTTGCATGATTTGACGATCACACAGATCAAGTTCTCTTCTTAGCCAATCTCGATCTGAGGATCTCGTCAGGGATGAAGCTCCTTGAGTGTTATTGCTTTGTCCCATTGAATTGTTATTTGGGATTTCATCGCTCATTTCTACATGAGAGATTGCATTGCTGGTAGCAGACCAATACTTTTGTTCTTCATGATCATCATTGCTGGCCTTACTCATATTTTTGGTAGTCTGGTGTGGTACCAAACTAACTTTCATATGAGGCATGGGATTTTGGCGGGCATCCTTAGATAGCGTGAGCTCACCCTTTCGAATCATCCTTTCCAGCACGTCTTTGAACATATAACACTCCTCAATAGAGTGCCCCAGAACCCTATGATATGGGCAGAATCTAGGATCACTGAAATTTTTCATTTCATGAGGTCTCTTGCTTGGTGGAAACTCAAGTTTATTTGAGACTTGGTGAAAGAGATTTCTTGTTTCCTCCACTTTGAAAGAGTATGGTTTGCTCATTTGCTCGACCAGAGATGGTCTCCTTGCCTTTGGCAGTGCTTCCTTGACATCCTCTTTTCCTTGAGAGCTGACATAGTCGAAGCCATGACCATGTCCGCTTGATGTCTTTGAATTTTCTGCTCTTTGAGTCGGTGTACAACTTTGGACTGCTTGAGCCATTTCAACTTTGGCTTTGTTGTTATTGAGGCATTGAGGCCATTCATTTGGATCCACCCCTTTATCCTTTTGAAAGGAGTCTGTTTTACCCTTTGATTTGATTGGCGCCAGGCATAGTTGGTGTTCTTCCAGAACATCTATTTCGCCTGGTTTGTCGAACTCATCTCGGAACGCATTGACCATGTCGCTCCATGTTACGATGCTATTATCTTCCAGAGAATCATACCACTCGAATGCAGGTCCAGCAAGGCTTGCTGGGAACTGTCGAAGCATCCAAGCATCATTTCCAGCTGTTTTGCCACATAACTCTATGAAATGAGCTAAGTGTTGGTCAACACAACCCTTTCTGGTCTGATCCCCAGTGAATAGCTCAAAGTCTGGGATCATGTACCCTTCTGGATACCGTATATTATTGTACTCTGCAGGATATGGTTGTCTAATTTGGTTGTCAAAAGAGGTCGTCACACCTTTGTTTCTTTTCTTCAAGAGTTTCAGGAGCACCCATATATTCTCTTGTTGGAGTCCAACCATTTTTTGGTACACCCCATAATTCTCTTTCTTTAGTGCAGCGATCTCGCCACATCTTTCTCTGTTTTCTTGATAGAGTGCAGCGATCTTGCGCCGCATTTCACCATTTTCTAGGCGAAGCATTGCGAGTTGACTATCATATAAGTCCAATCGCTTGATCAGACCTTCCAAAATGTCGTGCTCAGTGTGATCGACCAAGGCCGACGCTTCTTTCACATTTTCATAGCTCTCTGATTCTTCTCTTATCCATTCAGAAGGGTTTTGCGTGGTACATGCTATCAATGTTGGGATTTTCTCGACGTCGTTGTGCTCATTTGGCACATCATCCATTGAGGTTTCATCACTTGTTTCAATGGCACATGAGGTGTGAGAAACCATATGAGATGAGTAGGATTCACCCGATGGTTTTGCTTGTCTCTTGCTAGTATTCTTTTTCTTGGGAGCTTTTGAACCCCGTGCTATTCCTGGATTCTTAGAAACCCGGATCACCCCAGTTTCTACTTTTTCAGTTTCATTTTTAAATAACAAACACCAATCTTCTGGCCTTAAGCTCTCATAATCGTCAACCTTGGTCAACAAGCTTTCAATTGTGAGAATATTGTGCATTAAGAGGAATAGTTTGATTCGTCCATAGATGTTCCTTATCACCAAAGGTTTAAATAGCGGATAGCGGGTTCATAGCGGACAACCTCAATTCATAGCGGATAGCGGATAGCGGTCATTTAGCGGCCGCTATGGGATCGTAGCGGGCATGTATAAATATACTTGTTTATTATATCATGTACATATTTTAATTAAAAATTAAATATCATATCACAACATATGTATATTTTAATAGTTAAATTTAATACTTAGACTTTAAAATATATTATTTTAATAGACAAATCTCATTGTATTTAATATTGAATCAAGTCAGTGCTAAAACAAATGTTCGTAATACTGATTCTATATTAGCAGGTAACAACTTGTGTCGCTATATTTCGTTTAAAATACAACTATAATGCATATATATGTTGCTAATTTTCATTATTTTAGCCGCCATAAGAAATATAACACAAAAAATAGATATTTTTTTAAGTAATATTATGGTATATCAATGAATACCGCTATAGCGGCATTTTTAGTTTAGCACCATAGCGGTCTACTAGGTCGTACCGCTATAGCGGGGCTATTGCGGTTCATAGCGCCGCTATTTAAATCACTGCTTATCACCATTCGCACCAATTCAGGTTCAGGGACTGGTGGTTTGCAATAAAAGTTTATTTTCCACACCCGGATAACAAAGTCCCTGACGGATTCTTTCTTCTTAGGTTTCTCATTTGCCAAATCAACCATTGTGATTTTCCGGGTGTGCATTGCAAATCTACGGCAAAAGGCACTTGCCATATCTTCCCAAGTTCGGACACTGTTTTCTTGGAGGGTGGCATACCACTCCAAAGCTAGACCTTTCAGGCTTAGAGGGAATTGACGTAGCAAGTAGACTTCATTCCTCACAGTATCCCCACATTTTAATCTGAATTGGGCTAAATGTACTTCAGGGCTTTTCTTTTTTCCCATACCATCAAACAAATGAAATTTTGGTATGACACATCCCTCTGGGTAGCATACAAAATCATACTCTTTGGGATACGACCTCCCAAATGTTCTTGTAGGCTGTATGAGATAACTGAGCCCAGATTGTTCAAACCGGCGGTTCATCATATCATTCATATCATTTATGTCTTTTTCAATCTTCTTTAGCATTTCAGGAGACCATGTGGAATTGTCTCTTAATTCTTTGTCGCGTTTTAGAACTGATTTGCTTCCTTTGTGGTTGGTATTTACTTTCACAGCGCAACTTTCAGGTTCTCCAAATTCGGCGTGCGCAAAGCTGACTTTCTTGGGATGTGAATCTATCTTTTCACCAAGGAAATCCTGCCACAATCCTCTTTCTGTTAGAAAATCTTGCATGCTTGTGCACCATTTTGTCAGTCGAGCATTTTCTTGCTGAATGGCCGCCAATTGATGGTTGTTTTGCTCCGATGTCTGACTGTTCTTAGCAACTTCATCATTATCAGAGGATGCTCCCGGTTCAAGACTCTCTTCTTCACTCTCCCCAGACTGTTCATGAGATACCTGGTCAGATTGAGAGCATTCACTTCCTTTTGCATCATTGGTGAGGTTTTCTTCTTGGTTATCATGGTTTTCTATTGCATTGCTTTCATTCATTTGCTGGGCTCCGTCATCAGGACTGATCATGCTGCCGGTAGTGCTCTCACTTTCAGTTTGTTCTGTTCTTTCTTCAATTTCTTCCTTAAGAGGAATTTCACCGTCATTTTCAGACCCACTTTCATTTTCTAGAAGATCTAACATTTGCTCAAGTGATAAATCCTCGAAGTTCTGACCCTGCAATAGGGTTTGTAAATCTATGGGTGGATAGTTGCCTTCTTGGCTTGGAATCTGCATAAGAGTCTCCAATGTTTCAGACTGATCATCAGAATCTGTATTCTTTGTGTTGTCACTGACAAATTCCCCAGAATCCTCCGCTGTGCTTATCATGCGACTGAGAGTATCATCTGTCGCATTGAGATCGACAGGCTCCCCAGGGTCTTCTGTCACGCTTATCATATGAACAACAGCAACATCATCTAGACCCCTTGATTGCTCCATGAGTTTTCTTCTGTTAGGGATGCTGCCCCCAGTATCCTGCCTTTTCAATACTTGCTTTCTGGTTTCTTGGGAGATATGTGTCAATCCCTCTTTAATGGGAGGAATTCTTTTCTGTTTTTCGGAGAAACTGCCCCCAGCACTTTGCTTTGTTGGTATTTGTGTTCCTATTTCCCGGGATGAGAATGTCAATCCTTCTCGAGCATATATAGGAGAATTTTCCTTTTGTTCACCAGGGCGACTGTCCCCAGTGTGCTGCCAGGTCAATACTCGCTTTCCCATATTTTGAGAAATAATCATCATTCTTTCTTGGATAGATTCAAGAGAGGTATTGCCTCCAGCATGCCGCTTCATCAATGCTTGACCTCTTATTTCTTGGGCGCTAAATACTATTTCTCTCTGAGCAGGCATGGAAGAATTTTCCTTTTGTTCACCTGGGAGACTGCCCCCAGTGTGTTTCTTTACCAGCATTTGTTTCCCTGTTTTCACGGAGGGAATGATTGACTCATCGTTTGTCAACGAACCAAGGCGCGCAATCTGAGTGTTAGGCATAATTGGTACACTGATATTTTTCTCCCTCCCCTGGTCAGGTGAAATTTTCTTTGCTAGCATTGCAGTTCGAAGTTTCCGAATTGTTTTCATTTGGGCAGTTGGGGAATTCTCCTCAACAATCCTCAGTGGAGTAAAGGAGTTCTCCACTGATGAACTTGGTTTCTCCACCATCTCTTTTTGGTATGTTTTGGGATATTCGGCTTTAGAAAGTTTGATTTTGTTCATTTTTGGAATTGCGACTTCAACCAGAACTTGGTTGGCGGCCGCGCAAGCAAGATCTTTGGCATGCTTGACACTTGATGCAACCGGGGCCGGAGTCCTGTTGGGCGCCTCTTTCCCGGCTGCAGCGGCTAAGGAAAAGGCTTGAACCACTACTGGAAATTTCAGTTGAGCAGGTGGGCCAGTAATTTGCATAGCCGTCACCATTATGGATTGTGAACCACCGCCACTCGCAGTGTGCAGGGAGGTTGATTTCATATCAGGTTCGACCTTCTTGTCCTCACTTGCATAATCATGATGCACGGGACCAGGTTCCATATTGTTCTTTCTTTTGGACACATAAAATCGCTCCTTTTTGGCCTTCTGCGCCTTAGACGAAGCGAAGGAATCCCTTGTTTTGACACTTGCCTTGGGAACTTGGTACTTGCCATCCTTCGGACATAGTTCAGAAGCGTTCTCCTGGGCTTGTTTAGGCTTCCGGCCATTTGTCACCTTCATTATGGTCATCATGTGTTTAGTATTGGGCTTTAGTGGCGGAAAGGCGAGTCTGTCAAAGACCGGAGGTGACTTAACCTCAATCTTCTTTCCATGAGTGTCGTAGTTGGTGTCTCCGACTCTTGAATCCTCATAATAAGGGAAATGAGTATGTTGTTGCATCGGAAGCTGCAACCTTTCTTTGACTGAAGGTTTCTTAGGGCTATTTGAAGCCTTGACAATAATTTTGTCAGCCCTGTGGAGCTTCCTGATGGTCCAGTAGGTAGCATGGATAGCCTCTACCGCCGGATGTTTCTTAGGAGTGACAGTCTTAACAACTTTGGTGGGAACATGCATGGGGAGTTCCCATTCTTCACGGAAGTGCAAATCTCCAGTGTCCCTTTTTAACATCCTCAGTAGAGCGAAGGCGTTACTAAGAGGCAGGTCTGTATCCAGTTCTTCTTGTTGAACCAAGCGGAGGGCCTGAGCCCTCGAGAGCCTGGTCATTGTCTCTTTTTCTTTTAGTTTAGGAGTCAGGACTCCTTTCACATGCTGGGCCAACACTTTTCCTTTCTTGTTGCATGGAATGGTATTTCTTGAGGTAGCAACGGATGCTCCACTAGTAAGCATGATCATTGGTGGTTGCATGATAGCTTGGACGGGCACTTGGTGAGTCCCTGTCACTGAACCGTCGCTTGTGCCGGAAGGCACGATCATTGGGAGTTGTGTGGTAGCTTGGACGGGCACTTGGTGAGTCCCGGCCACTAAGCCACCACCATTTCTGAGATGTTCACCAGTAACGATTTGGCACCAGGTCACCATTGTTCCTATAAAAATTAAGAACTCAAAATTAACATTAGCGTATAGCATGAAATTTAATAGACTCTTGTACACTTATGTGCCTATTCCTTTGATTATTCCCTGATGAGAGGAGAAGAAGGTCCCACCGGGCGTGCCAGAATCTGTCTCGCAATTTTTCGGGTCCGCACCTCGGATAGGATTTAGGGATACCTCCGTGGGGGTGAAAAAAATACGGATCAGATACCCCTCGAACTTCCTGGGACGCAAACATCAATACCCGCCCGACAAAGGATGAGGATACCGACGTGGTCTCAGGACTTTCGAGAGTTTGATTGTTTGTTGCAGGTCCTTTCCTTCCAGTAGGCGCAAGCCCCTACTGTTAATTACCTCTGAACCAAGTCAAGAGCACCTCTAGATCGGAAAAGTCAACGGGTTAGGCACGATAAGCTACAAGGAGTCCATTTTATTTCACTAAGTGGCTTGTGTTATATGCATATGATAATGATGATAAATGCATATGATTTGTATAAAGCTATTTGTTTGTTGGTTTTGATGCATGCCATGCTGACTTTGACTCTAAATGAAGCGCATTAACTTTACATGAAATGCAAACTATAATGTTGTCGTGAATCTTAAGGTTGTTGTTATATGGGGACATCAAGGGTATCAGACCATAAGTTCCTTTTGGTCTTTTTTTGGACTTTCGGTTTGGTGACAGGACTTGGTGATTTTGAATGTCGTTTGACATGACTCAACATATGACTTGGAATTTGGCTTAGATTAGGATTCTATTTGATTCTTTATTTGAGATGGGATTTGATTCTAGTTTATCTTGGAATTTGTTTCGACTTTGGATTTAAGTTTGGTTTTTTGACTTAATGTCGATGTTTGAATTTTGTTCTTTGCATCCCCGGCTTAAAGGTCTATCGAGATTTTGGTATTTGGATTGGAAATCTGTTCTTGAGTTTGCATTGAGTTTCGGCTCGAATTTTCGTAATTGGTTTTGAAGTTTTGACTTGATCCAGGTTTCGGCTTCATGATTTATCTAACTTGGCTTTAGGATTTTAAGTTCTGACTGGTCTCGGAATGTCCTGACTTTGAAGAGTACCTGTGGTCCAATGATCCCTGCTGTCCTTTAATAATAACATTATTTTTAATAATATTTTTATTTTTATTTATTATTATATTTAGGATATTTAAGATGCATAAAGACTTTTAAATAAAAATGATATTTATGTTGGGTTTTTGGGTCTAATATATCAGATAGAAATGTTCTTCATATTTTTCTAGACATTTTGATATTTTATGAGAATTTTCTAGATTTTCTGGCTATTTTTAATGTATTTTTAAAGTTCAGCAGTTTGGAAAATTCCGATTGGTCGGGTGAAAACGCTGTTTCGTGTTTGGCTGTCAGCGACTCGTTGCATCAACGACGCCACATAGGATCAAGTAGAGTCGCTGGAGTGGACTGGGTTGAGCCGTCTGGTCTACGTGCGCGTCTGTGCACCAGGTTCATTCAAGCTTGGCTTTGATTCGACTTCGTCTCCCTCCGTTTTATTCTGACTCGGCGACAGCGCCATTCTCCGTCGTCGACTCAAGTGCTCCGGCCACTAATTCTCCGCCGGATTAGGTTGCACAAGATCTTCTCCCCTTCCTCTTTAACATGGCGCCTTCAGTTTATGTCGCATTTGCCTGATGTCGGGTATTTCTCCTCAGTCTCAGGTCGAGCCTGACAGCGGATTGAGGCGGCGATTTGAGGCTGTCGGCGGCTATCTCTTGCCAGCAACTGTTCCTTGGGCATCGTGTAGGTGCCATAAGGTCATGTATGGTCTCAATTGAGGTTTCATTCTTCAATTTAATGAGTTGACTTCGGTTTTGTTCTTGGTCTGGCAAGTGACTGAGACCATGGTGCTGATGGCTTTCAGCAATGATTTGTCGATGGTTGACGACCACCTGAGCATGGTGAGAGCATGTGGATGCCTCCGAGTTTGCCAGTTTGTCGGTTGAGATCTTCTCCATTTCTGTTCTGCCCCGAGTTTTTTGGTTGAGCACCAAGGTCATATTATGGCTGTCCTTTGCCTTTGGTTATTGTTTCATTCCATTTTTTTTTTTATTTATTGTTTTTAGTGTGTCGATGGCATGAATGTGTACACAAGTCAGAATTCAATGGAGCTGGCCCTTGTGCACACATCATACGGTCAAATACTCTTTGTGGCTCTATTGGAGTTTATCTTTCACATATTTTGTTTTCACTTGTTCCATAGTGCTTGATATTCCATGTTATGATCATAACTCAGTGTGCAGCTTGTATTGTAGACAGGGCAATGGATCAGCTGATGAACTCAAATACCTCATATATATGTACTTAACACTCTTTGCTTCTGATGTGTACGTGACTAACTCTTGTATGACATGCTTTTATTTTTATTTATTTATTTATTATTCTTTATATTTTTTATTTTATAACTTAAGGATGTTAATATGCTTGTTTACGTAGACTCAACATAGACCAATGCTAACTTATCTTCTTATATCAAGTAAATGTGCATTTTTTTTAATCATGACGTGATTAAGTCAAAGTGTTGTAAACTCTTTTTTTTTAATGAGAATGCTGATTTTTCTTTTCTATTTATCTTTTTTTTTTAATGTTGTTATATTCTCCTTTATTTGACTATTCTAAATGCACATGCACAATCTAACACATGAAGATGATTTTTATACAAAAATAAAAGTGACAGCAGAAGGGTAAAAAAAGAAAAGCAAGGATAAATATGCCATGGTTCAAAGATGCCTTTTGCTTTATTTTTACTTAAAGGACAAAGTGGACTGAAATGCAAACAAACATAAACATGATTTTGAATACTTACCTAATTTTTGAAAACTTTACCTATTTCTATTTAGGTTGCAACTAGAAACTTAATTTTGGCTTAAGAAAAATAGTATAACTACTTAGATATCAAACCTATATATTTTTTTTTGTTTTCAAAATGATTACTCCTTTTAGTTCTGAAATTATGTCTATAATACTTTTATTACAGAACCGGGACATGAACATGGGCCTTTTTATTTTAAAGCATAGTTTGCTCATAACTTGAATAAGATGCAAATGTAATTTAAATAAATGCGACTGGACTCCTTGTGCACAGACTCTATATGTAGAACCAGAAATTCTTTTACATGATGAACTTGATAAAAAAACTTATTATATGTTTACTTTTAATTGACCATGAACATGAATGCATTTGTTATTTTTTTTTTTTTGACCAACCATATCCTCACTCGAATACATGCTCGTAGGCATGAAACCCAAGTGTTTCAAAGCTGGTACAGTACAGTAAATGATATGTGAATAATGAAACAACATTTTTAACTTATTGAACCAGTCATGTATACATTCAGACACCGGCTCACAGGCATGAAATCTGAATATTTCCATGACTAATTCTTTTATTAAGTGTATGCAGATGATGTATGTTTATTTCTTTTAATTTATTAAACCATCCATGTACACATTCGGACACATGCTCACAGGCATGAAATCCGAGTGTTTCCATGACTGATTCGTTTATTAAGTGTTATGCAAATGATGGATGTTCATCTATATTAACTCGTTAAACCGACCATATACACATCCAGACACTTGCTCACAGGCAAGAAACCCAAATGTTTCTACGATCGATTTACTTATTAAATGCTATGCAAATGGTTGATGTTTATCTATTTTAACTCGTTAAACCGACCATATACACATCCAGACACTTGCTCACAGGCAAGAAATCCGAATGTTTCCACGATCGATTTACTTATTAAATACCCTGCAAATAATGGATGTTCATTTATTTTAACTTGTTAAACCGACCATATACACATCCAGACACTTGCTCACAGGCAAGAAACCCGAATGTTTCCATGGCCAGTTCGCTTATTAGATGATGTGTATGAGATGATTTTCACAAACAGAGAAAAGGATGAAACAAGACCAGTAACCAAAGATTCAGTTATTTGATGTAGCAATAACACATGAAATTCCATGACCTTGTATAGCTATAACTAACAATTACTACTCATGCGGTACTCATGCGGTGCAATGGTATGCATATTTGTAATACAGGACAAACACAAACTACCAACAAGTGGTTTATCAAGGCATGAATATAGGTAAAACCATAAAATCGGACCCAAGTTGGTGGTATCACGAAAATGCAAGGTTGTGGAAATTTATTTTTATTTACATATGAAACTAAACAGTAATTGAAAGCTATCCAACAACCACATACTCTACTGCCTTTTCACATGGCGTGAGTGTTTATTCTTAGAAACAAAGACTAATGCAAAGCCATGGAAGACAAAACTTGTGCACGTGCAAGCTCAGGCACACCATGACTTGGTGGCCGAGCAAAGGAGAAAAGAACTTCAAAACAGCAATTAAACTTTCAAAATCTCTTTATTAATATGCAAAATATATGGTTTACAGTTTGGCTTACCTAGAACTTCGTTTTTTCTTTTCTTTTCGACCTTGTTTCTATTGCCTACAAGCTGTTCGATGAAACGCCTCCACCAAACACCCCTTGCTATCCTATCACCTAATACAGAAACAGACTTTCTAGCCAAAGACTCAACCTATGGGGTCGTGGAGGCGCTCCCATTTGCTTCTGGAGACCTTCTTTTATAGGTGAAGAGCTAGGGTTTCCATGGGGACATGTTTGTTTATGTTGTTCCTTCCGCATGGCACCCATCCAGTGGCTTCAAGTTGATCCAGCGGCTTCAGATGAATGCTTAACTTCCAAGCAGGTTATATTGTGCCTTCAATTGTTACTATCATGTTCCCATGCTATTTCAGCGGATGAGATCGGCTGAAGAGTCAGATTGGGGTTTGTATGGAGAGGTTTCATCTTCTTGCTGCATCTCAGCCTTCTATTCTTCATCTTGTGGCTGTATGAGAAGCTTTGGGGGCCAAGTTTCTCTGGTTTGTCATCTTGTAGACGTGGAAGCCTCACATGGAGAAGCACAGGGGAGTGGGGGACCATGGATGGATTTGTATTTCCTTTTATACCCTTCAATTTTCGTCACATTCACCAGGTTGAAGAAGATTGAATAGTATTTGGGTTTTAATTGACTGAACCAAATTGAACCAGATGATGAGCAGCCAATAGGAGAGTGAATAAAAGGAGGGGCCTACTGCATAAGCCAATCAGGGCCTTCTATTTTAATATATCGGCTCTTGACCTCTTGGGTTTTCATTGTACTGAACCGCTCAGGATTAACATATGAAGGGGTCACGAACCAGCTTTAACCATCTCCTTCACCCAACAATTTCTGTTTGTATTCAGTTTCTTTCTTTCATTTATACTGCCATGTGGGGCCACTTTTCTTTCCTTCTATTTGGTCTATGTGTTCCTCATGTAGGCAAAACCAACAGAGAGGGATTGTATTCAATTTAGTTCACATTTCTTTCCCATTTATGACTCAGGAGACAACTCTTCTCTGGTTGATTCCGAATCCTGTTAGAGATTTTCTAGCGTAATTGGCCATTAAAGCATCTCATCATTATGGCAACCATGCTCAAATCATCAACTGTCGTGTTCATGAGCCAATTTACCATGCTTAATCAGCACTTAACCCATCCATGGCGTCAACTGCTAGTCTCGCTTACTGGCTTTATCCCAGCTCAAATTGATGAGTTCATTATGCTCCTGGCACCATCACAAAGCTCTATGAACAAACAACTTGAGCTTTCGTGCTTTGAATTGGTCCAATTTCACTCCCATTTCTCATATGCTCGAGAGCTTTCTTCCCAAATTGAGCCTCAATTAGTTTATCATAGGGATCGAGAGTGGTACCATTGTGTTCTCCTCATCAAGGGCTTTTCAGCGGTATCTCATACTCCGGAAATGGTGCAGGGGATCGCCGGAACAGATTTTGTCGGAGACGAGAACGGGCTTCGCTTCATCTTCAATTTCTCTTCTTTGTTTTCCTTTCCGTTGGAGGTGGGGTCCAGGGACGAGAACCAACAAGATTCTGCCATTTGTGAGGAGCCTGTTATACTGGCAAGTGGGGTCGAGGACGGATCGAAGAAGGGAGCTCGTTGATGGACTGTATTTCTCTCCGTTTTTTTTTAACTGAAGGCCATTTCTTTATTTATTTGTTTCCCAAATTGGGTCTCTGACTATGCACGCCCATTTATAATTTCTCTCATTTTGTTTCACTAAAGGAAATAATTCCCTTCAATCTGATTGGTTTACATTTTGTATTTGGAAAATTAATCCATCTCATCATATATTTGTCACGGATCATGTAATTCTTCATATTAATTTTCCTTTGTCAATCTCTATTGTCCTTTGAAAATGGGAGTGTTCTTTTGTGGTGTATTTAATCAAATTTCAAACGTGCAACATTTCTTGATTTTAGTTAGAGCACCTCTTGAAATTCTTTTGACATGAAATCTTGTTAGGAAATTCACAAGATCATGTCGAACATAATTGTGCTGGATTTTTCAATTATGGAAATTTCAAATTAATTAGATGAATTTTCTAGTATCTCATAGAGCAATTCATATAATTACTTGATCCAAGCACCAATTAAGCCCAAATTATTTCTGACATTCGTGTCGCACTTTTATGAATGTTGACTATTAAATTAAATTAATGTAACCATATGACTTGTCACATTAATATTAATATTAATATCAACATCATGCCATCTTTAATCTAGGCTCGTGTTCTGCTTCAAAAATTGACCTCTCTTTCTGAGAATCTGGACCCGTCATGCTTTTAATGGGCCCTTTTCACTGCTTCGTAAATTGTTGAAATTTTCTTATATGGCAAAAATTAGAGGTAAACAACTATCTTCAGGATAGTTGTAAACACCATGTTGGTCAATGAGGGAGGTCAAAAGTTGGTCAGATCTCATTCTGGTTATAATACTGTCTCTGTCGATATCAGGTTCAGCGGCCCACTGAAATCACCAGCGGCCTGCCGAAAATACAGTGGATCGTCGAAAAAGACAGCGGCCCGCCGAAAACTTCGACTGCCCACCAAAAACGACAGATTCTTGACTGGTCACAAATTTCTATTCAGATGACCCGCAGGCCTAGCCAGCGATCATCTGACAACTATACAGAACAACCTGATGTTGTCTGTGAGCATTGCAGTTTTCAGCGGCCGTCGAAACTGATGGGCTGAAATCCTAATTCTGGTATTCCCACAACCGGGATGCGTCAGAGGGTTTTCTTGTACCAGAAATGTTACTCTACCCCTGTTAGACTTTTTACTATGTATTGCTATGAACTCCTACCGAGATCTAGCATTAAAACACGTAGAATTCAAGTTTAGGGTTTTGTTGAGTAAAACCATAACAACCAAGTTTAGATCTACCGCAACCATGGTGTTCCTAAGGCTTAAACAGATCCAAAACTTCGAAAAGAAGCCTTATGGCTCTGATACCAATGTTGGTTTAGACTAGGTATAAACCTATATGCATATCTAACCTATGAAATAAACATAGAGTATTAGATATACCGCAGTGGAAGATGATCGAACGCCTAGACTCTTCTCGGAGTTCGGTTCTGCAGCGCCTTGTCTCTCTCCGTATGCAACCGGTACACCACAACCTCAAGTTAGGGCTTGGCGTCACCTTTCACGATTCCAAGTGCCGATCTCGACTCGTGCGTGTGATCCGATTGCTCCAAGCAATCGGATGGCTTCCTTCCTCTCAAACCCTAACATCTCTCTTTGTTTCTGGACCCAAACATGAAGGGTTTCCAACTGAAAGGTCGGTTATAACAGAGGGGTATATATAGGAGTCGATCATAACAGACAGAGTCGGTTCTGATCCCGACATCTAGCGGCCCGCTGGTCCAACCTGCGACCCGCTGGCCCAACCAGCGGCCCGCCAAAAACGGCTCCACACACTTTTCCTAACAGTATATAAAAACATACAATTCTACTAACCGTGAATCCGTGTGATGTGGCTGATTCAATCCGTTCAGTAATCATGTCAATAATTAATAATTTTCGAAATTTCTATCTGTTCTCTTCCTGTACAAATCCATGGTTTTCGGTGCAAACCGGACTAGGTGAAATTAGTGGTAACTGATCTTAAAGCCACAATATCATTCAACAAAGCAACAGGCACTACGTCGTACACAACTGTTACACAGTTTGCTCTTTGTAGGTAAAAAGAAATATTAGTACGCCATCCTCTTTTATCAGAAATTCTGGGATTTCATTAAGGGAGATAATATTAGAACTCTTCTATGATTTTTATAATAATAGGCTTTAATAAAGCAATAATTTGTCTTATTTCAAATGTAACTGATGCATCTAGAATAGACGAATTTAGACCCATTAGTCTGTTGAAATGTAGTTATAAAATTTTTTCTAAAGTTCTGGCAAATAGACTTTTTCATATTCTAAATAGAATAATTCAACCTAATCAAAGTGCTTTTTTGAAAGAAAGATATATTTTGAGGGAGTAGTGGCTGCTCATGAGATATTGCATGATATTCATGAGCATAAAGAAAATGATATCTTACTTAAGTTAGACTTTGAAAAGACTTTTGATATGGTCAACTGAGACTATCTTTTTAATTCTCTTAGATAGAGGAGCTTTAAACTTTTAATAGTCTTTGGATTAATGGGATTAAAAAACTTCTTCTAGGAAGTAGGGTAGCAGTTATGATAAATGATAATTTAGGACCATATTTTGAATGTAAGAAAGGTCTAAGGCAAGGGGACCCAATATTTCTTTATCTTTTCATTCTGGCATCAGAAGGCCTTTCAAAAATTCTTGAACAAGGGACTAAAAATAAATAATCATTTTCAGGGACTGAGACTCACACTTTCTTCAGGAAGGAAAGTAATTCAGCTACAATATGCTCATGATACTCTATTATTCTTAAAGTATGACTTACAAATGGTGGATACACTGATTTGGGCTCTGAAATTTTTTGAGTGTATTTTTGGGATTAAGATCAGTTATGCTGTTCTGGTATACACTTGATACCGGTCCTCAGTCAGCGAAACCTGAAATGATAAAATTCTAAAACCGACCAACCCGGCAAAGCATGGAAATAATCGGCTGGGAGTTGCAATCACACAAATAAGACCTATGGTGCCGAAATCATTGAAATGAAACTGATTGGGTGAATCCAAAAGTATAATGAGCATAGAATACAACTCCAGTAATTGAAAAATCTAAGAAGCAAACATACTGGAAAACCACAGCTGATCGGATCAATCTTGGAAAATAGAATTTAATATTATGAGGAAAGATTGAATAAGCAAGACAGAAATCACCTTTACAGAGAAGTCGAGTCAGTGTACTTGGTTCGCCTGGTAGCACAGTGAAGAGAACTGAGTGGTGTACCTTTCTCTCGGTGGAGTGGTGCCACTGTGGGGAATGAGGAAGAGGCAAAGAGAGTAGGCTATCTCTCTGCCCTTTGGGATTTAGGCTTTGCGTTTCGATTTCCTTCTATAAAAGGGAGTACTATCAGAGAAATCCTTTTTTTTTTTGGGGTAAAATGTGAGTTATGCGATTCCTATCCTATTTGCTATTTCCGAATCTGAGCAACTGGTGTACGAAGCAATGGTAGGGACAAAACCTCTCTCGCGAGTAACTTTGACACTGTTCGGGTACACGTGTACCCATGCTGGTACTTGGTCAGCGAAATCTGTAATGACAGAATTTTAAAACTGGCCAATACGCAAAGTATGAAATTAATCAGTGGTTGCACAAATCAGACGTATGGCGCCTGAATCATTGAAAATCAAATTTATTGGGTGTAATCTAAAGTATAATGAGCATAAATCTCCAGCAATTGAAAAATATGTAGGACGCAAATATGAAGGAAAACCAATGCTGATTTGGGATTCTACAAAGAGGGAAAGAGAATGGGCGCTCTCTCCCTCTCTATCTCTCGCTCTTTTCATGTTAGAAACGACACAGGAGTATCTGTATTGCAAAGAATTAACTGTATTCTAATTGGCATTACAAAGAAAATTATTATTACCCGGAAAAATGAGCAAAAGGGAAGGCAAAAACAATCGGGAACATCCAATACCTTTTTATTTATATATTATCAATTGTCAAATTACTTAAATGAGCTCATCCCACGCATTGTTCAAGTAACTATTTATCAGTACTTCCAGGATGGTTTTGTTTGCCTCTGCGCCTTGCCGCCAAAAAAAAGTGATTTAGAGTGGCAAAAATAAAACTATATAAAAAAAAGAAAAATAAAATTTCTTTCCATCTGCAGACAATTTCTTTTCTGTAATCTGTTTAGGGCTATAAAGAACAAAGGCAGATATTAAATTATGGGGACAATATTTAGGAAAACGATTCAATTTCAAACTATCATACCATTGGCCCGTTTGTTTTATTAATCAATTAAAAACATATTACAAGGACAATAGCTAGTTAAAATCAACAATGAAAATAACAACTTCATTGCTGTTTATTAATCAAATTATTCCCCTTTGGTCTATTAATAACTTTGAGTGATATGACAGTAATTAACAGGGTCAAAATTATTGCAGGAACCTTCAAATCTTGTTATTGCTTCTTATTCCCGAAATTTTCCTCTTTGTTCTATTAATAATTTTGAGTGTACGACAGTTAACTAACAGGGTCAAAGTTAATGCAGGAACCTTCGAATCTTGTTATTCCTTCTTATTCCCAAAAGCTCTCAGAAATAAATTGTGAAATAAAGAGAAAATTGTGAAATTAGAAAGGCACAAGAGATCACATATATCATGCAAAAAAAAAATAATAAATAAAAAATAAAAAATCGGGTGCATTCCTAGGATTTATCATTCTGTAACATTCCGTCCAAAAACGAAAAAAACGCCGGGAAGCATCCTTTTCGTTTGTGAACCAGCGGTTTGCTTCCACTCCCTTCCCAGCTCTCCTTCTGTAACTTCTTGTTTCTGTAACTTCTTGTTCTCCTCCCCACTCCCCTCTCCACTTTCCCTCTCTGCTCCCCTCTTCACTTTTTGCTCCTCTCTCGCTTCCTATTTCCTCCCTTTCTTTGGATTTATCTCACGTGCCCCTCTCCCTCCCCTCTCCTCTATTCCATGATTATAACAATCTGATATTTTCTTATAACAATCTGATTTCTTATTATAACAATTTGATCCCTTATTATAATAACAATCTGAAACTCTTATTATCACAATTTGATCTCTTACGGTAACAATCTGATCTCTTATTATGACAATCTGATCCCTTATTATGATAATATGATATCTTATTATAACATTATGATCCTTTATTAAACAATCTGATCCCTTCTTATAATAACAATCTGATCCCTTATTATAACAATTAGATCCATTATTATGATAATCTGATCTCTTATTATTATAAATTTATAACAATCTGATATTTTATTATGACAATTTGATCTCTTAGTATTGTAAGATGAGTGACGGAGGGAGGATGGAAGAGATACAGAGGTTGGAGGAGGAAGGAGAGACGAAATGATAAGTGCAAGGAGGGATGAGGGAAGGAGGGAAGGAGGGTGAGGGGTCACGCGGGAGTAGGGGAGGAGTTGCGTAGAGGGAGTAGGGGGGCGAAGATGCGCTGGATCAAAGGAGATAAATTACGGAAGGAAGGAGAAGGAAGGAGAGCGATGCGGAAGATACGTTGTAGGATGGTACATGATGATATATTGGGGGATTGCGCTGAACAATTCCAAAAAAAAAAAAAAGAAAAATAGGAAATTCTTCAAGGAACATATCAAACTTGCAGATATTAGATCTGAATAGTCCGGGCACGGAACAGGCCCGTTTCGTTTTCGTTCCGTTTCAGCAACAGAACCGAACAAGTGTTTCGTTTTCGTTCCGTTTTGGTAAATGAAACAGTTTTCAGTTTCGTTCTTCATTTTTCACTGATTTCAGCCTATTTTTGTGTTATGTTCCGTTCCGTTCCGTTCCAAAAACGTTCAAACATATATGTTTCATTTTCGTTCTGTTTGATTTCTCCTTTTATTTTCTGTTCCGTTGAAACGGAATGAAACATTTAACGTTAAGAAACGTCTGTATTGACAGGGCTAGAGGTGAGGTGAACAATTATTATGTCAAAGGAGATGTCAAGGAGGCCCAATATATGGCTAGAGGACCGAACTTTGGACCGAACACTTTTTCTTCCATAAAGGACTCGATCGGATATCTGGCTTAAGCCTGTTCATTAGCAGTACAACTAAATTTTAACCGAAATCACGTACCGCATATAGAAGGTCCAAGTTAATAAAGTATCCATAGACACAATAATACTAAACCTAAGCTAATTCATCTGAAATTTACTTGCTTTGATTCATCACAGCCTGGTTTTACGCTTCTGTCAGTTTGCACCATCCAGAAAATCATGCTCTTACAAAAGGGTGCTCCAAGAGAGCAGTGGCAGAAGGACGCATTTGGGGATCCACCCGGAGACACTCTTCAATAAATTTACGGGCAGCATCTGACAATGTATCAGGGATCGGTGGCCTCTTTCCATTCACAATCGCGAACCATACATGTTGCTGAATTTACAAAAATGCCTTGTAAACAACATATTCTAACTTCTAGGTTAACAAATTAGTTTATTAATTTAGTACGCGTTTGGATCACTTAAGAATAAAATTAAAATTATTTATTCGGATTTAAAAATATTATTCTAGACGATCAAGAAAAGTTTTTAAAATTTTTAAGTGGTCCAACATTCAAATTAAATTTTTATTCTTGGTGTGTTTGGATCTTTTTCTTAAATATCATGGAGATTACAAAGTGCGGGATTACTTTATAATATGGATTAGAAAGATGATAAAAAAATTATTATAAATAAAAATTTATTTCGAATGTTGGACCACTTAAAGAAATACTCTCAATATCCAAAAAACTTATTTTTAACTATTTAGAATAATACTTTTTAGTCTGAATAGCTAACTTTAATTTTATTCTTAAACGATCCAAACGCATTCTTAAAAATTAGACTAACTTCACGAACGCCAAACGCCCCTAAGGGACAGTATTACTCAAATCAGAAAAAAAATTAAGTTTTGAAAATCTGTTGAGAGAAGGTCCTGCACTTACCCATTCAATAAGTTCAGGATATGGAGGACGTCCGGTTAACATCTCCAAAACAGTGCACCCCAAACTCCATATGTCGGCAGGAGGTCCATATGGCGTACATTTAGCAACCTGAATGGCCTCTTCAGGTTAGAGTTTTTTCTATTATTATTATTATTATTTTGGAAAAGAGCATGCCTGATTGTGTTAAAAGGAAAGGAGTAGAGACATTGAAAAATGTTAGAGGTACTTTCTCCTGACTGACCTTCTCTTCAGGTTCGATAAAAAGTTATGGAAAATTCAGTATGAATTGAAAAATAATAGGTATTATCGTGCTTATGTGTTTGGTTGTATAAGAATTAAAAAGTATAAAGAGAATGTTTCATAACTAAAAAAAGAATAACTATATAAAGAATAAATGAGGATGAAGTCATTCCCGATTTCAAGTTTTTAATGAGAAAGTGATTCAAAAAAAAATAAAAAATTAATGAGAAAGACAGACACAGAAAGTATAAAAAGTTGCTATTCTTGAATTTTTTTTTTTTTGTTGCTTTATTTTTCTCTCTCTCTCACACATCTTTACCCCAGTGCAGTGAAACGCATATTAGAAGTTTGTCCCAAACTTCAATCTATTCATTTTTATCAACAAAGGACGATATTTCCAGTCAGTTCATTTGCAAGTGCTTCACACCATCTTAAACAATAATTCCACACTATTTTTGTCATTTTGCAAACCTTAATTAGAATGGAAATTACCTCGGGGGCCATCCAACGAACAGTTCCCTTGAGTGAGTGTTTTTGGATCAAAAGATCAATCTGAAATTTCCAATAGGTGATCAGGTTATTTTAGCCTTAAAGTTAATTTAACAGTAAAAGGCAACAACTTGGAGCATACCTCCTTCGCTACACCAAAATCTGCTAGCTTTAGACAACCTTTTGAATCAACCAATATATTCGCACATTTGATATCTCTGCAAACAACGCGATTTAATTTTTTATGAGCCTTTGACTAATAGAAATTGCCACAAGGAAAATATTTTGTCATTTAAAAAATTATTTATTACATAAAAAGTAAAATGAAATTATTATATATTGACTTTGTTCTTAACAAATCAGCCAAATAACATTTTCCATTTCATCAATAGGCTATTCTTTCATCATTTTTATTCACAATTAACCCTTGTTCATGGATAAGGTATTCAACTCTATTCTACACATCTTGATAGCTTTTAGTGCTACAGTTAAATTAACAAGGCCATGATTATTGCAGGAACCTGCAAATTTTGTAATTCCTTCTTTTTTTTTCAGAAAGTTCTCCGACCCATAAACCATTTCTATATTCCATCTTTCTAGACCAGAAAGTTTGTCCGATATAGAATTACAGTTTCTCATAAATAACAGCATATTAGAAACAAAAAAAAAAATTACAAAGGACATTAAATTTTCATGAAAACAAAATAACATATTCTTCAAAGGAACACATCAACATGACGGATATTATGATATCAGATGTTAAGAATTGTAATGTCAAAGGAAAGAAATTATATAACCTGTGTATGATTTTGCGGCCATGTAGGTAATTCAACCCATGTAAAATCTGCAGTGTATATGCTGAGGATTGTGAATCTTGAAGACCACATTTTCCGTACTGAGACACCAAGTTGCCTAGTGTAGCTAGTTCAAGGAATATGAACAACTTTTCTTCCGTCTATATATTGTCGACAATGCACAAAGAGAATGGAAGAAGTTTTAGTAGTTTAATTCTCGCAAGTTAGAAAATCACATCTCAATAAGAAAATAAAACCACATTTATATATATAAAAAAAATTTAAGACAAGGAATTAGGAAAAAGTACTTTACAAATTTGAGCCCAACATAGCTGAAATGGAAATGACTATATACCATTATGTTTGTGGGGCGGGCGGGGGGGGGGGGGGGGGGGGGGGGGGGGGGGGGGGGGCGCGGTGTTGTGGACAATAGTTAATTGAACATATATAAAGATAAGAAAAAAGCGCTAGCGTGAAGTATGAATATTCCAAGTATAGTGTCGGGGAACCATTAAAAAAAAAATTAGTGTTGGAATTCTTGGGAAATAGGTGAATATATATAGTGTTATTTGCAAATACCATAAAGTGATTTTTTTTGGGTAAATGAATGTTTACCTCTTCTGTTCCGTAGTACTGAACTATATTGTCATGCTCCAGACGACTCAAAAGTGAGACCTCCTGCAATAATAGATTGATGATGATGCCAACGGAATATTTATGTTGAACGAGATAACGGCAACAAATTGAAAAACAGAAGTTGCAATCACCTGCCGGAGTTGATCAACGTTGCCTGGATGAATAAATATTTCCTTGACGGCAAAGGAGAATCCGCGGCTGAAACAATGGTCCACTAAAGAATTAGCAAAGTACTTTAATCAATAATAACTATATTTCTCTAAATAAAATAGACTATTCGGATATAAAATAAAATTTTCTTTGTAAAAGTAATACACTACAAAGAAAGATGGTTATTATTTAGGTTTTTTTTTTTTTTACTAGACTTTTCTATATATGTTGTATCTTGTTTTATTGTTAGATTTACTTGATGCACTAAATCTAGCAATTTGTTTTTAGCAATACTCTGTTTTCTATTAATATATCATTAAAAATCTAGCAATTTATTTTTGATAGACTTTTTTGAATCTTGCAATGTCTAGTGTAGCAAGTTATTTTTTATAGACTTACCGAATCTTGTAATGTTTAATGTAGTAAGGAGCTACTCATAGACTTTTTTATGTGTTGGTATAACTTAAATAAAGTCTAGCAAATTAGTAACTAATCTAGCCATATCTTCAATTTTTTCAAAATATACATAGATTTAAATTTGTCTAGTAAGAAAATCTTGCAATATATCTAATTATAAGAGTATGTGAAAAGTCTAATAAAAAAATCTATGTAAAAACCATTTTTCTTATAATGATAGCCCTTACGTCCCAATCCATATCCTCTACCACGTGCTGCTGGCAGCGTTTTGATATGAGCCGTTCAATATGATCTCGACGGTTAATTTTTCAAGCCTATCAATTTGGTATAATTCACGAGGCACCCATCATCCATCGGACGGTTGAGATGAAAAGTGCGGCTCGTGCCGCGCGGCAGAGGATGCGAGTTACTTAGCGTCCTAGCTTTGAAGTAACACTTAGATTTAGATTTTATGAGATTTTATCGAAGACTGGGAAAGATACTAATCCAATGCATAGTTGGGTAAATAATTTACTAAATAGATATATTCTTCGGGTAAGGTGATGTGTAACGTTTTCTTTTATTTTTTTAGATGAAAAGTTAATAGTTAAATAATTTTTAATTTGAAATCAACATATAGATCACATTAGACTTCTAAAATAAATTATCCTTATTTAATATTAAAGATTATTTATACTCATCGTCTGAAATCTATAAAGCTGGAAATGAATCGCTCGTTGTATTAAATAAGATCAATAATTTAAATTCAAGATTTGAATTTTATATCTAAAAAATAATAAAAAAGTGTGATTTGAAATATTTTGAGCGACTCAAATTGTGAATATTGAAACCCTCTTATAATAAAGCAGTGGCCAGAATAGTAAACATATAAAATTTAGACTTTATATTTACAAGTAATGGGATCCTCAAGGTTTTATTGAGAGTTTCTGAAAGGCAATAATTTCAAAGGCATAAATTTAGATTAACAGCTTTGTATTCAACAAGTAAAAATGAATAAGCGTTAAACTCACTTGTCAATAGCCTCATAAACCGCACCAAAGGAGCCACTGCCAAGAAACCGACCTTTCTTCCAGGACCCAATTATCTTTTTGAAGCTCCCATGAGGGGAGATGTCAAGGAGTGTTTTTGCTGATGTTTTACCGTGATCCAAGCACTTGCTGACTTCTCTCGCCTTTTTCTTCAAGTGGGAGTCACCAACTATAGCCCAACGAACGGCCACACGCCTAACCTTATTTTGCTGTAATTTCTCAAATTTTCTATTGAGGAGTTCAAAATCAAGTTTCTCAATATAATCTTCTTCATCGTAGGCTGCATCTTTGATATGTATCAGCATCTCATTACAGTAAAAAGGACATCTTATTATATTTATTATCATCATCAAGTGGATAATAACCATCATTATGACTGGGGACACCACCCATCTTACGGTTGTTGTTGCTGTAATCTCAGCCATATGGAGAAAGTAACAGAGTGAATAAAGCAAGGTGAAAGGGATCTGGTAAAATCTAGATCTAAGAAAAACTCTGTTTCAAGGAAATATGATAGCTGCGAGCTAAAGGAAACTCGTAGAGTTGTGTAGAAAAGTAAAAATCGATAATAATTTTCTAGTTCAACGAATTGAAATAGTATGAAATGTTAGAGCTAGCTGGCTCGTTTGCAATACCTCGTATTCTGTACTAAAGACCAGATCTAATATAACTGTGCTAACTTTTGGCCATGAAAAGATTCAACGATAAGTCAATTAAGGAGTACAGATGGAAGGGAAGGGGGAGGTGTCACAAAGAGGCAAGAGAACACTGAATCAGAATAGATGTACAAGATTTGCTCGAATTGGGAGATAATATATGAGGCTTGGATATGTGGACAGAAAACTCTTGAAAGAAACAAATTAAGGGAGTAAATGTAAAGATGATTCTTGCTTTTAATCAACTCTCACCTCATTCTTGGCGCTATTGGTTAGATAAGTGGTGTGTGTAACACCGACCATGATCCAAAAACAAACAGGGGTCGTTTTCAGATCTGAACCGTCCGATTTAGTCTTAACGGTTAATATTTTCGAACCTATCAATTTGATATTATTCACAGAGATCCCATTAACCGTTGAAATTAAATTAAACGGCTCAGATTCGAAAATGACCAGCTGGTCGCTGACCACTACCAGAGAATCTTGTTCCCGTGTAACACCCGTACTTTTGACCGTGTTTGACCAGCAATTCGACTTTGACCAAGTTTGTCCCTAGACCCTAGCCAACCAATTTATTAAACTTTGATCTCGATGAAAATTTCTACGGGTTGAATCATACACCTTAACCACCGAATAAAATTAAATTTGATGACACCTCCTGCTTAGGTAGATACACGTCTCCTCTTTCTATTAATCATTGTTTTATTGATTTTTATCTTTCTTACATTAAACGGTATGCCTCTTCTTTCTTTATTATGTTTACAAATCCGAAATTTATCTTCAGCCTTTCATGAAACCCATGTCGAATTATACCATTTTCACAATTAGAGGCAAATTGATTAATTTGATGTGTCGGCAGTTTGGAATCTCAAGTTTCTACGTGCAGTCCCTCAATCAAATATCCGGACTTCTCTATATTTAATTTGCATTGATTGATTGATATGATTATCGTTTGATTTTAATTGAATGTATGTAACTGAATTTCTCAGTATTTAATTTCATATTGATTGATTGATTTAATATTATCATTTGATTTTGATTGAATTCATTTTATTGTAATCGTGAGTGATGTATTTGATTATTTGAATTGTGCTATGGACCATTGGCAATCCTCGTAGAAGGTGATTTGTGATGTGATAGTAAATCATTGCTAACCCTCAGAAAAGGTGATTCACGCCTTAAATTGATTGATTGATTGCATTGAATAAGGTTATGTGGATTAATTTGATCTTATTAAATTTTGTATATTAATTAAGTATAGAAAAATTGGGTCATTAAATAATCGATTATAAAGTTTTGTAGCTGTTTGTTTTTTTGTTGAATGTAGGTTGATGGGTCGTCAGATGAATGCAACAGATATCGTTTTTCTTCGAGCTCTGTTACCCGTCAGTACGAGGTATGATAGTGCGGAGGAACTGAAAATGACATTCCCAAATAAAAAAAAAAAAACTGAAACAACCGAGATAATTTAAAATTAAAAAAGAAAAGAAACAACGGAGGTAATTATTGAATAATTTGATGGAATGTAGAGAAACTGAGAGATGAAATAATGAAAAGGGGTAAAGAAATGAACTCAAATTTATTGATTGAAAAGTCCACTTTTACAATCATCCAGCTTTCCTATTTAGAACCTCTGTGTGTACAAAGATACATTGAAGATGATCTTCTGATGACTTCAGAGGGAATGTGCTCTGTCTTGCCACGTCAGATGCGTCAAGTTGCTCCTCTGTTTCAGTCCAGCAGTCCGTTAAACAAATTCATTCTCTCTCTAATTCATTTCCTTGTCTCTTGTCTCGCTGACAAGCTGGCTTTACTGATTTAATTTAACGGATGCCGTCTATTCCGTTAGTCAAATCTCAGTATTGGTACTTAACACCGTTTCCCTTGCAACTAGGGCGCGGATCCTAGAGAAACACCGTTTCCCTTGGTCCTGTCCTTAGAGACGATGATTGCCTGGTTTTCTCCTGTTATGTTGCATCTTTCCCTCGTCAAATCACCTAACGGTAACGTCTCTTTCCAAATTCTCATTTCACTAGGGATAATTAGATAGGGCGGCGCGAGAGTCGGTGATCGTCGTTACTAAATCTAAGTTGAGCTACTGGATGTTATGTGACATTTCCTTCGGTACTTCTGAAAACGTGAGTCTTGGTTCATGGACCCATCAATAGTTCAATACCTATATCACTATCCTGTTTATTTTATTTTATTATTCTGGATTATCCAGCAGCAATCCGGGTTCCATTTGGTCCGCTCAAATTGAATACAGTACGAATTAAAAAAAGATCACTGATCAATTTTGAGATAGGGTTATGAAATTAGCTACAGGCGATTTAAATTCTATGTGGATCTTCTGACTATAATGGATGGCGCGTAGTTTGGGCGTAGTTTTGAATTATCTAAATTTTAATATTCCCAACAGAATAATAATGTAAGTACTTATTGTTAGAAAATTGGTAGCTCATACCGAATGGGGAAGCATGTCAAAATCTCCTCTTTATTCAGATTTTCTTCACACTAAGCCTTCACCGCGTGGTCTCGCTACACCACAGCCCCGTCTTCAACTATCGCCAGTGAGGATTAATTGCAATCCCGCACTATTCACAGTCTAAATGCCAGACTCGACCCTCTTCTCTACACCGGAAGCATAAATCCAGTGCGAAGAGAATAATACTCTCTCTAATGATGTTTTGCACTTAGGAGACAAGTGCAAACATGTTGAGTCTCTCTAATCTCTGTGTCTTCCCCATTCTAATTATGTCTAACTCACATAAGAAATGACCATAGACCATATATTTATAAGAGAGAATGCACCATTTCCCAAAAGATGCGAATGACCAGATGTCAAATCGCTGGAAGGTCGCGGTCCGCGACCACATGCCGCAACTCGCGGTTGATTGCTGCAGTCCACAATTGGACCTGCAATTTCTCCATTATTCGTACAATCTCCCTCTTGGAGACGTATCTCTTACATAGTCAAGTCTTCATACTGGTAAATAGACCGTGCGACTAGCGATACCTGCAAACCAGTATCCTAGAGGAAGTCAGTTAAAGCTATTTAGGACAATTAACAAATTTGTTAATTAAAGCAGTATCTCATACCCTAGGTCAATTGGATATACACTCGATTAAGCACTTCGCACTCCCTCTTGGATAGTGCTTAATCTGCATTACTCACATGTATTCCCAATCAATATCCCAAATGACATGATTTGCAGTGCGGCGAATCACAAGTAAGTCAAATGATGTAATCACAATTACCTTCTTTTTGCACTCATATCACTCGATCAGAAACTGACAGCTTTCTGATAAATGCCCCGACAGACTGTATAGTTCATCGTCATTGGTAACATAAGAAAGTAGCATACATTAGCTCCCTCTCTCATGACATAGTCAAGAGTGATAAGAGTACGTAGTTGTGCGTCTCACACAATGAGAAGGCAGGGATGACCATCTAGGTCACTTAACTCATTTCCCACGTGTCACTAAGCACATGCAGTATGAAACGCATGCTACAGTGTTAATGCCAAGAGCAGACGCATGTCAAACATTTTAAAACACTGTACGAGTCCAGGTCTAGTCATAAACCATGCATCTATGGTCTAGATCGCATCTATTGTAACTATCCTTGAGTGCCTTCGCAACTACACTCCCAAGAGTGTCTTGTAGCCACTCACCTCGGCTAATAATAGGCTACATGAACTGTAGGGAAACAATTCATATTGACCACCACATTGTGATCTCATCTTAGTCTCTGACTAAGGCGATATCAAGCTCTAATTGCCCCCAAATGGAATCTTAGTCCCAGACTAAGTATAATTAGCTTGATAAGTCTTATCTCTGCCCGTCCCAGACGTCAGAGACGATTGCTCGTGTGAGAGAGTCAATTTCAGCCTATTGACATGCTACCATTAGTACCAGTCTCAATTCGAACAACAGTACAATATAATTTTACTATATCCATATTTCATGTTCAAATTTACCAAAGAGTATCACTCTCAAGTACAGTCACAACCTATACACACTAGGTATGTACTTGATCCACGATCAACTCTAACTGTGCTATCACAAATTCATGTCTCTAATTTCATATCTGAATATATTTGGTTCTTCTCATAATCCATTGTATGCTTCAAAATGCATACAATTATAATGATTTGTTATCGACTCTCTCTATGTCATAACAATCTCCAATTGTATATGGATATCATGCTACACGCTCCACTCTCACATGAGTAAGCTAGTACAACTAACATGATACATTCTCATATCCAAAATGAGAATAACAACTCATTTACTTCAACTCCAATGCGAGAGAGTAAAATTAATATTTCTTGCCACATCAAGAAATCATGTTATCAAGCAATCTACATATCTAATGTAAACTTGAGTTTATTTAGGTTTCCTCTCAACAGGCAAACCAAAACACAAGTATATTACTTTTGATAACATATCATGTTGTACAATTCAGATATCTCAAGTCTTTCGGACTTTTATCAAATAATTATAGAATTGGCTTTCATCTGTCATATAATATTATTACGATCTGCAGACACCTCGTTGCAGTCCTGCAACTAACTCATTTTGGTTCATAAATAACCATGTTGCAATTCTGCAATAAACTTTCCCGCGGTCCTCGGGAACCATTCGCGGTCCGCGAAAATCTTTACGCAAACACATGCTGTTGCCATCCGCGGGCACTTCCCGCGGTGCGCGACAGACTTTTTACAACCTACAAATAGATGTTGTTGCCATCCGCGAGCACTTCTCGCGGTCTGCGACAGACTTCTTGCAACCTATTTCATGTGACAGGTCTTATGGACTTATAACTTGTATCAAGACTCATGTTTATGTTCTTCTACTCATGTGTCATTTGGCTTGCGTACCATGCAACCAAATATCATATAGAATATTCTAGTCTCTTGTGTAACAACAAAAAAACATGATGGAACAATCTCTCAAGTATGACACAAAAACATATTAAGACTTAATCAACAACATTTAGACAAGAGTCACTTAGACTTATTCTTTCCAACCAATAACGCACCATGTAATTAGCAACATATTCCTGGACAATATAAAATTCATGCTCAAAAGAATCTCCAAACTCTATTGACATGATTCAATTTTAGACTATTGAATCAGTTAAGTCCGCATCCACTGCATGCTTTACCATAATTCCAGCACAAACTAGGCAGAAGATTCAATATCACTTTGTCTAAAATCTGTTAATATTCCATATAGAATAGTTCTAATTTATACTGGTCAATATTGCTAGAATAAGACTATCTTACATGACTCCCTCTATTCTTGTATAGCCTACCACAACCGAGTCTTATACTTTAATTGATCTCTTTGGTTAGCATTCAATCAAGAACCATACTGATTAATACTCTTGCTGTAAATCAATTTTGAAAATCCCTATCTCACTATTTTTTCATTTACTTATCTCATTTTACATTACATCAATAAGTTTAAGTTACTTTTCTAGCTTGTTGAGCCGATTCTTATTCAATGTCACATGTCCTATGAGGTTGAGGAATACCATTTTATTCCCCTCCTGCTCCTCAATACTCAGACAAGTACTTGTCAAACACAAGAATGGTTCCAAACAGCTCTAAATCACTCAAAATAATTCCCTCTCAACAATAATTATTTTAGTATTGTGATCTAATCATATGGCATATCTACTATTTCTTCTCCAATAAAGTTCCTTAAACTTTATGAGAAGGTGCACTCCAAATGCAACTGAACCTATAACTACTTAAGCATCCACAGTAGGATCTATTGTAGTTTATAGTTCATTAAATAGTGGAACTTAGAGATTAGAGGCGCAAGGTTTAGAACATAGACCGCATCTATATTGTTCTAACCATATCTTACAAGGTCTAATTCATCACAATCTGCCGCGGTCCGCAGACAAATGTCGCGGTCCGTAATAACTCTTGTCTCGCACTTTTTCGCGGCCCTCGTATTTCACAACAGAGGAAACAGAGGGGGAAAAGAATGCGGATCAGATACCCCTCGCGAGCCTCAAGAGGCCGATACTGCTACTTCCCAGAAGAGATGTAACGGTACGGTCTTGAGCTCTCACGAGAGTTTATTATTTGAGAGGGGTCCTTTTTTCCAGTAGGCGCAAGCCCCTACTGTTAATTACCTCCGACATGGTCTGGAGAACCTCTAGATCGGGAAAATCAAAGGATATGTATCATAAGCTGTTAGGGAATTGTAAATATGCAATTTGTAATCCTATCATGCATCTATATCTTTTTGTGTTTTTTTTTTTATTATTACTACCATGATTATTATGCAGTGTTAGTGTTATATTTATTTATTGAATGGACTCGGTATTGCAGGGACAGCAGTCTTTAAGGCTTATGTTTTGGAGAGGTTTTGGTTGATCTTCGCTGCTTGGGCTTCGGTGATTTCTTCTTGTGATGTGATGAATGGTTGGCTCTTGGATAACGGCTCTTTAGATATTATCAGGGTGGCTCATGATTTTAGGCTCTTGAATTTGAATTTTACGGCTTGAGGCATGGATCTCCCGAAGCGGGCATTTGAAATTCCCAAAAATCGGGTTATTATGACTTCTGGCTTTTTTTTTTTTATTTGGTGTTGAGGATCATTATAGACTTCTTCTTTTTTTTCTTTTTCTTCGATAATGTCGGACTCTTAGGCCGTGGAGTTTGTAGACATTACGCTTAACATCGGGCCTGTAGGCTTGTAGATGTCGATGACTTCGCCGAGCTTTAAGCTTTTGGGCGTCAAATGTGCGCGCGGGTGCTAACCAGGCAGACTGCCCCTTGGTCTAACCTGACTGCGGGTAGATGCTCGTCACGTGGGAGTAGAGCATCGAAAGACGATCTGGCGCTCGTTAATCTTGATATCTTCAACGGTTCGGCTATCAGCGGAAGCGTTGTCAAAGTGACATCTGGCAATATCAGAGACACAATCCGGTTCCCTTCCGGCGTGTTGAAATGGTTCCTGGTTCCTGACCAGAATCTTGAAGAGACGATTTGATTGTTGTTCAAAACATTTAGAGTGATATCCGTGTTGGAGTTATGTCCTAGAAGTCAATATTTAATGACTTATTTTCTTAGTTTATGTTAATGATGATATTTGATCATTTGTTCCTAGAGTTTATTATTGACAGATCATTCAGGTTGAGGATCTGAATTGTGGATCTCTGTGGATCATTCATTAGAATGACAATAATAAATCTAAATCGTCCATAATCTTGATAATTAACAAGGAACATTAATTATCATAAAAGATTAGTATGCAAGTTAAGCGATGATTAAGTTCTACAAATCATGGGTAAGGAGTTACCAATTTAATTGCATATGTATATGTTGTAGAACATAGTACAGGACTTGACCCAATGAAATAAACATTTGGATTGTGTTAAGTGTCATTGTTTATTTCATATGAGTTTGATTCTATGTTTGAGATGTTCACCTTTTCCACATGAGGATAGGTTCAATAAATATCGTCTAACGTTGATTCCTGATAAAGGCTGCTATAAGGACTTTATTTATGTTCTCTTGAATTGTGCGGGGAAAAGTTGTTCATCAAGAAAACCGTATGTCCCTCATTAATATACTTAATGAGTGATGATATCTGTTTGGGCCCCTTGATGGAGTTTGGATTGTTTGGCCAACTTGTACAATCAACTCTAGATCAAGAAATGTATAATCTGCAAGAATGACACATTCCTATCTTGGATTATACAAGGATATCATGTGACATAAGAATCAGACAAAGAAATACTAATATTTCTTATGCAGGATTGAGATATTGTAACGGTACATTATTTATACGAATTGGGAATCATAACGTGTTGCTAGATACCGCTTATGATTATTGGAATTAAATAAGCGATTTAATTCCATGGCCAACATAGTATAAATCCTCAAAGGGTCACACAAATAGAGTTTTAGTCACACAGTGTATTATCTATTTATTCACAATAATGGGTATTGAGAAAATATGATAGTTTGACTAATTAATTATATACCGTTATGAACCGTTATAATTATTTGAGTCAAAAGGATCATATAGAAATAGATTAGTACATTATCTAATCCCAAAAATAGTTATTAATGATTTAATAATTATTTTAGAGTCAACACATATTGATATAAATAGTTATATTAATTAATTGGGCCAACATTTCATAGCAAATGAATAGTCCAATTAAAGAGCATTGAAAATGGGTTTTAATTAAATGAATTAAAGACCCAAATCAAATGGAGAAAAAGGCCCAAAAGCCCATGTAAATTTCAGCTAGGGTATGGATGGCAAACTTGTAAATAAGTCAAAGAGAGGATGGGAGTTGTTGGCTATTTAAAGGGGTCCCCTTGGGAGCAAACCCTAGCCTCCACCCATTTCTTCCTCCCTTCTCTCTCTTGCGCCTTCATAGCTGAAAATTTCAGCTCCTTGCTCATGTGTTGAGCTTCATTTCCTCCACCAAATACACCTAATAGGATTAGTGCAAGGAGGAAACTAAAGGGATTAGACACTAGTCTTTGTTGCTAGCACAATAATTAGACTTAGTGACTAGTTCTCTTGGTGGACTCGAGGCCGGCGCCGCCATTGGAGGGGAGACGAAGTTGGTGAGCACCCCATCGACTCCTACGCTTGGGATTCGAGCCTCATGAATGCGATTTCATGAGAGGTATAACTTTCTCCTACTTGTTCTCATTGTTTTGATGTGTGATTGCTTTAGCACTAGATCTATTGATTTGCTTGTTGTTAATGGTGATTAATTAGTTGTAATTAATCTAAAATTAAAATATGAGCATTTCCTAACAGTGGTATCAGAGCTCAGGTCGTGCTTAAGGTTTTTCACACTTAATTAAATGAGAAATTCGTAATTAATTAAGTTAATTAGTGATGTGCATGCTTGCTGGCCCTGGAAAGGCTGTTTTCTGTCTTGTTGCTTGTTTTTCGTGGTGTAAAGCTCTCTGAAATTTTTTTCTTCTTATTGGAGGTTGTAGCCCTTTGAATTGTGGTTGTTTTCCCACTGGAATCATTGAAATTCGATGTAAAATGAATTTTTAGTGATTTAAACGGTAACGGTGCGCAGATCTGTTATTCTGCTGCACAGTTCTGTTGTTGTGGTTGGTAACAAATAAGTTTGTATACAAAGTACCTGTAACTTTTAGATAGGATTAATCTAAACTTGATGCTCTTTCTAGATATGTAAATTTTGTTGCATATTTCGGATTTTATGTGGGCGTTCAAGGATGAAAAGTGATGAAGTTGTCAGATCTGTTTTTTTCAAATAAACCGATTGTTTTGAAAAACTGTACTTATTGAGAAACTTTTATTGAAAAGTGTTGAAATGGAAATGTTCTACTTTAAGTCTGGAATCTGTGAAAATTAATTTCATAGATTTTCATTGAGATTTGATACCTCAACCGAGTGAAACCTTTTTGGTCGACGGTCTGTTCCAGAACAGGATACCTTGCTTAAATGCTTGTTATCTCGTTGATCTTGAATATAACTTGTGGTTTTTCTTTTCATGGAATGATAGCCTATTGTATGTAGTATTTTTCTATGTAAATTGTTTGCTAGAAAAATATCAAGGGGATGATCATACAGATCAAAAGGTTGAGACCCATAGCAGAATTTTCTCTAACGGTGCTTCGCGCACAATCTGAGGATTTGTCTTTTTTGGTTCTCCCTGATGGTAATTGATCTCTTCTTGAGATTTTTACAGGTAATCACAATCTTTGTAAGGAGTTTGCTGGATATATTTCAGATTTTTTGGAGACCGAATTATTTTGAATTTTTTCGGGTCCCGAATTTCGTATTTTAATTAGTTAAAATAGTTTCTAATTAATCAATTTATTGAAATGTTAATTAGAAGACTCCTTAAATACCCTCCTTTCTGTTTTGATAGTTGGATTTAATTTAAAAGGGCTTAAACAATTAGTTGTTAAGGTTAAGCCTTCTTTGCATTCGAAAAACTTGAGCAACAAGTATGCACAAAGATTCTAATTAATGAAATTAATTAAGAACAAGTGAATCATGTATATTGTATATGTGCTAACTTTGTTTTGTAGGAGGATGTGGGTTTGATATGGCTCAAGATGTCAATGCCTTGTGTGTTGTAAAATGTTGTGAATGCATGTGATTGCTTGTAATGTGGCCTAAGGTGCCTTGATAATTAATAATTGATTAATTCTTGATGTAACTTGTGAGGCTTGCATGCCCCTAAGGCCTAGGCGGGTTTTAGGATTTTATCACATGTATTTATTTCCCTTAATTATTAGATAGGATCTTAGTAATTAGTGGGAGGGTTTGATTAGATTAGTTTCGTTACATGGAGATGCGACGGAAACTAATGCAAGCGGGAGCCATACAAACCCACGACAATGCTTGAGATGCTTATGTTATGTGATTGTTTGTGAATGCCTTGAATTGTCATAGGTAGGTATGGGTGTATGCTTACACGACCACCAAACAAAGTCACGTAATTGCTTTTGTCCCAAATTAACTTGATTTAGCCAAATCGTCCTCCTTCTCTCTATCCCCTTCAATACAATTGATTGTCTATTGATGCATTCCTGCCGACGCGGACATCGTAGTCCATCATTGTAGTCGGGGTGTAAATCGGATTTACTAGGAGCAAATAGAGAGAGGTTGCTTTACAACGGACCCACTCGGATTGGACGTTGGGACGAAGTTTGTGGATATACTTATGATATCTCACAAACCAAGAATCATATGGACAAGATATGATTGGTTGGAGAACCTACCTTATCTAGTTGTTATAGGTGTCATGCCGACGCTGTCCCCTATTTCAACGAAAATGAGGATCTTGGAAACCGACTACATTAGGGACTTTAAATAAATGTAGTGGGAGTTTTGTTTATTATTTCATAAACAAAACATTGCATAAACTAAATGACCTTAAATTGAAATTGTTATAGATATTAAATATGTTAATTTCGTTGCGATCAATCTTTGGAAAACAACAAGTTCGTTTCTAAGGTATTTACTTGGAGAAGTAACACCGATTTCTAAGACATGTTCTTGGAAAGGAGAAACTTGTGCGTGTTTAATCCCAAAACGTTCCTCGATTTCCCGAACATAGCTTCGTAATGATTGATTAGTTTTGACGAAAATTATTCAATAAAACGAATGCTTATATCCTTTTAGAAGTTCTAGACCTTTGAATTGGAGAATTCATAAGAACTAGACTAGACTTCTACACTCTCATCCATTTAAGAAGAAGTTCTTAGAGAAAGTAAATATAGACTCAATCATTTATGATTGAGTAATGGAGTTAACCAAGAGACTCTTATTATAAGAAATAAATGTTTCATTAGCTTGCGAACCGAAAGGTTTGAGTAGCTAATTGACAACTAGAGATATTAAGAACTCCAATATCAAGGATTGTTGATATTGTCATGCAATCTCTTTCTCGGGACAAAAGGATATATTGTTCGCACACTTGTTAGTACTAAAAGTAATTGGTTAAGTATTAAAGGAATACTTCACCAAGATATGAGTTGAAACTTTGAGACCCTCACTAGTGACCGTGTGTCACATGAGATGTTTCATTTGCCATTTATGGGAGGCATTTGAAAGGTTGTCTGATATACCATGATGTTCTAAACCTTAAGATATTTGTCGTTCAAATTATCTCACTATCTCTAATTCACACTAGTAATTAGGTGCTAGTTCATATGCTCGCATTTAATGAAATGTGTAGGCAATGATGAATAAGAGAAAGTTCGAGACAAGTAAAGTAAACTCCGTTTTGGAAATGGCTTATACGTCTAAGCCGCTACCTTTGAATACGTAGAGTTATCTTTACTAAATAAAGAGTTTGTTTAGGAATTTAAGGTTGTATACCTTATTCCAAACATCTCATAAAACCTTATCTCCGTTTCATATTTGATGATGGATAATCATGTTTTGTAATAGAGAAATGTTGTTCTCTTATTGTTATGAATTTGTATATAAGATTTCATGCATCTTGATTAAATTTGCTTGAAATAGATAAACAAATTTTGAATGACAAATATGTAAGACTTCACATAAAGTATTTGACTTTTATGAAAAATAGTCGCTTAGTCGAATATAAACAAGAATCGCATTATGAGAGTCTACGTAACGTGGAGCTCGTAAATCAATTCGATTGCAAATCAATTGAAATTCATGCGAATCGTGTTTGTTAAAAGACAAAAGCGCCTTTGAACTACGAAGGTTTAAAGGACAAGTAACTTGATTAAGACTTATACATATTGATGTATATAGACCTATGGGTACTTGTGCAATTGAAAGGTTGTTGACACTTTACCACTTGACCAACGATCATTGTAGATATTAACCTATCTATTTGATATGGTATAAGTATGAATCTTTTGACAAGATCAAAAGAATTTCAAGAGTAAAGTTGAAAAACTATTCAATAAAAGCAAAAGTCTTAAGATGGATCATGGTAAATAGTTAAGTCATATAGTTTGATATATTACCTAAAGAGTATGAAATACGTTTCGCTACTCGCTCCATGAGGAACATTGAAAAATGTATCCAAGGATGAAGGTATCGAACATTGTTTGATATGGTTCGATCGGTAATAAATCAAATTGACTTATTCGACTCATGTAAGGGATTTGTGTTTGAGGACAATATTGTTTACACTGAATAAAAATTCCATCGAAGTCTATTGAGAAAGATATCTTATGAGATTCGATCTCTAGGTATATTGTTTCTCAAGATTTGGTGTTGAGAAGTTTATTTCAAGGTTCGATTGATTGATAAGCTTGGACCCAAATAAGACGCTTATTATTTTGTAGGATATCTTGAATTAGCCAAAAGGTACTACTTCTATGAACATGATAAGAACAAGGTAGTTGTTGCTCATCATAACGTAATCTTAAAGAATGATATTCTCAAGAAGAAGTAGTGGGAGTAAAGTGAGCATTAAAGGAGTTTATGCGTCACTACAAGAAGTACATTTATAGGAAACTTGTCACTCCATACATGGTGCTTAGTGGGAGTTGAGCGGAACTTTATTCACAAGTAGTTGTGAAAGGAAGAAGTTTATAAACACGCTCACTTCTAAAGAGTGCTCAAACATCTCACGAATGGATGATGTTCGAGAAACTCATGCAATATATTAGGATCAAGAACTTACTCTACAAGATGTTGTAGAAGTAGTTTACTGACCTCAAGCACCAATCCTACAAAGATCAACGAGAGTGAATTGCCTAAACTGAAAAGTACATAGGCTTCACAACATCCTCGTACTTGACATATGAGGATCCGTTGATAAATACAGAAGCGATGGAAAGACCCGATTCCACAAGTATGATTTGAATCTATATGATCTTTAAGTGCAATCCATATATATAACAACAAGGTATAGACCTTGATTGATGTTCAAGAAGGAGCGATCCATTTAAAACATTTAGATCTTTAAAAGGAAAGATAGATATGGATAGCAAGTCGACTATGTACAAAGCACAATTTCATGATTGATGCTATGTCTAAGTCGATAACCAGTTGACCATGTACAAAGCACGGCTTCTCGCTTGTAGCTGTGTATAAGTCAATAAAGATCATTCTAACAATAATTATATTTCGTATATATAGATATATGGAAAAATACATCAAAATCGCCTTCTTCGGATGAATGAAGGAAGTTGTTGTGTATTTGACACAAACCGAAGATTTTGTTGTATTGTTAGAAACGTATATATGCTTCAATGATCCATTAATGGATTGAAGCAAGTACTGTGGAAACTGGAATAAACATTTTGACAAGTAAGTCAAGGAGTTGAACTTCGTCAAAAGTATCTTGTATAGACAAGATATTCAGTGGGAGCATTATTATGTTACATGTATTGTACAAGATACAAGACATTAATTGGGAATAACATTAAGAAAATGAATATTGTCAAGATCTCATTGGAGAATGTTTTCTCAATAGAGAACTTGGGCAAGTCACCTAAATCCAAGGAAACAAAATCTATGGAGATAGATTATGATGGATGTCAGGTTTGAGCAAAATGTGCATATAATGACAAAGTGTTCTAGTTACACGAAAAGATAGACTCCTGTAAAGGATGTCTAACCACGTTGTATGGCATACACTTGAGTTCGACTCGGTGTGTTGCAACTCAATTCGAGAAAAGTGCACGATACAATTCGAGCATCCTTCTGTTATGAGTTTCATTACGTACGCCATACTTATGCACATGCCCCTATGTGTTGTACCCAAGGAGTATGACAGGCAATTGTCAACTGGATATAAAGTAAAACACATTTGGACAATAATCGAGAATATCTTCGAGTATCTTATGAGAAAGAATGATATATTTTTCATCTGATAAGATGAAAGAAAGCTCATATAAATTGTTATATTGATGCTAGTTTTCGAAAGATTGATATAAATACAATTAAGCTACATATTTTGTTTAATGTGGTGTTGTAAATTTAGAAGGTGTTCTAAATGGGATATTACAACTTTTTCCGTGACCAAAACAAAAAAATATATAGCAACTTGTGAAGCAATGAAAGAGTGTAGTATGGATCGTGAAGTTCTCATTCAAGCTAATATGGTTCTATGCATCTCGAACCATAGCTTAAACTTGAAGAACCCAATATTAAATTGGTGATCCAACTAAGATCTATGACGATGTCACTTGATCTCACATGATGACGATCAAGAACACATATATAGGAGTATATATGTATATAGGGTCAAACAAAATTGGATAGGTTCGCGGACACAGCGAACACTCTAACTTAACCTCTACCTTAAGCGGTATACGAGATGCAGTTGTGCATCCATGCGTGATGGACGTATGAGTAACTTGCTTTAAGCGTATTATATCTTTTGAGGTTCGAGACATGTATATATATGGATATATGACATTGTTCTAAATTCTTCACTGGCTAGAAGTCACTATTGATTGACTCTAGGCCAAGTGGGAGATTGTTGGAGTTATGTCCTAGAAGTCAATATTTAATGACTTATTTTCTTAGTTTATGTTAATGATGATATTTGATCATTTGTTCCTAGAGTTTATTATTGACAGATCATTCAGGTTGAGGATCTGAATTGTGGATCTCTGTGGATCATTCATTAGAATGACAATAATAAATCTAAATCGTCCATAATCTTGATAATTAACAAGGAACATTAATTATCATAAAAGATTAGTATGCAAGTTAAGCGATGATTAAGTTCTACAAATCATGGGTAAGGAGTTACCAATTTAATTGCATATGTATATGTTGTAGAACATAGTACAGGACTTGACCCAATGAAATAAACATTTGGATTGTGTTAAGTGTCATTGTTTATTTCATATGAGTTTGATTCTATGTTTGAGATGTTCACCTTTTCCACATGAGGATAGGTTCAATAAATATCGTCTAACGTTGATTCCTGATAAAGGCTGCTATAAGGACTTTATTTATGTTCTCTTGAATTGTGCGGGGAAAAGTTGTTCATCAAGAAAACCGTATGTCCCTCATTAATATACTTAATGAGTGATGATATCTGTTTGGGCCCTTTGATGGAGTTTGGATTGTTTGGCCAACTTGTACAATCAACTCTAGATCAAGAAATGTATAATCTGCAAGAATGACACATTCCTATCTTGGATTATACAAGGATATCATGTGACATAAGAATCAGACAAAGAAATACTAATATTTCTTATGCAGGATTGAGATATTGTAACGGTACATTATTTATACGAATTGGGAATCATAACGTGTTGCTAGATACCGCTTATGATTATTGGAATTAAATAAGCGATTTAATTCCATGGCCAACATAGTATAAATCCTCAAAGGGTCACACAAATAGAGTTTTAGTCACACAGTGTATTATCTATTTATTCACAATAATGGGTATTGAGAAAATATGATAGTTTGACTAATTAATTATATACCGTTATGAACCGTTATAATTATTTGAGTCAAAAGGATCATATAGAAATAGATTAGTACATTATCTAATCCCAAAAATAGTTATTAATGATTTAATAATTATTTTAGAGTCAACACATATTGATATAAATAGTTATATTAATTAATTGGGCCAACATTTCATAGCAAATGAATAGTCCAATTAAAGAGCATTGAAAATGGGTTTTAATTAAATGAATTAAAGACCCAAATCAAATGGAGAAAAAGGCCCAAAAGCCCATGTAAATTTCAGCTAGGGTATGGATGGCAAACTTGTAAATAAGTCAAAGAGAGGATGGGAGTTGTTGGCTATTTAAAGGGGTCCCCTTGGGAGCAAACCCTAGCCTCCACCCATTTCTTCCTCCCTTCTCTCTCTTGCGCCTTCATAGCTGAAAATTTCAGCTCCTTGCTCATGTGTTGAGCTTCATTTCCTCCACCAAATACACCTAATAGGATTAGTGCAAGGAGGAAACTAAAGGGATTAGACACTAGTCTTTGTTGCTAGCACAATAATTAGACTTAGTGACTAGTTCTCTTGGTGGACTCGAGGCCGGCGCCGCCATTGGAGGGGAGACGAAGTTGGTGAGCACCCCATCGACTCCTACGCTTGGGATTCGAGCCTCATGAATGCGATTTCATGAGAGGTATAACTTTCTCCTACTTGTTCTCATTGTTTTGATGTGTGATTGCTTTAGCACTAGATCTATTGATTTGCTTGTTGTTAATGGTGATTAATTAGTTGTAATTAATCTAAAATTAAAATATGAGCATTTCCTAACAATCCGGTATTCAGCCAGGATATCGAGTAAATGGTCCAAACTCCATTCAAAGCGTTGAAGCGCGTTCCGGCGGCTATTCCGAAACGTCTAAGTGAAGACGGTTTGACTGCCACTCAAACTGTTGAAAGAAACGGTTCAATTACCACTTAGAGCATCCCATTGATATCTGGTTTCTAGCCAAGACATCAGGTAAATGGTCCAATTGCTACTTGAAACGTTGGGGAGACATCTGTCAAGCAGGTGTCCGTGAACGGTTCAGCCTTAGTTTGAAGCATTCAAATGAGACGATTCGATTATTATTCGAGTCATTTAAGGTGATACCTCGTATCCAACCAAAATATAACCCGATTTTATTCGAAGCGTTGACCTTCGTTTCGGTTATTATTCGAGCCATTTAAGGTGATACCTTGTATCTACCAAAATATAACTCGATTTTTACTCGAAACGTTTATCTTCGTTTCGGTTGCCATCCGAAAACCTACAAACGATATCCAGTTGCCAGCCAAGATACCGAGAGAGTTTGACTGCCACTCAAACTGTTGAAAAAGACATCTGGTTGCCAGCCAGACAGTGAGAAACGATTCAATTACCATTCAGAGCATTGCCTTGATACCTGGTTTCTAGCCAAGGTGTCAAACAAATGATCCAGCTGTTTACTTGAAGCGTTGCAGCAAAACATTTGTCGCCAGTCAGATGTTCAAGAGACGATTCGACTTTCTTTCGGAATATTTAAAGAGATACCTGGTATCTAGCCAGGATATCAGATAAATGCTCCGACTCCCATTCGAAGCGTTGATCTTCGTCTCGACTGCCACTCGAAACGTCAAGTTGATACCTGGTTTCCAGTCAGGATATCGGATAAACGATCCAATTATCATTCGAAACATTTGAAGTGATACAAGGTATCTAGCCAAGATATCAAATCAATGCTCCGTCTAATCAAAGCGTTTGATCTTCATCTGGTGCCCAGTCAGATGTCAATAGACCGTTCGGCTCCCATCTGAACCGTTGAAATAACGACGCCGTCCATTTGGCTTCTAGGCGCCGTGACACCACCCTCGGGTCTGTGTCAGAAATAAAGGTGCGCGCGGGTGCTACATGAGTCGGACTCCCTGCGGCCTTCTCACGTGCGGGGTGACAGTTGGTCCTAGGACAGGGAACGATGCCTCGGCTATGGGTCCTTAACCAGCCATCGGATAGAGACAATTAGTCCTCGGAAAGGGTACATAACCTCAGTTATGGGTCCTTAACTAATCGTTGATGAAAAGACGATTGGTCCTCAAACGGGGAACATAGCCTCAGCTATTGGTCCTTAACCAATCGTTGAGTGGAGACAGTGGTTCTGGGACAGGGTACATAACCTCAGTTATGGGTCCTTAACCATCCGTGGAAGAAACACAATTGGTCCTCGAACAGGGTGCGTAGCCTCAGCTATCGGGTCTTAACCAATTGTTAAGTGGAGACAGTGGTTCTTGGACAGGGTACATAACCTCAGTTATGGATCCTTAACCATCCGTTGAAGGGTGACAGTTGGTCCTCGAACATGGTACGTAGCCTCAGCTATCGGGTCTTAACCAATCGTTGATGAAAAGACAATTGGTCCTCAAAAGGGGAACATAGCCTCAGCTATCGATCCTTAACCAATCGTTGAGTGGAGACAGTGGTCCTTGGACAGGGTACATAACCTCAGCTATGGGTCCTTAACCAAATGTCAGATGATGATAGAGACGTCCAGTTCCTGACCGGATCGTTTAGTTTTAGTTTCCTCAAGCACCAAGGAGAGATTTATATTTTCTTATGTCTTGAATTCTTCGGTCCAGGTTTGATTCGACGGTCCTGATGTCGGTCTCATCCTGGATTATTTGCTTCTGGTGTTCGTTGTAGCCGGCCTTGGTTAGCGAATCGCAATTCAACCGGACTCATAATATTGAGATCAGATTTTCAACATTGAGCTTAAATCTCTTCGACAGTGCTCCTGCTCATTTCAAGAGTATTGAATATCTTCGGTTGCTCCGCGTCAGTCATAATGATGACTATCCACTGGTTTGAACCATCTTATTTCAATGAGTCCTAGCGAGCCTTGACTCTTGATCACCGGGGTATTCCTATTGCGATCTGCTCGGCTTGAGAAGTTTGTTTTTTATTTTATTTTATTTTATGCAACATGGGGATCCTCCCGATTGGGTGAAAGGGGTCTCTTTCTCCCATTTTTTATTTATTTTCTTTTTCTTTTGAGATTACTTGAATGCCTTAGGTGAGTATGAGATCTTCTCCATGTTGAGGTGTTATCCATGCCTCCTTTAATTTTGATTATGAGCCTCCGAGTCATTTTTTATTTGAGCCAAAAGGGTTTCTGATTGTCGGGTTTTAAATAGAATAATGGTCTTAATATTTTGGTAGGGTTTTTGGTGATGATGATCAGCAAAATAGAGTCCTCACATTTTTCTGAGTTTGCAGGAATTTTTCTCACATTTTTCTGAGCTTCCTATGATTTTTGGTGAATTTTTTTGAAGGTTATTGGATTTTGGAATAAATCATAGGGTGATGTGGCAATTTGTGGTTAGCTGAAATTTGGAATTTGGATATAAAAATATTATGCAAGGAATTAGGTAGTGGTTTTGGCATGATAATATTCCTTGCATTTTTTTGGATTTATAGAAATTTGTTTTGGATTTTTCTGAGTTACGGTTGAATTTCTGCAAATTTTTAAAGTTTCCAGTCATCTTATTGGGCCACATCAGCAGAGAATGCCACGTGGCTGCTTCTGGTTCGTCCAAATCAACGGAGAGAAAGCCCAACGACAATTTTTCCTGGTCAAATAGTGTAACACGTGGCCGCACGTGGTTGGTCCATGCCGGGTGTCAGTTGATCGCCACATAAAATCTACTCGCCACACGAACTATGCCACAGACAATCTCAGAAAATGGGACGGTTTTTATGAAACCTATTCTCCTATCTCCGTGCACCAGGTCTATGGCGAATGAACCTGTGGACCGAAAGTCGACAGGTTCTGGTATTGATCGTTGCCCGTGCGCCGAGATTAGGCAGAATGGAGAACATAAACCCTTCTCCTCTCTCCTTTCTTTCTCCGTTTCTCGACCTGGCGATGAAGCATCCGCCATGGCTGCTCGATTGAGCTCACCAGGTGAGCTTCAAGCTTGGGATTAGGGCCGAACAGCATCTTGAGACCCTCCTGAGGTCGTGGGGTCCATTAATCGGGCCTTTCTTTCCTTCCTTTACTGCAACCGTCACCTCCTCAATCAATTAGGGTTTTGGTGAAGCTAATGGTGATTTAACGTTCCTGGTAATCTTTGAGTCGAATTGACATTTCAGAGAGTGTCGTAGTAGGTGATAGAAGCTTGGTGTAGCCTCAATTTGGTTGATGGGACCCTCCGGCATGGTGTTTTGATTCTTCCCAAATCTGCCATGGTGGTGGGTTGGTCGATGCAGCTTCCAGTCGACTGTGGTGGTGAGACAGAAGGTTTGAGAGCATGGTTGCACATCCCTGAAGACGATTGTGCCATCAATTTGATTACCAGCTACTCTTAATCAAGGAGACTCCACCACAGCCTAGCCATGGCCATGATGACAAGCTGTGGGTGTTTCCTTTTGTTGCTGCTGCTTCCCAGTGGCATAGAGGGATCTATGATGCAGTGGAAAGCATGTTGATGGGCGTGACTGCAGCACCTGAGGGATGATGCACCATCAGGTCGGCGTGTGAAACTCCTAGACTGAGGTGATGAAGGATGCTTCCTCCAATGTTTGTGCAAGGTGAGTTGTGCAATTCTCCAAAGGCTGCAGGGACATAGGAACATATTGATACGTGCTCATGAGAGATATAGAGTACCAACCCAATATCATTTCGATATAGAGCTGACACAACACTCCCATTTGCACCTATCTTTGCTGCCTTCTCCCTCCATGGCTTGGTGATGCACCTCCTTCTTCAATGCATTGGCGAGGTATGAGTCTCAACCTGCTGTCCTTTTTATTTTTTTTTTTTTTTGTGTACCTGCTGTCCTTTTTTTTTTTTTTTTTTTTGTGTACCTGCTGTCCTTTACAAATCTGCTGTCCATTCCTTGTCCACTTTTTTTTTTTTGTTTTTGTTTATATGTGTAGAGTATGCTACTGTTAGGTTAATTATTTATTTTAGATCCCCTTTTACATAACTTTATGCAGAGATGATGCAACAAAATTAAATTTCGAAGGAAGAAACTTGACTGAAAGAAAATTAATACTTCCATTGAACACTCTCTTTTTTTTTTAGCAGATGTATGTTTTATATGTAATGTAGTAAGTTTAGCTATTTTTTTCTTTTTTTATTAATTTTTCATGATATTTTTATATGTAATTACGAATGCAAGGTATTTGAACTATACGAGCATAACATAAACTGGGAAAAAATATATTATTACACAAAAGCAAAACGCATGAGAAAATGAAGAAATAGCAACCCATGTTACTGTTACACATACTCTCCTTTCTTCTTTGCTGCTTCTTTTATTGTTCACATTTTTTTTATATGCTGACATAAATATATGATATGCTTATATTGACTAGATGCATTATGTACATATTTACATATATAATCATTTTTTTTAATTATTCCTTACATTGTTGCTATATAGGTGTGAAACCAGAAAAAAAAAAGGAAGTGCAAGGAATAAAAAAGCTTTCTTACTTTGCTTGCTCGGCTTATATAAAGGAGTGATACAAGTAACTGCTTACAACTGAAATTAGGAAAGGAAGCTAATTGCTTTACCAAAACACTCTTTTTTTTTAAGTAGCTATCCTAAACACTCAAATTACTCTTTCCTTCAACTTCTCACAGATGCCTGCGTGCGTATGAAATCATGTTGTGGCTGTGGATTGCCTTCTTGATTGCTTTTTCCTCTCTGCATGGCATGGGTCTCATTTTATAGGGAATCCCATTGGTTGCTGTAGATGGCGCCAATTATATGAATTCTGGAGGGATTGGACGATTTTGCCCCTGATGTCTTCTTTGGGTATTTCACTTCATTTGCATAAAGCTTCACTGTTCAGAATTTAATTAGGCTCTTTAGAATCTCTCCATTTCAATCACCAGGCCTTGGTTCTTCTTATCAATGAAACAATTTTTAATTTTAACATCCCCAATTTTATGAACTTTGTGACTGCCAATTTTGCTTCTGGTTCACTTAATTTATTTTTCCTTTGCACATGTTGTCACTGCTAGAGGTTGCAATTTTGACTCCCAGCTTTCAATCCAATCTTTTGTCATAAGTGTGGCTTCATCTGATCAAATCGCAATGGGCAGAAAGAAGCACTCGGCTTAATTGATTTGCATTTCAAACATAGCTTCTTAAATTCCTCATATCAATTCACCACCTCTTCCATGGTTTGTCTTCTTTACTTGTTTATTTTGAAACATAGCGTTCAATTCATCTATAGCTGTTCATCATCACCACGGATTTGATTCACTGATTCTTTCAATTGGCAGCTTATACATCATCAACAATGCTCCCTTGTTGCTGCTGAGTCACTAAATCGAGTCAACTGTGAGTCAACTGTGCATCTCTTCTCTTAATTTACCAACATTCAAATTTGCAGCGCCTAAGAAACTGAGGCATCTCTCTCTCGAGTTCATTGGAGGGCAGAGAAAGGAAGTTGCTACTTGTCATGAAGTTCTCTTCTCTTTTCAATGCTCAATTAATTGCCATGTCGGGTAAAGGATAAGAGGGGCGAATTGAGCTATCGTGGCCTCCCGAGAATCACGGGAATGAGTTTGATTGGAGCAATGGGTTTAATTGAGACAGTTCCGGGTTCTTCGATGCAGTGGAGTTGTGAGATTCCCTTCTTTATTACCTGTAATCAATTGCACTCCACGGTGGAGGGATGAGGAAGCAGCACTGGCGCAATTCGCTGTGGAGGGGGAGATCGTCATGGCGTTCGTCACTCGTCAGAGGGAGAAAGAACGGAGAAGAAGGAAGGGGTCACTGGGCCGAGAAATTGATTGTGGGCCTCTTTTTATTTCACACGGCCTGAAATTCTTTTTTTTTTTGTTTGAATCTGTTTGCAGATCAGGCCACAGTGGGCTATGCTTGGTTAGCGACACATTAAGGAAAGAGCTGCCTCTTTTTTGTTTGATCAGATCTGATCCATGGATTGTATTGCACGAATCTTGATGCATCTAGGGTCACTCAAAATGCTGAATTTTCGTTTGCCATTGGACATATTGTATTAGTTGCATAATCTCGTATATGAACAAACACGAAATCATACAAATAATATTGTTGTATTTTGAAGCTTGTCATGTGGCTTCCACGGATCCAAAGAGAGGTACATTGCAAAAATTTGGAGTCTTGAACATGGCATAGTAAATTAACACAATTTTTATTCTTCGTGTTAATATTAGTAGCAATATAAAAATTGACATCTAACACTATTTGTCTTGACACGGCATTGAATTTTTTGATTCCTTGGGAATTTACCGGTGCACAAGACGCTCAATCAATTTGCTTGTAATGGTCTCGAAATTCATTTGTCGGTTCGTTAGGTAAATATGACAATATTTTAAGGTTCAACACTCTATATTGCAGTTCTCAACAAAAAAAATCCACAATTTCTCCACAATCACAGAATCACAACCGTGATCTACTATAGAGTTTACATTATAAATTGACTTCACTTATATTTAGAAAATTATTGATTTGAAATCAACTTTTTTCTTGAATTAAAGCTGTCAATTATAATGAGACTACATCCAATATAGTCTTAATGAATCATAAGGCACCAAGTTCAGCTCTCACATTGGAACAAAATATCCAAATAAATCTCTAATACTCGAATAGCTATACGCAAAGCTTTCAAGTAACTAATTTCAGCTAACTATATTCACAAGTTGGGAAATAAGCTTGACACAGGTCCTCGAATGCCAACTTATATCTATGTCCAACTCTAATAGTATAGCAAGCCATAACAATCACAAACTAAGAAACTAAGTAACATGCAAGAAACATAACAATTTATCAATTCAATTTAGCAATCCATCACCAAAAAATTAATGACTAGTACTAGATTTTATCAATTAAATAAACATAAATATCATGGAGCGATTATTTCTGTCGCGGGTCACAGCCGATTGCTGCGGATCGCGGTTAGAACAACGTGTCAGTACCCATAACTGCACTTTCACTTTAAATCCTCCATCTAGATAATTTGCTTATTATGAAATTGACAATAATCATAGATATAATCTGATTTCTTCAGCAAATATGATGTCTCTTAACCACAACTAGGAACACATACACTCATTTGCAAAATCAGATTTACTTTCAATATGCTTAGAATCAGACATCTTTTATACATTTGAGTCAACACTACAATCTCTTCAGTATACACTAATACTTGACAATTTATCATGAATTCCAATCTAACAAGCAATGTTCATCTAAGAACGAACAATTCTATAACAGTGAATTTCACTATTTCTCAACACAGAAAGTGAGAAAAACATTCACTTATTGCTTATTAATTCATACATGACCTACTTCATACAACTCCAAATAATTTTCACATGGTTGTAAGATGCCACCCTACGTGCTTCTTGAACCTATAAAATCGATTGAGTTTGCATAAGTTTATTGTCAATTAGTTTTACTGAACTTTGAGATATACCCACATGATATTAGTGATACCGACACTCAAATTATAACAAGAATAATCTAACTCATACCATTCAGCAACACAATGCTAATAGTATAGTATTTCTTTTCTAAACACGTCAATTAATATACCAAAGATTCTATATCTTAATTATAATGGTTAATTATAATGGTTACAAGTACATCCCAATCCTCTATAAGATATTGAGATATGGTAATTTCACACATTACACATATCCATCAATTCTATTTCAATAGAGATCAGCAATGAACTGTTAGAGTTATGTCCTAGAAGTGAATATTTAATGACTTAGTTTCTTGATTTATGTTATTGATGATATTTGATCATTTGTTCCTAGAGTTTATTATTGACAGATTATTCAGGTTGAGGATCTGTAGATCTCTGCGGATCATTCATTAGAATGACAATAATAAATCTAAGTCGTCCATAATCTTGATAATTAACAAGGAACATTAATTGTCATAAAAGATTAATATGCAAGTTAAGTGATGATTAAGTTCTACAAATCATAGGTAAGGAGTTACCAACTTAATTGCATATGTGTATGTTATTGGAACATACTACAAGACATGACCCAATGAAATAAACATATGGATTGTGTTATGTGTCATTGTTTATTTCATATGAGTTTGATTCTAAGTTTGAGATGTTCAACTTTTCCACATGAGGATAGGTTCTATAAATATCGTCTAACGTTGATTCCTGATAAAGGCTGCTATACGGACTTTACTTATGCTCTCTTGAATTTTGCGGGGAAAAGTTGTTCATCAAGAAAACCGTATGTTCCTCATTAGTATACCTAGTGAGTGATGATATCTATTTGGGCCCCTTGATGGAGTTGGATCGTATGCATGCAAACTAGACGATCAACTCTAGATCAAAAAATGTATAATCTGTAAGAATGACACATTCTTGTCTTGGATTATACAATGATATCATGTGACATAAGAATCAGATAAAGAAATACTATTATTTCTTATGCAGGATTGAGATATTGTAACGGTACATTATTTATACGAATTGGGAGTCATAACGTGTTGCTAGATATTGCTTATGATTATTGGAAATAAATGACGATTTATTTTCATGGCCAACATAGTATAAATCCTCAAAGGTTCACACAAATAGAACTTTGGTCACATAGTGCATTATCTATTTATTCGCAACAGTGAGTATTGCGGAAATATGATAAGTTGACTATTTAATTATATATCGTTATGAACTATTATAATTAATTGAGTCAAAGGGATCATATAGAAATAGATTAATGCATTTTCTTATCCCAAAATAGTTATTAATGAGTTAATAATTATTTTAGAAACAGCACATATAAATATAATTAGTTATATTAATTTATTGGGTCGTCATTTCATAACAAATGAATAGTCCAATTGAAGAGCAATGAAAATGAGATTTAATTAAAAGAATTAAAGGCCCAAAAAGAGATTAAGAGGTGGGACAAAATAGCCCATATGAATTTCGGCTAGGAGGGATGGCAATTTTGTTAATATGGGAAAGTTCTCCCTAGGGATTGAACTCTATATAAGGACCCCCTTGGAGGCTCAAACCCTAGCTTTCTCTCTCCTCTTTTCCTAACCGCCACTATACTCTTCTCTTCTCCATTTGCTCATGTGTTGAGCTCTCATCTTCTCCACTAAATTAATAGTAATTAGCAGAAGAAAGGCAGAAACCTAAAGGGATTAGACTATAGCTTTGAGTTGCTAGCACAATTCCTAAGCTTGTGACTAATCCTCTTGGTGGACTCGAGGCCGGCGCCGTCCAAGGAGAAGAAGGGTGAAGGAGAGCACGCTACCGACTTCCATTGATTTGGATTTCCTCACAAAAACTATTTGTGAGAGGTAAAACCGTTCTCCTACCTTTTCTCTTGAAATTTCATGTGAATGGCCTTTAGCCTAGATCTCTTGGTGCTTAATCATTGTTTTAATCTAATTGTTAGTTCTAAAATAAATTTTGAGCACTTTCTAACATGAACTTCTCAATCAAGCTAAATCCAATCAATAATAGAGACACGCACAGTACAGGTTGATACTACCACTGATTTTGTCATCCAATCTAGATCTGAAATCAATACTATCTTTGCAGCAAGTGAGAAAGAGCCTAGGGCAACAAACTTCGCTTGCAAACAAAGGAATATTGATTTGAATTAATTCAATTGATGCAAAATTTCCAGAATATAGATGAGACTAACTAGTTTACCAATCCAAATTCACCCAACATGTGCACTCACATGTAATTGGAAAGACGGTACCTACTTGCACCATCAAACCAATGACAACACCACATGTGCTATCGTATTCACAATTTGGTAAACTAATTACCGAACAATCAAAGATTATCTCTAAGATTGCCTTTTAACCATTGGTTGTGTTAACATTTAGGAGTTACAAGTTCTAATCAAATTCAATCTTTAATTGTGACTTTACTGTACGTATCTGTGTCATGTTGTGGTCCGCAAATCTGTTCTACAGTCCACAACACACTTCTACGGTCCACAGTCAACTACTGCAATCCGTAAGCACAGAGAACTCACACTCTGTTTTTTCAAACAAAACTATTGCGGTTTGCAACCAATCGTTGCGAGTCGCAACTAGTCTATTATGTTGGAAATTTGATTCTGGCAATTTTACAAACCTAAGAATCAATGACACAGTACTAGTAAATATCTCTACCAAATACCGTCTTGGCATTTGGTGTTTGCAACTTTCTCATTCACCCGATGAAGAGAAATCACAACCCGAAACTAATCAAGATAGTCTCTAGGGTTCTATGTTGCAAATAGTCACAAAACAAAGCATAAGAACTCTCTAAACCAAAACTAATGGTCAATTGAGGCTTATTTGTATAAATCCTACAAGTACTGGTTTATTTATGTCTCAATTCTCGTGAAAATTTGAGTTCCAGATGTTGTAGATCATAACTAACATGCTACCGATCATAACAAACACTCTGGAATTACATATGACCTTATCGTGGGTCACAGCAACCCTCCACGGGTCGCAACGACTTTATGACCTTGTCGCGGGTCACAGCAACACTCCACGGGTCGCAACAACCTTCCACCGGTCGCACAAATAAGTTTTGGTTCATATCAACACGTCGCGGATCGTGGCCAACTGCCGAGGGTCGTGACATGCATCTCGTCCAAAAATCTGATTCGCACCCTTTCGGTAAACCAGTGATAACTTTCTGTATACTGATCGAGTTCTTGGATATTCCAGAAAGTAGACTCGAAGCACTTTCCAATGGAATAAACCTCACTCGAATCAGAGTTACAGATCTTAAGTTATGCCCTTAACAATCAGATTGTAACAGTTTACAAAATCTGGACTACACTAATTACAGTTTTAATAACTTTCTTCTCAAAAATCACGAAATTAGAGCACACAAAACACAAACAAACAACCAGATATCGACCATAAGGTTTTAATGGTGCATCAAAACCGAAAAAGAGGAATAGGGCTCTAATACCAATGTTAGAAAATCGATAACTCATACCGAATGCGGAAACGTGTCAGAATCTCCTCTTTATTCAGGTTTTCTTCACACCAAGCCTTCACCGCGTGGTCTCGCTACGCCACAACCCCGTCTTGAACTATCGCCAGTGAGAATTGATTGCAATCCCGCACTATTCACAGTCTAAATGCCAGCCTCGACTCTCTTCTCTACACCGGAAGTATAAATCCAGTGCGAAGAGAAGAATACTCTCTCTAATGATGTTTTGCACTTAGGAGACAAGTGCAAAACATGTGGAGTCTCTCTAATCTGTAACTTATAATGTACTACTACTAGTTTAGTTTTTTTTTATATAATTGATATGAAAAAATATAAAATAATAATTGCCAAAGAATAATATACCTAATAATGTATGTTTCTTCTTGAATATGCATAAGGTTTTGGTTTCTTTCTATCTTCTTGTGGACAGCGAGGTAAGTAAACTTAGACAGAGGTTTTATGCAAATATCAATGAGAAGGATTTTCAATAGTATAAATCAAGTACCACCCAGTACTTGATTTATACATATGAGCAGAGCACCTCACTTTAATGTTATAAAAACACCAAAAAAAAAAAATTAATGTTGTAAGAAGTTGCAGAGTAAAACATATACTCCAAAAACAAGATACTTATAAGTGGCCCCAAACCTTAATTTTTAATGCCTTTTTTTCGACTTTTAATGGTTTTAGTTTTTTTTTTTTTTTTATCTATGGACCTGTGAGTTACTGAGCTTTGGCTTCCCACATAGCAGCAGCTAACTAGCTAACAGGAATCAAGCTAAAGAGTTGGAACATGTGCTGATGTGCACACTACTGAGGATACCTCCTTGGCCTATATAGCTAGTTGTGATGTTAGGTTTGATACTCTAAAAACACTTTTTTCGGTTATAAAGAAGCACTATTTCTGATTTATTAAGAGAAAAAACATAATAATGCACGTAGCACAAAATATAATACAAATTTTGAATGAATGCTTGGCGGAAAAACCAATACTAGGAACAATTAAAAACATATTACAATGACAATAGTTTAATCGAAAACAACGCAGAAAAAAAAAAATAACAGCTAGGACGAAGGTTTCATACTGCATTATTGTATGTACACGCCGCTGTCCACAGTTCACACCGTGAGCCCCAAGTCTGAATATAACAAACATCAGAAAACAGCATCTAGTGGAGAGAATTATTGCTTGGTCAAATTAAGTTCAGTAGAGCCATGTGCACCAATACAAGAAGTGTCTTGTACTCTTGTTGGTAGAATAAGGCAAAAGTGTTTTTATAGAGAAAATGTCCATATATATGTGATCAGAATTTATTTAAACTGATTATTGTAGTTCTATTAACATCACTGTAAGTAATTTAATTGGATAAATAAACCCCTATTGTTCATCATTTATAATAAATTCAAATGAGTCAGCCAGATTTAGTCCAAAATTCATAAGGCCCACATTAGGTAGGTTAAAATCAAATTTAAGGTACCGTTTCTAATAAGGTACGTACCATTTATAAACATAACAATTTCATCATTTAAAAAAAATGATATATTATACATAACAATTTCATCATGTTTTTTTTTTTAAAAAATGATATATTATATATCGAATTACTAAACAACGCCGCTATTATGTACAACGGTAGTGAGCTAACAATTTTTAATTTACTGAATGCTAAAATGTAATTATCCATATTTATCAGACAAAAGTGGAGTTGTCACGTGAACTTACCATCTCCTATGGATCAAATTGTTAGAAATAGGTAATTCTCCGCACCCCTTCGCCCTCTTGAATCGCTTTCCTACATCAATTCAAATGTGTCGTTATCTGTCTAAAATGTCAATGACTGCGCAGTGCATAGTAAAAAGTAGAAGAAACAGAGAATAAAAACGAAAATATTATAAGCAAAATTAATTTCCATCTCCAAAATTTCCACCAAAGTAGGACTTGACTCATTTTATTTTAAAAAAAAAAAAATCCCACCAAAGTGTGAATCCCCGAAATACGTTATATTTTATACAACAGAGTACGTATGATAAAAGAAAACTATTCAAAGAGTATATTGTGAATTAAAAGAGATTTGTTCTAACTGCTAGGAAATAAAAATTTATTGTTTTGGTAGATCAAAAGGGATGAAACATAACTTAGCTTTTAAAAAAAGTAAAATAAGATTTATAGACAACACGGGAAAGCATTTTCATTAATGAAAAGATAATGTAGCTACTTGCCTCATACCATGTTTGTGGAAGAACGTACCGTGTATCATCAGCTCGCACAATTTCACAATGGCACCCTGGAACGGCAGTGACCTTATCCCATTCTGGACCATTCTTATTTATAAGTTGCTCTTCTAAATCAGAATGAAATCCTTCAACAAGTTCGAGATTCTGAAGTGAAACAGGGAGCCTGGGTAATGACCTTATTTTTGGGCTTGTTTAGGATAGTAAGTTTACAGTTTCTTTCTTCTTTTTAATTTGATGTACAGAAACTTTTTCTGTTCAATGAAATTGTAGGAGAGACACTCGTCTCCCTACCTTCAAAAAAAAAAAGACCTTATTTTTGGGCAATTCGTAATTTCAACGAATTTTAAGGAGCAGAAGGATTCCATTTCAGGAAGAGAGAACAAGTTTGGGCAGAAATAGAGTCTTATAGTATGGAGCTTGGAAAATGAACCAACAACACATGGAGATGACCACTCCTCTAAACTATTCATAATATTAAATTCAAGGTACTCTAAGGAGTGAAATATACCGTTACCATAGAACTCATCACCTATTCTGCTCACAGTACCAATAGATTTAATGATCACTATTTTGAGTTGTGAGAATTGCCCAAAAGTCGGGAGCATCTTAAATCTAGTATGCTCCCCGCGCGCGCCTATAAAAATATATGTCAATCTAGAGAGCCAATTTGGTTCCAACCAAGAAGCAAATTTATCTCCTGGATAATTCCAGATGTCTAACCTTTCTATATTTGGATGTGGTCTCAAAGCTTCAAGTATCTCATTGTGTTTATTTCCCTCCACTCTTGATGTAAAATGCCAGAACAGCCAAAGTTGGGTGACATGCTATTTGCTATCAAGCTGAGCTTCCATAGCCTCTTCCCTACCAGCAACATTGTGTAAACCAACAATTTTTAAAAATCCCTTAATGTTATTAAAGTCTCGCAAGACACCCAACTCCCACCCATCTCTCTCCCCGACAATAAAAGTTGCAGAACCTCCTCTCCAAATACTACGGAGCTGGACATGTCCCCCTATCTCCATTACTATCCATTTACTGGTATCAATAAACTCCAATCTACTCATACTGCATATGCTTTGGGGTAATTTAACCGAACTGAAGTCAACTTTCTTTCTACCTTTGTGCATCTTCCTTATAAATAGCACAGTCAAAAGGTGAAGCTTGCTGAAAGTGTCAGCCGCAAACTCGCTCTCACAACGTCGAAAACATAGATAATGTAGATGTTTGCATTCCCCAATATTAGATAACTTATATAAAGGGCAATCAATATCCAGCACTCTAATTCTTTTCATTTTGATGAAAACTTCATCAGCAACATTCACTTTATAACTGGATCCAGATAAAATTATGAGTGTACGCAATTTATCAAGGTCACATATATTTACAAGATGAGCAAGTTCTCCGGTAGTTACAGTTAAATGCCGAACAGAACCCAAATTCTCCAAAGTATCACCCTTTTTAAGTATATGGCATTCATTTTGAGAAACATGACATGCCAAATCATTCATGAGATCATGCACCACATAGTATTCTTTTTTGTTTTGGTTGATAATTTGAATAAATGACCTTGCTATCAACTCACTGAAATAAGATTTTCCAACATCCTCCATTCTTTCTCCCTTCTTGGGAAAAACAAATCCATGTGCTATCCACATATTAACCAACCGATCACGGTTTAGGTAGTAATTCTTTGGAAATAGGCTGCAATATGCAAAGCAATGCTGTAGGTGTGCTGGTAGATGTTCATAGCTTCGGTGGAGCACTTCCATTACATCATTATCCAATCATCCAATGAATTATCCTTTAGGACTGTTTCCCACTCCTCTTTATCTAATTTACCCCTCAACCTCGGTCCCACTACTCTGATTGCTAGTGGTAATCCCTTAAGCTTGTTAACAATATGATTCCCAATATTTTGTAAATCATTGAGGTTATCTGGATAATTCTCACCATCAAATGCCATCAATTTCAAAAGTGACCAACGGTCACCACCATTCAGGCCACCTAAAGATATTTTCCTTACGGAACCGCAAGATTTCAAAGTATCCACAACTACTACTTCTCGAGTTGTCACGATAATGGTGTTTCCTGCATTTGCATTCCTCAAAGGGGCAAGAAATTCTAACCAATCTTTCTCGTACCTATACTTTTTATCATGTTTACCATACCATACATCGTCCAACACCAGCAATATTTTCTTCGATGCTAACTCTGTTTGAAGTTTTCTTTGTAGTTTATCAAAAGTAACATCTTTAGTAGGAAAGTTTTCACAAAGATATTTTAGCATTTGTTTGGTGAGTTCAAGCTTATCAAAATTATCAGAAACAGTGAGCCACATTTTTTTATTTGACTCAAAATGACTATTTAACCTGGAATCATTAAAAATTTTTTGAGCAAGAGTAGTTTTACCTAAACCTCCTTGGCCTACAATTGGGATAATAATAGTAGGCGGCCCACCTTTTTCTTCAAGTATCCATTGTATTATCAATTCAAGCTCTTTTTCTCGCCCAATAAAAATTTCCTCACTTAAGAGCGAACTGGTAAGAAACTGATTCTCTTGTTCAGAGAGTTGCATATAACCAGGAATTTTTGCATTCATCTGCTCAAGGAGTGTTTTTGCTGATGCTTTAGCTTGATCCAAGCTCTTGTTGACTTCTCTCAACTTTTTCTTCAAGCTGGAGTAACCATCTATAGCCTGGTGAATAACACGGGAACAGGAGGCGGCTACACGCATAATCATATTTGGCTGTAATTTCTCAGATTCCTCCTTGGCAAGTTCGTAATCAAAATCATACATACAATCTTCTGCATCATAGACTGCATCTTTGATTTTTCGCACCAACAGAACCTGGTTGGGGTCAACAATTCTGTGCTTCTCAACGATGGCCATGGTTGAGAGGATCTCTGGAAGGGTTGTGTAACTTGTCTTCATCTTCTTCATATCATCCTCTATGCTGGACTTTTCAAAGTACTTCTTATCTATAAAGCTTTTAGTTTTTTCAATAACCATCATTATTACCGGGGACACCACCCATCCTACAGCTGTTCCTGCCGTAATCTCAGCCATGGGGAAAGGTATAGTGTGAAAGGGGAACAAAATTAACACAGAGTGAACAAATTAAGCTTGGAGAAGTGGATCTGATAAATCCTGGATCTAACAAAAGCTTCTATCCGAAGAGTTCTGATGGCTGCGAGTTGATAGGAACTTAGAGGAGGCAAGAAAACATTGAATTAGATAGATATATGTATGGGTTTTGTTCAAATTAGGAGATAATGAAACATAGATCTGTGGTAAAGAAAACTCTTAATTGGAAGAAACAGAGGAAGCAAGTAAAAGATAATGGGGAATGCTTTTATTGGCGGCTTTGATGGACAACACTAGTGCTCAACCGCTCATCACTTTACAAGTCATCTTACATATAAAAAAAACATAAATCACAAAAAAGTAAACAGACGTCTATGTTATGTTAATCAAGGACCTTGTCCTACTCAAATAAACACATTCACCAAACGTACCCAGTTGCAACTATTTTACATTTTAGATTCCTTTTAAGCATGCATATGAAGAGATATTAAATTTACCGACAAAACTTTTATATTGGAATGATGACCAACCGTGTTTCTTTTGGTTTATTCGAGCAAACATAACTTATGAGAGCATGCGGATAGAAGACGCGGGACATTTGACAATTGACACTGAACATATCCTTAATGAAAGTTTTCTTTTAAGAAAAACGCCATTATCAAGCTTATCCACTGCCCAACTTTTAGTTTCACCGGGAGAAGGGAATCTTTGAACGGCGATGTTGGCTTTTATATTGTAAAAAAGAGACATTAATAGTAATGAAGCAAACTCTGCTACTTTTTTTTTTAAAAAAAAAAAAAAAGAAAAAAAAAGAAAAGAGATACGGAGTTTGGAATAAAAAGGTGCATGTAGTATTTTGGTGGTCATTTTTCGAAATTAATTTCAAGCTTACTTGATCGAGACTGCCATCAGCGGTTCCACAAATATATATTAATTGTACCAAATCATTGATGACTAAATTTGTAGGAGGAAAAATAAATATAATATAACAGAGTATTATATATCTTTCAATTGAAGTTTTGGAAGGACCCTCTGTACACGGACGTCTTAAGTCGGTATTTGTGTACAATGATAGCATCAATTAGTTTACTTTTTATAATTCAGTGCATAAAAAAGTCATTATGTCCAGTGTACGGGTGGGTAACGTGGATAACGGAAGCGGAATGGGCCGTTCCGTTTTCCGTTCCGTTTCAGTAAACGGTATGATCGAAATGATTCGTATTCGTTCCGTTTCAACGAAATTCCGCGGAACGGCTATATTTACACTGTATTTCACACAAATGAATCACGAAATGCATTCCGTTTACCATTCCATTTGCGAAACGGAATGAAATTTCATTCCATAATATGTTCTGTATGGACGGAACGGAACGATTTCGCGTATAAACGGTATACCGCGCCCACCCCTAGTCCTGTGCCATAGTGCCAGCTAACAATGATGCCGCTTGTGCCTGCCAAACTGAGACTTATCCACCCTTCATTGCTCCAGAATTAATTAAGTACAAAATAATTAATATAAATGTTTGATTGATTTATCAAATTAAACCTCGTTCAAAATCAGTATCTAATTGATAACACCATGTGTTATATACCAATCAAAGAAAAGCGTTGATTGGTCTATACAATATGGGAGAAGCCTGAAGGCGATGGAAAATGGGAGAAAAGAATAGTAGAAACACGGGCTTTGTTGTTTTTGGTCATTTTATTTATTTACTGTTGTATTGTTCAATCATAAACCTTTAAAAAGATCAAGCAATTGAAGAAGTCATTGTTACCGACACTGTCAGGTTTTCTGAGAAAAACTAACGAAACTACTGTTGAGAGGATATCAGCGAACTTCAGAGTTTAGAAACTACAGTCATGTACATTGTTATCTTAAAAAACCCTTGAATTTATGCAAGTATCTAATTTCCAAACAGATCATAATAAGGCACTTGGAATTGCACTAGTGTCAAACCAGAACACCAGACAGACTAATACCTACTAATACCAGTGTTTAAACAGAGGCAAAGAAAGATGCGCACTGAAAAATCAGTACACAAGCAAGGAATTGTAGGTTCTTAGAGAAAAATATAGATTTAGCTTACTAGATTTTATAAGCCGTCATAACCTGTCTTGAGTTTTTAATTAGAAGTATCATATATACTTATCACATAACAGATTACAAATATTTGTTATGGAAATCAGATTGAGACTAAGAAAGATGTGCATCAATGGGGTCGTAGAACCTCCAATTTTTTTCAATTTCAACCAAAGCCAAAATTTCCTATCGTTATTGCATACCACATGATTTAGTAGCTAGAAAAGCCCCCTTTGTAACAGTTTTAGAAGACTAACTTAAGAAAGATAAATAACAGCCCTACCTACAAGTTGTAAGATTCATGCATTTTCAGAATTTTCAGAAAAGTCACATGTGGGATCCTTTTGAAACCTGATTCACAGAAGATCCCTTTCTTATTCACTGGAATCACAAGGACTCCCCTATCACTGATCAATTACTGATACAAACTTGGTTTTATATTAAAATCTGATCAAATGCCTCATGGACTCTTGATTCACGAAATTAAATCCCTTTCAACATCATATGTAAATTTATCATCAAACAACTAGGCAAAACATCTCAAATAAATATAAATGGGCATAAGTTAATTGTAAATATATAAAAAAATATTCATCAAAATTATCATACCAATAAAAGAATATAATTTGTTTGGTCCATACAATATGCAGTGTCGGAGAAGCAGGACTGTAGAGTTGAAAGGAAAGCCGGACCGGAGGCGTTGGGAAATTGTGAATGGGAGAAAGAGAGGAGGAAAGAGGAGCAAATGCTCTGCTGCTTTTGCAAGTTTTTTTTTTTTAATTACTGTTTTTTGTTTAGTAAGTAATTGTTTGAAGGTCATGTAATTGATGAAACCACTGTTGGTAAAATATATCTGCATACTTTAGGAATTTATATATGCAACAGGCTCGCAATTTCAGAACAGATTGCAAAAAGTTATTGGAATTGTGTTAGTATCAAACTAGAACACCAGATAAATTGATACCGACTGGTACCAGAGTTTAAACAGAGGCAAACAAGGACGCACACTAGAACAATCAGTATAAGCAAGGAATTCTAAATTCTGACAGAAAAATATATGTTAAGCTTACCAGGTTCTAAAACTTGTCAAAAACCTAATGAGTTTTTAATGAGAAATAATCAAAGATATATATCACACAAGAGATTATAATATTCCTAATAGTAATCAGATTGAGACTAAGAAAGATGTTGGTCAATTGGGTGGTATGAATGACCTCCAAATTTTAAACCAAAACCAAATTTTCTATCATCTTTGCATATCAATGAATTTACACACCCCTATATAACAGCTTCAGAAGACTAATTTAAGAAAAAAAAAATTTAAGAACAGCTAATCGTTTCAAAAAAAAAAAAAATTAAGAAAATTACAAGAACAGCTCTACAAGCTATAAGCTTCATGCGCTTCAGAAAAATCACATAAAAATCCCATTTGGATCGCCGTCAAACCTGATTCACAGAAAACCTCATTCTCATTAACCAGGATCACACAGACTGCCTTATGACCAATCAACTACTGATACAAACTCGTGCTTGTGGATCAAAAAGCTATTCTAAAGTTCTTTTTTTTACATAAAATATCAACAAATTCTATATGGTATTAAGCCAAAAGCCTATTCTAATTTACACTGCATTATTTAAAGAACACACCAGTATAATTAGACCTTGTTTTACAGGAATAGTTTCAGCAACACAGACACGTGGAGAAAATAAGAAGGAAACTGTAATCTCAGGTCAGGAGGGGTCAATGACCTTTGTGAGACAAATTTCACAAAGACTTAAATTAAGAAAGAAAAGGACTCAAAAATTAACTATAGAATCAAAACTGAAGCCATTAACATGTCTCAAGGAAATCATGAAGAACTATTTATGTGAAAAAGCTAAAGGAAAGAGAAATAAATCACAGAGACGAGAAACTGAGCAAGAGAGGAAGAGTGAACCTCCCCTCCCACCTCCTCGTTGATTCATTTTTTGGACTCGATTTCCAGCCGATCCAATCTTATAATACAATGCAACCTGGTAAACAGAATATATAGTGACACGCACACGCCTTAATTTTATCAAAGACTTCTGAAAATTTTAAATGATCAAATTAATTCCTCTGTATCTATACAACTCTCTCTGTGAGACGTGAGTGTTTCCCTCTCCAAACACTCCTGAGCACACTCGAACACTAAAATCTATTTTTTCGGCTGGGCAAACTCCTCAGGATTCAGGAATTCCTTAGGAAATCAATATATTTGAGACCTGAAATGTTTTGGTCAAAATTGTTTAACCAACTTGGACAAATTACAGCCCATAGAACTTATTGGATCATTCCTTTCAGTCCAATGTGCTCTGTTCTGATCCAAAAATTTAATTAGGAATTGGCCCAAAAAGCACCACGTCCGTCGAACCAAGCGAATACTTTTCATAGACTCGTAACGAATAGCGCTGGATTCTGTGTTTCTTTTATGATGCCAATCTTCTTTTTCCTTTTTTTTTTTTTTTTGTTTCAGCCCAGCAATAGTTTCTGCACCTTATCCTTCTCTATTTTTGTATTTCTTTTGGTGTATACCCGTAGATAAATTCATTAACCAAACAGCTGTCATTACAAAAGATACCTACAGAAAGTTTGTTAGAATGTGGAATTAATGAATCGAACTCTTCACTTTCAAATTGCAGGTAGATTCCGTGGCAACAAGGGCAGCCAGAATGGAATGTACAACGTTATAAACGGACATCGAAATTTCAATTATGGCTGCGTTTTATACAAGTGCCCAATAGTGTACAGTAGTTTGGAAATATGTAAAGATAATATTTTTCTTTTGAAAGTTGGTTTGAAACTAATAATTTTATTAGTAAGAAATTTAAAAATAAATGCTCTCTTCGTAATTCGAACAAAAAAATCACTTGATTAGTGGAATAGAGCCAAATCACTAGACCAAACAATCCAACTTCTGTTTAGGTGGCTTAATAATTCTTTTTGAATAACTAAAATAAAATTAATCTTTTGCAATTTAAGTTCATCTTGAAAAAGCGTATATCTCTGTTTACAAATTAATTAACTATCAATTAATGTTAATTAACAAGCATGTGTTGCAAAATCATGAAAAGATTTAGTCATGGCAGATTGCATTTAAAATTTTGAAAAATCATTTTACCGAAGACCAAACTTCCGGTGGTAAGTCACATTGTCATCTGGCTTTCCTACAAATGGTATCAGACTAATTTTTTATTTACTATAGATTATATAGCCAGGAAAAATGTCGTTGTGAAATCATGTCAACAACATTTTCAAATGAACGAGCTGCACGTCTTTTCCACTTCCTCTGCATAAATTCTGTTCAAAATTTGCATCCAACAAAATTTCAAGCGAGCGTCTTCTGCGTCTAAAAGGTTGCACTTTTCTTTTCAGAAGGAACTAATGACAAGGACTATATTGATAACTTTTCTGAGTGAGACACTCATCATTAACGAGGAAAAATTGTGTAAGCAGAAATTTGACCTTCAGAAAAGTTGATATAGACAAAAAGAAATACATCGTACAATATAAAAATTATTTCTTTTTAAATAATTAGGTTTTTGTATTTTTCCGAAACGTTCATTAACCTTATTTCCTCAGCCAATGCTTCCTTTTTTTTAAATGTTACCAAAAAAACGCAAGTAAGGACGTAAGGTGATGAAATTGTATTCGATTAATTTTTTTTTAATCTTTTGGAATCATCACTTTCCTCATCTGGTTTCACACTTTCCAAACTTAGAAAATAAAAAGTTCCTTCCAACCGGCTAGGCATTGTGTACTTGAATGCCTTTCATTTATCATAGGTGCTCACAATAATAAAATAACAAAATAAAGAGTAGTAAAAAAAATTATTCTAAAACTTTTATGTTTGCATCAATAACAAGGGTTAAGAAAGAGCAGACGTTCAAGAAATTTGAGTACTTCGAAACAGATTATGTAAAAAATAAAAAATAAAAAAAAAGAAAGAATATAAAACACCAACGGAGAATAACTATGTGGAGTAAGTAACGACGGCAATTCACAAATATAAATTTACGGAATTATCTTTAAAGGACATATTATTTTGACTATATATTTATTGGCACACGTGTCAAAAATTGAAAACTGATTAGTCATGCATCGGGTAAATTAAACAATAGAGACTAAAATTGTGAAAAATTTGATACAAACTGTATCTAAACTATAAAAGTATATTCATTTATTAATTATTCACTTTGATAGCCAGTTTTTATTGTAATAGTTGTTTAATAAATTTTCTTGTTATTAGATTTATTTATCGTTCTTTATAATATGGATGCTTTTATAAATTGTCAGATTTTTCAATTGATTTCACTTCCCCGCTTCACTATTTTTTCTAATTTATCGCAAACTTCTCTGCCAATAAATATGGGGACCAATAGGAACATGGACTTGTTGATATCGCAATTAAATGGACACCAATAGTCGCCTCATGTGAGTTTCCACTAACTTGGAGGAAGATAATTATCACCAACTTGTACCCTCTCCTTGTTTAAATTATGCCTTTAGTATTCTTACAATTTTAGTTAAAAGTCATTACAGTTGTCTCGTTCAATTACCTATTTCCTCTGAGCCCATAGATTTGTAGCATGTGTATGTTTATCATTTCTATCTTTATTTTGAACTCTTAACAAAAAAAAAAAAAAAGAATAAAGAAACAAGATAACAGAATTGTAGTTGGTTTCCTTATATGAGTTTTGAGTGATGATGGAAGTACTAAATCATTGATACTACTTGCTGGTAGGAAGTGCGTATCGGTCCCCTTGCTACAAATCAAATATTACACCGTTATGTTCTTTCCTAGTGGTACCGAGCTTTAAGCTCTAGTCGCTAATCTACGTTCTACGTATGTGTACCACTACTATACAATTATTAAGTTGCATATTACAAAAATAGCAATAAATGTTTTAATGATTTGATGAGAGCTTGTGGGGCAAAGAGGTATTAGCCTGTCTGGGACATGTTCTTGATGACCGGCACGGCACTGATCTGGATTGGCAATTTGCATGTGTTGCTTCTTTTTGTAATCTTCATTTTCTTTTTCTTTTTTTCTTTGTGTATTTTTGCCCTTTTTATCCTAGTGAAGATCGTAAAAGCCTTCTGATGTTTTAATAAGTGGGTTGTGAGGGAACAGACACGATAGAACCGATGTATAATAACTGTAGTTATGTCAACCCTTAGAGAAAAAGGGAAAAAAAAAATAGGATAGTAATTAGCTGTTCAAATCTTATAATGCAAAGCCAATATTCAAGACTGAGAAGTAATAATTCAAGGTGTTTCATTGACTTTCAAATAAATCAAAACTGCATATGTGACTTTGGATTAGAAAGGCTCTGTGTCAAACTTGGTCCAATTGAATAAACAACTGATTCTAATTAATAAAATGGTTGGAAAAATTAACAGTTCTGTTCTATCAACTTCTAGTTGAAGATTCTGAAATTGTATACAATTTGATAGAAAGGATGAATCGAATTTCGAATTGAAGCTGCGACATACACAACAGATAAGGCAGCATGGACTGTTCACCTTCTTCAATTTCTTTTCTTGTTCTTTTGTATCGTACATTGCTTTGTAGCTTTCTTGGATAATTGATATTTGACGACCAAGCCAGATCTTTTCTATTTAAGCATAGGGTACAATTTTATGTTATTAAGATAGGGGCCAAGCCCTGTTTTTCTTCAAAAAAAATTTTATCAAAGAGGCTTTTAAATAAAACAAACCAGGGAAACTATTCTTTTTTTTTTTTTTGGTAAAAGCATTATGAAAATAATGATTTACAGTACAAAAGCAATTTCCTTACAAAAAGAAAGGGGAAAAAAAAGAGTCAAAATCTGTACTTTCTAGAAAATTTTGATAAATGCTCTCCCACAAAGCTAGTTTGATTCCTCTCCTAATCTAAACATCTATCGACGATCCTCCCTTCTCCATAATTACATGGAGCAAAATATCATGAATTCTTTTTTCAAGATTCAGAACATCAAAAGGCCATCCTAAAACCCATACAACTTTCACAGCCCAAAAATTTTCCAACATAGGGCCTAATTTCCTGTCTTACATGTTGCTCCCTCGTTGGTGCATCCTCCTTTTAGAAATACAAACTTGTATTTCAATTTCAGTATCTTCATTGTCATGCACTATATATAGACAGAGTTGAAAGAATTTGATATTTAGATTCTTCCTCATGACGACCAGCTCCGAATCAAATATGGTCGTGAAGCCGTCATTTGATCAAGGGCAATCACAATCCCCATTGCGAGACACGTGTTGATCTCTGGCTGCACGACCAACTGAAACACGTCATCACCAAAATTCACACCTCCACTACTAGTCGCGACTTCTTTTCTTCGGATCTCTGCGACATTATGCCCCTCATTATTTTGTAAGATACAACATCTTTGCATGTATGAGCCCTCGACCACAAAAGAACTGCTGCTAGACGAGGGAAAGAAGGGGGTTATGTCAGCAAGGGATTTCTTGTGGCGCATTGATGCGTGGTGTTTGACGGAGAGAAGAGGATTGGTGGAGTCTTCTCCATTATAGATTACCCAGTGGTCCCCTAGGCTTAGTTGCCTCTGCATTAGTTAATTAAACACAAAGTTAGATAATTGTTTTGGGAAATGGAACCACGCATAATAAAAATTGTAATTACTTAACGTAATTAACAACTTTTGTAAAAGTAATTGGATACATAATTTTCACAAAACAAGACAAATACATTGGTTTGGAGTAGTTTTTAGTACCTTCCTTCTGATGGATAGAAGAGGTTTCCCGGCGGCATCCATGAGAACAACCTCACTTTTGCAGCCAGATCCATAATTATCTACCCGAAAGACCAAATTGCCCCTTGCATCATAAACTGTGAACCCACTACAATTGAACAACAGCGATTTGCGCCACACTGTCAGTACCTCTGCCTCCTCCCTCCTGCTCCCTTGATCAGTCAATTGCAGGAGGTTTGGTTGCGGAGAAGCCAAGTTGGGGTGAACCTTTGTCATTCGCTGGAACGCCTTCATGATGTATGTAAGGGTGTTTCGGAAATTTCACAGGTTACCGGAGGAAGAGAAGAAGGCTTTGCTTTGGTCTTTTAAGGAAGTGCGGAGGTTAGATGATGTATGATGGAGATGGCCTCAGCTGCTATTTATATCACCTCTTGGACCAAATTGCCCTCGTATTTTTTTGCTTTTAATATAATAAGACGCCTTTGAGACTGCATAGGTGCAAGGTTAACAAGGGAATTAGAGATTTTTTTAATTTAAGAAAAAAAATGTATGGTCACTTCTTGTACTATTAGCCCCCAACAAAATATTACATCATTGCAAGGCATCAGTTCTCGCACCATGATCTATTATTTCACTGGTATATGCCAATTGGATATAATATACTATATATGAACTATTCCAGATAAACTTTAATATGGAAAATAATTCACCTTTAATTAAAGAATATACTATTAAATAAAGTGGAAACTGTGCAACTCCTACTAAAAACTCTATTCATCAAAAGCAGAGTGACGTGCTATTCATCTGGCAAAATTACATTTTTTTTTTTTATTACGCGTAGCACGATGCTCAAATTTCACTCTAATCGCATTAAAAGAAATTTTCGTTTTTCAAACTGAACTTATAAAGCTAATTAGCTGAACCAATTTTTAAAGATGTCGCGCCAAACTAAAAATCTATGGCGAGATAAGAATTATAGGAGATAAAAAAAAAAAAAAAGGATACAAATTAACAAAGTAAAAAGAATAATATCATTTTATTCAGGTAGAATTGTAAAATAAAATGTTGACTAGGATTATGATATTTTCCAGAGAAAATGATATAATGCTGATTCATGGAAGGGCACGTGGCAATCTAAGAGTTGAGATGGGTTAAAAAAATGCTTATGATAAGTATGGGGTCAAGGGACGGTTAGGTGGGGCCGCCATTATATATGATTGGTTGAAGGAGACTTGTAAGAGGCAGCGGAGACTCCATATATCAGCAGCCAATCAGGCAGCAATTTTAGTTTAGAACTGTTTGTGAATTTTTTTTAGTCAAGACTGGAATTAAAGATGAATCATTCAAAGGAATTCAATTACGAAAAGGAAAGAAATTAAGAAATAGGGACAATACACAGGACGTAGCTTAATATAGAAATTTGATAATTTTGAGATATAGATATGAAATGAATAAAAAATTTGCTCCGAAATATATTTGGTTTTAATACTATTTAGATTTGATATTGTTTTTCCATATATGTCACCAAGTACAGGAGCAAAAGTGGAGCTCAGGTACATGAAATTTAGTTATAAGTTTCAAAACAATTTACTATTTCTAAGGTACAAATTATTTGTTAAGTCGCTTAGCTGCCCTTAGTACTACAATTTTTTTATTATACCTAAGTGGTACAAATATTACTAAATAAATCCAAAAGGACACCTGATTTACGAGATATTATAGTTATTTTATTTTGAAATAGAGGATATTAGTAGTTATAGCTAATTCAATTATTTGATAATTTCAAGTAACATATATAATGATGGAAAAATAATGTTTTGTTTTTCTTTGGGACCAAGTAGTACCAACCTATTATCATTCTAGACTTGGATCCAAAGTTCAATCTCGGAGCACACACGCACACACCAATTAAACTTGATGGTTAATTTAATAATACCAATAACATTTTGAAGGATACATTGCAATTTACCTAAGGTTGGAGTAGGTAATTAGTTTAATACTTTGAGCGGTATAGCACTAACCAGGTGGTGTTATCTGAATACTAATAGGGACATCCAATAGGTCTGACTTTTGAGATAAACTAAACATCAGATAATGTTGCCAAAGTATACCTTACACAAATGGTGGCAACTCCATTAGCTCTTGTTTTGAATCTTTTATTCTGCACCACAACAAAAAGGGAGCATAATATTACACAAGCATTTGCCAAATTTGAAAATTCTGATGCTCAACTTATTCTAATATCGTTTTTGCTTTGGTGATCTCTGGAATCTATTTTTTTCAACTCATATCAATGTGAAGAACCTGGCATTATTTTTTTTTTCAAGTTGGAAAAATTTAATCAAACTTGTGTTATGTTGTATTCGAATTTTTTGTCCACTTACTGCAATATAGGAAATTCATCAAAATGGTACTTTAAAGCTTCTCCGATTCATCCAGAGAAAAAAAAGGAAAATTGTGGTTCCTTTTGGCTGAAATTATAATTTTGGGATTGGATACCCCAATCATGGATGCTATGTTCCCTTAAAAATGACCGTACACTTGTACAGGTAACACTAGGCATCGAATAAGTTGTTCCTTTTGTCCCACTAAGATAATCTTCAATTTCACCCCTTGTGAAAGATAGGTATATAATACAATTACTCTTCATAAAGCAAAACCTGGAAGAAAAAAAAAAAATTCTAGAACAATCAGGCATAATATATATACACATAGAAGAAAATAAACAAGAACCAGTGATAGTGATAACCATATACCGCCGTCCCCCTCTAGGAATTGTCAAATCAAGATAATGATGATACAAGAATTAAATTATGAATATAAAATTGAACATTGTTTTCATTAATAACGTGCTTATACAGAATTAGTCTGTGTCCGTTTTACATATATATTTTTAACAAAAGTATACGTCTAGGATATTGTCATATAGGTTGGTTCCATGTACACGTACGTCTACCAGCCTCTGACTCATTTGTTACCTGCTTACTGATTTTTTTTTTAAAAAAAAATTGTGAAAAATGAGGGTTTATGCCATCATTCATTTTTTTTTCCCTAAAATATGTGTTAAATATTAAGTATTCGATATTTGAACACGTTTTATTCTTCTTTCTTATCCTTTTAGATTTATTGTTTGGGATAAGGTCGCCAATTTACATCAGATATACTAGCAATTGTGTGTGTGTGTGTTTTTGTTTTTAAGAAATGCTACTAGTAGTAGCAAATTAAACAGAAACTAACAACTAAAATAATCTAGCTAGCAAATTGATCAGAATGATTCACAGTTTGTTCCTGGGAGCTTGTCCAATGAATATATATACGACAGTAGAATGTTTTATTCCCTACGAACAATGGTGTGTTTGGATCATACGGGAAAAAAATTAGAATTAATTATTTGGAAAAAAAATATTATTCACAGACGGTCGAAATTTTTTTTTTGGATTAATTGTGTTATTTATGTGATCTTAAATCCGGAATAAACTTATATTCCTAGTATATATGGATTATCTTTTTAATCCCAATTAAAAGTTGCTAGAGTATTTTTTAATTTGGATTAAAAGATGATCCAAACATGTTGAGAATAAAAATTATTCTCAAAGTTGTAAAATTATGCAATTTGGTTCTTAAAAGTTTGTACCAAAAAACAATATTTTTTTAACTCTAAAACTGAAATAAACAGTAGCTGTGTGATACTTTGTTCTACATTTGCGAATTTATTTAGTGTATAAGATTGAAATACTGTCGCATTAAAATTTATCTGTTACATTTAATTATTTCATTTTTCATATTCTTAATTAAGTTTACTCGAAATGAACTAAGAAAATTGTAAACTTTATAGGCGCACGCTTGCTCGTTATGAAAATCGGGATTAATAGTTAGAATTCATTGGATAATTTTTTCATTGGTTTTATTTAAGTTGTTTGTTATTAACTTCTTTGTGCATTTGTGTGTACTGCGATACATTTTTTTTGGGAGAATAACCGATAACCATGGATTCAAATCCTCAACGGTACAAAGATGAAAATACAATATATGCATGCGTTCGCCCTGACCCCCTTTAACTTAGCATAAACGTAGAAAAATAGTAAAAGAGTTCTCTGTTCATGCATGGTCTCCTAGAATCTCTAGACTACACTCTTTCTATCCTCTTGGAAAGTATCACCATCATTTTTTTATACAAGAAGCTTTTCATCTAGCAGCATTGATTTCCAAAACATAATTTAGGATATCCAAATTCCAAACTCCTAAATTTGAATTATAATTTTGTGCTCAACAATCAACATATCATGCAAAGCCACTTTCACTTCCCGTTAAAAATTACCTAGAGCTCCAAAAAATCTATTCTTAATTGTTTCACTTTATCTAAATTACAAAAGTCAACCTTGGCCGGTGAATTTCTTGAGAGAAACACTACGATATTTCCTTTTGCAAATTGCACACTGTATGCTTGTTATTTGTAAATAGCACATGGTTTGCTTTTGTAAAATTTACAGATTCGTCTACACTCTATATACCAATTGTTGCACCAGCTGACAAAAAAAAATGGCCTGATAAAAGATAATCCATGTATTGCTCAAATCTAATAGAAAATTCTTTTGCAACTGGTGGGAAATAATTAAGCTACATAATTACTATTGATCTTAGTTCCTGAATTAAGGCCCCAATGAAGCACTTAAGTTCTCATGAAGTGCTCTACTTTAATTTTTCACTTTTTGGTGCTTTGAATGCTTAATTCTGATCTTTAATTTCACAAAACCCACAGATCAAGGGAACATGTCCCAGACAAGCCAATTACCTCTCTGTCCAATGACCCTTAAAGCACCAATCTTTTGTGTGCTTGAAATAAGGAAATAAACACTGGCCTTTATAGCACTGCTTAAAGAGGAACACATTTGGTGGAATTTCTTAATTATTAGGGGACCGATATAAACTTTTCAACAGCAGGTAGGGCCTATGTTATAGTAATTAAGGGAAATGTTTAGCTCATGAAAAAAGTTTATTCAATCAGTGAAAGTGAGCTATCAAGACATTTCTTTATGACGCATTATGTTATTTGTTGTAAAGTATGCAACTTTTGCATAATGTGTTTATTTGTCCGTTTCATTTTAATACCTTTTATTAATTAGCCTACCTTTCTTCTGTATACAGTATACACTACGTACTTTATCAGCGTTTTGTTGGGCTTTTTTTAAATGGACATTGTAGGTGTGCTATTGAAAAGAAAAATCTTGGGGTATTTAATTAATTGAAAAAAAAATAGGGGGGGAAATTAAATTAGCTATATAGATATGCCTCCATCATGCAATACATCACTTGACACAAAAACTCCATTGTACATCTTGAGCAACCACCAGACCAGACATGATAGAAAGCTTTTACAAAAATAAAAATGAAGTTCTAAGTTAATCCAGAATGAAACATGCATTTTTAGATATATAATTAATTTGTAAGCAAGCATTTCATGGAACCATATTTCATTCATTGAGGTTTATTCTTTTTTTTTATCTTCCCCTTTTTAGTTCAAATTATATGTTGATTTGTATATACTGGAAAAAAAAAAATGAACAAATCACAAGTAGGCCTAGCATCCAATGGAACGAATGACCCACACGAGAGGATTCAAATACAATTCAAGATAGTGAGATAATGCCCTTATCTCTATGCAAGGGAACACTCACATGCCACCTAAAACTGTTCTTTTAATGCATCTCTGACAAGCCCATGTGGTGGCTTTTTGCATAAATATGCAAAGGAGAATTATCAAACTAACCATCTTTTTGTTGCATTCTCCATTTTGGCCCCCACATTTCTTGGAGAAATAAGGGACAGCTTTTAGTATCTGGTTATCCGATAATCCGATGAACTCAATCCCAGGTAGATCAGGCTCAAGTAGATTTTTAATTTTAAAAGGAATTATCTGAAAGAGATAAAGTAATCACAACTCAACTACTTACAGAGTCTCTGAATCCCTTTGTGATCAACATCTAACATGGTTTTAAAACAAAAGGTCACAAATCCTGATTCCAGCTCACGTTTTTGCCAACATAATAGCAGAAACAATTAATCCAAAAGCCAGCTGTACTGGATTTTTGACTTGAGACCCGACTTGACCAAGACAAAGTTTATGGAGCTTCACTAGACCGGATCTAAACCCAGACAGGACCTATCCATACCCATAGCAAATACCTATCAGTTTTTATTATAGTTGGATCTCAATCTAAACAGTTCTCTTTTAATTTTTGTTACAAAGTTCTTGTTTAAGCAGCTGTTAATCGCACAAAAGAAAGTCAAAATTAAGTTGAAAACAGTTCAAAGTTGGATAAGACCTAAAAAGTGGATCATAATGGTGTCCATAAAAAAGATCACATCTTCACACAAACGCAATTATGTTACTGTACATTTTTTTTCTAGGAAAAAGCTGACTTTACAAAACAAGTCAATGCACAGACCGGATTGATTGGATGTATTGGTTATCTTTATTTGCAGTGTTGATTATAGCACTATTATTAGAGTGTCTTCCACTATATTACATACTTTCAATGGAAATAATAAAAGAGGAATTATACAAAATGTTATATATCGGAAGACCAAAATCAGGTGCCAAAATATTGTTAGATGCTTTTACGGCCACATTGGATTCATAAAATAAGAGACTTTAGATTCTGTTTGGATAAATATAAAATAGTCGTTGATTGGTTAGCAAATTGAATTTTGATACCTCATAAATGCAGTCGATGAAATGTTGTTTTGATAATCTATTTTCTTAAAAAATAGGTAAACACTAATTTTATTGTTGTGACCCTGATTTGCTCCGGTATCCTGATTTAGTGAATGAAACAATTAAATTTATTTTCACCGTCTGATAGATCAAGAATGATTTAAAACGAACAAATATAATAGTTTTCTCTTTATAGTTGTTGATTCTTGTCAGATTTCATGCTAGATATACAAGTATAATTATATTCCTTTTGGAAAACTTCTTTTTATCTTATAACAATTATTTGATTAAATTAGTACCAGACGGTCCATTTGATTTTTGGTATATCGGATTATAATATAGGTCCATGAATCTCTAAATTAGAAGATACCATTTCGAAATTAATTTTTAAAACATTTGACAAGGCAAGAAAAATGGCAAGGTGTCGTCCAAAATTCACTTTTTTTATTTTTACCTCCGTTAACTTTTATTTTCTGTGAACAAAATATTGTGGTAAAAATATTTTATATGAAAAGTTGAAAAGATTCTAGATTTCACTTCAAATTATTTTGTATTTAATGTGTTTCATTTATTTAATCAGAAGCAAATTGTACACCAATAACGATAAGATGAGTTCACAGAAAATGAGATAATCATATATACCCATTGACAGAATCTGTTAATTTTGCTTCTGTCACTTTCTTTTTTGTTGTTGGGATTGTAATGAGTGGGAATAGGAAAAGTGGATGAAGCACTGTAAAGTTGTATCATCTTAGTTCAAGTCAATGGGTATATTAAATGTTTGGTATTGCAAATAAAATTAACCGCTCTGACTTCTTATATGGATGGAAAAATTGTACAAGTGGAAATACAGTTGGATTGATCAATCCATTTGTTGGCTGTAACTTTACATCTCAAGTCAATGAAAATAAATAAATCATAGTTCAAACAAAAAGTATGAAATTGACTGCTCTGACTTTTGTATTCCTGTGCAATTTGCATTTTACTAATTTTAATTGGACAGTGCTTGGTAAGTCAAAAAGGCAGTCCGCCTGTCGTCAACCAATAATTTCTCACCCCCTGAAATTTATTTTTTACGCATAATTATATTGTAATTATTGTGAATTTTGTCAGCCATTTTCTAAAAAGATATTTTCCCAAAATATAAGAGCCCCAGGTTGGCTCCTCCTAGCTAGAACTGTCATTGACCAAATATTCCCAACATAGAACAACAAATTAATTAATCAAATAAAATCAGCTCCTGACAGTTTTTAGGTTGAATAGTTTCTTTGTCAAATTTTCTTATAAAAATATAACACGCCTATAATAATATATAAGTCATCAATTGGATATTTAAATTCCACAAAAGTCAACTCCCTTAACTAAATTTTTTTTAATAAAAAAAAAATCAGCATATTGTTGTTCATGTAATGTGAGCACATTATTTGATATCTTTATTAACTGAACGAAGTGAGAGACAACTATTGAAATATGCTATTTAAAAATAGCTTAACAGGGCTATATTACCGGCTTAGAAAAAAAAATGCGTTGCCAAACAAACTGTTGCATTTAAACAATAATTTACAACTCACAAAATATATATATAATATAACGTTGTACTTTCAATTTAATTTTTAAATACTCAAAATTCATAAAAGATTCAACTTCCTGAAGGCAAAAGATAGAGACACTAGGCGTTGATGCATCAAGGGTACCAAATCAGCCTGTCTTGTCTCAAGACGGCTGTGTAGGATCATCTATGAGGCTTCATCCTAATTGTAGCATTCAAATCAGACGGCCTCGAAACTCCCTGATACTTTCTTATTTGTGAAATTAATTCAAAGAAAATTATTCCCACGTAATTTATATATGTTTAAGTTGTGGACGTTGCGCAAGTGGGAATAAAAAGGTGATTGTAAAAGTGGGGTATCCTCTGTAAATTGTAAATTTTTTTTTATCTAAAGCCAATGAAAGCAGGATAAAGATGATGGCATATTGCAATATACATTTAACCGCTTTGACATTTTAGTGCGTATATATTTTAATTAAAATAGGGAACTGGATGTATTGGAAGCATCCACCGTAGGTTTAGCTTTAATGTTTTTATATTCCAAGTCATTGAAGTCAAAGAGTATAATAATAAGTCAAATTGCAAACAAACTAGATTTTGACCTCTCTGACTTTTTATATGTATGCATAATTTCCTCTTTATTTTAAAAATTGTGCTTGATTAGTTAAAAAGGAAGTCTTTCACTCATGTTAATTAATTTAAGTTTTTTTTTGTGATTTTATATTCAGGTTATAGTTCTCCAAAAATATTAATAATTCCAATCTACATTGACCCAACTTTTTGGAATGTGAAAGGTATATTATAAAGAATGAAAGAATTAGCTATTGATGCTATTGTAACGTGCGCACTTAAATTGAATAATATAGTTTGCTATTAAAACTAGCGAAAAACACCTCTTGCAATATTTTTTTTTTCTCATACATAAGTAAACTCCGGTTGGCATATTAATATATTGACTGGAAATGGATTTTTTTTAAAAAAATATATATTGGTAGAGACAATTGCAGAAGCAAACAAATCGAATTAAATTTTCTCAGCAACTCGTGCCTTTGAAAACTTTATTTTACAACTTGCAATAAGATAATCTTTGTAAAGCCAGCATACATTACTAATATCTTGATAAATATATTTGTATTATTTAATCAGATGAAAAATGAATGCCTTTGCCGCTACCAGTACAGCAAGGTGTTGATCTGGATTGTTTCAAGAATATATCCATATATGTAATTCACTATTTTTCTCATTTATATTTCTAATAGAATAAGCATATAAAAAATTTTCAAACAAAAATTTGACACCTTTTTATATAAGTAAACAGAGACGGTACTATTTGTAAAATTTTCAAATCTCCTATAATTGATCAATTAGTTCTCACACTGTGCCAAACTTTCCGCAAAATCTACTCAAATAATGAACCAATAATATTATTTTCCCCCGTATTGACAACTCTTGAGTCAGTTGTCATAATTATCACAAAATACATTCAATTTCCTACAAGCAATAACAACATCTCTAAATTCCACTCCAGAGTATTTGGGCCTACAGAAAAGCTTCAACCAAGACCCATAAAAAGTCTCTAAAAAGTTCATATTGAAAGAACAAAAGCCTTTTTTCAATTCCTAAAGCCCATTTGAGAAAACACACCCACCCAAACATAAACACTCGGCGTAAATACACCGAAGGAGAAAAACGAGCATGATTGGCTATAGACCACTCTTCTCAGTCTTTCTTCCCAGCCCTTCTTCGTCTCTTTCGACCTTGCCTCGCCTCCACCACCGCCTCCGCCTCAATCGCCGCCTCGCTTGCGCAACGATGGAAGGAGAAGGAGAGAAGTATCAGTTCGGGCCGTACAAGATTGATCCGAGGGAGGTCTTCTACTCGACCTCTCTCTCCTACGCTATGGTCAACCTCCGACCTCTACTTCCTGGTACCCTTTCTCTTCTCCTTCTTTATTTGTACCAACCGTTGTAATGCTCTACATTGCAATGGGTTTTCTTTTCTGGTAGAGTTGGGTTTTGAGGTTCTAGAGTTTAGTACCTGGGTTTGGCAAGTTTGTGGGTATGCTCCATTTTTGCTATATGAACTGTATTGTTACTGAAATGATGAAGGTTGGAAAGATTGATGGTTAGTGTCTGTTGTTGTTGTTGATATTAATTGGAGATAGGGAATTAGCTCAAATACTTTTAGCTAATTTGGGTTGTAAAGTCTGTAGGATGTTGGCAGATCTATGATTAATGAAATTTGTGTTAATTTGTTGTTATGATTGACTTGCTATCGAGAACATTCTACAGTGTTTTGTTTTTACTGATTGTTTACATTTTTTGAGTCAATCAAATTTAAGTTCATGGAGAAATAGCCAGATCACATCTAATAACGAACTGCTATTATATAGTTTGATTTATATATATTATATACAGATATACAGTAATTCAAAATGGGACTTCCTGAATTTGAGCCATATTTAGATTATCTTTATCTGACATGAGAAATGAGGAAATAAAATTTAAAATGTATATTTCCTATTTGACCTTTCCTTTGGCTACAGTTGAGAAGTTTCTGCTAAAGAATGTCTTTCTATTAAAGTCTTTTATGCATATATCTGAAAGTAGGATTTGACTGTGCTTTCTTTTGTTTCAGGTCATATCCTTTTGGAACATAGTCATGGGTAAATTAAAAATGCTGTGACTTAAGTAGGCAGTAAGGCTCTGGACTCTTTAACTATTTTAATCTAGAATTTTAAAGTCCATTCTCTCTGGCTCTATGAATTGTTACAATCGCTTTCTCCTTTTTTCCTGTCATCTCTAACAAGCTTAGAATGATGATAAATGTTGTGTATGTGTGCCTTAACAAATTGGTACATGTGCTTGTTTGCCCATGCCGTGAGGTGAAGCGTTTTATTGATCTAACCCCTGAGGAGACGAGCAACTTGTGGATCACCGCTCAAAAAGTTGGTGCTAAGCTTGAGCAATTTCACAATGCGTCTTCTCTCACTCTTGCTATCCAGGTAAACATCCTAAGTTCACATAAGTAATTCGCCTTTTATAGCCAATTTTGACAGTGTTTGTGGCAGTCTCATCTCTTTTCCAAGTATTAAGTTTGAATATAAAGAGTACATGCTGGAAAGGCAGATGCAATATTTCTCAAAATTTGTGCTTGGTAAGATCTGCTATAGCTGCAATTGTAGACAATATTTTTTTTTTTGCCTCTTTTGTGATTAATTTTCAAAATAAGTGTTTATAACACAAGTTGATTGTCTAAGGAATTCATATGGAATATGGCCATTGCCTTTACTCATTGATTTTTTGCTTAAGAAAAACTATCTTGAGACTTATAAAGAATGAAATGCTTGAAGCTACAAATTTTTATCAACATTTGTGTTGCGTTAATATTTGCTATAGCTGGAAACTTTTACACAATAATTCTGTGTCTTTTGTAATTTTTACTTCAAAAAATTGTTTGTAACACAAGTTAATATATTTAGGAATTTTACTGATGTATGCTCATTGCCTATATTCACATTGTCAACTTCAGTTTGTGACTTCTGAACGCTCCGTACTGTTTTTAAATTGACTACTCATTTTCGTTTTTGCTTTTGTATGCTTATTTTATTTACAAGAGGTATTGGTCTTTTTTACATCTTCAGGATGGACCGCAGGCTGGTCAGACTGTCCCCCATGTGCACATCCATGTAATTCCTAGAAAATCAGGCGATTTTGAGAAGAATGATGAAATATATGATGCAGTATGTCATTTTCTTCCAGTGTCAATTTCAAATAATTATGATGCATCTAATTTTATTCTCTTCCTCTAATTGAGTGCTGAAAAAAATTTAGATGGATGTGAAGGAGAAGGAATTGAAAGAGAAGCTAGACCTTGACATAGAGAGGAAAGATCGTACACTTGATGAAATGGCACGTGAGGCTGACACTTACCGTGCTCTGTTCTCCTAGTAAATTACTGATGGAGTTACCATGCTATTATCCATGGTTAGCACGATTTCTTGTTTCTTCAGTTATTTTATGGCTAATTGTTAGATGGATTATTAACGTGCATGCTTAAATTATATTTGGTTCGACTGAAGATCATATATATTATTTCACAGGTCGCAACGTTAACGCTATTATTCTGTAATAATTTGTCAAATTATTTTATTTTTTGCCATTAGGAATGAAATTACTAAAATTCAACGCAGGTATGCATTGTGGAAAAGTGTGTATTATTCTTTTTAAAGTCTGGCAGCACAAAGGAAAAATGCATCACCAATGTGTTTGAGGTCTATTGTGTACAAGGGCTGTACAAGGGAATATTATAACTTAAGAAAATAATTTTTTTTCTTATGTAACTGATAAAAATAATATTACAAGTTCCCTGTTGATCAAAGGGCTTGTATGAGGTCATATAATTCAAATAAAATAGACTTTTGCCAGGTGGAAGCATGCTTGTAGTATATTTGAAGCTCTGATCTGAATCTGATACAAGTTATGCTACAAGAGCGCACGGGTCACTGACGTCTAAAAAATAATATAAAACACCAATTGTCTATTTTTCCATTCTCGGGTAATTGCATGTATCATCTCATATCTCTAACCGATTTTCGAACGAGAAGAATTATGCGCTTATGTGTATCATGAGGAAGTTTATCATTCACATTTTATAGCTAGCTGATAGTTCTCATGCACCGGAGCGCTAATTTCTAAATGAAGAATTCATACTGTTGAAGGCATAAATGGGAGAATCATATGTTCTGTAATAAAGGAATATCTATTGCATACATAAATTGGAGTTAGCATTAATATCAGAGCTTGTTCATATATGAAACTCTTTTTTTATCAAGATTATCATATACCAATAGATATCTTTCAAGAGAACATTATTCTCTTACAACTTTTTTTTTTTTCTGCTTTAGAAACTTTAGTTAAAATGTCCCAATCAAAAGAAACTTAGTTACATTTTTTTTTAAAAAAAAAAAAAATCGCTCCATCTAACCAGTTAACCATTGGTCATAATACTTGAAGCCACAAGCTAATGTCTCATTTGGGGGGGGGGGGGCGGGACTACAATGCAAGTCACTCGTAAGTCGTAACCACTTGCATAGTATAAAACAATGCAATCCTTCTCCGGAAAGATTGGAAAACAACTAATGTAAGTCAATAGATGACGTCACTTGCATCATCATATTATCTCTTTTCCACGATGTTTACGTTCCTTATGGTTAACATTTTCCCTGGCCTACATATGCCCCTTCCCTGCAATTGCTCATCCTCAATATATCTTCTTTTCTCAGAATTGGGGAAAAAGAAAAACTAAAACCAGTGAGAGGAGGAAGAATTTTAAGTTGTGAGTTGTGACAACAATAGCTAAAAAGTTCAGTGATCGATGTTGGATAGGTCAACAGTCGTCCAATAAGCTAAAAGGGTTGTTGTTACAAGTTACAACAGAAGTATCAAGTACCACATTAAGCAGAAGTTCATCTTGAAAAACTATCGTAGGCATTCTCTGCAGCAGTTGCAATGTCACAAAATATTGCAGCATCATCTGAGATGTTGCCAATGGCCACCAATGACTCATCGTCAGCCCCGGCCCCACATATTGTTCTCTTCCCTCCTAGCGCAAGGTCACATCAACCCGTTCATGTCCCTAGCCTCGCTCCTCCATCTGCACCACCCTGACCTTACTATCACCCTGTCCTTTTTCCATGCTTTGTTCACCCTCCTCCCTGCCTTCGATTCCTTCATCGCCTCCATCGCCTCCATCGCCTCCAACTCCAACCATGTATCCATTGTGTCTGATGTTTTCTTTAGCTGGTCGGTCGACGTCGCACACAATTACGGTGCCTTCCATTCGATTCTAATCACAAGTGGGAGTTTTGGTGCTGCAGTTTTCTTCTCTATTTGCACTCATCTGCCAAAAAATATTTGAAGAGGTGATGAATTTTTTCTTCCGGAGTACCCTGAAGTGGTGCTTCATAAAACTCAACTCCCAAAATACTGGTTTGATGATAGTCTCTCCAAACAGTGGGGTGATGTTCTTCAAGGTCAGATTTTACCCTGCTATAAAACTGATACAATGCTAGCTAATACCGTGGAAGGGGTTTTTTTTAATAAGAAAAAAAAAAGCCTAGAAATTTTAATAGAAACAAAGCTAATACGAAAATTTTAATACAAGCACAGCTATTGCGCCCTTCTGAATGGCGTAATTAGGAAATACCAATTGCGCCTTTCAAATGGGCGCTAAAGCCCTTATTGCGCCGTTCTAAAGGGCGCAATAAGAAAACGACAAATTAATGTTGAATATGATGGAGCGTTTTTATTATTGGATGGGTTGGAAACGGTGCTATATGTTTCATGGTCATCATACTCGATGCTACAGGCCAATCGTACTATATGTTTTCAAAAAAATAGAAAGAAAGAAAGAATGCTACAGCGGATTCACTGTAACGGATGTGCGCACTGTCTCATCCATCTCCCATTACCAATTAATGATAATAAATTGTTTTCTTTATAATAAAAAGAATAATAAATTCAAAAAAGCCGTTCTTCCTCTCTCCTTAGTCAATTAATAAAGTCAAAATGAATTTTCTTCTCCCGAGATTGATACACTTTGTTTAATTTTGCAGTTTACAGAAAATGTTACATATTGCCAATACTATTTAATATTTATGCAACTGAATGCATAATAAATAATTTACATTTTATCATTAGAATGTTTTTTTTTTTCTTTTGTACAATTTTACGGAGATATAGAGATTATAAATTGACCAGGTTATGAAAAAAGATGTACTTTGTAGTGCAATTAATAAAGTTTATTAAAACGATATTTTGACATCACAATTATTATTATTATTATTTTCAAAAAATATATATATTTAATTTTTTTTTTATTGTGCCTAGGCTTGAAATTATTCTGGATCCGTCCCTGATTTGATTGACAAGTTGCATTCATGAAGAGGAGACAATGGGGAGAATAAATAATTTGGTGCATTTGCAGTTTTGAATTTTCCTACTGTGTTTGATTGGGGACACTTATCAATACTGATGAAAGACATGAGCACCGTTTCCACTAGGAGACAAAATTTTTCTAAAGCCGGCATACTTCTGTCCCTTTTATCAATACTGCATTTGTCGTTTCCTTATTGCGCCCTTTAGAACGGCGCAATAAGGGCTTCAGCGCCCATTTGAAAGGCGCAATTGGTATTTCCTAATTACGCCATTTAGAAGGACGCAATAGCTGTGCTTGTATTAAAATTTTCGTATTAGCTTTGTTTCTATTAAAATTTCTAGGCTTTTTTTTTTCTTATTAAAAAAAACCCCGTGGAAGAGTTTGAATTCACTGGGCTTGGTATGCTTAGAGAAACATTTAAATACCCGTTTGGACTTTGGACCATAGGACCATTGCTTCACACCCATGATACAACATCAGAAAGAGAGAGTAGCATCATAAATTGGTTGGATTCTCATAAGGTGGGTTCAGTATTGTTCATCTCATTTGGGTTCCAAAACACAATACAAGCAAAACAAATGATGGAGCTAGCACTGGGTCTGGAGGCAGCCGGTCAACCCTTCATGTGGATTATCAGGCCACCTGTCGGGTATGATGTAATTGGAGATTAAACCTGAGTGGCTTCCTGAAGGTTTTGAGGAGAGGATGAGGCAGGAGAGAAAAGGATTGCTGATACGCGGGTGGGACCCACAAATCAGCATACTGGCACATAAATCCACAGGCGCTTTTCTGAGCCATTGCGGATGGAACTCAACACTTGAGTCCCTGGTACATGGTGTACCAATTATTGTTTGGCCTCTATCTGGTGAACAATTTTATAATGTGATGTTGTTGGAGAAATGGGGTGCTAGTGTGGAATTGGCAAGGGGTAATTACGATTATTCGCATGTGGATAGGGAGAGGGTGAGGGATAGAGATGGTGATGGGAGAGAGTGAGAAGGGAAAGGAGATTAGGAGGAATGCAAAAGAGATTAAAGATTTGATGGAGAATGCATGGAAGGAAGGTGGTTCTTCAGTTAAGGGGTTCAATGATTTCCTTAAGAAGACTGGAGTACAGGTGTAATTGTTGATAAGCTATCAATTATGGGGTTAATTTGAATGGTGTTTCTCTATTGCAAGAATTATTCAAGGCTGATCAAGATCAATATAGTTGCTTGTCGTTACTTTTTTTTTTAGAAAAAAAAAAAGTAATATAGTTGATAGTCTTGATACTGTTTATTGCAGTTATCAGTTATCAATATTTTCAGGTATTGGTGACCTGGAGTTGGAAGAAGTACCAGGATTGTATCAGAATATCAATGGTCGATCACTGAATTGATTTCAGATAAACGTCTTTTTGGCTATTGTTGGATTATTTTTAATTTAATTGAGGTTAGGGTGTGAGAATCAAGAGTTACTTATAGAATAAGAACTACAAGATGAGACCAGGAGATTTGTTGTAATTAGTTTAATTTTTTTTTTCTTAAGAACAAGATGAGACCAAGGTTAGGTTGGACCAGTACTAGTACGTCCAAAATGCAAATGCCACCGTTCATTTTTCTTTTGCTCTTTCTCAGGATAAGGCATTTAAAAAAGCAACTAAGACATGGAAGTAGTGTTTTGATCGTGTGGAAATTTATGGTTTGAGAAAGTGGTAATGATGTGAACAGAAAATGAAATAGAAATTAGAACTACGTAGTTGAATAATAAAAGGCTCTTTGCAAGACGTAATGAATTAAAAGTCTAAAACCAAGATTTTAATCTCCTATAATTCAACATGTTTTACGATTCATTTCTGGCCCATTTATAAGCTACAATACAGGCCCAAAAGGAATTGGTTGCTGACTGTTCTATTCGTTGGAAGTTTTGTTTGATAGGCTATAACTAGAAATTGCAATCTTCAGTGATGCAACCATAGCTCCAGTAAAACCAGACGACCAAAGTTACGACTAACAACAACATACCAAAAAATTCAAATAAACAGGAAGTTCACACGCCCAGAACTTTTATTTTTAGAAACGCTAGATGGAGGCTATCTAGATTCCAGAGGGAAGAAAACAAAAACAAAATGCAAAAAAAAAAAAAAAAAAAACAACTTAGCCAAAAGTAAGTTAACAAAACTCCATGAAGAGAGAGAGTGGCTTCGTGCATAATTCAATCATGCACAGCTTGCACGTTCCTTCTCTGGTCCCTGAAAATCCTGTGATTTCGCTCAAGCCAAATACCCTATAGCTGTAGCGATGAATGAAGCCCTGTGATCATGCGTTGGGTAGAATTGAGTAGAATCAATAAAAACTGAACGTTGAACTGCCGAATTACATTTCCATCTAAAGACGTGGACACGGTGCTTTGGGGCTCAAAAAGTCAAAATCAAAAGTTACTAGTATGGTATACGAGCCTTGTCCGACAGAGCAATTGAATACGGAATTGCTTTCCATCATCCGGAAGGATTCTATCATCCCCATCATCCCCTCTCATCTCCTCAATTAACGCGTGAATAACTGTCACGCGTTAATGAGCGCATCCCCTCTTTCTTTTTCTGTTCACAGAGCCTACGCTCTTCACCATCTCTTTCCTTTTATGTTTCCTCCATCTCTTTGTTCCCTTCATCTCTCTGTCCCCCTCCTTCTTATCCAGCAGCTATTGAAGATGAAACTATTACCTTTGAAGTTAAAAAGGCTAACTATTGAAGTTACTGAACTAACTGTTGAAGTTGAAACTATTACACTTGAAGTTTACTAAGCTAACTATTGAAGTTAAAACTATTACCTTTGAAGTTAATAGCCTAACTGTTGAAGTTGAAACTATTACTCTTGAAATTAATAAGCTAACTATTTAAGTTACTGAGCTAACTATTGAAGTTGAAACTATTACCTTTGAAGTTAATAGGCTAACTATTGAAGTTACTGAACTAACTGTTGAAGTTGAAACTATTACACTTGAAGTTTACTAGACTAAATGTTGAAGTTACTGGACTAATTATTGAAATTACTAGACTAACTATTGAAAATACTAAACTAACTATTGAAGTTACTAGGCTAACTGTTGAAGTTACTAGACTAACTATTGAAATTACTAGACTAACTATTGAAAATACTAAACTAACTATTGAAGTTACTAGACTAACTGTTGAAGTTGAAACTATTACCCTTGAAGTTACTAAGCTAATTATTGAAATTACTAAGCTAGCTGTTGATCTTCAACTTCAATAGTTAATAGCTAGAGGATGACGCTGAGCAGAATGGAAAGAGCGCGAGTAAATAGGGAAAGCGCGAAGAAGGGGGGAAAGCGCGGACCAGAATGGAAAGGGCGCTAGGAATCTCCACGCGTTTTTCAGTTATTAATGAGCGGATGATGGGGATGATGGATCTAGCGGATGATCCTTATCAGCCCTGAATTGAATATCTGTAATCGACAACTTGATCCGAATTCGTATAGATGAATCTCCATGTAAAACTCATAAATAGACTTCGTATGTTGTTTTTAAACCAAATTTTTTGGAATCTTAATTTTTATTGATCTGAATCCAACTATAGTAAGTATATAAATATTTTTTTTATGGAAAAAAATTAACTTTTGCATTGTTGGGACTTGGGTCCCTTCTCATTATGCTTTCATTTGTCTCTTTGTAATAATCTATTTTTATAGGGTGTCTTTTGTAATTGTTGTAAAACAATTGGTTAATAAAAGGCAGAAAGAGAAAATGGGTAGTAAATTTTAGCCCACCAAAATATTGCGTTTCTTTCTTCTCTGGCTGTGTGCGCGAGTATTGCGCGAACACCAAATTCCCATCTCTCAATCTCTCTCTCAACTCTATACCGACTGGTACCGCTCTCCTCTCCTCTTTTATCTCAACAACTAGTATCAGAGAGCAAGATTGTCGCCGCCGCCGCTGCTGCGTCGAAACCCTAGCCGTCGAGTCACCACCGTCAAAACCCTAGCTGCCGCCGAGCCGCAGCCGTTGATCACCTTCGTTTTCGACATCGATCGGGTCATTGCTGTCGAGTCGCAAGTGGCCGTTTGTTCCGCCGTATTGAGGTGAGGTTCTCTTTGACCGGTGTTAGTATTTGAGACCTAGAGTTTGTGTTTTAGATGGAAGAGAGTAATAATGGTACCATGGTTACCATGGTTAAGCTTACATCTTCCAATTACTCTTTTTGGAAGGCACATATGGAAGATTTGTTGTATTGTAAAGATGCATATGAACCCCTTACGGGTACTAAACCCGCTCTTATCTCCGATGATGCTTGGAATGTGTCTAATAGAAAGACAATAGCCATAATTAGACAATGGGTTGATGATTCCGTCTTTCATAATATCTCATCCGAAACCGATGCCAAGGTATTGTAGGAAAAGCTTGAAAGCTTGTATGAGCGCAAGACCGCTCAAAATAAGGCCTTTTATATTAGAAAATTGGTAAATATGAAATACCAAGAAGGTTCTTCGGTGTCGGAATATTTGAGTCGGTTCCAAGATTGTGTGAACCGTTTAGCCACCATGAAGATGGCGTTAGATGAGGAGTTGCAAGCATTAATTTTGTTGAGTTTCTTACCCGATAATTGGGAAACTTTACCACCATGAAGATGGTGTCATTGAGTAATTCGACACCCGATGGTGTTGTGACCCTAGCCATGGTTAAAGATAGCATGCTCAATGAGGAGTTGAGGCATAAGGAGTTAGGGATCACTAGTGAGTCTTCGGCTCTTGTTACTGAAAATCGTGGAAGGATTACTCAAAGGAATGCTTATGGTGATGATGATAGTGATAAATCAAAGGGGAGGTCTAAGTCAAGAAAGGGAATTACATGCTATTATTGCAAGAAGCTCGGTCATAAAAGAAGTGAATGCCGGAAGTTGAAAGCCAAGAATGATGGCTCAAAGAGAGATCAATCTAGGGAAAGAAGAGAAGATGATGAGAAAGAAAATACCACCGCAATTGTTATAAATGATGAAGTGTTTATAGCTTGTGATGAGGATTTTATGAACCTTACTAGTCGAGATTCCACTTGGGTGGTAGACTCCGCCGCCTCATTTCATGTCACATCTAGACGTGACTTGTTCACTTCCTACAAGGAGGGTGATTTTGGTGTTGTTAAAATGGGGAATGATGGAGTTTGTAAAATCTTTGACATTGGAGATGTTTGTGTGGAGACTAGTTTAGGGTGCAAGCTTACTCTCAAGAATGTTCGGCATGTGCCGGATATGAGGCTTCATTTAATTTCGGTGAGTGCCGTTGATGATGATGGGTATCAAAGTTGCTTTCAAGATGGAAAGTGGAAATTTTTGAAAGGTCATTTGGTTGTTTCACGAGGAACCAAATCTGGTTCGCACTATGTTACTCAAGTGAAAGTGTGTGGTGAGGTGAATGCCGTGGAGTGTAACTCAACCGATTTATGGCACTTGCCGTTGGGTCACATGAGTGAGAAGGGCATTGAGATTCTTTCCAAAAAGAAGTATATGCCTAGTGATGGTACTTCACTTACCTCATGCACATTGTTTGGCTGGCAAACAACATCGTGTAGCCTTCAAGAGAAATCTAATAAGTAAGAGGCCGAGTGTGCTTGATCTAGTTCACACCGATTTATGTTCTATGGGAGATAGAACTCTTGGCGGTGCTCTTTACTTTGTTACTTTTATGGATGATCATTCAAGAAAGTTGTGGACATACACTCTAAAGACGAAGGATCAAGTCTTGGAAGTGTTCAAGCAATTGGATTGTGGAGGTTGAAAGAGAGACCGATCAGAAATTGAAATGCATTCGATCGGATAATGGAGGAGAATATTGTGATCCTTTTGAGACATTTTGCAAGACCAATGGTATTAAACTTGAGAAAACCGTGCCCAAAACTCCACAACAAAATGGTGTGGCCGAAAGGATGAATCGCACCATTTGTGAGAGAATTCGTTGTATGCTCTCTCATTCAATGCTCTCCAAAGGATTTTGGGGTGAGGCTTTGAACACCGCGCTTCACTTGATCAACCACTCTCCTTCACATGTATTGGATGGTGACATACCCGAGAGGGTTTGGAAAGGTAAAGATGTCTCATATGACCATCTAAGAGTGTTTGGTTGTAGGACTTTTGTGCACATACCCAAGGATGAAAGGTCAAAGCTTGATAGCAAGACTAAAGAGTGTGTTTTCTTGGGGTATGAAAATGGTGAGTTTGGATATAGGTTGTGGGATCCGATTGAAAAGAAGTTAGTGAGAAGTCGAGATGTGGTGTTCTTTGAACAAGAAACCATTGAAAATGTGTGCAACCTCGACAAGGCCAAAATCTCTTCAAGTAGCCATGTTGATCTAACTCCTATTTCAAACAATAACCTAAGAACCGAAATCCATCACCCAATTCCTAGCCAATCAACCGAAACAAATGACCCACAAATTCAAGAGAATGATTCTCAAACCGAAACCTCTTCAAGTGATAGTTCTTAAGAACTAAGGAGGTCAAGTCGTGAGAGACGGGCTAATACAAGATACTCTTAAAATGAATTTGTTTTACTTGTAGATAGTGGTGAGCCCGAATGTTATGAAGAAGCCATATTGTCGGAGTACAAAGATAAGTGGTTGGAAGCAATGCAAGATGAGATGAAATCCTTGCATGAGAACAACACTTTTGATTTGGTGAAGTTGCCGAAAGGCAAGAAAGTGCTCAAGAACAAATGGGTGTATCGAGTGAAATCCGAGGGACAAGAGGCAAAACCGAGGTATAAAGCTCGGTTAGTTGTGAAAGGCTTTGATCAAAAGAAATGAATTGATTTTGAAGAAATCTTTTCGTCGGTGGTCAAGATGTCCTCAATTCGAGTTATGCTCGGTTTTGCCGCTAGTTTGAATTTGGAGATTGAACAACTAGATGTCAAAACCTCATACCTCCATAGCGATTTGGAGGAGGAGCTCTACATGAAACAACCGGAAGGGTTTGTGATGAAAGGGCAAGAGCACTTGGTATGCAAATTGAGGAGGAGCCTCTATGGCTTGAAGCAAGCACCTCGGAATTGGTATAAAAAGTTTGAATCTTTTATGTGTGACAATAACTTTGAGAGAACTAACTCGGATAATTGCGTTTTTGTGAAGAAATTCTCTAATGGTGATTTTATTCTTCTCTTGCTCTATGTTGACGACATGTTAGTCGTTGGAAGAGATCTTGAAAAGATCAAAGAGTTGAAAGAGAGTCTTGGAAAAGAATTTGCCATGAAAGACTTGGGTGCAGCAAACCAAATTCTTGGCATGAAAATCACTAGAGATCGTGGAGAGCGCAAGCTTTGGTTGTCACAAGAGAAATACATTGAGAAGGTACTTGAAAGATTCAACATGAGCAAGTGTAAACCAATCTCCTCTCCTCTTGCTAGCCATTTTAGATTGTCTCACAATGGTTGTCCTAAGAATGACAAGGAGAAGGAGAAGATGAAGAATGTACCATATGCATCAGTTGTTGGTTCTTTGATGTATGCTAGGTGTGCACGAGGCCGGATATTGCTCAAGCGGTTGGTGTGGTAAGTCGCTTTCTTTCTAACCCCGGTAAAGAGTATTGGAATGCCATCAAGTGGATACTTTGGTATTTGAGGGGTACAACCAACTATTGTCTTTGTTTTGGTGGCACAAAGAACCCAACTTTGGAAGCATATACGGATGCCAATTGGGCCGGTGACATAGACTCGAGGAAGTCTACATCCGGTTATTTAGTGTGTTTTGGAAATGGAGCTGTGTCATGGCAATCTAAGTTGCAAAAGTGTATTGCATTATCCACTACCGAAGTCGAGTACATAGCCATTACGGAAGCATGCAAGGAGCTACTTTGGTTGAAAAAGTTTTTGCATGAGTTAGGCGTTCGACAAGAGAGGTATGTGTTGTTTTGTGATAGTTAAAGTGCAATTCATTTGAGCAAGAATCCGACATTCCACTCTAAGTCCAAGCATATAGATTTGAGGTATCATTGGATCCGCGATGTGCTTGAGAAGAAGCAATTGATGTTGGAGAAAATCCACACAAGTGAGAATGGGTCGGATATGTTGACGAAGCCGGTACCGTCTTTGAAGCTTGAAGCTTGTTGTGAAAAGGCGGGTTTAATTGAAGGATGCGCTCCATGAGTCGGGAGGAGGAGTTTGTTGGGTCCCTTCTCATTATGCTTTCATTTGTCTCTTTGTAATAATCTATTTTTATAGGGTGTCTTTTGTAATTGTTGTAAAATAATTGGTTTATAAAAGACAGAAAGAGAAAATGGGTAGTAAGTTTTAGCCCACCAAAATATTGCATTTCTTTCTTCTCTGACTGTGTGCGCGAGTATTGCGCCGAACACCAAATTCCCATCTCTCAATCTCTCTCTCAACTCTGTACCGACTGGTACCGCTCTCCTCTCCTCTCTTATCTCAACATGCATCTCCTCTTATAAGTTGTTTCATAAAAATACAAATTAGTTTCATAATTTTTTCTTTCTTTTTTTCTTTAATGTACTTGTACTTAAATTATATATTTTTTTACTTATTAATAAAAGGCCGGGGCTTGACCCCTGTTTTTTGTTCAAATTTTTTTTTTTTTCATAAATGTGTAAACTCTCGTTTCATTTCTTTTTTATCGTCGGTTAAGTTGTTTCATTTAAAATGTTCTGTTTTTAAAATGATTAGATTATGTGACTAAAAACTGTAAGGATATAATGATTAGTTTCAGAATGGGCTGTTCTTTCTATTATACATATGTAATGAAAAAGGAACAAGTAAAAAATTAAAGGCAATTACTAAATTCCAGGGCTACTTAATTCCATGTAATTACTAAATTGAGTAAATTTTTCAGGAGGTCCCTAAAATTTATGTATAGTCCTGATTTGGTCACTAAAGTTTAATTTGTCCTACCACAACCACTAAAGTTTGATTTTGTCCAATTTTGATCCCTCCGTCTGTACTCGATCCAATTCCGTCTAATTCCGTCTGAATAATTGAATAAGGGTGCAAATATTGTGATCCGAAGCAAAATATTACTCCTCCTCTCTCCCACAGCAGCGATTCCTTCTCCTCTACCCTTCGTTTCTCTCTCCTGAACACCACATCCTTCGCCTCTCTCTCTTCCAACCCAAAGCCCCTCAATCTCCCTCTTCGTTACTCTCAGTCTCCCCCTAATCGATCTCTCTTTCAGTTCTGTTCCTCTGTTTTTCTCTAAAGCTTTTCTTCTTCTGAAAAAGTCGAAGCCGCGCTGCATCTCGAGCTCTCCGCCTACTTGACTACTTCTCCCTCGCCTGTCTCTGCCTCACCTTTTGGTCGCTCTCTCCGCCTCCTCTGCTCCCGACTCTTTCTCCTTCACGGCCTCAACATCTCTATATGCATGTCTTCCCTTGTCTTGGAAAAAACCTGGGTGACTCGTAACTTCATTGAGGTCCAATCGGTGGTGACAGGTAGCTTTTCTTGCCTTACGATTGATTCTTTTTGCAATATTCTTTCTGTTTTTGCATCATTGTATTTTTTTTTTGGCAAAAATCCATAATTTTCCAAAAAAAAAAAAAAAATCAGCATTGGTTGACTTGATTATTGATTGAATGTCCACGATTGCTAATTGGCATCGGATAAGCTAGTCCTACTGGTATATATTAGTACTCTAATTTATCGAGTTTGAAGAGTTTGGTACATGTAAAATGATGTAATTCAGTACAAATATTCATATGCATGTTACACTAAGAAAGTATGAAAACCATTTTCGGATGTGCAAATTAGGATGGCCATGGTTGACGATACATTACACCATGTACCATTAGTGCTTACATGATTGACTAAGGTATTATCTGGTATAATTTTGTTTGACGCTACATTCTCATGTTTTATATTCTGATGCCATAACCAGAATTTTTTGTATTTTTATTTTGCTATTTTTGTTGAAAAAAATCTAATTTTGTCCAGTTATCTTGAAGTTTATATTGCTGTTTAGAGATGAACTTTTATTTGAGAATTACACTCAGATGTATGGATGAAAACTAAATGGGAGAATGGTATTCTATTAGTTTTAGAGATGGAACTTTTATATGAGAATTATTTGTCTTGAGGTTCTTAATTTGCTGATGGTTCATTTCTTCACATCATGCAGGTCTAAATGGATTACATGTTAAGAACTCTCTAGAATGCATTTGAAGCATAAGGATGGAATGCATTAGGCTGATTAGATTGATTCAAATTTAGACTCGTTACATTTTAAGTCTTCAATTAAGTGAATGATCATGTCATTGTTCTCAATTGATAATTTTTTCTTAAATTGACTGAAATGGTAGATGTTACTTTTTTAATGGTAAATTGAATTGTGTTGTATATCACTGATTGCCATTTTGTGATCAATGCATTCGAATAGATGTTTTAATTGATTGAATAATATTTTATTCTTCTTTTATGTATCTATGGTAATTCTTGAATATTACAAGCGCACTACACAGGAACATACACAGACCATAGCATGTTGAATTTAAAGAAAGAGATTACTAACGAGCACATCAAAATTTGGCATGTACAAGTTAAACAAGTATCCAAAAATACACAAAACATATATTTAATTTGCTAATGTTACTTATATACAAATATTATTTAGAGCATTAAAAAATAAGAACATGTTTAATAATTGGAAGAATTAAAACTATAATAAGGCAATAATCTTTACAATTCAACCAACTGTATTTGATATAATTGCAATAAGCTTCACAATGTATATTCAGGATTAATTCAGATGCAACTAGAAAAATACAGCGTCCAACTCCTTTTAACAAAATTGACAATTCAACCCATTAACTAATCCCACCTAAAATTTAATTAATTCATTTATTCTGACAGCTAGCTAATCTTGCGCACTATCATGCTTCTAGCTTATCATCCAGAAATTTTCATGGTTACAAGAAACAATAAAATGACCATGCAAATTGATGCTGCGCAGACTCGCTTGCGTTCTAAAGGACAGAGAAATGAAGGAGACGGTATAATTGATGTTGACGGAGATAGAGGATGAGATGAAGAAGAGAGTCGGGAGTAGGGGAACTGGAGAGAGAAACAAGAAGGTGAGGTGGAGACGGGTGAGGGAGAAGTAGGCGAAGAGCTTGAGCTGCAGTGGGGGAGAAGCGAAGGAGGAGAAAGGAATCGCTGCTGTGGGGGAGAGGAGAAGTAATATTTTGCTTCAGATCACAATATTTGCACCCTTATTCAATTATTCAGACGGAATTAGACGGAATCGGATTGAGTATAGACGGAGGGACCAAAATTGGACAAAATCAAACTTTAGTGGTTGTGGAAGGACAAATTAAACTTTAGTGACTAAATCTGGACTATACATAAATTTTAGGGACCTCCTGAAAAATTTACTCTTACTAAATTTCAAGCAGTGTAGAAATAATAAAAGATAAATCAAAAATAAAAAATAAAAAATAAAAATAAAGATGTGTGGGTGTCGTGATCGTTTAGTTAAATGTAGCCCGACACTCCAAGCATCGTGAAATAACATTTTTTTTTTCAATTTCTATAACGTGATATCCTGTAATTGTTTTATGTGCCGGGTATTGTTGCTCATAAAACTGACCCGATTCACCGACAGACAATAATTTAACAACACATTGTTTTGCTTCTGATTTTATGACACCTTCTTATTTTCATTCGATCTCCATTACTCTTTTGTGTTGCTCGAAGTCTCTTTCCACCTTTCTCTTCTACTCCTGAGGTAGCATGGCCTCATTCTCATACTCTTTTTTTTTTCATTAATATGGTCATACCATACTAAATTTAATTATCTTCATTTTATATATAACTTAATTATAAGAAAAAATAAGAATTAATCTCTATCTCTACTACTTATAAATGCACCTAGAGAAAGGTCACAACAATTTTTGTTAACAATTTTTATACCGTTGATCTGTAAATGTATGGTTAGATCTGTCTCAACACATCTCTATGCGCACACAAGGAAAGAATTATCTCGGTTTTGAATTGCTGCACAGAAGGAAAAAATTTTCTTTGGATTTGATTGGTTTTCCATCTAATATAGAAACAATTGAATAACATATCAATTTGTATCGATGGTAAATTAAGAAACATATTTTTATTGTCTAACATTATTTTGTTTTTTTATTTGCCCACATATGAGGGCATCTTATGCTAGTACAATAAAATTCATGTATTGAGCGAAACTAGATGAGACCCTAGTTACTAAATAAACGATGAATGCAATTAAAGGCAATTTACTGCAAGAGGAACCCTAAGTGTTCCGTCACATTTTAAAGTAAACTTAAGCAAAAAGATATATTACGAACACTTAAGATACTAATTTAGTCGGAAAAATCAATTTATCTTTAGTTATGATAAATAAAATACTATTTATATATTCTACTAGGATTTCTACATATCTATGAAAGTAAAAATAAAAACAGTACTTACTAACTAATTAGGTAAAAATATCAATAAAAAAAATATGATTTATAAAATTTATGGATGAAAATAATTCTACTCCAAATTTGCTGGAATAAGATAAAATGGTGAAATATAACGAAAAGATAACATGTATCATTCAAAACTAACTATAAAATAAATTTGGAACAGTTTCATTTTTTTTTTCATTTTTAGGATTTGGGTTGGACTTACCGACTTGTATCCTTCCATGTTTGTTCATTTTTTCGTTAATTGTAATTCTGAAGTCTACTTTTACATTTTATTAAGGCAATCGTTCTAAGAATAAATTGTCGGTTTCAACCTTTTTTTAAGCGGCTAAAAACTTGCCAAAATGGTAATTTCATCCAGGACAAAGGTTTAATATTTTTAATTAATGAGAGCCCATAAGGAGCCCAGCAGCACTGCATTTATAAGACACTGGTTAACAAAACATGCACATAATAATCAGAATAAAGCAGAAATAACCTCCAAGAACAGTACACGAATCCGGCAGCTGGTAATCCAAAAATAAATTTGAAGCAAATGTAGACAAAATTGGGAACAATTACGAGCGCGTTTGTAAGAATCAGGGTAAAATATTAAAAAAAGTAAGAAAAATATAGCTGCTGCATCTTATATTGCATTTTAAATAATAAATGGGGTTGGAATTGTTGGAAACGTTGACTCTGTCCCATGCAACATAGTCTGACCGCATGCAGGTGCTCTGAATTTTTCATTTATGCTTTCAAGTCATAAATTCATGGGAGGAAGCACGAAAACCCACTTTATTTTTGTAAAGAAAAAACAAAGAAAATTATCAAAAAAATAATAGAAACTTTGAAAACACGAGTAAAAAAGACCTCGTCCTCCATTTTATTGTGAATATTAATATGTTTTGACTTTTTTTCTGTGAAAAGACCTCTTATTCCATTTTATTCCGATCAATGTTTCGGAGTATTAAATATCCCTACCTGATTATAACGGCCAACAAATACTTATTTTGTTTATATTTTATATATCACTAGAGGGGATTATCGAGCTTCACTCGATGTAGATATCTATAATAACAATATTTTTATTATGTTTCTATAGTTTAATTATGTTCATTTTTTGATATATAGTTAAGATATATTTATCATTAGAAGTATAGTTTAGTTATTGTAGGTAATTTGATTTGATTAAAGTTAAAGATGATCAATTTAAAGAAAAAATATATGTGTAAATATAGTTATAGTTATCTGAAATAATATGATTTATATTATGATGATATTATTTATCAAATGTAATATGTTTATAAATGATTTAAATAAAAAATATATATCGTAAAAGATCTGATGTTTTTTCTATTTTCAATTGAATGAATTTAATTTATGTTTTGTAAACTGAAATTTAGAATGGTGATGAAGAGAAATTAGGTGGAGAGGGACTCTAAGCAACACAAAAGAAATGGAGACATGATGAACATGAAAATAGGAAGGGATCACAAAAATCAGAAATAAAACAATGTGTTGTCAAATTATTATCTGATGTTGAATTGAGTCAGTTTTATGGGCAATAACACCCGATACACAATTAGTTACAAAATATCACATTACAGAATTCAAAAAAAATACTATTGCACAACTATTTCACAATACTTGAAGTGTCGGATGATATTTAACTAAAGGATCCCGACACCCACACATCTTTATTTATAATATTGATAACATATTCGATTGGTGGTTAACTAGATTTATCCAAATTTTCACTTCTCGTAGGTGACCTCTGTTTCTGTTGTCTCTTACCTCTTGGGCTCGTTTGGGATGAGTGGAATAGGCCAATTCCTAGGAATAACCAATTCCATTCCTAAATTTTTCATCCAAACGGTTTTGGAATAGCCAATTCCATTCCTAACATAATTTTCAATAACACTCTTCCCAACAACACTTTTCTCTCTACTTTTTCACACTTCCCAACGTTATTCCTAAACTCACCATCCAAACAACATTTCTAATTCCCGGAATAGCCAATTCCTCCAATTCCTGTGAATAGTATTTTTTCCTAAATTTATGCTATTCCTATCCTATTCCTATCCTATTTTTATCCGGATAGCCAATTCCTCCAATTCCTGTGACTTCTTTACTTCATATGGTGGCTGCGTTATTATGTTATGTAAACGGTTTCTACGAAAGTTTGACATACAAAACCATTATTTAATAGCCATATAAATATAAATATCGAATGACATATGAGACCTTGAAATAAAAGTGTTTACCTTTTTCCAATTCCTCTTATGCCTCATTAGATTGGTGGTGTTTCCATAATCCATTAGATTGGTGGTGTTTCCATAATCCAGGGCTATCTAATTCCATTCAATAGCACTTTAGAATAAAAAAAAAAAAAGAGCAAGATTAAGCATAGCATATGAATTTGTTTCTACACTAATTAAACTGCAATTAAAAGTTTCGTTTCCGCGAAAGGAACAATAATAATTACTTAAAGTATAAGCTTTACGTCAAAAGTCATAATAGGACCATTATTTTTAAATTCTAGCTAGTTTTGATTATAAATAATATTTGTAAATTCTACTAGGGTTTCAACATATTCATCACGGTCAAAACGCTATTCATAAACTAATCAGGCAAAAACAATAATAGTTTTGAATCACACAATTTTTTGGATGAAAAATATTCTACAAGTTACATGAAATGAAGAAAGTGGTGAAAATTAACAAAATAAAAATCATTTATACATTGCAAGCTATGGTAAAATAAATCGGGAATAGTTTGATTTTTTATTTTCGGGATTTTTGATTGGCCGATAAATTGTTTTGAAGGTTAGATTGGCCGATAAATTGAACTAGATATTATGTGTTCTTTTTCCATAGAGCTTTTGCACACCTCATTTTATTGTACAAGTTTTTCCTCTTAGCACCACTCACCTATCTTTTCTTCTAAATGTTTGCACATCAGTCATCAACGCATACACATCATGCAACACACAAATTGAGGAGTGTAAGCTATTTTATCAGTACTCACCTGGAGAAGTTTGTCCGGATTGACTTTTCTCTATTTCTCAGCGGCTGCTTTCCCTCTAGCTTCCAAATTCCAATAACATCCCTTCTTTTGTTCAATTGTTTTTATTCTATGTTTTTTTTATTATTATTATCTTTCCTTATTTCTTTAGCTCTCTCCCTCTTTTACTTTTTAATTTGGGAAATGAAGAACATAATTTAAATGCGAGAAGCTGCATTGAAGTGAAGCGGACTCCAGGCTTCAAATTGAAACTTATTTGATACCGGATTTGAAATCCAAATTTAATATGATTCAATTTTGAAGAGCTAACTGCAGGTCCAACACTACATGTTGTCTTTATGTTTCAACTTTTCCATTTTTGCTTTTCCACATAACATAAAACAATAAATGTTACGGAGATATAGCAATAAATGTTACAGAGCTTTCTGTCATATCCACTTTATTATTTTATTAATAAAAAATAATCAATCATCGAAACAAAAAATCTAACTTATTTATATACTATTTTCTTTGAGTCCGTCTTTATTGTTTGGCTCCGTTCGGATTGTCCAAAAATTTTGGTATATTAATTTTTCAAGGATATAAATTCTATTCATCATACATAAACAAAAAATACATAAAACTCTCAATCCTATAGAATGGAAAAAAAAAACAGTTTTATTATCAACAACAAGATTGCATATTTAAATTTAAATTCTAGATACATAAAATTATTTCTACCTCAATTAAATATTCCCTTAAACTACAATGATATTATTTCTTCACAATATTACTTAGATCATAATATATCTTTTCAAAATTATTTAATAGCAATACAGAAAAATTTTCTAACAACTCTTTTAGCTTGGTGGCTATGCTATTTTATGACGGACTTGCTACTTCGTACGGTGGTTATGTTACTTCGTGCGGTGGCTATGCTGCTTTGTGCAGTGGCTATGCTACTTCGTACGGTGGCTATGTTACTTTGTATACAATTCCTATAAAAATTAGACATACAAAAATATTAATTACTAATCATGTGAAAATGAAATTGCATATGACTTTAAAAAAAATATTGTTATACCTTTTTCCAATTCCTCTTATGCCTCATTATATTGGTGATGTCTTCCATCCAGGACTATTTAATTCCATGCAATTACTAATGTCTCTGGAATTTACAAAATAAGAGAAAAAAAAGGAAGATTAACAATGATGAGCATAGCATAAATATAGCAATATTTGTATCAACGCTAAAATGCAACTAAAAGTTAGGTTGCCACGCATTGACGCAAACTGATTTATACTGAAGGTTTCGATGACACTTTAAAGTAAGCTTTACGCAAAAGGGCATAATACGAACACTTTGTGAATTCTAGTTTTGGTTGGAAATAATATTTGTAAATTCTTATAGGATTTCAACATATTCATTAAAGTCAAAAACAATATTCGCAAAATAATTAGGTAAAAACAATAATAGATTTGAATCGTACAAATTTGGATGAAAATTGTTCGACTAGAAGTTACATGAAATGAGATAAAATGGTGAAACTTAACAAAAAAAAAAAAAAAAAAAAGTACATTGCAAGCCACGGTAAAATTAATTGGGAACAGTTTGTGTTTTCTTTAGGCTTTTTGATTGGCCGAGAAATTGAACTAGACTTTTTGTTGTTCCTTTTCCATAAGAGTTTTTGCACACCTCACTTTTATTTTACAAGTTTTCCCTCTTAGCATCACTCACCTATCTTTTCTTGTTTCGGTTTGCACATCAACGTACACAACACATGCATCATGCTGCACACAAAATCGTGTAGTATAAGCAATTTTATCAAAACTCACCTGGAGAAAGTATGACCTGAATTGACTTCTCACTGTTTCTCAGCGGCTGCTTTCCCTCTAGTTTCCAACTCTAATAACTCTTCTTTTATTCTTTTTCTATACTTCTTTTATTTGTCCTTATTTCTTTAGCTCTCTCCCTCTTTTACTTCTTTGTATAGGATATGATATATGATGAACAGAATTTAAACACGAGAGTTTAAATTGAAGTCGAAGCGGACTCCAGACTTCGCATTGAAACAGATTTGATACCGGATTTCAAATTCAAATTCAATATTATGATTCAATTTTGAAAAAACTACCTGTATCCTGTAGGCCCAACACTAAATGTTGTTTTTATGTCTCAACTTTTTTCCTTCTACTCTTCCACATGACATGATCGCCCACATAAGGGACAAAACAATAAATGTTACAGAGCTTCCTCTGCGTTTCTGAGACACCCACTTTATTACTTTATGACCACAAAAAATAATCAATTATCAAAACAAAATATCTATCCTTGTTAGTTCGACTTTATTGTTTGGCTCCGTTCGGATGGTCATAAAATTTGTCACATTAATTTTTCAAGGATCGCAAGTACAAATTAGAACTAAATAACTTCCAGAAATTTCCCAGCATTTCTGGAATATCCTGAAATTAAAAGGGATTAGAGTACAAATTAGACAACAAATGAGCATAAACATTAAACATAACTAATTAACTCTTCTGATGACCTGATTATAATATATTCGCATGTGTTCACCGTGATCGGTCCATGTTCCTGTTAGGTCTAGTAATTACTTTGAACACCTGTGGCTCTCTCAAAATTGAGCGTTCCAGCCACATCACCTCTTATTGTACGCTTTATTCATAGGGAAACTATTACGTACCATCAAGAGTACATCGGTCACTTGTAATGAGAAAAAAAGTCTAGTTCTCAACACTACTCTCTTACCGGAATAACTTATATCTCAACACTACTCTTTTGCCCACTTTTCCTAAAATAAAAGTCACGTACCACTAATTCCTTCATCCCACCGGAAGAACTTGGTTATTTCTCAACACTACTCTTTTGCCGACTTTTCCTAAAATAAAAGTCACGTACCACTAATTCCTTCATCCCATTACCCGTTCTCTCCACGTTAGATTTATGAGCACCATCATAGATTCTTATTTTGGACATCTCATGCTTCATTAAAGTGTACATGAAAGCTCCTCAATAGGGGGTAGCGGCCCACAGGTTTTCCCATATATCTAAGCATACTCTTCTTCCATTGAATAGTATCACTAAACATGTACCGCTCAAGATAGTATCACTAAACATGTTTCCTTGAATAGAATCACTAAACACGTACCGCCCAAGATCCATCTTCCAAGCCTAGTGCGCTGGAAATATAAGTCTTTGTTAAAAGCCTAGTCAGTATAGTATGGGTTTAAATTATGAGGCATCAACCATCAAGGTCATCATTTGGGAGGGCCGGAGGAACACACAGCGAAGTTAATTATACTCAGTTGAGTAGTTCCGACGAATACTAGACAACGTCATGCAATTTAGATTTGGTTAGTACTTGTGAAAATATTTCTGAGTTAATTCAAAACAGTGTTTGGCAGGGAAGAATACTGATCAATTATCAGTTAGAAGTATCGGGTGTGTTGGCATGCATGAAGTTAACCTAAATTTTTTAGGTTAGTAAACTAATTTGTTATCCTACACCCTACAATTGCCTAAAACGACTAACTTTAACCCTTAAATCCCACTAATTTGTGGTGTTGCCATACAAATCCATCATTTGCTATTTTCCTAAATAAATGGACAAATAAATAACTAATTCATGGATACCAAGGGGTTACTTACCATGCAGCTATTAATAATAATGAGAACAACAATATTAAAGTAATTCTGAAATTGAATACTAATTCACTATTTTTGTGAACCATTCTTTTCTTAAGGTACTATTATGGTAAGCTAGTAGTGTCGGTGTATTGACACGGATCTGCTGATGCAATGGAATACCGACATAGAAAGTTGTTTTTTTGTTAAGTTTTATTGTTTCCTTGTTTTTAGAGTTTCTGAAAAATCTGTTATAGTTTCGATTTTATTTCTTTCTTTTCAGGCGAGTGGATAATAAGAAACCACACGCTGTTTTAGTTAAGATTGTATTGGATATTTTCTTACTATGTATTTTCTTTTTGCAATGGAATAAAAGAGAAGAAAAACCCAGAAAAGGTGCAGCAGTTTTTCACACAACAAAAACTCTCTTCTTCATCTTTCTGTTTTGCACTGTGGTTTGTTGTCGTTTGATATTTCCAAAGGCTATTTTCTAACAGGTACTAGCTAATAGCTGATTAGCGTATACCCTTTCACTGAAACTATAGAACTGGTGGCGCGTTCCTTTACTAATCCTAATCAAGATTTGACTCTAATCTTAAACTACTGCATTAGTCAAGGTTCAGATCCGCTCCAAGCCTCCAATTGTATCTGTCATTGAAGAGTTCCAGACGGTTAGAGATCAAAGCATGACAATTCTTCTTCTTGAACTCAGAGGTTCAAATCTGCTAGTAACTTTCCAATGAACTTCAAACAATAAGAGAGGAGACCATTGATATGTGTATGACTGTTTGATAGGTAATAGCACAATCTTCCTAAACTAACAGGGATTTTCTGAAATGACCTTTGCTGTCCGACAGAATTTTCTATATATAAGTAGCTCTTATTGGTCATTCAAAATTAGACGAGAAAAGTTACACAAGGACAAGTCTATACAGAGAATCAAAGACAGAGAACCAGAACACAACTATTGCTGACCTTATATATTCAAACAAAAGGTATTTCCAAATGAATTCATAGGAATTTCACGATGGTAAAGTAAACAAATAGAAGTTCTCACTGTCAAACAAGAGGATGAAATTTTCCTAAATCTAAAAGATCCAAAAGCTCAGAGATCATCACATGACCATCATATATAGTATGACCCTCAAAAAAAAAAAAGACCATCATATATAGTATGCAATGATCTACTCTAACGAAAGTACAAAAGGATTGAATTTTTTATTGGACCCAACTGAAGAGAGGAAAAACTTCTTCTGCAGGATGGATGATTCGAAGTCAGGCGTGCAACAGGTCAGGCACATTGCATCTTTCTTATAGATGAAGTGAAATTAAAGAGTTTATTTTATGTTGTCATTACAAGCTCTCCACAATTTCTAGTTTTGAGAATATCCAACGGCTGGGGTGGGAGGGAGGGAGAGAGAGAGAGGTGATGAGTTTCAAGGCCTATGAGCATTTTGTTTCTTTAGATTAGAAAGAAATGGTGATTTAGGAAGAGTGATTTAGAAGAGAAGGGGACAGTGACGGGGATTTAGCATTTGAGAATTGAAAATAATAATGCAACATCGATTGAATTTTACAAATATGTTTTCTTTACTCACTCACAATGAAAATAATGGAGCAAATTTTGCAGTAAGTGATGGTGAAAACAAGTCATACTGTAGTAAATAATAACTTTCAACAGCAATTGTTTATTCCTACATTACATTAGATACTTGCCAAAATTAGGTAAAAATATTGCAATTATTGAAGTGTTGCATACCTTGCAATGGAGGGAGGTCAGCTTCTGTAGCACATCCTTCATGTCCTAAGAAAACATTAAATGAAAACTAAATTCAGTAAGACATGTCACATTTATCACAATGAAAATAAGTTTGCAAGTAATAGCAATACATGGATCCAACCAGGTCCAAACTGCTAACAAGTTCAGTGGACCAAATAAAATTGGTACAGACTGCTCACTAAATGGGGAAAAATGGCAACATAAAAAAAAGACTAAAATAACAAAAATGTTCTACCAACAACACATTTTAAAAAAATCAACAAATTTGTTTATTGTTGGTAGTGGTACAGTGGTACTGCTTATAAGCTACCATGTCAAAGCCAATTAAAACAATTTCCAAAATTAAAACAAAAAAATGAAGCCAAACCAAACAACAGCTAACCAAATCTAACATAGAAAGCTATGAGCCAATCATACCTTCAAAAATGATGCAAACAACATCAGCTCAAGAGTGGCCACATTTGAAAGACCCGTCAAAAACAAAGGCTCCACAGCATCTCCAAATGGATCTGTGCTCTTACAAGAGACTCCAGTTTCTTGAACTTTAGTTTTCCATTTGCATAGGATGAGAACGCATCTCCAAGAATGCGAGACTCGGTATAGAAATCAGTATTTTCAGGATAAGTTATTTCATTATCACAGAGTACCAGATGTTTCAATGCACCAGAGGAAATAACAGAGGAGTACAATTCACAATCCTCAAGCAATATTTCTTCAAGAGCAGGCATACCCGACAAAAGCTTTTGCAACACCTTATCTTCAATTGGTACAGTATCAAGGGTTAATCTCTTGAGGAATGGAAGGTCTACAGAATTCGGGTGTATAGCTTCCGATCCCAAGTATAACACCAGCTTCTGCAAGTAAAGACATAGCCTGGGACTACGAAATCAAAATTATATGAGGAAATATGCGTGGAGAGAAACTGCGGTTTCAAGTTTGCCATATTCGCAAGCCAGTGGTGGCTGATGTCGCCATTGTCGTTTGTCCATACTAGTTTGAATGCATCCAGATTCAAGGGCTCACGGTGTTCAAAGAACCACCATTAGCGCAATTTACAGCTGTTTTAAGATTTTGTTTGGTGGGTGGAAGTCCCTAAAATCAACAAGGTCTGGACGAAAGCCAGGCTAATTTTGCACAGGCATGAAAGCCCAAAGGATCCTATACCTTTTGACTAGCAAGAAGGCCTGGACGGCCTCCTTTGTGCTCATGATAGACAGAATTCAAATGGCAAGTTACTCAACATCTGGTGTGTTTGGCCCTTTTTCTCTTGGGCATTCATTCGAACAGCTGCCGTGCATGATGACTGTGTAAACGAATTAATAAATTGATGAACCAGTTCAATACTAACCAACACACTCGTTGGTATTTCTTTCCAACAAAAGGCCTTCTTAGGGAGAAAACAAAATCCCAAGATTACTCAGTTGAGTATCAAAATCCTACGATTCTTTAATTTTGGTACTCACGTCTAATCCTCAGGCATATGTTTCAGTTGAGAACTACCCTTGCAGTTTTGCTCTGAGCGTATATAAGAGATAGAGATTGCGGTAAAGGCTTGAGAGAGGGAGAGAGATTCTCAGAAAATTTTATAGTAATTTAGAAAGGGTTTTGGGAGGCTTGGTATAGGGTTTAGTGATCGTCTCCAACGAGTGATTTTTCCTTCGCATAATCCATTCGTTCACAACTGAGATCCGATCCAACGTAAATCTCAAAACCAACAAATAAAGGTGGTTTAAAAACCAAACTCAAAAAAAAAAAGGTGGTTTAAGATTTAAGAATGCTGTAACGGTCGGCAGGTCAAAATTTAGTATGGTTTAATTACAATTTGGTCCTTCTGTGAAGAGAAGGGTTGATTATTTTTTTATGCAGAACAAAGTGTAGTTTTTCTTCTTCTTTTTTTTCGGTTCCGGTGATAATTGAAGTATATTTTTCAAATAATTACTACTAGGTTAGTAAATCGAGATTCGCTCGATACTACTCTATAATCTAGTATTGTAGCTGGCCAAGAGACTGAAAGAGAGGCACAAATGGCAAACAAGTTAATTATGTAGTAACAAACTACTTACAAGCTTAATTATGTTTTTATAATTTGTTTAAGATTTGAGTATATGGTTTAACCAAGGCCAATGATAATTTGTACTATTTAACGACAAAACTTCTAAGCAAATTACAAGAAATAAATCTAAAAGACGAAGATCTAATTAAAAAAAAAAAAAGATCACATTGCAATTCTTCTGTCAAATTTTTGTAGTTTCTACTCGTCTGTTATAAATTTTTAGTCAAGTTATCAAACCCTTTGATGGCACAACATTTGTATCCACCACATGAGTTGTCATCAACTAAATCTCTGAAAATCGTAATGCAGGCAGCAGGCACGGTGAGTATCCTCCATTGCTGTCATGTTGATGCGGTAATTCGATAACCACCGTAACGCATCCGCTTGTACCAATCATAAAGGGAAAAAAAAAGGACTACTAAAACGTATTTACGTATGGTCTATATATATTGTTCGAAAAAATACAAACCCATACTTAAAAATCCTAAATAAATATGGCTTGATCCGAGGAGAAGGGTGATCTATAAATAATTAAATATATATGACTTATAGAATTTTGACAATCTGAAAATTATAAAGCTGTTATATAAGTATGTTTATTTCATTAATATACTAATTGAGCTAACATAGATTTGATGTCTCTTATATGCTTAGGTGGTGTATAAACCAGGTGTGAGGGCTATAGCCGTTTGTTCTCTGAAGAAAACTAATTTCGATCTTAATGTTGTTCGTTTTCTCCGGTCTTCCCAGGGGTGGTTTTGAGTCGAGTTATGATCGAGTTAGTATCAACTCGAAATCAAGTCGCTACATTTCGAGTTAACTCGCGAGTTGATCGTGACACACTTTCGAGTTCACTTGACTTACTCGAAATCAACTCGTGACAACTCGAGTTACTCATGAGTTAACTCGTGACTCGATATTTCTACTCGAAATTTAATTTAGCTATTATGCAAAACTAATATATATACTGTGTAGTACACTAGTACAGTACTTATTATTCATCATAAAAGACACCAAAGTTAAACTTAGCTTGAGATATTACTGTACAATATACTGGTATATAAGTGGAAATGTTTGAGAGTAATTTTTGGACCGCTACACTTTGATGTATCTGAGTCGGGATTATTTTTTTGGGCTATACTGATTACTCGAGTTAGTGCCGATCGAGTTGGACCCAACTCGAAATCGCCTCGTTTCATTTCGAGTTGCTCCTAACTCGAGTTGTGGCAACTCGAGTTCTGTTAAATCGAGTTATATCCGAATTTTTTTCGAGACGAGTTCGAATAATTCATGAGTTACGATTTTTTTGCCCACCCCTAGGTCTTCCCCTACCGAGATAAAAAAAAATCAAAAAGTCGTTGTCCCTTTTTTGGTGACAGAGCAGTCGAAACACGCTTTATTTGACGGGAGGTGATTTGGACACCCCCACAAAGTGATACAACACCGCCAAAGATCTTAGTGTCCAAAATGTCCTCCGTTAATTGGGTCGCTCCCAATTTCATAAATCATAAAAATAAATAAATACATAAATAAACGCTCCCAACTCATCTCACTTTTTTCAACTCGTCTCATATATACAACGTAGCTATTTTTCACACCATATGTAGAAGATAAAACTAAAAGAAAATAACGCTGATGAATTCCGATTGCTCAAATTCAATGAGAGGTGCGAATTGCTAAGTTCGTAAAAACACATATTATTAAGGCACTGGTAAATAAAAAAAAAAAACACGTGGCAGCAAAAAAGAGATTGGTTGATGTCAAATTTTTATTAGTCAACAAATTAAAGCATCTAAAATCCAACAATTAGTCCAATATTAGATCAAACTTGCAACTGGTTCTCCATTTGACATAAAGCAAATCATAATCAGAATAACAGAAATAATATTAAAAAAAGCAGTTGTTATTTTGGCTTGGTTAAATTTTGTATTAAACAAACAATATCAAAGGCCCCCCATAAAATATGATATTTAAGAAAAACTGAACTTAAAAATTCATATATATATTTGGCAGAAGTTGGGAATGCACGGAGGAGTACAAGGATAAACTGGTCATTGAAAAAAAATTGGCGGTGTTATAACTTTTTGGTGGTGTTACATATACATATTTTATAATAGCATTCATAATATTTAAAATTGTTCTCATCTTTGGTTTCGAGTTTGTATGACATGAACAAACATTGCAAAATGTAAGCTCATCAAAAACACCATTAATTAAGTGAGGTTTGCTGCTGAGCCGCAACTAAAAATAAGAAACTTCAATAAAGTTTGGTGCCATGAAAAACTCATTCATCGATCAGGGTCTCCTAAGTATGAATTCAAGTTAGGCATAAACCAAGAAGGCTCATAGGTACAGGTTGAGGCCGGAATCTCATATTGGCTCAATTTTCGCTCAAGAGTTTGACAGCTCTCATCATCCAAATCGAATTGTTGTATGTAGAAATTCTGTAAAATAGGATTATGGTGTGAAGGCTTAGGAAGCACCGAGTATATGCAGTTTTTATTCAGTCCGGTAGCGCCACCAGCTTCCACCACGAAACAATGCATAAAATCAACAAATATAGCAAAGTTCCCTATTCCTGATACCTCCTTCCACTCCTCCCCGGCCACTACTGCATAGTTCCCGAGGCATACTTTGGCCACTACTTTATGCCGATCCAACCAAAAGATATGAGAATATGGCAAGTCGCACCCATCAACTCTAACTAATAGAAACAACTCATCAGGAGATAAAGCCAAGTCTACTGTGTGAATATCACCGGTGAGTGTGATCGGGGGATAAATAGTAAGCACCTCTTCGAATATGCTGTCATAAACTCTTACCTCTGTTACTTTGTCCAAAAGTGCATAAATGAAATTGTCACAGTAAGTTATGCTCTTGAAATCATAACGTCCAGTAAAGCCACCGCGTACAACATCTGGCTGGAAACGCCACCCAAGCATAGAAGAAGAATGGTCCCAACACACGTTATCGAGTTTGCTCGGAAAAAAGGAGTAATCCATACGATGAATACGACGATTGGTGAAAGGATGAACCAGCTGGCAGGGAAAATCCTTTCTAGCAAACAATAACAAGCCACTTGAACTAGAAGACCCAAGGAGAAGGTTGCAATTAGTTTCTTCAGGGAGCAGCAGTTGGTAGAGGCGGTCTTCCGAGAAGGAATAGAAGTGGTGCAAGGAGGAGGAGTGGTCCGAGGGTAGGATCAGCCATGGAATCTTCGGAAAGGGAGGAATGCGTAAAGACTGTGTGGCGGAGCGCCAGCTGGAGCAGACACAACGAAAGCGCAGATAGGCCCCTGGTTCTGTAAGTTTCTCAGCGATGGTGACAAGTAATTGCGGAAGGAGCTCCGACCAAGACATGAAGTTAATTCAATTTGTGTCAGAGAGAGAGGAGGGCGGCTGTGTCTATATATCTTTTCAACATAGATGCCGCCTCGTTCCTCCTACTAGTTATAATAGCGATTAATTAGGGTTTTGTGTTAATTTGGCCTAAGTATATAAAGTATCTTTTAATTTCCCAAAATATAATATTTATAGCTAAGTTATTTAGGGGTCTTATTTTTTAGAGCGGCTGGGCAGGACACCGACAGCATGTCTCCAGCCGAATTATGTCAATTAGTTAGGTCCTCATGAAATTATATTTTTCACGGAATTTCATTTCATTTGAATTGATTTTTTAGAATTTCGTTAGATCTAATTACATTAAAATTCCAATCAAATGATATCTAATCCGTTTATTTTGATGAAAAATTTTATGAAATAAAATTCCATTCTGAAAAATAGGGATTTTGATCATGGCCTTATGTTTAACTGCCTAGGAGCTTAAATGTCCCCAAAAAAAAAAAAAGTTAAAATGGATTCTGTATATCACACTGCGCCATTTTTTCTTTTTAGAAACGGTTTTCTATATATTTTTAGCACCGGTTTGGCAGCCGGTGCTAAAAATAGGTGGTGCTAAAGAGTTATAAAAAACCGTTTCTAAAAATACCGTTTCCAATAACAAGCCAGATTCTGTTAGAAAAAGCGAGACATTATTAGAAACGGTTTTTAACTAAAAACCGTTTCTAAAAATATATTATTAGCAACGGTTTTTTAATGTCAAACCGGTTCTAAAAATATACAGAAAATTCAAAATTTAATGGTTTATTTTTAACTCATTAGAAACGATTTTTAACTAAAAATCGTTTCTAATAATATATTTTTAGAAACAGTTTTTAGTTAAAAACCTTTTCTAAAAATATTCCAAATTTTATTTTATTTTTTATTTTTTTCAACTCTTTAGAAACGGTTTTTAACTAAAAACCATTTCTATTAATATATTAGTAAAAACAGTTATTTCTTAAAAACCGTTTCTAATAATAAGCCGCAATAAAAAAAATATCTTTTATTTTGGGGCTAGCCCCATTTTTGCTAGCCATAAATATTTGTACCGATTCTTATATCACAACAAACAAAATTAATATACCAAAACAAACAATTCATATATCAAAATAACACAATTTAATTAACAAAAATAAGTATATCATACCAAATATATTAATCCACATTCAATAAATATATAAAACTCATACATGTCTACGTAAATATCCGAAAAACTCATCAATAGTAAAGTTAAGCTCTAAGTCGCTATAAGCTTCACGTGCCGATCCAAAACCTGGATTCAATTAATCAAATTCAATCAGTAAAAAATAAAACTATTTGGTTTCAAACTAATTCAATTAAATTTTAATGATTAAGTATAATATTGAACCTAAATCAAATAAACTCCAAAACCTAAATCCAAATTAAGTCTTAAACGATTATGTTAAGCATTATAATTCATACCTCTGGTATTTGATTGGATTGTAGAAACTTATCCAGGATCATCTGCAAGTTTCTCATCACATAAAACCCGCAATCCACCATGTTCGATTGACGTCTCTACAAGTAAGAAGTTAATATTTGATGTCTCATATTTTATACATGTTTTGACCGTACTTAGCCCTTAATTATTGATCAAACCATTACAAATTGTCTCATAAATTGTTATGTTTTCCTAGATTTTGGTACTGCCGTGGCATTTGATTTGTTTTGTAGGAACTTGATGGATTGGACATAATAATTGCATAAAAAGGAGAATTTTGGAGAAGCAAAATGACTAAATGGGTCCATAGCACTGTAGAGCTCATCCTAAGCTTTCCAACGAACTTTGAATCACCTAAATCGGAGTCCAGATGAGGAAATTACGGCCCAAATACTATCGGTGCGCTGTGCTGCCATTTCGGTCAGAAATGTACGGATTTCGGTGCGAAATGCACTTCTGGAAAGTGCGTTTTTGGTAATTTTCGAAGAAGGAAAGTGCAAACCGCCTCCCCTTTGCCCTAGCCGCCTCTTGGCCGCCTAGGATGACTTTTTATGCACGTTTCTGCCTCCAGAAGAGGGATCTCACCTTCTACCATTCATTTTTCACCTCAAGTTCTTGCGTTTTTGACATTTTTCCACGGATTTCGAGGCAGACCAGCGGTGTTGGAGGCGACAGCAGCAGCACAGCAGATCTACATCGATTTCTTTGCCCTTGATCAGCGAGTATTTGCATAAAGAGACACCTCGGTTTATTCTTTCATGCTTTTATCTTGTTTTTCTATGGGTTTGTATGTTGTTTCTTGCATGATGTTTATTGTTGTTTATGCCATGGATATTAGTGAGTAGTTTTATGATGTCTTAGGGTAGTTAGTAGATTAGTTTAGTATGTTGTGATGACTTGATGATTATATTATGATATTTTGCGATTTACTTGTTTGAGAATTATTACTTGCTTGGTTGATTTGATTGTTTGCTTGAAAGTTAGCTTATTGATGATACGTAGCGTTGATAGGATTTAACTCGACCAAATAATTAGTAGATCAAAGCACTTGAGATAAACCAAGACTCGAAAGAGTAGGTTAGTTAACGATCGAAAGATCTAACTTTTATTGCACCGACAGGACCTTAAATATCTCTAGAAATCCCTTCAAGTATTCCTAAACAAACTAGTCTAATTACGCAAGTATAGGACTAGTTGTTTATGTGGTAAAATCCGACATCATATCCAAACCAGAGCCAAGAAGCGAAAGTTGAGGTTAAGGTTAGGGTCTGGTCGCTTAGTAACCTTCACAAAGTACCTTGTAAAATTGTCAAGTCGAAACAACAGGTTTAAGGCAAGTTTTGGCGCTGGACAGAACCTATTTCGCACCGAAATGGTTCTGTTTCGCCCCGAAATGACTCTCTGTCTCGATGAAAATCGTGATAGAGTTGTCTTAAAGCTAAACTAATTGAACACTTATCCCTATGACATTTTATTGCATCTGTTTGAGTCCCGAAAACATAAAAAATAACCCCAAAAATATTTTATTATTTATTACTTGTTTAATTGCCTATTTTTCTATTATTATTATTATTACCTTTTAAATTTCTAAAAACACAAAAAATCATCCTCTAGCTTTTAAGAAAGTCTAAGTCCGGTATTCAGTTTAACTGTCCCTGTGGGTTCGACACCTTTGCTTTACTCGAACGACTAGTGAGGTAATTCATAGGTTTTATTTTATTTGACCTAGGATTAAATTCCTTCATCAATATTATATCCAATAAATGAGAAATTAAATGAAACAATTAGTCGAGTTGTGTACCAGAATGAAGTGAATATTTAATTTCTGACCCAATTTCAATCTAGTTAAAGCACTGCAACATTAAAATATGAAGTAATTAGAATAATTAATTTGTAGATATTTACTTACTATATAATAAATTTGTTGACTTAGACAACTTACCTATTGTATGCTGGTATCATTGGAGAATCACACATGCCATTATTTAGAGAATCCGCAATCCACATCGTTCTTGTCGAGGGTTGTGCAATCATAACCACAAAATGTCGAAAATGCCACTAGATATTTTTAGAAACGAATTTCTTAAAAACCGTTTCTAATGGGGTGTTTCTAAAAATCTTTTTTGTTGTAGTGTCAATTGGAAACCACCACCACCCCCCCCCCCCCCCCCCCCCCCCCCCCCCCGTTTTGATCCTTGACAAGCAGTTTTCAGGTAATAATTCAATCAGAAATTACTTCTAGTATATTGTTTTTTAGTAGGAAAAAAAAAATTACTTCAAGTAGTTGAATATAAGCTCATAGGCAGCCTAATTATAATAAGTTACAATTTTGTAGCAATAAATCTTATCAAAATTATGGACGTAGGGAAAAAATTTTTAAGAACGTAATAATGGTCGTCTCCAAAGTATTTTAGTATATCTGGAGACTCACTCTACTATTTATCAGTTGTAGCCTGGGATGTGTGGTTGTCATGGGCACATTTCAACAATGCCGGATAACCGATCCACGACAGAACAGTAAGAGGGTCGATATAGGTGGCTATGATTTTTTTTTTTTTTGGAAACAGTGGAGACATTGGTCGCCAAAAGCTGTAGCGGTCACTTGGATTCGCACCCTCTGATCGCATCTACTAGTTAGTGAACATATCCTCTCTCTTTATATACACCATCTAAATAGAAAAGAGATCATTGATGTGGAACCAAAGCCATAACTCATTTCTAATCGTGGTTTTATCTATTAATGCATGAAAACAGTGATAGTGAAGACGAGAAGGGCTTGTACGTGTCAAGTCGTGAAAGAAATCGCAAGAGATCTTGAAAAATCGATTTCCGCTGCATTATTTTCTTACAATTTTGAAGAAAATTTTGGTGTTGGAGAGAGAGAGAGGAGAGAGACAAGAACACGGAACACTGTTGAGGTGGTTGTGCGGTGCCATGGTTAATTGTCTTATGCAGTTGGCTAAATAATTTGTTCGAATGTTTAATAGAGTGCTCATATGAGGATAGGATGTTATAGGTCGCTAGCATAAACTATTTTCACTATTATTATCCAATTATTATACCTAATTAATAATATCTCAGACTGATAGTGAATTTATTATTAACCATAGCCACTATTTCCCTGTTTATGAACTAGCTGTTCAGACCCTAGACCAAAATTTCTCTCTTTTCATATTTTTTCCCTTCTTGATGTTATTGATTATGAAATCGTTCATGTTCTAGCTTTCTGCATGCAACTCATTAAACTGATATACCTTCTTAAAAGCAAAAGCATTAGTAATTAATACTGACAAATAGAAAAAAAAAAAAATCATGTAACATATCTTTTTTTTAATGCGTATGGATATATTGATTGCAGGGAAGAGATTTTCTGATTTCCTTCGATTTTCTTGTCAGCTGAGTTCACTTGTTGAAACGGTCTGGTCAGGTCATCTTTGAATTGTTCACTGTTAGATTCAAGTTAAATCTTCTATATCTATAAATCTATCTATCTTCTATAAATACTATAATGTGAGGTAGTTTTTCTACAGTAACTAGATGGTGACGTCATCGTTATTATTTTTTTTTTTTGGCTGTGGTTAAAGTTCGACAGAAGGAAAATAATAAAAATCTGCCGCCTCTCTTTCCTCTCTCCGTCAACCCCTACTACCTCCTCCTCCGTCGACTTCCGCATCCAAACTCATCTCTCCTCCGTTTCTGCCCCAGCAAGCCGCCGCTCGAGTCTCGACCAACTCCTCTTTGACGAATCCTTCGACGCTGAGCAAATATAGTCTCAGATCGACCTCCTCTCCAAGCCTCTCCTGCCTTTTCTTCGCCGCCAAGTGTCTCGCCTTGAGAAAGAATCCAACTTGCAATCTACACCGCTGGGAAAAGCTCCACGCTCCCTATAGAAAATCCTGATAAAGCGATCCCAACAAGACAACTACGACCTTTCCTCTTGTCTCGATGTTACTGTTTGTAAATGGCCAGGAGATGGTGGTTTTTGCCGAGGTAGGGAGATATGAGGGAAGATTTTCTATAGGAGACTGAACCCTCACAGGTCACATCGCATAATCTAAGTTGCCTCTTTTGGTAAAATTTTTGTTCCTTTCTGCAATATTTGCGATCCTTTATTGATTTATGTCCTTGATGACTACTTATTTGAAATTATCTGATTTGTTTTGTCCTTTTGAAAGGAAAAATATTTGAAACTCATAGCGGAGGAAGTATGTGGTCTCATACAGCCCTTTGCAGTCCTTCAAAGTCTCAAATACTTAGAAATATTGGTCGGAAATTTCAATTTGCTGAGTAATTTTATCTAGAGTAAAATTTACTGAGTAATTTTATCTAGAGTAAGCCGCTAAGTGTTAGACCAAATTTGAGAGACCCTCTTATCTGCTTAAATGCAATAGTCCCAAATGTTTTTGTCTCATTTAGGAGCAATAAGGAATCTAAAAACTGGTTTATCACATTCTAAATGTTACTTCTTTTGACTAGCTTTTGTTTCACATATTATTCAATCTCCCATGATGCTGACAAAATTATTTTTAATGATTCATAGAATTTCTTCACATTATACAATTTCCTACATAATTTCTCCTAAACATTGTTAAGATTGGTAAAATTTAATAAGTAAAATCTAATTGAAATAGTTTTATTAATTTATTCTCAGGTTTTTAATTTCCCTTTGCATGGAGACATGCCATTAAAAGGTTTACTTATATTGACATGCCATTAAAAGGTTTTTAATGGGGAATCTAGCTCAATTTGTCATCTATGGTGTTACTCTCCACGTAATAATATTGACTGTCCCAATATTGTTTCTGATTGTTTCTGTTTTGCATTATTAGTTCAGCAAGCTTATAATTAGTATATTTGTTTGTTAATCGTGAGGCTCTTCAGGAGGATGGTGCGAAAATTTAGGGTCAATGCTAACGCAAGAGAGAGGCTATTTAGGTATGTTTATCTTTTTTTGGTTAGGTTTCTCAAAAATTAAGTAATTTTGTTGTTTTCATCTCTCAAACCTGTGGTGTTTTGAAATGATACTCTCTCAAACCTGTGGTGTTTTGAAATGATACTGACAGATCTAATTATTTTCAACTTAACTGATAAGTTTCTATTCCTTTCATAGTTTGCAAATTTCAAATTATCATAACAATTGTATATATGGTTTCTCTACGGACAAGTTGTTTGTGATGTCTTCATGTACAATAAAAAGGAGATGGTCTGAGGCATTCTTGCAAACAGTTAGAGCAAAGGAAGGCCTCAAAACCCATATAATTGTTCCACCATTTTCCTATTTACTTAATTTTATTTGCAACTTTAAATTAGTTTGTTATTGGAATCATAATCACTGATCTTGCTTTGGTGAGAGAGATGTTTTAGGTGATAGTTGGATTTAAAACCTGATATGATATGGTGCTGTCTCATTTTGATTCTGACAAGAGGATACACTACTGTGGAGATGAGGACAGAATTGGAATTTCAAAATCAAAATACTTATAATTTCTTTCTTTTAGAGAAATCATCCCTTTGAAACCCAAAATTTGGTGGAATCTTAAAATACCACACAAGATTAAAGTGTTTATGTGTTAATTAGTAACACATAAATCATAACCAAGGATGTGTTAATTAGGAGGAAGTGGCAAGGTGACCCTGAGTATTGTCTGTGTAACTTGCCTGAGAACTTAGTTTTCGGAAGGAAAAAAAAAAAAAAACTTGCCTGATAACTCATCTCATCTTTTTTTGACTTGCCAACACACACAGAAATTTGGTTCAGGTTAGGCGAATGTCAAGATTCTTTCTCTCAGTGGCATTCTTTGCTTGATATTGTTGAGTTGTGGATACTCTAGATCCTCTAATAGATCAGTTTTTTTGTCTATTTACTGCTCTCTTTGTTGGTCTATTAGGAGAATGAGGAATGATTGCATTTTTAATAATGTCCCCATTAAAACTATGAAAAATATGTTGAAATTAATTTATCATGATGTGAATTTATGGGCAGGTAATTGGAAACCAGTCAACAGGGGATCTCTAACTGCCACCACCCCTCCTGACTGAATGTGAAAGCAGAGATGTAGATACCAGAGATTGCTGGCAATAGTCGGAGAAGTTGGATGCGCTACCATGGAGGCTAGCAAGTGTACCACTGACATTTCTTAGATATTGTCATGTTGATTGGAAGATTTAGAAATATATAAATTTAGCTAGAAAGATAATTATTTTTCTGATATTCGTGTAGATCATGGTGCTGGGATAGTTTAGAAGTTACGTTTTCTATCTGTTTTTGTCAGGATATAATTTTGTTAGATATACTTAGCTTCGTTATTAGTAGTGTGGTAGTATGCAGTGATTTGCTGCTTGAATGTTAAGCTTAGGGCGCCAAATGGAAGTCTGGACGTATTGTTCTTTTTGTAAACTTTATGTTTCAATACAATGAAACGGGCCTTCGGCCTCTTTTCAATTTGTAATAGCTAATTGGGAGTATAGTTGTTGAAAAATTGGATGAGCTTTTTTTTAAAATATTTGTAATAGCTACAGTGAAAATGAAATTATTGGTTCTTTTTTTTTTAACTATGCAATTATTGGTTTCATCTATTGAGTTCTTCATCATGAATTCTGATTGATGACACGAGATATTGACACCAAGATGCGGTCAACTGAGATTTTATTCTGCATGTAGCTTCTTATTCTTTTTGATATTACTCTTATTAAATGACGTTAGCATATTAGATTTTCCTTTAAATAAATACGTTTGAACTTCGTTGTTTTCGTACGAGTATTCTGGCCTATTATCATCATATTACTCTTATAATAATCATATTTTTTCTTAAATTAAAAGCATATTATATAATCAAATTAATTAATAAATGAAGGTGTTGTATAACTTGAACAATAAAATTAAAGTTTCAAAAAAGTAGCATTTCGTAAAATAATCAAACAAATGGAATTCTTGCTAGACAATAATATGTAAGTATCTATCTTCTATATCTATATCTATATATAGTATAACGTGGGTAGTAATTTCTACAGTAACAGGGCATGACGTCATTTTTTTTTTTTTTTTTTTTTTGGGGGGGAGGGGGCTGTGGTTAAGGCTTGATCGGCCCAGCTGGTTTTGGGTCGGAGTACAGATCAATGAATAATAAATTTTATATATTCTCAATGTTTCTTTTTATTATTTCTTTCTTATTGACAATTTTATATATGTTGAGGAGAACAAGTATATATACATCTAAGGTTTACTAGAATCAGCTAAATATTTAGGCATTAGTTAATATAATTCTAGGTAGAAATTGCCTTCTTTTGTTTTCTTATGGGATAACTATCATCTAAAATTCAAATGATAAATTGATTTATTCATTTTTACCGTGATTTAACAAGTACGACTTCTCCATTCTTTATCGAATTAACGGCTTTCACCTTTCCACTCCTTACCTAATTAAAAAGTAATTATTGCATTTTTTTTATATTCTATTTCAAATATAATGTTAATATTAATGTATACAAATCATTGGCATACAATATAAATAAAAAAATATTGATAAGAACACAATTTCAATCAACAAATAAATAATAATTGTTGATAAATTAAAAGTGAAAAGAAGATCAAAAGATATGGAAGAAGGAGAGCCAGGCCTTATGTAACATTCCAAATTTTTCGTAAAAATTATTTTGTAGAGATCAAAATTTTTAACGTAATATTTCCAACTAATTTGTAAAGTATTATATTTTAGACCTATATTATAAAGTAAATTCTTATTTAATTTCAAACGATCGATTTGAACCGTTCAATATGTTTTCCATATAAAAAACTTAGAAGAAACCAATTTTTACATTTTTTTGAATTTTTTTACTTATTTTTTGGTATTTTAGAAAATCGTTGTTATTGGACGATCTAGAACTTTTATATCATGAATGTCAGTATGATGTTATCATTTCACTTTTTTTTGTTGGGTTTGGATTAAGACGTGGTTGGTGAGCTGCAAAGGTTTAAATAGCGCCAATTATCGGCACAAAAGCGCTTCGTTAGCGATGTCATTAGCCATCCGCTACCGTGCTAAACAAATTTTTTCTGTTAGCGGCAGTATAGTGTACAAAGTAATATATTGGTTTTTCGATTATTTATGCCAAATAAGAAAGCTAATAAGCCCATGTCCTATTGACTTTGGCAATCTAACCACCTCTCGCATGCCAATTTGGTGTGCCCGTGAGTGAATTTTTTTTTTTGAAACAAGTAAGTGCACTCACCACTTTTCCATTAAAATGAGAATTTTTTTTTTTAATTTGTTGATTAGTTCAATAAAATGAAATATCAAGTACATACTCTGTATATATACCTAAAGCTTAGATCAAAATCATATTCATTAATTTTTTTGTTTGATTAAGAACTTGTCTTCAAATGATTTGAACGGAGGAATAGATGCAACATTTGATAATCTCACATCAATTGGTGCTTTTGATCCATATTAACAAACACTTAATATTCAAAATTTAAAGCATAGTTCATTAAAAAAAACTTTTGATAATGAATTTCTAGCCTTGTGACATTTTATTTTTTAATACTGGACATAAGTCTTACAACTTAGAAACATCTTAAAACAATTGGTTTTATCCAAGATGCACACATTTAGTTTTTGTTCTCATAATTCTAATATTTTTTATGTATTTGCACTTCCTTTAACCTTACGTTTCACAGAAAGTTGGAAGGTATGATTATGGATTTTCTTTACCTGACATGAACCTGAGAACAATTTAAAACTTAGATAATTGATATTTTGCTCGATGATGACAAATATAATGCAATTAATGCTTATGAGAGTCTTTACTATATATCGCCACCTGATCATATATCAATAGGAAGCCAGTCTTCACAAATTAATCCAACCACAGATTTTCCTTATGGTGTCATCATAGACACAATAGTTCCTTACTCTAATTACAACTTTCAATTACCCGACCTTTACTGTAGAATTGACAGAACAATGCCTCACGCGCGAAGCGTGTATGAAAAGCTAGTTAAATTTATTGTTGAGGACTCTTCAATTTGTCTTGAATCGTCTCTCTGGTGGGCCGGCCAGAAAGTTATTGCTAGAATGCTGGCTGGGTTCATTCAAAATTAGTCCCAGTTTCACCCTACATATCAACTGTACGTAACATTACATTCCATTCCACTGCATTCTTCTCCAAATATAGGTTGACTCAAAATACAAAATATTACACCATTGCATCAATTAGTTCATGACAAGTATATAACAGCCTACCAAAATTGGCAATCTGGATTAAGATGTTGAATTGCAGTATTATATAATGACTCCATCCTAGCGCACCGTTTGTTCAACTCAGTGAAAGTCTAGAAGGGCAAGGCCGGGCTTAGAGAGGCCTAGCATACTCGAGGGCCTGGTCGGGCTAGGCTTACGAAGGGCTTAAATTTAAAAAATTAGGCCCGACCCTTCTTAAGCCTGGCACTTCATGTTTCGAGAGGTCGGTCTTCAAGGGCTTCAAGGGCTCTAAGGTCCAGCATTAGGTTTTTTAAGAAATTTCATTCAAACTATGTTTAAAGTATAAAATTTTTTAGTGATAATTTTTTATTGTTTAAAGCCCTACAAGTTTTCAAAGGTCGAGTTTTAAGGCCAAGTTAGGATTAAGAAGGACCAAATTAGACTTTTTTACTTTTTTAATGATAAATTTGAATAATTATGCCATTTGGACAAGCTAAAAATAAATAAAATATGATTAGATAATATAATTATATATATATATATATAATATCAAATATAAATAAATTTGAATCTGACCCTTCTTAAATTCGGCTATTGTAAGCCCTTGGCCCTTAAAGTCTGGCCCTCCAAAGAATCCCTACTATGAAATTTGAGTCTGACCCTTCCTAAGTCTGACCCTTCCTAAGCCCGGCCCATCTAAGTCCTTGACCCTTCTTAAGCTCTTGTAGGGACCGAGCCGAGCCGGACTTTCAGGAGGGCTGGCCAAGCGCCAAAGGCTTTTGACATATCACTATTTGAACTCATCAGCATGTTTCTTGTGCAACCTCTCTATTTTAGCTCGTTTTGCGTCATATTTTTTCTTCAACTGTTTCTCCCGTCGCTTTCCATAACAATTCCTGTATAAACATCTCAGAACGAAAAGAAGTCTATTTTGCTTCTTTATGGGATATGTACAATGAGTAGTTTATTTTCATGTTGTTCTTAAGATTTGTATTTTGTAAGATTTTCTATATATATAAAAAAAAGAATCACCTACACGCATTACTGAAAATGAATACGCAAACACTCGAAATACTCCAATATACCCCGAATCTGCATAATCTGCACATTATATGCGTAATTACAGTATATAATCCAATTATTTTGAGTAAGTGAGTTCATAAACATATTCTAGACAATATGAAGAGCCTAAATATAGATTATTATGATCAAATAACTTTAAACAAATACACAACCGCTCGAAATGCTCTAATATACCCAGAATCTGCATAATCTGCAAATTATATGCGTAATTACAGTGTATAATTCATTCATTTTGAATAAGTCAGTTCATAAACATATTGTAGACAATATGAAGAGCTTGAATATAGATTATTATGATTAAATGACTTAAAATGAATGCACAATCGCTCGAAATGCACTAATATACTCAGAATCTGCATAATCTGCACATTATATGCAGAATTACAGTATATAATCCAATCATTTTGAATAAGTGAGTTCATAAACATATTCTAGACTATATAAAGAGCTTAAATATAGATTATTGTGATCAAATGACTTAAAATGAATGCACAATCGCTCAAAATGCTCTAACATACACAGAATCAGCATATTTTGCACATTACATGCGTAATTACAGTGTATAATCCAATCATTTTGAATTATTGATTTCATAAACATATTCTATTCTAGACTATATGAAGAGCTTAAATTTACCCATAATCTGCGTAATATGCAAATTATATGCGTAATTACAGTGTAAAATTTAATCATTTTGAATAAGTGAGTCTCTAAACATATTCTAGACTATATGAAGTGCTTTAATATGGATTACTGGGATTAAATGACTAAAAATGAATGCACAATCCCTCAAAATGCACTAATATACCAAGAATATGCATAATCTGCACAATCTGCACATTGTATACGTAATTACAGTGTATAATCCAATCATTTTGAAAAAGTCAGTTCATAAACTTATTATAAACTATACAAAGAGCTTAAAAATGTATTATTGAGATCAAATGACTTAACATTAATGCCCAGTTGCTCGAAATGCTCTAATATACCAAGAATCGGTATAGTCTTCACATTATATGCGTAATTACAGTGTATAATCCAATCATTTTGAATAAGTGAATTCAGAAACATATTCTAGACTATATTAAGAGCTTGAATATAGAATATTGTGATTAAATTACTTACAATGAATGCACAATCGCTCGAAATGCTCCAATATACACAAAATCTGCATTATCTGCACATTATATGCGTAATTTTGTATAGAATCCAGTCATCTTGAATAAGTGAGTTCATAAACATATTCTAGATTATATGAAGAGCTTAATATAGATTATTGTGATCAAATGACTTAAAATTAGTGTGCAACCGCTCTAAATGCTCTAATAAACCCAAATCTGCATAATCTGCACATTATATACATAATTACTGTGTATAATCAAATCTAAGTGAGTTCAAAAACATATAATAGACTATATTAAGTGCTTAAAAACATGTAATTATGATCAAATGACTTAAAATGAATATACAACAGCTCGAAAATATACTCAGAATTTGCATAATCTGCACATTACAGTGTATAATCCTATTATTTTGAGTAATTGAGTTCATAAACATATTCTAGACTATATGAAAAGCTTAAATGTAGATTATTATGATCAAATGACTTAAAACGAATGCACAATCGCTTGAAATGCTCTAATATACCCAGAATATGCATAATCTGCAAATTATATGCGTAATTACAGTGTATAATTCTTTTATTTTGGATAAGTGAGTTCAAAACATATTGTAGATAATATGAAGAGCTTAAATATAGATTATTATGATTAAATAACTTAAAATGAATGCACAATTGCTTGAAATGCTCTAATATACCAAGAATCTTCATAATCTGTATATTATATGCTTATTTATGGTATATAATCCAATTATTTTGAGTAAGTGAGTTCATAAACATATTCTAGACTATATTAAAAGCTTTAATATAGATTATTGTGTTCAAATGACTTAAAATGAATGCACAATCGCTCGAAATGCTCTAATATACAAAGAATCTGCACAATTTACACATTATATATGTGTAATAACAGTGTATAATCCTTTCATTTTGAATAATTGAGTTCATAAATATATTTTAGACTGTATGAAGTGCTTAAATATGGACTACTGTGATCAAATGACTAAAAATAATTGCACAATCCCTCAAAATGCACTAATATACCAAGAATCTGCACAATCTGCACATTATATGCGTAATTACAATGTATACTCAAGTCATTTTTAATAAGTGAGTTCATAAACATATTCTAGACTGTACGATGAGCTTAAAAATGGATTATTGAGATTAAATAACTTAAAATAAATACATAGTTGCTCGAAATACTCTAATATACGAAGAATCGACAAATTCATCACATTATATGCGTAATTACAGTGTATTATCCAATCATTTTGTATACGTGAATTAAGAAACATATTCTAGACTATATTAAGAGCATGAATATAGATTATTTTGATTAAATAACTTAATATGAATGCACAATCTCCAGAAAATTCTCTAATATACCAAGAATATGCGTAATTACGGTGTATAATTCATTCATTTTGAAAAAAGGAGTTCATAAGCATATTTAAGACAATATGATGAGCTTGAATATATAGACTATTATGATTAAATAATTTAAAATGAATGCACAATCGCGCAGAATGCTCTGATATATCCAGAATCTGCATAATCTATATGTGTAATTACAGTGTATAATCCAATCATTTTGAATAAGTGAGTGCATTGACATATTCTAGACTATATTAACTGCTAAAATATAGATTAATGTGACCAATTGACTTGAAACGAATCTGCAATCGCTCGAAATGCTCTAATGTACCCAGAATCTGAATAATCAGCAAATTATATGCGCAATTACAGTGTACAATCCAATTATTTTGAATAAATGAGTAAATAAACTTATTATAGACTATATATAGAGCTTAAATATAGATTATTGTGATCAAATAACTTAAAAATAAATGCACAATCAGTCGAAATGCTCTAATATACACAGAATCAGCATATTCTGCTCATTATATGCGTAATTCCAGTGTATAAACCCAATCATTTTGAATAATTGAGTTCATATGCATATTCTACACTATATGAAGAGCTTAAATATGTATTACTGTTTTTAAATGACATAAACTGAATGCACTATCGCCAGAAATGCTCAAATATACCCATAATCTGCGTAATATGCAAATTATATGCATAATTACAATGTATAATTTAATGATTTCTAATATGTGAGTTTCTAAACATATTCTAGACTACATGAAGGGCTTAAATATGGATTACTGTGATCAAATGACTATAAACGAATGCACAATTGCTCGAAACGCTCTAATATACCCAGAATATGCACAATCTGCACATTATATGCTTAATTATAGTGTATAATTCTTTTATTTTGAATAAGTGAGTTCATAAAAATATTCTAGACTATACTATGAGCATAAAAATGGATTACTGAGATCAAATGACTTAAAATAAATGTACAGTCGCTCGAAATGTTCGATTATACCAAGAATCGGCATAATCTGCACATTATATTCGTAATTACAGTGTATAATCCAATCATTTGAAAGAGTGAATTCAGAAACATATTTTATACTATATAGCTTAAATATAGATTATTGTGATTAAATGATATAAGATGAAAGCACAATTGCTCGAAATGCACTAATATACACAGAATCTGCATTATCTGCACATTATATGCAAAATTATAGTGTATAATTCAATCATTTTAAATAAGTGAGTTCATAAACATATTCTGGACTATATGAAGAGCTTAAATATAGCTTATTGTGATCCAAATGACTTAAAATCAACGCAAAATTGCACAAAATGCTCTAATAAACAAAGAATCTGCATAATCTGCACATTATATACATAATTCAAGTGTATATTCAAATCTAAGTGAGTTCATAAACATATACTAGACTATATTAAGTGATGAAAAATATATTATTATGATCAAATGACTTAAAATGAATACACAATTGCTCAAAAGGCTCTAGTAACCCAGAATCTGCATAATCTGCACATTATATGCATTATTACAGTGTATAATCCAATTAATTTGTGTAAGTGAGTTCACAAACATATTATAGATTATATGAAGATCTTAAATATTCATTATTCTGATCAAATGACTTAAAATGAAAGCATAATCACTCGAACTGCTCCAATATACCAAGAATATGCATAATTTCAGTGTATAATTCATTCAATTAAAATAAGTTATTTCATTACAGTATTTAATATAGACAATATTAGTTAATATAGATTATTGTTATTAAATAACTTTAAATGAATGACACTCGACAGTCTCTGTCCAGTTTATTTAAAAAAACAAAAACATTAAATGAATGCACAATCATGCACAATCGGACGAAATGCTCTAATTACCAAGAATCCGCATAATCTGCACATTATATGCAGATTTACAGTGTATAATCTAATCATTTTGAATAAGTGAGTGCATAAATATATTCTGGACTATATTAAGTGCTTAGAAATATATTATTATGATCAAATGACTTGAAATGAATCCACAATCGCTCAAAATGATCTAATATACCATGAATCTGCATAATCTGCACATTATATGCGTATTTACAGTGTATAATAAAATAGTTTTGAGTAAGTGAGTTTATAAAGATATTCTAGACTATATGAATGGCTTAAATATTGATTTGGTCAATAAATGACTTAAAATGAATGTGCAATCGCTCAAAATGCTCTAAAATACTAACAATTGGCATAATCTGCAGATTATATTCGTACTTACAGTGTATAATCCAATCATTTTCAAAATATGTATTCAGAAACATATTCTAGACTATATTAAGAGCTCAAATATAGATTATTATGATGAAATGATTTAAAATTAATGCACAATCACTTGAAATGCTCTAATATACACAGAATCTGCATTATCTGCACATTCTATGCGAGAATATAGTGTATAATCTAATCAGTTTGAATAAGTGAGTTTATAAACATATTCTAGAATATATGAAGAGCTTACTTATAGATTATTGTGATCAAATGACTTAAAATGAACGCGCAATCGCTCGAAATGCTCTAATAAACTAAGAATCTGCATAATCTGCACATTATATACATAATTGCAGTGTATAATCAAATCTAAGTGAGTTCATAAACATATACTGGACTATATTAAGTGTTTAAAAATATATTATTATGATCAAATGACTTAAAATGAATACACAATCGCTTGATATGCTCTAATAACCCAGAATCTGCATAATATGCCATTATATGCGTTATTACAGTGTATAATCTAATTATTTTGAGTAAATGAGTTCATAAACATATTCTAGAATATATGAAGGGCGTAAATATTGATTATTGTGACTAAAAATGAAAGCACAATCACTCGAAATGCTCTAATATACCAAGAATATGCATAATCTGCACATTATATGCGTAATTTCAGTGTACAATTCATTCATTTTGAATAAGTGAGTTCATAAACATATTGAATATGAAGAGCTTGAATATAGATTATTGTGATTAAATGACTTAAAATGAATGCACAATCGGACGAAATGCTCTAATATACAAAGAATCTGCATAATCTGCACATTATATGCAGAATTACAGGGTATAATCTAATAATTTTGAATAAGTGAGATCATAAACATATTCTAGACTGTACTATGTGCATACAAATGGATTATTGAGATCAAATGACTTAAAATAAATGTACAGTTGCTCGAAATACTCTAATATACTCAATCAGCATAATAGGTACATTATATGCGTAATTACAGTGTATAATCCAATCATTTTAAATAAGTGAATTAACAAACGAATTCTAGACTATATTTAGATCTTGAATATAGATTATTGTGACTAAATGACTTAAAATGAATGCAAAATCGCTGGAAATGCTCTAATATACACAGAATCTGCATTATCTGCACATTATATTCGAAATTATAGTGTATAATTAAATCATTTTAAATTAGTTAGTTCATAAACATATTCTAGACTATATGAAGAGCTTAAATATAGATTATTGTGATATTATAACTTAAAATGAACGCGTAATCGCTCGAAATGCTCTAATAAACCCAGAATCTGCACAATCTTCACATTATATATATAATTACAGTGTATATTCAAATCTAAGTGAGTTCATAAACATATAATAGACTATATTAAGTGCTTAAAAAATATATTATTGTGATAAAATGGCTTAAAATGAATACACATCGCTCGAAATGATATAATATATCCAGAATCTGCATAATCTGCACATTATATGCGTATTTACGGTGTATAATCCAATTGTTTTGAGAAAGTGAGTTCATAAAGATATTCTAGACTATATGAATGGCTTAAATATTGATTATTGTTTGAAACCAACTTAAAATGAATGCGCAATCACTAGAAAATAGAAATGCTCTAATAAACCCAGAATTTTCGTAATATGCACTTTATATGCGTAATTACGATGTAGAATCCAATAATTTTGAATAAGTGAGTTCACAAACATATTGTAAACAATATGATGATCTTGAATATAGATTATGGCGATTAAATGACTTAAAATGAATGCACAATCGCACAAAATGCTCTAATGAATCCAGAATCTACATAATCTGCACATTAATTACATGCATGCATAAACGGTGTATAATCCATTCATTTTGAATAAGTGAGTTCATAAACATATCCTTGACTATATTAAGAATTTAAATATACATTATTGTGATCAATTGACATAAAATGAATGCACAATCGCCAGAAATGCACGAATATACCCAGAATTTGCCTAATCTGCTCATTATAAGCGTAATTACAGTGTAGAATCCAATTATTTTGAAGAAGTGAGTTCAAAAACATATTCTAGACTATATGAAGAGCTTAAATATTGATTATTCTGATCAAATGACTTTAAATGAAGGCACAATCCCTCAAAATGCACTAATATACCTATAATCTGCATAATCTACACTTTATATGCGTAATTAAGGTGTATAATTCATTCATTTTGAATAAGTGAGTTCATAAACATATTGTAGACAATATGATTAGATTGAATATATATTGTGATTAAATGACTTAAAATGAATGCACAATCGCACTAAATGCTCTAATATACCAAGAATCTGCATAATCTGCACATTACATGCAGAATTACAATGTATAATCCAATCATTTTGAATAAGTGACTTCATAAACATATCGTTGACTATATTAAGAATTAAAATATAGATTATTGTGATCAAATGACTTGAAATGAATCTGCAATTGCCCGAAATGCTCTAATATACCCAGAATCTGAATAATCTGCAATTATATGCGCAATTACAGTGTATGATCAGATCATTTTGAATAAATGAGTTCATAAACTTATTATAGACTATTTGCAGAGCTTAAAATATATATTATTGTGATCAAATGACTTAAAAAGAATGCACAATCGCTCGAAATGCTCTAACATACACAGAATATGCGTAACTACAGTGTATAATCCAATAATTTTTAATAATTGAGTTCATAAACATATTCTAGACTATATATTAAGTGCTTAAAAATATATTATTATGATCAAATGACATAAAAAGAATCGAAAATCGCTCGAAATGATTTAATATACCCATAATCTGCATAATCTGCACATGATATGCGTATTTACAGTGTATAATCAAATTTTTTGAGTATGTGAGTTCATACAGATATTATAGACAATATGAAAGGTGCAAATATTGATTATTGTGATCAAATAACTTCAAATGAATGTGCAATCGATCGAAATGCTCTAATAAACCCAGAATCTGCATAATCTGCATGCACATTACATGAAGAATTACAGCGTATAATCCAATCATTTTGAATAAGTGAGTTCATAAACATATTCTTGTCTATAGATTATTGTGATCAAATGACATATAATGAATGCACAATAGCTAGAAATGAACTAATATACCCCGAATCTGCACAATCTGCACATTATATGCGTAATTACAGTGCATAATTCATTAAATTATAATAAGTGAGTTCATAACATATTCTAGACTATATTAAGAGCTCAAATATAGAGTATTGTGCTCAAATGACATAAAGTGAATGCACCATCGCTCGAAATGCTCTAATATACCCAGAATCTGCGTAATCTTCATATTATATGCGTAATTACAGTTTATAATCAAATAATTTTGAATAACGGAGCTTATCAACATATTCTAGACTATATTAAGAGCTTTAATATAGATTATTGTGTTCAAATGACTTAAAATAAATGCACATATGCTCGAAATGCTCTAATATACAAAGAATCTGCATAATCTACACATTATATGCTTAATAACAGTGTATAATCCTTTCATTTTGAATAATTGAGTTCATAAACATATTATAGACTATATGAAGAGTTTAAATATAGATTATTGTGATCAAATGACTTAAACTGAAAGCACAATCGCTCGAAATTCTCTAATATACATAGAATCTGCATAATCTACATATTATATGCGTAATTACAGTGTATAATCTTTTCATTTTGAATAATTGAGTTCATAAACATATTCTAGACTATATGAAGAGTTTAAATATAGATTATTGTGATGAAATTGTAAATGCTACAACAATTCTAGAATGCGGAAATAACCCAGAATCGTAAAATACCTCGTGCCATCGCTAATTGAAATCGAGTGTTGAGCGGATGAACTTGAAACCCGCAAACCAAGCGCGTTTCCTTAGTCTCTGATCTTCTCCATGTCCTGCAGTGAGAGAATCACTACAAAGCCGCTATCGCAACCCCAACTGATGGTGTTTGACAGGAGTTAGTCGGTCTTGACTTGTTCCCTCAAGAAAATTCTTATGCTCTCTTTCTTTCTTGTCTAAATTCTGTTTAGATCTGAAAAAGGGCACTTACTTATACTCTCTGCCATCACAAAAGAGTATATATAAGGGTTCAAATCGCTCAGAAGATGCAAATTGTAACGTTTCACGAAAGGGTGCGATGTTCACAGTATTCTGTCTAAGTGCATTGTATATATTTCGTTCTAACTGACAGAATACTACACAAATGACTTAAAATGAAAGCACAATCGCTCGGAAATACTCTAATATATCATGAATCGGCAAATTGATCACATTATATGCATAATTACAGTGTATAATGCAATCATTTTGAATAAGTGAGTTAATAAACATATTTTAGAATATATGAAGAGCTCAAATATATATTATAGTTATTAAATTACTTAAATTGAATGCATAATCGCTAGTAATTCTCAAATTCTTGTCAAAACGTGCATTATTTGTAAGTTATTTGCATAATTATCACATATAATCCAATCATTTTGAATAAGTTTGTTCATAAACTTGTATAGACTATATTAAGAGCTTAAATATAAAATATTGTGATCAAATGACTTAAAATGAATGCACAATCGCTCGAAATGCATGAATATACCCAGAATCTGCACATTATATCTGTAATTACAGTGTATAATCCAATCTTTTTGAATAAGTGAGTTCATAAACATATTCTAGACTATATGAAGAGATTAAATATAGATTATTGTGATTAAATAACTTTAAATGAATGCACAGTCGCTCAAAATGCTCTAATATACCCAGAATCTACATAATCTCCACATTATATGCATAATTACAGTGTAAAATCCAATCATTTTGAATAAATGTGTTCACAAACATATTCTAGACTATATGAAAAGCTTAAATAGATTATTGTAATTAAATGACTTATAATGAATACACAATCTCTCGAAATGCTCTAATATACCAAGAATATGCATAATCTGCACATTATATGCAGAATTATAGTGTATAATCCAATCATTTTGAATAATTAAGTTTAATAAACATATTCTAAACTATATTATGGGTTAAAATATAGATTATTGCGATCAAATGACTTAAAATGAATGCACAATCGTCGAAATGCTCAAATTTTTGTCAGAACGTACATTATTTGCAGTTTATGTGCGTAATTACGATGTATAATCCAATTATTTTGAATAAGTGATATCATAAACTTAGTCTCCACTATATAAAGAGCTTAAATATAGATATTATGATCAAATGACCAAAAACAAATGCACAATCGCTTGAAATGCTCAAATTCTGTTTAGAACATGAATTATTTACAATTTATGTGCGTAATTACCACTCATAATCTATTCATTTTAAATAAGTGAGATCATTAATTTATTTTTCACTATATAAAGAGCTTAAATATAGATTATTGTGATCATGACCTAAAACGAATGGGCAATCGCTTGAAATGTGAAAAATTCTGGTCAGAACGTGCATTATTTGCACTATGTGCGTAATTACCACGTATAATCCAATCAATTTTTAATATGTGAGATCATAAACTTATTCTTCACTATATAAAGAACTTAAATATAGATTATTGATATCAAATTACTTAAAACGAATGCACAGTCGCTTGAAATGCTCAAATTCTGGTTAAAACATGCATTATTTGCACTTTCTGTGTGTAATTATCACGTATAATCCAATTATTTTGAATAAGTGAAATAATAAAATTATTAACCTCTATAGTAAGAGCTCAAATATAGATTATTGTGATCAAATGACTTAAAATGAATGCACAATCGCTTGAAATGCTCAAATTCTGGTCAGAATATATGTTCATTATTTGCATATTTTGTGCGTAATTTGGCATCTATAATCCAATCATTTTGAATATGAAAAAGATCATAACATATTCTCAACTATATAAAGAACTTAATATAAATTATTGTGATCAAATGACTTAAAATGAATGCACAATCATTTGAAATGATTCTATGTCGTTTAAATATAGACCTATCATAATCCTTATAGGTCTTCACAAGACACTCGATCTCCTTATAGGCATTCTGACACTTTTCATTCTATATCAGTTAATTTTTCAATGATACCAAATTTGATATACGGCCTTTTTTATAATTAATAGAACACATTTTCATAATTTTAAATATCATAACTATTAAATTTGTCATCGCGGCTGTTAAAAAGAATATTGACAATATCAATTTTTCATTTTAAACAATATACATATGAGTTATGACACCATACATACACAGCCAGGAGTAATAAAAGTCTCAAAATATTACATTAAAAAAATATTAGAAGCGAGCACAGAATTATGATAGCCCGATTGAAATTATCCAATCCCTACATAAAAGTGAACTGATTAATTAATATTCAACATCATGACTTCGCAAATCAAAGTTACCAATGGTTCTTGGATTCCACGGAGACTTTGCCATACAATTGTTCCAATACCTTGACCGATAGCACGGTTAGGTTAACAGATTGCTCGATCAAGTAATGAAGCGACAAGTTTATGTCAGTGTTTGTATGCTTCGAGATCACAACAAACTTCGTAACATTTTGATGGGCAACTTTCAGAAAATTTTGCATCTCATGGAGCTCTGACGACGACAGAGTTGTTTTGCCGTGCAACATCTGATTTTGTCACAATAAGAATGAAGTAAATATTATTATCTTGATTATAGTTGGCATATAATTAAAATAGAGAAACCCTATAAACTCATCACGTAGAAGAATTCCATTTTTTTTTTTTGGCATTTAAAATAGTGACTATATATCTAGTGCGTAGAATTGCAAGAAAAGGAAAAATTATAATCATGTTAATGCGTGATTTTTTTATTTTTTTTTTGAAAGTTTGACAGTGTCTATGTTAATGCGTGATTACAGTTCTTTATCGTGACTCTATGTTAATTATCTTTAAAGAAAAAATTGTGAAAGTAAGTTTTATTGGAATTCTACTAATTAACTTTACAATATCTTAAAACTACACACAAAATTACAAACATAAAAATTGAATAAATGTTAAAGATGAAATTAAAGAAATAAAATTTAATTCTGAGGACGTGAAATTAATGTACCTTAGAAGCATCATTGAGTTCATAAATTGCAATATGTAATGCTGATTTGAGTGAGTCGACAAAGTGAAATTTTATGTGGTTGCTTGAGATGAAGTGGAGAACATTGATATAACTAGCCTTTGCGGCATTGATCGAGTCTAGCAAGAGGAAAACTGTGTGAACCCCTGAACCAATTTCGACAGAGCCAGCACCTTTGAATGCAGATTGGAAGTCATGGGCACATTTCAGCAAGGTGGGGTGACCGATGCATGATGGAATGGTGATAGGGTCGATAAATGTGGCTATGGTATTGGTGTTGGTAAGGGAGAGGAGAGAAACAAGAAGAAGGAAGAGTGTAGAGGACGTTGTTGCCATGGTCAATCAAAGTGTTTATGTAATTAGAAAAATGATTAGCTAGGTTGTGTGATTAATATTTTGATTGAGGTAGAAGTGCTCGTGGTAATAGTGTTATATAGGTGACAAGTATAAACCATTGTCTCTATTTATAGCCAATTAATATACTCATCATTTTATATACCTAATTTCTCAAACTAATTTTGAATTTGTTATTAACCATAGTCAAATCAAATGTTGGAACTATCTTTCTGGTAATGAACTAACTATTTAGATCAGTGCCCAAAAAAAAAATTTTTCCTTCTTGATGTATCAAGTTTTATTCAATAGTTCATGTTCCAGCTTTCCGGTCCTTAACAGCAAAAGCTTAGTAGTTTGGGCATGAAAGAAAATTACGTCATTTGATTCATGTCATTACATTTCTTTTTTTAATGCATTTGGTTAGATTTCTCGAGGTATATATTGGTTGGTAGGGAAGAGATTTCTGATTTCTTTCAGTTTGCATGTGTTTGCTGTTCGGTACAGTTCGGATGTCGGACCGGTCCATTCAGGTCAGGTCCTCTTTGTATTGTTTTCTGTTAGATTCAAGTCAAATTCTGTTATAGGACTTGAATTTGTTTCCAAGCCTCTCTCTCTGGTGGGCCACAAAGTTGGTACAAGCTGGGTCGGATTGAGCTACCTAACCTAAGACCCATTGAGATTCAATTAGATGATCCATGGGCCCATGGCCTATAATTTGTGCTAAAACAACTTTTTTTTATTGATACGAAAGGGTTGTTCATATAGAAAAGCGGGCATTCGATCGATATGAAGCTTTCTTGTGGTCATAATATTATCATTTAATTAAGGAGTTCTTTTTTTTTGAAATAAGAGGCCGTTTATTTATAGAGATTTTAGTCCATTCTATAAATTAGAGTTTATCTCTCTTCTACTTATTTATCTACTTATTCTACTTAATCCGCTTCCAGCGGGAATTGAACCCGTTACTTCTAGGATAACGGCGGAATCACTGACCATCTGTGCTGGACTCCATGTTCAATTAAGGAGTTCTTTTAAATCTAATATTTTGTACTTACACTATAGTACTATAGCGAGTACTCTTGTGCTAGAATTTCTTAGTCTAATAATATATACTAATATTGATTTGGCAGACAACATGTGCCATAGTGACTTAGTGGTAAGAGCACTCTCTAAAAGATCAAGGGTTCAAGTTCCTATGCAATTTAGAAAAAGTTGGTTGGCAAAACCTCCTCTTTCTTAAAAAAAAATTGATTTGATAGACACCATTGAAACATGTGCTATAGCTACCACTTTGAAAAGAATCTACCGACTTCAAGCGCATTTGGAAACTATAATGTTGTGTGGAGAAGCATTCAAAATTTCAAATCAGCTTACGCCCAACAGATTATTTATTGTGGGATCTTGCCATATTCAGGGATACAATCCAATCGAGCATAAAATATAAGTCAACATTTTATTATATTATTATTTAGTATTTGCCCTCAATCCTTGTACTCGTATTTATACCCTTTATAATTTCATTTGAGTCAACTTTTTAGCAAACCTTCTTTTTTTTTTTTGAAACACTAGATAGGGGCTATCTAGAAAACCTTGTTGGTATTAGAATTTAGAAAAGGGTCTAATCTATGTTGTGCAGATCGAATGATGAAAACTATGTACTCGAGCCATGGTCCGTGGAATAATTCGGCATTCTCAAGTCTCAACCAAATAAAGAACATTTTCGATTTATGAAAGCAGAAGTTACGTATCATTAATAGAACCTTATAGCAGCTTCATATCGTGACTGTTTTCAGAATAATTAGAACCACATAAATAGAACCAGATTTAAGATATACAAACATTTATCACAGAAATGATTTATAATCAAACAGAATTAATCATTAACAATGAGTTAACAACAGTTCCATCTAATCAGACACATTTCCAAAATAATCTAAACGCTAAAAAACGACAAATTTAAGTGTCAGAAACTGAAACTGAGCCATCAAGAGCAGACCCCATATGACTAATCACAAACCCATAAATCTTCCTCTTCAACTTGTCTATTTTCTCCTTCAAACTCTCTTCTTCTGGAAATTTGCCTACCCCGTCCAACCAATCATTTATTTTCTTGAATTGAGATAAGATCATTGTAACTTTACCACTATTGCCACAATTTTTCTCCTTTTCTCCAATCAAAACAAATCCCATATCAAGTGCTTCATTGACAAATTTCAGAAACCAAATTTGCATCTCGCGCCGTAAAACTCTAGCCAAATCTAAGGTTTCGTTCAAGCAGGTAGGTACTGGTGAAATCCTTGAATGTCCCTTGGAGGTAGTTGGTATGGGCTGCCTCTTAGAAACACTCGTTCTTGGTTGGTCTACAGAAGATACATCAGACTTGTCAAAGAGCTTACTATGTTTTGATATGGAATCCATAGAGGAGCGTACAAACTGGAGGACTTCAAGGTCAGTTGCTAGCGCAGCTTCAACCCAGAGAGAGGCTGATTTCTCAAATGGTGAGATGTCAGTTTTGGCCCCAGAAAGAGAATCAAGGGTGCCTTGCCATTTTTGAAGATCGGTGTAGATGGCAAGAAATTGATCAATGGTTGGAATTGGGTTAGTCGCCTTCGATGACTGACAAAGATCAGAGAATTTACTGCAAATTTTGGCAAGAATTATTGATAAGGTTAAATGACTGTCCTTCTTTGAGAAAGAATGGTTGCAACTTGCAACAAAAAGAATTCATTTGGCGAAGAGCATAGAAAAGCCCTGTTATATCCATCATTTAAACCTCCAGAACCATTGATATGGAAATCTAACAACACTTTGCTGAACCATATGAAATTGGTCAAGCATTTACTGTGAGAGGCAAGTTGGCAACAATGTAGTACTAATACAGTTTAAATCCAGAAGGTCGGAATTTAGTATTGCAAGTTAATTTTGACAATTGTCAAGAATGTCATAATCTATTATGGATGGATCCCTAGTTATAATATTCCATATTTTGAAGAAAGTTGTCACTCTTGATACCTCAAGTTCCTTATAACAGCTTCTGTGATTAAAGCCTCTTGTAAAGCCTCAGCAGCAACAGCTGACGCAGCATCTCTTCTTAGAATAGCTTCCTTTCCGACCTTGGCTAGACAATCTGGCACACCTTCCAACGGGATACTACCATCTGTCCACTTGCGGTCATGGATGTTGACTTTGGGTCCATGCCCAGGTTTCGTCTTTTCTGACAAGGTTAAACCACTCTTCTTAGCAGGTTTAGCCTTTTCAGGTTCTGATTTATCATCGGTGCTTGATTGATCGTTGCTGACGTCACTCAGCCGCCGTGACATGGCAACCTGTATTACGATCATGGAAATCATAGCATTAACAAGAGATTACAATGAACTATTTTTCTCGTAAGAATATTTCATTTATTATGCTTCTTTAATGCCTGTATAGGAAATAACTATACATATGGGTGAAACAAATGACATAATAAAGAACTGTTAGGCAAGAACTGACCACTAAATGCAAGTATGTTACAGATTTTCTGAACTCTTAATACAGCTAGCTAGTAGATGTGAATATTATGAAGGCATGCTGTTTTAGCTCAGTTTAGAGCCTGTCAGTACCTAGCCTACTTGGAAAGCAACACTCCATCTAATTCTAGTTTACAAAGAAAACCCAAGGTTGATGCTCAAGACAACTAGACATGACAAAAAATTAGATATTACGACAGGAAATGAGCATTATATGAATATGACAAATGACGATTAGTATCCTCTGATGAGCTGTTTTTATCAAGCCGAAATCAGGGTGGTTACCTTATTGCTGTACAAGTTAATATGAAGCAACTTGAATAAAATACAAGCGCAACCAATTTAAATGCATTCAAAAGAAAAAATATTTTGCAAATCTGATTTAATAGAGGTTATAACTCGCAAGGAATCCTCAGATAAGTTGTCTATAATACATTATCAAACACATTGTGAACAAATAAAATTATACCTGAGTTCTTAAAATGGCTTCTCTATTAACCTTGCTCTTGCCTCCTCCAGCTTTCTCTTTCCCGTCCAGAGAAATGACTGAACCAATAGACGAGTCATCCCAGCTCTTGCGAACAGACTTGGTGGAGCCCAGAATTGCATCTGACACCTTAGATATTCCTGCTACGACTAACCCGACCCGCTTTTTTACTGCACCATCAGCAGCCGGTGCTGGTGACATCTTGATCACGCCTGATAACCTGCTCAAAGAACTTGCTTCAATAACAATTTTGTACACTAATTATTTACATGCACTGATCCCTTATATGTTGCACTAAAACCTCAATTTGGTACTTTTTGGGTTGTTTCTATCAGGAGGTCCTGAACATTTAGATTTGCATATGAAAGATACATTCTTTGGTTACAGAGGCCTAATTTAATCATATGATTTCATACAAAGAATTTTTACTGACCTCCTCCCCGGTGAAATAGATGCACGTCTTGGAGCTGGTGATGCGGCCCCTTTTCTTGCAACCGGTGACGGTTGACGGTACCGAGACGGTACCACAATTGCTGGCTCTTTTGCAGCTCTTCTATTCTCCTCTTTGGCTGCAACCAAACTTGGCACAACACACTTAGAAGGAACCGGCGACACTGACCTGATAGCAGGTGAAGCCGATCTTTTCGAATTGGCATTCGAATTTTGAAAATTTGTATTAGGAAGTTTGTTGGGTGCCGGTGAACCCGACCTTCGTCGTACCGGAGCCCTTTCCTTCTCAAGTTTCGGTGTAATCAGATTTTCCTTGGGCGCAAAAACTGTACGCCTTGAATTGGAAGAAGGCATCAATGGTGGTGCTTGGTGAGTAGGCGAGGCGGGTTGGATTACAAACCCGGGTCGGGTGGGAGAAGTGTGCACCACCAACTGTTCAGGCGACCCAATAAAGGGGTGGGGCCGAGAGGAAGGAACTGGACGGAGGCCCTCAGCTTTGGGAACTGGAGAGGCAGAAATCAGGCGGTCGACATGAACAAGCTGTCCTAGTTGGGACCGACTGGAGAGGATCGAGTCGGCGTCGTGATTGGAGAGGGAGACATAGGTGGAATGGACGGAGTCAGAGAGCTGGAGATAGAATCCATGGGATGGCCAGAGATCATCAGCCGTTGAGGCGGTGAGTGCTGGGACTATGCCGATGACTTGTAGCACGGCTGATCGGTGCTCTCCAGTTACTTTCGTGTCGGTGTCCATTGACTGGAGGAGCTTAAGGAGAACTCCCGGCGTGAGGGACGCCATCGGAGGGAATGAGAGGGTTGCGAATGGAGAAGAGAGAAAGAAAGGAAGAGTGTTTGGAGAAATGCGGAGAGGAAGGAGATGGATGGGTTAGTGGGAGAGAATTAAGGAGAGCGTGAGAGTCACGTGAGAAGGAGATGTCTATAGTTGCTCTTGGAGTTGATAAATAAGGAGTGTGGGTCCTGTTTTTCAGTGAGAGGAATAGAGGATGGATCTGTGGTCCTGGAGTAGATGGATGATTTGTTATATTGCTGGGGAACGTTTAGCGAGTGGGGACGATTTTTGAAATTCAAATGCCGCTCATGGAAAGAAATAACTTTTAGTGATGCTCTTCTTGTTGTATCAAAACGGAGAGTTTCTTTATGTAGACTGTGTTGAACAGAGAGTAATATTTTAAATCGAGAAATTGTCCAGTTTTGTTTTACTGGAGAGATATTTTACCCTGTGGTGCGCTGGAGTAGCGCAGCATGATCAAAGGAGGAGATTTTGGATCGCTTGATCCAAGCCGTCCGCTTATATTGGTAACGGTTACAACAAAACAAAATGAGCGAGATATATTGTTTCTTCGAGGCGAAAAACTTTTTAGTTTATCAACGTATCATATTGTTTCTCGGCGTATTCCATTTTCATGAATATTGATCATTATTCCATTTTCATGAATATTGATCATTCGAGCTCATAAAAAAATAGAAAATTACTTTTTTTTTTTTTTTATAAACCTCCGTTTATCAGGCTTAATTTTTGTTAAAAAATATTTCTTAGCATCAAGGGGAAAATACTTTTAATGTATCATATTAGTGTTTGGCGTATTCCATTTTCATAGAAATACGTAATCATTCGAGTTCATAAAAAAAAAAATTAGAAAAACACTTTCTTAAAACCTTCCGTCTATCAGGCTTAATTTTTGTGCGTTATTTTTCTAAAAAATTTCTAAGCACCGGTTAGTGTACCTTTGTCTCATGTCATTTGGTTTGAATAAATTTTCGAATATTTTTGTAGAAATCATTATTTACCACAAAAATATTTTTTTTTATCTTCTTCCTATAATCTTTTTTTATACAACGCTGATTCCAATCAAACCTTTGTTTTCCACAATCTGTACCATGTCATTCCCATGGTGAAAATATTTATCCAAGAAATTTATGATTAATTAATTTTTTACTTATCAAATATTTTAAAATGTTTATTAACAATATGCACATTTTATTTGTTTTACAGATTGTTCGTGTATTAATATACAATTATTCATATATTTTTAATGTCATTTGACATTCAGTGAAATACAGCATAGTAGATATCAAATGTAGACATCACTTAATTAGTTAATTTAGATGAAAAAAATTTTAAGTCATTGAATGAACGGTGAAACACATCAACTTTTATATAATGTGAATTGAATACAAACTGTATTTCAACTATCGAATTCAAAACTTAGACTTTTTTTTTTATTTACGGATGCAATTAATCCGCCGTCAATAAATTTGAACTTGTTATGCAGTAAGCTTTTTTTACTGTTTGCATCATCCAAATTTTGTGTACATGACCATAATCTCAATTTTGGCCTACGTATTCTTATTTTTAAGACAGTATATAATTAATCAAAAAAATAATTTTCATAATCGCAGCCAGTAAATTTGTCCGTAATTTACTGTACTTGATCCTATAATAATATAGTACGCCACGTGTTTTTAGCGAACATTTTTTTTATAACCTCTTGTTATTCTTTAATTATTTTGACTATGGTAGTCATTGATAGATGTTATAAGTGTGCCAAAGAAATTATTAATTCTGTGAGATCAGGATAGCATCATTTACTTCAACTAAAACTTCCAAAAGAGAGGAAGCAATGAATTACAATTGCACCCATTTTGTTTTTTTTTTCTTCCTATGGACGTTTGCATACAAATTACAATTTCTGGGACCCAAATTTTTTTTCCCTCCTGCTTTACATGGCCCCCAAAAAAGTATAAACTATTATTAACTTTTGAATTTTAATGCTGCATAATTATGGAGCATTGTGCCCGGTATTTTGCATGCACTATTTTATGCTTGGGCCAATTGAAAACAAGTGCATGTCCCCTGTTGCAATTTTGAATTCCTTGAGCAAAATCAACCAATTCAGGTTATCTAGTGATAATGTAATTCAGGTTCGCTGTTGTTATTATGTATACAAAAAGAATCGTTTAATTATTAAAATTGTTTGTGTGCTTTTGTTACACGAAAACAATTGGTTGATTTTTCATAACAAATGTTTATTTATTTATTATTTCTTCGGATCTCAATATCTCCAAGCCCGAATAGTACGACAAGTATAAATGTAAGCCTCTTTGTCAATGGTAATTTATCCTAAAACCAAATTAACTTTCGGAAATTACAACTAACAAAAATTTGCACACATTCAACTAGGAACAGATTTTCCTATACTGCAATTTCGAGAAAGAAAATAATTCATATATCTCTGCTTTGCTGTCCGTAATATGCCTATATCATCTTAATTTTTTATTTCACAATCGAGAACTCTAGCATTTTGACTTTCTTTAAATATGACATGTTATTGTTCTTAGGCACGTACAAAAAATTACGGGATATGATCTTTGTTTATATCCGTATAAAAAATTACGGCATGTGACCTTTAATATGACATATTATGCGACCAGTCCTGATTTGTCTTGTTATTATTTTAATAATTAAAAATGATTGAAATGTTCTAATTTCTGTATTTTCTTACAATTTAACAACATAAAACTAACATATAATACTGATGTTTCATTATTTGAATTTAAAAATTTTTGTTATTAAATAATTAAAACTAGGGGCATGCTGATTACATAAGTAAATGAAAAAGTATAAAAATATTAAAACCCTCATCTCGTAGTAAGATGATTACATTTGGACAACAGCACATCCCAACCATTTTCGTCCAAATGACAACATTATTTTACTCCACACCTTGTTATTCTCTGGAAAATTATATTTGTTCCGTATGTTTTCCAAATAAACCTCTCGTATGATTTGCATAATTTGTCACATTTTCTGCGAAATAAGGTTTATAACTTGCAAATCACGCATTCTTTACAACGGTTCTTTTCTCACATGGAGTGGTGCTCTGCTCCCTGCCTTGCTCCAATTTCAAAAATTCGACCGTTTGTTTAATCCGCTTTTCTTCATCACATTCCCATTATCATCAGATTTTCTACGTCTACACGCTCATAACAAAATATGCAACAGTTCACTGACATAACTCTAATTTGATTCACGGCACACAAGTTTATTTCGAACGCCACAGAAAATTTACTCGGCGAAATTATTTCCTTTTATAATTGGCCCATTAGTAACAAAAAAAGCCCAGCTCTTTTAACACTCTTTCCTTTCTTCCCGTTGGCCTCCATTTTCAAAAACAAACCCCAAGACATCGAGAGATTGCGAGACGAAGGAGCAAAGAAGCAATGGAGAAGTACGAGAAGCTGGAGAAGGTGGGAGAAGGAACCTATGGCAAGGTATACAAGGCACAGGACAAGGAGACCGGGCAACTGGTGGCGTTGAAGAAGACACGACTCGAGATGGACGAGGAAGGGATCCCTCCTACGGCTTTGCGCGAGGTCTCTATTCTCCAGTTGCTCGCTCGGAGCATCTACATCGTCAGGTACTTCACGAATTCTTTGGTTTTGTTGGTGTGCTGGCTTGATTTGATGGGGGTTGTTCAAAAAGAAGATGGGTGTTAATTAATTTGGGGATAGTAGGGAAATTGAAGAAAGTTAGACCAAAAAAATGTTGGGTTCTTTTAGAAATGTATAAGTTTTACTGGAACTGTGCGTTTTCCAATCTCTCAATTTGGTACTTTTTTTTAACAATTCACATACTTTTCAAATTAATTCAAAATTGTTGAAGAGGAAGAAGAACTTTGGTCAGAGGATAGCATGGAAACTGGGGGGAAATATGGGAAAAAAAAAATTCTTTGAATGGGTTTGAGTTTTCACTTGAATCTGTTCCTCTTTAATTGTCTGGATTATTTATTGGCTCTTTGTTTTACCATAGCACGAAATTGTTCCTTTTATTGCAAATAAGGAACGGAATTCCTGTTGTGTTGATTTCTATTTTTTTATGCAGATTGCTTTGTGTAGAACATGTGCAGAAAAATGGAAAGCCAATTCTCTACCTGGTTTTCGAGTTTTTAGAAACTGATTTAAAAAAATTTATTGATACATACAGAAGGGGGCCAAGTGCCAGACCCATACCTGCTAACGTGATCAAGGTATCTCCTATGCTATTTTCCTTTTTTTTTTATATATTTCTATCTAGTGATATGAAATTAATTTAGGTTTAATTGATTTCTTTCTGGATATATACATTTGTAGAACTTCATGTATCAATTGTGTAAAGGCGTGGCCCATTGCCACAGCCATGGTGTGCTTCACAGGTAATTACCTAATTCTTTACATTATAATTTTTAATCTATTTTATACATCTCATCCAAACTTATTGATTTTCTTTATTTTTACAAAACTTAATATAGGGATCTCAAGCCCCAAAACCTCTTAGTCGACAAAGAAAAAGGCATATTAAAAATAGCTGATTTAGGCCTTGGCCGCACGATCACTCTTCCGATCAAATGTTATACTCATGAAGTACATATATTTTTTTTTTCAATTAAAACCTTAATTTTACTTTATTGCACTACTTTTCTAACATGTTCTGATTGATAATATATTGGTATTGTAGATTGTTACATTGTGGTACAGAGCTCCAGAGGTATTGCTTGGTATAACCCACTACTCAACTGGGGTTGATATGTGGTCAGTGGGATGCATTTTTGGTATGATTTTTCCTTTTCCCTACTAGTTCTGATTCGGTACCTTAAAAGTACATACTAAAAATACCAACCTTTTGCAACTCTCAACAGTAAAATTGCTTATTTTTTTATGTCTAAACCTATTGAGCAGAATGTATTTTTCTTTGGTTATAGCCAACAGCTTATGGGTTCATTGCAAATCATTTCATTCTAAAATGAAGTTTTGTGTTTGAATGTATGAATACAGCTGAAATGGTGAGAAGGCAAGCTCTTTTTCCTGGCGACTCTGAGTTACAGCAATTGCTTCACATTTTCAGGTTCCAATTTTTTTATATGTGATAATTCTGGCATTATAGTGGTACAGTCAGCTCACTGGTAATATTTCAAGAATGATATTCATATTCTTGATCAAGGCTCACATATCTTACATTTGTGTACCTCTTTGTGTGTATGTTCAGGTTGTTAGGCACACCTACAGAGAAGCAGTGGCCAGGAGTTACCACTTTGAAGGACTGGCATGAGTACCCACAATGGAAGCCTCAAGATCTTACACGTGCCGTACCAACACTAGAATCTGATGGCGTGGATCTTCTCTCTGTATGCCAGTACTTTGTATTTTTTAAACCTTTTTTTTTATATAAATATAACTTATTTGGTTCTCATGAATTCTGCTGATTAAAATTTGCAGAGAATGCTTCGATTTGACCCAGCTGAAAGGATATCTGCAAAAGAAGCCATGGAGCATCCATATTTTGACAGCCTTGATAAATCTCAGTTCTGATTATTTCATCTAATAAGAACTTTTTAATAGCAAAGGAACTTATTGAAGTGCATATCTTGTAGCGCTTCATCAGATGTCCATTCAAAGATAATTTTGAAGGAACATGATATATCATTTTGGATTCTGAATTTTATTATTTGTTGTTAAGACTGACTATAGTGTCAAGTGTTGTCAATCCATTTACTTGTTTCTATTACAGTCAAAATCAAATGTCATGTGGGAAACAATATTCTTTGCTTCCTTAGAATGGATAGTTTCTAAACTGAGATTAGAAATTTCACAAAAAAGGTACTAGTTTAACTTAAAATTGTACTGGACGTGTCAAAGCTGTTTACTCGCAATGTATTCCATATTAAAAAAATTTTAACTTCTTCGCAAATTTTTGAATTGCATATTTCACGCAATCTTGATTTATTGTGCAATTTTCCTTAACTCTATATTTATGCAATTTACCCTAAATTATGAGTGTGTACATGAGATAAAATTAGTTGTGGCCCTTGCTTGAGTTTGCAATATGTTTGTGGAAAACCATTGGTTTGTTATTTTCCACTGACTTTTACACAAATTGAATGAACAAAATTGCTCTGTTTTGGATTGTAATGAGAGACAGGTGGTATAATACACTTTTACTTTTTTTTTTTTTTTAAAAAAAAAGCCGAATTGAAAATTGAAAATTTATATACAATCAATTACATGCAGGATGCAGCTTATTTCACGACGTTGGATGTGCAATTATAGAATGAATTACAGAGAAGACAAACTAAGCTTCAGGTAGAATGTCTGTTTCTAGCATCTCCACTTAGGTCTTATTTGATGACCATCACTTTACGTGCTTGGCGAAACGACAATGATATTTTAAGAAATACGATGGATTAAATAGTAAAAGTGCCAATATTTTATCATCTTTCTTCCTTTTATTATTCTTATAATGCGGTTGATGAGGTGTAGAAATCAAATCAGTCCAAGTAGATCACTTGATATAGTCTCTTTTGTATCTCATTCAAAATCCAAATAGAAGCGAAAATGAAATACCTTTTGAATATTTCCTTTTCTAAAGCTCAAAGGAACAAATTTTATATATTTCTTGATGTACAATTGTTGAGTGAATATTGAAACATGACGTAAACTGATGTAGATTTAAATTCTATATTTTTTATATTAATTGACGTTCACTTTTATAGTAAGGTAGGTTCCGAATTTTCTATCAAAACGTGTCCCTTCAATATAGACTGACGTCACTGTATGTAAATTTATTTCTTGTCGTTTATTCTGAACTGAGCGATTCAAAAAAAAAAAAGAAAAAGAAAAAAAAGACGGATTTACTGTATGTAAGTTTATCATGAATTTCACAAAACAGAAAAGGGCCATTAACTTGGACAGATTTACTGTTTAACAATGTTTTGAAAACCTAATCGGTTTCAAAATCCAATTATATCGTATTTAATTATTGTTAGTATATAAAAATATAGTAAAAAGATCCAAAAATTTAATGTTACAAACATAAATCAACCACGAAACCGGACTAACAGTTAAGCTTAACACGAAAAACATAAAACCGTAGCATCACCTGTTCAGTGATTTTGTTTTCAGTCAAACCAGCCCGGTTTGGTCCAGTTTTTTCTTTAAAAAAATGCTATCGACTAGATTAAGTTTAAAAAGATTTAGATTTAAAAAAAAATTCTAAGAAGGGATTTAGATCATGTTTAATAATTTTGTTAGGACCCGTCCGGCATGAACTCACTGGCAGAAGACACAACGGATGTAAACTTGTCATGCACTTCAATCATATATATTTTGGAAAAGCATTCTTTCCCAAGATAAGAATATGCACTTTCAATATGCTTGATCTTGCTTGTGTTGTCTGTCACAAGCACTATTACACGTTGGAGTACTGTTGAGGATTCAAAGAATCAAACATGAAAGCTACCAAATTAAGTATCTAGATATCGAGTATTAATTAGGGTGACAGATCAATTCTAGAAATTTGTTTAATTTCAAATCTCAAAATAAACTTGTAACGACTGATATGGCATCTCCAGTGATAAGTATGGAAATTCCAATTAATATACCGAATCTGACTTTTGCAATTCAGTCCCAGGACTAAATCTCTCCTTTGGAATGAAATCACAAAGATATTAAATTTTAAAAAATTTCAAAGTATATTTCATAAATCTTCTATATTATCCATACGATTAAGATCTTATTGTTATATATTCTAATCAGATCGACAATCAGTTTAAGATCGACTCCTTTAATTCTTATACAGGATATACATTAGAACAGCAAGCATACTCTAACATCCTCTCTAGAAATTATAACTATATAAATCTCGGGAGGCATGAGCCGCGCGTGATTTTATGTGGCCAGGCTGCTGGATTTTTGGTGCGGCGTAATTTTTTAGTCTGCATTTTTTGTAGCAGTTTCCGTATAATATTTCAATAGTATTCTCAATTTTTATGATATTTTTTATATAGTTTCTAAATTTCGTAAAAAAAATTATATGCGCGATATTCGATGTATAGTTATCAATCTTGACCACACGATTGCTGATTTCATTAAAAAAATCATTTAATAAGATATTCGTATAGAAATGAATCGCGCAATGCGCGAAATAAGAGCTAGTTTTATAAACTTGTAATATCTCCGACTTGCACCTATAGAAAATCATTTAATAAAAAAGTTTCCATAAAAAAAGATTTTATAATGTTTGAAAAGTATATATGGTATATACACTAGAATCTAAGTTTTTCAATTTTATATTCAAGATCACTAGTATTAGAAAAATATATTATTTAAATTATCCTAAAAAATCCAAAACATATTAAAATTTTCAAAAATATGAATTTGTAGCTCTTACTTTTAAAAACATCTAGTTACAAGCTAGACTCTAACATTTATAGAACTCACAAAAAGGAAGGGAATGGAAGTATGGAAAATGGAACCCAACAATCAAGAGTCGGCCTGCCCAACTGCGGGAGCGGCACGTTGCTTTCATCTTTTTTGTCTCTTGCAAAGTGTGAAGCACTTTTTCCTAATTTCTCTTTCTGTAGCCATAAATCCAGTGTAGCTATGTAAACCTATCCATGTCACTTGTGCTGTTCTGCTGGACTCACTTGACATGAGACACCATCATCGTCAAACTTCTTCTTGAATTAAATTTGTTGGGGGGCTGCCGTGGCATTAATTACAACTCTTACCTCCTCAACTCCCCTCTTTGATGTCCAGAATTTCTGTAGCGATTTCAATACAGCAGTCCGTGTGCTCGTTTTTAAAGGTTTATATATGGCTTAAATTAATTTTATATTTGTTTTGGCCTCGGTCGCATTTTTTACCTGCTAATTTGGTATTGTTAACTCCATCCTTGCGACCTTAACCTATTAATCTCAATTAACGAAGATCTTTTAAATTAAGCTAAGGAAGCCTGTTCATGAACTTAAACCAATTTTAATCTCAGTACGAATTTGCTAATGATGCTATATGAGTATATGACTACAAAGTCATGGTCAGAAGAGTAAAATGTTCTCCCAATAGCAGGTGTATTGGAACATATGATACAACCGTGGATTAACGAGCTTGGGGGGCAAAAAAATCTTGTGATATAACAAGATACTTGAAAACAAAGTACATGATTTTTTAATAAAGATATAATGCAATAAATAGCTACCTATTTCTGATATATATAGTGAACTGAAATCCTAAAAAAACAACAACATGTATCTGTGTTTCAAAAAAGAAAAAAAAAAATGGCAGATAATTTTGAGTAGAGGTCCCTATATATCATATTTGAAAGCATATTTATTGATACTTAGCAAAAGCATAATAATTACGAGAGCAAAACAAATTCTATATGCTATTGTAGTTAAAGATTTAATAATATCGTTTGAAATTTTTAATATTTTTCAAAGTTTATTATTTAGATTAGTGCCTTTTCACTTTAACTATATTCGAGGATATTTTATATGTTATTATTTTTAATTTGGAAAACGTGATCTTTTATAGTCATATTCACAAAGTTAGCAATTATCACTAACACAATTTACACCTGCAACTAATTTAAATTTTGATTCGTGGGAAAGTTTATACGTTTTTATATTTTTAATACGTGTAAGTAATTCATTAGCGATTTTTTCAATTTTACATCAGGCTTTACAATATTGACGCATTTTCAAAATTTTACATTAGGTTTTAAAAACAGAAATTTTACTAAATCAATAATTCGATTAGGAAATATTTATAAGATCTTATCTTCACAACTTTAATAACGCATTTTCAAATCATTTTTTTTTAAAAAAAAACAAAGAAAAAAAAATTGATTCAAACATTGCTGGCCTTTTATAGATGAAGCGCATATCAAATTTTATACAACTTAATTAAGAGCCTTTTGATATGCCAACCTAGATTGTAATATATATATTGTTGAAATTTTAGCTTGTTTAATGAACTGTTAAATTCCGTAAATTTTTATTTGAATAATGTGCATATAACATAGATCATATTTTCAAGTGTTGTATCACAAAATTTTAAGTTAGATTTATTGATTATCAAAGAAATTCAATATAAACGTATTCCCACTTTTATATTCATGTAAAAACCATAAATCTTACTGTTTTAATTAATTTACAAACGTGATGTACATGCTTTCATATAATTTTTCCCTATCCAGTCTAACCCATTTAATTGTAAGCACAGACATTAGTACGGTAGTACCTCATGACAGGACAATCGCCACACCAACAACCAGCACAGACTTCTGACTCATATCACCGCGTAATTTCCCTTCAAACACCGCCTCTCCCAACTCCGCCCAATTAATTTTCCTGGAGCCCACAATAACTTCCTCCTCCGACCCCACTGTCAGAGTAACTCCGATCTTCTCATACTGTACTCCAAATCCATACAAAAAAATACCATTCCCCACAGCCCGTCCCGACGCGCCTCTCTTTAATCCCTGTCTCAACTCATAACCACCTCTCTCTCTTAACTCCATAACAAATTTACAAAACCCCACCTCTCTCTCTCAACCAAATTCATTAACCCCTCTACATACATCTCCTTCTCTCCAACCATGACAGAAACCGCTACAGCTTCAAAACACAAGCACAAATCTAACGCCAAACGCCGGTGCCTCTGCGCTTGTCTCGGCTGCGGCCTCGTCATTCTCTTGCTTGTCATAGTCGTGGTGATTCTCGCCTTCACTCTCTTCCGGGTACGCGACCCCTCCATAACCCTTGCCTCAACCCGCCTTGCAGGTGTTGCACCGCAAGTCTCCCTCCCGTCCATGTCGATTCAATTCAATATAACCCTTGATATAGTTGCATCCGTTCACAACCCTAACCGGGCTTCGTTCACTTACGATTCTGGTCAAACAAATCTTACATACCGGGGAACCCAAGTTGGTCAGGCAGTTATCGAGCCGGGTCGGATACCAAATCATGGCACGGGACCAGTTCGACTGTCTTTGACGGTTGATGCAGCTAAATTTACGAATAACTTGGGGACGCTGATCGGTGATGTGATTAACGGGACGATTGCATTTGATACTTACACGACAATACCGGGTCGGGTTGCGATTCTCGGGTTCATCAAACACCATGCCGTCGCCCGGTCGACGTGTCATGTCGAAATAAGTGTGTCAGACTTTAAGGTGAAGAGCCAGGATTGCGATAACAACACTTCTCTTTGATCGTACCGGTACCAATTGGTACCGTGCGGCTTCTATTTGGTACTAGATTTTGGGAATATATGTTAGTATTTTTTTGTTGCCTTGTATAAACGATAGAAATAATTGCTTTGTATATTTTTTTCCTCTTTCCTTTTGATATACTTGTTCGTGTTACCTTTGCGTGTTAGTACCGTGTAGGAACCTTTTAGGAATTTCTTTTTTGCCATTTATTTAGGTTTATTACATAAATATTTCTCTTAGAAATGTACGGTACGGTGTGATACTTTTCTTAGTGCACTGATTTTTGTTGATCAGCCACTTGATAGAGATATTGTTGTGGGCCCCATGAAAAGTATAGCACTCACATGTGTGAGATGGAACAAATTACTGCATTATTATAATGAAAAGGGTTTAATTTGCTTTTTGCTTGTCATGTAGTACCCCATGGCCGAATTATACTGGATATTTATCATTTCTGAAATTAACTTTAGTATATCATAATTTCATGTTCATTTATCATGACATGTTTTCACAAAAAAGCTTCGCAACCTATAAGGTGAATTGTATGAGAAAATTTATTCGAATCGTGTACCCATATCTTTATTTAACTATTTTTAGCATTGTTGCGTTTTCTCATTTAAAGTTACTTATGATATGTTTTTTATTTTGAACTATTTTGGCCTTAATAAATGTTTTTTTTCTCATTTGAAGTTACTTATTAAATGCTTTCATTTAACTGTTTTATCCTTGTTAAATGTTTTTTTTTTCCCTCCGTCTGCGGTTACTCATTAAATGTTATTAACACCCTATATGTCATCAAGCTTTTTTTGGATCTCTCATAACCGCTTTGTTTTTATTTGCTTAATTAAGTTGTTATACGTCTCCGCCTTGAAGATAGTGTGTGTTCCTAAGATAGTAATTATATGACCTCGTCTCTGTGGCCGGTAGAATATAGCCATGGTTTGGCTATTCATTGACAATCCGGACTACAAATTTAAATTTTCTGGAAACATTGAACTCCTGTCAGTTAATTTTGGGTGTTTCATTTCTAAAATTTTCAAAGGTCTCCTATCAGCGACCAACTATATATTTATTTGCATGCGATACTTGTGTGTGCTCTTAGAGTTAAATTAATGATAATATTGATGATAATGATGATGATAAATAAGGCTACAATTGATTAAAAAAAAAGTCAATACGTAGACGGAATGTGTCGTTCTTGTTCTATACTCTGGGCTCTCTAATATGGGCTTTTTGTTTCGTGTCCCTGGGACACAGGCTTTAGGCCTTTTTCACCTCCGAAAAACAAAATAATAAAACAATAAATTAATATAAAAAAAAAAATATTTGTTGTTAATTGTAGGAGTAGACGCATGTTTGTAGAATTGTACAAGTGAAAATTTCGACTCGTTTAATTTGAATGTCATATGGAATTGTTTTTCAAAACTTTTAAAAAATAATTGCAAAATATAATTAAATATATATAGAGAGGATTGAATGTCTCAAACAAATCATTTAAACAAGAAAAACAAATTTGGACTATCTATATAACAGTTAAAATACGCTATAGATAAACCTTTTTCTCTGGTACAATATAGCAGCATAGTCAGCACATTTTCTTTTTTCCTTTTTGAAACCGAAGCACCTCCACTAATCAATCGGTTCCAATTTGTACCAATCCTAAGGGTAACACAACCCAGACAAAGCACACTGAATCAACAACAAAGCCGTGGCAATAAAGTACCCTAATACCATTACCTCCAAATACCAGGTAACACAACCCGGTACTACAAAAAAAGAAAAGAAGAAAAATTGGAAGTGCTGGAGCATAACTCAGCTGACCCAAGAAGCAACATCTAGAACCAAACCGCTAGCACCAAAAAACCACATCCACACCCACAAGCTCAGCACCAGTAAGATGGTCATCTCCTGAAGAGTGACGATCCACATCCCCAGGAGCCAGCTAGAGGTTCCCCATGTCTAGCTGAGACCAATGTCAGGGCTTGGTCCGCATGTTTAGAAATATATAACCAGGCTCAGTACAATTATTACAGTAAATTTCTCAAAGAACTCTCCTTTCATTAGACACAGCAAAGATTGTTCCCGGCATTTCTCAAGTTAAAAGAAACAACAATCATTTTCCACTCCATAGGTACCCAGATCTAATCAGGATGGGGCACGATAAAACCCAATCCAAGTCACATTGCATTCAGATTATTTACAAATCATACACAAAACAATCAAACGGTCTAATTTGAGACAAAACAAATAAATAAAGGCCTCCATGAGGCAACAACACAAAGGGAAGCTAGAGAAAAAGCAATTACTCCAGCATATGCAGACTTACTGAGGAAAAAATGTTTGCAAGAAAAAAACAAACATTATAACAGCTTTAATATATTATCCAAAGACAGCTGAATAAAAGTTATTATCGCTGCAGATTAGTAGTTCCATTACATCTCCAAATTAGCCAAAATTAGTAACTTCACCCACCTAACCACATCTTTACATCTGCTACCAAAATGTTAGCATCACATCTGTCACATTTGCAATAAGAGCATTGCTAATGATCTTTAATCAAGATCAGAATCGAAATCCAGCTTTCTGCACAAATCTGACTTCAGAATGCTCGTCAGTTTCAGAGGGGGTCTGACAGGTGCTCCTGGGCATGTATCAGCAAACCCGGTGAGGAGAGGCCTCTTTGTGGGTGTCTTAAAGCCATCTTCTACAGTTGAAGATTTCTCTTCACAAATCTCCAACACATCAACGAACCCGGTAGATAGAGGCATCTTTGTGGGTGTCTTAAAGCCATCTTCTATAGTTGAAGATTTCTCTTCACAATTCTCCAACACATCCACGAACCCGGTAGATAGAGGCATCTTTGTGGGTTTCTTAAAGCCATCTTCTACTATTGCAGATTTCTCTTCACAAATCTCCAACACATCTGAGATTATTAGGTCAAGAAATGATTTGCATATAGTTTGAATTTCTTCCTTCTCTAATTCCTCAAATTCCCTCTCCAAATCAAATATAGGAAATGAGAGGTCGAAGTTGAGGCTGAGCTGTCTACGGAGATTTCTACTACCGTTTTTCCTTTTTGGGGCAAGGCATAATTCTTCTGGGCCAGGTGCAAACGGGTCAAAAATCAATTCAGTGGGAGTCCAACAACCTGAATCAGAAACTTCTTCTTCATACTCTAGGGTTTGTGTCAGGGTACTGTTGTCAGAAGAAGTGGTTTGTATCAGCAGGCTCTCAGTTTGTAGCTCCTTTTCTGTAACATCTGAACCTTGGTTTCTTTTTCCAAGTTCACTGTGAATTATAATGTCACCAGATTTTGAGTTCATTTCTCTTTAGGGATAAACTTCAACAGGCGACTTTGGTTGAACTCCTCTGCAAAGAGAAAGAAATAAGGTATAAGTTAAGATTAATGATGCAAATTCAATTTTGAGCAGAGGGCTAACATCATTTTATAAACATTAGTTACCAACAAGAAAAAAAGATAAGCACATAAACTAAAAAGGAATCAGACCACTCATTACCAACATAATGTGAATGTCCGAGTTAGTAAAAGACTTTTTGTATTTCCTTTTCCTGTTAATCGGTCTGACCATTTTAGAAAAAAGCAACAACAGCAGCAGTTAAGAATATTTTTCCAAATACAATGAAGTGCAAATAAATCCCAAAATAAATAGAGAGATAAATATCTTTCTTTATTCCATTTATACAAATCTTCATGAGACGGGCAAGGGGCTGTCATCACTACTGGTGCTAGAAAGTGAAGTTTTTTGTTCTCTTAGCATTTGCTGTGTAATCTATTTATGCTACTGTAACAGCGTAACACTTCTTTTGCTTAAATTAGACTTTTTTGTCATTAGCAATTTGCCAACATACACTCAAAAAAATGTGATTTAAGTTGATCCTTCTGAACTTACATTAATTTGTAGAGTTTGCAAATGCCAGTAAGTATTTATTTACTGTAAATAGCAGGAAACAGTGATTATAGTATGTAAAAAACACAAAGTATATTCCTTTCTAAAGTTGGAAACAAAAGGTAAAATGCTAATTGGAACCCAATCTTTGATGATTTTTTTTTTTTTAAAATTTTATTATGATTAGACCAAAAACAAGCCTAGCCTGAATGTTAAATTTTTCTACAAAATAATTATTCTCCCTGAACCCAACTTACTCTTTATTTCATAATAATTTATAACCCTCAAATAAATTTAATCTCACATGTAGGCAACCTAAAGTGTAATTATCCAAACAGATAAAAAAATTCTAGTAATTTTATAACTAGGAACTTCTCAAAGAATGCAAATTTGCAAATACCTGATCTTTACCCCAAAACCCAAAAACAAATTTACAGTTAATAAAAGCCAATAACCAATTCTGAGCATGTTTAACAAAGCCCTAAAGCCCATCTAGCTGAGCCATTCTAGCATTGGAAAATTTTAAAAGGTCACTAAATCCCCTCTTTTCTACAAATTATTTCCTTGGATCAAACAAAGCGCAAGAATTTTACTCAAATCTCGTCCGAAAATGACCTGAATAAATTCTAAACAGATCTGGTCCTACTGTGAACATCAATTAAATCAGCTCAAGCTCTAATCGATAAATTAGACATGATTAGAATGAAATTTTCGTTCTTTTGACACCAAATCATCTCTAGAAACCGAGAACTACGAAAAACCTAAGTATACGAAGCAGATCTCTAAGACCACTCAAAACCCTAGCTTTTAACCTCCTAATTCCTAAACCTCAGAGAAACGGATACCTAAAAGGGAAACCACAACGTACAAATGTAGAAAAAGAGAAAAGAAATCAATTTAAAAGTAGAGAGAGAAAAAGACGAACCTTTACAAAAAATCGTGCGCGAAAGCCCGACCTAGCGCGAAAGAGAGAGAGAGAGAGAGAAGAGGAGATGGCGCGGGAGGCGAAAATGCGTTTTTTATGTGGGAAAAAGGGTATAATTTCTTTCCTAAATTTGAAATAAAAAAGAATTTTTGATCACACGGTTGAGGTTGCATCTGGGAAACATGGATCCGTGGGGCTTTTTCTTGTCGAATGAAAATTTGACACGTGGGGGTATATGACTGGTTAACCTTAGGTCCAGCTCATTGCCGACTCGGATGTTCTTAGCGACATTTGACTTGTGGCTGGATCTTTGTCGGGTCTATTGGAAGTCAGGTCGGATGCGTTAACCCGTTAAGCTTGTGGTTGTTGACTTGTTAACCTCATTGCTGACTTGACTTGGATGTTCTTGCGATATTTGATTTGGGGCTGGATCTTTAGCAGGTCAATTAGAGGTCGGGTCGGATGAGTTATCCTGTTAAGCGCTCGTTAACGAAACGTTAAGATATAGTGAACCTAGTAGAAACTAACTGTTCAATAACTTCATTTTCATAAAATCTTCATTCTCCTACGCTTTTTAACCACTGTGTACAAGATATTTTCTATGTTTTAATTTGAATTGTAGTATCGTACTTATCGGATTTTCCGAAATTTTGACTACTAAATGTTGTGGGAAAAAAATGATAATATATGATCCAAATTGGTAATATAAAACAACGAGCAAAAATTGTGCTGTTTTAAAATGTATAATTATACTTTTCATTTAAAAGTCATGCAAATCTTTAGTACCCATATCTAATGAAAATGCTTACGAATTCTTTAATAATTGATGCACTATAAAGTTAAAAATTTTGGCAAATTATAATTCAATAAATAAAAATGTGCTCCTTTAATAGTTACTTTTACTAATCAATATTATAAATAAAGATGTGTGGGTGTCGGGATATTTTAGTTAAATATCATCCGACACTCTAAGCATTGTGAAATAGTTATGCAATAGCATTTTTTCTGATTTCTGTATCGTGATACTTTGTAACTAATTGTGTGTCGAGTGTTATTGCTCATAAAATTCACTCAGTTCAACATCATATAATAATTTGGTAATACATTGTTTTGTTTCTGATTTTTGTGACCCCTTCCTATTTTTATTTTCATCATGTCTCCATCTCTTTTGTGTTGCTTAGAGTCCCTCTACACCTTAATTTCTCTTCATCACCATTCTTAATTTCGGTTTACAATATATAAATTAAATTCATTCAATTAAAAAAAAAACATCAGATCTTTTACGATATATATATTTTTTTATTTAAGTCATTTATAAACATATGGCATTTCATAAATAATATCAACATAATATAAATCATATAAATCATATTATTTCAGATAACTATAACTATATTTACACATATATAATTTTTATTTAAATTGATCAAACTCTTTAACTTTAGTCAAATCAAATTACCTACAATAACTAAACTATATTTCTAAAGATAAATATATCTTAACCATATATCAAAAAAAAATGAACATAATTAAACTATAGAAACATAATAAAAATATTCTTATTATAGATATCTATATCGAGCGAAGCTCTATATTTCCCTCTAGTTAGAAGTAAGAACAGAAACTAGATTCTAAAGTCGCGGCTCTGCCGTGACATACATTCCTAAACATTTATTTCAAAATTTTCCTATTATTTATTAAAATTATTTATTAGATTTTGTATTGTGACTAATTTTATATTTGATACACTGCTGAATATTTATTTTCAGAGTTTGCCTATTGTTTATTCAAATTATTTTTTTCTTATTAGGTTTTGTATTGTGGCTAATTTTTAATTTGATGTAAGTAGTTGGAAGGCTAAGTATTTTATATGATTTTTTCGGGCTATGTGGTGAAAGGTTTGGGTTGGATTACCTATTTAGAATTGCACTGTGTATTTTCATTTGAGATTTTCTTTTTTCCGCTCTTTGAGTATTTTATATATATAGTGAATTGATAAAATACACTCATGTGTACGGATCGTCCCCGTGCACATGAGTCATTTTTCAAGATCCAAAATTCAAACGGTCAATCCGAACCGTTCAAGTTATTCTCCATATTAAAAAACTCTTGGAGACCAAATTTTGCATTTTTCCGAATTTTTTTATTATATATTATGATATTTTTTTTACTCAGCTGCTTTGCATAAAATTAAAAATTAGCTACACTACAAAACCTAATAATAATGAAATAATTTTAATAAACATTAGATAAAATCTGAAAATAAAATATTCAGCAATGTATCAAATAGAAAATTAATCACAATACAAAACTTGATAAATAATATTAATATTAAAATATTCATAGATATAAGAATAAACTGTACAAATATACTCAAATTATAAATATATTTCCACATTAAAGCTTCTGCGGTATGAAATCAACAGCCTTGATGTATCCAAGCAATACTCTAATAATATAATTTATTACTAATACTTTTATAAATTGATTTTTTACTTTATTTAAAACTTCAAATTGATCTAAAAAATTATTTTCATAATCACTAAAATAAATTATTGAAATCAAATTGTTATTGAATTTACTACCTGGAGCAAAATGGCGATTTAATTTTCTATATAAAACTTTTTAGTCAAAGTGTGTAGATATTACAGCTTTCTAATTCCAATTGTAAGTTCAATTAATTAGTTCTAAAAATTTGGAATCATACTAATCAACTTTATGGCTTTCTAATTCTATTTACAATTTCTTTGCTATTTAAGCACAACAATAAATATATAATTTACATATTAATTTCTTATTTGGTAACAAAATCAGAGACCACGATCCTAATTAGAGGGGTGGTGATTTTGACACTCCCCGGATTACTAAAACACTCCTTTTGGACTAAACTACCTTTTGATAAAACACTCCTATTAGACATATAACAAGCAAGCTGATTAGCAGCTAGACTATTCCACAAAGCATAAAAACACAACTTCTACGTGTCTTCGTCAAGTAATTTTTTTTTAAAAAAAAGATGCATTCAGTGAGAACTTAATTGGTTCTATTGGTTGGACAAATGACAATTAAGTTTTGCGTGAGAAGAACACGATAAATTCATTCTAACTAATAATTAATATTTTTTAATATAGAAAGTGTGGGTCTAGCCAACTGATGATTAATGTTTAGAACAACAAATCTTAAAACAAACTTTTTGAAAACATCCCGTAACTATCGGCATTTCAATTTTTTAATAACTTAAACTAGAGTGTCATATGAACATTTGTGTAGATATAGTGTATTTTTATTTTTAATCCTGTACCAAAATGAGACTCGTGAACATTGCAAAACTTATTTTTCTGTCAGGCAATAACCAATTGTGGATATTGGGTGCAATTTTATTTTATTTTCTCCTTTTATTTTATATGGCGATGTTTTATAGCAACTAGGAAATTTCATCCGTTATGGTAATTTATTTAATACTTGAGTGTCAACATTAATACTTGAGAGTTCCTAGATAGCCGCTATCTAGCATTTCTAAAAAAAACATTAATAGAGGGTATTTTAGTCTTTAAAAGAATTTTGAGGAGTGTTTCAGTAATTCAGGAAGTGTCAAAATCATTACCCTAATCAGAGCATGAAATTTACTCACGACTAACAAATCACCACATTTTTTTTTACCTTAAATTAATCGATATTATGGGTCCCAAATTGTTCAACTTGCCCTACAATAGCTGGCCCAAATATGTCCAACACTACATCTCAAATGTCAACCATCCGTTCAAAATGAAAGGCATCTAAGAGGGGGTGAACTATTCATTATTGTTCATCACCACCATTCCAAATTCAAATATTGTTAATTTGTGATTTTACTAGTAAATTTTAAATGAGAATGTAGAGGCTTAGGAATCTGACCAGTATACAATTATATATTGAAAAATGATTTTGGTCAGATCGATATTAATTGGAAATACATATACAACATGTTTGAGTCATGATTCTAAAGCGTTGTTTTCCCAAACAGAGTGTTCGGACTTCGGATATTGCCGCTTCCATTTATTTGAAATGAAATTACCGACTTAGAACTTAGAAGCAACAAATTCCATTTTAGAGAGTGAAAAAGAGGCTGAAGAACAGCACTAATGGTTAGGAATGATTGATGAAGGAATTGGAGTCTAAATCCTTTTTTAGTTTATATATAAACTGAAATTAAAACCGGCGAATCTGGCGCTACTAATTATTAACCACAGTAAATAATTATTTGAGTAGTTCTCAACATCAACTGGTTTTTAGTTACGAAATTGACCCAACCATGGTGGTCCTAAACCCTTATCCACAAATATACATCAGCGAGATTTGTTCCATTTCCAATAGTTGCACAGGATTATTGCCTGTATTGCTTCGTTCTGTTTTGCTTTTTGTTTTTTATTTTTTAGTTTTTGTTGTTACTCTACTAGATAGTCACTATCTTCGTTCCGTTTCCATAATCAAGAGTCAACAAGGCCTAATATGCCCAATGCCATTTCGTAACTGAGAGTCGAAATCATTATGAGAATAGAGAATATATATATTTTTAAATAAATTTATTTATGAAGACTCTGAAATAAATTAAATGAATTTTGTAAATTTAAATTTTAGATTAAGAAAAAGTAAATTATATGGTACTTGAATAAAATTAATTTTAGTTCGATAGAAAGCCATATTTATTTAATTCACTTTCTTGCGCGTCTCTCCCGAAACCAAGGAACTTGCGTTTATACAAACATCATAGGTTACAGCCGTTCAAGGCTTTAATGAAGTTACTAATTCAATTAATCAATTTGCTCTGTAATTCCAGTACAAACTAACAGTCAGCCACCAATTCAAAGATTAAAAAAGGGAAAAAACGAGTTAAATTCTCGATGAAGTTCAGTACCATTTGACAAATGTTTTTTATAAGTCAAGCACTTAAGTCATTTGGACAGATTTAATTAGCAATTAAGAAAAGTTTTAAATTAGATTAGAAGCAAATGGTTTGCTAACTATAGTACACCTATGTCAATCTAAGGACGAAAAGTGGCTTGGCTCCAGCTTTTACCACATTAGATGGGTCGGCACCGAGCACGCTCAGGAGAGAGTACAACAAAGAGCCCGAAATACAAATTCATCGATCATATTACATAATTCTCATGAAACAAAGCTAATTGTTTAGTTACCGGTACCATTACTAGATATCATGACCAGTCCGGTACCGAGTTAGCTTGGTGAAATCAGATTTCAACCTTCTTGCTATGTTCATTCAAAAGTTACAATTGCAAAGGACAAAATAAATACGTAATGACTATCCATAACATAATCGAATGTAGTAAATTTTAACACTAAGTTAATGAAAAATCATGGTTACATAATTGGTTTCCTCCAATATTATATCTTTGGTAATATATTTGGCAGATTTTTTGAATAGCGTCGTTGGTTTAAATTCATAAGATGGTTGAAGCGATTCGCTCGTATATATATCAATGTCAGGGTCATCAGGTAAGTATGATGAGTTTTGCATTGTTAGTTGAGTCACAAAAATAAACATTGCAGTTCATAATGAAGAAGGATTCATTACAAATTAGTTTTCAATTTTCAGCCATGCATGTTGAATTTATTTTTAAAAATACAAAAAAAAAAATTAAGGCTACAAGAAGTAAAATATATATATATAGAGTTTAGCTACGGTGAGTCGCGACTCACGGACCCTCCGGTGAGTCGTGATCAAAATTCTTAGATCTAGTTTAAAATAACTGATCCAAACCGTCCAATATGATCTCCCTATTGAAATCTCCATGTGGATCAAATTTTTCATTTTTTCGAAAATTTTAAGTATTTTTTTCAGATTTTTAAAAACGGTTGTTTTTGAATGGTTTAGAACTAATTAGATTAACGATTTTCTAAAATTTCAAAAAAATACTTGAAAATTTTGAAAAAAATGAAAAATTTGGTCTGCATGAAGATTTCAATAGGGAGATCATATTGGACGGTTTGAATCGGTCATTTTGAACTAGATCTAGGAGTTTTGATCGCGACTCACCGGAAGGTTCGTGAGTCGCGACTCACCGTAGCTAAACTCTCTCTCTCTATATATATATACACACACAATAGTTAATTTTCTGTTAGTTGGAGAACATAAACAATATGATATCCTCATGTACAAGAAGTGGAGATCAGGGCATGGATGCTGGCGCTAATTAGAAATGGTTAGAAGATTGAGTGTCTTATTATTTATTTATTTATTTATTTTCTTTGCTCTGCTATGCTGTTTGTTTGAAGTTTAAACCATGTTTGTTTGGTTGTGTTTCAGATACTAATAAATGTCTAGGTTAGTACAAGGATGTTGAAAATTTCTAAAGTATTGATCGATTTTGATACAACATAATTTTAGTGGCTTGTTACTCAGATTTTTTTTTTTTTTTACTTTTACTTTTTACTGTTGTTCTCTTTCGAAGTGGTATATTAAAAATAAAAAGAAAGAAAATTATAGATGGTTGAATACCTCAGCTTCAATATAGCCGTTTCTAAATTATATATATTATACCTCAGCTTCAATATTAATATTTACGGATTAATACACTCAATAGGGGTACCCAAAAAAAAAAATGATAGTATTTAGAAACGGCTGTTACAGTTCATTTTTTTAATCTGTAAATATTGTTCATTTAGACCAACAAATTGGCAGACACCAGTCTCCTGTAACTCTAAGCCTTAATATTAATATTTATGCATCAAATTCTAGCGTGGTTGAAGTTCCCGATTAAAATCATAAAAAAACAAATTTAAACTATAAGTTCAACGTTTAGGCTATAGGTTAGATAATCACTATAATTTTAAAAGTTCAAACACAATGAAATTGACTGATGTTTTACTACATTTCTTTAACTTGAAGATTCCAACAATATGATTTTAACTATGAGTGGTGCATCATCCAATGTTATGTAAAATATTTCAATTTTATAGTACAATTTTTATTTATCCATCCATTTGAAATTTTTAAACAACCAGAAACAGAAAAATTAAAAATTATATAACATTTGTTATGATTACATTTAAAATGAGTACCATCAATGAATGAATTTTACATCACAACAATTGATTCAACTATAATTTCTTAGCTTAATGGTGCATCGTCAGTAACATAACAATAAAGCAATTATTTAAATCATAGATTTTTAAGTTTAACGCATATACTCTGTCAGCACAGGTGGTGAAATAAGAGTTTTCTTGGAATGCAACAAACCCCATCGTTCCTCTACTGTGTTTTGGCACCGCCCGAAATGATATCCATAATTAAGGTGCAGACGTAACTCGTTTTAACCGTTCTATCGTTTCGTTTCGTGCATGGAAAATGGTTAACACAACTATTTTATGTTTTATTTATTAAACGAAACGATTAACGAAACTGACCTATTTCGTTACGTTTATTCTCGTTTAACTGTTTATATCATTTTTTATGAATAAAATTTGATGAATAGTAATGCATGCGAAATAGAAAAATATGTAAAAAAAATAATTGTCAAAACATCGAATCAAACACAGTTACATGCGAATAGGAAAATAAGTATAAAAAATAATTGATAAAAAATTGATCGTTTCGATCATTTTGATCGTCTTTTGAAACGGAAACGGTTAATGCAACTAAATTTTATTTCGTGACATAAAACACAACTGTTAATGCAATATGTCAATTTTATGATCACTTTGAATGTTATGCACCCCTATCTATAATCATCAAACATGTAGAAGGTATTCTGAAAAGTCTGAAATTGGAAACCATGTTACGAATATATCATGTAAAATGCTAATTATCAGTTCATCGATATTGTTATTGCCTTATTGGATCCACATAATGACCCTTAGGGTCTGCTCCAGTGCACCTTCATTAAATGAAGAAAACGTAAAGGGAGGAAAGAGATGACCGGAGAAGTTTACCCTCCAAATCGGAGGGTACAACTAGAGAGTAAACTCTTTATAAAGTTGTCCTTATTGTTACCTCCTCTTCTATTACTCTCCTCCCTCTACCTTCCTTCCTGGAGCAAGTAAACAAGTTCAGTCGTCCCTTTATTTTTTTTTTTTTTTACCCTCCTTTCCATTCTATCCGAAATCTGATCCCGGAGCATACCTTAGACCACCAAATTGGCTAAAAAATGCACCAAATTCAAAGCATATATAAAATTTTTGTTTAATTTCTTTTACATAAAATTAATATTCTTTATTCTGTTTGTTTTTTAAAAAAAATATAATTCTGAAAATTATTTTTAAAAAAAATTATTCTGTTATTTCTAAAAAATTTTAAAATCATTTTTAATAAAATTATAAAAAATATATAATATAGTTTATTCTGCTTTTAAAAATTTTAAAATCATTTTTAAAAATATATACTGTTATTTCTGTATTTTAAAATATATTATATATTATATTCAGTTTTTAAAATATACAATATATTTATTCTGTATTTTTTTACTAAAAATACTACTCTTTTTTCTGTTTTTGTAAAATTATTTAATAAAATCATTTTTTTCATTTTCTACTATTTGTAATTTTTATGCTGTTTCTTAAAAATATTAATTCATTAAAATAATATATCACATTCTGTTTTTAAAATAATTTTTATTTTTAAAAATATTTAAAATTAGTTTTTTTGTTAATTAAAAAGGCCCACCCTAACAGGGGATGTTTTGTCTATAGATTCCATTGTGTGAAGAAACTTGTCCGAATTTCAGCGCGCACTAGGCCCACTCCTCTCTCTCTCTCTCTCACGAATAGCTGTAGAAAGAGGTAACACCCGTATGAATAGCTACATTACCCTTGTGGGACTAATCTTTCGTATTTAAAACCGGATATGAGAGACACACTCTCATTCTTATATTTTATTTTCTCTGATCCTTAGAACCTGTCATTTTTGGAATATCTAAATGTTGCTTCCTAAATAACAGGTTTTAATTTTTTTAAAAAAAGTTGTAATAAAATTTCCAAAATTGTAAATTTTGTTTGTTAGAAGAATTTAATATGTAGATTAGATTGGTTAAATTAAATTTGTCAATTTATAAAAATTCCGACGGAAAAGACCGCGATGCATAAAAAGGCCTATGCATCATAGTGCATATTAAACTTCCTCAACAGTCATTGATTTGGCTAACAAAAGTTTATAATGTCCAACTTCAATTTGTATGTCCAGATTTCTATTGTGTCATGATTATTATGACTAGCGCATCATCTGATGATATGTATATAAGTATATTATCTAACTTAAATAGTGCAATACTTTTTATGTCCACAAATATATATGTAAATCGAAAAAAAATTACAGTGTGATCTACTCCCGTTTTTTTTTTTTTTTTTTTGAAGGTAGGTGGCGATTGCCACACCTAAAAAATTCCATTAATAAAAATAAAGTCTAATTACAAATCTTAGAAGAGCTCAAGCTCTGAATAAAAATAAATTATATATTTATAATATAGTTAGTGCACCTATTTCTTAAAAAAAAGGAAAAAAAGTTAGCAGTAACAAATATATTATGCTTAATTTAAATATAAAATATGGGCTTGGTCCCTAATTGTTTTCAAAATATTTTTTAGTAAAAGAATTATATATAGTCTATATATATACAGGTACCGAACATACACTACAACAGATTCGATTTTTGGAAACGCCTTATTAGAACCGGTTTTATAAAAACTCGGTTCTAATAATAGCCAGTGGCAATTTCGAAATTTCTGTGGTTATTTTTAGAACCGGATTATTATAAAAACCGGTTCTAATTTTTTGACTAAAAAAAAAAAATCTGTTTATTTTTAGAATCGGTTTTTATAAAAATCTGGTTCTAAAAATATATTTATTTGAACCGTTTTTTTTTATAATAACCGGTTCTAAAGAAACGAATTTAAAATTCAATACGGTATATTTTTAGAACCGGATTTTTATTAAATATTCGGTTCTAAATATATTTTTTAAATTGTTCTATTTTTATTTCTGTTTTTTAGAAAAACATAATATAATTATTTACAAATTAATTATAATTATTTCTATTTTTATTTCTGTTTTTCTAAATATCTTTTTAGAAGCTCTGTACAGCTGTTGTTTACAAATTAATATATTTGTATGAAGGAATCCGGTTTCAGAAATTCCACATCGACGAAAAGCAGAATTAACCGCAAATTATTTTACCATTTCATCAGAAGAAGGCAATTAACGAGGTTTAAATAAGAAATATAACACAGTGAAACGCTTAATGCTCTTATTCTCTTTCCAATAGGTGTTGTAATTCAAAATAACAAGAATATCAGATGGAATCAGAAAAGGAAAATATATAATAAGGTAAATTAACATAAATTTTATTGAATATTATTACATTCAAACCATGCCTCATCAAGTGTAGAGAATTTAAACAATGCAGCATATATAGGTAAATCATGTAATTATTTACCAACTTTGACAAAAAAAACAACTGCCACATATTTTCGCTAGAGCTCCATTTCGCGATGAGTTAGTTATTACTTGCAAGGACCTGTAGTATTTTGTCCAACTGAATTTGGAATGGACCGTTCTAGGACTGGAACGGTCCGCCCCAATTGATTCAATGCATCTGGACAGAACGCTGTGATCATTGCACCTTTTAATTGAAACGTTGTCTTTGCAACTTCTGAGCGATTTGAACCCTATATATTTTCTCTAGGATGGCAGAGGGTATGTGAGAGGCTTGTTTCAGTTCTAACCCTAGTTTAGACGAGAGAGAGAAGATAAGGTGTTTTTAGAGGGAACGAGTCAAGGCCGGCTAGACTCCTGTTAAACACCGTCAGTTGGGGTCATTGCGACATCGGCTTTGTAGTGATTCTCTCACTACAGGATATGGAGAAGATCAAACACGAAGGAGACGCTCTAGGCTTGCGGGTTTCAAGTTCATCCACTCAACACTCGATTTCAATTAGTGATTATACAAGGTATTTTACGATTTTGAATTATTTCTACATTCTAGAATTGTTGTAGCACTTAAAAAACCGTTTAGAAGAAATCCTTGAAGTTGCATTTGGTGATTTGAAATTGAGAAACAACACCCAACCTTGTGTTTCACATTCCAGGCTTAGTGAGGCTCAATTTCTCCAATGTGACGTCTGATATAGCGCCTGAACCATCTCAATCTTCATCAAATAGGTACTGTGTCGTCTTTGTACCAACTTCTTCGGTACTAGTTTTATGAGGACCACACTATCAAGCTTGGGAGAAATAAAATTTAAATTGCAAATTGAAGACTTAATCGATCAACCTAATTGGGACAAGCTAAATAAGATTTCCTTATTCTGTAAATTTCTAAATGAAAGTGATGACACCATATTATAAATTTACTTTTTTTGTTTTCCCCCAATATCTCATCCTAGTAAATTATACTTGCCAGAATTGTTTTAATATCATCCATTAATATGTACATAAGATGATTAAAACAATTTGGTAATTTCTATAATAATATATGCTCATCATATAAATGTGATAAGTGACAGTTATCAGTTTAGTCATAAGAAACAAACCATACAAATCATATTGTATGGTAATGCCAATAGAATGATTGTGCCGATCATCTTATTTGTACTTATTTTTTAGTAACATTAAATTATTGAATATATTTTTGGCGCTGTCATTCCCATTATTTTTACCTGTTTAGACATTCTCATTATTTTTACATGTTGCTGTGCTTTATATAAGGAATCTTCCCAGAGATGTTTGTAAATTTGATGCCTTGTCGTGATCTTCTCAAGTATTAGGGCCCAATCATCATGCAAAAGCTTCTGAGGTGGGTTTCACTCAGAATTGATACAAATCCAAAACTAATTTTGTACTAAAAAGAGTCAAAGAGAGATTTTATCATCAGTTGGCCTAAACATTCTGCATTGATTCTTTAGCTTGCATTACTACATACCTGAAAATTGAAATAATTATGGCACAAAATATATATTATAAAGAAAGATATTATTTCAATCATGAATTGATGATCAATTACACATGCATTGAACTAAGAAAATAATCTATTTGGTCTATATTCAATGAGATGGAAATATATGCAATTAAAAAAAACTTTTTTATGTAATTTACTTATATACATGCAAAAGAATTAGCATGCTGTCAAGCTGTTATCCCAAACCAATAATAAAAAGAAAAACAGGAGGAGAGAGAAATACAACAGGGTGAATTAATTAGTGGATAGCGGGTTTACATTTAAGTGTGACTACGCAATTCTTCATTTATATCGAAAGAATTGATTCTGTACCAGCAAGACAGATCGGACATGTGCAAAAAAGGAATTAATAAATAATCCATTAGTTGTTTTTGGTTAATGAAGGCTCTCCGCAACTGTGGTCATTTTTTTTTTTTAAAAAAAAAAATCCTGCCGGAAATAAGGAAGATTATTATAGAACAATTCCCGCATGGTATAATTTATCAATTGATTATTTTATAATTCATGCGAAAATGATCTTGATTTGGAATTTTCTATATGATTTTAATCAGGATCAGCTAATCAGTATAAACAATAGCAAGTTTATTGCATCTGGTTAAGTTAATAGAAAAGAAGCCTTGACAGCACAAATGTGAATTTATTACAGGAAACATTGGGCACTGCATCGGCTCATTTCACAAAATGAACTGACCACCAATTTGGCAGCCGTATTTGTGTTACAACACACCCTACAACAGATTTAAAAGTAATTAATATAGGTAGCTATATTGAAAAGTTAATTGAGGAGTTATGATAGCTTTTATTTGCTAAAATACATATTTGGTACCTAATATACAGAATATTTTCTAACATTTTTACTGATAGCTCTGCACGTTTGAAGCGGATCCACCTAAAGAGAAGAAGAAATTAATAACAGTAATAATAAGCTATTATGAATTACCACAGTAAGGGAAAAGAAAGAAAGAAATAAGGTAAATAGCAATTGATTTAGTATCAGGAGGCAGGGTACCTATAAAGCTGAAGATTTCACTGTAAATAATATTCTGGGTATATAATGGATTTTTGCTATCTGGATTAACAACCACCACTTTGACACCTTCCTTACTTTTAGCACGCGAAAGAGCAACATAGAGCTGTCCGTGGGAGAATACAGGTCGAGCCAAATAAACACCTATTGTTGACAATGTTTGTCCCTGGCTCTTATTAATTGTCATAGCATAGCAAATTCTAATTGGGAATTGCTTCCTACGGAGTGTGAATGGCAATTTAGGATCTTTCTGTAAAAAGATGATCCTTGGTATTAGAGTTTTATTACCTGAACCATGCCCACTTATTATCTGTGCCTCAATGGTGCGCACTCCCAATTGGGTGACAATCAAACGTGTTCCATTGCAAAGTCCAATTGATTGATCTAGATTTCTAATTAGCATTATTGGCACTCCAATCCGTAAACGAATTATATGATTTGGAATGCCATTTAGATTTAAAAGGTTCAAGTAATCAGGATGGTACATGTCTTTTATTGTATCGGATATTTTATCCTTTTCATCAATTGAATTTGAGCTCAAGTATGTGAACAGTTCCCCTTCAACCATTTCAATCATAATATCATTAATGGAATCTGCATCTTCATTTGTGGGCGTCACTATAGCACGTTCTCTTAAGTATTCAGGCTTGTTGTGATTGCTTTTGAATTCAGTGTAAACGGAAGAAATAATTGACATTTCAGGAGTTGACTGAGACATCAATACAAAAGATTTTGGCAATTCAATCCAATTTGCATCATCAGAGCCATAGAGTTTCGTACCTTCTATAATTCCATCACCCACGGCAAGCAACCAATCAGCAAATTCTCGTGCACTATTTTTTTCAGCAAGTGGCATATCAGGCTTCATAAGTCGCATGTTAATATGTAATTTGAATAGTTTACACGATGACCATAGGGTTGAGTTTGTGATGGACGAATTTATTGTATCATACCGACAACCGTTAGGAACAATTGGCAAAGTTTGTCGGAAGTCTCCACCTAACAAAACCGTTATCCCACCAAATGGTTTATAGCGATTATTTCCATCACTTATGCTCATGATATCCTTTAGAGTTCTATCCAAAGCTTCAAAACAGTAACGGTGATTCATAGGTGCTTCATCCCAAATAATTAGAGATGTACATTGTATCAGCTTAGCCAGATTTGTTCCTTGCTTTATGTCACATGTTGAATTTTCTGTGAGTTTTAATGGAATTTTAAACCTCGAGTGCGCTGTTGTGCCGCCTTCTAATAATAAAGCAGCAAGACCAGAAGATGCAACAGGTAGAACTATTTTACCAGTTGACCGAACCGAAGCAATAATTGTTTGCCACAAGAACGTTTTACCAGTACCTCCATGTCCATAAACAAAGAAGTGCTGACCAATTTTGAGTTCAATTGATTGAATGACAGCATTATAAATAAAGAGTTGTTCTTCATTTAGTGAGAGACGCATTTGTGCAGATTCTGTAACCAAGGAAGGTCTATTCAATGCTAATTGCTCTCGAATAAGCCAATTGTCTGTTTGTTTAGTTAGACCAAATGATGGTGTAGGTAGCTTAAATTTAGATATAGTACTTCCAAGCGGTATGAGGTCTTTGTCAAGATACATTAGGACATAGTCTTTCTTAATATCCTCTAGAACAATATAGTTAGCATTATTGTGAACACTCTTAAGCTGGTAGCCAATATCATCAGCTAACAAATGCCATGTATTGTTCCACAATTGTAACGGTTCAGTTGGTTGGCTATGCATTAAGATATAAACAAATAACTTTCTTAACTGAGGAGATGTTGCCCAATTACTCGCATCCTTTATTGTATCTATCCATTCAGTTATATCATCTGTAAGACCAGCTGCTTTGCATGCTTCTTGAAATGTTTCATAGATGATGTTGTTGATTGTTCGTAACGCCTCATATGATATACAACCTCGGGCTTGTGTAAGAAGCAATCGAAGGTAATAGACCTCACCACATCCTGGGTATGCACAATAAACTCGACCTATTCTTTTTTGTTGTATCCGAGGAGTCCATATTTTCTCGTTGTCGTCCCAAACATATTTTTCAGGAATTTCTGCAAATGTCAATAACCTTGCATTTGGATCACGCTGGTTAAGCAAAAACCATTCTGTTAATTTTGTGCGTTCAAGCTCTAAATTATTTGCCACAAAGCTCATTTTCTGAGAATCTTTAAAAGCAACACTATTTTCACCTGGCAAGTGCACCGACAAGCGTTCAACGCTTGGATAACTATCATGTATATCATATTGAAACAAACGCCAGATCGCTTCGTGAGGAGTAATACAACGACAGTCCAAATAATTTTTTACTTCGTTTATAACTGCCTTAGTAGAAGAACCTGCATTATTTTCTAGTGGAGGAGTCCTATCAAGCGAAATCATTTGTCGATCTGGTCTTTTGCAAATGTATTTGAATAAGTATTTTACTAACTGTGGACTATAACACTTTTCAACATTAAGATGAGCCTGATACTTGATAAGAAGAGGTAAATTATGTGGCACAACATATTCATTGGAAAGTAAGATACCATGTCTATTATATGTGATACCATTATCAGGACGGAGATGGTTGACACTCCCGTCATCATTTATTTGAGTAGCAGCAATAAATTGTTTTGGAAACTTTTTAGAGCACCTACCATTCTTCATACAGGGGCTGGGAATATTTAGCATACCACATGGACCATGTAGCATAAATTTTCCAACCGCCTCAAAACCAATTGGATCCATCTTTGGATCAGGCAGTTCAGCTGAAATTACACGGTCGATGTCAGTAGAGGTTCTAAGCTTGTGATCTGCTGCCAACCAAACAACAATATGGACATGTGGCAACCCTCTTTTTTGAAATTCTACTTGTGAGATCACTGAAAAAGATAAGAGAAGATATTACAATATGAATTTTAGAGGGGGCATGTTCCTTTGTTTCCTTATATATCAAATAGGAAGTTAGAAATTACACTTGTTTTATTCTTGTTTCTACTATGGTTATAGATATAAGTAATACAACTTACAACAACCTTACGCAAATTATGGTATTCATAGATCTGAGAGTTTTTCTCATAAAACACTATTAGGTTCAAATACCTAACGGGCTATTATAGCCCTAGAAGCACTAGAAACTAAGAAATAATTTAGGTAATAGAATAAGTTATTCTAATCCAACATATCATTCAAATACTATACAATTAGTTACATATTTTGGTACTGTTGTCAAGGAACTTAAGAAAACTAAGAATGCTTAAGTTATGTAAATTACCTGCAATAGCCTTTCCAAAATGCTTGTTCTCTTTAATATCACGCATCAATTCATTGTACTTCATTTTGAAAACTCTACAAGCTATATCAGGACGCTCGTGTGGTTGTTGATTCTGTAACAATGCTCTCTTTATTTCAGGCCATTGTGGATTGCATGTAAAGGTTATAAAAAGATCAGGCGGTCCAAAGCGGCAACAGACAGCAACCGCATCATGGTAATTTTGACACATATATCGAGGCCCACCGACATGCGAAGCAGGCAAAATGACTCGCTTGCCTAACTCATGACCGAGCATATCTCCTTCCAAAATAGCATTTCTAATATTGCTGAGTTTTTCACAACGCACTGCAGTCTGATTCCATTCAATATATTCTAACCGTTTCTGTTCAACACACGCATACCAGTTGACAACTACTTGCTGAAATAATTTGTCAGCTTGAAAAATTGTGGTCGCCTCATCTGCACGTGGGTGGAGTCTGAAGAGGTAATATTCGGCCATTGTTACAAATTTTCTCTTCACTTTTTTTGTCCCAGGCATATTTTGAATATAACGAATATGGGGGTGATATCCACTCTCACCTCGACAAAACAATATTGGATATTGCAAAGGCATAAGAGAAGGGTGATCTAAATGGAAGCGTTGGAACGTTCTTGAACGTCTTTCAACAATGATATCCCTATTTTTCTTAGCAGTGGATATGTCACCAACAACTAACCCAACAACATTTGAAGTAGGAGCACAATACTGCGGGTTTGTTTCATTGCAATCACCATGAATCCGAATATGGAATTTAGGAATGTCAGTATTTAAGATTCGATCTCTTATAGTACGAAATTCCTTGACAAGCGGGTTACAATCATTCAACATTTCAGATAATGATCGGACAATTTCAGACCGGAGTTTTTTATCGGATGATGTTCTCTTAAAATGAGCAAGTCTATTTTCTACTTCATTTTCTGTATCATATATGTACAATTGCGCAAATGAAGGTTTTGCTCCAGGCATGGGTAACAAAGAGCCTATTTTATGTGATATCTGGCCAGAAATTTTGAATACATAAGGAGCTGTGCCGTCATTTATATTTTCACGTATGGTGCAACCGAAAGAAGTAAAAGAGAACATTGAATTGTAGGCACGAATGAATTCCCGAAAATGATTTGAATCAGTGGAGCCATTTCGTTGAAGCAGTTGCTGCAAGAGAGGAGGAGGAGATTCTAACAAAGGCAGACGAACCCTACCTTCTCTGCAACACAGATTATATTTCGGACAAGCACTGGTTGAGGTTTTGCGACATCGTTCTCTATACCAGAAGGAAGCACCACAAAAGGTGCAGATGCAATTTGGAGAGCCTACATCAAGTATCTGTGGATGATTATTCCCAACTGTTGAAAAAATGATTCATTAGCAAAATCATACTAGATAATATTAATAGAAACATAATTAGAAGCACATTAGAAAGGAAGATAATAATAATAAAGAGCAAACTTTGAGGTGAGGATGATGCGGCTATAATACGGCGAGACCGATATGGACGTTTTGGAGAGACGACATCAAGTATTTGTGGATGATTATTCCCAACTGTTGAAAGAATGATAAATTAGTAAAACCATACTAGAATAATATTAATAAAAGGGAACTTTGATTTATGCCACTCAAAAAATTTAAAATAAAAAATATGTCATCATAAAACAACTAAATTGTTAATTGCCACCGGAAAATGATATAAATTAATTTTATACCAGTGGTTAGTTATAAAGACCATATTTCCCTTTTTAATATACTACCCTGCTGCAAATGAAAAAAAAAGAAGAAAGCAAATAGAAAAAATGGGTTCTGTTTCTTCCTCCTCTAATATTTCAATCAAGACACCGACCATACATAAATTGCCTTCCCCCAAACCTCCATACTGGCTCTTTTTTCTCAAGCCAGTCCCATCCCGACCCCTCTCCAACCCAACTCTGTCTCCTCCCTCATCTCTCTATCTTCACCTCCAACTCAAATTTCAAACTCACCACTAAATCATCCCAATGTACTAATACCTACCGTACCAGTCGATTCTTCAAACCGCCATTGCTGCCCTTTGTGTCCCTATCTTTATACAAAAACCCTCATTTCCCATACCACTTCCTCACTGCCATATCCAAGAACAAACTCCTCAGTTGCCAAATCCCCAACTTCAATAACTAAATGCATTTCACTTGGTCAATTTTCATGGAAAAAAACTCCACCATCAAAACTCTCTAATTTCAAACCTCGAAGGCAATATGCTTAGGGTATAGTAGGAATAAAAAAAGATCTTACATATAAAATCTATTTTTTTCCAACAAAAATTATTTTGTAAAATGTTTTTATTAAAAATAATGGCATATTTAGAAATAGGCAAAACCATTGACATACCCCTTTAATATTCTCTAATTGTATATTTACCACTCTAATCTTTAATTTTGTATATTTACCCTTCTAATCATGTCTTTTATCCAAATTTATCCTTTTCATTAACTTTAATAATTTTTTAATTTATAAAAATCGTTTCATAAAACTAATGACCATAATGTCCTCTTTATATCCTATGTGACCGTTCATATTGACGCCAAACAAAACTGCACAGACGATAAAATAGAAATTAAACCAAATATGTGCAGATAGTGATTTATCTCCTTAATTAAAAACCTGGTAAGAAATATGTGCAGATAGCGTTAGTGCTTCCTGGCCCTGGCGATCTACTTTTGGTGACTTGCAATGGTAATTATATCACTTGAGGATATCTTAGATGGTGCCATCTAATGGCGATAATTGGAAATATTTAAAAGTTACCATCATTTTTTTTATTTCACTTTATTAGATATCGGTTGACTAAGATACAAATTGACCATCCAATCTGAACACATATGGATAAAAAGTGTAAAGAAGATGGTTTTAGCTTCTTCTTTTTTAATGTAAAAAAAATGGTTTTAATGATTTCCATTGCACACAAATGGTTTCCGTTTCCTCCAAGCCACAATATCGCTTTGATAGAATCTCAATAGGCTACCTCCTCCAACCTAAGTTTGTGATTCTATTTGATTTAATTGGTTTCCTTTCTACTCGTGTCTTTCTATATCTATGGCGAAAATATGAAAAGTCTCATAGGAAAAGGAGGAGGGCATTCTGGTCATTAATTTTAGAAAAAGATTTTTACAAATTTAAAAATGATTAAATTTAAGGAAAAGGATAAATTTGGATGATTAGAAGTGTAAATATACAAAATTAAAGATTAGAGGGATAAATATACAATTAGAGAAGATTAGAGGGGTATGTCAATGATTTTGCCTTAGAAATATGATTAGGGTATAAAAGGAATTTAAAAAAGTTTGACATATAAAATCTATTTTTTCCAACAATTTTTTAAAAATATTTTTATTAAAAATAATGGCATATATCTAATTAGTTGTTTTGTAATGACATAATTTAAATTGAATTGTTTTAGAATGACATATATCTAATGAGGAAGGTTATAGTACCACACGTTTTTGGTGCCACAAATGCTACAACTAGGGCTGTACACGAAAGAGTCCAATTTTTTTAATCAAAATTTTAACCCAACCCAATTATAATCGAGTTTTTTTAACTAATCCACCCATAACACAACTTAACCCACAAAATTTTTTACACATGAATTATAACGGATTATCCTAATTATACGGATCAAACAATTTATGATTTTAATTTTCCAAAAGAATATATCATATAAAAAAGAAAAGGAAAAATCTTCTTCTCATAATCCAGTTGAATGAAACCATGACAGAGAGGTAGACATTTGGAACCAAATCACAATTTCATGCAAGTACTTTTCAGGCCAATTCCAATTGCGATCGTCAAACTGAAGGCGTTAAGAAAACAATTTTATAGATTCAAAAAAAAAAAAAAATCAATAACTAATATGTAACTACAAACATTATGATTATGATTGTTGTTAGGTTGATTTCATATCTAGTTTTTGATCAGTTTTGGACCCAAATTATATATGATTGAATATATGTGTTTTTAGGTTACTTTCATTAATATAAGTTAGGAATTAGGTACTGCTATGGTATTGTATGTTTTTACAGGACAATCATCAAAATGGACTCAATTCTGCAAAAAAACAACTCACAATTGGCCCAACTGAGTGTTCAGCAGACAGGGAGAGCAGGCGGCCAGACTAGAGAAGATAGCCAAAAAACTGTAGCAGTTAGGTCAAGCGACCCGCTTGACATTTTGAGCCAGAATTAAGCAGTTATATTTGGCAAACGACTCCACACCACTTTTGGCCACATTCTGATCAACTTAGGAGCAGTTTCTCAATTTCTAGAGGTTATTTCCACGCCTATATAAGTGCCAGGAAAAAGAGAACTCGACAATTCCGAAGTAGGGAGAAGTTAGGGGAGTTTTAGACAGAAACAGTTAGGGTTTCAGACCCAGGACTCCAAGCGGCCAGCCTAGGGATCCAAGTGACCCGCTTGGAATCCAAGCTACCTGCCCGACGAGCAGACATAGTCGAAAGTTGGAGGATCGATCTAAATTGGTTGTATCTTTCTATTCCTTTGGTTTTGTATTGTTGTTGATTGATACCTGTACTTGTTTAACTATGAATTCTTTAGAGTAGAGTAATTAATTAGGGGCTATAGTTGTAAACTTGTTTACTTTGTTGAATATGCATGTTTAATTAGTTTCTATTTGATCTCTTGTGTTTTATCTCTTGTGCTTGAATTCATTACTTGATATCCTTGAACTGCGCTAGGTAGATTTGGTACTTTCCCGTCAAGTAGTAGCTGCACTTGAATGATAGGAATTAAGTCCAACCAAACTTAGGTCACTTCAATTGTATCAAACCATAATAGACGAAAGGTGACACCGAGACTAAGAACCGAAAATGGTGAAGTCTAATCCCAACAAACAAGAGTTGAGGGATGTCTTAGAAACGAAGGTTGAAACTTAGATTGTATAGGAGACAAAGTGAATTAATTGATGAGACTTGACCTAAAACGAAAGTTAGGATTAAGTACGGTTAATTAAGACATTATTTACACAATTATCAAGTAAAGATAAGGTAATATGCATCTTCATCGTCAGACCAGGTGAGCCGCTCATATTATAAGCCGGTTGTCTGTGCCCTCCTAGAAACAAGCCGACCGTCTGAAGTTCTGCCGACCCAGGTTCTCAAGCGGACCGCTCATGAAAGTAAGTGGGTCGCTTGAGACGAGACTGAGTATATAAAAGTAGCAACTTGACCCCTAAAACCTAACCTGCTGAAGTTTAACCCCGTAATTTCTGAACTGCTAATTTAGGACCTTAAATTATTTTCCATTTGATTGAACCATTTAAACTTTCTTTGCAACTTAGAATCCAAACTAGATTGATTAACTAGGTAAGAGTTTGAATAATAGAATAGTCCGTCCTTGTGGATCGACCCTCAAGCTGTTCTACAAACGATTAGATCGGCAAACACGAGGTTTTTATTTTGTGACCCGCGTTGAAGCAATTCTACCACCGTCTTAGCGCGCCGACCAATTGTATCACCCAAAAAGAGTAAATGGGTCGACTCACTTGTGTTTTGGGAAAGATAAAAGATTAAATGGAAATAGGATGAATCAATATTTGCCGGAGTATAACTAAGAACATGAGGGAAAATTTAATCAAATGAAATGGGTCAGATATGAAACAGGTTATTAAGATTAAAAATATAACCCAACATAGTGCAATCAGATTGATAAAATCAAAACGCGATCCAACCCGATTAATGTTTGAACCCATTAAAATACAGGGTTGGATAAGATAAAGGGTCGAACGAGTTTTTTGTTACTATTATTATATTGTACAGCCCTTATAGCCACAACTTCTCTTTTTCATTAATATTTAAACATTTTAAATTTAAAATTTTGAATTCAAACCATTGATCTTGTTTAATTTAACGAGCGATGCATTTTTATACAATTTTATTTTTTATAAATTTTGAAATTTATTTGATACTCGATCAAGAGGCCCAAAAATGAATGAATGTTGTTAACTATAACAGTTTTATAACAGTTTAATTCTAATACGTTCATTTTTTTTGCCCTAATCGAGTATCAAATAAACTCCAAAATTTATAAAAATTATATAGAAATACATCATTCGTTAACTTGAACCAGATTAACGATTAGAATTTTGAAAATTGAATTTTAAAATTTTGAAATATTAATGAAAAATAAAAATTATGGTATTTGTGGCAATATAAACTTGTGGCGCTAGAAATTTTCTCATATCTAATTAGTTATTTTGTAATGACATAATTTCAATTGAATTATTTTGTAATGGCATAAGGAATAGAAGTAGAAGCACATAACAAAGGAAGGTAATAATAATAATAAAGAGCAAACTTTGAGGTGAGGATGATGCTTCTAAGCCTGCTATAATTCGAAACCGACGAGACATGCGAGACCGATATGGACGTTTCCTTTGATTTGTTGATGTGTCATTACTTTGAAGTGAGCAACCATTATTTAACGATGATGCAGAGGGAACTGAGCCATCAGACAGTAAGGATCCCCGTCGCTTTGACTTTGGCGGCATGTTGCAAACTCCCCTGCTGGTAGAAAATAATAGTCAATTCACACACTGCTCTATATATACTTTGTGCATAGACACCTATGTATAAACTACTTCGGAGGCACACAATATAAATACTTTATTTTTTTAATCTGTAACCGTCCTTGTCAAGTTGTCATACAAAGAAGACACACAGAGAGGTGCACGTTGTAGTGAATGGAAATTTTTTACTTGAGCCAACAACAGTATACCAGCAGATGGTATATATATATACTGTACGTACGTACTTATGCATGTATAGGAGATATCAAACTATTAAACAATATAATATTATTAAGGGAAAAAGAAATAATTAACATTAGGAACAACACATCAACAATTACACAACACGGACGACACAGGGAAGGAAGGGGAGCGTTAACATGAACTGGAGAAGTTAAATCAACTGATGGCTGCAGGCAACTTGGAGGAAGCAGAACGTGACAATTAGGGAGGGAAAAAAGCCAAATGTCAGCTGAACATGGACATTAAAAACATAATAAGAAACTGATTGGGGATACACGCGACCAACGCTACTATATGAGAAACATGAATAGCATGAACACCACCAGGGAATAGGAAAAGACTAAAGAGAGACTTTGGAACATTTACTGGTAACGAAAACAATGCACACGCAGGCTAACCAACTTGAAAACTGGCAAATAACGGATCGACCAAAAGCAAGGAGAGCTGAATAGATCAAAGAAGAAGAGAGAACAATTTTGAAAACGTAGAAGATACATAAATCGTACCATCTTCTCTAATAATAAAGACGCCAAGACGGTGCATGCAACCAAAATGAGTGCATAAGACATCCAAACAACAATAAAGGCCATAAAACTCGCATGCAAAGCCATACAAACAACAAAGAAGGAACAGATAAAGGAAGAAAAAAATAATACACAGGGCCCAACTTATACCCCAATCTAACAGTAAGTCAGTAACAAAATCATCTCATGACTATTTGCTCTCTATTCGGCTCGCCATGCCAAAAAGAAGACAAAAGAAGAAAACAAAGTACAAATGAGAGGAAGTAATAAAGGAATTCACCTCCTAAGGGGAACTGGTTTTGAGGAGAGGAGGCGTAGTACGAGGGTAGGGGAGGCCTATTGGGCCGAGTCCAGTGGAGGAGAGGAGGGCCTAGCCGAGAGGGAGGGAGAGGAGGAAGGTGGGGCCGGAGAAGAGAAGGGAGGAGGTGGCGGAGCTCTCGAGTGGGAGGCGGAGAGAACGAGGGAAACAGAGGGATCGGGAAGGTGTTCTGGTTGTGGCCGAACTCTTATGGGTTTAATTCCCAGTTTTTAAAAATAATAAATTATCTTTGAAAATTTATGTTATATTTCTATCTTTACCATTGTCATATTTCTATTAGTATAATGTTTTGACATACACTTATGTCGTTTTTATTGTTCGGATTATTAGTTTTATAATTAACTTAATATAATTATTAGTTTTCAGATTTATTTGTCACCATGTTAGTTTTGTAATTTCATCTCACTGATATAGTTTTACTACAGTTTATGATTTCCATTATATATATTTATATTATATTTGTACAAAAATTTCACTAATTGTCACATTTCATCTATTTTAACTTAAATTAATTTTCATTTTCATTTTGGACTGGATATTACAGATTAGTTTTTATTTCACGTACTTAATCACATTCGCATATCATGCGTTAGATGGCATATTGGCATTAAAAGGGACGATCAATTAATTTAACTCATTAGATTTTTTTAAATATAATATAAAACGCGTAAAAGATAACTTAATCAAATTTGGAGTTTAGGTGCATTTGGCAAGAGGGGTTAGCACTAACCCAAGATTAGTGGAAATATGTTCGAAAGGTATTCCGCCTGAAATTATAAGCCATGTCACAAAAATATCATGCACAATGTCAATAATTACTAATTCACCTGTATTGGTATTGGTACCACATATGACCCTAGACCACCAAATTGGCTTAATTACAAATGTGGGTGACCGTTAATTTGATAGAACTTTCTTTTGGGCAGAGCTTGTTAGGTGAACATGAAACGAACAAAATTTAAAAGGGCACATTGTTAAACTTTGTACTTAATTGGATAAGCTCAATAAAAAATTCTGATTTACTAAATTTCTAATAAAAGTTGTTACAAATTCAATTAGTTTTTTCATTTCCTCCAATATCGCATCCTAATTTCCTCCAATAAACGTACTTGCCAGAATGGTTTGAATGCAATTCTAATTTTTTGCAGATAAGATGATTGAAGCAATTTGGAAATTTATATAAAAAATATAAGCTCGTCATATAAATTTGATGAATTGTAGTTGTTAGTTTGACACAAGAAACAAACTTTGCAGTTCATACTGTAGGGTCAATTGTCAATATTTTTCTTGTGCCAAGCATCTTATTTGAACTTTTTTTAGTATATTTAAATATTGGATATAATTTATATCATTTTAGATGTAAATAATTATTTTATATCTTTTCTAAAGACATTAAATATTTGACAAACTTTTTGTCCGAAAGACTCGGGAGAAACAGTGAATGAAAGTTTTTGGGTGCTTTTAACCTATGTCTAAAAATTCATAACATAATTGGTACCATAGCTATTCAGGGCAAGCCTGGACAAGTCTCAGAATTAAAAGTCAAGCATTAGTTCTCTCAATTCTACCGATTTGTTAAAATTCAAGTGTTGGCGGATACTTGTATAGGGTGGTTTCGAGTCGAGTTATGAGTGAGTTAGTATCAACTCGAAATCAAGTCATCACATTTCGAATTAACTCGTGACTCGATCGTGAGACACTTTTGAGTTCACTCGATTATTCGAAATCAACTCGTGACTCGACATTTCTACTCGAAATTGAATTTATCTATTATGCAAGGCTAATATATTACTGTGTAATACATTAGTACAATGTTTATTATTCATCATAAAAGACACACAGCTAAGCTTAGCTTGAGAAATTACTATGTAGTACACTGGTACACTAAGTTGAAATGTCTGGGAGTAATGAATCACTACACTTGGATGCACCTGAGTCTGGATGTTTTTTTTGGATTGTACTGATAACTCGAGTTAGGATTGATCGAGTTGGTCCCAACTTGAAATCATGTCGCTTTATTTCGAGTTGGTCCTAACTCGAGTTGTGGTAACTCAATTTCTGGTAACTCGAGATTTATCCGAATTTTTTTTCGATGCGAGTTCGATTAATTCATGAGTTACAATTTCTGCTAACTCGAGTAACAGGATGAACTATACTTTACATATTTAATAAATATCAAGTGTTAAAAACCTAAAATTCATTTGCTTTTTGTTTGTGACTGTATATATGTTTTCGATTAGAACCAACACTATGGCATCCACAATACTTCTGTACATTATGCACCGAAATTTTAGCGTGGTTAAAGTAGCTTCACAAATTTGAAATTATGGTAACAAAACTTAAATTTGAAGTTTATAAACTTTTGTTAACCAAATCACTGCAATGTTAAAAAATAATAAAATTAATTAATTGATTGATGTATTGTATGTCTATAATTAAACATTTCTATTGTATGATTTTAATTATGAGTAGTGCAACATCTGATTATATGTAAAATTTCTATATTTGATAGTAGAATATGTTTATGTCCAATTAATTGCGATCTACTCCAATATTCTTCGTTATGTATTTATATAGTAAATATAAAAGGTGCACCTATTTCTAGAAATTGAAAGTTAGCATTTAAAAATATGCTATTAAATTAAATATATTTTTTTAGAACAGATTGACAGAGACTGTCAAAGAAAAAAGGAAGAAAAAAAAAAAAAGCACAACAGCTAACGCCCATCCATTAACGATGCTCTTATAAAAACTAGCAGCTTGAGACCTGATCCAATCCGCCAAAAGCTGAGGAGTCGTGTGCGAGTTTCTTAAGACCCTATTGTTCCTTCCAATCCAAGTTCCCCATGGACGGGTCCAGAAATTATTTAAGCATAGGCACACAAATAACAGGAATGATAACTGCCATCGGCAGATTTACCATCGCGAGCCATCGCTGAATAAATATTTGTCTGTTACAAATGTTCAGTTTAATAACAAAATGTGTTCACTTTAATGATCACAAGTGTTCAGTTAAATGCATCAATTTATGGTTTAATATAAAATTGCGCGTCAGTTTTGAGAGAGGCGCCCCAGGGGTATAGTCGGAAAAAATTTAATTTGAACCGGACCGGTTCATGACCTCTTCTAATTTTTTCATGTGTTTTGTGTCCGGTTCGTGACCCCTTCGCTTGGTTTAGTAATAAGGTTTTTTCTTATAATATTTATATTTTTTATTGCAACTAACTGAACATTTATATCAAATTATCAATTAATAGAACATTTGTACTGACCCAACTGAACATTTGGATAAAAATTAAAAAAAAAATAAAATGAACATACTGAACATAATGAACATTTATAAAACAATGAACAATTATAATAAAAAGTGAACATTTATATCTAATAAAGTGAACACTTATAATAACAAAATGAACAAAAATAATATGCGCACTGGGTGAATATAGGTGAGGGGAGAGAGCGCTGCTGCTGACGCGCGAGGCGCAATGGCAGCGATGGCAATTGGAGAGATGGCAGTAATCAATTTTCCACAAATAATGAGGACAACGACTAGTCTAGATAGATTCATTTTTCTGTTTTCTTAATGGAGCAATTTAGATAGGGCTAGACAAGAAGAGGGAAAAAATTACAGCCCAGAAGCCCAAACCAGGCACAATCAGATTTTTAGCCCAGGCACATGATTAAAATAACCTAATCGGGCCTTATTTTCTAGAGAACATGCCTAGGCTGGGCTTGCCTATATGTAGCTCCGTCCCTAAAGTTCCCCAAAGAATAGTAGTGAGAGTGGTTTGTGAGAATGGGTCGTTAACGTTCCTACAACAGTCGAAAATATGCAAAAGCCTGGTCTAAAAAGAGCTGACTGGTCCCACAGTGGTTGGAGGAGAAAGAAACACGAATCGCATCCTCCGCTGAGCTTAAAAGGTTTAAGGTCAGCAGGGTGCCAACTTTTGATTAGAACCATCCGGTCAATGATGAGTGTCCGTGAATAATATCAAATTGATAGGTCCAGAAAAAACATGTAACAATTGACAAACCTCCTTGACAAAAATGCAATTGAGAAAAAGATGCATTGCGTCTTCATTGATATTGGCAGAGCAAAGCAAACAGTCTTGTGGAACAATTATGTTTCTCTTTAACATTTGCGGCTTGGGATTGATAAATGCAATTCTCATTTTTACCATCCGTACCATCCCAACCAAAAATGAAAAAGACGTTAGAAACACCCTTTTTATTTTTGGTCCTCGTGTCTCCTCCGCCTCACTTTCGTAACCTCTCATCTAATTTGCGACAAACTTTACGGTTATAATAAGGTGATCTCCCTTGTACGGTTATAATAAGGTGATCTCTTCTTACGACTAATTGAGCATTTATGTTTATAAATTGATCCTTTATTACATCTTATAAATGTACTAATAAGGTGATCCTTTGTTACACCTAATTAATCATTTATGCTTATAAGATAATCACTTATTATATCCGACAATACTTTATAAGTTGATTCTTTATTATAACAATATGATAATTTATATTTATAAGATCATCTCTTATCGTATTTATTATATGCACTTATAAAATAATCTTTTGTTGAGACAACCTGATTATTTTCGTTTCTTAGTTGATCACTTATTATAACATCTTTAAAACTAGAAAAAGCAGATGATTTAGAAAACAAAGAGAAGGTCAGAGGGATGAAAATTAGAGGTCAGAGGAATGAAGGTTGGAGGGAGCAAGGGAGGTCGGAGAGATGAAGAGAGATTCTCTTCTTACTTACGGAAGGAGGAGAAATACAGATGTGATGGTATTTAGAATACAGATGTGATGGTATTTAGAGGGATGGTACGGATAATATTTTAGAGGATGACCATAATTTCCGTTGCCGCCATTAAGTTAAATATAAGGATCACATACAGGAACTCAACATCTAAGCTCTTTAAAGCTGTTGTTTACAAATTAATAAATTGATAGGAATGACTCCGGTCTAAGAAATTCCCACATATCAAACTGCTGACTGAAGCTACGAAAAGTACAATTAAGAATTTATCCATAATTTTTTTTTTAAAAAAAAAAACATTTCACCAGAAGTATAACATGGTGAAGCGCTTATAAACTAATTCAAAATAACAAAAATATCATTGAAAAATTGAAGCAATCAGAAAAGGAACATAACAAGGTTAATTAAACATAAATGTCATTTAACTATTATTATATTCAAACCAAATTCTACAAATTTTAGTGAATTTCACATTGCAGCAATTAATCAACTACATATTCTTAGCATAATAATGCGACATATATGGACAAATCACATCGCATGAAATTATTCTGGAATCATGAAAAAGAAAAAGAATCGCAACATATATTCCCTCGGTATTCTCTTTGATCGAATGATCTTGAAGTAGCAATGAACTAGTTATTACCGAAGATGCCGTATTTTAAGATCTCAGAACTCACAAGTTGTTGTGTCTCAGATTCGAGGCTTTAGTCAGGGAAATTTTCAACAATGGTGTCTGATGTGGCGCCTCAACCATCTCAATTTCCGTCAATTATTTGCTATCCCCCTATCAACCTCTTCGGTGCTAGCTTTACTTGTGCGGTCCAAGACTAAACTACCAGTACTTATTGGAAGGTATTCTGAAAAGCCTGAAATTAGAAGCCATGTTACAAAAGTATCATGCACACTAATTAATTATCAGTTCACTGGTAGTGTATTGGTGTAATATACGACCTTAGTTAACCAGATTATTAATAAAGAATGTGGGTCTATATATGTGAGCTTGAAAGGAACAAAATTTAAATTGCAAATTGAAGACTTAAGCTATATATGCCCAATAAGGTCAACGGGGACAAGGTGAATAAGACTTTCAAATGTAGTAAATTTCTAACTAAAATTGTCGACAAAATATTATTTAATTTACCTTTTGTTTTCCACCAATATCGAAACCTAGTAAAGATACCTGCCAGAATAGTTCGAAATATCATCTAATTTTATCGGCATAAGATGATTGAAGCAACTGGGTAATTTATATATATATAAATAGCGCATCATATTATTGTGACGAGTTTCAGTTTTCTGTTTAGTCACAAGAAACAAACCTAGAAATCCATATTATCTGGTCTAATGTCAATAGATTTCTTATGCCAGTCATCTTAATTGTACTTACTAGAGTATATCCAAAATTTAATAATATTTTATGTCATATTATTATGCATATATTTAATTTATATATATCCTAAATGCTGATTGTTTTTCTTTGACATGATTTAATACTATATTTGTTTTGTATTAATGATCCAATTAAATATGTACTAAGAGGCTGTTTTTAATAGGGAAAAAGTGACAAAAGAACATATTTGTTTTCTATTTTTACTTTTTTTATATTTATTATTGAATACATAGAAAATAGTTCGGTCACAAGGATTAAACATTGCATTTTTTTTTATTTTTTTTTGTGAGATTTTTTGGCTGCGAATGCCGGACCGCATTTAAATTTATTGGCTTAAAATAACAAACACGTTTCAGATACAGATCAAATGAAAGTATTTTTTTTTTAAATTTATATCAGTAAGAATTAGATTGATCGGTATTCTATTTATACCGTTAAGATTCAGCTTCACATATAATAGGTACTAGGCGGATGATAACTAATTTTGGAATATCTACTCGCATTGATGAGTTCTCTTTGTTGTTCAAGAACCTACTTAAATTTTGATAAATAAAAATTATTATATTAAATCTTTAAATAATAAACTTAGATATTGAGAAACACCGGAATTTTGAATTCTGAAATATAATCAATTTTTCGTCTGTTTTTATTGAAAAAAAAATCGGATATGTAGTTTGCATCACTAACACACACACACACATTAAAAAAAAAATCAAAAAGAAAACACTACTTGATTATTGTGCCCAATTCCAGGACGAAAAAAATTGTAGGCTGTTTGAGTTTCCATCCAACTAGGAACGTACATCAAAAACCCCGAAGAAAAAAACAATTGCTGATTCAGTAGTCAGTAGCGAACGTGATTTATAATTTGTCTTTGCTGCACGAGTTCTTTTTATCATCCGTTAAATGAAAATCAAAATCTCATCCTTATATTTCAGAAATTTAGCCGTTGATTTTGTAATTAGTAATATTAAATCCAGATTAAAAACTTTAACGTTAAAAAAGACAGTAAGTACTAGAGGTGGTTTTCAACAACACTCCCTTTTAGCTGTTCCTCACCCCAACGAATTTTTTCTCATTAATTTTTAAATTGAAATTTCATATAATATATGTCATCATTGATCATGTCTTATTTCTAAATTAGTGAATTTAAGAAAAGTTTGCAAACTCATTTTCTGTGAAGTTTTTCTGGGTCTTAGACTTCTAGTTAAAAAATTTACCAAAGCACCGTAAAAAAAATTTTGCTGTTCATTAATTAGAGAAAAACTATGTTCATGGATTAATTTTTCATTCATTTTCAAAGGACCAGAAAAACTACCATCTATCAAGCTAACTTCATCAAAATAAGATAAATGATCCATTTTTTCTCTAAATAGATCATGTTCAACTAAGCTTAAGAAACGTCAAGCTAATCTTTACAATTTTTCCCATTAAAACACTTATTTCTTCATGGAATTCTAAACTCCAACTCTAGCTCATTACGATAACAACATTATGAAAACAATAATACCCACTCCACCTATGAACTGTAAGAAAATAATCAGAAATTATGCCAACTATCGAGATTAGATCATGACCCAGAACTAAACCTGAAAAGAAGAATTTCAATCAAGAACTCTCAACATCGATGCTCTTCATCATGGTCTTAAACTCACCGAAATCGACCCGACCGTCACTGTCCTTGTCCACAGAGCATATCATGAGCTGTACCCGGTCTATACTCTGGCCTTCGCCAAGACCCAATTTCTCCAATACAGTTTTGAGCTCCTGTGCTGATATGAACCCGTCGCCATCTTCATCAAACACATTAAATGCCTCCTGCATATCAGCCTCCTCGGTATTGTTTTCGGGGTTGATTGGATCGGTACCAAACAGGGCATCCCCCAAGGTACGGTGGAGGTTCTGAAAAACACAGCAATAAGAAGTTTAGAACAAACCTAAGAAAACATATTCCCAATCAAACAGTACCATATAATACCTGTATGGCTGTATATACTACAGTTTCACGACAATAATGCTAACATTTGAGTTTTCTTACATACTTCAAGAATAAAGCTCTTAAGGTAATAAAATATATAGGATAAATTAGGCCCTGATCGGAAAGAGGTTTAAAAGGGATTTCATTTCATTTCATGAGAAAACAATTGATTGGAAATGATTTTGATTCAAATTCAGTGATCGGAATAATTATATCATGAATTGAAGGGAATTCCATTTTAATGATCGAAAACCCTATAAAAGTTGAAAGGAAATGATTTCTCTTCATATGTTTTACCATTTTACCCTCTTATTTCTATACACAGAGCGACACAGTATTACAAGAAATTAAAAGAGAGAGAGAGATAAAAAAAACACGAAGCCTGGCCAGCTGGAATTATGGTGGCACACTGGTTTCAACTTGGTAAAACGTGGGCTGAGCTGTCAGCAAAAGGTAGAGGGCTTATGCGATCTTCTTTTACAAGGTTTTTACAAGGTTTTAAAGAATGCAATCGCTAGAGGAATTTACGATCTCCTCTGAGACAGATCCGATTGCTCTCTGTACGTACTAGCAGATTGAAATTGCCAGAGGTAGAAGGAAAGATGAAACATCGCTTTTGCTAGAGAAAGGGTTTTATGGGGAAGAGGGGCATTTTTGTCCAATGAAAAGTGTGTCGCTCTGTTTGATTAAAATCCGACGAAATTTCTTGGTTTTCCGTGGGAATTCTCAGATGGAAAATTATGCTACCAAATCTCACCGATTGAAATCGTTTCTCATGTGTGAAACGTTTCCGGTCATGAAATCAGCAGAATCAGAAAAATCCATTTCCGATTCGCATGGAAAATATACTTTCCGATCAGGGCCTTAATATTAATGCTTCATAGATCAGTGGGTATTAATTTGGCATTTAAATAGTCTGTTCATCATAGATCCAGTGCAAAAAAAAAAAAAAAAAAAAAAAAAAAGATAATTAAAGAATAATTGCTAATAAGCTATTTATGAAGTTGAATTGACAGAATACTACTTATCTTATGTGCATAAGAAATTGTTTCTTCTCGTCTAATTATGATTGGCCCCGTTTCAATAAAGGATCACTTCTTTTAATTACATTTTTTCTATTTGCTCATACCAAATCAACGCAGTTTCAAACATTTAATAAACAAATCCAAAGGAGAAATGGTCTACTCATCCAGTAAAATTCACCAATCAATTCCCACGGCATCAGAACACAGATCAACCATACAAGTAGAGAATTCAACAAATACATTACTTATCCAACACACACAAATCCCCAACAAATACCTGAAAATCATTGAAATCGAGACCGATGGCGCCAGGTTTGACAAAACCAGAGACAGTAAATTCGAGCTCAGTTGGGTTGGTGGTGAGACCGAGACGCGCCAGCGCATCCGCCAGCTCAGCAACGGTGATGTACTCGTCGCTATTCTTATCAAACAGATCGAAAACCCTCCTGAGTCGTACGGAGTTGAGGCTCTTCGATCGGAGCCTGAACGACGACGATGGAGGCACCAGACTCGGCTTGATCTGACCCGCTAGAGGCGCTTGCTCCGCCATTTTTTGAGCTCTGTTTTGTTTTTTGTTTTTCGCTTTGTTTTTCTTTTCTAATTCCGTGGAGATTGGAATTGGAGAAGAGAGAAGACTGTAGAAGGGAAAGATGATTGACTGCTTTCCATTGACTTGGCATTTCTTTATATGGAAAGAGCAGTATGAATTTCTGTGTCGATTTCTATGTAGCTAACTGTCTTATATATACGAATTTCGATTGGAACGTTGGGACTGCTTGTGTGGGTCCCATTGTCTGAGTGGATGAATACAGAGCGGAGTTCTGTGAAATAATATGTGTCCGTACAAAATTAAATTTGGAGCGCAAATGTCGGAAATGACCGGAGATGATGGCATTTGAAGTTGACCTCTCCAGTTATTGATTATGGATGTATCCATTTTTTAAATTTAAATGATCAACTTTAATATTGTTGTGCATTTTTTGAGTTTGAAGGTTCGTAATACACTAGTTTGAAGGTGGCAAAATTTATGTAAACTTGTATTATTATATTAATTTAAGAGAAAGTTTAATACGTACAGAGATGCATAACAAGTGGATATTAAAGGAAGGTGATCCGTACAGAACTAGTGGATATAATTTATAGAAATTTATTTGCATGGAAATGGTGAAGAAAGGGACACCCAGTCAACCAATGTGTTCTTTGATACTGTGGAAACAGTGGTCGAATTTTGAATATTTTAGTTTTACGTTGAATCTAAATATTATTTTATTCTGATTTTTTTGATATATTTTTCACTAATCAGTTATGACGAGTTGATTTTTTTTAATTGCAAAATAAAAAAGCTAAATAGTTTGTCAATAATGAAAACGACTCCAAAAAAGTTGTCTGTCACTTGAAACAACTATACAAGAATATGGAACAAAAAGCTCGGACCCATATTTTTCTCTTTGTTTCCCGGCCCGGTTGGTCCAATTTAGATTATTTATATATTAGATAATAAATTAACTAAATTAAATTAAATTAAATTAATTACAAGCCTCCGCATGTGGGTCGGTTCCATGGACAGGTTTGGTGTAGTCCAATTCAAAGTTCAATGTATACTTCTTTTTGTAGTAGTTGAGTAGTAGTTGATTATTAAATTGCCAGTGCTGAATTATCTTTTAATAAAAGAAAGAAAAAATAATACTGTAATACTGACGTGATATTTTGATTTAAATTTGTTTGTCGTTGTTTCATTAGTTGCTTCATGCCGCCATTGAAAAACACCAGATAAACACAAGTTCGAGACTTCATATTAAATATTTCCGAATATGTCATATTGAAAACCTGTCAAAGTGACAAAAGTGTACATATTGGGAAGGAATATGCTGACAACTGTAATAATAACAATAAACAATATTAATATTCGTTAAATTTTAAATAGTAATGTATATAGTTTATTGTTAGCAGAAAGCATATGAAAATTCAATTGAGATCAATTAAGATCATCTATTAAATTATTATTAATAGTAATAAACTGTCCAGCAATCAATTTTCATGGGAATTTAAAAGTTCAATGAATCTTTATTAGGTGCCGGCGTGCCGCAAAGTTTCATTTTTTTTTTCTTATTTTTATGAAATTCCACGCCCGGGCACGTTTATGATGATTTGAATCCCAACGGTCCAACATAATCGAATTTCATTGTGTAGAATGGAAATAAATATAGCAATCTTATAAAATATCTTATTTTTCAAAATGAGAATACTAAGAGTTATAGCCGGCCAAACATTTTCCTCATCAATCATATATTATATTACTTATTTAAATTCCTCAAAACCTAATAATATAACTAAAAAAATCTTATAACATGTGGAAATTAATTAAATTTCTATTTGAAGTTGCACATAGTTAACTTTTTTTCTTTTTTTTTTTTTTTACAATTATAAGTAAACAACTTAAGTGAATGTTTTATTTCTTTCTTGTTGGCGAAAAGCTTAACTGAGGCTGTCAAATTAAGCCCCCGTCAAAAGGAAAGATAAATTACAAGACAAGAGAAACACAAAATAATTGAGAACTCCAAGCTAAGTAAAACAAAACTAAAGCAAAACAAAAGACTTGCTTCTATTTTTTGTTTTAAAATTTTCTATTGCCGTTATTATACGGAGAGAAGAAGAAAAGGACACAATATAGTTTAAGAATTAATTTACGAAGACATGCAAAATTTTATCCACGCATTTTAAAGCGTAGGGTTGAAATAATGCTCGCTTCACGAAAAAGAATATTCTTTTCAAAAAATGAATTGCTAAAGAAATATAGTTGAAAATAATCACACTCGTTATGAATTTTTTATACTGTTATTTCATTATTTGCTTCGATTGGTAGTTGGAGTTGGGCTAAAACAGTGGGAAAGTTGTACTTTATTAAAAGTTAATATGGGCCTAAAAGAAAACGTTTTCATTCTTGGTTAAAAAAAAAATGGATTGATCAAGGATTTAAGGGTACACCGTACATGTCCTTGTCTATATAAAATTGCAAGTTTCCACCTCGTTTGAGGTTATAATATTTTTATCCTCTTCAAACAGCAGAAATGGTCAGCTCGAGTGATCCAAGGAGCTCAAATGATCTAGGGAAAGTTGTATTTTACGAACAAGTTAATTTGGTGCCAAAAGTTGTTGGGCAAAAAAATAATAAGAAAAGAAATTAATTTGATGAACAGTGAATCGTACGTCCTCGTGAAAGTTTCTGGATTTAATATCATAAATTAGCTAAAGAAGTCAAAATGTCAGGATGGCCGAGTGGTCTAAGGCGCCAGACTCAAGTTCTGGTCCTCGTGAGAGGGCGTGGGTTCAAATCCCACTTCTGACACTTTTTCTACAAAAACCTTTACTTTTTTCATCCTTTTTGATGTCTCTATGACTACGAGCAACATGTACCGCCTAATCTTAGATTGATCTCTTTCTCTTTTCTTCCACAAAATGGCAAAATCTGCTCTTCCCTCTCCTCCTATTGAGATGGATCCTCAGCATTTCTCTCCCTCTATCCGAATCTCTCTCAAGAAATTGTCGGGAGATCTAGATGTGTCTCTTGCCACTTCATATCGTCGCTGCTTTGAGATAGATGTCGTGCCTCTCTCTCTCTCTCCCCATTGCTCTCATCGCCCCGTCTCAATCAGATCGCCAGGAAAATTTAAATCGCATCGCATTCTTTTTTTTTTTTGTTTGAAAAAATATCAAATTTGTGAGGTAATTGCATCGCATAAGCTTGTCAGGACTGACGAGATTTAAGGCTTACAGTGCTGACATAATATCAAATGATTAGATTTCTTCTTCAATTGTCTTTCCTCAGAGCTTTTCATTAGGAGCATGTTCATAGAGGTTATTCTTTAAATTGCTATGAGGTTATTCATAGAGGTTATACATATCTGATACCAGAATGATCCACATACTACATAAATAAAACTATTTTTATTTTAATTGCATTACTTTTTCTGATATATAATGCATTAAAGCGATGGCATATCGAACCCAATAAATCACGTGTTGAACATCAATCTCAAATTTCTGCCATCTCTAGTAAGTTGGGACCATGTTTGATAAGATAGATCAAAACTGTGAAATAGCATACCTGCTTAGCCCAATTTGGGCTGTGCAAAAGATGAAATGCTTTTTACAATAGCTTCTACTCCCATCAGCCTGATTAGGAGGTGTGACAGTTACAGGAAAGGGAGAAATACTGGGTTCTTGCAATGTCTGATCCCAAATTATTCTTAGCGATTGATTGCATGCAACGTGTTTGCAAAAAGGCTTCTTTAGTTGAAGTGTTGGTGTGACCGTGTGTCAGGTTACCAGAAAAATTAACAATTTTCGAGTGGCTAATTAATAGCCTTTAATTTATTGACATCTGCTTGATTTGAACTCAAAGCCATCACTGTGAAGAAAAGTAAATGAGATTGCACTTTGACTTCCTGCAGAAATATATTGAGCAGCTTACTGAACTGGTGTGATGCCAGTACAGATCACTCTACCATAACAGTGTAGCAAGCTGACTTTTCTGAGTCTAACTGAGCTGGTAATGAATCTTCAATTTGAAATACTAATACAATATAAATGATATTATTTTAAATCACAGAACAGAATAAAACATAACTAAAAAAAGTTAGATCCAACCTAATGATGGCAGCCTGCCACTTCCATTAAACTTCAACAGATGTATCCTTTAAAACTCTTTCCATTCTCTAAGCTTAAAAACCCAAAAAGGACTCGATAATGGCACCGGTAATAACCATCACCTATTACCAGTTCCCCTTATTATGTCATCCCCTTATTCCCTAATATCAGATAGAAGCAGTATAAAGCAAATATTACGACCACAACTATTTGTATTCTTGCAACCAAATAGAAAAAGAATATAAACCCACAAGTAACAAACAGTTATCTTCTATTCCTTCTCCAATCAGGTAACTTGAATTACCCTTCGACCTCTCACACACTTTATCCAAGCTGCAGCGGCAGTTCTGTCACAGCTTGCATCATCTTCAATGTAGCCATCCACAGGACTGACCAATAAGAAATTTTACAAACCAATTGATCTAATGGTTGTGTCTTTTGCATCACTACTACAGTGATTAATTTTATCATTCCACAAACCTTATGATGTTATTAGTTTTACAGAAATTGCAGTAAATTCCCCTGTTGCACTTTATCCTTTGAACTCAATGGGAAAATATGGCCTTACGCATTTTCAGCTGCAGTTTTAGTACCTGAGTTAACATCCCATAATCTGTATTAATCCCAGAAAAGACATCAAGAACCCACCAATGCTGAATGTGCAGACTGAACTGATACCACCAGCCTGCACCACTCAAAATAAAACAATAAAAAGCAAATGCAAACCAAAATTACAGCTACAAGTAACTTCAGCTAACAATATCAGGCTCTTCAAGAGACAACTTAAGCAAACTAGCCCCCGATATATCTGGAATACCCTGCTTTTGGTGCATTGATAATTTTTTTATATTTTATATAGCTACAGTAGAGCAGAATGGCATTTCAATCTTCTGCAATGGTTTTCGCAAGCGGTGAATATGTAATGTAATGCTGGTCTTATGATTTACTCGTACAAGAGATTAAAAAATGATTGCTTATTTTCTCTATTCATTTTTTTTCCGTTTTACAAAACATTTTTCTTTCTATCTATTTCAGATAAAAATAGAATCAAACCTTTTAGTTTACAATATCTATCAGAAGCCAAATGATCAACATTTCAATATATAGATTGAATTGGTTAAAAAATGATAGTGTTACAGGAGATCAGATCCGGTGTGCACAGATAAGCATTTTGTCAAGAAGCATAACTATAGCATCACTAAACTTATTCTCAGAACAGCCGGTCAGTATAGGAGTGATGAGCTCTCTGGCCCTCAATAAACTGTGCAAAGAAAATCAATCCTAGTCCCACTTCCAGATTTATTCAGTTGATGATACAACAGGTACAAATATCAGGTGAAAGCAAGATCCTTTCAGTTTGCATCAAATGGTAAAAGAAGGAAAAGACAGTGACATAATAGTGGTTGAGCACATCATGCGAGCCAAAGCAATAAAGATAAAGATAAATGAATAGATGGAAGGTACCAGACTCTTGGCAACCAAGAGTCGGTCAACTAATTGAATAGCATCTTCACTAGTAAGTTTGCCTGAGAGCTGGCGTCATTTTACAAGTGATTCCAACTGTCTGGTACTCGTTGCCATGGGTTGGATATTTCACAGCTCCACTTGTTTTGTTTGATTTCAGAACTGCTACTAGAAGATGGCTGACACCTATGACCCGTTTGCAAGTCAGACAGATGCACTGGTTTTGTTTGAGTTCAATATAGTTCAGCTGTTGAAGCCAGAATCCCAAAAAACACACTCGTCGCCAGTCAGAGAGAGGTTGATTTCATAAAGCTAATTGACTCAAGGTGTTCTAAGGTCATCCAACAGATCCATACAAAATAAAAACAATCAGAGAGTGATTAATATATTTTGCATGGTATTTGAATTAAATTATATCAATGAAAACTTAATATTGAATATTTGAATTATCTATAAGGTGCTACATTTCTGGATTAAATGCAAAAACTGGTACAAGAGAGCAGAGCACTTACAACAGTATAGAGAGTCTAGCTCGGATTACTGATTTTCAGAGAGGTCAAGAACTTCCATAGCCACAAGAGACTGGTACTTGAAGCAGTAATCTTTCAGGGGCTTTTTGACGAATACTTGTCGTGCAATGTAAGAGAGTTCATATTTCAAAATGTTGGGTGAGCCGAGGAGTTGAGAAAAGAGAAGAGATCCGAGAATGAGACATCGTAAGAAGAGATAGAGGTGGGGGTGGTGTGCTCCCACGACCACGAGCTTAATGGCCAAGAAGGTTCCGGAGTGGTGTCTAAACAAACAAATTATTATTATTATTATTATTATTATTATTATTATTATTATTTATTTTTATTGAAAGCTCGCATAAACTTAGGAGAGGGACTGGAGGGGGACTGGACTAATTGACTTGACTAAATCAAACACTCTTATCTATGTGCTAAATCCAATCCTATATGGATATAATAAAAATAAAATATGTTTAATCATACAAAAATACAAAATCATTATTTTGTTATTGAAATTTATGGTTGTACTGTTTTACTTTAAGGTGACCATTAGATTGATATTGATAATTAATATGATTCTTTATTTCTTAATTTTTCATGTTATACGTATTTACAATCAAGACGGATTTTGATTTTTCATTTATTTTGTATTTCTCAACAACTATCTTCAAAAGAAGAAATTTGAAATTTCAGAATTTTTGTAATTTTTGTGGAAAATGTATAGTAATTCTTAAGAAATAAAATTGCTTTACAGGATATTTTATGAGTAAGCTATCGTCATCCTTCTTAAACACAAATATACATGCAAGAAAAAGCAAAAAAGAAAAGTAAAATTAAATAATCATAACAATCTTTACATCTAAATCCATCTTTACTACTGCGAAATCCGATGATCATATCCGAATCATAAAAGCTTGTCAAATTCACCTTTACTAACGTGGTAGTCTATTACAAACTCCGCAATTGTATTACTGATGATGTCGATAAAGTGATGAAGAAATTTATGCTGCCTAACATCTTTTTTTTTTTTTTTAGATAACTTGACAGCGGCTGTCAAGGCATGCTGCCTAACATCTTCATCGTCTTCTTGTACTATGCTATGTGTGTATTTTTGTATTTGGCCAAAATAATCTTTGTTTGTGGTTTATTGTCTTACGTGCTTTGGTTCAGTTTGATTGTAGAATAAACAGTATTAATTACTCACATATGCATGGCCAAATACATAGGGTTTGGGCACTGGTACCAACTCGATTTTAGGTACCAGTGCCTATCAGATTAGTTCTATTTTTTAATAAAGAGTTAAAGCCTCTGTCAGGGTGAGTGGGCGATGGGTGATTGTAGACGTGTATTTGGCTGGGTTGATGATGTTGTGTAGACGTTGATATGACAGTGTATGATTTTCTTATTTGATTAATGGGAAAGCGGTGAGGCGTTCCTTCGCTTATTTTCTAAAAAACTCCGAAATTGACCCCAAACAATGGCAAATTCAGAAAATTAAATTGTATATTTTTTAATCTATACAAGGTTTTAAATAAGGAAGGAGTAGGATATCATACGTGCAGATTGGGCAATTTAAATCCATTACTTGATAGGATTTTTCTTGATCGGCGAAAACAAATTAATTAGCGAACTGACCGGTGTAATAAACTTTTAGATGAAAATAAGAATCAAACTTTGTAGTTGTTCTCCTTAGCCAACTGCTTAATTTTTTTCTCTCTTTTTTTTTTGGTAAATGCCACCTAATTAGAAGTTAGTTCTTTACCATGATTTCATCTGTAATTCTTAAGTTTTAAAAAAAAAAGAATAAGATTTTATAACAAAGGATTGAAGGATCTTGTTAAAGTGCTGAGCATTTGACAGCACAATACTACAAACTGAACTTTATTGAAGGACCACATCCTGACATGCACAATGCCAAATCAGATCATTTCCAACCGACAGCTCAATACCATCGTTACGCAATGGTCTAATTGTTCGTACCAGATCCTCAATAAGCTACATATTTAATAAAAAAACATCCACGCTAATCAGCTTCAGGATAAAGGATTGAATTCGCAACCGAAATCGACCCGTTATTTGGTGCACCCTTCAAGCCGAGAACCGATGCCAAAATGTTATAAATCTCAACATTCTTAAAAGACTCGACCTTCCTTCCTTGCGTGAAACTCGGCCCTCGAGCCATGAAAATTGTCCTCATGGAGAAAAATGCATTGTCATAGCCGTGAGCCCCGGCACACTCTTTCTTGCTTTCTGACCTTTGCAGCTCCACCTTGAACCCCTCTCCTAAAAGCCCGATTATCGGGGGAATACGATAACTGTCTGCATAGTGTAGCCTCTCCGGCAAATCCTCCTTCAAGTACATTTTCAAGTACTTACCATTTTCGACCTTGCCCGAGCTCAACCCTTCATTCATTTTTGAGACGACCTCTGATGCAGAGATGTTATTTGGTGGGGTTATGGCGAGAAGCGGTGTTATTGATTTCACCCATTCGGGTTGGATTGTGACCCAAGGTGATAAATCATCCAAAAATATTACCCTCTGATCACAAGTTCCAACCATGCCGTGATCTCCTAGCATTATAACATTAACATCATAAAAAATGCCTCTCTTCTCCAGCCCATCAATCAACCGACCGACCACCAAATCAATCCTCGCCACAGCTTCAGTTATAGAGGGGTGGTCAGGTCCCACTTTGTGACCCTGGGAGTCAGGGTCTGAAAAGTAAATCCCAATGAACACAGGCCTCTGAGTCTCGGGGAGGTCGAGGTAGCCCAAGGCCAAGTCGACTCGGTCCTCAAATGTTATCGACTTGTTGTACTTGGGGCAGAATTGCTTTGGGCAGGTCCAAGAGCCCTTGCTCACTTCTGCTCCTGGCCAGAAAATCACAGCTGCATTGTACCCTTGATCGACCACGGTTTGCCATATTGGCTCGCCGAGCCACCATTTCGGGTTGACGTTGCTTGTAGTAAAGGTCTCACCTGTGATGAAAAATAGCAAAACAATAATCATAATACTGATACCATAAATAAATAAGGTCTTTGCATGTGGAGTTCATAAATTTATTACTTCAAGTAAATGTCTGACTTCATTTTTTTTCTCCCTCACAAGTTTAATTGCTGAATGTCAGTAATCGACAGTCAGACCCCACAAAGCAATAAAACATTCAAATTTGGCATATTTCCGTACTGGATTAAATTGATTGTTGCAGTATCAAGTGCCGAATTCCATTTAATTTGCAACATTGGATATAAGCACCGCCACAGAAAATCAGGTGAAGAAATGTCCAGCAGTAAACAACTACCTCTTTTTAAATAAAAAAAAAAAACATTGTGACCGTTGTGGAAACTATCAACTTGCATTTAAACCTCAATTAGGACAAAGTAATGTACATACCAGTAATTGGATCGGAAAATCTGTTGTTTATGATGCCATGGTATGGAGGGTACAAACCCGTTACAATGGAGTAGTGGTTGGGGAAGGTAATAGTTGGGAAAACCGGTATGAGGCCTGTCCTGGCCTCGGTTCCCTCCTCGATCAGACGGTGAATGTTGGGGGTGGAGGTTTTGTGTTGGTACCCAAACCGAAACCCATCTGAAGAGATGAGAATGACCACTTTTTGGTTCTCTTTTTCTTGTAACAGAAGTGGAGTCTTGGCATTTGAAGTAGGTGTGTGAGGAGCAGAAAAGAGAAGTAAAAGAGCCAAGGTTTTAAAAATGGTGGTGGAGGTAGAGAATGCCATAATGTGGGAGTTGTGTTGTTTGAGAAAATGGGTAGTTCTTTTTTTATAGTACAAAATAGTGCAAAGTGGCTCGATCTAGATTGGACATTTTGTGGCAGACACATCTTTTATTTGCAACCAGTAAATTGTACCAGTAGGGTAAACATGTACGAGCTAAAGAATTACTATAGTGGTGACATTTCTGTAATAAGGAGTCTAAATTTGCTAATAAAAAATTTCATAATAATATTATCTTTGAAGGGAAAACAGAGAACTATTTCAGTATGAACCTCACATAATAAAAATATTATTTTCATAATAATAAAATAAAAATGGACCATTTGAGAACTTTTCACTATGAACCTCACATGTCCATTGCCTAGAATCTGGAATGATAAGCGAGAAAACAGAACTATTTCAAACATTGATATAAACTGATCGATAAAAGTCACCAATAATACGTTCGAGAAATTTTCAAAAGATTAATACTTTTGAGGAAAGATGGGGCCATTCTAAGAAAGAAAAATTAGATAAGATTGGGAGTAGGCCCGTTGACGGAAGATTAGTCATACGTTTTTCGTGACTGTTCCGTTCTAACGAAACGACTAATGGTATAAATTTCTATTTCGTTTCTAAAATAGAATGAATTTGGTCATACGTACGTGTAAAATACTGTTGAAATTTGGTTGTTCAGTTCAGTCATATTCCGCCGAAGCAAAACAATTAACGGAAATTTTGATATGTACCGTTTCAGGAGAATGGAGACTTATATTTCCGTAATATGTAGCGTTTCTGAACGGAACGGATAAAGGAGACTTACATTTCCGTATGTACGTCAGACCGGCGCAGGCCTGATTGGGAGTTTGGGGCTCATTCTACTGGCAAAATCTTGTGAGTGCCACGTGTCAACTGATGGATATTGAATTTAGGTTTTTCTCTGTGGCAACGGAGTATGATATTATTACCATTAAATAATCTTAATTTATACTAATTATACTTTTTGAAATAAGGAGTCGGGTGGAAAAAAAAGAATGATTAATAGATTTTGCATTATATTTGAATTAAATCATAGCAATTGAAAACTTAATATGGAATGATCTATAAGGAGCTAAATTTCTGGCCTTAATGCAAGACCGGCAACAAGAGGGCAGAGAGTTATATTTTGACGAATAATTGTTGTGCAATGTAAGAGAGTTATATTTCATACAAAAATAAAAATAAAGAATACTGCTGTCTAAACAAACAACCTTCATTGTTATACGTACTGTAGTATTTGTATTTTTTTTTTCATACAAAAGTACAAACTATTATTTCATTGTTGAAATTTATGGTTGTACTATTTTACTTTAAGATGATCATTAGATTGATATTGACAATTAACATGATTTTTTAGTTCTTAAGTTTTCATGTTATACGTATTTACAATAAAAAATGATATTATTTATTCGTTAATTTCTTTACTCGTAACATTTTTTTTTAATATCTAGGTACAAAAAAGAAAGTAACTGTGGAAAATGTATAGTAATTCTTAAGAAATATAAATTGCCCCAAGTCCTCTCTCCTCTCTCTCTCTCTCTCTTACAAAGTGTGGTGGAATATAACTCTCATGCAAGACAATTGTTTGTGAAAATGTCCCAGAGAGATGTCATTTATTCAAGCGCTGGACTTTAGCGGTTCAATTTATATTTGTTGCTTATAAACGAGCTAGTGACCTCTTTTCTAGAGATGAAGGAAGACGAACTGGACTTTCTGTAACCATGGTATGTGCTCTACTCTACCCTATGATGTCTGTTTACGTTCTTGTGCGTTTAGGTCAGAAAATTCAGCACTCTTGATGATTTCCTTTTCCATTCCTCAATTGGTGTACTGTATTAGGTACTCTACTGACTACTGGTACAATTTGGGATTCCCGCCTGTGCATGCTTCATAAAATTAATGACATTACAGTCTGGATTCAACTATTCCAGCCTTTCAATTGGGAAAAATATCCCTTTCTTTCTGCTGAAATTAGTTACAGTTGGAACCTTTAAGTCAGTAATTGTGCAACTGTGCTTTGCATTTACTTATATTGTTGCGTAATTGGGTTAGAGCCAAAATTATGTTAGATAAGAAGCTAATGTCCCCATGTTCGTCTTTATACTAAGGCCTTGCTCCAGAAATCAGCTTGTAATGTAATGGAATGGAATGGGAAAAGAGGGGAGAACTAAATCTTAACCCTCAAATTTGGGGTGACAAAATCTTGCTAAAATTTGAAGAGAGTTTCTCCCCCTTTTCCCTCATTTCACTCTGATTTCCACTAGAATTTTTGAATTCTGAAGCAGGTTAAACCCTTGGGCAGAGTTAGGGCAGCTGACCTCCTCTCCCGTTCACCCCCTCTACCCCTCTCTGGAGCAGACCCTAAGTATCATCATCATTATTTTTGAAAATATTATTATTATTATTATTTATTGAAAATATCCGCTTATGACACCAGGAAGAACTACAATAATTTATCACATCTGATCTTATTAAAACCCCACGTGTTTGCTTTCCCAATTGTACACTTCAAATTCCAATCACACCACTCGAAATTACAATAATTTATTCATTTCTTCTTCCGACGCCTTCCTCCAATCCTCTTCCGAGTTCCGACCTTCTCTCTAAACAATTTGATCAAACATAAAAACCGTATCTTTACTTTTCCAATCTCCTTCTCTTCCCCAAGCCTCAGCTCTCCTCTCGTGTGAATTAAGTCGCTTGCACTCTAAGTGCTTGTAACAATGCGCATGAGAGATATTGTCCCACCAAGCACTATTGTTTTCAAGGTACGCTTCATGCTTGTTACCTAAACAATCTCTTGACCTTCTCTCCAAAATGTAACAATGAAAAAAGACAGAATCACACTCTCTTAAATCATGATACTAGCTCTGTCCTCCTGGTGCCAGCTTCTTTTGCTGTTTGCATTTTGGCCAGAAATGTAGCACTTTTATGCAGTGTGCCCACTTCTTGTTTCAATTTTTTCAAAATGTATCTTGTATAGGGCACTGTGTTGGTACAATTTAGGAATTCCTGATCTTGCACACAACCTGCTCAATGAAATGTCAGAATTGATAGTCTTTCCATTGGGAAAGCATCTTTTTTAACATTTTAAAGAAATGCGTAAAACTAATGAATTCTGTTTTCTTTTTATATCAGTGACTATGAAAGAGAGGACTGCAATCTCAGTATCTTTTTTTTTTTTTTACTTTCTTTTGCTATTGAATCAATCAAATCTGGTACGAGCACATGGTGGTTGTCCGTGCACTCTTATACTGCCATAATCCTGGTTTGTTGGGGGCAGAAAGTTGGCTTGATTAGAGGTTTATTTGTAATTGTGCAAGGCTTCAACTCTGTGTACTGGTCAAGTTGTACCAAATCTTACTGTACCTTTTGTAATTGTGCAAGGCTTCAACTTTGTGTATTGGTCCAGTTGTGCAAGGATTTTATTTACACCCCCCTCCATATGCAACCCTTAGGAAACCGGTGCTAACTCATTTTAAAAACCAGAGCTAAAGAACTTTTTTCCAGTAGCGACCAGGTTGGAGGGTATTGAGAAGAAGATTCTAGAGATGAACAACAACATGAAGTTGAGGACTAGGAGCAGGCCAGTGCAAATGCCGTACATGCTTTTATATCCAAACACATCAAATGAGAGCCACGAGGGTGGTGTCTCTGTAAGAGGTATACCAAACAGCTTGTCTATATGAACAGGAGATATATTATGAGAGAGTTGCATTTTGGGGGTTTTCTTTTGCTTCGTGGGAGGTGTTCATATTTTGTGTAACATATTGCTATATATTGGATGAACTTGTTTGAAATGTGTTGAAGTAGAACAACAATTCAATATGAATTGATTCGGAGCTGATAGTTTCTGTTCGGATTGATGTTTGATATTAAATCACTTTTGAATAAAATCCCTATTGTTGCTTCTATATAAAGTACCAACAAAATGCCAAGAAATTCTGAAATTTATACCATACACCAGCATGAATTGAACAGCATACCAAAACAATCAGAGACATGTTCCACTAAACTAATAATCCCATACAAATATCAATACAAGTAAATTCCCAGCAACACATCAAAGAAACGGTATAAAAGACACAAAACAACACTTGATTCCATAATATGTAACTTTCAACAGAAGACGGTAATAAAACACCTAAGTTTTTAAATTGATACACTATTGGGGATCCCCATTCCAACGATACCAGTACCCTTGCGACTGGTATCTGAGGTATTTGGATAAAGGAGCTTGTATGGCATATTTGCAGGACCAGTGCGGTTCTTCAAACGTGGATCTGCATTCATCTCTTTGATCCTCTTCTCTATCCCTATCAGCTTCTGATTAAAGCGATTAAAAGCTTCTAAGGCCCTTTTATCGGACGTCCATTTTGCACAGTCCCGTTGCCCTAGGTATACTTCATCTGAGGAATGCTTAGATAATATCTCTAAAACAGCAGCAACTAGTATACTTTCAATTGGGGGTGTTATAGTCTTTAAAAGTACTTTATCCGGGTCTTGCTTTAACTCTTCATATTCATTTGTCCCTGGTTTAGGCATTGGTCTACGGCTCATGGTTGGGCGGTTTGGATGGTAACCTCCATATGGGTATTGGCCAAAATTGACAGCAGCATGTAAGGCAGATGCTATCCAAATTACAGTGGTGCAGGTTTCAGCTAACTCTTTATAAGTTTGCATTGCTGGCCACCAGGTTTCATCTTTTACGTCACCATGACCAACATCACGAATTTCTTTCCACCATGCTTGGAGTTCAGTGTCAGATTTAACGGTCCTATCATCAGGGTAGTAGATCGAGCAGTATTCATCGACCCATGACTTGATGGCCGACCACACTGCCAAACCATCTACTGCATATGGGTAGTCCTTGATCAACAAGCGCAGTTGGTTTGGGCTTGAAGGATCTTCAACGGCAAGCCCCCTACAGCAAAAAGAATAAAATAAAAGTACGTATATTAATTGTTTAAGTACATACATGGTTTATGTAATTTATCTTTTATTTCCATTGCACTTTTGTTGCTTAGTTGTATTCTGTGGGAGGAAAATTACCTCTTGAGGAGGTCCTGCGGGAGGCCTTGCTCAGTGAGTTTCCAGTATTTGTAGACATCTGAGGACAACTCAAGAGCATACTTTTCAAAGGAAAAAGTGCTCTCAATGATGCCGTCAGCATTGATGAGATGCTGGCGAGCCAGAGCATTGATGTTTATTGTGTCTTTGAAGTGTGGGCTCAGTAGTTTGTGCATTGGGTGCATTACACTCAGGTGCCTGTTGGTTGCTATCACGAACGGCTCAATCACAGCGTGTGTATTCAGCCTACAGGATAGGTAATACCAAAACAATTTTTCCAATGAAAAATTCTCTTGATGGTATGGATTGATCCAAATTCATTTTGGATGGTTTAAAGAAATAGGATTTGAACTTTGCCTGTCTGTCATTCTTTGCATGACGATGCTGTTCGCTAAGCTTATCTATTTAGATATTGCTTCAGTTAACTTGGTTCTGTTATTGTTCATTAATTATATATTGGGAGTTTAGGACATTCACTAATTAGTTCTTCTGATTGCAACTAAAATAACCAGATATAAAATTAATAATCTGGTTACTTAAAATGTCTAATATAGAGTGTCAAACTCAAGTCCAATGCTGGAATACTTAACAAATAGTTCTGTGGTATATACTTCATTACATACCAGTGGCTTATAAGTTGGTGATATCCAGTGTCATTGACAGAAACATAGGCCTTGGCCAACTGCCATATGGAGCCCTTGACACAATAGGATGATGGTGTATGGACCTGGCTCTGTACACCATATTCCCATCCATCAGGATGGGGTAGGTAGGGCTGACTAACGTTCATAACGGACACGGAATAATACATATATGTTATACGTTCCGTTCAATGAACGGTAATAAAATTTTTTGCGTTGAACGTTCTGTTTGAAGCACGATATGAGAATTTATTCTGTTTCCGTTCCGTGCATGTTCAACGTTTACAACGTTAATAACGTTGATATTATACAAAGCTCATAATATCTTAAAAGAACGATAATTTTCCATACATTCACATTTCCAAGCAAGCAGTTGCAAACTTACAACTTACAAGCAATCCATAACCATTACAAACAGAGTACTCAACGTCTATCACAACATTCTCAAACATAGTCATTTTGAAACATAAAAACCAACACAACAGTCATTTAAAAACCAACATAGAAAGCAGTTTATCACTATTACAAACATAGTAAGCAACATGAAACATAGAAAGCAATTTAAGCAACCAACAAGACAACCCTGCAATGTCGTTCCGTGCTTAGCACAAAAAGACAACACTAGTAGTCTAGTACACTACTCAAAAGAAGCTTACTACATGTCTACATGACACAACTTCATGTTGTAGTGGCTGCACTGCCACAAATAGTGTCATCAGACGGCAAAGGTTCATCACTTGACCATAGAACATCTCCAAATACTCCACCAGTTTCTGCATTTAGAATCCAACCAATAATACCTCAACTAAAATTGAAACAGTTCATGCAACAATAAACATTTTAAGAATGAAATACCTATAACTGAAGCTCTCAACCAATCTTGTGCACATACCAAAGCTTCTAGACTCTCGTCATTTAGAGAGCTCCTAATTGGATTGAGAACTCTTCCAGCAGTACTAAAGGTCGATTCTGAGGCCACTGTTGAGATTGGGACAGCCAAGATATCCCTCGCTAATCTAGCCAAAATAGGATACTTAGGTGATTTTAGTTTCCACCATGCTAGGCAGTCAAACTGTGCATCCAACCTAGTGTCATCTAGAGCATCAGATAGATAATGCTCTATCTCTGTTTTGTTTGGCTCAGCAGTCCTCTTATCACTTAAAAAGTTTTGTAACCCAGCTCTTGTATCGGTAATCATACTTGATGAACTAGAGCTACTTGACCTATCCAAACAACATCACAAATCATAATTCATCACAAGCAAAAGCAAGTAGAAAGTAATTAAATTTCAGCAAGTTCAAGTGATTAGGAACCGGATCCTCAGCAGTCGTTTAAAACGACTGCTGAGCGGTCGTTTACCTTTTTTTTTTGTTTTTTTTATTTTAAAATTTAAATGGAGAATCCAAACCGTTCAACTTGTTAAATTTTACCGGCGATGCGTTTTCATATAAGTTTTATAAAATTTGAAGTTGATTTGATACTAGATTAAGCGGTCAACAAATGAACGTATTAGAATTAATCTAACCAGGTCCGTTCATTTGTTGACCGCTTAATCTAGTATCAAATCAACTTCAAATTTTATAAAACTTATATGAAAACGCATCGCCGGTAAAATTTAACAAGTTGAACGGTTTGGATTCTCCATTTAATTTTTAAAATAAAAAAAAACAAAAAAAAAATAAAACGACCGCTCAGCAGTCGTTTTAAACGACTGCTGAGGATCTCGTTCCCAAGTGATTACCCAATGTTGGCAGATGAGCTCTTTGGTTGGTTGTGAATGCTTTTGTTGTATGCATCTGAGTATTCTTTGAACAATTGATTCAAGCATGTCTTCAAGTTTTCTATAAACCTAGAGCATTCTTCTGGATGCAGCATTTTAAAGTAGTATTCTACCACATGCAATTTGCACCTAGGGTCCAAAACACATGCAACTGCCAACAAAGTACTTCCAATCTTCCAATACTTCTCCCATTTCTTAAACATCTCCTTACTCATTTTAACAACAAAAGGATAAGCACTGGTTGACATTTTCATGATAGTAACATAAACCTCACAATATTCAGGGAAGAAAAGATTGAGTGTGGGATACTTGCTACCACTCAATTTATTTGTAACATCATAAAATACCTTCAAATGACAAAATATTGCATCCACATGCTCCCAGTCTACATCTTGTGGACAACACTCAAAGTTTGTATCAGACAAGGCATACCTATTTATAGCTTCCTTCAATTGCAAAGCAAGTTGAAGCATCAAATATGTAGAATTCCATCTTGTTTCCACATCCCAAGCTGGTTTCTTGTATGGGGCATCAACCTGAAAATATACAAGACCAGGGGTTAATTAACTAATTATACATTCAATTGGATTTTATTAAAAAAATAAATAAAGTTAGTACATGACCTGAGATGCTACCAATTTAAACTTCTCCATCCTTTGCTGTGAATGCCTTAGGTATTTCATAGTTTCTCTTATCTTTGTTATCTGACCAGACAAAACATTTAAGCCATCTTGCACTATGAGATTTAATATATGACATCCACACCTTAGGTGGAAAATGGCACCATCAGCTGGCAGCACATTTTTTATTGGGGTTGTGCCCAACAAATCCCTTACACAAACATCATTGGCTGATGAATTATCCAAAACAAGAGAGAAGATTCTCTTATCCAAGTTCCAATCAACTAATTTTCCATAAATCGCTTGACTTATATGCCTTCCAGTATGTGGAGATGGTAAGGCTGCCAAGCTTAAAATTCTTTTTCTTAAAACCCAATCATCATCTATAAAATGGCAAGTCAAGGCCATGAAACCTCTATCTCTGCCCTTATTACTCCATAAATCACTCGTGAAACTTATTTTACAATCCATCTTACCCAACAAATCATACAATTGAAGTCTCTCTTCTTCATAAAGGATCATGCAGTCAGCTCTAATTGTTTGTCTTGATGGTAATTTAAAGGCAGGGCACAAATCATTTAAAAATACCTTGAAGAAGTAGTGACTTGCACAATTGAATGGATACTCATGTGCAGTCACACACCTAGCAAGATTTTTTCTACTCCTTTTCTGATCAAACACCCAAGAATCAACAATTGGCTTACCATCTAATAATTAAAATATATCACAGTTAGAATAATTGAAACATAACATACTTAAATAATAGAAACATATCATGGTTAAATAATTTAATAAGTTGTAATTAATGCCTTCATCTTTACCAATCTGTAATAATTTCTGAAAGGCAATAGGCTTGTGCCTTTTTGCTGCAGGAATTTTCTTGCATCCTCTTCTAATATGGTTTCTCATGTTGCCGGTACCCCTTTGGTTACCCATAGGATACACACGCCCACAATACAAGCAAGTGGCAGTGTAACTGCCATCCTCTAATACTTCACCCTTTGTGAAATGAACCCACACAGCAGCTTTAGTTTCTTTAGTCTTCCTCTTCTTAATTACTTGTTCAGTAGGAGGTGATCCTGCTTCAGCATCGTTCACAATTTGTTGTACCTCTTCAATGGTTTCACCATGCATCCCAGGCTCCATACTAATATGAAGAGAACAACATATAAGCTTGGCAGATACAATAGATCAACATATAAGAAACATTAATTGATTACATGCATGAAAATATCAAGTATTAACATAGCTATGAAGCATTAAATAAAAGAAACAAAGATATCAAGCATTACATGCATGCAAAATTAATTTTTTATCACAAATAAAAGTCTTACAAAATTAATTTACTAACAAATTAAAAGTTGTAGAAGTAATTTACTACTAATTTACTAATTTTGTAATATGTTAATTAGTTAATTTACACAGTTTCAAACATTAAAGCAGACATTTAATCTTTACACGTTTTCAGGCATCAATTGGATCTCAATTTGATGTATTAATTGTGTCTGAAATCATCCATAATCAGTTCAATCATTGAAGCCTTAAATGCAGTTCAATCATTAAAACCTTAAATGCAGTTCAACCATTAAAGCATTAATCCTCAATTTAATTAGTTCGACGGATAGAGCATTAAATGCATTTCAGATAACAAAAATTAAAGCAAATCAGATAACAAGCTTTAAAAGCATTAAAGTAGAGTTGATAAAACATATATATACTCATCGTTTGATGACAGGTCAGGCTCAGACACTTGTTCTTCTGCCATCTATTCAACCTCAATTCCTCAAACCCTCCGATAACTTCAAGGAACAATAAAGAGGAAATTAATCAAGGAAAAAATAAAGAAAACTTTAACAGTAAAAATTAATGAAAAAATAAACCGAAAATTAAAAATACCTTTGTGTTTCGTTTTCTTTCTCTCAGTCTCAGCCTCTTTCTCTCTTCTCAGTCTCTCTTTTTTCTCTTCCTTTACATACCCAATATATAACCAAAAGCCTCATCATTTCACTGACCCAAACCCTAGCTTTTGGTTGTGCTGGCTTGGCCATCAGATCACTCACTGTCTCACACCAATAGGCAGCAATCATCTCACATCTAAGCTATGAGCTCTTAATCAGTCAAATCAGCCTCTAATTTGTCGCACAACTGATTATATAAGTTTTAGTTGGTGGAAACTTGTGACAAATCGACAGCCAAAAGCCTTGACAGCCACAAATTGCAAGGGATTTATAGGGTAAATGGGTAATCATTCGGTTTGGAAACAAGAAACAACAGTACTTCTCGTGCAAGGATAAGAGATTGAGAGGTTGAGAGAGACTGAAAGAGAGTGAGAGAGTGAGAGAGAGTGAGTTGAAGCAGATGTCTTAGAGAGGGAGGAGGAGAAAATCGAGGTTTCTATCGAGAGCTGAAGCGACAGTACTTCTCGGCGCCGCTCAAGGACGATAGAAAGGGGGAGGGAATTGGGGTTTGGGGAAGGAGGCGGAGAACCCTAGGATCTCAGTTTTTGTCGAGAGTGTTGGGAGTCTGGGAGCTGAGCGACTGAGTTGCTTGTCTAGTGTCGACAATAAAAACCCACCTCAGCTCTGTTATGGACGGAACGTGTTTGGAACGTTGACGGAACATGCCATTTCGTTTACCGTTCCGCTCATTCCAACGGTAACAGAGAGAATTTCGTCTCACGTTCCACCACTGCAACGAAATGATAAACCATTCCGTCACACGTTCAAAACCAACGGAACGTAACGGCAAACGGCTAACGGCTGTACCGTTAGCAGCCCTAGGGGCAGGCTCAGCTCAATGGCTACTGGCTTGAGGGTCTCATCATCCCTCAGGAACAAGATAGTCCTAGATGCATACACGAAATTTTCTTCTAGCTCATTTATTTTTCTTAGATATGGCATGAACGTGTCATGGTGATCCAGTATGAATAGCCTGTTTTGCTTCAGTGCCTACATATATAATATAAATAGTCGTTACTAAGCTGTTGTAACTTGTAAGATATATTACTGTATCTATATTACTATAGACCTCGTACAGTATACAGACCTTTGTTTCTAGTAATAGAAATGGGCCCAATGGCCTTTTTCCAAAAAAAGGAAAAAAAATCTATAGACCTCAAGGCTGGTTTTATTGTAAAAATGACAAACAAATATATAAAAGAAGCAATCAAGAAGAGAAAAGTCAATTATATATTCTTGTGGAGCGAACCTTGGACGCACCTCATGCACAGAAAACTTTCCAAGATTATGCTCAATGTGCTCTTCCATGATCTTGCTTGTTTGGTCCCCATATTTTCTCGGATCAAGCTTACTTGCTGGTGGAAATTCCTATTACAATTAACAATTGTATTTTTATGCCAAAACTCAAAACAAATAATTAATTTGACATCTTTACTCCAAAAGGAAAGAAATGTATGTGAAACCCAAACCCCTGATGTACCTCTAGACGCCTTATCACAATTGGATTCGCACCTGCAAGCATTTGCCTTGCAAACTCTTCATCTGTGTCCTCCATGCAAACTTGTCCTCTGTTCATTTTTCATAATCCATAAGAAACCAGCTATTTAGGATATTATTTTGCAAAATGACTTCGTTAGATTTGTATTCTGCTAAATAAATTATGCATCTGATTCAAGGAGGATACCTCTAATTAATTGGGGCTCAGGGAGCTTCAAAGCATATGTCGAATCCTTTCTAGCCAATTCCTTCAAAACTGGGATATTCATCTCCTCAAACATCTCTCTAAGCAAGGGCATATGTGGATTCTGGAGACATCCCTTATAAAGGCGAACTGTGTCCTCAAGTGAAGTAAAATCCTTTGAAGCTCTCCTGCGGATGGAGAGTACTGGAAACAATGCATGGCTGACAGATTTTATTGGGTATGCTAGAAACTCAGATAGTTTCTGCAAGCCAAACCGCTCATCTCGTGGAACGTAGTTGGCCCATTCTGCCCTGCTCTCTGATTTTGGATCTGTGACATGATATGATCATATTTGGCTGTCTATTAAATCTGTTGGACTAAACAATTAAACCATATATATGCCTACTCGCAAAACACCATCACATCTCTACTAATCTTTGTTTCTAGTGATTTTTTAGTGAATTAATTGAAGAAATAATTGGAGAAAATTTTCCTTAAGTACTGGAGCTTCACAAGGTGGTTAGAGACTATTTAGAGTCATTAAGTTAGGTATAAATCTTAAACTAAATTTATCTCATTCAATTTTCAAATAAAATGCTCAATCTGCTAAGATGCGTTATATAACGCATGATTCCGTCACATAACACGTCTCCTTGAGAAAATATGCAAAATTGAAAAAATCTGTAATTTTGCGTTAAACAATGGATACTTCAGTTGTGTAACGTATGGTCATGTGTTGTACAACGCAAGTTTACGATGTGCAACATTTGACCAAGTCAGCTGGCGTTTTATGAGTCATGACCAAGCCACCGTGCTTATGCATTGTGTAACGCACCATTTGAGTTAGACAATGGATTAAAAATGAAGCGTTGTACAACGCAGTCACTTTCGAGAAAAATGTCGCTGGCGTGTGTTATGAAAGCACACCGTAGTGTTGTATAACGCAACTATTTTTTGAAAAATATATGACTTGTGTAACGGACCTCAAGCGTTGTGTAACGATTTGACAACCATCAATGGCCGTTGTGATTTCCTTGGTCATGCGTTGTGTAACGCATTTGACAAGGTTCAACGGATATTTTGAATTTTGAATTTTATTTAACAGATATATTGATGTGTTGTGTAACGCATATTAGAAATTTTGACTGATTTGGAGCTCTTGACGCCCTTTATATATATAGCAACAATATAGAGCAAGACTGGAGAAGATTAAGTATTAACATGTTCTTATACTAGAAGCAGTTTCCTCTCCTATGTTTATCAGAATACTTCTATTTGTTTGTTAATTTGTTCACAATAATTGCTTAATTTATTTTTTATTCATTCTGCATGAACATAATTTTTTTTTTCTTTTAAAAGTAAGCTCAGAAAAGTGATTTCCCTATCAAAATGGTTTTTACGCAAGATTTCAATTCATTTCGTTTCATTGGAATTGATTTTGTGAGAATTCGTTGGGTCTAATATATAGAAATTCCGACCAAATGACATGAAATCCATCCATTTTGATCAAGAATTTTCTAATGAAATGAATTGAAATGAAATCCCACGTTAACAAATGGCATTCTGATCAGGCCCTATGTCTGCCAGACTGCCACTCTGCCTGTAATTTAACCGGATAGTGCTCTATTCTGTCTCCTTAATTCCTTGACCGGTACAATTTAACCATAAGATTGACTCACCTGCTTTATTAGGAGAACGGCTGGTGCGCACCCTACGAGGGTATGGTTTTTTAAGGGACCCACCAAGGACAGGGCGTGCATAAGAATCAGAAATGTCAGGGTTACCGAGATCGTTATAGACAGCATAACCGTAGATGCGGTGTTTTTCCTCAAGTGGTCCAGAGACGTGATCACCCCTGAGATGGTAAACCTCTAGTTCTCTATATGGCCGTAGTGGCTCTGGCGTTTGTCTTGGAAGATACACCTGTACTTTAAGACAATAAAATGTTTGATGTTTTCTGTTATGAAGAATATCATTTTAAGAAATGCGCCATTGGAAATTATCATTGTACTTTAACAGAGATATTTGAGACTGCTTTACAAAAGTTTAATTGCAGTATGCAAACTAGAAAATAAAAAATTAAGGCATAATAGTGCTCTAATGGTACCATATATGTTTTGATCACCCCCTACTTACAAAAAAATTTCAGCAGCTATTACTTGATGAAAATTTCAGATCGCTGCAGTACTGTCCACTCAAGAACTAATTTAATGTTGGAGCTTGCTATCGTGGATTGACGTGCACAAACCAGAAAACTACTTTTTGGTGAAAATAGAAACAGAACACCTATTTCCATGTTCTTTGTCTTGTCCTTTGATCTAGAAAATGCCATGTATTGACATGTTGACCTCACTTATGAGTGAGTTTTTGATGAGGTCAACATATCAATTTCACAATTTTATTGTAGATTGGACTCTCTGGACCAGAAAATTAGGTCTAGTGATTGGAATCTAAAATTCAAGAAACGGCCATACTCTATTGGAATCATATTTATATAGTCGAATTGCTATAACTTGTAAAATGATGCACGAATGATAGAGAAAGATTGATAGAATAGTACGAACAAGAGAGATTTTGGTTGAGGATCACACAGATTCTCAGAAAATGGCTACTGCCGATATCAAATTTCAATAATCAAAAGTTCTGTTTTGTTTTTTCTTTGCCGCCGCTGTTTTATCATTCGTACAAGCAATAATCAATATTAGGTAATTACTTAATAGGAAATAATTAACCTAGAAAAGACGGTGCAAAACAAATTAAAGATACAAAGCCCAAGGCCCATATGTCATTCGGCCATCATTCTCCTCCCCTAAGAAAAAGATTCGTCCTCGAATCTGCTACTTCATCATCTGCTTCAGATGTCTCTTTCTCGCTGTCAGTAATGTATGGGGATAGATCTGCCACGTTAAAGGTCCCTGAGACATTATATTCACCTGGCAAGTCCACCTTGTATGCATTGTCATTGATCCTTTCAAGCACTCGAAATGGGCCATCGGCTCGAGGTTGTAGTTTGCCATACCTGCCAGTTGGAAAGCGTGCCTTTCTCAGATGAATCCATACTAGATCTCCCTCTTTAAACACCACTTTCTTTCGATGCTTGTCTGCTCGCTCTTTGTACTTCTTGTTGGATTTCTCAATCTGAGCTCGAACCTGTGAGTGCACTTGCTTGATTTGTTCAGCATGTTCTTCTGCATCACCACTGAATTGATGTTGAACAGGCAATGGTGTGAGCTCAAGAGGTGTTATTGGATTGAATCCATACACAACCTCAAAGGGACTTCTTCCTGTGGTCCGGCTTTGCGATCGGTTGTATGCAAATTCAGCTTGAGGCAAAGTGAGATCCCATTGGCGTGGATTGTCACCAACTAGACTCCTCAATAAATTTCCCAAACTTCGGTTGACCACCTCTGTTTGTCCATCAGTTTGAGGGTGATGAGATGAGCTAAACTGCAGTTGAGTGTCCATCTTCCGCCAGAGAGTGCGCCAGAAATGACTCACAAACTTCACATCTCGATCCGAGGTGATGGTTTTGGGCACACCATGCAATCTGACAATTTCCTGCAAAAACAAACGTGCTACCTGCGAAGCATCAAAAGTTTTGTTACAGGCAATGAAGTGCGCCATCTTAGAGAATCGGTCCACCACAACCATAATTGAATCCTTGTTTCTCTGGGTTCTGGGTAGCCCGAGAACAAAGTCAAGACTGACATCTTCCCATGGAGCCACTGGAACAGGCAGAGGTTGATATAAGCCCGCATTGGTTCCTCTCGTCTTGGCCAGTCGGCATGTCCTGCACCTTCCCACAAATCGAGCCACATCTCACTCCATCCTAGGCCAATAGAATTGGTCTTGTAACCACTCCAGTGTTTTATCAACTCCAAAATGCCCTGCAAGTCCTCCAGCATGACCTTCTGTGATAACCGCCTCCCTCAAAGAGCCCTTAGGAACACACAACCGGTTACCTTTGAAAAGAAAATCTTCTTGTCGAATAAACTGCTGAAAAGGACCTGATTCGCATTTTTGCCAGATATCTGCAAAATCAGGATCATCTCCATATAACTCCTTGAATGCATCAAATCCAATCACTTGAACCCGCATGGTTGATATCAGTGAATGCCTCCGACTCAGTGCATCTGCTACCGTGTTCAACACTCCAGCCTTGTGTTTAATAGAGAAACTGAAAGCCTGTAAAAACTCGACCCATTTGGCATGCCTCGGTTTCAACTTGTGCTGCCCATTGATGTACTTCAATGCTTCATGATCAGAGTATAGAACAAACTCTTTAGAAATGAGGTAGTGCCGCCAATACTCGAGACTCCTCACTATGGCATAAAATTCCTTGTCATAAGTGGAATATTTGAGCCTAACCTCATTGAGTTTCTCACTAAAAAACGCCACTGGTCTACCCTTCTGGCTCAACACACCACTAATACCCACACCTGACGCATCACAATGAACCTCAAAAATCTCTTCAAAATTCGGCAAAACTAGAACAGGTGCTTCAGTTACCTTTTTCTTCAGCAATTGAAATGCTGCCTCAGCCTCTTTTGTCCAGGTGTACTTGCCTCCTTTTATACAATCAGTGATAGGAGCAATGATAGTGCTGAAGTTACGGATGAACCTCCGATAGAATGAGGCGAGACCGTGAAAACTTCTGATATCATGGAGGTTTGTCGGTGTTGACCATCCCGTGATTGCTTCCACCTTGGTTGGATCCATCCGAATACCTTCCTTAGATATTATGTACCCGAGGAATGTCACTTCTCCAGTGAAAAAGTGACACTTCTTTGTATTGGTATACAACTTCTGCACTCGCAAGACCTCAAAGACTAGCCGCAAGTGTTGCATATGCTGGTCTTCAGAGGAACTATACACCAAAATGTCATCAAAATAAACAACCACAAATTGACCAATGAAAGGACGAAAAATCTGATTCATCAAGCGCATGAATGTGCTAGGCGCATTGGACAACTCGAATGGCATCACCTTCCACTCATAAAGGCCATCTCGAGTTTTGAAAGCTGTCTTCCATTCATCTCCGGGTCGGATACGGATCTGATGATACCCGCTCCGCAAATCAATCTTGGAAAAGACTGTTGCCCCATGTAATTGGTCAATCAAGTCATCAAATCGAGGAATTGGGAAACGATACTTGATGGTGATCTTGTTAACAGCTCTACTGTCAATGCACATCCTCCATGAACCATCTTTCTTCGGCACCAATAAGGCTGGCACCGCACACGGGCTCATGCTCTCCTGCACATAACCTTTTTCCAATAACTCGCACACTTGCCTCTGTAACTCCTCATGCTCCTTTGGACTCATGCGATAAGCAGCTTTATGAGGAATAACAGCTCCTGGTACAAGGTTGATATCTCCTTTATTTGCTGTTGTTTCGACCGTACTTGGCACCCAATTATGACCCAAAACATATTATTATTTGACATTTTGCTGTGTTTCTCCAGGTTTTGGCTTTGCCGCCGCTTCTAATTGTTTCACACAGGTTTTGATGAAGACTCAGGGAATAATGGGCTCAAGGAAGCTTGTCCACGCTCAATTGCACGCCAGACGACTCATTCCTGGCACCTGGGACGCATTCCAGGCCGACGTGCGGGCCACAAGCCACGATCCACTCGATCCATACTTCGGTTCTGGGCTTTTCGTGCTCTGTTCGACCTGGACAAATTCCAGTTCGGGTCGAACTGAGCATTGAGGCTCTCATTCCACTCCAACCCGAACTGAAGCCCTGTCCGGGCCGAACAGAGACCGTCCAGGCCGAACAGACCAGCCCTGTGGCCCGACTACGCGCCTGTCTTCTCCAGCCTGGCTCCAGCCCGAACAGAACGCTCTCCAGGTCGAAATGCCCCATTTGGAAAGCGGATATGCATTGAAGGCTGGCAGCTGGACCCCCCGGATTCACCCTGGGACGCCTCTGGCTTGTTCCCCAAGTTGGAGAACTCCTAGAAAAGGTCTCTCTCTGCCCAGCAGAGATCTTCTTCTTCCTTCCACGTTTTTCCCAGAGACAAGTCCCACTTTACTTCATTTTTCCACTGGATTCCTTCATCGAAAACTGAGAACTCTCTACTGCCTTGAAGCGACGGCGGCAAGCGGCACTGACTTCCCACGTTTCTACCTTCCCACCGCCGTTGAAGAGATAGATCTGAGCGTTTGAGGAGTATTTCGGTTTATTCTTCTTATGCACTTTTCTCTATTTTCTATGGCTTGTATCTTTACTAGCATTTCTTTATTTTCTGCTATTGTCTGTTTAGAGAACATGTGTGAGTAGTTTGCTATGTCTTAGGGTAGGATTTGATGTAAGTTTAGTATGTGGTTGTGTTGAATGATTGGCTTGACATTTGACTATGTTATTTGATTGCTTGGTATTATCTATCTGCTTGTTAAATTCTGTTGCTTTGATCTGTTTTGCTTCTGAATCTTAGGCCTGGTTTGGTTAAGCTACAAATTTAGATCGTACAACCAGAATTGAACCAAGTACTTGGGGTAAATCTGTGACTTGAAAGAGTCGATTAGTTGAACTGAAAGGTTAATTTCTAAATTGTTTGAAAGAGCGTTTAGATACCCTTAGAGCACAAGTAAATCAAACTCAAGAACACTAATTCCCGACACGAAGTTAGGTAGTGAACTTAGGAGGGGCTAGGTAGAGTCCTGTGCAGGGTTTCAATCCAAGAGACGAAAGTTGAGGGTTAGAACTCGAGTTACAGCCAGTCCTGACCCTGGACGTAGTCCAATTCAAGCCTTGATCTCGCTTCCAGGCTTTCTGTTCGACCCGAACAGGTCTTGTCCGGGTTGGACAGGAGTCTGTAAACACAACCAAGCTCCAGGTCTCTGTCCAGGCCGAACAGATTCTGTTCGGGCCGAACAGAACCCTGGAACCCGGTATCTCGAGGTTTGTCGCGAGAGCGATCGACCGAGGAGGTTCCGGTGCTAAACCTAAGTCATTTCCGATCCCTAGGACGCTTTTTATTTGTCAGAAAACCCCTAAAAACCTTTGTTGCTTGTTTTCCTGTCTTTTGCTTTGTTTAGAATTGATTTCAAGAGTTATTTTAGAGTCCGAAAACACCCAAAAATATCTACTTTATTGCATGGTTACTTTTGATCTGTTTGAATCAACCTGTTTTTACTCGTCTAGCTTTTGAAAACCAGCGAGTCCAGTATTCATTAATCCGTCCCTTGGGTTCGACCCTAAGCTTAACTGAAACGACTAGTGAGTTAAGTTCTAGGTACAAATTTATTTGATATCTGGTTCCTAAAACCCGCTCATCAAATTGGCGCCGTTGCCGGGACGAAAACTACCTAATTTTTAGTTTTCTTTGATAAAGCTGGCCGCCCAAAGGCAAGCCCTGGACGACGAGCGCCGGCAATGGAATGCCGATGATGAGGAGGCCCACGATCTTGACGGGGGGGACGACGACGTCCCCAACAAGGCCCTCATGGACTACGGCACTCCAAAGGCCAAGAATGTGGCAGGGCCGGTGATTATCCGAGGGATAGATGCTAATAACATGCAGATCACTCCGGCCCATGTCAACCTTGTCTCGCAAGATGCTTTTCTGGGAGAAGAATATGAGGACCCACATGCTCATTTGCAAACTTTTCTTGACCATACTAAATTGATTAAATTGAATGGTGTCCCTCAACAAGCAATTAGGCTTTTGTTGTTTAGGTATAGTCTTAAAGGTAAGGCCCAGAAATGGTACAAGAACCTGAAAAAGGGGTCGATTGATACTTGGGGTGGGATGGCTCAAACCTTCCTTAACAAGTATTTTCCCGCTGACCGGGCCGATAAGATTAGGACCGAACTGAACAACTTCCGGCAAAAGGAAGATGAGACCTTGACCGACGCTTGGGACCGGTTTAGGGACCTTGAAACCTCTTGTCCTCACCATGAAATCCCAGAATGGTTGCTTCTTAAAAACTTTTACAATGGTCTTTATGACAATATTAAGATCAACTTGGATTCTGTTTCAGGTGGAGGCTTCTTGAGGCTTGACACGACTAGAGGGAGGGACAAGCTGGATCAATGCGCAAGGGAGTATCATTGGCTGCCCATCTCAACCAGCCGCCGGGCGACCAACAAGCAGCAAGTTCATGCCCTCTCAACCAAGGATGAGAGGATCGCGGAGCTCGAGGCCGAGCTAGCTGCTTACCAGTCCGCTCAAGGCACCCACCTCAACCGCACAACTTGTGGGAGCTGCGGAGAGGAAGGACACACGTCCATCGACTGCCCGCTGGCCAAGCCGGAAGCCAATGAGGAGCACGTCAATGCCATCAATGGGGGGAATTTTGGTCAAAAATACCAATATGCCGGCCCCAACCCATCAAACTCAAACCCGTATAGGAATAACCAGTATAACAATAACAATAGGGACCAACCTTTCCAAAAGAGGGTACCTTACAACAGGGATGAAATCCCTCCGGTTATTCTAGACTTTATGGACAAACAATATAAATTTAATAAAGACATAAAAGCGAGTGTTGATGAGTTGCAATCAAATGCAGGTGCATTGACCCAAATTGAGCGCATGATGGAGTTGCATTTCGGAAAGGAGAAAGGAAAGCTCCCCAGTCAACCTCAGGTCAACCCGAACGCTGAGTGCAAGGCTCTCCACGCCTTGAGAAGCGGGAGGCAGTACGCGGACCCTCCGATGCCCACTGAATCGACTCCACCACCTTCTGTCCAACCTGGACAGCCGGCTGTCCAGCCCGAACTGGAGGCCGAGGAGCCGATTGTGCAGCAAGTCGCCCCATTCCAGCCTCTCCAAGGGCCAGTTCGACCCGAACAGATGCCTGTCCAACCCGAACAGGGAGCAGACTCACCTCCAACTGAAGAATTTCGACCCGAACAGTCTCCAGTCCAACCTGGACAAGCGGCAGAAACGGGCCGAGACAAGGATAAAGCGGCCCCGACCCAGTCCAGTTACCAGCCTCGCGTCCCATTTCCTCAAAGACTGGTGAAAAGCAAGGAAGAAGCTCGATTCAGGACATTTTGGGAAATCCTGAAACAAATGAAGATCACAATTCCTTTCACCGATGTAGTTGCACAAGTGCCCATCTACGCGAAATTTTTGAAGGAATTGTGCACGGGTAAGCGGTCCATGGAAGAGCTCAAGTCTGTGGCGCTCACAAGTGCGAGCAGCAATGCCCTGGTAAGGAAAATGCCGCCCAAAAGAGAAGATCCTGGCAGGTTCGTTCTGCCGTGCATAATCGGGAGTGCTATCATCAAGCAAGCACTTTGTGACATGGGGGCCAGTGTTAGTGTCATGCCCCGAACTGTTTACCAAAGGATCGGGTTTGGTGAGTTGTTACCCACGCCCATGACGGTCAAGCTCGCCGACTCCACCGAGCGGCTGCCAATGGGAATCCTCAAGGATGTCCCAGTACAAGTTGGAAAATTTCTGGTTCCGGGAGATTTTGTTGTAATGGACATGGAAGAAGACGAGGAGGTGCCAATCATCCTCGGGCGCCCCTTTCTGTGCACAGCCGGAGTGTTGATGGATGCCAGGGACGACACGATCCTGGTCAGAGTTGGGGGGGAGGAACTTCATTTTTCGATTTCTCATGCCATGAGATGTCCAAGCCCCACCAATTCTTGCTACCTGGTTGAAGTGATCGACCCGACACCAGAGGAAACTCTCGAGGAGCAGTACCAGGCTGCCATTTCTGACTACCAAGAATTTCTTTTTAATGTGCAGGAAGCAGTTGGAGTACAGGAATCGCTGGAAGACTTGGATCCGGCACTTGACGGCTACCCGACCCTTCTGTCCGGGTCGAACAGAATCTGTCCGGGTTGGACAGAAGAACCGACATGCCAATCTGAGGAATTCCTGCCCTTATTCGACCCGGAGAAAACCATTCCAGGTCGAACAGAAGGTCCATCAGAGGAGATCGAGGAAGTTCTGGCTCTCTCCAGCCCGAACGAAGCCTGTCCAGGGCAGACAGAGGCACCGAAAGTCGAGCTCAAGCCGCTTCCTCCCTCTCTCAAATATGAATTTCTTGGTCCAAATGAAACCTACCCTGTAATTGTGAATTCTGAGTTAAATGCAGGGCAAACAGAGAAGCTTTTGGCTGTCCTGAGGGAGCACCAAGAAGCTATTGGATATTCCATCGACGATTTGAAGGGCATAGACCCCGCGATATGCACCCACAGGATTCTGCTTGAGGACGATCACAAGCCGTCCAGGGAGGGGCAGCGCCGACTCAACCCCAACCTCGCCGAAGTGGTCCGCAAGGAGGTGCAAAAGCTACATGACGCGAAAATCGTCTATGCCATCTCGGACAGCAAATGGGTGAGCCCCGTGCATGTGGTGCCAAAGAAAGGAGGTACCACGGTGGTCAAGAACGACAAGGATGAGCTGATTCAGACGCGAGTCGTGACCGGGTGGAGAATGTGCATCGATTACCGCAAGCTCAATGCGGCAACCAGAAAGGACCATTTTCCTCTCCCTTTTGTTGATCAAATGTTGGAAAGACTTGCAAATCACTCTTATTATTGTTACTTAGATGGTTATTCCGGTTTCTTTCAAATACCAATCCATCCTAGTGACCAAGATAAGACCACCTTTACCTGCCCTTATGGTACTTTTGCCTATAGGCGCATGCCTTTTGGTCTTTGTAATGCACCGGCCACTTTCCAGCGTGCCATGATGGCCATTTTTTCTGACTTTATTGAGAAAGAGATGGAGGTATTCATGGATGACTTTTCTGTTCATGGTGCTTGTTTTGATTCATGTGTAGCTAACCTCTCGAAAATTTTGCAGCGATGCAAGGAAGTGAACCTGGTGCTGAATTGGGAGAAGTGCCATTTCATGGTACAAAAAGGTGTAGTGTTAGGCCACGTTGTGAAATCTCAGGGGATTGAAGTCGATCGGGCAAAGATTGAAGTTATTGAGAAGCTCGAAATTCCCAAGAATGTCAAGGATGTCCGAAGTTTCCTTGGGCACGCCGGATTTTACCGCCGCTTTATCAAAGATTTTTCAAAAATTGCAAAGCCATTAAGCAATCTCTTGATTAAGGACTCTGAATTTGTTATTAATGATGATTGCATTAATGCCTTTAACAGGTTGAAAGCGGCCCTCGTTTCGGCACCGATTTTGCAACCGCCGGATTGGTCGCTACCATTCGAGCTCATGTGCGACGCTAGTGACTATGCGGTTGGAGCTGTACTTGGCCAGAGGAAAGACAAGAAGCCGGTGGCCATCTACTACGCAAGCAAGGTGCTTGATCCGGCTCAAGCCAACTACACGACCACCGAGAAGGAACTCCTCGCCATTGTGTTTGCCTTGGACAAGTTCAGGTCCTACCTAGTGGGATCCAAGGTGATCGTGTACACGGACCATGCTGCATTGAGATATCTTTTAAGCAAAAAGGACGCCAAGCCAAGGCTTATAAGATGGGTCCTTTTGCTCCAGGAGTTCGACCTTGAGATCCGAGACAAGAAGGGCACAGAAAACTCAGTAGCAGACCATTTGTCTCGGCTGCAATGGGAAGAAGCAGATGGCACTGACCTCCCCATCAACGACACCTTTCCGCACGAGAAGCTCATGATGATTGAAGGGATTTCGGGGCCCTCCAGCCCCAGTTCGACCCGAACAGCCCCCATTTCGGGGCCTATAAAGCTGAATTCGGATCAGTTGGCACTCATTTCGGGTCGAACAGGTTCCTGTCCAGGCCGAACGGACCTCACAGACGACGACTGGACTGCTCTGGCCATGGAAGTCCTTGCCATTGAGCACAGTCCAGGTCGAACTGCCGGCCCTCCAGGTCGAACAGAAGCTGTGCAGGCCTGCTCCAAGCAGCCGTGGTACGCCGACTTGGCCAACTACCTGGCCAGCGGGGTTCTCCCTCCGGAAATGACCTGGCAGGAGAAGAAAAAGCTCAAATCTGATGCCAAGTTCTATTTCTGGGAAGAGCCCTATCTTTTCAAGATTGGTGTTGATGACATGTATAGAAGGTGTGTGCCTTATGATGAGGTGCGCTCGATCCTTGCCGGCTGCCACTCCTCGGCTTACGGGGGACATGCCTCATTTTCTAAAACAGCGGCTAAGGTGCTGCAATGTGGTCTGTTTTGGCCCTCCATCTTCAAAGATGCACGTTCTTTTGTGCTTTCCTGCGACCTGTGCCAAAGAACGGGCAATATCTCCAAGAGAAATGAAATGCCACAAAACCCCATCCTTGAGGTTGAGATTTTTGATGTTTGGGGAGTGGATTTCATGGGCCCATTCCCAAGCTCTCAAGGGAATGAATACATCCTGGTAGCTGTCGACTATGTCTCAAAATGGGTCGAGGCAATTCCATGCAAAGCGGCAGATTCTAATGCGGTTATCAAGCTCTTTTCTAAGGTAATTTTCCCTCGCTTTGGTGTCCCAAGAGCAGTGATAAGCGACGGGGGAAAGCACTTCATCAACCGCTCGTTCGACAACCTCTTGAGGAAGCATGGAGTCACGCACAAGGTGGCCACCGCCTACCACCCCCAGACCAGCGGGCAAGTTGAGGTCTCCAACAGGGAGATTAAAAGCATCTTGGAGAAGACGGTGGCCCGGTCCCGCAAGGATTGGGCAGCCAAGCTTGATGATGCTCTTTGGGCTTACCGCACCGCATTCAAGACACCCATAGGCATGAGCCCATTCAAGCTTGTCTATGGGAAGCCGTGCCACTTGCCGGTTGAGATCGAGCACAAGGCATATTGGGCTACGCGCACCATCAACATGGATATGCTCAAGGCCGGTGAGAAACGGATTCTCGACCTTCATGAGTTGGATGAGGTACGCCTTAACTCCTATGAAAATGCTAAACTTTACAAAGAAAAGACCAAGTTTTTGCATGATAGGCGCATTTCAAGGAGGGAATTCAAGGAAGGAGATCTTGTACTCTTGTTCAACTCCCGCCTCAAGCTTTTTCCGGGCAAGTTGCGATCCAGGTGGTCCGGCCCATTCCGTGTGGTCAAGGTCTATCCATTCGGAGCTGTTGACATTTGCGACAAGGAGTCGGAGCCCTTCAAGGTCAACGGCCAGCGGCTAAAGCACTACATCGCCGAAAAAAAGGTCGAGGATGTCTTTGTCCTTGCTCTCTCCGAACCCAACATAGAGTAATCTCCAACAGGACGTCAAGCTAAGGGACGTTAAACAAAGCGCTGCTTGGGAGGCAACCCAAGGGTTTTATTTTTCAAACAGATCAAAAGTAACCATGCAATAAAGTAGATATTTTTGGGTGTTTTCGGACTCTAAAATAACTCTTGAAATCAATTCTAAACAAAGCAAAAGACAGGAAAACAAGCAACAAAGGTTTTTAGGGGTTTTCTGACAAATAAAAAGCGTCCTAGGGATCGGAAATGACTTAGGTTTAGCACCGGAACCTCCTCGGTCGATCGCTCTCGCGACAAACCTCGAGATACCGGGTTCCAGGGTTCTGTTCGGCCCGAACAGAATCTGTTCGGCCTGGACAGAGACCTGGAGCTTGGTTGTGTTTACAGACTCCTGTCCAACCCGGACAAGACCTGTTCGGGTCGAACAGAAAGCCTGGAAGCGAGATCAAGGCTTGAATTGGACTACGTCCAGGGTCAGGACTGGCTGTAACTCGAGTTCTAACCCTCAACTTTCGTCTCTTGGATTGAAACCCTGCACAGGACTCTACCTAGCCCCTCCTAAGTTCACTACCTAACTTCGTGTCGGGAATTAGTGTTCTTGAGTTTGATTTACTTGTGCTCTAAGGGTATCTAAACGCTCTTTCAAACAATTTAGAAATTAACCTTTCAGTTCAACTAATCGACTCTTTCAAGTCACAGATTTACCCCAAGTACTTGGTTCAATTCTGGTTGTACGATCTAAATTTGTAGCTTAACCAAACCAGGCCTAAGATTCAGAAGCAAAACAGATCAAAGCAACAGAATTTAACAAGCAGATAGATAATACCAAGCAATCAAATAACATAGTCAAATGTCAAGCCAATCATTCAACACAACCACATACTAAACTTACATCAAATCCTACCCTAAGACATAGCAAACTACTCACACATGTTCTCTAAACAGACAATAGCAGAAAATAAAGAAATGCTAGTAAAGATACAAGCCATAGAAAATAGAGAAAAGTGCATAAGAAGAATAAACCGAAATACTCCTCAAACGCTCAGATCTATCTCTTCAACGGCGGTGGGAAGGTAGAAACGTGGGAAGTCAGTGCCGCTTGCCGCCGTCGCTTCAAGGCAGTAGAGAGTTCTCAGTTTTCGATGAAGGAATCCAGTGGAAAAATGAAGTAAAGTGGGACTTGTCTCTGGGAAAAACGTGGAAGGAAGAAGAAGATCTCTGCTGGGCAGAGAGAGACCTTTTCTAGGAGTTCTCCAACTTGGGGAACAAGCCAGAGGCGTCCCAGGGTGAATCCGGGGGGTCCAGCTGCCAGCCTTCAATGCATATCCGCTTTCCAAATGGGGCATTTCGACCTGGAGAGCGTTCTGTTCGGGCTGGAGCCAGGCTGGAGAAGACAGGCGCGTAGTCGGGCCACAGGGCTGGTCTGTTCGGCCTGGACGGTCTCTGTTCGGCCCGGACAGGGCTTCAGTTCGGGTTGGAGTGGAATGAGAGCCTCAATGCTCAGTTCGACCCGAACTGGAATTTGTCCAGGTCGAACAGAGCACGAAAAGCCCAGAACCGAAGTATGGATCGAGTGGATCGTGGCTTGTGGCCCGCACGTCGGCCTGGAATGCGTCCCAGGTGCCAGGAATGAGTCGTCTGGCGTGCAATTGAGCGTGGACAAGCTTCCTTGAGCCCATTATTCCCTGAGTCTTCATCAAAACCTGTGTGAAACAATTAGAAGCGGCGGCAAAGCCAAAACCTGGAGAAACACAGCAAAATGTCAAATAATAATATGTTGGCGCCGACCAAGTTCAGCTACCAGCCTCGCGTCCCATTTCCTCAGAGACTGGTGAAGAGCAAAGAAGAAGCCCGATTCAGGACATTCTGGGAGATCCTGAAACAAATGAAGATCACGATTCCTTTCACCGATGTAGTTGCACAAGTGCCCATCTACGCGAAATTTTTGAAGGAATTGTGCACGGGTAAGCGGTCCATGGAAGAGCTCAAGTCTGTGGCGCTCACAAGTGCGAGCAGCAATGCCCTGGTAAGGAAAATGCCGCCCAAAAGAGAAGATCCTGGCAGGTTCGTTCTGCCGTGCATAATCGGGAGTGCTATCATCAAGCAAGCACTTTGTGACATGGGGGCCAGTGTTAGTGTCATGCCCCGCACTGTTTACCAAAGGATCGGGTTTGGTGAGTTGTTGCCCACGCCCATGACGGTCAAGCTCGCCGACTCCACCGAGCGGCTGCCAATGGGAATCCTCAAGGATGTCCCAGTACAAGTTGGAAAATTTCTGGTTCCGGGAGATTTTGTTGTAATGGACATGGAAGAAGACGAGGAGGTGCCAATCATCCTCGGGCGCCCCTTTCTGTGCACAGCCGGAGTGTTGATGGATGCCAGGGACGGCACGATCCTGGTCAGAGTTGGGGGGGAGGAACTTCATTTTTCGATTTCTCATGCCATGAGATGTCGAAGCCCCACCAATTCTTGCTACCTGGTTGAAGTGATCGACCCGACACCAGAGGAAACTCTCGAGGAGCAGTACCAGACTGCCATTTCTGACTACCAAGGATTTCTTTTTAATGTGCAGGAAGCAGTTGGAGTACAGGAATCGCTGGAAGACTTGGATCCGGCACTTGACGGCTGCCCGACCCTTCTGTCCGGGTCGAACAGAATCTGTCCGGGTTGGACAGAAGATCCGACATGCCAATCTGAAGAATTCCTGCCCTTATTCGACCCGGAGAAAACCATTCCAGGTCGAACAGAAGGTCTATCAGAGGAGATCGAGGAAGTTTTGGCTCTCTCCAGCCCGAACGAAGCCTGTCCAGGGCGGACAGAGGCACCGAAAGTCGAGCTTAAGCCGCTTCCTCCCTCTCTCAAATATGAATTTCTTGGTCCAAATGAAACTTACCCTGTAATTGTGAAAATTCCAATTGAAAAGTCGCCTTACCGCGACTTTTCTAGGGTTCCTCAACAACCCTAGGGACTCTCCGCGCCCCGGGACTGACACACAGCGAGTTCATCGTCGAGTCGCCTCAACAAGTGTCTCCTCGGCCCCCTCTCTCTCTTCATTGCTCCACTGCGACCTCTCCTTGGTTGCTGCAACACCTATCTCCCTCAACTCTATCAAATTAGCGCTGCACCGCCCCAATCCGAGCACCTCCAAGCCAAACCAAGGGTTCTCCGAGGTCAATTCGCTCTCTAACTCTGTGAATTACTTTCTTGTCATTCTAATTGTGTTTGTGAGTGTTTCTGAGGACTTGTACCAGCGATTTTGAGTCTGTACCAGTGAAATACCAGCATTCGGGTCGAATAAGTGCATAAATACCAGAATACCAAGGTCTGTTTGACCTGGACAGAAGGATTTCGACCCGGACAGAAACCATATACTGGGCCCGAGGCTCTCCACCACCTTATTTCGGGCCGAACCACTTTATTTCGACCCGGACAGACCATCTGCAGCAACAATCCACCACGGTTTCGACCCGAACTCATCAAGTTCAGGTCGAACAGAGGCTCTGACTTGGCCATTTTCAGTGTACCGCGCCCCGATTTCTTCGACAATGGTGAGGCCGAACACACGCTCTCGTGCCGGATCCTCGCGGGCAGCAGCTCCTCCTTCTCCACCATCGGATTCTGATGATCTGCAACACCCAATGTCTAATCATCCTGACTTCCGAAGGCATCCCGAGGCCGCACAATTCGAGCAAGCTCTCGGTTTCCAAGTACCATGGACTTTTCAGTACCAGAATATCATCAAGTTACACGAGCGGAAGTTCGAGCACACCCGCTGGATAGACTTGGAAACTTTGCACAAGTTTGGTGTTAGGGATGAATTTTTGGAGCTCACAAGCAAAATAGGGATCACTTCAAGATTCTGGACTCATAGAGAGAAAGCTTTTGAGAGGTACACTTGTGAATTCTTAAGTTCTCTGAAAATGATGGTTGAGGGTGAGGAGGATATAATAGTCTTTAGGCTGGGGAATGCAAGTCACAAGATGACTTTGAATGATGTGGCACACATTTTTGGGCTAGATGTTGGCTGCCCGGATTGGACCAGCCCCTTCAACTCCTCTTTCACAAGCGATATGGTCTGGCAATACCTCTCAGGCGTTGGCAATGGTAAGAAGTCTAGGCTTGTGCATCACCCCACGCTCCGCATACTCATGCGAGCTTATGCATCACAGATTTTCACAAGGGGTGAGACAGCGAATGTGACCAATGGCAAGGAACTAGCTTTGATGTGGCTGACCCTGCAGCGGGAGCCGATCAAGATAAATATTGCAAAAATCATGGTTGAGTATTGGATTTATCAAAGAGACCATGTTTCAAAAGGGGTTCTTACCATGGGAGGGTATGTCACATTACTTGCCCTGCACATGAACTTTCCAAGATTGCAAGGAGGGAAGTGTGGCGGGTTTGCGCTCTATGATGACTATGCCTTCAAACAGGCCCAGTTCATCCATGTGAATAGGAATGGCACCTACACATGGCTCCGCAAGGAAGGGACAGATTTTCTCCTCCCGTACCCGCACAGAGTGAATGTGGGTCGCCCAGACCTGTGGCTGATTCCCAAGGACTATGCGCACCCATCTGTTGGGGGTGCAAGCTCAAGCAGGGCCCCTCCCCTTGAACCCGCTGCAGCCGCTGCCACAAATCCGGGAGATGAGTTTGATTTTTCAAATGCCCCGTCATGGGCCCTTGGACTGAGAGATATGGTGGGCAATCTTACAAGGCTCACCATTGAGAACAATGCTCAACTCAACCGTCGCCTCGGCCGTGTCGAGAGATTTGCTGATGACTATGAGCTTGCCGAGCACCTTGGATATTGACCCGGCGGGATGAACGACCCCAACCTCTACTCGAATGCCGGCTCTTCTCACAGCGAGGCGGCACCGTCGCATTCCTACCATGGCTCGCCAATGCAAGCATCTCACCACAGCCACTCCTCTCCGATCCAGTCTCTCCGCAGCTATCATTCCATGGAGGATGTGGATCATCATGTGCCGCAGGAGCAGCAAGGCCCGCCTCTCAGCCCCCACTTGCAGTCACCGGTGAACTTCCCATACGTGCCGCAGTACCAGGAGGAGCCACTCGTTGCACAACCTCCTTACATACCTTTCCAGCAGCCACCACCGATGGGCAGCCCATATCAAGCGCCATCCGGACCGGCCGACTATGTGCACGCCCGCCAATATCAACAACCCGATGATTGGCACTCGGAGGATTCCTATGGGATCTTCCCTCCTCACTCCTTCTAGTCAGGTAAGTAACGCTACCCCTCCTATTTATTTTTCTCTGTGCATGACAGCATTAGGGACAATGCTTTGAATTGTTTGGGGGGGGGCGCAATAAATTGCTTAGTTATCAGACTTGTTGTTTTTCTCGAAAAATTTTAGATAACTAGGCATTAAGGGGTGAATTTTCTTCAAAATTTTCGATTTTCTGACTCTCTGTTCGACCCGAACAGATGTCTGTTCGACCCGAACTGGAAGCTTGGCCGTATTCTTGCAGTATTGCATTCTGTCCAGGTCGAACAGACCCTGTCCAGGCCGAACAGAGGGCTGGGTTTTTGAGCTGAAACGTCGGGGTTTGCTGAATTTGAATGCTTTTGTCTACTTTTTCTTTTCTGGACTTCATTTGTTGATAATCACACTGCCCTCTAAGAGTGTTCAATTAGTTTTCATCAAGTTTCTCGCTGTTTAGACATCCTAGTTTGAGTTGTGCACCAATGGACCGAATTGCTTGTTTTAGGTCATGATAGGGCCCGAAATTGGTTGCTCAATGATTTGTCAATTCAATCTCAGTCAATTCTCACGACTTTTCACCGAGTGAACGGATTTGTGTCTTACAAAATTTTGTTTAAAGAGATTTTACCAATGTTAAAAAAATTATAAGTTGAGTTTAGATGGTTTTTAATGCTTGAATCACCAACGAGCAATCAAATCGAACAAATCTAAATAGTTGCGAAAATGAGGGTGCGAAGGGACTTGAAACCACTTAAATCGAGACATGATTGTGGATGCTACTAGGAGCCCTGGCCCAAGTGTACCGTGGCCTTGGTCGTGTAGCACTCTACTTGATCTCCTAAATTCCATGTACAACGGAGAAAGGAAGATGTGATGTTGCTAGGAGCTCTGGCCCAAGTGTACCGTGGCCTTAGTCGTGTAACACTCACGTCCGATCTCCCCGGTGCGTCATGTGCCGGTAGCTTAATCCAAGTCCCAATAGCGTAAAACCCTAAGTAATGTAAATCACCGTAACTCGACTTACACATTTAAATTTAATTGGTGAAAATTTTGTTTATCTTTCTCATCATAAAATTTTTGACCTTGTTAAAGTTTCTTTACAGATTTTTGTGAGACATGGAAAAGAACGGGCGAATAACTTTGAGTTTGCATTTGTTTGATGAAATAGGAGCTAGGGACCTTGATTGATTTAGCTCTCATTAGGACCAAGTGTTGCATGGTTAGAATTAAGGAATACTAAACCCTTATACTCGATGATTACGGTTGAATTGACTCATTCGTTTTTGTGAGATTAGTTTGTAGGCATAAGCAATTAAGTTTTAGCTTTACCCTGTTTTGGGCATCTTTTTCTCTCTAAGTCTTAAGTATGGTCGAATTCTAAGTTTAGGCTCTTGCTTGAGGACAAGCAAAATTCAAGTTTGGGGGGATTTGATATCTCTTTTATTTGCTGTTGTTTCGACCGTACTTGGCACCCAATTATGACCCAAAACATATTATTATTTGACATTTTGCTGTGTTTCTCCAGGTTTTGGCTTTGCCGCCGCTTCTAATTGTTTCACACAGGTTTTGATGAAGACTCAGGGAATAATGGGCTCAAGGAAGCTTGTCCACGCTCAATTGCACGCCAGACGACTCATTCCTGGCACCTGGGACGCATTCCAGGCCGACATGCGGGCCACAAGCCACGATCCACTCGATCCATACTTCGGTTCTGGGCTTTTCGTGCTCTGTTCGACCTGGACAAATTCCAGTTCGGGTCGAACTGAGCATTGAGGCTCTCATTCCACTCCAACCCGAACTGAAGTCCTGTCCGGGCCGAACAGAAACCGTCCAGGCCGAACAGACCAGCCCTGTGGCCCGACTACGCGCCTGTCTTCTCCAGCCTGGCTCCAGCCCGAACAGAACGCTCTCCAGGTCGAAATGCCCCATTTGGAAAGCAGATAGGCATTGAAGGCTGGCAGCTGGACCGTGATTTCAGAGGCTGAATCAGAGGCACCGAAAGTCGAGTAGAAGCCCCGAGAGCGCTTGCAGTTGATTAAAGTCGAAAACCGTCGAGTTTGGCCGATTTCCCGAGAAGCGTGCCTTGAATTATCCTTGCAATTGAGAGCACTATTCTGAAAATAAAGAGTGGATTGTGAAAGAGGGTTGAGAGACGGTCAAAATGAACTTCAGATCTAAGAAAATGGTGAAGGAATGGATGGGAGGCGATTTTATGGAGTTGGCTTCGGGTTGGAATGCAGAGAGGCGCCTACTGATGAAGGGGTGTGAGTGGGGAGAGAGTGAGGCGTCCGTTGGGGAAGAGGGAAGGGTCTGGTTCAGTTATGACCTTAACGGGTCGGATTTCAATCAAAACAGGCCCTAACAGTATAAAAATAAAGCCCAATCCATAAATAAATGAAAATAGAAATCGAAATGGGCCTTTGTCCCTTCAAATTCAGCCCAAAAACGTCCTGTTCAGGTCGAACAGAATCCGTTCGGGTCGGAATGAGGCAAAGAGATAGGCTGAAAAGGGCCTGTGTCCCACTGTCCCTCCGGGTCGAACATGGCCTGTCCGGGTCGAAATTGCGGCATCCTCTGGGCTCGTTGGGGCAGCCACTTCGGGTCGAAATGACGGCCGTCCGGGTCGAATTGCATGCCTTAGTGAAATTTTTACTGGGCAAACTGTCCGGGCCGAACGAAAATCCTCCAGGTCGAAATTTCGGCCGTTCGGGTCGAACTCAGGTCCCCCAAACTTGTCTTGATGCATCCCATGTCAGTTGCTTATTGGGGCCTCTCCAGGTCGAATGGCTGGTCGAATTGACCAGTCCAGGTCGAACAGGGGCCAGAATTGGTGCTTGCCAAGGCTCAAGGTCGGTTGTATAGCTTGTATGAGGTCGTGCGGGGGTCCGATCGATGCCGGGATCCTTGGTGCTCTAGCACAAGCTATTCAATGAGCTCGGCAGTTCCTTAATTCCCTGAAATCATGTATTTCCACTAGTTAAAAATCGATAGAAGTGACTTTCTCTTCAGGTTTCTCTTTCTCTTTCTTTCTTTTCTTTTCTTTTCTTTTTTTTTTTTTTTTTTTTTTAAATAAAAGCAAAATAAAAATTGTAAAGTAAAACCCTTGGGTTGCCTCCCAAGCAGCGCTTTGTTTAACGTCCCTTAGCTTGACGTCCTGTTGGAGATTACTCTATGTCGGGTTCGGAGAGAGCAAGGATAAAGACATCCTCAATCTTTTCATCGGCGATGTAATGCTTTAGCCGCTGGCCGTTGACCTTGAAGGGCTCCGAATCCTTGTCGCAAATGTCAACAGCTCCGAATGGATAGACCTTGACCACACGGAACGGGCCGGACCACCTGGATCGCAACTTGCCCGAAAAAAGCTTGAGGCGGGAGTTGAACAAGAGCACAAGATCGCCTTCCTTGAATTCCCTCCTTGAAATGCGCCTATCATGCAAAAACTTGGTCTTTTCTTTGTAAAGTTTAGCATTTTCATAGGAGTTAAGGCGTACCTCATCCAACTCATGAAGGTCGAGAATCCGTTTCTCACCGGCCTTGAGCATGTCCATGTTGATGGTGCGCGTAGCCCAATATGCCTTGTGCTCGATCTCAACTGGCAAGTGGCACGGCTTCCCATAGACAAGCTTGAATGGGCTCATGCCTATGGGTGTCTTGAATGCGGTGCGGTAGGCCCAAAGAGCATCATCAAGCTTGGCTGCCCAATCCTTGCGGGACCGGGCCACCGTCTTCTCCAATATGCTCTTAATCTCCCTGTTGGAGACCTCAACTTGCCCGCTGGTCTGCGGGTGGTAGGCGGTGGCTACCTTGTGCGTGACCCCATGCTTCCTCAAGAGGTTGTCAAATGACCGGTTGATAAAGTGCTTTCCCCCGTCACTTATCACTGCTCTAGGGACACCAAAGCGGGGGAAAATTACCTTAGAGAAGAGCTTGATAACAGCATTGGAATCTGCCGCCTTGCATGGAATTGCCTCGACCCATTTCGAGACATAGTCTACCGCCACCAGGATGTATTCATTCCCTTGAGAGCTTGGGAATGGGCCCATGAAATCCACACCCCAAACATCAAAAATTTCAACCTCAAGGATGGGGTTTTGTGGCATTTCATTTCTCTTGGAGATATTGCCCGTTCTTTGGCATAGGTCACAGGAAAGCACAAAAGAACGTGCATCTTTGAAGATGGAGGGCCAAAACAGTCCACATTGGAGCACCTTAGCCGCTGTTTTAGAAAATGAGGCATGTCCCCCGTAAGCCGAGGAGTGGCAGCCGGCAAGGATCGAGCGCACCTCATCATAAGGCACACACCTTCTATACATGTCATCAACACCAATCTTGAAAAGATAGGGCTCTTCCCAGAAGTAGAACTTGGCATCGGATTTGAGCTTTTTCTTCTCCTGCCAGGTCATTTCCGGAGGGAGAACCCCGCTGGCCAGGTAGTTGGCCAAGTCGGCGTACCACGGCTGCTTGGAGCAGGCCTGCACAGCTTCTGTTCGACCTGGAGGGCCGGCAGTTCGACCTGGACTGTGCTCAATGGCAAGGACTTCCATGGCCAGAGCAGTCCAGTCGTCGTCTGTGAGGTCCGTTCGGCCTGGACAGGAACCTGTTCGACCCGAAATAAGTGCCAACTGATCCGAATTCAGCTTTATAGGCCCCGAAATGGGGGCTGTTGGGGTCGAACTGGGGCTGGAGGGCCCCGAAATCCCTTCAATCATCATCAGCTTCTCGTGCGGAAAGGTGTCGTTGATGGGGAGGTCAGTGCCATCTGCTTCTTCCCATTGCAGCCGAGACAAATGGTCTGCTACTGAGTTTTCTGTGCCCTTCTTGTCTCGGATCTCAAGGTCGAACTCCTGGAGCAAAAGGACCCATCTTATAAGCCTTGGCTTGGCGTCCTTTTTGCTTAATAGATACCTCAACGCAGCATGGTCCGTGTACACGATCACCTTGGATCCCACTAGGTAGGACCTGAACTTGTCCAAGGCAAACACAATGGCGAGGAGTTCCTTCTCGGTGGTCGTGTAGTTGGCTTGAGCCGGATCAAGCACTTTGCTCGCGTAGTAGATGGCCACCGGCTTTTTGTCTTTCCTCTGGCCAAGTACAGCTCCAACCGCATAGTCACTAGCGTCGCACATGAGCTCGAATGGTAGCGACCAATCCGGCGGTTGCGAAATCGGTGCCGAAACGAGGGCCGCTTTCAACCTGTTAAAGGCATTTATGCAATCATCATTAATAACAAATTCACGGTCCTTAATTAAGAGATTGCTTAATGGCTTTGCAATTTTTGAAAAATCTTTAATAAAGCGGCGGTAAAATCCGGCGTGTCCAAGGAAACTGCGGACATCCTTGACATTCTTTGGGATCTCGAGCTTCTCAATGACTTCAATCTTCGCCCGATCGACCTCAATCCCCTGAGATGTCACAATATGGCCTAGCACGACACCTTTTTGTACCATGAAATGGCACTTCTCCCAATTCAGCACTAGGTTCACCTCTTTACATCGCTGCAAAATTTTCGAGAGGTTAGCTACACATGAATCAAAACAAGCACCATGAACAGAAAAGTCATCCATAAACACCTCCATCTCTTTCTCAATAAAATCAGAAAAAATGGCCATCATGGCACGTTGGAAAGTAGCCGGTGCATTACAAAGACCAAAAGGCATGCGCCTATAGGCAAAAGTACCGTAATGGCAGGTAAAGGTGGTCTTATCTTGGTCACTAGGATGGATTGGTATTTGAAAGAAACCGGAATAACCATCTAAGTAACAATAATACGAGTGATTTGCAAGTCTTTCCAACATTTGATCAACAAAAGGGAGAGGAAAATGGTCCTTTCTGGTTGCCGCATTGAGCTTGCGGTAATCGATGCACATTCTCCACCCGGTCACGACTCGCGTCTGAATCAGCTCATCCTTGTCGTTCTTGACCACCGTGGTACCCCCTTTCTTCGGCACCACATGCACGGGGCTCACCCACTTGCTGTCCAAGATGGCATAGACGATTTTCGCATCATGGAGCTTCTGCACCTCCTTACGGACCACTTCTGCGAGGTTGGGGTTCAGTCTGCGCTGCCCCTCCCTGGATGGCTTGTGATCGTCCTCAAGCAAAATCCTGTGGGTGCAAATTGCGGGGTCTATACCCTTCAAATCGTCGATGGAGTACCCAATAGCTTCTTGATGCTCCCTTAGGACAGCCAAAAGCTTCTCCATTTGCCCTGCATTTAACTCAGAATTCACAATTACAGGGTAAGTTTCATTTGGACCAAGAAATTCATATTTGAGAGAGGGAGGAAGCGGCTTAAGCTCGACTTTCGGTGCCTCTGTCCGCCCTGGACAGGCTTCGTTCGGGCTGGAGAGAGCCAAAACTTCCTCGATCTCCTCTGATAGACCTTCTGTTCGACCTGGAATGGTTTTCTCCGGGTCGAATAAGGGCAGGAATTCTTCAGATTGGCATGTCGGATCTTCTGTCCAACCCGGACAGATTCTGTTCGACCCGGACAGAAGGGTCGGGCAGCCGTCAAGTGCCGGATCCAAGTCTTCCAGCGATTCCTGTACTCCAACTGCTTCCTGCACATTAAAAAGAAATCCTTGGTAGTCAGAAATGGCAGTCTGGTACTGCTCCTCGAGAGTTTCCTCTGGTGTCGGGTCGATCACTTCAACCAGGTAGCAAGAATTGGTGGGGCTTGGACATCTCATGGCATGAGAAATCGAAAAATGAAGTTCCTCCCCCCCAACTCTGACCAGGATCGTGTCGTCCCTGGCATCCATCAACACTCCGGCTGTGCACAGAAAGGGGCGCCCGAGGATGATTGGCACCTCCTCGTCTTCTTCCATGTCCATTACAACAAAATCTCCCGGAACCAGAAATTTTCCAACTTGTACTGGGACATCCTTGAGGATTCCCATTGGCAGCCGCTCGGTGGAGTCGGCGAGCTTGACCGTCATGGGCGTGGGCAACAACTCACCAAACCCGATCCTTTGGTAAACAGTGCGGGGCATGACACTAACACTGGCCCCCATGTCACAAAGTGCTTGCTTGATGATAGCACTCCCGATTATGCACGGCAGAACGAACCTGCCAGGATCTTCTCTTTTGGGCGGCATTTTCCTTACCAGGGCATTGCTGCTCGCACTTGTGAGCGCCACAGACTTGAGCTCTTCCATGGACCGCTTACCCGTGCACAATTCCTTCAAAAATTTCGCGTAGATGGGCACTTGTGCAACTACATCGGTGAAAGGAATCGTGATCTTCATTTGTTTCAGGATCTCCCAGAATGTCCTGAATCGGGCTTCTTCTTTGCTCTTCACCAGTCTCTGAGGAAATGGGACGCGAGGCTGGTAGCTGAACTTGGTCGGCGCCGCTTTATCCTTGCTTCGGCCCGTGTCTGTTGCTTGTCCGGGTTGGACTGCAGACTGTTCGGGTCGAAATTCTTCAGTTGGAGGTGAGTCTGTTCCCTGTTCGGGTTGGACAGGGATCTGTTCGGGTCGAACTGGCCCATGGAGAGGCTGGAATGGGGCGACTTGCTGCACAATCGGCTCCTCGGCCTCCAGTTCGGGCTGGACAGCCGGCTGTCCAGGTTGGACAGAAGGTGGTGGAGTCGATTCAGTGGGCATCGGAGGGTCCGCGTACTGCCTCCCGCTTCTCAAGGCGTGGAGAGCCTTGCACTCAGCGTTCGGGTTGACCTGAGGTTGACTGGGGAGCTTTCCTTTCTCCTTTCCGAAATGCAACTCCATCATGCGCTCAATTCGGGTCAGTGCACCTGCATTTGATTGCAACTCATCAACACTCGCTTTTATGTCTTTATTAAATTTATATTGTTTGTCCATAAAGTCAAGAATAACCGGAGGGATTTCATCCCTGTTGTAAGGTACCCTCTTTTGGAAAGGTTGGTCCCTATTGTTATTGTTATACTGGTTATTCCTATACGGGTTTGAGTTTGATGGGTTGGGGCCGGCATATTGGTATTTTTGACCAAAATTCCCCCCATTGATGGCATTGACGTGCTCCTCATTGGCTTCCGGCTTGGCCAGCGGGCAGTCGATGGACGTGTGTCCTTCCTCTCCGCAGCTCCCACAAGTTGTGCGGTTGAGGTGGGTGCCTTGAGCGGATTGGCAAGCAGCTAGCTCGGCCTCGAGCTCCGCGATCCTCTCGTCCTTGGTTGAGAGGGCATGAACTTGCTGCTTGTTGGTCGCCCGGCGGCTGGTTGAGATGGGCAGCCAATGATACTCCCTTGCGCATTGATCCAGCTTGTCCCTCCCCCTAGTCGTGTCAAGCCTCAAGAAGCCTCCACCTGAAACAGAATCCAAGTTGATCTTAATATTGTCATAAAGACCATTGTAAAAGTTTTTAAGAAGCAACCATTCTGGGATTTCATGGTGAGGACAAGAGGTTTCAAGGTCCCTAAACCGGTCCCAAGCGTCGGTCAAGGTCTCATCTTCCTTTTGCCGGAAGTTGTTCAGTTCGGTCCTAATCTTATCGGCCCGGTCAGCGGGAAAATACTTGTTAAGGAAGGTTTGAGCCATCCCACCCCAAGTATCAATCGACCCCTTTTTCAGGTTCTTGTACCATTTCTGGGCCTTACCTTTAAGACTATACCTAAACAACAAAAGCCTAATTGCTTGTTGAGGGACACCATTCAATTTAATCAATTTAGTATGGTCAAGAAAAGTTTGCAAATGAGCATGTGGGTCCTCATATTCTTCTCCCAGAAAAGCATCTTGCGAGACAAGGTTGACATGGGCCGGAGTGATCTGCATGTTATTAGCATCTATCCCTCGGATAATCACCGGCCCTGCCACATTCTTGGCCTTTGGAGTGCCGTAGTCCATGAGGGCCTTGTTGGGGACGTCGTCGTCCCCCCCGTCAAGATCGTGGGCCTCCTCATCATCGGCATTCCATTGCCGGCGCTCGTCGTCCAGGGCTTGCCTTTGGGCGGCCAGCTGGGCCTCCCTCTGCTCGAGCTGAAGCCTGAGTGCGTCCAGTCGTGCCGTCTCAGCCGCAATATCGACAGGATTGTTGGCCCCTGCCATTGCAGCGGTTGTTTCTCTCTGTTGTGAGCTCTGTTCGGGTTGGACAGAATCTGTCCAGGTCGAACAGGAGGTTGGAATGGGCTCTGGTTGCTGCCTCGCGTTGAGTTCGCGCAGGAATTCAAGTTGTTGCAGCTCCGGATCCTGTTCTAACCCTCTGAGATAGTATCTTCGCACGATAGGAGGCTGTGACTGAGAGCGTGTGCCTTTCTTCCTACCTGCCAGACCTGAAACGAGAGAGAAAACAAAAGTGATTAAAAACAAAATAAAAGTCTAGTCTCTTGATACTAAAGCAAGTATCCAATATCAATACCGTCCCCGGCAACGGCGCCAATTTGATGAAGGGGTATTTTAGAGTACCAGATATCAAATAAATTTGTAACCTAGAACCTAACTTCACTAGTCGTTTTAGTTAAGCTTTAGGGTCGAACCCAAGGGACGGATTAATGATTACCGGACTTACTGGTTTTCAAAAGCTAGACAGGAAAATAAGAGTGATTAGAAGCAAACAAAGATAAAAATGCAATAAGTAAATGTTTTTGGTATTTTGGACTCTAAAATAAGACTTAAAACAATTCTAAATAATAGAAGCTAACAAACAGAGATTTTTTTGGTGGTTTTTATAATAAATAAAAGCGTCCTAGGGATCAGAAATAACTTAGATTTAGCACCGGAACCTCCTCGGTCGATTGCTCTCGCAACAGACCACGAGACACCAGATTCCAGGGTTCTGTCCAACCCGAACAGAATCTGTTCGACCTGGACAGAACGCCTGGAAATGAGTTGTGCTTCCGGACTTTTGTCCAACCCGGACAAGACGTGTACGGGTCGAACAGAAGGCCAGAAAATGAGTTCGAGGCTTGACTTGGACGATGTTCAGGGCCCGGACCGGCTGTAACACGAGTTCTAACCCTCAACTTTCGCCTTTTGGATTAAAACCCAGCACAGGACTCTACCTAGCCCTCTTAAGTTCACTAACCTAACTTCGTGTCGGGAATTAGTTCACTTAGGTTTGATCTACTTGTGTTCTTAAGGATATCTAAATGTTCTTTCAAACTATTTAGAAGTAACAACTTTCGCTGCTAACTAGTCTCCCCTTTCAGATCTACAACTTATCCCATGTACATTGTTTAACTCTAATTGATTAACCTAACCTTGTAACTTAACTAAATGTGGCCATTCATTTAGAAGTAAATCAGTTCAAGCAATAGGATTAAACAAGCATCAAAATAATACTAAGTAGACAAATAACAAAGTCAAATATCAAGCCAATCATTCATCACAACATCATATTGAACCTAAAACTACATCTTAACCTAAGACTAACAGAATTACTCATACATAGTACTAAAACACACAATAATAATAATATAAATCACAAGATACAAGCCCATCAATATTAGAGATAAAAACATAGGAAGAAATAACTGAATACTCCCCCTATGTGTCGAAACTCAATCTTCTAGGGCAGTGGAAGAATGGAAACGTGGGACATCTGAACTGCTCGCTGCCGTCGCCTCAGAACAGTGGAGAAATCACAAGTACCGTTGAAGAAATCAAGGTGGAGTGGTGGAAAATGAGGCTGGAGAGGTGAAGGAGGCCATGGAGGCCGCCTCCTCCAAGATGGAGGCTAGGGTAACCCCCAGAACGTGGAAGGAAGAAGATCCTCTCTGCTGGGCAGAGAAAGAGTTTTTGTAGAACCTCCAGACTTGGGGAGGAAGCCAGAGGCGTCCAGGGCTGAAATCAGGGGACAGATGGGCAGTCATCAATGCCAAATCACTTTCCCCATCGAGCAGTTCGACCCAGGCACGAGTCTGTCCGGGTTGGAGCCAGGCTGGAGGGCTGGAGAGGTTTCTGTTCGACCTGGACAGAATTCTGTCCAACCTGGACAGAGCGGCATGACTTTGTTCGGCCTGGAGACACTCAGTTCGGGCTGGAGAGTGGTCAGTTCGACCTGGACAAAATCTGTCCAACCTGGACAGAGTGGCGACTTCGACTTGGAGTGGAATAGGAGCAACGGCTCGGATTTCGACCCGAACAGGACTTCGTCCAGGTCGAACTGAGCATAGCAAGTCCGAAATCAAGGTCTGAACTGAGCGGCGTGGCCCGCATGTCGGTCTGGAATGTGCCCCAAGCGCCAGGAATGAGTCGTCTGGCGTGCAAACAAGCATGGAGAAGCTTTCTTGAGCCCGTTTTCCTTGAATCTTCATCAAAACCTGTGTCAAACAAATAGAAGCGGCGGCAAAGCCAAATCCTGGAAAAACACAGCAAAATATCAAATAATAACAAGTTTTGGGTCATAATTGAATGCCAAGTACGGTCAAAATACTAACATATAAAAGCGATATCAAATCCCCCCAAACTTAAACTTTGCTTGAAAATTCAATTGAAAATTCCACAAATATTGGAGGCGTGGTCGCGGTAAGGCGTAATTGATCCACAGGTGGACCGTCGCGGTAAGGCGTAAAGACCGGTCCGACCTCCCCGGCAACGGCGCCAATTTGATGAGCGGGTTTTAGGAACCAGATATCAAATAAATTTGTACCTAGAACTTAACTCACTAGTCGTTTCAGTTAAGCTTAGGGTCGAACCCAAGGGACGGATTAATGAATACTGGACTCGCTGGTTTTCAAAAGCTAGACAGAAAAATAAGGGTGATTGGAAGCAAACAAAGATAAAAATGCAAGAAATAGATGTTATTGGTATTTTGGACTCTAAAATAATTCGAAATAAATGCAAGACTAAAAAGACAGGAAAACAAGCAACAAAGGTTTTAAGGGGTTTTCTGACAAATAAAAAGCGTCCTAGGGATCGGAAATGACTTAGGTTTAGCACCGGAACCTCCTCGGTCGATCGCTCTCGCGACAAACCTCGAGATACCGGGTTCCAGGGTTCTGTTCGGCCCGAACAGAATCTGTTCGGCCTGGACAGAGACCTGGAGCTTGGTTGTGTTTACAGACTCCTGTCCAACCCGGACAAGACCTGTTCGGGTCGAACAGAAAGCCTGGAAGCGAGATCAAGGTTTGAATTGGACTACGTCCAGGGTCTGGACTGGCTGTAACTCGAGTTCTAACCCTCAACTTTCGTCTCTTGGATTGAAACCCTGCACAGGACTCTACCTAGCCCCTCCTAAGTTCACTACCTAACTTCGTGTCGGGAATTAGTGTTCTTGAGTTTGATTTACTTGTGCTCTAAGGGTATCTAAACGCTCTTTCAAACAATTTAGAAATTAACCTTTCAGTTCAACTAATCGACTCTTTCAAGTCACAGATTTACCCCAAGTACTTGGTTCAATTCTGGTTGTACGATCTAAATTTGTAGCTTAACCAAACCAGGCCTAAGATTCAGAAGCAAAACAGATCAAAGCAACAGAATTTAACAAGCAGATAGATAATACCAAGCAATCAAATAACATAGTCAAATGTCAAGCCAATCATTCAACACAACCACATACTAAACTTGCATCAAATCCTACCCTAAGACATAGCAAACTACTCACACATGTTCTCTAGACAGACAATAGCAGAAAATAAAGAAATGCTAGTAAAGATACAAGCCATAGAAAATAGAGAAAAGTGCATAAGAAGAATAAACCGAAATACTCCTCAAACGCTCAGATCTATCTCTTCAACGGCGGTGGAAAGGTAGAAACGTGGGAAGTCAGTGCCGCTTGCCGCCGTCGCTTCAAGGCAGTAGAGAGTTCTCAGTTTTCGATGAAGGAATCCAGTGGAAAAATGAAGTAAAGTGGGACTTGTCTCTGGGAAAAACGTGGAAGGAAGAAGAAGCTCTCTGCTGGGCAGAGAGAGACCTTTTCTAGGAGTTCTCCAACTTGGGGAACAAGCCAGAGGCGTCCCAGGCTGAATCAGGGTAAGTTTTCCCTCGCTTTGGTGTCCCAAGAGCAGTGATAAGCGACGGGGGAAAGCACTTCATCAACCGCTCGTTCGACAACCTCTTGAGGAAGCATGGAGTCACGCACAAGGTGGCCACCGCCTACCACCCCCAGACCAGCGGGCAAGTTGAGGTCTCCAACAGGGAGATTAAAAGCATCTTGGAGAAGACGGTGGCCCGGTCCCGCAAGGATTGGGCAGCCAAGCTTGATGATGCTCTTTGGGCTTACCGCACCGCATTCAAGACACCCATAGGCATGAGCCCATTCAAGCTTGTCTATGGGAAGCCGTGCCACTTGCCGGTTGAGATCGAGCACAAGGCATATTGGGCTACGCGCACCATCAACATGGATATGCTCAAGGCCGGTGAGAAACAGATTCTCGACCTTCATGAGTTGGATGAGGTACGCCTTAACTCCTATGAAAATGCTAAACTTTACAAAGAAAAGACCAAGTTTTTGCATGATAGGCGCATTTCAAGGAGGGAATTCAAGGAAGGAGATCTTGTACTCTTGTTCAACTCCCGCCTCAAGCTTTTTCCGGGCAAGTTGCGATCCAGGTGGTCCGGCCCATTCCGTGTGGTCAAGGTCTATCCATTCGGAGCTGTTGACATTTGCGACAAGGAGTCGGAGCCCTTCAAGGTCAACGGCCAGCGGCTAAAGCACTACATCGCCGAAGAAAAGGTCGAGGATGTCTTTGTCCTTGCTCTCTCCGAACCCAACATAGAGTAATCTCCAACAGGACGTCAAGCTAAGGGACGTTAAACAAAGCGCTGCTTGGGAGGCAACCCAAGGGTTTTATTTTTCAATTTTTAGTTTTCTTTATACATATAAATATATAAAAAAAAAAAAAAAAGAAAAAAAAAAAATTAGGTTATGCACGATCTATCGACTATTAACTAGTGGAAATGCATGATTTCAGGGAATCAAGGAACTGCCGAGCTCATCGAATAGCTTGTGCTAGAGCACCAAGGGTCCCAGCATCGATTGGACCCCCGCACGACCTCATACAAGCTATGCAACCGACCTTGAGCGTTGGCAGGCATGGTTTTCGGCTCAAGTTCGACCTGGACTGGTCAGTTCGACCGCCCATTCGACCCGAAATGACCCAGATCAGCACATGGCATGGAGTGCATTGAAACCAGTTTGGGGGGACGATATTTCGACCCGAATGGCCTAATTTCGACCCGAAAGCCCGCTGTTCGATCCGGAGGGACGGCCCTGGGACTGGAGTGCAGGGGTGCACCATTTCGACCCGGACGGATGGCAGTTCGACCCGCATCGACTGCCCAAACACGCCCCCTGGATGGCCGTAATTTCGACCCGGACGTCGGTTGTTCGACCCGGAGGGACAGTGGGACACAGGACCTTTTCAGCCTATCTCCTTGCCTCATTTCGACCCGAACGGAGACTGTTCGACCCGAACAGAACGTTTTTTGGGCTGAATTTGAAGGGACAAAGGCCCATTTCGGTTTTTATTTCCATTTATTTATTGTTTGGGCTTTATTTTACACTGTTGGGCCTGTTTTAATGTGAAATCCGACCTGTTATGGTAAAATCCGAAACGGTCCCTTCCCCCTTCCCCAACGGACGCCTCAGTCCCCTCCCACTCGCACCCCATCATCAATCAATCATCAATCCACGTCCTTCTCCCTTCCAACCCGAAACCACCCCATAAAAACTGCCACCCCTTCATTTTCCCACCAATTTTTCAGATCTGAAGTGCTATAAACTCGTCTCTTCACCCTCTTTCATTCTCTCTTTTCAGAATTTCGAGTAGTGCTCTCAATTGGAAGAAAAATTCAGGACACGCTTCTCGGAGAATCGGCCAAACTTGAGGGTTTTCGACTTTCTTCAACTGCGGGCGCTCTCGGGGGCTTCTAGTCGACTTTTCTAGGGTCCCTTAACAACCCTAGGGACTTCCCACGCCCCGGGACCGACACACCGCGAGTTCATCGTCAAGTCACCTCAACAAGGGTCTCCACAGCCCCTTCCTTCTCTCCATTGCACCACTGCGACCTCTCCTTGGTTGCTGCAGCGCCTGCCGCCCTCAACTCTCTCAATTTAACGCTGCACCGCCCCAATCCGAGCATCTCCAAGCCGAACAGAAAGCCATACAAGGTCAATTATCTCTCCAACAATTTCAATTGCTTTCTTGTTGTTCTAACTGCATTTGTGAGTGTTTTTGAGGCCTTGTACCAGTGATTTTGAGTCTGTACCAGTCAAATACCAGCATTTGGGTCGAATCAGTGCAAATTTACCAGAAAATATACTTCTGTTCGACCCGAACAGAGGCATTTCGACCCGAACAGAAACTTTGGATTTGTGTCATCTCGTCCTGCCGCGCTGTTCGACCCGGACCAATCCTGTTCGACCCGAACGGAAGCCATCGACTTAGCACAGCATCTTCTGCCCTCCTGTTCGACCCGCACACCCATAATTCGACCCGAACTCACCAAGTTCAGGTCGAACTGAGGCTCTGACTTAGCCATTTTCAGTGTGCCGCGACCCGATTTCTCGTACCATGGTCAGGCCGAACACACGTTCTCGTGCCGGATCCTCGCGGGCAGCAGCTCCTCCTTCCCCACCACAGGATTCTGATGATCTGCAACATCCAATGTCCAATCATCCTGACTTCCAAAGGCACCCTGATGCGGCACAATTCGAGAAAGCTCTCGGTTTCCAAGTGCCATGGACTTTTCAGTACCTGAATATCATCAAATTGCATGAAAGGAAGTTCGAGCACACCCGCTGGATAGACTTGGAAACTTTGCACAAGTTTGGTGTTAGGGATGAATTTCTGGAACTCACAAGTAAAATAGGGATCACTCCAAGATTCTGGACTCATAGAGAGAAAGCTTTTGAGAGGTACACTTGCGAATTCTTAAGTTCTTTGAAAATGATGGTTGAGGGTGAGGAGGATATAATAGTCTTTAGGTTGGGGAATGCAAGTCACAAGATGACTTTGAATGATGTGGCACACATTTTTGGCCTAGATGTTGGCTGCCCGGATTGGACCAGCCCCTTCAACTCCTCTTTCACAAGTGATATGGTCTGGCAATACCTCTCAGGAGTTGGCAATGGTAAGAAGTCTAGGCTTGTGCATCACCCCACGCTCCGCATACTCATGCGGGCATATGCATCACAGATTTTCACAAGGGGTGAGACGGCAAATGTGACTAATGGAAAGGAACTAGCATTGATGTGGCTGACTCTACAGCGGGAACCGATCAAGATAAATATTGCAAAAATCATGGTTGAGTATTGGATTTATCAAAGAGACCATGTTTCAAAAGGGGTTCTCACCATGGGAGGGTACGTCACATTACTTGCCCTGCACATGAATTTCCCAAGATTGCAAGGAGGCAAATGTGGCGGATTTGCACTGTATGACGACTATGCCTTCAAACAGGCCCAGTTCATCCATGTGAATAGGGATGGCACCTACACATGGCTCCGCAAGGAAGGGACAGATTTTCTCCTCCCGTACCCGCACAGAGTGAATGTGGGTCGCCCAGACCTGTGGCTGATTCCCAAGGACTATGCGCGCCCATCTGTTGGGGGTGCAAGCTCAAGCAGGGCCCCTCCCCTTGGACCCGCTGCAGCCGCTGCCACAAATCCGGGAGATGAGTTTGATTTTTCAGATGCCCCGTCATGGGCCCTTGGACTGAGAGATATGGTGGGCAATCTTACAAGGCTCACCATTGAGAACAATGCTCAACTCAACCGTCGCCTCGGCCGTGTCGAGAGATTTGTTGATGACTATGAGCTTGCCGAGCACCTTGGATATTGGCCCGGCGGGATGAACGACCCCAACCTCTACTCGAATGCCGGCTCTTCTCACAGCGAGGCGGCACCGTCGCATTCCTACCATGGCTCGCCAATGCAAGCATCTCACCACAGCCACTCATCTCCGATCCAGTCTCTCCGCAGCCATCATTCCATGGAAGATGTGGACCATCATGTGCCGCAGGAGCAGCAAGGCCCGCCTCTCAGCCCCCACTTGCAGTCACCGGTGAACTTCCCATACGTGCCGCAGTACCAGGAGAAGCCACTCGCTGCACAACCTCCTTACATGCCTTTCCAGCAGCCACCACCGATGGGCAGCCCATATCAAGCGCCATCCGGACCGGCCGACTATGTGCACGCCCGCCAATATCAACAACCCGATGATTGGCACTCGGAGGATTCCTATGGGATCTTCCCTCCTCACTCCTTCTAGTCAGGTAAGTAACGCTACCCCTCCTATTTATTTTTCTCTGTGCATGACAGCATTAGGGACAATGCTTTGAATTGTTTGGGGGGGGGGGGGGGCGCAATAAATTGCTTAGTTATCAGGCTTGTTGTTTTTCTCGTAAAATTTTAGATAACTAGGCATTAAGGGGTGAATTTTCTTCAAAATTTTCGATTTTCTGACTCTCTGTTCGACCCGAACAGATGTCTGTTCGACCCGAACTGGAAGCTTGGCCGTATTCTTGCAGTATTGCATTCTGTCCAGGTCGAACAGACCCTGTCCAGGCCGAACAGAGGGCTTGGCTGACATTTTCTGGAGTTCAGCACCAGTCCAGGTCGAACTGGTCCCTTCCAGGTCGAACAGAGACTGGGTTTTTGAGCTGAAACGTCGGGGTTTGCTGAATTTGAATGCTTTTGCCTACTTTTTCTTTTCTGGACTTCATTTGTTGATAATCACACTGCCCTCTAAGAGTGTTCAATTAGTTTTCATCAAGTTTCTCGCTGTTTAGACATCCTAGTTTGAGTTGTGCACCAATGGACCGAATTGCTTGTTTTAGGTCATGATAGGGCCCGAAATTGGTTGCTCAATGATTTGTCAATTCAATCTCAGTCAATTCTCACGACTTTTCACCAAGTGAACGGATTTGTGTCTTACAAAATTTTGTTTAAAGAGATTTTACCAATTTTAAAAATTATAAGTTGAGTTTAGATGGTTTTTAATGCTTGAATCACCAACGAGCAATCAAATTGAACAAATCTAAATAGTTGCGAAAATGAGGGTGCGAAGGGACTTGAAACCACTTAAATCGAGACATGATTGTGGATGCTACTAGGAGCCCTGGCCCAAGTGTACCGTGGCCTTGGTCGTGTAGCACTCTACTTGATCTCCTAAATTCCATGTACAACGGAGAAAGGAAGATGTGATGTTGCTAGGAGCTCTGGCCCAAGTGTACCGTGGCCTTAGTCGTGTAACACTCACGTCCGATCTCCCCGGTGCGTCATGTGCCGGTAGCTTAATCCAAGTCCCAATAGCGTAAAACCCTAAGTGATGTAAATCACCGTAACTCGACTTACACATTTAAATTTAATTGGTGAAAATTTTGTTTATCTTTCTCATCATAAAATTTTTGACCTTGTTAGAGTTTCTTTACAGATTTTTGTGAGACATGGAAAAGAACGGGCGAATAACTTTGAGTTTGCATTTGTTTGATGAAATAGGAGCCAGGGACCTTGATTGATTTAGCTCTCATTAGGACCAAGTGTTGCATGGTTAGAATTAAGGAATACTAAACCCCTATACTCGATGATTTCAGTTGAATTGACTCATTCGTTTTTGTGAGATTGGTTTGTAGGCATAAGCAATTAAGTTTTAGCTTTACCCTGTTTTGGGCATCTTTTTCTCTCTAAGTCTAAGTATGGTCGAATTCTAAGTTCAGGCTCTTGCTTGAGGACAAGCAAAATTCAAGTTTGGGGGGATTTGATATCTCCTTTATTTGCTGTTGTTTCGACCGTACTTGGCACCCAATTATGACCCAAAACATATTATTATTTGACATTTTGCTGTGTTTCTCCAGGTTTTGGCTTTGCCGCCGCTTCTAATTGTTTCACACAGGTTTTGATGAAGACTCAGGGAATAATGGGCTCAAGGAAGCTTGTCCACGCTCAATTGCACGCCAGACGACTCATTCCTGGCACCTGGGACGCATTCCAGGCCGACGTGCGGGCCACAAGCCACGATCCACTCGATCCATACTTCGGTTCTGGGCTTTTCGTGCTCTGTTCGACCTGGACAAATTCCAGTTCGGGTCGAACTGAGCATTGAGGCTCTCATTCCACTCCAACCCGAACTGAAGCCCTGTCCGGGCCGAACAGAGACCGTCCAGGCCGAACAGACCAGCCCTGTGGCCCGACTACGCGCCTGTCTTCTCCAGCCTGGCTCCAGCCCGAACAGAACGCTCTCCAGGTCGAAATGCCCCATTTGGAAAGCGGATATGCATTGAAGGCTGGCAGCTGGACCCCCCGGATTCACCCTGGGACGCCTCTGGCTTGTTCCCCAAGTTGGAGAACTCCTAGAAAAGGTCTCTCTCTGCCCAGCAGAGATCTTCTTCTTCCTTCCACGTTTTTCCCAGAGACAAGTCCCACTTTACTTCATTTTTCCACTGGATTCCTTCATCGAAAACTGAGAACTCTCTACTGCCTTGAAGCGACGGCGGCAAGCGGCACTGACTTCCCACGTTTCTACCTTCCCACCGCCGTTGAAGAGATAGATCTGAGCGTTTGAGGAGTATTTCGGTTTATTCTTCTTATGCACTTTTCTCTATTTTCTATGGCTTGTATCTTTACTAGCATTTCTTTATTTTCTGCTATTGTCTGTTTAGAGAACATGTGTGAGTAGTTTGCTATGTCTTAGGGTAGGATTTGATGTAAGTTTAGTATGTGGTTGTGTTGAATGATTGGCTTGACATTTGACTATGTTATTTGATTGCTTGGTATTATCTATCTGCTTGTTAAATTCTGTTGCTTTGATCTGTTTTGCTTCTGAATCTTAGGCCTGGTTTGGTTAAGCTACAAATTTAGATCGTACAACCAGAATTGAACCAAGTACTTGGGGTAAATCTGTGACTTGAAAGAGTCGATTAGTTGAACTGAAAGGTTAATTTCTAAATTGTTTGAAAGAGCGTTTAGATACCCTTAGAGCACAAGTAAATCAAACTCAAGAACACTAATTCCCGACACGAAGTTAGGTAGTGAACTTAGGAGGGGCTAGGTAGAGTCCTGTGCAGGGTTTCAATCCAAGAGACGAAAGTTGAGGGTTAGAACTCGAGTTACAGCCAGTCCTGACCCTGGACGTAGTCCAATTCAAGCCTTGATCTCGCTTCCAGGCTTTCTGTTCGACCCGAACAGGTCTTGTCCGGGTTGGACAGGAGTCTGTAAACACAACCAAGCTCCAGGTCTCTGTCCAGGCCGAACAGATTCTGTTCGGGCCGAACAGAACCCTGGAACCCGGTATCTCGAGGTTTGTCGCGAGAGCGATCGACCGAGGAGGTTCCGGTGCTAAACCTAAGTCATTTCCGATCCCTAGGACGCTTTTTATTTGTCAGAAAACCCCTAAAAACCTTTGTTGCTTGTTTTCCTGTCTTTTGCTTTGTTTAGAATTGATTTCAAGAGTTATTTTAGAGTCCGAAAACACCCAAAAATATCTACTTTATTGCATGGTTACTTTTGATCTGTTTGAATCAACCTGTTTTTACTCGTCTAGCTTTTGAAAACCAGCGAGTCCAGTATTCATTAATCCGTCCCTTGGGTTCGACCCTAAGCTTAACTGAAACGACTAGTGAGTTAAGTTCTAGGTACAAATTTATTTGATATCTGGTTCCTAAAACCCGCTCATCAAAGGTCAATGCAGTGTTGGATATCTCTCATAGGTGGCAATCCTGATGGCAATTCTGCTGGTGCCACATCAGCAAACTCTTTCACTAATGACACGACCTGTAGAGGTAGTTCCTGCCCATCATCATTAGCCTCTGTCACCACCAAGGCAAACACCTCAACCTTCTGATCCACTTCCCTCTGAAATTCCACCCGAGACAGCAAGTGACTCTTGGCCTCTTTTCGCAAATCTGAAGGGCCGAGGGTAATGATTACACCATCTTTCTGAAAGGTATAGGTGTTCTTGAACCCATCATGCTTTGTTCTTCTATCAAACTGCCATGGCCTCCCTAATAAAATATGACAAGCATCCATAGGAACCACATCACACCAGACCTCATCGGTATACTTCTTCCCTATTGAGAATTTCACAAGGCACCGCTTTGACACTTTCACCTCACTGCCCTTCTTGAACCAAGACAGCTTGTAAGGTTGTGGATGATCTTCAGTGCTTAAACCCAACTTCTCAACCATAGTGTTAAACACAACATTTTCACAACTACCCTCATCTATAATCACATTACAAACTTTACCTCCACTGGTGCATTTTGTATGGAAGATATTGTGCCTCAGCCATGATTCATCTTCACCAATATTAACGCTCAATGCTCTTCTAACCACCAATGATTCACCTGAGTCAGCATAAGTGATATCCTCGTCTTCAACCAAAGGGTTCTCATCATCATCCCCATAATCGTCATATGCTGGGTCCACATCCTCTTCAACCAGTGTGACAATTTGCTTATTAGGACAGTCAGCAATAAGGTGTCCTAAACCCTGACATTTGAAACAACGTCTGTTTGTGGAACCTCCTCTACTAGATTGCCCCTTCTCTGGGTAAGTTTTGGGATTCTGGATCTGGGTTGGTGTCGAGTTAGATTTTGAAAGAGGTGCTCTCCTGTCTATCTCAATTCCTGAAGAACGACCCTGAAACCTAGAACCATTAGCCTTTCTCTTTTGTTGTGATTCGACCTTCAAGGCCAACCTACATACATCATCATATGAATAATATTGTTGTAGGTACACCACATCACCTATTTCTGGTCTCAACCCGGCAAGATACCGAGCAACAATCTGTTCATCCTCTTCCACCACACCACATCGCATCCGCAACATATCAAACTCATTAGTGTATTGCTCCACTGTCAGGCTTCTTTGTTTTAGGTTGTGATAATCAATAAAAGCTTCCTGTTTGTACTGGGTGGGTAAAAATTTGGCCATTAATTTCTTTTTCATCTTATCCCAAGTTTGGATCTTTGGTTTTCCTTCTCTAGCACGCCTACTTTTCACATGTTCCCACCAGATCGAGGCATGTTTTCTCAATTTAATGGCTACTAACTTCACTTTCTGATCGTCAGTCAGGTTCTTTACATCAAAAACCCGCTCGACAGTATGCATCCAATCAATAAAATCATCAGGATGAGATTTACCTTCAAACTCTGGAATATCAATCTTCACCCCAAGGTTTTGAAAGGACTGGTCAGGCTCTGGTCGAAATCTCTGGTTTCGCCTCCGATTTGGAGTCCCAAATGGATTGTAATACTCCTCCTCGTCGCCTGCTTCAGAAGAATCGAGGGTCTCTGACTCCTCTCCTTCTTCCCCGTTCGTAGAGCCCATCCTTGCCTCTGCGAGTTGGCGCTCTAACTCTCGGATCCGTCTCCCCATCGCAGCAATCTCTAGATCTCGCTGGTCTCGGCGGCGCGGCTCTTCTTCTTCAGGATCGACTCCACGACCCCGACCTCCTCGGCCACGACCTCTACCACGACCACGATTTGCATCCGCCATCCTGGTCTCTGATACCAAATGATGCACGAACGATAGAGAAAGATTGATAGAATAGAAGAATCGAGGGTCTCTGACTCCTCTCCTTCTTCCCCGTTCGTAGAGCCCATCCTTGCCTCTGCGAGTTGGCGCTCTAACTCTCGGATCCGTCTCCCCATCGCAGCAATCTCTAGATCTCGCTGGTCTCGGCGGCGCGGCTCTTCTTCTTCAGGATCGACTCCACGACCCCGACCTCCTCGGCCACGACCTCTACCACGACCACGATTTGCATCCGCCATCCTGGTCTCTGATACCAAATGATGCACGAACGATAGAGAAAGATTGATAGAATAGTACGAACAAGAGAGATTTTGGTTGAGGATCACACAGATTCTCAGAAAATGGCTACTGCCGATATCAAATTTCAATAATCAAAAGTTCTGTTTTGTTTTTTCTTTGCCGCCGCTGTTTTATCATTCGTACAAGCAATAATCAATATTAGGTAATTACTTAATAGGAAATAATTAACCTAGAAAAGACGGTGCAAAACAAATTAAAGATACAAAGCCCAAGGCCCATATGTCATTCGGCCATCATAAAATATAATACCTGGTGAGTTTAGTAAGATGAGCTATGTGTCAATGACAAAGCATAGCCCTTAAAAATTGCCAGTCAAGCAACAGTGGGGCCTTACAGGAGCAATTTATTTATATATATATTCTTGAGCAAAAGTGTTATGATCACTGAAGTATATGCACACACATACACACTTGAATTTTCCATATACTTACAATGGACAAATTTTCAACATTTGATTGATGAAGCTTTGACTTACAATGCCTCAGATAGAGCAGCTTTCCTTCTTATTATTAGTGCTGTTTGCTGGGTGATTTGGTTAATTAACACTTAACACGCAATGATATTATTTTTAACAACAAAAAAGTACCTACTGTTAGAAACATTCTGATGCAAATTTGTTCCATGATTGTTTATTGGATAAGCAATGTAGAGGCACATATCAAACACCTCGTGAGCAAGTGGATGCCAGAGAACTAGGAGATCATACCAATTCAAGAGATACCACCGCTACTAGCATTACTGGTACTGGTAACTCCACGTTACAATAATGGATTGCAGTCTACGAAGGAGATGATTTTTCTTTAGTTTGCTATTTCATATTCTAAACTGTGGTTGTTGATGTGTTGGATTGTAATAAGATGATCAGTTCAAGTTTGATAACTGTTCAAGTTTATTTTGGAGTTTAGCATTAAGTCAGTGGGTTTAAATAGTGTGTTCAGTTTCTACTTTGGAGATTAGATTTAAATCAGTGGGTTTTAATAATGTGTTACGTAGGCAAAATGAATGGGAGAACTGTAGAGGTGAGTTAGTGTTAGGTTTTTAATTTTCCTTCTCTGTTTGTACCTCTGTTTCATTATTCAAAATGAAACTGGGTGGCGCTCCCGCCTTTTTTCGAAAAAAAAAAAATATACTTACATCGTTAGTAAAGAAGATGCGGTCGTAATAGTAATCTGGATATATCCATGAGTTGCAGACGAAGTCGATTCGGTCATTTTGAGGTAAATCATAAATAGTGAAGGTCTTGAGGAAAAACTCATGTGGGTGATTGTTCTTCACAATGACAGCACCAGGGATGCCTTGACGACTATCATCCCACTCGAAAAAGACTTCCAACTCCGTCTCTCCAATGGAAATATCTGTTACTCTTGTTACCCATTTCTCCAAGTAGGCCCGCTTTCCTACCTTGCCTCTCCCAGTATCTGTATTTGAGAACGTATGCATTATTCATTAATCAGCAAGGATAAGAAGTCTTGGTGCCGAATCGTATATATTAGCTACCAAAAACATGATAAAGAATTGTACCAAGAGATACTATTTTTCTTTTGACCGGTTTCCAGATTCTCTTAGGTAGAATGGCTCAATGGCATTAATGAATAAGGTCCGGTGTTAATTGTTTATAAAAAAAAATAATATAATAATCTCTAGATAATCTCTATCTAGCTTTTCTAAAAAAAAATAAAATATAATAATAATCTCTAGATAATCTCTATCTAGCTTTTCGCCAATAGCCTATTCGAATGGGCCGCATCCCAAACAGACCAAGCCAATTGTTGGGGGCAAAGTCCCAACTGAACAATCTAGTGTATATATATATATATATATATATTTTTTGCGTAGACTATATACTATGTGCAACGGCCTGATTTATATGTGGCTCGCAAAAATTTGTGTATTATACTGACGTACGAAACAGATGATGATATACAAACTTTTTTCCGCTTCCTCTATTCCTTGAAAATTCCATCTTAATTTTATGCATATTTAAATCTAAAAATTAAATTATATTATTTAATAAAAAAATCGGTTAATTGCATATGGTACTAATTTCATTTTGATTGATGCTTAAAGAGAAACCGGAAATAAAATAAAACATAACTGAGTAAGAACTTACGTACCTGGATCAGTATGGGTAGAGGAAACAAGCTGGAAGGAGACGCGGTTGCCTCGTATCTCAGCCTTACGGTCATCAAAAGATGGCCGGCAATCACCACTGTTGAGCACATTTTTTTTCATCACCACAGCAATCCCCATTATCTTATTTCTATGCTTCCTCTCCTCAAAACTCATCTATAAATTTTGCAATCGAAGGCATATTAGTTATGCTGGTGTTTATTTGTGAGTGAGGGGAGCAAGACTTTTTCGGCAAAAAAAGGGAAATGGTTAAAAGGAGAGAGAGCTTGCGACGTTTAAATAGCCTAAAATTAATTAAAAACATGAGTAAATATAATTATATTTAGACTCCTTTATAGTTGACCAAAAAATTGGTCCATACATTAAATGTTTCGGTGTTTAAATTCTGCGTTGGTGGTACCTAGAGATGGCAATGGGTGAACAGCTGCTGTTAACCATTTTTCTGTTAATTATTTCCGACAAAAAAAATGATTTTAATTAGGGAGTAGTTGAGGTTTTAGATTGTGTAAATTTTAATTATATTTGAAGTACAAATCAGATCAATTGAATCCGATCAGCTAGTCAAGTACTCAATCTGGAATCCACAACCAATGTAAAAGCAATGCAAAAAGCAAAGAATGAGATAAATATATATCTCAATGTAGTTTTTAGTTTCACTTACATGAATCTCAATGATATATGTTCAGGAACTAATTATTGTACCAAGTTAAAGTAATAATAATATAGATATGCAAACAATACATAAACAAATCAATTCACAAATGCAATACAAGTATAATCAGTTGCAATGCAAAGGAGTGCGACTACATATTCAGTGTTCAATTCAGATTTAATTTGACAATTCAAAAGCCACTGCAATTTTGACACCTATCTAATGCAAGTCTGGTATATAAAAAATTAGTCATGTTAGAGCAAGATACGCCAAGTCTCCTTCTCAGAGGGCTGGTAGCGGTTTACAAATACCGCAAATTGCCTTCAATGAGGTTTATCAACAATTAATCAATTTTATTTACAATTCTAAACAATCAAATAATCAAAAGTACTACAAGACAATAACACAACCAGATCCGTAGTATAAGGACTTACTTCACGGTGCACAGCTAGACGCGATCCAAGACCTCGTACAAAAGAAATGAGTGCCTATTCAATTGCACAAGCAGTACATATAGCAATTTCAAATTATCAAGTGGCAACCATTAAATATGCATATAACAACAACAACAACAATAATTTTAATAAATTCTTAATAAATTGATAACTATTCAAATATGACATATACATGACAATTTTGCAATTTCAAATATGTAAATGCAAAGCATTTCAATTCCTAGCATGCAAATTAAAATTCAAGTAAAATCCGAACCGAAACAAATGTTATTCGATCGTACCGGCCATCCTCGGTTCAACTACTTCGCTACTTCACATCCATACTCTAAACAAAGGAAACAATAATTCTATATAAGTTCTTCTTGTAAGTTAAAAATAAATAAACGTTTTATTCAAAATAGTATTAAAACAAATTTGTATAAATATATATATGATCGGCTTTATAGTTGTGTATTATACTTAAATTATTTATACTAATTGACTAGACCGGTTTCAAGATTAAGTGCCCCATGATCCTATGATTTTGAAACTTATACAAACAACATTATTTAAGTTAATAAAGTCTCTAAAAGATGACAAGCAATCTCATTTGATTGCGGAAAAACTAATAATCCAACTTGACAAGTAATCAACATGATCTATACAAGTTGCCAAAAATTATCAAAACGACACGACTTCAACTTTTGATAAATATTCAAAATATTTACCGTTGGTGTTTGGAAGTGCATGAAATAAGAAAAAAGTTGAAGTCGTGTTAAAATAATTAAACGACAGGTTTTGATAATTTTTGGCAACTTGTGTATAGATCATGTTGATTACTTGTCAAATTGTATCATTAGTTTTTCCGCAACCAAATGATTGCTTGTCATTTTTTAGAGACTTCATTAATTTAATTCTAATCTGGTGGTATAAATAATGTTGTTTGTATAAGTTTGAGTCTTCATGTATGGCACCCTTTAAAATAGCTTGTTCTTGGCCAAAATTAATCTTAGTTCTTGTTCCAACAAAATCGTAGAATAAGAATTCTTTATTCCACACAAGTCCGTTTATTCAAAGAAAAATAGTAGTTTTAAAAAATCTCAAGAAAATTCGGCCATCAAAGAATTTCCAGTTTATTCAAAAAATTAAGCGAAAGTCCTAGAAAAGGAGCAATGTACAAAAAGAGCTCTTATAAACACCTTCTATCCAATAAAAAGGATGTTTTTAGTGGGTATTAAACCAGTGATTGATCTCCTGTTGTGATCTCCTACAACATAAATATTGATAGGCTTTATAAAAAGGATGCCGTCAGTAAAGCATTTAGCTTGTTTGAACATATGCTTTTAGTGAGTATTAAACCAGTTGTTGTCACATACTCACATACAACCCACTGATTGATGGGCTGCGCATGACAGGAGAAATAACTGATTGTTGTCACATACAACTCACTGATTAATGGGCTGTACTTGACAGAATGCAGCTTGATCATGTAGCACCGGATTATACAACTTACACTACCTTGATCAAAGCATATGCTAAGTATAGAAAAGCAGATGAGGCTATTTGTGCGCTGAACAGAATGAAAAAAGAAGGGAGAACCCTGACTTTAAAAGGGCCTACTCTCCAATATTAGAACGGACTGGATCCTCAGCAGTCGTCTGGGACAGCCGTTCATCTTTTTTATTAATATTAATTTTTTTTTTAAATTCAAATGACGAATTCAAACCGTTCATCTTGTTGAATTTAACGGACGATGCATTTTCATATAAGTTTTATAAAATTTGGAGTTGATTTGATACGATTAAGGCTTTAATTATGAACGTATTAGAATTAATCAAACCAGGTTCGTTCATTTGTTGATCATTTGATCAAGTATCAAATCAACTCCAAATTTTATAAAACTTATATGAAAAAGTATCGTCCGTAATATTCAACAAGATCAACTGTTTGGATTCGTCATTTGAATTTTAAAAATTTTAGATATTAAGAAAAAATTTAACGGCTGTTCCCAGTCTATGTTAGAACTGCTTTTGGAAATGGGTCGAGTTTTTTTGAAGATAAATTAGGAATCAAGCCTCCCAACTTATTTTTAAATTAAATATCTACAAAATAGCCCCAATCGGGTTTCGAACGGAAATGGGTCGAGTTGTTGATGCAAGAGACATCACGAACCAGATAAACAGTGAGACTAATGGTTGAAGTGTTTTGTTTTAATGTGGATAATCATTGTATGTTATATTATAGTATACTGCTTTGTTGATACGTCTCTTATTCTGGCATTATTTATTACTTGTAAGTGTGCATTTCCTTTGCCGCTTTCTCTTATATATTTACCCTAGACCCCAGTCAAAATTACGGTAATTACCTCTCCCCATTCAACCCTCCCTTCCTATTCAACAGCCCTTTCCTTTCATCCTCTATGAATTGATAAATAGAACTATCAATAGAAGTGTTTGTGCAAATGCTGTGCAGAGATTTATTGATCAAGCAGTATGTAAGGCTACGCGTCAAACCTACTTGTATAGATGCTTTTGCATTTGGGCCAGAAACATTTCATTTTTATAGTTCGTGAGGATTTATTTATAGTTGCGTTGATTATGGATAATTGGTCCCATGCCCCTGGAAACTCTTCTTATTTCTAATCCTCCCTTCAAAATTTCAATATTGTCTATTCCTCATCCTAGATGTTTTGTTATTCGTACCTTTCAGAACTAGATTTTCCGTTCTGAGTTCAAGACAGTGTGGAACCGATTTTAATGGAAGTTCTCTATAATCAAGACAGTGTGGAACCGATTTTTATGGAAGTTCTCTATAATTTTTGTGTAATTTTTTAATTAGGAAAGAAGACTGAAAGAATTAAGAAAGAGAAAAAGAAAAGAAGAGCAATTTAAAACATGAAGAGAAATACATCAATTTTTAGATTTTCTTAATTCTTACAGGTGTCTCTCTCTATATATATTATATATTTAGCTAGGCTTGAAACCGTATGAGACCCAACACTAGCAATTAGCAAACAATGGAGATTAGTACACTTGGTGGATGAATTAATAAAACGCAAAACATAACTATTTTTGGAAAGTAGAAACTCTGGTAGGAAATTGGACCTGAGATCATCTAAGCTTCGCCAACTCGTTTGTACTTTCTTATTAATTATTTACAGGTTCAATAATTAATATTAATTAGCCCATGTTCAATAGTAATTAAGATCAGTGCTGGATTGGACAAACAAGGGCGAATCAAAGAGAAACTGAAAATGTTGCTTAATTTAATTGTAAGGGAGGTATAAAACCAGGTATGAATTTATGATGTTATATATATCGAGTTTACTTCTCTATTATGCAAATGATGGCAATTAAAACTTTAAAAATAACTTATTCGAATGTACATAAGCAATTGATGTAATTTTATTTTTGTAAAATGTTTGAACATAAAATAATTAAATAAATACTCATACCGAATTTATACTAAGTATCATCACCACCACCACCATCATTATTGAAAATATCCGCTTAGGAGTTAGGACACCAGGAAGCATTACAATAATTTATTCACATCGGATCTTAGCTCATTAAAACTCCACTTGTTTGCTTTCCCAATTGTACACTTCAAATTCCAAACGCACCACTGCGGAGTGTGGCCTTATTTCTTCTTCCGACGCCTTCCTCCAATCCTCCTCCCATCTTCTCTATAAAAAATTGGATCAAAGCAGACAAACCTTATCTTTACTTTTCCAATCTCCTTCTCTTCCCCAAGCCTCAGCTCTCCTCTCGTGTGAATTAAGTCGCTTGCACTCTAAGTGCTTGTAAAAATGCGCATGAGAGATATTGTCCCATCAAGCACTATTGTTTTCAAGGTACGCTTCATGCTTGTTTCCTCAACAATCTCTTGACGTTCTCTCCGAAATGCAACAATGAAAAAAGACATAATCACACTGTCTTAAATCATGATACTAGCTCTGTCCTCCTGGTGCCAGCTTCTTTTGCTGTTTGCATTTTTTGGTCAGAAATGTAGAACTTTTATGGAGTGTACCAACTTCTTGTTTCATTTTTTTCAAAATGTATCTTTTATAAGGTACTGTGTTGGTTCAATTTAGGAATCCCTGACCTTGCACACAATTTGCTCGATGAAATGTCAGAATTGATACAGTCTTTCCATTGGAAAGCATTTTTTTTTTACATTTTAAAGAAATGCATAAAACCAATGGATTCTGTTGTTTCTTTTTAAATCAGTGCTATGCAAAAGAGGACCGCAATCTCAGTTTATTTTATTTTATTTACTTTCTTTAGCTAGTGAGCCAATCAAATCTGGTACCGGCACATGGTGGTTGTCCGTGCACTCTTATAATGCTACATAACTGGTTTGTTGGGGGCCAGAAGTTTGGCTGGCTTAGAGATTTATTTGTAATTGTGCAAGGCTTCAACTCTGTGTATTGGTCCAGTTGTACCAAATCTTACTGCACCTCTTTAGTATGGTACTAAGTGTTATTTGCACTATCCTCGACTTAGAATGACTTTGTAAAGCGAACAGAGAGAGCAACCAAGACAGTTCAAATTAACTCTAAATTATGGTAGAATTGTGCCAAGCTCAATAGCCACTGGTATAATAAAATGTGCCAAGATTAATCACTAAATATGAATTATCTACTTTTCTTTTGCTACATTTTCTATGGTACTAGGATTTATTATTTTTCAACTTTTGTAGTCTCCTGTTAATTGTTTTCTTAGATTACTTACTCACATACAAACGCCTAAAGAGGAGAATGACCGAAAGTTCTTCAGAAAGAGCTCAACTTGACCTGTACTGATCTCAATTGACCACAGCTTAGCACAAATGAAAGGAAAAATGTATAACATTTTGTAACACAGAAAAGTCATCTGGCGGTATCTAACAGTCCAATCTACTTGCTTGAAAACTGACTTGTTTGAAACAGTACTGACCTTGAATACATCATTTAATTGTGTTTGACTGTTTGCATTGTGTATTACCACTAAGCAAAGGAGGACATTATGTACTGGACTCATGCCAAACTTGTTTCAGTCCATTTATGGGAAAGCTATTTACCATTCTTTCATTTGTTTAGTAGGTAATCAATTGATGATTTCCGGGACACCTTGACTAAACAAGCTGCTTGTATCTGACCTGCAAAAGGGATCAGCCTATGTTCTGAGGATCCGCCACTTGGAACCACCAACCTCAAGAGAACCATCTATAAGTGGAGTTGTAACCATTTCCAACACATGTCATGAGGTCCCGCCACTTTGAATTGCTTGTAAAAGGGAGATGTAGGTCAGGGACCCTTAATATTGAAGATGCAGTTAAATTTTTCAACCGTCTTCTGGCCACTAAGAACCCAGCACCATCCATCTATACCTTTAATGATCTCTTTAAAGCCTTGGTTCGTAAGAATAACTCGAAAAATCATTATGCCACAATATTTTCCCTCTTCAACCGTTTGTCAGAAACTCAAGGAGTCTCACCCTCACCCAATGTATGCACATATGAGATATTGATAGGTTACTGTACCCAAATAAATCAACCCGCACTTGGGATGATTTTCTTTGGGAGGTTTATGAAGCAGGGTCAGAGAGCTGATGTTTTCCTCTTCAACACTGTACTCAAGGGTCTGTGTTCTAAGCTTAAAATCAGTGAAGCTGTAACAATTTTGCTTGAGAAAATGCCAATACTAGGTGTCACACCTAATGTGATCTCTTACAATATTGTTATTGATGGTCTGTGCATGATGGGAGACATAAGAAGGGCACAGGAAATAATGGTACAAATGGGTTGTACAGGTCATCAACCCAATTTCCTGACCTTTAGTAATCTTATCAATGTTTTGTGTATGAATGGAGAAATTGAGATGGCTGAGGAGCTGTTTCACGAGATGGTTTCTCAAGGACTTCAACCTAATGTCATGATTTATACCATTCTGATGGATGGATTTTGCAAGAAAGGGTTATTAGACAAGGCTGTGGAAATGCTTCAGTACATGGTTTCCAAAGGACATGATCCCAATGTAGTGACTTACAATGCCATCATGGATGCACTATGCAAGATAGGGGAAACCAGAAAGGCAGAGGGATTGCTACATGATATGATTTCCAGAGGTAACTGTCCTAATGTTCTTACCTATAGTATTCTTATATATGGTTTTTGTCAGACAAACGAATTAGAAAAGGCAGAAGAGTTGCTGCTTAAGATGATATCAAACAGTATATTGCCCGACACTGTAACATGCAATATAATAGTGAGTGAACTTTGCAAGGATGGGGAAGCTGAGAGAGCAGAGAAGCTGCTCTATTGTATGCTTGATAAAGGTGTGACACCTAATCTTATGATGTATGATAGTGTTATAAATGGATATTTTCAGCTAGGCCGCTGGAAAGATACGATCAGAGTTTTCAATGATATGATTGATGGGTTGTTTCAAGGCCGATGAGTTTAGTTATGGATGAGTCTATGTGGGTTCTGAACAGAATGAAGCAAGGCATGAAACTTGATTTAGGTGTCCCTCTCTACTTTTGGGCAACTTGACAATTCAAGAAATGTCATGAACCCGACAAGTGGTAGGATTAGTAATTTTCTTTTTTTTTTCAAATTATGTAGTTTTGGGCAAATAATTGCTCTGTTAATTGAGTACATTTACTGCTTTGCTTAAATAGTTTTCTCATTCTGTTTCTTTTTTTTTTTTTTTTTTTTTTTTTCCTTTTCTTGTCACTCTGCATTTTCTGCAGCTCATTTGCTTAGCATTAATGACAAAGCAATTTGCAGAAGTTGCTTGAGACAAGTTTGGATAACGGTACCATTACAGCTAAAGTACGAAAAAGGTTCCAAATGTTATGCATCTAGTTGAAAGTTTCACTGTTACATCTCTGAATAAGTGAATATTAATATTGAAAGGATTTAGAAATTATATAGATAGAAAAGTAAAATGATCATCTACATACTAGGTACATCAGGTTCCCAAAAATTCCTCAGTTGTAATTGTTTCTAACTGGAAATCCATATTTTGTTGTCCTTATTACACAGGATGCAAATGTTAGCTGCACAGGTTATGGCATTTAATATGCCACAGAAAAAAGTGTTGGTTGAAGTCGACATTGCGAGGGAGACATTCAAGTTTCCTTATTTGAAGATACAGAAGGCAGCCTACTTATTTCCAAACCAAAAAAAAAAAATAGAAAGAAAATAAATTTCATTAGATCCTAATATAATATCGAAATGTCCTAATTATCCATGAAAATTGAAAATTAATTCAAACTTCATTATTAGAAAGGATTGAATTTGCGAATGAAGCCGACCCATTATTTGGCGCCCCTTCCAAGCTGAGAATTGACGCCAACACATTGTAGATCTCGATATTCTTGAAAGATGGCACCTTTTTTCCCTTGGCAAATCTTGGCCCGCGAGCCATGAAAATGGTTCTCATCGAGAAAAATGCATTGTCATAGCCGTGTGCTCCAGCACACTCTTTTTGGCTTTCTGACCTCTTCAGCTCCACCTTGTACCCTTCTCCTAACAAGCCGATTATTGGTGGGATACGATAACTATCGGCATAGTGTAACCTCTCAGGCAAATCCTCTTTTAAATACATTTTCAAATAGTTTCCATTTTCAACCTTGCCTGAGGTCAATGCTTCATTCATTTTGGATACAATTTCAGCTGCTGAGACGCCATCTGACGGAGTTATGGCCAGTAGTGGTGACTGTGATTTCACCCATTCGGATTCAATGGTGACCCATGGTGATAGATCATCCAAAAATATCAACCTAGTATCACATGTTCCAACCATGCCATGATCTCCTAGCATTATAACATTCACCTTGTCAAAAATACCTCTCCTCTCTAGCCCATCAATTAACCGGCCAATGACTGAATCAATCCTTGCCACAGCATCGGTAATAGAGGGGTGGTCGGGTCCAACAATGTGACCCTGCGAGTCAGGGTCTGAGAAATAAACCGCAAGAAATGATGGCCGTTGCCCTTCTGGGAGATCAAGGTAACCTAAAATAGAATCAACCCGCTCCTCAAATGTTACCGATTCGTTGTATTTTGGGCAGAATTGTTTTGGGCAAGTCCAGGAGCCCTTCTTCACCTCTGAACCTGGCCAGAAAATCACAGCTGCATTGTCTCCCTGGTCCACAACGGTTTGCCAAATCGGTTCGCCAAGCCACCATTTTGGGTCATGGTTCTGTGTTGTGAAGTATTCACCTAAAATGGAAATTGACAATAAATACATCTATGTATTGTCAATTTACAATCAACCACACTAAATGACAAATCATGAACAACACTGCACCGAAAAGTAGTAAAGGGATGTGGATTGCTGTTATATTTCTGTTTGTGGTTGGTATACCGACTAGTATTGTCTACATGCCTATGCAACATTTACACATGGAAGCAAGGTATACTAATATAATTATTTCCTTTACAACTTCAATTTTGATTACCCTCAATTTTTTCATCTTAATTAGTGGACTACAAATATATTGTTTAATTTCATGAATCTCTAGAAACATGGTATAATCTCTTCTCATGTATATGTATATTTTTTAACATCAGAAAGCTAATAAAATAAATTTGCGATTAGTAGCAATAATTTATATATACCACTGACTGAGAAAACTCAGCGAACTGGAAAAAAAATTTTCATAGAAGTTCACATATCTTGATCTCCAATTGGGAAAGAAATGTTAAACTTGATGAAAAGTTGCGATTCTTAGATAAAGTTAATATTCAAATAGAAACTAACGTTTGGATAATAGCAGTATGATTCAAACAAATAAGATGCGCACTTTGCTAGGAAATAGTTTTATGGACGTTCGGATTAACATTATACTGTTGCTTAGGTTTGTAAATTTGGACAAGAATCCTCTACATGTTTTATCTTATATTTCATTTAAATTACTTATACGTCGAATTAAATTTTTTTTTCCCTGCATTAGTAAAACATACTGTAAAAAATTATTAACATGCATCAGAAGTAATATTTAAAAAGGAGATGTACATAGTTACCAGTAATTGGATCAGGAAAGTAGTTGTTTATTATGCCGTGGTAAGGCGGATAGAGACCCGTTACAATTGAGTAGTGATTTGGAAAGGTTATAGTCGGGAAAGACGGGATGAGGCCGGTTTCAGCCTCGGTACCTTCTCGGATGAGCCGGTGAATATTAGGTGTGGAGGTCTTGTGTTGGTAACCGAATCGAAACCCATCACAAGAGATGAGAATAACAACGTCTTTGTTCTTCTTTTGTCTAATCAGAGGTGGAGCCTTGGCACTTAAAATGGGAGCGAGAGCGATAGAAAAGAGATAAACGAAGATTAAGTTCTTAACAACGGAGTTGGAGTTAAGGAATGCCATTTAAGTTGGGCTGTGTAGTGACTAAAGAGGTTTAGGAAACTGAACCTCTTTATAAACGCAAGGAATTATGTACATAAGATCTATCGTGACACTTGCAGTGAAGTAATTTGGGTATCTCGTTTCTTTACATAACCAAACAGAAACTAAGAAGAGCTTCCATTCCTTTTTCATTTTTTTTTAAGTACGAAGAGTTTTCTGTTTTATTGTTTTTAGACTCGATGAGAGTTAGAATATAAAATGTGATGTGCTGTGACGTATTATGACTAACAGGTTCATGTTTCTTCAAACTAAAAATATAAAATTTCAAACTCAATAATATTATTTAAAAAAAATATCACACAACTCTAAATATCTTCGGTTTGGTCAGAACCGTTTCATGATTATTTTATATTTAAATTATTTGATTTTTTTTTTTTAACTAATTCACTAGCTGGAAATCTATCCAACTAAAATACCAATGTTAGAACATATTTTTATTAAATTGAACTCCGTCAATGATATCAATAAGGATATCGATAAGGATAGTAATCGATTTATGAAAGCATCTTATTAACAATTCTCAAGAATATTCCAAACACGTCTATGAGAAGGGAACAGTTTTATCTTTGATGTGACCGGGGTCCAAAGACGTAGCCGCGTGAGTCGCGTGGGTTAGAGAACCCACAATTCGTTTTTATTTCACATTTTCTGCTGAGGAAATATAAGCTCGCACCCGTCAAATTACTGACTCGTCAGGGGAAAAGAAATAAATAAATTGATAAAAAAAGCTACTAAATTATTGCTTCATGGTTCTTGTCATGAGAACTTTCAATTTCGATTATTCCTAAATTATTTTTATCGTTGGAGGTGAATTAGATCTTCCATGTTAGTTAGTCGAAATATAATAAAAAAAAAAAGATCACTTTTTATACATTCAAAATTTTATTTGGTATTTGATATTTTGAAGAAAAAAGAGGTTAAAATATTTAACTTTTTTCGAAATTAAATATCCACAAAAGTTTTTTTGGGTTTTAAACCCATGACTTTTCTCACTCAAAGTGGGTTGTTGTTTTGTATTTGACATCGAATTCTAAATTAATGTGCAATTTAAAAAAAAAATCGAATTCGTAAATTGATTACCATTGCTAATTTCAAATGGTGAGATTGTCAATCAGTTCCTCATTTCCTTTTTGTCTTTTTCGAACGGCCAATTTTGGGTAGAAAAAAGACTTTTAATAGCTTACAAGTTGCAACTTCTTAAATTAAATCTCCATGTTTCACGTAATGTGCTATTCGAGGACGACCTTTCAATAAAAGGAAAAAATAAATGTCAGAAACACTCCATTATTGGAGTATGAAATTTTTTTTTTAGTCCACGCTATGACAAGATGACATATTAATTATGTCTGTATAGTGTACGTGAGGTGAGATGGTGTGACAGATAGATAGTGGGGCTATAGAAACAGACAAAAACAGAACTCGGCGTCTCGATTTTGATAAGATGCTCCAAACAGTTGAATTATTTCATTTAGTCGTACATCTGTTTTTAGATTGATTTATTTATACATAGTTTGCCAATTTGATGGGTAGCTTATTATTTAAAAAATAAATTGCTGGGCAGCTCAAATATGTGGTCCGAATTGCTTTTGGTGACAACAGGATATTCTGTGCCACCTTTTTTCCAGCATTTGATAAGAACAAAAACAGATTTTACTTAGCAAAAAAAAAAATCTCAAAAGGAAAAAACCAAAGCCACCGTTTGACCCACATGCTGTTAATATGTGCTTGATATTTGGATTTTACTTTTTGTCTTCTGTATTAACGATATTCAATCTCAATATGCTTCTACGTATTGCTCTCAGAATTAATTCCCATCCCTACTAATAAACAATAGCTAAAATAATTAGACAAAAAGTGTAAATAATTGTTTACTTTATTAACATCATTACTATTATTATTACTACAATTAGTACTTTTATATATTAGTTTATTTTTATGACTTTTTTTATGGATTCATTTTCTAGTCTATCCGAATTTGTTTGGGACAAAAGAATTAGTTGTTGTTGGTGGTGGTGGTTATGTGTTGTATTTGAAAAGAGAGTACAACACATATAATAATTTTTTTTCGTTTCGAAAATAGATAACACATATAAAATTTTCTCATTTGTAGTTTTTTTAAATAATTTTATTTATTAAAAAAATAAATATTTCTATTAAATTATTTTTTTATTGAGATATCTATTTTATTTTATTTTATTAAAGCACAAATATTTTTTAAATTTTTATATATCCATCCATTGGATTACAGAAATGATATACACCATCCAACAAAAAATCATCCAATGCCATCCAATTGAACCAGCGCCATCCAGCAGGCCAAAATAGTCTTTTTTCCGCGTGCTGACGTCAGCAAAATTTTTTGACCAATTTTCGAAATTTTTTTGGTGCTGACGTCACCAAATATGCTGATTTAAGGGTTCAGTTAAATGTTTTAAGAGTTGAATTAAAGTGTATAAGTGTTCAGTTAGATGCACCAATAATTTGAAATTTTAGTGTTTTGTGTTCAGTTAAATATGTTAAAGAATTATTTAAAAGTATGTATGTGTTCAGTTAGATGCCGCAATAATTTAGAATTTTAGTGTTTTGTGTTCAGCAGAAATTTAATTTTGTAGTTTTTGTGTTCAATTAAACTAGTTAAATAAAAAAACAAAATGAACAGATGCAACAAACATAGAAAATATTTACAATAACAATATGAACATTTACAACAATAAACTGAACATATGTAAAAATTTCGTAAGTAAGAAATAAATGATCATATTCAACATACAAAGTGAAATAAATTATTGTTGCATCTAACTGAACACTTACACACTTTAATTCAACCCTTAAAACATTTAACTGAACCCTTAAATCAGCATATTGATGACGTCAGCAAAAAAATTTTTCGAAAATTGGTCAAAAATTTTTTGCTGACGTCAGCACGCAGAAAATCTGAGTTTGGATGGCGCTGGATGGTAATTTGGTGGATGATAGATAGTAATTACCAGTGGATTATGAGTATCTTTGCTAGTAATAGTATGATAGTATTTAGGCCTGAAAACGGAAACCGTTTCGACCGTCAAATCGTTTCGTTTCGTCCGAAACGAAACGATAACGGGTAATGATTTTGATTTCGTTTTAGGGACGAAACGGATGGCGCAACGCAAAATCTGTTTCGTCTATGGAACGAAACGGTTAACGAAATATACCAATTTCGTGATCGTCTGTTTCGTCCATTTCGTTTTGCATTCTACGCGTACGGTATTATATTGATTGCAGAGAGAGAGGAAGAGGCGAAGAGAACGAGGAAAATCTAATCCTTATCCCTGTGCGCCGCTCGCACCCCTCTTCTCTCTGTCTCTCTCAGCCGAAACCCACCCATTCTCTCTCTCTCTCTCTCTCTCGCTCTCGCCGTCTCTCTTCCATCACTCGAACCCCAAACCCAAAGAGACACACCTGCCAACCCTGCTTTATCACCTCTCCTCGTCCCCGTTTTCTCATCTTCCCCATTGCCACACTCAGATCCTGACTAGCACCGACCGAAGGAGCTAGGTAATCTCACCTCCTGGAGTGACCACATCACACCGCCTCGATCGGCCTCGAGACGAGATGCGCAATCTCGAAGATGAGCTCTTCCCTTCCACCCGTGGCAAGGTCAAGATCGAGCGGGCCCACGCCATCAGTCGCCAGTTCCACCGCTGCTTCTCCGCTCGCTCGCTCACCTCCCTCTTCTCCACTTGAAATCGAGCTTCATGCTTTTTAGGAGAGGAGGGAACAAATCAAGCAGCCAGCCAAATAAGACTAAGCAAGAAGAGTAACCCAGGTAGTGACGATGAAGTTTCTTACTGTCTTTGCTAGCACAAGATGAAGATTCAGTAGCGGCAGATAAAGACTTAGGAGAAGCATCAACTTAGGAAGCAATCTACTTACTCCTGATTTACTGGTAAGAGCAACACTGAAAAAGAAATTTTGGAATTGATTGTTTTTATTTTGGCTGAAAAAGGGTTTTAATTGAAGGGATTTTTTGGCTAATTTGAAATTTCTTTTGCTGGTTGAAGGTGAATGAAAAAAAAAAAGAGAATTTGAATTCGATTTTACTGGTAAGATAATTTAGTTGAAATTTGTTTGATATTGCAGGTTAGAACAGATACCAGTAGGATTTTTAAGGGTTTTATGATGGATATGTACATTTTCATTTTCATTTTCTTACTTTACAATTCTGTTGCAAAGAGGCTAGAGGAGTCTATATTCAAAGAGTCCCTACAATTGATTATTTTGTACTGTTTTTTCCTTAACTTTGTTTCATGAGCAGGAAAGACTACATGACCAAAGCTTTGAGAAGTATTCAGAGAAGGGAATAGAAGTATTAGAGATGTAATTTATAAATTACAAGGATGTAATAACTGTAGTGTATTTTATTATGATGAGTTATGTTTATTATTGGTTATATTGAGATTTTTCACAATTGTTTATTATTGGCTCTGTTATAAAAATGAAAAAAAAGGGTTAAAACAGTTATAACCGTTTTGATCGTTGAATTGAACGAAACGATTAACGCAACAAAAATTTGTTGCGTTATATGAACGAAACGAAACACGAAATGACAAAAATTTTCGTCTGATAGCACGCAACGATCAACGGAAAGGGTGATTTGCGTGATCGTTATGGACGTTATGCAGCCCTAATAGTATTAGTATCTGTAATTCTGTATAAATACCTAATGGTATTAGAGATTCAGGCAGACCCAGCCCATTGTTTAGTGCCAGAGTCCAGCAAATCAGCAATTTAACACCGAGGCTTCTGGACATTTTGTTATTAGTTTCTAAGCCCAAGCTGTACAGTGGCCCTCGAGCCCACACGCACATACACGCATACACCAATACACGCATCATTCTAAAGAGAGAAAAGTATTAAAATAGGAGAGTTATATACCTTTCAAAATGTCTTATCTTCAACTTTATCTTCAATTTTATCTAAACACAAGAACATCATATTTCTTCACAATAAGAGGTAAATCATGCTCAGGCCCAAACGTCATCTATAAGACGGCGAATGCACATAATTCGAAGAAGGATCGAATGAAAACCTCATCAACAAAAGTGACAACACAATCTTCAACTCTACCATGTCGATTTTTTGTCCCACACAATTTCTTGGTCCGAACCCGACTGGCGCATACATGTGAGGATATTTGCATGCGCCGGAAATGCCATTTGGCAAATCGGTTCGGATTGAAGACTTCTGCATCTGGGCCCCAGAGGTCAATATCATGGTGTAGCATTGGTATGGTGATTTGAATGACGGTGCCTTTCGTGACATGAATATTTTGAAGCTTCATATCATGCATTGCTTCTCGGAATATGAGGGATGCAGGAGGGATAAGACGGAGGGTCTCTTGGATCACCATTGTTAGCTATAATAAATATAGTTTATTAATTTCACAATGAGTTTTCTTTTTAGAAAAATAATTAAAAAAAAAATGTAACTAATCTGTGTGTGTATGAACTCTTCTAATACATGTGTAGTTGTCAACAGTATTTACATAGTAACAAGAAATAAATGGTATCATTGTTTATAAAAAATTATATAAAATTAATACAATGATCCACCTATGACCTATCCCAATTATAAATTAACATTTATACCTAAATGAAGTTCTGATATACATAATACTAAGAAAATTAGATTTACCATTTTCGATTGGCAAAGTATGTCAAAGTCGGGAGTAACGCCATGAGTTACGTCAAGAATTTCTTTTTTGTTATTATCTTGAATAAAATTAAATGGCAGAGATGAATCAGGGTTGACTGGTCAAAAGGAAAAGAGAATTGTCGAGAATCATGCCATTGAGGTAATTCAATATTTTCCTTCTATGATATGACAGGATAGTACAGGAAGTTGTGATTAGAGCCCAACAAGGACCTGCTACCTAGTTTTAGAAACGTGAAATTCTGTCTACAATTTTTCTCTTTTATTTCTTCCTGAGCAACAGCTAATGCTCGTTTTTCTTGCTTTATTTTCTTCAGTTTGATCTTGTGCTGCTTCCTCAGCTGTGTCCAGATGTCTTTAGTTGTGCAGTCTGCTGATTCTTTCGTCATGCTTCTGTAATTATATTTTCATTATTTTTCTTCTCTTTTTAACATGTTATATCTAGTGTCAATAGTTGTACCACTTGTACCAGTGAACCAGTATTTCCAATGGCATGTTATTCAAGCGTCGTGGGCATTGCTATTGTTTGAGTTTGCTTGTATATTATCCTCAGCTTGTGTACTTTTATCTGTTCCTTAATTGCATTAGTAAATATAAACTATTATGAACAATGAGCCTTTGATTTTGCATATTGGTTGGTTCTTGTAATGTGTTGTAAATTAACTTGTAATCACCAGGCACTCAGCGTGCATCGCATGCCCTAATATTTGTTCGAGAACAGTATCGTAATTTACAAATAATAACATTGCACCTTCAATGAATAACAAAGAAATTATATTAAAAATAAATTTAAAAAGTAAAACAGCCTAAAAAAAGTTCATGTTATATATCAAATATTTTGGTCCAAATTAAAAATGAATAGTAGAATTTGAGGCCCAGTTCTTTTCATACTACAGCACATGATATTTAATTTTCTTCTGGCAAGGAATGGATAGCAGAAACGAAACGAAAGGATGTCTTCTACATACTTTCAGCACTGAATTTTAATAAAAAAAATCATATATAATTCAAGCCCCACTATCAGATATTTACAACTCACAGAGTATATTCATACAAAGAAGATTTGTCTGCAAACATGACCAATAACATGCTATATAAAACTGGTGCCATACATAAAAGCACAAGTGTATTTTATTCAGTGAAGCTCTCTACCATAGAATAAACTGTAATATAATATTTACTTGACTCTAATAAAAGGATGAGGACAGATCACTGATTTCCGAATTTGGGACCATCAAGGCCTCTCTTATCATCCCATCCTCTCACCCATGGTTGACCAGGAGTTGATCTGGTTGCAGGGTCTGCATGCTTCAAGTTTTCGGTGACCTTCGACTTCACTGCATTAAATACCTACTTTCACCCAAAATAACAGAGGCAAATAAGACAAGCAGGAGTACATTAGAGAAATTTTGGATTGATTTCATATTATCAAGGTTCTCTAGCAAATCACAACCACATTGTCCACATGTATTATACAGTCCGGTGGAGGTATAATTGTACCCAAATCCATTAACAATTAGCCAAATCCTTATGCCACCTTTACTTATCAAGGGTTAGCCCTACTTACCTGTTAAGATATTAAGTACCAAGCTGAGAACAGGTAACTACTGAAAAAAATGATAATTTATATGGCCTACCCAGATGAATGTATAAACCTTAAACAAAACTCGTACATAATATCATAAAATACAACAAGTATATATTCCTTGGTCTTATTGTTAGAGAAGTATATAAATTACCAATTAAGCAAAACTAAATAAAGTGTTGCATAAATCAGATCTCATCATTATAAAATAAAACTATGTGGAATAACTTTCCCTATACCCTTACACAATAAGTCAATGAAAAACTATTTAAGTTTTAACCATAAAAATAGCTAACCTAATGAAAAAAAAAAATTCTTAACAGTACTCATATTATCTTATATGGAAGTGATCAGGTGATGGGTTTCCGCTGACAAACCCATCTTACAAAACCCAACATTTACAACTTGTACAACTTACACACCTAACACTTGTTAGAAACCAGCAAACAGTACCTCAGGTTGAAAAATAAAATTGATAGGAAATAATTATTCCATTCAAAAAATTGGCAATTTCCCCCTACTTGTATAGCTATTTTTCTGTAAAACAAATTAAGCTTAAAGTCATAATAAGGGATCTACATGTAGGACTCAGAGCATTTCAACTACATACTTCTACGAAAGCAATTTTGGTTGAATGAAAGCAACAGATTCAGTGAACTGAATAATTTTTATTTTAGAATTTGCAGTAGATCATAACTTGACAACCAATGATAATAATCAGATATAATTTTATTTAACATGTAAAACTGTAGATGCTATCTATATCATACACAGATATGCATATAAAAAATTTGGGATTCCACGACCCACGACCCTGTATTTGGAACATCAACTTTTAACATTTAAAATCCTTGATGTTACACAAAAATGGATTGAAATTGAACTTATTAAATGTAAACTTATTCTATGATTGCACATATACACAAATTTCATTTTTGAACATCCTTTCAAGTTAATTGTTAACATTATCAAAGTGATTACTAATCTGTTGCCATCAGTAAGGTTTGATCAAACAAACCAAATAAATGAGGTGCTAATTGCAAAAATGAGAAGGAATCTTGTTTTCGCAAGTTAAAATATTGGTCTTAATTTGCTAAAAATGAAGCATATAATTAAAAAAAAAACTACAAAGCTACTTGGCAGAGTTAGCATTACAGGATTATCTTTAACAACATCAGGTGGTTGCTCTTGTCCAGTGAGCCACTTCCAGAGATCTGGATTTTCCTGAAAATAGGACAAGAAAAAAGAATTCAATATAACAAATTATATAGCATCTTTAAAAGATCACTCATTTAAGAAAAGCTCCAATGTATGAGCAATGTGAGCTCCAGGATAACAGACCTGATGGCACCCTTTAAAGATATGCAAATATCACATATAATAAGTGACATAGTGAGGAAAGAAGGGTACTATGGATCTCCTACAGTAAAAAGTAAAGGAAGGTTACGCTTATGCAAGGCACATTACATGTTTTGTGGGGGTCCATGATCTGTGCTTGTCCTAGATAATATTTATAGCTTCTCAACGGGCCTGCAGAACTTTTGAAACTGTTTCTACTTTTCAATTGTGTTCAACTTTGGTAATGATAGAAGAACACAGTACCAGGTCAAGGACATCAATTAAGGCTTTAATGCGCAACTCGTCCATGGATCTGACATTTTCTTCAACCCAATTGCCCAGTACCAAATCCAGCTCAAGAAAGCCCCTTTGTTTGCTCCGATACACCAATCTACATATTAAAATATATGAGATAAAAGGTTGTAAAAACAATACAATATACATAAAAAAGTTTACAATAATCGCAGAATAAAAGACTAAATTGAATGTATTTTGTGTCTAGAGATCTGAACATGTTTTGTGTTTTGTTCCATTTTGTCTGTATATCATGCCAGTATATACTTGTATTCATGATTTAGGGTTACCAATTAATTGAACATATCATGAAGAGATATTTGTTTTGCACGTATGATAGATGGCCAGTCTTTCTTTAGATATGGGATATCCAGAGGATTTAATGCATAACTAATTTATTTTGGTGGGCGTACCCACACTGATGATTCTTAAAAGAAAATGGAAACAAGATAAGTCTAATGTAAAAAAAAAAAAATGTACTTTGACATAGGATAGAAGTGTATATAGTCAAAAAATTAAACATTTTACCTGTTAAATAGGCGGCGCTTGCTCTCATCATTAGAAAGGTCAACCTCATAGGGGCCAACATCAGTGGATAACCTTGAGAGCAATGCATATTGGGGCCTTCATTTTGACATAAATAAAAGATCAATATAAGTCTTTATAGAAAAATTACAGTTATTGTACACATTGCGAAAAATCACTTTGATTCCAGGACAGGATTACTCTGGTAATTACAAGCTGGTATGCTAAAATAATGATGGAATCCAAAAATTCGGTCCAATCAAAGTGCATAAACTTTGTCCAATTTAGCTCTAAATCACGAACACAAACAACAATCAGTAAATTAGTAGAGCGCGATAACTCACACCAATGTCAAATTCTATGAGGAGGTAATTGATAGGAAAAGAGAAGCTCAGAAGAAAGATAATCGATACCTGAGAGAAGAACGCACAGGGTTGACAGCACCAGCTAGGGTTAGGTGGTTTTGCTGGAATCGAAGTAGTGCTCTTCTAACCATCGCCATTTTTCCTAAAGCTACAAAGCAAACAAATAGAGATGATGAAATTTTCAAATAGAAGTGTTTGCACATGCAAAGAATATCGCATACACTCAGAAAGCCAACGTTAAGCAATGAAAATTCTCCCAAATCTGATACTGTCTATTATTCCATATTGAAAGCCTAACCCGTGTTCATCAAATTGCAAAGAGAAAAAGAGGATAGAAGAAGTGTAACCTTGATTCAGGCTCAAATTGGTAAGTAAGTTGTGATAAGTGCTGCAAAGTATTGGGCGGGCGGCAAAGGTCGATAGCTGCTTTTCGGCCCAAGAGAGAGACCGGGAGAGGAGGCCACGGAGAACTGGAGAAAGATACGGAGAACTGGAGAAAGATAGGGCTGCCAATGGGTACGGTACGATACGGTAGAAGGTATTTTCATACCCGCACCCGTTAAAATTTTCTTTACCCGTACCCGTTAAAAATAGCTTTATCCGTACCTTACCCGTACCCGTTAAGAATTAACGATACGGGTATGATAACGGTAGAAAATGGATAATAACAATAAAAATTGTGCACTCTAGATAAATAAATTATTTCAATAAATATATCAATGAAGTGCAACATTACATAATTCTTTAATTAAATATAACAAAACCATAGAATTTCTTCTAATGTCAAATATCACTAAAAAAATATAACTAATTAATTTCTTTATCAACACAAACATATTCTGATAACGACATTAGTGCTCCATCTGATAACGACATTACATAATTCCCAGTTTCTGCAATGTCGGCGAAATATTTAGGTTTTTGTTTTCTTATTTTTTCTAACACGTGAATGGAAAATATCTTAAATAAAATCTAGCAATTATTTTGACCAATCATGCAATAAGATGCCATATATATCATGTAATTATATCTTTCTAATTATGACAATTACCCGTTATGAAAACGGGTGCGAAATAGCTTTTACCCGTACCCGTATCCATTAAATTAACGAAAATTTTTTTTTACCCGTACCCGTACCCATTAACTTAACGAAAATAAAACCTTACCCATACCCGTCTTATCGAATGCGGTACGGGTTGGGTAAACGGGTAAACGGGTTTCATTGGCAGCCTTAGAGAAAGACGGGGTGCTCACTGCTCTTTGGTTTACGAGGTGTTGGATTTTGTGTGATATTATTTTGTTCGGCTATCTGTGTTTCAGCTACAACGAGGAGAAAGTTATTTTTTTGGAAAATTTATTGCAGGCACAATTGTCTTTAGGTTTAAATCTCAATCCTTATATATTTAATTGTACCTGTCCAGAACGTCTCGTACGTGATTTCTATGTGTACAAGACGTTTGATTATATTGAAATGTATTATTTTCGTACATAATATTGTTTGATATTCTCTGATATAGTCGGATGTCTCACAGTAGAATTGAAGAACCCGACGAATACTTTTATCTCATGAGATATAATCAGATGTCTCGTTTTGATTTTTTATACTCTAATTGATTTTATTTTCATGGGATATAATCGGATTTCTTTTTTTATTTTTGATACTCTAATTGATTTTTTTTTCATGGGATATAATCTAATTATTTTTTAGCTACTGTTTTTTATTTTCTTATTGTTTTTTAGCTATATCTTTTTATAATCCCTATGACAACAAAAGTTGTATGAAGTTTATTTTATAACCTAATCAGTACTCCCTGATATATAATTGTTTTTTAGTTATTGATTTTTATAACCTCTATGTCAACAAAATTTGTAAGAAATTTATTTCATAGGGTATATAGTCCAGCCCTTGTGTGGTGTGCTCCGGCTCGGCCAAGAGCGCACGAAACAACGGTCGTGCCAAAGCTATCTGTGTGAAACAAGTCAGAAGAGGGAGACCGGGAGAGGAGGTGACGAAGGATTGGAGAAAGACGAGGGTGCTCAGTGCTATTTAGGTTTAGGTTTAGAAGGTGTTGGATTTTATGTGATATTATTTTGTCTAGCTATTTGTGTTTCGGCCTAGAATGACAAAAAGTTATATTTTTTTGGAAAACTTGTTGTCGGCAGAGTCTCATTACACTGAAAACATTTGACAATCCCTTAATGAATCTTACATGCTCCTTAAAAAATAATTAGTTACTCTCTTATCATAAATTGCATACTTCCATAATTAAAAAATAAATGAAAAATATTTGACACTCCTTTAGACTCCGCTCCAGAGAGAGGGAGCAGCGCTATCCAAGGAGGGAGTCAGTGCTCTCCGATTTTGGGGATAACTGATCTCTTCCGTTCTCTGTCTCTCTACTATCCTCCATTTCCGTCGATTCTCCCCGACTGAAGCAAGGTACTACGAATACTCCTCCCTTCCATTTGCCCCGGCTCCCTCCCTCTGGAGCGGAGCCTTAATGAATCTTGCATGCTTTCTTAAAAATAATTAGTTAATCCCTTATCACAAATTGCGTACTTCCATAATAAAAGATAAATGAAAAATATTTCACACTTCCTTAATGAATCTTACATGCTCCCTTAAGTAAAGTTAGTTACTCCTTTATCATAAATTACTTACTCCATAATAAAAGATAAATGAAAAAAATATTTAACACTCATTTAATGAATCTTAAATACTCCCTTAAAAATAATTAGTTACTCTCTTATTACAAATTATGTACTTCCATAATAAAAAATAAATAAAAATATATTTGAAACTCCCTTAATGAACTTACATACTCCTTTTAAACAATTAATTACTTCCTTATCACAAATTACATGCTTATTATGAAAGATAAATGAAAATATATTTAGCATTTCTTTAATGAAACTTATATACTGCCTTAAAAATAATTAATTACTCACTTATCACAAATTACGTACTTCTATCATAAAAGATAAATGAAAAATATTTGTCAATCCCTTAAATGAATATTAAATACTCCCTTAAATAATATTTAGATACTCTCTTATCAAAAATTATATATTGCTATAATAAAATATAAATAAGAACATATTTGTTAAATCCGTTAATGAATATTATATACTCCTTTATGTATAATATACACTGTCTGATTTTAATTAGAAAAGACGGTGCTCATAAGAAGAGGTAAAAGAAGATAAAGAAGAAAGCACTAGGGAGTTGCTAGGAAGAGAACAGAGAAGTTGAAAGAGATAGGAGAGACGAGGGAGGAGATTGAAGAGAGAGCGCAGAAGAGACAAAAGATGGAAGAGAGGAGTGCGTGGAATGGAAGGGGAGAGGAGTGTGCGAAGGGGAGGAGAGGAGAGGCGAGCACATATCTAGATTGGATGAATGGGCTGGGTTAGATGGGTCATCGCTAGAGGATGGCAAGATGACACAGAAACAGTGATGACAGCTAAGTAATTATGCTCCGCTCTATAAATACCTAATGGTACTAGCAGACCTAGCCCATTGTTTAGTGCCAGAGTCCAACAATTTAACACCGAGTCTTCTGGACCTGTTGTTATTAGTTTAGAAGCCCAAAAAAAGTGTAAAATCATTCTCCAGTCGTACAATGGCCCTTAAGCCCACACTCACATACACACATACAAGTAGGAGTGAAAACGCCAATTGTTTTGATCGTTATTTCATTTCCTTTCGGACGAAACGAAACAAAACGGTTAAGGTTTCAATTTTGTTTCAAGAACGAAACGGTTAACGCCAATAAAAACTAGTTTCGTTTGAGTAACGAAACGGTTAACGAAACATTCCTGTTTCGTAATCGTTGTTTCGTCAGTTTCGTTTCAGTAAAGAAGAGGGAGAGAACGAAGCAGCATCGAAGATAAAATTAAAACCTAGCCGCTTCTCTCTCTCTCTCTACCTCTCTTCTCTGATCTCCCTCTCTCTTCTCTGATCTCCCTCATGCCGAAACCCAACCCCTCTCTATTGCCTCCCAGCCTCCCCTCTCCGTCGTCGAAATGTTAGGAAGTGTTTAATTCCATTTTTGTGCCATCAAATAGCAAGAAACAACAACTAAACACAAGGGATCTAGGTTTCAACATCATTCACAAGCATTTCAAGATGAGAGTAGGAAGAATTGTACCTCTCATGAAATCGCATTCATGAGGCTCGAATCCATGGCATGGGAGTCGATGGCGTGCCTTCTCCACCACCACCACCATGGTTGTGCCGCCGGCCTTGAGTCCACCAAGGAAAACTTCCCCAAAATTACACCTCTTGCCACCCTATGGCTGGCCACGAATTGGGCCTATATAGGCCACCTCACAATCTCATTTGGGTCTTTAATTCACCTAATTAAAGTCCCATTAGGTTGCTCTATAATTGGGCTATATATTTTCCTATTAAATAACGGCCCAACTAATCAATATAACCGTTTATATTGAAATGTGTTGATCTAAAATTAATTATTAACTCATTAATAATTATTTTGGGATTAGATAATGCAATAATTTATTTCTATATGATCTCTTTGACTTAATTAATTATAACGGTTCATAACGGTATATAATTAATTAATCAACTCATCATATTTCCGCAATACTCACTGTTGCGAATAAATAGATAATGCACTGTGTGGTCAAAGTCCTATTTGTGTGACCCTTTGAGGATTTATGCTATGTTGGCCATGGAGAATAAATCACTATTTATTTCCAATAATCATAAGCGGTATCTAGCAACACGTTATGATTCCCAATTCGCATAAATAGTGTACCTTTACAATATTTCAATCCTGCATAAGAAATATAAGTATTTCCTTTGTCTGATTCTTATGTTACATGATATCATTGTATAATCCAAAATAGGAGTGTGTCATTCTTGCAGATTATACATTTCTTGATCTAGAGTTGGTCGTCTAGTTTGCATGCATACAAATCCAACTCCATCAAGGGGCCCAAACAGATATCATCACTCACTAGGTATACTAATGAGGGACATACGGTTTTCTTGATGAACAACTTTTCCCCGCACAATTCAAGAGAACATAAATAAAGTCCTTATAGCAGCCTTTATCAGGAATCAACGTTAGACGATATTTATTGAACCTATCCTCATGTGGAAAAGGTGAACATCTCAAACTTAGAATCAAACTTATATGAAATAAACAATGACACTTAACACAATCCATATGTTTATTTCATTGGGTCAAGTCCTGTACTATGTTCCAATAACATACACATATGTAATTAAGTTGGTAACTCCTTACCTATGATTTGTAGAACTTAATCATCACTTAACTTGCATACTAATCTTTTATGATAATTAATGTTCCTTGTTAATTATCAAGATTATGGACGATTTAGATTTATTATTGTCATTCTAATGAATGATCCACAGAGATCTACAATTCAGATCCTCAACCTGAATGATCTGTCAATAATAAATTCTAGGAACAAATGATCAAATATCATCATTAACATAAACTAAGAAAATAAGTCATTAAATATTGACTTCTAGGACATAACTCCAACAATCTCCCACTTGGCCTAGAGTCAATCAATAGTGACTTCTAGCCAGTGAAGAATTTAGAACAATGTCATATATCCGTATATATACATGTCTCGAACCTCAAAAGATATAATACACTTAAAACAAGTTACTCATACGTCCATCACGCATGGATGCATAACTGCATCTCGTATACCGCTTAAGGTAGAGGTTAAGTTAGAGTGTTCGTTGTGTCCGCGAACCTATCCAATTTTGTTTGACCCTATATACATATATACTCCTATATATGTGTTCTTGATCATCATCATGTGAGATCAAGTGACATCGTCATAGATCTTAGTTGGATCACCAATTTAATATTGGGTTCTTCAAGTTTAAGCTATGGTTCGAGATGCATAGAACCATATTAGCTTGACTGAGAACTTCACGATCCATACTACATTCTTTCATTGCTTCACAAGTTGCTATATATATTTTGTTTTGGTGATGGAAACGGTTGTAATATCCCATTTAGAACACCTTCTAAATTTACAATACCACATTAAACAAAATATGTAGCTCAATTGTATTTATATCAATCTTTCGAAAACTAGCATCAATATAACAATTTATATGAGCTTTCTTTCATCTTGTCAGATGAAAAACATATCACCCTTTCTCATAAGATACTCGAGGATATTCTTGATTATTGTCCAAATGTGTTTTTCTTTGTATCCAGTTGACAACTGCTTGTCATACTCCTTGGGTACAACACATAGGGGCATGTGCATAAGTATGGCGTACGTAATGAAACTCATAACAGAAGGATGCTCGAATTGTATCGTGCACTATTCTCGAATTGAGTTGCAACACACCGAGTCGAACTCAAGTGTATGCCATACAACGTGGTTAGACATCTTTTACAGGAGTCTATCTTTTCGTGTAACTAGAACACTTTGTCATTATATGCACATTTTTGCTCAAACTTAACATCCATCATATTCTATCTCCATAGATTTTGTTTCCTTGGATTTAGGTGACTTTCCCAAGTTCTCTATTGAGAAAACATTCTCCAGTGAGATCTTGACAATATTCATTTTCTTAATGTTATTCCCAATTAATGTCTTGTATCTTGTACAATACATGTAACACAATAATGCTCCCACTGAATATCTTGTCTATATAAGATACTTTTGACGAAGTGCAACTCCTTGACTTCCTTGTCAAAATGTTTATTCCAATTTCCACAATACTTGCTTCAATCCATTAATGGATCATTGAAGCATATATATGTGTTTCTAGCAATACAACAAATCCTCGGTTTGTGTCAAATACACAACAACTTCATTCAATCGAAAAAGGCGGTTTTGATGTATCTTTTCATATATCTATATATACGAAATATAACTATTGCTAGAATGATCTTTATTGACTTATACACAGCTACAAGCGAGAAGCCGTGCTTTGTACATGGTCAACTCGTTATCGACTTAGACATAGCAACAATCATGAACTTGTGCTTTGTACATAGTCGACTTGCTATCCATATCTATCTTTCCTTTAAAGATCTAAATGTTCTTGATGGATCACTCCTTCATGAACATCAATCAAGGTCTATACCTTGTTGTTATATATATGGATTGCACTTAAAGATCATATAGATTCAAACCATACTTGTGGAATCGGGTATTTTCATCGCTTTTGTATTTATCAACGGATCCTCATATGTCAAGTACGAGGATGTTGTGAAGCCTATGTACTTTTCAGTTTAGGCAATTCACTCTCGTTGATCTTTGTAGGATTGGTGCTTGAGGTCAACAAACTACTTCTACAACATCTTGTAGAGTAAGTTCTTGATCCTAATATATTGCACGAGTTTCTCGAACATCATCCATTTATGAGATGTTTGAGTACTCTTTAGAAGCAAGCGTGCTTATAAACTTCTTCCTTTCACAACTACTTGTGAATTAAGTTCCGCTCAACTCCCACTAAACACCATGTATGGAGTGACAAGTTTCCCATAAAGGTACTTCTTGTAGTGACGCATAAACTCCTTTAATGCTCACTTTACTCCCACTACTTCTTCTTGAGAATGTTATTCCTTAAGATTATGATTAGCAACAACTACTTTGTTCTTATCACGTTCGTAGAAGTAGTAACTTTCGGTTAATTCAAGATATCCTACAAAAATATTAAACGTCTTATTTGGGTTCAAGCTTATCAATCAATTGTACCTTGAAATAAGCTTTTCAACACCAAATCTTGAGAAATAATATACCTAGAGATCGAATCTAGTAAGATATCTTTCTCAATAGACTTCGATGAAATTTTTATTCAGTGTAAACAATATTGTCCTCAAACACAAATCCCTTACATGAGTCGAACAAGTCAATTTGATTTATTACCGATCGAACTATATCAAACAATGTTCGATACCTCCATTATTGGATACATTTTTCAATGTTCCTCATGGAGCGAGTAGTGAAACGTCTTTCATACTCTTTAGGTAATATATCAAACTATATGACTTAACTATTTACCATGATCAATCTTAAGACTTTTGCTTTTATTGAATAGTTTTTCAACTTTACTCTTGAAATCCTTTTGATCTTGCCAAAAGATTCATACTTATACCATATCAAATAGATACGTTAATATCTACAATGATCGTTGGTGAAGTGGTAAAGTGTCAACAACCTTTCAATTTCACAAGTACCTATAGGTCTATATACATCAATATGTATAAGTCTTAATAAAGTTACTTGTCCTTTAAACCTTCGTAGTTCAAAGGCGCTTTTGTCATTTAACAAACACGATTCGCATGAATTTCAATTGATTTGCAATCGAATTGATTTACGAGCTCCACGTTACGTAGACTCTCATAATGTGATTCTTGTTTATATTCGACTAAGCGATTATTTTACATAAAAGTCAAATACTTTATGTGAAGTCTTACACATTTGTCATTCAAAATTTGTTTATCTATTTCAAGCAAATACAATCAAGATGCATGAAATCTTATACACAAATTCATAACAATAAGAGAACAACATTTCTCTATTACAAAATATGATCATCCATCATCAAATATGATACAGAGATAAAGTTTTATGAGATGTTTGGAATAAGGTATACAACCTCAAATTCCTAAACAAACTCTTGAAAATATAACTCTACGTATTCAATGGTAGCGGCTTAGACGTATAAGCCATTTCCAAAACGGAGTTTACTTTACTTATCTCGAACTTTCTCTTATTCATCATTGCTTACACATTTCGTTAAATGCGAGCACATGAACTAGCAGCTAATTACTAGTGTGAATTAGAGATAGTGAGATAATTTGAACGACAAATATCTTAGGGTTTAGAACATCATGGTATTTCGGACAACCTTTCAAATGCCTCCCATAAATGGCAAATGAAACATCTCATGTGACACACGGTCACTAGTGAGGGTCTCAAAGTTTCAACTCATATCTTGGTGAAGTATTCCTTTAATACTTAACCAATTACTTTTAGCACTAACAAGTGTGCGAACAATATATCCTTTATCCATAGAAAGAGATTGTATGACAATATCAACAATCCTTGATATTGGAGATCTTAATATCTCTAGTTGTCAATTAGCTACTCAAACCTTTCGGTTCGCAAGCTAATGAAACATTTATTTCTTATAAGAAGAGTCTCTTGGTTAACTCCATTACTCGATCATAAATGATTGAGTCTATATTTACTTTCTCTAAGAACGTCTTCTTGAGTAAGTGGATGAGAGTGTAGAAGTCTAATCTAGTCATTATGAATTCTCAAATTTAAAGGTCTAGAACTTCTAAAAGGATATAAGCATTCGCTTTATTGAATAATTTTCGTCGAAACTAATCAATCATTGCGAAGTTTTGTTCGGAAAGTCGAGGAATATTTTTGGGATTAAACTTTGCTCAAGTTTCTCATTTCCAAGAACATGTCTTAGGAATCGATATTACTTCTCCAAGTAAATACCTTAGAAACGAGCTTGTCGTTTTCCAAAGATTGATCGCAACGAAATTAACATATTTAATATCTATAACAATTTCAATTTAAGGTCATTTAGTTTATGCAATGTTTTATTTATAATGATAAACAAAACTCCCACTACATTTATTTAATGTCCCAATGTAATGGATTCCAAGATCCCCATTTTCGTCAAAATGGACCTGCTATGGCACAACATCCAAAATGACTAGACAAGGTAGGTTCTCCAACCAATCATATCAATCATACGACTCTTGGTTTGTGAATATCTAATTATATTTACAAACTTCGCCCCGATGTCCAAGAAAACTTGTTGGGTCCATCGATAAGCAACATCTCTCTATTTGCTCCTAACAAATCTTTTCATTTGTACCCCGACTATCAAGGTTGACAACCATGACGTCCGCTATGGCGGACTGCGCCATGATTGGCAATTGACGTGAGGGGGATAGAGAGAAGGAGGGCGGTCGACTTAATCAATTTAGTTTGGGACAAAAGCAATTACGTGACTTTGTTTGGTGGTCGTGTAAGCATACACCCATACCTACCTATGACAATTCAAGGCATTCACAAACAATCACATAACATAAGCATCTCAAGCATTGTCGTGGGTTTGTATGGCTCCCGCTTGCATTAGTCTTCGTCGCATCTCCATGTAACGAAACTAATCTAATCAAACCCTCCAACCAATTACTTAGATCCTATCTAATAATTAAGGAAAATAAATACATGTGATAAAATCCTAAAACCCACCTAGGCCTTAGGGGCATGCAAGCCTCACAAGTTACATCAAGAATTAATCAATTATTAATTATCAAAGCACCTTAGGTCACATTACAAGCAATCACATGCATTCACAACATTTTACAACACACAAGGCATTGACATCTTGAGCCATATCAAACCCACATCCTCCTACAAAAACAAGTTAGCACAATATACAAATATATGTCTAAGTTGTTCATAACTAGCGAGCTATTAAGTGTCTTTGCGTATTGTTTGCTAATTTGTGTTTTTTCATGCAAAGAGAGTTTAACATTCAAACAACTAATTGCTTAAACTCTTTGATAAAATCAACATTCAAAAAATCCAATGGATGACAGCAAGGAGAGTTCTAATCAACTTGTCAACTAATTGATTAATTAGAACGAACACCTTTCATTCAACGGGACCCGAAAAATCAAGAAATTTTTCGGTCTCCAAAAATTCCAGAAAAAATCATGAGCAATCCTTATTAAGAGACAAACTACCTGTTCAAATTTCAGGAAGAAATCATTTACCAATCGGGAGAACCAAAATTATCAAACTTCAGGTTGTGTATTAAAACACCGGTTTGAAGTTTCAGGTTTTGGCCTCAATCTTTTGGACTGTTTGACCATCTTCCAAAAACTTTTAATGCAAAACAATTCTACAGTAAACAATGACAAGTACAAGGCTAGTAACCATGAAAGATTTACAATTTTACTCATTCAAAATCATCAAGTTTAAGGAGTTTGAATACAAGTCCCCTGTTCTGGAACAGCACGTCGACGAAATTGATTTTGAGTGTTTGAGGTACCAAAACTGGTCCGATTGACATGAAATTAATTTTCATGGATTCAGGACTTCAAAAGGAAGTTTTCTATTTCAACAATTTTTCTATAAAAAGTCTCAATCAATACCAGTTTTCAAAACAATCCGATTGGTACAGAAAACCAATCAGACCGTTCTTGTCTTTCATCGATTCAAAAAAATAGAAAGACTTCCATCCATACAATCAAATTGGTATGGAAGGAAGTACTCCAAGTCTACTTCATTTCTTGCCAAGAAAATTAAGGTCTCTTTATCAAGATAACTCAGATAATGCTCACAACACCAGATCTGGTCGCACAGGAACCAGTCCTGCGCACCGTCACGGAAAAATTCACTAAAAATCCCAAACAGCTCGGATTAAAGTGAAACTGGTGGGGAAATGCTCACGATTTATCCCTCTTTCAAATCCATCAAAAAGAAAAATAAAATCGAAATCTCTGCTATACAAAAAATACAGAAAACCTCGGAAAAAAACAGAGTTCCAGATAGCAAACAAAGGTAGCAACTTAATTACTCAACTAATTACACATTTCTCATCTAATTAATGCACAAAATGTGTTAAAACCGACCATGTGCTCTGATACCACTGTTAGTAAGTGTTTAATTCCATTTTTGTGCCATCAAATAGCAAGAAACAACAACTAAACACAAGGGATCTAGGTTTCAACATCATTCATAAGCATTTCAAGATGAGAGTAGGAAGAATTGTACCTCTCATGAAATCGCATTCATGAGGCTCGAATACATGGCATGGGAGTCGATGGCGTGCCTTCTCCACCACCACCACTATGGTTGTGCCGCCGGCCTCGAGTCCACCAAGGAGATTAACCACGTTCTCAAGGTATGTGCTAGCACACCCAAGAACAAGCCTAATCCCATTAGCTTTCTCTCTTCTAGCAATTAAATCTTTCATTTAAATGGAGAAGAGAGCTCAACACATGAGCAAAAGAGGGAGAAAAGAGGAGGTTTGTGGCAGCCACAAAGGGAAGGAAGAGAGGAGAGAGAAAGGCTAGCTCTTGGAGCCTCCAAAGGGGTCCTTTTATAGAGCTCAAACCCTAGGGAAAACTTCCCCAAAATTACACCTCTTGCCACCCTATGGCTGGCCACGAATTGGACCTATATGGGCCGCCTCACAATATCATTTGGGTCTTTAATTCACCTAATTAAAGTCCCATTAGGTTGCTCTATAATTTGGCTATATATTTTCCTATTAAATAACGGCCCAACTAATCAATATAACCATTTATATTGAAATGTGTTGATCTAAAATTAATTATTAACTCATTAATAATTATTTTGGGATTAGATAATGCATTAATTTATTTCTATATGATCTCTTTGACTTAATTAATTATAACGGTTCATAACGGTATATAATTAATTAATCAACTCATCATATTTCCGCAATACTCACTGTTGCGAATAAATAGATAATGCACTGTGTGGTCAAAGTCCTATTTGTGTGACCCTTTGAGGATTTATGCTATGTTGGCCATGGAGAATAAATCACTATTTATTTTCAATAATCATAAGCGGTATCTAGCAACACGTTATGATTCCCAATTCGCATAAATAGTGTACCGTTACAATATTTCAATCCTGCATAAGAAATATAAGTATTTCCTTTGTCTGATTCTTATGTCACATGATATCATTGTATAATCCAAGATAGGAGTGTGTCATTCTTGCAGATTATACATTTCTTGATCTAGAGTTGATCGTCTAGTTTGCATGCATACAATCCAACTCCATCAAGGGGCCCAAACAGATATCATCACTCAGTAGGTATACTAATGAGGGACATACGGTTTTCTTGATGAACAACTTTTCCCCGCACAATTCAAGAGAACATAAATAAAGTCCTTATAGCAGCCTTTATCAGGAATCAACGTTAGACGATATTTATTGAACCTATCCTCATGTGGAAAAGGTGAACATCTCAAACTTAGAATCAAACTTATATGAAATAAACAATGACACTTAACACAATCCATATGTTTATTTCATTGGGTCAAGTCCTGTACTATGTTCCAATAACATACACATATGCAATTAAGTTGGTAACTCCTTACCTATGATTTGTAGAACTTAATCATCACTTAACTTGCATACTAATCTTTTATGATAATTAATGTTCCTTGTTAATTATCAAGATTATGGACGATTTAGATTTATTATTGTCATTCTAATGAATGATCCACAGAGATCTACAATTCAGATCCTCAACCTGAATGATCTGTCAATAATAAATTCTAGGAACAAATGATCAAATATCATCATTAACATAAACTAAGAAAATAAGTCATTAAATATTGACTTCTAGGACATAACTCCAACACGAAATCCCTCCCTTCTCCTCTCATCTCTCTCCAACCTAATCCCCTTTCCTCCTCCCTTCTCTACCCGAATCAGATCAAACCCTCACTCACCCCTCATCTCTTCTCAAAACCGAGCCCCATCTCTCACTCCTTTTTAATCAAGACCGAGCAAGTGTAGGAGAACAAACCATGGTTGCACAAACCATGGTGGTAGAGATGGCAGACACCGTCATAGATGAGGACACGTGGTTGCAGGAGATTGGGCATAGCAGCAATGGTAGTAGCAGATAGGGGTTTTGCCGGTTTATGCACTGAGCTTGCTCATTGGCTTGAATCAAGGTGATCCATTTTTCTGTCGCTCCCCCATTTTCCTTTTTTCTTTAATTTTCTGGATTTTCTGGACTGTCATTGGTTTGGTGGTAAGAAGAAAGAGATTGAAAGTTTTTTGTTGATTTCCTAATTTTCTGGTAAGAAACGAACAGATTTCCTGATTTGCTGGTAAAAAAAGATTTGAAATTTTTTTTCTTGACTTGTGAACTTTAATAGATTTGGATTAAAAGTTGATTAAGGACAGATTTTGAAAAATAAAGACTTTATGGATGTTGGTTCTAGGATGCTGGTTTTATGGATTCTGAAATAATTTTGTTACTTTAAGGACGATTTGCTGGTTCTTGAATGCTGGTTTTATGCTGAATTTTTTTCTGGTAAAGATTTTCAGAAAAATAAAGTTTACCGGTAAGAACATATACCAGAGGAGAATTTCTCTGTGATGATCATTTTTGGGCAGTTGTGTCACTAAACAATTCTTGGTTGATTTCCGGGTTCATAATGCTAAGCAACCAAGTCATTACTTGAATGTTTTCTCAAAACCATTTTGATTTTGGGTGTTTTTCGGATTTGATCTGAGACAGTACCAGTACTAACCTTTGTTCTGATTTGGTTGCACAAGAAATAACTTAACAATGTAATTTATTCTTTAAGACATATCATGTTGAGTATTATCTCGTATCTATCTAGAGCTATGGGATTAACTGAGAGGATTGATTTAACTATAACTTTCTTTTATTGCTAATTTGAAGGAGTACAAGTTACACTCTTTATTTTCTCACTCACACTCTTCTCTCATTGATACAATACATCAAATGGACTAACTCCTATTTATTGATACAATACACTATATTTCTACATTCATACATTAAAGTATAACTTTCTAGATTTCACATGAATTACCAAAGTCAGTAATTAGTTCATGATATTTCTAGAACCAGCTCATGTTAGCCTTGCTGGCCCATTAACTCCATCTTTTTTATTTGGGCTTTATATTGATAATTTATGTTGGGCTAGTAGTCGGTACTACTCTCAACACTCCCCCTCAGTATCGACTCGATCTTCTGTGGATATGTTGATTCCTTCTTGAACTTCTTCTTGTATAACATGGCTAGCTGCTCATCTTTCCAAGTGAACTTCGATTGCACTTCTTGTTGCTTCACTGTGCTACTCACACCTGAAGTCTTGTTCTTAAACGCTTTCTTGTGCCAACATTCTTGTGCGTAATGACCTCGTCTTCCACAACTGTAGCACACTATATTTCTATGATGAGATGTCTTGCACGTACCTTGTTGTCGAGCTCCCCCTTTATGTATACTCTTTTCTTGATCACTTGCCATCTTCTCAATCTTGTCGGTGTCGTCGATCACTTGAGCCCTCAATGCAAATTGTGCTTCTTCTTCTACCGGCAGTTATGGAGCATAACTAAACCTTAACTAGAAGTTTCTAGATTTCTTCATAGAAATCCTTGCTATCACAATATTTTTATTTTTCCTATCTATTATTTTGCAACCTCCATTTTCAAAATGGATCGCATATCCATTTTGAACTAACTGCCCCACACTTAACAAATTTTGTGTCAAGTCCAGTACATATAGCACGTCTCGAATAAGTTTCGGACCCATAGTTTTGATGGCAATACTACCCTTTCCTTTTGCTTTAACTAAAGCACAATTTCCCATACGTACCTCTGGCTTATATGACGTGTCGATATCTCTGAAGAGTTCACGATTGCCGGTCTTGTGGTTTGTGCAGCCGCTATCGAGATACCACATGTCATCTTTCTCTTCAATTGCATAGTGGCATGCATAAAAGATACTCTCTTCGTACTCATCTTCTTCAACGAAGTTTGCTCGATCAACATTTTTACTTCACACTTCCGAGCTATATCGCCAATCATTTTGCACTTGTTGCACCGCATCTTCCGCCAGCATTTTGACGTATCATGATTTGACATCTTGCATATGTCGCACCATAACGTTGAATTGCGCGTACCTGAATCTTCTTTACTATGAGCTTGGTGGAGTTTGAACCTTGACTAGAGCACAGTTTCAAGCGAGTTTGGATCCGTCGAGTTCGAGTTTGTCCCACGTTGTAGCCTCCTTTCTTCATGCGACTCCAACGAGCTCATCAATTGTTGAATCGAAAGAGTTGACAAATCTTTCGACTCCTCAATCGCTACGATGATATGCTCATATTTCTCTGGAAGACTAATTAAGATCTTTTCAACAAATCTTCGATCTGACATACCTTCGCCATATGCCCGCATCTGATTGACGATCTCGATAACTCTTGTGAAGTACTCCTTTATCTTCTCTGATTCCTTCATTTGCAGATTTTGAAATTGTTTTCTCAAGGTCTGCAATTTCATGGCAATTATCTTTGCAGATCCTTGAAACTCATCTCGCAAAACTTCTCATGCTTCCTTCGCCTTCTTCATGCCAATGATACGCGAAAACAGATTCTCGGCAACACCTTTTTGGATTAGAAACAGTGCCTTGGCATCCTTCATTGTGTCTTCCGCCATCTACTTCTTCTGATGCGTCGTCGGTTCAGCATGCTCGGTGTACCTGTTCTCCACGATATCCCATAATCCTTGAGACCGTAGCAACGTCTGCATCTTGATCCTCCAAATGTCGTAGTTCTCTCCGGTGAATATGGGAACCATTGATTGCGCCATGCTTGCGCTAAAGCTTAAAGCCATCAACTAAGATGCTCCTTCGATCTTCACTAACGTCGCTACTCCTCCTACGTTCGTGTTCGACTGAAGGTGTCTCTGATACCAATTGTTGAGTATTATCTCGTATCTATCTGGAGCTATGGGATTAACTGAGAGAATTGATTTAACTATAACTTTCTTTTATTACTAATTTGAAGCAGTACAAGTTACACTTTATTTTCTCACTCACACTCTTCTCTCATTGATACAATACATCAAATGGACTAACTCCTATTTATAGATGTACAATGTCGATTATTGAGTATTCTAGAATTTACACTATATTTCTACATTCATACATTAAAGTATAACTTTCTAGATTTCACATGAATTACCAAAGTCGGTAATTAGTTCATAATATTTCTAGAACCAGCTCACGTTAGCCTTGCTGGCCCATTAACTCCATCCTTTTTATTTGGGCTTTATATTGATAATTTATTTTGGGCTCGTAGTCGGTACTACTCTCAACATATCATTTCTGTTCAAATATACTATATACCATCCTAAAAGACGGACATCCTACCATCCAGCGAATTATGGGCCAATATCGCTCCTCTCTCTTTCTAAATCCATGTGCGGCTCACGTGACTTTTATTTTTTTGAGTTTCGATTTTTATTTCCAATCGCTGCTCTCTCTCTCGCTCAGAATCTCAGATCCGGATTTTGAAATCTCTCTCGCTCAAATCGCTGCTCGCTCGCTCTCGCTATTTCTCTCAGTCATCGGATTCGTCTCTCAACTGTCTCCATCGCTCTGGTTATTGCAATTAACATCGCCATCAGATTCGTCTCTCGATCACCATTGTAATCCATCGGATTTATCTCTCAATCATCGTGCAATGACAGATTTTACATCGTTTTTTAAGGTATTGCTCGTAATACTCATTGATTTTGATTTGAGATTTGAAATACATGCTGAATTTTTGTTTGATTGGATCAATTACGTAATTCGTCATTCGAACAGTGATTTTAAATCAAATTTTCTGTTTTGAATAAAAAATTGATAATGTTTGAAATAGATTACTTTTATAAATTATGGATTATTTCTAATGTTTGAAGCAGATCACGATGAAGCATCACTAGTTTGAAGAATATAAAAAAAATTTTACAAGGTTTTTGTACTGCTTGAAGTCAGGTTGAAGAAGATCAGGTTTGAAATCAGATCTTGAATGCTTATTTGAACCCTTTATACTCCCTTATTTAGAAGTATATACTATCTTAGTGTATTGAATGCTTATTTGAAGAATTTTGGTTGTTTCTTGAATACTTATTTGAACCCCTATTAAGAAGTATATAATCTCTTATAAAGAAGTATATACTCTCGTAGTATCTTCAATGCTTATTTGAACATGTATCAACTAATTTTATTGAGGGAGTATAATCATCATTATAGGAAATTAAATATATTGTTTAAGGGAGTATATATCTAAGTATGATGAATAAAGAACATGTGTTATCTATTTTGTTTAAGGGAGTATTTTCATCAACGTAAGGAGTTAAATATATTGATTAAGAGAGTATAGATATTCTAAAATTATATATTTTTTCTTTTGTAGATTGATGTAGGTGCTGATAAGCGCATCATTGCTTATTGTTTGTTATTAAACCCTATAAATCAAGTGAAGGCTAAATTCTAGATGTAAGCGAATGTGTTCTCCTTGATTTTGACAAAGATGATTGAAGCTTTGCTGTTGCAATGTCTATTAAGTTTGTTAGCATGTTTGAACTTGGTTGTAATGATGTTATGTCTGGTTTGAATGATTAGTAATTTGAATTTGATATTGCTGTTATTATTGATATACAGTTGAGCTTGGTGAAATTTGTATCTTGAATTCCTATTTGAACCTCTTATGAAGAAATATACACTCCCTTATGAATAAGTATATACTTCTTTAGTATCTTGAATGTTTATTTTAGGAATATTGGCTGAAATTTATATCTTGAATTAATATTCAACTCCTTATGAAGAAGTATATACTTCCTTACGAAGAAGTATATACTCCCTTAGTATCTTCAGTTCTTATTTGAGCAATCTTGAATGAAATATATACTCCCTATGAAGAATTATATACACCCTTGGTTAATATATTTGCCACCTAATAAACATTTAAACACTTTTTAATACTAAATGTTAAAAAATAAGTACTGTATTATTATGTATATGTTAAACCACTAAAAATGGTGATAATGTGGAAATATAATGCTAAGAGAAATAAGAAGAGGTGATAAAATAATGTGTATAAATCCATCATGATAAATCCAAATAAAAGAAAGAAAAAAAAATACATGATGTGTGTTACATTTTTAAAATGCCTACACACTTGGTTGGTGAAATAATATGTAGGGAAGTGAAGTAATAGTGGTAAAGAACAACAAAACAAAGGGAGATTAAATTCCCACGTAAAGCTGCCACCCTCCATTTCTGAGACAAACAGAAAGAAAGATAGATGAAATTTCAAATTCCCTCCACATGTGAGTTAAAAGATGAATGCACCAGTTCTGACATACGCCAAATACAAAAGAGTGTTTGCAATACCATTTGGCGTATGAAAGCCAAGCCCACACAGGAAATGATTAAGGAAGATGTCGCTAAGGGAGTATCTGTCTCAAAACTGACCCCTTCGAATGGTCATAAGTTGGGTATACCCAGAGCACAAGAGCCGAAAGGGACGGCAAATGAAGGACCCACTAAATAAAATATGGTGTATCATGCACCAGGCGCAACCAAAAGGAGAAAAGAAGAGGCGGGGAAATCTCCAACAGAAGGTTGTTAGAGAAGGTTATTGCGATAACCGCCGGGCCTGGGAGGGAGATTCATTGGACCTGGACGGAAAGTTGAAAGGGAGCTCGACCTATAAAAGGAGAAGCTCGAGGAGAGAGAGGGGCATCCGGAAGCACACTGATTTCTTCTCCACAATTGCACACACTCCATTGGCAAGAGAGGGCAGTAGATTAGGCATTTACACAAGCACTTGTCGTGCATAGGTAGAAAAAGAGAGAAAAGTGAGGAAAAGAGAGATTTGAAGAGCACATTTGTGTAATTCAGAGGTTAACCAGGTAAAGTTCGAAGATTCAAGTGTCAATTTGTAAGTATTCGGAGCTTTTGAATGAAATGTTAGTTCTTTTGATGTGAAATCTGTGTTTATTTTGTTCTCTTTCCTGTCCTTGATTTAAGGTTCCGATCTTTGACTCCAGTCTGAAGCGCAGCATCAGCTGGAGTGTATTCACTGTTTGTTAGGTTCAATTTGATGTTGATTGCATTTATTCGTCCATTCCCTCTCCTTGATAATTTCGGGTTGGTTGAGATCGAATCAGTCTCAGTTTGAAGCGCAGCATCAGCTGGGATTTGATCGATTGATCAATTCTCTTCTTGATTTACTATAATCCTGATCTCCCTAAAAGTATGTTTGCCAAATGGATTTAAAGTTGTCTAAACCTGAAATCTTTTAAACTGATTCCTTCTCCGACTTTCATAGTTATGTGCTTGTGCAAACCATGGCAATAAATCTGCCAATCATTGTGTGATACCTTATAGAAATCCATTTGATTTTTAAATTTTGATGCTTAATCTGGACTTGAAGCGCAGCATCAGTTCAGATTAAAGCATGAGTATCGATTTAAATCCCTGTAGCAGAAACTATTGCTGTTCTTGGTTTCTTCTTTTCCTATTACTCTTCTTTCACCTCTGATCTGATCCAAGTCGACAATAACTACTCTCGTGCCATGATTGAAGCGCAGCATCAATTGTGGTATCTTGAGAGTGACATCTAAGCCGTTTCATGGAAGTTTGAAGCGCAGCATCAACTTTCATGAAGTGGTGTTGCTTACTGGCAAAATTCAGAAATACTTCCATAGAGATTTGAAGCGCAGCATCAATCTCGTGGAAGGACTGTTAGCCTGATCTAGCAGCGGTCAAAGCGCAGCATTGACTTAAGCTTGTATCGGGATTCTCTCTTGACAAGGAGAAGCTCAAGTCAGAGGGAAGCCATTAACAAGCTCTGATTCGTTTTCTTTTCCCCATTCTCATCATGTTAGTCTTAGTACAATAAGCTTTAGTGTTGTATACATATGATTTGATCTTTAAAATCTCCTGAAGTTCCTTACTGGTGAGAATTCTTATTCAACTCCCTTTGCTTTGATAAACTCTTATAGCAATAATTGAAAGGTGTAAAGTTATTTAGCACTCTTTTTTGTCATAGTGTATTTAGGATTTTCTTGGAAATTTCTGTCATTTTCTTTCTTTTTTTTTTTCGAAAGGTAAAACTGTTTATTTGTGATGTATGTCCTAGAGTAGGATTATTTCTTGTTCGATTTATAGAAAAATGGAACACAGTCAGTAAGTGAGATGTGTTATTGTGAATTTAATTATAATCATGAGAAGTCTGAGGGACTGCGTTGTAAAGTGGTAACAGCAGGTAAAGGTCCTTGAATGGCTCTAATTGACAACAATTGACTAATGTTTGACCTTATTTATGAATGAGAATCTGGTAATTATATGAGTGGTATAAGTTTGGGTCATAAACTTATCAAGTACTGTACCCCCTTTAGTTTTTATATTTCACGATTTGCTTTGGAATAGAATTATGTCTCGTATGGTTCATATAGGGTTCGCTTTGTAAAATTTTCAAAAGGTCTTTATCAGACTTTAGACATGCATTTCAATGAATTTATCTTAAGCCTTCTGTAATCATAGATGAATACTATAATTTTGCATTCGGGGGCGCAGGTGAGTAATGTACTTCGCTTATTTATCAAATTTCCATTAACTGTTATAGGCACTTATGTGAAAAAACGCTGAACTTTCTTTCTCAACAGGGAATTGTTAGTTTGAGAATAAGCTTGCTTCTAATTGATGTTTACCAATGAAATATGTGAACATAATACATTGAGTCCAATATATATTGAATCAATTGGTGCTATATGGAACTGTAAGGTGAACTTTCTGCACCAGGCCACATGAAATAAAGAATGAAATGAAAGGGAAAGTCATGCACTGTCTAGTATACAATAGGCTTATTTTGTTGGTAAATTGTTAACAACTAGTGTACACATGCATCAGAATTGAACGAAACAAGTAATATTGTCCGTCATTCAAGCTAAAGCCAGACCAAACTCCACCATGCCTCTCTCAGCATCTTTTTTTTTTTATTATTACAATGCCAACCCATGGTTCTCCGACCAAATTAGAAGAAAGCAAACCAAATTGGAGCCGTATGTCATCTCCCTTCACCTTTGTGAAGCTGTATACTCCACCACTGGCAAAATCCAACCTCCCATGAACCTTGCGATGCTAACTCCAATACTGTCGAATGCGATGATGACTCCTCTACCATTACAGACCAACGCAACCCAAACTGAGTCCGTAATGGCTTTCCTTAGAACCTCGCGATGCCGTAGAGCCGATTCCCCAATCTTGCGGCGGTCGGAATCGCTAACGGATCCACATCCGACAGCTTCACGAGCCCGCTAAGGGAGCCAGCGAACCCGTCTCTTTCGACCCAGTTTTAGCGCCTGAGCCTCTTTGGTTTTCTGTGACGAAAAGTGCCGTATTTTGTTTGTTACCTACTGCATGAAATTCACTTAATGTAATTGATAAAGAATCAAAGAGTAAATAAAAATGAGCCAAACCCAATATAAACAAAGAGTCCATTAGCCCAATTTGCTATTTCGGGAAATAAGACTAGGCAATCACTAAAGCCCAACGTTACTCCTTCATTAAATTCACATGGTAACCAAATCATTTCCCACGCTGACGTGGCCCAATCAAAATTTTACAAATCAACTTAAACTTTGAAAATTCATTAAAAATAGTAAGAGGCTCAGAAAAATTCAAATAAAATATCTGTGAAATCCTAAAAATCCGTAGAAACCAGATTTACTGATACTTTAATACTAAAATCTTTCAAAATATTAGTCTTTTATATTTTTGAAGTATTTTCGTTATAAAAGTGAATTTTATAAAAATGATAAACACAATAAATCTTAGGTAAATTTTCTATAGAATTTTGAAACAAGTTTTAAATAAATTCAATATTAAAACAATCTTTAAAGGACTATTTTTATACATATTCTCCAAATTGTGAAAGGTGGATTTCAAAAATCTTTAAAATTCCGCCGAGAGTAGTGAGAAACCAAGACAAGACGTCCCAAGGTCAAGACCAAACCAAATTCCTCTCGTCTTTTAAGTCACCAAATGACCAAGACCTAATTCTTCCAAGCCACTAAATGGCCAAGAACCTTCAAATCAAGCTCTTCCAGTCTTATAAGTCACCAAGACCAAGACCCAGTTCTTACAAGCCGCCAAATGGCAAAGAACCACCAAATTAAGCTCTAAAGTCTTATAAGTCACCAAATGACCAAGACCCAGTTCTCCCAAGCCGTCAAATGGCCAAGAACAACCAAATCAAACCCCAACAGTCTTACAAGTCATCAAATGACCAATACTTAACCTTAGATAAAGTATTTTAAGTGTCCTCAATTAGGTCCCGTTAATTAGGTTTGGTACCGTTAATTGAGTCCGATTTAAGGCAAAAGAGTTAAGTCTTTTAAGTGTCCTCAATTGTGCCCCGTCCATTAAGTTTGATAACATCAATTGAGTTTATTTTAAAACAAGAACAAATTGAGATATCAACTTTTCTAGCCTACGACATATAATTCCTCGAATCCCTTAATCAGAGGTTCTCGTGATTCGTCACGGGGTAATTAACAATAGGGGCTTGCGCCTATTGGAAGGAAAGGATCCACAAAATTAATAAACCCTCATGAGAATAGATTCTCGTTAATGTTTTCTTGTTGTCAAGAAGCATTTCTGCACTTGAATTTAAACTCGTGAGGGGTGAATCTAAGACTTATTCCCGTTCTTGAGGAAACCCAATCATTCTTCGAGAAATGACGAAAAAGTCCACACAGTATAATTAAATTCCTTGTGTACAAATATATACTCCCCTGTGTATAAATATATACTCACTTTTTGATATATTAAGGGAGTATCAAATATGTTTTCATTTATCAATTTACTTTAAAGGAGTATTTAACTTGTCTCACGAGAGTAATTATATCTACGTAAGAGGTATCTTATTATATTATAACATAAGAGAGTATATTGTTTTATCTAAGGGAGTATATATATATAATTAAGGGAGTAAATATTTGTAAGGGATGCGAGGGTGACGTCAGTAGCTTAAAAGCGCGTGATGACGTCAGAAATGCGCATGATGACGTCATCATTTCGCTGAACATTGCAGAACGTAATATGCAGGTCCATTATTCAGCCCATAATTCTGCACCTAGTGGATTAGGATGGCATGATGTCAAAATAATGGGATGTCCCATATCAGGACTGATTTCTGTTTCTGACAAATAATATTGATTTACTTAGTCTCACCTGTGTTATTTTGTTTTTTTGAAGGTGGTGGTTGCTGCTTCAGTGTTGCAGCGTATAACTATTTTGAAGACTCGGAATCGCGCTTTAGTGTTGATAGGAAAAATTGAAAATCATGTTATCTTGTAAGAATTATGTAAAAAACTTAAAACTATATGTAAGAAATGGTTACAAAATTTGAACGGTTAAATCTCTTTGACCGTTCAATGCAACGAAACGCAAGACGCAAAAAAATTTTCTTTCATTTAAAGGACGGAACGCAAAACGCAAGGAAACAAAAAAATTTCGTCCCACAACGCAACGATTAACGCAAGGGAGTATTTTCGTGATCGTTTTCCACGTTATGCAGCCCTACATACATGCATCATTTTTTTTTTAGGAAAAATGGGGGTCGAAGCCCCCATCTTTTGTATTAATAATAAATAAAGTTCGTTACAAAATCAGCCAGTGGCTAATCAAATTACAAAAATCTCTATCTCTACTACTTATAAATGCACCTAGAGAAAGGTCACAACAATTTTTGTTAACAATTTTTATACCGTTGATCTGTAAATGTATGGTTAGATCTGTCTAAACACATCTCTATGCGCACACAAGGAAATAATTAATTCGGTTTTGAATTGCTGCACAAAAGAAAAAAATTTTCTTTGGATTTGATTGGTTTTCCATCTAATATAGAAACAATTGAATAACATATTAATTGTATCGATGGTAAATTAAGAAACATATTTTTATTGTCTAACATTATTTTGTTTTTTTATTTGCCCACATATGAGGGCATCTTATGCTAGTACTATCTAAAAAAGAAAATAGATCAGCGATCCTGAACCTGATTAGGCAACAGAAGAGAGAATAGAAAAAAAGGAAGAGGAAGAAAAGAATAGAGATTAATTAAAAGCAACCCACTCCAAAAGAACTTCATTTTAAAGAGAGAAAAGTATTAAAATAGGAGAATCGTATACTAAATATACCTTTCAAAGTGTCTTATCTTCAACTTTATCTAAACGCAAGTTACATATTTGTAAGAACATCATATTTCTTCACAATAAGAGGTAAATCATGCTCAGGCCCAACTGTCAATCTATAAGACGGCGAATGCACATAATTCGGAGAAAGATCAAATGAAAACCTCATCAACAAAAGTGACAAGACAATCTTCAACTCTACCATGGCGAGGTTTTGCCCCGCACAATTTCTTGGGCCGAACCCGAATGGCGCATACATGTGAGGATATTTGCATGCGCCGGAAATGCCATTGGCGAATCGGTTCGGATTGAAGACTTCTGCATCTGGGCCCCAGAGGTCAACATCATGGTGTAGCATTGGTATGGTGATTTGAATGACGGTGCCTTTCAGGATATGAATATTTTGAAGCTTCATATCATGCATTGCTTCTCGGAATATAAGGGATGCTGGAGGGATAAGACGGAGGGTCTCTTGGATCACCATTGTAAGCTATAATAAATATTTAGTTTATTAATTTCACAATGAGTTTTCATTTTAGAAAAAGTAATTTAAAAATTGTAACTAATCTGTGTGTATATGAACTAGTCTAATACATGTGTAGTTGTCAACAGTGTATACATAGAAACAAGAAATAAGATTTACCTCTAACAAGAAATGTAACTCATTGTTTATAAAAATTTATATAAAATTAATACAATGATCTACCTATCCCAATTATATATTAATATTTATACCTAAATAAAGTTCTGATATTCATAGTACTAAGAAAATTAGATTTACCATTTTCAATTGGCGAAGCATGTCAAAGTCAGGAGTAACACCATGAGTTACCTCAAGAATTTCTTTTCTCACACAGTCCTGCCATTCGGAGTGCACAGCAAGAAGCAAAAGGCACCAAGTGGTGGCGACTGCTGTTGTCTCAAATGCTGCAAAGTATATTGTTTTGCAATTGTCGATAATGAATTCCTCAACTGATGCAGTTTGTTCCGGAATTGATGTCGAACCTTCGATTATAGAGTATAAGATGTCTCTGTTTGGCGAGTCTTGTTGTTTGTGCTCTTGAACAATATTTTGGATGAGTGAGCATATCTCTTGGTTCAGTCGGTGCATTTCTCTGTTTGTCTTGGTTGGTAGATGCCTATAATATTTCATCTGAAATTACTGACTGTTTATTTGGTTATTTGTTCATCAAATGCAGAACTGATCCGACCTTTTGTCAAAAATGAAAGCTCATTTTAGAACCTCGATCATAATGATTGACCCTTGTTTAGCCAATAAACCAAACAATGGAAGCTCATAATAAAGTCTTGGTTAAGGAACAATTCAGGGCAAAATATGTAAACATATCAAGAACTTTAGAATATAGACTGAATTAATACATTATCAAAACCCTAAGATACCCTTGGGTCCCGATCTACGGACTCTGATTCTTTGTGAGAGTTGTGATAATATGAAAGAGACATTTTCATTTTGGAGGAATTATGAGAAGTAAACATACAGTGTGGAAATGACAGAGTGATATTTTCTATTCATAGTAACCAGAACAAGTCAAGGAAATTATAGAGAATTTTCCTTAGTGAGGTGAAAGTAATAAAAGAATTATTCACCAGAAAATCCTCTTGAATTTTAGTACTGGTCGACTACTGATTACTGGTACAAACTATTACAGTAACAAGGATAAGCACTATACATAAACATACCGGGTGCCAGGAATTGAGGTGAACAAATTGGCCTTCGAAATGGCCATCTGAAGCTGGCTGAGATTAGAAAAAACTTTTTCACCTTTTCTGTAACTGTCACCAAAACAAACTCTGGATATAATATTTGCGGAGAAGTTTCTTAAGTGGCTCTGAACCATTATTTCTGCTTTCCCCCCTTCATTTTGAAGTATTTTATTCCAGGCCTCAGTTAGTGTATTCGCAGACCCAATTATTACATTCACCATTGTCTGCATGCATAAATCAAAAAAAAAAAAGGAAAAAAAAAAGAAAGGAAATAAGATTAACTTGCAATAAAAATAAGTTTATGTTGATCCAATTACCTGTAGTGAACATAGTGGACCAGTTCGAAGTCTAACAATTTTTCTAAACAGCGTGCATTGTCCGCACCAGTATTATGATAGTTATTATTAATTACCTTGACCCTGTGCATGAAGAATTCTTGTTGAAGCATCTTTCTCTCATGGGTCCACAGTTCGCCACTCGACATCACAATACCTTTTTCTCCAAATATTGATTTTCTAGCCTTTATAAATAACTCAGGCCGGCCGAGCTCGAAAACAGTGCACTGGCTAACAGCCTTCACTAAATCAGGCTCAGTTATATGTAGTATTGGTGTGGGACCGATTGAGTATAGAAACAACTTTCCTGTTATGGATGTTAATTTTAAGATATGATACAGAAATTAAAGAAATTAGAACTATCAGCTTATGGCCCTATCCTGCGATTCACGACTAGATAGTGGGGTCCTACTATGCAAATTCAAATAATCAATTGAATATGATCAATTTTTTATGTAATTATAAAGATTGCACCAAAAAGCATAAAAAGTAACTAATATTTATTATTCTCATTACCATTCATCGCTTTGACAATTAATTTGTAAAAAGGAAAGTATAGCAAACAATTTTCCTTCTGATATCTTATATGGCAAAAAAATTAAATTCTCTGGCAATTATTATAATTTATAATTTGATTCAAATAAGAATTCAATAACGATTATGCTTATAATTTTGAAAATCAAATATGAATATTATCGAGTGATTTCTCTTATTAAATCATATATGAATAGAGTAGTAAGTAGTAATATAAATATATATGTACACACTAAATAATTAAAACAAACTCGAGTTTACAAAAGTACCATATGCTTTTCTCCATGAAAACAGATGTGGAAAGACAACCGAAGTGTAGTCACCGATGAAGTGGGCCCCACTTGGTTCATCCCTAGGCTGTTTCCTTGCTTCTTTTTGGAACCTTTTCATGTGTAGGATGTTTCCAACAAAGAGAGAAGGCTTGGGACCTCTTATCCCTTGGCATCTTAGCTTCTCTCTTATAATTTTGGGATTCAGCCATAGTTTAGTGTAGAGGTAGAGAAGAAGAGAGAAACCAAGAAAGGAAGTGAACAAGAGGAACAGAGAAGGCATTATATTGGGATTTTTCCCTTGACGGTGGGTAGTGTGTTTGTGAGAGATGCAACTTGAGATAAGAAGGTACGATATATATATAATAATAAGATTTACTGTCCCATTAATAGAGAAACAAATGTGGATGATTTTTCTCAATGCTGACAAAAAGATGATGGCACTAATTATGAGAATGGTCCGGGCACTCATTAGAAAGCAATTATTGTTTTTCGAAAATTTTGTAAACGTCGCCCTCCGTTTTGTGTAAAGTTGAATTAAAAAATTATAATATAGAACTACTCATCAATATCAATATTCAATACTATAAATAAATTTGTGTGGGAAATCTTTTAGTTCAATGTCATTCGACACTCTAAACATTGTGAAATAGTTGTGAGAGAGTATTTTTCTGATTTATGTAATACGATAATATGTAATTATTTGTGTGTCGGATTTTATTGCTTATAAAGCTGACCCGGTTCACCCGCAGACAATAATTTAGCAACACATTATTTTTGTTTCTGTTTTTTGTGACCCCTTTCTATTTTCATTTTCATCGTGTCTTCATCTCTTTTTTGTATTGCTCTCCAACTTAATTTTTCTTCATCATCATTCTTAATTTTGGTTTACAAAATATAAATCAAATTAATTCAACTGAAAATAGAAAAAACATCATATGTTTTACGATATATATTTTTATTTAAGTCATTTATAAACATATTGTGTTTCATGAATAATATCACCATAATATAAATCATATTATTTCAGATAACTATAACTATATTTATACACATATAATTTTTTTAAATTGATCAAACTCTTTAAATTTAATCAAATCAAAGTACGTACAATAACTAAACTATATTTCTAAAGATAAATTATCTTCACAATATATCCAAAAATGAACATAATTAAACTATAGAAACATAATAAAAATATTCTTATTATAGATATCCATATCGAGCGATATGCCCTTCTAGTTATAATATAAAAGGAAGAATTTATTTTGCCAATTATCAATTTATAATCTAAATATTTGCGGAAATATTCAAATATAAAGTTTAAATTTGTAATGTGACCATATACATGTTAAAATTGAAACTCGATGTCTATTTTATTTTTACCATTTATTAATTGATGAATTTTTTCAACATTATGAAATTCGATTTAATGCATCAATAAGTACTACTTAAATTGTAAGGAATCATATTGTTAAAATATTATGTATTCATAATTTTTTTACCTTTTAATTTTAATATTATTAATTTTATTTTGAAATTATTGCAAAACTGGTGAAATTTGTTGAGAAGACTGTCGCCAAGAAAATTATTGCAACGGCCTTTTTTTATTTAATTTTTTTGTTCTTTTTTTTTTGTACTATTTTCTGAATTTTGTAGCTAGGAATCCATCATATAGCGAAGTTGCTGGCAACCGTTGATTTTATACATACCTTCTGCTGAGTTGCGGGTGAAGTGTTTTGAGTTAGTGTATGAGTAAAACCGTAAAAGAAAAGAGAAACACATACTAGGAAAGATAATCAGAAGAGGCGCAATAGGAGATTTTTCCATTAATACTTGACACAAGGTTGACAACTCTAAATGTAAATGATACCAACGAATTAAAAATAATGAATATTATAAGCAAAGTTTTATGACTAGTTTGTTAGAAGAGTAAAGTGAATGGATGAAAGTATAACTCCTATCTTATTTTATGAGAAAGTGATATTAAGTTTTATCTTTTCATTCTTCTACTAATTAATATCTTTCTACCAAATATAATTAATACTGATAAAAAATAATGTCACTAATTTAATTACTAACTGCATGGAGGTTACTATAAAGATTGCGTTTTCCCAAGGATTAAAAAAATATATATATACTTTCAAGTAAAGTTGCAATGCGCAAATTACAATACATTAAAGCATATCTCGTATACGTATATAAATTTCAAAAGCTGTTGGTGAACCTTCATGCAGGTCTTATAGAAAAATTCTTAATATTATTGTAGAATTGAAGAATTTTTAAGCTAAGTTTCTAAAGGCTATTTAGTAATTTTCCCTAAAAATATTGATGTTTGCAATGGGCCGAATAATAATTCAAAGGGAGCAACAAATTGCTCAAAGGAAAACAAATTATCAATTGAGACAAGATTTGCACATTTTCTTTGTCTCAAATTTTTGGTCGAATGGTTATTTAGTCACAATCGGATCTTCTGTGCCGCTTTCTATGCATCAATTGATCATTTGAGACAACATAAGAGAATTCCATCATGGAGGGATACATAGATTTAACCTAAAAAATACTCTCAAACCTCAAAGATAAAGCCAGAGCCACCAACCAGACCGAATTATTATAGAAAATTAAGAATCAATATATGTAAAAAAGAAATAGTGCGCCACACTACAAGGAAGATGGGAAATTAAATATCTTATTTGATCATTATAGCTCCACAGTGTAGACTGTGTGTAGTGGCCCTCGAGCCAAAACACATCACTCTCAGGAGAAGAAAAAGATTACATAGGAGAGGTGCATACTAAATTAGTCTTAAATGTCAAAATTTGAAATATAGTCTTCAAAAAGTCGAGCTTCAATCCAACAATCCTTCAATTCCCACTGCCTTATTCTACAGTACCCCAAATTTCATTTTTTTCGATCTTCTGTGATAATTTCGTGTGCTTCCCTCTATGATGCATCAAATACCAATTCTGATTTATGCACAACACACAAGACCACACGGATTTGTTGCATAAAAACAATTAGGATGAAAGGATGCCCATGTGATTATTTTCGGATCTTTTGTGGTTTTTTTTGAGTAATTTCCTATGTGGTTAGCTCCAATAAATTATATTTTTTAACACGCTTAATTGTATCTCCTATGCTTTTTTGGCATTCTTAATTGTAAAAAAAATGTCCAATGAAAGATGAAAAAGAAATTAATGAAAAGAAGAATGCTTGGTTTAAAAATTTTCTTCAAATAATTTTGTGTCATAATGGTTTATCGATTGTGTTTATCAAATTTTAAGTCATATGATATATGGGAAGATAATTGAACTTCACTGATTCTTTTGTTAAATTCGAAATTTGCAAATTAAAGAAATGGTCAATTAAGGAAAAAATTAAAGAGCATGGTATGATTCGGATCTATAAAGATATGGAATTATATATTTATTTATTTAATATATAGGAGCTATTTAAAGTTATTTATTAATTTGATAATTTAACATTTGATCAATTAAAAGGTAATTTTGCCGGTATGTCTCTTTTTTTTTTCTTTTGATTTTGTAACTAGAGTTGTCTATTTAAAAAAAATTAAAAAAAAAGTAACCGGAGATGTCTTTTGATCATCTTTTATTGTTATTTCTTAATCAATATAACCACACTACGTGTATTAGTTGCTGTCAATCAGCAAATTTTTTTTAGAAGATTGCAGAGGATCCACTAATATAGTTTAGTTATTTTGCTTAATTGTTTAAAATTATTTTTTTAAATTATTTTTCCCTCAAATTTGATGCATAATCTCAGAAAATTGCAGAGGATTCACTAATATATTTTTTCCCCTACTTGCTTTTTTTTTACCTTTTAAAAGACATAACATTTTCATAAAATTTTTAGACATTTTTTCTATATGTCTATTGTTATTCATTTCATTGTCGTAAAATAAAAATAATCAAATGAAATAGATTTTCTATTTTTGATGTTTAAATATTTATGGCCAGATTTTTTTTGTTTAGTTATTTAAGAGACTTCTTTAAATTTAATTTGTGTCGTTTATCATTAATGTCATTTTTTATTTGATTTACACTCTTTTATTTTTTATATAAATGACATTTCGAAAATAACATTTCATCAATCAAAATAATATTATAGCCAATGAACACAAATACCAAATCACTCTCTCTGACTACACGCACAACAAAAACGGAAAAAAAATTGTCAACAATAAGGATTAGATGTCCAATCAATTAACCATAACAATGAACATGCTACATATCTCTTTCACCATAAACTGCAGACAAAACTTCATCGCGCTAGTTTTATTTAAAAGCAAGTTACATGCTTGCACTAACATCATATTTCTTCACAATAAGTTGTACATCATGCTTCGGCGAATGCACATAGTTCGATGAAAGATCAAACGAGAATCTCATCAATAAGAGTACTGACACCACAATTTTCAGCTCTACCATGCATGGCGAAGTTCTTTCTAGCACAGTTGCTTGGCCCGAACCCAAATGGAGCATACATGTGAGGATACTTTGCACGCACCCGAAATCCCATTGGCAAATCGGTGTGGATTGAAGAGGTTGCATCAGGGCCCACACGTCAGCATCACGACAGAGCATTGGCATGATGATTTGAATGGAGGTGCCTTTTGGGACGTGCATACTTTGGACTTTGGAGCTTTATTTCATGCAGTGCCTCTCTTGTTATAATGGATGCAGGAGGGATTAGACGAAGTGTCTCTTGGATCACCATTGTCAGCTACAGTTACAATTAGTTAATTTCATTATGAGTTTGTTTTGGGGAAAGTAATTTAAAAATAGTTGTAACTAAGCCGGATGTACATAAAATTGAGTAATCCATGTATAGTTGTTAATTATGCCGTTTGCTAATAGCCAAGGAATAAGATAATCCTTTGTATATATTAAATTATATAGAATTACTACAGCGATCCATTATCTTAATTATATGTGAATATTTAATGCTAGTTGGATCATGGTTCAAATTTCTAAATAGAATTATAATTTTCAAAATAATATGAAAATTTTATTTAGACCATAACAATTACTTGCAGCATCAGAAAATTGGATTTACCATTTTGAATTAACGAGGCATGTCGAAATCAGGCGTAACACCAACACCATGAGTTACGCCAAGAACCTCTTTTTCGTACACAGTCCTGCCTTTCAGGGTGCACGGCAAGAAGAAGAAGTCACCAAGTGGTGGTGACAACTACTGTCTCAAATGCCGAAAGGTATATGGTCCTGCAATTGTCAATTATACAATGGTCAGCTGGCACAGTTTGAACCGGCCAGAGTTGATGTTGAACCTTCCATTATAGTGTAAGAGGTCTCTGTTTGATGAGTCTTGCTGTTTATGCTCTTGAACTATTTTTAGGATGAGCAAGCGTATTTCTTGGTTCGGTCGGTGTATATCTCTGTTTGTTTTCATTGGTAGGTACCTGTGGTAGTACAGCTGAAGTTACTGGCTGTGTATTTGTTTATTAATTTGTTCACCAAATGCATAACTGATTTAAGGTTTTGCCAAAAATAAGAGGTCATGTTTGACTTGATCGATAAGAATGACTAGTCAATGTTTAGTCAATAAACCAAACAACGAAAATTCATATTTGATCCTCAGTTAGGGACGAATTCAGTGTAAAACATAAAAACATAATTAATAATTAATACATTACCAATAGCCTAAGATATCCTTGGGTACCAATCCATGGGCTATTATATATTCTTTGTTAGTGCAGTGATTACATGAGAGAGACATAACAAGAGAGGCACCGCATGATGGAGCTTTATATCATGCAGTGCCCAACTGCATGGTATAAAGCTCCATCATGCGGTGCCTCTCTTGTTATGTCTCTCTCATTCCAACAGTATAGTAGTATACAGAATCTATTACAGGACATGCGGTGCCTCTCTTGTTATGTCCCTCTCATTCCAACAATATACAGAATCTTGATAGCAGCGGATCATTGTCATCTCTGTCACACAGACATCTTGGAGACAGCTCAACATATTTTCTGTGACTGCATCTTCAACAAAGAGCTGTGGATTCTGTTAGGCTTACACTCTGCACATTCCAACAATATATACAGAATCTATTATAGGAAATATGCAATCATGTGGGGGGAAACGATGAGTTTACATCTATAAGATTGGCTTCAACTCTGTGGGCAGTGGCGGATCTACCACTGGGGCGGGTGGGGCTAGAGCCCCACCTACCGCCGTCGAGTCCATGTAGCCCCACCTTAGCCCCAGCTAATTTTTTCTGCCATTGGAGCACTCAAAGGTACATTGTATGAGATAAATATATGATGAACTTATGTTGGTCTAATGTTCTTATAAACTCAGCCCCATCTAGTGTTCTCCAAAATGACACGACACGATCGTGTTGGCACGACACAGTGTGCGTGTTGACACGACACGACATGACACAAATACAAAATTGGCATGACACGACCGTACTATCATGTCATGTCATAATTGTGTCGTGTTGGGATATTAGAAAGTTTAACACGATCCAACACGACACGAACACGAATTAACACGACACATTAACACAAATTTAATTATTAATGTTAATTATTTAAACACAATTAATAATTTAAATTCAATTTACAATACTATATCATATTATTTACCATCATTTGACTCATATTGTTCTAATCTAATTATTATTTAGTAATTTTTTCCTTTACTTTAATTTTTAATATTTTTAATTTTAAAAATAATAAAATAATTGACACGATTTGACACGACTAACACGACGTGTCAACACGACACGACACGATCGTGTTAGTCGTGTCGTGTCATGTTGCCTATTCTCACCATTTAACACGACACGATTAAAAAAGTAGTTCGTGTCAATACGACACGATACGAGACTCTAACACTATCGTATTTGACATGACACGACACGCACGATTGGAGAATCCTAGCCCCATCTAAATATTTTTCCAAGATCCGCCACTGTCTGTGGGGAATTTGGATTGAGAAGGATTTTCAGAAATGACACAAAAACAGTGCAGATGATGCATGATTACACACTGCAAGAGGCTTTACTGTTCAGGAGATACTGCTAACTGCACTGCACTTCTTCTTTAGTTTTGTTGTATCTTTATTTCAATTTCTTTTCTTTCCTTTTGATGTAAACTAGATAGTTTCTATCTAGTCTATCTAAAAAAAAAAATATATGATGGTGACATGCATGCTGTTTTTGGAGTAATCAGGACAAGTGAATGAAATTAGAGAGAATATTCTTTTAAGTGAAGGTAATGAAAGAATCATGCACCGAAAGTTTCTTCCAAATTGTAGTATTGGTCACTACTAGTTACCCAACTTAACAGTACAAACAATTACTCCAAAGTTTCTTGTACGTTTTAGCATTTGTCACTACTAATTACTAGTACAAACTTTTACAGTATCAAAGATGAGTTATATACACATAAATACCGGGTGCCAGGAATTCTTGTTAACAAATTGGACTTTGTAAGGGCAGTTGCAAGCTGGCTGAGCTTAGTATTTTACTGTCACTGTCACTGTCAAGGCAGTAAATGCTTCTTCGCTTTTACTGTCACTGTCACCAAAACAAACTCTTGATATAATATTTTCTGTGAAGTTTCTCAACTGGACCACTATTTCTGCTTCTCCCCCTTCATTCTGAAGTAATTTATTCCAGACCTCAGTAAGTTTATTCGCAGAGTCGATTATTATGTTTAGGCTTTCCTGCATGTCAAATACACAAAAAGGAAAGGAAAAGAAAATATCAACGTGCAATGCAATAATATTTATAAATCCAATTACTTAGGTCTTAGTTGACAATCTGAGATGGTTGACATACAAACCATTTAGATATCTATGAAATACCAGGCTGAACCACAGATATAAGAGATGCAACATGTACTGAACATTATGTACCAGCATACCTTGGTCATGACAGCACCTATGGTAGTTATTACCTTTATCCTGTGCAAGAAGAACTCTTGACGATAGATCTTTCTCGTGGGCCCACAGTTCACCGTTCGACATCACAATACCTGTTTCTCCTAATAGGGGACTTCTATCCTTTTTTACATATTCAGGCCGACCAAGCTCGAAAACTGTGCAATGGCTAACAGCTTTCACCAAATCAGGCTCAGTTATGTGTAGAATTGGCAAAATAAGATAGCTTTTGGCCCTATCGATTGAGTATAGAAACAACTGTCCTGTTATGTACGTTAACGCGAAGATATGTATAATTGATAGCAAAATAAGATAGCTTTTGGCCCCTATATCTGCTGCTATTCGTGTATAGATATAGGGTACTATTCAATTCAAATCAATTGTACCAAATTTATCAGTCTGACATATGCAATTAACATGCTTTATATCATGCATAATTATTGACAACACATGACACCCAGTTCCATTTCCTTCAAACAATCGGCGAGTAAGCCTTCCATATATAGAATTATAGATAGAATGTCAATCGAGCTTTATATAATTTGAATGTTGACTTATGATATATCATCATCATGAACAGTTAACTTTTATCTTGAAATATTCAAATTTATCAAGCATGCACCAAATCTCATTATTTTTATACACAAGAATCTGAGATATTTATTGTGCATGGATCGTTCTTATAGTATTACTAGCAGCAGTGCCCGCTCAATGTGCGGGCGGACTTTAAAATGTGATATGTGAAAATAAATCTCTCCAAAACTAAAATTAACATATTTTTATTTTCAATATGCTTTATTTATTGCGTAGTGCTGTCATTGTTTTCCCTTGAGAAATATTTTTATATATTAATTCATTTTTTTCTTGAAATTCTTTATTTACCGTGATTGTTTGCCACAGAAACATTCAGAATCAACGAAATTAACAATTGTTGATTCGTCGAAACATGTGTTTCGATTGCAATGGTAATTCTTTAGAATCATTTGTGTATATTTTCTGTTTGGTTTTTTTTATTTTATTTATTTTGTTGTTGTTTACGATAGTCTCATTGGACAGTTAGTTCTAAAATTTGAATTTACATCTAAATAATAAGATTTTTCCAACTTGGAACCTATTTTGTAACATAAATCAAATGAAATCAAACACATGCCACGGGTTATCTAAATTACAAAACGGTAGACAATGATTAGTACAATTGTACAATAGCCATTCGTGTGTAAAGATCAATTTTGATTTCATTGATATGTAACCCTTTTAATCAATCACTTCTCTATATGGTCAAAATCCATATGACCACAAATGTGGATGTGATGAATGACCAAGCTTTGTCAGATACCTACTGCTCTTAAATGAATAGATAGCGGCCCTCCTAAAATGGTACTGCTCTTAAATGAAAATGATTTTTTTTATTTACATTAAATATGGTTTCCTAAAAAGTTTGGCCAATTGTAGAAATTATAAAAATGGGATTGGGCAATAATTGAAAAATAACAGAATCAGCTTACCCAAACAAGAGAACATTCAATGTGAAAATTTAGGGCTTGTTTGGATGGGTTGGGAATAGTGGGAATAGTGTGGAAAAGTGGGAAGAGTAGGAAGAGTGGGAAGAGTGCTATTCTTAGGTCGTTTGGATGGTGAGTTTAGGAATAGCGTTGGGAAGTGTGAAAAAGTAGAGAGAAAAGTATTGTTGGGAAGAGTGTTGTTGGGAAGAGTGGGAAAAGTGGGAAGAGTGGTTATTCCCACTGTTCCCAAACAACCAAACAAGCCCTAGGGAATAGGAAAGGAATTATAGTTAATGTTTTTTTTATTAAGTAATAAATCAATAAAGAGTAAAAAAAATTACCCTTGTCTTAATTAATTCAATAATCATGCCAGCACAAAAAGTATTTAGTGATTAAATGGAATAAATAGTCTAGAATTTCGACCGAATTTAATATTTAAGTGTTCAAGACAAAATTTGTTATCGTATTTTCATCTGGATAAACTTAATAAGAAATATTAATTACACAGAAGAATGTGTTAGAACTTATAAATGGAAGCCTCTGCTAACAAAATATGAAATTATAAAACTAATCCGGTGGCCTTTTGCTTTTGTTCCGTTGGGATTGAAATCAGTCCGTTGAAGATACGCCAAGATTCGTGCGTGAGGAATAGACCCCTTCTTTTCTCCTCCTTTGTTTTTTATTTCTGCTGCCTTTGACTCCAACAGCACCAAGAATTGCATTTACATTGTGAACAGCTAGTTAATATCTTACCATGAAGCAGTATACTATGTTGGACCATCATAGGCAACAAACATATTCACATCTCAGATATTACAATCAAGCACATGAACAATGTTTTACAATGCATCAGAACCTTATATCACCTAAGTGCATTTACCCTTTTAGTTATAAGTTACTATTCAAATAAGAAGAGAAGCACAGGATTGAACGATTCAAAGCAACAAATAAATACATCACATATGCAAGCAACAGAAAGCAAAATCAAGCATCATAAAGGCTGAGCCTACCTTGGTGATGCATGTTGAACAATTCTAGGTCTATTGATATGTAAAGGCTGAGTTCTCCCTTGTCCATTCGTTAGATTGACGGTGTGGAATTGGTGAATTGGTTAAACCTAGTTAACCGCAATTAAAAAAATTATATAGTATAATTGAATAATAACAAACAATAATATGGATAGCAACAGTTAATTTTGAATCTTAAGCTCTGCTCATTCAGACAATAAACACAGTTGATATCCACATAATCATAAAAATTTTTATAGCATATATACATGCAAAGGTTCTAACAACAGTTAGTATTTACACAACCTTCTTATGTTTTGCAAATTCTATGTTTGAAAAAGGCCTTCGTCAGTATTGGGTTTTTCCAATAAAAAGTATATATCAAATTATAATTACCAGAAAAAGTATGGCATCATTTGTGGTAGATATATCATTTGTGTCCCTTACAGCATACATGCGTCGAATATTGTTTGATCATGGCACCATATAGTGTATTAATATTCAACAACTGCAATGAAAATGAGCACAAAGGAGAAGATTGTTAGTTGGAAAAAAATATATATAAAAAGAATTTGCCAAGTCAACCCTACTCATTTTGCAAATGACCACAACCTAGACATATTGGATCTGAAGGTATAAAGTATCGCACTTTAACAATCTTTTAATCAATTGGTCATGGCCTATGGTGTTTCCATGAATATCAAGTTCATAAATACAAATATAAAGCTTAACCAAATATATGAAGGAAACATATTCTGACATTCTATATTTGGCCTTTAACATCCAAACCTTATTTTCTTTTTAGAATTTTATTACAGTTGTTGTTGCATATTGGTCATCAAGTCAATGCAATCATACTGTATCACATTTCTCTTATAGAACAAATGAAATAAGAAGAAGCTTTGATCTGGGAATTAAACAACATAACCATCATCAGCTTTAGGCCTAATCTGTTCTCATGAAGCCTTTGCTATTCAGAACCAGATCAAAGAGGCTGGTTACAGAAGGAACTCAACTAACTCCACGTGGTCACAATTTCTATGTTTTGCCAGAGACCTACTCGTGTTGCAAACAGGACCTTCACATCCCATGTTATTACAATATTTCATTAACAGGAAATTACACCTAAATTCGTTGGAAAATTTTTTTAACAACGAATCAAATTAATTAAGCAGAAAATTTAGAAAATAATGAAAAAAGAAAAAGGGAAGCATTGTCGTATTCAGATCCCAAGAGACAGAAAGAGATGAGAAAGAAATATTGGTTAAAAATTTTTTTGCTCACCTGAAACAGCTGCTCTTTTTCACCTGAAAGCAAAAAGCAAAAAACAATTATAAAGCACATACAAACTTTCATGGTCACATATATGATAAAGCAAAAGAGGTTGATGCAATGAGCAAGAATTTTTTCCAATTTGTACTTGTAGCCTCTGAAATTGTATTACTCAGCAATATGTACTTCATCGACTAACATGCCCTCAATGAAAGATTGTATTTAGATATGTTAAATTGAAAATAACATACCCGCAATCTGATGGAAGTCCAAATTGATGGCTAGGAGATGTGCTTCTGTAGAATAAAGCACGATGAAGCACTTTTCAAGACTAACGTGTCCTAAATCAAATAAATCAAGCAAACAGATAAATGGCGATGAATAATACAGAGAGAAGCAAAGCAAGAAAGAAAGACATTAATGGTGATAACTGTACCTGAAATCAAATTCATGCTCTAATTTCGTCATTCCTGCCAATAATTAGGAAAAAAAATTGAACGGCAAACCAAAAATTGAAAAAAAATTGTGAAATTTCGAATGAGACGGTAACCTAGAATTTTTTCTTTCTAGTTCTGGCTTCGAGATCGAAGAGGGGGCGCTGGCAAAACCTAGCTTGATTTTTTTTGGTGAAGAGCCCTAGCGGCAAAATAAGAATCGCGCAGGGATGAGGATGGAGGTGCTAAGCTTCCTTTATTCGGGATCACAAGGATACTTGCGCAAGGGGATAGGGATGAGTTTCCTTTTTTTTCCGTAATCAGAGGGTACAGGGACGCTGGAGCAGATCTGCGGATGAAATAAAAAAAAGTTCTACGGAGAATCGAACTCGCTCCTTTCAGAATCGCGAATTTGATACAAACCATCAGCGTCTTGACCCTTTGCTGGCAAAGAGTCTGACTCTTAGCCTTAAATACATATTTAAACCGTAGATTGCACAGATCAATGGTTTATAATTGATGTTAACAATTGTTTGAACCCCCTTTGGTTATTTTTGTTGTGACCTTTCTCTATGTGCATTTATAAGTAGTAGAGATAGAGATAATTAAAAATTATTAAAAAGATTATCCTTGATAAACAATAAGAAGGAAATTCACTTGCAAGTTAATAAAAGTACCATATGCTTTTCTCCATTCAAACAGATATGGAAAGACCACCGAAGTGTAGTCACGGACAAAGTGGGCCCCACTCTGTTTATCCCTGGATTGTATGATCTTTGCTTCTTGATGTGAAATATCTGCTCTTAAATTTATACCCTATTATACCTAAAATCAGTTGCAAGCGTACAACAATCGTCTAAGTATTATCGGGGTCGAACCACAGGGACGGAATATTCAAATAATTAAGTTTAATAAACTTTGACTAACTAGATTTGGGATACAAAAAGAATTAATATTTAAAACAGATCGAAAGTAAAGTTTGCAGATAAGTAAAAGTCCTAAGTTAACAGTTCAATGAGTTAAAAAGATTAAAACGGTAATTAAGAATTAGGGGTTTAACTGGTAGCTAATACTTTTCAGTTTACTCCAAAATCAGCGGCCCACAGAGATTATCTGCGGCCCGCTGAAACTCAGGTTGCTGACCCCTAAGAAGGTCGCAGAAGTCTGGGGTCATAGACAACCCGCAGAAACCTCCTGCGGCCCGCTAGGTTTGGCGCAGACTCAACTTTTTGCATATTTTAATTGTTGTTTTGTGTAGGAAATTAATTCTAACTAAGGCTCCTAAATCCCACTTCCATTTAAGGCCAGGTTTCCTATAGTTAACCTTATTTCCCTCTAATACAACCTAGATTTCAACTTCCGTTTCTTGGTCTAAGTTAAATTAGTTTATGCTTTACGACCTACGACTCCCTATACTTCCGTAATCGGGAAGGGCTTCAACTTCCGTTTCTTGACCCTAGTATAACCTTCCGGCACCAACTCTCGTGTTAATCATACTTTAACCTTATTACTTAAGAACGTTTGGATTTAACCACCTAACAATCAAAAGACGTCTCTCTTAACGGGTGCAAGCAATTCAACTTAAGCAATTCAGTTAAAGTAATCTAAGTAATTCAATCAAAGCATAAAACACAATATGCAAACAAAGAAAATAACTTAAAGCATATTATCAATCATAAACTTAAAAAGGTTCACTACTATGGCCCCTAATATACGACTACTTACGAGTATACATAACAAAACAAACAAAGGTATCTAAGTAATTAAAGAACATAAAGAAAGAAATCAGATTACAACCGGTTTGTATCCAAATCTCCTCCTTTTCTGCTCTCTGCTACTCCTTCAGTGGGTTGCGGATGCTTCCGGCGACCCGCCGAAAACCCTCGGCTGTGCTCTCAACTAGCAGAATTAGCTTCAAACTCACGAACTTTTTTCCTTCTTTCTTTCTGTCGACTCCTGGTGTTTATATAGGCATGAGAAACTCCAGAAATATCGAAAACGTGTGAGTTGAGGCGCTGGAACTAGATAAGGCGGCGTAGAGGTGGGTGCAGAACTGGCTGATCTATTTCTAGATGTCGGTTTCACCATTTCAGCGGCCCGCTGAAACCTCCTGCGGCCCGCCAAAAATCTTCTACGTCGCCAGTCTCACCTGCTACCCGCTGTGCTCTTCTATGGGTCGCGGATGTGTTCGGTGGGTCGCCGATCATGATCAGAATTTGGTCTTTTCACCGTATTGAGTAGCCATATCACGTAGATCCTGTACAAAATAAAGGAAACCATAGCAGTACCTAGTTTCTACCCTAAATTATAATTAACTAGTTAGAAACACATATATTTCAATGAAATTAAGTCCTAATATAAGCGGTATTTATATGTATAAAATCTGCTTATCAAATCCCCCAAGCTTAAACATTGCTTGTCCCCAAGCAAAGACCTAAGTTAAAGGACTGGTTTATGGCCTAATTACAGTTAAGTACAAGTGCTTACCTACAAAGTTTGGAAAGTTATTAACAAGTAAACAAAACAATGACTCGAGCAATTTCAATTCACAAATTTTCAAAACAATTTTCACTTCAAGATTTGCAATTAAGTTCTTTGTTGATCATTGATTCAACGCGAATTCTTTATAGGATATTTGCAATTATTTTTCATGACTTGCCTCACCAATCCCTAAGTTCATCGACTCACAAAATTTAATGCATCTAATTTCCTAAATGAAACGAGATCAAATTTTACCAAACCAAACAATTATGCCAATTAATCTAGATTGCTAACTAAGTCCTTGGTTACTTAACCGTTTATTTTGATTTTTTGAAAACGCATTGGAAGTTGAACTAGAGTGAGGCAAAAATAAGGTTCAACACCCCACCCATCCTATTCCAAAGTTTTTGGGTTGGATTATTTTATTTATTTTTATTTACAATTTGTTTTTCCATGGGGCAATGGATTGTTTCCCGCGGCAGAGAGGTCGGCCAGAAGTTATGTGGTTTGGATTTCGTTGGAGTATGGGGTGTAAAAATCGTAGGCAAAAATAATGTACAAACCTACGACCCACCTTGCTCTCTTCACTAGTCCTATTGAAGATGACAATTTTTTTTTACCACATAGTCCTATAGCCTCCCGCAGTGGTCATCTATCAAAGCACCGCTTTTTAGTTCCCCTTTTTATTTTTATTTTTCAATTTTATTTATTTACAATTGTGTGTATTTACATCTTCGACTTATAATAAACTTGAAAACAATAAACGGTTATTCGGCTCTAGACTTAATTTCTCATCTTCTTAATTGACTTAATTTTTAATTTGATAAAATTGATCAAACGACTCATTTAAGAAATTAAACACATATAAAATTTGCAATTAATTAAACTTAGCTAAAGTTGAGACGCTTCATGGAAAACTCTAAACTCTTATCCTATTATTCCTTCGATTTCATCGATCAAATTAATGTGAAATTCTTGAAAATTTTTCAAAATTTTTCTTTTTACTCCTCACAAATTGCTCAACTCATTATTTAACTACCTATTACCAACTCTCTAAACTTATCTAAATGCAACTATATGAATTAATTATGCAAATATATACAATCCTATATGAAAATGCAAAGAAATCTCCTTTCTTGACAAATTCCAGCGGCCCGCTGTGTGTTTCTGCGACCCGCTGCCTTGACAGCGAGCTGAGTGGGTGACTCAGCGGCCCACTGAAATTCTCCAACTTAGAAAATTTCTAAGTCCTGTCAGCTATGAAATTAGCGACCCGCTAAAAGGGACTGCGGCCCGCTGAAAACAAGGCTGACAGAGCCTAAAATAAAAACTAAATGCAATTCCTAGATACAAATCACAATAAGTTTAAGATTTCACTCTAACCCCCCAAGCTTAATTTATAGCACTGTCCCTAGTGCTATTAATTATTCTAGAAAAATAAATAGAGGGAAATCGAAAACTTACAAACTTGGCGTTTACTCTTCGGGTGGTGATTGGTGCGGTGGCGTTCCCTTATCCCGAAATGCCCTTGCCTTCTTAAGATCCTACTGAGACTGAGAGCTTCCTCAAGATGCGAAATGGGGGACATCAGATGTGCCCGTCCCTCCTAAATCTCCAAAAACTCTCTCTACCCCTATTTTTGACACAACTATTTCAGCGGGTCGCAGGTCGACTTCGCGGGTTGCTGAAAATGGATGAAATCAGGTAAGTCCATGGTGTCGTTGGTTGGGGCTAAATAGGGGACCTCAGGTATGGCCGTCCCCTCAAAACTCTCTCATCCTCCCAAATTTGCCCTTGTCTCTGCCTGGAATGGCTCAAAAGAGTGGCTCGCTAGCATCCCCCAAGCTTGGCCTTGAACAGCGGGTCGCCTATCCTTCCGCGGGCCTCTGAAATGGCATGCGGGTCGCTGATTTTTGTGAGTTGATCAGCGGGCCGCTGAAATGGCATGCAGGTCGCTGGTTTACGCCTGAGAACACCAAGTTACCTGGAAATAAAAGCCAAGTTTAATTAAAATTAATTCTACTCCTAATTTTTTTGTATTTTCTATTTTCTTACTTTTTTATGTGTTTTTCTGGTTTTCTGATTTTTTTTGTATTTTTCATTTTTCTATTTTTTTTGTGTTTTTCAAAAGAAAATCCTATTTTTTTAAAACCCTTGGGTTGCCTCCCAAGAAGCGCTCGTTTAAGGTCTTGAGCTCGACCCCTCATGTCTTGCTTATCTTATCTTCACTTTTCTCCCTCTCAACGCATCATAGTTCTTCCAAAAATGTGTGAGCGGGTCCCTTGAAACATGCAAGATCCAGTGAGTATCCAGCTCAAGTTTAGGAGCCTCAGGACTGCAGACTTGGCGGCCCGCAGGAGGTTTCAGCGGGTCGCTGGGACTGCTGTCCAGACTCAGAACAGTGTTGGCTTGGTTCCTGAGTTGAACTGAATAGGCCTGGCGGGCCGCTGTCACTAGGACAGATAGGTGGTTGAGGCTCTATTGGTTGCAGAATCTCGTTGAACATAAAGTCTGCCTCAACCTCCTCGATGGTGTCAGAGAAGGATTTGTAGGCATTCATGATCCTTGAGAAGATTGTCTCCTCCACCATCTCGTCGAGCTCTTCCACCATAAATATTGAGTCGTAGAGAGATGGCATCTTCATCGCTTTGTCGATCTCGAACTCGATCTTTTCATCTCCTATCTCCAAGGACATTTTGTTGTTCTTCACATCCATCATCACTGCAACAGTGGCGAGGAGCGGTCGTCCAAGGATGATAGGTACCTCCATGTCAGATTTTGGGCCTTCAATGATGTCAAACCCAAAATCAGCGGGCCGCAGGAGGTTTGTGCGGGTCGCTGATTCTTGTTGGGTCTGTTGGTTGTCTCCAGACAAATCCCCTCCTTTCCTCTCATAAGTTTTGAGGATTGGATGGGCCGATGAGGTTGCAACAGACTTCTCTCTGCCTTCAGGGACTTTTTCGGCGGCCCGCTGAGGTTTTCTGCGGGTCGCTGAAATTGTCTGAGGGGAAGGCTGAGAGGCTCCTTCTTCACACGGTCTCAGTTTTCGCGCACTAGAACTGCTAACACTGGTCAGTTTCATCTTTCCTCGTCCACCTGCCAGTGTTAACACCTGTAGAATGAGAAAACAAAAATCATGTGAAGATAGGAAAAATCTAATTAATCAAAAGAAAATTAAACCTAACTATCGTCACCGTCCCCGGCAACGGCGCCAAAAAGCTTGATGTGGATAATAGGTAGTTAAATTAATTCTACACCTATAATTAAATTATAATTAGTTAATTATAATTTAGGGTAGAAACTAGGTACTGCTATGGTTTCCTTTATTTTGTACAGGATCTACGTGATATGGCTACTCAATACGGTGAAAAGACCAAGTTCTGATCATGATCGGCGACCCACCGAACACATCCGCGACCCACAGAAGAGCACAGCGGGTAGCAGGTGAGACTGGCGACACAGAAGATTTTCGGCGGACCGCAGGAGGTTTTAGCGGGTCGCTGGTGTGTTTGGTGGGTCGCCGATCATGATCAGAACTTGGTCTTTTCACCGTATTAAGTAGCCATATCACGTAGATCCTGTACAAAATAAAGGAAACCATAGCAATACCTAGTTTCTACCCTAAATTATAATTAACTAGTTAGAAACACATATATTTCAATGAAATTAAGTCCTAATATAAGCGGTATTTATATGTATAAAACCTGCTTATCACTTCTTTTTGGAACCTTTTCATGTCTAGGATGTTGCCATAGAAGACAGCAGGCTTTGGACCACTTACTCAGTAAGTCAGTATCTTAGGTTCTCTCTTATTTTTTCAGGAATTAACCATAATTTTGCATGGAGGTAAAGGAGGAGAGATACCAAATAAGGAAGAAGTGAATAGAAGGAACAGACGAGGCATTATTTTGGGATCCTTCTCTTAACAGGGGGTGGTGTGTGTCTATGCGAGAGAGATGCAACCTCAGATAGATAAACTATTCTAAATGATACCAACAAATGTAAAAGGGATTCTGTAAGCACTTAAAGTTTATTAGGGTTATTGTGATAAAAATAAAATGAATAGATGAAATAATAACTCTTATCTTATGTGGAAGTGACAATAAATGTTATCTTTTTAAAAATTTTCACTTATTTACTTCTCTACCAACCATGGTGAATACTGAGAAAACAATAACGCCACTAATTTAATAACTTAGTGGAGGTTACTGTAAAAACATCTTTGTTTCGGAGATAAAAATAGAAAAAAAAAATAAAAAGAACTTTTCTTTACAGTTTGAATGGACAAATTATAATAACGAATGTACATCTACGTACATACGTATATAATTTTCAAATTTATTGGTGAAATAATCATGTTTTGTAATTCTATAATAAAATTGAAAGATATTATGAGCAAAGTTCTTAAGGCTGTTTTTAATAAACGATAACTCATATCTCAAGGGACAGTGATAACAAAAAAAAAATATTTTTTTTTTCTATTTATCTCTACACATCAGCTTTTAATTCAAAAAAAATAATCATGTTTTGGTTTGTTGGAAGAAAAGAGAGAAACTCTTAAAAGCTTGTTCAATTATGTCGACTAAATTGACCCACCTGAGAAAGGTTAGTATAAGAATTTAATTGCCACAAAATCTGAGTAGGTACCACTCCTTTACTATAAAAAATAGAAGTACAATTGCAGAATGCAGAATGCAAAAACAGGTCCGAAAGCTAATCATCAATTGGTAAGTACTTTTGTCATCTCCAGGAAATGATAATATCAATCATCAATGGTAAGAAAATAAATAGAGAGTATGGAGGAAAAAGCAAAGATCAACTTCCATGATCTCATCAAAAATTACACTACCAATCTAGGATTCTCGTAGCACTCCAGTTCTAAAACCAGTAAGAAATTCAAGTTGCAATTAGATATGTTTTTTTCTGAATTCCCTGCTAACACCTCTGCCAATCCGTAAACTAATCAAAGTCAAAATCAAACCCCCACACACTTCCCTTTTTTCCAAGTAAATAAAAGTAAAAAAAAAAGAAAAAAAAAACAATCCAGTCAAAATATAGACCACCATCTCTTTCTACTGCTATCTGATACCCTCTCAGTTCTGGCCCCACCTTCTCTTGAATCCCCTCCATTAACACCAGCCCTGTTCCCACTGGAGTTCCTAAAACAAAACACAAGCACAATACCTACCAGACTAACAATTGGTGCAGCTGCCAGAAACAGCCACCTGCCTCTCACACCCCCTCCACCATTAGATCTCTGCACTGCCCGATCCCGTCCATCCACTCTACCACCCACTTCACGCTCACTCTCCACAAACATCGCCTCTTCATCTTCTTCTTCTTCATATTCGTCTTCTTCAATCTCTATCTCCTCTCCGTTTGTGTCATACAAGGCCCTCTCCAATTCTGCCCTCCTAGACTTGTCACGATCAGGGTCTTCGCATGGCAGTTCATACCGGCAAACCGGGCATGTGTTCCTGGTACGCAGCCACGGGAGAATGCACGCAGGGTGGTACATGTGCTTGCAGGGTAACTGCAGAACCCTACAATTGACGTGCATTGGGTCTTTACAAACTGCACAAATCAAGCCACCTTTATCTCTGACATGCTCTTGTGTAACTATGACATGAGGGAGTTTCTCTCGGTACTTTGCTGAAGTAGGAGCAGCCCCTCTTCTGACATCATCAGCCTCATCTGCCAGCTGTTCCAATATATCTTCAAACTGAACAGCGACTTCATCAACATAATCGAGTGGGTCTCCTACAAAGGGTTGTCTTATCTCTATTTCAAGTGGGCCCATTTGCCAACGGCTCCGCATCCAGTGTGGTATGGGGCTTGGACTTGGACTAAGGCTTGGGCTTGGGCTTTCTTCATGGTACGGGCTAGAATCAGGAAAATGTGGGGGTCGACGTGGAGGCGTCTCCATTGTGATACCTGCAGCTTCATCCCTTTCTGACACCTCCTCCCATTCTGAAACATCTTCATCTTCTTCGTCTGTATCCCATTGTATATGTAAACCAGTGTGCATGGGGTCAATGTCAGAATTATTATAATTACTAAATTCATTATTTAATAGCAAGAAAGTTTCACGATCAGCAACACTGTGTCTGTCAAAAGATGCATCTGAATCGCCGCCATAGCCACCAAAACTCATGTTGGACTCACTCTCACCATAAATGGAGACATCCATTACATCATGGGTGTCACTGTCATTTTCAGAAGACAGGGCTGGCCACCTGTTCGACCGGTTGGGGGTCGAGTTTTGGCTCTGTCTTGCTGAGTTGATGAGCTGGGAGAAGGCGATGGCAAAAGACTCAGAGTCAGAATCATCCAGTGACTCAGTGCGTGCATGCCGGGAGTTATACCGCCTAGATCGGGATCTTCTGTTGCGATTTGGATGCAGATAACCTGGTGCAGTATGCTCTATCTGTTGGGTGATGGTGTTTGAGACCATGAGTTTACATTCATGACATATTGCAAGAGATTCGAGGCTTTCGGGCATGTCCGACTCGAGGAAGAAAGGCCGGGTGCAAACTAGGCATTGCAAGTCAGGTTGGATCTGGTCCATTAAACTGAAATGGAGATGAAAAAGGAAAGGGGAAGAATGTTAGGACCTGACTTAATTTAGCTTCCTACTGTTCCTATATAAAATTGTGACATTTTCTGATTTACTCAAAACTTATTGGAGATTAAAACAATCTCAGACACCATATTAGATGCTATTTGACTCTGTATGCCATTCTGTCATTCTAAGAACAAAAAATATTGTTCTATATAGAATCCAACTTTGCCTCTTGCTCAATCCTTAAATAAAAATAAGAAACATAAAGGAAAAAGTTTCTACCAGTTACTAGTTTATTATTTAGTCGAGTGAACAGCTAAGAAAAATAATGCAAGGTTCCAATCAAGAAATACAGTTACAATTATAAAAAATTATGTACTTCTCCCTACAATCTAGCTCATTTAGTATGTCAAAAATTAGCTATGGGCTCCAATTGCTCAGGCGTTAGGGTTTCACAAGACTTCCTCAATTCTTAAGAAATCTATTCATCCATACTTCCATCTATTTCCCTTTTCCTTCATAATACACGAAATTTACAAATAGTACACAGTTTTCGAGCTAAAATCTTCATTAATTATATGCAAATGAAGAAGAGAACCACTTCTTACCTTCAATACGAAGCTTTAGCTCAAAAAAAAAAAAAAACTGAGATCACGACCTACAACTGAAATTAAGCAACAAAAAAATGTCAATTAGTGCAAGAGAGAAGAGATAAATGAGAGGAGAAAGAAAAAGAAGGTGATTACCTAGGGTTAGAGCTGATTTGGAGACAGAGAGAATCGATTTAGACCATTGTTCCTTTGTAGAAAGAAAAGGTGGGGAAAGAGAAAGAGAAACCCTTTTTAATTTTCTCTTTTTTTTTTTGTTTTGGAGGAGAAAAATGAAACGAAAGAAGAAGATTGGTGGGTAGTGGTATTCACTAATCACTAATCAGTACAGAGATACTGGAGGGACTGGATTGGGTATCAATCATCTCCATTTATGTAATACCTGGAGTGGTCCGTTCTTATCTTAAATCTGTGGATTATCTTTTCTTGGATGGAATTTTTAGTTTTGGTAATGAAATTATGGTTTGGAATCGGAAGGAATATTAATATTAGTAAATGGTGATGGAATAAGATGACTCTTGACAATGATGTATAGGATTTTTATTTTGGGTTCAGGTCAATTTGTTTAAAAATGTTAAGTAGGTTCTTTGATTGATACTTGCAAATAAAAGATGATATCTATCAAGTTCCGTACAACTAGAGTATCATATAAATAAACATATAAAACCAATAAAATTTTAAAACTGCTCAATTAGTAATCTTAAAACGCAACAAAAAAATACGAGTATTTAATGAACCCAACATCTGTTGCATAAACGCACTTTCAAAAATGAATATTTAAATTTAGATTTTATTTACGGAATCAAAACTGCTGGGTTTGAAACTATTTTTAATTCTTCTCTCTTTGTACTATCTCATTTCTTCTCTTTCTTAATGGGTGATAGAAATAAACAACTTTGACACAGGCAACAAAAAATGCGCTAGTTTATTTTTTATATATACACACCTTCAATCAGTAATAACAAGAAGGACACCTAAACAAATAGAATCTGTACTATTTCAATCCCAACAAGAAAAATATGAACTTTAAATTATTTGAGACGCTAGAATTTTTTAAAATAATATATCAATTTTACTAGATTAATGTAGATCTTTTATAGTATTTGTGCTATGGCTATATATTCAATTTATTCCTTAACGAGCTATGGGTTTTCAAATGTCATAAAACAAAATAATTATTTCTTAACAAAAATATTCTATCGTACCAGCTCTGCTCAGTACAAAAAAAAAAACAAATAAAAACAAATAACCACTCATTCCCTTTGAATGTATTTCATGATGTTTTTATACGTCGTTGGATTCGACCTAGCCAATACCTAATCACGAAACATTCCCCACGTCTATCATTCTCATTTACCGAATCCTTCTTGAAGCAAACTACTGACATGTGGGCACCACCTCCCATCTCAATGACTCGCCACACATACAAAGTCACAAAATTGTCCAAACTAGAACAAACAAAATTTATTACTCCATCACTAACTCACCACCATTCTCTAATCCCAAACCGGACTCGCCATTTCTTCGCCATGGCCATACACTCCACCTTCGCCATCTCTTACGCTTCTCTCTCTCCAATCGAACCCCAATTCAAATCCAAACCCAAAACCAAGCTCAACCCACCTCCTCTCTCCATCTCCACGAACCGATCCAGTGTCGACCCGCTCCAAATTCAGCACCTCTTCGCCTCCTGCGGCCACTCCTGCCACCGGTTCCCTCGAACCGGACCGGACGGTCGGGTCGAACTGGTCGAGCTCGAAAAGCTCAGAGTTGCTCTTGCGCATAGCTTCGTAGTGGTTTCTGTTTTGTGTAAGGCGAGATTTTTGGAGGGAGAGATGGAGAAGGGTGCGTTGGGGTTTGGATTTGGGGATTTGTTTGGAGATTCGGATCAAAGACTGGTGGGGTTTGGTAGAGCAGTGTCGGATTGTGGATTGACGGCTTCGATTCATGATGTTGTGGTAAATAACTCATTTGTTTCTGATTATATTTTGTATGTATATATTGTATTGTTGTTGCTTTAAAATTCAAACATCAGATAATGTGCAGCTTGTGCTGTGTTGGGAAGTGGTCTATATGGGAATTAAGAAAGACAAGTGAATTGTGCTTTGCATTGTGCAGGGTAGTTTGAGGCAAAAGTGTTGCAGAGAATTACAAGATTTATTAGTTGGCAGATATTAAATAGGGCACAGTTAGGCCTAATTTAATCTTTATCGAGGTTGATTTTATGGCTTTATTCTAATGGGATCGATTACAAAGCTACATAATCTGTAGTTCTGACCTTAATTAGCTTAAGTATTATTTTGTATGGAATTAGTGCCGTTGTTTGTTGATGGTAATATTTATATGAATCAATTTTGTTCAGTGACTTTTCAGGTCATTCCATCGTTACAGAGAAGAGGTATCGGTCAAAGAATTGTTAACAGAATCCTCAGGTAATGAATATTTTATCAAATTATTTGAAATCTCCACATTTCACATGGTTCGAACTAGACCTGGCATTTTGCTATTTTTTTCAGATATTACAGAAAATTTCCAATATTTTCTGCGGTGTTAATTTAACTTATGCTTGTATTATATTGTTGGTCTCTCTATATTATGTGAACTATAAAACTACCATAGTGTCATCAAACATTTACATGACAACAGTTGAGCTTTAAAGTTCATTTTAGTGAAAGATAGTAATTACAGTTTTGTTTTTCTTATTTCGAAAAAAAGATGTCCTTTAATCATTATTGGATCTAAACTTTTGAAATTAGTATGTTTTGCAACCTTTTCATTGGGTCCTTAGTTTTTTACCAATGTATGGAATGGAATTGACACAATAATAAGAGAGACAAAATTTTCAAATTTTACTTTAATATAGCTTTTCTTCTAGTCAACTGATGGTCATTTGTATGCTATAATTTGGATTGACGGAGATGCAAATTTTAGAAATGCTGGGTGTTACTTCCAAATAAGCCAACATTGTTTGTGGTTTAATTTGCATAGATTGATTCTAAACTTGCATGGTTTGACTTTAATTTGAAAATACAGGATATTGACTAGCAGAGGGATATATGACATATCGGCGTTGTGCACGGAAAAGGAGAGGTATACATGATTTTCTTATCCTCCTTTTACTTATAATTTGAGAAGTGTTTTTTTTTTGTTCATCTATTAAAATGAGCTACTCCCCAGCGCACCTTGATATTCTCACTAGGCGAGGAGTGGTGTGTTTGGATGATAGAAGAATAGAGAATCGGAATAGGGATTGGCCCAATCCTTATTCCTTATTCTAATACCAACATTTTGTTGGTATAGGAATAAGGGCCCGAATAAGCCCAAATTCCTTATTCCTATGGTGTTTGGTTTTCACCGGAATAAGGAATAAGGGGCTTATTCCTTATTCCTGGCCTATCCAAACACACTACTATACATGGACTGGACATGTACAAATTCAATTGTGACGCATATTTTATTTTCTCAGGTTATTTTTCAAGGCATGTGGATTCGGGTTTGATTCTCTTGGATCCACCACTATGATGTATACACAATCACCTGGACCCACAACTGAAAATGATGGTTTCATGGTGACAACCGCTGGCAGAATGCAATTGTTGGTTCCACCCCCTACTCACCAACTTAAACTATGGAAGAAAGAATAGGATGATATCAATATCATGTAGATAGAATGGATTTTTTTTTCTTTTCTTTTTGGCGATGTATATTGTTTGCCTGGTTGTGTTTGTCTCTATGATTTAACAACATTTTGCTCACCCATACCATGTGTGTGTAAATTTTTTTTTTTTTTTTGGAGCGTGTAATTGGTTGTTCGTCTCTATAATTTTACATCTTGCTCCCGCATTTGTGCGTGATGACATTTTCTTTTCAAATTGTTTAATCAGCCAATTATAGCTAATTTCTCATACATACCTAATCAGTTGCACTCGTAAGTCGTTTGGAGTCATGTATCATACAGTGATGTTGATTTGTTGGTAGAGTAAAACTGGGTTTTACTTTGTTCACAACATGTTAGTGTGGAGCTGCACTTGTTTTTATGGAGTTAGGGTAAGTAGTAAAACTAATTTTCATGTATTTGTTGGATTTCTATGTAATATTCATATGATTAGTAACATTAAATGTACTTCTTTTCTTTCGAAATAAATGAAATTGGACCATAAAAAGAACACCGTTAAGTAGGGACTAATTGTTCCAATTACAATCGGTGAATTAAACTATTTTGAATACAATCAGACAGGTGCAGCTGATCGAACTATAAAGACACTTTGAAGAAATCTCTCTACAATTGACAAGAATTCTTCTACTCTCTCTTCATGTGGTAAGTGGCCACAATCTTTTATCATTTCAAACCTTGAGCCGGGGATGGCCTTTGAAAGCCTCTCGGCATTCCAAGCGGGAACGAGCCTGTCTTTGTCTCCGGTCACTATCAGCACTGCACAGATCCAATAATAGCATGAGTCAATATGGTGTGAACAGGATTTGGTAAATCCACACTAGTTGTACATAAAATAATAAAAAATTTAGATTCTAACGAAAAGGGCAGTATAACAGTAGTTTATTTTTTTTAGAAAAAAAGCTCAGAACAAAAGTTGTGACAATTCATTTTTATATTTTTCACCCCAAATATTTTGACTGAATTACATTACCTGGGCATGAGATCTCAGAGAGTCTTTCAGAGAGAGAAGGTTTGGAGGTAGAATCTGTGATCATGGCTATACAGTATTCTAGAAGAGCAATCTCCCAATCTTTAACCTTTAATGGCTTTATAAAAGACATAAGAATGAAATAAAAAGTTTCTATTATTAACTGAAAGTAGAAATGAGTGTGATATATACTGAAACAATAACAAAATATGCATAACAATCCTTCAGTTTACATAATTGCAACTTAAAAAAATCAGCTGTAACGTTGTGCTAATGACTGAACAATCAACTGCCATTTGTAATTTGGCGGTTTTTGGTGTTTCCAATAACATGGAATTGGGGCAACTGCTATGAATTTTTTATAAAAAAATTATACACTCACCTTTGTATAACCTTGAAGAACATCATCAGCAACTTGATTTGGATTACACCATGCATTTCTGACGGCAGGTATACCAAATTTGTCTATAATCATTCTGATCTAAGCAGTTTATCAATGAATAAATGAAATCAAGACCAATCACAGAATAGAAAGTAGATTAGATGTAAGATTTATATTCATCTGATTGATACTTAAGAAGTTCTGTAAGTCTATGTTACAATTACCTGCACCTAGCAATATTTTAATCAGAACAGGGATCTGATTGATACCTAGAAGTATGTGTTCAGTTGTGACAAAGAAATCATATGGTGGGTCACAGAAAAATGCTTTTTGAGAGAACAATAACATCAAATTAAAATATAGAGAACTCCAGTATAAGTGTTTACGTGGTAATTGATATACTCATAACTACAGATATGATACCTCCATAATAATAACTAACCTCAAACTCAAGAGAAATAGAGTGAAAAATGGTATGATAATTAGGGAATGAATGCATTAAAAGCACTAACCAGCATAACTGCAAGAGCAGATCTAAGGACCGCAGCTAAGGCTCTTTTATAAGCTGATCCAATCATATCTCCCATCTTTTTGAACATACCAACAACTACACTGGCAGCCCGCTTGAAAAAATCCAAGAATGCCCTCCAAACCTTTACAAATGGATTCTTGGGTATATATGGATCTGATTTTCTGTCTCTTTCATTTGTAACCTTTTTCGATATAAGAGGTGCAATAATAGCAGGTGCTATAAGAATAAGTGCTGCAACCTTTTCTGGAGCCTCAAAATATGTGCTAAGTGCTACAAGGGAACCAGCGGAGTGCCTGAGAGCGCCAATTTATTATTTCGGTTTACTTTTTCATAATTACTAGGTCCTTTTCTAATTGGCACCAAGAGTAAATAACAATATCTAGTGTAGACTATAGATGGTTAAAAATTTTCATACATTTGACACAAAGTTAGCAGAAGACCTTAAGAATTAAGGTTATTTAGGCTTCTAGCCTGGCATATCTGCCAATATCACCCAGGTTATACCATTATTAACCAAAATCAAGAAACAAAAATAACAATAGAGACACATTTATTTGTCACAACACTGGCCTAATGGCTTGGTACTGGTTCCAGTAAAGACTGATAGATACCATCTTGCTCTATAGAAATTAGATTCTGATCCACACATAATTGGTACTAGTTGGTATCAACAGGTACATACAAGTTCAGAAATCCTTCCTTTCACGAATAAAGTAAGTAATGTTTTTTTCTTTTGAGTTTCCAATTTATCATGGGACTTGTAGTCATGCACTACATTTTTTTTACAAAAAATTGTTATTGTATCCAAACCTGATACTAAAAATTCTTGGTACAAAAAATATCCAATGTCAAAAGGCTTTAAAATCCTCACTAACTTCAAATTTCAGGAGAGAATTATTGATATGAAATTTTAAACATACCCCATTAAAATAGCCTTCTCAGACCTGAGCATGTCAATAAAAGAAAGTGTCGCCAAAACAGAAAAACTCATCGAATATGGATTCACATTCAAACCCGTAAATTCTCTCACCCTAGAAGTAAGTCCAAATGCTGGACGGTCAAATGCAAGAACCTTGGACCCAGTTAAACTTGCCAATGGTTTCATCACCTTTTCCCAAGAAAAAACCGAGGCGCCAAATCCATGCAAGAGAACCATAGGGAGACCAACCTTCCTCGTATCCTTTTCTGATGTCTCAACTTCCGATTGTTCATGGTGGTGACATATCTTGTGGTGGATGTGGACCCCATTGAACTCACAAAAGAGGCTATCTGGGTCAGCAAGTTGGCCTGGATGTAGTAAATCTTCTTGATCCACGCCAGCAACTGTGCGGCGCCTCTTTTGGGTAGATTTAGCATCACCACTCAATTGTTCTGCGGTTTTTAGTAGAATTTTGTATAGTAGCTTTAATTAGGATTGCCATTTCAAGAAACCTAGCACCATTTTATTAAGACTTAAAACATGTTTAGTGTAGTGAAGTTTTCATGACTAAATCAAGATCTACTGGACAGTATCTAAAGGTTTTTTTAATATGAAATGCCATGATGCCTGCATGGTACTGACACTTTTATTGTAAGCCAGCAAAAACATTGAAGGCATAGTAGATTGGTACTGTCTAGGACTCTAGGTAGAATCAGAAACAAAGCAAAATCGACTCATAAGTTGGACATTATGATTGAGAATTTGAGAAATTTACCTGAGTATTCACCAGCACTGCCAATTGATGCTGTTTTGGCTATAAATACGGATGCTTTGTTTCTTCCCTTTAACTTTTGAGTAGCAGCAGTTCTTGATTCTGTAAGTTATTTTGGATTTTCGGATTAAAATTGTGAAAAGATAGAAAACTAACTCTGAGAAAAGAAGTAACACTGACATTTAATGAACATGAATATTTAGTAAACCAGTGATGTGTAGCAACTAGCAAGATATTTAGCTGATAATAGTTTATTCAATTCTTTTTTTTTTAAATTTACCGTGATTATTTGAGAATGGCTTTGTAGAGAAGAAAATGGCCTTATTCCTGTACAAATTACAATCTTTAATGGGTTTTTGTGATATTTGAGAAAAGAAGAAAGGCTGCATGCGACTCCCAGTGCTAGCCATTGTAATTTACAAGAAACGAAGGGAAAGGGAAAGGCAACAAACATGAGAGATTAGATTATCAAAACGATTAATACAGAATTACATGGGCCCTTGAGTTTGGATGAATTATTATTTGGGCCAATCTCATGCAAGCCGAAGTCCATAAAACAAAAATGAAACAGCGCTTTTGCGGTTTTGCCTTTTTTTTCATAAAATATATTTTCGTAACTGTAAGAAGCATTTTTTTTTATTATTTTTTTTCCTACTTCAGTTGCTGCTTCATTTTACATATTGAAATGCTTTCTTGTTACTACTCACGGTAATCTGGTAGTTTATCATTGTTGTTAGTTTATTTAATGGTAAACAAAGGATGCATAAAATCCCTTCGTGCTGTTTTTCTGTCATTAAGTTTTTATAATTTGTTAGGTGTATCTGTCTGGTTTCTGTATGTGAGCTGACGTACTATCGACACAAATAAGGCATTTGCAATTTGTGCTGAAATGGCACTCAGGGATTTAAAATAAAGATAGGAATCTTAAAAACTTTTAATATTTTTATTTTTAAAAAAAAAAGAATCAGAGAAATAAATGCACAAATGTGTATATCTGTTTGTTTTATTTTATGTTGCATTTCAGATAACTTTTTATTGTCTCACTAAATATTATCTTAAAAAATCAACAAAAAGTTTGTACATTCATTTTTATTATGTCTATGTTTTGTTTCAAACTGGCAAACATAACGTTGTAGGGGTATTATCATCGGTTATCACATACAATAAATGCTAAATTGTGGCAAAAATCAACTTTCAAAGTTGAAACAACCATTTCTTAAATTTTCATTTCAATTTAACTTCAATAAATGCTAAAATGTTGGGGTACTCTCGTCATTTATCAACAAGTTGTCGATGCTAATTCAATTGTCACCGAATCGAAAGTTTTTAAAGGTTATTGTCAAAAAAAAAAAAAATTTAAGAAATCGTTATTAACTTAGAAAGTTGAGGGCTTGTGATCATACTATTCCAAACATAAGTATATATAAGATCAGTAGATAAAAGGTAACTTGTTGCTGAAATATATCATTATGTAACTACCATAATTTGACTTCACCATTAAAAACGAAAAAAAAAAAAAAAAAAAAAACTCCAAAAATAGACTAAAATAATGCTAAATTGGAACATTTGTCATGCTGTTAATAAAATGTCAGGAACAAATGTAGCTGTAGCACAGTTTTTTTTCTGCTTGCGTCTTGTGCAGTTTGTGCGTTTAAAAGGCTAAAACTTTTTTTTTCAATTAGGCTTGCACTAATCCATGTAAGAAATCCTTCTTAATTTGTGCTGATTGAATTAGTCAATGCATATCCTTCTCGACATGATTAGTCACCCATCAAACCTCTCAATGATTTATTATATTTTCTAAACATTGACTAGCAATTATTGCTTGTTTCACAAGTCAAAATGGCATTACCGTAGTAAAGCTATCCACAACAACAAGATAGCCACATGATATGGAAAAAAAAAAAAATGGTAGATAGTCTTACCTTTAAATTTTTATAAATTTTTTTTGAGAAGTTTATAATTATACTATCTTAAAGCGTTGGAGTGAAAAGTAAAAGAGCCGATTCCAAGTAATAATAATTAACTGCACTTATCCAAATTTGAAAATATATTCAATCAGCTCGGAAAATTTTGGGGCCTTCATACAGATTTATTGCACTAATATTTTAGGGAAGCAAAAGCTGGAGAACGGCCGATAGTAAAATAAAAAATATGAACGAGTACAAGTGTGGAGCTAACAAAACCCTCGCATTCTAATTAAACAACACCCAAATATTGTTTTCCCTTGTCAATACCCAACAACAGAGTAACAAGCATATAAATAGTTAATGGTTACAAGATACAAAGATCAAAATGTAAGATGAACTCTGGGAAAACAGAAAGCAAAGCAACAGATATCAAGGCAGGTGAATAATTTTAAATTTGGCCATAATCTCACCAAGTTATTGCTATATATATTGATGATCGGTGAGGTTAATACCCATGGCATAGATGTATCTCTATATAGGTTATGCAACCCAACTCGAAAATCAAAAAGAAATTCGAATTAGCATTGGAAATTGAACATTGTTGTTTAAGGATCCAGCTGGTCCCACTTAAGCGGCTTAACAACCTCCCAGGTGAAGTCTGCATCATCGCGGCCAAAGTGGCCGTAAGCCGCGGTCTTGCGGTACCGGTCATTACCGCCTCTCTTCAAGTCTAAGTTTATGATAATCATCCCTGGCCTGAAGTCGAAGTTCTCCTTCACTATTTTCAAAATCTCTTTGTCGGGTATCCTTCCAGTGCCATATGTGTCGACAAAGACAGAGAGCGGCTCTGGTATACCAATGGCATATGACACCTGGACAATGCAACGGCGAGCGAGGCCGCATGCCACAATGCTCTTGGCAGCCTGTCTGGCGACGTAGGCCCCACTGCGGTCAACCTTGGTGGGGTCCTTGCCAGAGAACGCACCACCCCCATGTGCACCCCATCCACCATATGTGTCAATGATTATCTTTCGACCTGTGAGGCCGGCATCCCCATGTGGCCCACCCATGACAAAGCGGCCTGATGGGTTGAGGTGGAAGATGGTCTTCTCATCAAGGTACTGCGATGGGATAACGGGCTTGATCACATGCTCCTTCAAGGCAGCAGCAATCTCATCATTCGTAACGGTCTCGTCGTGCTGAGTTGAGATCAGAACAGTGTGCACCCGTACCGGTACCATGGCGCCTTGTTCATTGCGGTACTCCACGGTTACCTGGGTCTTGCCATCTGGTCTGAGCCAAGGCAAGGTACCAGTCTTCCTTACCTCAGTTAGATGGGAACCAAGCTTGGTGGCGAGCACATGGCTGAGCGGCATCAGCTCTGGCGTCTCATCCGTGGCATAGCCAAACATGTGGCCTTGATCACCAGCACCGATCTCCTCAGGCTTCTTGGTGAAGTGACCATGCACAGCTTGTGCGATTTCAGCACACTGCTGCTCGATGTTAACCAGCACCTTGCAGTTATCAGCATCAAGGCCCACATCGTCAGATACAAAGCCGATCAAACGGCATGTGTCCCGCACGATCTTCTCGTAATCAACTTTTGCCTTGGTGGTGACCTCCCCAAACACCATCACCATGTTGGTCTTTGTGCAGGTTTCACAAGCCACCTTGCTGTCAGGATCGCCAGCCAGGCATGCATCGAGAACTGCATCAGAGATCTGATCACACAATTTGTCTGGGTGACCCTCATTAACAGATTCTGATGTGAAAAGAAACGTGTCTGCCTCTTCCATTACTTCTTTTTTTTTACTTCAAATTTTACCTGAGAAGTGCAATAAAAATGATAATTAGCATCTATTATATCAGCTCATATGCTCTCTTACCATCAAACAAGAGGCTTTATAATACACAGATAAAAAAACAAAAGTACTTTGAATTCTTTCATTAAAGACAATAATTACAGGTTTGACTAAAAAAGATAAATACATTATTAAGAACCTAGCTAGACTGAAAGGATAATAAGTGTTATCGAATGTTGAATTAAGAAGTTGAAAACAACTATAAACAAAAATAATGTTAAAATATTTTTAAGTAAAACAACTCTATATAAAGCAGCAGTTGTATACAATTTTGTTTCTTGTGAACTTTGGGAGTATGTTGTGTGTTAGGCAAGCAAGGAAGAAGTTTCCTGCTACCAGTTCATTTCAATTTCCAAATAACATAAATAAAGAATGTAGATCTCCATGTCTACATCTATATTTAACAAAAAGGCCACATGAAATAATTAATAGTTCAACAAACTCAGATTCTACTTGGGAACAAATTTTCCTTCTCAATCTCTCACATTTTCTGCTCTCCAGTCCTTTCAAAGTTAATTCCACAACTGGTACCATGTACCACTACAACTACAGGGTACACAGTGCACAGGACCAGAAGCTAGAAAAATGGGAGAGTATATAAAACTAAGGTAATAACCGAATTGCAGCTACCAAAGATTAAATTTCAGCATTTAGTTTCTTTAGAAAAATTCTAGATTAGCTAGCACCCCAGCAATTTTTGGTCTAAACAAATAGTCATTTAAAACTAACAAATTATATCAAAATAAACAATTCCAGGTTGCAAATACAAATTTTTACAGACGGACCACTTTTGTGAAAAGGAGATTGTCTGTATTATTGTTGTACCAACAATAATACAGAGTAAACCCGAGAAGCGAATGGCCTTTTGATAGAATAGGCTTAAATTACTTATCTTTTGAAATATCAAACATTAATTGCTGAATTTGTGCGGGAAAATTTATAGTACATGAGAGCTTCTCTATAGTAAATCGCCCCACAATAATTAGAATTTGTCCCCACTCTAAAGTTACAAATTAACCATTAATAAAACATTAAAACATATACAAGCAGAATACTTGAAAAGGCATGTATAACAACAAAAAATAATAATATGAAACACACAATACTTTTTTAAAATTATCCAACCTCAGTCTACCCTTCTCTTTTGTCTCCCTCACAGCTCACAGAGTAAGGCAAACAAGTCTCAGAATCTAACTAAGTATAATCCAAAATGATTAAGAAAAAGCTGATTTAATTTGAACAATTAAGAACTATTTTCTTTTGTTGTAAATCGAGGGAGGGAGAGAGAGAGGAAGATGGATGTAACCTTGGCGAATGGAGAGAACCTCTATGATCGTCAGAGCTCTTGGTGCGATGACCGGGCGGTGATCAGATGAAATTTGCGAAAGAAGGAAAGGTTTTGGTGGGGTTTTTCTTATTTATTTATTTATTTTGTCACCGCCTAGGCTCTAGTGCAAAGAAGAGTCAAGACTCGAGAGGTGATGGAAAATTAAATATTCTTTAACTTGCCAACTTTCCCAAGAAGAAAATAATTAAAAAAAAAAAAAGCTGACGTGCCGGATAGAGGGAAGGCAAGGGGCACTTTTGTCCTAAAAATCTACACTCTCTGTCTGCACCGCCTATTGGGCTGCAAATTTTATCTCTTTTTATAGGATTCTGATATTCACAATTACAAGTTGCTGTTGGCCCAAAACAGAAATACTGGAAATCTGGAATATAGGAGCGTTTATGATAATCAAATTTAAATCTGGAATATAGGAGAATTTTTTGCGGATAATATTGTAAAATTCGAGACCATAAGTTGTTTGTATTGAACATTTTAATTTAATTTTATTTTTATTTGATTAGTTTTTTTTTTTTAGCATACCTGTAAAACACATTCATTCACACTAATCAGTTGTGGCTAGGACTCGAACCGGCTGGCATCTCCAAAGATGGCTGTGACCTGTGTGAGCTCAACTATTTTTTTGATAAAGGATGCTAATTAAAACAAAGAGGAAGCAATGTGTGATACATCTTCTCTGTTTTGTCAGTTTGATGGAGAACTAAATGCGAGGCAATGAATAGCAGCTCATAATTAAAATTAAAAGAGTTGGTGTTCATCAGATCTGGAATATCTGAAATACCCAATTTATGTTTGGTCAAAGAAATTATGGGATGCTGTCAAGAAAACATGAGCACGATTGTCAAAAACAATTAATAAACGTATTTAAAAGTAAGTTTTCTGTAATTGTTTACTTCTTAAGTTTCAATAAAATATTAAAATGAAACGGGCTCAAAATTAAATTTTTTTTTAAAGAAAATACACAAATCAACGTAAACTTTTTTACTTTAAATATGGCGACTCAAATCTACCTGTTACAGAAATTAAGATCCCTGAAAACATAAGAATTCAAAAGTATAATTTGCCATAACTAACTAACTAACAAAAGGAGAATAAAAGAAAATTAAAATGACATTAGAAAAGTAAAAGCACTGCAGCTAAGAATAACACAATGGTGCAGCACCCTCGTTTTTCTGGTGATATTTTTGTTCCCTTGTTCCTCATTAATTTTTTGATTCAGTTTGAGAAACTGTGCTTATGGATCTTGTTCTCCGGAAGAGACCCTGCTGTCCTCCGCCATCCTGAGTACCCAAAGGCACCTGCTGTCCTCCGCTATCCTGAGTACTCGAAGCCCCCTGTTGCCCTTCGCCATTTTGTGTATTCAGAGACACCTGTAGTATTTCGCCATTTTCAGACCCCAAAGGCTGATCCTGTTCCCCTTCACCATTTTGGTTACTCGGAGGCCTCTGATGCCCTTGGATATTGTGGGAACCTGAAGATCCCGGTTGTTCTTCGCCATTCTGAGGATTTGAATGGCCATTTTGGGATTTCCTATATTTCTGAGCAAAAAAGAATAATAATGTGATAGCTGTGATTCCGCCATAAAAAATGAATATGATCGAGATTGCAGCAAGCCTCAAGCTTTGCCTGTCATCAGTGTTGTTCGCTGCGCTCTCTGATTCTGATAAAAAAGAGGAAAACCACTGGCTCTCCAGATTCTTTACTGTGCCATCTTCTTGTAAATCCAGTATAGCTCTTGAAAATTGAGCCGTCAATGGATCATTTTTCTGAAGCGCCTAATACGTACATAAGTATTGTTTATGTCAGATATAGGATCAATTCATTAAATAATAGTGATGGATCGATGAAATATATAGAAACTTGTTATTCGACAAGATCTTTAACTATAGTTGACAAATTAGGAGGGAGCATGTGCTAGCTCTGGTAAAAAAAACTCCCATGAAGGTCACAATAGATTTTTCTACTCTTTAACCTTCTTGGTATAATTAATAAGAGCACAAACGTTTTAACATTGGCTTACAGTCAATGACTGCTTATTTATGTCACAACACAACAGCTAACAAAAGAATTAAAAATTAATGTTTCACAAAACCAAAAGCTTATAAAGGAAATTAAACAGCTTACTTACAAACCCAAATCCTCCAAGCATCTGTGTTTCTCCATGGACAGCATATTTGTTATGCTTGGATAAGAAAATTCGAGCATATGGTAACTCCATAATCGCGATTGTTATAGCTTTCTTATCAAATGCAATTGCAACTTCCTCTGGGACGTTGATGGGCACAATGTTCTCTGGCTTGAATTTTAGCACTCTTTCGACGTAGCTAACTACAATTGAAACATTTTGACAGCCAGCTATTGACTTGTTTACATCTGGCTTGAGCTTCTCAGTTACCAGGATTGAGCTTAAATTTGCAGTGAAGCAATTGCTCACAATAAGAATAACCAAAAGCCATGCAATGGTTATGACCTTAGTATAGAAACTTAACTCTGTGAAAATTACATAAAACAGTAATGCAATCAGCTTTGCAGTTAAAATTTCTCTGTTTTGACAAATATGTTTCATTATAGTACTTGACAAGAAAATTGAGCGTAGGTTTCATTGATCCAAGAGAAGTAAAGAAGCCCAAAGTTGAAATTGATATCCACTTTGCTCGTGATCAGCGCTAACATAATCTTTACTTCATTTGATTTAATTGTTAATCAGGAAGTTATGTTCGGTACGGATCCAACTAAATAAAAAGGTACAGTACCATGCTCAAAAAGACATCAATCATATTGTCGATTTTAGAGTTTCTGCTATAATTTAGCTACTATTTCTGATTCACATATCAAGATATTAAATTTTAAGAGGACAAGGGAAAATCATAACTTACCTCTTTTATCCACATTTTTTTTATTGCAAATTCCTTCACCAGTATTTTGGAAGAGGGTGTTGCCTACTACCCAAAATGTTGCTTCAAGCTGTTTATACCATGGGTCCTGGTTATCAGCGGAATTACAGCTGTCAAACTTTTCCAAGCCCCATATGATACCAAAAGTGCCGATTAACAAGGCCAAGAAAGTAACCCAGAGTTTCCAATGAAATGGCCTATCACAAGCCAAATATCAACACCTCTTTCCTTCAATGGAACAACCGTTGTAAGACCAGATCCTATATATGGCTCGGTAAATGATACATTCTCTGAGCGAGAGCTAGTTATTGTTATGTCACCAATGGCTACATCAAACTTCTGTATGAATGCATGTAGATTCCTTGTCAGAAAACCTTATGTGAAATATCTTGTGCTAATTAAAGGAATAAACCCTGAAAACTTGTACTTCAGAAAAAAATTGTGACATACCTTTGTGTATACTTGGTAAACAAGATTATCATAGGTTAAATTTCTTCCTACTATAAAAGGAACAAACTCAAAGAGGATCGAAGAGTTCAACCTTCCTAAAGCAGAAGTGAATACATCAATGCAAAATCCACTAAATGAACTAGCATTTTTTGTTTCGTTATTGAACTCAACTTTGACAAATCCATATGATGCGGGATTGACTGGTACCACTACTTTTAGCCTCCTTAATCCTGCTGGGCTAACATTTGTTTCTCCAGGCCAGAGGACCACATGGAGTTGTTACAATGCCGACCGTGAGTCATCCTTGTAAAATCCAAATCCCTCTGACCAATATCCAATCTCCTTATAACTCTTTCCAACTACATTAACAATACGGAAAGTTGAATAAGCACTTTTCTCTGTCATCCCCTCATTTATTCCTGGCATAACAAGACCGCTTAGCCCCGTAAAGTTGCTCACTTCCAAGTTATCCATCAAAGATGGACCATTCATACTGGATCTATTGGCAACTACGGTAATGGCATATAACCCATCAAATGCTCGCACGGCATATATTCCAGGGTGAAAGTTTGTCTCACCTCTCTTTTCGTACTCACTCCTGAATGATTGTCGGAACTCAGAGTAAAATCTGTTGTACTCAGGTTCTGATTCCTTGATATATGGTTCAACACCTATGATGCCTTCCATGTGGTTAAAAATGAAGGAAGCATTGAGGATTGAATCAAGGAGAGTTGTTATATCAGGTCCACAAATCCACACAGAGCCCTTATTCATCATGCCATAGGTACTTGCCTCCTGAAAGAGAGACAGCGTGAGGTTCTCAGAACTCCTAAGAACAATATATACTGTCGAGAGATGTTGTCTCATTCGATCCAATTCTGATCGAATGATACTAGTTGGATTGGGAAGTGAGACCATGGATGGAAATACTGCAGTGTAGTCAAGCAGAGTCCCGACTTGCTGTAATGAATAGGCCAACAGTTGTGCAGTGCCCGAAATGGTTCCGTAGTCATCGTCTTCATATACCATAATGACTCGATACCATTTATAGGATTTTACAAAATCAGCCAGACAGCTTACCAGGGCACTTTCTGGATATGACATTTGAACCAGGTAAGGCTTTCTTACAAAACTAGAAGGTGTCAAAGAGACAATGGGAACTTTCAGTTGTTCGCCGACATCTGAGATACTGAGCACTTGGGGCCATGTACCGCTTGATATGATAACTTCTGTACCCCGTTGGATTAATCTATGAGCTGTGATCAAACAAGGTATAGTTGTTAGAATCTATAGCATAATGAGAAGGCATTTATGTTCACAAACCAATTGACCTCGTCCAACAGTTATACTGAACTTAAAATACCATAGAAAGGGTTTTACAATTCACACACAAGTTAATATTTGCAAGTTAAATCAAATCTCTCGAAAATTCCTTTTGATAACTGAAGGTTCAAGTCTACATATAATAAATCTGTGTATATGAAATGCCAAGTCATTTGCTGGGAAAAAAATAATTAAAGGACACGTTCAGGCAAAAGCGGATGCATATTTCACTAATTAAGGAAACAAAGTATAATTGGAGCTCTTTAGACTACATGTCAGTCCAAATATTTTCGATGCTGTTTGATTTATCAATAAGAATCAAGCAATATTTGGCTCTTAGTATATCATTAGTAACTAGTATGTATTAATTGTAGAATACCGTAGGAAGCTGCTTGTCGAGGACTGTTGTTTCTGAGATGGATAGCATTGAAGGTGATAGCTACATCAGAGGAGTTGAACCTTCTGATTGCAACATCAATGGAAATCTTCTCTTCTCTGCCAATCCTCGAGTTTGTATCCAATATTGCACCGATCGAAAGAGATCTGCCATTGGTTTTTACACACAAAACCCACAGAAACAAGAGGTCAATGAGGAACCTGTCATATGGTGTCATGTTGAGAGTTCTAGAGAAGTAATATATATCGGACTGCTGCTTTATTTTAGAGTATTGTTCGTCTAGATATATGAATACAGTGCTAAATTAAATCGTGTGCTTATTTATACTGAAGTAATTAAGCGTTGACTATCATCGTATATGGTGCAGAACTTGGTGGGAATCCATACTTTCACTGTTGCACTTAATTTCCATTTAATCTCCAATATATGTATAGAGATAGTTTATTATGCATTATGATGCATATGGCCTTCTATGCATCATGATGTTTTTTTGTCGTATTTAGAAAATTGATGGGTTATGCGGATCACCTATTATTTGTGTACTTGTTTTATACGTATTTGCTATAAATAAGAATACTGGTCTTCCACTACGTTCGACTTGGGGCACTTCTATAAACCATAGGACCATTGTTTCATAATGTTAATTACATATTATACCAGTACTTAATTATAGGCGTACGTTCCCGGAAATTGGGTTTAAGTACACTAATCATTAATTTATTTATTCTTCAAGTCAGGTACTTATTTATTCCATTACTACTAGCAATAAAGCTTGGATAGTCAACACTTAAAAGAACTTTTGAATTAATACTAGACACATATAGTGGGGCAGCATAAACGTACCTCTGCTGCACTTTTCTGGCGTCTGGTAGGTTCATATAAATTTTATAATTTTACGCCATGAGAACGGGAAATGCAAATGGGTTGTTCCTTGAACGAAACTCCAAATTGGCACAGTAACATGACTACATGAGTCGTTACATAATTATTTATGGCTTTGATCGAAATGCAATACACATAAAATTATTTATTTGATTTTAATTAATTTGATTAGAATTAATTTTTAAGATTTCATTGGATCTATAACATAGAATATATGTTCAAATGAAATTAAATCTATTAATTTCGATAAGAAAATTTCAATGACATAGAATTTCTATGAACTCAAATTTAGATAGTCACTACAACTTTTTAGATACTACATTACATACTTGATTATATTACATAATATGCATGCCCTTTCTTATGCTAACAACTATATTTTGACTAAGTTTTTTCTGAGCAGATAAAAAAAAAAATATACTTTTATAATTAATTGTCAATTATTGTTTTGAACTTCTCCAACTCAATACTGTATGTACGTACGTAAAAGACTATAAAGTTAAAGTTAATTAAGGGATTTACAACTTAAAAGTCATTATATACACGAAATTATATTATTAGAACACGTGCGGGAACATAAATCAACCTCTGCCTGGACTCATTAAATGATCCTTCAAAATTCACATATGGCCGAACAAATATGAAGTTCAATATTAGGAAAGAGCAGTATATAACAAAAGTTAGCATATGAGTATTCACTATTAATGTTTGTAAGCTTAATCTCATATATATGTTATTAATAGTATACATATCGACTGTTTTTTTTTTTTTTTGAGATAGAGATAGTTGACAGAAACTGTCAACAAGAAGCAAAGCTAAAATAGGCATGCAGAGGTAGTAGCTCTTAGGTAAAGATCAGCTTCTTTTTGCGCCATCTCAGCAACAACAGAAGGAGGCTTGGAAACATCTCTGAAAATTCTGTCATTTCGCTCACGCCAGATAAACCACAGAGTGTAGCAGAGTAAAGTGTTGGAATTTTTGCATCGAGAGAGCAGTAAAGGAAGCAGTGATGGGGAAAAAATATATATATATATTGAAGTTGCATCATCACAGGTCCAGATTAGTTGAATGAGAGGAGGAGGTAGGAACCTTTTCCAAATGGAGAGAGAGTAGGGACAATTGAAGAAAAAATGGGCAGCCGTTTCTAAAGTGTTATGAAGACAATGTTGGACAAGACCCCGTATGGTGGTACCGGCAGCGGAAGCCAATTAAAACAAGACAAGGAGGGTAATTTCGGCTGACAGATTATGAGCATAATCATACACCTTGTACACACAAAGCATACATGCTTGTTCACATAAACATACACGCAGTGCGGTACCCACAAGAATGAAGCTAACACTTGAGAATCAACAAACCACAGCACAATCAAGCAATAGCACAAGAAAATAAAGAGGTGACACAAGATTTTACGTGGAAAACCCGAAAGAGAAAAACCACGGGAGCGATCGGTGCAAATCTACTAAATCAAGAGTTTCTTACAAGTAAAATGGAGATCAATCAAGCTATCTACCTTCCTCTTACTCTCACTCACACTCTCTCACAATTTGAGGTGGAATTAACAAGAGTTATAAAGAGAAATGCAAAACCCTAGATAGCTCACAAGGGTATCGCACATCAATGTGCTTAGTTCTTGAGTGAAGTGGTATCGCACATCAATGTGCTTAGTTCTTGAGTGATATGCCGCATTCTTTGAAAGATGTATGGCACCTTGATTATCACAATGCACCACATACTCCTTTTGCTTCAACCCAAGTTGTGCAAGCAACCTTTTCAACCAAAGCATTTCCTTCACCGCCTCGGTCAATACAACATACTCCGATTCCGTGGAAGACAAAGCAATAATGTCTTGTAGTCGAGACATCCAACTAACGGCTCCACCACCGATAGTAAACACATAGCCCGTTGTGGACTTTCTTGTCTCACTACAACCCGCATGATCAGCATCAACATACCCTTCAATTGTCAATTTAGAATTTTCTCCACCAAAGCATAATTGCAAGCCACGAGTGCCTTTCAAATACCGAAGTATCCACTTCACCGCTTGCCAATGCTCCCATCCCGGGTTAGACATAAACCGAGAGACAACTCCCACTGCATGTGCAATGTCCGGCCTTGTGCACACCATAGCATACATTAAGCTACCAACGGCCGACAAGTATGGAATCTTTTCCATCTTCAATCTCTCTTCATCATTCTTTGGAGAATTCTTTTTAGACAACTTAAAATGACCGGCCAAAGGTGTAGTCACCGGTTTGCAATTCACCATGTCAAACCTCTCAAGGACTTTATCAACACATTCCGTTTGACTCAACCAAAGTTTTTCTCTCTCCCGATCCCTATGAATCCGCATGCCCAAAATTTTCTTTGCTTCGCCAAGATCCTTGGTTGCAAACCTCTTAGACATATCAAGCTTAAGAGACTTAATCTCATCATGATCATTACTTGCAATCAACAATGTCATCCACATAAAGTAACAACAAGGTAAAAGAACCATTCACCTTTCTTTTCATGTAGACACAATGATCATAGTCACTTCTTTTAAAACCTTCTTCTTGCATAAAAGTATCAAACTTCTTGTACCATTGCCGAGAGGCTTGTTTCAAACCATACAACCCCTTCTTCAATCTACACACAAGATTAGGGTTTGATTGATCAACAAAACCTTCCGGTTGTGACATATAGATCTCCTCATCCAAGTCACCATGCAAGAAAGCTGTCTTAATATCAAGTTGTACAAGCTCCCAAGTCTAAATTTGCCACCAATGACAAAACAATCCTTATTGAACTATGCTTCACAACGGGAGAGAATATCTCATTAAAGTCAACACCATGTTTTTGTCCATAGCCCTTGACTACTAACATTGCCTTATGCCGCTTAGAACCATCGGCTTCATTCTTCAACACAAATACCCACCTATTTTTCAATGCTTTCTTTCCTTTTGGAAGCTTAACCAACTTCCAAGTCTCATTCACATGCAACGAGTTCATTTCATCTTCCATTGCTCCAAGCCACTTGGCTTGCTCCAAGCAATTCATAGCTTCTTGAAATGACTCGGGTTCACCCGCATCTGTGAACAAAGCATAAAATAGGGAAGGTGAATACCTGTGTGTAGCTCTAGAAATCCGAGTTGATCTCCTCAACTCTTGTATTGGGTATTAGTGTGCTCTTCTTCAATGATGCCTTGAACATCATGCTCTTCCACCGGTTCACTCTCATCCTCTTGATCATTACCACTTGATTGAGGATCCGCTAGCATCCTAGGTACAATACTAGCATCAACATGCTCCTCCACATGTCTTTCATCACTTTGCTCTTTCTCATGATTTTCCATGAACATCACATTTTCGCGGAATATGACATCTCGGCTTCTAATTGTCTTCTTCTCAATAGGATCCCAAACCCTATAATCCAAATCATCACCGCCATAGCCAACAAATACACACCTCCGTGACTTGACATCAAGCTTATTCCTCTTCACCTATGTTGCATGGGTTCGGGTTCGAGAACCGCACCCGGTGCGATTCGGGTGCGGCGATTCGAAAATTTTCAAAAATCTCCGGTGCGGGTGCGGCGATATATATATATAATATATTTATTTAATACGATAAGAATTGCATGGTATACATTTTTTTATTTTTTTTATCTTATCATTCTAAATCTGGTCAATTGAAGATTCAATAGAATGAATAAAAAATCGGCCCATTAGGCATTAGGATAAAAACAATAAAGGCCCACTAGATAAATTCTGCCCAATCATGGTAGTTGTCCGGTTTTTGGGGAGTCTTTAGTCCCACATGGGATAGATATGCTATACAAAAATTGTATATATACGCTGAGTTAGAGCGGAACAGAGAAACGGCGCTGCCTAATTGCCCATTGTGCGCGCATGGGAGCGACGGTAATTTTCTTGACCGAACCAACAACGTACTAGACCGAACCAAAGAACGAACCGGTCAATTCAAATATATTAAAATAAGGGGTGCGCCACATGTCACACCTGGTACGAACCGATGCCGAACCGATGCCGAACCCGCACCTGGTTCGAACCGGGTGCCGGTTCTCCAGCAAATATGACGAACCGGGGTAGTATAGCTCTTCACATTTGGAATTTTCACAAAAGCTTCGCATCCAAAAATTCGTAAATGGCCATAAGAGATCTTCTTGCCACTCCATACGACTTCCGGTATGCCACCGTCCAATGCCACACTAGGTGATCGGTTTATAAGGTAAACCGTCGTGTTAGCCGCTTCGGCCCAAAATGATTTTGGAAGACCCGAGTGAGACAACATACTTCGAATCCTCTCCACAATGGTCCGGTTCATCCTCTCAATGACCCCATTTTCTTGTGGAGTGTATGGAACCGTCTTCACTCTCCGAATGCCATGTCTCGCACAAAAATTATCAAAATCATTAGAGCAAAATTCACCACCATTATCGGTTTGTAAACACTTAATGGATTTTTCACTCTTTTTTTCAACACGAGATTTAAAGTTCTTAAAGGTTTCAAGAACTTGATCTTTTGAGGATAAAGGATAAATCCAACATTTCCTAGAAAAATCATCTAAGAAAGTAACAAAATAACTAGCACCACCAAGGGATTTGACATTAAATGGACCACACACATCGGAATAAACCAATTCCAATGGTTTCACCTTTCTATGGGACTCATTCCTCTTAAAGTTCACTCTCTTTTGCTTTCCCATTACACAATGAACACAAAATTCAAGAGATGAACAATCAAAAGAAGGAATAAAATTTTCACCTTGTAACACTTTCATGCCTCTTTCACTTAGATGACCAAGTCGGTTGTGCCACATGTGCATATCTCCATGCTCACTTGCCATGGCCGCAACACCTTTTCGAGGCGCTCCATGAAGAGTGTACAAACTCCCATCTTTGTGTCCTTTCATTAATGTCATGCAACCCTTTGATACTTTCTATGATCCCTCACCAAAAGATATAGCAAATCCGCCATCATCAAGTTGACCCACCGAGATTAGATTCTTGGTTATCTTCGGGACATATCTCACATTACTCAATTTACATCGCCTTCCATTAGCTTGCTCAAGCTCAACATCACCAACTCCAAGAATCTTGCATGGCCGACTATCACCAAGATAGACATTCCCACCATCTACATCCTTGTAGTTGACAAAATAAGAACGATCCGAGCATATGTGGAATGATGCACCCGAATCCAATACCCAAACATCCATGTTCTCTTTCTCGGAACTTGTCACACTTAAAGTCACCGCATCTCCAATCTCATCGGAAACTATACTTGCTTCACCATCTTGCTTCTTCCCTTTTTGCTTGCCTTTCAAGAGAGGACAATCTCTTTTCATATGACCCTCATTCTTGCAATGCCAACAAGAAAGTTTCCGGCCTTTAGACTTTGATCTTCCCTTTCCTTGAGATCCACCCTTTCTACCCGAATTTAGTCTTTTCCTGCTCTTCTTGATTTTTCTCTGCTTCTTCTAGTTTTTCGGTTTTTGGTTCTCTCAGTGTCTGATTGACCAGAGGATATGGTACCTTGCCTAAATATAAGAGACAGATGACCAATGAGAAAATACGAAAGACTTCCTCCATAGAAGATATATATGTCCAGTCTAATAGAGTGTACTTCCAATGCAACACAAGGCCCTTATAGTTTTTCGATCCATAAAAATAAAAATAAGTTTTCCGTATCCAGAATAATACCAACCCAAGCCATTTTGTGAAGAAAATTTGACCAATGAACCACGCAACAAAACTGCTTGTTACAAATAACATCTTGTTGTTGCATCGAAACATATAAATGTTGACTAATCTAGCTAACGTTGAGCTTGGTAAAATGAAATGATTTAATAATTGAAAAATTACATTATTCAGGAATACACATTGAATGTTGAAATTACGTATGGAATTTGGGATAGTAATTCCATATTCATCATCTAAAAAGTCCTCGTCCTTGTACGATACGAAATGAAAGAAAAGATACAGTACAACTAGGATAGTTGTTGTATGAGGCTGACTCAATGCTAGATGCAGAGGTAAATAATACACTGATACGAGCATTATAAGTTGCCCGACAAGAAAACCAGTTGTCGACGCAACATCCCTCTCGCTCCCTTCTTCCATAACCCGAGTTTTAATAAGAAAGAAAAAAGAGGGCCCTATCGAGAATGTGGTTAAAAATCCAAAATAAAGTCCGACTATGACGACCGATTGAGTTATCTTACTGCAAAAACTTTGAATAATGTAAATTGTCATTATGATGTTTTCTCCTTTTTTTTAGTTTTTTTTGTTTTTTTTATTTATATTATAGTAATATAAATATAGTGCTATTATATTGATAGACTGATATATTTTTTGATCTTCTTGTATACTCATAGGATCTTTTTTTGGTTCTTCGAACCAAATAGAATGATGACTGTGGGTTGTACCAAGTCTGAAACAAAGTGGATTTGTTTTTTGTCCCATAATTCTCTATTTTATTTTTTTCAGAAATATTTTTTGTAATAGGAATCTAAATCTTAGATTGATCTAAGATTTTCCTTTAGTACGATTTTTATATGACACATGGTTCTTTATATAGTGCAGGGTACTGATTCTTTATATAGTGGATTCTTTATTATAGTGGATTCTTTATATAGTGGATTCTTTATATAGTGCAGGGTACTGATTGATATGATATTTCTATACTGATTATTTCAGGGCCTTGATTTGTCACATAAGTCTGAATTTCATATCTCCGAATGTGAAAAGACGTAAAAATATCTTCATATATCAGACGTTCGCTAATTAGTACTGCATCTTCCAAATTGTAACCCATATAGGCAATATGTTTTTCTATAAAGCGAGTTCCCCCACCCAACTGTAGCGGCACCGTCTGCTCAAATTTGACCTCTTTTAACACATTTACCTCCCTGAACCCAGAGTTTTTGGTGGATAAGAGTTTTTTTGTTGGAACCTTGATACTTAATTAAAGGAATACTTTAAGTATTCCCATTCCTTGATAAAAGGATCTTATGATTATCAGTAAAAAAGACCTTTCCCTGATGTTCAGGAAATCCGGATACTTTACTTCATCCGGATACTTTACTTCATCCGGATACTTTACTTCACTTGAATAAGGAAACGTGTTTGATCATTTGCAATTTCAGGAAATTGGATGGATATTTCTCGTATTTTTTTGTTTTTTTTTTTTTTGATATTTATCTATGATATAATTTTGATATTTATCTATGATATAATATTTCAGCAAATAAATATCTTATATAGCATTTCAGCAAATAAATATCTTATTCACTTGAATAAGGAAACGTGAAAATCCATGAATTCCTGCCTTCATTCCTTTTTCTTCTATTTTTTCCACTTCTATTTGATCCATAGTTGAGATGAAATGGAAAAAGAAAGAAAAACCGGTTTCGTTCCGAAAAAACGTGAGGATTTGCAAGAAGTATAAATAAATGGAATGGAAATGGATTGATAAGAGATTCCCAGAGCAAAATTCTGCTACTTCCAATTCTAGGATCTTTTCTATAGAAAATATAGATAGATATACAATGGCAAAAAAAATAGATCTGATTTGTACCCCTTCTGGATTCTTTTTAGTTTATATTTCCTCTTTCCTAGGAAAGACAGAATAGTCAGGCAAACGGGAGAGTTTGATTTAGTGATTTAGGAAACTTGATGTTCAAAAAAATTTGGAAAATTTCTTCTATTTGATCCATTGGAAGGCTTTTTTGATAGAGTAAGACAGAATGGATTCAAAAAAAAAAGATGTTTGACATATATATTAGAGAGAGTCATATATTGATGATATGCAAATATGATCTTCCATATATATTATAGTATAATAGAAAAAGATTTATGATATGAGAATACTATCTTCCATATATGAAATGAGACATGGAACGTAGACACTACGACGAAGTTGCGGGAGTTACAAAGAAAGCTTGGGACTTATATTATTTATGGGTTGAGAACAAAAATTGAACTCTAAGAGGTAGAATCTGCCGTTGTTCCTCAGTAGCTCAGTGGTAGAGCGGTCGGCTGTTAACTGATTGGTCGTAGGTTCGAATCCTACTTGGGGAGATTGGATTAGTTCTTAATGAACTAATAAAGAATTTCATTAAATAAAGGCTTTGACCCTTAGCGGGAGGTAACCCCTTCCCCATCTTTGTTTCTATTGCAAAAGAGCTTCTTGTATCAAATTCTGTTCTATAATAATGGATATTATTAATAAGGAAGAAGGCTTAGTAGCTATGCTACTAATAAATAATAAGCTATCAATACTTGCCCATTTCAACACATGACCATACCCAAGTTCCATAACTCTGCGTTGGCTATCCCGATCATGAATTTCCTACCCCCAGAGGGAAAGTCAAGGGCCTTTCATTTTAAGGCTTTGGGCGAGGAGGGACTCGAACCCCCGACACCGTGGTTCGTAGCCACGTGCTCTAATCCTTCTGAGCTACAGGCCCCACCCCGTCTCCACTGGATCTGTCCCCGGGAGGACCCTCAAAAAGGAACCTTTCCTCAGCCATTTCATTTCGGGTTAAGAAGAAGGGAAAGCGCCTTTCTAGAAGAAAGGCACGTTCCGAGGTGTAAAGTGGGAGAGATGTCCTAATTGAGGTTTTTAATAAGAGGACTTTTGCATTTTGGATTTGGATTTTTTGTTTTGTATTTCTAAATAGTGAAAAAGTCAAAAAAGAGGTGTTAAGCTTTTTCACATTTTTTTCACATTCTGGCGTCGAGTTATTTTTCCGCAGGACCTCCCCTACAGTATCGTCACCGCAGTAGAGTTTCACCACCAAATTCGGGATGGGTTGGTGTGGTTCCTCTACGCCTAGGACACCAGAATATCGAACCATGAACGAAGAAAGGCATGAGAGAAAAACATATTGGCTAATGAATGATTGTGAGGCCCCAATTCTTGACTGGAATTGGCACCAAAGGCCTCTGCCCTCCCTCTCTATCGAAGCAAGGGATCGAAGGGCAGAGCTTTTGGTTTTTTCATGTGGTTTTTTGGTTTTTTCATGTTGTCAAAGAGTTGAGCAATGAAAATAGATGGCGAGTGCCTGATCGAATGGATCAGGTCACGTAAGAACAAGGTTCAAATCTCTCGGTCTGTTAGGATGCCTTAGCTGCATACATTACTGCACTTCCACTTGACACCTATCGTAATGATAAACGGCTCGTCTCGCCGTGACCTTATCTGTATTCTCAAGACTTCTGTCGCTCCACCCCGGCAGGGGCAGAGAACCCGTCGCTGTCTCGGCTCTGCTACCGGAGGCTCTGGGGAAGCCAGAATAGGAGAGCACTCATCTTGGGGTGGGCTTACTACTTAGCTGCTTTCAGCAGTTATCCGCTCCGCACTTGGCTACCCAGCGTTTACCGTGGGCACGATAACTGGTACACCAGAGGTGCGTCCTTCCCAGTCCTCTCGTACTAGGGAAAGGTCCTCTCAATGCTCTAACGCCTGCACCGGATATGGACCGAACTGTCTCACGACGTTCTGAACCCAGCTCACGTACCGCTTTAATGGGCGAACAGCCCAACCCTTGGAACATCCTACAGCTCCAGGTGGCGAAGAGCCGACATCGAGGTGCCAAACCTTCCCGTCGATGTGGTCTCTTGGGGAAGATCAGCCTGTTATCCCTAGAGTAGCTTTTATCCGTTGAGCGACGGCCCTTCCACTCGGCACCGTCGGATCACTAAGGCCGACTTTCGTCCCTGCTCGACGGGTGAGTCTTGCAGTCAAGCTCCCTTCTGCCTTTGCACTCGAAAACCAATGCCTTTCTGGCCCGAGGAAACCTTTGCACGCCTCCGTTACCTTTTGGGAGGCCTACGCCCCAAACCGTCAATGCCTCACTAGGCCCGGTTTCTAATTGGGTAGTAGCCTTCCTAGTTTCCTCATTCATCAATGAAGCAACAACATCACTCAATTTGAATTGATTGCCCATTGTGTTTGCAACGGTAGTCACAAGAGTATCCCAACTTGTAGGTAAAGAACTCAAAAGTAGCAAGCACAAAACCTCTTCATCAAAGTTTACCTTCAAGGACTTCAATTGAGCCGCAATTGAGTTGAACTCACTTACATGCGTTCTCATTGATATGCCATCCTTCATTTTCAAGAGAAATAACCGCTTCATAGCATGCATCTTGTTTACACCCGAAGGTTGCTCATATGATCGCTCCAATGTGGTCCAAAGCTCATGAGCGGTCTTACATTGATAGACATCAAACAAGATAGATGGTGAAATACACGGTCTTATAGCCGCCAAACATTTCCGATCTAGCAACTCCCATTCATGATCCTCCATATGGATAGGTTGTGCACTCGGTCCCATCAATGGTAAATCCAAATCTCTAACCACCAAGTAATCTTGCATTAGCATTTTCCAAATTGCCCAATTGCTATCATTCAATTTCTCAAATTCCATAGCTTTCTCCATTCTATCACCACAGGTGCAAACCACCGAAATACACAAGCACTTAGGTCTAAACCGAACTAAGCCTCAAACTCCTATTCTCAACACCAACGAGCCAACACGCTCTGATACCAGTTGTTGGACAAGACCCCGTATGGTGGTACCGGCAGCGGAAGCCAATTAAAACAAGACAAGGAGGGTAATTTCGGCTGACAGATTATGAGCATAATCATACACCTTGTACACACAAAGCATACATGCTTGTTCACATAAACATACACGCAGTGCGGTACCCACAAGAATGAAGCTAACACTTGAGAATCAACAAACCACAGCACAATCAAGCAATAACACAAGAAAATATAGAGGTGACACAAGATTTTACGTGGAAAACCCGAAAGGGAAAAACCACGGGAGCGATCGGTGCAAATCCACTAAATCAAGAGTTTCTTACAAGTACAATGGAGATCAATCAAGCTATCTACCTTCCTCTTACTCTCACTCACACTCTCTCACAATTTGAGGTGGAATTAACAAGAGTTACAAAGAGAAATGCAAAAGCCTAGATAGCTCACAGGGGAGACAGAGAGCTTCAAGAATACGCGTCTGGAGATGGCACTCTACGCAAACCCTTCTTCTCTTTTCCTTTTTATCTCCGTATGGGCCTTTTGGGCCAGCCGAGCCTCAAGCCCAATAATGGGTTTGGCTTCACATACGCAACAGACAAAGCTTACGTCCTGAAGAGGAAATTAAGTGCCTTCGTGTTAATAGATTCAGCTCATTTAATTTTGCCATAAATTTTCTTTGACAATTATCAACTATTCAATTATTTTCACTATTGCACTGCAAATTTCATATTGAAATCAATTTGAAAGCGATGACTATCGCACTTTATGTTACCCTTTAAAATTGGACGACTTGACATTTTGTCCAAATCTTCCGACACACGGTTGAGACTTTAATACAATTTTCAATGCATTTATTAACATATAATTAATATTTAACACGGTGCTGGTATTTCTTAGTATAAATTTTGTCAATTAATCAAGCTCCAATAATAAGTCCTTTTATAATTACAATGGACAAGGTGGTTGTCTGCTATTACTAGTGAAATTAGAGTTTAATAGTTTTGAATTATTTTGAGATAGTTATCGTGGGCTCCACCATGCACTTAAATTGTACGAACTTATAATGGAGAAATAGGGCTTTGACTATGCAGCAGGTGAGGTATTGTTGGGGACGGGGTTACATTTAATTACTTCATGTAGGATATATATACCGTGTGCTCGTCATGTATAACTAATCATCTTAGGTATATGTGACGATTTCATGGTATATCCAGGATAAATACTTCATGGGACTCCAACAATATCTCATCTGCTGCATGCATAGTAAAGCTTCATTCCTTCATTATAAGATAAAATATTTGATAGCGACACTTAATTATTTTTGAAATAGTAAAAAAAGTGCGGCGGCACAAAAGTAACGGGGCTGATATACACCATCCCTTGATTTCCCATCCATACCATCCAACAGGCCAGAAATGGGCCTCATCCTCATTTATTCGCGTGCTGACGTCAGCGAAATTTTTTCAAAAAAAAATCGAAAATTTTTTCGAAAATTTCTGGATGCTGACGTCATCAAATGTACTGGTTTATTTGTTCAGTTAGATGTCATAAGGGTTGAATTAAAAGTCGTAAGTGTTCAGTTAGTTGCATCTGAAAATGAAATTTCCGTATTTTTGTGTTCAGTTTAATACGACAAAGGTTGAACTAAAAGTTTTATTTGTTCAGTTAGTTGCATCTGAAAATGGAATTTTCGTATTTTTGTGTTCAGTTTAATACGACAAAGGTTGAACTAAAAGTTTTATTTGTTCAGTTAGTTGCATCTGAAAATGGAATTTTTTGTATTTTTGTGTTCAGTTTAATACGGCAAAGGTTGAACTAAAAATTTTATTTGTTCAGTTAGTTGCAACAGAAATTTAATTTCGTAGTTAACATTTGCAATATACAAAGTGAACACATATAACAATATAATTAACATTTACAATAAACAAAGTGAACACATTCAATATTCAATATACAAAGTGAACACTTATAACAATATAAATAACATTTACAACAAACAAAGTGAACACATATGATGACTAACTAATCCTTTACAAAAATATAATTCATCACTAGCAACTCTGCTCCAGGTCTGACTTCTTCTCGAAGAAGAAGGAGCGAAGAAAAAACCTGAACTGAATCTACTCAAAACGAGAACGAGCACCTGCTAACAATTAATAAAAATCCTCAGATATAAATTTTCAGGGCATGAGTATACATAATTCAGAACATTGTTAGAATGAAAAAAAGGTAAAATTCAAGAACAATCTCTACGTTCAAACCTGGTAAAATTCAATTCCAACTAATTTCATCCACGAACGGTTAACCTGAGATTGGACATGATAATTTGACTTGTGCTGAAACATTTAAGCATCAAATAAAAGGCCATTTGCAAATCCCAAATGACATAAAGAAATTATGAAATCATAGTTCACCAACATAATCAAACAAATATCTCACCATATGGATTGCAATTAGATCCTCGAGATCAAAACCAGAAATTATCATACATGTACTGAAAATCATATATAATCTCCAATTTCGCAATCTATTTCACCATATCTAACTCATCTGAGCATATGCACTTCATCTCAAAACAAAGTTTGACAGAAAGAAAACAATAAATCGAACCTTTCTTGGCCAATAGTATCCCAGATCGGAGCCTTGACGACCTGGTGGTGTTCATGGTGGTGTAGTCAGGTGAGACTGCCTTGACGGGCTAGATCTGATGAAGTGGGTCAGGTCTTGAGCGATGGTCGGATCTTGTGCAGGAGATGGCCTTGGTTGCACGTGACGGAGGTGTGACGACGCGAAGTCACTGGCAGCAGCGCCGACGCGAGGAGAGGTAGCGGAGGTCTCCCGTTAGATCTCCGTCGATCGAATCTGAGCCGTCCACGTAGCCATCAAGCATGACGGGGGAAGAGGTTACCTGCGATCCGATCGGAGACCTTGGCGGAGGCGGAGGCGGAAGCGGAGGGGGTGGGTCTGAAGATTTGGTGCTTGGAAAGAAGCGAGATAGGAGCGCCGATCCGACGCAGAGAGGCCAGTGCCATGACTAAGGGTTTGATCGTGAGTTTTAATGGAGATTTTGGATCGGCGGAGAGAAGGTTGAGGTGTTGAAACAGAAGAGAGAGGAAATGAAGGTTGCGGCTAGGGTTTGGTGGGGAGATTTGGGGTATATATGGAGGTGGGTCAGGCGCTGGGTCAGAAAAAATCTATGGATGGTATGGATGGGAAACTAATGGATGATGAGTACCATTTCTCCAAAAGTAAGCATTTGAAGCTAGATTAGAGGCCCATTGAGATTTGATAAATTGAAAGAGTGTTCGAACTTCCAATGTAGCCGAATTGTAGCCCAATATGTAAACTTCTGACAGAGAATAACGGGATATGAAGTGAAATAAGAAAACAAGTAAACAACTCAACAGCAAAATAGAGGTGTAATTTGTTAGAGTATTCAACTTGCTTTTGGTCTACTTGGAAGAACTGAAGAACATCTGTTTTTTTCCAGGTGTGATACACACCATCCAGTGATTTCCCATCCATCCCATCCATGGGCTTGGACTGGGCTTTTGGAAGATTCAGATCCAATTGGTGCGCGATGACGTCACCATCCAGCGGGATGACGTCAGCAAAATTTTTTCAGCGATTCAGCGATCTTCCAGCACGTGATGACATCATCGAATCGGTTGCTGACGTCATCAAATTTTGTTGGTTTAATTGTTTTAAGGGTTGAACTAAGTGTCTTAATTGTTCAGTTAGTTTCATACGAAAATGCAATTTTCGTACTTTTTTTGTTCTTTTAAGTGTTGTAATGGTTGAACTAAATGTTTTAACTGTTCAGTTAGTTGAGTGCGAAAAATACAATTTTGTATTTTTTGTGTTCATTTAGATATGTTAAGGGTTGAACTATATGTATGAAGTGTTCAGTTAAATGCTATAAATGTTGAAATTTTTGTGTTTATGTGTTCAATTAGTTGCATCTGAAAATAAAATTTTTGTATTTCTGTTACTAATATCCATTATTACAACAAACTGAACAATTGTAATAATAATATCAACCATTAATAATAACACAATACATACACCATGAAACAAGATGATCCCTTAGAGAAACTAACTGAACAATTCTACTTACAATAGCATCCATTACATAAATTAACCCACAACAAACGCAGTAAATTACATTCAACTATTACAAATCGAATATAAACTCGAAATTCATCACTAACAACTCTGTAAATTCAGTCGAAATTTGCTTCTTGTGTCCCTTGAATCTGAAATTAAGCAATAAAATGAGATGAGATGAGATTTACAGAAACTGAATCCGAAATTGATTAATAAAGAGATAAATAAACAACTCACAGAAATCTTTGTCAGCATTAATAATCTGTAATGGAACATTTGTATAATACTAACTGAACATTTGTATAATACTAACTGAACACTTACGGATTAAGCAATGGAACATTTGTATAATACTAACTGAACACTTGTAATGGAACACTTATGGATTAAGCAAAAAAACACTAGCAATCGATCAATGTCGGATCATAAAAGCATTAAAAATGGTTTTTTTGAGGAATTTCCATGGAGAAGAACCAGATCTGTACATAGAAGAGGATAAAGAGGACAATCGAAATAACACTTACCAGAGAAGACGATTGAACTCAACAAGCCGAGAGAGATTTCACCATTGTCGATCTACGCGTCGCCTCGGCTGCGGCTTGAAAGGAGAGGAGATTTAGATCGAGGAGAGACAACGACGGCGCGAGGAGAGGCGGCGACGATGCGAGGAGAGGTGGCGGAGGAGCGGTCGAGATCTAACTGGTCGCGATCCTCGAAGGCGATCTGGAGCGACGCGAGTGGAGGGAGAGAAGAAAGAGGAGAAATTTCTGTCGGCTAGGGTTTGGGAAATGAGGTCTAGAGAGATATATATAGACTGGGCCAATTGCTGAATCCATAAAGGCCTGTTTAGAGCCTATGGATGGGATGGATGGGAAAATGAGGGATGATAGGTACCAATTCTCGTTTTTTTCCCCCTTTGTTAATTTGATGTGGGTTCAGGCCTTCAGGGTGCGGCATGAAGAATAGGGAATTGAACCTGACAGACCCAATTCTTCATTAACAGCAGACATCAATGGGCTTTAACAAACTGGGCCAACTTGGGCTTAAATGTAAGTATCTTCGCTGCTATTAGCTGAATCAATAGCACTCGGTAAAGCTTTTGTAGTGATCAAAAGATTTATAGATATCACAAATTCATTTCATCCTCAATGAAAAATGATTAGTAAGTTTACTTTCTCATTGTGGGCATAATTTTAGTAGATAATAATTTTGCATATATTAATAATCTATACATATTCCATACACGTGATTTCAAATTCATATATCATATTTATCTATTTCCTACCTATATCCACAGTAATGTTTTTTTTTAAAAAAAATTATTTAATATGTGTATCTTCTCATTACAAGCATATACATGTAAGGTTTTATTATGTTGGTTTTCTAACAATTACCAATTTGCCATAATTTGGGAACCTTCCTCCCCGACAATTTTTTTTTTAAAAAAAAAAAATGTAACAACATTACCTTTGTTTTTTTTTTAAAAAAAAAAGGGGGAAAATATGCCTACCTTGATATCTAAATACATATATTAAGGCACTAAGCAAATTTATTTTTTATCTCCATCCTTAAAACCTCACATAAATTTAACATTTTTCCAGAAAAAATATTTTTTTTCTCTCCTATCCCGTATGCTATCATATCTTAAGAGTTGAGACATTATGTTGCTTCTATTGGAGTTATCCTTCTCTTTTTTTTTTTCCCTTAAAGGAAGCATAATTTTAAAACTAAAACTTTATTTAATAATTTTATTTATTGAACTGGGACAATGAAATCAGTAAAAAGAAAAAGAAAAGATTTTTCTGCACTGAAAATTACGGGACAATGGACTGGGACATATATGGCGACAAGATGAATAATTGATGTCTTTGTTTTTCTGCGAAAGCTGTTCAGAAATTTAGAAGTTTCCTCTCTGAAACCCTCACACAAATTTTGCCATTTTGATGTAATTGTGAGCGATACATTTCGTTGCTTAAAACACATCTTTCCTTTTTCTCGTGCATAATAAATTTAGCACAGCCAATAAAGAGTGCCTACATTACCTCACCCACCAATAGAAAAAGGACATGTGGACACACCAGTTATGAATCCAACAATTCTTCCACTTCCTCTTAAATGCATCACTTCCTCAAACACAAAACAATGAAAATTAAATAAATAAATAAAATAATAAAAATTCTCTGTACAAGTGCGCTGTGCGCCTATGTGTAGCCAAAGCACGAGGCTGAACATCTGCCACGTGGCAGAGGAAAGGCAGATAAAGTTCGCCAGGAGTTGATCTCTTAATGGCCGTCCACGTCATCCCCACCGTCGATCCGCACTGTATAGAGAGATCAAGCAACCTTTGACTCTCCAATTGACTGCCATCTCTGGGTCCCACCAAAAATAGACTTGTGCAAGCAAATGGCATACCTTTCTGCAATATGGAATATCCTCGCGCTAAAAAAAGACCATGTTTTTTTCGTCTTAGTGCCTACTGTCTGATTTACACTTTACCTTTGACAGATTACATCCTTCCTTACAAAGTTTTTAATAAAAATATATTTAGAAAAATTTAACCCACTTAATTTAAATGTTATTTTGTTTGAGAAATTCTAACAGAAATGTTATTGATTGTACTCTCCTGGTAAGATTAGAATCAGTTCCTTTTGTTCTAAATAAAAAACACAAAGTCAAAATCAAGATGACTGCAACAAACTTATTATCATCATACTATTAAAATTGTAGAAGTAAATTGGATATAAATTTAAGTTACTCATTTTATATCAGATAGTCCAAATTGAAAACACAATTAATTATTTTTTTTAAGAAAGAATGATAGAGAAAATAAAATCTCAAACAAATAAAATGCACGCATAGATTAAAAAGTTCCCTTGTGTTATACTTTTTTTTTTTGTGTCATCGAGTATTATACTTATTCACTACCTCTAGGTTCGAAATAAGTTTTTATATAGCCACTGAAAAGATTTTCTTAAAAAAAAAACACATTTATACATGACTTATACTTGTGAGTTGTGATGTACGAGTTTACCTTTATTACAAAGATAGTGAGCACTTAATACGCTTTTAATGATAGAAGAGTCCAAATGAGCTATTTAAACGAATTTTTAGTAGTAGAGGTGACAATATAGATTAATGATAAAATCATAAATTGACATAAGTTTGTTTATTTATTTAGCCATTTACTTTATGATGATTGGATCCAACTTAACATAAATCAAGATCCTTTACATGGTATCAATCCGATCCGCGAAAATCTCATGAGTTCTTTTATTTTCCTTATAAACCATAAAATACAACCTTAATTATATCTTAACTAGAGGGATACATCGAGCTTCGCTCGATTTTGAAATTTTTACTGATATTTAATTATTGAATTTGTTGCAACAAATTGAGTTTTATTGTATGAAATATTTTTAAAAATTTTAATATTGATTATCATTTGCAATGAATATATTGAAAATAAGATTATATGATACTATTTCAATTTTATAAAATTATATTGCATAGAAATTTAAAGCAATGGTTGAAGAGACCAAATAACAATTAGGCATGAACTACCTTAGATTCTTAAATAATATGAAGGGGTCACAAAAATCAGAAATAAAACAATGCGTTGCTAATTTATTTTCTGTTGGTGAAACGGGTTAGTTTTATGAGCAATTGTACTCGGCACACAAATAGTTATAAAGTATTCCATTACAGAAATAGAAAAAAATGTTATTTCACATTGCATGAAGTGTCGGACTACATTTAACTAAAAGATTCCGACACCCACACATCTTTATTTATAATATTGATTTTAGGAGTCACATCGAGCTTCGCTCGATATAAGAGTCTGTATTAAATTAATTTTTAATATTATCATTATTATTAACTCATGTATAATTCATTTATGTATGTTCTTTTTCTTTTTGGTAATAATAACATACTTGGCATATCCTCATGACAATCTTTAATTTTCTAATTCCTTATCGCCATAAGAAAACTTTAATTATTTTCATAAGTAATTCAAAGATAAATATGGTCATTCTATAGGGAAAGTATTTTATTTAAAAAAAAATCATGTAAATACTGGTATACATGGATAAAGCATTCGTTTAACTAAGCACCCATCAACATTCCTATTCCTATTTTTTTTAAAAGCATTTATATATTAAAAAAAAAACACCATATAAATACTGATATACATGCATATTCTTACAACTGAATTCTCACCGAATAATTGCACCAAAAGGAAACAAAAAAAAATTGATTGAAGATCACCAGAATTTGAGTCATTCTTCAATATCCTTGTCCGGAATATTCGCTGTACCTTCATTTCTACAGGTACATGAAAATGCGCGATATACCTGCACATGGAAACAATTAAATTGGAGAGTTACTGATTTGAAACAAAAATGAAATCAACACAAATGGGATATACTGATTAATTGACTATTTTATGCTCACCTTTTCTTTTAATCTATTTTTTTAGTTGGAAATATCAAAACATTAGCAACAAATTTGTAGTAACTACTTTTAGCAAATACTATTTATCATTACATTCACCTTTTCAATGCCTATTCAAGAAGTATGTACATCAAGAAATAAGCCATGAAGTAATTCAATAGTAAGTTGCTAATCATATTGCTAAGGACCATAAAGGACCAATTAAAATAGGCTTGAATAAATAGTAACATGTTGATCATATTTCCTCCATGACTTCTGGAGTGTCTGATCGGACGGTATACTACTACTACTAATTTTCTTTGGTGACTCTAGTTTTGCTGGGTTTCATTCCCTATATACCCAACTACTGTTATTGTTGTTGTTGTTAAATCAGCTAACTGATTTGCTCAAGTTGCAACCAATAATTCATAGTTTCATCAAACAAATCATGTGTATAAGGTTAAAACCAAATAGTTTTGCTAAAAATTGCTAGTGAAAATACCTATAGTTGTGTATAAAGCTTTTTTCGTGTCTCTGTCGTAAAGGGAAATTATTCTGATGGTATTTTCAAATATTTCTCCATAGTTTTTTTTTTTTCATTTTTGAATACAGCCTCTCCATAATATCCATACTTATTTAATTGAAACCTGGCAATGAACAAATTAATTTCTCTTGCTTTAATTCATTTAGCTTTAATTTTTATAAGTTTCCAAAATAAAATGCAAAAATGGGCAAAAGGCCCGTTGTTGAATAATGACCCTCCCATCCCACATGCCTAACAATATGAGTCAAAGTTCAAATTAAAAAAACATTGTTAGTTTCAAATATTTGGAAACATTAAGCACGATTTACTATACCTAAAAAAAAATGTTATATTACCTTGGGCAAAAGCATATCACTGTGAACATCACCAACATAGTTGTTGTATGTCCAAACATAGCCTCTTTCATTCTTCATGCCACCATATAATCTATCATTCAGTGCTTATTATACCAATCAACATGAGCACATTTTGATTGAAGTTGAAGATAAACAAACAAAATTCAGCTTTCTTCAAATTTCTCCCTCCATTTCTTCTCATATACCTCCTGAAATAAACCTTTAAACCTACAGCAAAAATGTAAAATTAGATCAGTTCCCAATCTAGCTCATTACCTCCGTAGTATATATAAGCCAAAGACATATATATATATATATAGATATAAAATTAATAGAGAGTGCGAGATTAATGACAGTTTCCAAACCAATTTGATTTTTCCGAGCGCAATATAAGGGCATTAAATCAATTAAAATAAAATACAGCTATGAAGCACAATTTTTTTTAAAAAAGTAACGGCAACAGTATTAAGTAGACCTCAGACTTCAATTCCATTAACAAAACTTAAAAACAACAGCTGCAGTAATAAATGCACCTCAAATTTAAATTTAAGAAAGGTAATAAACCCAAATAATATTGACCAGAAAGGTAATAAACACAAATTACGAAAATAAGCTGTCAATAGACAAATTTAAAGGGTAAATATCACATCAAAAATCATTTAATTGCTGATATGGTAAATCATTAACATGGCAAATCATTGAGTCTCAATCCCTATATCTTTCTCTAATTAACAGGCACAAATCACATTAAAAATCAAATCTTATAAATAGCAGTCTAAAAAGCATTGATATACATTTTATAAATGAAACATTATAAATCTTATAATTGAAAATTTTTAATAAAAATAATAAATTGCTGACAGACGATAAAAAATTAACAAATTAGAAGAAATCTAGAAAGATGAAACCCAAGTACAATAAGTCAATTTTTTGAAAAAAAAAATAAAGTACAAACATCTTTTAAAAGATGAGAGATAATTGTGTTTAATTTAATAAAAAAAAAAAAACTTGTGCTTGTATGCAACACCAGTTTGTTGCTGATTTCAAATGTGATGTAAAAAAAAAAGAACATTTCAAATCTGAATAATTTTCTATACTGGATACATTGTTGTAATTGCAAATACCATCAGAATAATTTCCCTTTACGATAGAGATATGAAAAAAACTTTACCATGAAGAAGCATGAGCGAGTTTTTTTTTTTTTGTTTCCTTATCAATTTAGTTACTGAAATAATCTTAGTATTCGTTTTGAAAACCAGTTCACTGCCATATAAATTGTGTGTCTTAAGAAAAGGAAAGCAAACTGAAAAATTAAATTAAAAGGAGAAACAAAACTTAATGGAATAAAAGATGGAACAAATTAAAAATGAGAAAAGAAACCATTCGTTGATCGATCAGTAAGAAAATCATTAACAGTGCACAAAATCAATCAATTAAGACCCACGGAAATAGAATCCCCAAACCAAATAGCATACTGCTCAAAATAAGAAATTAAAGAGGAAGAGGAAGAAAAAATCAAGAAAAAAAGAAACATTATAACCTCCTAGGTATGATTCTGTCCACCACTGATACTTCACGTCTCTTTACTGAGGCGATGGCTTGTAGATAGAGGTGCTGGGAGGAAACATCAGAAGAATAGGAAGAGAAAACCTTAGAAAGATCCGCCGGTCTGCAACCCTAGAAAGAGGCGCTCATTTCTCTCCGTTGACACAGAATCGCCTCCCAAAAAGGTCAATCAAACCATTTTAGTGAAGGGATGCATACCATCTCTCTTGCCGTACCATAACAGCGGAAATTGGGGAGCGGGTTTCATACTCCATCTACTCACTCCTAGGACTCTTCGAAGATATTGCGGCCGGTGCCTCAGAGTTAGGAGTTTGTTTTTTCCAGCGGTTTGTGAAAGAGGAAGGCTAAAGGAGAGGAAGGAGGCGCCGATATCGTCGAGAAATGGAGATATGGAGAACGGAGAAGGGAGAAGGTTTGGGCGATCTCAATTTCTTTTGATAAGGAAAAGACAAAGGGAAGGCTTCTATTTCTTCTATTTCTTGTGTGTGCATTTGCTAGTATATTGTGAAACGGGTTCAATTGCGTGGCAAACAATAAGGCAACACTAAATGGTACAGAGTTGTATTTTAAACAATCGTATTGTGTCAGAAACAGCAAACCAACCAATACACCGGAAGCTCCCGTGTCGTCCAGTGATTAAAGAATTAGGCTCAGATTCCCACACAAATTTATCTATATTTTTGATGAGTCTATGACAAACATTATTAGTGCTAAAATTTAAATTAAATCAAACAAAAAACGATCAAGTAATTGGGTTTTCTTATGTAATATTGAACTCTGTATTTCTTTTTTGCTTTGTAATGGAAGTGGTATAATTAAATCCACTTATCCACTTTTATTTTAAAAAAAAACCTTAATAATTCGGATCATATCATTTTCATATCTGATCGAACTAGAAACAAATTAAAAATTGTAAATCCGTATACAACATATTTAGCTATCAAATAAAATCTAATTGGATCACGACCTAATTATACGAAAATGCTTAATTAATTGTTGAAAACTGCCAATTGCTCGATGCAAATTATTGGCGCGTTATAAAATTATTTTTTCCAACATTAATTACTAAAACACTTCCAAATTGTAGCACTAACATGAAACATCACTGACAATAATTCAATATCACTCCTATCTCCTACACCAATAATCGCTAAAGAATTATTACATAGTTGATGTCTTTTAGCTCCGTGTTCCCTGCTACTAGAAACGCAACAACTTCAGAAATGCTTTTATTTACACTGTTTACTTGAACGACGTATTTTTAAATTAAATTATCAGATCCCGGGAACAACGTCTTCATGCTTTGATATCTTTTATTTTATTTTTTTGTTCTTTTTTCAGTTGTTGTACTCCCGAATATATTTGTAAATTACTAAGAAGATGCTAAAACGGACAACAATTACTAATAATTGCCGGTGACAAAACATAAAACTCAGAAAACTAAAAGTAGGGGCATTAATTAATTTTTTTTTAATAATAAACCCATTAATAAGTAATTAATTAGTTGCAACAAGAGTAAAACACAATCACATCATGCCAAAAAAAGAGAAAACACTGGGACCGCAATATATAACAGGAACAACCTTTTAGTACAAGCACATCTTGACAAAAGTTATGTATTTCTTATTATCTTTGCAAAATGGTGTCACCATCCACTAACTAAATCTCATCTCCAGTGAAAGAAGGTAGGTGGATTTAATAAAATAAATCTAGCAAAGTGCATGTGAGTTTGGGATACGCTGCCTCACATTTATACTCATGAACTCATAAATGTTTTTTCATAAAAAAATTTGAATTTCAATTTAAAGTATCAAAATTGAGAAGTTCTCTCTTCTGTTAAAGTTTTATTGTAAAAAGAGAGAGAGAGAGATTTTAGTCAATCAGAAGTTTCCAATTTGAAGAAATAAAATTTATTTATTTAACCATCACAACACATTGGTTTCTATATCGACACTTGATATTAGTTAAATCGCCAAATATTTTGATTAGTCAATGATTAAAAAATAAAACTGACAGTGAACTAATAGAACTCTTTTATCTGTACTCTAATCGTGCGAAGAAAAGGAAGCGTTGAGAAAGTAACAGAAGAATATATCCACGGTCCCCTTGATTAATTTTTATATCATAAACCTTTCTTTTTTTTTTTGTTTCTTGAGATGACGCATACTTGTACGTTGATTATTAAATACAACTGAGATATATGGAGAAGGTGAAAAAAAAAAAAAAAAAAGCTTTCATTTAGGATTAAATTGATACTGATATGTCCTAAAGGACGGTAATAGGGATGTAGTAATTTTTTATTTTATAAATAACAAGATAGGAGTAGCTCGTTAGCTGATAGTTGTAAACTTGTAATAACTTTTAAATGAGTTTGAAATTGATGCGTAGTCAAGATGGCAGAATTTAAGGCATGCTAAAAATCAAATTTATAATGGTATAATTATGGCATGCCAAGTAATTAATTTAGATAGTCCAACTACAACGGTACAAAGTATCACGGTTGCTACGGTGAATAGGAACTAATACATAATATATTTAGGTTTAATTTAATAACGATGTTTATTTAATTGTCTATGTCCACGTCTACAAGAAAACTTTTTAAAAACTTTTACCTACAACTTTTTTAAAACCACAAAATTAACCTCATTTTTTGCAATATATATTATTTCATATGCGCACATAAAAAGAATGTTAACTAGAGCAATTTTTAACTTATTTTTAATGAAAAATAAGAGTTCCAAAAATTAACCTCTCAAAATTTGTCTGTGTCGCTAGATAGTTACATGATCTACAGTAATGAAAGCAAATCTGAAATGACATGATTCTTTTGAAAGAGTGGATAGATAAAATGCTATAAACCATCTAATATATATATTTTTTGTTCTTCTTGATAATATAGTTATGAAATTTGAGTTATTAAATAATTTTTACGGGCAACATTTAAAATTTTTTTATTAAATAATTTTCACGGGCAACATTTGGTTACTTCAAAAAAAAATAATAAAAATAAGAAGTTTAAATTTTCGTTTTGTCGAAACCGTCGTTGGGCTTGGATCCAACGTTCAACCGTTCAAGTGGTTCATTGGATTTAAGACCATGAAACGGTTCAAAATTTCCTTATTTGGTCGAAACCATCAGTCCGTTTGGATCCAACGTTCAAGTTAGTTCATTTGGATTGATGGCCTGTGAGGACCATAAGGATGCAAACCTTCAGATTGTCTATGGCAGAAACCAGGAGACATTTTGTGGTATTTCACTGGCAAATAGAATAAAATAGTAGAATTGGGAATCAAGCTAGGAAGCTTTGTATTGGGAATCTACGGATAATGACTAATGTCGCTTATGTTTGACACAAATTTTACCGTTCAACAAATAAGTGTGGAAATGTGCATCTGTCAATATTTTGGTAACTTTTTTTTTAGTATAAAAAACACTTAATTTATAATTATTAATTAAATTGATGATTATCTACAAAAAATGAGCATGCGCATGACATAAGTCCGTGACTTGCCAATTGCAACACGGTTTGGCTGTATATAATTGTAATAGAATATTTGGACTCACTTAGGTACCAAGCTACCGATATACAAAAAAAAAAAAAAAAAAAAAAGTACCAACCAAGCTAACCCTTTTTTTGTTTTTCGTTTTCCCAAATCATTAATTTCAAAACAAAAAAAATAAAATAAAGAAAGACTAGTATTTAAAACAGGAGCGCACACGGAGATGACAACATTAATTGTGGAACTTCAATTTTACTTCTTGATTTGTCCAAGGAAAAACCACAGTTCTTCAACAAGTTACTCACTTACGCGGGACCCACTTGCAGACTAGTACTTTTTTTTTTCCCTACCATGAAAAGGGAAAAAATGTTAATAAATAAACAATTAGAATCCCCAACATAAGAATCACTCAATTGATATGCATAAATTATTTAAAGAAAAAAATTAGTGTGCTATATGCATAAATGATCTGGAAGAGTTAAATAGCAATAATTTGGTATATTCTCTAATTAATTAATTGTTAATGATTATAATACTTAGATTTTTTAAGAATGGAGCAAACAAAGAAGTACAAGCGCCAGGAGAGGCATGTTTAGTGGGTACTTTAATAGAGGGTGTCTCCATAAATACAATAGATTCCAAGCGTATGTACAAATTTTCTCAAAAGAAAAGAAAAAATAATCACAATTAAATCCCGTGCCTTTTTGGGAAGTGTCCAGCTAACAGTCACTGAGCTGGACATGTGGGGCCCACATCTTAGACAGGAAACCTTTCGTTACCATAGTCCATATATGAGCCACCCGATTAATTTTAACGGTCGAGATTAATTCATTAAAATTCGCCTCGGATCTTTACAAAAAGGACCCTAAAAAGTTTTCTAGTGAGGTTTTTCGTTATACAGGAACGAAAAGTAGGCCCGATTTTATTTTTATGTATACCCTGACAAGAATAAATTATTAAATTTATCCCTTGTAAATTTGGATGATGAGGGCACTTAGATTATAAGTATACATGAAGTTCTTGAAATATTATTAGGAAAGAAAATATTAAAATATAGCCACATACAACAAGATTATTTCTATCAGAGAAATATTAGGATGTTTCTGAATGTATAGCCACAAAATCTAATAAAATTATCTCAATATTAATTTATCCTACGTCACAGTCTATATTTTGTTATTGGGTTGCTGATCAAGAAAAAAAATAATACATGTAATTAGGCGTGGATTCATTATTTTTATGACTGAAGTCATGAAAAAAAGAGTTCCCTTCTTTTCATGTCAGACCTTCATGCATGATATAATTAGTTTATATTATTTTTAACCAGGTGAATTGAAATTATATACAAAACATATAGAAATGACATGAACTAACATCAGTGCTAAAATATTATTCTAGATCATCCTTAATTACTTTCTACGAATGAGATATCATTTCAGATGTCCATTTCATAGTTTAAGTAGAATTCAATTTTAAGATATAAAGTTTAAACCTTTGTAGATCAATATTTCCTTTTTAGTTCTTTTACAACAATTTAGATTTTTTTTTGTAAGATCCCATACATTTTATTGCTAAATATCTTCATTCCTTAATATGCAATGATATTTCGCTTGCTAGGCTCATACAACTTTCATGATTGCAAGAACCGATTTACAATAAATATTATTTGATTTTGACACTTTATCCATCTCGTAAAATCTTATGTTACACCTCTCGAATGGTAAAATCTTAGATGCCATATTAGAGCAGTTCATGCCATTCACTGAATTGTTATTAAATTTGACAAAGCATTGTGTATATTAATTCATTGTTCTACAAAAATATAAAATTTAAACAAATGCACAGCATTTTATTAATATTACGAAATAACTTTCAATTCTTTTTTTTAAAAAAAGTTTGTAATTCATCCAGCCTGAAATTGAGTACAATACACACTTTCAACGTTCCTTATGCGTCATATCTGTATGAAGTAATACCGATATTATATCATATATGAAGGAGTATAAAGAATTTTTTTTGTGCTTTCTACTCTAAAAAAAAAAGCCCTCGGGAGACCAAGTGGACGTTAGAAAAGTGAGGGGCCAAAAAGCAAAAGAATACACTTTAACGGCGTTAAGGCGTCAACGTGACGCATCCGTACTTGCCGCTTCGGACAGACTCCGGGTTAGTTTGGGAATTTTACAGTGTTTTTTCAGTGACAGCGAGGTTTTAGTGAAAGTGTAGTTCTCATACTCCCTGTGTTTTCTCACATTGATGGACCAAAGTTGATCATGATCTTCAAATTTGGTATTGATTTTGTTACACCGTCATGCTATAATTAGCCTATCTTAGTCAAAATACTAGTTATCCTAAATAGAGACTTATAGTTTATGCAGTTTAAAAAGGTATTCTTAAATATACAATATTGTCTATAATTTTCCCCCTATTTTTTATTAGAATGCACACTCAATTATTTTACTTATTCTTATTTCAATACGTTAAACTTGGTATTGCATAAAATCGTATTAAAATATTATTGCGTGAAAATCTCTTATGTTGCGTAGGATGTATATTTTGTTTCATAAATAATTGTTTAAAATTAACGTAGACCAATTCCAGGCAGATTTCTTTTATTACATGGTTTTATTTGGCACTGCCGAGCCTCGCCTCTCCTCTGTCTCTTTCTCCCCGCACTCTCTCCAACATAGCCCCTCAAAATTAATTTATTTCTTTTTCCACAAAATCTCCATTTTAGCTGCTCTTGCTCTCTCCCACACAAACTTCAATCTCCTCTCTCAATCAAGCGGAAATCTTATCCACTGCAAGCGTCAGATCATACGATTTCTCAAGCGTTTCTCTCCTCCTCTCTTTGTACAATGCGGCGCCAGTGTTGGGTTCTTCGCACTATCTCGCGTTGCTTGAATTGGAGAAGCTCTGAGAAGATTTGAGGTTTCTTGAGCGTTCTTTGTACTGGAAGGTTCTGAGAGGTAACTTCAGAGCAACTTTGAAGAGTGTTAGATTGGGTTTTACTAACTGAAGCTACCAAGATTTTGTTTCTTGTGCTACATTGCTGGGTTTCTCACTATTGCAAGAGATGAGAAGGATTAGATTGTAAGTTTTAGCTTCTGGGTTTCACCATCTTCTTCTCCCAGATCCCTTTTGCTGTGAATTCGAGGGATCTGGGTTCAATTTCACCTCAAATTTCAGCATTGATGGAGTGTATGCACTGTTTGGTTACTTGGGTTATTCTAATTTGGGTCTTATTTCTACACCCATGTACCTGTCAATCTCCAGCAAGTGAACTTGACTCCTTACTTCAAGACTACGCGTACCAGTCATTGAGACACCCGCATACTGGAATCGTTTATACCGGCCAAGTACCGGCCAACCTCACTGGTATAAGTATCTCAGCTTTAAGGTTAAGAAGTGGGAGTTTGCGTAAACGGGGTTTTCAGGATTACATGCAGTTTGAGATACCAGTAGGTGTGATTGTGCAACCATATGTTGAAAGACTCATTTTTGTGTACCAAAACCTGGGTAACTGGTCCTCTTACTACTACCCACTCACTGGATTCACCTACCTGACACCAGTAATCGGTCTATTAGCATATGATGCAGCTAATTTGTCCAGTACCGATTTATCCTATCTGGAGTTTGTGGCATCCGAATCACCGATTTCGATTGATTTTGGGAATTTAAGCAATTCATCGGCCGGTGCCGACCCTAAATGTGTGTGGTTCGACCTAGCGGGGAAAGCCCAACTCAGGGATTTGGTATCAAGTAATAAATGTGATACTTATAGAGGGGGTCATTTCACAATTGCGGTTAACACGAGTGGAATATCTCCTACGCCGTCCCCTGCGGGGCCCACCCATCATAAGAAGAAGATCTCTAGCAAGGCATGGAAGATAATCGGAGGAACTGTTGGGGGAGTAATAGTGTTGATCCTGTTGTCGATGCTGATATGTTGCATTGTGAGGTTTAGGAGGGAGAAGAAGGTGAAAGAGATGGAGACCCGGGCTGAGGCAGGTGAGCCATTGCATTTTGCCCGTGTTGGCGGGGCCCATGCACCAGTGGCTTTAGGCACACGCACACAACCTGTGCTTGAAAATGAGTATACTGCTGTTGGATTGAGTTAGGACTTAGGAGGCTTGATTGGTTGGTTGGTACAGTTCTTCTTCCTTTTGAAATTAGGATTTTGGCTCCGGGGTCCGGGGATGGGATTGGTGGGGTGGGGGGAAGACGGTGTCGGTCATATGCCGCAAAGTCTATCGATGCAAAAATTTCTAGGCCGAGGGGAAATGGGGTTGAATTGTTACTTAAGGCTAATTTTTTGGGATGTATTCAAGATTTTAGGTTGAAAATAATGCCGAGGTAATAATCATTTTTTCGTTTGTTTTGGTGGTGTTAGTTTAATTTTTTTTTATTTATTAGTGATTTGATTTTTTAACTTCTATGTTCTGTGTAGTTGTGTGCCTATTGTATGTACTCAGAAAGCGTATATTTGATAACTAAAACAAAATTATTGGTACATGCTATAGCCATGAATTGAATTCTTTGTTTGAATGGCGTATTCATTTTTGATATTTGTTCATTATTTTTGTTTTTTTTACCTTTTCTTTTTTTGAAGAGGCAATCATCTTCAATTAGCAATTGCTTGGAAGCATATAATCGATATATGCATAATTATGAATAATAAAGTTGTACAGTACTTTTCATCCTTGTAATTAATTTTCTCATACGTAATTGGAACATTTCAAACATGAATATGAAAATTTAAAGCATCATACTCTAAATCAAATAGGGAACTTCATTTGTTGGTGAAGACCCTTCAGGGAAAATAAAACACTATGGAATAAATAAGTCTGTTTTAGCAATCTCATATCTAATTTTTATAATTTTTCTTTCCCTTAAGCTTTGTCAAGGTCTCATGGAATTCAATTTCTTTGCTATTCATGTTTCAAGGAATAGGTATAGGTTCAACTAATTTACTTCCGTCAAGCAAAGCCGAATAATATTTTCAGATGTTTATGTGTGCACAGAAGGCTTTTAATATGCCAGATGTTACTGTCTTTGGCCCCAGTGCTTTGTTGTTACTTGTTAGCAGCAAAAATTTATGAATACGAATCACTGATATATGGGTCCCATGCCTTTCTTTTTACACGTAATAAAAAAACTGAGATTTGTTGTCTACTTGTCTTCATATTGCTTATTTGCTTTGGATCCAAGTCACACTTCCAAAAAAAAAAAAATAATAATAATCCAAGTCACGTGGGACTGTGACAAGGGTTTCATTAAAAATTGAGGGAAAAGAAAGTGCAAAGCGTCAAAGATTAGAGAATGCCAGCTCAATTCAGGTGAAGAGCATTTGTAAATAAGATATTAGAAGGATTTGATCACAATTAGATTAATAAGTTGGGCATATATGAAAGAACTTCTGAAGGTTTCCATTTTTTCAGGGTATTGGGTCTACAACTCTAAAATTTGATGGATCAAATTCAGAAATCACATGGGAGGGAGGAAGGACAGTTGTGAAGAAGGGAGGAAGACAATATTTTGTTAAATAACCTTTCCATTAACGCAATATTTTTCAAGTCCTTGGTGAACTTTCCAACATATAATTCTGTAATTATTTCTCAAGAATTCAAATTATATCAGGTATATTATGGTTGTTATGTTAACTTGCTGTAGAAACTGTTGTTTTTTCTATACATAATTTTACAATACAACAGTAGTAATTTCTGGATGATTCTCGGCTTTCAAGCAAATCTGTCACAAGAAAACTAAGAAACAAAAAATTGGTAAGTGTGCTAGCTCAAATTCAGCTATTTAAACAGAGAGAATCAAGTCAAGCTTGTGGGTATGTCAGAATTTTGAACCCTACTATATCTATCTAAATTCCAAAACCCTATAGGCTGTTTTGGCAGCATTTTGGCTCTCATATTGAGATTCTTTATGCATTAACATACAATGTCATACAATGTAGCAAGTCAATGGGGGAAACCCGTTAATAAATAATAAATTGATTAATTTAAAACCTACGTGACCAGCAACAAATAAAATCAGTACTTAAGTACTAGCTAGATGGCATTGGCAGCGACTCGCCACACCATTGCAGAATTTGCAGCCTGTCATAAAGGATTCAAACTCTTATCTCAATTATAAGCTAATAGGAGCTTTATTAGAGTGCTAAATCATATGATTACCTGTATGTTATAATACGATGTGATTTACCTGAGATCTTTTGTGAGTTGTGACGTAAACAAAAAAGCGTTTGGCATCAGCATCACTTAGCATGACCTTAACAGATTCTCCAAATAGTAAATACTGGGAATAATCCCAAAACATGAAAATTTTCTTAGGCGGGAAATACTTGGTCATTTATATATATATTTTTATTTCTAACAAGAGAGAAGATAAATTTCTCAAATCATTTGAATTACTTACATTAGATTTTTTTTTTTTAAGACAAATTAGATAGCGGCTGTCTAGTGGAAAGAAAAAAAAAATCGAAAAACAAATAAAATTAAGCAAAGCCAAACAACGGCAGAAGAAGCTAGCAGAATTTTATAAAAAGGGCAGACTACTTGCATTAGATTTAAATCCTGCATCATCGATGGAAAAACAATATGTGAAATCAACTGTAACTTTGTTTTCAATAACCAATATACAAAAATCGTTGGAAAAAAAAACCAAACAGTGCAAACTTAAAAACTTGCTAAAACTTTAGGAAACAGACAAAAATAATATCAATTTTGACATCCTTCCTTTCGCTGAAGACAATAGTTAGCAGTGACATTTTGGTACATATTTGAATTATTGTCAAAAAAATACCATCTTTTTAGGTTTACAGAAAGTGTGAATTTTTATGATAGCTCCTTTAATTTATTTTTTTAACAAATATCTCAACTGTGTTCTAACTCCCGTTTCTTATATGAAAGGGGAGCACAGAGATAGTGGGTTAATTAGCAAAAGTACGGCTGTCCATCCGAACATAATGATAACTAGCTTTTGATACGCGCTTCGCGCGTGAGGCATTGTTCTTCCGGTTAAACAGTAAAGGTCGGGTAAACACATTGAAAGAGCATAGATTGAAAGAAGCAAAGTGAATAGAAAACTACAAAATAATAGGAACGCATTAAAGCATTAATTGTAGCGATGCCCCTTTTTACCATAAATCTAGGCACATGCACATAACTAAAATATCTCGGACCATATGTCACCTATTATCAGACTGGTAAAAGAGCATAGAAATGGCTACAATAATTAAACAACATCCAATTATAAAGTACCTTCAAATTATGGTGCTAAGCTTGGACAGAAAAACATACAACATTGAAGGTAACAGAAAGAAAGAAGTTTAAATAGATAACAAACTGTTCAGAAAATTAATAATTAGGAAAGTTGGAAAATAAAACTCTTTCTCTACCTAAAGTCTCTATGCCCATGAAGCGCCTAAATACCTCCAAGCCTGAAAAAAGCAAACAAAAAACTATTAAATAGAGATATATCTTAGAACAACTCTCAGATGACAGAATTGAAGCTTAAGCTCACGCTAAAAGTAAATTAATTGGGGACAGCAAATGGGATGTAAGATCTATAAATTAGGAAAAATAATATAGAATTTACATACATAGAGACATGAGCTGCCCATCAATATTTTCCTCTCTTGTTTCTGATCCAAACCAAATGTAGGCTCCCAGGCCTCTAAGCAAAAAAATACTGGAATTGCAGCTGAAAAAAAAAAAAGCAGTATAACCATCAATACATGGTTCAAGAGATATTGAAACTAAACTGAAAGAACGCCCCAGTAGATGGAGAAAATAAAGTTAAAAACTGGAAATGAGTAAAGAATATATTACTTGAACATCATGGCAAGGAAGCTCATTACGGATAATCTTTAGGCCATATCAATGAATAAAAAGCACCGTATACCAGAAAAATGAATGCCAAACTTCAACGAAGCAATTAAAGGGACAATAAAATGTTATAACAAATTCAGATCAATATGTTATTTTTCTCACGACAGAAACAAAATAGATGGAGAGATATGATATCGCCTAAGAGATTGCACCAACCAGAAAAAGATAGCCTATATAGAAGGTGAGGGCACTTAAGCCGAACAAAAGAAAATGCAGTCAAGAGGAAACCTGATAGCTCTAAAGTAGAAAGAAGCAAGCGACAAAAGCTGCACTGTTAGAACCCTGCAAAATTGAATAGATTAGTAGGGAATGAATCACATGAACGAAAACTACAAACGAAATGGGAAAAATTCACAGGATGAAAACAAATTGAAGAAAAGAAACAAAAATAGATGCCCAATTTGTCTTCCAGTTTATAGCTTTTTGGGTGAGTTTTGGGCTTCTGTTTTCGTTTCTTCTCTTAAATCAGAGTAATCATAAGACCAAATTTTTATCAGCCTTCTGTGCTGAGAAATAGATCCTGCATTCACTTGATTGCCTTTTAGGGGCCTGAAAATTTGATAGTTAAAGACACGAATTGCAAGAGGAATTGATACCAGATTATAGTGCTTGAGCGAATCATGACCAATTTGCTTCCACCCTAACGACACCTTCTCATTTAGTTAGCTATGAGCTCTATACCCTCGCCTTTTCAGAATGATAGTTTGAAGCGATAGCTACAAAATCAGCAAAGAAAACACAAAATAGTACCAAACTGCAAAAGAAAAAGACAGCACAAATCAGAAGAAAAATTGGAAAATAAGTAAACGAATTGTACTGAATCGGAAGACTACAGTAGATTGACCCTATTCTTCCGAGCAAGCTGATGCTAAGTCAACCGAGGCGACGCTGAGGGAAGCATAGGTCGCCGCCTTCCATGGCACACAATTGACGGTGAGGAAATGTTAGAGGTCCACCAAAGCTCAACACCTCAGTGTGCTCCTTGACCTCTTCTCGCACAACACTAAAATGCGCATCAATGAGAACCAAAGAACCAGAGCTTATGAATCAAACCTAAATGAGGGACCATTGTGCACACAACTCTTTTTGGGTACGATTGGAGGAAAACCAGCTTCACTTATCAGTAAATTACTACTCTTTTTTCAGACAAATTACCCGATAGACAAAGGTCCGATGACCAGAGCAGAGAGTAGCCACCAGAAGGGACAATGCTACCAGATGAGGCTCACAACAGCACCCAAATATTGAGGGCATTTTAAGCTTCTATGTTTTAGGTTTTGAGAGGCAGGGGTATTAACAACAGTTATATAAGTAATTTTAAATCTGGAATCACTTAATTTACATCACTAAACAATAGTAACCGTGCTGATAATTACTTACCAGTGATTGGGTTCACAATTGTCATCAAACCCTCAATGATGCCAAATTTCTCATTCACAACATATACCTGACACACAATAAAACATTCCACATTCATTAAAATCATCATCATCAATCATCAATCAAGAGTAACATTCTAAAAATGACAAAATAATAAGAAGCGAAAGTTGATGTCAGGCTTGTACTCGGTCTCATTAGATAATGTTACATCCTGTTATGCTTCGCTCGATATTTAAAGAATAAGTAAAATCGTTTTTTACTATTTGTAACAGTAAATAGGTATTGACAGTAAACACTCAAGTAAAATATTTCGCATTTAGCGCACAAATAGAAAAAAAATGAAATATGCTCCTTGTGGGATGTTAATACAAAACTGCTAGAGTGCTAGCCAAAAAAATTTAGAGAAAAAAGTTAACTCACTTTCTCCTTCTTGGGTTCCTCCTCATCAGAATCAAAGTCACTTGCATTATATCCTGAAAAATTATTAGGTCTAAAGCTCATAAGATATCATTAAAAAAAGTAGATAATTTCCCTAAGAAAGACAAATTCTACATTACAAATATTATAATGAACAGTCATTAAAAGAGGAAGCATAAGATTAGCCAAAGAAACACTGAATTGATTGAAATATGCAGCAGTAAAACACAAATTATATGCAATACAGGGAAGCTAAATTAATTCAATAAAGTTCATAAATTTTAACAAAAGTTGTAGTAAAACCAAGTAATATCAGACCTAGCTATTTCTCGCTGACCTTCCGCACTGAAGATCTATACCGGGATGCTTTCTCAATCCTGTATCCACACCCACAACAAACATTGGTGCATCCTTGCTGGGAGCAGAGATGATCACCTTTTTGGCTCCACCCTGTATTTACACCAAAAAACTGTTAAGTCTGTGAAATTTGATTTCAATTTTTTTTTTTTATTACTGAAAGAGATACCTTTAGATGAGTAGCAACCTTGTCCTTACCAGTAAGCACACCAGTGGACTCTATGACATAGTCGGCTCCAGCCTCTCCCTATGGGAACTCCTCTGGCCAAAACACAATGACTTTGAAGCATAAGGTGTATCGTGTGAACTCAACAATCTTTTTGTCGAAAGCACTCGAAGGAGATTAAAACTGCATCAACATATATCATTTTCCCTCATTTAGTACTTTTTTTTATTTTTCGCATTGAATAATTACAGATTCTAGCCAAATAAAAAACCTAATAGAAACAAAGGATAATTAAAAAGAAAAAAAAAACACCTTACCAGAAAAATGACATAGCATAAAAATGTATTATACTTTAAATCAAGCCATTTTGCTCCATGTCCTGGCAACAAAAAAGCATTGAATAATTTTAAAATCATGTTAGGAAAAAAATATCTAAAGTTTATAAAAGATATAGCTTAGTCTAATTGAAATTCATGGTTGAATATACTCAGTGATACATACTTCGTACGAATCTATTAACATACATCAACAGATACCACCTAGAACCCAATCTCCAAATTTTAAAAGTCCATGCTCCGACTTCAAAAGAATATTATCGATGGACAAATTTATGAGCATCAGAATAAAATAAATCACATATTAAAAAGAGAAAGTCACATATTTGAAGGGGAAAGTCTCGTACCAGGAAAGGAACTAACGATGGTCACCTCCAGCAGCAGAGAGATGGAGAGAGATTATATGTGCTGCAGAAATTGTACTCACGTGAATAAGCAAAATAAGAACAAATTTGAATAATAGCGCTATATTTAACTTAGTTCAAAAAAGAATAGAACAATTATTCAAGCTAATTTTCACAAAATAAGAACTGATTTAAGTCAGTGAACGATCTGCTTACCCGATCTCTCTCAAAATCCTTCCTCTCTCTTTCTGATACAAATGGAGAAGAAACGCCTTCGTGTCGTTCTTTCTCATCTCCTCTCCTAAATCCGATCCGCTCAAAAGCTGCACAGGCAACCATACATGTAAACAGCGATAAAAACAGCACCTAAGAGGTTATATATCGCCTTCTTCGGAGAAAAGAGCGATGGCCCAGGGGCAGACGGAGATTGAGAGAACAAAGAAAGAGAAAACGAAGAGGAAGGAGTAGGTGGGGGCAGGGTGAAGGAGGAGTAGCCAACGTAGAGGGCGAAGGCGGTGATGGTCTTTCCTTTGGAAGGATCGTAGGAAGGGGGAAGAGAGATGACCACAACGCCATGGAGTTGAGGGCTAGGTTCCTCCCCAGTCGCTCTCTTTTTTTTTTTCTCCTGTTTTGTCGAGGAAAGTGGAAAAAATCAGATTGATCGAGCAGATTGATCGAGCCTCCTGGTTCAGTCAATGCTTCGCCGGAGGAGAAAACCCTAGACCTAGCGAACTAACGAAGAGGGAACAACTGGAGATGTGTCATGTGTCTGGTGTCTGGACGAAGTTTCGCGAGAGCGAGAGAAAAGGAAAGCCACGGCCTTGGCGGAGCTGAGGATCAAGTGCGGCGACTCAGTCCGTGCGGCACTAAAGAGAAAGTGGAGGCTAGCGCGAACTGGAAGGAGTGGAAGCAGGAAGAAGAGGCATCATCTCAATCATCCTAGATCAATCCGTCTCAGTCCTTTTTCCTGTTCGTTTTGTTGAAGAAAAAAAGAGAGGCAAAGATGCTATATGCGCGGAAAGATCGAAGAAGACCGAGGCGGATATAACGAAGAGGAACGGTGACGTCATGCTGGCGTCATCAGTAACACTGTAGAAAATATACCCTGAGTTATAGTATTTTTTGATATAATTACCATTGACTTTTTCTTGGTTCACATGATGTGCTTGGAGTTTGAAATGGCATGGACTAGTCGACAAAAGGCTGTTTTACTGTATGTATATATTCACAGTATCGAATCTTATATATGTGTGGTAGGCATATATCGAAAAGTCGAAATTATTCGCGAACGTGACATTTGATGACGTTATAGTTAAAATAAAATTTCAGATGATTTTCTATTATTTAAGGTGTATATTAATTTGGTATAATGTAAATTTACTTTGTTATTTTAAAATTTAAATAGATTGCACCAAAATTAATTCACCATTTATGTATATCATTGAAAACATATCTATACATAATTTTTCTGTTTCTATTAATAACTGCTGGATCGGTTATTATAGTTCTTAACCATGTTTAGTACACCGTGATAAGACCTCATGGGTGCCCATATAAACAACGACATTAACTCCTTGACAGTTTTTATGTATATTCCAGACTTTTCTTTTAAAAAAATAACTAAAACGCATTTTAATTAATAATGCATCCATAAAAAAAGTATGAAAAAAAATAAGGAGATAATAAACAAGATCGACTACCGGATCAACTTCGACAAACAATTGAAATCATATCACTTGCTATATGATAATTTTTTTTAAAAAAAAATAAAACATATCACCAATTACAACAGTCGGTGTTAGTATCTATTTCTTTAATTATTTATGTAGGAGGAGTGTGATTGAGAATGTGACAGGGAAAAACGCAATAAGCATGTACAATGATTTGGGAGAAAGAGACGTAAGATGAGATTATAAAGCATATCATACCAAATCATAGACTAGGTTCGGTATCAATCATTAGTAATCCTCAATTTCTGGATTTATATTTCATTTATGGCAGAGCAAGTTGGCATCAACGCTTGCATTCATGCTCTCCATATGACTCCATTTCAACTTGGCATCGCTAAAGATCTCCCTTGTTGCTCTCCTAAAAGGGTGCATTATGCACCACAGAGGAACATAGAATTGGAGTAACATACTTAATTGGGCATCCAGAACAATTTTTATTTTTAATTTTTTTTAGAAAAAACTATCTAGCGTTGGCATCCGGAACAATTAAAAAGAACTATATCAAACATGTACATGTAATACAACTACAATCATTTTATTATAGGAAAAGGATAAAGCTATGGGAAAGCTATCAAATATTATTCTGTTACTTTAAATATTTAAATAGATTGAATTTTCATCAGAGAATGCATCAGCGAATTAACATAATATTTTTTTCAACAAAAATGTTACAGAAAATAGATTCACAAAAGGACCCATATTCATAATATTTTTACAATAAAGCTTATTTATTTTTTCTTCGTTTTTCTCATTGAAAAAATTGGTGGATAGATATTCTCAAATTCATGATATAGAAGTAAATAATATACCATAAATTTAACATACAAAGGCCTATTACATATTTCAATAGGTAAAGCTCTTCATTTTATCAACTTAATTATATTGAAGAAAACAGCTACCAATAGATATTTTTATGCAAAATTGCAATAGAAATTGGCAGCAAACAAAATATTCCAATTGCATATTCCATTATATTACTACAACTTATCGTTTATGTTCCCCTACAACAACAACAACAAAGAAACAAACCTCCCCCCCCCCCCCCCCCCCCCCCCCCCCCCCCCCCCCCAAAAAAAAAAAAAAAAAAAAAAAAAAAAACAAAAACAAAATTGAGGATGAAAACGTGCTCAAGGAATCGTCAGTTTGGTAGGCCTTACCATTTCTGTAGGGAACCTAATATCGATGAAGTAAAGGTAACACAATTGTCGCCACTTTTGGCATTATAATGACAACTGGACCAGTACCTAATTGCCATATCATTACTTTTCTTTCAAGAGAAGCATGATATCAATATTATCAATTTATCATTGAAACTGGCCCTCTAGATTGGAGATGCTACGGTACTACAAAATAATAATAATAATAAATAAATAAATAAATAAAATAAAAAAAGGTAAAAGGGGCATAAAGGGAATGTGTTTTATCAAGTTTTAGTAAACCCCTGTTGGAATTAGGGGAAAAAAAGTTTACCCATTCTATTGTACTATACATTGAATAGGATTTAGGGACCCTTTTACTAAAACTGGAAAAAAATGAAAAGAAATATAAATTTTTAGGGATCGAATAGGATTTAGACGATGATTTAAACCATTTTCATACGTTAGGTTTTGGTTCCCGTGAAGTGATTTTGAAGTTGGGTTATCTCTATTTTACTTACCAGCAGCAGTGCCCACCCAAATGTATGGGCAGATATCTGCGATATGTGAAAAAAAATTCTCATTTGATACAGATATGTTGTCTACTTTCAATATTCAATAGTTAAGGTTAATGTTATTTTGATCGACGCTGAATGTAGCAGTAATATTGAATGGTTTAAATAAATAAACAATAAAGGCAGACATGTGAACAGTAAAAAAATAATTCATTGAAAAAAATTGTTTCTCAATAATATCTCCCGATAAAAAAAAAATAATACAACATGACAATATGTTGAAGCGCTCCTGATCCCCAATTGTAATGAACATTGATGACGGAAACCTGTTTTATAAAAATTAATAATTATTATCAATATTAATATTAAATAAATAAAATAATAAAATAAAATATGAGAGAAATAATTTTTTTAAATGAAATTTCGTTACCTTAACTCTTTCGTAGCACTTCTCGGTAGACAACATTTTTGGTGCATGTTCCGTCATTTGGGTCGATATTGGCGCTTGGTTTTATAAGCAATTTTGTATTTTATCGCGACACACCTCTCGATAGCGCGACATATAGTTGTCCATGAGAAAACACCTGCTCGGGCAAGTAAACTCCGACGTTAGGGATTGTCTGTCCCTGTGCCTTGTTGATTGTCATTGCAAAGCACAATCACACGGGAAATTGTTTCCTCTTAAACCTAAAAGGGAACAAGTCATCATCCGGTAGACTTAGGGGAATCTTGGAAATAAAAATCCTTTTCCCTGCGTGTCCTCCAGTAGCAATCTCTGCATCAATTACATTTCTTTGGAAATTCCGGCACACCAGTCTCGTGCCGTTGCAAAGTCCGTTTGCAGGATCCAGATTACGTAACAGAATGATCGGACATCCCTTTTTAAGTTTGAGGATATGCGGCGACAATCCATTGGGCGTCAGAGAGTTCAAAAATTCAGAAGGGTAGTTGCCATGCGCGTCATCCTCTGCTGTATCAATGCTGTGATATATCAATTCTTCTCCGGGATGAGTCTTAATCATATGTTCGTTGAGCCTGTCGACATACTCATTCTTGGTGGAGAGAATTGCCCGAGAAGCAACGTAATCTGTTCGATGACCATTTTCATTGAGAGAGGGGAATACAGTCTCAATTAGTTCATTTACAGATTCTTCCTCTATAGTGTATGGGATTATCATCTCATCAGGGATACATATGAAGTCATTCCCAATCGAGGGCTCGGTTCCATCGCCGACATTGAGTAGGAACTGAGGGAACCATGGATCACTCGAAGCTCTCATGTTTCGGGTCAGCTTTCTCTTCTTTATGTAGGACCAAAGAGGGGACATTGGCAGTATTGCGTCCACGATCTGAGCATTGGTCCTACGTCTAACCACAGGCAGAACTTGTCTGAAATCGCCACCAAATATGATAATTTTTCCGCCGAATGGTTGGCGGCAGTCCGTGACATCCTGTAATGTTCTGTCGAGCGCTTCGACGGCTTGCCTTTTTGACATGGATGCCTCGTCCCATATGATAAGAGTCGCCCTCCGAAGAAGCTCTGCAATCCCACTCTGCTTGTTCACCGTACACATAGAAGTGCATTCCAAGTTGATAGGGATCTTGAACCTGACAATTCATGTATGTAAATGTGATGTATATCTTAAAAAAATATTAAAATAATCCCAAATGATGAAGTGACGTGAATTTTTACCGTATAGTAAAACAAAATTTTATAATCTTTCGTTACTCCTTGAAAAAGTTTTTTTAATTTTTTGGCTAAATTTATGTTTTTTTTTTCGAAAGACACCACAGATAGAAAAGACATATAATATATTGTTTGTAAGTTGGACTTTTAGTTGCAAATAAATTAAAATCTTATATAATTTGCTATTAATTAATTGTATTCAATTATATTTATTGAACTCTAACCTGGAGTGTGTCGTCCTTCCTCCAGGCATGTTGTTTGCTGCTGCACCTGAAGTAGCAGTTGCAATTGCAATGAGTTTTCTGGATCGAACTGCAGCCAATAATGCCTTGTAAAGATACGTCTTACCCGTACCATCGGGACCATCAATGAAAAATGCCCCCGGCTTCTTTTCCGTGACATGCTGCATGATCTCTTCAAATGCCGCGGGATTCAGCGAACCGTGTGCCCGCAAGTCCTCCTCTGATACGTCAATTCTCTCTTCATCAGTACCTTCTTGAAAATTACCGTGGTCATCCAATTCAGCATTTTCATAGAGTTCAGGGAGATCGTAACTCGCCAGGTATCTGCCCATCGACTCGAGATACCTGCTGACTTGGGTCCTGTGGTCAAGTATCGTTAGACAATTCAGCATTGTCTTCTCTAAGCTTAGTGACTTGGGTCATGTGGTCAAGTATAAGTTTGTGTGGATACCGCGATAAAGAGTAACCACGAAAACCCCCATAGCGAGGAATTTCACAATCAAAGAGCGGCTCGAATCTGTAGTTGGCAATCTCGTCAAGCCGATTTCTAAAGGTATTTTGCACCCTCCCCGGGGAAAAGCCGCTATTTTGTGCCTCTAAACAAGTAAAAAAAATATTCATTTTTACAGTCATCTTTATTGTTGTCTAATATATCTATACATATATTATATATTTTTTTGAAATAAGAGGCTATTTATTTATAGAGGCTGTAGCCCACTCTGTAACTTAGAGTTTATCTCTCTTCTACTAATTATCTACTTAATCCGCGTCCAGCGGGAATTGAACCCCTTACCTCTAGGATAAGGGCGGAGCCACTGACCATCTGTGCTGGACTCCATGTTCAGAGGGATAAACTCATACCGAACTGTCGATGAGAATGTACAACAACCTCTTGGTTGAGTACATATCGCGCTCGTCTTCTGGTAACGTTAACACCAACTTGACACGCACCTTTGACAACGTCCACGGTACGTAGTGATCATTTAACTCACTAAAGTTTGTTACCCGCTATGGATATTCTAATTAAAAATTTAAAATAGAAAACATATTAAATTTCCAGACAGTGCTCATCGCATATCGCATACAATACATTTACAAATAAACTTAATGAATGGGAAATTGTCCAATTTTACTTAATGAAACTCAATTATCCTATCATATTTTGTGTTATAATATTTCAATAGAAATAATCGTACCGGGTGGAATAGCGGTGTGTCTAAGAGAATGATCTTTGATCTGTGGACAATATTTAAGGACTGCAACGTGGAGGTGGTCTGTTCCAATTTTCGCCCTACAACGACACTCAAACATTCAAAAACAGTAACCAAAACTATGTCTGAACTTCAAAATAAATATAATATAAATATAAATAAATAAATATAAAAAGAAAAAAAATTAATGCATGCATACCATTAAATATAATGGTCTGGTTGTTATATTCAACATTGGTGCGTGCCTGGACTCTGAACTTGAGTCTTCCTAATGTTGCGTCCATCGGTACAGGGACCGATATTGGACCGTTTTTGAAATAGACTATCACCCTCATTTCACTGTTCAAGGTATTTTGCATCGTCTCTACAAGTTTTTTATTCATATGTACAATTAATTAAATGTCAACCTAGTGTCAGAAATATATATGTATATATATATAAAATATAATGATCCACAAATTATGGAACTTTTGATGGACTTTTGGTAAAAAAAAAAAAACGGTCAATGTATTTATAAGATTTTCTTTATCTAATTGTGTAAGTTCATCCGAATTTTTAAACTATATATTAAAGTAGATTTAAAATTACTAAATAATTGTTACTATATATTAAAGTGGATTTAATACCGATCAAGGAAGAAGCGCATACATATGTTGCAATTAATTTGTGTTTTGCTTTCCTCATCAGCTTTTAAGAAAATAAAACATTTTAGAGAGCTTATCGTGCTTCTAGCGTGTCTTTTTTTTTCTCCCTCTCCCGTATTAAATATACATTCATTTAAACCATGATGTAATGGAATGTAATTTTGAAATTAATTAGATAACAATTATATGACGGTTTTAAATAATGCACAAATTATAAGACATGGTTGGAGGCAGAAATTTCTTGCAGAGGCATTGCTGGTTGCAGAGAACATGCACATGAGAATATCAACGTTCAAATGTGCTGCCCATGTAAAAGAAGATTGAAAGCTTGTTCCGATAATGGATTCAGTCTTTCAGATGCTCATAAGCATCCAAAAGATTATGAATTATTTATTGGAAAGAAATTACTCTCGGTATTTCTTGCATTATAATTCAGTTTAGCTACTCAATAAGGTAATACTTTTTCATATTGGCTACTTGATAGCACTACCGATTTCCAAATATTTGTTTTGTTTCCCCTTTCCATTTTTCATTGATGCAACTCAATATTGCTTTGTTGTTATATGCTATAATTAGTTTGATTTGGTGATGTGTACAAGTCCTGGTTTGAACCACATTGTTTATCTTGGTAAACTTATAATAGATGACAAGATAAGTTCGTTCTTTAATTTGATTAGTACTAAATTTTTTTTTCAGTAAATCTCTCTATTTAATCAATAAATTTTATTCGTTTTTGTTAATTTTTGTTGTTTTAGCAAATTTCGTGTAAGAGGAAGAATTTTAGGTGAGCATTTTAATTGTAATTTTTTTGCCACAAATATGATCTCATAATTTTCACGTTCATTAGCGTTCATTTGGATTTAAAATTGTTATCTATTTAAATAAAAATACAAAAGTAAATTCATATTTCAACCATTTAAAACATACTATTTGTTATATTTTCTATATCTAGATTACAATATTCAATCACAGATCGCAAATGGTTGTAGTACAGCATTTGTTCCAATATTAGCATCTTTAATTTACGACGATTATAGAATCCGATTGATTGACTAATATTTAGGGCAATTAATATTCAATCCGATTGATTGACTAATACTGGTTGGATGCAATTTCTTAATCTAAGTAGTTTTTGGTTGTTGTATTTCAGGCAATAGCTCCGTGCCCAAATGTGACGGTGTATGGGATAACAAGGATCTGTGTATATTTTTCTTTTTGGTTCCTTCTAAATTACATTTTTTGTTAAAATTTATTCATTAGAGGAAAGAAATTGTTTAGAAATTTGAGTATCAGTATGAGGCCATATTTACACAGAAAAGAATTGATATACACCCTCAAATGAATCAATACATGCCTTGATTAAGAAAATTATTTCATTTTGTTTTTAGTGATATGTAAAGATTGTTGTAAGGGAATGCACCTATTAAATTCAAAATTTTAAGCAAGGTAAATTAAACATTCTAAATTCATTCATTGCTTTTTTCATGCCAAAATGTGATAGTTTAAGAAAATCTAAAATATCAATTTCTTCTTTATTTTTTCTTATTCATATTTTCAATATAATCTATAATTAGTATGTAATACACAAAAAAACTTCAGTCATATTGCTCCGAATTAGTTATCAAGATCTGGTCTGAATTAACTGTCATATATATAGCGATGAACCAGTGGAAAATAGAGGCATACCTTGAGACGGTATGGCAACGTCAGTGACAATAGAGGCTGGATTAGTTGTGAAGATCTGGTCCTTTAGAGCTGGTTGTGGAAACTCACTTGCATTCAACTCATTTGATTCATTCATACTGATCTGAATATGTTTTCTTTTATTGCGCATAACTTCTACCTTTCTTGCTTCAGTCGAACTTGACATCTTTGCTCCTGTATTCTTGCAAGTTTTGCTTCAGGCAAAAAATTGCTGTTAGCAAAGATTTTAGAAAAAGACAATTTCGCTAATTTTTGTTTAAAAATTCACATTCAACTCATTTTAGCAAAAATTTACGTTTTTCTTCATATATTTTTTGTCCTTGGTTTGCTAATTTGTGATGTAATTTGGTCGGAAGTGGGCCCTAATGAAGATCAGTATTGTATATTGCTCTAGTGAGTTGAATTAACAATCTCTTTTTAATAGCATATAAATAAATAATTTACAACCTTTGATAGCATATAAATAAATTTATTTTTAGAGTTTTAAGTTTCGTGTATACAACAATTTTTTACTTTATCACTCACCAGTCAATAGGGGCATTTTTTGTAGTGCGGAAAGTCAGAAAATTTGAAACTATAAAGATCACTTGCAAGTTGTAATGTTATAGAATGCAAAAGTTAAGGTAATACTGATTCTGTTCATGATTTCAAAGTGTCTTTACTCCAAAGGCATCAGCAAATTTATTGAAGACACGAAGAGATAAAAATTCAATGGTATATGTTAGCTAATTATACCAAATGTAATAGGATTGATTATGTTGGTTTCTCTTTTCCAGCATACTCTTTTACAATAGGCCTACTTACTATTAGTTTATTTGAAAATTATGTATAACACATTGATTTGACAAAAATGAAATGATTCTTAGTAGCAAAAGGAGTCAAGAGAGATGAAATTAACCTGATTTGTGGCGCAAAGAGTACTTATCAGGATTTCAACGTAGATCCCTTTACCTTCAATATTCTGCTGCACTATATCAAAAAAGAAACCAGGAATAGATATCAGTTCATCAGTTCAAAAAAAAATAGTGAATGGAAACAAGTTGCCGACTGATGTCCGTGATTGATAACATATCACCAATTATATAAAAAAATTGATTTGTCGAAAATAAAAATCAAATTGATACATACTGGTACTCTAATGGCTATAAGATAATATGCTTTTATATTTATACGAAAAACATAAATATAAATATATAAATAAATAATAAATAAACATAGGAAAAAAAGAAATAGCCTTGCATTTTAGATTGAGATATCATATTTAAGAAAGTAGGAAAAAAAAAGCACAGAGTACATGAACTGATATGTTGTGAAAATGCAAATAATGCCATTTTTTTCATAATGAACATCCAATCCAAAAACTACAAATAGTGACTACATACCAGCACAAAAAGTTTAAGGCGAGGCTTGGATACTGGAACCTTATAATTTCTGAAACCTTAAGTCGAGGGGCTATTCGATGAGAGGAAGTATGTGGACTTTAATATGTGATGAAAGCCCTCTTTAATGTTTCTGATATGATGATATAATGATGATTATCAGAAGCGGTGACAGAATGGTAAAGCTTACTGTTACTTAGTAAGAGATTTCATGACTTAACAAAAATACCTACATTAACTTTTATGAATTAGCTACTATGGTATATAAGAAAATAAATTGTATCTAATGAAAACTTTGCCAACACGAAAACTGAGGATGGAAATAAAATCGCAAGAGGATATGTAGGCGCATTTATTCTCCATTTTTCATTAATTGATATCATCCCTAAATTAGCAACTATGGTTTTTTTAAAAGGAAGCATATAATGTGTGCAATGGTAATGGTAATGGTAATAAATATAAATAAGAAAACAAACCGTATTTTATGAATAGATATCGGCTCCCCTAAAATGGTACTGCTTTTAAATGAAAATGATATATTGATTTACCTTAATTATGATTTCCTCATAATTTTGGACAGTTATAGAAATTATAATAATGGGATTGGGCAGTAATTGGAAAATGAAAGGAAACTAAATAATTGTACATATATGATATCAATCTTTGAGATACTAAGAATGCGTAGGAACATCATGAGCATGAATTACTCAGATAGCATGCAAACGCATGAAAATTTATACCAAACTTGATGGCCAAACAAAATCAAGGGACAGTTTAATCAATTGATATCAATTTAAGAGATTGGAAACAAAATCAAGCACTTTTGATTTATGTGACCAGGAAATGCAATTCACGCCTATACATCTTGTTTATATAAGGGAAACAATAATTTGTCCAAAAATTTTGATATCATCCCTATCTTGATTTATGGACGGACTTTTATAATTGGTCAATTAGCGATATACAAAAGCTGTCAAAAAATTTTATCTGAATTTTTAGCTGCACACCACAAGATGGGAATAAAAGCGCAAGAGATCTTTCTCCGCTATATCATGAATTACGCATATAGATTAAGGCCATGTACCAATTTTGTTCTATATATATTAAGGCAATCTGAGATGAAGTAGGCATTATTTGGGAGCAAATCCACACAAGTAGTGGCAGCAAACAATGCTAATTTGGTTAGTATAAATAAACATGAGATGAAATCAAAGTTCTTCTTTTATAAACCAGCTTTTGAAACACACACAAGTACAAAATCATTCAAATAAAACCGCAAGCAACAAAAAATTCAGAATCACCATGTGTTACTTGTAATTTAGAGGTCTAACTTTCTAATTATACTAATTAGTAATAGAGATTAAGGAATTTCAAAGTTGGGCGGAAGTTAATAGTGTTGGACAGTGGTACAGAACAATGCAAGAGGGGTACCAAATGGTGATTAGAAGGCTGGACAGTTTCTGGTACAACCAGTGAAGGATATTTTTGACAATTTACAAAATCCTTTTTATTTCATGAATGGCTGAACGGAATCAAATGAAAATTTAACTGTAGATGAAACATGATTGGAAGTATCTCCTGTAAAAATTTCATAATTTTTGGACATACAGATTAATTATAATGAATTTTCGAAATCAGACAAAATCAAGTTTCAGAATCTGTTCCAGCAAATCGTGCCAGCAAATAGGTCTGAAAGTTCATGCCTTGAAACCCTTCAAATAAATATCTAAAAATTTTGTAAAAATTACAGAAGATTCCTCTGGATGTCTATTTTCAGTTCTAAGAGTTTCAAGTCTTAAATGCAAACAGAGAATAAATGAAAAATAAAAAACCGCACTGGGGTCCGTCTGTTCCAAAAAACTGTTTTTCCAAAACTTGCCCTAGTTTCAACAATCTTGTAAAAATGCCAAATCAACTCAGAAAAATTCATATTAGATACCAAAATTTTCGTTTGGAAGTCTAGTTTCAAACAAAATAACTCTCAAATAACTTAAACAAATACAATAGAGGATAGCAATATACTACCAATTCAAGAGCTTACTCAAATCCAGCCATGTGGTTTGTTTTCAAGTAAACGCCCCAAGACAAGCTGAATAACACCCATTATTTTAACAATAGCATTTACTTGTCTTTGAAGGGTATACTATTTAATTATTAGACACAAGATAGCTAATTGTAATCATCTTTTAGATACAAGATGCAAGTTGTAATCATCTTTTAGATTTCATTGAACTATTTCTACGAGTACCAAAACAATATGCGTCCATCTGTCGTAGAAGTGAAGTCTTTGACCAGTGTGTTTTAACATTTTATTATTTTTCTATATTAGAAGTTTAGACCATTTTTCATATGTATAATATGCCAGACATATTGATTCAGCAAGCAGCATGTGTGCCAATTGCATGACTATTCAAGATTGTACGTAATTCTTAGTTCATTGTCTCTGCTGCTCTAATTTTTTTCCCTCCTTCCAATATGCAGATTAGAATGGAATTTTTTGACCCTGAAAAATCTTCCACAGCCTCAAAAATCACTTGTGGCGATGACAGGTGTACTTCTGCTCTTCAAACTGGAGAGTCAATTTGCACTACTTCTGAATCCTCCAGTTCCCTCTGTGACTACACTATTCAGTATGGCGATGGGAGTGGTACCTCAGGCTATTATGTTGCTGACATGCTCTATTTTGATACCATCACTGGAGATGAACAGGCCATCAATTCTTCTGCTACAATTGTTTTTGGGTAAGACCATAAGAACATAAGCAAGGCAATATTGGTCTTTAGTGGCTTAATTTGAAGCAAACTTGAAATCCATACAGAAACAAAATACAAAGCCAAACTAATCTAAATCTAAACAAAAAATTAGTTCATGTTTATCAATTGTGAATCTTGCAATATCAAACATTTGAAGTATCAAATACATGGAGTACTTGAATGATAAAATATTATTTCAATGAACAATATCGAATACCAAAAAAGAAAAGCAAAAAAAAAAAAAAAAAAAGAAACTTCCTAAGCAAATATTATTCATGCACTAAGAAAATATAACTAACTCAATAAACTGGCATTAACTATCTAGAAAAGACTAATAATTTTCAGCTAACACTGGTGAGGAACATACCTTGGGTTCGGTGATACATCTCGAAGGATTCTTCGTCCATTGGACTGCAAGGGGTGATACCCACCTCTACCATTTTCACTGCAATTCATACCATCAGAATTTAGACTCAGTACAGTGACAAGAGAGCAAAAGAGTGGATTTGAGATACATACCTTGGTAATGCATTTTGAACCATCCCAGCTCCATTGACATGTAAAGGATGAGTTCCACCTTGTCCATTTATTACCATAAAAGGCGCGGCATCACTCGTGTTAGTTATAGAATTTGCGTCCCTTATTGCGTACATGCGCCGGATATGTTGGAATGATGAACCCATTCTATTTAACACTTACAATCAAGAAACAGTTATCCAATTGACACAACCAATTACAAAACTAAAGCATTGCATCAACACACAATTGTAACACCCGGTACATAGAAGTAAACCAAAAAAAATATTTATGTAGTCTTGCAAAGAGGAGAGGACAACCCCTTGTGTATATCAACACACTATGTGTGAAGTTACTGTTTAATAATGTTTGTGTTGCATCAAAAGTCATGTATATATCACGTGTGTATTGATGACAAATATGTAGTTCAATTTCATGATTTGTAATTGAATGAGTGATTTTATTAATAATGTCAATATCATTATTTCACATTTACTGTTTGTTAGAAATGCTACTTCTTAAATAATGTTGAACATGTAAATAATCTAAATATTATCCATTTCACTTTAAGAAAACATTAGTAAATTTATTACATGAAACTTATGTGATGGAAGCATTTCAAATTTCTTATCGTCCTTAGTAGAGAGTTTTCTTCATAAATCAGTCCTTAAGGATTAGGAAGTGTACCAGTAAATGGAAATGGGCAAAACTGAACTGGTACCTAGCTTTTACCAACCTTTTAAGGTCTCGTAACAAACAACCAAGCAAATTGAAACATAAACACTAATGGAAACTAACAAACAGAAGCATCAAGGTGTTGTACGTGCATCAAAATTCAAGAAGTACTTAACAGAACAATACACTATGCATCCCTTAATCATTCAAATGTCTACCGAGCTACATGTCTCATCCAATCAGATTAGATTAAGCAAATAACTCAACCAAGTATCCAAAAGGGTTGAGCAATACACAACAGTTCCAAATAAGCAATCTCGTATGTACAATCATCTCAAATTCAACATGATAACAATCAAACAGATAGAGAAAAGAGAGGTGAGGCCAAACCGAGATAGTAAGCAAAAGAGAAGGAGGAGGTTGGGCTCAGCTACGGTCAAAAAGATGAAATTGCAAAAGATCAACCAGAAAAAATTCTGAACGTTTCATGAAATCAGGTACTAATTAACTATTTAACAGGTGCCGAATGTGAGTGCCTCAAAGCCAACAGAAAAAGGAAAAAAAAAAAAAAGAAATCCTGATCCAAACGATTATCATCGAAGAAGATAAAAAAAAATACATTTGGATTCGTGAGTTATGCTACCTGATATCGTGTATTGTAGAGCATCAACACTTTCTCCCTCCTGAAAAAAAAAAAAAACAAAATACTAAAACAAATTACAAAATTGCTTAGATCAAATTCAAAGATGATTGAATAGATCAAATCAAAAAAGGGAAAATATATACAATCGCTCACCTGAACCAGTGCAAGATGAATCGTTCGAACATTGGCTTAAATAGGGGAGGAAAACTCATTGAAGCGGCAAAACGAAATTTCAAAATCGGTGCTATATTTTAAATTTCGCTGATAGCAATAAGGTAATAAAAGTGAGCGGCAATTGAAATTTTCAAATTCGAGTGAAAATTTGAGAGAAAATAAAAAATAGTACAAACCCCAGAGTTTGGAGGCGCTGAGATTTCAATTGCGATTTCCTTCTTTGGAGATTTCTGCCAGCGTCATGAGATATGAGATTTCCATTTCCTTCTTTGGAGATTTCATTCATTTGGAGGCGCTGAAATTTTCATTCGCTATTTCCTTCTTTGGAGATATGAGATAAGTTTGTTTCCTGGACAAGGGGCGCATGAGATAAAAAAAGAGGTGAGATAAGATATGGGTGGGTGAATTGGCGCATGAGAAAAAAAATTAAAAAGTGGCGCAACAGAGCATCGAACCCAAATGTGTTGGCACCGGACGCAGTCACTCTTCCACCAGCGACATTGGCTCTTCCAGTCTAAAAGCCACCTTTTTATCTGATATTTAGATCTAAACCGTAGATCATCAAAATCAATGAACCATATTTGATTTTAAAATGTTTAATGACTTTTAATCTGAATGTTGAACTCTTTTTATCTGAATGTTTAACACCTTTCGCTGGGTGCATTTATAAGGGTGTAAATGTAAATAAACAATTCATATAAAAGAGTAAACATGACATATAAAAAGGTGTTAAACAATTCTTATATCAATTATGGACCATTGATTTGTGTGATTTGATTTGATCAGTGGTTTAGATTAAGGTTAGACTTTTTATTAGTAAAAATTAAGTTACTACCAAATTAGCTATTTATCTAAAAGGAAAGACTAAAGTATTGATTTTACCATATCTTTATTGTCTAACATGTAAAGTTTTATATGAAACAAAAATAATATCAAAATTTTATTTTTTTATTTGCCCGCATATTGAGGACATCTTTTGCTAGTAAATTATAATGTATATACGGGTCCAATATAGGTTGCATGTAGCTATGTAAGTTTTATATGAGAAAGGAACGAACTAATAGTTCCTTATCTAGGCCCAAGAACCAATAGTTCCTTATCTGCCCATGTTTGAGGGACAAAATCACGGTCCATGGGTATTTACGTGAAATATTATGTTCACCAGGTTTTAGCGAAATAATTGTATCGGCAAGATATAGATTTTGGACATCATGTGTTATGTAGTTGGGGAACTATTATTTCAAATGGTTTTAAAATCTCAATACAAATAAATCTGGCTGTTTTGAAGCAATAAAGGAACTTTGAAAGGTCTAAAACTATTTTATGTATGAAAACAAATTATGCTAAATTTGAATTGCTAAGCATTAGAAATGATACAGAGTATTTGGCTTTTTATTAACTAGTTATGGTAGTCGCAGCTTCGCTGCGTTATGATTTTTTAGATGGATAAGAATTTAAACTATTTGCCAAATTGTTTGTTTTTTTGGTAACATCAAATTTCTCAAGAATTATAATTTAACACAATTATAAAATTAGAAAATGCATAACAACATTACCATTTTTATAATTAATGGGAAACAATTTGCATAAATGAATATATATATATAATCAAGATCCTTTTTTTATTACAATTTTTTTAAGTAGTTCATCCTTTCATAGACTCCCTTCTAAATTTGAATTTTTGCTTTTCTGAAGATTCATTTATTTTGAACTGTAATGAAAAAAAATAAGACAAATTAGTATCATAATTAAAATATTGTGATTATATAGATATTTTTTATTAGGAAAAGTTTTTTTTTTCCACAAATACGAAATTGACTTTTTGTGTATACTAATAGTTAAAAAAGGGCCACACACTACACAAACAATGAACATCTTTTTTTCTTCCACAAATCAAGATAGATATAATGAAATATCAAATTGAATATATAATAAAGTCTACTGATTATATGATTATAGAAACGATTCATCTCCAAATGTTAATAAATCATGACTAAAATTAATTTAATCAAGTATATGATTATAGAAGTTAGCCTATTTAAAAAAAATACAGAGTTAATACATGAGCTTTACCGTATCCAAATATAAATTAGGGTAGTAACACCACATGTCAAATATATTCGACTAATTTGTATCTAAACATTCAAACTAAATGAAAACTTAATTAAAGAAATAAAAAATGTAAACATTGTTTAGTTACTTTATTATATTTTCATCATCAACAACCTCATTTAGCTTTGACATCTCATCTCTTGGGTTAATTTGACTATCGATCACTGAGAATCTCTCGGCTAATTTACCCCTGATATGAGTACAAAAGGTAGTTTATTATAATTCTAACCATTATGAGTCCAACCAAATTACAGTAGAGTTAAATAGATTAAAGCATGAGTAAATTGTATCACTAAATAGAATTACAATTAATAATAATTGTTATTTCTCTTTTTACTCAAATACTAAGCTAACAGTATAGGTAGCCCCAATTATATAACTGATTCACAAAAAAAGAAAAAGAGGTACCAACCGTCAAGGCTCTTTTTTTTTTATGGATTGAAATTTGAAACTCTCAAGATCGCCATTTTAATTGCTAGTTTCCAACTGCTCAGATAAAATTGCTATGGATAAAGTAGCAGAATTATTGTAATAGAATGCTATGGCTAATTCTATTATTGGTTAATATGTATTTTTCACAACGCATATTCTTTTCACCTTGCATATTCTTCAAATATTGTTCGTACTGATAAATATCTGATTTTATACATAGAAAGATACATGCTTTCTTTTATAGAGGTTACCAAAAAAAAAAAAATTTCTGAAACTAATAACATGTACAGGATAACAGTTTTGATGTTTCTAGACCTAAGTAACATTTTTGCCGAGTGTCATTATATAATAACCTGTTAATATAGTTATGTAGCATATTTAGTACATAAAATCCAACAAAAATATGCTTCAGGTTTTCTTTGCAAAACTATCCATGTTGTTTCTAATAAATTTTAATAGACGAAAAAGGGAAAAAAAATGATGAGAAAGACCGAACAATTGACCTAAGTATCTGCCTTCATATACCAATACCAGTAGGAATTGAATACCAAGACATATTATAAATAAATTTTCACCATGACTCAACATGATAGGAAGAGAATTATAAATATCAAAGGTTTATATACTGGCACATTTCATGAATTAGATATCTAAAATTCATTGATTATATCTTGAAAACATCAAAAGTTAAATAACCATTCAGAATGGTAAAAAAGCATAAGTAAAACAATAATAGTCTAAAAATTAAAAAAAAATGATCAAGATAGGGTAGCTGATACCACAATATTTGAGCAAATTTATAAATTCTTTTTAGGTCGGTCTAATCATTGTTGGTAAATTAAAATTAAAGGAAATGTACCTCCATTGACCGCATTGAACTAATAAGTATACCAGTTAGCTTTTAGCCAAACCAACTCATTCTCATTGCATATTTGAGTTCCAAGTCATTTGTCACTCCAAATGCCAACGCATGGTTGAACCTGACAAATAATGAAAATGGTTGGTTAGCCAAATTAGTGTGATCTTTGAAAAAATAAAAAATGAAGATGCTAGTTCATCAGTCTAGGAAAGATTAAGCAAAAGTAACAAAATTGAGTTTATGCATATTGTATTACATTTCTAGTACATTCTTTTAAGAGAAATTAGAGGAAAAAAACAATGGAGAATAGTGCGGTCTAATGCCACCATTTAAAGCAAGAAAAAAAGTACTTGCTACAAAGCCAGTAATGGGACCACAGAGCCAAATAAAGGAAGAGAATGCATGTTCTATACCAAGTGTCTGCATCAATAACAACACCGATTTAGTAAATCTGGAACTTCAAAAACTGAAAGTTAGAATTTTTAACTGAACCACACTATAAGTGAACTAATCACAAAGCTTTGTTTCATACAATGAACGGTAAATATTCTGGTTGTTTCTTTTAAATAAATTATTAAATTAACTCATCAGTCCTAAGAAAGTTCAAGCCAACAAATGGAAGTACCAGACAACACTTGTACTAGATAGCCACAGGATAGCCAGGAAAAGAATCCAATCCCATATCAGACCAGAATTGTCCCAAAGAGTATGATAATCATCCCACAAACTTCTTAATACCAACATTACCTTATAAAGATGTCATGAATTAAAATTCACCTATATTTCATCAATAACTAACATTTTATTGATTAAGGAAGCAGATGAGATGTACTTTCAATTATAATTGTGACCTGCACAGTTCCATCCAAGCCATAATCGATCTGGTACCGACCACCCTTTGAAATTTATTTGTGATTCATTTATAAGGAAATTAGGCCAAATAACTCTTACTGGTAAGTAAATTGCCTAAACTGAAATTAGGCCAAATAACTCTTACTGGTAAGTAAATTTCCTAAACTGCCCTTCAAACTGATGCAAAATTGTACTAATGTGACCCTTAATTGAATAACTAAATCCCTGAGGTTATAGCTGAGTAAATCAAGAACTGAGAAGAGAAATTCACCTGAATATATGGAGTCAAGAGGGAGAGTTGCATAGACCATCCAAAAACTGTACACAGGCAGCGACCATACAACTAAGAACCAACCTCGTCCTGTTAATCCTAGGTTTCACATCTCGGTTTCACACTGTTAACTTTATTTGATGAAGAACTCATCAGCAAGCAACATCTCATTGTAGATTCCGACACTGCAATATGACTGTTTCGAAAAAATTTAAGTGAACAGACATTATAGATAGAAATATGACTGTTTCGAGAATTAATTTGAATAAGAAGGAAGAGAACATAGTATATTTACTGAAAATTGCTAATTTTAACATGATTTCAAATTTGATTTCAGATTTGCAGTTTTATAACGATAGTCAACACGATCACTGTTGTCAACGAAATAAGTTATTCTTGGCAAATAGGAGCATATAATTGGCTCTTAAGTTTTGTAAAAGCATATGTCATGGATTTTCAGCAGATTGGTATAGATATACTTAAATAATGCTTGTAATCCACAAAACAATATATAAAAATCATGTCTCAGGTGGGGTTCAATCAATAAATAGGCTAATTGGGTCAGTACACAACTTAAGTTAGTAAAAAGCAGCTAAAGAGAGGGAGAACGTACCACAGGGCTTGAAGCCACATGACATTGCGTGACAGGGACAGTTTCTTCAATGTGCCATTGTACAGGTCATCTAGGGAGACGTTCAAATGGTGCACCACATCTTCTCCCTTTCAACCAGAGCTTATAATCAATGGCTGTAAGGTTGGACCGACGAATGGAGAGCAACTTTTCCAGGTACGGATCAATCGGAGCAAGGTTTCTTTATTGGACCAGCAGAGATGCAGACACTGGGGATACGGTTGGGGGTGATGCGGGCAGTTGGAGGAGAGACAGAGATTCAACTCGGAAAGGAAAATGATAGGGGTGGAGACGGTGACGTTTTATTTTTCGGAGGAGAGAGGATAGAGAGCCGGCAACGTTTTATTTTTCCGTCGCCGACGAGAGAGGAGAGAATAGAGAGGCAACGCCACTTGATGTTGGCTCAGTCTGATCTATTGTCAATGTTTGTAAAGGTTAATACTTCATCTTCCAGTTGCTAGATGTTTGAAATAGTTTTTGTGCATGCTTTTGATCTGTGGACTAGCTTAGAATGTTAAATATCGGCTTAATGCCCCTCATTCCTTGACCTGTGCTGCTTGTGTGTTGTTTTGATGGCTTTAGGGACTGGTACAGGCTTGGTACCTGTCGCTTTTCCTATTTTTTGTTTACTGGTACGGGTTTTCAGCAGTCCAGGGACCTTTCTGTGAAGTATTTCTGTTGCTAGGGACTTGTTCGTAAATATTGTTAAACTGTGTTAGAAAATTTTTATAATATGTTCTGTTATTAGGATTCTCACTGTAATTTTTAGGTAAATAAATAGTTATAGGGTTGTCTGTGCAAATACGTGGCCTAGCGAGTCGGATCCGTATTAATTTCGAACCTGGATGTTATTTGTTGTGTTCGGATTTGATCCCCGAAACCCACAACTCGATGGACCCGATCCGTTTTGCTGACAGGTGAGCCTGCTCGACCTGGGCCTGGTCGGCCTATTCCTTCTTGGTCTTTTCCTTTTCTGTTGGATTGTACCAATGTTATCGATCAATGTCCAAGTGCTAAAGCATAAAACAATCGCTTTAATTGACACTCTAACAAATTGGCGCACTCACTGAAAAATAGTGAAGAAATTAGACAGTTACTAATGTCCTTATTTTAGAAATAGCTAGTCTGTCGATCAGAATATTTTGAGTCGGATACCCTACCAAACCTTAATAAATTCCAAGAGGATAGAACCATGTGAATAAAGGACCTCTATGATCCTACTCCTATCTAAATAATGTACATACGAACTTAAGAAGCCTGGGCATTAGGGTTAAGGATATCTGATCTGACCTCCGCTTATGTCTAGGGCACAACCCCACGTCCCCACAATAGGAGCTCTTAGTAAGAGGCATACTAATGATAAATTAAAAAACTATAAATTAATTAAGGAATATTTGATGATTTCGGTGAATTTTTCCACTTTTTTAACACTATTTTCTAACAAATTAGGAAGATGTTATATATGTTTTGTTTTATCTTTTTACTCTACCTTTGGATATGATAGAGAGAATGAAGGATTTCTTATGGATTTGCACCGAGGAACGCACAATGAAATTAATGTCTCATGCTGAATTGAAAGCTTTAACCCCAAGAATTCAGAAAAAAAAGAATGATAATTAAAATAAACAAATTAAATATGGTTCAAGGTAAATTTTGAACTTAATTAGTTTCCAGGAGTGAGTCAATGTTTAAAAATAAAATACAATAAAACATTAATGGGAGTAAGATTCATCAAATATGAATCTCCTTGCAGCAGGGGAAAAACAAAGATTAGAAAAAAGTAAAAATAAAATAAAATAAAATAAAACATACGGTTAGCTCATGCTTCTACTAAGTTTCAAGTACTCGCAAGGGCAAATCCTCACCGGAAGTATTTGTAGACTTGAAAGGGTCAATTTTTAAATAAAAGACTTTGAGGGGAAAAAACGAATACAAGATGAATGCATGCTTCTTTAATTGTAAGATGGAGTCACTTTGGAGGCGTTGACAGCTTGACTAACTTCGTCAACAAGGTCGATTATTAATCCTTGTCCTTCCATGCTATTCCCTGTGCCGAGACTCTTGTAAAGGCCCTCTCCAAGCATTCAAGGGCACGAAGAGCACGGGCAAAGAGACAAGAAGAGAGGTGAAGAGAAAGTTGAAGGAATCGTGAAGTGAGAACGCAGGGCGACGAAGTGGTGGTGACGGTTCGGCACATTTCGGTACGGGTTTTTATTTCTCAAAGTTCCTTTGATTTTTCTGAAAAGTTAGTCATAAGTCATAATAAATTGCAATACATATGTGATTATACGGTGACTTGAAACTGATTTTCATTATCAATCTTATTATACTTTTTATGAGATATTAAGAATTCAAGATTTTCAAAATATAAGGTACGTGGGTTTATACCTAAATTCTTTATCTAAGTTATCATGTGAGAAAATTGAATAAGGCATAGTAAATCTACAAGTATATGACCTAACTTTCAAATTTATTTCTCGTCTCAGAAATTTACAAACATAGAATAATTTACTGGTAAATTGTTAGATAATGGTGCCCTGTTAAAGAAATAGGCTCAAGTCTTAGACTCTTAACTACCCAGTTTACTTCTGATTGGGCTCCGTGACATTTGATCAAAGAAATAAAGTTTGTAAATACCATGTGCATGAAATTGTATTTATGACTTGCAACTTGTTTATTTTCAAAGGTCATCATATTAATTGAACTAGAAAGATTTACAAAAGAAATTCCTTTTTAAAATATCACGTACATGTGTAATAGCTTGTAGTAAGGATTTCTAAGTTTAACTTATATAGAACCTTGTTAAATAGGAATTGGCATTAACTAAACGTGATTTCATGAATTGTTCGCATAAAAGAAAATCAGTAAAAGTTTTGTCATATGAAATACTTGATTTCTGAACTTGATCACATAGACATCATGTTAGTATTATCTCGTATTTATCTGGAGCTATGGGACTAACTGAGAGGATTGATTTCACTCTAACTTTCTTTTATTAACTAACTTGAAAGAGTACAAATATACACTCTTTACTCTCACTCTTCTACTTGGTATACTCTTTCTTTGGTACACCCTACATATAAGTTCTATGGTCTATTTATACATGAAAATGTCGGTTACAAAGAGATCTCTGGAATATACTATACTAACCTTTATAGTGCATGATTATATTAACTAATTTCTAGACTATGGCTGGTATACGCTAGAATCTTCATCGCTAGTCGGCATTGAAGAAAATTCTGGATTTTGCTCGATGACATTATTGGGCTTGGGCTTCACGCATAATAATTGATCAAGATATGGGCTGTAGTCGATGCTGCCTTCAACACTCCCCCTCAGCATCGACTTGGTATTGTCTCGATACGTCGATTTCTCTTTGAACTTTTTCTTGTATAACACTTTCTTATCGGCTAGCTGCTCATCTTTCCAAGTAAACTTCGATTGCACTTCTTGTTGCTTTACCGTGCTACTCATGCCTAAAGTCTTGTCTTTAATTTCTTTCTTGTGCCAACATTCTCGTGCATAGTGTCCTCGTCTTCCACAATTGTAGCACACTATGCTTCTTTGATGAGATGTCTTGCACATACCTTGTTGTCAAGCTCCCCCTTTATGTATGCTCTTCTGTTTATCACTTGCCATCTTCTTAACTTTGACGGGATCGTTCATTACTTGGGCCCTTAACGTAAATTGTGCTTCTTCTTCTACCGGTGGTTGTGGAGCATATCTAAATCTTAACTGGAAGTTTCTTGATCTCTAAATAGAAATCTTTGCTATCACCAAATTCTTATTTTTCCTATCTAATATTTTGCAACCTCCATTTTCAAAATGGATCGCATATTCATTTTGCACTAACTGCCCCACACTTAACAAATTTTTCTTCAAGTCCGATACATATAGCACGTCTCGAATAAGTTTCGGGCCTAACTTAGTTTTGATGGCAATACTACCATTTCCTTTTGCTTTAACTAAAGCACCATTTCCCATGCGTACCTCTGGCTTATATGATGTGTCGATATCTCTGAAGAGTTCATGATTGCCTGTCATGTAAGTACCACATGTCATCTCTCTCTTCAATTGCAGAGTGGCACGCATAGAAGATACTCTCTTCGTACTCGTCCTCTTCAACGAAATTCGCTCGATCAATATTTTTGCTTCTACACTTTCGAGCTATATGGCCAATCTTTTTGCACTTGTTACACCGCATCTTCCGCCAACATCTTGACGTATCATGATTTGACATCTTGCATACGTCATACCATAACGTTAAATTTTGCGTACCTGAATCTTCTTTACTATGAGCTTGGTGGAGTTTGAAACTTGACTGGAGCGCAGTTTCAAGCGAGTTCGGATCCGTCGAGTTCGAGTTCGTCCCACGTTGTAGCCTCCTTTCTTCATGCGACTCCAACGAGCTCATCAATTGTTGAATCACAAGAGTTGATAAATCTTTCGACTCTACAATCGCTGCGACGATATGCTCATATTTCTCTAGCAGACTAATTAAGATCTTTTCAACAACTCTTTGATCTGACATACCTTCGCCATATGCCTGCATTTGATTGACGATCTCGATAACTATTGTGAAGTACTCATTTATCTTCTCTGACTCCATTTGTAGATTTTGAAATTGTTTTCTCAAGGTCTGCAACTTCATGGCAATTATCTTTGCAGATCTTGAAACTCCTCTCGCAAGACTTCCCATGCTTCCTTCGCCTTCTTCGCACTAATGATACGCTAAAACAGGTTCTCGGCAACACCTTGTTGGATTAGCAACAGTGCCTTGGCGTCCTTCATTGTGTCTTCCGCCATCTATTTTTTCTGATGTACCGTCGGTTCAGCATGCTCGGTGTAGCCGTTCTCTACAATATCTCACAATCCTTGAGACCGTAGCAACGCCTGCATCTTGATCCTCCATATGTCGTAGTTCTCTCCGGTGAATATGGAGATCATTGACTGTGCAATGCTTGCGCTGAAATTTGAAATCATCGACTAAGATGCTTCGATCTTCACTAACGTCGCTACTCTTCTATGTTCGTGTTCGACCAAGCGTGGCTCTGATACCAATTGTTAGTATTATCTCGTATTTATCTGGAGCTATGGGACTAACTGAGAGGATTGATTTCACTCTAACTTTCTTTTGTTAACTAACTTGAAGGAGTATAAATATACATTCTTTACTCTCACTCTTCTACTTGGTATACTCTTTCTTTGGTGCACCCTACATATAAGTTCTATGGTCTATTTATACATGAAAATGTTGGTTACAAAGAGATCTCTATAATATACTATACTAACCTTTATAGTGCATGATTATATTAACTAATTTCTAGACTATGGCTGGTATACGCTAGAATCTTCATTGCTAGTCGGCATCGAAGAAAATTATGGATTTTGCTTGATGACATTATTAGGCTTGGGCTTCACGCATAATGATTGATCAAGATATGGGCTGTAGTCGATGCTGCCTTCAACACATGATTTTACATGGATAAAGTATTTGGAAATTGATTATCGTCATCGGGCGATTTACCATCGCGCGCCATCGCTGAGGCGCTCCCTCAGCGATGGTCTCTCATCCATCGCAATTTTATTTCATACCTAAATGTTCAATTAAGTACAAATGTTCAGTTATGTAAGTATAAATGTTCAGTTAGTTGCAATAAAAAATATAAATATTATAAGCAAAAATGTTCATTTTATTAAGTATAAATGTTTAGTTAGCAAGTACAAATGTTTAGTTGGGTAAGTACAAATGTTCTGTTAATTGAGTATAAATGTTCCGTTAGTTGCAATAAAAAAATACAAATGTTATAAGCAAAAATGTTCATTGGATAAGTACAAATGTTCAGTTTAGTAAGAACAAATGTTCAGTGTAGTAGGTTCAAATGTTTAGGTTATTAGATATAAATGTTCAGTACGAATTTTTGGTTTTTTTAATAGGTGAGCGAAGGGGTCACGAACCGGACAAAAATCACGTGAAAAAATTAGAAGGGGTCATGAACCAATCCGGTTCAAATAATTTTTTTTTCGATTTTTCCCCCGGTGCGCCTCTCTCCAAAAATGATGCGCGATCTATATAATAAAATCATTACTTAACGCATTTAATTGAACACTTTTGACTATTAAACTGAACACATTTGATTATTAAACTGAACATTTGTAGCAGACACATGTTCTGTGTAGCGATGGCGCACGATGGTTTTTTTAGCGATGGCACTTATCATTCCTGAAAGTATTTGACGGAGAAGGTTGCGTTTAAAACTGTAAAGGACTTTACTGGTAAAATGATATAGTTACTCAATTAACTTCTAATTTTCTAAATGCTTGTAACATTAGATTAAAGATATAAAGCTTTCAAAATGTTGTATACATAAATTTGACTTTGTGATAATGACCTTACTGGTAAAATTGTTTCAGTTATTAACTTCTGAAATTTCGATTGTTGATATAAAGTGTTTTCATAGGTACTATGCATGAATTTGACTGATAATTGTTATTAAATGCAATAGTTGAATTGAATTAACTTTACATGAATCATTTACGCATATTGTCAGTAAAGGTTTTCAAACACTTTGCTTTATTTGAATAGGATGATCTGGTATAAATTTTATGAATAAGTATATGACTTCGTGACACTTAGGATCTGTATAATGAATTATATGCAAGAATCGATCTGATATGAAATGAGAATTCACCTCTGGGGGTTTTGGCTCAATCCTTGGGGACATTTAAATGGCTCTTCGGAGCAAACAAGTGAAAGTGAGATCCTTCGGGATAAAAGTAGAGTTCAGGGTAACTCCCTGGACGTTAGATAGTGTGCACATTCGAGCCAAACCTTGAGGGCGGCTCGACCGGGCCTTCCATATGAAATATTGTTTGATAAATGAAAAGGATATGATTTAATTCAAGACATAAGATTTGAAATTCCGCTAAACTAAGTTTATATTTACTAATTCACATGTTAATAATTATATAACCTATTTTCTAATGTATTGTTTTGTGAGTATATATAAACTGACTTGTTTTCTTGAAAACCGTACTGAGAAGCAATATGTTTTTCACCCGTTTTTATTATTGTTTTTAGGTGAGGCAATTTGGAATTAAAAGTTAAGGTACGGACTATGTCTGGGATATGGTGCTGCCATGAAGTCAAGAAGTTACTTTACCTTTTGTTTACTTTAGATATTATGAACTCTAGAATGCTATAGTTATGAATACTTTGATGAACTTGTATGAACTTTTGTGCATAGAAATAAATGACACTGCAGTTTTATATGAATTATTTGATATTGTACATTCTTTTGACCGCTTTGTATCCGTTGACCATTCTGACGCATACGACGGGGTTGTTCGGAGTGTGACATTAGCACTAATCTTTACTAACCTCAACGCATTTGGGGTGTGTTTGGATAGGCCGGGAATAAGGAATAAGGGGCGAATAAGCCCCTTATTCCTTATTCTGGTGAAAATCAAACACCATAGGAATAAGGAATTTGGGCTTATTCGGGCCCTTATTCCTATACCATCAAAATCTTGGTATTAGAATAGGGAATAAGAATTACACCAATCCCTATTCCAATTCTCTATTCCTCTATCATCCAAACACACCCTTGGTACATTGAGGTTGGTAGGTTAGTTGCACTAACCTTGGATTAGTGCTAACCCTACCATTGCCAAAGGCACCCCAAAATGGTATTAGTCCATTGAAAAGCTCATTATTTTTATATAATGAGTTTTTCTATATGGTAAGATGCGCGCATCATAAAAAGTATTTAGTTATAATGAGTCGTGATCAAAATTCTTGGAGCTACTTCAAGATGACCAATCCAACCGCATAATATGATCTCCCTATTGAAATCTCCTTGCAGACAAAATTTTACATTTTTTTCAAAATTTTTAAGTATTTTTTTCAGAATTTATAAAATTGTTGTTTTTATACGGTACAGAACTAATTAGATTATTTATTTTATAATATTTAAAAAATATACTTAAAAGTCTAGTTGGGAATAAGACATTGTCCAATTTTAAAAATATAGCAAAATAATGATTAAATAAATATTATCGAATAGTTTGTCGATGTTTTGTAAAACAAAAGGGTGAATCCCGATCAATTCATCTCTATTTATAAATTTTAAATGGACAATCTAATTTAAATTTAGTTACAAAATTTAGATATAATATAATTTGTTTTAAAATAATTGAGCCAAAACAATGCAAGATATTAAGATTAATTTAGTCCATAGTATAATACGGGACATGTTTTGTTTAATAATTAGTACATGTAAATAAAGGCGAAGGGTTTAGGGATTCTTGTTAAATTGATAAATGGTGATTTGAAGACGATTATTTATACTTCGGAGTTAATATTAATCTTTATTTTAATTAATTATATTCAGAAATGCTGGTAGGAAAAGATTTGAAATTCTAAATTTCTAAATGATAAATGTGGAACGTTTGATAAAAGAATTATCTTAATGATGAAATTTTGATGGGTAAATTACTATTGTTTTTAAATAGAAAAAGAAAAATAATGCTACCTGAATCATGTATGGTTGTACTGAAGGCTGCTAGGGCCAGACTAATGTGGCAACATGCATTTTTACCCGGGCCAGTATAATATTGCTCAGACTGCCCATCTAATTATACGGGCCATGGACCCATGGTGCACCGTGCACCATTAACTGCATAGGATTGCCACAAGCCCACAACCTTCTACTCTGCGGGACACTTGTCTGTCCGGTTGCTTCCATTCCATTGAGGTTGAGGCTAGGGGTGGGCGCGGTATACCGTTTATACGCGAAATCGTTCCGTTCCGTCCATACGGAACATATTATGGAATGAAATTTCATTCCGTTTCGCAAACGGAACGGTAAACGGAATGTTTTTCGTGATTCATTTGTGTGAAATACAGTGTAAATATAGCCGTTCCGCGGAATTTCGTTGAAACGGAACGAATACGAATCATTTCGGTCATACCGTTTACTGAAACGGAACGGAAAATGGAACGGTCCATTCCGCTTCCGTTATCCACGTTACCCAGCCCTAGTTGAGGCCCCTTTCAAATGTTAATTGATGGTTCACTTTTGTAAATTGTAACTTTATAGCTCAAATATTAACTTGGTAGCCTCTACCGGGTGGGAATGAGATCCTCCGGACCATCCTTTGGATAGTTTTAGATCTGGACCGTCTAATTTAATCTCAACGATTAATACTGCCCCATGCATAATACCAGAATTGATAGGCCCGAAAAAATTAACCGTCGAGATTAAATCGAACGGCTCCGATCCAAAATCATCCACTGGACATTTTAATGAAACGTCCAGAGGATCAGCGCCCCTACCTGGTGCACCACTTCAAGGCATTAGTTTGCTTCGAAAAGTTGTACCTTAGTCTTGACTAGGTGTGAGTAAATTTAGATTAAGATGATATTAGGCTGCTTTCTTTATGGAATTAAACCCATAGGCAAAGTTAGAAAAAAAAAGGTAAAAATGATACGCAGTATAGTGACGATAATAATGTATGTCTGACTAAAATTAATCAACAAGAAAACAACTAGAAATCCTACATAATACATTCCAATTGTTATTACACTATCCATCTTCACAATCGCAATCTTTACTTTCCTATTGCAAAATTACATTTGGGTTTCACTCATTGAAAATTTAAAATACATCAAAGAGAATTTGCCTTGCATTTATCTCACTATTGACACAAAAATCACCCTTCTCTCTCTCTCTTCATCAGAATTCTCTTCACTCTCCCTCTCTGCAGTTTTTCTTGTCATTTGAAGGAGCAATTGACTTCTTCTTTTCTTTTACTGAAGCGCCAGTTATTTACTTTTTATTTATCTTTTTTTTTTTAAGCAACACAATAATACAATTATTCGTTTTCTTTTTGGAGGGAAAACATATCAATTTGTGTTCATGCATGCAAACCATGTTAAATAAAGATATTCCAAGTAATGAAATTTAAATAAAAAAAATGAAAGATTTAATTTCCATAGAATAATTGAATAAATTGGTTAGATACGTTAAGAATAATATTCCGAAGATGTCTTAAGAATTAAATAATGTCCTCCCAATTCCCATGCATATTTAACAATGCAATCATTTTTGCACCTTACAACAAAAAGTAAAAAACAATTTAACTACCTTTATTTATTTTATAAATGGTGATAAGTGAACATAAGGTAAGACATAAATTGTGAGGTCAAGTTGTTTTGTATTAATTCATTCTTTATTCCAAATTCAAAATTTCTTAGTTAGAAAGTTGTGTTACTAACGATAATTAATAACTGTATATTAATGTAAGAGATATCAGGTTTCCTATTTGTACGTACTTGCAGAGAAATTCGTTCTCAATCCCTGCTCTAAATTAATGAAGTACTATTAAGTACTGACTAAATGTTTATAATAAAAATAAAAACATTGAGTAAATGTTTACAATAATGAATTAATGATAGACACACGAGTGCCAATATATATTGCCATATTTAGAAATTTACATTTATATTCAGAGTATTTTTCATTTTTCGGCTCTAACAATATAGTATTAAAAACCAACTAGATACTTGCAATAAAATACATATTAGTTAAGAAAAATTGATTAATTATGTTTTTTAGATTTAAAATTGGTTAATCATCTACCATAAAAATAAATAATAACAGGCATAATTTTTAGATTCGTAATCTGTTTACGAGAAGTAATCATATCGAAACATGTGAGGTTTATACAATTTTGTCCACTGTATACGTCAACAATAATAATCAAAATCGATGTGATAATATTTATTTTATTTATAATAACTGCTACGATATAATGATATCATTAATTAACATAACAGCAAAAAAAAAAAAAAAAAACAGATGGCGTTCAAATTCAAAATTAGACGCTGCTATAGATAATTTTATTGGACGCATCTCAGTAGCCTTTGCACAACATATGCCACTCTATTAGCGCCACAGTAAAAAAAAATAACTTCATTGCTGTGTGTTGACGTGGCAGAATGGGTACAGCTAGCTAGGGTTTCTGGAAAAAGTAAAAGGTGAAAAAGAGACATGTTACGGCCTGAAAGACAACCCCGTACTTGCATCGTTGATGAATCGCTTTTGAATTTCTATAAAGAAATAACAAAACGATCCCTCTCAGACCAAAAAAGAACTGGAAAAGGAAACACCGCTGGACAGACTAACCTTCACGCACTCGAAAAGTTTACGATTTCTCACAGGATGTTAAACTATCGGTGTTGTTTGAGAAGTTGCTAGTGCGTGAGTCACGGAGTGAGTTTTGTAGGTGACGAATGTTTTGGACTGGAGGGAGAATGATTACCGTTATCGAGTCCCGCGCTGACTCTCTTACATCACACATTCCATCTTCTTTCACTACTCGTTGAATCTCTCCTTTTTTAAGGAAACGGAGATATCCTGTATTAATTGAGTATTGCGTGTTTTGGACGTCTGTTGTTTATTTGAGCTGGAGAGGACACAGACTCGGTGGAGTGTGAAGACTACACTGGTCCTCTTGACTTTCAGCCTTATTTTTAATAAAATTACGGCATTGCCATTGGGACGGTGTACTACTGTACTGAAGTTTTTAGCTGGTCCTTAGACCTGACATCATTTTTTCAACAAATAATAAAAAAAAAGTAACAAGTACATGACATGGAAAATAAATTAGACAAATAAAGCCTGCAGCTATCAGAAAGAAGTATAGAACTATTGCAAGATTGAATTAAAACATTATAAAAAAAAGATTGAATTAAAAATATGTCAAGACTCAAGATCAATGGTTTTACTTCAAATAACTTTTCTCCCTCCAAGTATTTATGGTAATTTTCAAACAAGATTTCGAATAGAATTTTTTTTTGTATATGATTTTTTTTTTAAAATTACAAGAATATTCAGAATTCTTACTGCATCGTCATAATATACGAATATAATTGTTTATCCAATATTAAATAGATTATTAGGAGTTTATTGGACATTAGTGCAAAGTGATTATTATGTTATTTGAGATATTTGTCTCAACTTGGGAGGGACTCTTAACAATTACACATTAAATAATTATTATATAATTGAAAACAAACAATATCAGTCATCAGTACAAAAGTACTTTGTCATTGAGACCATATCCCTTTGTCTGAAACTCAGGCTGATTTGTCAGAAAGTATTGATTAATCGAATATTTTGTAGGGTGAATTATACAAATTAATCTTAACATCTTTTTAATTTTCCTCCTCAATCTTGAAATATAACTTGCAATTTTGTTTGTAGACCAACATATTGATGTTGATTTTAGATTGCGATAAACAAATAGCGTAACAAGAAGAATTAAAATGATTATTTAAATGAAGTTGAAGAGTAGGTTCTACAACGTTTATTATGTGGGTGAAGATATTTGTTAACTATAAAATATATTTATTTGTTGGATAAAAAAATTGCTAGCTTTTAGTTATTTCAAATATATTTAATACATAATAACACGTGAGGATTCTTTTTGACAATATGATTAATGTGACGATATTGATAATCATTAAAAAAGATTTTAATTTTGAAATTTGACCGTTCTTTTATTACTTTAGATAATTTCAATGGTCAGGTATATATGTCAAAGACCATGCAACATATGACTACTAATACTTTAATTAGGAGTTTTTGGCGTAGGATATGTGCAGTGCAACATTACATTTGAACAAATGTACATCAAATCGGATATTTAGCTAACTCAACAGAATTTGTAACTTAATATATGGTGCATAAATAATGTTTATTTCACAACGGTCTGTAACAATTTACGGATGATAGATATGGTGCATACACATTAGTGGGACCAAGTATGCCTCAATAATTTATTACGTGTTATTTACTATCACTGTAAATCCATGTTGAGAATATAAAAATCTATTGCAGCATAAGTTAACAACATCAAACTTTTATAATCATTTGTCAGTAATTAACATAGTATTTTATATGAAAATTTTAATTACAAATCGCCTAGTCTATTATAAAATAAGAATAATTAATTGGGTGCCTTCCCAAACTAAAGGGGACCGGCGAATGACAAAATAATGAATCATTGGCAGACGATGAACTATATACACATTTGTACATATAAATATTATAAGTATGTTTTTTGATAGCACAGAACATAAAACCACAAAACATTATTTTTTATAATTATGGATCTGTGATAACTTTCCTGATTTTTAGTTCAAGATGTCAAACAAGATGGTACAATTCCAAACAAAGGTTACATAATTTTTTTTTTTTTTGAATAAATTGACCTAGGACATTGAATTATATTTATATTTTTCTTGTTGTGTAACATTACCGAACTAATTTCGTAAAAAAATAAAATAAGAAATGGCAAACTTATTATTATTATGATTTTCAATAATTGCCATACTAAGTTGGTCAAAAGATCAACAAGCTGACTTCCCAGTGCGCCCCCAAACATATCATTTAGATCTTCTACAACCATACTTACATAATTCATCATGGTGTCTTCCATAACCAGTTTTATGAACCCACAGTACAAAATTATACAGAGGTTATGACCACATAGGGTTCAAAACACATGCAGATAAGCCAAAACCATATTGCAGCCTTTGTACCCTGTTCTTCCGACTGGACACAGTGGCACATCTGTTATTAAACTAAAATCCAGTGGCTTTCTAATTGCCAATAGGTAATGTTTCCTTTCCCTTCAGTTCCCTCGCTGTACTCTCTCCATTAAACCCACTTTAATTCTCTCTCTACCGTTTCTTCCTCTGTTTAGGAAATAGAAACCTCTCAAGACCGTTTCCTCTTTGATTCTCTCTCCCTCTTTCACACACTCACACTCGCACTCACACACACTGAGTAGTAAACGCACGCGCAACCACGCGCAACCGTCTGGAGAACGAAATGGGTTTGCACTCGACATCTCCTCGGGTTGGCAATAGTAGAAGGTAATATATTTATAAATGCTTTATTTTTCTTAGAAATTTGAAATGCACTCTTAGTTTGATGTTGGTGTTGTTTGGTTTAACTGAAGGGAAAAATTGATGTAATTTTGAACGAATTTACTTAATAAAATCTGGGATTTCTTCAAGTTGAGTGCTTCTTTTACCTTTTGACATTTTTGTTCTAACTTTGGCGATGAACGGTGATGGTGATGTATGTGACAAATTGATCCTTTTCTTTGTTTTTATGATGTGCTTTTTTGCTTTATTTAATCTGCATTTTGTGATTGAATAAAGTTTAAAGCATATTATCACTTTCGGTAAAGAAAGTTTGAATTAACCATTGTGTGTGCGTGTGGGTGAGTTAGAGTGTGTTTTGGCAAATTACTTTTGTTTAATTTCTGTTTCCTTTGAACCTTTAAGTGTGCATCTAAGGATAATTACATAGATAATTGATCAAATTGTGGCATTTTGTTTATTTAAATTTGGGAAGATTTTGTAGGGATGAAATTAAAGTCTGGGTTTCTCTTTTGAGCTCGAGACAAATATATTACTTTTTACTTTTTCTTTTCTAAAGCATTTTTTGGATCTAATGCCATCTCTCTTTAATAAAAAAGCTTTATTATTTTATACAATTAAAAGACACCGCTCATGATTATGCCCGGTTGTTTGAATTGCTATAGAGATCTGGCTAAATTTTTTTTATTACTTAATAAACAGTTATTTTTTTATTTATTAAACAATTGATGATAATATATTTAATACTACGCTTACAATCTCTTCAATTTTTTATTTCATCTTTCAGAATTTTCTCCGATGTGGCCGGAGATATAACAATTTATGTTGATGGACATCCTTTCTTATTGCACAAGGTAATAACCTTTTCATTTGTATTTATCTAGCTTCTACCCAATTTTGACTAATTCATACGGCTTGGCTGAGAACTAATATGCTTGTATTTTTTTCTCTATTAAAGTTTCCATTAATGACACGGTGTGGACGAATTCGGAGACTTATATCAGAATCACGTGACCCAAACCTCTCCAAATTGGAGCTCCAAAATGTACCGGGCGGCACGGCATCCTTTGAACTTGCAGCCAAATTTTGTTATGGTTCAAATTTTGAAATTACACCCGCTAATGTGTCACATCTCCATTGCGTAGCACATTATCTAGACATGTCAGAAGACTACCAAGAGGAGAACCTAATTTCACGAACCGAGACATATTTGAATGAAATCATTTTTAAAAGTCTTGAGAAGTCTCTACAAGTTTTGTGTGGGTGTGAAGGTCTGGACCCATTAGCCGAAGACATAGGCCTTGTGGGGAGATGCATCGAGTCCATAGCATTCAATGCGAGTACGGAGCAACTGGTTAGTGGTCTAGCGCATCTTGAGTATCATACTGAGTCGAATAGGTCACGTACCTGTTATCAGGATTGGTGGGTTGAGGATCTGTCGGTGCTTAAAGTAGAGTATTACAAACGGGTTATTGGATCCATGAGGAGAGCAGGTGTGAGAACCGATTCTATCATCAACTCAATAATGCACTATGCTCAGACTTCTTTAAAACCTATCGAGAGTCAGGAGTGCAACGTGTGGGAAATGGGCTCACTAATCAGCGATAAACAACGGTCAATTGTGGTAACCCTAGTTGAGCTATTATCGCTAGAGAAACTATCTTCGATTCCTCTGTCATTTTTATTTGGAATGTTAAGAATGGCCATAGAAGTAGATGCTGTTTTCGAGACCCGAATCGAGTTAGAGAAGCGAATTGGTCTCCAATTAGATATGGCTTCCTTGGATGATTTATTGATTCCTTCAACTCAATCTAGTGACTCGGTGTATGATGTCGACACAGTGCATCGTATCTTGGTGAACTTTTTGCAGAAGATCGAAGAGGAGGGCTCTGGGGATGATTCCGGGTACGAATCAGATGGCACTAGCGGGCCAGTGAATCATGCGGCTGTTCTGAAAGTCGGGAGGTTAATGGATGGCTACCTGGCCGAAATTGCACCTGACCCATACTTAAAGTTGCAAAAGTTCATGACCTTTATTGAGCTGCTGCCTGATTATGCACGTGTTGTCGATGATGGGCTGTATCGGGCTATTGACATTTATCTCAAGGTACATTTTAGGACTAGATAAATTTGTTTACATTACTGGTATTGACACAATTAGTTGATGGGATTCTACATACATATAAACCAAAATCTCATAAATGTCTGTATTATATACCAATATCTTCTAAAATGTTTTTAATTACACGTATATGTAGTACCAATATGGCCGTGTATGTACTAGCATGATACAGTCTTTGCACGCTTATGATCCATCACAAGTAACAAGTATTGGTACATCTAATTACTGGTTTGTAATTATAATTGTCTTTCTACTTTTCTTCCAGGCACATCCATCTCTGACTGAATCGGAGTGTACCAAACTATGCAAATTGATTGACTGTGAGAAGCTATCAATTGATGCGGCCAACCATGCATCCCAAAATGAGCGCCTACCTGTACAAATATCAGTAAGGATTCTCTACTTCGAACAGATGCGCCTAAAATCTGCACTTCTCAGCAGTTCCACATCCTATTCCCATAGAATCATCCCAACAAGTGGGGCCCCTAGCGCACCTGTTTCGCCGAGGGACAACTATGCTTCACTTAGGAGAGAAAATAGAGAGTTGAGATTGGAGATTGGTAGAATGCGTGTGAGAATAACGGAGTTAGAGAAGGAACAGGAGGTGATTAAACGAGGGATGAGAGGGGAGAATGCTAAGGCATTTTTCGGGTATATTTCCAGGGGGTTGGTGCGTATGACTACATTTGGACCTGGTGTAGGGAGGAAGAAGGAGAAGACTGATGGGAGGAAGGTACAAGGACGGAATGAAGGAAGGAACAGGAGGCATCATAGATCAGCTGAGAAGTCGGGTTTTTGATAGAAATTGGGGATATGTAACACCTTTAGGATACTAAGCTAGGAACTTGTTTTTAGCTAATAGAAAATGATACCAAGTCTTAATAGAAATGGTATATCTTAATAGAACAACTGAGGGGGTTGGGGTTTTAGGTGGAGGAGCGTGATGTTTTTTTTACCATAGTTTAAAATGATATCAGGTTATGTAAACCTTCGAAACAGATATCAGGTTATGTATGTGAAATATATTTACTTCTTTTTAATTGTTAAATGGGAGGAGCTAAACTCGAATTTTTATTTGGTTTGTTAATTAGTGAAAATCGTGTATAAATTGTGAACTTGAGAGTTTGGTAAGCTTTTGCCACTCCATTTAAACAAATATTCTCCCAATCTACCAGTAATTGTGCAATAATACAGAAAAAAGCAAGTTGCGATGTAAAATAAATAAATAATAATCATTGTGTTAGACTAAATACCAGTGATAGCTTTGTTCAGACTACTTAAAAGTTACCAAAATTTGGAAATTATAATCTGCTAGTGCATATATCCTTTTTTCTGTGAATGGATATGAACAGAAACTTGCCACTTGTGAATGTTTATTGCAGATCATAATCATTCAGAAGTCAGAACCAATACTCTTTTTTAGACATCTGAACCAATACTCTTTTTGACAGTATACTTTTTGTTAATGTACATTCATATAGAATATGATTTCTTGGTCTTAACTTTTTCCTTTTTTTCATATACATTGCAGCTTTATTGATCAATTATACCCTGTTAAGTTGTTACAGGGCATTAATTGTGTGAAACTGTGAATAATTTGTTGATATCTAGCAGCCCCTGGTTTATAAAGACTAAACTTATTTTTAGATTATGTCAGAAAGAGTATAAGCTAAGATCTTTCCCTAATCTCAATGCACACTTCTAAAGACTGTTATACAACTCAAATGGAATCATAAAAGCCTGTAAAGTTTATTTTGGATCACTAAAGCAATTTAGATCTCACCAATCATGACCCATTGATCTATTCTCTTCTCACTAATCTCAGCTTTTCAAAAGGGGTTTGTGCTTTATTATATTATATATTTATCAGATCTTAGTCAATCCAAACATAAACTAGAAATCTTGACCAAAAAGACTGGAAAAAGAATCTAATACAAATCTCTGACAAAAGAGGGGCACATTAAAGAAATTAAATTAATCAAAAAATATTAACCACTTCAACGAAAATTTAAGTTACAGAGACGTGGATGGAGATGTGATTTCAGAGAAGAGAGACTTGTAACCGTATCTCGGTATCTGTTCTCCCTTCTGAAATGTAAACCTCCTTAAGCAATTTATATTGACACTGGCCCAATTTGTATTCGGCACAAACTTTAACCCATTTAAGGCCTTATATTTCTATGTGAAGCCTTTGAAGAAACCCAATTATTTAGGCGTCAAAAACCTTAAGGGCCTGTCTCAATTATTTTGGAAAGTACTCTGGTCCATATAGAACTTCATTTCAATTTCTCAAGAGGCGTTATTTCATTTTTCAAGTATCTGTTTCCATACACTTATCATGTACATAAGATACGTATTTGTTTGCCAAAGGAAACAAGAAAGATAAGGATCAAGTTAATAGTGACTATAAAGGATACATTAATTTGGTGATTTTGACAAACAATGTAAAGCAATTATGATAATTTGCATTTTTGTTTATGATCTGTTTGATACATATAACATTATGGTCTGACATTATATCTATTGACCTGAAGTTATATCTCATTATTTGAAAAAGTAAATAATAAATGAGTTTCACAATATTTGACATTAAGCTAACCGGAGTATATCTGCATGCAAGTATCAACATGTGCAGTTGTACAGTTATATCCTAATTATCATTTACGAAATTTAATAAAACTGTCAAATTTAGCAAACTAACGTCATTGTCAATGATTGTGATTCCAATATAAATCCAGGAAAAATACAAGAATACTATTTAATTCTTCATTGAATGTCAATAACAAAACATAGATATCAACATCTGCATTTAGGGCTTTGATTGCTGCTTTTGTTCAGTGGGACACATTCAAGAGGGAACGCCACAAGTTTTCTTCCACAAATTAAAATGAGAAAATCAAAATTGTGGTGCATTTAGCTCCAGAGCTCCGCGAGACCCTACCTTAGTCTCATCCTTTGAGCAAATTGAGTTGCATCTTTCCAAAAGATCCCACTAGTGGATGTAAGACTAGCTTGTTGCTTCCTTTTATGGTATGTTTCTTGCCTTTGCAAAAGTTGCAATCTCCATTTTTTTCTTTTTTAGTCCCTTAAAAATTTTGAATTATAGGAATAGCCTTATTTCATTCATTTCTGCATGATGTAACCATAGCTTGTGTTTTTGTTTCATATTCTCTTGGCAATAGTCTTTTATTTATAGGCTATAAACTCTAGTCTTGCAAAATCTCTACGAAATGTTAATTTAATTTTCTGCCTATTTACGTGTCCGCATTTAATAATTACATCATTAACGGGTCAAAGAAAAATTCAATCAATGTAAGGGACTCGATTTTGTTTTTTTCTTTTTTTTTTTGGGAGGGGTGGTAAAAAGCAAAGTTCCTTGACTAAGAATTGAGTTCTTTTAATTATCCCCCCCCCCCTAAATTTGGGGTATGATGATGCGAAAATATTTGAAGGTACAGCCGTATAGCTGCAAAATACACTTTCGATCTTAGTCTGCAATCCGCCAATCTCCAGCTACCAATAAAAGAGCGCAGTTGGATCTTAATGTGTGGTCAAGCTTATTAAATACTTTTTTGTACTTTTCTTGCAACTAATTGACCTCTCGTTCTCCATTCTTATCCACATCTCTTTGAATTCTTTGCTCTACTTTCAGCTCGACAAAATATTTCTCAAAGTACCTCTTATATCAATTAATTTTTGCCTCTCAATAGATGGCTTTACAAAACAGGATCGTAATACTTTCTTAAGTGCATGTGCTAAAAATTTGTATAATAATACGATTGTAAGTTGTGCCTGGCATAAGTCTACATAATTTGACATTATATAGCTATCTCATAACAGAATGATTTTACCAATCATTATTTACACAGTCATAATAATTTTATTTGAAATTGGTACACAACTATTATGAAATTTAATTAAACCAAAAACTATAAAATAAGGAGGACTAGAAAAATTATTATATTAATTAAACTGAAAGATTTACTATCAAATGCACTTTTATCCTGATATTGCTATCTAGATAAGATATTATGAAAACTTAATGATATTTAAATTGTTCGTAGCATTGATTGGTTCGTGATATTCAGATCCCTCATAGTTTCAATCTGATATATTTCAGTATTTTTCTAATTTCTAATGCTTGGACACTTGGACAATGTTGCTTATTGCAAAACGGAGACGCAAAGTGGCGCTTCATAATACTCCAATTATATTTTATTTTTTAAGGATTGTCCACCAATTATATCCATTCTATTGATCCTACTTCCAAAAAGCAAGGACCCACAACAGGATTGCGTGTAAGGCCTCTATTTGTTAAACTATCTTTAAAGGATTTCCGTGAGACCCACCATGTCAATCGTTTGTATAATTCCAGCTAAGAGAGTGACGTGGCACGCTCTGCGCCACGCTCTCGTTACACCGGATCCGGTCTGCCGATTCAACTGGGAGCTTCTTCTCTGTTTTCCTTGCACTGGATATATCCGTTCCATGGACCTGAATTCGGAGAATGTCTATCAGGCATCAGGTCATACAAGTGAAAACCCACCCTTTTTCTCAGTTGCGGTCCTTGTGGACTGAGTTAGATCTATATGTAAAAAGAAAATATATATAATACAGTGATGCTTTCTCTGTTTACAATTATTTTTTTTACGGTATATACTTTTCCAAATATAAATTTGTAATGGAAGACTTCGAGATTGCGTAACTTTGTGAGTTCATATTGATTATTTTAGTTATAATTGTTAGGTTTGGTGAAAAGAATAACTTATTGACACAATTACTTGTGAACTATATCTTAATTTGTCTACTCAATCAACACGGTTGATTTAAATGATATAAAAATGACAAGTTCACTTAGACAAAACTAATATGTTTATTTCGTTTTACATTTTATTATCTAATACTATTTTTATCTACTATTTTATTTAATATTGTTCTCTCAAAAGGCACCAAATTCTTATCAGTAAAATTCTTGGTTATGCAATTATATTACTTTATCACCTAATTTTTTGTAAATATTTAGTTAATTGCAGATATTCTCATTTGACGTTATAAACAGGTTACTTATGGAAGATCTCTGGTTATTTTAAAGAAATGGAGAGGTAGTGAAACAGTTGCATCGTTAGCCGGCTAAGCGAGCCATTAGAAACAAGAGAAGTCAGCCGAGTGAACAGCGCGCCATGAGCCATGATCACAGCCATGGACCCATGCAAAGAATTGTACCTTCGTAGACAAACTAGACTTGATCCTCTGCGGCACTTATTCATGAGAAATCGTAAGAGTTATCGCACATATGAGTGCTGTAGCATATTTCTGTTTAAAATTCTCGAGTTAAAAGAATAGGATATCTGATGCATCAACAATAACTTATATTGATAATATCAGTACCACTTTCTTAAATTATTAGTTAAAAATATTAAAAATAAATAAAGCTTATTAATATATTATTAGCCTTACAAATTGATTTTGTATCAAACTACATGTAGTTCAAGTTTCTCATCAGAGGTCGTAAAATATAGATTGATACAATTTTCAACTGGTTTAATAAATGATGGAACTTATATGAAAATTTCAGCTGTTGGATGATATGCATGTAGTATAGATAATCTCAAATGTTAGATTTCATAATTATAAAATTATTTTTACAAATTGTTAAAGTTTTCGAACAAATTCTTTGTCAATAAAATCTCCACCTATTTAAGTTTTATGTTATAAGATTACAATGCATATAAAATTTACAAGTTAATATATATATCAAATATACATTCTAGAAAAAAAAATGGGGAAATATAATTCCAATTAGTATCTGTTATTATTGTTCATGAATAAATGTAAGCATATAAAAAGACAGAAATATAATTCCAATTAGTATTTCACTTATTTTAATGTTTTGTATTAATTTAATAGAAATGTGATTGTCCTTATGAAAATTCGAATAGCATAAGTTCTACATCAATACATATAAATAGTTCGAACTACACTTGTCAGAAACTTGAAACAGGATGTACTGTATCTATTTATTGCTCCAGAAAATCCCAACTGTAGACAAAATAGTGGTACACTGGTACTTGAAGGTAGAAGCCGACACATTTCAAGTACCAATAAAGTGCACAAACTTTTCCTCAATCAAGAACCACCATTCAAAATCAAATGGCTATTTTATAAACAGGTCCTTCTGTTCAATCTATCGGTTATCATTTTCAATCTATTAAGAATCTCTATATATCCGAAGCAATTTCCTCTTTCCCTCTTTCACTTTAAAAAACAGGTCACAGAGAGAGCAAAATTGATCTTTCATGGCAGCCTCATTTCCTTGTTCTCAACTTTCTCCTTCCATGGATAGAACTACTCAGTGGTGAGTTTAGATATTTTTTACTTTTTTGATCTTCTGTTCATAACTAGTACTTCAATAGCTTACTTTTTTTTTTTCGAAGACTGGACAGAAGCTGTCAAGGAAATTTTTTTTTTTTTTTTTATCTTTATTTCTTGTAATGTTATTGTGTCAAAAGTTTATTTATTTTTAATAGTTTATAAATCATAAGTAAGAAATTTATATGAATTCTCTACGTCTCTATGTATCCAGGGTTTTCTCGCAAGATATACCGACCGATTTGATTGTTGAAGTGGGCAATTCATGTTTCCCTCTCCACAAAGTAAATTTCTCTATATCCTTTTTGGAATTTTATTTTAGTCAGAAAGACAGAAATGAAAATTGAGATGCATCATCACTGTTACTTCTCTTCTTTCTATCAGTAGAGTGTGGTAACTAAAAGGTCTAAAGACAAAAAAAAAAAGAAAAAAAGAAAAAAAAGGAGGAGATCCAATATTTTTGTTTGAACAAACCATTTCTACAATTTGTACCAAATTTCTCCATGCAAGTTGTTTATTTGCCAGCAGGATCTGAAATTTTGACAATTCCAAATATCAGCTCTTTTAACATTGATAAATACACCATTTTGAGAACCAATATCATGTAATTCATTGATTATTCATTTTCATGCAATCAATTCAATTCTTAAAATTCCATTGATTTAATTAATATTAGTGCATGTTACACCTCTTTCTAATTCTAAAGTTCAAAATTATTCAGCTGATGATGGTCCCAAAAAGTGGTTACATACGAAAAAAGGTCCACCAGGCAGCTGATCCAGCAGCGATAATACCAATTGACTTATCTGACATACCTGGTGGGGCCGAAGCATTTGACCGGGCTGCCAGATTCTGCTATGGTGTGAACTTTGAGATCAATGTCTACAACATAGCTGCGTTGCGGTGTTCAGCAGAGTACTTGGAAATGACTGAAGAACATGGCGAGGCAAGCCTAGCATCAAGAACTGAGGAATTTTTGGAAAAGGCCGCACTGAAGACATTGTCTGGTGCGGTTGCAGTTCTGAGATCGTGTGAGGAGCTCTTGCCATTTGCTGACAAAATTGGGCTTGTCCAGCGGAGCATTGATGTTATTGGATTGAAGGTTAGCATTCCTGATATATGACTATTGGTCAGATACAGTACTGGTGCAGAATTTATGATACCAAAACTATGAATTATCTAAACTATTATGAGCTTATGGAATGGATTCTTCTGACTATTCAATTTTAACATGTTTTGTAATTAGAGTATCTCTATTTATAAATAAATGTAAGGTAAACATAAAATATAATTGCCAGCTGACCAGATCATACTGTATTGAATGAATGAATGTGATTAAAATTAATCATAATCAGAGGAGATCCAAAGCTAAAAATTCTTTGTAATCTAGTCATGCAAGGAGGCAACCTTCCCAACAAGATCTCCTTCAGAGTGGTGGGCCGCCGAATTATCAAGCCTCCCCCCTACCTTCTTCCAGAAAGTCCTCGCTGCCATGCAGGCTCGCTCTGCCTCCCCCAAAACCCTTGCGACTGCCATTTCCACTTATGCCAACCTTACACTCCCCAATAATGCTACCTTAACATCTCACCACCAGACACACCTCGAATCCATTGTGTCTTTACTCCCACCAAATGACACTGTGGCCCTGCCCATCAGCTTCTTTTGCTTGCTTCTTCGTAATGCCATTGCTGTTTCTGCCTCTCCTGCCAGTCGGGAAAATCTTGAAAAAAGGATCTCTTCTCTACTCGACACTGCAACACTCACTGATCTCTTAACCATCACGCTTGATCCATCAGGTGAAAGGATAGCTAATTTGGATAGTGTAAGGAAAGTAATTTCTGGTTTTGTTGAGAGGGAGACGTCAGGTTCTGGCCGCAGTTTAGCTGGGATTTTCTATGGAGGCGGTGTTGCTCTCTGCTCTGCGCCAATGCAGAAAGTTGCACACATGGTGGATGCATTTGTTGCGGAGATAGCCACTGATGCAGAGATGCCGATTTCCAAGTTTGTTGGAATTGCCGCTGCCATCCCAAAATCAGCTCGAAAGTTTGATGATGATTTGTACCGTGCTGTCGATATATACCTCAAGGTTAGTATCATTTAATTGAAATATGTCAATTTCTGTACACTGGTATATAATCATGTATGCACGAACCGGGAAAATGATAGAAAGCAGTATGGTATTTCAATTTGCCAGAGTTATCGGGATTGGTACAATAAGGACACTTCCATTTTTTGTACAAAAACTAATTAAAGTACTGGTTCATAATTAACTTAAATTGCTTTTATCAAAACCAGGCACATCCTGGACTTGATGAAATAGACAGAGAAAAAGTATGCAGTGTCATGGACCCGCTCAAACTGTCATATGAGGCGCGTCTCCACGCAAGCCAAAACAAACGACTCCCTCTCCAAATAGTCCTGAGTGCTCTCTACTACGATCAACTTAAGATTCGTAGTGGCAAAGGGGATGACAACATGGTTACACGGCCTCACCTGCCAACTGCTGAGGTGGTGCGCAAACAGGCAAAAGCTGATGCTTCATTGGCACAAGAAAATGAAGCACTAAGAACTGAGTTGGCACGTATGAAAATGCTTGTTTCTAATTTTGAGCAGAGCCAGGGCAGTGGGTCCAGTAGGTATGCAAAGGCCGTGGCAGCACCATCAAAGAAACCAACATTTTTTGCTTCATTTTCTAGGACGTTTGGTAAGTTAAATCCTTTCAGACATGGATCCAAGGACACCTCAAATATTGCTGATGATCTGTCTGTTGATGTGGCGGTGGCGAAGCCTAAGAAAAGGCGGTCTTCGATCTCTTAGAATTTGTTGGGAATGCTATGTTTGGTGGTTCAGAGATTTAAATGGAAGTTATATTTAGCAACTAAAGGAGTAATAGTGTTACATCTCGCAGCGGTGATTTTTTAAGAGTTTTGTTAAAGTTTTAAGTCAATGTCAGGCTGGAATGATTCATATCAAAGAATTTTTTAGTGTGTTTATTTATATAGATGAAATAAGATCAATTGTAGATATATAGTAATATTGTGGGTTTGATGCATAGCAAATCAAGGCTACTGGAGGTATTATTTATTTCTTTCTTATAATGTATATATTGCATGTGAGATTGTGTGTTTGTTTGGCATGTGAGCGTTTTATTTTCTAAATTTTTTTCAAATAAAATTGAAGTCAAACATAAGACGTTTTCGTTCATTGTTGGTCCTATTTATGCCCTTGGAGCTAAAGAGTATAACAGTTTTTGTTTTTGAATATCAAAAGAGCATGATAGTTTATTATTATTATTTTTTTTGAATAACAAAGAGCATGCTACTTAATAGCCGCTGCCGAGTTCTCTATATATATAAAAAAGTTCATGATAGTTGAAATACATTAATTGATTTCGTAATAACAAAAATATTTGGGATGTGTCGAATGATAATCATTACCAAGCCTTTGATACTTTCTTATTTGTTAGCGTGGGTCCTTCCGATTGAAATTAGAAGTAGTATTACTATCTCAATTACAATTTAGGCTGAGTTATTATTTTTCAACACCTTCTGCTATTTGGCCTGTGGTGGTTCCATAGGATTCCTGCAGCCATTGGAGACTACTGCAGTACTGACTCATTATACAGTCTGTGCAAAACTGAGCTGTCTTCTCGACCAAAAGCAGCCAAGTGTGCACTACATTATGCTCCAGATGGAGTGTGACGTCCGTCATAGGGTGTGGCATTGGAGATCTTGGTGGTCTCCAGACTTGTTGGTACAGAAGGGAGCATTAACACGGTATTAATTGTTAGCTACACGGGGAGTGACTGGCATGCATGTTCCTTCTGGAGACTAGTAGTGCTGTACTGGGACTGCGGGATGCAACAGGCGGAACTGGTGCAGTTGTACAGACTGTCTGTTGCTAGAAAATGAGTTTTGGATTTGTTTTGCACTGTAATATTGCATTGCCTACAAACAAAATATAATGACTAAACTTTTGCCCTGCCTCAATATTCCCTACCAAAAAGTAGAAAATAATAATAAAAAAAAGTATTCTAATGTAGGCCACAATCCTTCGGGCTTCTTTAGCTCTTTATATAATTGAATTTATGCATTCCTTTTCAATACAGAATCCAAGCATGTTAGCTTGCTATTTGATTTTAATTTGTTGTTAGGTCCTAAAAGTGGTTTAACTGTTTAAGTGATTCCTTCAAATATTTCTAATTTCTTCATAAGTAATATAATATTAAGTAGCAACACCAACAGAAATGATTTTAATCCTTCCATTCTTCAATATGCTCAATTGGAAGTCAGTTAGCTTAATTTGAACCTAATTTCTAGTTAGAACTCCAAAAATAACAAATCATGTAAGTTTAACCATATCAAATAAATAGCATTGAAATCAGATTATAAATTTCGGGCAAAACTAAAATAATATGAATAATTAAACAAGTTTTAACAAAAAAAAAAAGCTTCGGGAATCGGTGTAATAAATGTCAGGTTCAGTAATTGAATTGGTTGATTCAATTAGAACAAATGAAATTGATAATTCAGCTGCTGCTGAAATGGAAATTGAAGTAACAGAGAATAGGGGCGCTGTTAAGTATTTGATGGAGCGCAGGAATATTAAAGAAACGGCGTCTGTGATGGACTGTGCTGATCCCTTCAAGATTCGTGCAGACGGAAGGATGTGTGGATGGATTTAACCTTCTGTATGAAATATAGTTGAGTAATAATCTGACGTGTAATAATTGTACTGGTTGGTGATTTAGTCGTAGAAATTGCTGGGGTGTAATAAGTAGAACAAATAGGATTGTTATTCGTTATAAATCAGCGCAGCTGAGTTGTAGTTCGGAGATGATGAAAATTAATAAAATTGATTGTTTCCATTTGTTTCTTCTTCCGATTCCTTCCATTTATCTTTTCTCCATCACAACTCTCTTCCAAATTGAGATTATCTGTATCAAATTCACGTCAGTAGCGTGACAATAAATCACACTGTAAAATGTAGAGGAGGAGAGGGAGTATGTGAGACAGAGGATGTGGGGGAAACAGAAAAAAAAAAAAATAAAGGAAGCTCCGCGCCTCAACCCTTGCTAGGTCAAGCCCAGGCAGCAGACAGCGCAATTTTGGGCTGCTATTTTTTGTAATGCTGAGAATGATTTATTATTGGAGCCCCGCTTTATAAAATTTAAGCCTAGACAAAATGCCAGGGCTCGCCCTTATCTAGGTCCACAAAAATTGCTAATTATGACATGTACGTGTTTCCTGTATTTACACTTTACAGGCAACAAAGGCAAAAAATAGGGTCTTCGGCTCTCCTCTTCCCGTCGAAATGGTTGTCACATGAGAACCATGTGCTTAGATTGAACCTTCACCTCAAAGCTAGATAGCCATGGTGGAAATTAAAATGGCAATCACGTCTAGAATGATTTGGATCAGATATGGAGTAAGGAGATTAGTATGTCTTTGTAGGTCTAGAACAGTGAGTATATAGTCTCAATTTTGCATCCTACGTACGAAGACTATTGTTTTGAAACTTTTCTAAAATTGAGATAATTAATAAAATCCGGAATAATGTCTGCTGTCTCTCCAATTTGTCCACTTTAAAATTTTGATAGGTCTTTTTGTTTCTCTTTTTTTTTTTTTATGGTTAGAAAAATGCTTTATCTTTATCCTTTATTTTAATTACAAAAGTGCATTATTGCAAGTTGCAACTATCCTAAATTTGAGATCCGTGGGCTAGATCAAAATACCTATGACCCTAGTCAGTTTTGACATAAGCAGAGAGGTTTAGGCACTAATTATCATTTTACATCACTATGTACTATTAATTTGTGTTAAAATAGGCATCTCGCTTCTAAATTAGCTTAAGACAGACAAAACAAAACATATTCCTCTGTATTAAAACGTGATCTGTTCATTTCTCACAACAATTCTATTTCGGATTTATTATTTGACAATAAAATGAACTCCCGTCGTACTCCCTGTCACAGGTTTGCCTACTGTGAGCAAACCATACAGATACTGCACATCTTGATTATGATTGAAAAATATAATAACACTATTTTAACCCATGAATTATCACAATAATTACACTATTTTACATTGAAAAAATTGGAAAATTTATTAAAATAGATTCTTACCTGTAAAGTAACGGTCATCTCGCCAACAGGAAAGTGAAAAGTATGCGTCTCCGGACGCCAAAACTCCACCAGCGCTTTTAGTAAAGCCATATCCACATTGACATGTTTTACTTTCGAAATGTGAATAAGGCCGAGCTTCTGCAAACGTCCATCAATCCGTTTGTCGATCGTGATCTCACGCTTGTGCGACCTCAAATCTAAATATTTTTCACGCTGCAATATCATATGTTAGTTTTAAAAAGAGTTTATCTATAACAAAAAATTATTATAAAATTACTAACGATTGAAAATTATTATTATCTATGTGTTCAATGATTAATATTGAAAATAATTATTCCTCCTCAACAGGCAATCAAATAATATGCTCCTCGTGAGTAAGAAAATATATCTGTCCACTGTCAACGTTTTCTTCTCGCTCCACTTGGTTAACGTTGTACGGATTCGGACGGGGGATGCAACGCCTCCGTCGTCTAACACGTGGGGCTGGATCAATCGGAGGCTCGGCCGGAGGTGGTGCAGAACTGGACGTACCAGCCTCGTCGTGTGTAGAACTCATATATTGTAATAATTAAATATAACATAATTACTGATGAGTTCTTGTTTATACTAAATTTTACCTAAATCCTACCCAAATTTTGATCGCAAGCGCACGATTTATCGTTGAGTAAGCCTAGGGTCGATCCTCGGAGACGGAATATTCAATTTCTAAGTTGTATAAATCAATCTCAATTAAATCCCAAGATTAATAAAATATTTTTAAAGAAACAATTAATTAAATTAAAAGACTAAGTAAAATCAGTTCAGAAATTATAAATAAATAGCTTTCTAAATAACAAAACGTGGAGAAAAACTTATTTGATAAAACTAGGGGTTTCTGGTTTCAAACAATTTCTTTAACTTGTCAAAAGTAGAACGGTCCGTTCCATGTCTGGCACGGTCCGTTCTGACTTAGGTTGGCGTACTGGGACTGCCCGTTCTAGGTTAGAACGCCCCCTGTCGGGCGGTCCGTTCTAACCTTGGGACGGTCCGTTCCAGAGGCCAATACTTGTCTTGTCATGCCTTTAAACAATTAATTAAATGTTTTAAATAGTTTAAACGATTACTAAACCAATAATTAGACTCTAACTTTCGTTCAGGTTAATTAGTTTGATTTAAACCGTTAAACTCCTAAACTCCTAAACTTCAACTTTCGTTCCTTGATTTAGGGTATTTAGTTTATCTTTTGGGTCTAGGCAAACTTATTATCTTTCGATCTTAAGTTAAAACTTTGATTTCTCAAGTTTCGATTCAATCTTTCGATCTATTATCTACCTAAGTGTTTTATTGAAAAGTTTCGAGTTCATTCAATTGATTTTAAATTCCAACTATCCAACGTGTACTTTGCTTGACGAGATAATCAATTAAACAATTAAGTAAAGCAAATCAACAAAGTAAAGTAATTAAATCACAAAAGATAAATAATAAAACTTAACTTAATTAATTACTTAAAGATTCAACTAAACAAATAACATAAAGAAAAGGTTCTCAACCATAGCCCCTAAACTAAACTACTCTAACAAATTCATGCAGAATAAATCGGATTTCATCAAATAAAAGCGCACAAAAGATGGAAAATAAAAGTTACAACAGAAGTTGCTCAAATTCTCCACAACTTGTCGCTCTGGCCTGTCTGGGACGGTCCGTCTGAGATTTGGGGCAGTGCGCTCCAGTGAGGCTGGATCGTCTCAAGCAGTTCTCCTTTGCTGAGTTGAGAGAGAGAGGCTAAACCTAGAATTCTGACTTGATGCTTGATTCTGGAGACAGGCCATCGCTTATATAGCAGCTTAGAAGGCGGTTTCTAATTGTGGAGATCGTGGGAACGTGCTTCTAGAAAGTCCAAATTTAGAAGAACCGACAGGCAGAATTAGCCTTGCTATTTTGGGCAGTGCTGGAATTGCTGGGACGGTCCGCCTGGATGTTGGGGCGACCCGTTCCAGACTTGGCCTTGACTTGGTCTGCTGCATGGGCTGGCTGACTGGTCTGGACGATCCGTCCGACTGGTTGGGCAGCCTATGTTGGCTGGTCCTTGCTGCTCATGCCTGGTTGTCTGCTCTTCTAGGTTGGGGCGGTCTGTTCCAGTGCACATTTATTCTTTCCTTAGCTGCAATCTTTTGTTGTCGCGCTGCAAAATGTGATGAACCTGAAATAAAACTTGCCGGGCTACGGCTGTACCTTTCTACGACCTAAAAATTAGCAAAATAAAGTAAAAACACTTGTATTTGATATTAATTTAGGGCTTAAACCGGTTGGAAATCGAGTATGAAAACCGTACATCAATTACATATCACAAAATATGAAAATTTTAACATTTTCAATATCGGTTTAAAAGTAATAAATAATTTTTCTTATTAAAATTCTTCATAGTAAAAATTTTTATTTTTAAAATTTTCAATATCACAAAATAAAAACATTTTTCAATTCCATGCGCAATATTCTAAACCATTTTCATACCATTACATTTATTTCTACATTTTTCATCCAATCAAATTTATCAAATATTCTACACAAATATTTTCTACAAAATTCCATTGTCCAATATTACATGCACAATATTTCTACATATAATTTCCAATATATACTACACAAATATTTTTATTTTTCTATATTTTCCATCCAATCAAATATTTTCTAAAATTTCCTACACAAATCGCCCAAATGTACAATATTTTCCTTGCACAATATTTTTACACATAATTTCCATCATTTACTAAACAAATATTTTTTTTTTACATTTTCCATCCAACCTTTTCTAAATTTCCTACACAAATTTTTTTTTACAAAATTCCATTGTCGAATATTCCATGCACCATATCATACACATATATCACACACAAATTTATCACAAATACAATGACAACCTCCATACTAATTTTCATACATTTTCAATCAATTACAATATATAAAAAATGCTCTAATTATATTTCAAAATTCTAATTATATAAAAAAACTTAACTCTAGAATTCACAGAAAATAGTCCAAATTGCTCTCGGCCCCTTCTCCTCCTCGTCGGAAATCGCCTAACCGGCCCCTTCTCCTCCTCACAAACCCTACTCCTAAGAAATCTTCTTCTCCCTCTAGCCGAAATCTTTTCCTCATCACGGATCTCGCCGAAATCGCGGATCTCTTCTCTATTTTTCTCTCTCGTTTTCTCTCTATTTCTCCCTCTCTCTATTTCTTTCTCTCTCGTATCTGTTGGAGAAGACGAAGCCGTAACACACATAAAAAAGGAAAAACGGTAAAAAATATGATTTTGAAAAGATTCTGTCACCTAACCCGTTCCATAAGCGCGTTAGGCTCCTTAATGCGTTTATGGAGCGCGTTAGCTCTAGAAATTGTTAACTGGGTCATAAAGTGCGTTAGGGCTTTTTTCTTATTAAAAAAAATTATATCGCTTTTCTTATTAAAATTTTTAAGTGTATTGTTTTTATTATTAAAAATACCACATAGAAAGCATTATGGTATTTCAATTTGCTCTAGTTGTTGGGCTTGGTACAAATAAGGGAACTTTCCCTTTTGTACAAAAACTAAATTACTGGTTCATAATCAGCACATAACATAAATTGCTTTTATTAAAACCAGGCACATCCTGGACTTGATGAAATAGACAGAAAAGTATGCAGTGTCATGAACCCGCTTAAACTGTCATATGAGGCGCGTCTCCACGCAAGCCAAAACAAGCGACTCCCTCTTCAAATAGTCCTGATCGAACTCTCTATTATGACGAACTTAAGATCCGTAGTGGCAAAGGAGATGTCAACATGGTGACACCGCCTCACAGACCAACAGCTGAGGTGGTGCGCGAACAGGCAAAAGCTGATACTTCATTGGCACAAGAAATTGAAGCACTAAAAACTGAGTTGGCACGTATTTTTTTTTTTGAAAAAAGTAGAGCTTTTGATGCTCCACCACTTTCATTAATGAAAGCTAAACAAAACATACAAAGTCTTAATACAAAAACAGTAGAGTTTAATCGAATAACCCTACCCCAAGTTGCACGAGTACCGGCATATGATACCAATGCTCCCTTTTATTATCCCCTAATGTCCAATCCTTGGACTTAGCAATCTCATAAAATCCCAAGGAACAGACTCAAAACACAAATAATCTAAAACAAACAACATGATAAATAGATCAAATATAAATAAAATATTTTATTCCTCGACACCCCTTTTCCTGCTAGATGGATGTCGCCCCACCTCAGTCATTTCTTCAAGCTTGATCCAATTGAAGGGGAAGCTCGCTGGCATTAGGGATCATCCAAAAACTTGTTCCTTCAATGCAGGCTTCCATAAAACTGACCAATGATTAAGCAAAAGAGTTGATTAAGGAAGCAGTATATCTATATGTATGGTATTTATCTGACTTAAAACTTATCTTATTTCGATTAGTCCATAAAATCCAAAATATTGCCCCACAACATATTTGGAACGCTTCTAAAGCCGTTCCATGTAAAGAGTTATTATATCGTAATAAATCTTCAGGTGAATAAGGTTCAACGTTACAATCGAATTGTTTCAAAAACCATAACCAAATTAATCTATTATTGGGGCATCTGAAAAAAAGATGATCTATTTTCTCTAAATGTGGGCAGTAAACACACGATGTGTCCCCTGTCCACCCTCTATATGCTAAGTTATCTTTTGTTAATAATCTCCTTTTGCTCAATATCCATAAAAAAATTTTAATCTTTAGAGGGACCTTTGTTTTCCAAATAATCATCCCCCACTCGTTTGTTACCCCGCGATGATCAAGCCAAAGATATAAGGATCTTGTGGAATAACTTTCTTTATCTTTACCCATCCATCTGATTTTGTCATTGTTATCGGTTAAAAGAAAATACGACCCTATCATATATCTCAAGGATTCGAATTGTAATATGTGTGTATAGCTTAGTTGCCTCCTGAATTGCAAGGATCTCATATGATTGTTCAAGACATAAGCAACTGTGATCAATTTGTTAGTGCAGATATCATAAAGAGATGGGAATAGAATGCTTAAAGGGATATCGCCACACCACTTATCTGTCCAAAATTGCACTGAGTTGCCATTCCCCACTACAAAAGAGTAATTAATCTTAACTATCTGTTCTATTTTTTTAAAGAACACCAAAAGGGGACCACTTACTTCTATCAAGAGTGGTGTTATATTTATGAACAATTATATCTTTCCACCAACCATGATAGTTCGGATCTTTTATTCTCCACCACCATTTACCTAACAAAGCATCATTCATATTTTTTAGATTGGTGATCCCTAACCCCCCTTGTTCCTTAGTGCGAGTGACACTCTCCCAATTGATCAAGTGATATTTTTTCTTTATTCCAGCATGCCAAAGAAAATTAGATCGAATAGTATCTATTTGTTGTTGAATTCTTTTTGGCATACTATGGAACGACATCATGTATATAGCCAAGGAAGAGAGCACACTATTTATCAAAGTAACTTTGCCCCCATAAGAAAGGAGACATCCCGTCCAGCCTTGTAACTTGCGTTGGTACATATCTAAGACACCTTGCCAATCTTTGTATCTTGTCTTTTTCCAATGCAGTGGGATCCCCAAGTAGGTGAGTGGAAAGTTATGTATCTGACAACCAAAGATCTTAGCTAAATGCGAAGCCCTTTCCTCGTTAATATTTATTGAATAGGCTTCACATTTATCATAATTAATTTTCATACCCGACAGTGCCTCAAAAATAATAAAAACTCATTTAAGGGCATGAATCATATTTTCCTCTGCCGGACAGAAAATAATCGTATCATCAGCATAATGCAAGTTTATCAATTGATAGCCATTATCTATATGGGGACCTAGTCCTCTTAACAAATTCTGATCCCTACCTTTTTTTATCATTTGATTCAAGCAATCTGCAACTAGATTGAATAAAATCGGTGATAGTGGATCGCCTTGTTTTAACCCACGGTGAACTTTAAAATAGGGAGAGATGTTACCATTTAAGTTGACACACACTTGTCCATCTATCAAAAGTGACAAGATCCAATCTATCCATTTGTTATGGAATTCTCTAGATATAAGAGTTTCTCTTAAGAAGGACCAGTTCACTCTATCGTATGCCTTTTCCATATCTATCTTTAAGATGATGCCTTCTTTGTTATCTTTTTTTGTTGAGTGTATGATCTCATGTGCACACACTACATTATCAAGGATAAACCTCCTTTTCAAAAAGGCAGCTTGTGATTGATCTATGAGCTTATTTACAATTGGTGTTAATCTATCTGTAAGTACTTTCGTGATCCACTTGTAAATACAATTTATAAGACTAATAGATCTGTATTGCTTAATCTCAATAGCATCTCTTTTTTTTGGCAAAAGACATAACATGGCTCTATTAAGTTTGGCGATATCTAGACTATGGAAGTAAAAATCTTCAAATAAAGCCATAACATCATTTTTAATCAAGTTCCAATTTTTCTGATAAAACGAGAAAGGGAGTTGGCACGTATGAAAATGCTTGTTTCTAATTTTGAGCAGAGCCAAGGCAGTGGGTCCAGAAAATATGTAAAGGCTGTGGCAGTACCATCAAAGAAACCAACATTTTTTGCTTCACTTTCTAGGACGTTTGGTAAGTTAAATCCTTTCAGACATGGACATGGATCCAAGGACACATCAAATATAGCCGATGATCTGTCTATTGATGTGGCAGTTGCGAAGCCTAAGAAAAGGCGGACTTCAATCTCTTAGAATTTGTTGGAAATGCTATGTTTGGTGGTTCAGAGATTTAAATGGAAGTTAGATTTAGCAACTAAAAGAGTAATCTCTATCTCTACTACTTATAAATGCACCTAGAGAAAGGTCACAACAATTTTTGTTAACAATTTTTATACCGTTGATCTGTAAATGTATGGTTAGATCTGTCTCAACACATCTCTATGAGCACACAAGGAAATAATTAATTCGGTTTTGAATTGCTGCACAGAAGAAAAAAATTTTCTTTGGATTTGATTGGTTTTCCATCTAATATAGAAACAATTGAATAACATATCAATTTGTATCGATGGTAAATTAAGAAACATATTTTTATTGTCTAACATTATTTTGTTTTTTTATTTGCCCACATATGAGGGCATCTTATGCTAGTAGTGTTAAATCTCGCACGGTGATTTTTTAAGAGTTTTGTTGAAGTTTAAGTCAATGTCAGGCTGGAATGATTCATATCAAAGATTTTTTAGTGTGTTTATTTACATAATAGTTGAAATAAGATCGATTGTAGGTCGTAATATTGTGGGTTTGATGAATAGCCAATTAATTAAGGCTACTGTAGGTATAATTTATACCTTGCATGTGAGATTGTGTGTTTATTTGGCATATGACTTTTTATTTTCTTAATTTTTTTCAAATAAAACTGAAGTTGATATGTTCAAACATAACACGTTTTCCTTCTTTGTTGGTCCTATTTATGCCCTCGGAGCTAAAGACCATGATAAGTTAGGAACACATTTATTTCCTAATAATAAAGAAGCTTTTGGGCAAACGCAAAACAAAAAAAGAAAAAATAGTTGGGATGTGTGGAATGGTACCAATTACAAGTCTTTGGTACTTTCATATTTGTTAGCGTGGGTGCAGTGGCGGAGCCGGAAAAAAATTAATTGGGGTACTTCAAATATTTTATTAATTATTAATGCTAATATATATTGGTGATATTTTGGAATAAAATTTAATTATGGGTCAAGAATAAGATTATTGTCATATTAAATGGGGGTCAAATAGTATTTTTGTTAAGATGTTTCTCAATATTCAACTAAAAATACAAAGCAAACATGTGTAATTAGCAAAATGAATGGGGACATTTGCACCCATTCCTTCAATTTAAATCCACCACTGCGTGGGTGCTTCTGTTTGAAATTAGAAGTCGCATTTGAAGTATTAGTATCTCAATTATAATTTGTGCTCAGCGGTTTTTTCAACACCTACTGCTATATAGTCGGCCTGTGGGCTGTGGTGGCTCCATAGGACCCCTGCAGCCGCTGGAGATCACTGCCTTTTGTTCAGATCCAATAGAATGCGAAGGTCGTAATTGACTGCAGAATTGCTAGTCCTTGTGGTTTCCAGACTTGCTGCCACAGAATGGAGCATTAATACGGTACTGTCAGCTATACGGGGAGCAACTGGTATGGAAATTCCAGCTGGAGACTGGTAGTGCTGTACCGGGACTGTGAGATGCAACATGCAGAACAGGTGCAGTCGTGTAGTCTGTCTGTTTCTACCAAAATAAGCTTTAGATTTGTTTTGCAGTTTTGTTAAATGCTGTCACTGTAATATTGCATTGCCTACAAACAAAATGTAATGACTAAACTTTTGCCCCTGCCCCTCACTATTCCCTACCAAAAAGTAGAAAATAGAAAAAAAAAAAGTAATCTAATGCAGGCCACAATCCTTTGGGCTTCTTTATATAATTGAAATTATTGCAGCCTTTTCAATTCATAATTATCAAATTAAGCCTACTTGATCTTTTAATACAGAATCCAACTATTTGATCCTTGTTCTTAGGTCCTAAATCCTAATAGAGGTTTAACTTTTAAGTTATTCATTAAAAATAAGAAATATAATATTAAGTAGCAACACAGATGATTTTAATCCTTCCATTCTTCAATATGGTCAATTGGAACTCAGCTTAACTTGAAGCTAATTTCTTGTTAGAACTCCAAAAATAACAAAACATGAAGTTTAACGATATCAAATAAATTGCATTGAAATCAGATTACAAATTTCGGGTAAAACTAAAATATTAATATAAATAATTAAACAAGTTTTAATAAAAAAAAAAACTTCGGTACAAAAAACCACACTGTATAATATAGAGGAGAAGAGAGAGAGAGTATCTGACGCAGAGAAAAAAAAAATAAAGGAAGCCGAGCGGCTCAGCCCTCAGCTGCTAGGTCAAGCCCCGGCACAGCGCAATTTTGGGCTGCTATTTTTTGTTATTCTGAGAATGATTTATTATTTGAGACGCAGTGACCCAGTTTACAAAATTTAAGCCTCGACAAAATGCCAGGGCTCGTCCTTTTGTAGGTCCGCAGCAAATCCAGAAAATTTCATCCATATGTAACACAAAAAACGTGTTACGACTTACAATCCATGAATTATTACCAAAAGCAAACCTGGATTAATTGCAATCCTTTAAAACAATAAAGGAAAATCCCATTAAAACTCTTCTCACAGAAAGAAAATAATTCTACTATAGTGCCCTCCATATTTGAGTTTGCGATGGCCAGTAACTGATTCAAGAGCTCGGTACATATGAGGATTCACCTGTCCTACTTGTGAGTACTGAGTACCTGGAGAGGCAGGGGGTGCAGCACATAGATAGAAACAAGCCATAAAAATCTGTAAGTATCTTTTCTGAATTGGTGCCTTAGTAGATGGATGCATCAGTGATGGGCAATGATGATAGGCATGCAGTATTATTTGTCCACATAAAAGTTACGTTTAGCAAATAACTTCTCTTTCTGAGCATTATTTTTGTTACTGACTTACCGGTACAACTTCACTGGTATATGCTCTGTTGCCAGTCTTCACTACTGTTCCTTTCTCTATTTGATCCATTCAGTGTACATTCCTTATTGTGCAGTATATTTCCTTTGGGTGTACAATATTTATTGTGCCAAAATCAAATCTTAATATGAAATGTTAATTTTTATAGACTAGGAACTAAATTTGATCACAATTTATATAAAGTATACAATTATTTTGATGAATTTTAAATTTTAACGACGTTTTCTAGCACAGGAAATCTGAATGTGCACATTTTACAAAGTTCATGCTTACGGATATCATGAAAACCGTACATCACATTAATATTCATGAGATATTTCTCCTAGTGTGAAAAATAATAATCCTTAATATTTAGGTAATATATCCCAGCAAAGTCTTTAGTCTCAAAATACATATTCAATATAACCCCACAAATTAATTGACGTATGGATGCAATATCATTAAAACACAAATCCTAATTAATCCAATTTTATGCAGTGGTACAATTCCTGACCTTCTTGTTTTTTTTGTTGTTTCTATGAAGGGAGCAACTTTGTCCAAGCTAAGTTCAATTGCTTGACAACATTTTTTTTTTTTTTTGAAGAAAAATAGGGGTCAAGCCCCTATCTTATATTAAAAATAAGATAAAAGTTACAAATAAAGTTTTAGCAAGATGCTAAAGGGAAATTAAAATAAAAATAAAATAAAGAACTAGTCTAAAAGCTAAAGCTAAAAGAACACTGAATCCACAGATTCAGAAAGAAAAGAAGGTGCATCAAATTTTCCTTAGAAAATTCCATTCTAGAAGAACATCTTGCAACAAGTCAGAAGGCTGCTTGGCGATTTCTCTAAATATTCTATAGCATCTTTCTCTCCAAAGAACAAAAAAAGTTATCGCGAAAAGGTCCTTGAAGGTCTTCAAAATTGCAGAACTATGAAGGATAGCTGTGTGCTTGACAACATTTTTGATAGAGATGCGCTCTTTCGGCGACTCTTTGGAGCACCAAAGCCCACATTGAATCACCGAAACTAAGCAATCAAAAACATTTTCTGATGCATATGTATTGGATTCCACATCAGCCGCTTTACCGATTTGTTGGTTATTTCTAGTCCTCTTACTAGAACAATATGTAAATAACAAGCCCAAACCAACGGTCAGAAAAATGCAAGGAATGAGAACTGAAATTATTAGAACCATATTCCCTTGAGAATGGTGTCTCTTTGTTGGCAATGTTGAAATGCATTGTGTCAAATGCAATTTAGGTATTCCCCCACAAAGTTTAGGATTACCTCTTACATCTATACCACTGATATTCTTAAATATACCTTCTATTGGTAATGGTCCCTCAAAACTGTTGAAAGAAATATTCAAATAAAGTAGGTTCATTCTACCCATGAATTCAGGTACTTGATCTGAAAAAATATTGTTGGAAATATCAAGCTCTTGTAACCCTCTTAGGTTATTTAGGGAGGACGGAATTGCACCTTGAAACAAATTATTCTCAAGATAAAGGGATTGAAGTACTTGACATCCATCAATTGTGCTCGGAAGCTCTCCAGATAATTTGTTATTCGAAAGCAGTATTGATTGTATGTTTTTCAATTTACCAATTTCTGGTGGCAACAAGTCTGTCAGATAATTGTGTGATAGATCGAGACTGATAGAAAGTGGAAGACTCATAATTTCTTTTGGTATTTTACCTACCAACTTATTATTTGAAAGATCCAGGGAATCTAAAGCTCGCATATTTCTTAATGTTTGTGGTATATTGCCTTGTAATGCATTGTTGTTTAGCTTTAGCTTCACCATTTGAGTGAAGTTAGCAAATGTAGATGGTATTTGACCTGAAATTCTGTTATTAGACAGATCTAACAATTCTAATTTGTACAAGTTGCCAATTTCTTTTGGAATAGTATCATTGAGAAGCATATTATCCACAGAAAGAATGTTTAAGTTGGTAACCTTGTCAAGCTTTGTTAGTGTGTTTCCTGAAATTGGGTTGCTTGATAATCCGAGTTGAACAAGGCTGGTAGAAAGGTTTGCTATAGAACTAGGGAGCACTCCTTGGAGTTGGTTGTAGCTAAGATCTAGCCATTGTAAGGATGTATAATTGGCCAAAACATTAAGAAACATCCAATCTTTAAGTCCCTTAGCCTCTAGTTCATTTGCATTGATAAGAAGAAACTGAAGATTCTTTAAGAATCCAATGGTAGATGGTATCAGCACTGAAGCGAAATTCCTTCCCATATCTTCTCCACTGACGACGAAGAGGATCTGTACGGCAGCTTGCATTCACCGACATACAAGAGAGGAGTATGTCAAGGACGAGCAGAAGAACCTCAAAAGAAAGCCTCCTTCGTGCGCAGGAGGTCAAGCGGATCCAGTCGGTCCCACTTGTCATTGGCCGCTTCATGGAGATGGTCGACAAGAACAACGGGATTGTCGGATCCACTACCGGGTCCAATCACTATTCCAATTCACTTGTTGGATCCACAACCGGGTAGAATTACAATTCCAATACACTGTGAGTTTGGTTGAATCCTAAATTGTGACGTTTTTGCCAGCATAATATATTATCTGTTAATATATATCTATTGAGCGTTCATAATTTGTTTTTTCCTTTTGGCAAGCTGTACTAAATTGTTGTTTCACCAAACTAAGCCCCAATTGACACTTTCCTAACATAGAAATCTAGAAAAGGAAGAGAAAGTACCCAGAGGATATTTCCTGCCATTGAGTGATACCTTTAGCATTGGTAATGTTATCATTAGATTTGCTTAATTTGGTTGGGAGTAATTGGGTTTGTGGTGATTTGTGTAGGAACCCAAGGAAAGTGTTGAGTTATAGTTAGTATTATATTATTTTAGTATGTTATGTCATTTATAGAAGTACAGGGACCTATTTGTAAAAGAACAATTATCGTTTAATATAAAAAGGGAGCCTCTGTACTCAGAGGTCATAATCCCTAGTTTAACCTAATCTCTTTCTAAACAACATGGTATCGAGAGCCGGTTACGGCTGCGCATAAATTGTTTTTCTCTCCGTGCTCGATTTCTTCTCCGTGCTTTCTCTCTCTTCCTTTGTCTTCTTCTGCATCCGATCTGAGCAGCTGTAGACCGCGCGTGCACCAACAGAGCACTCTCTTCGCGTGCTTGTGCATGAGCCGCGCGTGGACCAAACTCCAGCGACGAACTCTGTGCACCGCGCGTGGACCAATTCCCTCTTCTCTTAGCCCTACACCGCGCGTGGACCAGCATAGCAGCGGAACTGTGTGCGCACTGGTGAGCCGCGGTAGACCAGAGGTGGGGAGGAGCTGCTGTGCACGTAGTTTCGTGTTTTTTCGTGACTTCTGATGTCATCAGATGTTCTCTCTCCTTCTCTGATATACAAATCTATTTTTAGTAGATGTTGAAAACCGTGATCGTGTGCGTCCGCACGGTTTGTGTTTGAAGTGTGATTGATCTCGTCCTCTAGTTGTGTTTGTGGTTGAGATACAGATCTGATTGTAAGGATGGATGATTTTGTGACTAATAAGGATTTGAAGGCTGTTATGGAAGGAATGGCCAAGTTGTTAAAGGTGAAGTTTGAGGAGTCTGATAAGACGATCGGGTCTGTGTCAGAGCCACAGGTGGTGCAAAAGATAGAGTTGTTACCAAATGATATCAAGCTTGAGGGGACGAGGAATTATTTGAGTTGGTCTCGAAGGGCGTTATTGAATCTTCAGATGAAAGGTCTTGAAGGATATGTGAATGGAGGATGCATTGAACCCGTAGATGAGTCAGGTGTTGTGGACAAGACGAATGTTGGGTGGATAAGATGGAGTCACACGAATTCTCTTGTGGTTTCATGGTTGTTGACATCTATGTCTCCAGCCATAGCCTGCATGGTGGAGTCAATTAGAAGTGCAACAGATATCTGGAAGACACTAGCCAAGATGTACTCTGGAGCTGGGAGTGTAATGATGATGTTGGATGTGGAGGAAAGAATTGATGCCGCTACACAGGGGGAGAAATCAGTGCTCGAGTATGCGGCAGAGTTGCGCCGCTTGTGGGCAGATTTGGATCACTATGATCCCCTGTCACTGAAAGACCCAACAGATGTTCTCAATGTAAATCAGTATCTTGAACGCAGGCGTGTGGCTCGCTTTCTGAAAGGTCTGAACTCGAAGTTTGAGGCAAGAATGGCGGCGATATGTCATTTGCCGTCTCTTCCATCATTGGATGAGGTTATTGCTTCAATGGAAGAAGAGGAAATTAGACAGAAGGTGATGGCAGTCGAGACCTCGCCCGTTGTTCGATCAGCAATGGCAGTTCCTGGAGCCCAAATCAGAGATGACAGGGACTGTTTCAACTGTGGACAGAAAGGACACCTCAGCTACAATTGTCCTGTGCCTCGCAAATCTGGTGGTGGCCGAGGAGGCGGAGGACAGAGAGGTGGATATGGTGGTCGTGGACGTGGAAATGGATATAGGGGGCGAGGAACTCGAGGACATGGAGGTCGAGGCGTCGCTCATTTTGCTGTGACAGAGGAGTCCCAAGCCGTGACAGAGATGCAAGGAGCAGAACTGACAGAGCTGGAGGAACTGCGTCGGTTCAAGTCTCAAGTTGAGAATTCTAAAGGCAGGGGAAAGGGCTCAGATGACTCTAATGACAATGCCTACTTCGGTAATGTTGCTTGTTATGCACATGTGACTAAAGGTATTCAGGCACAGGCATTTGCATCCACTAAATCTCATGTTGATTGGATTATAGATTCAGGTGCATCTAGTCATATAACAGGATCATTTAATGAATTTGTAGAGTATTGTCCTAGTCAACAAATTCAACTTGATACAGTCCAAACTGCTGATGGTACATCCCAACCTATCAAGGGTACTGGCTCAGTCTATTGTAATTCATGTATTACTTTGCCATCTGTGTTGCATGTTCCTTCTTTTCCTGTTAATCTACTCTCTGTTAGCTCACTTATTGATCAATTGAATTGCATTGTTCTTTTTGATCAAAATATGTGCTTCATTCAGGAAAAGGAAACGGGGAGGAAACTTGGGACTGGCAACAGGCGTGATGGACTTTGATACTTGGATAAGGAGGCTGCTATGCTTGTTGCTGCTACTGGTAAAGGAGCAGAAGCTGAAGCCATGCTACACCATAATAGATTGGGACATTTGTCTTTTGATAGTTTGAATAAATTAGAACCTGATTTGATGAATAAAGTAGATAGAGATAAATGGTTTTGTAATGCTTGTGAACTTGGAAAACATACTCGTTCAAGTTATAAAATGATTGGTATAAGAAGTTTGGAGCCTTTTGCACTTGTTCATTCTGATGTTTGGGGACCATGTCCTACTACTTCTGTTAGTGGATTTAGATGGTTTGTCACCTTTATTGATTGTTACTCACGCATGACTTGGATATATATGATGAAACAGAAATCTGAAGTACTCAAGTGCTTTAAAGATTTCTCAGCTTGTGTGAAAACTCAATTTGGAGTACAAGTGAAGGTCCTTCGGTCAGATAATGGAACTGAGTATGTCAACAAAGAGTTTGCTACCTTCGTGTCAGAGCAAGGTATTCTCCATCAAACTACTTGTCCAAATACTCCAGCCCAAAATGGAGTCGCTGAGCGCAAGAACAGACATCTACTAGAGGTGACACGTTCATTAATGCTGACAATGAATGTACCGAAGTTTCTGTGGAGTGAGGCAGTTATGACAGCGACCTATCTGATCAACAGGATGCCATCAAGGGTGCTAGGGATGAAGACACCGCGTGAGATGTTATTTGGTTCTAATGATTTTGTTGCCCCGCCAAGGGTGTTTGGATGTGTGTGCTATGTGAGGGATCACAGATTGACAGTTGGGAAGCTGGACCCGCGGGCGGTCAAATGCATATTTGTAGGATACTCTTCAAGTCAAAAAGGATACAGGTGTTGGTGTCCCACTGAAAGAAAAGTTTTTGTTAGTATGGATGTGACTTTTCGAGAATCTGAACCATACTATGGAGAAATGACAGAGTTGGGCTCGTTGTTTGAGGATGACTCTACCAGTACTGGTAGAGAGGGGGAGAATGTGAATGGAATTATGGTTGGTGAGTTTCCATGTTCGAGTGGTGATGGTGATCTGAGTGATAATGGTGATGGTGATCTGAGTGATAATGGTGATGGAATAACAGAAGGTGAGAAGCAGGGGGAGATACTAGTGTATAAAAGGAGACCAAAGCAGCCAATGCAGCCAGAGCAGCATGAGCAGCCAGAGCAGCATGAGCAGCCAGAGCAGCCTGTTAGGTCATCGCAGGCTCCATTGAATGCCAATGTCCCAAGTAACTCCTCTCCAAGTCCTTCCTCAGAATCTCACCCAGAGTTGATAGGTAACAATTCTTCTCAAATTCCACTCCGTAGAACATCTAGGACTAATGCTGGGAAACCTCCTGTTAAGTATGGTAGTTGGGGAAATGATATTGCAAAATACATTTCATATGCATCTGTTCCACCTGCATATAAGTCCTTCCTTGCATCTCTAGACTCTGTGCCTGTACCTAACACATGGCAGGTAGCTAAGCAAGATCCCAAATGGTTCAGTGCTATGCAAGAAGAACTTCAGGCATTGAAGAAAAATGACACATGGGAGTTAGTGTCTCTACCAGCTGGAAAGCGTGCTGTCGGATGCAGATGGGTGTACACTGTCAAGCAAACTCCAGAAGGCGAGGTTGATAGGTACAAGGCCCGATTGGTTGCAAAAGGATACAGTCAGACTTATGGCATCGACTATGATGAGACCTTTGCACCGGTTGCAAAAATGAGCACTGTGAGAATATTGGTGTCGTGTGCTGCCAACTGCAATTGGCCACTACACCAGTTGGATGTCAAAAATGCTTTTTTACATGGAAATCTCCAAGAAGAGGTGTACATGGAGATTCCACCTGGATTTGCCACTCCACAATCGGCGGGAAAGGTTTGCAAGTTGAAAAAGTCATTGTATGGGCTGAAGCAATCTCCGAGAGCATGGTTTGATAGGTTCAGACTTGCAGTCTGTGGCATGGGGTACAAGCAATGCAATGGAGATCATACTGTATTTTTCAGGCACCTGAAAGGTCGTATCACCATCCTGGCTGTCTATGTTGATGATATTGTGATCACTGGTGACGACACTGAGGAGATAATGCGGCTCAAAGGAAATCTTGGAAAGGAATTCGAGGTCAAGGATTTGGGACAATTGAAATACTTTCTTGGGATTGAAATTGCTAGGTCAAGGACAGGCATAGTGCTTTCTCAGCGAAAGTATGCACTGGATCTTCTATCAGAGACAGGAATGCTGGGTTGTAGAGTTGCCCCAACTCCTATCGAGCCGAATCTGAAGTTGTGTGCTGAGGGAGGTGACTCGGTGGATAAAGAGCAGTACCAAAGGCTAGTTGGTCGGCTTATTTATCTATGTCACACGAGACCTGATATTTCTCATGCAGTGAGCGTGGTGAGTAGATACATGCATGATCCTAGAGAACAACATTTGGATGCGGTTCACAGAATTCTCAGATATATCAAGGGGAGTCCTGGAAAAGGACTGTGGTTCAAGAATCATGGACATCTGAGAGTTGAAGGCTATTGTGATGCCGATTGGGCAGGTTGTTTGGATGATCGCAGATCCACCACAGGATATTGTGTGTTTTTTGGAGGCAATCTTGTGTCTTGGAGGAGCAAGAAACAAGATGTGGTGGTCAGATCTACAGCTGAGGCTGAGTACAGGGCTATGGCACTCAGCCTATGTGAGTTAATGTGGATGAGAAATCTCCTATCTGAGCTGCGCGTGTTTCGAGGAGAGTCTTTACAACTTTGGTGTGACAATAAGTCAGCAATCAATATTGCAAACAATCCAGTTCAGCATGATCGCACCAAGCATGTGGAGATTGATCGTTTCTTCATCAAGGAACAACTGAATAATGGAGTGTTGACTTTGAACTATGTGAAATCGGAAGAACAGTTAGCTGATTGTCTAACCAAGGGTTTGGGTTGTAAGCAATTTGAAAGTTCTTGTAACAAGATGGGGATGCTTGATATCTATCGCCCATCTTGAGGGGGAGTGTTGAGTTATAGTTAGTATTATATTATTTTAGTATGTTATGTCATTTATAGAAGTACAGGGACCTATTTGTAAAAGAACAATTATCGTTTAATATAAAAAGGGAGCCTCTGTACTCAGAGGTCATAATCCCTAGTTTAACCTAATCTCTTTCTAAACAACAGAAAGTATAGAAATGAACAAATTTGTTGTCTTTCTCTTCTAATAAATCTCTTTGACAGTTCAGCTGTAATATTAGTAAAGTGCTCTTCAACAGTTGATCGAAATGGAGTTTATGGGCTCTGGTGTTCTTTGACAAATTTCTTTGGCAAATTTGTTTGGTTTACTTTGTTTTGTTTTCTATTCTCCAGGATATAGGTGGATGTGATATATAAAAGCAGGAGATAAAAGAAGCAGTTGAGTTGCCTCTGACACATCATGAGCTGTACAAGCAGATTGGTATTGGCCCACCAAGAGGTGTGCTTCTGTATGGGCACCCTGGCACAGGAAATACCATGCTTGCTGACGCTGTGGCTCATCATACAACTGCTGCCTTCATTCGGGTTGTTGGGTCAGAATTTGTTCAGAAGTACTTGGGAGAGGTATATCTTTGGTCATTTTTTTTAATATATGTTTTCAATACTTCTTGTGCAAAACGATTAATCATATTCAATTTTTTATTAATTTCTTTTTCTATATTTCAGGGGCCTAGAATGGTCAGAGTTGTGTTCTGACTAGCAAAGGACAATGCACCGGCAATTATATTTATTGATGAGGTTGATGCCATTGCAACTGCTCAGTTTGATGCTCAAACTGGTGCTGACAGAGAGGTCCAGGTATTATCCTCATGGAGCTCTTGAATCAGGTAACTACCAACTCAAGCTCTGATAGTGTATAACTGTCTTCCTGTATGGAACACTTTTTTTTTTTTTTTTCCTTTTCCTGTAGAACTAACAGAATGCAACTGTGGCTCTGGTTATGGGTCTAATATTGTAATTCTGTTTCAGATCTGGACTTTCTTTTAGGTAAAAAAAATACTATCTGGCCTTTTGCTTGATCTAGCTGGTGTTTCTTACTTTTCTGTTCATATGAGTTGATTCTACTTCGTAATCCTATACCAATTTGTTTATTGGTTATTAGAACCAAATTCACAGCATGCATCCCAAAATTAAACATATTTTAGAGTTCGATAAGCTTGGATAGATTAGTTGGCTTTGAGTGCATGTAGAAATTTTGTACCTGCTGTGGTGCCTGGTTAATTGCTTTAAAAATGGATTCAAAACCAACCTTCTACTTCCTCTTATAACTGCCAAATTTGTATATGAAGTAAATGGTGACATATTTCCTGCTACCAGGATGTTTATAATCATTTTATTATTTCTTTTTTGGCAGATGGATAGTTTTGATCAGACAGTAAATGTCAAAGTGATAATGGCTACAAATGGAGCAGACACTCTTGACCCGGCTCCCTTGCATCCAGGTTGGCTTGATCGCAAGATTGAGTTCCTCCCTGTTTTCCAGGTAATGTTTTCATTTGAATACCCAAAAACTACTCTAGCAGCCACCAGTACTTAGTGTTCATTTTAATAACCCACAAACTTGATAGCAAAAACTGTTGTGTCCTTTTTTGGATCTAAATTCAATTTATTGTACATTATTAATAAACTTTATTTTTTGTACTTATAAATTATAATTTTTCGTCCCTGGTTTGTACTGCTAAGATGAACCTTAGTGATGAAATTGACTTGGAAGACTGTCTCCAGACCTGACAAAATCAGTGCTGCTGATGTAAGCACTGTATTTACTCTTTCCCCCTGTTTTCCCCTTCAGATTCCATTACCAGTAAAATATGGCCTTTTGAGTCTTATCCTGATGAAGTATTATGAATGTGGTATTGTAGATTGCTGCCACATGTCAGGAGGCTGGTATGCATGCTGTCCGCAAGAACTGGTATGATCCTACCAAAGGACTTCGAGAAGGGTTACTGTACCAATGTGAAGAAGCCTGAAATGGGTTTTGATTTCTATAAATGAGGTGCTGTAAACTGTATTAGTTTATTTAAGTTGGACTGCTAAGGTTGTTTGCCTGAAGGAATATATCTGATATTCTGATGTAATGAAGTTTCTCTTACTGATTCATTTTAGGCTTTTTTCTTTTCCTTAGTTTCTGTATTATTTTTATTACATTCCTAAATGTTGCTCAAATCTCAATTTGGGTAGGAATAGGATTGTTTGATACAATCACTCCAGATACATTTTCGAATGTTTTGTTTGCTCGTATGCCGTGTACCAGTAATATTAGTAACTTTGTCCTGTGCACCCTTTCATATACGGAAAGAGTAACTGAAAAATTGTGGGAGAGACGGAATATCCTCTTCCCCTAAAACCCTTCTGTATGCACACTTCTATGTTTAGATGCTATTGAGCTTCCTCTCCCCTCTTGATTAGCTTCTCAATCAACAATTGTTCCATTATTTTTCTCTTCTCAGTGCATTAGTTTAGACTATAGAGTTTTATTTTGCATTTTAGTGATGTGCACAAGATCACAAAACATGCTGAGGGTATTTTAGTCTATATATATAAATTCGACATGAATTAGTAATTGGAGACGTGAGAAAAGCAGCGCCTGCATTCTGTTCACTGGTATTGTAATTTAATTTTTCACCCAACTGTTTTTTTTTTTTGAAGAATTTTTCACCCAACTGTTTATAATAATAATATTGGATTAGCATGCTCAGGTGGTGACAAAATCCCAATTTACGTGCAGCGCTTGCTGCAAATGTTTGGAGATGTAGATATGTAATATTAAGTTTAAATAGAGTGCCAACATCAAAAGATTTTTTTATTGAGGATGACAGTCAAGAAATGAATATGAAATCGTAACAAATCGTTAAATCGAAAGAATCAGCAGAACTAAAATAAAATCACAGTAAATTGTTACAAATTTAAAATCCCAACTTAAAAGAGATAAAGTGGCTGATCAGAGTGGGAAAGTAAGAAAGTAGATTGAACTCCCAGATGCAAATCTTGTAGTAAAAGAGAGCTAGATTGGAAGCACAAAAATAGCAAATAGAAATCACCCCCATCTTCTTCTATCTGCTGCCATCTATAAGTGACGAGCATTCGCTTTCATTGGTGGTACCTTTGGAACTCTCATCTTTACTCTTATTTGTCAATGTCTTTGTTGTAGAACTTTCTGAACTGATTGGAAAATTAAGCTGCCCAAATGGAGACCAGACAGAGGGCAAATCTGGAATTGTCAGGGAGGGGATACCGAGCATATTTCTTATTGTCGCCATGGTAGGCCTATTGATTGGATCTTCGTGTACGCATAGTAATGCTATATGGGCACATCTTTTGACCTCTTCAACGCAATCATCTTCTAGCGCTGGGTCCTTTAGTTGAGAAATCGTATTGTTGTTCCAGTGTATCAGTGCCTGTAGATAGAAATATTATTTTAGAAAGGCTCTGTACGTAAAAAATATTACAGCCAGGCGCATTAATATTATGTCCCAGTCTCCCAGAATATCTGCAAAAGCGATTAGATTAAATAAAAGGTGTAAATAATGATAACAAATGAGAAAAAATTAGTTAGAGAGGTGAAGAAGCTAAAAAAAAAAAAGAAAAAAAAAAGAAAAAAAAAAAAAGAACTGGTAATATTTACTCTTTCTTTAGCATGAGGACAGAGCAACAGACTGAAAACTCTTAGACCATTCCCAATTGAATTGAAACCTACGATTCCAAAGTGAAAAATTATGTTTTACCTAGCTGTCTGTAGTTATTAAGTCAAGTTTCTTTCACTTACATGTTCAATGAAGTTTGAAATACGACCTGAACCAACAAATGAACTGTTCTTCTGGCCTGTCAGTATCTCTAGAAGAAGAATGCCAAAGCTATAAACATCTGATTTTATAGAGAAATTCCCATAAAAAATGTACTCTGGTGCCATATATCCACTGCAGCATGTAACAGCAAATAGAAAACAGTAAATTCTCAAATTTTACTTTTTGTATCATTATACTCAATAAACTCATGCTGTACAATAGCTAATTCCTTTTCCCTCTTTAAAGAAGGAAAGTAGTGTGTAGCATTACTGTATTCATTAATAACAAGAAAAACCCTATTCCTTTTACTTATCACATTGACAGGATCAACAGGCACAAACCTTTAACGGTACAAAATCAGGAAAAAACAAATAGTTCTTCTGCACTTGCTTGTTTAGTTTGTACTTAGTAAACACAAAAGCATTGCTTTTGTGGACAAATATACATTGCATCCGGCTATTTGAAATGTTAGGTGATGTCACAGATAAGTTACCACCTTACCTCAGGGCTTATGATTGAATAAACAAATGTTTAAATTAGAAAAAAGTAATAATAGGAGGCTTACAATGTTCCAGCTAGGATGTTGGTGTCTTTATGGGTTTCCTCTTCCTCAAAAAATCTTGCAAGTCCAAAATCAGCAATTTTTGGGTTCATGTCTTTGTCAAGTAATATGTTACTAACTTTAAGATCTCTGTGTATGATCTTCAACCGAGATTCTTCATGTAGGTAATGCAAACCATGACAAATTCCTTCTATTATCTTGTATCGCAATTTCCAACACAGTTCAGCACGTCTGGACGCGTCCTTTGCTGTATTAAACAATAAATAAGAACAAAATACAGCACTTGAATCACTTGTTTGGAAAATGTTCATAATTTATGTATAATTCTATATGCCATACCAAAGAGAATCTTGTCAAGGCTTCCATTAGGTAGATATTCATAACAAAGAACCTTCTCCTGATTTGTTATGCAACATCCCAGCAGTTGCACTAGGTTCTTGTGCTTGAGTTTTGCAAGGAAATCCACTTCATTCTTGAACTCTGTTATTCCTTGATCTGAGCCACCTGCGAGTCGTTTCACGGCTATTTCTCGTCCATCAGGAAGAATGCCCTTAAAAGTATTTCATAATTTTTCAATATCTTTTTCCAATAACTCAAGAAATTAATAATATAAAATATGCTATGATGAAACTATGATGAAACCTTGTAAACTGAACCAAAGCCACCGTTCCCAAGTTTATGCATGTCTGAGAAGTCATCAGTGGCTACTTTCAAGATGGTAAAGTTGAACACTTGATATTCTGCATTTGGGTTCAGAATATATTTGAACTCTGTTTCTACTGTTTCTTGTTGATGTTCCTCATCGTCTGTTGAAAAAGTTATAGTAATAATAATTACATTGCACCAGTAATTGGAAGTGAAGAAAAATAGCATATATATATTCAGATAGTTTTTTCTAAGATGCAAGCATTTAAATGAAGTCCAGAAATTAAATTGTACTTTTTCTTGCCCGACACATTCTCCATACACAAAGTCCAACTGCAACAAGCCCAGCAATAAGAGAAGTAACAACCGTTGAGACCACAATTACCACATTTGAATTAGATTTTGATCCTGTAAAGAAAAAAGTATGCATGCAATTAGAATGCTTTGGTCTGTTGACAGCATAAGAATGGAGGAACTTCTAGCTTTTAGGAAAAATTGTATTTATTACAATATAAATACGATGAAGAAATTGTGATTATTAATGTTTGTATAAAGTCAGGAAAAAAAAAACATTAGACAAGGATTTACAAAGAAAAAGCTCTCTGTTAGGGAGTGGTTTAGTTGAGTGCTGAAACACAAAAGAGAATCCATTTTAAAGCAGTGCACTCGATACTTTACAATACATCTCAGATTAAAATTTTACTTTTCAAATAGTAATTTATTTAGTAAGGTAATTTTATATATTTGCTTCACGAATTCAAATTAAGCTACTACAATTCCAATTAGCTACAGGGAGTTTTCTCGTTTGTAACCATAAATTTTCAATGTTTTGAGAACATCATTATTGCTTAATTAGGATCTATATCGTAATTAGATAAAACTGTAGTGATCACTTATGTGCGAGTACTTGTTGTTTTATGAAACTATATATATACAGATAAAATTTACTTAAAAGTTAAAAAATCCATTTTGCAAGAAAGTTAAAATTGGGACCACAATGTTATTATTAGAAAATTTTCAGACAGAGAATTGAAACTATAGTTGTCCATCAGCTGCCATAAGTAGAACTACGAGCACTGGTACTCGATTGCATAATTAATTTCCATCAAGCCAAATTATGATGGGATCATTGGGGACAATTCAATGAAATTCAATTTTCATTGAATGACCTGCAGTGGGTTTTTTTTTATTACAAAGTTCAGTTATTTAATTTTGTATTTCTGATTCACTTAAAAAAAGAAAACCAGAGGGGGAAAAAATTTGGCTTTTTATGTTCTTAATTTGAAGAAATATTTGATCCTCTCTCGATAAATTCATAGTAACAAATTTCCACACCTTATCATTGAAATTGTAGAAATCCTACTTAGAATGTCCCAAAAGTCTAACCTCGTGCTGGGGTCGCCACAGGGCTAGGTGCTGGGCCAACTATAGGACTCACGGCAGTGCCTGATAAAGTACTGCCAGTACCAGCAGCATCTGGAAACGTAACAAGAGTAAGGTAATATGACTCGTATCGTATGTAGCAACTTCCAAACCATAACCTAATTCCTGTACTAGTCAAATTGCGCGAGCACGTGGAGAATCCGTTTGCGTTAACTACAGCACCCTGAATACACTGTCTACACCCATCCTGTGACAGGTCCGTCGTGCACTGCACGAATACTGAAATATTTCTTGTATTGGTCTTCGTCTCTCTGTATGCTATCAATTTAGGATCTTTTTCTGCCCCGATGCTTGCATTTGAGATGAGTTTGGTAACTAAATTCTTTGATGCTTCATTGAAAGTGGAATTTCCATTCGCTATACAATCATTATCATTAAAATATGCTGCTTGTGAGCGGAAGTCCTTACGGGAGTATCTCAATATGCATCCATCATAGTGAATGCTGGCAGTAGCATTTCCTGGGCATCTACGCTGTGCTTCGGTGATTGCATCTTGAAGGCACCCCCAGCAACTATCCTGCGAAAGATCGTCAGCAAAGCACATAAGAAGGCCATATACCTTGTCTGGCTCATTGCTGAGTGTGAAGGAGTTAAAGCCACCGTGGAATGTTGCATTGGTATAGAGGAAATTTAGGAGGCTCTGGAGGTTGGATTCAAAGGGAGATCCACTGGCATAAGTATCGGTAGCTGAACAATGTGCTGCAACGAAACCTGCGTGGGCCTGGATTGGGATAAGTGTTAGTACAAGATAAGTGCAAAGCAAGAAAATAGAGAGAGATGCTTGAAGCATGATGTTTTCAATTAAGACATGCGTTTCAAACATTCATCTGAGGTTTTATTGAGTGAAGTGCTATTGTGCATTTGTGCTAATAAGTCCATTATTGTTTATTCTTTAATTTTTTTGAAACAAGTGGGATAACCAAACACTTCCATTATAAGAATTAAGAAGCAATACTCATTCGCAAACAAAATTAACCAACTTGAAGGAAACTCAAGTCACTCATGATCTTTTTGACTTTTTCAGAAATAGCACTGGCACATTATCGTTTTTCCCCCATTAATTTTAAAATTTTATTAAAGACCGAACGAGTCTTTCTAGGGATGCTCTTCACACAAATTCTGAAATTCCAGAAGTTCTTTTTCTGTCTCTATTATATTCTGGACTCTCAGAATAAGTTACAAATTTATAATGTATAGCGGTGGGCCACAGGGGAGAGCAGATTGAGGTTGTATTGCGGTCCAGCGCAGAGGAACGCGTATCGCGGTCCTAAAGATGCACGTGATTTTGCAACTTTTTTTATTATAATTCTAGAAAGTATGGTCTTTAGTTTTGAATACTACTGCAACATTCCTATTTATGACGCATATATTTCCGTATTTATTTTACTATAATGTATCTTATGATTAATAGTTTTTAAATTTTGTATTTCGAATTTTAACGGTAAACCTTGATGACACTTGAGTGAGTGAGCATTTTTTTTCCCCTCTTAATATTTCAAAAGTAATTTGTTTATGAAAGATCTTTCAGAAACATACCGAAGAATATTAAAAAAATAAAAATATTCTAGCGTAGTTGGTACTGATATCGATTTGATCATGGTATAACATTCGAAACGTAATATTTTAATATAAACCCCCACGTTCAAGAACCAGCTCTTGGTCTAGTGGCAAAGAGCAATGCATCTTGAGTGAAAGGTCGCAGGTTCGAAACCCGGCTGGAGGGTCTTTAATAGACATTTAATTTAAAAATAAGTTGGGAGGCTTGACCCTCAATTTATCTTCAAAAAAAAAAAAAAACCCCACGTTCAACAACTTTCGAGGTTAGACCATCAACTAGAGGCAGATTTTCTAACCAAGAAAAGTAAAGTGTGTTTGTTGTGAAGCAGCTAACACAAGCTAGAAAATTAAAAGTCAAACTAACAAAGGAACTATCTTCTAATTAAGATAGCCCCACCACAAAACAAGTATCACCAAGTAGCCAAAAGAAACAGACTTAACAAACTGCTAAAGAAACAAATCATCAGTTATGAGCTGAAGAGGTGGTATCAGTAACATGGCCTTCATGGCCTTCACTGGTGCCATCATCACTATCTCTAGCAGTAGCTTGTAATTCAGCCAAACTTTTGTAGCTCTCTTCCATCCCTACGTTGTTGCCTGTCACAAGTTTAAAGCATTAAGAATAATAGTAAGGGGAGATTTTCCTTTTGAATCATTAAACATTCTACTGTTTCTTTCTAACCATTGACTCCAACAAATGGCTGCTAACATAGTTTTAGCAAACACACTATCTTTGGAATTCAATCGATTACAGCTATACCAGATATCATCTAAAGTGCAACAATTCAAGAAAATACTCTTATTATTAAATAAGTTGAATCCTACCCAGAAATGGCGATCTAATGATCTATATGCAGGAATTCAGGAAATCTGCTAACTAGAAGCAGATCTAATGATCTATATGCAAGAAATGGCGATATAATTATTTAACCCCCACCCCGACCACCCCTCCCCTTCCCCTCCCCAACCAAAAAATAATAAAAATAAATAAATAAATTTTCTTTAAATAAAATATATTTATTTGGGAAGGGTCGACGTTTACACTTTTAACAAAACACACCACAAAAATTGAGTGACAAATCTTAGATATTCATTACAATTTAGATATTGAAATCTTGTTTGAATCAGTTATAAATGTCAATAGTTCAGTCTCAGATCATATTGAAATTTCAATATGGAGATCGCATTGAGTGGTTTGAATTAATTGTTTGAAATTTCAACATTGAGATTATATTGAGCAGTTTGAATCAGTCATTTGAAATTTCAATAGTTGAGTTTCGAATCGCATTTAACATCAGATATATTTGATTCTAGCATTACTCAAATATAATATAATGGCAATAGTAATTAATTGGTCAACCTTATCAGTTATAAATTAATTAGTAAAATAATATTAGCATTTAAAAAGATTCTGCTATGGATGGCCGTTAAAATACTTTAATGGCTCCGCCTATGTTTTTTCATCATCTCAGTGACGGATCGCGAGTTGGTGCCGTAGAGAACCATTGGTAGACGGACGTTTTTTTGCTAGTGACGATGGGTCCCATCGGACAGAATAAATTAGGCGGTCATCATATAAAAAAAATTGCGATTCCCGGTGCATTAAAATTTTTTTCTTTCAAAATTTGCTTCAGTTGACCAAGTCTTCGGTTCGGTGCATGCTATATTATTTTTGTATATATTAAGGACAAAGGATGCCTCGAGTGGGAATTTTAATCTTCTTTGAACTTAAAATATGAATCTTTTACTGACAATGGTCTCTATGATCTAATCCTTGAAACTTCCTCATATATAAAGTATCGGTACATAGCATGGACTAAAATGGCCATATATCTACTTCAATCTTACTAGCTTAAAAATTTTAATTATCGTTTGACTCTTTTCGATCCTCCAAACATCAATCCTTAAAATTCAAACAGATATTGATGATGGTTTGCAAAATAGTTCTTCCAAAATTATGTGAGTACAATGACCATCATATAATTCTAGCTAGGTGGCTAAAAATGTTCTATCAGACTTGAGCCCTCATCAATTGTAGCTGTTATAATTTTGATAAAATTGTATGGATTGCTATATACCCACATAAAATTAGGCAATTGCAAAAGTTTACTATAATATATATATTTATGAAATAATGAGGTTTTGAAGAATATTTTAAATTCCAAGGAGGAAGGAAAATCCATAAAATATGCATACGCAATAACGAATTTCTGTAATAATAAAATTCTAGGGACTACTCAAAACGTCCAAGAAAGGGGTCAGGGATAGTGGATTTTTTTTTTTTTTTTTTCTTTCTGAGATGTACATCTCTACAAATGTACATAAATGCCTCGGTATTTATAACTCAAAAAAAGGCGCAGGAAGAAACTACACCTAATTAATACGTAAGGGCATTTTCTTATTTCGTTTCGAAAAATAAATAACATGAAAACTTTTGACCTTGCGGTCACGTATTTGATAATTTTTTATATCCAAAAAAACTTCGGTCATATTTGCCCAACACCTTTGCGATCACCTTTTTTTAATTTATTAATATTAATATTGTGTTTCTTTTGTATATCTTCTCTCTCCCCAAAAAGGAAACCAGACCACTATATTTTAATCTTCTCTCTCTTATATGGCTTTGTTTTTTAATTTTTTGACGGTCACTGGAGTTGGTTCTTTTCTGTTCCGATAGTTTGCTCGAATTATAACTATATATATTTCCGCACGCATGAGAGGCACGTGCTTACTGTAGTAAGCACAGTGCTCTCATGTGGACCGTTGATTTGTTGGGTTCATCTTGGCCGTCCGATGAGATTGATCTGTCTGCGAAAATTTCGCGGGGATAACAACCACAACATTTTTCTACCTTAGCTCGGCTATAGCTACAGGAGCAGTAAATGAGTCTGATCTGAGACAAGACAGAAAGTACCTTAGCTCGGCTATAGCTACAGGCCTCAGTTTCTGTTAACATTTAAAAGTAAAAAGCTTTTTCTAAAGGGCTTTGTGCACGGACACATCAAGGATGACATTTGACTCTATGTGGGCCGTCCGATTTATTTCTCATTAACTTCTGTGATGTTATGTGACGTCTATTCTCCAGTATTTTCGGTACCATGTACGTTTCCTTTTCTTTTTTCTTGGATGGGTGCTAATTGCTATATGATAGGACGGCGAACATGCATGCATGCCTACAATTTGTGTATTATATATAGGTACAAGATTTGATTGGATATGATATCTTCTATTCCTTTTAAAATGATAAATTATGATATTATCGAATCGTAACAGGCTAACAGCACTCAACATGCCATGCAATAATTGTTCCATGAATATAAAACACTGAAAGTTCTAAAGATCATGATACTTTTCGTTAAATTTGAATTTGTTGCAAATAATTTTATTTAATTATTTATTAAATAATAATTTAAATGAACAGAAGATTTATTAAATTATAGATATATAAAGCTGGGATGTCGTGCGATGCACGTGAACACTGTGGTTAGCACAGTTTCTGGATCTTATATGGCGCGTGATCTTTTGTGGCAAAAATAGTATTTAGAATTTTATGTGGCAATTTTCATATAATATTTGAATAGTATTTTTAATTTTTTATGTCATTTTTTTATATAGCTAGAATAAATCGCGCAACTATTTAATAACATATTCGTATAGAAATGAATCGCGCAACGCGCGAGATTAACTCTAGTGTGAATAGACTTGCGAACATGCCTATTCCTTTTTATTTATTTATTATTATTTTTTTTTTGCAGGCAATTTGATCACTAATCACAAAAATCAGTTACAACAACATAAAAGGATTAATTGCTACCCATAATCACTCAACTGAGAATGAAGATGACCCGAGAGTTTACAAATAATTAATGAACTAAAGTAGTTCCAGACTAACTATAGCACAAATAAGACATAATTATGCCTAGACTTGGGAGATAGAGCAATAATTAAACTCCCCTTCTACCATATTGAGGGTACCAATGTTCCATATCATGGATAAGGCGGCGAAATTTTGTGAGAGAACACGTGAATTGGCACTAGGTTATAAGCATTGAAACATGCCCCTGCATTCAGCCCTATCCAAACGCACCAACCCATGCATAGGTTTAATTGTTAGAATAAATTTATGCTCGTAACCACCTTAGCAACTCGGATCAAAGCCATATGATATATATAAACCACACGCGTCATTGTAAACTTTACAGACGGCTTAATTTGCTTCTTACGGTGTGTTCTTTTTTCTTACATCTCATCTTTTGTTTCTTTTGTTTTTCTTTTGTCGTCTTCTTCTCACCGTCGATCTTTTTTGAAACTCCAGAAGTGCTACTATTTATGAATCCATTGCATAAACGGACTATATCTATGGTTGGAAGTTGGAACCAGGAAACTTCCTTCTAGGCCTGCATAACTTTAGAAACGCAACGAAACCATGGTGTTCCTTAACCGTTTCGTTTCAGTGACGAAATTGGTTTTCGTTTTCGTTAATCATTTCGCCAGAGAATAACGGTCAAAATTTATGTAATTTTTGTGATTTTCACGAAGTTCACGTAATTTCGTCAATTTCAGTATTTTCGTTAACAGTTTTGCTAAACCAGACGACACAAAATTTTGTTTCGTTAACCGTTTCGCCGAAACGAAACGGAACGAAACACGATTTCACGTCATTTCGTTTGCAACCCTACTACCTTCCATTTGATTTGTGGTACTGAAGAAGAAAAAAAAAATGATAGAGGTACTACTTTATTCTAATTAAAAACTTAAATTATGAATATTCGTACTGTAACTTTATAACTTTGTTTCTTTATCTTATTAAACAAATCCTGTCGTTGACGGCTTGGCTCTGGCAAAAAGCTGGCCATAAAAAAATGAAAAAAATAAAAATAAAAAAATAGAAATCTTAGTATCATTTAAATCTTACTTTTGGAGGTCTGCAAAAGGCAGACTTTTAATCCGAACCATCTGATCGATAATGGACGTCTCGTGATTAATATCGGGTTCGTCGAAATTCGTGTGGTCAAAATTTATGTCGTCCGTAAAAATCTATCCATCGAGATTAAATTAAATGGTTCAGATCAAATATTAACCTCTGCAAACCTAAAGGATAGCGATCCTGTATGAATCCATACACGGACTCTGCTTTGAACATTGAACCACAGGAAACTTCCATGCAATTAAATTATAAAATAGCAATAACTTGCGAGGTCTCTTAGTGGGTGCTACTTTATTCTTAATATTAGAACGTAAATTATGGATCTTTGTATTTTATCTTAATAAGTTTGTTTCTTATACTTATTAATAATTAATCAATCAAAATTATAAATAAATATGTGTGGACGTCGTGTTATTTAACTAAATGTGGTTCGACACGTCAAGTATTGTGAAATTACAATTATTTCAATTTCTGTAACGTGATATTCTGTAATTATTTGTGTGTCGAGTATTATTACTCATAAAACTGATCCGCTTCATTGATATTTAATAATTTTGCAATACATTGTTTTGATTCTCATTTTTGTGACTCATTTCTATTTTCATTTTCATCATGCCACCGTCTCTCTTTTGCATTGCAAGTATAACAACATATTCATAATCAACCATTATAATTTTGATATGTCAAATTTCAAACGAACCTCGATGGATTAGCCCCTAGTAATTAATAAAATTATGTCGCTTCGCTACATTTATTAAAATGGAAAATTTGGCCTAAAAATTTGGCAATCGAAAGTAGCTCCTCAATATTTATACTTACGGAAATAGCTCGTTTTGATTAAATTCAATCTTTTTATATTAAGAAAAAATTTCTTTTACTGCGTATGACTGAAATATTCTTACCTTTGAGAATTTAGTTTTTTCTTTTTCTTTTCCTTTGCTTCATTTAACTCACTTGGGTTACTTGGTTGCATTCGAAGGACAGAGAAGAGAAACTTCCTGCCTGTTGTAATGTGAACCCATAATCCTCATAGTCGTGAAAAAGAATCTTCGAATTTCTAAGCTGTTAATCGGTGAGGAAGGAGGTTGTCGCGTGTGCGTGTGACACCGAACTCCACTGGTGGTTTCTATATTCGCATTTGAGAACAAGGAATAAATTAGTTCAAACTCTGAAGGTTCAAAGGAAGAAAGAAAGCAAAAGGTAAGTGAACGAGTTGGTGGATAACGCTTTGGATTGACAACCAAAGGTCAATATATTTTATTGAACTTTATCGGAGACTCGGAAGATTCAGTGAATTAATTTGGAAATATATTTAACAGAATTTGATAAGATCATATCATACGATGATACATCATTTCGAAACTTTCATGATTGGAATATAAAATGTTTAACGTTAGAAATTTAAACTGTAAATGCGTTTTCTTTTTTTTTTTTAATTAGCTGCATAACAAAATTGGTGATATATATTGTAAATTGCTCTCGTCATTCATTAATATAATTTTGTTTTAAAATAAACTGTATTTTGAAGGGCTATTAAACAAATTTGAAGCTGTACCAAATATTTTTGCACCATATCTCGATTTTTAATTCGTCATATTTTATTTCACAATTTAATTTTTAGAAAATTACAAAACTATATTTATTTTTACAAAACATGTCATATGAAGACAATTTTATTTTTTTTGCATTTCATCTATTTCTCTAAATCGCTAACACCAGCAGAAAAAAAAAATATATGTAATAAAACGATCAATCATGACCTAGGAAAGATACCCTTCAGATCAAGCCCGATCGATCAGTCTAAATAAAAAGAGGGCATAGAAACAAAAGAGATTCATATACACGAGCATAGCGGAAACATTCGACCTTTTTATTGGGGAACTGATGCAGTGATATGCTGCATCCGCATCCTCGACAAAACGACTGTGCCGAGCAGCCCTTTTACGCTGTTCGTCCGATCCAGATCCAAGGGCGCACGAGAGACTCAGTGAAAAATCACTTTCTCCAGCTTGCCCTCTCTGCCCGATTCCCCTCGAATCCCCTCCCTCCTCTCTCAAACTCTCTCACTCTGGCCTCCCTCTCTCTGTCGAGCCTCTTCGCTCTCACCATCTCTCCCTTCTCCTTCACTCGAGCACCATTGGCGACCTCAAGAAGCTCGTCGGCCACCGAGATGCGCCACTTCAACATCAACAATTTTGTGCGTGCTTTAATTAGTTCCAATTGGCAACATAAGCTACATGCCTACAGTTTATCTTTGGCTTGATTTCATACAACATTAATTAGCTGCAAGTGCTACAAATCGGTACAGTAGGTGAAGTGATGATACCAGCACCAAACCACCAAATTTCAAATCATCCAGCTGATAGAAAACATGACTATAGCACATCGTTCACCCCTCTTTACATCCTTCAAAGAGAAGCCCTCTATACAAAATCACAAAAGAGAAGCCCTCTATACAAGTATTCCCTAAAAATAAATGCTCAGCAGAAAGAGAACTCCAAATTGCACGTGTTAATGCCATATAGATAGACCAGTCAGTATTGGGAGGGTCATATAAATAGACCAGTGTAAATGCCGCAATAGCACATAAATCAGGAAGCTGAGTTCTTAAATTTAGGCATAGAAAACCAACAGATTCCAAATATAACTAAAAAAGAAATATTACAATTTTCCTTTACTGTTCTTACTAGTACATTATATTTTACACCTATTAAGCCAAAATAGACTACGCATTTCTCACTTAGAAACTAGTAGCAAACATCATTCTGCACATGTAAAGGATTGCTTACAGTACTTGCATGGCTGCAGCCTGCAGGAGCCTTTACTAGTTCTCAAAGATTTAAATAGCTGATAGCGGGTTCATAGAGGACAACCTCAAGTCATAGCGGATAGCGGATAGCGGTCATTTAGCGGCAGCTATTGGATCATAGCAGGTATGTATAAATGTACTTGTTTATTATATCATATACATATTTTAATTAAAAATTAAATATCATATCACAACATATGCATATTTTAATAGTTAAATTTAATACTTACACTTTAAAATATATTATTTTAATAGACAAATCTCATTGTATTTAATATTGAATCAAGTTAGTGCTAAAGCAAATGTTCGGAATATTGATTCTATATTAGCAAGTAAGAAATTGTGTCGCTATATTTCGTTAAAATACAACTATACGTCATCAAATATGCTGATTTAAGGGTTCTGTTAAATGTTTTAAGGGTTGAATTAAAGTTTGTAAGTGTTCAGTTAGATGCAACAATAATTTATTTCACTTTGTATGTTGAATATGATCATTTATTTCTTACTTACGAAATTTGTATATATGTTCAGTTTATTGTTGTAAATGTTCATATTGTTATTGTAATTGTTTGCTATGTTTGTTGTATCTGTTCATTTTGTTTTTTTATTTAACTAGTTTAATTGAACACAACAACAACGAAATCAAATTTCTACTGCAACTAACTGAACATATAGAAACTTTAAGTTCATCCCTTAACGTATTTAACTGAACACAAAACACTAAAATTCTAAATTATTGCTGCATCTAACTGAACACATACATACTTTTAAATAATCCCTTAGCCTATTTAACTGAACACAAAACACTAAAATTTCAAATTATTGGTGCATCTGACTGAACACTTATACACTTTAATTCAACTCTTAAAACATTTAACTGAACCCTTAAAATATTTAACAGAACCCTTAAATCAGCATATTTGATGACGTCAGCACAAAAAATTTTCGGAAATTGGTCAAAAAATTTTGCTGACGTCAGCACGCAGAAAAAAAGCTTTTTTGGCCTGTTGGATGGCGCTAGTTCAATTGGATGGTATTGGATAGTTTTTTGTTGGATGGTGTATATAATTTCTGCTTCCATAAGGGACCAGTTTAGAAGTGATATTGTCTAAGGATTTCTGAGACGTGAGATGTGAATTCCGACAGATAATTTGTGCCAGCAAGGAAATTATTGCCAATAATGCCTAATAATTTGGCAATGTATTCTTTTTAAAACCATTTTAAAACTATTCTTTCCATGTAAAATTTTCTAATGCCGACTATAGTTTTTAGTATTCATTTTATCCTTGTAAGTTTATGACAATAATTTTATTCTCACAAAAATCATATTTTTGGACCCAAATTAGAATACAGCTTCGATAAATTATTCAAAATAACCATTATTACTTCCATGCTAATTACAATGTTTACATAGCCCAAAACTTTTCAAGTACGAAAGCCTTTCTCACAAATTAATTGGGCCTAATTGATTGATTTAACATCAAATCAGACAATCTCACACATCAATTTCACGTTCAATTGCCATCCTCTTTTAGCGAATTATTCCCTAATTTCGTTCCATCATCATAATAATCATCATCATGAAGAAACAAAGGGCATAGGTTAAGGCTGAGAGTGAGGGTTAGAGAGCAGGCGGTTTCCATGTATATCAGGTTGAAATTTGAAAAGAGGAGATGAAGGTAAATATTTAATGTACGTGGGGCTTGTTGGAGACACAGGTTTCCATCCAAGGGTTAACAAAGATAACGAAAGGTTCATCAAGTTTAAATCCAATGATCCATGTAATTAATAAAAAAATCTTTTTATCAATAAGATGATTCATAAATTCGTTAAATATTAGATATAGAATCCATCTTTTGTTACGACAAATTTATACTATTTGTTTAATAAATCTATTTTATGTTTTTCAACAATTAAATGATTATTTTAGAAAGCATTAAGCAATGTACCTGCTGAAATTTATTCTGAAATCACGTTTTATAAAATAAACGTGTCATGTTTTACTAATGCATTTAAAAAATTTATTCTGAAATCACGACTCATAAGAAAGAGGTCACGGATTTTTTTTTTTCCATATAAAACGTGCACGTATAATTAAGATTTGAAGGTTAGTTAAAGTTTCAAATTGATAAGATTTGAGAAGCATATATTGCAATATAGAACAATGTGACCAGATAGATCACTTAGCACAGAAAATCAGAGATGATAACATTAGTATTGAACAAAAATATAACCAAATATCTTTTTCATAAATAAGAGAATAATTTTTTTCTAAAATTTCCCCACTAATTAAAAAAGTCATTTAAGTATGCCACTTATTAGAGTACATCATTGTTTTTCTTGTATAATCAATGCTAGTAAACAATCTTTTTTTCAGTTGCAATTTAGAAACTAAGACATTACAAGCGCAATCCAATCCAACGTACTGAAGAAGACCAGCTTTATTAGAGAAGTCCACAAAGTCATACAAAAAAATTAAGACAATACAAAGCCGAATCCAACAATCATAAATTCACAATCCAAACCACAAAAATCTGGAAAGCACTGGTATCACAACTAGTCAAAACACAAAAAGGCAATCAATTCTTTGTTAAATGTACAATGAGAGTAAATGATAATCCCCATCTCTTCAAAGGGCAGAAAAGTAGTATGTGCATTTTTTTTTTTTTTTTTTTTTTTTTTTTTTTTGTTACACTTCTCTTTTAGTTGATGCCATTTGCAACCACATACGACATTATTTAGTCTTCGCTTTCATACTAGTCATATATACCTTTGGAACTCTCGGCTTGACTCTTATTTGTAGATGAGTTTATTGTAGAACTCTCTTCACTCATTGGAATAATAGGCGGCCCAAATGGAGACCAGACCGTCGGCACATCAGGAATTATCAAGGCGGGGCCTCCTAGCATTTTTATTATTGTCCCCGTTGTAGGCCTATCGTTTGGATCTTCTTGCACGCACAGTAATGCTATACGAACACATCTTTTGATCTCTTCAACACAATCTTCTTCTAGCACTGGGTCCTTTAGTTGAGAAATTGTACCATTTTTCCAGTGTACCAGTGCCTGCGCATAAAAGATGGTACAGTTATATCTATATTGTATAGGTATCAAAAATCATATTGCATGGAAGACTGAGCGTTTAAAAAAATTAATGATGGTCCTCAAAAAGAAAAATAAATAGTTATGGAAAGGCTTCAGGATGCTTGACAAGTTTTTAATTGGCCTGTTGATTGTATAAATACACTTACTAAATATTGAAATGGCAGCATGTTCTCCAATTATCATTTTAGAAACCATTAAAATACCAAACAAAGTTGTAAAAAAGTAATTACAAATTAGAACAAATCGGTTTGAGAGAGATAAAAAAGCTCAACTACTGCTCAAACAATTCGTAATAGCCATCATATATGTTGAGAATGAGATGAGATCAGTCGCTATTCTCAAACCATTCCCATTAATTTGCAAAGGTTATCTAACATGCCTCCCTCATGACAAGCGATGTTTTAGATAACTATTGACAACTATAATTAAATTCGTGGAGATCTTTTCACTCACATGTTCAATGAAGTTTGAAATACGACCTGAACCAACAAATGAACTGTTCTTCTGGCCTGTCAGTATCTCTAGAAGAAGAACACCAAAGCTATAAACATCTGATTTAGCAGAGAAATTTCCATAAAAAATGTACTCTGGTGCCATATATCCACTGCATGCATGTGATCAAGAAAAAAAGAAAAAGGTAAATATCACAAATAGCAGTTTTTTTTCCATGCTGTTTATTATAAGGAAAAAAAATGTACTGATGCCAAGTTCATCAATGGCATGAAACACCCTGTTCTTTTTACTTGTCAGTAGCCACACTGACAGAATAAACATCAACAGCCCAGATCGGTGACAGTTCAGCAGTTGCCTCTGCTTTTTTTACTTCGAGTCTGTTCTTTTGCTTTCTTTTATTTTAGTTTCTAGCTTTTGGCTTTTCTTCTACTAGTCAGTCACTGGCTAGTTTGTCCCCCAAAAAAAAAAAAAAACTGTGCCAAAAATGTCAAAATTAAAAGAAGAAACTCATACTATTTTACCAGCTTGTATTGTAAATAACTACAATTGCATGATACATATGAGTTTCTGGTCTTATGATGACATTTTGGCTATTATTAATATTAGGCAATGCAACAAATAAGTCGCCAAATTTATCCGTGGTTATGATTGAACAAATGAATGACTAAATATAAAAAATTTGCTATGATTTGGCTACCTAATCCAATGCTTCTAAATTTCATTGAACAAAATGGAGCTAGCAAATGCTTACAATGTTCCAGCAAGAATGTTTGTTTCTTTATGGGTTTCATCTTCCTCAAAAAATCTTGCAAGCCCAAAGTCAGCAATTTTTGGGTTCATATATTTGTCAAGCAATATGTTGCTGACTTTTAGATCTCTATGTATGATTTTCATTCGAGATTCCTCATGAAGGTAATGCAAACCATGACTAATCCCTTCAATTATCCTGTATCGCAATTTCCAACAGAGTTCTGCACGTCTGGATGTATCCTTTGCTGCATTGGAGAATTAATAGGAACAAAGCTCTGTGATTTATATACATTTGTTTGGAAATTGTTTGGATTGTTTTTTATTTCCATAAATCATACCAAAGAGAATCTTGTCAAGGCTCGCATTAGGTAGATATTCATAACAAAGAAGCTTCTCTTGACTAGTTACACAACATCCCAGCAATTGCACTAAGTTCTTGTGCTTGAGTTTGGCAAGGAAATCGACTTCATTCTTGAACTCTGTCATTCCTTGAACTGAACCATGGGATAGTCTTTTCACGGCTATTTCTTGTCCATCAGGAAGAATTCCCTTAAAAGTTGTGAAATGTTTTGTAATTTATTTGTCATCTTTTTAATAAAAGTAAAAATCTATGCCATCCAAATTTTGTAAAATTAAATGCCAATTTATTTATTCTATTAATGAAGAATTTACGAAATGGAAAATAGATAATTTTTACCTTGTAAACTGCGCCGAAACCACCTTTCCCAAGCTTATTCAAGTCGGAGAAGTTATTAGTGGCTTTTTTCAATATGGAAAAATTGAACACATAATATTCTGCATTTGGTTTTAGAATATATTTGAGCTCTGTTTCTACCGTTTCTACTGTTTTTATTGTTTCAACGTCTGTTTTGACTATTTCTTTGGGAGAGTCCTCATAATCTGTTGAGAAGAAGATTAAAATCTTAATTATATCGAACTAGTAACAAAAGTTGAGCTAAATAATATCTATTCAGATATTGTTTATCTCTTCCTATTTTTGCAAGCTAAGCCTGCAGGCAGATACTGATTATCTAAGATTTTGTAAGATGCAAGAAAACATGTAAAAGAAGCCATAAATTAATTGTACTTTTCTTTGCCTGATGCAATATTCTCCATGAATGATATCCTAATGCGGTAAGCGCCACAACACCCAAGCAAACAAACGTTGAAATCACAACTGCACCAGACGATTCTGATCCTGCGCGAAAGTTATTCCCAAAAATTAGAATGCATTGCACCATTGTCCACAATGGGGACTTACATTTCTATGCTCAAGAGTAAGAGACCTATAGTTGGTAAAGGTGCGAATGTTTTAACTTTTAAATAATATTATTTTATCTGAACTCGGAAGTTCGGAACCCTCAGATAATTAATTAAGCAAGGACCAGAATCAAGGTATGTGATTGTGTTTTAACTTATGATAAAGCTATGCACTCACATACAATTTACCTCGTATGAATTCGTATTCAGGTTTTCTTTTTCAACTCATAGACTATCCTGTAAGATGTGTACTTTCTGTTTTCATTGAAAAAAAAATCAAAAAGAAAAAAACTAAAAAGACTTCTTACATTCTCAATTTGACACAACTTTTTTTATCCTTCAAATAGTGGAAAAAATAATTAATACATTAATAGTCATTAAATAGTGTTACTATCAAATAAATTCCAAAATTTATATTTAATTAACAGATTTATTGAATTCCTTCTTAGTACCTGGCTCAGGACCAGATGGAGGGTACGCAGGAGGAGCTGGTATGGGGCTGACTGAAGGGGGGACAGCAGTTATCGACAATAAGTATTGCCTAGGTTGGAAAGAACTATTGATGCTTATTAGGTTCCATGACGTCTCATATTTTATATAGCAGCTCCCGTATATCAACCTCATTGCTGCCGCATTCACATTGCCTGAGCAACGAGAGAAGTCGTCATTATCTATAGCACTCTGAAGACACTTTCTACACCCTTGTGGTGTCAGGTCCCTCGTGCACTGCACAAATGCAGAAATAGTTCCTTTATCGGTCACCATTGTTCCGAGTGCTGCCATTCGAGGATTTTGTGGTGCCTCCACACTTAAATTTGAGATGATATTAATAACTAACTTCATTGATGCATCATCAATTGGAGATGAAATCGTATTGTATGAGCAGTACTGATCACGAGAATTTACTTGTGAAAAAAAGTTTTTATTGGAGTATCTCAACAAGCATTGATCATAGTAAATGATGGCAGTCGCGCTCCTTGGGCATATTTCTGATGCTTCTAGGGATGTTGCATTTCTCAGGCAAGACATACAGACCTCCACCGTGTACTCGTCATAACACATGATAAGGCCATAAGCCTCATCTGGCCAATTGCCAGATGATAGAGTGGAAAAGCCACCGTTTGTTGTTGCATCTCTATGGAGGTAGTTGACGAGAAGGATAAGGTTGGATTCAAAGGTTGATCCATTTGTATACTTATCTGTCGGTGAACAAATTGAGGAGAGGAAATTAGCTGCACTGTCTTGGAGCTGAAGAAGTGTAAGAACAAGATAAGGAAAAAGCAGTACAACTGAGAGGGACGCTGCTGAGACCATGATGGTGCTTGTAATTGAGGGATGCTTGAAAGTAAACATTCGTCTGAGGACTTTTATAGAGTGAAATAATGCTAGTATTCTACTCTCACCAACTATCCTTTAAATTAAAAAGAAATGGTAATATTCTATCGTTCTTCTTTAGAAAAATCATAAACTGAAAGAGTCTAATTAATTGCTCACACGACGGGATGTGAATCATGTGATTTAGTTTTTTGACAACGGCATCAAAAGAATTCCATATGTGCGTGGAGACTTACATCACTAAGACAAATGTAAAATAAAAAAATAAACACGTATTTCTTTTGATGAGCAAAACATTTTTAACTTTTTTAAAAATGTCTGACGATCAATTCAATAAACTTGTGGTTCTCTCTACATAAAAATTTTGTACGAAATTAACTTCCACTTATTTTCAATCTTCCAGTATTTTTTGGAATTTTAAAATTTTACATAAATATTAAAATACTCTTTACAAAAAGCTAATTGTCCTACAATATTTTATGCATAGATATTACATTAGACGCCTAAGATCAATCATATTATCATACGTAAAATTTGAAGTTTTGTAACATTTGTGTTATATATATATACATGCACACGGGCCCATTAATTAGATATAAGCTTAAGCTATATATGATAATTCACAAAAAATCAGAGCGTTAGTTCAAGCTTGTATCTCAAAATCTGAATCTCAAATCAACCGATCGATATGAAATTTCTCATTGTGATTTTTATTTAGCAATTTATATTCTAAATTTTATCAAACGACAGCTTATTCAATATAAATACTTCAAAAAAAGACATGAGAGATAACATGAACAAATAATTAAAAATATATTATTGTAGAAATTAGTTCTAGTATGAGACAAATTCCTCAAGCTAATTTCTGTATTTACACTACCAATTTGTGCATCAAGATACAGCAAAAAAAAAAAAAATGAACACTTTTTAAAATATAAAGCGCCTTGTAACGTAGCTTTCGTGATACCCCTGTTATCCTAAATAGTCTTTCTCACATCCTCGTCATGATAAACAACAGAACGGTATTTAACCTTGTGAACAACATATTTTACTGTGTCTTAGATCAATTGCTAAGAGTATGAAAAAGCATAATTTGTCCATTGAATTTCGACCAAAATATATCACTTATAGAATACCTAGCCTAACTTTGGACGAATTATACATTGTTAGAACCAAATTATATATTACTTTGGAATCTTATTTTTTACTGTTTCCTTGGTTGGAGAGAAGATTTATTGATCTGAAAATTTCTGAATGTAATTTCATCATATAGATGTTTTTTACTAAGGTGAAATGAGAGTCTTAATTTGACATTCTTTTGAGTGTTTATAAAAGTTGAAAAACAGAAAAAGTACATTGCTGAACGCCAACACCCGATGAGTCAAGACTCAAGAGCATAACTTCCAGTCCGAATAGAGGTTTTTATTTGTCAAGTCTTTGGACTTTACAAGACGTCCCTAGCCTTATTTCATTCGATGTTCAATTAGATATTAGAATTCTATTCGTTATGATAATGAGCTAGAATCTGGCAAGCAAAGATCGTGATTAATATAATACATAAATTCGGATATGAACATATTAGAATTAATAAATCAAGAGACATTTGGGCTATCACTTTCTTTATACTACGGAGAGAAGATGTGCTCGGATGTTTTCTGACACATCAAAACATCCCACCTCGCTGCTGCAAGAAAAAATATCCGAATGCTGCACTCCACAACAACAGCATGCCCTCACTTCTACAGCTTCAGGATTCGACTACTAATCTCTTCTGATGACTACATACTTCTCTTCACACAGCATTTTTCTTAATTGATTTATTTTACCTTATTTATCTTCTTTACTTTGCTTAGGTTTTTAGTTCAGATAGCCTTCTTATTTTAATTTTTCTGCCTTTTCACCTTTCTTTTTTTTTTCTTTTACTGGCAATTTACCGATCAGTTAAATGCCAACCCGGTAATGTTACTTTCTCATTTAATTAAATGCAAAGATGGGAGCTAGACTCCTATTTTTCGTCAAAAAAAATTTAATAAATCATATTTAACTAGATTTGTTCAATTTCTTGATGAAGTATCAAATAAACTTCAAAACTTAAAAAACTTACATGACAATGAATCGATCATTATATTGAATAAAATCACCTGTTTAGATTCGAAATTTAAATTTTATATTTTGAAAAAAAAATAATCAAAAAGTGAGTTTTGGGGCGTTTAGGGGCATTCAATTTGTGGATATTGGAACCCTCCTCAATATTAAATGCATACATGTACTGATTTCATGCTATCAAATATGAATACAATTAGTCAATTACAAATGCAATTTGGGTATTAAAACATATTTATCATATTTTATCCGAAAAAAACATAGTCATTATATGTACATCAACAAAACTAATTAATAACATAACGAACAAAGGTTACATCATTATATTTAAACAAGTGACAATTAAAATTGAGTCATCAGTTATTTAAAACGAACTTAGTTTTCAGTCTTCTTGAAATGTAAGAATTATTATTTTTTTTTTTGGATACACTAGGTAGTGGCTACCAAGTAATCATAGTAATGTAAGAAAATATTGTATCCTGATCGTGACGTAAACTAAGAGCTTTTATTGAATTGTTGTTATGGAAATTTATACATACTCACATTACAAACAGAGGCGGATTTAAAGAGACCCAATGGGGTGCAAATGAAATAATAGTCAATTACGTTACATGCAATATACAAATTCGAAGTTCTTTTGAGTTTTGACAGGTACGGCAGTATAGTACATACTTGAAGATGAGATGACGGTTTCATCGCATAAAGTGACTTTGCCATGGCTCATGACATATTACATCCAGCATTGGGCAGGACAAAAACAGGGGTAGCACACAGATGACTATTGAACAAATTATTTTTCCTTAACAGTTGGTGTTATTCAATACTATTAATTTATTTGTAGGTTGCACGAGACAGAAGTTATATATGTAATATGTTTAGAATAATTCAGAAATTTAACACTGTTCCAGCTTCTAAAAAGGACATGCTTGCTTTTAGCACTTTGCACCAATGGCGACGGGGAAGACTTTCTGGATTTCTAGGAAACAAATATAATGAGAAGTGGTGGGAAAAACCCACATGTTTAAAAAAAAAAAAAAACAAATATAATTAAATTGTCGTTCCCGTGGTGGCACCGTGGCACCATATAAAAAAATAAAAACAAGCTACAAGGAGGCACATTCTCCAAACTTTGACCTCATATCCACAACTAATCAAGTACATCGTACTACCTACTCTGTGGACTGTGGAAAAATAATTTGACATCCCATTAGAAATATTGTGTCCCGATATTAACAAAGAAGGTTGTGATGTTCATACCAGGTGTAGCCAGCCAGATTCTGAATCTAAGAATTGTCCAAATAAAATGAAACAGTGATGTTCCTTTAATTTTCTTATATTATAATTGGTTACAGCGCAGTAACTATAAGTCAAATTTCCTATTTTCATTCCTTAACTGGTGCAAAATTAAGTTATTTTATTATAACACGTGCAATTAAGTAAAGAAAAGAGTTTTAATACCTCAATATTTGGATGCTATCAAGACTGTAACTTCTTCTTTTTGTTAATTTTTGAAAAATTAAAATCAAACATTCAGTCTATATCATTGATCTTGTTCAAATTAACAAGCAATGTGTTAATTTATTCATCTTTAATTTTTTCTAGTTATAATTATAGTTTCTTAAATCTAAACTAAAATCATATTAGTCTTCCAGTTTAATATACCAATTAAAACTCTGAGGAGAAGCATGAGGTTGCAGAGATGGCTTTATCCAGGCAAACATGTACTTACCCATACTTGTACTATTTTCAATTTAGCACTGCGTCAGCTATAAACAACAACGCTGACCAGTCTATATAATACAGAATACGGAGACCATGAGACTCATCTATGAACATAATTGAATCATACAACTTTATTATAGATTTGAAAGTTTTTAATTATACTATTCTGTTAATGAATTGGTAGGTTCTTGATTTGAATTTGCTACTGTCAATACCAGTTCCTATAACTTTGCAAAATTTGTACTCCCTGAGAAATTGGTCACTCTCTCCATAAATTGATAGAAATTGTCTTCCTTACAATAAACTTCAATAAAGTAATTTGGGTATGCTTATGTTGCTCTAATTTAATTGTCTTGAAGAGCCTATGGGAACCGAGTTCATTAATTAGCCTAACTAAAGCAATTGATCTGTTAATCTTACAAAGGATTTCAAGCCCGAAGAAAAAGCCTGTTAAAAAACAAAGAATTTACTAGATTCACATGAAGATATTGTCCCAGTCGCCAAGACCAGTACACATGGTTCATCCCCATAACGCCTGTTCATACAGCATTTTTTTGAATAATATTTCTACATTTTTTTTACCCCTTCCATAAGGGACTAGTTTAGAAGTGATATTGTCTAAGGATTTCTGACACGTGAGATGTGAATTCCGACAGATAATTTGTGCCAGAAAGGATTTTATTGCCAACAATGTCTAATAATTTAGCAATGTATTTTTTTTTAAATGTTTTAAAACTACTCTTTCCATGTAAAATTTTGTAATACCAACTATAGTTTTTAGTATTCATTTTATCCTTGTAGGTTCATCTATATATAGTATAAATAAGTTGCGTGCCGTTTTTTTTTGCATTATCTGAGCCGTCCATTTTTTGCGATCGATCTGGTCCATTCAGTTTATTTATGACTCTTAAATTTTGAATTAAAATAGTCATACCAATTACCAATCATTAATAATAGCAAGATTCTTTAAAATAGTCGTACCAATTAAAAATAGTTGTACCAATTAAAAATAGTCGTACCAATCATTAATAATAGCAAGATTTTTTTGAAAAGAAAATGTATGTCAAGTTTATTTAGCAACTTTCTAATTTTGAACTTACAAATGTTTGTCTATAAATTTTGACAAGTTTATATTTTTTCTATAGTATAATTAAGTTGCTTGCCACTTTTTTTTGATGTATCTGAGTCGTCCATTTTTTGCGATCAATCTGATCCATTCAGTTTATTTAGTGACTTTTAAATTTTGAATTAAAAATAGTCATACCAATTAAAAATAGTTGTACCAATTAAAAATAATTGTACCAATCATTAATAATAGTAAGATTCTTTAAATTAGTCGTACCAATTAAAAATAGTCGTACCAATCATTAATAATAGCAAGATTTTTTTGGAAAGAAAATGTATGTCAAGTTTATTTAGCAACTTTCTAATTTTGAACTTGCAAATTTTTGTCTATAAATTTTGACAAGTTTATATTTTTTCTATAGTATAATTAAGTTGCGTGCCGCTTTTTTTGCGGCATCTGAGTCGTTCATTTTTTACGATCGACCTGGTCCATTCAGTTTATTTAGTGACTTTTAAATTTTGAATTAAAAATAGTCATACTAATTAAAAATAGTTGTACCAATTAAAAATAATCGTATTAATATTAATAATAGCAAGATTTTTTAAAATAGTCGTACCAATTAAAAATAATTGTACCAATTATAGTCGTACCAATCATTAATAATAGCAAGATTTTTTGGAAAGAAAATAATTGTACCAATTATAGTCGTACCAATCATTAATTATAGTCATACCTTTGTCTATAAATTTTGACAAGTTTTTTACGACATATTTTTTATATTTTACATAGTGCAGCGAAGCTGCGACTGCCATGTCTAATGACAATAAATTCATTCTCACAAAAATCATGTTTTTGGACCCAAATTAGAATACAGCATCGATAAATTATTCAAAATAACCATTATTACTTCCATGCTAATTACAATGTTTACATAGCCCAAAACTTTTCAAGTACGATAGCCTTTCTCACAAATTAATTGGGCCAAATTGATTGATTTAACATCAAATCAGACAATCTCACACATCAATTTCACATTCAATTGCAATCTTCTTTAGCGAATTATCCCTTAATTTCGTTCCATCATCATGAAGAAACAAAGGGCATAGGTTAAGGCTGAGGGTAGACTGTAGAAAAGAACCCCGAGGGTTAGAGAGTAGGCGGTTTCCATGTATATCAAGTTGAAAAGAGGAGATAAAGGTATAAATAGTTATTGTTCATGGGCTTGTTGGAGACAGCTTTCCATCCAAGGTTTAAGAGATAACGAAAGGTTGATCAAGATAAAATCCAATGATCCATGTAATTAATAAAAAAAATTATCAATAAGATGATTCATAAATTCGTTAAATATTAGATATAGAGTCCATCTTTTGTTAGCACAAATTTATACTATTTGTTCAATAAATCTATTTTATGTTTTTCAACAATTTAATGATTATTTTAGAAAACATCTAAGCAATGTATCTGGTGACCTGAAATTTTTTTTATATAATATCAATTTATCATGTTTTATTAATGCAATTCAAAAATTATAAAAATTTGAAAGCAAAGTTGGGAAAATACTGTTCTGATCAATTAGGAGCTATCCCAGCCGTTCGATTTTGCTCTGTCGCTGGATGGATCTCATCTCCTTCGTCCGTGGCCACTACCCAGATTTTCCATCATTGTTCTCTGCATTCGCTCCCGTGAGCTCGGGAATTGCTAAGGACACGACCTTTTTACTCATTCACTCTAATTTTTCATAAAAATGACAAAAACATCCTTATTAAATAGAAAGTATGAGAAAAACACCATGCGAGAAGAGAGGGTATTTTCGTCAAAAATTGGAGTGAATGAGTAATACGGACATGGCCTGAGCAATTCCCCGTGAGCTCCTTTCTTCCTGATCATGTTGGGCTCCACTTTCTTTATGGTGCCACAGGGGACTGAGCCATCGGGCCATCGGGCCATCGGGGTTGATCCTGACTCGTGAGCTGCACTGACGTTGTGCTTCGCTTTTCTCTCGCTCTCGCAAAGGTTTTCTCCTCCCGACTCCCGACGCACCATCGGCTGAACAAGTGAGAGAGAGAGGAAATGTGGAAAACGCTCCATCTTCTACCGCCGGTAAGGATTCTGTTCTAATCTATCTCTCTCGCTCTCTCGACTCTTCTCTTCTTCTAATCTTTCACTGGTAAATGGAAATCCACATCAGAAAGTCAATTCTACAATTTATTACCTTATCTCATATTAACAAATTTCTTACTGTTATGCGAATAGAAAAAAATGCAATTCAGCCTTTGATGTTCTGATCTAAAGAAACCATTTTGTCCCCTCTTCAACAGTTCTACATTTGGTTCAACAGCTTCATTGGGGTCAACTCCAATTGTACCAACTAATCCCTCTGGAAAGGTCGCAAAATTTCTTTAATTGCTTCCCAGAGAAGAGAGATCCATTACTAAATATCTAAGTATTTTGGTATAGTTTTTTTTTTTCATTTTCTCTTTGGGTATTCCTATTTTCATATTATTTCTGGTCTCATTTACAGTAGAAAAATTAGATCTTAATTGGTACATCAGCGAGTGATTGTGAGTTGTGACAAATTATTAGATAGTCTTGGTTTATCTATTTAACTTTGAGAATGTAATCTTATTCATTTGCGTTGTTAATTTCCTAAATATCAGATTGTCCTTTGGCTCGCAGGTCTCTCAGGATGAAGTTGCAGCAGATTTTTTGGAACTGTGCTTTGTTGGAACTGTGCTTGAAGTAAAATGTATTCTTTTGGTGACTCTCTGTACTATGGCATTGTCAGTTGAGAGGTACTTCATACCCTTCTTAGTTCATTGTTGAGTTGTAGAACTAATGGCTGTGATATTAGTTTAGCTGCTATGTTATAAACCCTGTATTGTTTTCTACTTTGTGGTTCAAGCATTAGCAGGTTGCATCAAGCATACACAACCCAAAAATCAATGAATTTTTGCTTTGTATGCAGATCATGTTATTTTTCCATCCTCAGTCTTTACTTTTGATAAAATTGAAAGCACATACAAGTGTAGTAGCAGTAACTGAACCAGCTGTAGTAATACTGGAGCTAGCATCTAAATAGTGCCAAACAATGGCTAATCAAATTCTTAACAATGCTTATGCTGGTCATCTTGAAAACAATATTTAAGAATTACTTAACAAGGCCCATACATGAATCTGAGAGTGTAAATTGAAATATTTGTGCATATTTTGACTCTATTACATTTTTATTTTCTTTTTGTACAGTCTATTACTTAAACATGAAACCAGGCCTTAATTACTTACTTTTGTATAGTCCATTACTTAGATGGTAAAGGGCACGATTCAGCACTTTTTCATCTTTTTTATTTTTGGAATGGAAAATTTAGAGGACAGGCTAAATAGTGACAATGTTGTATTTCACAATTAGGGTGCTCATTAATATTCTTTTTAAGTTCCTTTTTTTTAATAAAAAAACTACCAATTGAATGGTGCTCTTTCAAGGGTTTTTCTGGTAATTAGTGAAATGTAGGTCATGATTTACCCATTCGTTATACATTAAAGTGTTGTGCACATTTTGGCTCTATTGGATCACTTTGAGATCTCAATGTCGACATGGTGTCGGATTATATCTTTTCCAATGATATAACACTAATTTTGTGAATGAAATTTAAGTTTCTAATATTTTGTTAGGCTTCAGAATAAAGATGGGCTCCATTTCTGGAGATATCTTAGGGGATATTGACAAAAGGTTAGTATGAAATCCCCTTATTTTTTTGCCTATGATTAGATATATTATATCTAAATATTATATTCACATCTACAGTCCAGTTTGTGTTGCAACCAATTGCCAGTTTGAGCTTTAGAAAAGGTTTGAATGTTCTAAACTGTACTAGTCTGGTTTTATTTTATTTCAGTGAATAATAGTGAAATTGAAACCAAAATTTCCATATACTAATTATTATTCAATTGTTACTATAAGTTCAGTCAGTCTATGTACATGTGTTGTTAATTGGGAAGCCATATCTTATTTTCTCTAATTCTAGCCATGTATGATAATTTTCAACTGGAGAAACCAAATTCAAGAAAATATTTTAACTATTAAAAATTTCAAACTTCATCTATGCATCAAACAAGCTTACCTCTCAATTTTTAGCAGCCAATTCAAATAAAGGCTTGCATCTATATATGGCAAATTTATGTGTCCTGATTGTTATTGTTTTTTTTTGTGATTTAGGTCAATTTTCAGCAGCCAATTCAAATAAAGGTTTGCATCGATATATGGCAAAGTTATGTGTCCTGATTGTTAATTTTTTTTTTTTTTTTTTGTGATTTAGGTGTGTTCAAGGCATGCGAGATAAATGAAAAAGAAACAAATGGTGCTTTGGTGGTCCTGGAGGTAATGAAAATGTATGTTAATACGTGCTATATAAACATACGCAAGTTAATAGCTCAATTGGCTTAGAAAGAAAAAAAGAGAGATTGATGACTAGACATTGGCCAGCTCACTATTTGACTCCATATAAGGTAAAAAACTATGATCACATTACATTCATCCGGCTTAAGTACAGTACTAATTGTTGATCAATAATCAACGATTAGATGGTTTGGAGTCACCATATAGTCCTGGTAAAATTAAAATTTTTAGGATCTGATTTTGTTATTGTTTTCCCCTGCTATAAACATAAAATTTAGATTCAATAACGTGAGAATGGTAAGCAGGAAAAGTGAAAGTGGGATTCAATTGAAACTTCCAAATAGTTAGGGAGGCCCTGATCTAACTCTTTGCAATTATAGAATAGATAAGTGTATTTTCAGGTTTCTGGTAGGAAATGCACTGATATAGTGACAATAAGCTAGCTAAAATATATTTATGTTAGTAGGAGCTATGTGTTGGTGCAAAATCAACTAAGGAATATTTTATTTAGGAGCATAAACATATGCTACAAATGAGATTTAGCTGTTTTGTAGGAGCTATGACTTAACTGTTTTGTTAGTAGGAGCTATGACTTAACTGTTTGTTAGTAAGAGCTATGACTTAACTGTTTTGTAGGAATTTTTGGAATGGGCAAATCATTCTAAGAAGCTCTCTATAGACAAACCCGGATCCTCTGCGTGTTTTGTTAGTTCGTGTCTCTGGTTTCTGACCGTCCGATCTAATCTCGATGGGCAGAGTTGTTCGGGCCACACGAATCTCAATGGCTCTGGTATTAATCACGGGGCATACGTTATTGATCGGACGGACAACAATCAAAGACACGCACTGCTTGGCCCCGGAGAGAATTTTGATCCCTCTATAGACATAATCACATGGTACTTTTAAATTGCACTTTTCTGCAAGTTTTATATTTAGTAATTTTTCTTTCTTTTTTTCTAATTTGATATGAGATTTAGATAGAAAATTAATGTTACCTTTGTATCTTAAGATGTATGAGGTTACCTTTTTCTTTTTCTTTTTTGTTTTTTAAAACTATTTCTTAGTCAGAACGCTTTTATATTGTGTTTAAAAAAAAAAAAAAGGGTCCCTGCATCATGTGCTACTACATTGAATTTGTTCGCACCTGGGATCTCTTTGAATATGTTTTAGAAACAATGTTTAGACAAATAATTCGATCAATAAAATAAATCAAAAGGATTGGATTTAATTCAATACGTTTTTATAAAATCACCTAAAGAAGGATTGGATTGTATTATATTTTGTATTTGAATCTATTTTTATAAAATTTATCCAATTAAAGAAGGAACAACCACCAAATAACTAAGTAAACAACAAAAAAAGTGTAGCACCACAGAACCAACAGAAAAAATATAGGAAAAAAAAAAAGAGGAAATGTCACCAAATAACTAAGGTGGCGTTTGGATCGTGTAAGAATAAAAATAGGATTAGTTATTCGGAGTAAAAAAATTAATCTTAAACGATTAAGAATAAGTTTTTTGGGATCTAGAGTGCTATATTTAAGTGATCCAACATCGGATTAAATTTTTATTCCTAGGGTGTTTAGATCATCTTCTTAATGTGGATTAAGAAGTTATTGGGACCACTTTTTAATCCGGATTAAAAAGATGATCCAAACACCCTAGGAATAAAAATTTAATCCGGATGTTGGACAACTTAAAAACAACACTCTAGATCTCAAAAAACTTATTCTTGATCGTTTAGGAATAATATTTTTTACTCCGAATAGCTAATCTAAATTTTATTCTTAGATGATCCAAACGCCTCCTAAGTGAACAAAAAGATCACCTAAATCAATAGTACAATCACCTTAGACTAATCAATTCGCGCTATGCAGTAGCTAGTTTAATCTCAAATCACGAGTCTAATCAATTCGCGCTATGCAGTAGCTAGTTTAATCTCAAATCACGAAGACTCGTAAGAAAGTGTCACAGATTTTTGCCATATAAAACGTGCACGTATAATTAAGATTTGAAGGTTAGTTAAAGTTTCAAATTGATAAGATTTGAGAAGCATATATTGCAATATAGAACAATGTGACCAGATAGAAACTTAGCACAGAAAATCAGAGGAGATGATAACATTAGTATTGAACAAAAATATAACCAAATATCTTTTTCGTAAATAAGAGAATAATTTTTTCCTAAAATTTCCCAACTAATTAAAAAAGTCTTTTAAGTATGCCACTTATTAGAGTACAGCATTGTTTTTCTTGTATTAATCAATGCTTTTAGTAAACAATATTTTTTTGATTTTTCAGTCGCAATTTAGAAACTAAAATATTACAAGCACAATCAAATCCAACGTACTGAAGAAGACCTGCTTTATTAGAAAAGTCCACAGAGTCAACAAAAAAATTAAGATAATACAAAGCCGAATCCAACAATCATAAATTCACAATCCAAACCACAAAAATCTGGAAAGCACTGGCGGTATCATAACAAGTCAAACCACAAAAAGGCAATCAATTCTTTGTTAAATGTACAGTGAGAGTAAATGATAATCCCCATCGCTTCAAAGGGTAGAAAAGTAATGTGTATTTTGTTACACTTATCTTTTGATTGATGCCATTTGCAACCACATAGGGCATTAATTAATCTTCGCTTTCAGTAGTCATACCTTTGGAACTCTCGGCTTGACTCTTACTTGTAGATGAGTTCATTGTAGAACTCTCTTCACTCAATGGAATAATAGGTGGCCCGAACGGAGACCAGACCGTCGGCACATCGGGAATTATCAAGGCGGGGCCTCCTAGCATATTTATTATTGTCCCCGTTTTAGGCCTATTGTTTGGATCCTCTTGCACGCACAGTAATGCTATACGGACACATCTTTTGATCTCTTCAACACAATCTTCTTCTAGCACTGGGTCCTTTAGTTGAGAAATCGTACCATTTTTCCAGTGTACCAGTGCCTGAGCATAAAAGATGATACAGTTATATCTATATTATATAGATATCAAAAATCATATTGCCATGGAAGACTGCACGTTTAAAAATTAATGATAAAAAAAATAGTTACGGAAAGGTTTCATGATGCTTGACAGGTTTTTAATTGGCCTGCTGATTGTATAAATTCTCCAACTAAATATTGAAATGGCAGCATGTTCTCCAATTATCAGTTTAGAAATTACCATTAAAATACCAAACAAAGGTGTTAAAAAGTAATGACAAATTAGAACAAATTGGTTTGAGAGAGAAAAAAAACTCAACTACTGCTCAAACAATTCGTAATAGCCATCATATTTGTTGAGAATGAGATGAGAGTCACTAACTCAAACCATTCCCATTAATTTGCATAGGTTATCGAACATGTCTCCCTCATGACAAGCGATGTTTTAGATAACTATTGACACCTATAATTAAATTTTTGGAGATCTTTTCACTCACATGTTCAATGAAGTTTGAAATACGACCTGAACCAACAAAGGAACTGTTCTTCTGACCTGTCAGTATCTCGAGAAGAAGAACACCAAAGCTATAAACATCTGATTTAGCAGAGAAATTTCCATAAAAAATGTACTCTGGTGCCATATATCCACTGCATGCATGTCATCAAGAATAAGAAAAAGGTCAATATCTCAAATAGATGGTTTTTTTTCCTGTTGTTTATTATAAGGAAAAAAAAATGTACTGATGCCAAGTTCATCAATGCCATGTAACACCCTGTCCTTTTTACTTGTCAGTAGCCACACTGACAGGATCAACAACAACAGCCCTCTATCGCTCTAATTAATTAATTAACTGTGCAAAAGATATCAAAATTAATAGAAGAAAGTAATACTATTTTACCAGCTTGTATTGTAAATAACTACAATTGCATGATATATACGAGATGCTGGTTTTATGATGACATATGACTATTATTAATATTAGGTAATTCAACAAATAAGTCGCCAAATTTATTCCGTGGTTATGATCGAACAAATGAATGACTAAATATAAAAAAGTTGCTATGATTTGGCTACCTAATCCAGTGCTTCTAAATTTCACTGAACAGAATGAAGAGGTAACGTAATTAAGATTGTGGGAACTAAGAAGCTAGCAAATGCTTACAATGTTCCAGCAAGAATGCTTGTTTCTTTATGGGTTTCATCTTCTTCAAAAAATCTTGCAAGCCCAAAGTCAGCAATTTTTGGGTTCATATCTTTGTCAAGCAATATGTTACTGACTTTTAGATCTCTATGTATGATTTTCATCCGAGATTCCTCATGGAGGTAATGCAAACCATGACTAATCCCTTCAATTATCCTGTATCGCAATTTCCAACAGAGTTCTGCACGTCTGGATGTTTCCTTTGCTGCATTGGAGAATTAATAGGAACAAAGTTCTGTGATTGATACATTTGTTTGGAAAATTGTTTGGACTGTTTTTTATTTCCATAAATCCTACCAAAGAGAATCTTGTCAAGGCTTGCATTAGGTAGATATTCATAACATAGAAGCTTCTCTTCACTAGTTACACAACATCCCAGCAATTGCACTAAGTTCTTGTGTTTGAGTTTGGCTAGGAAATCGACTTCATTCTTAAACTCTGTTATTCCTTGGAACTGAACCATGGGAGAGTCTTTTCACGGCTATTTCTTGTCCATCAGGAAGAATGCCCTTAAAAGTAGTGAATGTTTTTTTTAAATTTATTTGTCATCTTTTTAATAAAAGGAAAGGTCTGCGCTATCCAACTTTTCTAAAATTAAATGCACATTTATTTTTTTCTATTAATGAAGAATTTATGAGATGGAAAATGGATAAATCTGTACCCTGTAAACTGCACCGAAACCACCTTTCCCAAGCTTATTCAAGTCGGAGAAGTTATTAGTGGCTGTTTTCAATATGGCAAAGTTGAACACATAATATTCTGCATTTGGTTTTAGAATATATTTGAGCTCTGTTTCCACCGTTTCTACTGTTTCAATTGTTTCAAAGTCTGTTTTCACTATTTCTTTGGGAGAGTCCTCATCATCTGTTGAGAAGAAGATAAGAGTTGTAACTATATAGAACCAGTAACAAAAATTGAGCTAAATAATATCTATTCAGAACTTATTTATCCTTCTATTTTTGCAAGCTATATAAGCCTGCAGGCAGATACTGATTATCTAAGATTTTGTAAGATGCAAGCAAACATTTAAAAGAAGCCATGAGTTAATTGTACTTTTCTTTGCCTGACGCATTCTCCATACATAAAATCCAAATGCAGCAAGCCCCGCAACAACCAAGCAAACAACCACTGAAACCGCAATTGCAACAGTTGAATTAGATTTTGATCCTGCACGAAAGTTATTCCCAAAAATTAAAATGCATTGCGCCATTGTTCACTATGGGGGACTTACATTATATGCTCAAGCTAGAGAACAATACATGGTAAAGGTGTGAATGTTTTAACTTTTAAATAATATTATTTAATCTGAACACTGAACCCTCAAATAATTAATTAAGGACCAGAATAGTGTTGCTTAACTAGTGAAGCAATTAATACATTAATAGTCATTAATTAGTGTTGCTTATCAAACAAGTTCCAAAAATTCAATTTTAAAAAAAATTAGGAGACTTGCTGTTTGCAGGACCTGGTGGAGGGTGTGCTGGAGGAGCAGGTATGGGGCTGACTGAAGGGTGGCCAGCAGTCATCGACAATAAGTATTGCCTAGGTTGGAAGGAACTATTAATACTTATTAGGTTCCACGACATCTCATATTTTATGTAGCAGCTCCCATATATTAACCTCATTCCTGCCGCATTCACATTGCCTGAACAACGAGAGAGGTCGTCATTATCTATAGCGCTCTGAAGACACTTTCTACACCCGTTTGGTGTCAGGTCCCTCGTGCACTGCACAAATGCTGAAATAGTTCCTTTTTCGGTCACCATCTTTCCGAGTGCTTCCATTCGTGGCTTTTGTGGTGCCTCCGCACTTAAATTTGAGATAAAATTGATAACTAACTTCATTGATGCATCATCAATTGGGGATGATATTGTATTGTATGAGCAGTAGTGATCATGAGAATTTACTTGTGAGAAAAAGTTTTTATTAGAGTATCTCAAGAAGCATTGATCATAATAAATGATGGCAGTGGCACTTCTTGGGCATATTTCTGATGCTTCTAGGGATGTTGCGTTTCTCAGGCAAGAAATGCAGTCCTCCACCGTATACTCGTCATAACACATAATAAGGCCATAAGCCTCATCTGGCCAATTGCCGGATGATAGGGTTGAAAAGCCATCATTTGTTGTTGCATCTCTATGGAGGTACTCGACGAGAAGAATAAGGTTGAATTCAAAGTTTGATCCATTGGTATACTTATCTATGGGTGAACAAATTGACGAAAGGAAATTACCTGCACTGGGTTGGAGCGGGAGAAGTGTTAGAACAAGATAAGGAAAAAGCAGTACAACTAGGGACGCTGCTGGGAGCATGATGGTGTTTATAATTGAGGAATGCTTGAATGTTAAACATTCGACGTCAGTATGACTTTTATGGGGTGAAATGATGCTAATATTCTACTCTCGCCAACTAACCTTTAAATTAAAAAGAAATGGTAATATTCTATAGTTCTTTAGAAAAATCGTAAACTGAAAGAATCTAAGTAATTGCTCTGACGACGGGACTGTGATTTAGTTTTTGACAACAGCATCAAAAGAACTCCGTATGTGCGTGGAGACTTGACAAATGTAAAATAAATAAATAAACATGTATTTTTGCTGATGAATAAAACATTATAATTTTTTTTAAACTGTCTGACGATCAATCCAATAAATTTGTGGTTCTCTCTATATAAAAATTTGGCAAAATTGGATATAACCCCTGTAAACTTAGTCAATTGGATATAACCCCCTCTAATCTTTGAAATCGGATATAACCCCCTATAATTAGTCTAGTTTTGGATATAACCCCTCTGGATTAAATATAAGCATATTTTATATAAAAGAAATTAATATTTATAAATCATGACCAAAATACCCTTCTCTTTTACCCCTTCTACCCATGCTTTTCATCTTTCGACCTTCTCCAGACTTAATAAAGAAAAAAAAAATGCAGAAACCATAGCTCTATTTCTTTTCTTTTGTTTTGTTTTTTTTTTTTTTGGGTAAATCTCGTAGGAGAATTCATTCTAGATTGAAATAATCTTACACATATTGATAAGTTTTTTCTCAAAGATTTTAAAAAAGGAATCGACTTAGATTAATAATGTCTTTTTAAAAAAAAACTACACGAAATTTATTTAGTACCTTCAGGTATTAGTGAGGAGAGATTAATATCATAATGAAGCTCAAAATAAAAAGAGAGTCGTGGGTTGTCCTTCAGGGAGGTTTCAAAGTTGGGTATGGAAGCTTGTGTGAGAGTTGTGCAAAATTCTTCGAATCGAGTAAGAAAGTGGGGTAATAAGAACCATAATGTGCACGTCCCAAGAGAGATAACTAGGAAGGTGATTTTGAGAATGGAGAAAGGTCGAAAGATGAAAAGAATGGATAGAAAGGGTAAACTTAACATAAATATTAAAACACTCTTTACAAAAAGCTAATTGTCCTATGAGATTTTATACAAAGATATTACATTAGACACCTTAGAACATTCATATTATCATACGTAAAATTTCAAGTTTTGTACCGTTTGTGTTCTACAAACAAACGGGCGCATTAGATATAAGCTTAAGCTATGATACTTCACAAAATAATCAGGGAGTAATTCAAGCTTGTATCTTGACATCTGAATCGCAAAACAACCATCGATATGAAATTGGTCATTGTGGTTTTTGTTTAGCAATTATACTCTAACTTTTATCAAATGACAGCTTATTCAATATAAATACTTCAAAAAAAATAGATATGACAGATGTACAAATAATTTAAAATATATATTAGTAGTTAACTAGTAATAGACAAATTACACAAAGTAATTTCTGTATTTATACTACCAATTTGTGCATCAAGTCGTAGTAAAAATAAAAACTTTTAAAAATATAAAGCTTCTTGTAAGGTAGCTTTCACAATACCCCTGTTATCCGCAATAGTTTTCCCCACAACCTCGCCATGATGGACAACAGAACTGTATTTAAACCTTGTTAAAAACATATTGTACTGTGTCTTAGATCGATTGCTAAATTATGAAAAAGCTTATTTGTCCCTTTGGATTTCGACCAAAATGTATTACTTGTAGAATAGCTAGCCTAACTTTCTACAAATTATATATCGTAGAACCAAATTACATATTATTTTGGAATCTTATTTTTACTATTTCTTTGGTTGGAGAGAAGATTTATTGAACTGAAAAATTCTAAATATAATTTCATTGTATCGATGTTTTCTTACAAAAGAGAAAAGACAGTCTCAATTTGACATTCTTTTGTTTGTAAGTTGTACTTGTAACAGCTTCTTGTACAAATATAGCTTTATTTGGACTGGAAGTTATGCTCTTTACTTATCGGGTGTTAGCCGTTTTTCTGTATTTCAATTTGTACAAATATAGCTTTATTTGGACTGGAAGTTATGCTCTTTACTTATCGGGTGTTAGCCGCTTTTCTGTATTTCAATTTGTTTTAAAGAAAAGATAAAGGTTGTCAAGCATTCCGAATTCTGAAAAAACTACAAGACCCCCTAGCCATATTTCATTGATGTTAATTTAGCTATTAGAATGCTCTTCGCTATGATGATGAGCTAGAATATTGAAGCAAAGATGATTAATATAATACATAAAATTTTGTTATGATGCGAGTTAGATATTGAATGAATACATGTACTGATTTAATGCTATCAAATTACAAATCGATTTGGATATTTGAACATATTTATTATATATCATCCAAAAGAAACATAGGCATTATGTGTACATCAACAAAACAAATAACTTAATGAACAAGGGTTACATCATAGTAATTTAATCAAGTGATAGTTAAAATGGAGTAATCAGTTATTGAAAACGAATTTAGTTTTCTGTCTTGTTGAAATGTGAAAATGAAAAAATATTAATGCATCCTGATCGTGACGTAAACTAAGAGTTTTTATTGTACTGGAAATGTATACAAACTAATATTACAAACTTTAGAAGTGAAGGTCAATAAGCAAAAGCCCAAAAAGGGATTAAACAGTCAATAAACATTTGGATGCAAAATTTATTGTTTGATAATTAGAAACAGAGTATGAAATACAAGTCAAGTACGTTACATGGAACATAGAAATTCGAAGTTCTAATGACAGGTAAGGTACTATTTGAAGATGAGATGACGGTTTCATCGCATAAATTGACTTTGCCATGGCTCGATGACATATTACATCCAGCATTGAGCAGGACAAAAACAGGGGTAGCACACAGATGACTACTGAACAAATTATTTTTCATTAACAGTTGGTTATAGTATTTATTTTGCAGGTTGTACGAGACAGAAGTTTTTTTTTTTTTTTTTTTGGCAGATAAGATGGAGATCAAGTGTTCCAACTTATTTTGAAATTAAATATCACAAAGAACCTAGCTCCCAGTCAGGTTTCGAATCCATAACCTCTAATAGAAATGTGTTGTTCTTTGTCACCATACCAAGAGCTGGTTTGACAGAAGTTATATATGTATAGCATGTTTAGAATAATTGAGAATTTAACACAGTTTCAACTTCTAAAAGGACATCCTTGGCAGTTAGCACCAATGGCGACGGGGAAGACTTTCTGGATTTCTTAATTAGGAAACAAATATAATTTAGTCGTCCTGCCCGTGGTTGCACCGTGGTACCATATAAAAAATAAAAACATGGTACAAGAACGTACATTCTCCAAAGTTTGACCTTTTATCCAAGCAAGTAACATCGTACCTACTGTGTGTATAAAAATAATTGGAAAACTCATTAGAAACGAATAGATCTAGACAAGGATACATTGTGGCCAGATATAAAAGACAACGCTGTGATGTTCATATATAGCAGGTAAAACCAGCCAGATTCTGAATCTAAGAATGTCAAGTAAAATAAAAAAGCAGCAGTGATGTTCCGTTAATTTTCTTAATATTACAGGTTGTAGTAATTATGAATCTAAGAACTGTCCACATATATGCTTTCGCAGACTTCTATTATTTTTAATTGACCAAAGTTTCTGCTATTCAGATCGATCTAAATAAACGAGGATCCACAAACAAAACAGACTCATATATTTATGAACAAAACTGAAACGTACAGTTTTGTATTGTGTACTGTTATGATTAATGATTCCTGGTGTTGGTAACGATTCTTATTAATATGGAACTTGTACACATCCACCCCTAAACTAGCACTCAGAGAAATAAGGCGTTAGAAATGTCTTCCTCCCATTAACTTTAAGACAAAATGTTGCAAATCAAAATTATATGTGTTTGTGTTCTTCTAATTGAACTCCAAGAGTGTTCTAGCAACAAGTACATAGATTTGGCAAAACCAACTGACTTCTTAATTTATGAAATTTACGCCACATAAATAGCCCGTTTGCAAGTGGAATAACATATCACTAAAGATTCACATGTGCATAAATCCCAATTAAAAAGGCCTAATTGGGCTTTATATACAAGTTGTGTAGTGAGATGGGGGGTTATTTGCAGGTCCTATGCAAATGGAGGTGTTGGATTGTTAGATTTGAGATTAATGAATATGGCACTCTTATGTAAGTGGCTGTGGAAGCTTAAAGATAATACAATTTCAGGTTTGTGGAAAAATATGATCCAGTATAAGTATGGGATTTTTGGGAAAGATAGAAGCAAATCTAATTTCTGGAAACAGGTGATAGCTAATGAGCATATTGTAAATATTAATTGTAGATATACTGTAGGGAATGGTTTAGGAATCAAATTCTGGTCTGATATATGGCTTGACGATCAGGCCTTGAAATTTACATATCCCTCATTGTTCAAAATATGCACAGACCCTGATATTTCAGTAGCTGAAATGGTAAAAGATAATATGAGGCAAATAAGATTTAGGAGACAGCTAAACTATAATCAATTGCAAGAATTAGATGGTTTATACCAACAAGTGATGAGATATGTACCACTACCCTTTTCATCCGATAAAATTCAGTGGAACCTGAATAATGAAGGAAGATTTACAATCAAATCCCTGTATCAATGGTTAGAATTTGGAGTGGTAGGAGTACCTCATAACACTGTAATTTGGCAATTGAAGGTGCCTATCAAAATCAAAATGTTCTTGTGGCTCCTTAGTAAGAGACGGTTACTCACAAGAGATAATTTAGCACTCAAAGGTTGGGATGGTGATGTTTCATGCTGTTCTTGTCAAAAATTGGAAACAATTGACCATTTATTTTTTAGATGTGATAAGAATGCTCAGATATGGGATTGGTTCTTGCAAAGATTACAACTTTCCAGTAGACCTAACAAATTAGAAGATTTAATGGGTATAATTGCAGATTGTAATAAATCACAGGGGTTGAGATATTGGTGTATTGCTAGTTTCTAGATTATGTGGAAACAAAGAAATGACACATGTTTTAATGATGCAAAGGTCCATTCGACCATTCAGAGTGTATCGGATATAAAAAGGTTGATTACTTATTGGTCAGGACTATGGAAGGGTACTTTGAAGACAGAGATTATGGAGATGATGTCAATATTTGAAGTGGCGCCAGTCATCACAGAAGGTGCAGGAGAAGATGGGGTCCTACAAGTGCTATATGCTGCTTGAATCATATGTTTTGATAGACTTTATACTCTTATTTCTGTGGTTTGTAATAACAGATTGTGTGTGTAATAAGGGATACGTTTCTTGGATACAAAATTTGGGAAAGATCAGATAGGGGAGGGGCACTGGTACTGGTAATAGGCTGGTACCAGTGCCGACCTGGGTTTTTCTGTTGTTGGATTAAAACTTGCGTTTTGTACTTCTTGATTACATAGTAATGAGAAGTGGTGGACTGAACCCACTTGTTTCAAAAAAAAAAAAACAAAAAAAAATATATACAAGTTGTGTACCGATAACGGCTGTTCATTTATGGTGGGGAAAATATGAACTGGCATCTTAGACATGCACCGGATGCTAATATATATATATACTGTCCTACGGTTAGAAACCACCAAATATCGAAGTTTCTACTTCATAGTGGTGATGTGATGTATGTGCAAATGAAAGGACAAATAAATTAAATAAAAAGAAAACCTTATAAACCTAACAAATTCTGTACAATCAATCGCAACTCATTAGATACTCAAAAAGTCAAAATTACAAACTCAATTAATGAATCAAAACTCTGGGCATGTGAAGTATGCAGTATGCTACCCTCTCAGTCTTTGAACAGATGTAATTGACGTAGCAACCTGCAACAAAATAGAAATCGCAATTCATTGAGATGAACTTGATTCATATGATATATCAGACAGAGCTTACATTCGAAAGGAGTTTATTCGGCAACTACGATTGCTCCCGCTTTTTGTAGCACCAGCCTTGACACTTTTGCAAAGAAAATCAATAGGTGCTTTCAACACATTCCAGTCCCCAGCCATAACCAACACGCTGCTCGCCACTTCCACAGCAACAGTCAATTCTCCTTCTTTCATCCTGTCAACAATGTTCTCAGCTGTAGTTGTGTCAACAACCTCTGATTGCATGCTGATCGTTGACCTGACAAGGGTCACATTTTTCTGACCCTGCTTGAACCCCTGCGCCACACCACGTCCCAACAGCGTGTCTTTGTCCTTTACACCATTTGTCCATACTGTTATATTGAAATCGTGGTATTTGAACCATAGAACTGTGTTTTTATTCGTTGCCTCTATAGCCACATTAAATTGAGAACATAATAAGTCACCAGATGGGTTTGTATGCTTGACTTCTGATAGAGCAAGGTGGTTAAGATGAAACTCCGGAAATCTTGGATGGATGTAAATATATAAAAAGAAGAAGCATAAAGTTGCTAAGAAAATGAAAATGATAATCAGAGCTGAAAGCCAGAGGCAGCAGGAGCATAGACATGTTCGACGCTTGATCGGGCGTTGCAGTACACGGTGTGGAGGTGGAAGCTGATAGCTTCTGGATGGGCTAGTTAGAACATAGACAGAATTGTGTTGGTGTGGTAAGGGATACACATTGGTGGGACGGTCGATGTAGCCAGGTGGCTTGGCATAGCACACGCTGGACGAAGATGACGAAGTCGACGACATAATCAACCGGTAAGCTTTTACAGCTGCTCTTAAGGGATCAAATTGGTATAAGAGAAATTGGTTAAAATTGGATGCAGAGAGAAGAAACTCGGGAGGAGGCAATGTGCGGTTCAATGGGAACATGTCTATCTTTGGAGCCGATATCAGTCTTGTTTTAGAGACGCCTTTTGTTCAAAATTTCAAATCACAAGCATCAATATTCCAATAATTTAGGCCTTCCATCAGTAACAAAATATCAATATCCAAGGTAGGAGTTTAGATGATTCTAAAGTTGTAAAAGAGAATGATTCTCAGGTTAATTTGACCGTTGTAGTACTTGTAATTAGTTTCTTGGAATGCACACTTTAGATTCACGTCCTTATTAGTTTGTATTGAGCATTGATGTTCTCAAAGCATTATTTTTTTTTTTCTAGGCATTAGTTTGTAAATCTAAATCTAAAGTATTAATTAAATGTCGTGGCGCTATGATTTGCGGGATCTGAGTCGTTTTATTAGTTTTCGCTAAAATCTGATCATCCTTTTATTAACTCCTCTTCTAAAATCTGATCGTCCTTTTGTTAAGTCCTCTTTTTAGACCTATCAGCGTGCATCTCTCCCCTGTTCAACTCCTCTCTCTCTCTCTCTCTCTCTCTCTCTCTCTCTATCTCTCTCTGCCTCCTCCGCCGACCTCGCGCACCCTCATCCCCTCTTTCACACATCTTCCGCCTCTCCGGCTCCTCCTCCTTCGCCGACCCCGTCGCACCGCAAGCCCCTCCTCTACACGCCTCTCCTGCCGCTTCTCCGCCTCCTCTTCCAAGCCTACGCCACACTTCTCCCGACGCTCCACCTCTTTTTTCGCCGACAGGAAGGCAAATGACACAACGAAAGGGTGAGTTGTTCTACATAGAAAAGCCTTCAGGGAGATGGAGAAGCTTTTGGTATTATCTTTTTCTCTTTTCTACCGATTCTGATTTGTTCTGATCTTTTTGATCGTTTTCTACCAATTTCACGATTCTATTTCAAATTAAATCTAGACCAACTCTAATATTAGTTTGCTTGATTCTAATATTAGTTTGCATTTTTTTATTTTTCAAAATTAAAATGTTATTTGCTCTTCCCTTCTAATTTTCTCTACTCGCACGTCAGTGCTAAATCCTAGCGAATGGCATGGCTGGATCAACGGAAGGTGTCAACTCTGAGATGTGAGGACGGAGCACACAAGCCCTTCATCTCTACTCCAGCAGTCCTTCAAGCAAGGTACCTCCTCTTCTCCAATTAGAAACCTTAAATTCAGCCATTTGTCTTTTGTTTTTACTTATTTTTGTTGAATTTCAGAAAAATTGAAGTAGAAATGTTCTACAATGGGCATCTTCTTTAAAATAGGAATTTTTTAAGAGGATAAACCAATTTCCTATTTTCATATTATGTTCGGATGGAATGGACTGAAAAACTTTACAAACATCATGTAAACACCTTTGTATTGTGAAGGTAGCGCTGATGTACAAAGAATTTTTATCCATCTTATGGGAATTTCTATTGTTTTACTGATTTTTTACATGCAAGGCAAAATTCATTCACCAATTTCATCAAGAGTGCTTATACTAGACTAATTTTTTCAATTTTCTTTACTAGGTGACACTTTTGAGCAATGTCTATCCCTCAGACGTCATACTATAAACAAATTGCAATGACAATTATCATTTTCAAACAAAATAAAATTTCATTTATAAACTTAATTCACAATTTCAGCATCAGTCTACACTTGATCTCTCTCACACATGTTATATGTCCAACTCATGCTTCAATTGATCATATATGCGATCTAAAGAAATTGCTCTCATTTTTTCAAACTTTCTTTTTTTACTTTTTGCTCACAGTTTTCACTATAAATCATATATGCTGTCTAATATTTATCAATATCACTATATCATAGTGAATAATGTTGGTGGTGGTTTGTGTTGCATGATGAACTGCTGAAACATCTGTTCAATAGGCTTGAAGCCAAGCATACACAATTATTACATTTGTTCAATAGGCTTGAAGCCAAGCATACACAGTTATTCTTCAGGTACAATCACTCATTCAAAATTATTTTTTTCTAATTCTCTTCCTATCATGTTGAGTCATGGTGAAAATTTATTTATGATCTGTTTTGGTATTTAATTTCTACTGGTATTGGTCTGTGAGTTCTTGGGCATTTTTTTGTTTGGTTAATTTTTTTTAATTAGTAGACTTTATTATATATTCAATTTGATATTTATTTTATTATATCTATCTTGATTTGCGGAAGAAAAAAAAAGTGTTAATTATTTGTGTGTAGTGTGCGGCCCTTTTTTAAAGTAACTATGTTTTTTACTTTTTTCTTTAAAAAGGTGTTTTTTTTTTTTATTGTTAAACTTGAAGTATTGATTTTTGCTTTGTTCCTAGCAGGTGTTAAGCTCTCTTTAGGTCGTGGTGATAAATGGGACTGAAATAAAGGAGGTTCTACTATTTTATACTAACATCCAGAAATAGAATTGTCATCAATTGAATTGTCGGACTCGGACACACAATAACAGAAGAATAGTGATGGGTGTAATCAAGATGGATATAAAAATCAATATCAATGTTAACCAATGAATGGTGCCAAGTAAGTGCATAAGTTGTGCATGTTTGAATTCATAAGAATCGCCAAATTAAGGGTTGTAAAAGAAAAGAGTGGTGAGCTTATAAGCTTACTTGTTTCAAAAAAAAAAAAAAAGGTTGTAAAAGAAGCCTTTAATGCTATAACCACGAACCTTCTCATAACTGTTTCAGGAGCCAATCAGACCTCTCCCAGTCGACACATGATCTATCCAGGTTCAAAAGATAACTGGAAGGTTGCAACCTGACCAGAGACCAACAAAAAATATTAGTTCATTTATGATGATCTAGACATAGTGAAAAAAATAATATTTTGAGGAACAAAAAGAATTCATTTTTAATCACAAAATGGTGAAACATTATTATCAAAGGTACATAATAATATAATATTTCAATGGTGAGCAAGGATACTGGTAAATGCATATTGCAATGAGCAGCAACCAAGCAACAACATATTAATTACAAACCATAGAAACATGAAGGAGGTTCTACTATTTTCTTTTTGTTTTTTGTCAATTTGGTTTATTAAATATGTGTCAATTTTAAATTTTCTCACTCAATTGTTCACAGCATGGCAAACTTATGAAAAAAAGGAGCAGCAACGATGGTATTAAGTATTGGAACCGTATCCTCTACCCATCTCATTAAGATGGGTAGAGTGCCCATCGCTCTGCGTCAGCCGTCTGATTTAATCTCAACGGCTAAAAGGAGCCCCGTGAATTCCACCACTCCTGAAAAAATTATTGGCCCGAAAAAAATGAACCGTCCAGATTAGATCGGACGGTCGTGATGAGATGGGCACTCTACCCATCTGATACTGGTCCGTTAAGTATTACCTCGCTTCATACTACTAGCAAAAGATGCCCTCAATATGTGGGCAAATAAAAAAAATAAAATTTTGATATTATTTTTGTTTCATATAAAACTTTACATGTTAGACAATAAAGATACTGTAAAATCAATAATTTAGTTTTACCGTTTAAATAAATAGCTAATTTGGTAGTAACTTAATTTTTTCTATAAAAAGTTTGACCTTAATCTAGATCACTAATCAAATCAAATTACACAAATCAATGGTCCATAATTGATATAAGAATTATTTAACACCCTTTTATATGGCATGTTTACTCTTTTTATATGAATTGTTTACACCCTTCATATGCGTGCATTTTTTAAATTCTCATACCTTCGTACTCGTACCGTACCCGTACCCGTGCAACATAGATGCTTGCTATAGGGTTTAAGTAGTACCAAAGAAAGAAGAACATAGACATCTAAGTTGATGAGTGTCACACCCCTCAGCGGCGACATGACAGATTCCAGCCACAGACGTGCGCATCGCACACGCTGCAAGGCTTACAGTCAATTCACAAGACTATAAACCATGTCTTATAATACTCAGCCACAAGCCAACTTGCCACAAAACTAGCCAAACTGAGGTTAATGCTTGTACTATAAGTAAACTCGAAAAATTTCGACATAGTCTCCCCTGTATTTTGATGCATCCAGGAAATATATAAATCATTTCCACGGTTATAAGCATTATCCCCAACTAAATCCCACAAGCAACAGTCATATACAGATCAACTTGACAACTTACATATCTACAAGCACACATTTACACCACAAAAACAAATAGCAGCTGATATCATTATTATTTGTAGGTATTTGGACCATACTTAGCACTCAAAAGATACTCAAACCATTAAAATGCTTGACAATTTATCATGTTTTTCCAGGATTTGGCTATGCCGTCGTGTCTTCTCCTATTTTGCAGGGTTTTAGGTGATATTCGAGGTTTTAGATGGATTCTCAGCACTTCCGCATGTTAGACGACTCATTCCTAGCATGGAGCATGGCTAGACGTCTCATTCCTAGCACATGGTACTTCTGTCCAGCCTCCACTCGGACTGATCGACCCTCTGCTCGACCCGAGTGGATCTCCGCTTGGACTTGGCACGACACAGAGCCACAGCCACCACCTTTTCTTGACCGCTCGGACCGAATGGATTCTTGTTCGACCCGAGTGCTCCACATGCTCGACCCAAACATTGCTCAAGTTGGCAAGTCTCTCCATATTAGCGTTTGGACCGAGTAGATCCTCTGCTCGGGTTGAGCAGTGAGCCGACTTAACATGTTTTGGCAACTTTTCAAGAAAGGAATGTGATCTTTTGGCAAGATCTGGCCGACCTAGTGCCCTAACTTGCTCCCCAAGTGCCTGAGACGAGTATATAAGGCAGCCTCTTCGACAGAAAAGGGGCTGGACCCTTGGAGACAATTCTCTCACTGAATTTCACCACAACCCTAGTTCTTACCCTTGTTTTTGAGGCGACGGCAGCAGCACGAGTTGAGACACGCACCACCATCTTCCATTGCTGATAGGATTGATTATTCGAGTCTAGAAGGAGTATTTGTTTATTTCTTCTCTTACTTTGATGATTTCTCTTATGGCTTGTATCTTATTATTTCTGCACTTTATTATTGTTGTTTATGCTACTATGTTAGGCTAGATTTTATGTAGTCTTAGGAGTAGGAAAGTAACTTAAATTTGGATGTTATGACTTGATATATTTTGTTATGATATGACTTGTTATTAATCTGTTTTGTATTATTGATTATTGCTTGATTGAATTGCTTGACTTGATTTAATTATACTTCTAGATTTGGCCACTTCTAGTAAGTCTAAAGTTAAATAGGTCGAGTTAGTTTAATTGAGAACTTGGAGTAAATCTGTGATCCGAAAGGGGAGATTAGTTAGCATCAAAAGTGCAACGTTTAGATAGGTTCAAAAGATCATCTAAATATTCCTAAGAACACAAACAGATCAGTTAGGTTAATTAATTTCTATACCAAAAGTTGTGAGTTAGTTAATCCTATTAGGGTGAGTTTAGTTGACCAGACCCTTGCCCAACAAGCGAAAGCTGAGGATTAGAAGTTTAGGATCAACCTACGAACCCTAGATCAAGTTATAAAACGACGAATTTATACAAGTTAGAACACCTATGCCTACTGCTCGGACCGAGTAAAGTCTTTGTTCGGGTCGAGCAGTACGTATTTGCTTGGTTTATTTGTTAAGTTATGAAAGTAACTTGATCGATAATTCCGAGTCCAAACTAAAGTGAAATCCGAGTCCTAAGACGCTCTTTTATCCTGTTATTAAATCCCAAAAACTTATTATTGTTTGTTAGTTAATTCTTATAACAAAAGACCCAAAAATATCTTTTAGTTAGTTGTTATTGCAATCACTTTTATTTTGTTATTTAGTTACTGTTTCTTAATCCAAAATTCACCAAAAATCATCTGTCTAGATTTTGAGAACAAATAAGTCTGGTATTCATTAATCCGTCCCTTGGGTTCGACCCTAAAGCTTTACCAACCACGACTAGTGAGGTTGAGTTCTAGGTATAAATTTATTTGATACTTAGGTTTTAAGCCTTCATCAGCAGCACACAAGTATAACAAAACATGGCTTATGATTTACAAGGCTTACTTCTCCAAGCTCTCTTGCCCACTGCTTCAACCTGGAACCCATGAAAACATGGAGCGATGAGAAATATAATAATTTCTCAGTATGGTATTTAGTTCCAGCCACGCATGAACCCAAAAAATCATGTTGCAGAACTAAACACGCACACAGTTTATAGAACATAGTTTTGCAATGTAAACTCAGTTCAGTTGCAAAGCATTTAGCAAGTCTATTGTCATGCAATGCACAGCCAGGTAATAACAATTATCGGGTCAACTTACACAAATGATACAAGGCTAGCAGTGTTTGGTTAACTATTCATGCAATATGCAAGACTGGTTACCAATCAGCCAAGTCCAAGCCAGACACCATCAAGTCATTCAAATTGTACACAATTCCTGAGAACATTTACCCTCTCACAGCCCATTCAAGGAACTGTATTGAGTCCCGGAACATAAGCGCTTATCTCACAGCCCTTGAAAAGACGATCACGACTCCGCTTTTCAAAGATGCAAATGTTATTCATCACACAATCAGCACAGTCACAATACAATTCAGTTCAGCCATCAACAATGAAAACCAATCAATATGCAAGTGTCTCGCACTTTTTCGGGTCCGCACCTCGGATAGGATTTAGGGATACCTCCATGAGGGTAAAAAAATACGGATCAGATACCCCTCGAACTTCCTGGGACGCAAGCATCAATACCCACCTGACAAAGGATGAGGATACCGACGTGACCTCAGAATTTTCGAGAGTTTGATTGTTTACTGCAGGTCCTTTCCTTCTAGTAGGCGCAAGCCCCTACTGTTAATTACCTCTGAACCAAGTCAAGAGCACCTCTAGATCGGGAAAGTCAACGGATTAGGCACGATAAGCTACAAGGAGTCCATTTTTATTTCACTAAGTGACTTGTGTTATATGAAATGTGAAGAATGCATATGATAATGATGATAAATGCATATGATTTGTATAAAGCTATTTGTTTGTTGGTTTTGATGCATGAAATGCTGACTTTGACTCTAAATGAAATGCATTGACTTTACATGAAATGTAAACTATAATGTTGCTGTGAATCCTAAGGTTGTTGTTATATAGGGACATCAAGGGTATCAGACCACAGGTTCGCTTTGGTCAGTTTGATAGGAATTTAGACTTGTCGGTTTGGTGCCGGGTCTTGGAGATCTTGAATGTCGTTTGACAAGACTCAACATATGACTTGGGATTCGGCTTAGACTAGAATTGATTTCAGTGTATCTTGGAATTTGTTTTAACTTTGGATCTAAGCTTGGTTTTGACTTAATGTTGACGTTTGGGTTTTGTTCTTTGCATTTTCGGCTTAGAGGTCTGTCAAGATTTTAGTGTTTGGATTAGGAATCTGTTCTCGAGTTTGCATTGAGTTTCAGCTCGAATTTTCATATTGGTTTTGAGGTTTTGACTCGGTCCAGGTTTCGGCTTCATGATTTATTGAACTTGGTTTTAGGATTCTCGGAATGTCCTGACTTTGAAGAGTACCTGTTGTCCAATGGTCCTTGCTGTCCTTTAATAACAACATTACTATTTTTTGTAATAATAATAATATTCATAATAATGTTTATATTTATTTATATTAAGATAAAGAGATGTAAAAATAAAATGATATCTAAAGTAGATTTTTTGGATATAATATATGGATAGATATATTCTTTATATTTTTCTGGACATTTTGATATTTTATGGAAATTTTTTTTATTTTCTAGCTATTTTTAATGTATTTTTGAAGTTTCAGCAGTTTTGAAAAATTCTGATTGGACTGGTAAAACATTGTTTCGTGTTCGGCCGTCAGGGATCCGCCGCACCATAGCACGCCGCAAAGGATCCGAAGTCTCTAAAGTATGGAGCCGATCGAGTCGTTTGGTTCACACTCGTCGCTGTGCACCAGAGTGAGTTCGAGTTCGATTCAGATTCGAGTAGAGGGTCCCACATGTCAGCCGTTCATATTTGTGCGCCAGGTCCATTTAACCGCTGCCTGAAGTTAACGCTATTTTTCCGCTTCTGCAGCCTTCTTCGTGTAATCTTCTGTGTCACATCTCTCCTTACAGCATCTGGAAGACTTCTTCACGTCAGTTCGTTGGGACAGCATCACACGGAATCATGGACGACCTCACTTTCTCTCCGTTGGCGTGGTCCGCAGAGAACGCGTGACTCATCAGCGCCACTTTGACCAACAGTTAGACGCCACGTCAGTGCACCGAGTTCAACCGATTGTTTCTTCTTCAAATCTCGTCTCCCTCCTCCGTTTGCGTTGACTCAACGCTGACGGAGAAGCAGAATGTTGACTCCGTCACTCCGGCCACCGTTTCGACCGTGGGTGAGCTCGACAAGATCGTCTATCCTCTCTATTTCTCGCCGTGCTTTCAATTTGTTCTTATAGTGCGTAATTTGGCGACGTCATCTCTTCCCTTCTAGGCTCAAATGCCTACTGTTTCCAACAAATTGAACTTCCTGAGGGGTGGATTTGCCCCTCAGGCTAGTTGGGCAGCATCTTCTCTAGTTGTCTTGTCTATTTGAGTCACCATAGGGTAGGTTTTCCCTCTAGTTGTGTCGAACAACTTCCACACTATGTCAGCCTTCTCTCTCCTTCAATCTACATTGACTGAGAGGTTGGTTTGCCTCTCAGCCAAGGTGAGCAGTCTTCTGACGCCTTCATTGTCGAGTGGTGGTCCCTAGGAGGTGGGTTTGCCTCCTAAATGAGTCGATGAAGCGAACTCGAGGTCTGGCCGTGGCGATGAAGATTCAACCTGCTATCCTTGTGCGTATAAAGGTGCACAATCCCTTTTATTATGTTAATTAACGTGTGTTCAATTTTATTTTCTTATAAGATGTAGATATGCAAGCTTAGAATGCATGAATTCGTGATTGAATGCAAAAATAGGAAGAAACATAGAATAGAAGTATGGCACCAGACCACCATGGCCTAGTGGCTGGGCTAACTCAAACACTAATCAAAATAGCGATTCAGATATTAAACTCTCTTTATTGATGTATATAGCAGATGGTTTACAAGATAAGGCTACCTAGAACTCTCTATTTCTCTTGTATTTTTGTGTTTACAAGGTGTTTGATGAAATTCCTCCACGTACTACTATCATATCTCTTCTCTAAACCTAGCAGTGTGCAAAAAGGCAGAGTTTTGGTGTAGTGATGAAGCTGTGGGGGTGTGGAGGCGCTTTCAATCTTCTGTTTGAGCTCCTTATATAACTGTTGGAGCTAGGGTTTCCATGGAGAGGTCTTGAGCATCTTCACCATTCATTTTGATCCAATGGCTATCATGGGTGCGTGGGGAGCAAGTTTGCTTGTAAAACCGTGGGCTGGTATTGCTAATCTGTGGGCAGTTTTCATCTTGTGGAGAGGATGAAGCCATGGATGCATGGTTTTGATCCAACAATGTGTATGCAGCTGCTAATCTCACTATCTCCTGATCTTCATCAATAATTTCTCTATTTCATAATGTGTAACGCCTAACAGCACTCATGGAGTTTACTAATTTCCACTTGAATGTGTTTCGGAGGCATTATGGCTCCTTGTCATTGGCCCAGTCTGACCTGACATGTGGGACATGGTGACATTTGGCAATTGAGTGAGAAGTAGTATAATTGTTGCTGTTTATATACTTGCTCATGCTCCTGGGGAATGCCTTGGCGCCAAAATGAGTAGTAGGCAGGTGGCATTTATTCACTGCTTGGCCAGTATCTGAGGGCTGAGATTTGTGGAGAGAGCATCTCTACAGCTGGTGTGCTTAGTGAGGCGGTGACTGTCCCCTTGATCCTCTCTATTTACCCATGAGCACACTCTTGTTTTGACTCAGATGGTTGTATCATTGTGTGTGGTTCAGCTGATGTATCACTGCCTATGGGGCCTATCGATCAGCAGCCGTGCTACACCAAGAAAAATTGAAATGCAGCAAGGATGTAAATGTCATTTGTTAGTTGTTTTGTGTACTACTTGGCCAAGTTACACGGCTAGAGCAGCTTTGTGTAGCCCCTGGCGCACACAAGTTCCTATTTTGCCCTTCTTGAGCTCCATACCTGATATTCTCTTGTGCCTTTCTCCATTTTTGTCTCCATATGCCTTTTAATTAAGTGAACTTCTGTTGCATCATGTGTATAGCCTTTATCAATCCATGTAATTTGCCTTGTTGAGTATAGACATAATCTGATTTTTTTTAATTTCTTTTCTCTTTTGTTTGTATCAATTTCACTTGCTCCAGCTTATAATTCCAGGATTTAATTGACACAACAAATGAGTTTATATCCTGGATTATATCAAAGAAACTTAAAGCAATTATCATCTATGCTTTAATTGGATCATCCAGGGCATCCAAGGGTTCATATTTGATCCAGAAATTGATATAAGGCAACATGCATGTAATCAGATTGATGCCTGAAGATCTTTCTTCAAATTGGCAACATCTCACCCTTCAATCATCATCTGATGGCATGGCTTGTAGGGGGTGCTTGGGAGTCAAGGATATTATACTTTTGTCTTGACTTGGTGCTGATAACGTGTGGAGAAAAAAGGGGCAGAACTGGAATTCAGAGTCTCAATGCCTTCAATTATGGGCCTTATTTCTTTTGTCTTTTTTTAAACACCTGATTTGCCCTTGGTTGCACACATCATCTAGTCCTGGAAGGCATATGCTTTTTGTGAAGAGAAGATTGCATCCATCTCAGCCTTTGCTTCTTCATTCCTTCAAATCAGATGGTCAGAAGTGAGAGAAGCCACTTATTCCCCTCTGCAACGCATTGATTGCAAGGAGGTACTACTGGCCCATAGATGCTTCTTTTGCAGGTCTACAAACTGAAGGACTTTTTCTCTTCTCCAGTGCCTCAATTACACTATTTTTTGGTGAATTCCTTCACTGGACTCGTCCAGTCCAAATACAAATATCACCACAGCACCTCTTTTATGCTCTTTCATCCTTTTACTCGTATACTTTCATCAAATAGAGTACTGTGAATCCATCTCAGAGGTGATTTGAATCATATCATTCTCTATTGCTTATCTCTCATGCACTCGGAACCCTACTCCATGGCTGAGATCACCATGCTCTGTCCTCCATTAAATTGGCCTTGAATTCTCATCCCCAACTTCCCGTGTACTCCTGGAGAAGCTTTCAAGGTACGCCTCTTGGCCAATTGGCTCTTTAATTTGTTCAATTTCGCACGAGTTCGTTTGGCCACTGATCCTTTCTTCTTTGAAATTGTTCCATCCCAGTCACTGTTACTGCTCGAGTCTGGTATCGCTGCAGTCGTGAGCTCGTCGCCTACACAGTGGTGTAGGTAGTTCAGTGAGAGACGGCGTGTAGTGGCGGCGAGAAGAACCCCTACGCCGGAGAAGAGAGAGACTTCGTACGGGTCTGTCTCCTTCTTCTTTTTCTTTCATTTTTTTTTTAACGAAAATGTGGGGGACACAGTCACAGCCAATGGGAGAGCGCCACCTGGCTTTGTTAATTTAGAAAAATGAAATTACAAGCGAGGCCCACCTGTCAGCGAAGATGCTGAAATGTGCTCGGATTAGGCCAAGTTTGTTGATGGGCTTTTGCATTCCTTTTTTTTTACTCTTTCGGGCTTTTCTCATTTTCCTTGGGCTTTGTATTATTTCCTTAATGTGGAGCCCGTATACATATATGTCTATATTCTTTCATGAATGATATAATTATAAATAGACATACTGTATAATCTGACAGCGGTTTGGCAACCCATATTGTGCACTGACATTAATATACACATGTTAATTTGGGACCGGTATTCATAATTGATAAGGCCCATATTTGTAATATGTTTGAGCTTTTGCTTTGTGTTCATGAATCTAATTACAGGCCAGAAATTGAATTGTGTCGCCATATGTATTTAGGCCCAGCGAATTATGTCTCTTCGTAGAAATCTTGCTTTGTCACTGTAAAATGCCTGACCCATCAATTAGCCACCAATTTAGGCCATTTTTTATGTCATTCGATAATACTCCTCTATTTATTAATTTGTAGCCAAAAATTGAAGGCAAACAGCAAGTCACTATCCTTTACCATTTAGCCTGTACATAGTCATGTACTATATATATAACAATTCATATATGTAACTATATGTCAATCATGCACAACTATCAAGCAACATACATAGTAAATAGTTATAAGCTTAGTACAACAACAAGAGTTTAGGGTCTAAGTGGAATCCGCACCTTAACCGTTTACCAACCAAAGCCGTTCACTGCTGCGATGTTCCCACGTCACCACTCTCGTCCCTTGCTTGCTCTTGTTCAAAGTATGATTCAAGTAAGCCAAGCCTAAGTCACAGTCAAGCACACAACCAGTATATACCAACTCAGTTTCGTGGCTAAGGTATTAGGCCAATGTTAGTCTATGACTGGTTTGTGGTGCAAGCACCAGTTACACTACCATCCCACAATTCAAATACCATCCAGCACCAGACCTATGGTGCACTCATGCACGTGGTCAGTTAGGGTACATCACAAGACTATGCCATGCACCCAAAAACATCATCCATTGGTCTGGTTGAGTCATGAAGACCAACTACATGCACTGCCATGCTCAATGCACAACCTGTTTTGGTTAGTATGGGGCCAAAACCATGCATCATACCTTATTCTCAGCCTTCCCAACTATCCAATTATGGCCCTAGCACTATTTTTCACTGTCTGACACCTCACAACTAAGCTTTTGTGGGCTGTTTAGTTTCAGAATAGAGCATATACGAATTTGACCAGGAGAAGGCCATAATTGTCCATGTAATTGGGCCTAAGACAGAGGTTAAGAGGTGGGGACTAGGTGTCAGCTAGCCCACTCTTCCCAACTTACCAAGCAGCTAGGTGTCACCACACAGCTGGGGCTGGTTAATAGCAAAGTTAGACTGTCTAACTGGACAACTCCAATCACTGGACTGGTCCAGTGGTACATGCAAGGGACAACTCCAGTATATGCTGCTATACAATGCTAAGTACATGATTCATGACTGGACAACTAGACTAACCATCGCTCATGCAAGAAAACCATAACTGTCATGCCATGCAGCATACTTTGGTCATCACATTGGTCATTTTTCGGGTCACCGCTACAATTCAATTATACCGTCAAATACCCATTTTCTTGTTATCATTGGTCATGCAACAATGACATATGGACTGATTATGTGACAAAAGCCAACACAATGGGACTAGGGCCAGTAGTAATCATGGTTTACATGGTTGTAAGCTATGTCTGGACAGGGACGTGCAACAACTTTTTGGGGTCTATAGCCAGCCAAGGTCTCAAACATCACCACCTCCTAATAGGGAAGATGCAATTTTTGCCACATGCTAGTACACAAGTTGCAAACCCCTAGTTTTCCCCCATGCCCAAAGGCTGGTTGCAATGGTAAAACATGACAGGGACCAACCAAAAACTACCATCTCTCACAATGAGCTTCTATTCGATAAATAAATCCATGTTCTTTTTTTTAGAATTATTATTTTCCGTTATCAACAAAAAGTTTTAAATTAAAACAGACACTTGGTTGAGCCATACCTGAAACTGGGTATCAGTAAGCAATTTATATGTGTTTTATTTACATAAACCAGTTGGTTGGAATTATAATCAATCGATTGAATGAAATAAGCATTGAATTTATTATCACATTCTAAGTTTGACATCAATTGATTCTTAAAATTCTAAAAAAAAAAAAAATCCTATCTAATAATTATATGCCAATTGAAATTCAAAACTTGACCTGATAAAATATGATGCTATATCTCTTGGACAACACTGATACAAACCAAAGTGACGTAAAAAAAGGCAAATAGAAGGCAAATAAACATTAAATAAAAGACAATTGTTTAGGTATATACAGAGCGATGATATAAATTAAGACATATAATATTTGATATAAAATTAAACACAACATAACACACTGGGTACGCAATTTAAGTTTGGTCCATTAATAAAATGATTATTGCATCCTTTTCAATGATTATTCCAGCCTTTTTAACAATTCAATTGCTTTTGTGTCTTCTTTTGCATGGGAATGTCAATTTTTTCATTTTTTTAATTGTTGTAGTAATTTATATTGATGTTAGCATATCATTTTAAAAGGGGGTTATTTGTTTTAGGAATAAAGGATGTCCAATTTAATGTTTTTTTTTTTACTTTTTCAATTAGTACTGGTACTAAGTTACTGTTTGTTGCTATATTTTTTTAATTGCAGTTGTAATAAAATCAATTACTATTACTTAGGCTTACAATTTAATTAATTTGTTAACAGTGGTAAGAAATGGATTTCAAATTGACTATGGGATAGGTACACATGGCATTGTATAACTGCATGTTTTTATGTTAGAATAATATATGATAAAGTTAATTTTTCTTGGAAGTACTCACGATATGCATTCTTCATACCGTGATTATAGATGGTTATCAATATTTTTTTCATTGCAAACTCTTATATAGCTTATTATCTTATTGCCTTTCAGATAAGAAAAGGATGTGATATAGCTTGGAATATGTTGGCACTAAGGCTGTGCTCCAGAAGGGAGTACTCGGGAGTACTCGGGAGAGGGGTACTGGCGAATCGACGGATAAGCTCGGTTACCCCAAAATCGGAGGGTACTGATGTTCCGCTCCAGAGTACCCCTCTCCCGAGTACTCCCGAGTACTCCCCTCTGGAGCACAGCCTAATGGAACACCAAAAAGTTATCTATATTTGTCATCTTATTTTTAGGTTGGTATGTTTATAAATTGAGTAAGGTTCCGCTGCCCCTCAAATTTTCTGCCACCAAATGCCACAAATCTGTGACCGTTGGATTAATTTTGATCAAGGGATCTGATTAAATATGAGAACTATCAAGTCTGCTCTCTTCATTTAATGAAAAGGACGATAGCACAATTTTCGAAACACCAAAAGCTGTCATCCTTTCCAGTTCTCTCCCTTGTTTCTCTCTCAACCCCCCTCCTCTCTCAAACACATCGCAATTCTCTTCCTCTCCAGCTTCTCTCAGAAATGCATCAAAATTCCTTTCTCTAATTAAGTGGCCAAATTTCAGACTTTCCGATTGATTTTTATTAGATAATTTTTCCATTTTTTATTGTGTGCCACAATTTTGAATTAAATACATCGTATTTGAAATATGAGGCATGGCCTTGGATGAATGAAACATCTTATTTGAAATATCAAGTTTAATCAATGCGATGCTCTTCAGTTTTTTATTATGTGATGCCTTCATTTTTTAATATGGTCCTCTTCAATGTTTATCAATTTGATACTTTTTTCTTAGATAACAGGGTCATAGCAGAGCATAGATAATGAGTAATTTTTAAATGCCATGGAATTGAGTTAAAGGGCGAAGTGCTTGTTTTACTTCATTTTATACTATTAGTTTATCTTAACATATCTTCATGTAATTGAGTTCAATATGAGCTAAATGATAAAGTTTTCTACTTGTGGATGACCGGTATTTATTGTTTTTAGAAATTTGGATGACCGGTATCAAGTTGGTACAGAGAAGCTCTAGATTAATGTCACCATGTCGTATGGTGATTAGGTTTATAGCTATCAAAATGTCAAGATGCAAAATTGGTTCGTAAAGATGTGTTGTAGACTTGTAGGTCTAAGTTGGAAATAATCATTGACGCGTTGTGACCTTACATCATTCATTTGAGCAAGTTGCAGCTTATATTCAATTTAGTTTACAAAATGAAATGCACCCAATTACATGTACAGTTTACAAATCATAAGATAAATCTCATGAACTCAAAAGGATAAGATAAATTTGAGTTTTCCTTTGCTAAATCGAACAAAAAAGCGATCCAATTCACATGGAGAAAAGTTAGAGAGTAACATATTTAGGGGAAAGAAAGAAGTGTTGGCTCTTGTCCAAAGGAGTTGCGAACTGGTTTCTTCTAACTAGAAGTTGGAGAAGAAAAAAAGACAGCATGAGAGAAGCTGGAGAGGAAGAGGGTTGAGGTTCTGAGAGAGAATGAGATGGGGAGACGAGACAGAAAGAAACAAGGGAAAAAAACTGGAGAGGATGAAAGCTTTTGGTGTTTCGAAAATTGTGCTATCGTCCATTTCATTAAAGGAAGAGAATAGACTTGATAGTTCTCAGATTTAATCAGACCCCTCGATCAAAATTAATTCAACGGTTACAGATTTGTGGCATTCGGGAGCAGAAAATTTGAGGGGCAGCGGAACCTTACTCTTAACTAAATTATAATAACATAATAAAGATGACTATAAATCAAATTGGTATCAATGCTACTGGAAAGACGAAATATGAAAATTTAACCATTTCCAAAAATTTTTGTTTTACTTTAATAATTAAGAAATTCGACGAAAAAGTTTAGATATAAAAAAAAAAAAAAACATAGCGCAGTGCGACTATTATGCCAAGTACTAATTAATGTTAAAATTTGGGTTAACTCGCTGACTTGTTATAGTACAAAGTTAACATAAAACAAATTTAAATGTCATGAAGTAGAAGTACCAATCCAGACAGCGCAATTTAACTAATTAATGTAATCAAACTACCCAGGAGTCCTCAGATCTTTATTCATGTTCTGAATTAAAAGATTAGTTCAAATACCAATTCAGCATGCACATGTACAAATAAAATGGGTAGGATGAGAGAATAATGTTTGCTTATACGTCAAAATTCAAATTAAATCACTCGTTTTGAATGGGAGAATAATGTTAATTATTACGTCAAATTCAACTTGGACATTTCTAACTGAAGTGCACTAGCGCGACCCAGATCTCAGATCTCTTTTTTCATGTCAATAGAAATGTAATGCCCATTAGATAATGGGCCTTGATGGGCTCGTTTGTACTGGCTTGGCAAATTCATGAAAAGCCTCGACTCGCATCCTCGGCAGTCAAATTTGACTGCCGAGGGCAGTCATTTTCTTTTTTTTTTTTTATATTTAAAAATTTTTAAATTTAAATGTCGAATTGAAACCGTTGATCTTGTTTAATTTAACGGACGATGCGTTTTCATATAAGTTTTATAAAATTTGGAGTTGATTTGATGTTTGATTAAGTGCTCAACAAATGAACGAACCTGGTTTAATTAATTCTAATACGTTCATTTGCTGAGTACTTAATCAAATATCAAATCAACTCTAAATTTTATAAAACTTATATTAAAACGCATCGTCCGTTAAATTGAACAAGATCAACGTTTTGGATTCGACATTTGAATTTTGAAATTTTTAAATATAAAAAAAAAAAAAGAAATGACTGCCCTCGGTCCTTTTTTGACTGCCGAGGATGCGAGTCCTGAAAAGCCTAGCTACATTAGAATAATTAACAATAACAATAAATCTTTTTCATTATACTATCATACTATTCTTTGTTCTAGAGAAAAATGTTATAATTATAATATACCTTAAATTGTAATGTAGCCTCATTGATTCTTATAGATGAATACTTGTTTAATCAAACACATGGCAATAACTTTAATCACATTACACTCTTTATTATTTTTGTTTCTAGATCATGCATGAGACTGTCAACCCACCTAATTTTTCCCTCTCTTTTCCCCTTCAATATGTTATGAGACCCACAAACCCCACGTTTTAAAACTTGTGATTGAAGAAAGAAACTTTTTATCTCAATCTAAATTCTAAAGAGGCTTGTAATCTTGAACACTGTATGCTATGTCCCATGGCTAAAAAACATTGGTGAAAGTATGATTAAAAATGTACCGACCTCAGATTTACAAGCCGACCAAACACACAGAGGCCATAGAAAGAATGTCATAAAGCGCAACATGCAATTCATTCATTCATGAATCGTGCACAGATCGCACAGTTCTAACGAATTAAAAAGGGTCTTCTTTTTCCTTTTCTTATTAATTGCACACTTTAAGCACATGCCTTTTGTGATTCCATGTGCTTCAAATTTCAGGCCGTTCTTTGCAGATACACATGTAGTGAAGATATTTTAACTGGCGGAAATAAGTAGAGTAACCAAACGACAGCGAGGAGTGTTAATTTTGTTGGATCATTTTTAGATTTATATTTGATTTTGGATCTCGTACGTACTCTTAACCAAAAATGTGGTCTGAGCTATTTGAATTTGTATCTGTGATTATGTTTTAAAAGTCACTGGTGATAATATTTGAAAATAGTAAGCTTTTTGAGTTTTCATTTAATGTTTGAAAAGTTAATGTTGAGATGTGATCCAATAATATAATTTGTCAAATTGGAATTTGGATGTCAGGACCGAAATCCGTAGACTGATACCAATTTTTTTTTAGTAAACAGAGATATCAACTTAGCTTTGTGCTTTCGTACATATTAAATAACATCAGTAAATCTCTTGCATATTTTCGAAAAAAATTTGAGAAATGATAATGCAATCATCAGTTTTTGCCATCGATTGTCATTGCTTGAACAAAGTGAAAATATAAAATAGACAAAGTGAACATTTAAATAATCAAAATAAACACATACAAACAAATAAATTAAATATGCATATAAAAATATGAACAACAATAAAAAAAAATAAATGTAACTCATAATTGAATAAAGTGAACGCACAAATAAACAAACTGGACGTATAAATGAATAGTCAATAAAATAACAAATACAAACGCGATGGTAAGATATGGCGCTCGGAGAGGTGGTAGGCAGTAATTTTCAAAAAAATTGCAGTTCAGAAAAGTTATTCTTTTTATTATCAAATGATTGAGTTATACTCTCAATTCATTCCCCAAATAATTAACATGTAATGTTATGACCTTGAATATTCAAAATAAGGAAACCATTCACATATCAAATTCAATGTTTGCTCAATTTTCCTACCTTTCTATAATGAATTGTACCATTTTTTAAACTTGCAATTCTAAAATTAATATTAGCATCACTGTGTGGTGTTATAGTTGAAACTAGAGAGTCTCTTGGAAATATTAAACGACATTCATGCTTGTAAAGCTTAGTTATTAGATGCGTAATTTTGTGCAACTAATTAATCAAAAGCATCCTTAATGTTGCATTAACTACTAATGCAGAACAGTTGACGTGGTAATTATTGAGTAATATTAGAGTCAAATCTATTACCATCAAACACAACCAGATCTCAATTCACAAGATGCAAATGAAATGACTGATTGAACCTCTCATAGTAATATTCACATTAAAATATTTTTTGAGACCAAATTTTATATTTTTTTTTCTCAAATTTTATTCTATTCTTGTATGTCAAGAACACAATGAGCCAATCGGGTCTATCATTTGCATCTCAAGAATTGAGATCCAATAATTTGATGAGGTCAAGTATCAAATGTGTTTGATTCTAGCATAACTCATAATTATTTCGATTTTGATGGCTTCAATATCTATTAATATTGAAAAATTAAGTATTTGGTATTAATTCAGTTCTTTTCAAATTTCAATAGCCGATCCAAATTGTTTAGTGTAATCGAAATTATTAGAAGATCCAGGATAATAGATCAAACAATTTGAAATAATTCTAAAAAAAGTAGAATAAGGCTATAGCCTATTGTATTGGGAGGGTCCAATCCAATGCGCTCATTTTCAGATTTTGAACCTCAAACGACTGATTAAAAACCATTCAATATGATCTTTATATTTACATCTTTTATAATTCAAATTTTCTATTCTTTTTTAATTTTTATACTATTTTTTTGGATTTTTAGAAAATCATCAGAATTAAGAACCGTTTAAAATAATGATTTTCAAAAATTCTGAAAAAAATAATAAAATTTATATAAAATGTAAAATTCTCTTTTGAATTAGTATTTCAATATCAATATCATATTTAACAGTTCAAAATCAAAGAATGAGCGGATTGAACAGGACTCCTTTGTCCAATTCATTGGACTTTAATCTTACGCAAAAAAAAAAAAATTAATTGATTAAATATAAATTATTTTCAATAAGATTTCAATATAAAAAAATAGTAAACGGAGTTAATCAGTCGTTTGATATTTGAATTTTAAAAAAAAAAAGTAAAAAAAAATAAAAATATTGCTTTATAACCAACTCCATAGAATATACTTAATGCGCTGGTTGTGTTTATAACTTTATATACGAGAATAGTGAGTCGAAACTATAGCTGACAGTCTAATGGGAATATGTCAGCGACAATAATTTAACCGCACTAAGGTGACATGTTTGGAAACCCGGGAAATTTATAAAAAATATTATCAATTATATTAAAAGTATATTCTATAAATTGTATTGAAGATGTTTGGGATGAATTTTTATGGGTGGTGATAACTTTTTTTCCTTTTTTTTTTCTAATTTATAGTCGGCTATCAATCAAGATTCTTAAAATACATTTTTTTCTTTTTGCGTGCTAACTTTAATATCTTTTCCATGCAAAGAAAATGACTACAAGCACTTCCGTAAAATTGGTCCCAGAACTTCCAATTTAACGGCAAATTTAAAATATTAAAAATAAAATCTTTTGCTTTAGTTTATTTGGGAGATTAACATATTTTTCTTGCAATCCGAGTAGGCTATAGGGCTGGTTCATGTCAGATGAGTGGCATCCAGCTTTGGTTTAGAAACTCTAGAAGATATCTCATGAGAATAACATATGTTCAATATTTTCACAGACGAATATACAAAAAGGCAACATGGTCCTTGAAAACATTCATTACATATCGACAACCTGCGCGCACTATAATCATAAATAATTTAAATGCCAAATTTCATTTTTGGACCAAGAAAGCTAAGCTCCCTGATATTTCTGATTGGAGATAATGGATTCTGTACCTCTGCAAGTCTGAATTTGGGAGACATATAATTAATTTGAGTCTAAGTATCTGGTGCATAGTTGTATTTCAACCTCAAATTCCTAAAAATTGGGACCCCATCATTGCTCTTACCACCGACCTCTGGTGGCGAACCGGATCCTCGACAGTAGTTTAAAAGGACTGCTGAGCAGCTAAATATTTTATTTTTTAATATTTAAAAATTTTAAAATTCAAATAACGAATCCAAATCGTTGAACTTATTCAATTTTACGGGCGATGCATTTTCATGTAAGTTTTATAAAATTTGGAGTCGATTTGATACTTGATTAAGTGGTCAACAAACAAATGAACTTGGTTTGATTAATTCTAATACGTTCATAATTTAAGCACTTAATCAAGTATCAAATCGACTCCAAATTTTATAAAACTTATATGAAAACGCATCGCCCGTAAAATTGAACAAGTTCAACGGTTTGGATTCGGTATTTGAATTTTAAAACTTTTAAATATTAAAAAATAAAATATTTGGCTGCTCAACAGTTCTTTTAAAGAACTGCCGAGGATCCGAACGTGCATTTTGGAGAAAAGTATGTATTTTCAGATTTAAAAGGAAGAAAATTACCAAGATGTGAAATCTCGTCAACCAAAAAATAAAACAAACTATGAATAGTTTCTGTGCTTTGTGGTTCCAATTGTTGTACAGAAGAATACGATCTTTATTTTTCATAACTATAAAAGATGAAATAAACTTAATTTCATCAAATTTAATGATCTGAAATGGCTTTATATTTTCGAAAATGAAATGTGCAAACATTAATTACTCCTAGAATTTAAGGGTACACAGCTAAGGCGCTAGTTCATTCACTGTATTTCACTCGGCAGCCAAAATTCACTGTGATATTCATCTACCATCCATCCTAACAGAAAAAGGACTCTTTAAAAAACACATTTTGTTTGCTTATACTTCTAAGACTGGGACAAATATTTATATATAAAACATGTATTTGTACTGTTGGAACTATTACTGTTTTCTTCCATTATTATTTGGTGATGTGTTATGCTACTTGATTATTATTTTTTTTTTTGAAGAAATTGCTATTTGATTACTTATTTATATTTTCAAAAATAGTAAATCTTAATTGTTGCAAAGAAAAATGTTATCCACTTCTATGTTTACGGGTATAAAACCAGATAAATCTAATGTAAAATCATTGTTTATGGTGCAACTATTTTATTTATATTGGCAATTATCAGAGATAAACTGCTATAATAATAGAAAATATATAAATGTGGATATACCGTCGTTTATCATTTAAGTACATTTTTGCAATGCAACGTACGTAACAATTATTCAATTGTTTTATAAACAATAAACAACTAAAGTTAAATAGCTGAACATACCATTAATTTTAAATGGATAAATTATTTTAAATTTGAATATTTGATACATACTCAGTCTAAATGATGAATAGCATACAATTTTTTTTTTTTTAAAAAAAAAAATTACACCATTGTCTAACAGAACGTTCTAGTATTTTTAGAAAACATTGGGAGCGAAAAATAAAATTTCGAGTAGCTATTTGCTGACAAATATTAATGTGTTTAATATACATTGCAAACACAGAGCATATTTAGAACAAAGCACTTTTCTTATTAATTCTTATGGAGCTCGGTTGAATTTGGAAAAGCGTAATCACTTACATCATGTGTCAATGCAAAATTCGATATTAAGCAAATCAATGTCTATGTTCTGAGAGTACAAAAATATCAAATCATTCGGACCATGTCAAAATTGGAAGTAATCTAAAAAAACATTTTAATGGACAAAGTCATTACTTGTCTTTTCAAAATATCAAATCACAAGTATATTTTTGCCCATGCAATAGAGCACCTCAGGTGACCCAAATTAGATCTATATGAAATATTAAGTCGTGACATAAAACAAACTTAAAACCTGGTAAAATTGCATCAAATTTATTTATTTATTAATTCTAATAAATTGTTTTTTTTTTTTAGCACGTTATGGAATGTGATAGTGATTGTTGCTGGAATAATGTGATATTTATAATTTTTGTCAACCCTGGTTTGTAAAAAAATAATTTGCACGAATAAATTTTGATAAGCCTTGTTACAAAACATAGCTAAGTATACTCCGCACCACATCTGGACATTAAATAAGGGTTTTGACGGGAAGAAAATATAATTCAGAGCTAAACTTTTTTAATATATGTATATATTCTTGCTGTCAATCCCCCCCCCCTCCCACCACCCACCCAAAAAAAAAGTACGCACTATTTATATTATTTATTTTTTTCTAAATTACTACTTGTATATTTGTTATGATACAATCATAAAGAACCAAATTTGACAAGGCGTACAGAAACATGCAGTGCAGCAGAGGATAAATCAGAAGCATTTTGTGAGCTGAGAATAAATTTTCGTTGTAAAATTATGTTTTCTGTTGACATCACGTCGTCAATTTTAAGAAACCTGTCGGATGGTTCTTTCAAACGATTTAAATCCTGTAATTTTCAACATCAAAACCAAGTCACAAGACGCATATTATATTGCATGATATTCTGTGGCAGTGTTTCGCAATGTCTTAGTGCTTATTATTGATTGAAGCAATTAACATGCAATCGGTCTTAATGTTTTGGCAAATTGTTTGTGTGTTTTCATATTTTGGTTTTTTGTTTTGTTTCTAGCGAAACAGTCATTTACCACATTGAACCACAGAAACTATGTTACAATTTTACAAAATATTTCATTAATGTCTCTACAAAAAGAAACGAAAACATCAGCGTAACATCTTTCTTTGTTTTTTGTTAAAAAAAAAAAATCTATAAACTGCATAATACCACATGTTGTTCTCATTTTTATGTCGATGGAAATATTTAATCTTGCTCAGCTCATTAAAATGGTTCAAATCGCATGTTGATATAAACTATATAATTTTATTGAGCGATATAAATTGCCATGACAACATGCAGCCATCATCCCATCACTACACTGACATAAATTAAGACAGATTTATGCCACAGTTAGCTTTTTCCAGTTTAACATTTCAAATATAAGGGAAGGTCCAAGGATCAAACCATAGTCAATTCAAGAATACATAATTTAATTTTAAAAACGATTAAATTAATACGGATCAAATCATAGTGAGTGAAAATTCTCATAATTTATGTTTAAAATAATATTAAAATAATACCCACTTGGAGCCTTGGAGGCTTCCTTAGACCTAAATACATACTCGGTCAACCTACAAAACCCAAACTTTTGAAAGAAAGAAATCAGAAAGGAACGGTTCAGATTCAATTTTCCTTTATCGTTTCATTTGACACGTGCTCCATCCCGTTCTAGGGGACCACGAATCCGTGATTTTATTTTGTAATGGTCCATGAAGGGGACCATGTATGTTGTAGAAGAAGGAAAATCTCCAAGCGACCAGGACAAAAACTTTCGGTGTACAAATATTATAACGCACCATGTTCAGCTAAAATTTATATATGCATTTTCTCAATTGGGGAGGTGACGCCAGGTGACGCCAGTGTCGCCGCGAATTGTGGGGGAATGGGGAGACCGTACAAATTTCTTAACATTCCGAGAATACCCCTGTATGTGAGCACTAATTACACTCTGGGCCACTGAGCTGGCAAGCAGATCGTTTCAGACAGCTACTGTACGGAGAAACTGCTGCTCTTTATTTATTTATTTTTAAGACACAGAGATACTGCAATGTTTAAAATCATGACAATTTCAATCTCAGCCGTCCAGATCTCAAATGGTGAGAAATAAAAGGTGGATGATTTTCTACGGTTACTGTTTGTGAAGAATAAATACAGTTAAAATTGACGGATGAAAAGAAGTTTCAGAGCGGTCACAGTACCTCTAAGGAATTATATTTCATAGACGTGTCGGATGGTGACTTGTTCACCTCTGTGGATTATCTGTCCTCCACGTGTCGGATGGTGGCTTGCTCAGATCGATTATTGGCCGTAAAAATTGGGATAAGTGATACTAGGATTAGTAATTTTGTTGGATTAATTGATTTGGTTAGACGGTTCTAAATTTGATATAAATTTTTTTTTTTGATAATTTGTTTTTACTTGCTAAATTTTATGTATTATCTAAAGTTAGTCACTCCGTCAAATTTTCATGAAATGCTATAAGGATAGAGATATTTGGATGAAACTTTTGTGTTTTGATAAAACAGGGCACTTAGAGACTAAATTTGGATATGGGTATCCGTAGTTCATTGACTAAAAATTAATAATTCAAATTTCAAAATTAAAGAAAATTCGATTTTATATCGAATTTCTCGTACTTATAATAGTATATTGATAATGTTTAGTTTCTCAGTTTTGTGTAACTCTAATGAGCAAATAATTATTATTAATTAACAACAAAGAAAAGGTTTAAAAATGCCCAAGCAAATAAATTTTGTTAACATTTTATTTCACGAGAAAATAATAAATTAGATTCACTCAATAACTGTTGTGATGTCACATTATATAGTTTTTTAGAACAAATATGGGCATATTTTTGGGTCAATGAGATATTTTATTTCAGCAAAGACAATAAATCAAAATTTATGCATTGTTAAATTCTCACATAATAAATAGTACAGTAGTACACGAATGATTTATTTTACAGAACAATAGCAACAGAAAATCAAGAGAGAGTAAAAAACGGGAGAAACGAAGCAAGTGCCATAAATACCCCTGGCCTTGACTCTTTTACCAATTTCCCTCTTTTCCCTTCTCCATCTCCTCTTTCTCCCGCTTAAACCCTGAACCATTCCAAAACCCCGAACCCTCTTCTCACTTTCTCATTCTCAGATCGCCATGAAACCGCACGATCCAGTCACTTCGACCTCACCACCAAAACCCAAAACCGCCAACACCATGAAACACCCAAAAAAGCTCCTCCGCCGCTCACCCCAGCGGATCCGGATCCACTGCTCGGACCCGGACGCCACCGATTCCTCCTCCAGCGACTCTGAGCCCACCTCCACTCGTCACGTGCGTCGTCACGTGATTCAGATCGAGGTTCCAGCTATCCTTCCCAAACAGAGGAAGAGATCTCAGCTTAGAAAGCTCAGTCAGGTTGCTCCAGTGATTGCTCCTCGTTTGGTGGGTCCCGATGGGGAGAGAAGGTTTCGTGGGGTGAGGAAGAGACCATGGGGCAAGTACGCGGCTGAGATTAGGGACCCGGGGCAAGGAAAGCGGGTTTGGATCGGCACCTTCGACACGGCCGAAGCGGCGGCAGCGGCTTACGATTGGTTTGCTGTGAAGCTGCAAGGAGAGAAGGCGATCACTAATTTTCCTGTGAAAGTGGTCTATCCGTACACTGGTGAACCTAATCAAGCAAGAGACTCAATGTCTTCGCCAATTAAGGCTTCTTCGCCTGATTCTCCTTTGGTCTACGAGTCTGAGCCGGGAGTACGGGTTTTTTCTACTTCTGAGTCCAGGGACTCGGTGTTTGATGGTAATTGTGAGCCGGTGAAAGGGAGAGCAGGGGACCCACGGAAATCGCCTGACACAGTGTTACCGTACTGTGCTGAACCGGACGTTGGGGGCTGGTGGGAAGAGGATTTTTGCTGTGAGTTAGAATCACCGCCTCCGGTGGATTTAAGTGAATTTTACCTCCCATTTCCGGAGCTGTCGGAGGTGGAGTTGGGGGAATTTGATGCGGACTTGTTCTCTATGGAGATTGGTGTGAATTGACGGTTTTGCCCCTTGGTGGCTCACAGTGATGACTGGGTTGTTTGGTTCTGTGAGATTTTGTAGTGAGGAAAGAAAGGTAGTGACCTTTTTCTTGGTTACTATTTGTTATTATGTTATTATTATTAAATTATGGCGGGAAAGTATATTATTATATTATTAGTTAGTTATTAGTTGATAGCTAAGTAAGATCAATGTGCTTTTTTATCTCCCCTTCCTTTGTTTTGGTTGTTATTATATATGGAATTGGACATCTAAGAGGAGGAGAGTATATGGGAGGGGGATATGCTTTGTAAATTGATTCTCTCCTTTTAAAAAAATTCGGAGAGAAGAATATCTGGATATATATATATATATATATAAATTATATAAATATATTATTAGTTGATAGTTGTGTGATTAAATTATATTATTGCACTTATACTCTCTGTTGCATTCTCAAAACTGGAGGTCTATTTGGACTTTAGATAGATAGGGAGGTGTCTTGTTGGAATAAGCAGGAGAGGAAATGGGACGGCTCCAGTGTCTATGGTGAATTGGTGATTGGGAATTTTGCTTGTTGGTCACGTCTTGACTTTTGACGTGGAAAAAGGCTGAAGAGGGCGGTGGTTTTGCTTGTCCCAATAAGTTTGAGCGGCTAGTATGAAAAGGGGAATATTTATTGTGGCCATGTGAGACAATCCTTGCTGCAATTTTTATCGGCTGCAACCAATTAAAGCCTCCACTATTTCTTTATTTCTTTTATTTTCTAAAATTTCAGCCTCTTCTGTAACTAAATGCGCTTTTCCATTTTCAGATAACACAACTTATAATATGACATAACAACACTTGATGCCTAGAGCAACTTTGTTTTTTTGGTATAGGGGAATAAAAGACTGACCATGCATTCACTTTTTTTTATAAAGAGAAATAGTTGGATAATTTGAATTCAGGGAGGCATTTCTATGTCAAATGTGGACCACTATATTTTTGTTCCCTTTTAAATAGAATTTCAAAATTCAAATGGGTCCGAGTCAGGCGGGTCCCTTGTTTCCATCACACTTGGCAGGTCTGGGAGACTTGGAGCTGACGTGGAAAACGTCAGCGTGAGGAGTGGGGTGTAATTTTTTATTTACAGCATATTCTGTGGCAGGAGTACATGCAGGTTTACATGTGCTTTCTATCTGTTTAATAGTATGGGAGAGTAAAGTTTTTTCCGGCTGTGTGATGAGAATCCCATATCTCAGATTGATCCCAGAGAAATTAATTCAGATCAAAAGTTTATCAATTTTCTAATATTTAATTTGAGTAAATCCAAGTCTTCTGACCCGTTAAATATTTGATCGAAATGCATCTGCTATGTGTTGTCGGGCACAGCAGTCAATTGGGACCGCTTAGGCACCGTCAATGCGTCAACTAGTCAACAAGGTTGGTAGTTGAAAATAATTTTTTATTTTAAATTAAATATTACTAGTTCAGCACAAAAAGGAATCACCATTATGGTCTATTTCATTGGATCCTATTTGCGTGGGATATAAGCACATTATAAGTCAAATTTAGATGCTTCAATTATAAAGATCATCATGACTTTTTACTAGTTCATGTTATAAAATTATAATTCCTTTAAATTCATTTACAGAATTTTATATCCGACAAATGTGAGAACAAAATAGCTGTTGAGTACTTGAGTGTAAATTTTTGCAAATCTCAATTCGTTATAAATAGTCCAGAAATACCTATTTGTACCAATAAACCCACCACTTCTTTTCCCATGTCATACGATGAAAATAAATAAATGTTAGTAATGTATCCTTAGAAAAAAAAAACTCCACCTAAACACTAACTTTTTCTCTAGTTTGGTACCTGTTTTTTTTTAAATGGATTATCTAGTTTGGTACATGTACGTAAAAATCTCATGCAATATACTTTGTCTTCAATGACTTTGAAATTTGATTGTACTTGCCTACGGGCTTAAATCGCAAAATAAATAAATGATTGTACTAATGCACTTCTGTGTATTGTGGGGTGTTTGGTTGTTTGCTCTTTAAAATCCACGTAATAATCGATGTGGCGGTTGAACCAATTATAAATGGTACTTTCCTTTGCTCATTATCGCCAAAAGGAAATAAAACAAATTATCGGCACCATTTTCTATTCAGTTAATGATGTAGCATTTTTTTTTTTCTCCACCTTGATACTAAAGTGTTTCCAATACGAAAGAATCTACGTACATTCACATATTAGTTGCCTAATAGGACAAATAATCTCAACTGAAATAACTCTTATTGGAACCAATTGCTGCCTAAGCTTCTTCTGGTATCTCTCATATCTCTATCAGTTAGGTACTGTTAGATAATAGATTAATAATTTAATATCCATGCATTTTAGAAAATTCGGTAATATAATGATTTCTTAGGATGGAATGTAATGGTAGAAAACCATTTAATATTTTTAGATGGAACTAACTTGACCTGCACTTGAGTAGGTTAATTACCCAGTCTAATGCTTGACAGTAATTATCAAGTAAATTTTAGAAGCAACGAAACAGTTGCGAGTTACTGGTACATGCTATTACAAACTACTTATTACATATTTCCATGGCGGTGCTCAATTCAACAGGGGCACAAGACCGGTATAGAGATGTTTACCATCAGTCGCGCTGGTTACTTCCTGATTTATTTGCTTCGATTCATTAAAATCCATAATTGTTCTGATCCTTCTTGCTTTATTAGAGACCGGTATGGTAACGGTACAGGTCAAAAGGTGTCATATAACGGCTGATCATTTCAAATTGTCTCTTTTTATTAATACCTCTTTCATCACCTTTTTCATGAGCTTTGGTCTGTTTGTGGCCATCTGTTATGACGTAGTGTTTGTTTAGTTTTCCTTTCAGTTATTTGCCAGTAGCAGGGGCCAGTTTTGTTGGTTTGGTGTTTTTTTTTTATTATTTCTTTTTTATCCTTGTTGTAGCGTTCAATTTCTTAGTTTTATCTAATCAGGTAGCTAGTGCTTTTGTCGTTTTCTCAAAATGTTTGCGCAAACATTTGTTGTTTTGTTATATGGATTTCCCTATACGTCCTCACTTTTGACATTTTCGTTGAAATTATTTTTCCATTCTGTTTCTCATTTTGGTAATTATTTGAACAAACATATTTTAATCAGAGCAGTTATGGCTAAAATCATTGTATTAAGGGGTCTGTATTTGTTTCCGCATCATTTTCTTGTTCTTAATTTCCCATTTCTTCTCATAAAAGATGGTAATTTTTGAAAGTTCGGGGACCAAGATGAAAATATTCACACGCTAGTACTCTGCAAACCATAACGATAAATGAACCACTTTTCGAACCCAATGTGTAGTTTGATTTACTCGTCGCCATTAATATTCTTTAAATTCCAAAGAGAAAACGGAGTCACACTAATTAGAATACTAGTTTTCCATTTTTACTTTTAGCTTAATTTTGTTCCAGTCGAAGAAAAAGATCACCGGAAGCCTTTAGTGTGAACTTTATAGGAACTAGACTATTTTGTTGGTTCCCTGTGTAAATAATGTAAAAATATGACGGCTAGATTGGAATATGCTTGCATCTAACACATATATATTTTTTAAAATATATATCTGAATATGTATTTGACCGATATTGCCTTCCATCTGTAAAAGGTCAAGGAACAACAAATCATTTGGCAAGGTTAAGGTACACTCAGATCGGACAAGTAGCAAGCAAATTAAACGTTTGGAAAGGTTGATGTACAAAAGAAAACAAACAAAATGAAAAAAGGGGGAAAAAGGGTTAAAAGATAGTACTAAGATAAGACCCAATATCATTGACAGCAGTTTAGAAAAAGAAATAGTATCCACCTTCATGTGAGTTGGATGCTCTGAAAGGTACTGTACCTCTAAATGGTACAATTATCTCATTTTATTTACAGCGAAGGAAATAGGTCTCCCCAACTTTCTTATTAGCTTCGAAAGTTTTACAATAATATCTTTTAAATTATAAGAATTACGAGTGCGGTAGGTTTTCTTCGGACAAGTACAATCAAATGAGCCTTTCAATGGACCAACATGTACGGCAATGATAATAGTTTTTTTTAATTATGCACGTGGTGTGAGACTAATAAACTTACAAGCAATAACAAACAATGAAATTCCAAACAGACATTGTTTTATTTTTGAAGGGCTGAAAATGGTGGGAAAAAAATATTAATTAATTGCATACCCATATTAGAAGGGGACCATTTAAGGCATTGAAACTCACTGTATCACTAGCAAGTTGTTTTTGTGGTTCACACTTCACAACGGAGAGCTCACTGGCACAATGCACATGAGTAAATGAGCCTACTTAGGAGGTCACTAGATCCACAATTTAAATGATTGAAACCCCTTTACTTTCTCTTGCCTAAATTTAGACCCACCAAAACTCATCTCTATTTTATTTTATTTTATTTTCATGAAAGGTGAGGATACGTCCTTGAAGTTTCATTGGTAAAGGAAAAGGAGCTATAAAATTGACTCAGGGTACAACAAAATCATAAAAAAGCCACGTGTTATGGGAAAAAGTAAAACAATTAATTCAGATAGAATTTAAGAAGGGGAAAAACAGGAGATCTAGTTGTCTTGAAAAATTAATTTAGGGACGTAAAATATAGAAGCATTGACATTTGACAGTGAGATATCATAGGATAACAATCAAATAATATACAAGCATGGCCTTTGATGTACATATTGACAATTAAATATTTGCCTCGTTATGTCTTGATCAATATCGCTAGCTTCGCTATGATTGACTCTGCTTTTGGTTATGATTTGTACGTATTATGTCTGATGCACTTTGACCTTAGCTTTTGATCAATTTTGTCCAATATATTTGCATTCATTTTTGTTTAATTGTCATCGGTAAAATGACTAATATCGAGTTGTTTGATTGTGTACGGAAAAGATATTAAGGTAAGTACTTTATGGGCTAAATCAGTAAATTGTCTTCTATATAAATCTAGGAAACGTTTTCATTTTTACAGTATCCTTTTTTTTTTTTCCTAAACTATATATGTAGAGACCTGTTGATTGTCGTTCATAATCAATTTGAAAATTGGGCTTTTAAGCTGATTAATGAAGGCCTGTTAATTAAAGTAGTATAAGGCTTGAGTGAGGCCTGCTAAGACTTAAGATAATTACTCTGACATGAAAGAGTGAATTTGCTTTTGTCATGATGCGTTATCAGATAATCTGGACAAGAAAAGAAACTTTAAGATTTAATTCATATAGCAAATGCGCAGTAAAATGGACTTGGATTTTTTTTTAGGGGAAGAGGTTTCTTATAATCATCTTTTTAGATAAACTAGATAGAGACTATCTAGCGGAAACTAGTTATAATCAATCATTTATACTCCTAACTAATGTGACAATTATCAATTAATTATATATATATATATTTTAATATACGACGATATATACTTCTGTTTGTTTACTTTATATGAGCACATGTATTATTTTTCTCCGGACCAGGATAGCAATAATTAATTTTTACAACTTGTGATCTTGGGGACTCGTATACTGCATACATATAATACCAATAATAAGCAGGCTAATCAGACTGATTTACATTGGGTATTTGGATTATAAGCAGGCTAATCAGAAGGCGTAATGAAAAATGGAAAATACCCTTTTGATACGGAAATAGGTGCCTGGGATATACATGGAAACAAAATAATAGATATTCTGACCCGCAGTAGAATTGCATGCTTGGTTAGTTCAGTAGCCCATGCATAAATTATACCTTATTCTATAGAATTTGTGTGTTTTATTTTGTATTTGTTCATAAATTATTTTTTGTATAATTGCAAAAATGTTAGAATCGGAGAAAGGTTGAAGGGCCGAATGCCTAGTGCAGTACAATTTAATTAGTTCTATTAGGGAAGGAAAGAGCATTTTCAATTGAAAAAACAAATCAAGCTTTTAGAAACGATGATCAAATGGCGATTAAATATTTTTTCAGACACCTTGCAATAAAATTTGTCAAAAGAAACCCGCTGTTTTATATTACCGAGGTTAAAATTTATTAAATCTTTACTACTTATAAAGACACCAATTCAAGATTGTAAACAATTAATTAGACTATAAGAGTATAAACGGTAAACGATTCCAAACTAGATTATATCCAATTCTTTATATCAAATATGAACCATTGTTTGTTTGTTAAATATTAATATATGGTTTATGTATATGACAACCTAAGCTAAAAAAAAACTATTGACTTTCATTTAAAATTAAAAAAGGTTAAGGTCGCCGGACTGGTTTTACAATATCTTTGTTGCTTAATCTGCTGAGCAGTTTTGTATAAGACATAATAATACTAGCAAATGTACCACTAAGATGGGTGGGTAAATTATAGTTGAGAAAATTTGACACGTGTGTTTTATTTTGGATATATATATTATTTTAATGAAATTTTTCATTTTTTTCTATCATTTTTCCAAACACAATGTGTACAGTCAATCCAATAATAATTTTCTTTCTGTTTTGATGAATGCACAATCAATTCAGCGAAAATTTTATTTATATTAAAAGTGAAGTACTTGTATACTTATATCCATCGCTAACAACTAACCATTGGTTTAAACGATCAATGACTAAGATTGTATAGAGTATACAATTGTTTACACCATTCGTCTAATTATTTTAGCTCTTGAATATGTGATTTAATTCGAAGGAATTAATAATTTTATTTCCTTACATGCAACTTTTGCTAGTTATTGAATAATATCTAAATATTCGATACTACTAACGTTTCTGAAAAAAGTTTGAAATAAAAAAAAAAAAATGCAAGGTTCCCAAGAAATGTCTGAAATGTGTATTTCTAACGTGACGCCTCTTCCCTTGACGCCTCTTTGCAATCATCGAGATTGAGCATTTCTAACATTTCTTTGGATTTGGTGGTTTAAGGAATTCCTGAAATGTGTCTAATTTGTTTTGGAAAAATGGTTATGTCATAGGATCCAAAAACCATTTAATCGACTTAATTCCATTTAATAATTATTTTGTGAAATTATTGATCAAACTCAATAATTTTGTTATTTGAAAACTAAAATATAATTATTACGTTCTTAATTGGGCCGATTATGGGGCCTAGGGCTGTGGCCTACACCAATGAGTCAATGACGCGTCGATCAATCCATAGCTCTATTAGTTAGGTCCAGAAAAATTGATTCCTGTATCGTCAAATCATTCTTTTTGTATGATCTTCAATTAAAGGCTTTGAAGACAGCAAGTTCATGTAAAACTTGCTCACCTCGAAGGAACATTTCTTTATTTCTTTTCAACACTTTTTTTTTTGAACAGTGAGGATGTTAGAAAACATGATAACAATGTTGCCAAAGGCCTTGCAAAATTTAACCAAATCTTGACGAAAATAGCATTCAGATTGTTTACTATATAAATTATATAACATAGCTCAATATTTGAGATACTGGAGGCAACCATTAACAAACTATTGAGTAAACTAGATCAACAACAACTAGTTTACTCTTTCTAATAACCGGTGGTCTTAATGAGTGGGAAGATGTATGGTGACCATTTTCACCACGATAACACATATCCATGTCTTGTCTTCCCTTGACTATCCTTCTCACGTTAACCTAAATCAACAAAAAATTTTAAGTCTCCACAAAAAAATGAGGATGCTACGATGTTAATATTTTTTTATAAGAACCAGGGCACATCAACAAGCCTCATAAGTCGATCTTCAAGTTTTCCTTAACTTATTGTTAATCTTACAAAACTGTCTAGGATTACTGTAGTATTTTAGCAATTGTTTCAACCTTAGAAAATCAAAAGAACAATGAGAAGCATTAATTGCATGGCACCGAGCTTATCTCGTACCACAATAGTGGGATTTGGTATAGAAACATACCAGCATATTTAAAGAGAAGAACTTAATTTATTTATATGTTACAAATTAGTACTAGGTTTGAAGCAGAGTTCCTATTTTGACATGAAGGAAAACACTTACCATGATGATAACATGGCTATGAGAAGATTATGTGTTTAACTTTGTATTTGCATCACATCGATGTTGCTCTCCCACTCTAAGAAGCTCAACAAAACTCTTTTGATCCCTGACATCAACTACGGTGGCAACAGACAGTGACACATCACCCGTCTTTGGATCTTCTACTATTGCAATGTTGTCATTTGCAGGGTCTAAAAGGTCTTGGATTGTCTCCATGTATAACTGCAATAAGAACTAATAGGTTTTAAAATGCAATGCACATGGTTTAGTGGTTTTGTGGGGTGGGGTGGGAGGGTTTGATTTAGCACTTTGTTTAGTCCGTGATAAAACAATCCATAAGCTACCATCTCGGCATTTTGAATTTCAATTCTTTTATTCAATTATTTTCGTACCTATAATACATCAAAGACTCTTATATCAAATTATCTAATTATCTAATTATTAACTATTAACACAACAAATGACTCTTATAAACTATTAACTCTTAAATATACACTTTAATTATACAACTCTGGAGCAAATTGAGAAATTGGATAAAAGATCAAGCTAAATTATCGGTGTTAAAATGCTTTTGAATTATCGTGCTTTGTGGATGGAAAAAGTGATAATTCAATTTTATATGATAAAATGGAGCATTTTAAAAGCTTAAAAATTATTAATAAATCAACAATTCGGTCAGCATTTTCTGACGTGTTAATTAATGCTAGGGTGATTCCAGTCTCCAGATCAGTGCATCCAAATATTCCAAAATATGAATATAATAAATACCAACAAATTAGTAGCCATTGTTACATAATAACCATAAATAATTGTAATTAATGTTATATAAAAATAAGAACAAAAATAATAATTAATGATGAATAATCACAATAAAAATTACTAGATCAATTAATTAAATAGATTAAAAAAAATAATTAATTAAATAGCGGAAATATCTCCGAGTGACCTCCACGCAGCTCGTTGCACGAAATATAATTTACACCAAGGCACAGAAATAAAAAGGCACGAAAATCCAGTTCCCCAAACAACAGTACCGGAAAATCAGCCTACACCCGGCGTACTTTAAAAAAGAAAAACGACAACTTAAATATTCGATTTAACTACGAAGACGAGCTCTACTTAATGCCAAAGGTGTTTCTCATAACATATGGTACATGTGCATCTCCATAATCCTTGGCTGACGCGAACAGGTCGAGGTTTAGAAACGCTAGAGCATGGGCTTCACTGAGCCGACTTTAGTTCATCGAAATAAAGGTAATTTCTCACAAAATCACTTCCCAATTCTTAAACCCTAGAGTTGGTTCTCTTCAGATCTCTTACTAGTGACCACCTCCGCGCCTTATTGGTCTTTCTCAGATCTGCTTTTGAACTTCAAGGTTTGTCTTTTTCTTCAATTTTTTATTTTTTTATTTTTTTATTTTTTATTTTGTTGTTTCTAAGTCTAAGAGTGCTACTTTTTTCAATAAATCTTCAATCTTTTGCTGTTTCTCTGTCTCAGGTGAGCAAAAGATTTGATTTATTGAAGGGATTAGAGATGGGAAGGCCAAGAAAATTAGCTGAAGCTACTGAGATCAACATAACAGTGCTAGATGTAAAACCAATTCGATCCTTAGCTCCTATGTTTCCTTCTCCACTGGGGTCTCACACCATTACACCTCCAACCAACCCTGCTCTGTGTGTAACCCCCTTTGGTGCACCAAATGCTGAGTCTGGGAGCAACCCACCGGGTTTCACCCCGGGACAAATGCCGCCGCCGATGTATTTCATGGGTGCGTCTGGTGCTCCTGCTCCGCAAGTTGTGAAAAGCCCCGAGTCGAAAATGGGAACTCCTAATGTCTCAACTGGAGAGGTCAAGAAGCGTAGAGGTCGACCGCGCAAAAATGAGCTGAGTAGTAGTCCTGGTACAACAAGTGGCAGAGGAAGAGGGAGAGGGAGAGGGAGAGGTAGGGGACGGCCCAGGGGGGCCAGGTCCTCCCAATGAAGTGAAAATTTGGGTCTTTTATTATCTAGACTTTGTATTTTTTGCTAGTACTAGTACCTTTTGGAATCCTTATAAATAAATTTGCACTAAATTAGCATAGTCAGACCCCAACCTTAGTTTTATTGCTCCACCCCTAGACACATGTAAGCTGGTACATCAACTGCAAGAGCAACCTTAATCGGCATATTAACCAATAAAGTCAGGACAAGCATAAAGAGATGGTAACAAACCCCCAAGTGATGAAAAGAAAAGGTCTCCTGTGATATTGCTGGTTAAAGAGGTTATTATGGCCTTCGATGCATTAATGTGCCTCATATTATAACTGGATCCGACAAACCATTCCAAAAGCACATAGCATGTGAAAGCTGGTTCTATTATGTCGAGTAATGGCCTGTGTGAAGACCATGGGTCACAAAACAGGGATGGAACACCCAAACCGTTGTTGGTGTTGACTTATCAAAGTAGCAGGTGAAGGTAGGATGCTGTTAGGATAGTCATTATCTGGCATGTATTCAAGGTTTGTGTGGGCACACTTGTTTACTTGGGTCGGTGGATGCCTACCAAAGATGATCAGCAATGTGTAATAGGGAACTTGGCTTTTGAGGGCAAGGTCACAGTTGTTTGTAGGGTAAAAGACCACTTCAACCCTAGCAATGGTAAATTTGGTGTACTATGGTTTGTACTAGATGAACATACACACGCCATTTGTAGAATAACAATGCTGGGTCAGGTTTTGAGGTGTTAAAATATCAGTAGTTTTGTGAACTGAGAGGATCACATGAGATTTCAACGACCCATTGATTTGAGGGGATGTTATCATGGTAGAATTCTTAGTGGGCAAAAATGTCCAAACCTGTTTGAGTAGGAAAAGAAATTGCTGAAGAAAAAGGGACAACCTGGCAGTTTATGAACACAACCACATTAACATACTGAAGTGAGGGTTGTGCGTGCACAACAATGTACTTGCTGCGAGGTATGGATGCTTCCTGAAAATCATTAAATGCGCGTGCCTGCTTTACAGTGCACAATAGGTTGAGGTGAGCGAAGGCAAACACTGGACAACTGGTGGGTTGTGTGGATGCAGGATAAGCTGCTCCTATGTACTTGAGGTTTATCAACAACCGGTGGTAAAATTTGTATTTAGGAACCTGTGGTGAATGATAATACTGGTGGGGGTTGTCCTCATGGTGAATTTCTTGCCATGAAGCATATGCTGGCTATGACTTAACTGTTGTATGATTATGGTAAAAACAATAGGGAATCACTGAGAATGAAGGAATGATTGTAAGGGTTGCTGGGTCCTGCAATATCAGAGGCATGTTTGATTAAGATTGAGTTCTAGTGAAATAGGCTATTTGTCATGTTCTAACCTCTTAAATATAATTGTTCCTGAATTGTAATTCTGCTTAGATGATGAGCTTATCTTATTTGGGTTTGTCTTTAATGATACCAGCTTTGCCTTTTGTACGATACATGGTTTATATTTAATCGACTCGCTTGTGTGATGAGGTTTTTTTGCATGGAACCTCTGATTGTATGCCCACTTATGCAAGTAGGTACTTCAAGAAATTGCAGATTTTGGAATTCTCATTCCAAAAAGAAATTGAGCATTCAGTTCACTTTATTGGTAAATTCTTGTGTTTATAATTATTGGGTAGAAAATTACCCGCGTCTGTTTCCCTTCTTTCTGTTTATATTGTTTGTATGGATACAATGAAACTTAGGCGTGTTTTCTTGTTTAGGGTTCGCTTTATATTACTAAGATACGAGCTACTTTTTTTTTTTTAATATATATATATAATTTCTTGGTACCGGCTCAAACGTATCATTTGTGCTGTATCAGAATGTCAGTTGTTTATATGCTCTCTAAGAACGATGGTGCGTCATGTTCTGAAAAGATATTTCGGGTACAGAGATTCTGGCAATTTGTAATAATGCAAAGTAGCTGGGTTATTGTGCAATTTTTGACACCTGTGGTTTGGGAAGTTAAATTTGCAGTCAAATTTTGCAATTATGGGAATTGTTTTACCATTTGCTCTTCACATATCTAAGAACCCTGGGATTAGATAATCAATTCTTGGAATCATGTCCATCTCCGTGCTGATAGGCATTTCAAGGTAGTAATATAATACAATACCTCAAATTTAAGTAGAATTGTCTCTAATTTAGCAAAACCAGGATCTCGCCAGTGAATAAAAGACCTTTTAGTTACAAAAATCCAAATCCAAGAAGCTTTCTCTTTGTTCTGTTAACAAATAACTGATACACATTCGTCCAACTGACAAATTAGAGATTGTCTCAATCGAAACTGTCTTATAGACCCTTTCATTGAAACTTAATTCCCGAGGAAAAGAGAACTTCCATTTTATTGTCAAAATTAATTATTAGGTAATTAGGTTCATCAAATTTAGTAATGAACAAGAAACCTCTATACTCTCATATTTATTATCCCAAAAATTTGTCACACGGATGAAATTTGCTTTGTCTAAGCAATCCAAAAGACACGTTGACCATTATACTTGCCCCCAAAACCTTCATGTTTTTCATCAATGCCCGATAATCTAGCCTTACCAATCGAAGAACGATCATAATGATAACAGCGATGACGACACCAACAATTACTGTTACTATGTAATTGTTGTTCTAATTCTAATTATAATTGTAACTTTGTGCTATGTATTTGCATCCCTACGCACAACAGGACAATTATTTCCGAGGTTGAGATGAATTTGAAATTCAGCTGGAATTCGTAATTAACATTTTAAATCAGAAAACTTCAACCCATATTTATCAAGTTTTTTTTTTTTAAATATATATATTTTATGATTGTATGGGAAAATTTATTTCAAGACCAAAATTTTTATTTCGGCTTGACCAGATATTGCTTTTGCTGCAATCCACGAGTTTGTCTAGAACATTTAAAATGTATTTCTTTTAAAAATTATATAATTTAAAATTCTAACATGTAGGTTAGGCCCATTTTGGATATTCTTTTCGTTTCTTTCATTATGTAATTGCTTTTTAATTAATTAAAGGAGACTATGAGACATTCATGGCTCTCCTTAACTCTGATTGTCCTTCAAAATGGGTAATTGCAGAACTTATTCAATTCACTTAATATATTTATGTATGGTCAGCTCGATACATTTGAGGAAAATTGCATATTATATTATAAAGATCAATATTTAATAAATAATATTTTAATGAAAGAATCATATGGAATATTTATTTAATTAGAAAATAACCAATGTTTTAGGGTCTTTTTTTTTTGGGCGAGAAGCGTCAATGCCATTCACTCTTGGTCGAAAGATTGCAAGCTACAAAAATGACCTCACAAAAATTAAGATAATCTTGAAATGCCTTAAAAGATGAAGAATAATTTTGTTGTACATTCGTAATAATTCCTTCATAGTACATCATTTGTACGTTTGTTATTAAAATTAATTAATTATAAATAAAAATTTTAAAAAGTCTGCACATATCTTTGTACTAATTGAAGATAGTTTTCATTTGTTTTTTTAGAAGTTACTAAATATTGTAATGGAAGTCTTAGAGTCATATAAACATAAAATCGTTGGCTATATCAAAGCCTGCACTAAAACATTATTAAATATCGATGTACGGAAAGCACAATTCTTTGTTATGCAAGGTGCAGATTTTGAATCAGAAGTTTATTATATTGAAGTTAACTTTACTACAAAATGAGTTTGGTAAAGCCAGATTGATAAATTTATACCTAAACTATAATATATTTTTCAAAAATTTAATAAAATATAACTAGTTCTAAAAAAAATTTTATTAGGGGGCTACAGGTTCCTAGTCCTACAGCTTTACCCCAGCAGTACATCTAAGAGTAGCTTAAATACTTGTGGTTTTATGTAATTACAGTATCTGACCTGAGACTATATAGACAATTGATTATAAAAATGTGTATTAATTAACATGAGAATCAGATGCCAGGCTGCAGTTCCTGTCCTATTATATTTTGTTAAATGATTAATAAAAAGTGAACAATATGCATGGATGAAACTAAAATATTACCAAAACGGAGGACATGCATAATATTTTCCCCTGTTTGAAAAATGTACACGGGAATATTTTTCCTTTTGCAGGGCTATATATGCCCCGAGAACCTGGGAGAAAATGTTGTGTTAATAATTCTTCAATAGAAAAAGAAAAAAAAAAAAAAAGGAAAGAAAAGCATGCAAGACGGATTTCTCTCCAAGAAGCCATATGAGCCTCCTTCATGGGCATCTCATCTGACTCCAATCCCTTCTCACACCTTCTCCCTCGGTCATGTCAGCATTCTATCTAACTCTCCTACTGTGTTCTGCAATTGTATTTTTTTTTTTCTTCTTTTAAAATTCATACTGATTAATTTTCTGCCGACTAATAAATAATAATTATCAGTTTCCAACTCCAATTCACAAGTGGAACCTACCGAACCTTCCTGAAGGCACTGAGGTGTGGATTAAGGTATAACACCATTTTACTTTAAATTTGTATTTATTAAGATCACTGGACAGATAATTTGACACAGATTTTTGTATTAAAAAAAAAAAGCGAGATGATCTTTCGGGGATGGAACTAAGTGGGAATAAAGCAAGGAAGTTGGAGTTCTTAATGGCTGATGTTGTGTCTAGTGGAGCCGATTGTGTAATCACACTTGGAGGGATGCAAAGCAATCACTGCCGTGCAACTGCAGTTGCAGCTAGATCTCTTAATCTCGACTGCCATCTTATTTTCAGAACTCCAGAGGTACTAAATTAATTATACTGGTATGTTATATATATACTCCTTGACTTCTAGATTAAACTGAAATATTATGAGTTAACTTTTTAGGTTGGAATTGAAGTATTAGCTGGTTTGTGTTCCTTTGTTTTACATGTAACTTAATTTTTCAGGAATCGGAGGATAAGGATCCTGGATTGGTTGGTAATCTCATGCTGGAGAGACTAGTCGGTGCTCACATATATTTAGTATCAGTGGGAGATCTGGAATTTTTTCTCAACAGTATGGTACGAGCCAATTACACAAAATCAATAATGATGATCGTAGTATACATAAAAAATTGTTAATGATAATTGGTACAATGCATTCTTCTCAGTTTATTACTCACTCTTATAACTCGATTTTTCTGCAAAGAAAAGTAAAGATATTTACAACTGAGCGATGGAAGAAACTAAGATGTTCTCTGTCTCTCTATTTATTTATTATTATTATTTTTTGTAATATGATTTGTTTGATCTTCGAGATAGTCATGCTGTAGATAAATTTATAAGCTATACTTGATATTGCACATTATGTTACATTTATCTTTTATTAATAATCAAATTTTTATTTATATATATATATGTGTGTATATATATACACATATTTTTTTTTCATTATAGGCTATCGCTAATTCATTGAAGAATAAGTTGGAGAAAGAAGGGAGGAAGCCATATATTATTCCTCCTGGTGGATCAAACTCTCTCGGAAATTGGTGAGATGTCTGATCTGATTTTAAAACTAACAGTTGTACACTGATAAAAATAATAACATTCTGATTTTTGACATTTCAGGGCTTATATCGAGGCCATCAGGGAGATTGAACAACAAGTTCAAAATTCTGAAGAGGTCAAGTTTGATGACATTGTTGTTGCATGTGGCAGGTTATTCTCTTTGTAATTAGTTTATCGATCATCTCGTATACTGTTTGCACTATATTTGTCGGAAATTATCTAAGGCATACATCATCACTTCAAACTTTTTATATTATTATTATTATTATTGTTAAATTTTTATTTTTTAAATTTTTTATTTTTTTTTAACTTGACAGTGGAGGAACCTGTGCTGGTATCTCACTGGGTTCAAGATTGAGCAGCTTGAAGGCAAAAGTACGTATGAGATCATATTATTTAAAATTTATCCAATATTATTTGCTGCCACATTCTAATGTTTAGTTTTTGAAGTATAGGTTCACGCATTTGCGGTTGTTGGTACAACAGAATACTTCTACTACAGCACTCAAAAACTCATTGATGGTCTTCAGTCAGGACTTGATTCACATGAAATTGTTGATATTATAGATGTAAGTATTACTCTTTTTCTATCAGCTACAGTATTTTTTATGTGCCAGAATTTACTGCATACATGTTTGTTATTTCTGAAAATGCAACTATATCGTATGCGACAACTTTACTGCATAAATGTTTATTAGCTCTGAAAATGCAAATATATTCTATAAATGATAGTCTCAAAAGGAATTTAATTTTACAAAATAATATTCAACTACAGAAGTCTAATGAAAATTAAACAATAATTGTTTCTTTTGAACTTGGTTTTCAGGTCCAGGGTTTGGGGTATGCTATAAGCACAGAAGAGGAACTTCAATTTATTAAAGAAATAGCTCAAGCAACTGGAATAATACTTGATCCTGTGTACAGGTAGTTAATCTGCTCTACAAATTGCATGAAATTTCAACATTTATAAGAAATAATAGTTATGATACGAAGGCATGTGATAAAGAAACATACAAAAAGGAAAAGAGTTGAGTTGACAAAATGCAGTCTGGTACCAGTCTGCAGCAGCCAACTGGTGCAGTCCAGGATCAGAAAGAATCTATTCTTATAATGTAATACAAATCGTAAATGCTTATATTTATATGTGTTTTCAGTGGAAAAGCTGCATATGGCATGTTCAAAGACATGGCCAGCAACCCAGAAAAATGGCGAGGCCGCAAAGTTCTCTTTATACACACTGGTGGCCTTCTCGGTTTGTATGATAAGGCTGAACAAATTGCTCCCTTAGTAGGAGAATGTAATAAGTTGGAAATTGACAAGTCAATTCCGTGGCAAGACCTTACTGGGAAGCTGTTCTGATTTATCTCCATTCACCCCATTTGCAAATTTCATGTTCTATTATTGTTTTTCCTATGCGTATTATCTTTGTCCAGAAATTGATTGAACAAAGCACTATAATTTCACTCCAGTGGCCGTTTTATAAAAAAAGAAATATTGCTTGAAAAAAAAAAAGTTCCTTTGTTTGTGCTAATCACAGTGTATCCATGTCCTCTCACCACATGAGGTTCGAGTACAAGTAAGAATAACCACTTCATTTTATATCTGGGTTTATATTTGTGAGCCATCATCTTGTGCAAAATGTAATTCACTTTTTTTTTTTAATGAATAGTGTCGGAAAATTTTGATACTTAGAACACCATTACAGCTGGTAACTAAATTCGGAAAACTTTTTACATATCAAGTCACAAGTAATTCAGCAGCAAGATGCTAATTTTAATCGGTTCAATCTAAACTAATATCCAACCAAATATTTGTTCAATTTGCAAACACAAACACACACCGAAACAACAAAATTAATTCTATTATCCGAATTAACAACTAAACCTAAATTAACTAAACTTTAATTGAGTTTAAATTAGTATAAAAATTTAATTTATAACAATAGTAATGATTATGTATATAAACTTAGCAAATTACGTATAAGTGTGCATAGTCTTATGATACTAACATAGCATTGAGAATTATTTCAGTTCATTCAGTTGGGTTTGTTTGATTTTCATTTGTCAAAGACAAACCATAGTAATAGTATCATATGGAACTTCTGGCGAACCAAAACAAACAACCAACTGAACCATTTGAACACAAATTATTGGGCTTGATTTAAACCAGAAGCACTAATCCGTTGGAACACTCTTTTCCAGATTAGCACTTTGTATGTTCAAACAAAATTACGGTATTATATGTACGGTACCTCTGCTCCGCAAGAGCCAGTAGATGTAACTACACATAACAGCAACCAGCAAAATCAAAGGTGAAACTTGATTTATTTCTTTTACCCTTCTACTGTGTAAGCTTCTGTTTTTGTAGGAAACAATTGGAAGAACTAATTGATCAATAATGCAACTACAAACTGTACAAGTCTGTCTTGGGGCCAGGCCAGACAAACTTTTATGGATGAATTCATAACCTATGCCCAGTATCATCTCTGTCATTTCAAGAACAAATCTAGTAATTTGCAAAATTTACTAACATAAACAGTGAATGAAACAAAATTTTTGAAAGTGTACCTAGCACATCGCATATAAACTAAGGAGCATAGACCCTAGAGAGAGAGAGAACAAAATTAAAAAAAAAAAGAGTAGCTTGCTACATCGTATGTAGACTAAGCGGCTACGACCCTGCGAGAGAATAGAGGCAGAGAGAGAGAGGCCTCATGTGAAAGACTTGAAAAAACTGATTGTATCTTTCAGTGCATGAATGAAGGCATCAATCTCCTCTTTGGTGTTGTAAAAGTGAAGGCTTGCTCTTGCACTAGAACTCACACCCAATTCACTGTGTAATATCTGTGCACAGTGGTGTCCTGACCTTATAGCTACTCCATGCTATAGCACCAATTAAACACAAGGTCAATTTTTCATCATTAAAAATAGATATACTAGGTAATAGGTAGTTTTCTATAAAACCCTCCACAACGTAATAATAGGTAGTTCTTAATAAAACTCTCTAATAAGAATACAAAGGTAACATCTATAATATGAAAGCACTGAAATTTTTGTCTGCACTCTCAAAAACATACATGTAGCACAACACCCAATGCCTACAATTTATCTTCAAATATACAAATTACTTGCGTTGTGTTCCTAAGTTAAACTTGCATATGTAAAGAGAAAAGCTGGAATTATACAGTCAGATCATCTTTTCCAGCAAGTGACAAAACATCACAGACAACATTTTTCATGTTTTGTAGAATTACATAAACATTGCAAATTTAGGATTTACAAACATTTGTTACATTGATGGGAAATTAGATATCTCAATAAGATGCTAAAAGAGGTACCTGGTCATCAATAAGGGTAGCAATATCAGTTGGATGAACTCCTTCAATGTTAAATGAACAAAGTGGTGCCCGGAAACCAGACACTGCGGGGGAAGGGCCATAAATGTGTATACTTGGTACAGTCAGCAGGCGCTCATATAGATAATTTGCCAATTCTTTCTACCAAAGATAAAAGATTTCCATGTTCTATTAGACCATTAGTCAATAAGAGAGGTCCAATTTTATTTACATGGACAAGATAGTGCTTTTCTTTTTCGAAAAAGAAATATTATATCTGGAACTGTCAGGACTAACCAACAAAAGTGGTAAAACTATATCACACCTTAATCTGTACATGATGGAAAATGACCTCCACTAATGCCATATACCTTGCTCCTTTGTAAAATGAAATATTACCAAGACTACCTTATCTCTCTTTATCATTAAGAGGGAATTATTTAGCGACGTCTGGTGGTCTGTGAGACAAATAGATGGAAGTGACAGGCGCCATCATTTATTAAATATATACATGATTTTTGTGTGTCTGTGGGTGGACGGTTGAAATTTATCAACAGGCCGAAGTGTACATAGTAAAATTATTGTGAAGAACAAACATACAATTAAAAATTATACTCTAGAAAGTTAAAATAAAGGGTAAATATGTGATTAATAAATACCCTTTACAAAGTAACAATAAGGTCAAAGGACCACATTCAGTGGGAAGGTACTTTAATGATTATTCTTGAGATCTTACCTATAGGCATCATTATGTATGCTAGACTGTCCTTCTCCATTTCAATCCAAAAATAATACATAAAAAGAGGGGAACTATAATGACCTCATATTCATGGATTTTATGCATGCCAATTTGAGACAGATAATCAATTGCTGCTCCAAGACCTACAGCTTCTCCAATTGCTGGAGTTCCTGCCTCGAATCTGGCAACAAAAATACAAGTCATGTTTCACACATCAGACCCATAGTGTTTCAGAAAGTGTCGGCCACTGTGGCTATACATAACACGATGGTTCATTGATGTTACCTTGAAGGGGGTTCAGCATAGGTTGAGTACTCTTTAAGTACCTCACTAATCATCTCACCACCACCTAGATGGCAAAACCGTATTATTTGACATAGATATAGCATACAATGCTATCATTAAAATTATGGTTAGAAAATAAAAATGTTTCTGTTACCTAAAAATGGAGACATGGACCTCAAAAGATCGAATTTGCCATAAAGAAAGCCAATCCCTGTGGGGCCACACATCTGAGATATTTTTAGTTCATATGATAACTTAGTATCATGCTCCTTCTAGAGATTGGATTCTCTCTTAAAATCAAGGGAACTAAGATACCATTTTTTATCATGCAAATCCAATTGTCGGAGAAATTAAAAAGGAAAAAAAATGCATTAAATATAAGCATTCAGTTTTACAAGAATCATGAACATTGAAGAAAAAGATAATACCTAATTTGACTAGCTTAAACTACATATAAATTTTATTTCACAAAGGGGGTAAAACAAAAATTGTACCTTGTGGGATGATGCAACAAGAAAATCTACACCAAGCTTTTGGACATCAACCGGCATATGTGGTACACTCTGGCAAGCATCCACAAGTACCTTTGCCCCATACTTATGAGACAATTCTACTATCTCCTCAATTGGAAGAGCAGAGCCTAATTTAAAAAAGGCAAAAAGAAAAAAGCTCAAAAATAGTATTATTATGTATATAAGTCAAAAACTACAATTTATATACACCAGTGAAACTGAGAAATTGTAGTTCATCTTCAACCAAGAAGAAGATCAAAAAGGCTAATTTTGTGAATAAAAAATAATCTAAGAGAGGCTGAGAGTGTGCACGCTTAATAGAGGAACATGCAATCTCATTAGTTATGGTACTTAAATCTCTAAGGGCATACTTGAGTTCATTACTTATAAGCAATGATAAAAGGAATATAGAACTTAAATTTACCAAGAACATTAGATACATGGTGGACAGCTACAATTTTGGTCTTGTCAGAAAGCAATTGCTTAAATTCTTCCATATCTGGTACTCCGTCTTTTGTTAGACTAACATAATTCAATTTTGCACCTGTCCTCTGACCCATAATTTGCCATGGTACAATATTACTATGGTGCTCTGCTACTGTAAGTAGTACCTGAATAAGGGAAAATGCCAAATTTAGCAAAAATTTAAAATTTACAATAAATGATAACCACTGTCATTGCTAATAGTTCGGGCATTTAATTTGCAACTGGTTCTATAATCCTTCAGGTACCCTACTCTTCGGCCGAGAAGTAAACTTGAAAAATATAAGGAGTGAAATTAAACGAAAAACAACACCTCATCACCAGCTTTCAAGTTGGAGAGGCCCCACGTGTAAGCAACCAAGTTGATTGCTTCAGTTGCATTTCGCGTAAATACAATCTCTCTGCTTTGAGGTGCATTTATGAAAGATGCAACTTTCTTTCTTGCACCTTCATACAAATCTGTTGCCTTTGAACTTTTCACATGAAAAAACAAAGTCATAAAAAGTGGGCATAGAATCTTTTACAAAGGAAAGTTTATATACACAGAAGACTAAACATGATATGGGTTTACCTTAAATAATGTATACCACGGTGTACATTGGAATTGTACAATTGGTAGTATTCATCTAAGGCCTTTATGACACAGGAAGGCTTCTGAGATGTTGCGGCATTGTCTAAGTATACTAATTTAGCCCCATTTATTTCCTACATGCGACAGAATATATGATTTTCTTCATTTCATCAATTTTATATAATAAGCAATACAACAAAAGTGGAATATCCAGAAAGTATTCCGCTTTTACCCCCATTTGGTACAAATTCGTAAATAACAACAAAGAAAGAAGTTACTCAAAGGAGAATTACAGCTCTAATATCTCTATCAGGATGGAATTTAAAACCAAAATTGGACTAAACAAAAAAATTCAACCTGACTATTTATTAGTAGGGAACTGAAATAAGCGAATTCGACTAAAAAAAACCTGATTGAGGATAGGGAAATCAGTTCTGGTAATATCGCCAAGGGAAGAAGAGAGCTTGGCAACATGAGAGGCGGCTCTATTAGAGGTAGCGCACTTGAGGCGAGAGAGAGGCGAGAGAAGCTTAGAGAAGGAGGGCGGAGAAGGGGTGTAGCATGGGAAGTGGCACAGTGAAGAAGCCATGCCCTCTGAGAGAGAGAGACAGAGAGAGCTAGGTCTGAATTTAGACGCGAAAATGGAGAACACTTCCGACCGCATAGGCGCATATATAGGTTTAATTTATTGCAAAATTTTGATACATGCACGCCGCTCTAAAATTATAAAATTAGAAAAATATCACGTAAAATATATTCTTTGGGAAGGTTTACTACATTTATAACATTGTTAGTTTTAATACAAATATACTTTATTTAGAAATATATTTTTGTGTTTTTAAAATACTTTTATGTTAAAATGGTATAACAGTAACAATTGTATAAATGTGGTAAACATCTGAATATATTGAGTTTATCTTGACATTTTTCAAAGAGTTTGTTTTCATTTTGAAGTAGCATTGATTCAATTTTTCTTTTTTTATACGAGCCGTCTTTGACCCGACATCAGGCCACTTTATTTGTTTGACGGTACGGGTTGGGTTTTGGAATCTGTAACCATACCCGGTTCTATTGTGGAGTTCACTTCGATCTAATATAATCCGTTTATGATCCGGTTCTACAGTGGTTTGGGGGGCGTTACTGGGCCTTGATATATCGGCTCGTTTCGTTATTGGGTCTTTAATGCACGGCCTTTTTTGATAAAAAAAGGTTGGGCCCTTTAGGGAAAAAAGTCTACTACTAAGCTTTTATCCCAAACAAGTTAGACTGTTAGAGTAGACCAGAAAAGAAACCAACAAAAATCATCAAAGTCATCGAAAAATAAAAAGTATATGTAAAAAATAGGGCTAATAATACTAAAAAATGATAATATGGAAAAAAAATAAAATAGTAATAATAATAATAATAATAATAATAATAATAATACGAAAAATTCTGCCATGCGGTCAAATTCTCTCGCCAATTTAATTACTCGAGCTCAAAAATTGCTTTGGATCGGGCTTAATCAGCCGCATGGCAGAATCTCCCTAATAATAATAATAATAATAAATACTAGTAGTAGTAGTAAGACATAAACCTAAGCCGTGAGCTAATATTATAATCTACAAATCTAAAACAACACTCATCCCCTAAATTCGCATCTCATGGCTCCGACACGTGAATTGCTAGCTTCCATGCGTCCTATCCAACGCCAAATCATTGGAGACGTTTCATCCTTTAAAGTCCCTTTTTACTGCTTCTTGCCATGTCAATCTTGGTCTACCTCTGGCTCTCCTTGTGTTTTGAAAGCGGTTGAGAATTCTACGTACGGGTGCCTCCGGGGGTCTACGTTGGACGTGCCCAAACCATCTCAAACGATGTTGGACCAACTTCTCCTCTATCGGTGCAACTCCAACCATATCCCGTATGTCATCATTTCTAACATGGTCCTTACTCGTATGTCCACACATCCACCGCAACATGCGGATCTCCTCTACACTCATCTTTTGGGCATGTCGTCTTTTAGTAGCCCAACATTCAGCGCCATATAACATCGTAGGTCTAATCGCCGTCCTATAGAACAATGCAGATATAACTTAAAATAAATAATTAAAAAAAAATTAAATTGTCGATCGGAAAGAAAAAGAGAGATAAATTGGTTAAATATTCTTTTTGTTCGATCAATTCATTAGTTCATTTAATTAAAAAAGATGCAAATAGCTTATATATATGGACAGGAGAAAAAAGCTAAGCTGATTTAAGTTGCTCTATCTTTTGTTCAAAATATAGTTATACATCCCATTAGTAGCACAGAAGTCACTTTGCAATTAAAATTGTGTGAGATGTGGCGGGTCCTCCTGATTAAGGTTTCCTTGTAACAAACTTTTAATTTCTTTAATGAAATCAGCCCAAGGCTTTCAATCAAAAAAAAAAAAAAAAAAAGAAGAAGGCAATTAAGATTATGTTTAGGCAATAGAGACTCCACCCATCCACAAACTGGACGGAGTGACCTACAAGTACTAAAAAATTAAAAATTAAAAAGAGTACACATGGCTGAATTAAATTGGGATGCTGGTCATGTGTCAGTGTCACCGTCCTTTTTAAATACAACGAATTTGCCTGCAGCATTGCAGCCTATCTGCATGCGGCATGCCTATGGCATTTTAGCAGTACGAATGCCACTTGTGATTAAACATATTATAGGACGGCCGCCTCGCATCCACCCCCCCGGCCTCCCCACTTGAAGACCAACTCAACAATGGAAGAGAACATAAGAGGATCCATAGCTGTAATTTTTATTTTTTCTCAATGGATGTTGGAAATGCAAAGGTCCGGCCCTTTAAATAATATACAATATGGATGTAGCTCTCTCCGAAACCACCAAATTAAACCAGAGATCACTGGACGGCCCATGCATATAGCATATATCTATTAATATAATCATTTTCATTCTCTCCATTACTTGGAAAAGTATTCCGATCCATCTCAATATCTCATATTCTCATGATGTATATATACACTAGTCATGAAAGTGGACGAAAATGCGTCCAGGATTATATATCTGCAAGACGCGATGTACACAGACAGAATTATTGTAATTGTCCATGTATATGGAAGTAACTGAAAAAAAAAATGATTAAAACGAAAATTATAAGCATATAGTCGCGACTGACATGATTCCATTGACGGGTATTAAATATCTAAATTTGGTCTGTTATGTTATTAAGTACAAAAATATACATGTGTTATTTCTACTTTGAAAGTACATCATTATGTACACACACATACAAAATAGTTAAAAAATTTGAAAAAAATATAAAATTGGTCGGACGACAAATTTCCTAGTTGTAATGATGTGTGCTACAAATTTATTTCTTTTGTAACCTAATTAAGTACATTTAATTATATATATATATTTTTATTATTTATTATTTTGCTTCAAGTAAGGTAATAATTTATTATTTTCTTGCATTTGTGAATATTATTAATTATTTACCAATATTTATTGTTCGTATTTCAATTGTATTAGATTAAAATAGTGATTGAATGAACATTTATCCTATCATAATTTCTTAGTATCTAAGCACAAATAATTTTTTTGAACAATAATCCAAATTCAATTCTTCTAATTGTAATTCAGAGTTTCAGAACCATGCATGATTAATTACTATTCATCCTATTAGTAGTCCGTAAGTCACTCTAGGCATAAAATTATGTTTAGGCAATATATAGATATATATAGCCGCCAGCCCGCCACGCGTGTCCACTTTACCTAACTCAATTTTTTTTTTTTTGGAAAAAAACGTAAATAAAGGACACGTGGCTGAATTTAATTGGATCATGGTCGTGTCACATTTTTTTAAAAAAAATCAAATACCGAATTACGACCTTTACAGCAGCAAAATGCCACTTTGTGAATTAACATATATTTTTAAGACGAGAGTGACCTTGCGTCCACCTTACCCACTGAAGACCAACTCTTTTTTTTTTTTTTTTTTTTCAAAAAAAAAGGCGGATACATGCATCTATAGTCTTTTCTATCGGATGGTGGAAGTGCCAATTGCCAAGGACCCTTTTAAATAGAGCCTCTGAATGCAGCTATCCCTGAACCACCAGAACAGATAATTAAGTCATTCAACGCATAAATTCCTGCGATGGGAGACAAGGTTCGCCTCATGTTAATGCTAATTCATTTCAGAACTACGTACAACATTTTATGTTTAATTCCCTTCTTCAACTTGAAAGTTTGTTGTAATTAATAAACTTAATATCATACAGGTGCGTACACTTGTCATAAAAGTTGACCTGAGCTGTTGCCGTTGCCGAAAATGTATCCAGGATTATCTCAGCAAGATGCGATGTTTGTTTCTCTATTAATTGTTCTATTAATTTCTGTGCTGATCACTTGTTCATGAACAGTTTTTATATGCTTATAAGCATTTTTTTCGTTGATTAGGTAAACTGCACATTGTATCCATTGTCTTTGCAGACAAGGATAACGCTGTGCTGATATCAGGTTGCTTTGATCCTGAGGAACTCAAAAGAAAGCTCCTTTGCAAGTTTTCCAAAATCATCATAGATATATATATCAAGGTGGACAAACCTCCTCCTCCTCCTCCGCCTCCTATAACACCGGAAAAGTGCAAGACAGAAATTGAAAAAATTGTAAATGAACGCATAGAAATATTCAAGAAAGAATGCGAGGAGAAATGCAAAAAATGTTGCGAAGTGATCAACAAGTTGAAATGCAAATGCAAGTGCAAGTGCAAGGAGCAACCAGAGGATGAATGCAATAAAGACTGTGATGGTGAAAACTTGAAGTGCAAATGCAAACGCAAGTGCTCTTGCAAGTGCAAGGAGCAACCAGAGGATGAATGCAGTAAAGACTGTGATGGTAAAAAGTTGAACTGCAAATGCAAATGCAAATGTTCATGCAACTGCAAGGTGCAGCCAGCAATTCCATCCCCTCATGTTACCGTGTTTTGTTGTGCTACTCCTTGTCCATGCTTTGCGGCATGGTGCAACAATTACCGGTGTTGCTCCTGCGGGATGGTGGGTTGGCCTGGATGGTGGCCGGGTCGTGAGCCATGTCCGCCACCTGTTGTCATGTGTGAATCCTCTCAGCCACAATGTAGCATTATGTAACCCCTTGTTATGGAGGGTTTAAATGTTCTAATCACCTTGCTTTGGTGCCTTGGCGCTTGCTACTACGTACTATCAATAATTCATCATTAATGTTTCGAGGGTTGGAATTAAGGTCTGTTGCTTTTCATAATTCATATGTGCTTATGTGTAGTACCGTCCTGCGGAATAAACAAACTATATGTGTACATGCATCATATGATTAATATGGCGTTTATTTAAATCATGATTATCTTGCTATATACTGTCAAATATGCACCCTTTTGTTGATTTATATATATATACATTTTTGTGAATAAACGGGTGGCTTACTGTCGTTGTTCAAATTGTAAGTCTTTTTCAGTCGCATTCAGAATATTTTCTAGTTTTTAATTAATTAATTTTTCGACAAAAGCTATGTTTCTCAAAGTGGAAAAAGTAAGGAAAATAAAGTAGATTCTGTAGGCCTTCCACACCGCACATCTTTTAATTAATTAATGTCTCCCTTCGCAAAATAAAATGGGATCCCAGCAAGCATGCATGATAATAGTATTAAATGACTGTTTGAGAGAAAAACATTAGAGTCCATTCTATCAGGTCCAAATTTTTACATAATATTTTTCATTCTAGTTTTGAATGTATGGAAACTAATGGCTTATATATATAATATATATATATAAGCCAGAGAATTCTTCAATAATTTACTGTTTTTTCTTTAACGTGTGAACTTGGGAGCCATGATCCATACGGGTTAGATAATTTATTTGTCTAAATTTTATTATATATTGAGCATAAATTTGTTATTTAAAAAAAATGCGAGAGACTGCCCAAAAAAGGTACATAGTGAACTAATTTTTGAAAAAACATTAATTAATCATTTTGTATTGCAGTCTAAATAAATCAGGTCCTACAAAAAAAAACGACAAAAACCTACTGAATATGTCAACTTTATAAAGAACACTACAGGAACATGCAGCAGTTGCATGGGCAGTTCTCAACTGCATCGGTGGCACATAATCAATTGCATGGACACATATTTTACATCCGCACGACCGATGAAACAGAGATAATTGCATTGGGACTACTTAATATAAGGACCTGATTTTCAACTACTTAATCATGAGAAAGTCAGTCTAGCCGAACAGTGCCAGTGGTTTAATTAAAGGTAGCATCGAAGATGCAATATATATTATCCTGGCTCTAACCACAGGGCAATTGGAAAAGAGATATATGGCAGCGAGTCTCCGGCGAGTCTGAACTCTGAACGATGACAAAGCAAGCAACTAGCTTAGGGAATAGGGATATTATATATATGTTGCTGACAATATCAAATTGATATCTAAGACGAATTGATGCTATAAAATTAATTTTTCTGCCATTGGTATTGTTGTTAAGAAAAAAACAAAATTTGTTCAAATTATAATATATGTCCTGAAAACTGAAAAAGAAAGGAGTACACATCTGATATATATGCAAAACTAGTGCTAATCTCGCGCGTTGCGCGATTCATTCCTATACGAATATGTCATTAAATGATTTTTTAATGAAATGAGCAACCGTGTGGTCAAGATTGATAATTATAGAGTGAACATCACTCTTTGTTTATGTCGATTGCTAATAGCATATCATCACCATAACGATCATGTCTAACTAAAAGGAATGCATATTTTTTAGAAAAATTAAATATTTGGATAGTATGAATAATTGAATATAGGCATATAATGATGCTGTCATTACTGTAAGTATGATTTATACAGACTAATTGTTATACAACACCATGCTATTACAATAATACCAAAGTAATATTATGTCCGTACGATTGTTACATGATGAAAAAATAGTCAAGTAGTATACATTGTCGTTAACTTTCCTTAAAAAAAAAAAAAAAAAAAAAAAAAACAACTTAACCACCTTTATGAAACTACGAAGTACGAACTAAATTTATCTGGGCCACAACTTTTACTACAAACTAAGAATAAAGAATTAACAAAGAAAATGACATTATGATAAATGGCACATTTACGCCTCAATTGAGGAATTCTGTCGTTTCTTTTTTTATTACTTGAAGGTAAGTGGTAAAGGATGGTTATTTGCATCATTTTGTTTCTTGTTTTAAATAAAATAGGGGTCAGAGAACATGCTATACTTTTCAGGGTACAAATCATCTACTCAATTTGTTGGATTCTGCATCAAATATCACCAATTTGATCATTATCTATGATAACGTTGGCCATTTGCTGTAGTACACGTTCAATTTTCTTACTTTTACCGACTCATTTTGTCCATTTACTTATTCATTAAAAGTTCTTTGTTCTTTTCTTATTTATTTATTTGTTTATCTTCTTATGCATTATTTCTTTATTAGTTCTGGGACTACTCAAGGAAAGCCCAAGTATATAGTTTTTAATGAAGAACTGGTATACAACACCATGCAAATATACCGCATCTCTTATGCTTTCTAGAACAGGTATAGCAAACATAAACATTGCAATTACAGGTCACTGCTTTTAGAAAATATATTTCCGCAAAACTACATAAAAGGTAATTAACAAACTACTTTGGAATTTGACATAGAGTTTCCAACAGAAAATGGAAAGGCACTTCAGTTCATATTTATATATTTTGATGAAATGCCCCTGGACCTAACTTCATTAAATAATTAAAACATACGGTTACAGATACAACTTCAACCTCAGTAAAATACATAACTCCTGGTGCCTTTCACATACCTCTCCTAATGAGGTACTAAACAGTAAAACCTACATTACAAACTAAAGAAAGCAAAAGAAGAAAAAACTGAGAAACATAATTAAAACAAAGTGCAACAATTAAATAAACCTGGCACCAGTACATAAAAACTGAAGTAAGCAAATTTTCAAGGAGGCACCTCCTGAGTTCTTATATGGGAGCAAGCAATTTAAAACATAAGGTGGCCTCACTGCCACGACAGCCACAACAAACGTCTATAGGTCCCACCAGTTCAGATCCACCATGTGTGACATCCAATCACATTGTACCAGCCCTGACAGAAGTCATATTTGGCTAAGATTTTCTGCAGTCTCTCTACTGCCCCCTTTTGTGTGACCTCATATATGCCGATCAGGTCCAATTTGTGTCTGCCGCTTTTGCATACATCACAGTCATTGCATTTCATGTCTTTCGAAAAAGACTTGGAGGAACACTGTAGGGATATAAAAATAGGAGTTTTGTCTAGTATAGTAACTAATCCAAGTATAAAAAATACAGTCTCAGCTGTTCTGAGACCAAACCCAAAATTGGCTGACTCAATATACCGCAAATGTGAGGGGCTGAGCAATTGGTACGGGGTCATACCAGAGCTCTGGACAAATGCCAAATATGCGTATGGTATAATGACCGGTTCAATGGAGCGCTATACACGAAAATTGAGGCACTATGCAGGCTGGTTGCCATTGGTTTGTGCTGAATGTTGATTATCAGAGGGTTGGATTGGGGAAAATGTGGACCCTTTAACACCATCAGACTTTGAGAGGAATGTATGGTTGTGAGCAGGCAGGATATCAAGTGAAAAACATTGAATTGGATTACTGGTGTCTAAATAGCAAGTTTCACCCTCAAGGACATTATTGGAATGTAATGTATTAAAAATTTAAAACTCCTTGCTCACAATCCAGAGAACTACATCCAGGATGAAAACACCAAAGTCACTTAAATAGTTTGGAAAAAAGCAAATGCAATTGATAAATTAGTTAATTTGATTACCTAATATCTAACCTATAAAAAGTGCTAGATTCTTTGTTCATTTATAGTTCTTAAATAGAGCTCACCTTAACAAAAGCCAGAATTTATGATCAAGAAAGTTGTACAATACATTGCTCTATTACAGCTACATTACAAAATCAGATAAACCATGAGCTTAAAACTTAGATATATTTTCATAACGGCTACGATCCATTATCATTTCTTACATAGTCTGACCTAATCAACAAATTCTGTAAGTAAGTCTTGAAATTTCAAATAGATTTTTTTTTTAAGTTTTAAGAATAATGAAGCATAGAAATGGCAATTCTGAAGGATATTATTTACAAACACAATAAAAGAACCCAGTAATAAATTCATGATTCTAGACTTTTAAATTGAAATGAATAATAAAAATTCATACTCTAAGCGTAGAATTTGCTCAATATCATTTCATGATTGACAATAGTTGGTTAGAATTTCAATCAAAAGCTGTAACTCATTCAGCTCAGAACAAAACCTAGTCAACAAAAAGAAAAAATAAAAAAAGTTTGGAAAAAAGCACAACTACTGGAGTTTAAAATTGTTGTACCAGTAAATAGGGCGGTTGAGGCGTTGGTTCTCCACCAGCTTCTCCTTCCCCCCACCTTTTATGAAGAAGCAATAGTATGCATATGTGAAGGTAATAAGAAGCTCATCACTTGTTAATTTTTTCAATTCCTGATCAATTCAGATCAATGAATGCTTAGGAAGCTTTTACATAACATAATATAAGATAATGTTAAACTATAAATTAGAAACATTATAATTATAGTTCACATATTATTTTCAATTGATGTGAATCCAGATAGACTGGTAAGTATTTTTTTTTATTCCAAGCTAAGAAGCTGAACCAAGGTTTTACCAGTTCATATTAACACTTTTTTTATTCCAAGCAAAGCTTACTTGTATTGTCCTTTTTACAATTGAAACAAAAAATAAAATAAAATAAAAAACAAAAAAGATGAGAGGCAAGAATGGGAGATGTTGTTCTCATAAGAACCACTTAACATATACCAGGTACTTGGTACAGGAAGCAAAAAGAAAATTATCTGATTAATGTTTTCACACTTAACCCATTTGAGTCATCGAATTAAATTTAACACTTAACCCATTTCAGAATAGCCAAGTTTCTATTGCCAATTCAACTGTTCAATCATCTCCGCTGATGACCTCGACTGGAAACGATTTGGCAAGGCGAATGCAAACTGTTCAGTCATCTCTAATGATGACCTCAGTTGAAAACGATTTGGCAAGGGGAACACAAACTGTGATTGGTCAAGCTCCAGTTTGCAGTGCAATTGCTCCTCCACAGGTTCCACAAACAGTCGCAAAGCCACCTCTTGTAAATTAAGAAAGATTTCAGGTTAGTTGATACAATCGTACTGCTATGTTTGTCCACTTGGAGCCATCCTGACTTAATATAGTTTTATTTTGCATAAGAATGCGTGAGCTCTACTTTTATTTTGCTTTTATTTTGTGATCGTTCCTGCTACAGATGGCAAAAAGGCCAAGGAAAGCAACCTAAATTTTTATCCCATCATTTTTTTATACTACACCGAGTGCATACTGCAGCAATAGTACTCATCATCAATTTATTCAATATTATCATTCTTTCTATATAATTTTCTGGTTTAAAACCAGTATCTTGTTAGATCAGCATCTTTAGAAGTTTTATTATTATAACAATCAAGAAAGAACTAAAATCAGATATGACTGACCCCTATGGCTGCAATCTAAGAAATTGGAAAAAGCTAGAGATAATAGATAGATTATTACTGGTACTATTTTGGTTGGTAGATAGCATATTACACGGTCAATATATGCACACATAAACATAAAATAAAATAATAATAAACTTGAAATTGAAAGAACAGGTTGCGTGGCAGAAAATCTGATAACCATGAGAAAAATCACAAAAACAACTAATCTAGCACACTACCTCAGTAATCCGAATTTGTAAATACAGGAAGCCCAAAAAAGACACATGACAACAATCCCAAATAGTACTCACCGGAGCTTGAGGACAGGAAACCCAACCTTGAAGGTCCAAACCTAGAAGTAATTCGAAAAATTAAAGGGAATCAGCTTTGAGACACAACCCAAATTAGAAATCTCATGACAAAATAGAAATGGATGAATTAAATCGCCTTAGGGTTTCCAAAAAGCTTACGCTACCGCTGGATCGAGGGTGAAAAGAGGAGAGATAGACGGAGAGCATCCTGTGAAAGAAGAGTGATGTGAAAGAGGCAAGCGAGAGGAGGAAGAAATGGCCCTTCCGTACAGAACCCACATGGTGGCAACGTGCTGTCTCATATCTGTCGTTTCGAGTTTAGAGAGATACAAAGCGGAAGCAGAACTCTTCTAATCTGACGGAGGGATGGACTCAATCAAACACGTAGTATCAAAGAAAACAAATGGACGGTTGAGATGAATTACTGTGCTAACTACAGTAAAAAAAGGCCCCTTCACGTGAAACTCACTCTTCCGAAGATGAATATAGTTATAATTATAATATCATATCATACATCATATCATACAAATGTTCATATCATAGTTATAATTATAATATCATACATCATACAAATGTTCATATCCGAGGGGGGTGTTTTTACAGTTCCTCCCCAAGGCTCTTGCATAATTTTCTGTCCCCATTTTTCAAAACCGATAGTGTACCGGATCATCTTTAATGTGTATAGTACATTCATTCCAAATTGCAACACAAAAATTACATGAAATCGACAGCAAAAAATAAAAAGAATCAAATAACACCCCTTGTGCACGGTTTAAGGAGGAGATGGAGAAGGAGGAAGGAAATAACATCCCAACTTATCATGGTGAATCTCATCCAAATATATTTTTCTATGCAACACAAAAAACTACACAATATAAATGCGAAAAATGATGGAAAAAGAAAACAGCGCCATATTTGGGGAGAAGGAGAAGTACTGGATTTTTTTTATGTTGACCCGTAAAGTATTTTACAATTCCATCATATTTTTTTTCATACTTTTTAGCCTATCTATTTTCTTTTATTACATAATCAAGAGAATGGCTATACTACTATTCATATATAAACTGCTCTGGTAGGCCAGACTTTTAGACTGTTGGATCTCTTCAAGATTCGTGTGGAGATGATGACCAACGGATTAGATTGAAGCGCTGAGCCCTCCTTTGCCTTTAATTTTTTCCGTTTTCTTCTTCTATTCCGTCTCTCTCTCTCCGTTTTTGCATATTTTCCTCTCCGTCTCCATGAAACAGAAGAGAGGTGATTTCTCATTCGAGTAAAAAGAACTTCCTCCACCTATCCCTCTCTCTCACTCTCGACCCTCGATCTCGACAGTTTGAAGAACTGTCCTCCCTTTTCCCGAGCTCGCCTCGTCTTGCCCTTCCTCCGCTTTTCTTCGCTCGGTACTCGACAGATTGAGGCCAGATTGGTTGAGACCAAACCGAAACCCTAGATTCGATTGTGGCCAGATCGGTGCAACGAAGCCTAAACTCTATCTTCAATTGACTTCGAATCCTTTGTTTTCTCAATCTGGATAGGTAATTTCTGAGTTCTTAACATGTAGGCCATTTTCTGGCTCAAGAAACGAGGTCTGATGCCGGGTCTTACCTTCTTGAATGAACTAATTTCTCAGGATGAGGGTTTACACTCTGATTTTTCATGTTTGTTGTATGGGTTGTTGAACAGGAAGTTGAGTGAGGAGAGCGTGAGGAGTATTGTGATGGATGTTGTGGAAATTGAGAAGGAATTTATGTGTGATGCGTTGCCGGTGGCTCTGGTCGGGATGAATGCTGATTTGATGAGCCAGTACATTGGATTCGTGGCTGATCGATTGGTCATGGCACTGGGTTGTGACAAGATTTATGGAGTCAGCAATCCGTTTGATTGGATGGATTTTTCATATTGTTTAATTTTTGTTTAATTTTTGCGTTTTGTATGTTGTTTAATTAATGCATGTATATTGTTTAATTTTTGCGTTTTGTATGTTATGGTAAGGGTTTTCATAATGTATGGGAGGTGTTTGCTGAAATGCCTACGAGGTGGCAGGAACAGTTTAGGGTTGCTTCAATTCCGATATGGAGTTTGAATTAAATGTTGCCTGATTTGTTTCTTTGTGATAATATAAATGATTAGCCAATAATGTATTTGTTTTGAGATTTCATATTATGTTTGATGAAATGCAATATGAACTGGATTTTATTTTATTTTTTTGTTGGGTTTCAGCCGTAAGTACGAAGTAATTTGAATGTAAATGTGAATCATTACATGGGATGATATAATAAAGATAATTTTCTCATTGAGAATGCTCAGATTTTTCTTTGTGAATCATTACGCTTATATTGCTTGATGATGTATGTATATTGCAATTTATTAATTGCTTTAACGAACGTGATCCAAGCTCATTAATTGCTATTGTTATTTGCTTTTTTGCTATATTTACGAAAAGAACGTGAACCCAATCATGATCCAAGCTCAATTTGATTCTGTGCATACAAAGCATAAGTTACGTAATTCAGATACACTAAATTCACACATTTTGTTTCAACTCAAACAACACATTAATAAAATAATATATCCATACACTATTAGAGAGCAAAATAAAAACATCTGCAGCCTCAATTTAAAACCACACCAATTTTGAGCTCTTGATTTTGTTTTTTTGTTTTTCTATTTTTTTGATCTACAGAGGCGCTGTATGCACGAAAGCTGTAAATATGAGGGAGACGGAGAGCTGTTTAGACGGCTAGGCTTAACAGCTGCTAACGGAAAATATTAAACCCACGTAGCAACCAGCGCTTCTATCTTCTCCGTCGATTGAAATCCTCGCACGGATCTTAAAGGAATCCAACGGTCTAAAAATCTAGCCTACAAAGCCAATTTACATATGAATAGTAGTATAGCCATTCTCCATAATCAATAATCTTCAAAATTTTAGTTTTTTGATTTAATTGTTTAGAAGCATTCCAAATCATTTTTGCATGAGATTTTATGAATATTTTTAGCAAATTAGAAGGAATTCAATGATATATATATATTTTAATTTTTTCCCCAAATTACTTAAATTGATGTCATTTCTTTATATTCTGATATCCAAAAAATTTTATTACAAACTTTACTTAATACATCTTCATAAAACTATTATTGATTATAATTATATTGTGTGAATATATTTTTCTATACAATATATTAATTGGAATAAGCTATAAAAGAATAAAATGACATAATTTTTTCATTTTGTTTTTATTTTTTATTTTTTTTATATCCTTTACTCTTTTTGGGTCATTTGCAAAGTGTTTTCATGTTATTTTTGGATTAACTGTTATGAATATTCATATAAAATTTCAGTCAATTCAATAATATATATTTTTTAATTTTGAATTTCTAAAATTTGGTTCAAATTTTTTTTAGATTGATATTATGTTTTATGTTTTGGGTCGTAAAAGGCCGAAACTTTTTTCTACAATAAAAAAAAGTAAAAGACCAACTTTAATCTAATATTTCATCGTACGAAGCATGATACTATAGCTAGTTTCAGTATAAATTAGAGAGCCATAAAACACAATCACATATAGTTTTTGCTTCAAAAACAATAAGCATATAAGCACCACAATCACCAAGAGGATGCAAACAGCATCAATTAACTAAAAAAAAGTCGCATCAAATGCGGGTTAAATCCATACAAAACTTTATATATGTTATATTGATTTTCTCAAACTAAAACTTCAGTACGGTAATAAATTTTAAAATGACTTAATCATTTCTTCCATTTTCCTTGACATGATGTTTTTATAATGACAACATCAACGCTATATATATTTATTATCTAGGAATTAAACAAATTGAAAATATTTAACATTTTGTTCTCTCACAGCTCTATTATTGGTGCAAGATGGAGCTATTTACTAAGGTTATAAATCCACGGGTTAAGCACGCTGGTTTTGTTTAAATTTAATTAATTAATCCACTATATATTTTTCTTTCGGATGACTAGGAATCCTCTATTAAAAGTGGGCCTTATTCATGGATCGCTATGCATTCCTTCGCCAAAACAGCTAGAACGAAATAAAATAAAATAAGACCCATTCTTTTAATTATATAACAAGATATGGCTTTTCCTCAGATATATCTGATAGTGCTAACTTTATATCTTTACATATAATTAATATACTGGCGGCCACCGAGAAATTTCCAATCTGTCCTCTGGAACATATCTTCTACGATAGATTTTTCATAATGAAATGTTTTATTTGCCCACGGGATTAATTTTCGGAAAAAAAAAAGTTCGGAAAACTTCGTCCGGTTGCGTGAAAAGCGAAAAATATACCCAGTTTTATTTGTTCACCATGATAGTATTATAATTGGAAGTAAAAGTTATTCTTGTATATAAAAAAAGAAGTTATTTTATTATCGATATTTGTTTCTTCACATAGTTTGGTTTTCTGATTATCAATATAAGCGAGACTTCAATTCAATTTCTGTGATCAGAAAGGAATAATGGACAAAAAAAATAAGTTTTTACTTTACTATAGTCTAACTTCTGTTATTTTTGTTATTAGTTTATATGCCAATTTATTCTTGTGGAGTTCCCAAGTGAAAACGTAAGAAAATAAAATAAATATTTAATAAAGAATTTCAATTTAGCTTTGTTATCAAAACGTAAGAAAATGAAATAAATATTTAATACGCAATAAAAAAATATTGAGCACACTCTGGTTGGAATATCAATTATGCATGTTACTACCTCATTTGCTCACGCATTGTGGCATATTTTGCTAGTCTATGAAATAAAAGAAAATGATGAAAGCTGCATAATTTTGCGCTCCAACTAACATAGAGCTTCTAATGAGAAAATTAGAATCGAATGAGACAACATAAAAATTCTACACACATTCTGTTGTGAACATGCATGTAATCTTCGGATATATGATGGATCCTAATTAGGTACAAGAATCAACTCATAACTACACAAACAAAGATTTACGGAAGACAAACTTCGACCTAATATTTTCTACGTCGCCATAAAAAATCAATTAACTATACCTTATAAAATTTGATTTTTATGTTATGGTTCTTTCCTTTTTTTTTAAAATAAAAAAAATCAAATTTCATGCCATTAAATGCAATTTTTACAAGTTCAAGTACAATTTACTTTTTCTTCAATTTGAAATAAGATCATCCTGCAGAAACAAATTTTATAACTACACAAGAAAGAAGATATAATTATATAGAGAACTAGGCTAGCTCACACGGAGAGCAAAAAAAAAAAAAAAAAGAAAAGAAAAAAAAATGATTATAAGAAGAAAATTCTTCTCATCAGTGCCAGCGTGGACGAGAAGACGTCAGCATGGGCATAAGGAGTTGCTGGCGAGCGAGTTGGGCACTCATACTGGCGAGCGAGTTGGGCACTCTTTACTTTTACAGTACACTCCTAGTCTCCTAGCAATTGTTTCAGGACCAAATTACAATTATTCAATGTAATCCAATACAAAATTAGCACCCAATAAGAAAAATGTTCTTTGTAAGACATAATAAAAGTTTCTATATTAGATAGCCGCTATCTAGTATGTCAAAAAAAAAAATAAAAGTTTCTATATTAACAACTAAGCAGTACTAGACGCATTGGTTTTATTTATACGAGCGGCTTCACACGCCGCTTTTGGTTTGACGGACTGTTCGGGTTTGAAACCGACCGGTAAGGTTAATTACCCGGTTCTATCGGGTTGTTTACTCGGATCGGATCCCTTTATTATTACAGGTGGATAGAGGATAGTTCATAGTTCTCTTTTGAAAGAGCAGGTCTGCGGATCCTCACAGATCTAAAGCCGGTCAAAATCAAAGAGTTTTTACTGGGCTTTCGTTTAGAGAACCTTGGGCCGGGTTTAGCTGTAGTTTGCAGATCTACAAAGTACTTGGATAACGAAGAAGCATCATCCAAGCAATTAACAAAATGATAACTGCCATTGGCAGATTTACCATCGCGAGCCATCGCTGAACAAAAATATCTATGTCTGTTACAAATGTTCAGTTTAATAACAAAATGTGTTCATTTAATGATCACAAGTGTTCAGTTAAATGCATCAATTTATGGTTTAATATAAAATTGCGCGTTAGTTTTGAGAGAGGCGCCCCAGGGGTATAGTCGGAAAAAATTTAATTTGAACCGGAACGGTTCACGACCTCTTCTAATTTTTTCATGTGTTTTATGTCCGGTTCGTGACTCCTTCGCTCACCTATTAAAAAAACCGAAATGTGGTACTGAACATTTATATTTAATAACCTGAATATTTGTATTGCTACACTGAACATTTGTTCGTACTAAACTGAATATTTATACTTATCCAATAAACATTTTTGCTTATAGTATTAGTATTTTTTTATTGCAACTAACTGAACATTTATACTTATCCAACTGAACATTTGTACTTTCTAAACTAAACATTTATACTTAATAAAATGAACATTTTTACTTATAACACTTATATTTTTTATTGCAACTAACTGAACATTTATACTCAAAATAACGGAACATTTGTACTTATCTAACTGAACATTTAGATATGAAATAAAATTGCGCTGGATGAGAGACCATCGCGCCTCAGCGATGGCGCGCGATGGCAATTTGTGCCGATGGCACTAATCAATTTCCATTAACAAAGACTCAAAGAGTATATTTAATTAGCGTTAAATTAAAAGCAATTAACAAATGCGTGCATAATGAAGCAGTATCCATATTTTTTCAGCTACAGGTTATAGCAATTGTGGCGCCATTAAGATGAATTTACAGGGCTCAACAAATTAGAGCGTATTTGTTGAATTAATGTGAACTTAATGAAGCATGTAAGTGCATGATTTTTTATTTTTTTTTTATTTTTTTTTTTCTGTTGAATCATGAAGTTAGTTTCAAGCTTTAGAATGCATGATGTCAATTTAACATATAACTGGATGCATTATAAAGAGTCATAGTTTGTTTGATTGATTAAGAAACAATGAAATTTTATATTGGGTATTAATTGCCGTTTTGGTGAACCAATACTTTTTAACAAATACTGTTAGGCATTGGAGCAAACCCAAGTACATAGCTGTGAGGAGAGATGCTTAGATGTGTTTACTCAGAGCTACTCAAGATTGTAGTTTGCTCAATAAGGCTGACGTGATATTCTTCTGTTCTTCACATTTAGAAAGAGTTTGGTCCGATTGTCAGTCAGGTTTAGTACAAATTATAAGTTCATTTTTACTCATTTATATATATATCTATGTTGAACTCTTGTATAGCTAGGTTCTCCTGTATGGTTTTGTTGGTGCCAGCCTTGTGATTTAGGGTCAATCAGCTATACATATATATATGTGTGTGTGTCAACTTCCTTTAACAGTTGTCCTGGTTTGAATTGGAAATTTATTTCACACATATAAAGATTTTGTTTTTTTTTTTGTGATAAATACATATAAAGAAATAGATCAGTGATGAAGTTGTTTAATTCCTTTTGTGTGCTGAATGAGACTTTTACATAGATGAACCATATGGCTATGAAAAATAATGGATTCTTAAGTTGTTGCACCAAGTGGACCATCGGTTTGACATTTGATGACAATCTACATATAAGAAGGGAGCATGCAAAATTGCAAATATGTCATCTAAGACTGATGAATTTGTTGAATTTATTAAAAACTTCAAAATTTAGTTTTATCGCGAGTCTGTCCCGACAAAAGTACTGATTTTAATTTTAGTATTTTCTGACGTACTATGTAAACATATATTGAGAACTTTCGGATATTTGAAACGAGTTGGTACATTTGACTTGTCGAAACAATTGGATAGACAAATAAAATTATTTTAATCACATACACGACTCTTCTAAATAAATTTCACTATTTATTCCTATTTGATGCCAGTACATTATCAGATTGTAATGTTCTATAACGACTTAGCAAACAAACAATTAAATTAAAATATTTAAAAGCGCCATTTACGCAATGAATTTATTGCCAAAAGCCAATATATAAGTGTACATAAAAAAAAATACACGTGATCAAAATCAGATTTTATTATTTCTTATTTTTTTTCCCCCTTCTTCTTGCTGGCTAGCGGAAAACCTGGATTTATCATCAGTAATTTGTTATACCGAATCGTCTACATTCAAGCAACAGGGGATCCAGTGCTCATTTTTGAGAGATTTTGAATTACGGGCTTTTATTTAGTACATGTATACAGAGAATTACTTAAGGGCCTGATCGGAATGATTTTTGAAAAGAGTTCGATTCATTTCAATAAAATAGAGTTCAAAAGAAATGATTTTTAAAGTGAAATCCGGTGATCAGAATAAATAGAAAAAGAATTGAAAGGAATTCAATTTTATGATCGGATACCATTGAAAATAAGAAATAAATGATTTGATCTCCATAAATTTGACTATTTTACCCTTACTATTTTACTGACATCCGACCATGTCTGTTTTAGCTTTTCCTTTCCAACCCAGCATGCCAAAATGAAACATTGGACAGAGAGACCGGTACCAACACCTGGTACCGATCAGTTTTCAGAAAAAAAAAACTGATCCTGATACTGATCCCTGCAGCTATATCAAATCAGTTTTGTTACATGGGCACCGATCCGTCACTGTTTCTCCGCTGCTATTTTGCCATTCCGATCCTAAATTCTTTAAATATGAAAACACATATCAACGATTAACATACCCACGAAAAAAAAAGAAAGTGCAAAATATTCATTATTCTGTTTCACAAGCTGTTCAATGGCAAAATGTAGAAATTAAAAAATAATTAGGGAAAGGTGTAACATAAACTGTTTGTACCGAACAGGTACAGAAAAACAAACATGACTACTCCTTATTACACAAATCACCAAAAAAAAAAATGCTACCAAACTGCTAAAATCAAACAATTCAAACAAAAACGGGAAGACACCACAAGCTTTTATCATGCATTTCCGTACTATTTCAAAGAAGCCAACTGTATCCTATTTGAAGAGAAATTCTTTACTTAGTTGTTCATGAAAATTTCACTGACAAAAAAATAAACAATTCAAGGTGGGTCCTCTAGGTGCATATCATTAGCAAAGTTAATCAACAGGTTTGTAATTTTGTATATCCTGCATATCATGCAAACAACCAACTAAACAGTATAAAAGAAATCTTAACATAAAATCAAAATTAAAAACTACCAAACCACCATAATCGTGATAGTAATTGCTGACTTTTTTTTTTTTTTTTGAAGATTGAAACGCCCATATGCTTCAAATTAATTTTAAAAAACAAATCGCTGAAAGCGATCAGTCTCTTACCAGAAAAAAATTTTCATTTAACAGTAAACAAAAGTCTAATCTAACAACTAAAAATACATAAGAGAGTTCATCACAAAATCTACTTATAAGAAGCTGCAATTAACTAAGAAATCAAACTTACATGACATAAAAAGTAAAAAGTAGGCCGGGGCAAAAAAAAAATTCAGAGTACTCATGGTAATTTCTATACGAAAAAGACAAAGTTTAAAAAAAGTAAAGAGATACCTTACGGAATGAAAAGGGGAGTTCGTCACCTGCTTGCTTGCCTCCAAAATCGATTGACTACCCAGAGAGGAAAGACCCTAAGACAATCAGAGTATTAAGCAATCAAGCAAGCGCTATCGCTCTCACCCTCACCTTCACCCCTCACCCCAGCGTGATTTTAAATCCTTTCCATCCGATCCCTGTGCTCTCTCATTCAATCAGATCCAGTCTCCCTCACGCCTCCCTCTACTCCGCCTCTACTCTCCTCATCCTCTACGGCACCACCTCCTCCGTGCACCTCCTCACTGCTCTCCTTCACACGCCGCAAGGACGCCCAACCCTCCTTTCTTCCTTCGTGCAGAGACGCGGGACTCTCCTCTCTCGTTCCATTTTTTCTCTCATCAGGGTTCTCTCCTTCCTCTTCTCCTATCTCTCCCTTCTCTTTCTCCTTTCTTCTTTCCCCTTTCTTCTTCCTCTGACCATTTCTTCTCATTCTCTCTGAGATAATTTTTCTTTTCTCCTTTCTTCTCTCCTTTTTTTTTCTCCTTTCTTCAGATCTGGTTCTCCTACTACAAGAGAGTAAAATAACAAGTACAGGAGATCAGGGAGTAATTAAACATTACGAAGGAAGTAAATAACTAGCATAGGGGAGTAACTAAAATAATACTAAGGAATAAGTTATAACTCTTCGTATAACTTTATTAGGGAGTAATTAAACAGTATAAATGGAGTAAATAATGTGAACAGGGGAGTAACTAAAATAGTACGAGGGAGTAAATAATAACTCTTTGTGTAACTTTATTAGGGAGTAATTAAACACTATGAGGGGAGTAATAACGAGTATAGGGGAGTAACTAAAATAGCACAGGGGAAATAGTACAGGGAATAAGTAATAACTCTTTGTGTAATTTTATTAGGGAGTAATTAAACACTATGAGGGGAGTAATAACGAGTACAAGGGAGTATTTTAATTTAACTTAGGGAGTAACACACATTTTAGATCTGGTTATGCTAAGTTTTGGAAGTAACTAAATGACTATAAGGGAGTAACTAAATAATTATAAGGGAGTAAATAATGACTATAAGGGTGAAAACAGAGCATGTAAGAGAGGAGGTGACGTAACGAGAAGGGAGGGGTGATGTGACAGGACGTGACGGGAAGAAGTGGCGACACGAGGGGAGATGACGGGAAGGAGGGGCGACGGGACGGGAGGTGACGGGAAGAAGGGGCAACACGACGGGAGGTGACGGGAAGGAGGGGAAACGCGAGGAGGTGATGCGATGAGAGAGAGGCGCGTGGGGAGAAGGGGCGGAGCCAGAAATGCGCGCAGATGAGAGGGGTGAAGTGCACAGGGGGTAAAAGAGGGCGAGGGGATGGGTGAGAGAGTGTTTTCCATTTTCGGAAAGCAAAAGTTGAGTGCACTTACCCAAAATGGGATTTGATTGCGTGAATGCTTGATTCGCTGATTGCAGTTATCAGCTGTGTATACATGATGAAGAATTTAAGACAATTAATTTTTTTTTTTATTGACCCGTTAAATTGGCCCTAATATACAAAGTTCAAACTTGCTAGTCATTCTGTTACAGATTTTATTTTTTAGTTATTCCTAATTTGCCTGATAGCTTGAATGATTTTAGTTCCATGTTGCAAGGAATATATGGTACTAACATCAAAATATTAGCCCCAGAAGATCAATTTCTTTTCTTTTTTAATAAGAAAGATACAAATTATCTTAAGTACGTAGTCCCCCATCTACAATTTTCGTGGATTAGAGAGTATTTCTAACGCAAATGAATGCTAAATTCTTTTAAAAAATTTATGGGATAATTAATAAAATTTTGCAATAAAAAGAATTATTCAATTAAGCATAATATTCAATTCGTAAATTTGAATAAGAAAACAGTTGGGATCGTTTGAATTTTAAAGTTTGAAATATAAATAAAAGGTGATATTTTAACAATTTATAGCAGTGAAATCTTGTAGCATTACATTTCTATTAATATAAATATTAATCGCTATAAACATGTTTGAAATATACTATAAACGGACTCAATACAGAATTATATTTGATCCCTATAAAATGTAAAATTATTCTATTATTGACCATATATTATCATTATTTCAATGTTGTCATCATATTGTATCAAATTTGATGCGTGACGCACATAAAAATTTTTTAGGCTCTGTCTATGACATATAAAATAAAAGAAAGGACCAGAACATTAGGGACACTATTCTTAATACTGATTTTTAATTTATTGTTAACTCTCTTCTATCTAATATATTCTATTGTTACGGATACCTCGTGTCGTGTTAGTTATAATTATAAAGGATTTATTGGTAATACTAAAAGGCACATCAATGATTTTAGACACTTGGTAACGTGATCAAAAGAAAAAGTGAATAGCTGATTCATATTCGATAAGATTGGAAAATCAAAGAAACATTTGTCATTTAGAATATGAAGAAACAATGACAAACTAATATCGGAAATATGGTCTAAGGTACAACATTATTGACGACTTACGAAAAAAGAATAGCATTCTGTTTTTATTATTTGTTTTCCAGAACTGAGCTAATTAAAGAAATTTTTTATGAATAAATTATAATATAGGCCTATGATTATATAAAAAAAAAATATTATGAATTTCTTTTCAACTAGTATTTGTCTTGTATACAACATAAGATTCGTTAGTCTGATTACTCCTTAGTTACCCTTAATTTTCCTATTTTATGAAATTTCTCTGATTAATTTGCACTTTTCTTTTTTCAGTAATCTTGAGAACTTTCCAAACTAGCACAAATAAAAACTGGCGCCTTTAACTACTTGGGGTCTGTTTTGTTAAAAGAAGAATAGTAATAATAGGTGCCTCTCAAAGCCAATGTTGCAACAGAGAAATTACCTCCGAAACAAATTCTGGCATATTGATGTGCAACTTCGAAAACTAAAATTGTCTGAATTAGTTCTGCATTATTGACTAATATTGAGCTTTAAACCTATGATGCAAAAAAAGAATCACTGAAAATCCAAAATAGGGTCGAACATTGACAACTACTGAACCTAAAAATGGTTCTTCAATTAAAAAGAACTGAACAATAATGAAAGGAATATATGTTGGGTTTGCTTTAAAGCCAAACGGAATAACAATTCTAGCAAGTCAAAATGCAACCCAGAAAAACAAGAACTCGTAGAACCAGTAGTTGGAACGTATCGTTCCAAAACACCAAATAAACATAAACAAGAGCGGAAGCATACCTAATTCCATCGCTATGACCTGGATCTTGATGTGGAGCGCGTCTAATTGATTGTTGAAGTCCTTAGTATCACGAGAGCACCACCAAGGTTGGGAGGAAGTCTTCCAAAGGATCAAGACACGCCCTTTGATGCCTTACGCCTAAAGCAAAGCACTATCTCTCTCTAATTGATGGAAGTATTAGAAAGAGGGACAGAGATGCTGCTATCAACGCATGTATGCAGCAGTGCTCGTTGTTGTCTTGTCCCTTGGGGACCAACCCCGTATATATAGTACCAAGGGCTTCTTGGCACGCAAACAATACCATATTGGTCCATCATCAATATAGATTTGTTTCTAAATATGACCACCTACAAAAGGCAACACATCCATGTACAAAATTTCGCTTTTAATTACAGCCACGTTTAGCTATTACCATATCTGAATTGACTCGGAAACCAAGCAGAATCTGCCCACACAAATAGATTGTTTCTTAATATGGCCAAATAATCTTACAATCTCCCACTTGGGCTATTATGCTTAGTGTTATCCAAAGTCCTTAACTTAATGAGCTCATATTTCCATGGTAATAAATTTTGTGACTCTAATTCCGTCCATCATTCATAACGATAAAAGACCATTGAAGCTTTCGTTACATTATAGCCATTACAGGCTTCTAATCCTGTAAAGCCGTCTCAACTAAACCCACAATGATCACAATACCATCATAAATGAATGACATTGAATTTAGATGTGTGTAAGTGGTATGGAAAATACACGCAAGTGTGACTGTCACGTGTCTATTTCCAACTTTTATTGGTCACCCAAAACTGAAGTGAGGTCAACTTAATTTAGAGTCAGAATGAGAACTAAAAGCTGAAAACTGAATCATTTCTGCAGAAATTCTTCACATGCTGAATAAATTGAAAACTGAATATATGTCCAATCATGCACTCCCACTGAACACAAACTCCCACTCAAGTCTTAAACCCTCAACTTGAATTAGCACCCACAGGAGCAACATGCTTCTGTAACCAAATTGGGTGTTTCAAGTTTTTATGAGCAGATCTGCAATTATGGAGTTTTGTTCTAATGTGCTAGATTGACATTAAATCATTCTGGACTCTTTTATTTACAACCAGAAACTTAAAGTTTTATGTGATTTAACTTATTGAAGTTTCTGTTGTTGGAATATATGATTATTGTCACAATATATGCATTGTGATGTTTAAACAACATCCATCATATGCAGCCTAGTGACAAAATTCATGATCATACTCCCCAAATTTGAATGTTTTATAACATATCAAAGCCTTATTTCCATTGTGAGAGATGCTAGTACACATACGTTTAACATTCTTCATAAAAATGGAATTATTCTTTAGCATGTTATCATGACATTCACTAAAATCGAAGTCAGAACACCAAAAAAGACCTCAACCTATTTCTGGCATCTGAACTGTAAGTGCATAGTTATATCCAATAACTAAATTTGGCTGCATTCCATAATTCTGCACTCATATTGTGCAGGTACTGACTTTACATCTTTATTATGTATACATTATCCACATGCATACGAACTTAGATCAAATTCCTTATAACTGAATCATAAGGAGAACTTTTATTTCCAACTTCAACATATATGGGGTATAGTAAAGACAAAAAATATATATACCTCAATCACATGGTATCAAATAGTTTGCATTTTTATCTTATCATACTACTTGAGAGCCTAATTGATTTTTATTATTTGTTTAAAGGCCCAAGAACCATGAGGCCCAGTACACATGATAATATCATTTTAAGTAGTAAATCATCATAATGCAAAATATTACTCTCACTGAACCTGTGATATATACAATCATTAACCAAGTTTATCTCAAAACCAAATGAGATAATCACTTGATGAAATTTGTAATATCACTGTTGAGACGCCTATTTTGAGTTCATAAATAGACATAAATTTGCAATCATTTTATTTGTATCATCCGATTCAAAGTGGGATGGTTGCACCTTATTTCATCAATGTCTCAATTGAAGAATACAGTCTTAATATCTATTTGATGAAACTCGAGATCCAAAATTGTGCTACAAGTGCCATGATTACTCCAAAAGAGTCTTTTAGTAAAACTAGAAAAAAAGTCTCTTTATGGTAACTTCATTCCTTTCTGGTGAAGTTCTTAGTGACAAGATGTACCTTATGACCTTTTACGTTGCCTTTAGAATCTCTTTTGGTATTAAAAGTCCATTTGCAACCAATGAGTTTCTTACCTGAAGGCAATGTTACTAAGTCTCAAATATTATTGTCACACAAGAAATTCATATGGCATCAATCCACTTTTATGAGTTTCAAACTCATGTTCATGAAGATAGACAACATAATCATCCGATATTGTTCATCTTTTCTTCCTTATAGATCTTGTAAGCACAAGTTCTTGAGGTGGTTGTAGTTGTTCAATGACACTGTTATCTTCAACTTAATTATTTCCAGAGTCTAAGTCCATAGGATCGAACAGGATCTGTTTCCTTAATCAAACGATCCGTTTGAGTCCACAAAGGATCATTATCATTTTCAGGATCAACCCTGGGCACTGTATTGATTGAGTTCACAAAGATTAGTGCTCTCAGTTTCTTGTTTGAAGATAATATCATAATGTGTCATATCTCCCCCCACAACCAAAACATCCTCAAAGAACTTATTTTTATTTGTCTCTAAAACTTAAGTTATGGGATATAATAATTTTGATATTTCTGGTTCTTTTGGCATAATCAACAAAGCAACTAATTATCCTTTCATCCAACTACTCATGTGGCTTATACCGAGTTTTGTTAGATATCCCCAATATAATATTATGGACATTCCAGTCTACATATTATATGGGTTTTATAATAGTTGCCTTTAATTGATATAGAATACAAACTGCTATTCGTGAGAACTTTTTAACTTTGCACAAAAAATATATTATCTCCTTTAGAGATACAACTTAACCTTTCGTGCCAAAGTATTCATAAATTCTCAATTTTATGCATAAAAAATTAGTATCTTTTATAGATTTTCTTTATATATAAGCTATTATTTCCCTATAAGATTGTTATAAACTGAAGAAGAAATGAATCTTTCTGATTTTGGACCATGAGACAAAACCAAATTTTCATTCTTAAATGAACAAATAATTTCTTATTTGTTGATTTGAGATAAAATTGAAATTTCATTAAAATGAAATTATAATTGTCTCATGTATGTCCAAATATGATCCATTACTAAATAACAAAATATGGACATTATAGCTTCCAAAATTGATTGTCTTGTTGTCATCGCTATATGAATGTATCTTTCAACATCAATTTGACTTAAAACAATCATAGGAAATCCTATAAATACAAATGTGGGAAGTTTCATCCGAATCAATCCACTATCTATATAAAAACAACTTATGCATAGACTTTAGCAAGGAGCACAATATTATTCTTGGTACCCCAAGTATAATATTTTCTTAAATGCTCTTATTTTCATAGAAGAAATACCCCTCAGATTCTTACTTTTCAATCAGTTTTTTTGAGCCTTAACTTTATTGGGATTCTTTTATGATTCAAAATTGCAGTTTTATTCTTAAATTTTATGTTTCTAATTTTTTTATATTCTTGGATTCAAAATCAACTTGAGTATCATATGTCTTATCTTCAATTTTATTTTCTTCCTTCACCATATGCAAGTTGAGATTAATGAGGGTTACATAACTCATCTTGAACCAAATAGGAAGAAAAATAAGCACTAAATAACCTTATTATCTTGCGATATATTTTAGTGCTTATAATTTTGAAGCATAAACATAATATCTCCAAATGTACTCCCTTATGTTGATTTCATATTTATTTAGATACCTAAAGTGTTTCTGCAATGAATGTCTAAATGTAACTATTGTCCATCTGTAAGTGCTCTTTGGAGTCTCCTTACAGACTTCAAATACCTACTTCTTCTTAGCAGATACATTTTCTAAATTTTCTCCAAGAATTCTTAACCATATTGAGGGACTTAAACGTTTTGCCATGAAATACACAAATGTAACCACTATCTATCTGTAAGTGCTCTTTGGAGTCTCCTCACAGATTTCAATTGATTACCATCTCATTCATGCAAAACAGTAATTCCTCATATGAATCCTTTAGCCTTAATGAAATTAGAAACAATGTCCCTTAATTCTCTCAAGAATGATCATAAGACACATGTGTTTTTGACCTCAATGGGATTATCAGTCCTTAATACATGGTCAAGATCATATCAAATTGAGAGATTTTAAATTTTAAGTTAGAATGTTAAAGATGCTTGATATTTAATATATGCACTTACATTAATCTTAAATTGTATAGCAATAAATCATAATATAAAGGTCCAAATCCCATCTACTAGTCTTTATTCATTTGCAAGTGCTCTTTGGAGTCTCCGAGCAAACTTCAATTGACTAGGTGTAGTGCCAAATGCAACGATTCAGAAGATGTCAATCAAATAATCTTCCTTTGGGCCGATTAATTAATTACACGTAAAACCTTATAATCATTACCCATTTGATACTACCAAAACATTGTACATGTAGCCCTTTAAATCATGTCCTTCCTTTGGGCCGATCCATGATTTAAAAAGTTACATGCACCTTAATACACTTGTATTTGGACACTTGAGACGACCATTAATGTGAGAGCCCACTTTGGTGGGATGACATTACAGCTGGCTCAACGCTTAAATACAACTCAAATACCTTTATATTGGACTTAAAGTATACCTAAACTTAGACTTTTCATTATGCACATCAATCTTTCATAACCAAATATTGACCTAGGATGACTTAGATTTAAGACCCGGTTGCAAAACCTTAAGATATACATACAAATACAATAGACCATATAATACTTATATAGACTACTAAACCTTATGTAGTTTGTTTTGGTAAGTAACAAACTACCTAAAGAGACCAGAAGGAGAATTATAGAGATATGTAAACATACAAACTAGTATGCATTACATTAAGGTAAGAAAAGAAAGCGATGGTTTCCTCTTCAGCCAGCAGCCATTGAAATTACACCACATCCAGGCAAGATTCCCATAAAAGGTCAGGGTCATATGGACACTTAGGCGCCGACCTTATTTTCTGTGACAGGACAACATGGTGTAATCCAATGCTTACAGCTCTTACTAATGAAAACCACGGCAGAGATAAGAAGAGGAGTGAAAACTGAACAAAAACGGACTGTACAAAACTTGTACAAACCATATAAGAGGATTGTTAAACCAAATTTTTGGTCAGTTCCTAATAAAACCATACAAATCTTACCTAGCAGGTCGCTATGGCATCTAGGGAGCCCACAACTCGATTCTGGTCATAACCTAAAAGTTTGCAACCAAAACTGAAGTGGAACGATCGTCTCAGAGTGAAACAAATCATTAATGGACCGTAGATATAGTAGAAGAAATCGTCTTATAGTCGAGAAATCCTAAAGATTTCTCTCCTAATCTGAATATCTACTCTAATTCTAAATCATCCAATTTAGTAGGTCAGTATCAAACTTTATTCAAAACTTAACTTAATATATATAATTTTTTTTTATATATATAAAAAATATATCATAAAAAAAATAAATAAAAGTTAAGCTTGAAAGAAGTTCAAAAAAAAAAATGGAAAGTTCAATTGCCATATAATGCTAATTACCAAAAACAATCCAAATCTAAACTTAAAAAAAAATAGTTACCAAAAAGGTTTCTTAATTAACAATATTCCAATTGTTATTACCAAATCATGCTAGTTTCCAAAAAAAAAAAATTTTAAAAAAAACTATGCATAATATCTTGATTAGCAAAATCATAATCATAATTTTTTTTTTAACCAATCGCCAAATCAATTCAAATAAGATCCAAAACTTTGTGTAAATCTACTGGCTCACGACGAGTGGCTCTGATACCACTTATTGGATTTGCTTTAAAGCCAAACGGAATAACAATTCTAGCAAGTCAAAATGCAACTCAGAAAAACAAGAACTCGTAGAACCAGTAGTTGGAACGTATCGTTCCAAAACACCAAATAAACATAAACAAGAGCGGAAGCATACCTAATTCCATCGCTATGACCTGGATCTTGATGTTGAGCGCATCTAATTGATTGTTGAAGTCCTTAGTGTCACGAGAGCACCACCAAGGTTGGGAGGAAGTCTTTCAAAGGATCAAGACACGTCCTTTGATGCCTTACGCCTAAAGCAAAGTACTATCTCTCTCTAATTGATGTAAGTATCAGAAAGAGGGGCAGAGTTGCTGCTATCAACGCATGTATGCAGCAGTGCTCGTTGTTGTCTTGTCCCTTGGGGACCAACCCCGTATATATAGTACCAAGGACTTCTTGGCACGCAAACAATACCATATTGGTCCATCGTCAATATAGATTTGTTTCTAAATATGACCACCTACAAAAGGCAACACATCCATGTACAAAATCTCGCTTTTAATTACAGCCACGTTTAGCTATTACCATATCTGAATTGATTTGGAAACCAAGCAGAATCTGCCCACACAAATAGATTGTTTCTTAATATGGCCAAATAATCTTACAATATACAGCTAAACAGGATCAATGAGGATATTTCCAGAACAAAGGGTTGATTAATATCGGCAACTTTTAAAACCAAAATTATCGTCATATTAAGTTATATTAATTAACAATTAAGTTTTCTAATTAAAACCAGAATCCTTAACATTAATTAGTACGTTGTTTGATACATCTGTGAACAATGTCAAGAACAAAATAACATCCATGAATGGAACCCTGGCCACCGTTGCGCCATACCATTATAAATACCTTCCTATTATCTGCTATGTGCTATCCTCACACAGCTCCACCCTCTCACTTCACTTACAAATATGGCTCTCCAAACTTCAAGTACCGATTCACGTTGGTGGCTTTTTACTCTACCAGCTTTTCTCGGCAGTTAAGTCCTTGCCGATCATTCTCTTCTTGTAATCTCACTTTTCGTTGCCTCCATTTCAGCTGTCCTTATTGCATGGGCTCTCTCATCGGGTGGCCCCGCCTGAGCCAACGGTCGCTCACAGAGAGGCCAAACCCAAATTCCTGGGCCACGTGGCATTCCTCTATTTGGTAGTATCTTCTCACTAGCTCGGGGCTTGCCACACCGTACCTTAGCAAAACTATCCCAGTCTAACCGAGCAAAACAACTGATGGCTTTCTCCATCGGCTCAACTCCTGCAGTTGTTTCCTCTGAACCAGGATCCTTACTCATCCCGCCGACAGGCCGCTGAAGCGTTCAGAACAGGAATTGATGTTTGCTCGAGCCATTGGGTTTGCACCGAGTGGGACATACTGTGCATGCTCAGGCGCATTGCTTCAACACACCTCTTTGCACCACGTCGCATTGCAGCTCATGAACCCGGCCGACAGTTTGACTGCAGAGCTATGCTTGCTGGCATTGAGTCTGAAATGGCCAGTACTGGTTCAGTCATGGTGCGGCACTACTTGCAAGGTGCAGCCTTGAACAATATTATGGGGAGTGTATTTGGAAAGCGGTACAATCTGTCAGAAGAAAATGCCGATGCTGAGGTTTTGAAGCAGATGGTCCGCGAAGGATTTGCTTTGCTGGAAGCCTTCAACTGGTCAGATCACCTGACCTGGCTACCAAAAATGTTTGATCCGTCAAGGGTTGAGAAAAGGTGTGCTGATCTGGTGCCACGTGTCAGAAATCTAGTTTCTGAAATCATTGATGAGCACAAGAAGTCCTTTGAAGGATGTGAGAAACAATTAGGCGACAACGGTGACTTTGTTGATGTGTTGCTTTCTCTTGAAGGAGAGGAGAAGCTCAGCGAAGAGATATGATTGCAGTACTTTGGGTATGTATTTTCTATCTATAATACATTAATATAGGTCATTCCCGTTAGGTTCAGGTTATATAAAATGAATGATCGATGTTATGGAAATGGATTACTAATTCGTTCTTCATAAATTGTTTCCGTTTTATGTGTACATGTAAGTGATGTAAAGATGGAAAACTGGAGCTTATTTTAGCTAAAACCTATTAAAACTGAATTGTGTAAATAACAACACAATAATCCTAAAATAATAATAGCCAATTTTGTAGACATTAGACCAGAATTCGGAATATTGTTTCACGTGGGATCAGGATTCAGAAACAGGAATCAGTAAAAATTAAAAAACATCCTAATTCCTAAAGACATTGGACCTTGTTTTCTGTTGTTTCGTTTTGTGCAACAGTCACTTCAATCACTGTAGGTGATCTAATTCTAATAACATAATTTCTTTCTACACACATGTAGGAAATGATCTTTCCTGGGACTGATACAACTGCACTGCTCACAGAGTGGGCCATGGCTGAGCTGATACTCCACCCAACCGTTCAATCCAAGCTCAGAGCTGAGATAGACTCTGTCGCGGGTTTTACTGGTAACATAGGTAATGCCGATGTGGCACAAATGCCGTACCTCCAAGCAGTTGTCAAAGAAACTCTTCGTGTGCATCCACCAGGACCACTTCTCTCCTGGGCCCGCCTCTCCACTGATGATATCCAGCTCAGTAATGGCATGGTAGTGCCAGCCGGTACGACTGCCATGGTCAACATGTGGGCCATCACACATGACGACTCTATCTGGTCTAACTCTGAGAAGTTCGACCCAGCCCGTTTCATGGTGTCTGAAGGAGGTGTGGATGTGGATGTTCGTGGTTGGGACTTGGGACCTCAAACTTGCACCATTTGGGGCCGGTCGGCGTGTCTGTCCTGGTAAAAACCTTGGCCTGGTTACCGTCAGTCTTTGGATTGCTAGGCTTGTGCAACATTTTGAATGGGGCCCAGTGGACAGTGATCCTGTTGATCTGTCAGAGGTGCTGAAATTATCTTTGGAAATGAAAAAGCCTCTCGCAGCTGTTGCCACTGCCAGGAACTGTGTTTAGCAACCCCAATGGATTTCTTCTGTCAAGATTAGCACCAGTTGTGACGAGTGCAATTTAGTACGGCATAATGTGAAATAAATCCTGGAGAGGCTTCAGTGTTGATATTACCACTTACGAAGTTCTCTAGTTTAATGCCCAATGTAAAATAAGACAATTATATCCAAACTGGTATGTTTTACTCCATAGTCTACCAGTTTACAGATACTGTTATTCAAGCCATGTGGTGTTAACAATACATTTGAACGAAAAAGGCTGGATAACATTGCATTTAAATTGTACGACACAAGTGAAGAAAAATACATAATGTCGTGCATAAAATATTCAGATAATAGTTAAAACTGCGGAAAATATATGCACAGCATGTGTTGGAGAAGGTATGATTCCTTAATTACAACCCATTCGTATCTTTCTTTGACCGTTAATGGTCAATCTCTCTTTTGCTCCTAACTTTCTTTTTGCCAATATTCTCTTTAATTCAATTTCATAGTATTGTGGTTTCACTGGCTACCCAAGAAAAAAAAAAGTAATAAATAAAGCAGTATAGAGATTGGAGAAACAAATAAACACACAAAGTCCAAAACTAATATAATTGTTGTACCACACAAATGATTAGATATAATCCAATTAATACTACACAACAAGGTCCACTTAAAATCAAATTGCAACTAAATAAACTAAAACCCACACAAACTAGAAAAACAAGTAACAACCACAAAGATAGGCATTGGGATAATTTGTTCCATTCAAATTGTCATAAATTCATAATCATAGTCTAATATACTTCAATCTAGAGGCAAATTATCCATTTCATCAAACACCAAATTATCCACTCTTTACCTGGTATATATAAAAAATTAAAGAGAATTAGTGAGATGGCATTATCCCAATGCCTTCGATAAAATGGACCGGTGATACTCATTCTAGTAAATGGAGAGCATTTATGTAGAAAAGTAACTCAAATTTTCTATAAATGGAGAGCATTTGGTACTCGAATATACACAAATCAACCTTACAGGGCATATTAAGCTATAAGTATGCTGGAGAGCATTTATGTAAAAAAGTAACTCAAATTAATACACTGGTACTCATTCTAGTAAATGGCTATCCAACTGATTATTTTCATACTTTTGGAAATCAACCAGCCAGGTGAACCACCTGCCTATAAAAGCTATCAAACCTATCATCTTCTTGCTTAAATAAACACTGAAGAATTTATTAAAAAATAATGCTCAGTTTTTTAATACTCGAAGAAAACTAAACCATGACAAAGTCCCATCTCTGTTAATTGATTTGGCCTTGATATTGCCACCTAGCTAATGACTTTTTTTCCATGCCTTCTACTGGTACTTGTTTTTTACAAACAAGATATGTTACTCTAAACTAAACATGTGAGAACTTTCATTTTAATTAAAGTAATCAGAAACTTAATATAGCGATTCATTTCCTACCAATAATCAAATAAGCTTCCTCAGGTTAGCACTCTAACTACAGCTCGATCTAACTCTGACCAGCTCCAAACAACTGTTGTATCACATAAGTAACACTAATTTCTTTTTGATCCTTATTATATATCAACACATTATAAGTAGTAGGCTGTATCAAGGACTGAGCCAATATTTTGAGCTATATACCTGCTGCGTGCATGCATGCTTCATTAATACATAATTAGCTGGTATTCCTTAAAAAAAGGATAATTTCCTTAAAATTAGCTGGTATTATAATCTGGTATTATTAGAAAATACCAGATTCTATAGTTAAGACTTAAGATCCATGCACACATGCAGGGAAATTTCTTCAAAAAACCGGATGGACTGTTATTATAGATCATTAAGAAAATAACCATATTTTCTTTTGAAGGCTAGGTGGTGATAGCCACACCACTACACCGGCATATTTCATTGATAAAAAAGAATAGGTTACAATTTACACAAGTAATAACTGAAAAAGTGAGCTGAAAGATACAAACTAATGGGATGCCAAACACAAATCCCCTTGGATCTGATGTTTACTGATTAAAAAAATTTATCTACTTTTGAAGGGGTGTGTTTGAAAATGTGTAAGGCATATCCAGAGGATGGATCGCCTATATGAAAAGGCTGAGCTGTAAGAGGCTGCAGCCGTGCAGCGATTCATGTGAATTGTGTCCCTTAGAGAAATTGATTCATATCTCCAAGGAAAACCCAGCTGGCTGTGTACCAACTCTTAAGTCCATTTTTATTCCTGTTGAATCTTGATAAGTTTGTTTTATTTGAAATTCTACAAAAAGATTTCCTATTGAAGAACACAAACTACTGTCTGACAATCCTGGGTAAATATCACTAGCTTCAACTAAGCTCTTTAAGGCAATTGCTATTCTCTTGCTCTCCTCCCTCAAAACAAAACCCTATGAGTAATACGTCTCCAGCCCTGAGCATCAAGGTTGTAACGGCAAGGATGCTTGTGGAGGCTCCTCCCTCTCTTGCTCCTGGACCGACCCCTGCTGCTCTCTCTTCTTGATCCCCCAAATCTCAACCCTAATACTAAAACACGAGGCCTGAAGACAACTGATTCTCGTGCTACTCTAATTGGCCCCACAGATTCTTGCCGTTGCGAGACCTCTACTTTTTTTTGCCCTTTTCCCATATAAGTTAGAAAAGTGTGTTTGTTTTGAAAGTTTATAAAAAGGTCCTCTATAGATCACAAAATTTTTCCTCTAGTCTTAATTAACTCACAGGCATATTTTGACGATTTGGAAATACAAAATTTTTAAAAGTTTCTACTTTAATGTCTACTAAAAATCACATCCCAGTTTTAACATCCGCATTTGTGACTTTTCCTAGCTATTTCTTCGACGGGCACACATATGTTATGAATCCCCTGATTGGATGAACAGTTGAACAACCTATAATCAATTGTCTTTTTCACTTTAACTTTCAGAGGCCTATCATGGATTTGTGTCATAAACTGTACCTATCCCCTAGAGCATTTAATTATGGAGATTTCCATTTCACTCATTGTTGCAAGTACATTCATGCCTAAATATGCCTTTGTTTGCAACTTGAAAAAAAAAAAAAAAAAAGAGAAATGATTGGTTTAGTACCTGGAACAAGTAGAGATGATAATCAAATTTTACAGCTCCAAAGTACTAAATCATACGTAAGGAATTACCAACTTAATTGCATATGTATATGTTATTAGAACATAATACAGGACTTGACCCAATGAAATAAACATATAGATTGTGTTAAGTGTCATTGTTTATTTCATATCAGTTTGATTCTAAGTTTGAGATGCTCAACTTTTCCACATGAGGATAGGTTCAATAAATATCGTCTAACGTTGATTCCTGATAAAGGCTGCTATAAGGACTTTATTTATGTTCTCTTGAATTGTGCGGGGAAAAGTTGTTCATCAAGAAAACCGTATGTACTCATTAATATACTTGATGAGTGATGATATATGTTTGGGCCCCTTGATGGAGTTTGGATTGTTTTGCCAACTTGTACAATCAACTCTATTTCAAGAAATGTATAATCTGCAAGAATGACACATTCATATCTTGGATTATACAAGGATGTCATGTGACATAAGAATCAGACAAGGAAATACTTATATTTCTTATGCAGGATTGAGATATTGCAACAGTACATTATTTATACGAATTGGAAGTCATAACGTGTTGCTAGATACCGCTTATGATTATTGGAAATAAATAACGATTTATTTCCATGGCCAACATAGTATAAATCCTCAAATAGGGTCGCACAAATAGGATTCTAACCACTTGGTGCATTTATTGTTTATTCACAATAGTATGTATTGTGAAATGTGATAAGTTAATTAATTAATTATATACCGTTATGAACCGTTATAATTAATTAAATTAAAAGGATCACATGGAAATAATTTAATGCATTAGCTAATCCTAAATTAATTATTAATGAGTTAATAATTAATTATGTTCAACTCACTTTAATTAGTTTGAGCTAATTGGGCTTCTATTTAATTGGTTAATTAAATGTCCGATTTAAGGAAGAATGAAGAGATAATTAAAAGGATGGTTTATTGGGCCATTGCACATTTGAAATAGCTCAATAAAGCCTCTTTTAATTTCAGCTAGGTGCCCTAGTGGCATACTTGTAAATAGTATGAAAGATGGATGAGAGTGGTTGGCTATATAAAGGGGTCACCTCTTGGGAACTCTAGCCTTCTCTCTCCTCTTTCTTAGGCGCCACCCTAGCTGCCCCCCTCCCATCTCTCTTCCAAGCTCATGTGTTGAGCACCACACATCTCTTTCTCTCCATTAAATAATTAAGTAGAGAAGCAAGGTGATTAGCAAGAGGTTCAAGAGAACTAGCATTCTCTTGAGCTTGGTGGTGGATCCTTGGTGGGCTAGAGGCATCCATCGGTGGTGGAGGAGGTGGAGCGAGTACCCCATCGACTCCAAGTGATAGGATTCGAGCCTCTTTGTTGCTACACAAAGAGAGGTATAAATCTCCTCCTCTCATCTTGAAATGCTTGTGAATGATAATTGAAACCTAGATCCCTTGTGTTTAGTTGTGATTTCTTGCTATTTGATGGCACAAAAATGGAATTAAACACTTCCTAACATCTATTATCAGGTATGTCATGATGGGGACACATTCTTTGCAAGTCTTTGAAACGTTTCCATACTTCAAACAAGTTTTCATGATCCTTTTGTCTAAAGGTCATCAATTCCCTAACTAACATGGTGGTTTTAACCCTAGGGTAGAACCTATCCAAAAAAGCTTTGGTTAATTCGTCCCAAACTTCAAAAGGCTTGTCATTAAAACTATTTAACCAATCTTCAACTCTATCCCTAAGAGAAAAAGGAAAGAGAGTTAGGCGAATGATGTCGGGATCCACGTCTTCGGGGACCAAAGTTGCACAATTCCGCAAGAAGTGTTGCAAGTGCTTGTTGTCATCTTCAAGAGGAGTCCCTCCAAACATGTTTTGGTGAATCACAACCACGATGCCTGGATTGTAGAATAGATCGCGAGTTCGCTCGGCTTTGGGTGGCTTGACTCCAAGTCGAATATTGTTGGCGGTTGGTGCACCGATTGTCCTCAAAGGTCGAGTAAGTTCGGCTTCCTTGACTGTCTCGAGTCCTCGCCGCAATGCTCGTTCGAGTTCTGTTTCTTCGGGGTTACCCCCATTGTTGGCGGTGTTAGCATTGGCTGCCATTGAATCGGTCGAGGATGTCGGTGAATTGGGTTGTGAATCGCTTAGTTGTCTATCTGAACCAGTTGAGGCGGTCCGTTCCAATCGGTGTTGTGGGTGACTGCGCTCCAGACTAATTTCGGCTGTTTCGCTGATAAATTAGACGAAACGGCTGGACCGATGAGCTGTCGACATGTCTCTCTGTTCGCTCTGCTGAGTCTAAGGCGGACCGTTCCAATATCGGGCGGTCCGTTCCAGATGAGGAAGGGCTGGGCAGAGAGGTGCATTTCTCACGTTTCCTTGTTTTCCGAAGGTTGTAGGTGTGGTTGCTGATGGTTCGCATCTTCTTTCCAGCCAGCTCGTGTTCCTGCAAAATTCAAAAACAAGGGTGATATGAGAAGAAAAGAAAAGAATCTAATTAATATTGAAAAATAAACTTAGAAATCGGCACCGTCCCCGGCAACGGCGCCAAAAAACTTGATGAGTTCTTGCTTATACTAAATTTTACCTAAATCCTACCCAATTTTAATCGCAAGCGCACGATTTATCGTTAAGTAAGCCTAGGATCGATCCTCGGAGACGGAATATTCAATTTCTAATTATACAAATCAATCTCAATTAAATCCTAAGGTTTAATAAAATATTTTTAGGGCAACAAATAATCAATTTAAAAGACATAAATAAAATCAGTTCAGAAATTCTAAATAAGTACCTTCCTAATTAAAAAGCGTGGAGAAAAACCAATTTAATAAAACTAGGAGTTTCTGGTTTCAAACAATTTCTTTAACTTGTCAAAAGTAGAACGGTCTGTTCCATGTCTAGCAACGGTCCGTTCTGGACTTCAGATAGCGTACTGGGACTGTCCGTTATAAGTTAGAACGCCCCCTTTCGGGCGGTCCGTTCTAATCTTGGAACGGTCCGTTCCAGAGGCCAATACTTACCTTGTCATCTCTTTAAATAATTAATTAAGTATTTTAAGTAGTTTAAAACGATTACTTAACCAAATAATTAAACTCTAACTTTCGTTCAGGTCAATTTCTTTGATTAAAAGCGTTTAACGCCTAAACTCCAAAACTTCAACTCTTGTTTCTTGATTTAGGGATTTAGTTTATCTTTTGGGTCTAGGCAAACTTATCATCTCTCGATTCTAAGTAAAAACTTTGATTACTCAAGTTTTGATTCAATCTCTCGATCTTTTATCTACCTAAGTATTTTATTGAAAAGCTTTGAGTTAATTCAATTGATTTTAAATTTCAAACTATCAAACGTGTACTTTGTTCAATGGGATAATTGTAACAACCTAGATTTTTACCAAATCTTGTAAAACTATATTTTTATTCAAAGTATATTATATTATATTTTGTTTTGTTTATTTTATGAGCGTTTTATTTGTTGCATTAAAGTTATAATTTTGACCTTTGACATTTAGAAAGTTCAAGTGTGGTGTACTTGTCTGTATCCATTGAATCATGATATTTATTTCTCCAATTAGTGTAGTTAATAATCTTTTGTGATGTCTGAATTAAAGGTATAGTATTCCGTAGTTCTATCTGTTGACCATTTCTTTGAATTCGAGTTAACCGAATTAAAAGTTCTTGTGAACGGGAACCAATAACCGATTATTTATATATATCTCCCATCTCCTATTATAATTCTATTACTCTTATTTTCAAACCGCTAATGTACGGTTTCTAATTGCTTATTGGTTATTGATTTGTATATTGGCCATGAAATAAACGGACACATGAGAGTGAAAAATCCATATATAGCTCGTATATACTATTCGGATCTGATAACCAATTCCCTATATTATTATTCAATTTCAGTTTTTGATCTTGATTGGTTCAACAAATAACTGACTAAGTCGGTTATGATCCAAACAAAGCGGCAGTGGATACACCCTTTCATTTATTTTATATTTCTTCTTTGTTTCGTTTCCAAACTTTATTTCAACCGCTCCAATTTCAATACTATGTCTACTCTATATACTTTCCTTTTCGTTGCCAAGGAAAATTAAATCAAGAAGAACTCCGGTCCTTGTTTGAGTGGTACCTTACTCCATCCTTTCTTTTATATTTATCTCTATTTTCTAGTTGTTTAGTGCATCAGATTTTGTTCATCTTAATTACTATCTTTTTCATTTGTTCTTCCAAAATTAATTAATATTTTCTGTAATCTATCTTGTATTAAAAAAAAAGGAGAAAAATTTGAATTAATTTCCATTTTAAAATCCGATTCGATTAATTAAGTAGACACCTTTCTTTTCTCATTACTAATTATTTTTCTGATTTACGTGTTTAGATTGAAAATAATATGTTATAATAATAATCGCTCACTACTTTCTAAATACTGTTGAAAGTATTTGTACCTTTTGAACATGCACGCAAAATATATATTTTTAGTCAAACCATGATTAGATTAGGTGCATTTGGATTTCTTTATCTAATTCAAATTCTCTTTGTAATACTATTTTAGTTTAGTATTGAATATATATTATTTCTTCTTTCGGTCCTTTGTTCCTTCTTTGACAAAACTTAAAAGTGATTTTGTGTGCATCTATAAAGATTCGTGATATAAAATTTATTTCATGTTTTATAACTTATGTAAGTTTATTATTAATATTTTTTATAAATGAATTTATTAATTATTCTCATTTCTTTATTAACTTGGATATTTCGGATAGGTTGTAAACTGGTCATTAAAATTAATTAAATATTATCTTATAATTGATTCTAGGAGTAGGCATCAGAAGTTGAGAATCCTAGCGGTTTAGGAGTTGGTTCTGACGATTGTTTCATCTTGTCAGGTGCGGATCCTGGTTTGATGTGAAATTTATTTATTTATTTTTATATATATATAGTTATAATAAAGAGTATGTGTTTGATTTCTCCTTTATATTTTAATCGTTATTATTGTTGCATAGTGCATGGTTACATTTATATTAAGAATGGTTACACATAGAGGTCATGTAGTTAGTATGCATGGTTGGATTATATAAATGCATTTGCATATTGGCTAGTATCAATTAGAAAAAATCATAGTGATTATTTTAAATAGAGTATATTGTTAGCATTAATGAGTAAAGACGGTGGATATTAAAGTGGTAAATGTTAAGTAGAAGTGGATGATAACCGTTGTACCAGGCGTTTGGCTTGGGTGCTCTAGTACTAGCGCGCTCCCTAGAAGATATCCGTTCGTGACGGATAAGTGGGTTTCCTGGGATAGTGGATAAAGGTCAAACTAGTGGGCTTGGTAAGTGGGGCGTGTTATCTAGTGAAATTAAAAGTATTAATTCGAGTAAAGAATTGTGAAGTCATTTAAATTTGTTTTTAAACTATTGCCATCATAATAGTAAAGTGGTTATGTTAGGATTCATGTTGCATCTAGTTATTGTCGTTTTTATTGTCATATTACTGAGTTATTAAATTTCACAAATCTCCGGGCTGGAACTGAATACTGCACTGGGAGATTATTTCAGTCTCTCATCCGTTTTCCATTTTACATGGGTTCCAGGTATTGAAGATGATGTGTTAGAGCTTTTGTAAGAAAAGAGAGGAAAACAAGCAGGTCAAATAAATGCCACTGATTGTATTGTTTGTTTTTATGTAGTTACTTTTGATACATTGAACTAGCATGGGAGTCTCGTTTTCAACTCGCCATGTTAGTCTTTGTCGTTCGTCAGATTCTTTTATTATTGAATAAATATAATTTTGTGGCAATTTATGTGTAGATTATTGGTATGTATGTGATGTATGTTTCGCCTTGCGTAGAAACACGCGGCGAGTTTTCGAGATGTACTCGCGAGTTATCTAAAAGTGACTCGGTGTGCTATTTTGGGCAGTGCTGGAATTGCTGGAACGGCCCGCCTGGATGATGGGGTGATCCGTTCCAGATTGGCCTTAGCTGATTCTGCTGCATGGGCTGGCTGACTGGTCTGGACGGTCCGTCCTGCCGGTTGGGCGACCTGTGCTGGCTTGTCCTTGCTGCTCATGCTATGTCGTCTGCTCTTCTAAGCTGGGGCGGTCCGTCCTGCCGGCAGGGTGGTCGGTTCCAGTGCACGATCTTCCCTTCCTTCGCTGCAATTTTCTGTTGTCGCGCCGCAAAATGTGATGAACCTGAAAAATAAACTACCGGGCTACGGCTGCACCTTTCTAAAACCTAAAATCAGCAAAATAAAGTAAAATCACTTGTATTTGGTATTAATTTAGGGTTTAAAGTGGTTGGAAATCGAGTATAAAAACCGTACATCAAGCATGTTGGATGGTATTGGATGGTAAATTGACGGATGGTGTATCACTCCTGCAAAAAAAAAGGAAATTGATTATCGCCATCTACCAATTTACCATCGCGCGCCATCGCTGAGGCGTTCCCTCAGCGATGGTCTCTCACCCAGCGAAATTTTATTTCATACCTAAATGTTCAATTAGATAAGTATAAATGTTCCGTTATTTGAGTATAAATGTTCAGTTAGTTGCAATAAAATATATAAATGTTATAAGCAAAAATGTTCATTTTATTAAGTATAAATGTTTAGTTTAGTAAGTACAAATGTTCTGTTAATTGAGTATAAATGTTCAGTTAGTTGCAATAAAAAAATACAAATGGTATAAGCAAAAATGTTCATTGGATAAGTATAAATGTTCAGTTTATATAGAACAAATGTTCAGTGTACTAGTATAAATTTTCAGGTTATCAGATATAAATATTCAATACGACTTTTTGGTTTTTTTAATAGGTGAGCGAAGGGGTCACGAACCGGACAAAAAACACATGAAAAAATTAGAAGGGGTCATGAACCGATCCGGTTCAAATAAAATTTTTTCCAATTCTGCCCCTAGTGCGCCTCTCTCCAAAAATGATGCGCGATCTATATAATAAACCATTACTTGACGCATTTAGTTGAACACTTTCGACTATCAAACTGAACTCATATTATTATTAAACTGAATATTTGTGGCAGATATATGTTCTGTACAGCGATGGCAAGCGATGGTTTTTTTAGCGATGGCAGTTATCATTTCTGAAAAAAAAACGGGATGTGAAAGTGAAAATAGGCTTCATAACATTATATGGGCCCATTTCTCGTAATACGTAAATTGGGCGAATCCAGATCTGGTGTCGCGCGACACCAGTTGTAGCGCAGAGAGAGAAAGAGATCTGGCCGTCCGATTTTGATCTAATGGATAAGGGAGCCCCGTGCATTCCACCACTCCCGAAAAAAATTATTGGCCCGAAAAAAATGAACCGTCCGATCAAAATCGAACGGCTCCTGGGTGCGCTACAAACCGTGTAGCGCTACACCAGATCCGGGTCCTAAATTGGGCTATATATGGGTGAGGCCCATTACTCGCCTTAAAATGAAACGGGCGCGTCCATTTCCATTCCTGGAACCAGCGGATCCCATGATTCCCATCCATTATTAGAAAATAGAAATATAAAATGACGACCGGCGCCGAGGCGGACGCCGCTGGTGATCCTTCCCTTGCTTACGTGTCGTCCACTCTCGACACGGCGCTGGCCTTGCCTGTTTCCTCTGACGAAACAGTTCATTCTCTCAAAAGTACTGTTCATCTCATTCCCTAATCCCTCCCTCTTCTTCATGCTACATTGCTACTCACATTTCTTTCCTTCTTTTCGTGTACGTGTACGTGTGTATCTCACTTTATCTACTCCAACTCTATTTCACCAATTACTGCTGCTGCTGCTGCTGGAAGCAAATTTGCTAAACCCTAAACCCTAAACCTTAAAGTTTTTTTTTTTTTTTTTTTTTATCTTCCCCTTTTTCCAAAATTGAACTAACCTTACCTATTATAGATTTAACTTCAATTTTTATGTTTTATGTTCGCACTGAATTCTTTTTAATTTGTAAACTTATTTTTCATTTCTTATTAAACTTACTACTTTGAACAGGGAAGATTGAGCAGGAGCATGCTGTTTTGTTCCCAGAAACCGGAGAGATAATTGTGAAATTTATTAAGGTATTGTAATGTCCTCTATCATATCATATCATCATGTACATTTGAGTTTTAGTACCTTACCTATCTTCCCAAACACCACTGACTACATTAATTAATTGTATAAACTCTAATGGCAGCAAGAGAAAAAAGGATGTGTTTATCACTTAGCGGACTCTGTTCCTCTCAGGAGGGCGTTTGACGGAGTCGAGGGGTGCCACTTCCTGGACATGGAAGCAGTGCCGGCATCTCAACAAGATGGAGGTTCCTATCTTTTTTTTTTTTTTTACTCAATTTTGCTATCTCCTTACTCTTCTTATATTGGGCACAGTATTCCATTTGGAAATAACTGTATTTTTTTTTTAAAAAAAAAGGGTAGTGGCTTACCATAATTGCTTGTACTAATCTCCATTTAATCCAAATAACTATCGAATTATGGTTTTTGGATACCTAGGTCTTGCGTTAAATAGTCATTTGTTTCAGTTCAATGAGCAGAATTTTGAATCATTTTTTTGTGGCAGCTTTTCCCCAAAAAATTGCTTAATCTGTTCATTTGGTAATGAATACAGATACAAAGGAAGCATGTGTTGGCAAAAAAACAGATGCTCCACTTATTACATTAATTGAACCTTATAATCAGCATGGAAATGAAGGGAAAAGTGATGAAGAACTAGAACAAAGTATTGATACAAACAAAGGCTATACTCAGAGAAGTGTGGACAGCAGAACAGGTAAGCTAGTGAAAAGGAAAATAAGAAAAAATGAGTTGAGTACAGCGGAACTGGTTCTATGCAGAGAGGTGAATCCAGGCGATGACATTGGTAGTTATAATATGAAATCGGTTAGTACTTGGTACATGTTGGAAGAATAATTGTGTTGCCATAGAGGATCCAGTTCTGTGTGTATGTTCTTTTTATTTCAATATTGTGCATGAAATTAATGTGTTATCTTATTTTGTGGCTGCATTTCCCCATGGAATTGCTTAATCTGTTCATTTGGTAAATGAAAACAGATTTGGAGGAAGCATGCGAAAGAGAAATGAATGCTCCAGTTATTAGAATAATTAAACCTCATAATCAGCATGGGAATGAAGGGAAAAGCGATGAAGGATTAGAACAAAGTATTAATACAATGGAAGGGCATATTCAGAGAGGTGGGGACACTGGAACAGGTAAGCTAGTGAAAAAGAAAATTAGAAAATTTAGTTGAGTACAGTGGAATTCTATGCAAAGGGGTGTTGACATTGGTAGTTAAGTAGTTACAATATGAAATTTGTTGTGACTTGGTACATGTTGGAAGTCGCTGTATTGGTATAGAGGACCAGTTCTGTATATATGTTCTTTTTGTTTGAACATTGTGCATGAACTCAATGTGTTATCTTATATTTTGTGGCAGCATTTCCCCCATGAAATTGCTTAATCTGTTCATTGGTAAATAATTACAGATACAGAGGAAGAATGTGATAGCAGAAGAAAAGCTCCAGTTAATGGAATAATTGAACCTCGTAATCAGAATGGAAATGAATCGAGAAGGGATGAAGGACTGAAACAAGGTATTAATGCAATGGGAGGTTATATTCAAAGACGTGAGGACAACAGAACAGGTAAGCTCGTTAAAAAGAAAATTAGAAAAATGAATTCAGCGCAACAGTTCAGGTTCTATGCAGAGAGGTGAATCCAGGTGATGACATTGGTAGTTATAATATGAAATTGGTTGCTACTTGATACATGTTGAAAGAATCATTGTATTGCCATATTGGATCCATTTCTCTATGTATGTTCTTTTTGTCTCAAGCATGAACTTAAATGTGTTATCTTCATAAAAGAAAGTAAATCAGCTCGTGTATTATGAAGCACATTGTTGTATTAAGGGGAATAAACTTTGAGATTGCCTCTTTCATTTATGTTACATTAAAAGAAAATAACTGAGCTCTTCTAGTTCGAAGCACATTGTAGTTGCTAAACTAACTATTAAATATAAAGCAATGTCAGGCAAGACTTCTTCCTCTGAACCAAGTGGCAGAGATTCAAATGAAATGAACTTTTCAACACGTCAATGCCAACTGAGGAATAAATGTATTAATTGGCTCTGCAAGCAAAATGCCTTGCCTGGTCAGAGTTATTGTGGTCACCATGAGCGCCTTCGCCAAAACAAGGCCTGAAAACGAATATGGGTAAACCCCTTTCATAGACTCATAGTGCATGATTATCTTCACAGGTAAAGTATTTACTGGTCAAAACTAATTTTGTTTTTTTTTAATCAGTTTTGTAGCCATAGCAGTGTCATGCTTGATTGAGGTGAACATACATGACCCCATATTGAGATCTGAAATGAAATGACTCTATCTACACGGGTACTTGTTCTTTAAGTTTATATAGGTATAGATAATGGGGATGCTTTTTGTAAATCTTTGCTGCATCTTTTTGTTGAGTTTGATGTGCTCTGGATATCAATTTCCGTCAGTCAGCTCTTGTTTATTCTGGTGCTGGTCTCTCATAGGATCTATGGTGGGTTTCATATATTGTTTTTTTAGATAAACTGGTCCGCGACTGACAAGTTAGGGTTTCATATATTGTTACTTAAGAATGTTAATTAGGAGAATTAACTCGAGGCAGTGCTTTTCTTTGTTTTGTAATAGTGTTGGACTGCAGTAACAATAAGATGTGAGTAAATGTAGATGCTAAGTTGATTAATTGTGCCTATCCTGTTATTAGATAGTATTGTAAACATCATATTTGAAAGGTAATACAACTGATCTAAACAGTGGGTTTTAGCATTCCCTGCCTAGGTACCCAGTGATGGATTTTTGAAGATGAATCAATGGAAATTTAATAAGGAATTAGTATAATATTATACTAAAGGTAAGTAAATCACACCCTTTTTTTTATGCAAGAGTCTCCATGCCAAAATTTTCTACCACCACAATTTTTTCCATGGTTACATGTACAATTGGTTATCTCGACATTTGTGAAAAGTATTTTACAAAGAATATTGTCGGATTTTATACCACCCCCTAAGATTTTAATTTTGATGTATTTATTAAGCTAATTTAGCTGTGTTTATCTAAAAAAAAGGAAAAAAGAAAAAAAAAAAAAGAAAAAAAGAAAAAAAAAGAAGCTAATTTAGCTTTACTGGCCAATGTACCAGATTACCAGTAACTCTGGTACAGTCTGATACTGGGTACTGATGCTTCCTTGATGGCAGACAACGGTGCTACCTATTTCTTGTACTGGCAGGACAGGTAATTGTAGTATGGATTTTACTTCTCTGATGGCCATAATGCACTCCAAATGGACACTGACAGGAATCCATGTGCCTATCCCAATTTGTTAGACAACGGCTTTGAACTTTAGAAACTGTCCTTCACGATGTCTCAATGGATAGGCACATTTTAAGTGGACTGGAGGGCATTTCGGGAAATACTAATACTCTGAAATTATTTGAATCAAATGAGGGCTTCATCTGTGTTGGCAGGAGGTATGATGTTCGGGACATTTGTTTTCAGGGGTGGAAATCTCATTTCTTTTTTCTTGCAACATGTAAGACATTTATATGTACTGTGTTTCACTACCACCAAGGAAAACCAGGAAATTTGATCAATTTATTATCAGAAGAGATGTAAAGAAAAGATGCAAAAGAAACCAAAAGTAATAACAAAATTAGTATGTTGCGGTTCAAAAAATTTGAAAACTATATACATTTTTCATCCTGTCAGATTGCACAGTGTGACCCATATACAATTATTATTCGTTAATGCAGAGGATAAGTGAAAGAAATTTTGCATTCTGGTAATAAGGGTGTTCAAGACCAAAATAATCAAATCACTAACAAGTGATCGCTCAATGCTTTAAAAATTCTAATAAACAAGTTAATTTTTATTTTCTTAATCAAAATCTTCTGTAATACATACTTAACAGACAGAAAGTGAGAGCAGCGGGTATCAACTGTTATACAGTACAATCAGGAATGCGAGAAAATAAATAAATTAAAAAGAAGAATACAGAATTAGCCTCAAATCATATTTTGCATAACCAAGAGAGTAAATTTGAGCAGCTGGTATCATCTCGTACACAACTAGGATCCAAAAATAGAGTTCTCACAAAACTTATTGAAAAAAGAAAAACACTGACAAGTTTCAAAGCAAAAACTAAAACACATGAGTTCTCAATGGCATTAAGTCGCACTTCTCCAGAAACTACTTCTTTTAGTTCAGATTTACCCCCTTTTTTTTATTAGTAAAAGTATGAACTTGAAATGGGAAAAAGCATTAGTATGACATATATGGTATGTCTATAATCAAGTTGCTATCTCAATTGATATTGATGATACTAGCATAAGATGCCCTCATATGTGAACAAATAAAGAAAGAAAATATGTTAGACAATAAAAATATGTTGCTTAATTTTTAGACGATATAAATAGATGTGTTATTCTATTTGTTTCTATATTAGATGAAAAATCAAATAATAGTGTTGCTTCGTCTAGCGATTTACATCCAACCACAGATCAAATCGATCCAACGACAAAAATACCTGTTTACAATTTAGACCTAGAGTGTAACATCTTTTCCATCCGTGCATTTATAAGTAGTAGAGATACTACAGATTGCATCAATCAAAAGCTCCTAGACCTCAGCATCCTGGCGAATAAGAAATATGACACAATAGGCAACACTAATAATTCTATAAGCAAAGTTACCTTTCTTCTACTGTAAAGCACAGATCCTGACAAACATTATTTGTAAGTTTGGTTTGGACAAATTGATCAATAATAAAAAGTTTTAGATTTCACAAAATGCGAGAATGTCAATCTCCAGAAATTAACTTGTTGCAGGAACAGAATAAAACACAGGAAAGTGCCAAAAATAAAACATAATCATTAACAATCATTAACTGGTTTTACAAATGGAAGACATATTAAACGTCTATTGCAATAGACAATATAATTAAAATTACACAAAATCCATATTCCACAAACCATATTCGTCAGACTTAGCAACATATTGGGCACTTAACCAAACCATTTTCATTGCACCCTTCACACCTCACCATTTTATTCTTGCTCCCCTTGTCCGAAACATTTTTGTCATTCTGCCTTTTCTCTAAAACCTTGCAACTTCCATTACACACCTTGCACATGACAAATCTGAATCCAGCACAACCCTCACACAATTTTGCTTTTGGAATTACCCGCAAAATACGACTCAACTTACCCTCTTCTTCTAGTTTCACCACCACCTCGGCCCCACCAATCAGTCTCCCTTTCACAAACAACATTGGCACTTTAACTTCTTTCAATAACACCCTCAATTCCTCCCTATAACCAGAATCCATGGAGATATCCCTCTCCATAATTTGTACACCATGGGACTCGATTGCTGACCGGACAGTGTTGCAATCTTCAAAGGTCTTTCGGATCCCACGTAAGGTAGTAGTGTAAAGGACCAATGCATTTTCACCACCTGGTGGGCACTTCTCTTCAAATGTTTTGAGCAATTTATCGGCTTCACGGGTTTTGGGTGTGCAGGTGACCACTTGTTTGATTTGCTCCTTCTCTTGGCGAAATTCTCTCTCAACTGAAGCAATCAAATCTGGATCGAACAATGGGACCAAACTCCTCCTAGAAGAAGAAGAAACCCCATCCTGATTTTTCTTCAAAATCGAGGTATTGGGGCTTTTGGAGGTCCCCAGTTTCGAATTTGGAACAGAATTAAACGGTCTCAGCACCCGATTAGAATCAAAAGTACCACTTGGAGAGCTTCGCTGGAGCGGGCTGTTCTCTTTTCCTCCCGGTTTTCTTCTATTGGCACTTTTGGGAGACCAGAGATTTAATGGGTTCAATTTGCTTGCTTTCTTGAGAGGAGACCAGATCGGCGCATCCTCTAATCCCTCCATAATCTCCCATGCATTGATCACCTCAGTCGCACCCTCCTTCGAGTTAGTTCTCTTCTTACAGTGTGGTGGAAGAATAAGAATCGGGACATTCGTCTTCTTCGTTTCCTTAATTGTTACCTTGGTTTCTTCTTCAACCTCTCGTTTCTCTTCCTCTTTCTCAGATTCCCGTTTTGGGTCGAGGTTTAGAGCTCCATAGGTGGTGGATTTGAGAGAAACCACATGCTCAATCTTGGTAATCTTCTCTGAATCTTGATCGAGGTCAGCTGCACAGACCAATTTGGAAGAAATACACCCCATTTCGCTCGATTTATCTCCCTTCTCTCGCCTGATTTTTCTCTCTATTTGTTTCTTTCCTTTTTGTTCTTCTCCTTCTTTCCCTTTTTTCTCTTTTCCGAGTGTTTTTTGTTTGAATGCTCAACGGTCGTCAGGGGTTTTGTAATTTGTCGTCTTTTCATTGGCTTTTTTTCAGATTTGTTTAATAATTGAGGTACATTCCACTTCCAACGGTCGGAAAATTGCTTCGTTTGGGAACTAGGACCAACATCACGCGTTGGTCTAATCATCTTTTCTAGATCAGGAGATCTCAACCGTTCGTTTAATCGACGGATGATCGTGATGCGGCGCCCGTCTCTTCAAAATTACCATATCACGTGCTACTGAACCCCTCACGTGCTTCATGGGGACACACGAAAGTGCCGCAAAAGCAAAACCAAGTCTCCAGATTTTTCTGAAACTTCTCCAGTTGTTTCATGGCAGAGCTCTCCATTTAATGAGTTTGTTTGGCTGCACTGGGTCCCTTCTTGTCAGTTCTATTGAAAACATAATAAAAGAATTTTTTCCACAGGAGTTTAGGACTCCCCGCCCAATTAGAAAATTAATATTTCGTGCTTTAATCATTTGTTAATATCCAGATATAATGACCAGTTTAACATCGCATATTTGTTACATGATGACATGAGGAATCTGAATTTTTAAAATGCTATATTATAGGAGCTATATATGATTGCTATCTAGAAATAAATTTATTTTCAACTAGAATCTTGGACATGATGCTGTGAAGTTAAAATATTCTACAATTTTTCTTTGTTTCAATTTAATTAATCTTCTACTGAAAACCTCTATTCGTGCTCCAACAAATTTTAACTAAGTATAAACGAAGCAAAATATTAGAAAATGTAATTAATCCAAATATTTAACTCACTAAAATGAAGCAATTAGTCAGAGTTTTATTTATTTATTTTTTTGAGTAGATAGTCAGAGTTTTATCTAAAAGTGAATATTATAAACATCATTTTCGTATTTCTAAATTATTAGAGCATCGCCCTTTTTTCAATTACTCAACGCAATTCATTATTTCGTTTGATAGATGGTCGGAACCGTTATAACGTCATGTCTTGCTCTACCCAGATTTATCATTTTCCAAATAATAGGCTTTGAGTTCTCTCACGAATACATTATGTATTTACTGAAGAAATATGATCACTTGAAAATTATGTATTTTGCATTTCATACTTACAAAAAAAAAAAATATTAATTAGTGATATTTAGTGCATATTTTCCAACAGTTAGCAATTAACAATTATTTGTGCATTACCAAACAGAAATTAAAATTATATGAAATTTGATTAGTACTCTAACTATATATCAAACGACATATATATGAAATTATATTTTATAGTTTCCTAGTTGACTTAAAATTGATTTGAAAATATATTGTCAAAATTACCAAAATAAAGTTATTGTTAAATCGTGTTACACAATACAACACATGATTTACTCACACTCCCCATCACCGAATATGATTGTGCAAAAAAATTTCTTACCACCTACAACCTCACCAGTAAGAATCTCATAAATTTGTTCACTTCAATTTGTGTGGTTCTCATTTCATCATGAGTGTTTTAGTACTACCTTAATACTTGCAGTTAAGTATTGATGTTAATTTTCTATTGACTTACAGTTAATAGTATGAATTTTCAAATAATTTAAGAGTTGATACATAATAGTTTGGATTAGACACGCTTAAATAATGGTTAGACACACATCTATTTCCGGTGGGTAAATCACAGGTGAACAGCCATACTTCGCTTCGCACGTCAATGAGAAAATAAAAAACTAAAAATAAGATAAAAAATCTTCTTTCCAATAATTATAGCTTAAAAAACCAACGAATCTCTATCTCTATCTCTATATACTTATAAATGCACCTAAAACCTGGACACTAAACATTTGTTAAACATTTTTATATACTGTTGATCTGTGCATGTACGGTTAGATCTATCTCAACACATCTCTATGCGCACATAAGGAAAGAATTATCCCAGTTTTGAATTGCCGCACAAAAGGAAAAATTTTTTCTTTGGATTTGATTGGTTTTCCATCAAATATAGAAACAAATTGAATAACATATCTATTTATATCGCTAGTAAATTAAGAAACATATTTTTATTGTCTAATATTATTTTATTTTTTTTATTTACCCACATATCAGGACATCTTATTCTAGTAGCTTAAAAAAGCAAACGAAGTGATGTAACTGATACGAAATTCTCGAACTTTCAAAAAGTTTATTATCGGACAATGTCCACAACAATACTAACTAGTTATGGCAGTCGCAGTTTCGCTGCGTTATAATTATTTTAGATGGATAAGAATTTAAACTATTTGCCAAATTGTTTGTTTTATTTGGTAACATATAATTTATGAAGAATTATAATTTAACACAATTTCTATTTTAATTTATAATTTATAATTTAACATATAATTTATGATGAACTTTAATGATCACTGTTTGAGAGGAAGTTGATTTAAAAATTTCTATTTTAAAGATTCAACAAAAATAAGTAAAAAAAAAATACAAATTGCTGAATTTAAGGTTTACAATCGAAAAAATTACATCAAATAGGAGTTCATCCCTTACCAGTCTCTACTAAAAAAGAAGAGCAAAGTTGCCATAGGCCTAATATCCTGAGCAATCACTCAGTAAATTTACCCCATTATCCTCCCACCTTAACTGTATTTAGCTTTGACTTCTTGCCATATCCTCCTCACAACCTGCTGAAGAATATAGGTTGACAACCTCAGATGTATTAATTTATTTTGAACTGACATGTTATATAAAGAGACCCAAAATCCAAGCAGTGCAACCTATATTGTTTTAACTGTAAATTTCGCAGCATAATCATACAATGTGAAACTTAGCTTTCATGACCTTAAGATAAACATTTCTAATAAAAAGAAAAAACATCCAGTACTGTGCAAAATACAAATATCATTACCACTACACTTTTTTTTTGGCTTATATAAAGACCCTGGATAGTGGTTTAGGATTTAATAAGTATACAAATATACGTATATATATATTTTTTTTTTTAAAAAAAAGGCCTCAATCTGATAGGATCAATCATCCATGAACTAGTTCTCACAATTCTATTAATTTCTCGAATTCACCATGGTAACCCCCGATCCCTCATCTCAAACCCTTTTACCCAAAATTAGATAAAACATGACAGAGAAAGGAAATAAATAAAAAACATAAGCTAATTACCCCCTCAACACTACCATCCTCAATTTCAGTATAGAAGCATATCATCATATATTAATCCCTCCAGGTCATCAATGTAAAGAGGAGCTGAAAGAAAGAAAAAAAAAAATAATAATAATGAGCAATAACATGTCTAGAAAAGTTGTGTATATTTACCACTTTGTATCTAAAATACAAAATGAAATTAAAAATACAAAAGAAAGCAAGATGAAATTAAAAATGAACTTAATTTTTTCAAAAATGATGCTTGGTCGATATCTCTCTTGTCCCTTGCATCTGGTAAGAAAATGGATGCATTTGTCTTTTTCACCAGCAAGTTTATTATCTAAAATTTAAAATTTCCTTTGTGACATAAAAACCCGACCAATTAATTTAATAAGCAAAGGCCTTTCTCGAGTCTTTTAAGGATGTGTGTCAGAACCGGGGAAGATTTTCGAGAGGCTCTGGCTGGCTGGTTCAGGACGGGTACTGTTTTTTCGAACTTTTGTTTCCTTTAATTTTCATATGTACTGACTCGGTTACATTAGGTTTTGGCTAAGATGATGAGAGAAGAATTCAGATGCTATACTGTTGGTTTTGAAAGTGAAGACTAAACATTAGGTTTTGGAGGGATAATGCAATCAAGTCTGCGACTCTATTATGGGTGTGTTTGGATGGGGTGGGATGGGGTGGGAATAAGGAATAAGCCCCTTATTCCTTATTCCGGTGCCAAACCAAACACCATGGGAATAAGGAATAGAGGCCTATTCCCGGCCCAATTCCTATACCAACAAAATGTTGGAATTGGAATTAGGAATAAGGATTGGCACGGGATTCTAGATCCGGCCCTAATTCCTTATTCCTTATTCCTATCCGGTGCCAATCCAAACACACCCATATCACTAAACATGGAGTTATTGCTCATTATTATTATTTTTCCTTCAACTGTAACCGCAGCTTCGCTACGCTATGATTTTTTAGATTGAGAATAATTTAGACTATTTGCCAAATTTGTTGGTTTATTTGGGAACATCTAATTTCTCAAGAAATATAATTTTAACACAATTTTAAAATAAGAAATTGTAAAAGAACATTACCAATTTTTTTATATAATTTTTTATTATTGCATGTCATGTTAATTTTGTCTAATTTTTATCATAATTAATTTAGTTGAAATTAGATATTAGTAGATACGTACATAATTAACCAATATGTAATTCTTTCAATTAGTCATGTTACACGTTTAATTGTATGGTCCTTCAATTTAAGCATATATAACTTTTTTTTAAAAAAAAATTAAAAAAAACACAAAAGACTTTCAGTTTATTCAATTGTAACATAATCGAATATATACCAAGAAAAAAAGCTCCTAAATCATACATTAAAATGATTATTATATATATTTTTTGAAAACCTAGTAGCACTATTTAATATTTAAATGAAGTTTCAACCATATAATATGCATGCTTATAATTTTCTGAAAATTATAATATATATAATATGTTAGTGTGTTATAGGTATATATACAACAATCAAAAGATAAGGGATAATCTGCAACTTTGTTAATGAATATGATTTCTATTCTCTAGATATGATTCAAATCAACAACGAACTAACGACACCTACTTGCAACTAACTTATATATCATTATAGATAATTATTTGCCAACTAAAATTCTGCACACTAAAATTGTTAATTTAGGAGTTAATCTTTTGGTACCATGACGTATTGAAAATGCAAGGGAAATGGATATTCGTCTCACTCAATAATAATATAGTTTGTAAAAGAAACATGTCCTAAATATTTAGTAGGTGATTCAATTTCATTTCAGGCAATTTATCCACGTCTTTTGCCTTTTTTATTGTCATTCTAGCCTCCCATCTTACATTCAAGAATGGATATTTATACATCATTTAAAAACAGCAATTGTACTTGAGAGTTTCATGTACGTAGCATTTAATTAGCTGAACATGATACCAGTATAAATTACTTGGAGCAATTGCAACGAAAGCCACATTTGCCACATATGCCAAAGCTGTAAAATCATTATGACGTTTAAAAAAATTAATAAAAGAGTACATTCTAATAAGAATTTGATCATAACTTGTCAAAGCATAATCAAGGCATACACTTATGTACTTAAAATTGAGGTGCATATGCATATATTTGAACTTGAAACAAATTTATGTTGTGCCAGCTTGTCAGTGTTGCTCCATGTACCTCTACTTACATCAGCTCCATCTTGACTGTCATGGATTTACAGCCATTCTCTTCTTTTTAATGCGAAATTCCATTTCTCTCCATTATGTAGATAAGTGTGAGTACAATTTTCATTCACTTTTTACCATGCTACATTGATTTCTACAGGTGTATATTTGAATTGTGACTGTTTTGCCCCTGCTGCTTTGTGCTTGTACCCATGCTGCACCTTCATGCTATCCTTTTCAATTGGTGATTGCATCATCTTCACATGATCATATGCTAGCTTACCTGCTGGTGAGGTTGCTTGTACAGTATCAATTACTCATTTCAGAACATTCTTCAATTGATGATCTCAATTCTCCTTGCAGCATCTTCTTTTACTGCAGTTGCCCACTTACACTTTAGTTCTTTAATTTCGTTTAATTTATATCTAAAAAAAGGCATGACATGTAATTTTTGGTTGGGATAAGTTGCAGATCCAGATCAAGCAAGTGTCCAACATATCAAACCACAAAACATATCTAACGAATTTTGGGGAAAAAAAACCCTCAGCTCACTGCTAAGACTTGAGTAAAAACAAAACATCTAATAATGAGTATTAGAACCTAATAATGAAAAATCAAATAGTCTAAAACCTCATTCAAAAGTACAAAATAAAATACATAGAAATGACACTAATCATATAGCTATTTCAAAGAGTAATGTTCCTCATCGGGAAAGAAAATCAGAAAATTCTTTTATGTGCTACATTTAATTTTTAATCTCATAGAATCAAACTTGGAATAATATGTATTATTTTCAATTTATTTGTAAAAATCAATATATTGTTCATGATACTACATAATCCTCTTTTCAATTTCTTTTTATAGTATTGTTTGTACACCTGCAGAAACAATGGACCATAGTATAAAAAATTTAAAAAATAGTAGTGAAAGTATAACCTACAGAAACAATGGCCCCCATGAAGAACTAAGATTGTAGAATGGCTTGTACTCTCTTTGCATGGTGTAAAAAAAGCATCATATGGATTCTCACAAACCTGCATAAAAATGAATATATTAATATTGCGGTCAGTTACAAAGACTTTGAAGGTATTAATATTGCAGTCAATTAGAAAAGACTATCTGTCAGCATTTCAATGTGATAGCATTAGTGATACGATAAATAGAGAAAGAAATGAGAAAGGATAAAAATAATAATGCAGTAAAAATGAAGAAAAACATTGTCTGAGCAAGTAGAAAGAGATTTGGTGACTTCAACCCAAGTCTATTTACTGGATGGCCCTGGCTTTGATGTGTAGTGTCCACATTTTAACTTTCAGAGATCAAATAATTCAGATACAAATTATAAAAATAATAAAAACACTACCAATTAATCAAACCTTACGATACTAATAAAAGTTTGTACCTACTACTGTCACTTCTAGTGATAGTTATGCTGCAAGATTTCAAAGAAATATATGCGGTTTAAAATGTGAGATTTCATACTGTTAAATTTAAATTTTACCTGCACTAATGCTATCTCGATCAAGTGCAAGAAGGTCCTAGGAATATTCAGTATCGAGAATAACTTGTAGTACTTCACCACTAAACAAAAGTACACTGGATTAATTTTGAATATCCAGAGGAGACTATAATTCAATTAGATACCAACACATGTAAACATTGAAATATATCAAAGAAGAAACAAAGAAGCATTACCCATGAATGGCATTCAGTTAGATATATTAGTTCAAAGATAAAGTTTATTTTGTTGTACCAGTCTCTCTCTCAGTATAATATATACTGACCTTTACTTTTTTTTTTTTTCAGGTTTAGAGACCCCGTTTTGTGGTATTCTCTGGCTAAAAATATTTTTATCTGTGAGTTTGGTATGAACTCTCACCTTAGTTTATTTTATTTTATTTGAGAAACACAGTAAACAAAATAGAGGTAGGTTGGTGGTTTTGTTTAAAAACTCATCTTATTAGAACAGTTCGACTACAGCGAAGGAGGTGGAGTTACGGTCTAACCAGCTAGTGTTGCGGTCTAACCTGCTTTGTGTAGTGCTGGGAATTTTGTGTAGGGCTGGCCATGCATTGCACAGGGAACTGGTTTGGTGCCTACGAAGAATTTCACATCACATGGTATGGCACCAGTGGCTGTAGCTGTAGCAGTACTTGTACTGACACCGGAACAGGAGTTCACGTCCAAAACGTCCAAAATTTAGAGTGCCCGAGCAGGTGTAGGCGTCCACATCTGAACCATCCTGTCATTTCATGAGTAAATTTAGTTTTGATGGTAGTTTTGATGCGCAGAATTATAAAGCGGCAATTGTTCATAACATGAGTTATCTTGGAAATCAGAGGCAATTTGTTTATAAATGAATTCTCTTGGAAATCATAACATAATTGAAATTGAGTTTATTTGAGTCGTCATAATTAAAATTAAGTTAATAAAAGGTAATATAGATTTTGTTTACCAGCAAAGTATGACAACAATACATATCATCAAGGCAGAATATTAGACAAAATAAAACTGTATTGTCACGTTATGCATTTCTCTAGTGTTCTTAATCAGATATTAGGATTGCCACCAAGACAAAATGAAATCAACAACAAAAAGCTTAAGTCTAAACAAAAATATAATAATTTGATCTGCTAGTTAACCAATACATGTCCCCTTATCATGGGGTCTAGCACCCATAACAATAGCAAAAATATTCTTTGGACAGAAACCCTTAGAAAAAATAAAATTGTCTCGCACAAAAATGAGAATACACAACATTATAATAAGAGAGCTTGGCAACATACTAAGAAACTGAATTTGATTCTCATTGTCGCATTTTCTTAAAGAATTAATAGGTTTGCATAGGTACTTACTAATTACCGTCATATTTCTCATATCAATTCACTAAGAAATTATTGAACAAACAGTGTGCCAAATAACAAAAATAGAGAAAAGACAAATTGAACATCAATTCTCTTTCCAAATCAAAGAATTGAGGAGGAATCAAATTACATGGACAGAAATTAGAATCAGAGGAATTTAATATCTTTGAATTGCAAACCTATTTCTCTTTTTTATTTTTGTGTTTCTCTCTCCAAAGTCTACTTAGATCTTCAGGGTGTGGAGAATAGCAGAAGAGGGGTCTCCAGAGGAGGATATGGAGAGTCAGAGAGACGAAGAGGTACTGAGGTAGGAGGAGGGACGCGCTGACGAAGACATGGAGGGGCGCTTTATGTTGGAGTGAGTGTAAGAAGACAGAAGGGGAGGTATTACCGTATGAGGGGTTGGCAAAAGAGGGGCTGGAGGTGAGGCGGAGAGGTATGAGGGGTTTCGTATGGCCAGTCGATGCTTGGTTTGAGGGTTGGTCTCGCTGGCCTAGCACAGATGGAGAGAGGCGACGGACAGTAAGGGAGAGAGAGGCGATGATATTGCTGGAAGAGGAAGAAGCGAACGAACGACTCAAATCATCTTATCATTAGGTTTTGGAGGGATAAGCAGGGGTGAGGCGGGGATTGCGGACCGAGGAGGCGAAGAGGAGTGGGGAGGGGCGGACGGCGAAGTGGAGAGGCGGAGGAACAGAGAGGTGAGAGGAGGGTGCGCCGAAAAACCGGCTCGATGTCAGGGAATTGGAGATGCGGAGAAGAAGGGTTTGGTTTGATGACTTTGATCAGATCCATCGCGCGAAAAAAATTGGACGGCTGAGATTTCCGCATACCATAGCGGATCGAGGCTTAATTATACTACTATAGATTAGCTTGAAGTCACATTCACAAAATTTTAGTTTTTGCCAAAAAAGAAGGGAACATTATTTTAATATCTCACCATAAGTAGTATTAATAACTTGCGCATATAGAAAATTTATCAACTTAGAGATGTTGGGAATTCGTGAAATCAATAGTCAATTGAAAATATTTAACTTGTGAAACCAATAGTAAAATTATCAGCATTTTAGTTTCATGTGAATAACGGTTGCAATACATAACTTGTGCTTTTCATTTTTTTTCTCTCCATATTTGGTTGAGTTAACAAACTATATCCTACAAAATTCAGTACAGATTCCGTTATAAGAAACTCTAGTCTTAACATCAAATTGAAAAGAAACATATTTCAGTACATTTCTGAGGTACGAAGTGCAAAAAAGAAATCTACGCAGGACGACTGCAAGATGATCTATCAATGCAATTTTCAGAAAGGAAAAAAAAAATATTGGCCTCGCCTCAATACGATTATAGAAGCGACTCAAGAGCAGCTTCAATTGCACTGGTCCCACCTAACTCGAGCAAAGAGAGTGCAAGATCGTACTGTTGCCAACTCCTTAGACTGTTCGATAGTTGCTTCAGCACATCAACCTTTGCACCGAGCACCCAAGCAGGAGAAAACCTTATAATCAACCCCACAAAGCTTGACACGTGTGCCTTCCACATGGCAGGATCACATCTGAGTTCTACGGTACCCTTTAGAACTCTGGTTATGAAATCCAGGTGGCTCGTTATAACATGTGGAGACATTTCAGAGCTTCCAGACTTATCCAGTGCTGATTTAGTTTGGACTCCCCACATCATAGCCGTAGAGAAAAACAGTAAGTAAGATAAAGCATACCCTTCTGTTATGTTGCCAATGGATGATATCGGCTTAGATCTCTCTTCGCGCTTCGATAGTAAAAATATCGGTAATGTATCCTCAAACAGCACTCTTACCAATGGAGAACGACCTGCCATACAAAGCAGGCTTGTGCCGAGCATTGCTACCTGGCGTACTGCAGAAATAGCTGTAGCAAAGGAAGGCTGTCCAAATTTCAATTGGGTACAGCCTCTATGAGGGTACTCATCAGCCAGCTTGCAAGCCCACTCAACCACCAATTTTAATATCACCTCACTAAAATAATATGGCGCATGATACACATGGCATGTATGTAAGAACAGAAAACCTGGACTCATTGCCCGACTGTTGCAAACAGATTCCCCCAAGAGCCCAACCACACCTCTTGTTGAGGTCATATAATTGCTGTCCCAAGAGGAAGGGTCTAGAAAGGATTTGAAGCAGCTCTGTAGCAGCTGTGTCATAGCATCCTTGTCATTTATGAAGCAGGAGCGGAGACCTAAAAAGACTAAGAAGTCATGCCATCTAGGGGCCTTTCGGGCCCATAAGGCCCCAATTGTCGACATGATTGGCCAAGGGGATATTGTAGCATAATTTGCAATGGCTTGGCCAGTGACAGCACGGGTATACTCTGAGTTCTTGTCTAGCTTGAAGGTAATTGTTAGGCTTAAAAATGCTGCCAGTGGTAGAGGAAGCATTGGTGGAGCATCATCTGCAGCAAACCAATACAAAAAAAATGCTACACATATCATGATTACCCAATCGGTCATATTTGCAAATGCAATCAAATCAAAAGAAACAAACAAACTATATTTATAAATATATAATAAGCATTATTAACAATATACTGCTACTCCTAGTCTGTCTTGTGTCAAGGGAGCTTTGTACAGTGCTAGCAATATACCTGGTTATGGTTGGTCATTATGTGTTGTCAATTTCCCTTCCCACTTTGCTCCACTGGGTTTGACCATGTTGGAGGTTAAATTACTGAAGATAGGATTGCATCAGTAAATAATAACATAAAAGGATTTTCTGGAAAGGTACAATTGCACCCTTCTTTTTGTTTACCCATCACATTTGGAAGTAGAAAACTGGTTCTAAGGTTCAACTTCTCGACAGAATTTGCTGGTTGTTTAGACGGTCCAGTTTAGCCCTTTCTTTGGACGTCAATCGGTTTAATGCATCTCATCTTCATCTCTGTTTGGGAATCTCTAATACGGTTTGATTTCTCATTGTTATTGTGCCAACAGAGAGATATTGAGTTATGATGTGCAATATATACCCTTCATAATACTTACTGAAAGCAGTTGTTTAATCTGAGAATTTGGTGTCTTGTTTGCTCAATACAATTTTTGTTTGTTTCTTAAATTGATAATGCTATTATGCTTGTCCTGGACTGCTATGAATCTAAATATCGCATCCACACAAGGCATTCAACAAAATTCTTTCATAGCTGTAATGGCATTTTGGACCTATCATAAAGATACATAATATTATATAGACATAACAACAATTACCATCAGGATCCATATATATATTCAATCTTTTCAAAGCACCTGAATCAGGAAAAATGAGAAATATCAAATGAAGTAGGTAAACAAATTAAATGTTTTACCTGGGGACCAGCTCTCAATGTAGACTCCAACAGATTCAAGTACCTCCTTCACCTCCAACCTAAAAGAATTAAGAGAATCTTCAGGACTTGGCCAGTCAATTCCATTCAACGGGACACTTTCCCACCTGCCACGAGTAATCTCCGCCTTAAAGTAACGTATGATAGCTGCGATAGAAGCTGGAAAGAACACCACTAGATCTCTTAATCCTGAAAAAAATACCAAAAGTATAGGTTTTATCTATTTATTATTTGAAACTAAGTAGAAGAATATAGTTCTTCCCGTTTTTCTTTTGTTGGCATTTTCACAAGAGAAAGGGCAGCGACCTCACCTGTAGTCAAGTCACAGGATGATATCTGTCCACGGGCACAAGCAGTCAAAATAGCCTCCAAAACATGTGGTACTGCCTCGAGAAGCTCCCAAGCAGGATAAACTGGAGGGCTCTGGTATTCATCCTCATACATGCTCAAGGATGACCTGCTTGCACTACCAACAGAGGTTGATGAGGTAGAAGAGCTTGTACTGGTTATTGTACTACAACTACTGCCACTACCTGATATTGGCCATTTTCCTTTATTCATATTACGGCAAACAAAAATCAAAATCTTGTTTTCCATCTGGTGCATCCTATTAGAATTGCAGTTACCAAAGATTCCTGGAGCCAAGTATGCCTGGTTCTCAAAGTACCAGGCACGCAGCTTCGGAAACATATCAACATATACAGAATGACAACGCAAATCCTGAAATAAGTCGACAACATTGTTTAGATAGTTTTTCATGCTTGTAGTATAGTTGTTCCGGATGCGACTATCTCGCATTAAGAGGAGGAAGTCAAGTTTTAAATCAGGTCGAGCTGGGGCTCCACAAATGTAGGGATGGGGATCTTTATCAGGTCCGTGGAACTTGCACAAGCGGAGGAGGAATAGAAACGCAAAGGAAAAGACAGAGTAGGCAGAAACCTCTTCCCCAGCATTAGGATGGTTGTTAGATGCAGGTGGAAATGATCCAAAAGCCTCACACAATGGCATCAGAGCTGCCACAACTTCAGGAATCTGGAAATGGTAACAAGTTTTCTTTGATTAAATTTAAATTATAGGCATTAATCTTTCTTTTTTTTTCATTAGGCACTGGTTTCCTTCAATACCAGTGAGTTGGTAGGTACCAATTTAGCGGAAATATAATTTTCATCCATTTTCTGAGGGCTTAATTTCAGCCAAACTTTACACAAAACCACATAAAATGGAATAATCAAGGCTCGTACATTACCAGGGTATATCAACTGTGTGATACTTAATTTGAACACTAGATGGAAATTGTTCTGTTTAGTGCAAAATATTATAAATCATATTATTATATTACTTGCACCAGTAATATTTTTGTCATGTGTAATGACTATTTCAGAGTTGCATTTCTAATCGCAGTGCCTAAACTATAATTAATGTAGTTATGACACTGTAGCTACTCTCATGTTCCTAAAACTGAAAGTTATTAATTCAATTATTTTAGTTCCAGTCTCTGATCTGTTGGTTCACATACAGGTGTTGAATAGCAGCAGCAAAGAACCAAGTACAGTTAAAATGGCTTTATACAAACTTACCATGCCATATAATGCAAGGATGTGAATGACAGTATGGCAAGATAGGCATGACAGAAGGGAAGACAACATGTGCACATGACTGAGGTAATGGTTAGCATCTCCTATCACAGGTGACTTGAGAGATATTTGAGGTGATAACAACTTCACTGCTATATGGACAACATATTCCTGGAAACCAACCAAGATAAAGTGTCAATGTCTTAGGACTTTTTTTTTTTTTTTTTTTTTTTTTTTTTTTTTTTTTTTTTTTTGCGGCGTTAGTATAGGAAACAGAAATACTTCTTTCAATGAGCATACAAGCAAGCACCTGGATGTTCCAGCCATTTTTTAGAGACGCACCGCATAAGATCTTTGGAGCAGCTGATCTCTCCTCCTCTGATCCATGTAATGCCAAATGATTTAATTTCTTCAGTTCTATCACACTAAGGCAAGCCAAAGTAAAAGAGCAGAGAATCAGCAAGCCAGAAACAACAAAGGCACTTTCAATATAGTCAAAAGTGATGAGTTTTTATGACAATACCTAGGTGCAGGGATGGCCATAAGCACACTTTGGAGAGATCTAGTGAGTGGAGCTCCTTGCATGAAGTTTGACCAAGGGCATTCTTCAATTGGTGTCACGTTAGAATCTTTAGGAACCATGCATGGAACCACATAACCTGGCCAAAAATAGGCTGAAGTATCAATCAGGTCCCTTGCAATGCATGATTCCACAACTAGATGCAACAGATTTCCCACTGCAAGAGGATGAAAATTTTGAATTATCATATATCATGTTGCTGACACCTGAGACGAACATGAAGAACTACACACATCGGTTCATCAGTACCATATTCATAAGAGTTGAGAATTGTAACCTGAATAATTTGCTAATATGTGGTTTGTAGGGACTAGGCGAACAAAATGAACATATAAATCAACATGTCTTAAATATTTTGCTTTATGACCGAATTAACAGATACTACAAATGATTTCCTATAGTACAACCAAATAATTTCACTCTAGCAATGAAACTTTTGCAATTTGTTTCTCCTTTCAATAAGAAAAACTATCACTTATTTTATTTATCAGAGAAAATGCAAATACGATACCATAAATCAGTTCCCATTTCTGGACATTATTATATTATTTATAATGAATTATGAGTTTTAGATATTGTTACCAAACAACAAAATATGGAAAGTCTGCTAAATTAATACAGAATGTTAACTTCATTTTATGATCAGCACCAAATAGCATGCCCCACAACGCTGGGGATTAATTACTGAAAGTCTGAAACAATAGATAAGTTCATTATGTAACCTTGTCGTTGAACAAGGGTATTTAACAAAGTTTCATGAGCTACTAGCACAATTCTTTTGAGAGAGTAACAATAAAAAATAAAATAAAAACTACCTGCTTTTATAGAATAGTTCTGAGGCACCATCATGTTAGTTTTTTCCTTCTTAAAATCCACTACAGCTATGGCTGCCTTTGTGGCAGCATCATTAGAAGCACTGACCACAGGCTGAGGTGGGTCGAGGAGACTTACAAACTGTGTGAGGGACTGGAGACAAGCCACGAAGCTCTGCTTTCTAGAAGAAGAACCAGTTCCCACATTGATATTTGCACCGTTCTCCTCCTTTAAAAGAGGAAGAATAGATAATGGGACCATTGACATCAGCATGGATAGTCGTGATTCTATGTAGGGTATTGGTCCAGCAACTGGATCTTTAGCCTGCATTTTTTTTCAGAATTTTGGACATATGTTAGGATTTTTCTCAAACACTCAAAATTTCTTTTCTGAAATAAAAGAGGGACTGTATCAGAAGGTTCTGTTTTAAATGCAGAAGTTGAAAACTCCTAGTCATTTATGTGCTTCTTAGCAGTGGGAAATAGATAAGGGAACCATTGACATCAGCATAGATATTCATGATTCCATGTAGTGTACTGGTCCAGAAAATGGATCCTTAGCCTGCATTTTTTAGAATTTTCGGCCATATATTTGGATTTTTCTCAATTTCCCAACACTTCTTTTTTCTGAAAAAAAGGAGGATTGTATCATGGGTTCTGTTTTAAACACAAGTTATTCATAGGTATTTTATGTGCTTCTTACTTATGGAAGATTGAGTGGCTCAAGCTGCTTGAGTCATTTTGGGGTTCAGGTCTTTTTGGATCTTAGGTTATTCAGGTTCATATTTGAGTTATTGCTGGTCATGCAGATCTGGAATGACTCAGATTTGGGTTATTTAGTGATTCTTCTTTTTATGTGCTTCTTAAATTCTAGATAAAACTATAGATTGTGGTGCGAACAGAAACTCAAAAGCAAAAGAAGTGAAAAATTGAGTTGGATTAGCTCACTCTTTGGACAAGGCGAAGAGCAGAGATCCACAATGCTTGGAAGGTCGCACACCAGCTGGCCTGATTAACTATTTGCAATGTTCTGGTCAATCCTTTGACAGAAATAAAACAGACAAAAAAAGAAGAATATCACTCGTACCCTCAACAAAAAAAAAAAGGAATATTATAAGTTTAATAGGACTCATGCAGTTGCTATGCATCATAAATAATTCAAGCAAAATGAGAGAAATTATATAATATGAAACCACCTGTCAATATTTCGAAAGAAGCTGCAGGGCAGAAAGTTTTCCCATCCATGACATTCTCCATAAAAACGTCAAAAGGAATCCAGCAACTTGCTTTGCCAGAACTGATGAGAAGTGACTGAGGTGAGTTAGCCAACCCTGTATCAAACAAATGTCCTAGAAGACACTGCTTCGTGAGCCTATAGTGGGAACATTTTGCCTCTCTTACAAGGCAAAACAATTTTTCAAATAATTGATTTATAGATGGTGAGCTTGTATGCGTATTATGATTCTTGATAAGCTCAAGCCTCTGAAGCAAGCCTTCGAATGGTTGAGACCTAGCCTAGCATTTGATTGAATTAGCTATGTCATACAAATGAATGCGGAAATTTAAAAATTTACAATATTTTTTTGCATAATAAAAAACTAATTAGGTCTGGTACAAAAAACTGAGAGGTAATGGGCTTGGCCTCTATAGGAACAATTACAGATGTGAAACTTTAAGACATTTCCCTTTGATTCAAAAAAAATAAATAAATAAATAAAAAAAAAATATGGCAACCTTAATAGTACTATCAGGAACATTGTATTCTGTAATTTGAACCTTGTTTTATGGAAATTGTTCTTTTTCTCACTTCATTGAGGCAAAAGAAAGAAACAGTAATGAGTGGTACCTTTTGAGTGAAAACTGACTGTACTCGGGTAAAATGCTATAAAATACTGAATACTGACTAAAAGCTCTGACAAACATAAAATAAGATAACACACGAAAACATGAAAATTAAAAAGAGATTGAAATAATAATCTTGCATGTATACACACAAGTTTCTGTAGACGAGGCGAAGGGAAACTTGGACAAATTTGCTTGAGAACAAATTTTCCACGACTTCCAAGGCTGTAAACGCATTGGGTTGCTTCAGCTGCTGATGGTACTTGCTTCTATTATTGTTCAATCCACCTTTCACATCTACATGCATCGATTGAGACCCTTCTTTCACAAACTGGGCTTCAGATGCAACTAATAAGCTCCAATCGTCAAGTATGCAATCAAGCAAGTTTGTCATTGCATTTACAAGAAATAAAACCACAGCTATTCCAAAATCCATTTTTTCAACCCCATAGGTATCTGAAAGTTGAAGGGCCACATCTATAGATGTTGTCACCCTGTTAAGTAAACAGCAAAAAATTATTAGCAACATAACATTGGTACTTGGGATGATAGATACAATCTATGAAAGTAGTAAAATAAGAATTTGAAAAGTTTACATTTTCTTATGAGACCCAGCTTTCAACAAAGAAAAGGAGACAGCATATTGTCTCATGAGCTCCAAGTAAAGCCTGTATGCTTCGGGTTGTTCTTTTCGGTTTGGAAGTACCCTGATTCAGACATCATAGGACGGTTAATTTTATCTGATTAATTATAAATGCTGAATTCTGAGATTTTTGCTTTGCCCATGGTCAAAAGTCACAACATCAGACTAGTAGAGTTTATGGCCGCTAATTTTTCTATGTTTCTTTTACAATAGATAGCCTATAAATATAATATCTGAAGTATTAGCATTTACAAAAAAGAAATCTTTCAATTTTTGTACAAATTCCACTAGCTTTCTGTCACTAGCAACATTCTTATGGTCGAAGTAGTAAAAAATAGTTAACTCGATTACACCATGATGAAACGGACTCCTTGCAAGTACCAACTTTTAAGGATGGAATAAACAAAATACCAATTCGAGGGCCGAATTGTAAATTTTCACAAAGAAAATACAAATGCCACTAGCTTTCTGTCACTGAAACAGTAAATTAAAGCTATAAAGTAGAAAAGAGAGAATGCTTCTGAATTTCTATTTTCATTGATTCTTATCTTTTTACAAGAGGAGCTCGCTTATATAAGCAAATTACAATTTGTCTCTTAGTTCTTAGCTAATTACATTGATACAGCTGTCCCTAAGATATTCCTTTGTGAGGACCAGTCAGTACAATCAGTGTGGACCAGTAGCATGCGCTGGCAAGCTGAGGATACTGGTATTAGGTAGGAATTATTCCTTGATGCATTCATCTCCAGTTTGCTTATCCACTGTATCATTCAATTGTGTGCTAACAGCCCCCCCACAAGTGAAGGAGTCTGAACAGACCCTGAGCTTGTCACAAATAAATTGAAAACGTGGAGTTGTCAGTGCTTTAGTCATCACATCAGCCAATTGATCCTTGGAACAAACAAAATTGATCAACAATTCCTTGTTTTGAACCCGTTCTCGAATGAAATGATAATCTATTTCCACATGCTTAGTTCTAGCGTGAAACATCGGGTTGGAGGCAAGAAAGGTGGCACCAATGTTGTCACACCATAATATTGGAGGAGAATGACAGGAAATGTGAAGTTCTTGAAGCAAGTATTGGAGCCAAATGATTTCAGCAGCAGCAAGGGCTAAGGCACGATATTCAGATTCGGTGCTCGACCGAGAGACTGTCACTTGTTTCTTTGCACTCCATGAGACAAGATTAGGGCCAAGAAAAATGCAAAAACCAGAAGTAGAGCGACGGTCATCGGGACAACCCGCCCAATCGGCGTCGCTATAGGCATGTAATTGAAGAGAAGAAGCTTTCTGAAATTCCAGCCCATGATTAATGGTTCCATTCAAATACCGCAAGATGCGCTTGACAGCAGCCCAGTGTGTTGTTGTAGGAGAATGCATAAACTGCGAGACTTTATTTACAGCAAAGGAGATGTCGGGTCGGGTGATGGTAGCGTATTGAAGAGCACCAACAAGCATGCGGTATTGAGAAGGATTTTCTAAGGGATCTCCATCTGTTAATGACAAGGAAAGATTTGGAACCATAGGAGAGGGTACAGGGTGTGAGTCATGCATATTTGCTTTGTGCAAAAGATCACGCACATACTTGGCTTGAGAGAGGTGCATGCCGGCCTTGGTGTGACTGACTTGAATTCCGAGAAAATAGGTGAGGTCACCCAGATCTTTGAGAGCAAATTTGGATTGGAGGTGTTGAATTACTGCAGCAATTGAGTCTGAATGATTGCCCGTGATTATAATATCGTCGACATACACGAGAACTACAATTGTACGACCTTGATGGTTATGAACAAAAAGTGATGGATCGTAGTGGGAGGGATGAAACCCATTAGCTATAAGAGCTGTACTCAAGGTATTAAACCATGCTCTCGGGGACTGTTTAAGGCCATACAGCGCCTTAGATAACCGACACACATGATTGGGAAAAGTGGGATCCACAAAGCCGGGAGGTTGCATCATATACACGGTCTCGTGGAGATCACCATGTAAAAAGGCATTTTGCACATCAAGTTGTTTGATTTTCCAGCCAAGAGTAAGGGCTATAGAGAGCACTAAGCGAATGGTAGTGGGTCGGATCACCGGGCTAAAGGTGTCAAAGAAATCTACCCCCTCTTCTTGTGTAAAACCTTTGGCAACAAGGCGAGCTTTATAGCGCTCAATGGAACCGTCGGCTCGACGCTTAATTCGGTAGACCCACTTGCAGCCGACGACATTATGATCAGGAGAAGATGGAACTAGAGTCCAGGTTTTATTTGTAGCTAAGGCATCAATTTCTTTTGCCATGGCTTCTCGCCAATAAGGAGAAACAGTAGCTTGTCGGAAAGTGGTGGGTTCAACTTCGGTATGCCCAGTGGAGAGAAAGGCTACATGGTCACGAAAAACCTTTGGTTTTCGGGTGTTGTCACGAGTTCGTGTGGTCATTGGATGGGTAGATGTTGTTTGAGAAGGTAAGTTATCTGCTGAAGGTGTAGTAGAAGAAGAAGATGGGGGAATGGCAGTACGGTCAGAGGAGACAGTAGCTGTTGTGTTTCGGGCAGGAGTTGGTGTGAAAAACTGGGCAGCGTCTGCAGGAGCAACCCGGTCAGCCGAACCGTGCACACGGGCAGGAGAATTTGAAAGTGGGGCAGCAACGGCTATGGGATTTGTAGGAGTCGGAGAAGTATGTGAGTTATGGGCCGAATTAATATGGGCTGAGATTGAATTTGGTGAAGAGAGAAGCTGAGGCAGTGCAATTTCCACAGGTGCATCATCAGAGGCTGAAGCTGCACATTGACTAAATGGAAAATTTGTTTCATCAAAAATAACATGTCGAGACACATAGGTTCTGTTTGTTGGTATGTGCAAGCATTTGTAACCTTTTTGAGAATGTGCATAGCCAATAAACACACAAGGTAGTGATCGGTTTTGTAGTTTGTTAGTGTTGTAAGGTCTAATATGAGGATAACATTGGCAACCGAGTACTTTGAGGAAAGAAAAATCTGGAGTTTTGTTGAATAATAATTGGTAAGGTATTGTATTTGAGGAAGATGGTAATCGATTAATAAGATAAACAATGCTATGAAAAATGTCATCCCAAAAAGAGGTAGGGATAGAAGCATGAGACATTGTAGAAAGAGAGAGCTCGATGATATGACGATGTTTACGTTCGGCAACCCCGTTTTGTTGAGGTGTATAAGGGCAAGTAATTTGAAAGTTTATTTGTGGATAGTTGCGAATAAGAGGCTTGTATTCCGTACCACCATCGGTACGTATCACTTTTATGGTGGTATTTAGAAGGTTTTCAACTTGTAATTTGAACAAGGAAAAGACATGAGAGAGTTCATCTTTGGTACGAAGAAAATATATCCAAGTAAAATGAGTGTAATCATCCACAAAGATAACATAATATCTAAAACCATTCTTTGAAACAATTGGAGACGGACCCCAAAGATCCGAATGAACAAGTTCTAGTGGAGCATTGGATAAAGAAGAACTAGAATGAAAAGGTAATTTATGTGATTTGCCCATACAACAATCACTACAAAAAGACAACTTATGTAAAGAACATGGTAATTGAAATTTTTGCAATAAATGGAGGGTGGTGGTAGTAGAGGGATGGCCAAAACGTGCATGCCATAGGTCAGCCGAGACTCTCTCTCCTAGCAAAGCCGTGGGTGAAGTGGAGGGAGAAGGAAGGTGAAGGAGGTAGAGACCATTAGTAAGAGGAGCTTTAAGAAGAAGAACCTTGGTGCGACGGTCCTTAATGAAACAAAAAGAAGGAGAAAACTCAATGAGTAATTCATTATCAAGAAGTAATTGAGATAAACTCAAAAGATTCTTAGTAAAAGAAGGTACATGAAGAACATTGTTGAGTGTTAAAGAAAAAGAAGAGATGTGAAAGATAGAACTACCAATGTGTTTAATGGCCATACCCAATCCGTTACCTATTTGAAGGGTGTCTTGACCATCATAAGGAAGGAAGGATGACATGTTGTTGAGGTCGTGAGTGACATGGTGTGTAGCACCCGAGTCGATACACCATTCATGTGGAGCCGGTAAAGTCGTTGAAGGTTGAGCAACAAAGGCTTGGTAAGGTGGTCTTGGAGCATGGTAAGTTGGCGGGTTTGGTAAAGGTTCAAGAAAACGTTCCTCAAACCTGTGGTAACATTCTCTGGCACGGTGATTATTACGTCCACAAATCTGGCAAGGTTCTGGATAGAGAGGCAGTGGTGTCTCAGGAATTTGAAGTGGAGAATTAGAGGGAGGACGAAAGTAGGAGTTGGGTCTGGGTTGGAAATTTGGTCTTGGATTGTAAGGATTTATGGGCCTAGGATTATAGGGACGGTAGGGAGAGTTGGGTCTAGGGTTTGGGTTGCGTGGGTATGGGCCTGTGTTGAAACCAGTAGGGCGAAATTGGGAACGGTAGGGAGAGTTGGGTCTAGGGTTTGGGTTGCGACCACGTTGATTGGCGTAGAAAGCCATTGGATCCGATGTGGCAGGAAGTGTGGGGAGAGGTGTGTTTTGAGTGTTCAAGCGATTTTCATGAGTCAAAAGTAGAGAATGTAAATCAGGAAGAGAGATAGGATCAGACCGTGTGGTGACAGCAATAACCAAAGAATTAAAATCGGAACTAAGGCCACGCAGGGTGTAGTGTACCAGCATCTCATCAGAAACAGGCGAGCCGATGAAGGCCAGTTCGTCGGCAAGAGCTCGAATCTTCTGGATATAATCAGCACAAGTTGAAGCTCCTTTTGTAAGACATTGGAGTTGCTGTTGGAGATCAATCAAACGAGCTTGAGAGGTTGCTGAGAATGTACGATGAAGCATCGACCATAAGGCAGCTGCAGATGTGCACGAGACAGTTTGGGCCAGTAAGGATTCGGTCAGGGATGAGCGCAACCAACCAAGCAAGAGTTGGTCCTGTTTGTGCCATGTGAGATAGTCTGGATTTGGTATGGTGGTATTATTTTCAGCTGAGATAAAGGGATTGGGAGGGATGGGAAGATGAACAAATTTGAATAAACCATAACCATGAAGTAGAGGCACAATCTGAGATTGCCAAGCTAAGAAATTAGATCTAGTTAGCTTTGTGGCGATAGGTAGTGTAAGAGGAATAATGGATTCAGTGGATTGAAGGGAAGGGGAGGAAGTGGAGGTTGTGTTGTTGTTTGTAGCAGGGATCGACATGGATCTGATACCATGAAACAGTAAATTAAAGCTATAAAGTAGAAAAGAGAGAATGCTTCTGAATTTCTATTTTCATTGATTCTTATCTTTTTACAAGAGGAGCTCGCTTATATAAGCAAATTACAATTTGTCTCTTAGTTCTTAGCTAATTACATTGATACAGCTGTCCCTAAGATATTCCTTTGTGAGGACCAGTCAGTACAATCAGTGTGGACCAGTAGCATGCGCTGGCAAGCTGAGGATACTGGTATTAGGTAGGAATTATTCCTTGATGCATTCATCTCCAGTTTGCTTATCCACTGTATCATTCAATTGTGTGCTAACAGTCACTAATAACCCTATAACCTGGCCTAATTACATTCTTATGCTTCGGGTTGTTCTCTTCGGTTTGGAATTACCCTGATTCAAACATCAGATCAGTAGAGTTTATGCCCACTTATTTTCTAGGTTTCTTTCACAATAGATAGCCTATAACATCTGAACTATTACAATTTATTAAATCTAATTCAATTCAAAATTTGTACAAGTTCCACTAGCTTTCTGTCACCAGAAACCCTGAAAGCAGGCTCAATAACATTCTTATGATCAAAGTAGTAAAACTTAGGTAACTCAATTTCACCAGGACGAAAGAGACTCCTTGCAAGTATCAACCTCAAAGAAGGCATAAACAAAATACAAATTGAAGGGTCCAAATTGCATATTTACAAGAAAAAAAAGAAAACCTGGGAGTAAGCAAGGCGAGCACGTGCAATGGATAAACGAGGTGAGTCGCCATGGCCTGTTCGAGGAGCTTCCACATGGAAGGCGTATTGTGCGAGAAGCACAGGTTCGACACCAGGATGGATGCCAGGTCAGCATTGGGAAACCCTGGTTCGCTGGTGCCACTACCACAGCATTGCGCCACCTTGGCAGCGCACAACCAAGGCGGATCGCCACGTGTCTCTGACAATGTCACTGTCTCCATCACTCTCCGCTCCAGGTCGGAAATGGCGGTTGTCGGAGGCTGAGATATTTCTCGTGGAGGTGCCTCTGCCATGTTTTCTCCACGAACTGAAGCGATGGAATGCGATTAGTTTGGAGAAAATGGCTGCATCTGCTCTTGTCATTAGTTTAGAAGCAAAACCAAAACCAAGCACCTGCCCAAGGTTTTGGGAAGTGAAGCTTGGTAATCGACTGATGGTGGTATTCATCAATTATAAACAGAGGGAGAAGAAAATTAATAAAGACGAAGATGCACGGAGCACTGTTAGTTTGGGAATATACCCTTTAATTTTTTTTATTTTTATCTTCTAGAAGGTCTTGAAATGGTAAAGTTTTTCATATTGATCCCTAATTTTATCAAATTGGAATAAATTATGTAAAAGAAGTCCTTATTCTTGATTGCTTTGACGAATGGAATTATTGGAATGTAAGATAATCACGACGATTCAATGATCACGGTAATGGTAATTGTAAAACATTTAGGGACTAAATAGTGAAATGGTCATACTTAAAAAACCATTCATGGGCATGATTACTTTTACTTTCAGAATGCTAGGCCTTTTGACTTTCTAGATTTCAAACCTCTTTCTAATCTTAAAAATTAATTTGACATCAAGTTTCTCCAATAAAATATATTGATAATGCAATAACAAGTATTGTTTATTCGAGTTTATGGGTAGAGTCAGAAAATCTTTTATGAACAATAATTAAATACGCAACTCAATTTTCTACAACATATAAATTTGAAAATCGAGTTAAAAGTGAAATATTATCAAACTTCTATGAATCGTATATAAATATTCTTTTTATAAAATCAACTATTAAACGTAGGAATCTATAAATACAAGCATATATATAATGTCAAAATAAAATTTGGACATTAATACCATTCCTTCAACATAGATCTGCCGTGTTCGGAATTACACGCGAAAATGTGTATTATACAAAGGAAGTAGGTGTTTTAAATTTACATTTAAAGGAGAGAAAAGGAAGTTTAGTCGAGCCTTCCTAGATAGCATGTAATTAAGGTACTTCGTAGTTTGTAAAGTAGTGTGGTTAGATGCTGAAGTTGGACATGTGGTTGTCTTGTAAACTGGGCCTTTCTTCTGTTCTATAAATTGCAACCCAGTACCCACATGTGTTTTCCAAGTACAAAACATGCATAGAAATTATAAAAACAAAAAAAAAACAAAAACAAAAACAAAAACTTAATTGTAAACTAATATTCATAGAATAATAAAATTGAATGTGAAAAAGTTTATTTATGTTTAAAAGGATATTTACGCTTGAAATGTGTATATTCTATTAGGAAATTATTTATGTAAGTCACCGATATAACCAGTTAAACCGTTAAAACTCTGTACTCTCTGTTTCGCCGGTTCGATGTCCGGTACTCCGGTAGGTATTTAAAATATTGGATTAAAATTAAGCACACGGACTTGGTCTTGTGCCCAGTTTAAAGTAAGAATTCATGCACCGCTATCAAAGACCCAATTTTTTGAAAGCAAAATATTTGATCTTGCTCCAGAGCAATTTAACACCTGTTACTCATCACTAATTCTATTTCCCACGCGTATACTAACAGGCATAGCTCTTGTTATGTAATTCAAGTTTAGATGTAAACAACTAGATTTCTTCTTATTTTCAGCCAGAGTAGGTGCTCGCTGCTCGGTACAAATTAATAAAGTCGGTTTATTGTTCCATTTTAATATATAATGGATGTTTGAAGCCAGAATTCCGGCTTCTCTAGTAGCGGACTGAGTCAGCCAATTGATCAAATTTAAGAGTTCAGCTTTGTTAACATATCAACGACCTTAAACCTAGCTAGTGCTGCTAAGCCAAGCAACCAAACCAAGCTGGCTTAGAAGTTAGAACAGGCTTGAACCAAATTGGAGTTGACATCATATAGCGAAGGATATACTTAAATAGTATAAATCATTAATTTTCATTTTATTCTTGAGCATTGGATCTAGATATATTATTATTAATTTTCCAGAATATAAATTCTAAAAAATGTTAAAAGTATGTCATTATGACCCTGTCTATAAAATCATTATCGGTTGAATTTATAGTACAGTACAGGATTTATAGACTTATATCATTGATCCACATTTGTTCAATAAACAGTTCAACAAACAGTTCAATAGTCAATACCTCTTTCTAATTTGTTCCTAGGTAGAAACTCGTGAATCATTAATTGCGTTGGTTTCTAATATATCTTCTGGTTTTCTTCAATTTGTTTTTCTTCATTCATAGGTGGCTTGAGGGATCCCGAACTAGGTATTCGCTTTGATGGGAGACCCAATCTTGGACGCCTGTAATGCTTCATTTGTCAATATTGATTTACCGGAACATTCTTCTGTACCAATTTCGTTATTCACCTCATCATTTACATCAATTTGTACCTCAATTGATTCATTCCATGTGCTTCTTTTTGTAGTTTTGTTGGTATTTCTTTCAATTTTGGCTACTTGTTCCACCACTATCTCAGTGATTCCCCCACTTGATGGAATCTCCTCTGACGTTGTTGCTTGTATGTTAGCCGCATCAGTGCTGCCCAAGCTGTTGCACTGACGCAAATGAGCCAATGGTGGGTACATGGAGCATTTGGTCAACTCCACACTGCCGGTCTGCAAGCTTGCTCGGCATATCGGACATGATGGATGGCCATACAACCATACATCTATGCATTGGATGTGGAAGAAATGACTACAAGGAGGCAACATTCTCACAACATCATCCTGTTGCAAATCACTCAAACATATACTACATTCAACTGAAACTCCATGGGTCTTACTATTTACCATTCCAATTCCATTGCCAACGCCTTGATCGCCACCAACATCATAGTTCCCTTTGCAATTTTTGTCCAGTCCTTGATAGATGAAAGTTGGGAATGCCTCAACATCTGATGGACTAAGCCCGGTTGTCTGGTCCTGAGCTGGTACACTGCCATTGAATCGCTGATGCCATTCTGAAATAAGAGAGCTCCAGTTACGGATCAAACTGTAAAACACCACACAAAGAGCAAGAGCAAGAAGTATGAGCATGAGCTTAATGTTTGGGCTGCCGCCGGTTTGATCAGTTGTATCCTTGTTGGTGAACATGGTAGATATACAGATATTGTTGTAAGAGTTTAAGTGGTTTCTTGTTCTTAGGAATTACCGAATTATGACTCAAGTTTGTGGTATTAATGTGCACGGTTTGTTTTGTAGTGATGGTGCAGTCTTTAATTATATGTGAATTATTGATTCCAAGAAAATATTCTATTGTTGTTTGAGACATGACTTTATATATTTTGTTGTTGCGCAGGACAACTTGATAAGGAGGCAGGCACGGGTGACAACTAATCTGCATAAAATATTGTTACGACTTTTTTAGTATGTTTTGTTATGCTTTTTCTGGCATCATCTCTGTGCAATTTTTGCCCTGCATCGGTGGCTGCAGTGCTCAACAATTATTTATTACTATCAATTCATCATGTGATGTTTTTTAAATGGCCTTTTGCCCGATACCTTTCTTTATTTTTCGAATAGTTTTACTAACCGTTGATGATCGACCGACCAGCCACTCTAAATTATGAATATTCGTCATGGGATATCTGTCCGTATCCACTAGTAGCAAAGCCTAGAGACGAACGAGCATTTTTTTTTTTCTACCAACATACTAACTAATACCCATATAAAAATAAAGTGCCATTGTCATCCTACGATCTCTTTCCTTTCTTTTGGGACCTTTTTGGCACTTACCCTTTCAATACTAGATAGAAAAAGAATTATTTTTTTTTTAGCCTATGCAATAATGCGAAGGAAGCTTACACTGTCCCAAGGCCAGATTTAAATATTAATAAAAAAATTCTGCCCTATTGATATTGTTCTTGTTTAGTTGTCGGGGAATCCGATACTAATTCAGCATATCGAAATCGCAGAATCCGATACAAATTCAGCATAGTATCGGAATCGCAGAATCCGATACTAGCTAGTATAAGAATCGCAGAATTCGATACTAGCTAGTATCGAATGCCCAGAATCCGATACTAACAATCTTAAATTTTAACGATTAAAAAAATGTCCTATTATAAAAATTGTCTTATTATGACACATATGGCTTAGATCGGATTTTCAAAATCCAATCTTAGCATGTAGATATATTTTGGACAAAGTAACAATCCCAGTCATTAATTTGGACAATTTTTTAATGGTTTCAATTTTGTCCTATTTATCATTGACCACAACTTTCTATTTATCATGTTGTATTTTTTAATGGTTTCAATTTTGTTCTATTATGAGAATTGTATTATCCTATAAGAAACTCTAAACATCAGATGGAAAAAGAAACATATTTCAGAGGTACGAAGTCAGAAAAAAATATACAAATTCTACGCAGGACTTGCTGCAAGATGATCGATCAATGCAATTTTTGAATTTTGATCGACCAATGCAATTTCAAAAAAGAAAAAAAAAAGTTCATGGCATCGCCTCAACATGATTACAGAAGCGACTCAAGTGCAACTTCAATTGCACTGGTCCCACCTAACTCGAGCAAAAAGAGTGCAAGATTGTACTCTTGCCAACTCCTTAGACTGCTCGATAGTTGCTTCAGCACATCAAGCTTTGTACCGATCACCCAAGCAGGAGAAAACCTTATGATCAACCCCACAAAGCTTGACACGTGTGCCTTCCACATGGCAGGATCACATCTGAGTTCTAAGTTACCATCTAGAACTCTGGTTATGAAATCCAGGTGGCTGGTTATAACATGTGGAGACATTTCAGAGCTTCCAGACTTATCTAGGGTTGACTCAGTTCGGACTCCCCACATCATAGCCGTGGAGAAAAACAGTAGGTAAGATAAAGCATACCCTTCTAGTATGTTACAAATGGATGTCATTGGCTTAGATCTCTCTTCACGCTTTGATAGTAAGAATATTGGTAATGTATCCTCAAACAGAATCCTGACCAATGGAGATCGACCTGCCATACAAAGCAGGCTTGTGCCGAGCATTGCTACCTGGCGTACTGCAGAAATAGCTGTAGCAAAGGAAGGCTGTCCAAATTTCAAATATGTAGAGCCTCTATGGGAGCACTCATCAGCCAGCTTGCAAGCCAACTCAACCACCAATTTTAATATCACCTCACTAAAATAATATGGAGCATGAAACACATGGCATGTACGTAAGAACAGAAAACCTGGACTCATTGCCCGACTGTTACAAACAGATTCCCCCAAGATCCCAACCACACCACGTGTTGAAGCCATATAATTTCTTTCCCCAGAGGAAGGGCCTAGAAAAGATTTAAAGCAGCTCTGTAGCAACTGTGTAATAGCATCCCTGTCATTTGTGAAGCAGGAGCGGACACCTAAAAAGACTAAGTAGTCATGCCATCTAGGGGCCTTTCGGGCCCATAAGGCTCCAATTGCTGACACAACTGGCCAAGGGGATATTGTAGCATAATTTGCAATGGCTTGGCCAGTGACAGCACGGGTGTACTCTGAGTTCTTGTCTAGCTTGAAGGTAATTGTTAGGCTCAAAAATGCTGCCAGTGGTAAAGGAAGCTTTGGCAGAGCATCATCTGCAGCAAGCCAATACAAAAGATATTTTAAGATTACACAATTGGCCATATATATGCAATCACATCAAAAGAAACAAACTGTTGTTTTAGACAAGAATTAGGATAAAAAGTAGGGATTATGGCCAAGTACAGGCTCCCTTTTTATATTAATAAAAATTACTCTTTTACAAATATGACCCTAGACTTCTATAAATAACATAATACCATAGATGACCTATTACCATAAACAACCTATGCATAGATAAAAGATAATACTAAATATAACTCAACAGATATTATTAATAATACACCATTATTATATTAATATACTGGTACTCCTAGTCTGTATTATCGTGTCAAGGGAGATTTGTACAGTGCTAGTAATATACCAGGTTATGCTGGCCATCATGTGTTGTCAATTTCCCTTCCCACTTTGCTCCACTGGGTTTGACAACGTTGGTTGTTGATTAGTATAGGTAGGATTGCTCAATATAATATTTTTTTGTGTTGCTTAAATTGATAATGGTAATATGCTTATACTGGACTGGTATGGATCTAATTATCTTTTTTTTTGAAGGTTGGTTTTGAAACCAACGATTTTGGAATAAGAAATTTGAAAATAATGCTCTCTCCGTGAATCGAACCAAGGACCACTTGGTTGGCGGAATAAAGCGAAACCACTGGACTGAACAATCCAGCTTGTATGGATCTAATTATCACGTGCACACAAGCCATTCCACAAAATTTTTTCATAGGTATAATAGTATTTGGGACCTATCATAAAGTTACATAATATTAGATAGACATAACAACTATTACAACCAGGATGCATATACTGAATCAGGAAAAATGAGAAATATCAAAAGAAGAGGTACACAAATTAAATGTTTTACCTGGGGACCAGCTCTCAATGTGGACTCCAACAGATTCAAGTACCTCCTTCACCTCCAACCCGTAAGAATTAAGAGAATCTTCAGGACTTGGCCAGTCAATTCCATTCAAAGGGACACTTTCCCACTCGCCACGAGTAATCTCCGCCTTAAAATAACGTATAATAGCTGCAATAGAAGCTGGGAAGAACTCCACCAAATCTCTTAATCCTGATAATACCAATGTTAATAGGTTTTATCTATTTATTATTTGAAACTGAGTAGAAGTATATGGCTCTTCCCATTTTCTTGTGTTGACATTTTCATGAGAGAGAAAGGGTAGTGACCTCACCAGTAGTCAAGTCACAGGATGAGATCTGTCCACGGGCACAAGCAGTCAAAATAGCCTCCAAAACACATGGTACTGCCTCAAGCAGCTCCCAAGCAGGATAAAGTGGAGGGTTGTGGTATTCATCCTCGTAAATGCCCCAGGATGACCCACTTGCACTACCAATAGAAGTTGATGAGGTAGAAGAGCCTGTACTGGTTATTGTACTACAACTACTGCCACTACCTGGCATTGGCCATTTCCCTTTATTCATATTACGGCAAACAAAAATCAAAATCTTGTTTGATACCTTGTGCATGCTATTAGGATGACAGCTACCTAAGATTCCTGGAGCCAAGTATGCCTGGTTCTCGAGGTACCAGGCACGCAGCTTCGGAAACATATCAACATATACAGAACGGTATCGCAAATCCTGAAATAAGTCGACAACATTGTTAAGATAGTTTTTCATGCTTGTAGTACATTTGTTCCGGATGCGACTATCCCGCATTAAGAGGAGGAAGTCAAGTTTTAAATCAGGTCGAGCTGGGGCTCCACAAATGTAGGGATGAGGCTCTTTATCAGGTCCGTGTAACTTGCACAAGCGGAGGAGGAATAGAAACGCAAAGGAAAACACAGAGTAGGCAGAAACCTCTTCCCCAGCATTAGATTGGTTGGTAGATGGGGGTGGAAATGACCCAAACGCCTCGCACAATGGCATCAGAGCTGCCACAACTTCAGGAATCTAGAAATGGTAACAAGTTTTCTTTGATTAAAAATTTTAATTATAGGCTTTAATCACTTTTTTCATTAGCCATTGGTTTCCTTCAATGCCAGTGTGTTGGCAGGTACCAATTTCGCAGAAAAACTAATTTTCATTCTTTTCTGAGGGCTTAGTCTCAGCAAAACTTTTACACAAAACCACATAAAATGTAAGCAATACTTGTCAATTACCAGGACATACCAACTGTGTGTGACTTAATTTGAACACTGAATAGAAATTGTTCTGTCAGAAATTAGCAACTATGGCATTAATCTCTTTTTTATATTAGGCATTTGTTTCCTTCAATGCCATTTTGTTGGTAGGTACCAATTTAGCAAAAAAACTAATTTTCATTCTTTTCTGAGGGCTTAATCTCAGCAAAACTTTTATGCAACACCACATACAATGTAATCAAGGCTTGTTAATTTTACCAGGACATACCAACTCTGTGTGACTTAATTTGAACACTTGATGGAAATTGTTCTGTCAGAAATTAGCAAATATGGCATGTTTAGTGGAAAATATTATAAATCATATTATTATAGTACTTGTACCAGTAATATTTTTTGCCATAGTAATGAATATTGCAGAGTGCATTTCTAACTGCACAGCCTAAACCAATAACCAATATAATTATATATGACAGTTTAACTACTCTCATTTTCCTGAAACTGAAAAATATTAATTCACTTATTTTAGTTCCAGTTCTATGATATGTTGGTTGACTTGGTTCACATAAAGGCGTTAAATACTAGCACCAATCACAGAACCAAGTATTAATATTGACAAATAGTATACAAACCTACCATGCCATATAATGCAAGGATGTGAATGACAGTATGGCAAGAAAGGCATGACAGAAGGGAAGCCAACATGTGCACATGAATAAGGTAATGGTTGGCATCTCCTATTACAGGTGAGGCGAGAGAAATTTGAGGTGATAACAACTTCACTGCTATATGGACTACATGTTCCTGGAAACCAACCAATAAATAGTGTCAATGTCTTAGGATTTTTTTTTGCGGCATTAGTATAGGAAACAGAAATACTTCTTTCAATGAGCATACAAGAAAGCACCTGGATGTTCCAGCCATTTTTTAGAGACGCACCGCATAAGATCTTTGGTGCAGCTGATCTCTCCTCCTCTGATCCATGTAATGCTAAATGATTCAATTTCTTCAGTTCTATCACACTTAAGGCAAGCCAAAGATAAAGATCCAGAGAATCAGCAAGCCAGAAACAACAAAGGCACTTTCATTTCACTCGAAAGTGTTGAGTTTTTTATGACAATACCTTGGTGCAGGGATGGCCATAAGCACACTTTGGAGAGATCCAGTAAGTGGAGCTCCTTGCATGAAGTTTGACCAAGGGCATTCTTCAATTGGTGTCATGTCAGAATCTTCAGGAACCCTGAATGGAATCACATAACCTGGCCAAAAATAGGCTGAAGTATCAATCAGGTCCCTTGCCATGCATGATTCCACCACTAGATGCAACAGATTTCCCACTGCAAGAGGATGAAAATTTCGAGTTACATTTATCATGTTACTGACGCCTGAGGCGAACACGAAGAACAACACATATTGATTCACCAGTACTGTTGTTATGAGAGTTGTAAATTGTAACCCGAATAATTTGCTAATATTTGGTTTGTAGGGACTAGGCCGACAAAATGAACATATAAACCAGCATGTGTTAAATATTTTGCTTTATTACGGAATTAACATATATTACAAATATTCCAATAGTACAACCAAATTATTCCACTCTAGCAATTAATAGTTTTGTAATTGATTTCTCCTTTCAATAAGATTTTGAGAGTTTCAATACGAAAAATTATCACTTAGTTTATTTATCAGAGAAAATGCAAATACAAGATCATAAATCACTTTCCATTCATGAACATTACTACATTATTCATAATGAATGATGAGTCTTACTTATTGTTCCAAAACCACCAAATATTGAAAGCCTGGTAACTTAATCCAGATTATTAAATTTGTTTTATGATCAGCACCAAATAGCATGCCCCACAACTGTAAGCTGAGTAATTACTGAAACAATACATAAGTTCATTATGTAACCTTGTCACTGAAAAAGGTATTTAACTAAGTTTCACGAGCTCGTAGAGAAATTCCAGAGAAAGAATTAACAATCAAAAGAAAATAAAACTACCTGCTTTTGTAGAATAGTTCTGAGGCACCATCATGTTAGTGTTTTCCTTCTTAAACTCCATTACAGCTATAGCTGCCTTCGTGGCAGCATCATTTGCAGCACGTACCACAGGCTGAGGTGGGTCAAGAAGACTTACAAAGTGTGTGAGGGACTGGAGACAAGCCACTAAGCCCTGCTTTCTAGAAGAAGAACCAGTTCCAGCATTAATAGTTGCATGGATTTCCTCCTTTAAAAGAGGATGAATAGATAATGGAACCATTGACAACAGCATGGATAGTCGTGATTCGATGTAGGATATTGGTCCAGCAACTGGATCTTTAGCCTGCATTTTGTGTTCAGAATTTTGGCCATATATTAGGATTTTTCTTAAACGACCAAAATTTCTTTTCTGAAAACAAGGGACCGTATCATAAGGTTCTGTTTTAAATGCAAAAGTAATATGATATCGTAGTCATTTATGTGCTTCTTAGCAGTGGAAAATAGATAAGGGAACCATTGACATCAGCATGGATATTGAAGATTCCAAGTAGTGTACTGGTCCATCAACTGGATCCTTCGCCTGCACTTTCAGAATTTTCAGCCATATGTTTTGATTTTTCTCAAGAGTTCAAAATTTTCTATTTCTGAAAAAGAGAAAAAAGGATTAATCATGGGTCCTGTTTTAAACGCAGAAGCTATTCATAGGCATGCGATGTGCTTTTAGTGGTGGAAGATAGAGTGGCTCAAGCTGCTTGAGTCATTTTGGGGTTTAGGTCTTTTTGGATCTGAGGTTCATGTTTGAGTTGTCACTGGTCATGCATATCTGGAATGACTCAGATTTGGGTCATTTACTGCTGATTATTTAATTCGCTTTCCAAATTCTAGATAAAACTACAGCTTGTTATGAGAACAGAAACTCAAAAGAAAAAGAAGTGAAAATTAAGTTTGGTTAACTCACTCTTTGGACAAGGTGAAGAGCAGAGATCCACAATGCTTGGAAAGTCTCACGCCAGCTGGCCTGATTAACTATTTGCAATGTTCTGGTCAATCCTGTGACAGAAATAAAACAAACAAAAACAAATAATATTTGTTACTAAAAAAGAGAATATCACTTGTACCCTTAAAAAAGAGGATACTATCATTTTGATAATACTCATGTGGTGGTCACCATGTATCACAAAATAATTCAAGGAAAAAAAAGAGAGAAATTATATAATATGAAACTACCTGTCAATATTTCGAAAGCAGCTGCAGGGCAGAAAGCTTTGCCATCCATGACATTCTCCATAAAAATGTCAAAAGGAATCCAGCAGCTTGCTTTGCCAGAACTAATGAGAAGAGACTGAGGTGAGTTAGCCAACCCAGTATCAACCAGATGTCCTAGAAGACACTGCTTCCTGAACCTATAATGGGAACATCTGGCCTCTCTTACAAGGCTAAACAATTTTTCAAATGATTGATTTATAGATGGCAAGCTTGTATGCAGATTAGGATCCTTGATAAGCTCAAGCCTCTGAAGCAAACTTTTGAACGGTTGAGACCTAGCCTAGCATTTGATTGAAGTTAGTATGTCATACTAATGATTGCGGAGGGTTAAAACATTTACAATTCTTTTTGTGCAACCAAAAACTAACTGGGGGCTGCTGCAAAAACTGAGAGGTCATTGGGTTTTTCCTCTATTGGAACAATTACAGATGTGGAACTTTAAGACATTTCCATTTTAATCAAGAAAAGAAAAGAAAAAAGAGGAAACCTTAAAAGTACTATCAGGAACATTGGATTCTGTAATTTGAACTTGTTTTATGGATACTGTTCTTTTTCTCACTTAATTGTACCAATTCGTGCTGGCAACAGAAAAGGATGGCAACGAATAGTAGCTTTGAGTGAAAACTGACTGCACTCAGGTAAAATGATGTGGAGTACTGACTTAAAGGTCTGACAAACACAAAAAAAAATAAAAAAAAATAACACCAGAGAACATGAAGAAAAAAAAAATATTCAATTAATAATCTTGCAAGTAAACACACAAGTTTCTGTAAACGAGGCGAAGGGAAACTTGGACAAATTTGCTTAAGCACAATTTTTCCATGACTTCTAAGGCTGTAAACACATTGGGTTGCCTCAGCTGCTGATGGTACTTGCTTCTATTGTTCAATCCACCTTTCATATGTACAAGCATCGATTGAGACCCTTCTTTCACAAACTGGGCTTCAGATGCAACTAACAAGCCCCAATCGTCAAGTATGCAATCAAGCAAGTTTGTCATTGCATTAACGAGAAATAAAACAACAGCCATTCCAAAATCCATTTTTTCAACCCCATAGGTATCTGAAAGGTTAAGTGCCACATCTATAGATGTTGTCATCCTGTGAAGTAAACATCAAAAAATTATTAGCAACATAACATTGTTATTTGGGATGATTGATAATCTACGCAAGTAATAAAATAAGAACTTGAAAAGTTTACTTTTTCTTATGAGACCCAGCCTTCAGCAAAGAAAAGGAGACAGCATATTGTCTCATGAGCTCCAAGTAAAGCCTGTATGCTTCGGGTTGTTCTTTTCGGTTTGGAATTACCCTGATTCAAACATTCCCAAAGAAAGGTTTATTTTATCTGGTTAATTATAAATGCTGCATTCTAAGATTTTACTTTTCCAGAGGTCAAAACATCAGACTAGTAAAGTTTATGGCCGCTAATTTGCTAGGTTTCTTTCACAATAGATAGCCTATAACATCTGAAATGTTAACATTTATAAAAAGGAAATCATTCGAAATTTGTACAAGTTCCACTAGCTTCCTGTCACTAGCAACCCTGAAAAGCAGGCTTAATAACATTCATATGGTAAAGGTAGTAAATATTAGCTAACTCGATTACACCAGCACAGAATAAACAAAATACAAATCCAAGGGTCCAAATTGTATATTTGCAAGAAAAAAGGAAAACCTGGGGGTAAGCAAGGCAAGCACGTGCAATGGATAGACGAGGTGAGTCGCCATGGCCTGTTCGAGGAGCTTCCACATGGAAGGCGTATTGTGCGAGAAGCACAGGTTCGACACCAGGATGGATGCCAGGTCAGCATTTGGAAACCCTGGTTCGCTGGTGCCACTGCCACTGCCACAGCATTGGGCCACCTTGGCCGCGCACAACCAAGGGGGATCGCCACGTGTCTCTGACAAAGTCACTGTCGCCATCACACTCCTCTCCAGGTCGTACATGGCGGCTGCAGTGGTTGTCGGTGGCTGAGATATTTCAAGTGGAGGTGCCTCTGCCATGTTTTCTCCACGAACTGAGGCAATTGGATGCGATTAGTTTGGAGAAATTGGGTAGATACGCGACTACATCTTCTGTTATCACTATTGTAGAAGCAAAACCAAAACCAAGCATTGCCCAAGGTTTTGGGAAGTGAAGCTTGGTAATGGACTCACGGTGGTATTCAACTATTCATCATTTCAAAATGTGAAGAAAAAAATTAATAAAGAGGAAGATGCACAGCCAGTTTCGGAAGATACCCTTTATTTAAAAAAAAAAAAAAAAAAACTTCTAGAAGGTCTTGAAATAGTAATGTTTTTCACATTGATCCCTAATTTTATCAAATTTAGATGATTTAGATAAATGAAGTCCTAATGCTTATAAATGCTTTGGCCTTTGGCTTTCAGGAATCAAAGATCACTGATCAGTGATCACCATTCAAAACGAAGATTTCCATGATAATATAAGCATCGCTAACGTTGAATGTAGTAATTGTAAAACTTTTAGGGACTAAATAGTCAAAGGATCATACTTAAAATACCATTCATGGGCCTGAGTACTTTTACTTTCGGAATGCTACACCTTTGACTTTCTAGATATCAAACCTATTTGTAATCTTTAAAATTAATTTGTTGACATCAAGTTTCTACAATAAAACAAACTAATGCCATGAATGTAATAACAATATTGTTTATTCGAGATTACGGACAGAGTCAGAAAATGTTTTATAAACAGTAATTAAATACGCAACTCAAAAACTACGTACAACATATATAAATTTGAAAGAATGGAGTTAGTAGTGAAAATCAAAAACTACGTACAACATATATTATCAAATTTCTATGAGTCATATATAAATATTCTGTTGTGAAAATCAACTATTAAACGTAGGAATCTATAAATACAAATATATAATGTCAAAATAAAATTTGGACATTAATCCCATTCCTTCTACATAAATCTGCCATGTTCGGAATTACACACGAAAAGGTCTATTATGCAAAGGAAGTAGGTGTTTTAAATTTACATTTAAAGGGGAGAAAAGGAAATTTAAAACGAGCCTTCTAGATGCGATGTATAAGTTAGGTACGATGGATAGTTTGAGAAGATTAATGTGATATATAATTTTTTTTCAATAGTGTTTTTTATACTGTACCGGCACCTAAACCATTCAGGTAGACGAAATCCTTTCTCCTCTTATCCGCATGGACCGCATTCGACCAGAAACAAATTTGGTGTAGCGCAATGCTGTGTAGCGTGACAATCCGGATATTATTAAAATGGGAATTCCTTTCCATCATCATATAATTCTCATCATCCTCGTCATCCCCTGAAATTATCATTAATTATCCAGCATTCTCATTAATAGAAGACCAGAGGATGATAAGATGATAGAATCCAAGGGATGAAATCCAACATAATTCCTTTCTCTTGAACTTTTTTTCTCAAATTTTTTTTCTAGCGTATTTTGTATTAAAGACTAAGACAATTTCTGAAATTCTAGCTCAACCTCATCCCCTCATTTTTTTCATTTTGTTTATGGAATTTTATCAAGATCCCCATCCTCATCTCCTTCTTCCCCTCTATTTTCCTCCCCCCACCTCCCCCAACGTTAGCTTACTCCTTGCCCCACCCCTCATGCTCACGTTATAGCTAATTGTTGAAGATACTATAGCTAATTGTTGAAGATATTACAGCTAATTGTTGAAAATATTACTACCCGACTTGAGGATATACTAAAGCCACCTATCGTAATTGTTTTAGTTTAAAGCACTAATTATTAAAGATATTATAGCTAATTGTTGAAGATATAATAGCTACTTGTTGAAGATATTACTACCCGACTTGCAGAGGATATACTAAAGCCACCTATCGTAATTGTTTTAGTTTAAAGCACTAATTATTAAAGATATTATAGCTAATTGTTGAAGATATTACTACCCGACTTGTAGAGGATATACTAAAGCCACCTATCGTAATTATTTTAGTTTAGAGCACTAATTATTAAAGATATTATAGCTAATTGTTGAAGATATAATTGTTAACTGTTTAAAAAAATAAATTATATTAACTATAACAATTACTTATATTAACTAGAACAAGTAACTATATTAACTAGAACAATTATTTATATTAATTAGAATAATTAGTTATATAAATTAGAACAATTAATTACATATTATTACTCCATAAAAAACACAAACATATATATTTAAAGAAGGATCCAATGCTAAACGACTCTATTAGTGCATTTCAATTTACAAATTTGAACTATTAAATATGCTTTACATTATTGTAAATATATAAAGGGAGATGCGCATTAAAATAGAAACTGGGATGATATATGATGACAATTTTCAGTGAATGAGAGGATAAGAGCAAAAATAGAAAGGTAGTTAGAGCTTAAATAATCACATTCCAAAAGTAGAATAGAAGATGATGAGAATGAGAAATATTGGGATGATCCTTATCAATCCTTATCATCCCCGTATTAAAATCAATCCAACAGTTCTCTCTCATTAATTTCTCTCAATTTTTCTATTCCAAATGTAGATTGGTGAATTAGTTTTGAAAATGTGGATTGTTACACTACAGGTGTACCACTACACCAAATTTGAGTTGCATTCGATGTGCAGAATAGACGACAGAGAGAAACGAGTTATTTTATTATTTTTCTTTTTCCACTAAGGAGCTGATTCATATCCTTAGTCCTTCCTTCCTTCCCTCTGTCGTTTGCTCCACCTAACCACCTCTATATATAATGAAATTCTCTGTAATCGCTACACGATAGCAGTTCAATTTCGATTTGTCCGATCAATGATGGATGCTCTCTGATTAATATCAGGCCCGTCGAGATTTGTGCAACCCATAAAAATTTTTCCATCAAGATTAAATCAGACGGACCAAAATCAATAGAGAAATAAAAATTTCCTGTCAAGATTAAATCCGTCAAGATTAAATTGGCTTTATTTTACAAATTTTGTGTTTTTTGTTGATTGATAAAGAGATAAAAACACAAAAAAAAAATGACTAGATTGATAAAAAAAATGATTTATTTTGCAATATATATAATACAATTATATATGTTTTAAATGACTTTTTTTATTAAAATTATCGTTTGTTTTTGTTTTTTTAATTTTAAAATTTATTATACAATAATTGTGTCTACGCTTAAAATTTTCTTAGATGCTGAAGTGGGACATATGGTTGTCTTGTAAACTAGATCTTTCTTCCTTTCAATAAATTGCAACCCACTTGTATTTTCTAAATATAAAACATATATGCATAGCAATTATAAAAAAAAAAAAAAACAAAAAACTTAATTGTAAACTAATATTCATAGAATTATAAAATTCAATGTGAAAAAGTTTATTTATGTTTACAATGATATTTACGAGTGAAATGTGTATTCTATTAAGAAATTATTTATGAAGTCATCCGGTTTTTGAAACCGATTTAACTTTGTACCCTCTGTTTCGCCGAATCGATGTCCGGTAGGGTATTCACAATATTGGGTTAAAAGTATCTGGACTTTTGAGCCCTACAATACTTGCTTTTTTAATTGACTTGGTCTTGTGCCCAGGTTTAAAGTAAGAATTCATGCACCGTCAAAGACCCACATTTTTTAAAGCGAAATATTTGATCTTGCTCCAGAGCAATTTTACACCTATTACTCATCACTAATTCTATTTCACACGCATATACTAATAGCTCTTGTTATGTACTTATGTAATACAAGTTTAGATGTAAACAACTAGATTACTTCTTATTTTTAGTTCCAGACAGTAGGGCTGCATAACGTCTAAAACGATAACGAAATTGATAATTTGCGTTAATCGTTTCGTTTATCAACGAAAATTTTTTTCCTTTTTGCGTTGATCGTTCCAATTTCTAAACGCAAGGAAATTTTCTTGCGTTGATCGTTTCGTGCACTATAACGGTCAAAACGGCTTTGACCGTTTCAATTGTTTAATCGTTTTTCATTTTTATTAAATAGACACAAATTCAATTAACAAGAAACTTTCAACACAACATCTCTACTACTTATAAATGCACGGATCGTATAGGTATTACACGCTAGGTCTAAATAATAATCAAGTGTTTCTACCGTTAGATCGATTTGATCTGCGGTTAGTTATCAATCGCCAGACGAAACAACACTATTATTTAGTTTTTCATCTAATATAGAAACAAATTGAATAACACATCTATTTGTATCGCTGGTAATTTAAGCAATATATTTTTATTGTCTAACATTATTTTGTTTCTTTATTTGCCTACATATGAGGGCATCTTATGCTAGTATTACACAAATTCGTGCACTAAAGTCATAACATCATACATAGAGAAATGCATATTACACAACAAAATACATCATACATAAATTTTGTGTCTAAAGCCAAAGAAACATCCTTCTTCAATCATCACTCCTTGATGCGCCTAAAGCCATGAATTTTCTGTTAAAAAAAAGAAATGCATATTAAAACTTGAAACCTTAAAACCTTTAATCCTTACTGTACCACATGTTTTAGCCGTATCATCAAACAAAAAGCATACCTGTATAAGCAATTAATCTTACTGTACCATATTTTTCTGTTTAAAAAAGAAACTGATCGTCAGTATAAAACCAGCAATTTATCTTACCGTACCACTTTTTTCATCCAAACAGAAACTGACCATCGTTATAAAACCAGCAATTAATCTTACTTGTATAAGAAATTAATAGCAAAGGTTTATTGTACCACATTTTTCAGCCAAACAGAAAGTAATGCCAGCAAAAACTAGTATAAAATCCAGCCGTTGTTCTTATCAGTATAAAATCTCTCATATTAACTAATAAAAACCATCAAAAAAATTCCTTCAAAAACTAATCTTAGCAGAAAAAGAATCCAATAGAAAACCTTTACCAGAAAACCTTTTTTTTTACCAGCAATCTCAAATATGTTCTTACTAGTAAACCTTTCTTTTTCTGAAAACTTTTACCAGTAAAAAATCCAGTAGAAAACCAGCATCCAACCACGAACCAGAAAAATAGTAAACTCACCTCTGAGTTGTTTGTTGAGTAATCAGTAAACCTTGATGACAGCAAACCTCTTGGCGGCAGCGATAGAGGAGTGGTGCGAGATCTACAGTTCAGCCACCAGAGGAGTGGTGCCTCCACCACCAGCCTTCATCGATGTCAGCCAAGCTTTGAAGGAAAGGGTGAGGGAGAGAGGCAGTGAGTGAGAGGGGTATAAGAGACATGGTGTTTAGTTAGGGTTTCAGATAGAGGAAGAGGGATGAGTGAAAGAGGGAGCAGAGGGGAGAGGTGAGGGAGAGATGGTCGGAGGAGAGAGGGGAACGGCGAAGGTGAAGGGAGGTGTTCCTCTGTGGGGTTCTGATTGAAGCAGGAGGGGAGGTAGTTGTTTGGCTGAGTGGAAGGGTAAGAGAATAGGGATTAGGTCAGGAGAATGAATAGCTATCTGAAAAGGGTGCGAGAAGTAGAGTAGCGATCGAAAAAGGTGAATAGCTATCGGAGAAGGGTGTGAGGACGGTGCGAGGAGTAGCGATCGAATTTGGTGATTAGCCATCAGAGAATGAATAGCAATCGGAGAAGCAGTAGAGTGACTGAGAGAGAGAGATTTGATGAGTACAGATCAGAGAAGAGGTAGAGGGGTGAGGAGCCAGCGGCGCAAATAGGATTTCTTATCATCGTTTTCTCCGTAATTTCCATCTGCAATCAAAATAATTCCACTCCCGTAGAATTGTAACGAAACGGACGAAATAAACGATCACGAAACGTACCTGTTTCGTTAACCGTTCCCGTTCCGTTCTGAGACGAAACTGGGTTTCTATTTGCGTTATCCGTTTTGTTTTATAAACGAAATTGAAATCCTTAACCGTTTCGGACGAAACGAAAAAACGGTCGAAACGGCTTCCGTTTTCACCCCTACCAGACAGAGTAGATGCACGGTACAAAATAAAAGAGTCGGTTTATTGCTCCATTTTAATATCACATGGATGAATAAAATCAGAATTCCGGCTTCTGTAGTAGGCGACTGAGTCAGGCAATTGATCAAACTAGTTGCCTTGCCGTCGCGGCTTCGCCGCGACCAACTCCTAGATTATGTGTCCGTCGATTAAGACCTGTTCGCGAAATGTTGTCGTTGAGATAGGCAGGCAGTTTGGTTTGGCATTTGTTAGATTGGTTAATAAAAATTAGAACTTTGGGCGCCGGTGCGATGAATAGAGGAAAATGTGATGTCGTTCGAAAAAAGAATTGGAAGTGGTACGAAGGATGTACTTATAATACATAAGGAAAAAATAAAAAAAACAAAGAAAGGCACGCGTGTACACGTACTACATTTATCAAATATAAAAGAATTGTACATGGGTGTGTAGAACATGTTACAATTGTGCTTTATCCTTTGTCAATAAGGATTGGCAGTATCCTGATCACTGGCCACTCAGTGAAACTACAAAAAAAACGTGTGGTTGACATTTGAACTATAGTATTAAGATAATAGCTAGAGAGTCTAAGGTCTATAGTATGTTTCATTTTAAATGAAATGATCGCCTAAAAAACTACTTTTTTAACAAAAACATATACTGACAAATGATGGGTATTATCTGCAAAAATTATTCTTCTATGATATAAAGAAGATCATAAAGAGGAAAGGACTTATTACATGAGATCTATTCAAAAGAAGATCCAAGAAGCTATGTTTGAAGACTTAATAAGCCCGTTAGTTTAGTATGTCCAATGTAAGTTATTTTTTCTATTTGGTTTCTTTAATACTGGTTATAGTACACCTTGTCACCGAAAAAAAAACCAATGGATTTTATCGAGAATCAGATAAAACAAATAATAAGCTTATTATTAGGCACAAAATCTTACCAGTTTATTTTTCAAAAAAATTCTCGCTTGATAGCACCAATGAAATAAGAACTATGAGGCTCCTCCCACCTGCCTGTACCACATGTTGGATCTAAGCACTGACCACATATGTATTACTGAAGGATGTTTTCATTTTTTTTGTAATTTATGCAAGTTTTAAGGCTAAAAAAATACCTCTTGTATCACATAGCACTCATAATGTCAGTGAAGTGCACTTGAATAGAAAAATCTGGAAACTGTAGCCAATTGAATCAAGTAAAAAATGAAAATAAATGTATCTAGGTTGTATGACTATATTAATTGACCTTGGAGCAGACCTTGCTTTCATGGCTCTATTAAGCTTCCAGTTCCATCACGATTCCTGCCATGTATGTATCAAAATTTTATAATAAGCATGCATACAATAAATCTTATTCGTATGCTTTAGAGATCAAGACCGTTAAAATAGAAAAGGAAAGATAAAATAACAAAATGCCTTTTAAAAAATAGCACACAATAATTCACTATCGTGCTTTGCCTCGCGGCGAAGCCACGACCACCCTTGTAATTTGTATTTTTTATACAAATGACATGAGTTTCACTGCCACTTGGGAGAAAATAATATGTATTTCGCTATCGTTTGGTAAGAGAAAAGATCATAGTGAGAAAAGCGGTTAATTTCTTGCAGCGATACGGAGTGATACATAGAGTAAGCAATGATTATATAAATTCTTAACTTGTTATGTGACCCACTGTAGAGATTGCACATAATGAAATACACATAAATATTTTATCATAATAAATTAAGTATACTTAAAAAAATTAAATAATAAATAAATAAAATGTAATTGGATTGCTTGTAATTTTTTAAGAACATCCACAAAATTTAATGTAAAAATAACTTTGAAAAAGCTTGTAAATAATTAAATATTTTTTAAAAATATATATATATTGATTTAAGAACATCCAAAAAATTTAATAGAAAATTACTTTGAGAAGGCTTGTAAATAATTAAATAAAAGAAGTAAAATTTATTAACATGTAAATATGTAATATAAGAAATAGAGGGACAATATACATATGGTAAATTTAAAATAAAAAAAGGTGTAACATAAAAAAGCCAAACCACCCCACCTCCCCCCTCAAAAAAAAAAAAAAAAAAAACACGCCACTCTTTCTTTTTTATTTCATTTGATCATCCACTGTCTCTTTTTCTCAAAAGAAAAAAAAAAAAGGCTCATGTTCTCATTATTTGATTTTATGTATATTCTCATACTCATCTTTTGGTGTTTCATAATTAAAACTATAATTTCATGAGCAAGTTGCATAAAATAACATGAAAAGAGCCACAAACGATCCGAACAGAATTCACATGGGTCTTGCTTTTTCGCACTATTTTTCTATAGTCTATTATATACATCTTTTTGTGTTTCTTGGAGAAACATTAATTTTAATAGATTTGTTACATAAGTTAACGTGAAGCAATCACAAATGATCCATAAGAAATGCACATGGGGGCTTCCTTTTTCAACTAACCTTTTTCTATGGATGATTATGTACAGATTTTTATGTTGTCTAGAGAAATAGATCTTTTAATAGATTCGTAACAAAAAAGTATATACAATATGGCCACAGTAAATCCATATGAACTTGCATGTCCTTTGAAGAGAAGTTTGCAAATCTCCTGCCCACATCCACCGATTCCATATTCAGAAATCTAACCGTACAATGGATATGAAAGGTCCAGATAATTCACGGAAAAAAAAAAAATTACTGTAGATAAGAAGGAAGTCAAAGGGGTATCAACAAATACTATGTTCAAATTTAAGAGTTCAATTTGTTAACATATCAACGACCTTAAAACTCTTGCTGCTAACCCAAGCAACCAAACCAAAGCTGGCTTGGAACAGGCTTGAACCAAATTGGAGTTGACGTCATACAGCAAAGGATTTACTTAAATAGTATAAATCATTGATTTTCATTTTAATCTTAAACCTTGAATTTAGATATATTATTATTAAATTTTCCAGAATGTAAATTCTAAAAAATGTTAAAAAATGTCATTATGACCCATGTCTATAAAATCATTATCGGTTGAATTTTTAGTACAATACAGGATTTATAGACTTACATCATTGATCCACATTTGGAACTTTCCTACCGTAACAGCCGTAGTCAATACCTCTGTCTGATTTGTTCCTAGCTAGAAACTCGTGAATCATTAATTGCGTGGGTTTCTAATATCTTCTGGTTTTCTTCAATTTGTATTTCTTCATCCATAGGTGACTTGAGGGATCCTGAACTAGGTATTATCTTTGATGGAGACCCAATGTTGGACGCCTGTAATGCTTCATTTGTCAATATTGATTTACTGGAAAATTCTTCTGTACCAATTTCGTTATTCACCTCATCATTTACATCAATTTGTACCTCAATTGATTCACTCCATGTGTTTCTTTTTGTAATTTTGCTGGCATTTCTTTCAATTTTGGCTACTTTTTCCACCACTATCTCAGTGATTCCCCCACTTGATGGAATCTTCTCGGACGTTGCTTGTATGTTAGGCGCATCAGTGCTGCCCAAGCTGTTGCACTGATGCAAATGAGGCAACGGTGGGTACATGGAGCATTTGATCAACTCCATACTGCCGGTCTGCAAGCTTGCTCGGCATATCGGACATGATGGATGGCCATACAACCATACATCTATGCATTGGATGTGGAAGAAATGGCTACAAGGAGGCAACATTCTCACAACATCATCCTGTTGCAAATCACACAAACATATACTACATTCAACTGAAACTCCATTGGTCTTACTATTTACCATTCCAATTCCATTGCCAACGCCTTGATCGCCACCAACATCATAGTTCCCATTGCAATTTTTTTCATGTCCTTGATAGATAAAAGTTGGGAATGCCTCAACATCTGATGGACTAAGCCCAGTTGTCTGGTCCTGAGCTGGTACAGCGTCATTGAAATGCTGATGCCAGGAGCTCCATTTACGGATCAAGATGTAACACACCACGCCAACAACAAGAGCAATAAATATGAACATGAGCTTAATATTCGGGCTGCTGCTGGTTTGATCGGTTGTATCCTTGTTGGTGAACATGGTAAATATACAGATATTGTTGTAAGAGTTTTAGTGGCTTCCTGTTCTTTGAAATCACCGAATTATGACTCAATTAGTTTGTGGTATCAATGTTGCACGGTTTCTTTTGTAGTGGTGGTGCAGTCTTTAATTTAATTATATGTGAATTATTGATTCCAATAAAATATTCTATTGTTGATTGAAGACGTTATATATTTTGTTGTTTTGCAGGATAAGGAGGCAGGCGGGGACAACTAGTTATCTGCATAAATTATTGTTGCGAATTCTTTAGTATGTTTAGTTTTGCTTTCTGGCATCATCTCTGGGCAATTATATTGTCCTGCATCTGTGGCAGCAGTGCTCAACAATTATTTATTATTATCAATTCATCATGTGTTCTAAATGGCATACCCTCCAGGCCTTTTGCCCGATACCTTTCTTTATTTTTCGAGTAATTTTTCTGACCGTTGATGATCAACCGACCATGTACCTACTCTAAATTATGAATAATATTTATCATGGGATATCTGTCCGTATTCACTAGTAACAAAGCTACAAGGAACGAATTTTTTTTATTACCAACATAACTAATACCCAAATAAAACTAAAGTGCCATTGTCACCCTACGATCTATTTCCTTTCTTTTAGCACCTTTTTGGCACTATTCTTACAATACTAATTAGAAAAAGAAGAATTTTTTGGTAGCCTATGCAATAATGCGAAGGAAGCCTACACGATCTCAAGGCCAGATTTAAATATTAATAAAGAATGCTATCTTATTAATATTGTTCTCTTGTTTAGTTGGCGGACTACACAAACCAATGTTTTTAAATTCCTACCGGCCATCAAACCGGCCAGAGAGGCGGTATACGGTTTTTACCGGTTCTACTGGTCTGTGCCGGTTAATACCGGTTTGTGTTGTTTCTAATGGAATACATATATTTAACAACATCTATAGACAAATGAGGCCGCTTGGCCCAGTGGGTAGAGCTGTTGGCTTTTAGGGAACCCACCTAGGTTCGATTCACGTGGGTGGCAAATGAATTTATTAATTTTGTTCTCTTCAGAAAGCGGAATTCTCAAGAAAGACTTAACCGGTAGCGGAAAGAATTGACCGATATTTCCGAAATATCCGGATTTTGACCGAAATTTCTCGGTTCTTGACCAACGGGTATTATAACTCTTACCCTATCGGATGCTGACCCGAAACCCGGTTTTACCGGAAATTTCCGGTAACCGATAGGGTTTTAAAAACATTGACACAAACACAGATATTTTGTTGTACTCGAACACAGATATTTTGTTGTACTCGACACAGATATTTTATTGATATTCTGTCTTATTGCTATACTCGAACGCAGATATTTTGTTGTACTGTACACTACACAAACACTGAATATGACTGTTTGCTAGAGCGAGCAGGTGCCTAGCTATGCACTGTCGTTATGTTCTATTTTGTGCCTGAAACTTGCTTTTGGAGATGGACAAATGCCAAGTTTGGTTTAAGAACAGAGCAGGAAGCCCGAAAATTTTCAATATAGGAATCATATAACATTAATATACGGATGTAGGAATGCAGGTAATAAATATACGGTAATAGGAACCATTTGTACGAATGCACAGACTTCGAAAAGTCTTATACGGTTTCTAGATATGGCCTCTATCTAGCCTTTCTAAAAAAAAAAAAAGGTCTTATATGATATTTTCTCCAGTCCCTGCTCCATTTAAGACTTTAAAATAGTATAATATTTTTCTGTTTTAAACTATCCAAAAGTTTAAAATATATTTTCAAATGTTTAGGATATTAATTTGTTTATTGAATTTTAAAAAAACTTTAAATAGTATGATTAAAAGTTAAATTAAACTTGTTCTGAAGAAATTTAATTTGGAAGCTTTAAGAATTGTCTTTTATTCGACATGATACTAGGACTGATAATTAACTTTAGCCCCAATAATCACTACAAGAAAGATGAGCTATAAATAAATTTTATTTACTAGACTTTTCTATAAGTGTTGTATCTTGATCTATTGCTAGACATACTTGATACATTAAATCTAGCAATTTTTTTAGCAAGACTCAATTTTCTATTAATATGTCCTTAAAAATCTAACAATTCATTTTTTGATAGACTTTTTCTAATCTTGCAATATCTAATGTAGCAATAATAAATTGCTAGACTCAAAATATTGCTACATTAGATATTGCAAGATTCAAAAAATCTATCAAAAAATGAATTGCTAGATTTTTAAGGACATATTAATAGAAAATTGAGTCTTGCTAAAAAAAATTGTTAGATTTAGTGTATCAAGTATGTCTAGCAATAAATCAATATACAACACTTCTAGAAAAATCTAGTAAAAAAAATATATCTATAGCATATCTTTCTTGTATTGTAGTGAATATAAGTAGCGTCATTTCATGTGGACGAACAGATCTCGATTCTCGAATCAGCGGAATTCAACTTAGTTGACTTAAAAGGCAGAATATTGACACTGTTGGATTATGCCTACGGCCTACGGCTATGGGCTTTAAACTGTTCGGAAAAAAAAATAAAAAAAGAAAAGACACTGTTGGATTGAAAAAATGAAAAAGGATGTGATGTGAGTAGGGCTGACAAACGTGCCAAACGCACATGGAAATGTCCCATTCCATTTTCATGCTGTTTCGGCAAACGGAACAAAATCTCTGTTTCGTTTCCGTTCTGTTTTGAAACGGTAAGGAAAATTGGTGTCACATTCCGTTTCGTTTCTATTTTCCATTATAATTCCTCATTTCGATGTTCTATTTCGGTAAAACGGTATAATTATCCGTTTCGTTTTCGTTTCGTTTTTTGAAACGACATGGTAAATTGATGTCACATTCCGTTTCATTTCTGAAAACGGAATGGCATCACTTTTTTTGGACCGTTTTGACAGGCCTAGATGTGACCATGCGGCACTTCACCAGTATACACTACAAGAAAGATGAGCTTTAGCTAAATTTTTTTTACTAGACTTTTCTATAAGTGTTGTATCTTGATTTATTGCTAGAATTATTTAATACACTACTAGACTTACTTGATATACTAAATCTAGTAATTTTTTTAGCAAGACTCAATTTCTATTAATATGTCTTTAAAAATCTAGCAATTCATTTTTGATAGACTTTTTTGAATCTTGCAATGTCTAATGTAGCAATATTTTTTAGTCTAGCAATTTGTTCTTGCTACATTGGACATTGCAAGATTTGAAAAAGTCTATCAAAAATAAATTGCTAGATTTTTAAAGACATATTAATAGAAAATTGAGTCTTGCTAAGAAAAATTGCTAGATTTAGTGTTTCAAGTAAGTCTAGCAATAGAACAATGTACAACACTTATAGAAAAGTCTAGTAAAAAAATCTATCTAAATCCCATCTTTGTTGTAGTGATATAGATCCATCAGCTGTTTATCGGACCGTAAACTTTACCATTATGGGCCGGCCGGCTTACCTATTTTCTGTATATGATCATTAATATTAATCATTTTCTATAAAATACAAATTTAGAAGAAATCTGTGTAGCGTGTTCAAAATTACATGAGATTGTACGTTTTATTCATTACGAATCTATTTAGATGATATACTTTGTTGGGCTTTAAAAAATCTTGGTTTTGTCATGACAAGGACTCGAGAAATATTTGCATTATCGACCCAATAAAAAAAATTGTTAATTAATTTCAAGCGAGAGAATTTTTCTTCACCATTTTGTGCTTATATTCTTCTAATTTTCGAAAAAAATAAAAGAAAAGGCCTTTCTAATGCTTGCAAAAGAACCAATACTCTCTTTTGGCGTACATAAATTCATGACAGCAAAGTGGAATTTATGCAACAACGTTACATTTTTATCCAGAGTATATGCGCATTCCATTGAGGGGTGTAAATCAGTACACTCATTTATAATTGATTTCACTTACGAAGTTTTGTTTGCTATTTATTTGACTTTAGTTCAACATATTCATGTATGGCATCCATGTATGACTAATTTCTTCTTTTTTTTTTAGATAAACTATATATGACTAATTGCATTCCATATTTCCATGGTTTGCCTGATTATATGCAAGTTTTTGAGTCTATGCGTTAAAGCTTTAAGTCATGTAAGTCGTGGACTGTCGTCAGCCTTGTTACCTTGTACCATAATCATCATGATTAATTATTGAAGCCGTTAGTGAACAAATACAGCAGTTTCACGGATGTTCAACGATTTTCTTTATAGAGCTGGTATATAGAAGCAAGCACCGGTTCAATTAATTGACAAAATCTAGTGGTTGTGAGGGAATTAGACAAAGTAATCATTAATAAAAATTAAAATTGGGATGTTAATAATATCTATTTTGTTGTAGTTGTTGTTATATTATTATATTTTAACAGAAACACAATTATAAGTTTTTTGAAATTATTTTACTAAATTGCCCTCATGTGAATTTTGTTGTTGCAAAAGACACGAACAAAAGGAACCAACATTAGTGCCTTTAACAAAGGAAAAAAAAAAAAATACGTCTAAAGCAATTTAACGTTTTAAAGAACATGAGATTCAAATTTTTTAGCTACATAATATTCTTTATCATAGTTCAACTCCCACCAAAACACATTTCAGAACAGAAGACAGCTCAAAGAGCTTTACTCCAAAAACAAATGAAAAATGAATATATATGGCATTTTAAGATAATAAAAAACATGCCTCAAGGTTCAAGACTTCAAGGGGTCTAATAATCTTATGTTTGGAACTCCTAATTAACGGATGCATTCATCTCTACATAAGCAAGTCTCCAATTTTTTAGGTAAAGAATAATAAAAAAATCCCATAATCAAAATTACCTGAATGATAATTGACAAACACATAGTTGAAATAAATCTGCAAAGGCTTGGAAATCATCAAGCTCAATGGTAAAATAGTCATATTCCCAAAGTATAAATAATCAATATATGGTTTCTTCCCCTCATGAAGTGCGCATTGCGCAAGCTGATCTAAAAACATGCCAGTCAATAGTCATGAGAATTCAACTGAATTAATGGGGATTTATTAGATAAAATCAGCCAAACTATGCATGGCTACCTCCTTAGCGAAGATATGTGCCAATCCCTTCTCTCTATGTGACATTTAATAAAATTATAACTAATGCATTAATGTAAATTTTGGCTGTCAGTCCAAAGTTTTCACCTGGCTACTTGGGCAATTTGATTTGACAAGTTTCCTTTTATAATATTTTCTCTCAATTTAAGGAGCAGTCTAAAAAGCAAAAAGCATGTTATGTACAAACTAACTGCAATTTCATCTCAAGGAGATTGTATCATAATGACCATTATTTGATAGCAATTAGGTGGTAAGACCAATTGGGTCTCCATGCAGTGCCCGGCAGGCCCAGAACCAAATTTAATCACTCAAAAAGTCATATATAGAGATAGCTACAGATGTATTAATGTAATTCTATATGATGCTTATCATCAAAGTAATACATCAGAAATGGTACACATCCTCACCATGTTAGTTAAACATCCCGCACAGCTAGCACAAGACTATACATAAAGACCAACACTCAAAAGTAATACAAAGATGAAAAATTAATTGTAAGTAATAGCTAATAAACATCTTGAATAGCACATACAAAAAGTACATTCCTAGTGCAATATTTATAACAGAACTTATCTGAACTCAGGAACTAAAAGAGACTAAAAAAAGGTTGGCTGAAACCACATAGCCGGTTCAGGTGGCCAACGTCGCTTCTTGCTAGGGTCTTGCACCACATGCTGAATACTTGCGTTACCCCATTGGGCACAATAGATTCTACAACTTGATTCAACCGCAGATTTCCAAGCATATGATGAACAATTATAGTCCATGTACACACAACCCCCGTCAAGGGAGTCCCAATCATCAGTGGAGACAGCCAGGCAGGGATAGTTATCCGCATAGAAAATTGCCGTGTTGTTGCTTGTGTCAGAGATCTGCCTGAGATCCATGAATTGTTCTTTGAACTTGTATAGTTCGATTTTTTTCGTAGGATGGAGAGCAAGCACATAAACCCCAGACTTCCCTTCCATAAAACACTTTCTGGCAATTCTTAGCTTTGGCTCGAGGGCGATTTTTTCCACAAGTTTGTTTGACTCATAAATCATCATGTCTCCCTCATAAAGCGAATACAATAGTCCATTGTAGTAGGTCACATCAGTCAACTTTGTTGTATCGTCTAGACGGCAATCGTACCTTGTCCAGCATGAATCGCCCACCTGACAACAGAACAACAACCGAGATCCTTTAGGAAACACCGTTATCATGCAGTTCGGGTCAGCAAGATCTCCAGAGAAAGTCAGTTTGCAATTTGCAAAAGTTTTCTCGATCCGGTCAGTAAAGGGAGGGAGTTGGATGCGATCCTGGGTTAATGGGTTGAGCAACAAAGCTTCTCCACCTTCAGACCCCACAAGCAAAAGCCAACCACGACAGGAGGCGTAACACGTCGTGTCGTCGCTCAAAGGGACATGAAACTTGTGCATCTTGTATCCCCAAAAATCATAGAAAACTAGCCATGATGGATCACGTGGTTTGAACGGATTGTATGGAAGCATCAGCCATGGAAGTTGGGGAGGGTGGTGGCACAACTTTGGAAGGGAGGCGGACCGCCATGGAGAGCAAACTGTGCGAAATCGGACGTAGTCTTTGATGGATTTCACCTTCGTTGATATCAACTCTACGATCTCCGGGGGAAGATAAGCCCAATCGCGAAACTCCGATGGCGAGTCCGTTGTAATTGTATGTAAAGGCATCTTATTTTTGTTCTCTCTTTTTCGCGTTTTTTTGGTATATATAGACAGGCGGCGAGAAAGAGAAAGGACGGAGGGCGAAGGGAGATCAAAGTCCGAAGAGACTGGGATGATGAAAATTGTTGAAGATCCGGCCCGTTAAGACTGATAAGTTTTTTTTTATGGGCCTACAATGACCGATAATTAAATTGTTTGGTCTCGGATCCTCGGTTGGGTCCTTGTCCAGGATAGCAAGAGAACGCCGCTCACGCGTAGGGCTGTCAAACGTGCGAAACGGAACGGAAACAGGCCGTTCCGTTTCGGTAACGAAACACATATCTCATTTCGTTTCCGTTCCGTTTCGTTAAACGAAACAATATTTCTGTTCCGTTTCCGTTCCATCTTCATTTTTCCATTGTATTTCATCATTTCCGTGTTCCGTTTCGGTTAAACGGTATGAATTTCTATTTCGTTTCCGTTCCACATACCGAAACGTAACTATATTTCCTTCCATTTCCGTTCCGTTCCGGACGGAACGGAACGGAAACGTTCGAAACGGTGGAATCTTGACAGCCCTACTCACGCGTTTACAGCGCGAGCATTCAAATATAATTAAATTATTATTACTAAATTAAAATGACCGATAAACAAGTAGGCCTTTTTTGGTAAACAAAAGAAGTGTGAATTTTGTAAGGATGTTGTTAATTTACATACAACAAGCATAGGTTTTGATTATGAAAAAGAAATCCTTGAAGTGAAGTGTCCCTAGTTTAACATACACTGATACACCCAACAACCCGTCCGATTCCCTTGGATCAGGTCAATATTGTAGCTATTCCAGACTCAAAATGCAAATTAAACATTTGCCTACAACATTAACAGACTTTTTTTTACTAACTAATGGTACTAAATTTGTATGTCAATTTGTAATTAAAAATGGCTGAGTCTCAGCCACATTATGTTACACTTGTAGCCACAGCACAGTAATCACTCATTCACTCTTTAGCATAATTTTTTTATAAAATCAAAAACAAAAAGATGCAAAAGGGCCTGGGATCCACTAATATTTGCTTAAATGGCCATCGACAGACCACGTTTGAGCGACTACATGACAAGTACTATGTCTAATGTCAGACTGGGCCGCAGTTCATTTACCAGCATGGTACTTCTCCGCTAATATTCAGTGATAAAAGTTCTAAGTTCGACAAAACAGATTTATGCTTTCTTTTTAATCTTATACAACAAATAACAAATAATTAAACGAAAGAAAACTAGAAAAAGAAAAAAAGGATTATTGGAAGAAAAGATTAACAGCGTAAGTTACAAGGATTGAAAATGCACAAATCACAAAGGCATCCAACACTGTAATTCTCACATAAACACCAAATAATGCAAACAGGTCAATAACACTAAAAAAAAATGGCTAGTAGAACTGTAAAAGGGAAGAAGAAGCAACACTACATGAAAAGCTAAAGTGGCAAGGAAATCATCAGCAACCTCCGTCGCGCCGTCGGTTGGCTTCCTCACTCCAGGCGCAAGAGAGATGGAACGAAGGTTGAAGGAGGTAATGATTCATGAGGCCGTTCGTGCAGCGGATACGAACAAAGAGGTAAAGTAAATTAATGGTATGAGCTACACGAAAAACCACATGCATGCACAACAAAAGAACAAAAAGGAAAAGTGGAAATGAACGGTACCGATCAGAAGGCAGAAAAAGATTTATGATTTCACCCCTTTTTTTTTGCCTCTTTAAATATTATACATTGATCCGTCTTGCATGTTTATTTTTTATTTTATTTGATTTTCTAGAGAGATATTGTGAACCCGCGGTTTTCGAATTTTTTTTAATTAGTAAGGAATTTAAATTTTATTTTGTAAAATAGATGATAATTGAGTTTGTAAGTTTAGAAATACTGGCATGTGAAATCGCGCTCTATACCAATTTATGAGTTGAAAATAAATTTAAAACAAATAGAAACTAAGGACCGTTGATGTATTTCCGACAATTAACTGCGGGTATTTTATAAAAATTTATAAAATACAACCTATAGCAGAGCCACGATAAAATTGGACTATTTTTTTTTTTTAAAAAAAAAAAAACTCGAGGCTGCTATATAATTTCCCTGCACAATTTGGATTTCACAAAAAAAAAAAAAGACTTGGGCAGGGTTATTAACTTATTATTTAAAAAAAGGAAAATTCTGCCATGAGTACAATTTTTGAATCGGATTTTAATCTCAACCGCTCATTTCCAAGAAAGATTAATTCACTAGCATTCATGAATGGTTGTATTATTTAAATATAAAAAAATATTTACTATTTATTATTTAATTAAAAATTAATTCTAAATTGTGTATTAACGAAGGAAAAATCGGACTTTTGTTCATGAATTCCTTTCCTTCCATTAACTCATTTTACGCTTTTCCTCTCTCTGATGTCCTCCATTTATTATTTTTATTTTTATTTTGTAAATTCTCCCCAAATTATTATATTTCCGAGGTACGACCGTACAACTTTAATAACACACCCCAAGATCAAAACGAATCTCGAATCTCGATTTCATGAATGGTTGAATCCATATTTTAATTTCAGTATAATGGCCCGCTAATTTAGTTTGATAATTTGTGGAATCCCGTAAACAGGAGCTTGGACTGCATTAATGTGCACTTATCTCGAGGTTTCTTCAATCTGTATCTAGAATAACGTTCCAAATAATCAATCTGTATTTTCTTTTACCAAAAAAAAATAAGAAAATAATTGATTTGTATTTAGTAACGTCCCCAGTTTATAAAGTGCACCTAGTAATGTGGTGTTGAGATGTAATTTAATTTATTCATGTTGCAGCGATGAGTGATGGAATGATATAGGGGCATAGGGCCCGTTTGTTTATGACTTAAGATGGTGTATAACTTCAGTTATGCATTCTTAAGTCACCAAACACCCATTACATAAGACGTCTTCAGGTTGCATAAGTTATGTAATGGTCCGTTTAATTTTTTTGCCAACAATACCCCTTAAAAATAATAAATAATAATGTTTAATAATTAATAAATAACACTAATTATTAAAAAATCATAGTTAATAATAAAGATGAATTATTATAATTAATAATTAATACTATTTAACAAGTAATATTAATTATGAACAATAATGATTTAACAATAAAAATAATTAATCAATAATTATTTTTATTATTAGATAATTAGTCATATTTATAATATTTAATTAAAAGTAATTATTAATATTTCATAATAATACAATGATTTATTATTATCATTAATAATTAATTTTTATAACAATTAGTAATTAATAATTAGAAAATAATTAATAATACCAATAAAAAATAATATTTAATAAGTAACAATAATTATTAAAAAATCATAATTAACAATAAAAATTAATTATAATAATTAAATAATAATAATTAATAATATTTAACAAGTAATATTAATTATTAATAATAATAATTAAATAATAATAATTAATTAAAAACAATTAATCAATAATAATTTTTTATTGTTAAATAATTAATAATATTTATAATATTTAATTAAAAGTAATTATTAATATTTCATGATAATAAAAATAATTTATTATTATCATTAATAATTAATAATTAACAATAATTGGATCACAACGTCTTATTAATACATAATACTAATTCAAATTAAATAATTAAAATTGAAGGGCATTTTAGTCTTTTGACATGAATATATACATGTATTAAGTTACTCATCCTTATTAGACAACCAAACATCTATTACATATCACTAAATAAACAATTAGGCATTTTTAACTAAACGCCCCCATATACTTTAATTTTATTTGTGGCTGACAGTCTTTCGGCCAGCTGCCCGTTTATTATATAATAACAAAAAACAATTCAATGTTTTCTTTCAAAGACAAAAAGTAAAAGGATAAAAAGCAGTCAGGTCTAGCGGGACAGCTGTCGTACTTCCTGGTTTTGATCTTTTATTATTTCATATTTTACGTCAGAAACACGTAGCAGGTCTTTCACAGTTCCATCAAATTCTCTCTCTGCATTTATCGTAACAGAAGATCTTGTTCCTTCAGAACTCTGATTTATCTACAAGTGTCACATAAATCTTTATTCAATTTATTATCTGGGTTTGTCAAGGATATTTTATCGCCTTATTAACTACAACTATAAACAAGAAAAAATTTATTAGCTTATAACTTAATTACAGATACGAGCTATATGTGTCATTTTCGTGATTGTAACATATACGAAAATAGTATATAATTATCTTTTAAATTGTTTATTTAATTATATTATATAATTCATGTCATACCCCTATCCCTACTACTAATAAAAGATTTATAAAAGACCATAAATAAACAATTACAACTAGGGGTGTAAATAACAATGTTTTTTTTTTTTGAAACATAAGTAAATAACAATGTTTGTATTAACTATGGACCAGTGAAAGAATCATATTTGTGCGCATTTTTTGTTGGATCATTATTTGACACTTTCTCTCATAATTTTTTTTGGCTGAATAACCATACTTGTGATCAAAATATACTAAATTTTTTACTCTTTCTCTCTCCCCCCTATTTATAGTGCTTCAAAAATGTTTATCCTTCAATTAATTTCCATATACTCTCTCATCAATATTTGTTTAGCTGGATGATAGATTTTTCTCGCATATTATCATAAATTTCCTTCCTTTTTTTCTATTAATAGGAGGTACAAATAAATTTAGAAATCTTATTATGGTTCTTTTAATTCATTTCTATTAATGTCGTAGCCCTTGTATTCCTGTCAAATGCTGACATGTCGGCACAAATAATATGGGCCTATTGTCCCGATCTCCCACACGTTCTGTTGCATTCAAGACGTATCGTAACGAACGAGAAGTACGATTTCTACGTCTAATAATCCTAGATGTACCAGCTGGCGCAGAATCAGACGGACCGGCCTCATCTGGTCCAAAACTCATATGATTGAAATGTACAAATTTTAATTACATCCACAAATTTCTAAAAACACTAATTTATCTATAAAAAATAATTCTTAAATACACTATTTTTTAAATTTCTCTACACAATTATCTCTATCAATAAAAATATTTCTTTTTCAATAACTAAAATTTTCCATATATTAATTTTTCAGAACCTAAAGTTTTCGAAAATGACAATATTTACTCTCATTTCTCCCATTTCATTCAAATTTATTTATTTAAAAAGTAACTTTTTTAAAAATTAATACTCAATATAAATTATTTTTAGCCACAATCTAATATTTCAATATAGTAATTTTTCCATTCTAATTTATTTTATCTAAGAATAAATAATCCATAAAAAATTATTTACATAAAACAATAATTTTAAGAAATATTAACTAATTTTTACATGCATGTCCTATTACGTAATAATAATTTCCATACAAACTAATTTTCATTTTTAACAATTACCTATTTTCCATACAAACTAATTTCCAACAATTTCCAACAATTTCTATTTAAGTATTTTTTTAATTCCCCCAAAATTTAACATTCTAATTACTACAAACAAATTTTAACATTTTTTCAATTTCTATTATTTTTGCATGTTCTATTTTTTTATTTATCAACTTTTTTTAACTTTCTATTTTCTACAAACAATTTCCAACAAAATAAAATTATTTTCCACGTTTTTAATTTACATTTTTCAACATTTCCAACAATTTCTATAATTTTTTATTTTTAATTCTTATAATCAATTCGAAATTAATACAAATTAATTTCACACATTTTTCATTCAAACATTTCTATTCAATGTTAACCAAAATTTCATCATCAATTTTCTTTGGATATTGCACATATTTAAAAAAAAAAACTTACATTTACAACGGAATAGATTGAGTTGACTTGAAACTTTCCGCTACGGCTTCTCCTCTCCTCTCCTTCATTACCTCCTCTTGCCGAAGTCGGATTTCACCTCTCCTCGTCGAATGGCCGACCCCCTTCCTTCTCTTCTTCTCTTTTTTCCTCTCCTCCTATTCTGGCCGAACTTCTCCCCTCCTCTTTTTCTTCTTCTTTTTTTTTCCTCTCCTCCTCTTTTTTTCTTTCTTTCTTTTTCTCCTTTCTTTCTCTCTTTTTTTCCTTCTCTCCTTCTCTGGCCGAAGAGACTCTCTTTTCTTTCTCTCCTTCTATCTTTCTCTTTTGGATTCCCTCTCTTTCTTTCTCTCTTTTCTTTATTTCTCTTTACTCACTCGGCGTAGAAACTCAGAAAAAAGCGAAAAAAAACAAATCCAACGGGCAGGAAAGCTTTTAGCCCAGTGCAAGAGATATGCAACTTTATTTTGTGCTCTAAAAAGTGTTTTGATTTCAAACGTGAATGTTTTGAGCTAACCTGGGTTAGCTAGCCAAACGTGTTGGGTTTAGCGAGTTTAGCGCTAAACCCAACATTCACGAAAACCAAAGACGAATCAATATATTCTTCCTTTCCCACCCAACTAACCTTACTAAATCCAACATATCATACCAAGCAACATTACTAAACTCTCTAATCACATCTTTTCACCTACTAAACCCACTAAATCCGCCGTTCCCAAAAGTAGAAAAATTAAAAAATGTACGAATTGGTCAAAAATTATACAGGCTAGAAACACAAACTTCTAGAGTTGTAGTATTTAATAATTACGAAAGAACTAATATATATCACGTCATGTATAGTTTATTTAACTAAGAATTTTTATTTTTAAAATAATAAGATCAAATATAAATATATATATTTATTTTACGACATATGTATATGCTATATTTACTAAATAATTATAAAAATATAAATTAATCTGGAATGGATAAAATATAAAAATGAATAAGATGAAATTGTAACAGTCAAACATAAGATACGGATAAAGAATTTTTATAAAGATACACCATACACGTGTAAAGTCGGATCCGTCACCGCTTCGAATTTTAGCACGATGCGAGTTGCCACGACTCCCCAGGGCTTTGCGCGGGTTTAAGAAAAATTGAAATTCCTCATATACACCTGGTGTTTGAACACCAGCCACCGACGAATATTCTCATAAGCAAAACTGAAATTCCTCCAATCGTGCGTGTCGTGTCGTGTCGTGTCAAACACGATCGTGTTAGAGTCTCGTGTCGTGTCGTGTTGACACGAACTACTTTTTTAATTGTGTTGTGTCGTGTCGTGTTAAACGGCGAGGATAGACAACACGACACGCATTCTGACACGACACGACTAACACGATCGTGTCGTGTCGTGTTGACACGTCGTGTTAGTCGTGTCATATTATTTATTATTTTTAAAATTAAAAAAATATTAAAAAATTAAAGTAAAGGAAAAAATTACTAAATAATAATTAAATTAGAACAATATGAGTCAAATGATGGTAAATAATATGATACAGTATTATAAATTAAATTTAAATTATTAATTTCGTTTAATTAATTAACATTAATAATTAAATTTATGTTAATGTGTCGTGTTGCGTGTCAAATCGTGTCGTGTTGGTTCGTGTTAAACTTTCTAATATTCCAACACGACACGATTATGACACGACACGATAACACGATCGTGTCGTGTCAATTTTATATTTGTGTAGTGTCGTGTCGTGTCAACACGCACACCGTGTCGTGCCAACAGTCATTTTGGAGAACACTAGTCATACCAAATCTCCCTTGAAAATCCTGCACCTGAAAGAGTGCTTTAGATGCTACACCGCGTTCATTAAACGAATGATTAGTGAGTTTAATGACCTTTCAAGTTTCTAGAAAGAAAGGAAAGAGAGAATCAAAACAAACATGCATCAGTTATTGCCATTTCCCTGTTAGACCAGAGCCAACCTTGCCTCCCGCCTTTAAACCCTCGTTCCCATTTTGTCATTTTGTCGAACACCTACACGCCTATACCTCTTTCTCTCTCTCTCTCTTCGCCGTCGACAAATGCGCCACCTCCTTCCGGCGATCTGAGCCGGGGTTCGACGGGCCGTACAGTCTAATGGACATGAAGCGGATTCGGAGGCTGTCTTACACCTCGCCCGACCCGCTAAAGGGGGGCCTTGACGGAGAGGCGCTTCCATTCTCGCATCACGGGAAGAAGAACGGTGTCCGACTCTCGATCCCTGTTTTCTTGCTCTTGATTTGCGTGATCGGTGTTACGCTCTTTGTGGTGGCGTCTGGAGTTAACCGGAGCGAGTCGATCGTCACCATCGCCGGTGCAGGTGGTGGTGGAGGCGGAGGCGAGGCGAAACCGGTCTCTCTCTCCAGGTTTAGAAATGGTGAGTCTATTTTTACATTTTTCTTTTTTCTTTCTTATTTTTCAATTTTTGTGCTACGTTTTTGAACTGTGTTGGTAATTTGGTATTTCACACTAGTGTATGCGTATGGCACCGACATGTTGCTTTGGGTCAAATTGAGCTTGGAAATGTTTCAAATTTTTGTACTGACTGGGTCCATGTGATGTGATGTTGATTCGAGTAAAAGTTGCCTTAATCAGTGGAGACAGGGCCCACGCGATAAAAATCTGTTTGTTTACTGCGCTAACATTTGTGGGTCACACACTCACACACATCTCAACTAACAAAATATTAAACCTGAATTCTTTTTATGTATAAATAGGAGAATTTTTTGGATGTTTGCTAGAAAGGTGAAAGATGAAAATTGACCATAATTCATCCTCTTTTTATAGAAGTGGTTTAATAGTTCTTTAATTGCACTGTAACACAGTTAATTCCTTAATCATGAGCTTAAATTAAAGTAAAATCAATGATTACCATACTACTCTAGCCTAATCCACCAAGCGCTGAAGCTTACCCTCTGATAATATACTCCTTAAACCTATGGCTTGTCTTGCCAAAGAAATATATATAATAGGCATTTGAATATTTTTATGTTATTTGTTTTGATTTTTTACTTGATTTACTGGAAGATGTATTTTGCCTCATAGTTGAGTGTTATTGATGCTTTGTTACCTGGGTTCACTATTGGTCTATTGCTTTAATTAGTTGGCTGACTATAAGCACTTATTTATCAATGTTCAATAAACAATAATAATTTATCTTGGAAGATCTAGAGATCTTTTCAACAAAATAGTAAAAAATTCTATAGTTGACTTTTGACTATTTTGCACGTTGTTTTATGTAATTACAGGTTACACTGCTCTGATTTGTTAATTTTATATTGTTTCAGATTTTAATATTTGAACGATTAAAAATTACGAAGATCTATCTGTTCTTCTGTGTTTCAATCAAAATAAAAACAAATATTAGTTGCAAAAGGTACCAATGTAGAATAAGTTGCAAAACCTTTCACCTTTTAGTTTTCTTGGAAGGACACTAATACGGTACTCCTTGACGTTACCCTTAAACCAATGGACAATAGGCCCCACAAAACAGTGAGGGATACACAGACCCGTCAAGCATAGATCACAGGGGCATGCATCAGGGGATCAATACAGACACCCTATATTTATTATTCTGAGAAAGTGTTTGCTCAGTTGAAGATCAAAGAATGATATGCACCTTTGTTAGGCTGAACAACTTCTATTCTAATACAGTTAACAAAGGGAAAAAATATTTTTACAATATTAGTAGAAGTTAGAATAGAATGGTATGTTTTCTACTTTGTTTAAACTTCTCCTAAGAAAAAGAATTGAGCTTATCATTTATTGGAGCTTTAAATAGATGATTACTTATCCTTTTTTCTTAATATTGAAAAAGTTTATATAAAACGTTATTAATCCATAATTGTTAATTGAATTGAAAAGGGAACATGTTAATAATGTTAAGGTTAACTGACAGTATCATTTTTTTTGTAATTTCTCCAAATGTAGGGGCTTCTTCGTAAATATAAAATGAAAGGAGATTTGCAGCTGGAAATTGCTTTTTATTTTTATTTTTCCTTTTTTGTGCAAATTTGTATTTCTAATGTCACTTAACAGCTTAACTTTTTTCTTTAGGTCTTACAAACAAAGACAAAACTCTTGGGGGTCTTTTAGCCACATCTGGATTTGACGACCAGTCCTGCCTAAGCCGCTATCGAACTGCATTCTACCGTAAAAGTATTCCACACAAACCCTCTCGCTACCTTGTACAGAGGCTGCGAGCTCATGAGTCCCTCCAGAAAAGATGTGGGCCTGGTACCAATTCATACCGAAAAGCTGTCGAGCAGTTGAGGTCTGGTCAAAGGAGCAACTTTGACCAGGATTGCAACTACCTGGTTTGGATCTCTTATAGTGGCTTGGGTAACCGAATCCTAACAGTTGCATCTGCTTTCCTGTACTCTCTCTTGACGAACCGCATTCTGTTAATAGATAGGGGGAAAGACATGGACGACCTTTTCTGCGAACCATTTCCAGAAACATCTTGGCTTCTTCCTCTGGATTTTCCTCTCACAAATACATTAGCAAATTTTTCCATTACATCAAAAGAGAGTTATGGTAATATGATTAAGAATAAAGTAGGTGTTCACAAGGATAATTTTATCTATCTACATCTTGATCATGGTTACAATGATAATGACAAGCTATTTTTCTGCGAAGAGGATCAAAAAAGAATACAAAATGCAAGGTGGCTTATGCTACGGTCTGATATTTACTTTGTACCTTCTCTGTTCTTAAATTCACTTTTCAAGGATGAGTTGAACCTGCTTTTTCCTGAAAAAGATATGGTTTTCCACCACCTGGGCCGGTACCTGTTCCACCCGACCAATGCTGTCTGGGGTCTAATTACTCGGTACTACAACTCCTACCTGGCAAAGGCTGATGAGATTGTTGGTATTCAGGTGCGGGTCTTTGAAATTGATCCTGGTCCGTTTCAACATGTCCTTGATCAAATCATCTCATGCACACAAAATGAAGACCTCTTACCGCCAACAGTTGAACATGAAATTGGACCTCCTGTAACCAAGCGAAAGTCAAAAGCCGTACTCTTTACCTCACTGAACATGGGGTATTTTGAGCATATAAGAAGCATGTATTGGGAAAACCCAACTTCTACTGGTGAAATTGTCAGCGTGTACCAGCCGAGTTATGAAGGGTACCAACAGTCAGAAAGAAATAAACACAACAGAAAGGCATGGTCCGAGATGTATTTGTTGAGCCTGACTGACAAGTTGGTGACTAGTGGATGGTCAACTTTTGGGTATGTTGCACAAGGTCTAGGTGGCTTGAAACCTTGGATAATGTTCAGGCCAGAGAACCGAACTATACCCAATCCACCTTGCCGCAGGGACATGTCTATGGAGCCGTGCTTTCATTCACCCCCATTTTATGATTGTAAGAAGAAGCAAGGCATAGACACAGGAAAGTTGGTCCCACATGTGAGGCACTGTGATGATATCACCTGGGGAATCAAATTAGTTGATGAAGATACATCGTAGTTTCTATGTTCTGTTAGCCTAGATGGTACAATTTTTGATGATTTGTATAATATGAGGTTAGGTATAATTTTGATGATTTGTAGTTTCTATGCAATGGAAAAATTTTCAAATAGTGAATAATATTAGGTTTTACTACATATATTTTCCTTTTTGATGGTTGCTGCTTTGGTCAGAGCTAGCTGCGGAATGCAATATGCAAGCTGGATTCTATATTTAATTATACAAATCCCTTTTTATATTCCATTCTAGGCCGTAGTTGCGACTAGTAGTATGCTTGCTTAATAGTCAAATACGTATTAAAAAATTACTCGTGAACAGTTGACCTATTTACATCATGAAGCGAAGCAGTACTTGTGAAGCCTTACTGCTATTCAGGTAAAAACCCACAAACTCTATGTTTAAATTCTGCAGTCTCTTCAATGAAAATTGTTGCTATTTACTATTTGCCATCCATGAGCATCAATTTATTAATAAGAGAGGAACTAAAAATCAAGGAAAATCAGATATGCTACACAAATGATGATTCTTGGAATAAAAGAATGCACGCCTAATTAAGATAGATCGAAATGGCTATTTCTAATTCATACAATGATAGATTGAGAGTGGAGATGGCTATTTCTAATTCATACTTACCACTCATGCATAGAATCACATAAATTATCATCGGACCAATTATTAAATGATCTGATCGTCCAAGCGTTATTTGAAGGTGGTAGACGTGTTAGATTGTCGATTTGTTATCGCCAAAAAGAAAAGGTATGAATTGAGATGTTTAAATATGCAAAAAGTTGTCCAAATATACCTTAAGAACATATTGTGCTTCTATATATTAATGTTTTAATTTATTCAGACATCCTATTAAGTCACCAAACTAAAAAAAGTAACATTATTCTTCGGACACTATCTAAAAATCAATGAGAAATTTTATCTGTGCTAATTCTGCAAGTACATCAATTATTTATCATAAAAAAACCTGTATTTTGTACTTGCATTATTGCTACTATTAATATATTATCACTGATGGTTTTATTTTAATTTTTTTTTTTGGAAATTAGTGGATCACTGACTATGGTTTTATGCCAAAAAATCATTTGTGCTATACTGCTATATCATTTCAGCTATCTCATTGTTTGTTCGATTATACTCTTTTCTCCTCGTTCATCGTCCTAACTAGAAAGTTTGCTTCTCTCCATATTTAAAAGAGAAAATAAGATTCCCATGTCTTCTCGAATTTTTATCTACCTCATAGGAGGCAGCACTTCTACAAATTAATGAGAGTTGAATGGACCATTCATTGCATGTCCAACCCACAAACGGCACCGAAAATTTTTTAAGCGTTCTGAACCTAGAAGCTATGTATTATTTATATGAATCTCTGACAAAAAAAAAATCTAAATATATACGATCGATCTGATATTCTGTTTAGTGATGCTTGAATTTGACTTTGATTATATATATAAAAAAAAGTTAATTCAAATTTTTCAATTAAAATTAATCCAAAACAATTTGTTATAAGCAAACATCAACTGAAAAATTTTAAGTTTCGGTTCTATGGTTCAATTATCAGGGTCGGCACATTTGTTTACAGACGAGGATACTGGACTGGCTTAAACTGTATCTAGGTATATATTTATAATAATAAATAAATATATAACTAAATAAAACATCAACTAGTAAGATAAAAATTCGTACCATTTGATATATATAAAATAACGAGGCGAGCGAATATCTTTATAATTTGTACTAAGAGGTTCGACCGTTCGAATTAATTTTGTCCGGTCGAATGTAGTACTACACAAATAATATAAAATTTATGTCATCCGTTGTATCAAATCTAGCTCGCTCCCCTAGATAGAACTCGTTGATAGGAGACAACTCTATTACATAGGAAACCCTTCAATTAAGTAAATAAAAGCAGTTGAATAGATTAGTTATTGCGTGTCTAAACCACAAAGAGTATAGAAATATTTTCAGAAATAAGGATCTAACCTTAGAAGCTAATTGAAATTTCTAACTAAAATTCACTCCAAAAATTTTGATTGAAGCACCGATTTACATCCAACTGAAAAATTTAATGCTGGTTCAATGGGTCAATTATCAAGTCGGCACAATTGTTTACGTACCAGAAAGTTTTTTTTTCCCCCTTTTTTGTCGACATACAAGGACACCGGACTGGCTCAATCTCTATGTGCTTCGACCATATTTGTAAATACTAAATAATAAATAAAATTAATTAATTAATAGATAAATAAATAAAAATAAACTGTCAACTACTCTATTTTATTTTTCTTTACGGACCAACGATAGGGAGGCCAATCTAGCTAGCTAGCTTAAGTTAAAAAATTAAGTAGATTTCATTTGACTTAACTAAGTGAAGATTACCGATTGGTTGCTGCATCTAATATATTAATTTAAACTGTGTAAACTTTATTTGACTTAATCAAGATAATTTATTGGTCACCGTTGCTTTTGACATGACTTCCGGCAGCGTTGTTTTGCCATTTGTGGAAAATTCTATTTCCAATTATTTAAGTTGTCATGGAGGCAATTAAGGTACTACTTTATTGGGAATGCCAACAGAGTGTAGATAATTAAACCCCCCAAAAAAAAATCTACGAATATACGAATAAGGTGCGTTTAGAAAATAATAACTTATAGGCTTGTTGACGTAATTAGGCTACTCAATATTAAATCAAATTTGAAGTAGGTATTATATTTCTTAACAGGTACTTCAATCTTTAAATAAAAATAATAATATTTGTGTGGGACATGCAAGAAAATGGAATCCATGATTAATTGATTAGCACCTTTTTGTATTAGTCATGATCGCAATGTTAGCGATGACTGATATTATATAATCAACAATTTAGATTTAACTCCGTTAATAAAATATCAAAACTATAAGGCCAATAATTAAAATTTTCTTTTATCTGGTTTGCATGACTTTGTCATTTAATGTGACTTTAATTAGATTTGAAGTTCTTAAGACAACGATTAAAAGGAATAGTACATAAAAATTATACTTCGCAATTATCTTACAAAGTAACATGTATGAAAAAAATCTATACCCTTATGTAATATGCTAAATAAGTTGGCACTTATCCACAAATTATCCGATATACTATTGTGATTCTTTTATATATATTTGTTTAATTCAGTACGGTGTATATTAGATAATAACTAAGTAAACGGATTCTGTTGACACTTCAACTCTAATTCACGTTCTATATTATCTTATTATTGAGAGAATTAACATAAATAGTCCTTAAAATTTACTTATTCATAATTCTGAACTGATATGCTTTTAAATGATTTTACTTATTCCCAAAATTATCCAATAATTAATTTAAACGAGTTCTTTTAATTTATATATGTCTTATTAATATGGCATGAATCAAATGAGTAAAATTTATCAATTCTTTAATTGCAATTCATGTTATGTATTATCTTATTAGTTATTATCGAGTAAATCGACATAAATAATTCGTAAGATTTTTAATTTTCTATCTTGAACCTTAAACTAAGTTTTTCAGTCTTAAAATTGCAATTTGCTTAATGCACGTGGACATGTAATCGTTTGTCTATTAAATTTATGATTTTAATGATGTGATGCTATACATTGTATAAAATTGTGGCTCTCGGTGTTAGCTTATTGTTAACAAATATTAACATGCACAATAATATTATCATTCATATCATCAGATAGTTATAATATGAATATCATCTATTGGCAATATTATCTAATCTCATAATTAATTTGTTATAACTTTAAGGGTCATAACGAATAGCGTTGAAATATTGTTAAAGAGAATTAAAAAAAAAAAGACTTCATAAGTACTACCGTGCAACTTTTTGAAAAGAAGAACTAACGAAGCCTTCAGAACAGAACATGGCAGAGGCATCGCCTCTACAAAACTCTCGGGCTCCAACAACCGCCACTTCCGACCTGGAGCGGAGAGTGATGGAGACAGTGATGACGTCAGAGACACGTGGTGATCCGCCTTGGTTGTGCGCGGCCAAGGTGGCCCAATGCTGTGGTAGTGGCACCAGCGAACAAGGGTTTCCCAATGCTGACCTGGCATCTATCCTGGTGTCGAACCTGTGCTTCTCGCACAATACGCCTTCCATGTGGAAGCTCCTGGAACAAGCCATGGCGACTCACCTCGTCTATCCATTGCACGTGCTCGCTTTGCTGACTTCCAGGTTTCCATTTCTGCTGCATCTGTCTCTCTTTTTTTTTTTCTTTGTTTTGTTTTGTCTGTGTGTGAAAATATGCAAATTGGTCCCTCGAATTGGTGTTTTGATAATTTCATCCTTGGAGGCTGACACTCTTTTGCAAGGGATCCATTTTGTTCTGAGCTAACCAATTTTACTCTTTTCTACCGAAAGAACGTAATTAGGCCTGGTTTTATGGTTATTAGTGACAGAAAACTAGTATGATTTGTATCTAATTTTGGAAGTTCTTGTTTTTGCCTAAGTGCTAATAATAATTGGATGAAAATATTCACAAATATTTTTATATGAAAAACACAGCAACACAAGAACAGCTATTAGAATGAAAATGTATAGTTTTTAGCAATATTTTCTATTGTGTAGATAGATTATGCGTCAACTTTGGTTCAATTGTTAGGGATCAAGGGCTGATAAATCTAGAGTTCTAATTCTGTAACTCATTCCCAATCAATTTCCAAATTACACTAAGTTTTGTACACAACCCATGTAAGCTGTATCAAACATTTGTGCAATGTATTTGTTTATTTTGCTAACAGATTGATTGGTTGGCAAATAATTGTTCTTAATATAATTTCTTGTAATGGTCAACTGGTTGTCTATGGCTTATCTACATTGACAGCACCTAGAAGTTGATGTTCATAAAGCTCTGCACTGCGAAAAAGCTAATTCTCGAATTTTTCAGCTATAACAATAATTAATAAATCAACCTTCCTTTGAAAGTCTTTGACTAAATTACACTAATAATCAGGGTGGTTCAAAATCGAAGAGAACAACCTGAAGCATACAGGCTATATTTGGAGCTTATGAGACGATATGCTATCTCCTTTTCTTTACTGAAGAGTAGCCCTCATAAGGAAAAGTAAAATATTTCAAATTCTTTTCTTAGTAATGGCATGATATTTATTGAATCTCACAAATCACAAAGTTATATTATTCATATATTTGCTACTCATTTCACAGGATGGCAAAATCTATAGACGATGCCCTGCAACTTTCTGTGACTTATCGGGTTGAAAAAATGGATTTGGGATTTGCTGTGGTTTTATTTCTTGTTACTGCTATAACAGGGTTGCTTGATTGCACACTTGAAGATTGGGACTTAGTAGTTGCATCTGAAAGCCTGTTTGTGGAGGATGGGTCTCAATCTATGGATGTACAAGTGAAAGGTGGATTGGCCAATAATGATAGCAAGCACCACAATAAGCTGATGCAAACCAATGTGGTTATGGCTTTAGAAGTTCTGGAGAATATGTGCTCATGTAAATTGGTTCAAGTTTCGCTACGTCTCGTTCACCTAAACTTGTGTGTATACTTATTCGATTTTTTTTTCTTAAATAAAAGCGAAATCCTTTTTCCATTATGAAAACAACTGTTATAGTGTTATACAATTTCAAGCTACATTCAAAACAAAAGGAAACCTATCTGTACCTAATGCTATTGGTTCTCAGCGTGCATGTCTACATGATCAGAATTAAGTCTTATATTCTTATATCACACTCATAGATATGGTTGGTTCCAAATCTAGAGCATAGCTTAAAACTTAATTCCTCAGCCATCATAACCCCCTATATTGCAAAGCAAACAAAAAAATACTGGTTCATGCTCATCATCACTTACCTTGGTGCTTTATTTTCCTTTACCTTCTTTTTTCCCTGAGTTCAGCCAGTTTTGCACAGTAAGTTACTGGTCAGTAACTGTTACTGTTCTGCCTGCACAAACAGGAATTCTGGTAAAAATGTGAAACATAGGAAATGTGCATTAAAAATGCTTGGAATTGTTGAATAGCGCTCAGTATTAGTGATTTTATTGTTCCAATTAAGGGTAGTACTATAATTCTTGCTTGGTTTGTTTTTTTAATGAAATGGAAAATTCTTAGCACTTAACATTTACCTCTCAGTTTGTTCCTAACTTCCAATTGATGTGAAATCCATGACCTCTCAGTTTTGGTACCTTTAGTTCGACCAAATCATTAGTCTTTGGCTATCAAAAAGCTTGCAAAAGTTTTATTTCTTCATGGTCACTAATATAGGATAATTTACTTTAATGCTAGGCTAGGTCTGAACCAATGAAAAGCTTGCGTCAGAGGCTAGAGCTTATTGAGGCTCAAAATTTTTCATGTACAAGATTGCCTCCTATAAATCATCTACTTGAGAGATTGTCTTGTCATGTAAAGAAAATACAAGATTCAGATCATAGGCCCAAGAGGAGGTGCCTTCTAGGACATGGGGTTGATACGAGGTTTGTTGACTCACCTCAGTCACTTCTCATCGGTTCTGGCAGAGCGAGCTGCTGGGTTACTTTTGATGTTCTCATGGAGAATCTGATGGATGGGAAAATTTTCAGTCCTGCAGCTGCTTTCGAAATATTGACAGGTGATTTTAATATCGACTTCTTTTTATCTCTTTTGAATTTTGGGTTTACGTGATTTTTTTTATTTATGGAAAGTACTTATGTATTCCTTCTTTTTGTTTGATTTGCATAAAAGGATTGACCAGGACATTACAAAGGGTCAATCAGGCTAGCTGGCAGGATACCTTTCAAGCACTTTGGATTTCTGCTCTTCAGCTTGTCCAAAGGGTTTGATAATAATCTAATTAATTTTGAAACTGTTTTTGCATTCAATTTATTTTCTCTACTGCAATTAAGTTTAAAACCTTGGGATTGAACCAAGAGAATAGATACTGTTATTTCAATGAAGAGGTATAATTTGCAGTTATGTCTAAAAGGATTGCGGATCATATTTTATTTTTTCAACGAAGTCGGATAATTATCCAATAATTGTGTTGGTGTTGTCCTTAATCCATAGTTCTCTCTTTGGAATTTAGATTCTCGGAGTGAAGTAGAACTAGGGTGGAAAAATAATCTGGCAAAAAGAGGCTTGACTGGCCAATCTACTTCAGAATTGGATCCAGAACCAGACCCCACAGAATTTCTTTAAAATGTCAACGGCTCTGAGCCTGACCTGGCCTGCTTCTGATCTGCAAGAGTAGGCCTATATCTTGATTCTTGACCCATGATGCCCTGCAGGGTGTATCAACCCAACACAGAACCTAAACTGCCCCAATGGGACAACCCGGACCTGGATTATCCCAAACAACATGAATAGGAAAAATGTCCCGTGATTCAAAGTGATCTAAATCTGAAATGATCAAAACTGAATGACCTAAGACTGAGCTGCCCTATTTCCATCTCTATGAAGTAACAAAAAATGCATATCAAATACTTAATTTCTCAACACAGAACTGCACTTATAGTATTGTTTTTTTAATTAAACAAATCTAAACATTTGAATATAAATATCATAATGACATACAGCATATTATTCTGAAAAATCAGGCTAGGGATCCAATGGCTGGACCAGTGCAATACATCGAATCACGACTATCCATGCTGTTGTCAATTGTTCCGTTATCTATTGCTCCTCTTTTGAATGAGGAGAAGAATGTAATTATCACGGAGGGAGTATTCTCTAGAAAACAGAGTTTGGTGGCTTGTCTCCAGTCCTTGACACAGTTTGCAAGTCTTCTTCAGCCACCTCAGACTGTGGTTAGTGCAGCAAATGATGCTGCCACAAAGGCAGTGGTAGTTGTTATGGATTTTAAACAGGCAAGTGGTAGCCTGACCATACCTCCCAACTGTTCTAGAAAAGCAGGTAGCTAGTCTTTTTATTGTTACTATTTGCTCTGAAACATATCTGAGTTTAATGTCCTTTTTTGTTGACAAGATTAGGTATGGCTTTTTGCACAGGCACTCCAGTTGGACATATCTTTTGGTTCCGTACTAATAATTATAGTGTTCTTGTGATTCAGGAAATAATTCTGCAAGCATGGATATTTGTGGTTTGGATATAATAATTCAAATTCATCAAAAAAAATAGAAGAAATAAATCAGATTATAATCCCTTTCAAGTAGAAAGTAAACATGATTCTATATCATTGTTGTACTATCTCTAATAAACAATCATGAGATATTTAATCAAAGACTAAAAAGAGCAAGTAATGTACTAACTAGAAGAGGAATAATTTGGTTAGAGCAAATATAAGGAAACTTAAAACTTTTTCATCCTCTTGCAGTGGGAAATCTGTTACATCTTGTGGTGGAATCATGCATTGCCAAGGACCTGATTGATACAACAGCCTATTTTTGGCCAGGTTATGTAGTTCCCTGTGACATCACCAAAGATTCCAATGCGACACCAATTCAAGAGTGCCCTTGGTTGAAATTTATGCAAGGGGCTCCGTTCACTAGGTCTCTCCAAAATGCGCTAATGGTAGCCCCTGTACCAAGGTACTGATTTATAAACAGCTCAAGTGTTTTTGAGCGTCTCAAAAATGATTTGCTAATTGGCTGAATCTTTAAATTTTGGCTTCTTCTAGTGTGATAGAACTAAAGAAATTGTATCATTTGGCATTACATGGATCAGTGGAGGAGAGATCAGTTGCTCCAAAGATCTTATGTGGTGCATCTCTAATTCAGGGCTGGAACATCCAGGTGCTTGCATGTATTATAACTTAAAATGTACTTCTTTCTATCCTCTTCTAATGCAGAAAAAATAATTTCTTGGTTGGTTTCCAGGAACATGTAGTCCATGCAGTTGTGAAGCTGTTATCACCTCAAATGCCTCCCAACACACTTGTAACAGGAGATGCTAACCTTTATCTCGGTCACATGCACATGTTGACTGCGTTGCTTTCATGCCTTTCTAACTATTCTGTTATTCAGACCCTTGCATTATATGGCATGGTAAGCTTCTAAGATCACCTATATTGTTGCTGTTGTACCTTGAGAGCTGGCTATGCGAATGAACATTCTAACAGATGTTAAAGGAATTAAACTGGAATATGTGAACCAATCATTGTTATAAATAGAAAAGGAATAGTTTTCATGTTTGCATTTATTATGGTCAGGCAGTACCATTAGAAATGCACTGACAAAGTCATCGGTTGTGACATAAATAGCAAACCTTATAGTAATATAATTTAGATATCTTTTGCATTAATTAATTAAAAGTTGCTGATCTCTGATAGAACATGTTTCATACAAATAATTTCTATCCAGTTTTCTGTTATATCCTGGAAATTTAAGAGCTCATGGTTCTATTTTCTATGGTTTTTGATAACTTCTTGTTTAGAATTAAGCCCCCCTCAAGAAGAATACAAGTAGTATCCTGCTACCTGCAATCAACCAACAGAAATTGGCATTTTAGGCAACCGGTCCGCGATGATTGAATTCTAGACTAAGCATTTTATCTAAATTTTTTATTCATTAAAAAAAGAACTCGTTACTGTTGCTAGATCCCTGAAGTTGTGGCAGCTCTGATGCCATTATGTGAGGCTTTTGGGTCATTTCCACCCCAATCCACCAACCAATCTAGCACTGGGGAAGAAGTTTCAGCCTACTCTGTCTTTTCCTTTGCTTTTCTCTTCCTCCTTCGTTTATGCAAATTCCATGGTCCAGATAGAGCAATCCATCCCTATTGCTGTGGAGGTCCAGTTCGTCCTGATTTAAAACTCGATTTCCACCTCTTAATGAGGAATAGCCGCATCCGGAAGGCTGGTACTCCAAGCATGAAATACTATATGAACAATGTTGTGGACTCGTATCTTGATTTACGACGCCATTTGGTCTATGTTGATTCCTTCCCTAAACTTCGTGCATGGTACTTCGAGAATGAGGCATGCTCAACCACAGATACCTCTGACAAGTGCAATCCTAGTAGGATGCACCAGGCGTCAAACAAGATCTTGAATTTTGTTTGCCGTAATATGAATAAAGACAAATGGCCTGTAACAGGTGCTAGTGGTGGTAGTAGTACAATAACCAGTACAAGCTCTTCTACCTTTCATTCATCATCCTCTGTTAGTACTACAAGTGGGTCATTTGGAAGCACTACTGAGGATAAAGACCAGGGGCTGCCACTTTATCCTCCTTGGGAGCTGCTTGAGGCTCTACCGCTTGTTTTGGATGCTATGTTGTCTGCTTGTGCATTTGGAAAGATATCATCCCGTGACTTGGTTACTGGTGAGTAGTGACCTTTCTGCCTCATGTAAATCTCAACAAAAATTTGAAAAAAATAGAAAAGGTAAGAGATGGATAATGTTAATTTATTCCAAGTATGCGGATAAAAATTATTCAACAATGGCATTTTCAGGATTAATAGATCTAGTGGAGTTCTTTCCAGCTTCCATTGCAACTATTATACGTTACTTCAAGGCAGAGATTACTCGTGGCACATGGAAGAGTGTCCCAATGAATGGCACTGATTGGCCGAGTCCTGGAGAAGCACTTTACTCTCTGGAATTAGAGGTGAAGGAAGTGCTTGAACATGTTGGCGTCCACATAGAGAACTGCTACCCACGTAAGATATTTGATTTATGATCCCACTTTAATAGATGTTCCTCATTTGATCTGTGTTCCCACAGTAAGACATCAAAATCCAAATCCATCTATTATAAACAAATGATAGAGAAAACCATATTTGAGATCACCATAGAAAGTACTGGTCTTGATAGCCTAAATAACCAGAAAATTTTGTCCAGAAGTTGACCCAAAAACCAGGTATCCACTAATTACTAGTCTGATGTTAATGTTATTAATTAACTCCCAAAAGTAGCCATGCCCAGTGGGCCAAAGGCCTGAAATGAGGAGGAGCACATTATATGTTAACAAATATGTACTATGTGGTGATTGCCACCTGACCCTAAAAAAAAAAAAATCTGTACTAAGCTCCTGTGGATAGTTCAATGATGTGTCGCTGTTATTTGTACTTGTTATAATGTTTAAATGGATCTATAGTTTGTTTCTGTTGAAATGATTGTGAAGACCAATTGGATTGTTTCCAGATGATGCACCACCAATGCTCCCCCTCCCACTGGCAGCATTTTTGAGTCTGACAATCACCTTCAGGCTAGACAAGAATTCAGGGTACACTCGTGGTGTCATTAGCCAAGCCATTTCTAATTATGCTATAATTTCTCCTTGGCCAATCATGTTGACCATTGGGGGCATATGGACCAAAAAGGCCCCTAGATGGCATGACTTCCTAGTTTATTTGGGTGCCCGATGCCGCTTCACAAATGATAAGGATGCCGTTGACCAGTTGCTGTGGAGATGCTTCAAAGCCTTTTTGGGTCCCACATCTGGAAACAGCAATTACGCGACCCCTACACGTGGTGTGATCGGGCTTCTAGGAGAATCTGTATGTAATAGTCAAGCAATGAGTCCAGGTTCTTTATTCTTATGTACAAGCCAAGTGTATCATGCTCCACATTATTTTAGTGAACTGATACTAAAGTTGGTGGTTAAGCTATCTTGCGAGCTGGCAGAATGGACCCTGAGAGGCTCGGCACAGCTAAGATTTGGAAAGATCTCCCTTGCCATAGCAATTTGTTCAGTACATCAGGTGGCAATGCTGGGTGCAAGCCTGCTATGTGTAACAGGCCGGTCTCCATTGGTTCGGGTGTTGTTTGCGGAGGTGGTACCAATATTTTTACTATCAAAGTGTGAAGAGAGATCTAAGGAGACGACATTCATTTGTAACATACTAGAAGGATATGCCTTATCTTACCTTTTGTTTTTCTCTGCTGCTTTGATGTATGGAGTCCGGGCTAGGTTAGCCCCAGATAAGTCACGAAGCTCTGAAATATGTCCACATGTTATTGCAAGACACCTTAGTTTCATAGCCAAAGTTACAGAGGGTAATGTAGTATTAAGATGTAACCCTGCCATGTGGAAGGCACATGTGTCAAGTTTTCTGGGGTTGATAGTGAAGCTTTCACCAGCTTGGTTGTCTGTTACAAAACTTGATATATTGAAGAAACTATCAAGTTGTTTAAGAGGTTGGCATGAGCATGATCTTGCATTCTGTTTGCTTGAGTTAGGAGGGACCTGTGCAATTGAAGCTGCTCTGGAGTCCCTTCTATGACATTTGTAGCTTTTTATTTATCATTATTTTTTCGTTGAGCTTAGATTTTGGTTTATTAGTTGTATTGATGGATCCCTTATTCCTTTGATCCCTTGAAATGTGTTTGGCTGTTATTTTATAGGATTTTGCCCCTTCGAACGATTTTGGTACTGCTTTGGGTTTATTTTCATTTTATAGGAAGTTGAAGGAAAATTCAGCACAAACTAGCCCATATAACATGCTTCGGAGAACCCATGCGGCCTGCACCATGCCCCCATGCGGCTCGAACCATGCGCAGGCACCACATGCAAATGCAACCCCGACCTTGGGCCAGACGACTCATTCCTTTGCCTAGTTCGGTCCGCATGGCCTCTTATCTGGTTCGCATGGGACTCAAAATTCTAGTTTCACCCCTATATAAAGTGCATAAAATTCCAAAATTAGAGGATCTCATCTTCTCCATCTCTCAAGGCCGCGTCGTAACAAAAACTCGATCTAGATCCACTTCTCACATATTTGTGCGGTTCGCACCATCCACCCGTGCGGTCCGTACTGGTTCTCCTCCGACTTTAGAGCCACGTTCTGACCACAGTTTCTTGACCATTCGACCTAGGAACCACATTATTATGTCTCGAGTTGGGAATAACTAGAATTTGAGACTATTTTTTATATGTTTATCATAAAAACGAAATTAAATAAAATGAGGAATATATAGGAGTTTTAGGATAGGACGATTGTCAAGCACTCAAGTCACCATAGAATATCAAGGAGCCACACTTAATCTTACCATTCAGAGGTGCGGACAAGTTGATTTTTATAGAAATCTGGTCCTAATAATTTTAAATTATGCATAGCATGTAGGGATGAAAACGGAGCGGATAAAATCCGCTCCAAATCGTATTCGAATCCGAAAAATACGCATAATATCCGAACCATATCCATATCCGAACATATCCGTATCCGTATCCGTATCCGACAAAAAAATATGGATACGAATATGGTTTTGACAATATCTAATCTGTATCCGTATCCGGCAAAAAAAAAAAAAGAGGATATTATCCGTATCCGATAAATATTAATTTGTTTATCCGTATTTTTAACACAAGATGATTAGACTTTTAATTAGATAATACTTAAAGTTATTTGATAAATAAATTATCTTACAATAATATTTTGATTTGGACTAGTAATATAAAATTAATTTTATTTTCTATTATCAAGATGTTATATATATGATAACAATATTAAAATTAATTTTTTCTCTAATCATGATGGTTATATATGAATAATATACTATTTTGTTGTATGATGACATTTGATATCGATATTTTATCTTATTTATTTTTTTATTTTTGTTATTTCATTAATTTATAAATATCCGTATCCGAACATATTCATATTCGGCTCCGTATCAGATAAAAAATATAGTTACGGATATGGAAAGACCAACATCTGCTCTGTATCTGATCCGTTTTCATCCCTAATAGCATGTTGATAACTCGTTTGGATGCATTATCCATTGATCATGTTAGCTTATAGGAAAAGATATTACAACTCATATTGAATTGATCTCCTTTGTTCAAGTTGTTATGATAACCATGCAAGTTTGCATATTCATTCGATATGGAAGAGTTGAGTCGTATCAGCTCAACCTAATCTTGCCTTATAATCTCGCATCAGGACTATGTAAAGGGCAGTATGATGCTATGATAATCTTGCATCGAGACTGTGTAAAGGGCAGTACGATGTTAAAAATCCTACATCACAATTGTGTGAAGGGCAGTGTGATGACATGACATGAAAATCAAAGCCACCCTGCGTAGTCTGTCGGCGACCAGCTTCGGCCAGTTCGGTAGCGTTATACTGATATGGAATTCCCTCATGCCTGCCCAGAGTTAGGGATTCGTCCCTCATATCTGCCCTGGATTAGGGAAAGGTCTCCTCATGCTTATCCAAACTAGTTGGGTTAGGAGGCCTGAGTGTATTTTTAATACTATACTGATGTGACAAGATATGCTTTTATGACTTATTCCATCATTCTTTCCTGACATGTTTACATGCATGTTTTTTTACAACAAAATGTTTATGGTTAGACCATTCCTGCTCCATTGCTCGATATGCAACTGGGTAGAAATTTGCATTGCATTACTTATATTTTTATTTTGACTATGTTTATTGTTATTTTAATTGTTCATATTGATTATTACGGGTATTATTTTTGGACTAAGATTTCGACTAATTCACATCTAGAACTAAAACCCGCACCGAGAATTTATTTCTCATTTCGTGTTTTTGCATGTTTTTACAATGGATGTGTGTTTCAGGTTGCAGAGACGAGCTCGATCAAGTAAAGTAAAGATTAAGCCAAATATCTTGCTTTAATGATTCATTGAGTCCTAGAAATCTAGCATGGTAAATCATGGTAAACTTGAAGTTATACCTTATACTTGGTAGAGAAAAGACTTGTAAATATATAGAAATTGTGTATTCGCAGCGGGATTGTGACATCCTACGTAAATACAATTAATGCAGAATATAATAATTTGCGTGAATTGCTTGGACCGAAATAAAAAAAATGGAATATGTATTGAAAAATATATATATACATTCAGAGTGGTTATCCTCTCTCGTAGGAAGGTTTTTTTTTTTTTTTGTTGGATACATTGTCAGAGGTTGCCAAGAAAACACGATGAGAAAAATTAAAAATTAAGAATTAAGAGAAGTTACGGCCAATATTAGCAGTTGCGCGGAAATGCTCTCGCTCGTGGCAAGGAAGTCACATCTAGCTATCTAGCTTCTGGGTGTGACACAAGACACCGGACTGGCTCAATCTCTATAAGCTTCGACCATATTTGTAGAAATTAAATAAAATTATATAATAGAAAATAAATAAACAAATAAGCTGTCAACTACTCTATCCTTTTTTTTTAAAAAAAAAAAAATACTGACCAACGACCGGGAAGCCAATCTAGCTAGCTAGCTTAATTTAAAAATTAAGTAGATTTCATTTGACTCAACTAAGTGAAGATTAGCGATTGGTTGCTGCATCTAGTATATTAATTTTAACTGTGTAAACTTTGACTTAATCAAGATAATTTATTGGTCACCGTTGCTTTTGACATGACTTCCGGCAGCCTTATGTTGTGCCATTTGTGGAAAATTCTATTTCCAATTATTTAAGTTGTCATGGAGGCAATTAAGGTACGACTTTATTGGGAGTGCCAACAGAGTGTAGATAATTAAACCCCCCCAAAAAAAATCTACGAATATACGAACAAGGTGCGTTTCGAAAATAATAACTTATAGGCTTGTTGACGCAATTAGGCTACTCAATATACTAGTGTATTTTGACTTTAAAACAAAATTTAAGTAGGTTTTATTTCTTAACAGGTACTTCAATCTTAAATGAAAATAATAATATTTGTGTGGGACATGCAAGAAAATGGGATCCATGATTACCACCTTTTTGTATTAGTCATGATTGCAATGTTAGCGATGAATGATATGATATAATCAACACTTTAGATTTGGAGTTTCTAAGAAAAAGATTAAAAGAAATAGTACAAAAAAATTACTTAAACAATTATCTTACAATGTAACCAGTATGAAATAATCTTATTCATACTCTCATTTATGCTAAATAAGTCAGCACTTATCCACAGCATTATCCAATAAAATAATGTAATTTTTTATATATACTAGGCATGACAGTTGCAGCTTCAGCGTACTATATTTATAATAATTTAGCATGAATTATATTATATTTCCAAATATATTTAATTCTTAAATTAAATAATGATTGATATGGTCATTTTTAGTGTATTTAAACAAAAAATAAAATTATTTTTAATTATAAAAATGCAAAAATAAAAATTATTTTTAATTATAGCGGTCACGTCTTTTAATTAACACTATAGATTTGTTTTATTGAATACGGTGTTTATTAGATAATAACTAAGTAAACAAATTCTGTTGACACTTCAACTCTAATTCACGTTCTATATTATCTTATTATTGAGTGAATTAACATAAGTAGTCCTTAAAATTTACTTATTCATAATCCTGACTGATATGCTTTTAAAATATTTACTTATTCCCAATATTATCCAATAACTATTTTAAAAGGATTCTTTTTATATAAGTTTTATTAAATAGTATGAATCAAATAACTGACCAAACATATTTTGTTAACTCCGTAATTCTAATTCATGTTCTATATTGTCATATTATCGATTATATCAACATAAATAGTTCGTATCATATTTAATTTGTATCTTTAAAATATTGATTTTCATAGTCTAAAATCGAAAATGTTTCTTAATGCACGTGCACATGTGATCGTTTGTTTATCAAGTTCGCGTAATCCTTATCATTCGCATCATCAAATATTTACAATATGAATCTTGTAATTAATTTTTGTCTATATATTTTTTTAAATTTTTTAGAATTAATTATTATAACCTTAAGGATCAAATGAAAATTTTGAAACTTTATTAAAGAGTTAATTAAAAAAAAAAACGATAAAAAGAGTTCACAAGGACCACCATGTAACTTTCTCTTTGTTACTTTTTGAAAAGAAGAAGTGACGAAGCCTTCAGAGCTCAGAGTTGAGAACAAAACATGGCAGAGGCATCTCCTCTACAAAACTCTCAGGCTCCGACAACCGCCATTTCCGACCTCGAGCGGAGAGTGATGGCGACAGTGATCATGTCAGAGACACGTGGCGATCCGCCTTGGCTGTGCGCTGCCAAGGTGGCCCAATGCTGTGGTACCAGCGAGCCAGGGTTTCCCAACGCTGACCTGGCATCCATCCTGGTGTCGAACCTGTGCTTCTCGCACAATACGCCTTCCATGTGGAAGCTCCTCGAACAGGCCATGGCGACTCACCTTGTCTATCCGTTGCACGTGCTCGCTTTGCTGACTCCCAGGTTTCCATATCTGCCGCTTCTGTCTCGGTTTTTTTTTTTTTTTTTTTTGTGAAAATATGCAATTTGGTCCCTCGAATTGGTGTTTTGATAATTTCATCCTTGGAGGCTGACACTCTTTTGCAAGGGATCCATTTTGTTCTGAGCTAACCAATTTTACTCTTTTCTACCGAAAGAATGTAATTAGTCCTGGTTTTATGGTTATTAGTGACAGAAAACTAGTAAGATTTGTATCTAATTTTGGAAGTTCTTGTTTTTGCCTAAGTGCTAATAATAATTGGATGAAAATATTCACAAATATTTTTATATGAAAAACACAGCACCAACAGTTATTAGAATGAAAATGTATAATTTGTAGAAATATTTTCTATTGTGTAGATAGATTGTGCATCTACTTTGGTTCAATTGTTAGCGATCAAGTACTGATAAATCTGGAGTTTTAATTTTTCAACTCGTCCCCAATCAATTTCCAAATTACACTAAGTTTTGTACACAACCCATGTAAGCTGTATTAAACATTTGTGCAATGTATTTGTTTATTTTGCTAACAGATTAATTGTTTGGCAAATAATTGTTCTTAATATAATTTCTTGTAATGGTCAACTGCTTGTCGATGGCTTATCTACATTGAGAGCACATAGAAGTTGATGTTCATAAAGCTCTGCACTGTGAAAAAGCTAATTCTAGAATTTTGCATCTATAACAATAATTAAGGACTTAATCAGATAAATCAACCTTTCTTTGAAAGTCTTTGACTAAATTACACTAATAATCAGGGTGGTTCAAAACCGAAGAGAACAACCTGAAGCATACAGGCTATATTTGGAGCTTATGAGACGATATGCTATCTCCTTTTCTTCGCTGAAGGCTAGCCTTCATAAGGAAAAGTAAATCATTTCAATTTTTTACTCAGTAATTGCATGATGTTTATTGAATCTCACAAATCATAACGTTATATTCATATATTTGCTACTCATTTCACAGGATGGCAAAATCTATAGACGATGCCCTGCAACTTTCTGTGACTTATCGGGTTGAAAAAATGGATTTGGGATTCGCTGTGGTTTTATTCCTTGTTACTGTTATAACCGGCTTGCTTGATTGCACACTTGAAGATTGGGGCTTAGTAGTTGCATCTGAAAGCCTGTTTGTGGAGGATGGGTCTCAATCTATGGATGTACATGTGAAAGGTGGAGTGAGAAATAATGAAAGCAAGCACCACAACAAGCTGACGCAAACCAATGTGTTTATGGCTTTAGAAGTTCTGGAGAATATGTGCTCATGTAAATTTGTTCAAGTTTCACTACGTCTCGTTCACCTAAACTTGTATGTATACTTGTTTGGTTTTTTTCTCTTATGTAAAAGACAAATCCTTTTTCCATTATGAAAACAACAATTATAGTGTTATACAATTTCAAGCTACTTTCAGAACAAAAGGAAAGGAAACCTATCTGTATCTAATGGTATTGGTTATCAGTGTGCATGTCTACATGATCAGAATTAATTCTTATATCACACTCATAGACCAGTATGGTTGGTTCCAAATCTAGAGCATAGCTTAAAACTTAATTCCTCAGTCCAAGTTGTCATCAGCCATTATAACCCCCTATATTGCAAAGCAAAAAAAAAAAAAAAAAAAAGAAAAAAGAAAAAAGAGAAAAAACACTGGTATGCTCATCATCACTTACCTTGGTGCTTTTTTTTTCCCCCTGATTTCAGCCAGTTTTGCACAGTAACTTACTGCTCTGTGACTATTATTGTTCGTCCTGTACAAACCAGCAATTCTGGTAAAAACGTGAAACACAGAAATTTTCCTTAAAAATGCTTGAAATGGAAAATTCTCGCTTGTTTTGAAATTTTATTGTTCCAATTAAGCGTAGTGCTATAATTATCTCTTGTTTTGTTTTTTCAATGAAATGGATAATTCTTAGCACTTAACCTTTACCATTGTTCCTAACTTCAATTGATGTAAAATCCATGAGCTCTCAGTCTTTGACTATCAAAAAGCTTGCAAAAGTTTTAATTCTCCACGGTCACTAATATAAGACAGTTTACTTTAATGCTAGGCTAGGTCTGAACCAATGAAAAGCTTGTGTCAGAGGCTAGAGCCTATTGAGGCTCAAAATTTTTCACGTATAAGATTGCCTGCTATAAATCATCTACTTGAGAGATTGTCTTTTCATGTAAAGAAAATACAAGATTCAGATCATAGGCCCAAGAGGAGTTGCCTTCTAGGATATGCGGTTGATACGAGGTTTGTTGACTCACCTCATTCACTTCTCATCGGCTCTGGCAAAGCGAGCTGTTGGGTTGCTTTTGATGTTCTCATGGAGTATCTGATGGATGGGAAAATTTTCTGTCCTGGAGCTGCTTTCGAACTCTTGACAGGTGATTTTAATATCGATTTCATTTTATCTCTTTTGAATTTTGGGTACATGTGATTTTTTTTTTTTAATTATGGAAATTACTTACAATTTTATATTCCTTCTTTTTGTTTGATTTGCATAAAAGGATTGACCAGGACATTACAAAGGGTCAATCAGGCTAGCTGGAAGGATACCTTTCAAGCACAATGGATTTCTGCTCTTCAGCTTGTCCAAAGGGTTTGATAATAATCTTATTAATTTTGAAACTGCTTTTGCATTCGATTTCTTTTCATTACTGCAATTATGTTTAAAACCTTGGGATTCAACCAAGAGAAAAGATACTTTACTTGAATGAAGAAGTATAATTTGCAGTTATATCCAATACTGGTGTTGGTGTTGTCCTTAATCCTTGGTTCTTGGAGTGAAGTAGAACTAGGTTGGAAAAATAACCTGGCAAAAAGAGGCTTGCCTTGCCAATCTAATTCAGAATTGGATCCAAAACCTGACCCCACTCCAGCCCCACCCCGCCCAATTGCTTTAAAATGTCAACGGCTCTGGGCCTGACCTGGCCTGTTTCCGATCGGCTTGAGTGAGCCTATATCTTGATTCTTGACCCATGGTGCCCTGTAGGGTGTGTCAACCCAGCACAGAACCTAAACTGCCCCAATGGGACAACCCAGACCTAAATAATCCCAAACAACTTGAATAGAGAAAATGTCCCGAGATTTAAAGTGATATATCTGAAATGATCAAAACTGAATGACCTAAGACTGAGCTTCCCTATTTCCATCTCTATGAATTAAATAAAAAATGCATATTAGTATACTTGATTTCTTAATACAGAACTGCACCTATAATATTGTTCTTTTTAATTAAACAAATGTAAGCATTTGAAAATAAATATCATAATGACATACAACACATTGTTCTAAAAAATCAGGCTAGGGATCCAATGGCTGGACCAGTGCAATACATAGAATCACGACTATCCATACTGTTGTCAATTGTTCCTTTATCTATTGCTCCTCTTTTGAATGAGGAGAAGAATGTAATTATCACGGAGGGAGTATTCTCTAGAAAACAGAGTTTGGTGGCTTCTCTCCAGTCGTTGACACAGTTTGCAAGTCTGCTTCAGCCACCTCAGACTGTGGTTAGTGCAGCAAATGCTGCTGCCACAAAGGCAGTTGTTGTTGTTATGGATTTTAAACAGTCAAGTGGTAGCCTGACCATACCTCCCAACTGTTGTAGAAAAGCAGGTACTTTTTTTATTGTTACTATTTGCTCCGAAAGAAATTCTTAGTGGTACATTTTTTTTTTTTTGTTGACAAGATTAGGTATGGCTTTTTGCACTAGCACTCCAGTGGTACATATCTTTTGGTTCATTACTAATCATTATAATATTGTTGTGATTCAGGAAATAATTCTGTAAGCATGGATATTTGTGGTTTGGATATAATAATTCAAATTCCTCAAAAAAAAAAAAAAAAGAATCAGATTATAATCTCCTTTCAAGTAGAAAGTAAACTTGATTCTATATCATTGTTGTACTATCTCTAGTAAACAATCATCAGATATTTAATTGAAGACTAAAAAGAGCAAGTAATTGTACTAACTAGAAGAGGAATAATTTAGTTAAAACAAATATAAGGAAACTTAAAATTTTTCATCCTCTTGCAGTGGGAAATCTGTTACATCTTGTGGTAGAATCATGCATTGCCAAGGACCTGATTGATACAACAGCCTATTTTTGGCCAGGTTATGTATTTCCCTGTGACATCACCAAAGATTCCAATTTGACACCGATTCAAGAGTGCCCTTGGTTGAAATTCAAGCAAGGAGCTCCGTTCACTAGGCCTCTCCAAAATGCGCTAATGGTGGCCCCTGTACCAAGGTACTGATTTATAAACGGGTCAAGTGTTTTTGAGCGTCCCAAAAATGATTTTCTAATTGCCTGAATCTGTAAATTTTGGCTTCTTTTAGTGTGATAGAACTAAAGAAATTGTATCATTTGGCATTACATGGATCAGTGGAGGAGAGATCAGTTGCTCCAAAGATCTTATGTGGTGCATCTCTAATTCAGGGCTGGAATATCCAGGTACTTGCATGTATTATAACTTAAAATGTCTCTCCAAATGCAGAAATTCCTAAGAGACAGGACACAATTTCTTGGTTGGTTTCCAGGAACATGTAGTCCATGCGGTTGTGAAGCTGTTATCACCTCAACTGCCTCCCAACACACCTGTAACAGCCGATGCTAACCTTTACCTCGGTCACATGCACATGTTAACTGCGTTGCTTTCATGCCTTTCTAACTATTCTGTTATTCAGACCCTTGCATTATATGGCATGGTAAGCTTGTAATATCATCTGTATTATTGCTGTTGTGCCTTAAGAGCTGTCTATGTGTACGAACATTCTAACAGATGTTAAAGGATTAAACTGGAATATGTGAAAAAAGAGAAAAGGAACTAGTTTTCATGCTTGCATTGGTTATGGTCAGGTAGTACCATTAGAAATGCACTGACAAGGTCATCGGTTATGACATAAATAGCAAACCTTATAGTAATATAATTTAGATTTCTTTTGCAATGATTAATTAATAGTTGCTGATCTCTGAAAGAATGTGTTTCTTACAAACAATTTCAATCCAGTTTTCTGTTATATTTTGGAAATTTAAGAGCCCATGGTTCTATCTTTTATGGTTTTTGATAGCTTATTGTCGAGACTTAAGCCCCCCTCAAGTTGAATACAAGTAGTATCCTGCTACCCAATTAACCAACAGAAATTGGCATTTAAGGCAACCGCAATTCTAGACTAAGCATTTTCTCTAAAATTTTTATACAATACTAAAAGAACTCGTTGCTGTTGCTAGATCCCTGAAGTTGTGGCAGCTCTGATGCCATTATGTGAGGCTTTTGGGTCATTTCCACCCCAATCCACCAACCAATCTAGCACTGGGGAAGAAGTTTCAGCCTACTCTGTCTTTTCCTTTGCATTTCTCTTCCTCCTTCGTTTATGCAAATTCCATGGACCAGATAGAGCAATCCATCCCTATAGCTGTGGAGGTCCATTTCGTCCTGATTTAAAACTCGACTTCCACCTCTTAATGAGGAATAGCCGCATCCAAAAGGCTGGTACTCCAAGCATGAAATACTATTTGAATAATGTTGTCGACTCATATCTTGATTTACGACGCCATTTGGTCTATGTTGATTCCTTCCCTAAACTTCGTGCATGGTACTTTGAGACTGAGGCATGCTCAACCACAGATACCTCCGACAAGTGCAATCCTAGTAGGATGCACCAGGCGTCAAACAAGATCTTGAATTTTGTTTGCCGTAACATGAATAAAGACAAATGGCCTGTAGCAGGTGCTGGTGGTGGTGGTATTACAATAACCAGTACAAGCTTTTCTACCTTTCATTCATCATCCTGTGTTAGTACTACAAGTGGGTCATTTGGAAGCACTACTGAGGATGAATGCCAGGGGCTGCCACTTTATACTCCTTGGGAGCTGCTTGAGGCTCTACCACTTGTTTTGGATGCTATGTTGTCTGCTTGTGCCTTTGGAAAGATATCATCCCATGACTTGGTTACTGGTGAGTAGTGACCTTTCTGTCTCATGTAAATCTGAACAAAAATTGAAAAAAATAGGAAAGGTAAGAGATGGATAATTTTAATTTATTCTGAGTATGTGGATAAAAATTATCCAACAATGGTATTTTCAGGATTAATAGATCTAGTGGAGTTCTTTCCAGCTTCCATCGCAGCTATTATACGCTACTTTAAGGCAGAGATTACTCGTGGCACATGGAAGAGTGTCCCAATGAATGGCACTGATTGGCCGAGTCCTGGAGAAGCATTTTACTCTCTGGAATTAGAGGTGAAGGAAGTGCTTGAACGTGTTGGGGTTCACATAGAGAACTGGTACTCAGGTAAGATATTTGATTTATGATCCCACTTTATTAGATGTTCCTCATTTGATTTGTATTCCCACATAAGACATCAAAATCCAAATCTATCTGTTGTAAACAAATGACAGAGAAATCTATACTTCAGATCACCAAAGAAAGTACTGATCTTGATAGCCTAAATAACCAGCAAATTCTGTCCAGAAGTCGACCCAAAAAACAGGTACCCACTAATTACTACTCTGATGTTAACGTTATTAATTAACTCCCAAAATTGGCCAAGCTCAGTGGGCCGAATGCCTGAAATGAGGAGGGGACCTGGCAGCACATAATGACCACCAGGCACATTATATGTTTCTAAAGCTGTACAAGTATAATGCTCCTGTTTCAATGATGTGGGGCAGTTACTTGTAATTGTTGTTATAATGTTTGAATGGATTTATAGTTTGTTTCTGTTGAAATGATTGTGGAGACCAATTGGATTGTCTGCAGATAATGCACCACCAATGCTCCCCCTCCCACTGGCAGCATTTTTGAGTCTGACAATCACCTTCAGGCTAGACAAGAATTCAGGGTACACACGTGGTGTCATAAGCCAAGCCATTTCTAATTATTCTATAATTTCCCCTTGGCCAATAATGTTGACAGCTGGGGGCATATGGATCAAAAAGGCCCCTAGATGGCATGACATGATTGTTTGTTTGGGTGCCCGCAGTCGCTTCACAAATGATAAGGATGCCATTGATCAGTTGCTATGGAGATGTTTCAAAACCTTTTTGGGTCCCACCTCTGGAGACAGCAACTACATGACCCCTACACGTGGTGTGATCGGGCTCTTAGGAAAATCTGTTTGTAATAGTCATGCAATGAGTCCAGGTTCTTTATTCTTATTTACAAGCCAAGTGTATCATGCTTCACATTATTTTAGTGAACTAATACTAAAGTTGGTGGTTGAGCTATCTTGCGAGCTGGCAGAATGGACTCTGAGAGGCTCGGCACAGCTAAAATTTGGAAAGATCTCCCTTGCTACGGCAATTTGTTCAGTACATCAGGTGGCAATGCTGGGTTCAAGCCTGCTATGTGTAACAGGTCGGTCTCCATTGGTTCGGGTGTTGTTTGCGGAGGTGGTACCCATATTTTTACTATCAAAGCGTGAGGAGAGACCTAAGGAGACGACATTCATTTGTAACATACTAGAAGGATATGCCTTATCTTACCTATTGTTTTTTTCTGCTGCTTTGATGTATGGAGTCCGGGCTAGATTAGCCGCAGATAAGTCACAAAGCTCTGAGATATGTCCACATGTTATTGCAAGACACATGAGTTTCATAGCCAGAGTTACAGAGGGTAATGTAGTATTAAGATGTGACCTTGCCATGTGGAAGGCACATGTGTCAAGTTTCCTGGGGTTGATAGTGAAGTTTTCACCTGCTTGGTTGTCTGTTACAAAACTTGATATATTGAAGAAACTATCAAGTTGTTTAAGAAGTTGGCATGAGCATGATCTTGCATTCTGTCTGCTTGAGTTAGGAGGGACGTGTGCAATTGAAGCTGCTCTGGAGTCCCTTTTATGATATTCGTCCCTTTTTTTTGTTGAGCTTAGATTTTGGTTTCTTAAATTGTATTGATGGATCCCTTCTTCCTAAGATCCCGTGAAATGTGTTCGGCTGTAAATATGTTTGCACTATGGTACATTAGAAGTGCATTGAGATTTACATTTACTAGTGAAGCGTTTTTCCGGCAGTTCTTCTTTTCACCTTGATTTAAATCAAGTGCCTAATTTTTAATTTTAAACTAACATTTAGCTTAATTAACAATTAAACATAAGAGGAACTAGTGCTAGAAGCATTCACACATCAAAACAATAAAAAACGTGTAGGAAGAAATATACCTCTCATGAAATCACATTCATGAGGCTCGAATCCATGGCATGGGAGTCGATGGGGTGCTCTCCAATGCCTCTTCTTCTCCTTGGATGGCGCCGGCCTCGAGTCCACCAAGAGAATCAACCATGCTCTTCTCTTTGGTGCTAGCAAAGGAAAGGGCTTGTTTGGGTGGGTGGGAATAGTGGGAATAACACCCTTCCCACTCTTCCCAAGAACACTCTTCCCAACAACACTTTTCTCTCTATTTTTTCACACTTCCCAACGCTATTCCTAAACTCACCATCCAAACAACCTAGGAATAGCACTCTTCCCACTCTTCCCACTCTTCACACTATTCCCATTATTCCCAACCCATCCAAACAAGCCCAAAGAGAATAGCGAATCCTTGCTTGTTCTCCAATCAAGTAACCATTTATTTAATTGGATTTAAGTTCAATACATGAACCCTATAGATTGATGAGAAAGAGAGAGTAAGGAGGAAGAAAATCTGAAATTTTCTTCTTCCTTTGGATGGTGGCGGCTAGGAGAGGGAGGAGAGAGAAGTGTGAAGGCTAGAGTTGGCTCCCAAAGGTGACATCTTTATATAGCCAACAACTCTCATCCTCACTTTGCCTTTATTACAAGTTTGCCACTAGCCCTAGGCCATCTAATGGGCCCTTCATGGGCTACATGTTGTGTTTCCCTTGGGCTATTAAATCAATCTCTTTTATCACTCTTTCATCTAAAGTTAAATCGGGTTTTTAATTAACCAATTAATTAGAAACCCAATAGGCTCAAACTAATTAAAGTATATTGAATATAATTAATTATTAACTCATTAATAATTAATTTAGGATTAGCAAATGCATTAATTTATTTCAATATGATCCTTTGATTTAATTAATTATAACGGTTCATAACGGTATATAATTAATTAATTAACTTATCATATTTTTCATAACACCCATTGTCATGAGCAAATAATTAATACATTGTATGGTCAAAACTCTATTTGTGTGACCCTTTGAGGATTTATGCTATGTTGGCCATGGAGAATAAATCACTATTTATTTTCAATAATCATAAGCGGTATCTAGCAACACATTATGATTCCCAATTCACATAAATAATGTACCGTTACAATATCTCAATCCTGCATAAGAAATAATAGTATTTCCTTGTCTGATTCTTATGTCACATGATATCATTGTATAATCCAAGATAGGAATGTGTCATTCTTGCAGATTATACATTTCTTGATCTAGAGTTGATCGTCTAGTTTGCATGCATACGATCCAACTCCATCAAGGGGCCCAAACATATATCATCACTCATTAAGTGTATTAATGAGGGACACAGTTTTCTTGATGAACAATCTTTTTCCGCACAATTCAAGAGAGCATAAATAAAGTCCGTATAGCAGCCTTTATCAGGAATCAACGTTAGACGATATTTATAGAACCTATCCTAATGTGGAAAAGTTGAACATCTCAAACTTAGAATCAAACTCATATGAAATAAACAATGACACATAACACAATCCATATGTTTATTTCATTGGGTCAAGTCTTGTACTATGTTCCAATAATATACACATATGCAATTAAGTTGGTAAATCATTACCTATGATTTGTAGAACTTAATCATCACTTAACTTGCATACTAATCTTATCTGATAATTAATGTTCCTTGTTAATTATCAAGATTATGGACGATTTAGATTTATTATTGTCATTCTAATGAATGATCCACAGAGATCTACAATTCAGATCCTCAACCTGAATGATCTGTCAATAATAAACTCTAGGAACAAATGATTAAATATCATCATTAACATAAACTAAGAAAATAAGTCATTAAATATTGACTTCTAAGACATAACTCCAACAGATTTGTCATTTGATGTTTAGATGAGCTTCAAGAAAAAAGAAATGTCCACTAGACAAATTTAGTTTTCTAAGAGATTTCAATATGTGCATTAGATTAGAATCATCCATTTGCAAAACTATCTAGGAATATGATGGCGATGTACACAATTTTTAATATATCGTGATGCACCATAATATTGGGCCAAATATCATATAGAAGTGAAAAATAACAACTTGACAATTACACTTTTTAAATAAATAAATTCGTGTTTGTAGGGTTTATTGGAGAAACTAAAATTTCTAAACAGTTCTCTTGAAAAGAAATTGATATTTAAAATATAGAACTGTTAATTTGTAGCGTTTAGTACTTTAGTTCGCAAATTTATAAAAAAAAAAAACTTAATATGTTTACTGCAACTTGCTGACAAATAAATCCTATAATTCATTAAAAAAAAAAATCAGTTTTGAAGGGAAAAATCAGTTTTGTTGGTCGTATATATAAATAGAGAGAGGGGAATGATATACTACACTCTGGTTCTACCGTCATATCACTTTAATTTTGGTGCATAGATGAGATCCCATGGTTCAGATTTTATCGCTGAGAGATGGATTTATTTTTTATTTTCCGTTCCCTTCTGTTAACTCATGTCCGTATGTGAACAATTGCATCTCGACTCCTGCTTCCTTCAGTCCATCTCCATCTCCTCAGATCACCCCTTCCCTTCGCTCTCTCCTTCAAATCGAATAAAAACATAACCCTTTCTCTTCGCTTTAATGGATTTGATGGCACGTGCCACCCATTTTCTATATACTTATTTTTCATGATCCAAAATCCAAACGGCCAATCCAAACCGTTCAAGTTGATCGTCATATTGAAATATCTTAGGAGACCAAATTTTACATTTTTTCGAATTTTGTTTGCTATTTATTATGATATTTGTCAAAGTGGACGGCGTGAAATATAATGTTTTTTGAAAATATCAAAATAAATAGCAAAAAAATTTGAAAAAAATATAAAATTTGGTCTCCTAGGGTATTTCAATATGATGATTAACTTGAACGGTTTGGATTGGCCATTTGGATTTTGGATCATGAAAAATGAGTATATAAAAAATGAGTGGCACATGCCACGGATAGCACATTAGCCATCCTCTATATATATATATAATATCTATTGTGAACCATTATGCATAGAAGGTCCCGTGCACCATGACCGTTTGATCGGTGGTTTCGCAAATCGACAAATCTAAATTAACTAACCCAATCTATATATTGAAATATCATAGAAAATAAAATTTTACAATTTTTGAATTTTTTTACTATTTTTCCGAATTTTTTAAAGCTTGCCATTTTTGGACGATAATTAGTGGTTGGTTAATTTAGATTTGTCGATTTACAAAATCACCGATCAAACGGTCATGGTGCACGGGGTCCTCTATGCATCATGGTTCATAATAGATATTTTATATATATATATATATGAGAAAACATATGATGCATACTAATGTACCGGAGCTTCGGTACATACTGATCTGAACTCTTCGGTCTGCTTCAAAATGACTGATTGAAACTGTCTTATATGATCTCCCTATTAAAATCTCCTTGCCGACTAAATTGTATATTTTTTTCAAAATTTTTAAGTATTTTTTTTCGGATTTTTAAAAACTGCTATTTTTTAACGATTCAGAAAAAAGTGAGATTAGTGATTTTCAAAAATTCCGAAAAAATAGTAAAAAAATTTTAAAAAATATAAAATTTGGTCAGAAAGGATATTATAATAGCGAAATCATATTGGACGGTTTGAATCGATCATTTTGAAGTAGATAAAAAAATTTGAATTAGTATGCACCATATGTTCTCTCTCTCTCTCTCTCTATATATATATATATATAGAGTATTGCTATTGTGAACCATGGTGCACAGAGGGCTCCGTGAACCATGACCGTTTGATCGGTGGTTTTGCAATTTGACAAATCTAAATTAACCAATCCAATCTATATATTGAAATCTCATATGAAACCAAATTTTATAATTTTTGGAATTTTTTTGCTATTTTTTCCGAATTTTTTAAAACTTTCCGTTTTTGGACGATAATTCACTAATTATCGTCCAAAAACGGAAAGTTTTAAAAAATTCGGAAAAAATAGCAAAAAAATTCCAAAAATTATAAAATTTGGTTTCATATGAGATTTCAATATATAGATTGGATTGGTTAATTTAGATTTGTCAAATTGCAAAATCACCGATCAAACGGTCATGGTTCACGGAGCCCTCTGTGCACCATGGTTCACCATAGCTATTCTCTATATATATATATGAGGAATGCTAACGCGCCATCGATTTTTCATTGTGTCGTTTTTCAAAATCCAAAATTCAAACAGTCAATACGAACCGTTCAAATTGATCAACATATTGAAATATCCTTGGAGACCAAATTTTATATTTTTTCAAATTTTTTTGAATTTTTTAAAATATCATAATATATAGCCTGAAATACTCCAATTATAATATTTTTTAAAATATCATAATATATAGCAAAAAAATTCAAAAAAATATAAAATTTGGTCTCCAAGGGTATTTCAATATGATGATAAACTTGAACGGTTCAGATTGAGCGTTCGAATTTTAGATCTCGAAAAATGACTCGATGGCACGAGACTCTCCGTGCCATCGATGGCGCGTTAGAGAGAGAGTATATATATATATATGAACTTGTTCAAATTTTGATTAATATGTATGAACTTCATCAAATCCATTAGCTAAAGTTTTTAATTTGCTGATATAAAAATCTATTGTCGTCATTTTTTTTAGAAAAACTCTCGAAGTGCTGCTGGCCTATATCTTTTTTACCAATTTGAAAATTTTACGAAATTATAGGATTAAATAAAAGGTAGGCGATTATGCGAACTCCGTTATGTAAGTGCTACAACAATTCTAGAATGCGGAAATAACCCAGAATCGTAAAATACCTCGTGCCATCGCTAATTGAAATCGAGTGTTGAGCGGATGAACTTGAAACCCACAAACCAAGCGCGTCTCCTTAGTCTCTGATCTTCTCCACGTTCTGCAGTGAGAGAATCGCTACAAAGCCGATGTTGCAACCCCAACTGATGGTGTTTGACAGGGGTTAGTCGGCCTTGACTCGTTCCCTCTAGAAACACGTTATCTTCTCTCTCTCTTGTCTAAACTTCAGTTAGAACTGAAAGAAGCCTCTCACATACCCTCTGCCATCTCAGAGAAAGTATATATAGAGGGTTCAAATCGCTCAGAAGATGCAAAGGCAGCGTCTCAATGAAAGGGTGCGATGTTCACAATATTCTGTCCAGGTGCACCGTAATGACTGAACTGGTCCGTTCTACTGACAGAATACTACATTCTCCCACTTGAACTTGCATCCTTTACATATTAAATACCTTCTGTTTTCCTTATGTTAAATATTAGAAATATAACACATGAACTGTAGCAGTAAGTCATCTTATCGTTACTAGCGTTTTAATCTACTAGTAAATGCGAATATTACTTTCTACAATTACAATATGCTACACAACTAATAATTCAACCTTTTATGCGATTTTGAATTCCTTTATGAATAAACCCAACGTTTATTCCAAGTCAATCTTTATGATGTAATTCTCAACCTTATGATCAATTATATTCCATATATGTGCGCACAATCAACACGAGAAAACATCTATACTTTTATGAAGAGTTTATACACAATCGTACGATTAATATTAACCATAGGATCAATTCCTATATATACCCGCTACATGATCTTTGAATTCCTTTAGCTGCAGTATTTATTCAAAGAATCAGTCAGCTTCAATTCTGTATGAACACATTTGATGACCACTTAATTCTTCTTAATGCTCTCTTTCAAAGTCAAATACTTAATGTCAATACCTCGACCTTTACCTTTATTATTCTTGACTAGAAAGACTGCAATAGAATTATCATACAGAATCCTTAATGACTTAGATATAAAATTCACGACTCTAAGTTTCACAATAAAACTCTTCAAACACCATCGAGGGTAATCTCAAAACACACAACAAACTATACTTTATGTTGAAGTAACGAACAATATCAGTTAGACATTTCTTTATGACACAATTTCACTGGTTAACATGTATCCTTAATTTGATTTACTAAAATCAACACAACCAGTTTGTGTACCAAAATAACTTCAACTTATCAGTCTGTTGAGACATAAGCATACTATCTTAAGTACCTTAAAGATATATCATTACTTTCTTAGCAATTTAACTGTGGTCTATCCCCTAATTATTATGATATCAATCAAATATTCAAATGGCAAAAGCTAAGTCAGTTCTTGTGCACAAACCAGATCATACTTTATGCTTTCAAATTGCCTAAATACTTGAAGTATTTACTATTTGTTCCCTTTCTAAGTTATACTGAGGATACTGATTCACAATGAATCTACCACCCATATTAACAGGTGCTGGACGGGGTGAATACATTTCTTTCCGGAATCTTTCTAATACCTTATTGATATATGCTTGTTGAGATAAATCAAGAATATCTTGATTTCTATCACAAACAAAACTTCAGCCATATCCTTCATATTCCTTCATATCAATATTTTAGAAAGAAATTATTTCATCCCGTATAACTATCTTTTATCATTAGTTACAAGTATAACATTATCTATATGTAAAACAAGTGATAAAATCAACTCCCACTGATCTCCTGATATATGCAATAGTTCATCTTATATTTCTTCAAAACGTATGAAGAAATAACCTTATGAAACTATTAATATCATTAGTGAAATAATTGTTTTAATTCTTATATAGAATACTTTAACTTGTTAACTAAATACTTATTATCTCTAAAGAAGAAACTTTTATGGTTATTTAATATAACCTTCTCCTTAGATCACCATTAACAATTGCAACATTTATATCCATCTGATGTAACTCGAAACCAGAATGAGTTATTAATGCCATAATCATATGAAGTGAATCTTTCTTTAATACATGAGAGAAAATCTTCATGTAATTCACTACTTCTTTTTAATAAACCACTGGTGACAAGTCTAACTTCGTATTACTTTATGTTTACTTATGAATTCCTTTTGGTTTTAAGAAAACCGTTACAACCAATAGGTTAAAACCATAAGTAACTTACCCAATTCTAAACTCAATTACACACCATTGATTCAAACTGATTTTACTCGACATTATTCCGTAATATGGACTCATCGCAATTCATTATCTTGAGAATGTTGTTAGATTATGCTCAACACTTATATCTTTATAACAGTCTTGTAGGTAAACTACGTTACAATACTAGGAATAACCGACCTTATCCTTTATTAGATCACCTTGATATCGAATATTAAATATTCAACTTGATCTAGTATTGTATTATATATCGATTAACGAATGTCAATAATTGGATTATCAATATTTGTTGATCCTTAATAATATATCCAATTATGAATTAGAGGGAGTTTTTGTACGACCTAAAACTGATCACTCCCACTAATCTGAACATTCTCTAGAACATAAATATTTCTAGATTCATATCCTAGTCATATTTCATATTTCTAATCTCTTTACCATTTTCTGATCTCACAAACTTTTATTTGCTTACTGTATTGTTTCTCTATATCCACCTTTAAAACCTTATAAGTATGTAGAGATACATATATTGTGAGTAATCATCAATTAAAGAGATGAATGCAAGCTATACGCTTGATGCCAGCTAGTCATTTTCTTACTTGTTAATCATATCTCAACCATATGAACACTCTCAACTTTATCCATAATATGTCTATTCTCCTATTAAACACATATGGTCTAAAACACCAAACTGACCATTTATCTTTATATGTGTTATAACCTTATAGGAAATCTTGATAAGACTATATTAAACTGGACAAGTATTCAAAATAAAATATACAAGTAATGACTCAGAAATATTATATAGACTCTTTTGTTGAACAACTATATTCCTCATTCTCATTATGTGCTCTCGCACCTATAATGGTAACAAGCCTAAAAGATAAACTTTTATGATGAGTATTATTACATTAGCCTTAACCTAAGAGGCCAACTACTCATCTGATGTCTTATGTAAGAACTTTACATTAATATGCATATCAACCAAAGCACTATACATCGAAAGAACTTATTCTTTATAAACATGAACATAAGCAGTTAAACTGCTTCCACTGTTCATTATAACTTATGTTCATAAGTTCAACCTTATAACTATTATTCTCAACCCAGGAACTTTGATACTTTTCATTTTTAAAGGGAATCTGCTATCTTTATGAAAGTAGAACTGATACATGCTTATCTTTATATTGAGACTGAACTTTATACTTTAATTTACCAATGCAAACTAAGTGATATATCTTTATGAGTCAATTCCTGCATAATATTACCTGTGGGCTAAATATCATGCTATAACTCTTTATGTAATTAAACATTACAACTTTATGAATCAATTTCTTATACAGTCTAAATACTATGATTTGATTCTTCATACTTTATGATATAACTAGTTAAATTATATTCCTATCCTTAATCCCTGTGGGCAAATTAAGTATTTATAATTTAACTATTATATCCTAATATATTAAGTTAACTAAGTCAATAGTCCTGTGGGACGATACTAACTTTGTTAACTTAATCTATTACAATCTCGTGTCTGTTTAATCCAAATGTGATTTTATAAACTTTATATATACATAACTTTAATCCAACTAAGGATGCTGTGGCTACTCCTTAATATATTAATATATATATTCATCACTAGACACAAGCTATGTTCTTTCTTCCTAATGTGATTTATAGATACACTATATAATATATAACCTTAATATAATTGAAGATGCTGTGGCTACTCTTCAACTAATTAACATATATTAATCAACTAGACATAATATATTATAGTTACATAACTAATATATATGTATATGCTTAATAATTAGCATAGTTATCTAACTTTCTTGATTAATTGATCCTTAATCAATTTATTTGTCTAATTAATCTAGCAATAATATCAGACAAAACTTTATTCAAACTTTTCCAGACGATTCATTCCAGAACCTGACGGTTCGTCCCAGTTTGAATCTGTTAATACCCAGACGTATCCTCATGCAACTTCATTCAGAATAGTTCGTCCTAAAACTAGACTATTCGTTCCAATGTGCCTGAGTAATGCAAACAGAAACTTTATGCAAATTTAATCTGGAACGGTACGTTCTAAGCCCAGAATCCATTTCAATTTGCACCTGAAACCCTAATTCACTGGTAATTAGATTATATAACAGTTAGGGTTTACTAAACTTTCATAGATCATCTAACTATAATTATCTATATCTAAATAATTATCATATGCACAATTACTGCCATATCCTTTATAAATACAATTTGTGTATTACTATACCACATGTATAGTTCTTCAAGTTTGTTTAATCAATATAATGCTTGTAACGCCAATACTAATAGAATACCAGATAGTATGATGGTCTATGGACTACATCAATACTTTATTACTATAGTATATTCAAGCATATCATTATTGACTAATCAATCTTAACCAAAAATGCCAACCATCTTTATAAAATTAGACAAACTGTGACTATTTTATAGAATTCCATAATAGTTATGTAATCTACAAGCTTTAATTAATAATGAAGAACCATCATGTCTGATTATATCTCAATATTCATCTTAAAACTCATTTCTGGACCAAACTCTGTTGGAACAGGTCGTTCCAACTCCAAATTGATCGCCTCACACGAAAAGGTGCGTCCAAAGTTCATCCAGAAACTTTCTGACAGCCTGAACACTTTCTGGTAAACTGACAATAACTTTCTCTATACTTATTTGTTTTCTGTGTTCTTGGTCATTATAGAAACTAGATTCAAAGATCTTTCTAATGACGCAAATTTCATCAAAAACAAGTTTACAGATCAAAAGCTATGCCCCTCGAAATACAGACTATCACAGACGAAACCCAACAAACTGTCAGATTGATCTATCTTGCAGACAGTATATCTCACTCATACTTTATCGGAATTTTGCAAATTTATACTCTATGGAAAGATATCTAAAATATCTACATCCCAGTAAAATTTCATGCAAAACCGAATTACCAATTGAGAGAAATCTGGCACGTAATACTGAAAGGTCAGAAAATTCAGAACCCTGACTGTCTGACCTCTACTGGTTGCGACTTGATTATCTCACTGTATACCCACTGGATTTTCAAGATGTTGGTCTCGTTGGAAAGTAGACTCAGAGATCTTTCCAATACCGAAAACCTCACTAAAATTGGATAAGCAGATCTTGAGATAATGCTCCACGAATTCAGACAATCAAGAAAATCAGACAAAAACTCAATCCACTCAACACTTACAACAGAATTTCTAATAAACCGTTATGAAATTCTATTTCAATAAAGGCAATCCAGCGGCATAACCCGCTCTGATACCAACTGTAAGTGCTACAACAATTCTAGAATGCGGAAATAACCCAGAATCGTAAAATACCTCGTGCCATCGCTAATTGAAATCGAGTGTTGAGCGGATGAACTTGAAACCCACAAACCAAGCGCGTCTCCTTAGTCTCTGATCTTCTCCACGTTCTGCAGTGAGAGAATCGCTACAAAGCCGATGTTGCAACCCCAACTGATGGTGTTTGACAGGGGTTAGTCGGCCTTGACTCGTTCCCTCTAGAAACACGTTATCTTCTCTCTCTCTTGTCTAAACTTCAGTTAGAACTGAAAGAAGCCTCTCACATACCCTCTGCCATCTCAGAGAAAGTATATATAGAGGGTTCAAATCGCTCAGAAGATGCAAAGGCAGCGTCTCAATGAAAGGGTGCGATGTTCACAATATTCTGTCCAGGTGCACCGTAATGACTGAACTGGTCCGTTCTACTGACAGAATACTACACGTTAAAGTATAAATACTTTAACCCCATAAGGTATATTGACATCTGCTTCTCCGGATGTTACTGCTTTACTGTTTGGGAAAAATTCAGAAGGGCAAGATTGTTTGTGGCCAGGGAGTTGCTCGGTGTTGGATCATCTATGCCCCCAAATTAGTTCATTTGAGGTGTGAAGACGACCTGACGATCACTATCCCATCCACCGTGATCTCACTATTGCATTGAACAAATATCAAGCTATACAATTATTATTAATCATATCCGCTCATTGCTTTGGTAACATTAACCATTTGTATTCCGTATGCAGTTAAGATTTTTACTTAATTTATCCTTAATAGTTCAAAACCCAGCAAGCACGTAAATTTTTCATATATTTACCTACGCCAACATGAAAGATTTGTTGTACATCCAATGCCTTGGAACCAATCGGGTTCCTTTTTTCTGGAAGGATTTGTTGGGTTTGCAACACCTTTTCCAAATCTCTGTCAAGATGGAGGTGCGAAGTGGCAAATCCACACTATTCTGGTATGACAACTGTGGGGGAGGGCACCTAGCTTTCTATGCTCAGGCCGACAATGCACTCAACCACAGGAACATCTCCTTAGTGCAAGCGATCCTACGATGTCATGATCTCTGTGCTGCTCCTTTCAGCCTTACTGTCTCTACACTTTTTATGGAAGCACAGAAACTGGTTTTTTCTGCAGGAACAGACAAGCTTATTTGGAAATGGAATCCCATTGGCCAGTATTCCTTTGCGACTCTGCGTCAATATATAAACAGCCTATCAAGGCCGGCAAAACATGTTTTCCTTTCCATAATTTTTGGAAATTAAAGGTGCCTCCTTCCATTAGACTGTTCCTTGTTTTACTGGCATATGGCAGATTGTTAACACAGGATCAGTTACTGAAAAGAAATATCAATTTTGTTGAAGGCTGTTGCTTGTGCCAGCAACAAGTCTTGGAAACAACCAATCATCTTTTTAATGAATGCTTCTTCTCAGCTAACATTTGGTCTTTGCTGCATTTCGATTCCAGTGCTGGACTCACATCCATTCTGTCATACGTGAACTCCTCTGGAAGCAGTAATCTTTCTCCTACTATGGTGGCTGCAGCTCTTTTGGGCATTTGGCTCGAAAGGAACAGCAGAACTTTCAGGAACAACAGAAGATCGATTAATGCTGTTCATGATTGGATAGTGCATGAAGCAACACTGTTATGAGATTTTGCTCTTAGTTTTTTTGTTTTCTGTTTTTTTTTTTCCTCTTTTAGTTTTGTTTCCTAGATAGCCTCTATCTAGTATTTCTAAAAAAAATAATAAAAAAATAAAAATGAAAGATTACAACGAACTTCAATTTTATTGGAAGCACTATAAGCATGAAGGCAGGGATCAACGGATCGTCTTTCTTATTCTTTAATTAATTAAGAAAAAAAAGAAAATAAAGCAGTTAAGCACGTAATTAATATGCTACTGGCTAGGATGAAACATCTGAGTTAGGTTGAAGCTTGGGAATTCATGAACTGGATTGATATATAAAGGTAACGGGTTTCATTTCAACGAAGAAACATTTTTTTTAATATGTTGTACAGAATTCTTCTCTAGCTGTTTGATAATGTACAAGTCAATTAAAAATGTTCATATAAGCCATTGGAGAAAACCAAATTACGGGGAACAAACTTGTGCTTAGCATTTCATACATTTAAGTCTAATAATGCAATATATAGGAATATTCTTATTTAACATTTTCGACATGGCAGACATTTCAGCAATTATAATTGAAAAATACAACCAAAAAGAAAAACGTCAAAGAACTTGGTTTGCTGGATTTTTCTGTGGTGCAGTGATGGACAAAATTGGTGTTTGAATTCATAAGCTCGTAACTGAGGAACGCAACAAGAGGATGATACCGTTGAAACCAGCTTTCACTTGTTATGTAGCACTAGTTTCATTACTTTTTTATAGGATCACAGGTTTGATTTTTTTGTTTGGTTGAACATACATTTCACCTTCAGCTTGTAATGGCCCGCGAAAGATGATACAAACTCAAGGGAGACTAAATATATGTTAGTAAAATTTGTGATTTACATGATGGTCAGTTAATTTTTCCTGATATCTCATGATCAAGAAGATCTCTGGGATCACATTATCCGCATTAGTTTTGCAAAGCAATTATAAAAACAAATTATAAAGATAAATAGGAACTCCAAATTAAAAACACTACTGCGCTGTACATTAATGGTTGAAATCTTAGAGTAGAAATAAAAAAAAAATGATTGACAAATTGAGATGCTGTAAATGGAAATGTAAATGAAAAAAAAATGTATTAGAGTTGATCTTTTTAAAAAAAATATATATAAAATTTGATTTGCTATGAAATCTAATGAATTGTTAAATTAAAATTTTTAATTAATTTAAAAAAAAAGCGACGAATAATATCTTGATGCACAAGAGCTCATGCACCATGTTAGAATATAATTCAGAATTTAATTCTTAAAAATATTGGATTGTACATAGAAAATAAACAGATAATATGCAAATAAAGGTTATTCTTCACATCATTTGAGCATTTGAAGCTATTCTATTCTAGATTCATTCGAAATCATTTAGTCACAATAATCTATATTTGAGCTCGTTATATAGTCTAGAATATGAATTATAAATAGAAAATATGCATCAATATGCAAATAAAGGTTATTCTGATCTTAAATATAATCCAGATCATACATATTCAAAATATTGCATTATAAATAAGAAAAACACATTTAAATTGTCAACGAAGCTTATTCTATATTTAAGCACTTTATACAGTGGCTAATAAAATTAAGATCACAAAAATTCAAAAGGATTGGATTTTACATGACAATCACACATAAAGTGCAAATAATGAGCGTTCTGGACAGAATTGGAGCATTTCAAGCGATTGTGCATTTATTTTATGTCATTTGATCACAATAATCTATATTTAAGATCTTTATACAGAGGAGAATAAGTTTCTGATCTTTAAAATTAAAAAGTATCAGATTATATATGAAAATCACGCACATAAATTGCAAATAATGAGAGTTCTGGACAGAATTGGAGCATTTCAAGCAATCGCATTCATTTTAAGTTGATCACATTAATCTATATTTAAGCTCTTAATAGGTTTATGATCTTAAAAATTCAAAAGGATTGGATTATACATGACAATTACGCACATAAAGTGCAAAAAATAAGCGCTCTTGACAGAATTGGAGCATTTCAAGTAATTATGCATTCATTTTAAGTCATATGATCAAAATAATATATATTTAAGCTTTTTATACAGTGGATAATAAGTTTATGATTATAAAAATTCAAAAGGATTGGATTATATATGACAATAAAGCACATAAATGCAAATAATGAGCGCTATGGACAGAATTGGAGCTTTTCAAGCGATTATGCACTCATTGTAAGTCATTTCATCACAATAATCTAGATTTAAACACTTTTTGCGAATAAGTTTATGATCTTAAAATTTCAAAAGGATTGGATTATTCAAGGCAATCAAGCACTTAAATAGCAAATAATGAGCGGTCTGGACATAATTGGTGCATTTCATGCGATTGTGTATCCATTTTAAGTTTTTTGATCGCAATAATCTATATTTAAGCTCTTTATACATTGGAGAATAGGTTTATGATCTAAAATATTCAAAAGGATTGGATTATACATGGGGATCTCGCACATAAATTGCAAATAATGAGCATTCGGAACTAAATAAGAGCATTTCAAGCGATTGTGCATTCATTTTAAGTAATTTGATCATAATAATCTATTTAAGCTTAAACATTCAAAAGGATTGGGTTATACATAAAAATCTTGCACATAAACTGCAAATAATGAGCGTTCTGAAAAAAATTGGTGCATTTCATGCGATTTGTGCGTTCATTTTTAAGTTATGTGATCATAATAAACTATATTTAAGCTCTTTATACGGTGGAGAATAAGTTTATGATCTTAAAAATTGAAAAATGATTGGATTATAAATGGCAATTACGCACATAAAGTGTTTATTTTAAGTCATTTGATGACAAAAATCTACAATGAAGCTCTTTATACAGTGGAAAATAGGTTTATGTTCTTAAAAATAAAAATGATTGGATTATACATGACAATCATGCATACAAAATGCAAATAATGAGCGTTCTGGACTGAATTGAAGCATTTGAAGCGATTATGCATTTACTTTAAGTAATTTGATCACAATAATCATTATTTAACTCTTTATACTGTGGAGAATAGGTTTATGATCTTAAAAATTCAAAAGTATTAGATTATAAATGGCAATCACGCACATAAAGTGCAAATAATGAGCGTGGCGGACAGAATTAGAGAATTTCAAGGGACTGTGCATTCATTTTAAGTGATTTCATAACAATAATCAATATTTAAGCTCTTTATATAGTGCTGAATAGGTTTATGTTCATAAAAATTCAAAACGATTGGATTATAAATGACAATTATGCTCATAAAGTGCTAATAATGAGTGTTTTGGACAGAATGGAGCATTTCAAGCAATTGAGCATTCATTTTAAGTCATTTGATCTCAATAATTTGTATTTAAGCTCTTTATACAGTGGCTAATAAGTTTAAAATCTTAAAATTTTAAAAGGATTGGATTATACATGGCAATCATGCACTTAAAGTGCAAATAATGAGCGTTCTGGACAGAATTGGAGCATTTCAAGCGATTGTCATCCATTTTATGTCATTTGATCACAATAAACTATATTAAGCTCTTTATACAGTGGAGAATAGGTTTATGATCTTAAATATTTAAAAGGATCAGATTATACATGGCAATCATGCACATAAAGTGCAAATAATGAGCGTTTTGAACTGAATTGTAGTATTTCATGCGATTGGGCATTCATTTTAAGTCATTTGATCACAGTAATCTATATTTAAGCTCTATATACAGCGGAAAATAAGTTTATTATCTTAAAAATTCAAAAGGATTACATTATACATGGTAATGACGCACATAAAGTGCAAATAATAAGGGTTCTGGACAGAAATGAAGCAGTTCATTCGATTGTGCATTTATTTTAAGTTATTTGAACACAAAAATCTATATTTAACCTCTTTATACAGTGGAGAATAAGTTTATAATGTTAAATTTGAAAATGATTGGATTATACAAGGCAATCATGCACATAAAGTGTAAATAACAAGCGTTCTGGACATAATTGGAGCATTTCAATCGATTCTGCATTCATTTTAAGTTATTTGATCACAATAATCTATATTTAAGTTCTTTATACTGTGGATAATAAAATTATGATCTTAAATATTTAGAAGGATTGGACTATACATGGAAATTACGCATATAAAATGCAAATAATTAGCGATTGTGCATTCAATTTAAGTTATATGATCACAATAATCTATATTTAAGTTCTTTATAATGTGGATAAAAATTTATGATCTTAAAAATTCAAAAGGATAGGATTATACATGGAAATTACGCACATAAAGTGCAAATAATGAGCATTCTGGACAGAATTGGAGCATTTCAAGCGATTATGCATTCATTTTAAATCATTTGATTACAATAATCTATATTTAAGTTATTTATACTGTGGATGATAAATTTATGATCTTAAAAATTTAGAAGGATTGGACTATACATGGTAATCACGCAGATAAATTGCAAATAATGAGCGTTTGGAACAGAATTGGAGCATTTGAAGCGATTGTGCATTCAATTTAAGTTATCTGCTCACAATAATCTATATTTAAGTTCTTTATAATGTGGATAAAAATTTATGATCTTAAAAATTCAGGATTGGATTATACATGGAAATTACACACATAAAGTGCAAATAATGAGCGTTCTGGACAGAATTGGAGCATTTCAAGCGATTATGCATTCATTTAAAATCATTTGATCACAATAATTTATATTTAAGTTCTTTATACTGTGGATAATAAATTTATGATCTTAAAAATTTAGAAGGATTGGACTATACATGGTAATCACGCAGATAAATTGCAAATAATGAGCGTTTGAAACAGAATTGGAGCATTTGAAGCGATTGTGCATTCAATTTAAGTTATCTGATCACAATAATCTATATTTAAGTTCTTTATAATGTGGATAAAAATTTATGATCTTAAAAATTCAAAAGGATAGGATTATACATGGAAATTACACACATAAAGTTCAAATAATGAGCGTTCTGGACAGAATTGGAGCATTTCAAGCGATTATGCATTCATTTTAAATCATTTGATTACAATAATCTATATTTAAGTTATTTATACTGTGGATGATAAATTTATGATCTTAAAAATTTAGAAGGATTGGACTATACATGGTAATCACGCAGATAAATTGCAAATAATGAGCGTTTGGAACAGAATTGGAGCATTTGAAGCGATTGTGCATTCAATTTAAGTTATCTGATCACAATAATCTATATTTAAGTTCTTTATAATGTGGATAAAAATTTATGATCTTAAAAATTCAAAAGGATAGGATTATACATGGAAATTACACACATAAAGTTCAAATAATGAGCGTTCTGGACAGAATTGGAGCATTTCAAGCGATTATGCATTCATTTTAAATCATTTGATCACAATAATCTGTATTTAAGTTCTTTATACTGTGGATAATAAATTTATGATCTTAAAAATTCAAAAAGATTAGATTATACATGGAAATTAAGAACATAAATTGCGAATAATGAGCATTCTGGACAGAATTGGAGCATTTGAAGCGATTGTGCATTCAAGTCATTTGATCACAATAATCTATATTAAAGCTCTTTATACAGTGAAGGATAAGTTTATAATCTTAAAAATTAATAAGGATCGGATAATACATGGCAATTATGCACATAAAGTGCAAATAGTGAGCGTTCAGTACAGAATTGAAACATTTCAAGCGATTTGTGCATTAATTTTAAGTCATTGTGATCACAATTACTTATATTTAAGAACTTTATAAAGCTAAGAATAAGTTTAAGATCTTAAAAATTCGAACTTATTGGATTATACTTGGCAATCACGCCCATAAAGTGCAAATAATGAGCATTCTGGACAGAATTGGAGTATTTCAAGCAATTGTGTATTCATTTTAAGTCAATTGATTAATATAATCAATATTTATACTCTTTATACAGTGAAGAATAAGTTTATGATTTTCGAATTCAAAAGGATTGGATTATACATGTAAGCTAACCACATAAAGTGCAAATAATGAGCGTTATGGACAGAATTGGAGCATTTTAAGCGATTATGCATTCAATTTAAGTTATTTGATCACAATAATCTAGATTTAAACACTTTTTGCGAATAAGTTTATGATCTTAAAATTTCAAAACGATTGGATTATTCAAGGCAATCTAGAACTTAAATAGCAAATAATGAGCAGTTTTGATAGAATTGATGCATTTCATGCGATTGTGCATCCATTTTAAGTTATTTGATCGCAATAATCTATATTTAAGCTCTTTATACAATGGAGAATAGGTTTATGATCTTAAATATTCAAAAGGATTGGATTATAAATGTAAATTACGCACATAAAATGCAAATAATAAGCGTTCTGGACAGAATTGGAGAATTTCAGGCGATTGTGCATTCATTTTAAGTTATTTGAGCACAATAATATATATTTAAGCCCTTTATACATTGGGGAAAAAGTTTATGATATTAAAAATTGAAAAAGGATTGGGCTATAAATGATAATTACGCACATAAAGTGTTTATTTTTAGTCATTTGATAACAATAATCTACATTGAAGCTCTTTATACAGTAAAAAATAGGTCTATGTTCTTAAAAATAAAAAAGATTGGATTATACTAATCATGCACACAAAATGCAAATAATGAGCGGTCTGGACTGAATTGAAGCATTTGAAGCGATTATGCATTTATTTTAAGTAATTTGATCATAATAATTATTATTTAAGCTATTTATACTGTGGAGAATAGATTTATGATCTTAAAAAAATTCAAAAGGATTAGATTATAAATGGTAATCACGCACATAAAGTGCAAATAATGAACGTGGAGGACAGAATTGGAGAATTTCAAGTGACTGTGCATTCAATTTAAGTGATTTCATCACAATAATTAATATTTAAGCTCTTTATATAGTGAAAATTAGGTTTATGATCTTAAAAATTTAAAAGGATTGAATATTACATGGCAATTAAGCAGATAAAGTGGAAATAATGAGCGTTCTGGACAGAATTGGAGCATTTTGAGCGATTGTGCATTCATTTTAACTCATTTGATCACAATAATCTATATCAAAGCTCTTTATACAGTGGAGAATATGTTTATGATCTTAAAAATTTAAAAGGATTGGATTATAAATGACAATTACGCACATAAAAATGCAAATAATGAGCGTTCTGGACAGAATTGGAGAATTTCAGGCGATTGTGCATTCATTTTAAGTTATTTGATCACAATAATATATATATATTTAAGCCCTTTATACATTGAAAAAAAAGTTTATGATCTTAAATAATCAAAAGGTTGGATTATAAAGGGCTAATAATCATATAAAATGTGAATAATGAGCGTTCTGAACACAATTGAGAATTTCAAGCGATCGTGCATTCATTTAAAGTTATTTGATGACAATAATCTATATTGAACTTTTTTATACAATGGAGAATAAATTTTTTATCTTAAAAATTCAAAAAGATTGGATTATAAATGTCAATTACGCACATAAAAAGCGAATAATGAGCTTTGTAGACAGAATTGAAGTATTTCAAGCGATTGAGCATTCATTTTACCTCAATTGATCACAATAATCTATATTTTAGCACATTATATAGTGGATAATAAGCTTAAGTTCATAAAAATTCAAAATGATTGGATTATACATGGCAATCACGCACATAAAGTGCAAATAATGAGCGTTCTGGACAGAATTAGAGCATTTCAAGCGATTGTGAATTTTACTTTATGTTATTTGATCAAAATAATTTATATTTAACATCTTTTGTGGATAATAAGTTCATGATCTTAAAAATTAAAAAGGATTGGATTATATATGGAAATCACGCACATAAATTCCAAATAATGAGAGTTCTGGACAGAATTGGTGATTTCAAGCAATCGCATTCATTTTAAGTTGATCATATCAATCTATATTTAAGCTCTTTATAGGTTTATTATCTTAAAAATAATGATCACAATAAAGTGGATAATACGTTTATGATCTAAAAAATTCAAAAGGATTGGATTATACATGGCACATACAGTGCAAAATATGAGAGCTCTCGACAGAATTGGAGTATTTCAAGCGATTGTGCATTTATTTTAAGTCATATGATCAGAATAATCCATATTTTTCTCATTATACAGTGGATAGTAAGTTTATGATCTTAAAAATTCAAAAGGATTGGATTATACATGGCAATAAAGAACATAAATTGCACATAATGAGTGTTCTGTACAGAATTCGAGCATTTCAATCGATTTTGCATTCATTTTAAGTCATATGATCACAATAATATATATTTAAGCACTTCATACAGTGACTAATAAGTTTAAGATCTTAAAAATTTAAAATGATTGGATTATACTTGGAAATTAACATAAAGTGCAAATAATGAGCGTTCTGGACATAATTTAAGCATTTCAAGCGATTGTGTGTTCATTTTAACTCATTTGATCATAATAATCCATTTTTAAGTTCTTTATACAATGGAAAATAAGTTTATGATCTTAAAAATTCAAAAGAATTAGATTATATATGGCAATTATGCGCATAAATTGCACATAATTAGCGTTCTGCATAGAATTGGAGAATTTCAAGCGATTTTGCATTCAATTTAAGTCATTTGCTCACAATAATTTATATTTAAGCTTTTTATACAGTGGAGAATAGGTTTATGATCTTAAAATTTTAAAAGGATTGGATTATACATGAAGATTACGCAGATAAAGTGCAAATAATAAGCATTCTAGACAGAATTGGTGCATTTTAAGTGATTGTGCATTCATTTTAAGTTATGTGCTAAAAATAATCTATATTTAAGCTATTTATATACTGGAGAATTGGTTTATGATATTAAAAATAAAAAAATATTTGATTATACTTGAGAATTATGTACATAAAGTGCAAATAATGAGCGTTCTGTACAGAATTAGAGCATTTCAAGCGATCGCATTGCAACTGGAAATTCCCACTTTACTGCATCCTAAACGAAGACATTTTCAACAGCAATAATTTGAGTCGTTAAAGGGAATAAGACATGTCACATAAAATTGTATCTAGTTACAATTTCTTTTACAAAGTTTACTGAGTTCGACCACATTCAGTTACAGAACAAATAAATCTCCGTTGTTTTCATCCTTTGTAATAGAGTTTCCACTGGAGTATTCCAATTGATCTCCTATAGTAGTTACACCTACATACATAACCCTTATATTATTTCATATACAATATAATTATCTGAATTCAAAGTTCAAATTTCAGAGATTTAGACAAATTAACGACAAACTTATTCTCGACAATGTAAAAGCTGAATTTCAAAACAAAATAAGTATGCATTATTTGATTTACCTGTTGAGGGAGTAACGAAGTAGAAAAAACTTCCATTATTGAAAAGAGCTTACAATCATGAAATTGGAAGTTAAAATCATAAGATGAGTATTTTTACTCTCAAAGATTATTTTGTAAGGCTCTTGATATATCAATAAAATTGAAATGAAATCACTATTTTTATAGCAAGACTTGATAGATCTGAGCCATTTGAAACATTTTAAGTCATTAGATCATAATAATCTATATTTAAGCTCTCTATATAGTGGCGAATAAGTTTATGATCTTAAAATTTCAAAGGATTGGATTATACATGGCAATTATGCAGATAAACTGCAAATAATGAGCTTTCTGGGCAGAATTGAAGCATTTCAGGCGATTGGGGGCATTCATTTTAAATCATTTGCTCAAAATAATCTAGATTTAAGCGCTTTATACAGTGGAGAATAGGTTCATGATCTTAAAAATTTAAAACGATTGGATTATACATAGCAACTACGCATAAAAAGTGCAAATACGAGCGTTCTGGAAAGAATTGGAGCATTTCAAACGATTGTGCATTCATTTTAAGTCATTTTATCACAATAGTATATATTTAATCCCTTTATACATTGGGGAAAAAGTTTATGATCTAGAAAATTCAAAAGGTTGGATTATAAAGGGCTATGACGCACATAAAGTGCGAATAATTAGCGTTCTGGACACAATTGAGCATTTCAAACGATTGTGCATTTATTTTAAGTTATTTGATCACAATAATCTATATTGAACTTCCTTATACAGTGGAGAATAAGTTTCTGATCTTATAAATTCAAAACGAATGACAATTATGCACATAAAAGCAAATAATGAGCGTTCTGGACAAAATTGGTGCATTTAAAGTGATTGAACATTCAAAAGGATTGTTCAAAAGCATTTAAAGCGATTGAACATTCAATTGATCATAATAATCTATATTTAAGCACATTATACAGTGACTAATCAGCTTAAGATCATAAAAATTCAAAAGGATTGGATTAAACATGGCAATCGCGCACATAAAGTGCAAATAATGAGCATTCTCGACAGAATTAGATCATTTCAAACGATTGTGAATTTACTTTTATGTCATTTGATCACAAGAATTTATATTTAAGCTCTTTATACAGTGGATAATAAGTACATGATCTTAAAAATTCAAAAGGATTGGATTATACATGGCAATGAAGCAAATAATGTGCAAATAATGAGCATTATGGACAGAATTGGAGCATTTCAAGCAATTATACAGTCATTTTAAGTCATTTGATCACAATAATCTAGATCTAAATACTTTTGACAAATAAGTTTATGATCTTAAAATTTCAAAATGATTGGATTATACATGGCAATTACATGCATAAATTGCACATAATGAGCGTCCTGGACAGAATTGGAGCGTTTCAAGCGATTCTGCATTCATTTTAATTGATTTTCTCACAATAACCTATATTTAAGCTCTTTATACAGTAGAGAATAAATTTATGATCTCAAAAATTCAAAAGGATTGGATTATACATGGCAATTACTTTCATAAATTGCACATAATGAGCGTTCTGGACAGAATTGGAGCATTTCAAGCAATTGTGCATTCATTTTAAGTCATTTTCTCATAATAATCTATATTTAAGATCTGTATACAGTGGAGAATAAGTTTTGGATTTTAAAAATTCAAAATGATTGGATTATAAATGGCAATTACGCACACAAAGTGCGAATAATGAGCGTTCCGGATAGAATTGGAGCATTTCAAGCGATTGTGCATTCATTTTAAGTCATTTGATTGTAATAATCGATATTTAAGCTCTTTATACTATGACTAATAAGTTTAGGATCACAAAAATTCAAAAGGATAGGATTATACATGGTAATCACGCAGATAAATTACAAATAATGAGCGTTCTGGACAGAATTGGAGAATTTCAAGTGATTGTGCATTGTTTTTAACTCATTTGATCACAATAATTCATAATTAAGCTCTTTTTACAGTGAAGAATAAGTTTATGATCTTAAAAATTCAAAATATTAGATTATACAAGGCAATTACGCGCATAAACTGCACATAATGAGCGTTCTTGACAGAATTGGAGAATTTCATTCGATTGTATATTCATTTTAAGTCATTTGCTCACATTAATCTATATTTAAGCTCTTTATACAGTGGAGAATAGATTTATGATCTTAAAATTAAAAATGATTGGATTATATATGGAATTTATGCAGATAAAGAGAAAATAATGAGCGTTTTGGACAGAAAACGCATGAAGGCAGCGATCAACAAATCGTCTTTCTCTAGTTAAGCACGTAATTAATATGCTATACTAGCTAGGATGAAACATATCTGAGTTAGGTTGAAGCTTGGGAATGCATGAACCGGATTGATATAAAAAGGCAACGGATTTTTATTTCAACGAAGAATTAAACATTAATTGTTTATGTTGTACAGAATTAATTCTACTCTAGCAATTCATTATGTGCAAGTCAATTAAAAATGTTTATACAAGTCATTGGAGAAAACTAAATTACGTGCAACAAACTTGTGCTTAACATTTCATGCATTTTAGCCGAATAATGGAATATCAAGGAATATTCTTATCCAACATTTTAGACGCAGAGACCATTTCGACAATTATAATTAAAAAATACAACCAAATGGGAAAATATCAAAGAACTTGTTTCGCTGGACTTTTTCTGTGCGAGATGTTAAACAAAATTGGCGTTTAAATTCATAAGTTCAAAACTGAAGAACGCACTTGCTTAGGGAATGGTACCATTGAATCAACTTTCGCTTGTCATACAGCACTACTAGTCTCATTAATCTCTTATAGGGCCACAGGTTTGATCCTTTATTTGATTGTACATACAACATATTTCACCTCAGCATGTAATGCCGCGCGACAATTAGGAGATGGAGCGAAACATAGGGAGGCTAAACATATTTAAGTAAAATGTCTTGTAAATAATTACATACATGATGGTATTATCAAGAAACTCTATTGCGGGATTACATTATCGCCATCTAGATGGCAGTTACAACAAATTGTAAAAATAAATGAAATACTTATGTACTACTTTGATTATATAGTTGCAATGGAATTAAATATGCTCGTATTTGAGTTGCAATACTTATCAAACCAAAAAAGTGAATTTCTTCCACTTTGCAGCACCGTCCTAGTAGATAATTGGAAAAAGAAACGAAGTGCACAAAGCTGTTCCCAAAAGAAGGAACCACTGCGATTCCAAGCCAAAGGAGGGATGTTGAGATCCCTCTTGCCATACAACTGCTTTGCAATAGTTGTCCATAAGGATGTCGTTTGATCGTACAATCTCCAAATCCAACGAAGCAGCAAAGAGATATTCTGTAGGCGTAAATCAATTAAACCAAAACCTCCAAAAGCTTTTGGCAAGCACACCCTCTCCCAAGCTAAAAGATGTAAACCATGCCCACTGTTGCCTCTCCAAATAAATAGAAAAAGGAAGAAGAAAAAATGTGGTTATTTTGAGAAAAGGTCACATAATGTTTTTTTTTTCTTTTTTAGACTTAAATCAGTACTGTTGCTTGAAGATTCTGTATCTGCTCTTATTCTTCGTAGAATTTGGGAAAAAAAACAAACTGTTTGACCGGCCGGACAATGTTGTTTGCATATCGCTGGTCCCCCCGACGTCACTGGTGGAATGTTGACTACCCGAGATTGAAATGCATCGGGACCCACTTGTCACCGAATTGCCATGTTATTTATTGTTGTTAACATATGGATGAATGTATACATCATCACTGCATCAGGCTCCGCCCAGAGTCACATGCAATTTGTCACAAAAAAAAATTATTTACGAAATTATCAAGAAAATGAACATTTTCTTTCACTCTTATTATTCTTATTTTAATTATTTCACTTATTCCAGTTTGTTGATATTTTCTTTTTCCAAATTCGACGACTGTTTTTGTGAATTTCATCAATTTTGTCGTCAAATTTGCATCTGTTCATATGAACAATTTCTGTAAAACTTTAGCCTTTTTCTAAAAAAAAAGTACGATTGTTTTTAGTGTAATTCTTGAAATACTGTTGATTGGTAATTCTTTGATATCCCGATTGGGTGTGTTCTGTGCAACTCTAGTGGGGTAGAAACAGCTTTACACCTTTTTTTTTCAATGCCCATACACTAATCGTGTGTCAACCTTCTTGGTAAATTCGACGAGCTGTCCGATTCCTGCTGTGTCGATTAATATCAGAGACTCTCTAGTGGATACGCTTGAAAGGGTGAAACACAACAAATATTGGCAATGTTTACTGGCTTCATACTGGCATGCTATTTGGCAAGAACGCAACCACAGGATTTTTAGCGGGAGGAGCACAAGTCCAGAGCTGCTTTCGGATTGGGTTCTTAGTCAGAGTAGAATTTATTTTAAGCATTGTTCCTGATGTTCTTTAGAAGTTTTATTTTTTGTTCTCTCCTTTTTGTTTCACTTACAGTCGCTGCTAAGTTTTCTAAAAAAAAATAAGTTAATTCAATGTTGTTGTTTTAAAATTATATATTAAGAATTTTTGTTGTCTGAATGCTTGATGAAGTGCAACTGATTTATATTACTTTATCTAAGTTTAATAATTTTCGAAGAAAAATTAATATGTATGTCTTTTATTCGGGAAAGGACGGTATTATATCTTTTTACTGTGATAAGCCGAAGCAACACAAAAAGTTGCAACGATATTATTTCAAGCATTATAAGCATGAATGTAGGATCAACGAAAATCATGTTTCATTAATTAGGAGAGAAGAAAAAAAAATGAAGACAGTTAAACAAGTAATTGTGCTTGTAGGATGAAACATAAGTTAGTTTGAAACTCGAGAATGCGTGAACCAGATTAATAATAGAATTTGTATTCTATTTGTGTGTGTGTATATATATGCGCTGAGGCGCTGATGCTCTCTGATCCACTCTCCGACTATCTAGGTTTTTGGGGACGCGACTAAGCGTTCAGACGAAGTAAAGAGAAAGAGAAGGGAACGGAGAGAAAAGAGACGGAACGGAAAATTTTTAATCGACTGAGCGCTCATCCATCGCATAGATTTGCACGATTTTTGAAGCATATCGAACGGTCTGGATTGTGACTCACCAGAGACTCTGTGAGTCGCGACTCACCATAGCAAAACTCTATATATATATAAGAGTTTTTCATTTCGACTAAGAAACTTTATATATGTTATAGTGTTATACATAATTCTACTCTAGCTACGTTTCCTAGTGAACTGCGAACATGACAGTTAAAGTTACGGCAAGCAAATTAGTGCACAATATTACCTGCATCTGAGTGAAAACATTCAATCTAGGTGGATAGTCTTACATAAAATTTAGGATTTAAAATACAATTTGGTATTAATATTTGAAAACTATAACCAAATGAAAATTGATCAAAAAATCTGATATGCTGCTTTCTTCTTTGGTGTCGTGCAAAAACCAAATGGCTGCTCGAGATCACAAACGCACAATCAGAAAACACAAAAAAAAAAAAAAAACTTTGTTGAAACCGCTTCCATGAGTCCTGTTGCTACTTCACATTAAAGTAAGTGAGTCAAGCCGTTGATTTGGTACGGCGTGCTAATTTGAAAGTCAGCAAATGATAGAGAACCAAATAAATATGAATAAATTTTATGGCGCACATGAGGCTCAGTTGTATTAAATTGTAATTTTATTTAGGCATTTAAATATATTTTTATGATTATTAAACTATGCTTTAGAATCACGCTCAATCATCATGAATTTATAATTAATTATTTGTTTATACTGATTATAAAAATTAAAAAGAAATCATCAAAACGAGATATAGCTCTACATTTTTGGCTTGGAAATATACGTAAATAGTCTAGTACGAATGAACCACTAGCTGGGTCTCTTGATATAAATGATTTTGTTTCAAAAATAATTATTAAAATTTTTACATCGCACTAATAATTAGAAAGAGGTGATAAAATTAATTGTGGTTAGTTTGAGAAAAAAATTAACATACTGGTTGTGAGACTTGAAAGTCGAATAATTAATTACTGTTACTTTGTGTTCTAATCTGCTGTTATTTTTTGTTAAAAAAAAAAGGAAGATAGAACGCCATAGTACCGTTGAGGAACCTATATTTGAACTGCTAAACCAAACAATCTGGTATTCTTGACCCCTAATTTTCTTCCAAAATAAAAATAAAAAATAATAATCTGGTATTCTTCTCTGCCATGGTAATGATTTACTTCTGTTTAGAAAAATTTCTAAAACGTGTGTTAAAAACAGTATCTAATTGTTATGGAAATTTTCTATCTATTTTATTGATATATTTTCTAACTTTACAAGTGAAATACGAAGTGACTTATATAGGTACACAGTGTACCGTTATCTTCATAACTAGCCATTAATTATACCTCTCTAACATTCATATTGTACTGATGATAATTTACACTTCTACCCCTGTCTATTTTTTATTTTTAACAGCGTGAATGCCTTTTGTGTTTTCAAGTTTTAGCTTTAACCGCTGAAAATTACTCATTTCAGCTCATTTGATTGCCAACAATATTTTAAGCACTTTAAGCATGAAATGTGCTATTCGGATGAAATCTCGAGTTAGGTGGAAGCTTCAGAATGTATGAACCAGATTAATTATTGAATTTATATGCAATATAAAGAGGCAACTGCCTCATTATGTAGGCTCGATAATGTACCAATTAATAAAAAGGAAAATTATGCTTTGCTGATATCCTATATGTCATTGGAGTAAACTCAAATAACAGGGACAATAATGTCCTTAATGCTAAATGGATTAATCATAAAAAAATTATACGATTATTTTTATTTAAATTGAAAGCTAATTTTGATGTTTATATATTGATATTGCTTGTAAATAAAAAAGAATCCATACACAAGTGATTATGTACTTTATTGTTTCTTGATATAAGACTAAATCGGGTTGGTGCTCAAGGTCACAAACTCGCAGTAAGAAAAAACAATGATATATAAGATGATTTTGTTGCGGCGGTATCTCCGTTACTCATGGATATAGAGCTTCATTTTCTCAAATTGAGTCATACGCCTCACTTCTTTGGTAGACGGAAGAATGGATTACATGACAGAAAGCCCCGGAAGCTAAGTGACAAAAAGAAAGTCGCTGTGGAATCATTTTACTTCATGAGTATCACAAATTATCTTCAATTGATTAAATAAATAAAAATGTAGAAGTCGATTGACCTACAGCTGCACTTTTATGGTCACGATTAAAATATGTGTATTCGAATTCAAAATTAAATTAAAGTTTGGCGATCGAATTACTATTTGAAAAATAAAATTACAAGAAGATATGTCATGGAATATTGTTATCCCAATGTGTTTCACAAAGTAGTGACAAACTGGATAATTGATTATATAAATACAAAAAAAAAAAAAGTTCAATGGAAATACAGCTCGACTAAAGTAAAGCCCAATCATCGTGTTTATTATAAATAAAAACAAAAAAATACAAGAAAGCTTTGAACGTGGAACACGCTATCGCCGACACCGAGTGTATCACAGGGTAGTTGGAAACTTGGAATTGATTATAAAAGTTTAAACAAAATTATCAAATTGAAATACAGCTCTTCTTATATGGTTACAATTAAAAAACAAAAATTGGTCTTTCTGGAAATTTAAAGTTCGATCATTCATTACGTATTAGAAGAAAGTGATAAAAACAATTATCATCCTTTTGAGAAAAATTAATTTTTTTTTTTTTTTTTTTTGAAACACTAGATAGGGGCTATCTAGAAAGAAAGAAAAACAGTAAACAGAAAAACAAACCGTAAAAGGCTAAATAAGACCAAAACAGCAAAGAAAGAAAGAAACAACACTCAAGCTTAGCAATGTTTCATGAAGAAAGTTGCTTCTCCCACTATCCAGTCTTGGATTGCATTTATTCTGCGAAATTCTTCTCTGAACACTCTGTTATTTCGCTCTAACCAAATGGCCCAGCAGGTGGTTGCAATGATCGCTGAATGAAAACCATTCTTATTCGACAATTGAAACAAGTGAACTAAATTCTGAATGCATGAAATATTTTGAAGTGTGCTAGGAATCCATGTCTGAATACTGAGGTTTCTCCATAAAACCTTTGTTACTGGGCACGAAAAAAATAGATGGGATGTTGTCTCTAAAGTATGTTGTTCGCACATCACACACCTCTCCTCAAATGCAATTTTTCTTCTTAGCAATTGATCCTGTGTTAGGATTCTGCCATGAGCCAATAAGATCAAGAAACATTTGATCGAAGGTGTAACTTTGAGCTTCCAAATTGAGGTGAGAGGAAAAGAAGTTTTGCCCCCCAAAGTTAATGCACGGTACACACAGGCTGCAGAATAGGTACCAGAAGAAGTCCATTTCTAGATTGTGCGATCCTTTCCCTGTGTGAGTTGTATGTTAGCAGATGCATCAACTACATGCGTAACAGTAACACAGTGGGGTGCAGGTAAGAGTTGGTGCCTAATCGGCAAGGCATCAAATAGAGAAATAAATCTCCTTGGAGGTGTCTCATTTTGTGCTCCATAAAAACACAATCTTTGCCCCGACCAATTGTCATACCAAAATAGAGTCTGTTTACCTGAATGCACCTCTGTAGTAGTGAAAATTTGAAAGTAAAAACGCAACGCCATTAACTCCTTCCAAAAGAAGGATCCTTCCTTCTTCCATCCAATTGGTGGAATGTTTGAGAAAAATTAATTAGCATACTAGTTTCTCTCTTAAGACATAATTCTTACCTTTTTGTTCCTAGCTCGAGTGTTCTTTGGTACTCAAATTGAGAATGATCAAAATAATTAAATAAATGAATGCTCAAGTATTTTCTTGTTTACTTTGAACCAAAATAAATAAATAAAAAACAAACAATAAACTAACAAACTAAACAAATTGAAAGCAAAGAAATTGATTCAATACATTCCTTAAATGTTCTCCTTCGATTGACTGCATTGTATCATAGAAAATACAGCCATTCTGCTCGTAAAATAGAAAAAGAGGGGAAAAAAAAAAGGCCAGAAATAGCTTACCGTGCCAGTAGAAAGCATTCGATCATAAATCATTGTATCAGATGGTGCAAAACACCAAGACAAATATCAATCAATCCCTTGGAACAAGAAAAGAAATTACCCTACAGAACTTTCACACCTAATTCTGTTGTCAACTTGTCGGATTTATATGTCTATCCAACTATTTCATTTTTTTCCCAAGATGCTTATATCGCCAAAACATCAGCTGACAATTTACGTAAACTTGTTACATAAATGGATTTAATAGAAAGTATGCTACTTTTCAATACCAGAAACTACTAATATATATTAGACAATTATAAACGATATCACATCCAAGTATACAAGAGCCTGGTGGCTGTACTGGGAACAAAAGAAAAACATAATAAATTAATAAAATAAAATAAAAAAGATTTTATGATTTTAATTTTTAAAGATACAAAGAACAAACTACTTTTTTGTTTGTATAAAACAAAAAGCATAATTTCTCCGTTTAAACTACATAATCACAATCAACTGTTGACTTACAGTATTATTTCAAGTTCCAACAAACGTGCATAAAACATTATTTTGTGTGGTCGACCTTAAAATTGAATGTAAAGGACAAAAATATTCTATACTACCATAAAAGAACTTAACAATAATATAGCTATATATCTAAAATTAATATAATATCCTAAGTTGATGCACCATCGCTTAGCCTCTTAGATTGCAAAGACACCAAGCTAAAAGTCGAAGGGTATTTTGCCAGGACAACAGCATATCCATCATCCATGTGCTCGGCTCCTTCTGGAAAAAGCTGCCAGAGAATGCATCCACCCCCGGGACCACCTGCCTCTAAGGAGCGCAAGAATGTACCATATACTGTATCCATGAATAATTCTCTGAAGCCAGTGCCGAATCTCTCATCTCTTATAGAAATGCCAAACTCAGCGAATACAATTGGCATCTTCAGTGGGTCTTTCGAGTCTGACATGTGTTGGTCCATCCAGTTTTGTACAAACTTGATATGATCATCTTGGTCAGAATGTGATAACCTTTTAGGAGAAATAAGAATCAAAACATTTTGAAGCTAATAACTAATCAATGAATCACAAACGTTTATTATTTGCATAAAAGCCCTTTGCAAGTTTTAAACAAAATAGTAAGTAGTCTCTTGGATTTGCACACAACTAGTATTGTGCACGTTTTTTATGGTTTAATATTGACCAAATTGACCCTGATCAAATATGAATAGCAAAAAAGTTGTTTGATCTTGGCATCTTTTAAACATTAAATCAGATCTAATTATTACATACCAAACGTCAGGATAGATATGAACGGAAGCCAGATCAATACTGGGAGCTTGGTGGTTTCTTATAAAATCAGTACCAACCACACCAGAGTAGTTGTCAGGATTTAGTTCCATTAGTTCAGGTGTAGATGGTCCATAAAATCCTTCTAAACCAACCTGAACCAAGTGCACTGGGTCGATTGACTTCACAAAAGCTGACATCTCTTCTATCCATGCCTATACCATATTTAAAACAAGCATCAAATGTAGAATTCGAATGGAAATATGAGGGAAAAAAAGATTTATTACAGAAAAAAAATATCATTATTGTATAATGTAAACAATCCCCACCTCGATTCAGAATTAGCTAAACAAGCTGAGGAATAATTGGAGAAATTGACTACTTAATTGTTACCCAAAAAATTGGTGCAAAGAATGTAATTTTTTGACCAAGTAGGGGCTGTTTCACAAATTTGTTAAATTAATCACCTGCAGTGTATCACCAGATCCTATTGTTACCCAAAAAATTGGTGCAAAGAATGTAATTTTTTGACCAAGTAGGGGCTGTTTCGCAAATTTGTTAAATTAATCACCTGCAGTGTATCACCAGAAGGATCTGACGGACATCTTGGCTCATTAATTATCTCCCATGCTAGTATGGTCGCATCATTCTTATATTCTATATTTGTAATTGTATTTGTTCTTGTCAGAACTGCCTAAATAAATGACAGAAAAATAAGACAATGATAGCAAGACTAAGAACTGAAATTTAACAGAAATTCTAAAAGATAATATAGGGGAAGGAAAAAAAAGGAATTGTAGGATACCTCAACGAAGGCTTTGTAATACGATTTGAGAGTAGTATCAGAGAAGAAATCATCATCAGAAGTAAGGTCAAGACCTGATTCCTGGCCCCACTTGATGTACTGAGACCTTCCACCATAATCGTTCCAATTATTACACAGACTTAGTATTAGCCGAATCCTATGTTTCCTTGCTTCACTCAAGACAAAATCCAATGCCTAACTAAGAAATTAACTAATTAATATTTTTTGATAAAGTAAAAAAAATCAATCAACAAGAAATCACACTGGGCCTATCTTTGAAGAGCATCCTAATGCCAGAAAAGTGTCCCAATAAAGGATTAGATATTTAGCTCTGGCACCCTACCACTCAGATGCTGTACTCTTCTTGTTGTATGTTACTGGTATATGATTGGTTAAAATTTTGCTTATTTTCAACTTTATTGATCTGCTTTTAATTGAGGTTCAGGAAAGGGAAGTTATAGACTTGTAGCATGTTAATGGTATGACTATTACATATGAACTAGCATAACCAAAAGAAATGTCAGGTGATGGTCCTTTCAATTATAAAAAATGGAATTATAAAAAAAAAAAAAGTATAGGAAGGTCATGTTCAATGAGTCAAATCATATCAGGTGATTAAAATAAGTAAACCATATCAGGTGAGTCAAATAAGTAAACTTTACACTAAAACATCTTCAGTGAGGCAAATCATCAAACACTTGGGAAGCGCATACCTGGAACACCTCCTCATCATAATTGAATGGTGAAACCTGCAGAGCTCTCCAGCCTCCATCATTAAATGCCCAAGTACGGCACGTGTTGAGCCCGGCTTCCTTGGCCTCTGAGAAGACATCAGTGATCTTGTGCCGGGTTTCTGGGTCAACCGCGAAAACCATCAACCAGTATGTATTGAAGCCATGAATCACAAAAGGTTCATCCTTAGTCAGAATCTGGGTCCCATTTCTCTCCACCATTGGCCATGCTTCACTCATGTCAGTTGATCCTTGCATCCTATGACCGGCATGTGAGATGTATCAGTGCAAATTTGAAAAGTGTGCATACCCAATAACATAATTGTAATAAACTGAGAGTTATTTTCTTCTGTGAGTGAGTGTTACCTGTTAATGGAGAAATTGGAGGGAAGATGAGGGGGGGAGATGGAGAGGAGAGAGGTAGCTAGAAATAGAGATTGGAATTGGAAAGGAAGGTGGGAGGAGAGAACATGGTTTGAATGGTTTCTTTGCCCCATTCCATGGGAAGAACGTGCCCGACCCGTTAACTTTGCCCCAATAGCCGACAGTGTCACTGTTTTAGACTTGTAGTTGCTTGTAGAGGTGCATAACTTCGATAGTTTACTTGAGAGAAATGCTTCCGGATTCGGGTATGTTTATGTCCGGGTGCGCTCTTGTTGGATCCGAATGTTCAGTAAGACAAGTTGCCACCTGCCACATGCCATGCCAAGCCAGCGGAGATATGCAAGGAATACTATAGAAACCTCAATGAAAACCAGCTCAATAATTATTAGGCCTATCAAAATGTTTTTTATGTGAGATTTCATTTTTATTTCATTTCGTTTGAATTGATTTTTAAAAAAAATTATTGAATGTAATTAAATGAAAATTCTAATTAATTTATATTAAATCCGTTTATTTTATCAAAAAAATTCTAATGAAATGAAATTCCTTTTTTTTTTTTTTTTTTTGAAACCAGAGGGGATTCTCTTTCCATTTTATTAAAACGAAAAGCCCAAAAACAATACAATTTTTACAATACAAGGCCGGTACCCAAATAACCGGAAACAATTTTTACAATTTTTTCGTATAAAATATCGGCCAGTAAATTAGTTTATACGATTCTCCAAGAGCCCAGTAGTTGAACAATAAATGGGCCCTTTTGTCAGCCCATAAAATAGTTTCAAGCTTGAAAAATGCATGAACAGGATTAATAGAATTTGCATGAAATATAAAGAAACCAAGGCTTCATTACATACTACATAAAAAAGAGTAGGTAACTTATATATATGTTATTCTGAATCCTACTCCTAAGCCCTAGCTACTCACTATCGTACGTTTGTAATTAAAGAGATACTCATACAAGTTATTGGGGCAAACCATAATACGAGGGACTTTGTACGGAAGTTAGTTGCAGTCACAACATCTGACAGTTAGGATTATTGGTCACTAAATGTTTGAACTCAAATCTATTTTGGTGTCTATATTGTACAATCATATGAAATTGCTCTACTGAAAATTGGTGTTTTAGGTCACAAACTCAGAATCATCAGAAAAGACATTTAATTAAGCTTTGGATAATTTTGTTGCGGCAAACAAAACGAATACTTATGCATGAACTAGACTAATAACATGCAGTATTTTAACTGTTGGTGGGGGGAGTAATTATGATCTTTATTCTTCCTAATTTTAATTTGGGGAGCTGTTAAATAGTTCATGAATAAAGTTTTTCCTTTCTGATGTGTGGAAAAAATATTTAAGTTCAATCGAGTAAAAAAATTTAAAATTTGCTTATGCTCAATTGCTAATTTTCCGGTGCAAAATAAACATATTATCACTTTAGCAGTCGCATTAAAAAAATTAACATCCTTTTACTAAATTTAATGATAATAATAATATCTCTAGCTCTATAAGCATGAAGTGAAGCATGATCTACAAATCGCGTCTCTTCAATCAAGACAAGTTAGTTACGCATGCAAAGTATTGTCGTGATGAACCATCAAGTTAGTTTGAAGATTGGAATGCGTGATCGGAGTTAAAGAAAAAAATGTATGCAATATAAATAGGCAAAGATGTTGAAGACCAAAAATTATTTTATTATGGATTCTAGCTCTACGCTGAATCCTACTATAGCATTCTATTAGTTTCCTTTTTTAGATATACTAGATAGCGACTTTTTCTAGAATAGTAGAATCAATGTACTATTCGTACGAGTTATTGGAGCAAATCAAAATAGAAGGGACCATCGACTGGAGAATTGGACATGCGTTTATATATTAAAATGCAACATTTAAGATTGTTTTGTTGGTAAAAATATTGTTTAGAAGTTTCAATTGAAAAGAGAAAGCAGATGATTTCTTCATATTCGATGCAGCGTCTTCCTTGTAACCTCAATTGAATACCCTGGTAACTCTGTCCTCAACACGAAATCTCAATAGAACTCCGAGACAGTCTATCTTGTGTGTGGAGCTTGGTGTTTATAGAAGGAAGGTAATGTGCCAAAAGACGTTCAGTCCAGATGATTCTTCAACAGATATTGTGTAAGATTTATAACATTGCTAGCTTTCTTTTTCAGTTTTTTTTTTATATATATATTTTGTTGTTTTTCCTTTTTATTTTTGTTTTCTTTAGGTGGCTACAATATGATATTTCTAACAAAAAAAATACTCAATTGAATATTATTTTGGTGTCTATATATATTTATGACTGCTAGTTGATATGTTGGTCACAAAAATATGATACAATGTATTAGCAATTAATGAATCAAATTGGTGTTTAATGTTGTAATAATCAGATCTTTTGGTGCCTATTTATATTTGAAGACCGCTAGAGCACCAATAAGAATATGACGAGTTGATTTTCAATAATGTATTAGTAATGAATTTAATTGGTGTTATTTTTTTGAACGAAATTACAAAATTAAATTTGTGGCAAAGGTCGAAAAGTTGAAATTCAAGAAAACGGATATTGACATGATGACAGTTGTAGATGTGCCGTTTATATATATATAATTGATACGCTGGGCCACTTCGAGAAGTTAAAAATCTATAACCAAAGCTTTGGAGAATATGGATGTTGAATTTGCAATATTACACAATGAATTTTAAAATTACATATAACTTAAGATTTTTCTCAAAGAAAAAAGAGAGTATTATTTAGAACTTTAGACATCATTTTGCTTTTCTAAGAACAAATTTTTTTATTTTGAGAAAAATTAACACAGTACGTGGTTTCTTTATGAGACATAAAATATAGAATATATATATGGTTGTGCAATATGATTAACTGAAAATATTATACAATTTCTTTCCGCCAAAAAAAAATGAATGTTCTTCAAAGTAGATATTTTTCAATTGCAGTGGAAAAAAAATGCCAAATCAAATGCAAAAGCCGATGTAGCAATTCTAGCTTAGCAATCTTGCGAATAGGCGAGTTTACAAAATTGTAATTATTCTTCATGCTTCTAATTGGTTTTTGTAATTGTTACAATTCAACAACACTTCTTTTTGTCATCATCAACAATAATACTATTAAAATGAATCCTTGGAACTAAATGTAATAATAATGTTGATTCTTATTGTTATTGTAATTATGATTGTTGTATCGGTGTCGTTATGTCAAGTATTATAAGTACTAGAAGGGTTAATCGAGCTTCGCTCAATATTTGAGTTATAAATTAATATTAAATATGTTATAATTGTTGTATTTTTAAAGATTAATATATGTAATTGAAAAGTGCATTGAGAAAAAATATAGAAAAAAATCACTTGAATGAACATTGTATATCTTTTATTTTTATTTGGATTGAAGCTTTGTGGCAGACTCTTGATTGTTCAAATTGCTATTTGTGACGATTACATCATTTTCTCTAATATCCGCGTCTCTCTAGTCTCTAAAGCTCTTGAATATTTATATGGTTGTTATTTTTGCAGGGATTGGATGAGATCGTACATTTCCATAGCAAATCAAAATGTTAACTATTATAGTGTCATTTCTTCTTCTTAATTCCAAAGTATTTCTTTAAATTTGTTTAATTCAAACGCCATTACTCCAAATGAATGTGATAAATGAGCAAATTTGCATATAGTCAGTTTTGATTATGGTGGTTATGTTCAACCATTGATTTTTATTTTTGTATTGCCTTTTAGTCTTGCGTCTTCCTTCTTTAAAAAAAATTGATGATAGTTATTTTTTTATACTTAAACATTGATTTTCATATTCCATGTTGGTCGTTCTATTCATGCATTAAAATATAAAGTCAGAAACCAAAAGGAGACATGCATTGAAACCGATAAAAATTCTGATAAATGCAAATTTATTAAAATTAAGCTTGGTCGATTCCCATCGCATATTAAGAGCCAGGTTCGATTATACAATAACAGAAAAATAACAAAAAAAAGAACAACACAAAACCATATGATCAGACTCTATAGTAATAATCATTATGAAAATAAGTTATTAAAATTTAGAGAAGAAAAAATTAATTTGTTGCAAGCAATTGATAATCAACAATTAGTAGAATATTTCATATCGAGCGAAGTTCGATAAGTCTCTCTAGTGAAAATAGAAAGGGGCACAAAAATTAAAAACAAAATAATATGTTTTCAAATGAACATCTATTGGTGAAGCGGGACATTTTTATGAGCAATAATAACCGGCACACAAATAGTCATAAAGTATCACGTTGCAGAAATCGAAAAAAAAATTTATTTAACAATGCTTGGAGTGTCGGATTAGATTTAACAACACATATTTATTTAGTATTCTAATCATAATTTTAGATGCACTAATGTTGTACGATACTATCACTTTGTGCATTTAAAAAAAAATGAAGAAAAATTCATGTATAAAATAAGGAAACACAACTTTAAGCAACACATATTACAAGACAATAACTAACGCATAAAAAATTAACATACATCTAAAGAAACGGACTAGATTAAGTTGGAGCAGAAAAATTAAAAGTTTTGATGGTGTGTCGCACAAATACTAACTAAAACAAGGACCGACACCCACACAGCTTTATTTATATTATAGATTATAGATTATAGATGAAGGTAAGGATTAGCGGACAACAAATCGTATTTATTTAATTAATAAAAAATTAAGTTCGGGCAAGTAATGTAAGGTGCTACTGGGATGATATCAAGTTTGTTTATTGATTGATAATGCATGAATCGGATTAACAGAAAATGTATGCTATATGCCTATACGCAATATAAAGAGGCAAAGGCGTGTGGAGTGAGGAACTTACATATGCTGTGCAGAATCATATTTATATCTCTACCAACTAATGTACAAGTCAATAAAAAAGAAAATTAGCGCTTAGCGCTTTACATATTCGTATAACGGTATAAGTCATCGGAGCAAACCAAAATAGAAGGCATGACTATAATTTTATATGCATATAACAAATTCCTAATTTCATTGAATATGCTATTAGCAATAACTATAAAAGGAGTTCTCTAAAAAAACAATAACTACAAAAGGTCCAATGAGTATGTCTTAAAAGTTCGTTCTTACTCACCGGATTCGACCATATATTCATTCAATCAATTGCCTCAGCCGAATGAAGTGGATAATCCAACAAAACAAGTCTGACTGGCGTTGTGCGTTATTTAAGTTTTTAGTTTCCAAAGTTTGTATTTTATATTCTTGGCAATTGTATTATATTGGCGAACGATTTCAATATATCATTTTTTTTATAAGTAGAATTTCATTAGAGTTTTTGAATAAGCAATTGTTTACATCTCTCGAATACCTATTGGCTGCAATGACTATATTAGCATGTTATGCACATATTTGAACTACACAATTGACCATAACTGCCCTTGCTAATGTTTTTTGTATGAACTGGTTGTTATTAATTTGCAAGTGCAAAATAATAGAAGGCAGGACCAACCTCCTACAGTTGAGGTTTGTTCTGCACTAAACTATTCCAGGGGAGTTTACAATCTGCCGATTTTTGTCATCTTCCGAGTCGCTGAGGAGTTGTGAAATTTAGGACCGTGGGACCCACTTGTCATTGACTCACCCCAGACAGACTGTGAGTCTGGCATGTGTTTTTATCCACTTGTCCCGGCCCATTTACAGCCCATAATTAGCCCACTACTGAGGCATTAAATATTCGGGGATGATAACCGTCATCCAGCGGAAAGCCATCCACGCCATCCAATAGATTTTTCCACACTTTTTTTTCTACGCGCCCACTCCTCTCCGCGTGTTCCTCTCCGCGCGCTCTCCCCTTTCCTTCTCTTCCCCCTCTCCACTCCTTCCCCCTTCTCCTCTCCCCTCTCAAATGAATTTTCCGCTTTCCTCTCCCTCTCTGACAACAAATTAGTACCACTTGAACCCGTCAATTTTTTTACAGCCTACCACTTACAGTAACAAAGTGAACACTTACGACAACAAAAACAAAAAGACAAATATTAATTAAATAAAGAAAAAAAACGAACAGATATTCTCATTAAACTGGACAGATATAACAACTAATTGAACAAAATATAACAAACAATGTGGATCCAGACAAAAGATAAAAGTGAACATAAATATATCAACAAAATGAAAATATAATACAAATAAATTGAACAGAAATAAGAAATAAATTGAACAGATACAACAAAGAACGTATGCTTTAGCAAAAAAATATAAGACATAAAAAATAAATTGAACAGATATAACAAATAAAATGAACAGATATACCAATAAAATGAATAGATATAACGATACATAGAACATATATAACAAATACCGTGAAACTCATAACAAAAAGTGAACATAAATAAATTGAACATATTTAACAAATAAATTGAACAGATATTGCAAACAATTCGAACTAGATGCAAAAAAAATAAAAGTGAACATATATAAAACAAATATACAAATAAATTGAACAGATTTAACAAACAAAATGAACAGATATAACAATACATAGAACATATATAACAAACACCGTGAAACTCATTACAAAAAGTGAGCATAAATAAATTGAACAGATATTACAAACAATTTGACCTAGATGCAAAAAAATAAAAGTGAACATATATAACATAAGATCCAAGGGGGAGAAAAAAAAGAAAGAAAGAAAGAGCCAGTAAGAAAGGAAAATAAACAAATAGAGAGGGAATAGAAGGGAACAAGAAGGAAAAGAGAAGGGAGAAAGAAGAAGGCAGTCGAGGGAGAAAGGAAACTCACGAAGGAAGAGAGAAGGGAGGGAAGAGAGGGGGAGACGCTGAAGGGAGGGCGCGTTTGGATCGGAGGAAGGTGCTCAGATCGGATCGGATCGAATCGCTGGGTTGGATTCGGAAAAATGAAGGGAGCGCTTGAGTTGGATGACGCGGATGGCGCTGGGATGGATGACGCTGAGTAATTAATATTCTGAGGATGATGTGCGCGCAGTGCAACGCCGACGCATGGCCCAATTAATGCTTCCCTTATTTCTTATTCTTATCCCACCTCTCTCACGAGTCACGATGAATCCACAGTAACTGCGGCTGTACCAGATACATCCAACCGTGTGGTCAACAACTGACACGTGGATATTAGTACTTTTCTTAAATTTAAATCTGATCCCAGTTGTCAGTGAATTGGCTTATGGTTTACTGTTGTACACAGGGAGATCTCTGAACTCGAGCAACAAGAGGGAGTTTCTCTCTCTCCGCCCAGAGTCACATGCATCCCATGTGACACCTTACCAATCACGTTCTTCTTCATTCCCTCACCGGTCAGTCGCTCATTGCTTACTGCTTAGTCTGTGTCTCATCTTTTTCCATTTTTTGTTTATTTGCAGTTTTACACTTCGTTGCATGTCTACTTTTATTTAGGTTTTGAACTTATAAATTTGGTCTCCCAGCATTTAATAACGTTGGTACTTGGGATCAACAGATGTATCTTTGATCAAACAAAGATAGTTAGTTACAACTTATAAGTTAAAAGAGAGTGCACTGTCCTTTTCTATTGTACCGAATTCAAGTGATTCATTTTCGGATCCATCATTTCGGATATCAAAATTGATTACTTTGAAAAAAAAAATTATCTCTTCCTATTAAAAATTTAATTTGATTATTTTCTTTTTTCTTTTTTTTTTTTGAAATGAGAACAACCTAACAGGCTTCTCAATTTCATTAAACAAAAAAGATTTGAATATGGTCTATATAAATTAGATATATATAAAGAACTGTAATAAAATTATATTAATAAAAGATATTTATAATGGATGAAGAGAATTTTTTTTCGTTTCACGTGTAACCAGAATTTAACAAAGAATATACATGTTCATTTTTAATTTAAATTAACGAAATAGTTTATATCTGAAATTTGAATGCATATATTTAGTATTTAGAACAAAATAAGAAAAGGAAAAACGCTCAAAGGTCAATTAGAAAAATTCTGAATGCTTGAATGCATATATTTAAATAATGTTTTCTCATGGAAAGAATCAAATTTTAAGTTAAAACTTCTTCGATCTTTTTAGAAACAGGGAAAGTGGGACACAGGGATTAAAAAATAAAGAGAGAGAGAGAGAGAGAGAGAGAGAATTTTTTTTTAAAACAAAAAGGTTAAATTAAAGAGAGTTTACGGATGAAGCTTAATCGGGTATCTTATTAGGCAGTCATGTGGGGGCCACAGATAGGTTGCGCACAATTGAGTCGGTTAGGAATGTACTTTCCGTTTTTAGTGGCATGTCTCTTAAATTGAAATCTGATTTCTTATGTTATTTCTCAACAATTTACAATGTGAGTCTCCTAACTGACAAATGGTCTCTCAAAAGATATTATCAAAATTTGATGTAGCTCGAGAATAGTAAAAATTGTGAAACCCAGTTGTCAACAAGCACACCATTGTTCGCTCTCAGAACGGACACAGAAAATCTGGAATCTCATAAATGTGTTGTTGCCACCGAAGTAGTGGCCCATGGGCCACGGCCACCCAACCTGGTTGGCGGTGACACCTAGCAAAGCTCATGAGTTCGTCGGATACGTTCAATAATACCTCTCCATTATTTTCTTAACTGGAATTCTCCAGTAATTTTTTTTAATTTATGGAACTGCATGATTTTTGTGAAATTAGATTCCAAATAACTGCAAGTTTTATTTTTTTAAAATTTAAATCTGTCAGGAAACGTGCGTACTATGATACATGCATTAACCAAAAAAGAAAAGAAACAAAAGGAGTTTTTTTTTTCTTACATAGAAATTGAAGTGTTGACAAGAGTAGTTAGCGGAGAAACGACAAAACTAAAAGTGCTTAAAAGCGCGCAAATAAATGTAGAACTAAAAAAAAGCATACTACATTAAATATAAATATCACAAAATATGAGAAAAATTAGCTTATAATAATATAATTGGTTTACAAGAATTTACGGAAATTTCTGGAAGCAAATATGATATCTTAATCCAAGGAACCTCACTTGCTCTTTTATTGTCCTAAATTGTGAGGATCGCCAAATTTCTTTCAGTCTTTGAAGTGCTTTCTTGTTTCATAATTTTGAAGCAAACATTGGTTGAGTGTTTGAGTTGATTCCTTTAAATTCGTGAAAAGAAACACATATGATTCATGGGTTACAGTTGTATGGATATTCCACTTTTTGTAGCGGTCTAAAGTATTATTATCAAATGTATGTTATTTTCCTATATAAATCAACCATGTTAGTTTTTTTATGATGACATAATCTTGGACTTTGGTTCGTGAGCTCATTTAGGAAGTCAATGCTTTAAATTTAGCACTATCTGCACATGCAATAAATTCTAATCAAGAAGATTAAACACTCTCTCAGTAATATTAAATCACGGGGCACAGGGGTCTAGGTCCAATCATCCAATCCTGATTTGATATAGAATTATTTTAATTTATTTGTTAAAAGAGACATCAGAGGAGTTATTGTGAATTTGGACCAATCAAATATACATTTGACTCCACATTTAATTTCATTGTATTACATTATGCTAATAAGCTAACAATATGATATCGATGTCAGTAAATAATTATTAGAGAAGGATATTTCTCTCTTTGGTGGATATTGACAATAAATTTCCCATATGATTGACACAATTCCTAAGGGATTTCCACAAGGTACATAAAATATAAGATGGACACAACTCTGGAACTTTTTTTTATTTTTTTTTTTGCCAGAAATAGACACAGGTACCACTCGATTTTAATTTTTATAAACCAGAAGCTATGTTTTATATTATTCATATTTATAAAACAGACTTTTTAAAATATTTATATTCAAATTATAAACTTACTTCATCAAATTATTTTGAAACTTCAAATCCGTGACAAATAGTTTCACCTGCCGAATGGAAGATAATGAGTGAAGATCGACTTTTTTTTACAATTAAACAACAAATGAATAAGAAATTCTTTTCATTTCCTCAATACATCTTGATGAAGGCTTAAAACCTAGGTCAAATAAATTTATAACCTAAGACTTTTTCTCACTAGTCGTTCTGGTAAAGTTTTAGGGTCGAACCCACAGGGACGGATTAAATTGAATACCGGACTTTACTTCCTCACGAAAGCTAGACAAGACATGTTTTGGGATTTTGTAATTAAAAAGACAAATAAATAAAGTACAAGTAAAAGAAATATTTTTGGTTATTTTTGGTGATTTAAGAACTCAAACAGATGCAAATGAATGTCCTAGGGATAAGTGTTCAATTAGTTTAGTTTTAAGACAACTCTATCACGATTTTCACCAAGACAGAGGGTCATTTCGGGGCGAAACAGATCCATTTCGGTCCGAAATGGGATCTGTCCAGCACCAAAACTTGCCTTAAACCTTCTGTTTTGACTTGATATTTTTACAGGACACTATGTGAAGGTTACTAAGCGACCAGACCTTAACCCTAACCTCAACTTTCGCTTCTTGGTTCTGGTTTAGGTTTGATGTCGGGTTTTACCACGTAAATAACTAAGCCTCAGCTGTCGCGTTTCGGTTCTTAGAAATTTAAGAATATTTAGTTGGATTTCCAGAGATATCTAAAGTCCTGTCGGTGCAATAGAAGTTAGTCCTTTCGGTCGTTAACTAACCTACTCTTTCGAGCGTTGGTTTATCTCAAATACTTAATCAATTAAAGGTTTGGTCGAGTTTGTGTCTTATTAACGCTGCAGACATTAACAAGTAAACGTTCAAGCAAACAATCAATTAAACTAAGCATAAACAATAATTCACAATTAAATAAATCACATAGCATAATATAAATCCATCAAGTCATCACAAAATACTAAACTAATCTAATAACTAGCCCTAAGACATAATAAACTAGCCTAACATGCAAGAAATATAAGATACAAACTCCATCATCGATACAAACAAAGAGAGAAGAAGAGAAACAACCAAATAATCCCGCTAAACTCTTGTTTGCAAGGCTATGGAGTCGTGGTTGGATTGGTTCTGCCGCTGTCGCGTGTCAAGAATCGCTCCAAGTTGCTGTCAAGGTCGTGCTCAATGAAGAATGGTGAAAACCCGCGCCTTTCGGCGCGAGAACGGAGGTGGAAAGGTGAGATTTTGGTGTATGGAGGCTTGGATCCCCTCTCTGGAGGCAGAAACGTGCATATAAAGTCATCCCAGGCGGCCAAGAGGCGGCTAGGGCAAAGGGGAGGCGGTTTGCACTTTCCTTCTTCGAAAATTACCAAAAACGCACTTTCCAGAAGTGCATTTCGCACCGAAATCCGTACATTTCGGACCAAAATTTCAGAACAGCGCACAGATAGTATTCGGGCCATAATTTCTTCATCCGGACTCCGATTTAGGTGATTCAAAGTTCGTTGGAAAGCTTAGGATGAGCTCTACAGTGCTATGGATCTATTTAGTCATTTTGCTTCTCCAAAATTCTCCTTTTTATGCAATTATTATGTCCGTTCCACCAAGTTCCTACAAAACAAATCAAATGCCACGGCAGTACCAAAATCTAGGAAAACATAACAATTTATGAGACAATTTGTAATGGTTTGATCAATAATTAAGGGCTAAGTACGGTCAAAACATGTATAAAATAAGAGACATCAAATCCCCCCAAACTTGAATCTTTGTTTGTCCTCAAACAATAATCTAAGCTTAAAGGTAAGACTGTACTTAGACCTAGAAATGAAATATCCCAAACCAATGATGCAATGAAAATTTATTTTCAAGTTTATTCAAAGGTTCACATGTCAAAAATAAAGCCAAATAAAATTATTTCCAAGGACAAGGGTTTAGTTCTCTTTTTGATTCAATTTGTGCAACTCTTAGTTCTCATGAAATTTCATAATCAAGTCAAGGACCCTAGCTTCACTCCATCAAACCATATGCAATCTCAATTTCAAATGCCCGTTCTTTTCCATATGTTGCAAACATTTGCAAAGAAAGTTTTATCAAAACTAAAAATTCTATAATGAGTCTAATTTTCAAGTTTTCACCAATTTGAATTTGTGCAAGTCGAGTCGCGGTGATTTACATCACTTAAGGTTTTACGCTATTGAGACTTGTGAATAAGCTACCAGCACATGTCGCACTGGGGAGATCTAATTCTTATGTCACACGACTAAGGCCACGGTACACTTGGGCCAGAGCTCCTAGTAACATAGAATTTTCATTTCTCCAATATTTGTGGAGTTTTCAATTTAATTTGGAATTCAAGTCTCTTCGCACCTTCATTTTCGCAACTATTTAGATTTAGTCAATTTAAGTTTGCTTGTTGGTGATTCAAGCGTTCAAGAACAACTTAGACTCATCTTATAATTTTTAAAGTTGATAAAAACTTCTTTGAACAAAAGCTTACAAAATACAAAATCGTTCACTCGGCAAAAACTTGTGAGAATCGACTTAAACTGATTTGACAATTCTAAGCATCCAAATTCAGGTCCTATCATCTCAAACAATCATTCAATCCTATCAATTGGTGCACAAACCAACCTAAAATCTCCTAAACAAACGTTTATCCTTAAGAAATAATTTTAAAATCGCTTTAAAAATTCAAACCAGTGTGAAACAGTGAATAATATATCAATACAAACCTCTCAGTGATAACGCATGCATCAGAAAAAATCAATTTCAAAAGTTCAAAAATTTACCCAAAATTCCAGAGCCTGATTTCGGGGCGAAATGGCTCCATTTCGGACCGAAATGGAAAAGAAAAATTCAAAAAGGGTCCGAAACAGAAGCATTTTGCCAAGAATTTTTATTTTCATCTTCTCTTCCCTCCCCCAAACTGATTCAAGCACTGTACCAGTGCTGCACATCACACAAAAAAGAAAATAGAAGGGAAATGAGAAACGCACCAAATTGGTGAATGACTTGATAATTGGCATAAATTTGGCATGATTCGGCACTATTAGGCATGGGGCAGCAGTGAGAGCAACGTGGTAGCAAATTGGCAGCTGCGTACTCGGTTTTCTTGTGGCATACAACTCGCATGAGGTCGTGCGGGGGTCATGTGTGACCCATGGTGCTCTAGCGCGGGTTGCAAGTAGGACATCCACAATCAATCAAACCTGCATATCCAACAACAAAATCCAAACCAACCATGAGACATTTTTTTGTTTTATTATTTTTTTTTTGAAAGAAAAATTGAAATAAATAAATAACTAAAAATTTTAGGACTTGGGTTGCCTCCCAAGAAGCGCTTGTTTTAGGTCACGAGCTTGACCACCTCTCATGTTCATCTTATCTTCACTTTACGCCCATTTAACGCATCATAATTCACCCAAAAGTACTTGAGAAAGACTCTTGAAATATGCTTGGAGCTTTCTTGTGTGGATGTCATCTTTCTTCGCTCGATTGTGATGTGATACTTGATTTGTGGTTTGTCGCCTTCCATCACATCATGATTCTTCAAGCATTTTTCAAGATGAGAGCTCAAGTCGACTTTGGTGATCTTTTCTTTTGTCATGTCGGATGCCTCGACTTGGAGAGGTTTACCACCATCTTCTTTCTTCTCAGATTCATCAATAATAGAAGCTATTGGAGGATCCTTCAATTCCAACTCATTAGATTTTTCAATAAAAGTTAATCTAAGTGGAATAAAAACTGGGAGGATATTATGTCGAGGTGCTACAACTTTTTGTTCTTCTATTTTCTCTTGTTCTTCATTTGTTTCAAAGTGTGTGTCCTCATCACTGTCAGTCTCATAACAATTTGTAATTTCTTTCAAACAACTAAAACTTTCTAATTCTTCATTACTTTGCAATGTCACTTTATCAATTTGCTCATCTTGTGATCTATATGAGGAACACGTTTCTTGAAGAATTATGGTCTCAAACATTTTTTCTAGTTTTGTGATACGAGTCTTGAACTCAGATGATAGAGAATTGAATTTTTCAAGAATTGCCTCATTTTGTTTTCTTTGCTTGTCCATAAAATCTGATTCATCATTTGACATTTGCAAAGGTAATGGAGAATCATAAGTTTCAGAAAAGAAAGTCGACCTAGAGTCGGGTTGAGACATTGAACAATGATTATACCAAGAAAAACAAGAGTTGTTAGCCAAACCAGAGTTGTATGCATCGTGTGAGTTCTTTGCATCATGTTCTCCTTCCCCACATGCTCTCCTTATTGTGTTGTTCACCACATTGAGTTGATGCTTGACTCGATCCATGCGATATGAATTTTGCACGTCGGTTATTACCTCAGTTTTCCTCCAGACGAATCTTCCATGATCCACATGATAGTCTTGTGGGCCATAGAAGCCAGTGAGGTTGCTGAAGTTCTCGTATTCTTCACACATTTCCTCGCATGATCCCCTTAGGGTGTTGTTAACAACATTGAGTTGGTGATATATTCGTTGCATACATGTGTCCTTTGGATCTCCTTGTTGCCTCCAATTGTTCTCCACTTCATGTTCACGGTCCTGAAAAGGATAAAACATGGTGATACAAGTGAAAATTTTTTCTTTTTTTTTTTTTAAAAAAAAAATAATAATAATAAAAAGAAAGATACAATGTCTAGTCTCTCGTTACTAAAATAAACTCTAATATCAACACCGTCCCCGGCAACGGCGCCAATTTGATGAAGGCTTAAAACCTAGGTCAAATAAATTTATAACCTAAGACTTTTCCTCACTAGTCGTTCTGGTAAAGTTTTAGGGTCGAACCCACAGGGACGGATTAAATTGAATACCGGACTTTACTTCCTCACGAAAGCTAGACAAGACATGTTTTGGGATTTTGTAATTAAAAAGATAAATAAATAAAGTACAAGTAAAAGAAATATTTTTGGTTATTTTTGGTGATTTAAGGACTCAAACAGATGCAAATGAATGTCCTAGGGATAAGTGTTCAATTAGTTTAGTTTTAAGACAACTCTATCACGATTTTCACCAAGACAGAGGGTCATTTCGGGGCGAAACAGATCCATTTCGGTCCGAAATGGGATCTGTCCAGCACCAAAACTTGCCTTAAACCTTCTGTTTTGACTTGATATTTTTACAGGACACTATGTGAAGGTTACTAAGCGACCAGACCTTAACCCTAACCTCAACTTTCGCTTCTTGGTTCTGGTTTAGGTTTGATGTCGGGTTTTACCACGTAAATAACTAAGCCTCAGCTGTCGCGTTTCGGTTCTTAGAAATTTAAGAATATTTAGTTGGATTTCCAGAGATATCTAAAGTCCTGTCGGTGCAATAGAAGTTAGTCCTTTCGGTCGTTAACTAACCTACTCTTTCGAGCGTTGGTTTATCTCAAATACTTAATCAATTAAAGGTTTGGTCGAGTTTGTGTCTTATTAACGCTGCAGACATTAACAAGTAAACGTTCAAGCAAACAATCAATTAAACTAAGCATAAACAATAATTCACAACTAAATAAATCACATAGCATAATATAAATCCATCAAGTCATCACAAAATACTAAACTAATCTAATAACTAGCCCTAAGACATAATAAACTAGCCTAACATGCAAGAAATATAAGATACAAACTCCATCATCGATACAAACAAAGAGAGAAGAAGAGAAACAACCAAATAATCCCGCTAAACTCTTGTTTGCAAGGCTATGGAGTCGTGGTTGGATTGGTTCTGCCGCTGTCGCGTGTCAAGAATCGCTCCAAGTTGCTGTCAAGGTCGTGCTCAATGAAGAATGGTGAAAACCCGCGCCTTTCGGCGCGAGAACGGAGGTGGAAAGGTGAGATTTTGGTGTATGGAGGCTTGGATCCCCTCTCTGGAGGCAGAAACGTGCATATAAAGTCATCCCAGGCGGCCAAGAGGCGGCTAGGGCAAAGGGGAGGCGGTTTGCACTTTCCTTCTTCGAAAATTACCAAAAACGCACTTTCCAGAAGTGCATTTCGCACCGAAATGGAGTCATTTCGCACCGAAATCCGTACATTTCGGACCAAAATTTCAGAACAGCGCACAGATAGTATTCGGGCCATAATTTCTTCATCCGGACTCCGATTTAGGTGATTCAAAGTTCGTTGGAAAGCTTAGGATGAGCTCTACAGTGCTATGGATCTATTTAGTCATTTTGCTTCTCCAAAATTCTCCTTTTTATGCAATTATTATGTCCGTTCCACCAAGTTCCTACAAAACAAATCAAATGCCACGGCAGTACCAAAATCTAGGAAAACATAACAATTTATGAGACAATTTGTAATGGTTTGATCAATAATTAAGGGCTAAGTACGGTCAAAACATGTATAAAATAAGAGACATCACATCTCTTGATTTAGAACTCAAGGGAAGACTGAAGGAGCTCAATTCTTTGCTCCCTTCCATCCTTAAAAGCTTGCTAAATTATAGATATTTTTAAATTACCACCAAAAATTGTAATTACTAATTGCAGGTATGTAAAAGTAAAAATTGTAAAAATACAAAATAAAATATTAAATTGTATGAAGATAATTTGAAATTGGTTGAGAACAACAGACTAAAAATGTTGAAATGACCCAAAAAGATTTCTCTTGAGAGATTAAAAACGGCTGTTCTCAAAAATGTATTTGCAAAATGCAAACCGTAGAAGGGAATCTGAATTCATTTATAATTCAAGGTATTGTATTATTCCTTTACATAAATCTAACCAGATTCTACGAGTTGAAACTTGAAAGAGACTCTTTATCATAGAGATTTAAAATTTGGCGAGGAATTAGAATTTAATTAAAAAGATAGAATTAAAAATAATATATAATTTGAATTATAACAGAGGGATAATTTCTTTTTAGAAAGGAAGAAAATGTATATTTATCAAATGCAACATTACAAACCATAGGAGGTGAACCCCCCGCGCCCCCCCCCCCCCAATGGGCCCCACTCCTCTAACCCAAATTTGCGAATCCTAATCCTGTGTGTAGCGCGGCACAAGACCGTTCAATTTTGATCGGGCGGTTCAGTTTTTGCAGGCCTATCAATCTGGTTATGTGTACGGGGCTCCCTTATCTATCTGATCAAAATTGAACGGCCTTGTGCCGCGCGACACATGATTCGATTTCCAAATTTGCCCCTGCTACCAGTATAAAGTAAGAAATCATACATCACAGCCGCTCATTTTGGAGTAATCGGTTGTGATCCTTGTAAAATACTGCCAAGGCTTCATTTGGATTGATTACATGTGCTGTGCAACACCTGGTGCAGATAATGCATGATCCGTTTATCGATGCTTAGCAATAGGCACTAGACTAGGCTTACAGCTGCTCACAGATACAACCAAACATATAATAAAAAGTAAGGCTCTTAAACATTTTGCAGAAATAGAAGTATTTTATGGCTCTTAGGGTTTGCTCCAGGATGTAATTTTTGAAGGAGAGGAACGGAAGGTAAGGGGTAGGGAGGCTAGTTACTTGCTCCAGCGTCAAAAAATAAGAGTAACGGAAGGTAATTCAAGATGTGTCTGTTCCATTGAAGAGTCCATTTTTGTTACTCCCAAATCGAGGTGTACATAGAGTAAGAGCAATCAAATTACATAAAAATCCTCCAAAAAATCAGCACCGAAATATTCAAGGGCAAAATGGTCAACTCTATCTATTTATCTCCTTCCTTTTTCTCCCCTTGTGTGAAGCAGTGGAGCAAGTAACATGTATAACTCTACTTCTTACCGTAGCCTCCTCTTCCTCTCCTGACCTCTCCATCCCCTTCCCTTCCTTTAATACATGACTTCTGGAGCACAGCCTTAATTACTATGGAAAGGGGAACGTTTCCAGTGAAGGTCATAAGCAATATATGCTTTGGAGCTTTATTTTGTACTGGAAATTTCCTTTTTGAAGATTATTTTTTAAATTAAATGTATATGAAAGACTTCCAGCCGAATTTTGAACCTACAACCTTTTACTTAAAATGCTAGCTAAACCAAGAGCTGGTTCTCGTACTGGAAATTTCTATTGCCAAGACTTAACAGCTACCAAATGCAATTATATTTAAGAACATTAAAATTAATTTTTTTTTGCTGAAATTACTAATTTTACATTGAGCTTTTTCAATTTTAAATTATAATATTTATTAAAAAAGATGTGTGAATCTCTACTTCTGCAAAAATGATAACATAGAGTTTTATGTTACTGTATTACTAATAAATTAATATTTCGTATAGTGAAATCTAATTAAATCTATTCAATCTACATATTGAAATTTCATAACAAACCAAATTTTATATTTAAAAAAATTTACTATTTTTTTTTTCAAATTTTCTAAAACTTTTCTTTTTTGGTACGAACTAATAATAAGGAAATTCCAAAAATGACATGTTTTAAAAAATTTGAAAAAAATAGTAAAAAAAATTTAAAAAATATAAAATTTGGTTTGTCATGAGATTTCAATATATATTGGATTGATTTAATTAAATTTGTCAATTTGTAAAACTATCGACATTTATAGTCGCGATGCACTGTATCATTTCTCATAAATTCATAATATAACTATATGAAATAAATGTGCTATAACAACAAATGATTGCAGTTTCAAAAAAAAAAAAAAAAAATGATTGTCTGATCTAAACTGATAAAAAGTGAGCAAAGCCATTACTATATCTCAAAGTCCATCAAGCTGAGTGAATTTAAGCTCACAATTTATTACATTAATTCATATTAGCCTATTTGACGAGTGTTTTTTTTACACTTAAATGTCATAAAATTATTAGTTATTAGTTCACTAAATATACGTAATGAACGTATTAAGGTCATAAATCGACCGTTCTCACCTTAGAAAAAACGTGATTTAATTTCCTATTGTTATATATATCTGTCTATATTGTCATAAAGGTAGGGTACGGAAGCACACCACACCACAATCTGCACATTCACCAATTGCTATTAACGGCTCTTAATTATATAACTGCAACTTTTTGATAGTTATAGGAGCGAATTTATGGGACAATTATTGTACGAAGACCACATAGTTTTTAAAATCTATCAAGTGAAATTGACTTGCAACACTCCCACTTCCAAGCTTTTCTTTTTGCCTTATTCTTCACGGCTCCGAGTAAACCCTTCTCTCTCAGTACTTACTTCTTGACTTTTCTTCTCCTCCTCTCCTCTTTTCTGTTTCTTTATCTTCTCATCTCCATCTCCAAACCACCATTAACAAGTCCCTAGATTTTACATCTGGTTTCCCTTTCTCTCTTACTACAAATCATAACAACGGCGCTTCTGTCTGTTCTTATCTCTCTCTTGTTTGTTTCTTTTGTCGTCCATAGCTGTCTCAGGAAAAAAAAAAAAAATTTTATGTGACCCACCTTGCAGAATATTATATTCTTTTATAAAATTTTTTATTTTCTTGCTGCTCTGGCTTGGTCCTTGTTTGGAGGGCAAAGGAAAAATACTTTATTGCTTTGCTCTTGGAAGCAGTGCTCTGTGTACTGTACTAGCTGTTCTTTCCCTTAGTTTCAGTTCTTAGAACAAAGAAAAGGGTACACAGAGAATCAGAGAGAGAAAGAGAGAAGAGAGGGTATGATTCTATTTCTGGCTTAGAAAGGTTAGTGTATGTTCCTTTTTCGCCCTTTATTTTACTTTGTTATATATTCTTTCCTCCCCTGTTTATGGAACTATTTCTTAATAGAAATATGTATTGGCCTGTTGTTATTGGTTGATGTTTCCATTTAGTACATTGAATAAGTTTACTTCTGTTTTTCAATTTCGTTCCTTAATTGGTGTTGAGTAAACTCATCATCTACGTCTACTTCTGCACAATTTAATGAAAATTGGGTAACTCAATACTTAATTTTTTTTTTTCTTGTTTTAAGCTAATAGAGAATTTAAAGTTCCTTTTATCACTATCTTGCTCTACTTTTGTATTGTCGATTTCATTTCAGTTCACTCTGGTTGGTAGGCTGTTGTTTTCAATTAACAACTAAAATTGTCATGCTCTTCCTTTTACTATCGGTTCGTTGGGAATTAATGTTTTTCTTATTGTCCGGGAAAAGAGAAAAAAGTGTGTCTCTGTGTGTGCGTGAATGTTATGTCGATTGTTGTTACAGTTGGTTTGTTTTGTCCGTGTTGTTACTCTTAACCATCCTTAGTTATTATGAATCCATTGGATTTTCTAAGAAGTGAAATTTTATTTTCATGGGTACAATTTTGAGCAAGATGATTTCTTATTTTCTGATGTAAATCCCTTATGCTGCACACTTCTCGGCCAGAAAGATTGAATTTTCTAATCTAACACATTGCACTTTTCTCAATTTTGTAGGCACTGGTACAAGGATTGAATTTCATTTGGTCGTGCAGATGGCTAGCAATTCTGGTAAAATTCGATTTGTGAGATGCCCCAAGTGTCTCCAACTTCTAATTGAATACTCGACTGTTTCACTGTACCAATGTGGTGGATGCGGTACAGTTCTTAAAGGTACGAATTAAGTTTCTCTAACATACTGAGATGGTTCCAGTTTCCTGGATACTAAAAATAAAAAAATTAATCTTCCCATGTTGATAAAATTCTTTTTTTTTTTCCAGCTAAAAACAAAAATGTCAATGGAGAAACCCCTGATTTGAATTTGGATGGAACCCAAAACCCATTGAATAGTAGTCCAGAAAATGTTTCGCCTGATAGCTTATCAATCTTCTCAACCGAGCCCAACAACACACCTTCTTCGTCAAATGCACAACTTTCTGAGCCGTCAGAAGATGAATTCAAGGCAGCAACTCTTGCAAACAATTCTTCTTCTGATAAAATCTTCGATCCAAATGCTCATGTATCAGAGCCGTCTGAGGATGAATTGAAGGAACCTTCTCTCACAAAGAACTCTCCAGTTGAAAAAATCTTTGACCCTCCTAAAAATACTACTGAGGGAAATCCAAATGGTGAAGAAGAGAAAGATGAAATGCAGAATACCCAGAGTGTTTTATCAGAAGAAGATGCAATGAGTAGAAGCTCAAATGCTTATGATGGGAGCATCTCTTCTTCTGACGAAGGAAAGAGGAATATTCATGACCGAAGCTACTATCTCCAAAAGTCGAGACGAACTTTCCGAAAAAAAGCGCCTGCTGGTGTTAAACCAAAAGAGAGAGAAGGGCTCCCTCCTAGGCCACCTAATGAGAAATTTGGTATGAGATATGGAGATGAGATTCATGAAGGGGTTTCTCTTGATTCAAGTGATTTTCAAGTCTTACAAAGTCTCATGGAGAATGATGTTACTCATACATCTTTTCCTGAAAAATATAATAATTTGGATCGCCGCGAGAGGTTGAGAAAAATGGACGAATTAAGGGAACAACTCAATAAATTTTCGAAACAAAAAGGGGGAGAGAGTTTGTACCATCACAAGGGTATTGATTCAATCCAAAGGTTGCAGTATCAAAGCTCAATGAACCAAGAAAGCCCTCTATGTTTTGATTCAAGACACAAAAATGACCAGTTCAAGCTACCATACCAATATTTACCTGCATCTTTACCGCCCTCTCATTGTTCTTGCATGCATTGCACGAACGGGCTATATAGAACCAATTCGTGCAACCAGCTTTGTGCCCCTTCATCTTTTCCTGGAAGCCCGATTAGCATCGATCAAGAATCAGTCAAGTCAAGCTCAAAGGATAAAAGGCCACTGATGAGAAAGCACATTTGCCGACCTATTTTTGGCGGTACTCCCTACGTGATTTGTGAAAATTGTTTCAAGTTGCTCCAAGTTCCTACCATAATTCTGATTTCAAAGAAGAGATTGGTTGAATTGCAATGCGGCAATTGCTCAGAGGTCCTTGCAGTACCATTGCCTTCAAATAAATTTAGTGAGAAAAGAGTTTCCACTGACTTTAATGTTGTGCAAGGAAACCCGGTATCTTTAAATGAAAATTACCGTGCCTCTTTTTCCAGAAGTTATTCAATCGGGGGAGAATCGGCATTTGGTGGAGAGGATGGTGATAGAGAAGCCGCAATATCTTCTCTTCATAGGTTGATGGGGTATAATTCAGCCACTGAGTTGTTATATTCCCGTGCTGATGCAGGGTATGATAGTTTTGAATCCATGGTGCCACATTCTTACACGCGTTCTAAGAATACCTAGATTTGGAAGGATTTAAAAACACTGTTCAGATGCATAAGTTTAAAGTTTTGTGCAATTATTTGCAAATGTAGAATACACGAATTGAATTGTTTAGGATTTTAGCAGGATTCAGTTCTTTTAATTTTAATTTGTGAGTTTGTAGGGTCCGTAGAGTAATAGTGTGGTGTTGTAATTTGTTTAGCTATTTCAAGAGTAGGAAGGTACATATATTTTTGTTTTGTTCTGTTGTAAATCTATCGAACATTGAGCATTCATTCAATATTCATATATTCTCAAGGTTAATTTTACTACACAGATTTGATGAAAAATCTTATGCAACTTAGGCATACTTCGAATAAAGAGTACTACGTCGACAAAGGATAAGAAATATGAAAATGATGTTATTGGTTTGCATAAACAAGTTAGTACTCTATCAATGTTTATACTTAATAATTATAGAAATGTTATCACATTAGAGACTTTCCCCTTCACATACTGCAATGGGGCCACAACAATAGCGTGCAGGGAAGGTGCCGTAAATTCCTTGAACAGGACTAAGAAGACAAAATATTTAATAAGTAAAACATTGTTTTTTGAGGAATCATAATAACAATAGGAAACGCAGAAAACTAAAAAAAATAATTCCAACAGCCAAAAGCATGGAGGACTTTTATAGATATTAATAAATAGAGAATTAAATTAGTAAAATTTGAAAAGGCAAAAGCCATAACTTAAAAGTATATGCAAACTCACAACAGATGCCGTATCTTGAAAGGTCAAATCGACTTCCAGAATAAGATTATTCTAGCCATATTTGAATGCTCAACCGTTGTTTTCAATTCTTAGCTGGACTTTAAACATATGACAGATAGCGTTTCAAATATACGAGATTTATTTATCAGAGTTCAATTTCGTTATATTTAGTGCTAACTAACCATGTTTTCTGTGTTAAAATTCATCTAAATGATAAGTTACATTGACAACAGTTTATATCTAACAATCACGACAAAAGATAAAAAATATCATCTAATTTTAAACCATAAAAAGTATACATATCTTCTTGATCATTTAAATAAATTATGTAAACGTATAGATTTCTTTTATAATTTAGATAAATTACGTATTGCAATTCAATTGATCATGCATCAAATAGTTTGAATTTTTTACAATTCAATTTAGCAGTACTTGATCCGCATTCAAATAATTTCCAAATTATATAAAATACTGGGCACAACCTATCTGATTAACAAAGCATGTATGTGATCATTCTTTCTTATGCAAGTACACGAAAATCTTTTGGTAGGCATGTTGCCACGAATCTAAGCTGGAGATAAGTAATACAAATGAACTTCAAAGAATGCAACTGTCAGCTTGAATATATAAAAAATGTCAAATGTAGTACACAAATTAATAGCTATCATACCATAAGAATACATAATACATTATCTAGAATCTACATCAGAATCTGAATCAGAATGATCTGAATAGAGATCGAAAGGCCTATTCCTGTTATTGTTAGCTTCAAGTGGCGGTAGGCCATCATCCTCTTCATCTGAACCTGATGCCTCTTCACAATCTTCAGGTTGAGGTTGTTGTGCACTTGATGTTAAATCAGACTTTGAAGTTGAACTTGAATTCAAAACTTTTTCCATGGATGAGTTCTTGAAAACAGCCGGCCTTGAATTCAAATAAGATGACATAATTTAAGCACTTTTACTTTTAACCCAATAAATGCAGCAGTTTTTACAGTTCAGTATTGCAATTCCTGCAGTTTATTGGTGGTGTTCTATGTACCAGCAACAATACCAGGCTAAAAAGTCTTACAATAACCCTCTGCTTATATATATACAAATCCTAGTCAACCTTTTAAATTTGCACTAATTCAACAATTAATCATCAACTTAGTTTCACTCCTTCAGTCAAGTCAGCTTTGTTATTCAAATCAACAAAAAGATGGCACAAACAGAAGGCAGAGTATCAGACTCGCACTGTACCATTATAATATCAATAGAATAGTACACCTGGCATTGCAGTAATAAAATGATATCGAGGAAGAATTATAGCATTCTAGTCAGGAAATTATTCTAAGAACACAAACTTCCAGCAAAAATTCTTTTGCAAACCAGCCTGTGGTACTATATTAATATAAATGTAAAATGACATAAGAGTTTGAGATACCAACATAAAAAATGTTAGATGTTTTGGAAACACAGTAAGGTGTTCCAGTCTTTGCAATAACCAGAAATTAAGCCTAAATGAACCTCTCATTATCCAATTAACATTCAAATTGAGCCAATTTTTCCTAGTAAAATTTTCACTTGTACCATACCAGTCGGGAGATTTCTCTAAGGCCCGAACTTGGTCATGAAAGAGAACTTGAGAGACCACGCATGCCACTTTGCTTCCTGATTCGAGTGCTTGATCCCTACCACTAGCATCTACAACCAAATAACTTCCTACATTTCAAATAGTAAAAAATTATCATCTATAAACTCAAATTAGCCATAAATAGAGCACTACTGTGTGTAAAAAGACAACGTTTCATTAGAGAAAATGTTTTTAGATTTACATTGACAATATTAGTACCTCTTTTGATCCAAAAGCTCTTCTGAAACTTTGCTGGAAATAATGCTAGGGATTTGACACCCTTTGCATCCAAAACCTAAAAATCAAGATGAAACCAAAAAAAGATGGTGATTACTAATAAATATTAAAACAATTCACATACTGCAAGCAGGAACTCTGGAGAAAAGAACAGTCAAAGTAGACATCTTTTGACATCGGTAGAATCCCTTATTTATTATTTATTGTGTCAAATATAATTTTGGTACCTCAACCTCACCTCAATTAAATTGGAGCCTCTGAGGGAAAGCACTTGCATGATGCTCTCTCCTTCCTTGAGAGAGAGTGAGTTGTCTTCAGACGCCCTTTTTAGGTTCTTCCTTCCAGACTTCATTGCGTCTGGGCTGTTGGTAGACTTCGTGCTGCTGGTGGATGCTTTATGGCGTGACGGAGCTTGGAGGCGAACTGGCTAGGGTTCGCCAGTTGGATTCACCGGGTGCGGATGCGGGTCCCATCTTTTTGATTAAATATCCGACCCAGGCCTCAAAAATAAAAAAGAAGAGTAGTCCAATCTAAAGTTCAGCCCTGTTTTCATATATCGGCCTTTACTACCGGATAATTGACTTGGGCCCAAATCAAGATCAGCCCTCACTCAGTCAGGACCAGGCCCTTAGCTTTAATTGATTATTACTATTAGTAAATCAGTACGTTTTGGGTGGGCGATGTGAGTTCGAGTCCGGACCAGGCCTCAACTAATTCACCTACTAGGCACAGTAACAATTGCTTCGGTGGGAAAAATTATCACTTTATTTTTTAAAAACAGAGTTTATACCTGTTCTTTAATGTTTTCTGAAATATCATAATTCAACATATATAATAGCTTTATCAATTCATATCTACCTCTAAATTTTCTTTTGTATCTACCATAATCGCATGAATCAATTGAATCATTCACAGTTTATATTCATAAATAAGGATTGTTACAAATTATATATATATAGAGAGAGAATATCTATTGTGAACCATGATTCATTTAGGACTCCGTGAACCATGACCGTTTGATCAATGGTTTTGCAAATTGACAAATCTAAATTAACCAATCCAATATATATATTGAAATCTCATAGCAAACCAAATTTTACAATTTTTGAAATTTTTTTACTATTTTTTTCGAATTTTTTAAAACTTGCCATTTTTAGACAATAATTAGTGAATTATCGTCCAAAAATGGCAAGTTTTAAAAAATTTAAAAAAAATATAAAAAAAATTTCAAAAATTATAAAATTTGATTTTCTATGATATTTCAATATATAGATTGGATTGGTAAATTTAGATTTGTCAATTTGCAAAACCATTGATCAAACGGTCATGGTTCACGGAAGGTTCTATGAACCAAGGTTCACAATAGATATTCTTTCTCTCTCTATATATATATAGAGAGAGAAAACATATGGTGCATATTAATATACCGAAGCTTCGGTGCATACTGATCCGAACTCTTCGATCTGCTTCAAAATGACCAATCCAAATTAAGGATGTAAATAAAACTGGACCAATATTGGTCAATTTTGAGTTCTTTTTCCGTCAAATGAAGTTTCTTAACATACTAGGACCAATTTTTTTCGTCTTGACAATGCACTGAGTTCTTTTTCATTCAATCTAGTGCATTCAATTCAATTCGAGTTAATTGTAAGTTAATCACAAGGGAAGAGAAGAAATCAGTGCATTTAATTCGAGTGTCAGTGAACAGAGCTGAAAATAGTGATAAATCGAGAGGTTTCTTACAGATTTGAGGTCGATTGAAGAGGCGTGATCTACGATCTCTTCGTCAAGCTAGGATTTTCCATTTTTTTGGGGGGAGGCGAAGTGTGAGAGAGAGACAGCGGAAGAGAGCGGTTTTCTTTTTCTTTTTTCCCTCAGCGATCTGATTGGTGGCTTGATTTTGATCGGAAAGAAGGTGAGGAACGAGCGAGAGACGAAGAGAAGCTAGGTTTTTCCTCTTTGCATGGGAGAGATGAAGAGAAGGCAGGGGTCTCTTCGTTTTTTTTTTTCGATCTAACAGTCTAACGGAGGAGAGATGACGGAAGTATAGAGAGAAAACGGAATTGCAATTCATCTCCAACACCTCCATCTGAATCGTTGGATATCAGATTGGACGGCTCAAAAACTTCAGTACACAGACCTCCTATGTGCTGGAGTCTAATTTAGCCTATCTCTCTCTATATATAGAAAACATATGGTGCATACTAATGAACCGAAACTTTGGTGCATACTTCGACATGCTTCAAAACGAACGATCCAAATAGTCCAATATGATCTCCTTATTATAATCTCCTCGTTGACCAAATTTTATATATACATTTTTATTTTTTAATATTTTTTTTTTAAATTTTAGAAAATCGCTAATATATTTTTTTCTAAACCGTTAAAAAACAATAATTTTTAAAAACAACAGTTGTCAATGAATAATATATATTTTTTAAATAACTTGGATTTGAAAAAAATTTCCCTTTCTTTAGTCTTCTTTTCTAGATGAAATTTGATTTTCTTTAATTATTTAATGAGAAGGTTATCAAAAGAAGAAGCTAAATGTATTTAAGGTGGAGAATTTGCAAACTTAAAAGAATAGTTACTAACTTTTTTTTTAAAAAAAAGAAACTTGAAATAATTTTGATTTTATATTAATTTAATTAAGATGATCAAATTTTATTCAGATCGGATATGAACGAATAAAGATAAACTTATCCCTGAGAAAATTATATTTGGTAATAACAAAATAAAGACTATTTATGTACTAGATAAAATTACTCCCTGAGGGAATTATATTTGGTGATAAAAAAAAAAAAAAAACTATTTATTTGATGATGGAATCTTGGGAATGATGGTTATCAGCCCCGTTTGGTGAATTAATGCGGTTGGTATATACCAACACACATATTTAAACATGTTGAACAATATTTCCTTATTTTGTGGTTACGTACATACCTCAATTCCGTTCAAAATATAAACCTCAAACCAGAATGCATAAAAAAAGAACCATGAACACAGTACATATACAAAACAAGAACATCAAATATTTAAAAATAATTAATCAGTATTTAAACCTAGTATTTTGTGTTAAACAATGATCGTGGAATCCAAAATGATGTATTAAACAGACAAGAGGTATTATGGTTCATAAGCTAAAGCTAGAATACAAGCGCTACCTCACGGTAGTAGGAATATACGAACCACTTGACAGTATCATATAATTAAGAAACTTTTGCTACTAAATCCTGACGTATGGTATATTTATTCCTACATCAAATGTCACGGCCACCAGATGTTTTTGTTCCATTTGTTATCGGTTTGTTTGTGAGATTAACAAACGAAAATTGTTATGCGCCCAATATTTTTTGATGCCCCCCCTAATTTTATCCATACGTACATCTTGTTCTTAATATAAAAAATATAATTACTAACTGAGAAATATCACCTAGTCGAGATAAAATGTATAATTATTTCACTTTGTGTGACATAACTGGGGTTAACAAGTATTTATTTTTTTCTTAATATATAGAAAATAGGAATAATAAAGAAGTAAGAAGTCGACAGATGAGTGCAATATATATGTGTATTATGGAATGTACTCTTAACAAACTGTTCCTTTTTATGCCAAGTTGGAAGAACATTTGTCTATATTTTAAAATGTAATTTAAACAAATCTGGATAATGATGGGGGTCCATGGAGTATGATTGCAGGAATAGAGACCAAAATCAGGTAACTAAGAATGCAGCAACCACAATCTAATAAATAATAAGAAATACCTAACTCCTGTTCTCTCGTACTTATTATAAGAAAACTTGAAGTCAATATGATGTAGTAAATTGTATAAATATGTTAGATTATATATTACATATATCAGGATCAATGGTTAATAGCGGATAGTGAGTTCATAACGGTATCATGTCACAGCAGATAACAAAAAGCGATCATTTTTAGTAGTTATTTTTGGGAGCATTAAAGTACTCACAATCATTCATTAAAATCCCACAAAGCTTCCATAACAACAAAAATCTGTTTTCCTTGCCGGTGCCATAACTTTTCTCGCCAAAACCCTTGCTTCTCAGCGGCCCTCATGCGCATTCAATTGAAGAGGAAGCTCATCAATTAGTGGCAGTATTTCCCTTACCTTACTCTTAATGTAAAAAAACATTAAAAACAATTTTTATTTTTTTTGTGTAGGACCCCTCTAGTTGCAGCTCATCAAACTGAATAAATGTAACTCATGTTGATCTAAGTACAATATAATTGTTGTCAAATTGATTTTGAAAGGAGGAAAAAAATTAGATATCAGTATGAGAAAAAAGTCTCTACACTTGAATGCCCATTTGCAAACCCACAAAAGGAAGAAACAACAATTTTAATTTATTAATTTAGATATCCTTCAAAGATGAGCAAACATACAAGAAATAATAGAACTAACTTAAAAGAAAATAAAGAAACAATTATTTCAGAAAAGTAAGTACCTCCACCACCGAAAAAAAATGTGATTGTCTTGCTGTCTTGTCCCAGATTCTCGTTACATCCATTGAGCACCGCTTACAATTCCAAAATCTGTGTCCCTTGCAGCTTCTTTTTCCTTCTGGAACTATCGGCACAACCCTCATTGTTGTGTCCTATATGCCATTGTTCTTTAGATGACACCTTCATGCTGGATAACCGTGAGTAGAAAGGGAATTAATAATGAAAGAGCAGGTAAGAAAAAAAACAAAACTTATAAAAGAGAAATTGATAAAACAAAAACTTAAAGAAATAATAATACGCAGTTAAAAAGGAACCCACTATTTTAATTGTCCAGATACATAAAGTACTTTTTTACATCCTAACTTTATTCTCTTGCATCAATAATTCCAACATATTGTCCTTTATTTTTATTTTTTTGGTTTGTTACCATCCTTGTCCATGTCAAAATACCTAACAACAACACATCTAGACATCTAGTAGTGGATTATTTTGGTTTATTTTTTTCTCGCAACCTCTATTTGAGTTTATTTTCGATTTAATGGTGCTTGGCCATCAAAAGATGGTACCTCACCCAATGCTGAAACATTTGTTGAAGGCCCTTGTCAAAGACAGTGAGGTTTAATGTCTTGAAGGTCATCCTAGCTGGATCGACCTGCGATAGTCGGAAAAAGACTTTTACCGATGTCTACAAAATTCTAACTGGAGACACAACAAAATAGAAACGAACCTGCCAAATATAACAAAAAGCAAAGTCAATCGACCTCTAGTCAGACTGTGGTGACTTTTCCGTCATTTCTCGAAGAAAGATTGGATTTCCTCAAGAACAGAAATAAGTCTTAGATTCACCCATCGCGAGCTCGAATACAAGTACTAATGCCTCTTAACGACTAGAGAACATCGACTAGGATCCATTTTTATGAGGGTTTATTAATTGGTGGATCCTTTCTTTCCAATAGGCGCAAGCCCCTATTGTTAATTACCCCGTGGTTTCCCACGAGAACCTCTGATTAAGAGATTCGAGGAATTAAATGTAATAGGCTAGAAAAGTCGTCATTTAAAAGGTTTTGTGTTTAAGTTGATTTTAGGGCTTGGGCCTTACTCAATTGACGGCACTAGATCTAATTGACGGGGCCCAATTGAGGGTATAAGTGATTTATTTCTTTTTTGGCTTAGACAGGACTCAATTGGTGGTACCAGACTTAATTGACGGGACACAATTGAGAAAATCTAAGTATGTCTAAAACCAAGAATATCTAAAACTATTTATTTGATATCTTATTTATTTATGATTATTGGGAAGTTTTGGAATTTTTTTTTAATTTGACTTATATGAATTTAATTTTGAATTTATGTTATCTTTATTTAATTTAAATTTCTTTTTAAACTTTGATTTGATTCTTGAATTTTATTATTATTTTATTTTATTATTCATTATTTATTTATTTATTTCAAAGAATTAATATTTAAAGTTCAAGATACCATTTTTATGTCTTTTAGAGAAATTTGAAATTTAATTTTCCTTTTCTTTGAACTTTGAATTTAATTATGGATTTTTTATTTTATTTTTTATTTTGAATTATATTTTTAACTTAAATTTAATTTTAAGTTTTAGGTTTCAATATATTTTCAATCTTGACTTTTGATTCATTCATCATTTTTTTTTATTTAAGATTTGAAGTAAGTGTAAGAAAATCAATTTTAATTATGAAATTATCCTAAAATTTGGTTTAGAAATTTATTGAGAGATTTTACTATTTTCCTAGAGTTTATATAATTTATTATTTATTTATTTTTTTAATAAAACACTTCAAAAATATAAAACCCTTGATTTTGTCAAAATTTCATAGAAAATAATATTGGATTTGGTTTATTTAGATTTGTAGAAAGTTTTGGATATTTTATTTGGATTTTTCTGAGATTCCTACTATTTTTGGTGAATTTACAAAGCTTTTGGCAATTTATAAAATTCAATTTTAAAGAGAAATACTTTGAAAATATAAAAAGAGCACAAATTTATATGATTTCATATCAAAATATCAGTAAATCTAGTTTCTACAGATTTTTAGGATTTTATGAATATTTTATTTGAATTTTTCTGAGTTGCATACTATTTTTAATTAATTTTTGAAATATATGCTGATTTGGAAAATTGTGATTGGGCCACGTGTGTGCGTTGACTGGACTATTGGCGCTGACTCAACTCTGGATTTCGTGTAACGAGTGACATGAGTTACCACACTAAATTCGCCACAGAAGATCCTGATAAATCGCGGATTGAACTTCGTCCTCCTCCGACAGCTCGTGTATTTTTGTAGAAAAGCCCCTCTGTTTTCTCCGTCGAAATTACGGTGATTCAGGCCATTGATTCCATCGAGGTTAGGTTCTTTAGCATCATTTCAGTGAGAGGAAGAGTTTGGTGTGCTCAAAGATCGTTGAGGTGGTCTATACTGGCCTGTGAGACTTGGGGCATCTCGAGTAGATATTCATGGCGTCTGGGGTGCTCTAGTCACCTCCTCTTACCAGTAAGAGGTCTCTCACACTCATGAGAGCATGTGGAGGGAAATTGTGGTGTTAATTTTACATGAAACATCCTGGAAAAGGGAAATCACGACTGAGGCACATCGAGTTGACTTGAGTCTGATCTGGTTCATTGTCGTGGGGTTCACAGGGAGCCTCTTTGGGTGCCAGAAGTTGTTTCAATAGCTCTAGGGGACCAATTTCATGAGTTCTCTGCCTTCAACTTGATTTGGAACACTGCAATTTGATGTGAGAGGGATGTAGGCAGAAGGTGTACCCCTTTGTATTTTTATCCAATTACACACTTACATGCAAGTCTACTTGCAGCAACAGAGCTCGATTCAATGCTCTATTTGGGTCCATTTAGACTTGTTTTAAGTGTTTAAACCAATGCAGTAAGCAAGAACAAGTCCTTTTTCAATTTTCTCCATTTTCAGATTTTGTTTTTAGGTTAAATTGTTACTGTCTTTAGTGATTTTTGGTATAACTTGTTTAAATGCAGGGAAGTTACTTGCAGATATTTCAATGTAAATAAGGATTGTAATTAAACTAGTTAGAAAGCGATTTTGAGACATATAAAATATTTGTTTATTTATTCAAATTCTGCCCATATTTAAAATAAATAAGAAAGCACCTCTAAACTTATTGTAAAGTTCTGAGAAACTGCAAGCATGCCCAAGAACAAACTTATAAACTTTCTGTGTAAGTATTTTTGTATAAAAGTCCAGAGTTTTGTGAATATCATTTTTATTTCATAAAATGCCCCTGTGCCTTAATAAAATCATATAAAATCACACAAAATTCTATAAATGAAAAATAAAGTTCCTTGTTGTCCATTGGGTCATCAACCTGCAGTTCATGCACATTTTTATATTTTTATGCAGATAAAACCCTGCATTTTCTATTTTTTTCTTAACTGGACAGATCTAGACATTTATGTATTAATGCATTTTTGTTAAAACAACATAATAGACACTTAAAGCACGCATTATTCTTGCTATACTATTTTTTTTAGACCCAAATTATGACAGAACCAAGCTCTAACAAAACTTGGGCAGCATCTCCCCCTCATCTATGTTTGGTGAGACCTCCCGAGAGGGAGATGCTACCCAGGAATGAAGATACTCCATCCGAGGTAAAAAGGTCAGGATTGAGGAATCCCCAATCGAGGCAAAAGAGAGCTCGACCTGAGCAAAACCTCAGGCAAAGCTTGAGTCAAGTGATATTTAAAAATAAAAAGGAAAGGAAGAAGGGATAAAGTATAACAGATCAAATCGAAGTTTCAAACCGATTCCTTTTCTTCATACATGAACCATTACAAGCATACAAACCTTAATTTTCCCTATATTCTCCTTTTTACAAGTATTCGATGAAATGCCTCTCACAACCTTACACTAATTAAGCTACCTAAGCTCAATTACAGAGTTCAAAAGCTATCCTAACTCTGAGGCTGCTCCTCCTCTTCTTTTCTGTGGCCTTGAATTAGGGTTTAAATAGGCGAGATTTAGGGCATAACTTCCATGGCCGAGAATTCATCTCCACTGTCTAATCCCCATCAACGGCTGCGATTTGGTCTCTGATAGGGTTTGGTATTGGAAAACCAGGGGCGTCTAAGCGTGGTTTTGCTTCTGTGGAGTTGGAGGAAGCCACGTCGTCGAATAATGCCAGGTTTCACCTCTTTCACCGGCCTCTCGAGGTAAAATTGCAGCTCAATCTTTTTTACCCTGGGGAAGAAGGAGCTGACAGCTTGGGACCCGCCTGTCGGGTTAAATGATGGAGAGAACGATGGGTGGGTTTGGTCTTCCGTGAGCCAGCGAGAAATCAAAGGGTTTCAATCTTTCGGCGCATGCACTGGGTGTAAACAAACTTCCAGGCGGGATGAAGGGATTCAAATCCAGCGCTATCCTTTCTTTCTTTCGGATCTGCTGCAATGGGGTGCACGCTCCAGAAGTTTTCGATTTTTCTGGGATTTTCGCTCAAAATTATTTAATTCATTTATATATTTTTGCTATTTAACCAAAATAAATCATTTGAGGGTCTTCCCTTAGGTATTTTCAGATGAAATATTATGTGTAGACTCAGAAAAATATGAGGAATTTAATGGTTTAAAGGGTTTTGTTATATTCATCATATATTTATTTTGATAATTTTGTGGAGTTTTGGGGTTTCTTTGCAAAATGGAGAATTTCTGTTGATATTTTTGAGATTTTGAAACTATGATAATTCATCACAATTCCTAAGGAATTTTTGGGTATTTTTGGGGAATTTTTGGAGTTTGTTTGATATTTTTCGTGTATTTTTGGGTTTCTTGTGTTTGTTTATCATAAAATAGGTTATTTATTTCATGCATTTTGGCATAATATTTTTGGGTCAAACAAATGCCCCCCACTGGAATTGGTTGTGACAATTCTGAAATGGGAACAAGCGATTCCAGTGGCCTCTTTTGACCGTTTTCTTGAATCATTCTTCTCGGATCATAGGGTTTCATTCCTTTAGTACTCGTCGACTTCGTGTTTAGTCAGCTTTCCATGCTCAAGGCCTTTCCATGAATTTCATATACTTTTGATCCAATATGGGTTTTGGATGTGGGGATTTCAGCTCACACTTGTATTTTCTTGAGTCTTTGTTCCAATTTCAGTTTCTCCTTTAACATCGATCTTGAACACTTTAGCTTTCCTGCACCTTTTCCATAATGGCACTCAATCGGCATTGACACGGCATGAACGTGATTGATGTGGGGTTTGGTGCCCTCAGATAGCTTCATAAGACGGTGCCTTAATGCTTTCAGACGCCACACAGGCTTAATCTTCATTAAGCATAGGTGTTTTGGAAGACCACTAAGGCTTTTCTTGACACAGCTTCGCGTTCTCCAAGACTCGAAAGTCTCATCATTGACCGCAGATTATGAATAAGGGTAAATTTTCACAAAAGCGGAGCAAGTCTCTTTTCAAAAACTTGCCCTTTCACTGGGTTGGGTTTCTTTTATTTTCTATCTTCTAGTAATCAAGCACAAAGCATATCGATGGCTTGATTTCTAAGATTTTGACATTGTGGTTGGTATAGCGTGCATGAACATTGAGGTTCTTTGTTGCCCACTATTTTTCTAGATATCAAGCACAAAACGCCATGCCCGTTTGATATCTAAGAGTCGACATTTGGGTCGACTTTTGAATTTTAGAACATTGAGGTTCTTTTGTGTTTTCTTGACATTGAGGTCAATAAAGAAAGCGTGAACATTGAGGTTCTTTGTAGCTTTCTTTCCTCTAAACACCTAAGCCTGATACACTCAACCAGCTTAATGTCTAGAAATATTTCTTGGTGATTTCATTTTTTCTTCTTTTTCTTTGTTGACCTTGAGCCAACGCTTGAAGACCAGAACATTGAGGTTCTTCTGTGTCTTCTCGACATTGAGGTCGATAAACGAGGCGTGAACATTGGGGTTCTTTATCGCTTTCTTTCTTCTAAACACCTAAGCCTGATACACTCAACCAGCTTAATGTCTAGGAATATTTCTTTGTGATTTTATTTTTCTTCTTTTCATTTGTTGACCTTGAGCCAACACATGAAGACTAGAACATTGAGGTTCTTTTGTGTCTTCTCGACATTGAGGTCGATAAAGAAAGCATGAACATTGAGGTTCTTTGCTGCTTTCTTTCTTCTAAAACACCTAAGTATGATACACTCAACTAACTTAGTGTCTAGGAACATTTCTTGGTGATTTCACTTTTTCTTCTTTTCATTTGTTGATCTTGAGCCAACGCTTGAAGGCTAGAATATTGAGGTTCTCTCACGTCTTCTCGACATTGAGGTCGATGAAGAAAGCGCGAACATTTTAGGTTCTTTATTGCTTTCTTTCTTCTAAACACCTAAGCCTGAAATACTCAACTAACTTAGTGTCTAGGAATATTTCTTGATAATTTCATTTTTCTTCTTTTTCTTTGTCAATTTAGGTGCTCCGCGCCATGCGAGCTCACCTAACTTTCTTTTCTTCTTTTCTTTTATCATTTTAAGTGCCCTGCGCCATGCAAGCTCACCCAACCTTCTTTTTGTCTTTCCTTTTATCATTTTAAGTGCCCCGCGCCATGCAGGCTCACCAAACCTTCTTTTTGTCTTTCATTTTCATGTTTGGTTTACATGTACATCTTTCCAGACGTGCAGTGTTGTTTTCTCATTCGGTTTTGGCACATTATTTCTTTGCTAAGGAAACCCCTAATCTCCTTTATTTATATATTTTTTTATTTATCTTTCTTTCTTTCACTATTTCCTTACTTATTTTCTTTCCTTTATTCTTTCCTCCTTTTCTTTTTCTTAATTTCTTCTTCTTTCATTTAGATTTCCTCATGAGGCGCAGGGCTTTGCAAAACATGAGTAGGGAGTGAAATTTCACCTTTTCTATGTTTCTCTTCAAGCCAATCTTTAAACACCCAACAATCTTCAGTCTTGTGCCCCACCATTCTGTGGTATGCACAAAATTTAGAACTTCTCATTTTGCCCATATCCCCAGGACGCTTGCATATTGGTAGTTGGAGCCCATACATTATGGCTAGAGGGAACAATTCCATGACTTTGTCTTTTCGAAAGGAGTATGGTTTTCTCATTTTTTCTGCAAGAGGAATGCACTGTTGTGGTGCTTCTTGGCTGCTGCTCCCGACTAGAGCTTTATTCTTCAGACTTGCTTTTGTTGAAGTTGATACTTCGGGTTTTGGCATGATATCACACTCAATGAGGTAAGGTTTTCTAAGTTGTTCTTTTGAAGATTTCAAGAGACTATCACTCACTTCTTGCAATAACCTCAAGAGCATTCTTATTTCTTTATTTTCTTGCTGGAGCATGGCTATTTCCTCATCTTTCTATTTATTCTCTTGCTTTACCAAATAAAGTTCATAGCGCATGTCATGCAAATCTTGGCGTATATTATTATGACTCGCCGCTCTTGTCAGTGTTTCATGATACATTTCTTGCTTGAGGGAGATAATCTCATGGCTTTGCTCTTTCAACAGTTCTTCCAACATTTCAAGCGTCATTTGTTTTGCCCCAGTGATTGAGGTCGAGCTCTCTCCAATCTCATTCTCCTCATTCTCTTTGTGTTGTTCACCTTTTTCTAATATACCTTCATCAATTTCAATAGCGCATGCAAAATGATGCACCGCATCGGCTGGCTCGTGAGGAGTGGGCACTTGTTGGGACTTCTTTCCAATTATAACTTCTCCCTTTCGAATCATTTCCTCAAGCCAATCTTTAAATACCCAACAATCTTCAATTTTATGCCCTAATATTCTATGATAGGGACATAAATTAGGGTCATCTGATTTCTCCATATCTTCTGGGCGTTTGCACGGTGGCAACTCAAGTGCTTTATTTCTCATAACCTTGCCAAATATCTTTGGAACTGCTTGTTTCTTGAAAGAATATGGTTTACTGGTCAACTTTGCTAATGATAATAGCGGCTTGGGATTTTTATTGTGACTTTCTTTGGCTTTAGACTTACTTGAACTTGCAACCATTTGTGTCGAGGCATTCTTTGCACCACTACCTCTCTTCCTTCGATTTCTTGAAAGGTGCATTTTCTGTGGCGGTCCCACCCTTTCTAATTCGCATACCTTCTTGGAGAGTCTTTCATATGTATGGGTATCAGCCATGGTGAGATGTCGTTGCATCCATCCTTCCAAATTTCGCAACAAAATTCCAACTCCTTCTTCTGGCATTTGATATTCACACCTAGTGCTCATTGATCTCCATCTATTGATGTATTTGGAGGCAGATTCTCCTTTTCTTGGTTTTTCTTGAAACAAATTGGCCACCATCACTTTTTTTACTATCTTCTTAAATCTAGTTATGAATGCCTCCTCCATATCTTTCCACGATTTGACGCTACCTTCTTTAAGAGACGCTCTAACTTAACCTCTACCTTAAGCGGTATACGAGATGCAGTTGTGCATCCATGCGTGATTGACGTATGAGTAACTTGCTTTAAGTGTATTATATCTTTTGAGGTTCGAGACGTGTATATATATAGATATATGACATTGTTCTAAATTCTTCATTAGTATTGCGAAAATATGATAAGTTGATTAATTAATTATATACCGTTATGAACCGTTATAATTAATTAACTCAAAGAGATCATATAGAAATAAATTAATGCATTATCTAATCCCAAAATAATTATTAATGAGTTAATAATTAATTTTAAATCAACACATTTTAATATAAATGGTTATATTGATTAATTGGGCCGTTATTTAATAGGAAAATATATAGCCCAATTATAGAGCAAACAATTGAGACTTTAATTAGGTGAATTAAAAATCCGAATGAGATTGTGAGGTGGCCCATATAGGCCCAATTCGTGGCCAGCCATAGGGTGGCAAGAGGTGTAATTTTGTGAAAGTTTTCCCTAGGGTTTGAGCTCTATAAAAGGACCCCTTTGGATGCTTCAAGAGCTAGCCTTCTTTCTCCTCTCTTTCTTCCCCTTGTGGCTGCCACAAACCTCTCGAGGCATTCTTTGCACCACTACCTCTCTTCCTTCGATTTCTTGAAAGGTGCATTTTCTGTGGCGGTCCCACCCTTTCTAATTCGCATACTTTCTTGGAAAGTCTTTCATATGTATGGGTATCAGCCATGGTGAGATGTCGTTGCATCCATCCTTCCAAATTTCGCAACAAAATTCTAACTCCTTCTTCTTCTGGCATTTGGTATTCACACTTAGTGCTCATTGATCTCCATCTATTGATGTATTTGGCGGCAGATTCTCCTTTTCTTGGTTTTTCTTGAAACAAATCAGCCACCATCACTTTTTTCACTATCTTCTTAAATCTAGTTATGAATGCCTCCTACATATCTTTCCACGATTTGATGCTACCTTCTTTAAGAGACGCATACCACTTGAAGGCTGCCCCAGTTAGACTTAATGAAAATTGCCTTAATATTAGAGCATCATGATTGGCTGTATTTGCACAAGCATTTTTGAAACGGACCAAGTGTTCCTCAGGACTGATCTCTTTCTTTCTTGTCCCATCAAACCTCACAAATTCAGGAATTTGATATCCTTCAGGGTAAGGTACTTGATTATACTTTTTAGGGTATGGATTTCCACTCTTCTTCCTTGTACTTGCCCCTGTCGCTTGGAGCTGCTGATCAACCAGGCTTCTAACAAGATGTTTTGTCTTTTCTCCTTCAGACTCAGTGTCTAACATATTTTCAGATGTCTCATCTCCACTAACTTCTTCTTTCAACGGGTCTCCTTCATCTTCTTCATCTAGGGACTCCTTAATAAGCTTTCCTTTCTTAGGTGGTGAGTCACACTCTTCATTCACAAATTCATTGAGTAGGCCTTTTTTTTGTATGAAGTCAATAAGTTTTGTATATCGTGAGGTCTCTTCCTCCCGCTCCTTTTGCATTTCTATTATCTCCTCACTCTGTTTCTTTAGTTTCTTCTCTAATCTTGACCTCTCATCTCCTGATGCATTTGCTTGTTCTCTTTCTACATCACTCATTTCTTCGCTTTTTTCATCAAACAATTTCTCTTGCTCATTATAGTGTATTTCTTCATCTTGTCCCATCATTGCCACTAACAGCTCAATCACTTCTTTTTCATTTGTCACAGAAGCTTCACCATCCTTATTGGTCATATGAGCAAAGCCATGCATTTCTACCTCTTTATCTACTTCTACCATGTTTACCCGCGCATGGAAAATAGGCTTATGCCACATCATATGTCTTTTCTCATCCTGTGGCCCCGAGTCAGTCATTTCAATCACCGATTGTGTATTCTCTTCAAGCTTCCCCATCTTCTTGAACACTTTGTTTTCTTTAGCATGCCCCAGTCTCTCCTTGGCCGGGTTTGACGAGCCTTTAGTAACTTTTGGTCTAAGCTTGATTGTTGGGGAATTCTCCTTAACTAGGCGGAGAGGTGTGAAGGAGTTGCTTATAGGAAGATTAGGCATTTTATCCAATTCACCTTTGTATGCTTTTTGCACTTTTTCAATAGCTCCTGTGCCCTTAGAGGAAGATGTTGCCGCTGACCGTATCCTCTTTTGAGAAACAAGAGACCATTCATCCTTTTCAGTAACAATTTCAATGGGAACTTCAGGTTCTTCTTAAGCCACCAATGACTTTGCAGCTCTTCAATAACATGGGCTAGTTGGAAGCTTCCATCTTTCGCTTGCACTATAGGCACAAAAGAGTGCCCGTATGGCATGGCCCCGCATACGAACTCATGTTGGTAGCAGATCGGGACTGCCCCAATCCTGAACATTCCGATAGGCTTGCTCAAATCAGCGGTTGTGAATGCCATCTCCTGCAAGGAAATAACTCTGTTTGTCGTGGTTAGCAATGTTTATTTAGAATTTTGAAACAACTTTTCTAGCCTTATACGTTTAATCCCTCAAATCTCAAAGATGAGAGGAGAAAGAGGTCCCACCGGGCGTGTCAGAGAATCTGTGGTGACTTTTTCGTCATTTCTCGAAGAAAGATTGGATTTCCTCAAGAACAGGAATAAGTCTTAGATTCACCCCTCGCGAGCTTGAATACAAGTACTGATGCCTCTTAACGACCAGAGAACATCGACTAGGATCCATTTTCATGAGGGTTTATTAATTGGTGGATCTTTTCTCTCCAATAGGCGCAAGCCCCTATTGTTAAGCATAGGTGTTTTGGAAGACCACTAAGGCTTTCCTTGACACAGCTTCGCGTTCTCCAAGACTCGAAAGTCTCATCATTGACCGCGGATTATGAATAAGGGTAAATTTTCACAAAAGCGGGGCAAGTCTCTTTTCAAAAACTTGCCCTTTCACTGGGTTGGGTTTCTTTTATTTTCTATCTTCTAGTAATCAAGCACAAAGCATATCGATGGCTTGATTTCTAAGATTTTGACATTGTGGTCGATATAGCGTGCATGAACATTGAGGTTCTTTGTTGCCCACTATTTTTCTAGATATCAAGCACAAAGCGCCATGTCCGTTTGATATCTAAGAGTCGACATTTGGGTCGACTTTTGAATTTTAGAACATTGAGGTTCTTTTGTGTTTTCTTGACATTGAGGTCAATAAAGAAAGCGTGAACATTGAGGTTCTTTGTAGCTTTCTTTCCTCTAAACACCTAAGCCTGATACACTCAACCAGCTTAATGTCTAGAAATATTTCTTGGTGATTTCATTTTTTCTTCTTTTTCTTTGTTGACCTTGAGCCAACGCTTGAATACCAGAACATTGAGGTTCTTCTGTGTCTTCTCGACATTGAGGTCGATAAACGAGGCGTGAACATTGGGGTTCTTTATCGCTTTCTTTCTTCTAAACACCTAAGCCTGATACACTCAACCAGCTTAATGTCTAGGAATATTTCTTTGTGATTTTATTTTTCTTCTTTTCATTTGTTGACCTTGAGCCAACACATGAAGACTAGAACATTGAGGTTCTTTTGTGTCTTCTCGACATTGAGGTCGATAAAGAAAGCATGAACATTGAGGTTCTTTGCTGCTTTCTTTCTTCTAAAACACCTAAGTATGATACACTCAACTAACTTAGTGTCTAGGAACATTTCTTGGTGATTTCACTTTTTCTTCTTTTCATTTGTTGACCTTGAGCCAACGCTTGAAGGCTAGAACATTGAGGTTCTCTCACGTCTTCTCGACATTGAGGTCGATGAAGAAAGCGTGAACATTGAGGTTCTTTATTGCTTTCTTTCTTCTAAACACCTAAGTCTGAAATACTCAACTAACTTAGTGTCTAGGAATATTTCTTGGTAATTTCATTTTTCTTCTTTTTCTTTGTCGATTTAGGTGCTCCGCGCCATGCGAGCTCACCCAACTTTCTTTTCTTCTTTTCTTTTATCATTTTAAGGCCCCGCGCCATGCAGGCTCACCCAACCTTCTTTTTGTCTTTTCTTTTATCATTTTAAGTGCCCGGCGCCATGCAGGCTCACCAAACCTTCTTTTTGTCTTTCATTTTCATATTTGGTTTCCATGTACATCTTTCCAGACGTGAAGTGTTATTTTCTCATTCGGTTTTGGCACTTTATTTCTTTGCTAAGGAAACTCCTAATCTCCTTTATTTATATATTTTTTTCTTTATCTTTCTTTCTTTCACTATTTCCTTGCTTATTTTCTTTCCTTTATTCTTTCCTCCTTTTCTTTTTCTTAATTTCTTCTTCTTTCATTTATATTTCCTCATGAGGCGCAGGGCTTTGCAAAACATGAGTAGGGAGTGAAATTTCACCTTTTCTATGTTTCTCTTCAAGCAAATCTTTAAACACCCAACAATCTTCAGTCTTGTGCCCCACCATTCTGTGGTATGCACAAAATTTAGAACTTCTCATTTTGCCCATATCCCCAGGACGCTTGCATATTGGTAGTTGGAGCCCATACATTATGGCTAGAGGGAACAATTCCATGACTATGTCTTTTCGAAAAGAGTATGGTTTTCTCATTCTTTCTGCAAGAGGAATGCACTGTTGTGGTGCTTCATGGCTGCTGCTCCCGACTAGAGCTTTATTCTTCAGACTTGCTTTTGTTGAAGTTGATACTTCGGGTTTTGGCATGATATCACACTCAATGAGGTAAGGTTTTCTAAGTTGTTCTTTTGAAGATTTCAAGAGACCATCACTCACTTCTTGCAATAACCTCAAGAGCATTCTTATTTCTTTATTTTCTTGCTGGAGCATGGCTATTTCCTCATCTTTCTCTTTATTCTCTTGCTTTACCAAATAAAGTTCATAGCGCATGTCATGCAAATCTTGGCGTATATCATTATGACTCGCCACTCTTGTCAGTGTTTCATGATACATTTCTTGCTTGAGGGAGATAATCTCATGGCTTTGCTCTTTCAACAGTTCTTCCAACCTTTCAAGCGTAATTTGTTTTGCCCCAGTGATTGAGGTCGAGCTCTCTCCAACCTCATTCTCCTCATTCTCTTTGTGTTGTTCACCTTTTTCTAATATACCTTCATCAATTTCAATAGCGCATGCAAAATGGTGCACCGCATTGGCTAGCTCGTGAGGAGTGGGCACTTGTTGGGACTTCTTCCCAATTATAACTTCTCCTTTTCGAATCATTTCCTCAAGCCAATCTTTAAATACCCAATAATCTTCAATTTTCTGCCCTAATATTCTATGATAGGGACAGAAATTAGGGTCATCTGATTTCTCCATATCTTCTGGGCGTTTGCACGGTGGCAACTCAAGTGCTTTATTTCCCATAACCTTGCCAAATATCTTTGGGACTTCTTGTTTCTTGAAAGAATATGGTTTACTGGTCAACTTTGCTAATGATAATAGCGGCTTGGGATTTTTATTGTGACTTTCCTTGGTTTTAGACTTACTTGAACTTGCAACCATTTGTGTCGAGGCATTCTTTGCACCACTACCTCTCTTCCTTCGATTTCTTGAAAGGTGCATTTTCTGTGGCGGTCCCACCCTTTCTAATTCGCATACCTTCTTGGAGAGTCTTTCATATGTATGGGTATCAGCCATGGTGAGATGTCGTTGCATCCATCCTTCCAAATTTCGCAACAAAATTCCAACTCCTTCTTCTGGCATTTGATATTCACACCTAGTGCTCATTGATCTCCATCTATTGATGTATTTGGAGGCAGATTCTCCTTTTCTTGGTTTTTCTTGAAACAAATTGGCCACCATCACTTTTTTTACTATCTTCTTAAATCTAGTTATGAATGCCTCCTCCATATCTTTCCACGATTTGACGCTACCTTCTTTAAGAGACGCTCTAACTTAACCTCTACCTTAAGCGGTATACGAGATGCAGTTGTGCATCCATGCGTGATTGACGTATGAGTAACTTGCTTTAAGTGTATTATATCTTTTGAGGTTCGAGACGTGTATATATATAGATATATGACATTGTTCTAAATTCTTCATTAGTATTGCGAAAATATGATAAGTTGATTAATTAATTATATACCGTTATGAACCGTTATAATTAATTAACTCAAAGAGATCATATAGAAATAAATTAATGCATTATCTAATCCCAAAATAATTATTAATGAGTTAATAATTAATTTTAAATCAACACATTTTAATATAAATGGTTATATTGATTAATTGGGCCGTTATTTAATAGGAAAATATATAGCCCAATTATAGAGCAAACAATTGGGACTTTAATTAGGTGAATTAAAAATCCGAATGAGATTGTGAGGTGGCCCATATAGGCCCAATTCGTGGCCAGCCATAGGGTGGCAAGAGGTGTAATTTTGTGGAAGTTTTCCCTAGGGTTTGAGCTCTATAAAAGGACCCCTTTGGATGCTTCAAGAGCTAGCCTTCTTTCTCCTCTCTTTCTTCCCCTTGTGGCTGCCACAAACCTCCTCTTTTCTCCATCTTTTGCTCATGTGTTGAGCTCTCTTCTCCATTTAAATGAAAGATTTAATTGCTAGAAGAGAGAAAGGTAATGGGATTAGGCTTGTTCTTGGGTGTGCTAGCACATACCTTGAGAACGTGGTTAATCTCCTTGGTGGACTCGAGGCCGGCGGCACAACCATGGTGGTGGTGGTGGAGAAAGCACGCCATCGACTCCCATGCCATGGAATCGAGCCTCTTTGTTGCTACACAAAGAGATGTATAAATCTCCTACTCTCATCTTGAAATGCTTGTGAATGATGTTGAAACCTAGATCTCTTGTGTTTAATTAAGTTTATGGCTATATGGTTGGCTTAAAAATCGAAATTGAACACTTCTTAACAGAATTTATCGAAAATATATTGTTCATAATAAATCTGAAATTCTTACGGTTTTCTAAATTTTGATATAAAAAATACATTTCTAAGTCAAAGACATAAAATATATTAGCCAAGTTAAAAAGTTATAAAGAAATTTATCAAAGACATAAAATACTTCATTCTTTCAATTACTTTTGGGCTGGGGACTAATTAATCAATTTTTAATTGATCCGATTAATAAAACCAACATCACTTGCAGGGGGGGTGGAGGCCAGGCCCTGCCCAGTCCCCCTCTGACTCCGCCCCTTATTTTAAACCTATCCTTGAATTCCGATCATGCGTTAATTTTAGTTCCAGCATGACATGTTGTGAATAAATTAATTATGAATTCATGCTGTTGTTGTATTCATTGTCTTTTGCACAAGCAACATGACATATTCCAAATGCTATTTAAAAGGATGCATTATTTTCTATAGTTGTTAATGAATTAAATTACGAAAATCTTTTATTTTGTTATTCTCATTTAATCTTGACAATAAGAAAAACTTTGGATTACCAAATTGATTGTATGTTGAATGAGACTATTTATATATCATATTAATTTCTTATTCTTTTGAAAATATGATATAAGAAATATTGTATAAATTAATATGATTTTTTCAATTTATACAATATTTGATTGTGACTCATACCATATTTCCTATGTTTTATTTTTTATTCTCGTGCAATCAAACGCATTTAGCCACTACTAGACAACAATAGAGACAATCATGTGAAACAAAGCAAAGAAACAGCCGAATTAGTGCAATTAAAGTAGAAGCGCCACGTTTTTTTTAAAAACGTCCCTCTATTGTTATATAATAGCAACGTCCTTGTTGAATTGACCAACGTCCAACAACAACAACAAAAAAAGAAAAATGTAACTTGTACTTGACGATTTCATTGGCCTCCAATGATCCAATCAAGAAGGTCACCGATCGATCTGTCCACCATCTAGGGATGAAAACGGTATGGCCTACGGGCATTGTTTTACCATCAAAAAAAAAAAAAAAAACGGTATGGATAAATTTCGCACAGAACCGTATCTGAAATTGAAAAACGCTCTTAATATATCTGAACTGTATTGGTATTAGATAAAAAATTGTGGATATGGATATGGTCTGACGAATATCCGAAGAACGTATCCATATCCAAAAAAATACTATCTAGTTCGTATTTGATCCTTATCTAATCTGTTTTAATTTGGTCTTTATTGAATTAATAACACAAATGATTAACCTTATTACTCCTTTAGTGCTATATAGAAAAGATTTTTGATATGATAATACTAAACTTTTATCAGATATATATGCTGGCTTATATTTTGATTAGACTAATAACATGATGGATGACATGCATACTTTTAATTTTATCTTATTTTGATATGGATGTATTTGATGACACATGATTAATAAAAAATTATGATATCAAAAGTAACTATGTATTTCATTTCTATTTTGGATATCTGTTTTAATATTCGAAATATGTCCGTATTCGTTTTTGTTAGTATTATTATGGTGGAGACATTGTTTCAAGCGGGTCCCTGAGATGATCGGCGGGCCGCTGACAGAACAGATAGACTGGCACCTTTTTATGAAAGGATGCCTAATCTGTTAGATCTAAACGTTCCTTATAAAAGAGACATGCAGACTCATTCTGTATGGTTCTGAGACTCAGAGAGAGACATAAGAAAGATGGACAGTTCTACTATCTTGATCTTGTACATCTATACAAGATCAAACACTCGAGAGGGGTGTTTTGGTCACTACGGCTTGTCCTTGTGAGCTTGCAGTGAGTCGATGACACTTGTACTGTGGAACCAAGGCAGAACTCGTTTGCTTAAACGTGATTGCTGTCACTGGTGTAGAGAAGACGAAGGCTTGCAGTCCATTACGTGAAAGAGGTCACCTTCGATCCAAGACTTCCGCATAACAGTATATCTAACTTTGTACCTAGATATATTTCGTCCAAACTCTAACAGTGGTATCAGAGCGTCATTAGGGCCTCTTTTCGTAAGGTTTGGACTGCGAAGTCCTCGTTTTAACCGGTTTGTGTCGATTGCATCAATTTATGGTGATTTTATGCCCTTATAGATGATTAATATAATTCTAGTCATTAGGGTTGATAAAGATAGTCTTAATTTGGTTGTTGAGAACCATAATCAGACTCACAATGCCATAAAAGTTCTTCTGGTACGAGGCTTAAGTCAGAAATGGCCAAAACATACCAAAAGGCGTCTGGTCTGCCAGGACCAGCGGGTCGCAGATTTATTCAACGAGCCGGTGGAAGTTTAGACAGGTCGCTTGATAGACAAGCTGGCCACTGGAGGCTTAGAGAGACCTCAACGGGTTGCTAGGAGAGCTAGTGGGTCGCTGATTCTGGGCAGACAAAGAGATGTAAATGACACAAACAACCAGACTAATGCCTAATTAATATCAAATTTGTACAGAATGTTATCTTAGTGATAATATCTGTTTGGTACTTCCTCTACCTTACCCAAATTTGACCTGGTCATGATGGTAGACATGAGAGAGATGCTTGAGCTTCACGATATCGTGATAGTTCGCATATTAGAGGACACAAAGGGTGATTCTAGATTGGTAGACTAAGTGTTCTCATCTAGTTTCTGATCCTTGCGCCGATTTGAATTATGTAAGGGTATTGATGCTTAGTTCTTGTGATTTGATTGATTGTCTTAGACCTTTTTTTGGTCATATAGGATAAGCTATATATTTCTTAGGAATGACTCTAGAATCGTGCTGCGAGGCTTTAAAGTTATAACTCATTTGAGAGAATGCTAACAGCATACATATTGTGCTTTGTCTCTATTGTATTTGTAGATACAATGTCGGCTAGCAAGAGCATCATTGCTGACTTGAACTCAGGGGAGAAACTGAACGACAGCAACTGCGATGTGTGGCATCGTAAGGTTCAGTATCTCATTGAGGACCAGAGTTTAGAGGAAACTCTCACAAAACAACTGACTGAGGCCGAGCTTAGGGACACCACTAAGGCTACGGCAAATGAAGAGTTCAAGAAAAAGGACCGTGCCGCTCGCGTGATGTTGCTAAGCAGCATATCCAATGACATTCTTCTTCGTTTTGAGAAGCATTGCACCACAAAGGCTTTGTGGGATGCGATCAAAGTCCAGTATGGTGGTACTTCTATTACCCGCCTGTGCTAATTGACTCTTAAGTTCAATGGCTATAAGAAAAAACTCGATCATTCTATGCGGGAACATATTAATGCCATGGCGAATATGATTAATGAGTTGGCGCGTGTTGGTCATACTCTCACTGATGAGTAGCAAGTGCAGGCAGTCATTCGGTCACTCCCTCGCTCATGGGAGGACATGAGGGTTAACTTGACCCATAATGACAACATTCGCACTTTTAAGCAAGCTGCACATCATGTGGAACTTGAGGATGATCGGCTTATGGCAGAGAAGGCCGAGAGGACTACTGGAGAGGCAATGATGGCTGCTGCCTCTAACTCTCAAAAGAAGAAGAATAAGGGAAAGAACTCTCAACAAGGAAAGAATGCAAAGTCTGGAACTGAGGGTGCTTCCAGTTCCAAGAAAAACAAGAAGCGCGACACGCGTGAAAAGGGAAATGTTGAAAAGGCCAAGGGGGCCTGTGTCAATTGTGGAGAGCTTGGTTACTTCATTCATGATTGCACGAAACCGGAGGTACAACTCTTAGTTTCAGCGGGCCACTGGAATGTCCAGCGGGCCGCAGAAATTTCTGATTCTGAATTCTTGTTTAATGCTGATTTATTTGTGTCTAGTTGCTTTTTGCTAACAGAAAACAATCCTGTTTGGACTGTTGATTATGCAGCAACTGATCACATAGTGAGGGATCGCATGACATTCTTGGAGTATCGTCGAATTCCGGCAGGGAGTAGACGCATATTTATGGGGAACAATAGTAGTGTAAATGTGCATGGCATTGGCACTTGTGAGCTTATGTTTAGCACTGATCACAAAAGTGTACTTCATGATGTGTTGCATGCGCCAAATATTCGACGAAACCTTGTATCTGTTTTAATTTTAGTTAAAACTGGATTTAAAGTTGTGTTTGTGGATAATTGTGTGAATTTGTACTGTAATGATATACTTGTTGGTGATGGTTATCTAGAGAACAATTTTATGGTATTTAATACAATTGTTGGTTCTGCTGAGTGTAATGTATCTTCATATGAATTGCATGTGAATGCTTATATGGATTGGCATGCTAGATTGTGTCATGTAGGTCAAGAGAGAATGAATAGATTGTCTAAGGATGGACTCTTGGGTCCCTTAACCAATGTCTCTTTGATTACATGTGAGAGTTGTCTAGCAGGTAACGCCACACGCAAACCGTTTGGTAAGGCGGTTCGTGCTTTATTTTCTTTGCAACTGGTTCATTCGGACATTTATGGTCCAATGAATGTGAGAGCAAGGCATGGTGTCTATTATTTCATCACGTTTATTGATGATTATACTCGCTTTGGTTATGTTTATTTGATCTCCCATAAATCTGAGGCATTGGAATGCTTTAGAAAATATCTTGTGATGGTTGAGAATCAATTAAGCACAAGTGTGAAAACTCTTAGGATAGATCGAGGTCGAGTACCTTTCTGATCAATTTAAGAGTTTATGTGATGATAGGGGAATAGTACGTCAATGGACGACTCCCTATACACCTCAGCAAAATGGAGTTGCTGAAGGACGTAATAAGACTTTGCTAGAGATGATTCGATCTATGATGGCTCAGACAAATATATCAATTTCATTTGGGGAGATGCGCTGCTTACAACCACTTATGTATTGAATCTTGTGCCTTCTAAATCTGTTACAGCAACACCCTATGAGATATGGTATGTTACAAAACCAGATTTGGCTAATCTTCGACCTTGGGGGTGTATGGCTTATGTCCATGATTCATCTCATAAATATGGTAAACTTGGCCCTAGAGGACGGAAGTGTATCTTTATTAGATATTCTGATGAGTCAAAATGATACATATTTATTGGAGATAATCTAAGTGGGACAATAACAAAAATAATGTCAAAAGACGCTACATTCCTTGAGAGTGAATTTCCTAAGTGAAGTGAGGTTTCACAAGATAGTTCTATTTGAAACACTTGTTTCTCCTCAAAACATTCGTAACCCAGATGTAGAGGAGGAAGATAGAGATTTTGTAAGTCCTCCTCGACCTCTTAGGGTTAGCGATGTTGCAGAAACAATCGTTCCCATGGAAACAGATTCTATGTCGCCCAGTTTGAGCGGGCCGCTTGTCTTATCAGCACGTCGCCAGGAATTTCTAGCGGGTCGCACAAACTCTGAGTGGGCCGCTGACTTGGAGTCAGAGACAAAAATACCTGAACCTCGCAGAAGTGCCAGAGGACAAGTACCTCGCAGTCAATTTCAGATCGATGGGGGAGAAATATTCTTGGCTGTTCAGGATTGTTTGGTTGAACCACGGAATGTGCAAAGATGCACTTTCGAGTCAACATGCTAAGGAATGGATGAGGGCAATGCAGGAAGAAATGGAATCCATGAGAAAGAATCAAGTTTGGAAGTTAGTTGATTTGCAACCTGGTCGCAAAGCTGTTGGGAATAAATGAATTCTCAAAGTCAAGCGAAAGGCATACAGATCAATTGACCGTTTTAAAGCTCGTTTAGTGGCAAAGGGATTCACCTAGATAAAGGGAGTGGATTTCGAGGAAACATTCTCACCTGTCGTGAGATTCTCCTCCATCCGCTTAATACTGGCTATCGTTGCATTATTAGATGTAGAGCTGTTCCAAATGGATGTTAAAATTACATTCCTCAACGGAGAGTTGGAGGAAGAGATATACATGGAACAACCACAAGAGTTTGTGGCTAAAGGGGAGGAGCACAAAGTGTGCAAACTTCGTCGATCCATTTATGGTCTCAAGCAAGCTTCACGACAATGGAATCTTAAATTCCACCGAGCCGTTTTATCAAACGGGTTTGAGGTGATGAAAGAAGATCACTGTGCCTATGTGAAGCGGTCCAAGAATAATTTTCTAATCTTAACCTTATAAGTTGACGATATTTTATTGGCTGGAAATGACATTTCTTTGATCGAGGAATTGAAGATGTGGTTGTCCTCCGTGTTTGACATGAAGGATATGGGTGAAGCTAGCTATGTGCTAGGTGTCAAGATAGAAAGAGACCGATCTAAGAGGTTTCTTAAGCTATCTCAAAGAAATTATTTAGAGAAAATAATTGAGAAATTTGCTCTTGTTGAGAGTAAACCATTTGACACCCCTGTTGAGAGGAACACTAATTTGAGTTTTGAAATGAGTCCCAAAACTAATGAAGAGAGAGATAAGATGAAGAATGTGCCATACTTAAGTGCTGTTGGAAGCCTTATGTATGCGATGATGTGCACAAGACCCGATATTGGTTATGCGGTGAGTCTTGTGAGCCGATTTTAGTCTAATCCTGGGTCTGCACACTGGCATGCAATCAAGAGGATTATTCGGTAACTCAAAGGCACTCTGGACTATGGACTATGCTATCAAAAGAATGATTTGCATTTAGTTGGCTATAGTGATGCTAACTGGGAAGGAGATTCAGATGAGAGAAAGTCCACCTCTGGCTATGTGTTTAAGCTAGGTGGCGCTGCCATTTCTTGGCGCACCAAGAAGCACACATGTGTGGCGCTTTTCACTATGGAAGTCGAGTATGTTGCTTGTGCTGCGGCTGCCCAAGAAGCTATGTGCTTGAAATAATTTTTGCATGATTTAGGGATAGTCAAGGTTACTTCTGAACCTTTGACACTTTATTGCGATAATACGGCAGCGATTGCGTATTCTCAAGACCCTAAGTTTCATGACAAGACTAAGCACATAGACATGAAGTACCATTTTATTAGAGACTTAGTAGAGCATAAGAAAATAATATTAAAGCATATTTCGACTGGCGAAATGATTGCTGACCCACTGACAAAACCGATCAATCGTGATATGGTTATGAGACATGTCAGAGCTCTCGGTCTCAGAACGGGAGTGGACTGCTTGACTTTCAAGCGGGTCGTTTGATTTCTTGGCGAGCCGCTTATGTGTGTAGTGAGCCGCATATACTGTTATTTGTAAACAGTTTATTTATATATGTTTGTATGTGTGTATGAACAGTGTGATGATAATATGATTGATTGATTGTTGTTATCTTTACTCAATTTCATATTTATTTTGTTCATTAAATTGTTAGCATTATAGTAGCATGTCATTGAGCTAGAATGACTTATTTACACAAGCATTCACCTTTGATGCTTGGGGCATGTAGAGATGAGACTCTATCAAGCTATGTGCGATTAGTCGAGGACTAATGTAGCTACTTTTGTGGCCGAAGCTTGATGTCGCCTTAGTTTTAGACTAAGATGAGTTTTGTCTTCTTTTAGGCGAGTCGGCATGAGTTGATCCCCACAACTCATGTAGCTCAAAGAGAAGCCAAGGTGAGTTTCTCCTTGACGCTCGTGGCAGTGGTCTTGTTGAGGATCTCAGGATAAGTTGCAATAAGTGTGGTCTAGACCATGGACACATAGATTGCAATTGGATCTTAACTTGTACTATGAACTTGACATACATTTGTGTTGATAGACAGTTCAATGTAGCACGTGTTTCATATCACGTGTACTTGGCGGCGTTGGGAATTGAGTTGAGTAGTCTCAGGACTTACACCAGCTGTCTCCTCATAGTGTAAATCCCAAATACATAACCTTGTGACTATTGACTATGTCATGAAGAGTACGGTCAATGCTTAGCTACTTTGGTATGTTACATATGGCTATGTATGATTTGGTCTACTGGGAAAGAGGTTGATTTTACTCGGATTGACATGAGTGCATAAGGAAGATCAATTTCAAATCGCACAAAGAGTGTTTCTTTATGTTCAGGATCCACCTATCTCGTCATATGGACTAAGAAAGGGAACATTTATGAAATTTAGATTGAAATGGACTAAACATAGGCCATTTAGCTTGGTTGGCGATGTTATGTCTAGTGATGATTTGATAGATCTAGGGTATTAGTATATACATTTAAACTGCTTCTTTTAGAAAAGAGTCGAGGTTCTTGGGTGGCTTTAACATTTGTTAAAGTGTATCCTTGTAGCTCCCGCATGCAGGTATATGCGCCAGTCACACGGTCCATTTGCCCGTATGAAGACAACACTGCAGCTATCAAAGTCTCCAAGAGGGAGATGTTAGTATTATTATGGTGGAGACATTATTTCAAGCGGGTCGCTGAGATGATCAGCGGGCCACTGACAGAACAGACAAACTGGCACCTTTTTATGAAATGATGCCTAATCTGTTAGATCTGAACGTCCCTTATAAAAGAGACGTTGCAGACTCATTCTGTACGGTTCTGAGACTCATAGAGAGGTAGAAGAAAGAGGGAGAGTTCCACCATCTTGGTCTTGTGCATCTATACAAGATCAAGCACTCGAGAGGGATGTTTTGCTCACTATGACTTGTCCTTGTGATCTTGCAGTGAGTCGAGGGCACTTGTATTGTGGAACCAAGGCAGAAATCATTTGCTTAAATGTGGTTGTTATCACTGGTATAGAGAAGACGAAGGCTTGCAGTCCACTACGTGAAAGAGGTCATCTTCGATCCAAGACTTTCGCATAACGGTATATCTAACTTTTTGTCTAGATATATTTCATCCAAACTCTAACAGTTTTCTTATCCGATAATATCTGATTTGTAAAAATTCTCGTGTTCTTTTTCTTTTTTTTTTTCTTTACACTTGCATATATTAGGAGCACTCTTTGTTTGCATCTACTGGTGATTTATAGTTCCATTTAAATACCACTCAGTTCTGATGGATAATTGTGTGGATTATAATTTCTCTATCTCATATCAAAGAATCTGTGAGAGTAATTAGATAAGAGAAATGAGACATGCACTAAAACAAAAATGTTCTTTAACAGATCTTTATTAACAGTTGTTCTTAAGAAAACTGTTTTTAAAAATAGCAATGGCTGGAGAAAGACTAAATGTGGTTTAATCCGACACTCCAAAAATTCAACATCAAGAAAAGAAAGACTGTTCGCCTTCAAACGGTGACACAATGAGCAATCATAAAATAGCAATGGCTGGGGATATTTTTTACGATTATGAAAAGTTCTTGTGTTATACCAATAAAGTATTTTACTACAGATTGTATAAGAGCCATTAACACATCTGCCTAGTTTAGTTGATTGTTGTTCTAGTTTTTATGCATGAAAATTTGTGTATATAAGTGTCGTTTGGGATGCATGAAAATTGGCCAATTTCCCGAATTGGCAATTCTATTCCTCAATTTTTCATCCAAACGGTTTTGGAATAGCCAATTCCATTCCTAACACAATTTTCAATAACACTCTTCCCAATAATATTTTTTCTCTCTACTTTTCACACTTTCCAATGCTATTTCTAAACTCACCATCCAAACAACATTTCCAATTCTCGAAATAGCCAATTTCCATAATTCCTGTAAATAGTGTTTTTTCCTAAATTTATGCTATTCCTACCCTATTTCTAACCCATTCAAACGACACCATAGGATAGACGCTGTTTATGATTTTATGTTATTAATTTCGTGATTTGGTGAAAGAATCAGAGTAAACCCTAGATTCTATTCAGAAACATGGTGGTTGTTCTGATTGTCTAAATCTGCAACGAAATTTCTTAAGATTTACATATCTAATTTGCTTGAGATTTGTGTGGTTGGAAATATCTTGGATTTAATTTTTCATAAAGTCTAGGAACTCGAAAATCATGTAAATTTTTAATGAGATATGCAAGTCGCAAGAAGTAGACATAAAATTTCATTTGAAAATTCTAAACCTTCAGTAGTACAGGCCAATTTTCTCACACTCTATAATTCAGATTGACAAGAAATTTTACTAAGTTATATATCTCTTGGACATCTTTCCAAAAAGTATAATTTTATCAGAATTCGATAAAAGGATGAATATATGAGGTATGCTATCCGTAAATAATAGGTCCATCTGACAGTTTTTCAGGACGTCGTGCCAATGATAGTCTGAATGTTGAGGGACATATATTTTGATCTATGAACTTATTTTTTTATTGATAACTAGTTTGGGAAGAAGTTTCACTCTAATTCCCAGAGAATGACCAAGAACTCGTAAAACAGAAAGTATAGAAAATGCTTTAGTCATTATTTTACTAGAGATTGTCTAGACGACTGTCAGGAATTCTGGTAGCATCATTTCATGTGTACTGTGAGTCTGTGACACATAGTATTAGCTATTTTTTTTTTTTTTTTCATTTTTCTGGTGTTTGACTGAGCTTTTTCTGGTTCAAGACCAATGCGTTTTATGGAACATATACGCTACAGTATCTTGATAGGGTATCCGGTTTTATACGAAATTTCCTGTACGCACTACCACAGAAACAGGCTTCTGTAACAGGCCATCTGTGACGTTTTAACCAAAAACGTCATGGATTGGCAGAGGAAGACGCGGGAAAAAAAGCGTCAGACCCTTCTGTGACGTTTTTTACAAACAAAAACGTCATAAATTTTCCCTCCAAAAAAAAAAAAAAACCTGTCAGACTATCTATGACGTTTTTTAACAAAAAAACGTCATAAAAAGTATAGCAATCTGTGACGTTTTTTATCTTAATAAACGTCACAAAAGGTATTTTCCTTCTGTAACGTTTTTGAATTTAATAAACGTCATAAAATTTGCAGATATTTTTCTTCCTTTCTCCTTCTTCCTCTCTCCTCCATTATTTTTCTTGCCGAAGCCAACTACCCAATCATCAATTTCCATTAAACACCTCATTTCGAATATTCATTTTTCACAAAAAAAAAATAGCAAAAATTTTGCAAAAATTCTGGAAAAATAATAATTAGAAAGAGAAGGAGGAGGAGAGCAGATTCAAGGTAAAAAAAATAATATTTGAGCAAATATATTTGTTTTGGCATTTTTGTCCTCATTTTTATTTCGTTTTTTTTTTAAATACTTTACAAATGTCGAAAAAATATGTAAAAATTAGAATTAGAAAGCAAAAGAAAAGAAAAATACATATTAGGCACAAATTTGAGCTATTTTGTATTTTTTTATTTTTGTCATATTTATTTGGATTTTTTTTTAATTTTTATGGTTTAAATTAATGATTATTTATTTATTGGACCTAATTTTAGGTCTCATTCAAAAGGAGAAGAATTGCATCGTAAATAGGAGAAGAATTTCGTTGTGTTGAAGGTATAAGGTATATTTTCATAAACTTTCTTATTTAATCATTTAATTATATGCATGCATTTCTAATTTGCATATGCATTAATTATGGTATATTTGTCATATAGGACCGAAAATACCGGAACAATACCGAATTTAGATCTTTGCCTGTCCGAGATTAATCCATTAGGGATTAATTTCGGATAGTCCCCGTTTTGGGACTGCTCTTTGGATATTTTGTCTCATTTAGGATTAGCGAGTGTTACGTTAGATGTAATCTGTTGTTTGAGAAAAATTCGACGACATTTCCCTTTATGTTCCCACGGATGCGTGCTCACGAGCAATCGTGTGTTGGCGCATTCAGGGAACATTAGGGGAAATGCTGCCGAATTTTTCTCAAACAACAGGTTACATCTAGCGTACGCTCGCTAATGAGACAGAGTATCCAAAGAGTGGGTTAGGATGGTAACCGGCCCGAAAACCTAATGTGACAAAATTGATTCAAACCCTTGACATTTTGCATAATTTTTTCTTGTTCAGATGGATAGGATGTGGATGTACTCAAGTGATCAATCAGCATTTCGGAAAGGAATTGAAGAATTTATGGTTTGTGCTACTGAGTATCTGAAAAAGAAGGAAGAAGATAAAATATGTTGTCCTTGTCGTCTTTGTCAGAACTTGGTGAAATGGTCTAATTTTGAAGAAGTAAGGGTTCATTTGATTAGAAATGGTTTTACGCCGGATTATACTCGGTGGAAATTTCATGGAGAGACTAAGGGAGAATCTTTTAATGTGTTATTGGATGATGAAAATGTATTATTGGATGATGAAAATGTATTTGATGATACGAATGATGTGTGTGATGATGAAAATGATGTATTTGGTGATGAAAATGTGTGTGATGTTGAAAATTTAGATAATCCAGAATTGAATGATGATTTAGATGAAATTGTGAACAATGTGGATGCAGATTTTGTTGAAAATGTTGAAATTTTCGGTATGTTATGTGAAGAAGATAATGTAAAGTTATATCCCGGTTGTGAATTGTCAAAACTTAATGCTGTTTTCAAACTGTTTAATCTGAAAGCAAAAAATGGATGGAGTGATGCTAGTTTCACATCTTTGCTCAACCTTTTGCGTACAGATTTTCTTCCCAAAGATAACCAGTTGCCAGATTCAATTTATAAGGCCAAGAAAATGTTGTGTCCTTTGAAACTAGATGTAGAGAGAATTTATGCATGCCCGAATGACTGCATATTATTTCGGAATGAGTACAAAGATCTGCATAAATGCCCAATATGTAAAGCATCACGGTATAGACCGAGGGATGATCAGATTGATGAAGATTGTAAGGGACCAGCTGCAAAGGTTGTATTTTATCTCCCAATAATTCCAAGATTTCGGAGGCTCTTTACTAATGCGAAGGATGCCAAATTGTTGAGATGGCACGCAGATTGCCGAAAAAGATGTGATGGAATGCTCCGGCATCCAGCAGATTGTCCGGATTGGACGAACATCGACAGTCAATTTGAAGATTTCGGTTCCGAACCAAGAAATTTGAGATTGGGGTTATGCACGGATGGGATGAATCCTTACGGCAACATGAGTAGCCGTCAGACTACTTGGCCGGTCTTATTGTGTATTTACAACCTTCCTCCCTGGTTATGCATGAAAAGGAGATATTTGATGATGCCCTTATTGATTTCAGGTCCGAAGCAACCAGGGAATGATATAGATGTGTATTTACGTCCATTAATAGATGACCTTAAAAAATTGTGGCATGAGGGAGTGAACGTATTTGATGCACACTCTAGAACCGAGTTCAACCTTCGTGCCATGATATTTTGCACAATTAATGATTTTCCTGCGTACGGTAATCTGTCGGGATATAGGAATAAAGGAGCCAAAGCGTGTCCTATCTGCCAGGAAAACACTCATTCTGTTTACTTGAAGAACTCCAGAAAAATGGTTTATTTGGGACACCGCAGGTTCCTTAGGAGCCGCAAACATCCTTACCGGCTAGACAAGGAAAGATTTGATGGTAAAGCAGAGCATGGCAGGGCCCCAATGCCGTTATCCGCTTCGGCAGTATATCAACAAGTTAAGGACATAAATGTGAAATTTGGTAAGAAATTTGCAAATGAGATTCCGAAAGGGATATGGAAAAAGAAGTCTATATTCTAGGAGCTTGAATATTGGCAGATTTTGGAGATTAGACATTGCTTAGACGCGATGCACATAATCAAGAACATATGTGAAGCATTGATTGGTTGCTTGTTGGAAATTCAAGGAAAAACTAAAGATGGAGTCAATTCGAGGAAGGATATGGTTGAAATGGGAATCCGGCAGGATCTAGCGGCACAAGCTAAGGGTAAAAATCGAGCTTGGCTACCTGCAGCACAATTTAATTTAACAAAGCAAAAGAAGAAAAGTTTGTTGGGTTATTTGAAGGGGATTAGGGTTCCTTCTTGTTATTCTTCGAATATATCACGAAAGGTGTCCATGAAGCATAACAAATTGTATAGTATGAAATCACATGATTATCACGTCCTGCTGACCGTATTACTTCCAGTCGCAATTCGAGGAATTCTGAAGGAAGAAGTTAGGAAAACCCTCACTAAGTTATGTGATTTTTTCAATCAAATCTGTTGTAAGGTGATTGATCCAGATAAAATAGACAAGTTACAGAATGATGTTATTTCTACCCTTTGTGAGTTGGAGATGTACTTTCCGCCCTCATTTTTTGACTCCATGGTGCATTTAACCATCCATTTGGTTAGAGAGATCAAAATGTGTGGTCCTGTATTTCTACGGTATATGTATCCTTTTGAAAGAGCAATGGGCCAATTGAAGGGGATGGTCCGTAGTCGAAGTAAACCAGAAGGAAGCATAGTGGAGGGATATGTTGCGGAGGAAGTTATTGAGTATTATACCGATTATTTGAAAGATGTCCAACCTATCGGACTTCCAAAGTCTCGACACGAAGGTAGACTTGAAGGAAAAGGTACAATTGGAGCCAGTACTTGCAGAGTGGATTTTGAAATGAGAACAAAAGCACATATGAAAGTCCTCCAACACCTTGCCGTTGTGGCACCTTACATCAACATGCATCTATGCGAGTTGCACAAACAATACCCTTTTTATAACGAAAGATCGATTAACATGGAGCATCAATTAAAGTTTGTGGAATGGCTTGAAGAAAAGGTAGCTTCCCAGTTGAAAGAAGGAATCGAGGTTGATGAAACCGTCAAATGGTTATCGAGAGGTCCTGATTCTGTGGTCGATACTTTCCAAGGATATGACTTGAATGGATTTACATGGTACACAAAGAAACAAGATGGTAAAAGCACCGTGCAAAATAGTGGAGTATCAGTTGTAGCTTTATCTAATAATAATGGAAAGACCGCTACTTATTACGGGTGGATTGAGGAGATTTGGGAACTAGATTACACGAAATTCAAGATACCTTTATTCAAGTGTGCATGGATTGAGAACGGTCATGGTGGAGTGAAGAAAGAAAAAAATGGATTCATAACTGTTGACTTCAAACGAACAGCTTATGTAGACGATCCTTTCATACTTGCAAATAAGCAAGCATTGCAAGTGTTCTATGTTAAAGATCCAGCTGATAAAAAGCGGCATGTTGTCCTTCCAGGAAAGAGACGTATTGTCGGTGTTGGAGGTGTGGTGGATGAAGAAGCATATGACCACTTTGATGAAACACCTCCATTTTCCTATGGTATCGAAGAGGCAACACAACCAGTTTCGATTAGTTACAGGCGTACGGACAACACCGAAGGCGTGTGGATCGATAAGCGAAAAAGAAAAAGTAAAGCAGATGCATAAATAGCCCATGTGAGTTGGTCAAATTTTAATATTTAATATTTCATATTAATAGTTACCATTTTTTTATATTAATAATTAAAATTTTCTTTTTATTTTTTGCAGGGCGTTGGTAATTTTTATTTTTATTTAGTATTTTTGTTTACTTGTAATTTTTATTTTTATTTAGTTGTAATATTATTTTTGTTTACTTGTAATTTTTATTTTTATTTAGTTGTAATAGAAAAATAAAAATAAAAATAAAAACATAAAATAAAAATATAAACATAAAATAAAAATATTATAAAAGAAATTAATTTATATTTAAAATAGAAAAAAACTTTAAAGATCGAAACAGGAAAAAATATAAAAAATAAAGATCGAAACAGAAATATATTAAATATTGAAACAAAAATATATTAAAAGTTTTAAAATCACCTTAAAGAACGAAACAGAAAAAAAAAATATGAAACGTTCTGTGACGTTTAATAAGAAAAAAAACATCACAGAATGTCATAGTGGATTGTGACGTCAGCACCTTCTGTGACGTTTTTTTTCTTATTAAACGTCACAGATTGAATTTGAATTTTTTTTTTGAAGTAGTATATCCCCCAGCCTCTTCCCCCCGACCCCCTCTCTCCGCCTCCTCTCTCTCTGCCGATCGACACCCCCTCTCAAAACCTCCTCTCTCTCTGCCGACACCCACCACCCTCTCCTCTCTCCGCCTCTCTCTCACAGTCGACAGCCCCTCTCAAAACCCCCTCTCTCTCACCGAAACCCCCTTTCAAAACCCCCTCTCTCTCGCCGACAGCCCCTCTCTCCGCCTCTCTCTCACAGTCGACAGCCCGTGTCTCCGCCTCTCTCACTCACTCTCCGCCTCTCTCTACCAGCTTGATTCTCCGTCTCTCCGACTCTTGCCTCCTCTCTTCAGCCGACAGCCACGACTCTTGCCTCCTCTCTTCAGCCGACAGCAAGCTACAGCCGACAACCACCACTTTTTTCAAGTAACTCATCTCCTCTCTCTCATTTTGTGCATGAATCGATTTTTGGATTTAATTATTTTGTGAAATAGAAATATGCTTGAAATTAGCCAAAAATTGCTTGAAATGTGGGTTGTTTAGGGGCTATTTTCTGTTAATTGCTTGAAATGTGGGTTGTTTGGGGGCTATTTTCTGTTAATTGCTTGAAATGTGGGTTTATTAGGGGTTGTTTTGGTTAATTGCTTGAAATGTGGGTTTATTAGGGGTTGTTTTGTGTTAATTGCTTGAAATGTGGGATTATTAGGGGCTGTTTTGTGTTAATTGCTTGAAATGTGGATTTATTAGGGGCTGTTTTGGTTAATTGCTTTAAAATGTGGGTTGTTTAGGGACTGTTTTGAATGATAATATTTTAATATATTATGAAATTGATATTGGGTTTAATTATGTTTATAGGGTTTGTTTGGGTTTTAATTTTTTTGGTAAGATGACTATGTATAGGGGAGGTTATGTCAAAATTTTCTAAAAATTGTACAATTAGTTAATTTGTTAAATGGTAATGTTATTGGTTTGATTGAAATTGAAATTTATTATTAATTGGGTATAGATGGACAAGAACAAGAACATTGTTGTGGAGAATGACAAGGAGGTGGGAAACAAGAAGGAAAAGGAGGAGAATGTGTGGTATTTTAAGGGACGGAAAATGAGAGGTCCTGAGCCTAAGAATAGGGGCATCAGTTGTGTACGTCGTTGGCCTCCAGGTTGCGGCAGGGAGAAGAAGGAGGAGGAACCGAATGAGGAGGAGGTGGAGGCGGGCTCAAGTGAGAAGAAGGAGGACGGGGCTGAAAAGTAGGGTCGTAGGGTTTCTGTTTGATGAGTTTGTGTTTCTTTTCTTGTAGGGTTTGTTGAATTCTGTTTGTTTGTTTTGCATGACTTGTATTGGTTGCATGACTTGTACATTAATTGGGATCGTTTTTTAATATATGACTCGTTTTGTTATTATTTTGATGTGTGTTTGTTAATTGATGTGAGATATATATATGTTTGTTTGTTTGATATAAATGCATGTGATATATATAATGTGAATATGTGATATAATGTGACTGGTACCGATATTGGTACCAGTGGTACGGCTAGCAACATGGGCTAGCCACATAAAACGGCGTATATAAAAAAAAAATTTCCAACCTTTTGTGACGTTTTTTATGATAGTAAACGTCATACATCAACCCTTTAGTGACGTTTTTTATGTTAATAAACGTCATTAAAAATATTCCAGAAAAATGTTATACAAATGTTACGTCTAATTTATGACGTTTTTTAAATAAAAAACGTCACGGATTCCCACCTTTTATGACGTTTTTTAAATAAAAAACGTCACGGATTCTCCCTTCTATGACGTTTTTAAGTTATTAAACGTCACAAAATCTCAACCCTTTTATGACGTTTTTTCCAATCTGTAACAGGGTGTACTGTAACGTTGGTATAAACGTCATAGATCCGTTTTATAAAACGTTACAGAAAGGAAAATGTGGCGTAGTGACGGCTGTACCCGATGGCTATTAAAAATATTAAGAAATTGCTATTTTTAAGGGGGTTTGTTTCGATTGTGAAACATCTATTGTGACTCGTACTTTTATTTTTTTTTACTAGCAAATGCACCCATCCAAATATGTGGACAAAATTTAATTAAGAATTTTAAGAAATAAAAAAATGATCAAAATATAATTTATAACAGTATCTTTTAATACATATAATGAAAAGATTTCACAGAACCTCAAAGTTTCAAAGCATATTGTCTCATTATTTATATTACTATCTAATTTTGTATTTTTTTGCATTAATTGAGATTGACAAAAAATCATAATACTTTATTTGATATTCAAATCTAAGCCACATATCATATTAGATTAACAAAATCAATAATTCATATTTGATGTTAGAATTTGCTAACATTTTTTATCTTGACATGCTTACACTACCACAAAAAAGACCTTCTGCAACAGTCCATTCGTAAGCTTTTTTTTCCAAAAACGTTACAGATCCCTGGGAGGCTATTGGCGCGAAAAACTATTTTCCAATCTGTAACGTTTAAATTTATTAAACGTTAGAATTTTTGGCGCGTTTCGCAAAAAAAAAGCTGTCTAGACATTCTGCAACATTTTTTATGTAAAAAACGTTACAGATCTGCAACGTTTTTTATGTAAAAAACGTTACAGATCTGCAACGTTTTTTATGTAAAAAACGTTACAGATCTGCAACGTTTTTTATTTTGTGGCTAGCCCATTTATATTTTGTGGCTAGCCCATTTTGTTATTTTGATGTATGTATATATGTGTGTTATATATTTGTGTGTTTTGATAATGTGTATGCATATATATGTGTGATATATCTGTTCTGGTATATAACAATGTACCAGTTGGTACGGCTAGCAAAATGGGCTAGCCACAAAATATAAATTGCGCATTAAAAAAAAAAGATTATGCAACATTTTTTACTAATTAAACGTTACAAAAGCTGGCCATCTGCAACGTTTTTTAATAATTAAACGTTACAGATTTTATTCGAATATCAGAAAAAAAAATTTAAAAACCATAAATAAGGATCTGCAACGTTTATTTGAAAAAAAACGTTACAGATCTGCAACGTTTATTTGAAAAAAAAACGTTACAGATCTGCAACGTTTATTTGAAAAAAAACGTTACAGATCTGCAACGTTTTTTTTCAAAATAAACGTTACAGAAGGTTGTAGAAAAAATATGGAAAAATTATTTTTTTTAATAATCTGTAACGTTTATTTGAATATAAATGTTACAGATCTGTAACGCTTTTTTCATTATAAACGTTGTAGATCTGTAACGTTTTTTTGAATTTGCAACGTGGGCGCTTCTGCAACATGGGCTCAAATGTTACAGAGCCTTTTTTTTGAACGTTGCAAAACCAAAAATCTCGCGTAGTGTTATGTCTCTTGAATGGATGTTTTTATAGATAGTAGAGATAGAGATGAGTAAAACAGATTTTTCTCGTGGTTTCTAGTGGAATATATAGTTTTGCCTATAATAGGGACGGCTCACTTGAACGAGATGTACGCCCTTGTACAAAGCTGTTTATAAATTATAACAATTAAATAATTTAGGGGCCTCTTTATTATTTTAATCTGGTCGAGTGGTAGAACTTGACTCTTCAAACTAACATGTGACAAAAAAGAAGCAACATGCAAATTGCAGGCCAGCTCACTGTGGACCTGTGGTGGTCCAAACAATTAAACCAATCAGATTTTCTCGTATAACAATGTCAAGTTGTGTGTTCCATGTGCTTATATAAATAATAAATTTTCCCTGTTATATTAAAAATGTAAGGAAAATTTGTTCATTTAGCTGGGAGTAACGTGACAAATTAATCTCGATCGGCTTCTTGCGTAATCCTTCCGGGCTTCATTGCATAGCCAATCAAGCTATAAATTTCTTTTATTTTGATGAGTGCAAAACTAATTCATCGACACAGTTTTTTTTTTTGTTAAAAGTAAAGAGCATATAAAATTACATCTATCGATAACATTCAAGAATTGATTTAAATGATCAATGGTTAATTAAGACTGCATAGAGTAAATAAACAATTGTTTAAATTCTTCGCTTAATTTTTTTTCTCTTATATACGTGTTTTTATAAGTAGTAGAGATAGAAACTAGCAAAACATGCCCTGATATATATGTGGGCAGATAAAGAAACAAAATAATGATAGACAATGAAGACAGGTAGCTCAATCTACCAGCAATACAGGGTGATATGATGCTCAATTTATTTTCTTATTAGACGGAAAACCAAAACATATTGTTGTTTCGTCTAGCGATTGATAAAGACAGATTAAATTGATCGAACGACACAAGCATGTGCTTACACTCTAGATCTAGCATATTACACTTTTTGGAACCATACATTTATAAGGAAAGGAGTAGAGATATTTAAATTTAGTTAAACTTATCATTTATATATTAAATTACGTTTTCTTCTAAAAATAATTAGTAATTAGAAGTTATGATGTTGAAATTAAAGTTAGGAGCTAGGATTATTTCCATATCTCTGTCACTCACTGTCTGCAATTATGAATATATCAGCGACGCGGTACGATCAGAATATACAAGAAGTCAAGAATAGATTACTATGTAACTTGCATATGTTAGGTTAACAAACTAATTAAATTAATAAATTCAACTAAAAAAATGAAAATAAAAAAGTTTCTCCATACACAAGTAATTAATTAAAAATTAATGCACAATAAGAAAGATGGTCTTTACATAGATTTTTTTTTTTACTAGACTTTTCACATACTTTTATAATTAGATATATTGCAAGATTTCTTGCTAGACAAATTCTATTCGAGTTATATTTCGAAAAAATAGAAATATGGCTAGATAAATTACTAATTTGCTATACTTTTGATTTTTAAGTTATACCAATACATATAAAAAGTCTATGAGCAGGACCTTGCTACATTAGCTATTAATAGATTCGGTTAGTCTATCAAAAAAGACTTGCTACATTAGATATTACTAGATTCGAAAAAGTCCATCAAAAATAACTTGCTAGATTGTTAAGGACATATTAATAGAAAATTGATTTTTACTTAAAAAAATGCTATATTAAGTGTATCAAGTAAATCTGACAATAGAACAAGGTACAACATACATAGAAAAATCTAATTAAAAATATCTATGTCACGACCATATTTCTTACCGTGATGATACCAATGATTCTAGGATTTTGTTTTCGAAGATATTCAAGATAAGTTAGGGGTCAAGCATCTCAATTTATTTTTAAATTAAATATCGATCTATGAAAAACCTCCGGCTAGATTTCTAACCTACGACCTCTCACTCAAGATGTATTGCTCTTTGTCACTACACCAAAAGAGTTGGTTCTTGAATCAATTTTGTGAACCACTTTTAAAGTTTCAATAAATTTTTAGACATAACCGTGCGTGCGTGGGTGCGTGTGTGTGTGTGTATTGCCTAATGCGCCATCGATATCACGTGTCATCCATTTGTCATCGAGTCGTTTTTTAAGATCCAAAATTCAAACTGTCAATTCAAACCGTTCAAGTTGTTCACCATATTAAAATATCATTAGAGACCAAATTTTACATTTTTTAGATTTTTTTTGTCATTTATTATGATATTTTCAAAAAAGATTATAATCATAGTTTTTTAGGCAGTCTAGTTTGAAATATTAAATAACAAAAAAATTTGAAAAATTGTAAAATTTGATTTCGAATGATATTTCAATATGATGATCAACTTGAATATGGTTTAGATTGACTGTTTGAATTTTGGATCTCGAAAAAACGACTCGATTGCAAATGGGTAGCACGTGCCATCGATGGCGCGTTAGCCGTTCTCGAATATATATATTCCATCTAGTTGAGTTGGTTCGAACAAGCCGTCATGCATTAGTTTATATACGAGTTATATAACATTAAATACTCGGGGTCGTGGCTGCACAAATTATATATAAGTTCAAGTGTGAGCAGTAATATATACCATTTCTTCTCAGCGGATTGTGCATTATGTCTTTCAAACAGGAGGTGAAATGTAAAGCAAATCCAAAGAGAAAGCGGCATCTCTGGTCACCGGATGAAGACGAGAAGCTTTGTAATCACATTACTTGGTTTGGAGTTGATCACTGGAGCTCTCTACCAAAACTAGCAGGTATACAAACAGGGACATTTCTTCTTCTCTCTCTCTGTGTTTTCTTTTTACCGATTTATACTTGCCTATGCTGTACCTTATTTCAATTTGAATCCTTCCATAGTTCCATGAAGTACATTTCCTGTTTTATTTTTAAACCATACTTCCATTTTTTCTTTGTCATTAATTTCATCAGGTTTAGATAGAAGTGGGAAGAGTTGCAGGCTGAGGTGGTTTAACTATCTACGACCCGAACTAAAGAAGGAGCCTATCTCTCAGGAGGAGGAGGATCTTATAATAAAATTTCACGAAATAGTAGGCAATAGGTGAATAATATAGCCTTCTACGAACTAATATTAGTCATTTCATTAGTCTTAACAATTTTGAATATGGGTAAATATTTTCCTTAGGTGGTCGGTGATCGCTGAACAACTGCCTGGGAGAACAGATAACGAGATAAAGAATCACTGGCACTCGCGTATAAGAAAGAGGCTGCAAAGGAAAAATATCGATTCAAAAGGAGGGAATTTTGAGACGGGGAGCTCTGAAAAAGAGCATATCACCTCCAATTTATCTAATATGAGATCTCATATGATTTTTCCAGAGCATGAGAGGGAAGCACAACATAGTACAATAAACAAAGGCAATGGAAATTGCTCTGAAATCCAGCAAAGCTTTGATGAGTGGACCTTGGATTATGAGCTAACCAATTTCGATTTAGCAGAATTTGACAATCTACTTCCTTGGTCTTCTCATGATGAAGATGATCTGTACATTGATTTGCCATTATTTTGATTTGGAATTATGGCAAAAAAATAATCGATTTTAATTGTACCATGGGTAAACGTTCATTCTTTAATTGTTCCTTTTCTCATTCTCTGTCTACTTCTTGTAAGCAATCAAGAGCAGTGTTTGTAACTAGCTAGATATGATTCTGAACGAACATCTGATTTTCTAATCCGTAATAATTACCAAATACTATTAGTAGCACCATAAAAAAATGTATGGAGGTCGGTTTACTTAAATCCAATAAACGAGTGTATTCTTGGATCTCGTAATATGAGTGATGACTGATGACTGGAGGTCTACTTGTTTCTCGTAGAAATCACTATCCAAGACTTATTATTACATAGTTACATAATTTTACCAAATTGCTTTTTCTTTAATAATCATTACCGTAGATTGTTTTTCTTTTCTCATGTTTGACCAGAGAAGTTCGGACGTTATTACCCCAAAAAAAAAAAAAAAAAATTCACGGCGTTAATTAATAAATAAACTGAACTATATCGCAAGGGTCTCTTTGTAATTAAAGAAATCCGCACACCATTGCATGAGGCCCACATAAAATTACTTATCGCTGGTCTTTGGAAATCCATTCGCGGTCTGAAGTAAATTTACAGCAAGCCCCTCGTGTGCATTTGATGTGTTCCAAATAAGTCTCTCCAGTGATGACAGGCGAAATTGCTTTCTTACGGAGGGCACTTTATTAACGCTAGTCAAGTCAGTGCCCTCAGTTGATTGCTTTCGTCCATTGCACTACATGCAAGGTACGTACATCCAGGTTTGTTCCTCATGACCTAATTAAGTATTTGACGAATGTTGCATCGGAGGCCACTTTTGTCGATGGTCAACTAGAAATGCTGGAATTAGGAGTGGAATTGTGTAAAATATTACTTAATTAATTAGGATAGTTGCAATATTATAGATTAAATAAATGTTATACGAATCGTTTGGGAAGCAATGACATGCCATATGAATTGGATGAGGCCATTTTGACTCGAGTCAAATCTAGCATCCTTTCACGACTGCTTTTCTTTATTTCTATTATAAACGTCTTATTCATCCCTGACATCGAGTGATAAATATTGTAATATACAGAAGCAACTACGTACGAAGGATAAGCAATTTGAGAGTGAAATAACATCAAATTCCACAAAGAATTCGGCAGTGTGCCGTCTAGTACGTAGAGAATTTGAAATGTTAATATCATGTGTTTCATTTTTTTTTTTTAGGAAATGGCCCGTAGGCTAAATATTTTATGAATAAAAATTTTACAACCAATATTAAATATTCACAAACATGTCTTTAATCTACGACGTCATCATACAATATCAATCGGTCAATCCAAACAACTTAATCTATTAATACACACGTAAAAACACACATAAGCAAATAAACTATAATTACATCACATGATTAATAAAAATTAAAAGAAGAAAAAAAAAGAAAAAAATTGAAGATCAGAAGACTTCTAGCATGGAATAATATCTCTTTCTTCATAGGCTTCTAGTTCTTAATGTCACTTCAACATCAAATAAGAATAATCATTTCGTGGTTGTTAAGAAACTTGAAAAAAATCACTAAAATTATAATATAATCACGAATGATATATATTGATGAAACCGTTCATGTAAGAAAAGGAGAGAATATCAGAAAAAAAAAAGAGTAGAAAGGTGAGAAGTTAGAAAATATCAGAGGAAAAGAGAAATGCCAAGAATAGGAGATGGGTGGGAAGACATCATGAATTATGATTAGCAAATCATTAAAAAAAAAAGAAAAGAAAAGAGAAAAGACAAGGGAATAAACAGGAAATTAAGAAAATAAACACTAATAGAACAAATCAAATGACAAAGAAGAATTATAGAGAAGATCTAAAAGACATGGTGGCGGAGTAGAGGCCTAGGCCTCTCCACCAGTGGTGATGCTATATTTGGTGGTTTTTTTTGGTTTTGTTTTTCTGTTCCGAAGAGGCGCCAAGCCCCCTAATCATGTTACTATCATGTTGTATATGCTTTCCTTAAAATTGTGTAATGGATCAACATTACTACATAGTACATGTTAGGATGATTACATACTATGGTTTTGATTAAAATTGACCCTAAATTATACTTGAATTTATGTGTTTCTAACTTTATTTTTGCATATAATTATTGGATATAGGTACTTCTACGCCCTTTGAGTTTTTGTTAGGATAAATTTTGAATCTCGACGATTTTTGCATGAAATTGGAGCATTCAAGCGACCTGACAAGTATTTTGAGCGGACAGACAAAACGAGACAAGTGAAGGATATAACTGCAGACAATCCAAGCGGGCAGCTTGACGTTCAAGCGGGACGCAAGAAGGAGTTTTCGACAGTTTTCAGAAGAGCAGTTACTATCAGCACTTCCTCACATGCGCTTACTTGGCAGAAACCGCTTGTATGCACACGATCTTTCAATCTGGAGGTTACAAGGCAATATTATATAAGGGCCTGAAGTCGAAGAAGAAAGGGAGTTCTGGAAGGAGAGAAAAATACCACATAAGAGATCCAGGACTACGACTTCTAAGACTTCAGGCGATCCGCATGGCCTCCAGGATTGGCCACTTGATGCTCAGAATAGAGAAGAAAGCTGAGGGAATTCGAATTGATTTGTTGTAATCTTTTATTTTCCTTCATTTTATCCAGATCTGATGTTTGATACCTGTGTTTTGTTAATGATTTATGTAGGCTGATACAGTTTAGGGGCATAGTTGTGAACCTATGATTTAGTTTAATTAGTATGTTTAATTAGTTTTTATTTGATCTTTCGTGTTTTGATCTTTGCAATTTTTTCTTGTCGATGTCTTGATTTGTTTTGAGTAGTTTCGGTATTTTTCTGTTGAGTTTAGGCCGAACTCAAGAGTAGGAGTTTAAATCCAACCAAGCTTATAACGATTCAACGTTATCTATCCCTTAGATGACAATTAATCGAAAGATTAAAGCCTAGACAATGAAACAGAAATGATGAAGTCTAATCTCAATATACGAAAGTTGAGAGATATCAAAGATCCAAAGATCAGATATATATCATCCCTTAGTAAAGAAATGAAAATTGACGCTTAGGGTAGATAGAAAGTTAATCATAACGATTAGTTAAGCCTTAACCTATACGAAAGTTAGGATTAAGTACGGTTAATCGTTAGTTAATTTACACAAAAGCCAAATAGAACTAATTAGACTTACATAATTATCGATTGGATTAGGATTAATACTTGGATTATTTGATTATTATATGTGCAAACTTAGAAACAAGATATTAACCAAAGTCTTGTGGACCGTTGATACGAGCGGACCGCTACGAAAGTAGATTGGACCGTTGAACTGAATCAGAAGTTAACGACTTAACCCCTAGTTTACAATTTCATTCAGTTTTTATCTTCACTTTCCTGAATTCTTAGTTTAATTAATTAGTTTTCAAATTAGATTTATTTATAATTGTTGGAACCTTGTTTTCTAATCTTATTACCCTCATTTCATTTGACTGAAGTTTTAGATCTAAATACTTGTGTAATTGAACAATCTATCCCTGAGTTCGACAACCCGACTATACTAATTAAGTTATCTTAGTGGCTGAATTAAAGTAAAAATCAGTTTTATTTTTGGTAAGACTTCTGACGCAACAATAGAGTAAGCCCTCATCTGTACATACCCTCTAGGATCATAGTGCAACAAGTAAGTGTGTGTTTATATAGAGAGAGGGGGGCTAACACGCCATCGATGGCACGAAGGGTCCCGTGCTATAGAGTCATTTTTCAAGATTCAAAATTCAAACGCTCAATCGAATTGTTCAAGTTGATCACCATATTGAAATACCATTGGAGACCAAATTTTACATTTTTTTCAAATTTATTTATTATTTATTATGATATTTTCAAAAACATATAATTGGAGTATTTTAGGCCTCCAATTTGAAAATATCATAATAAATAGCAAAAAAATTTGAAAAAATGTAAAATTTTGTCTCAAAAGATATTTCAATATGGTGATCAACTTGAACGGTTCGGATTTACCGTTTGAATTTTGAATCTTGAAAAATGACTCAATGAAAAATTGATGGCACGTTAGCCATTCTCTCTGTACATATATATGCTAAGGGGCTGATATATAGTATATATGAACAATCCTATGGATGATATCGTAATTAAGAAAATTACATATACACTCATAATCTGATAATCTCCCCAAAAATTAACGCGATATGTATGTCTTTATGTCCCAAGTATATATGTTCTAAATATTTAATGATAGAAAATTATTTTTCCAATAAATCTATATATGATATTTCTCTAGAATACTTATACCGTTTTGTTTCGTAAATTATGTAGAACGGGAACTTCTAATGGTTAGCAAATTCCAAGCAAGCTAAGAAATGTTTTTTTTTTTTTTCTTTTGAAAATGCTAAGAAATAGTTAAGCTAACTGAAATGGGAGCAAAGGGTGTAGCGTCCTTAATTATACTCTGCACTTGTCGTTGGTTTATAGAAATTTTTCCATATATCCAAATGATTATCTGAGGGCAACAAAAACAACGTGCAAGTACTATTAAGTATCACATGAAATGAACATGTATCTCAACCACTATGTTCATCTCTTCTCTGTCTCCAGATAGAATTAATCAATATCTTATGTTAAATTAAGGAGGGCTTTTTCGCCTACACACAGTATTGGTATCTGTTCGAGCTAAAGAATGACAATACAACTGATCTGGACAGAATTTTAATTTATTTATTCCTGGACTTGAATATTTAAAAGAATAGTGGCGAATCTAATGTCTAATTCATATATATGCGCGCTGCAGTGCTGTACTATTTTTACTTCTTCTGGCAAGTATTTTATTTCCTAAGGATCGTGTATAATATATTTCTTGTTTGTTCATAACTTGTCACGTAGCGTCGGCGCTTATTAGATTCCACCAGACAGGTTTAGATAGCATAATCAATAGTTTATTTCTTAATCATTAAACTAAGTGCGTAGGTTCTTATAATGAGACAACTATCCTTGAATCTAGTGTGATAATTATCATCTCACTTGATTAAAACCATGATGATTAATAAAATATTTGATCGGTTTATATATTGTTTTATCTTTCCTTAACCAAAGAGGGTAATTTTATAACCCTTTAAGAAATTACTTAGTAACAAAATTAGCCCCTGATTTCCTTAACAGTTTTCCATATATATTAATTATATCATAATTGTGTTGCGTGCCTCTAATGAACCAAAAGGCGACAGCTTATTAATTTTGATTTTCTGCAAATTATCTTGTTCAAATACTATCGTTCTGTTTATCGGACAAAATATGGTCCTTTCAATTTTTTTATTAAATTTGATTTAAGTATAATCATGAAATTAAAGTAGTTCTGATTTTCAAATATTACAAACTAAAAACTACGCCACAAGACAACAACATTAGCTTTCCAGGATTTTGACGACTATTGAATATTTCTCTCTTCTATAGTATTTTTCCATCTTTACATCAGTGTCTTCTTATACCGTCTCGGCTAGATCAAGTCTTAATGAAACCACACAAGCGTGTCAACTTAATTTTTAAGTTTATGGGCTTGTTTGGATGGGTTGGGAATAGTGGGAATAGTGTTGAAAAGTGGGAAGAGTAGGAAGAGTGGGAAGAGTGCTATTCTTAGGTCGTTTGGATGGTGAGTTTAGGAATAGTGTTGGGAAGTGTGAAAAAGTAGAGAGAAAAGTGTTGTTGGGAAGAGTGTTGTTGGGAAGAGTGGGAAGAGTGGCTATTCCCACTATTCCCCTATTCCCACTATCATCCAAACGAGCCCTATAAGTTCTTTTTGAAACGCTAAAATTATACTTGTCCTGTATCCATCCCTTTCAAGCGTCAAAGAGCCAAACAATAGGTCAAAATTAGAAAGTGGTTAATAAGACTCAATGCCTAGCATTCAAGCATTGTCATTCATTCTACGGTAAAATAAGAGTCAAACAATAGGTCGCAATATGCCAAACATTGTCATTCATTCTATGCATACAGCATATGGCATATGCACAACCCCCGCATCAGTATCCACCTTTTTAAATATGTGGTTTATAAGCTTGCCCTCATCTTAGCCGTTAGCTCCCTTCTCCTGGTTTTATCTGCTGATGTATATGTATTTATATATGCACCAAAATGCACCCGCAACCCCCGTGAATACGCATATTGAAAGGAGCAACCCCCGGTAATCAGAACCGTAAATTACCGTTAGCCGGTACAGTAGAGAATGAGGCCATTTAATATGCATATTGAATACCCTAAACCGTAAATTACCGTTAGCCGGTACAGTAGAGATACATAAACCAATAATAGGCCTATTAATTAATTGGTTGAATGAACTTCGAATCTTCACAAACAAAAGGGCTCTTTTAATGTTCTCTAGCTAATAAGCCCAGAATATATAGCATTGTGATTATATCAGTACCAGTTCGGACCAAAGTTGTTGGAAGTACAATTAACAGTTTCAGCCCATTCACAAGTTGACTGCATGCAATAGCTCATACTTAAAAAAATTCTTAACACTTACTAGAATTTTTAGATACTCTATTACTATTAGCGTACAATAACAACTTTAATACCTTTAGTTCTTATATAATAAGGAAAAAATAATTTCTTACCCATCCAGGAAAAAATACCTGCTAGTGCTATACGAAGATTAAAATAAAAAAAAAAACAATTTATTTTCGGCCGCCAATTTTTTACTTTCATTAAGGTTTGTCTTTTCTTTTCCTACCACATCCGAGTCGTCTGGAGAGACTCTTCGCCCCTTTCTCTTTTTCTCTCTGTGCCTCATTCTCCATTCCAGCAGCTACGTCAGTGCTACCTCTGTCCAACACTGCACGCAACACCTCAACCACACATTGCATCCCCACCGCCACCGACAAAACTGCACCATCACAACCAAGTGCCTGCCTTATTCAACTTCAACCAGTGACACCTGAAAACCCTAGGCGCTACCAAGAGCGCTTAAGACATGTGAGACACAGCCTCGCTGAGTCATGAAGAAGGATTTCACCACCTTATCGCAGCTCCTACATAATTCAGATAGATAATCTGATACATAATTTATCTAAATTAACAAAAAGTTTTAGATTAATTATATATGTATCAATTGGTCTGGAATTTTAACGATTCAATCTATCAACGCTTGATCCGTACTCAAATAATTTCCAATTATAGAAATATTATACACGGCCTATCTATATTACAATAACTTATTCCGACTTTTACACACCCACAATTGACAAAGCATGTATTTGATCATACTTTCTGATGCAAGTACCCGAAAAGCTTTGTATGCAAATTAAAAATTACCCAATTTCAATGACTTGGTAGGCATGTGGTCAAATAATGACAATTTGTTAGCCAGAATATCTCAACTGGGCATTAGATAATATAAATGAGCTTCAAATAATGACAACCTGTCAGCTTGAATGCAAAATAAAAAAAATTTAAAAAATAGATATATAGTTCAAAAATTTATAGCTATCATATGCTAGAAATTTTGAATACATTATCTAGAATCTAAATCAGAATTATGATCTGAATCGAGATCAAAAGGCCTATTCCTGTTATTATTATCTTCAAACAGCAGTAAGCGCCCATCATCATCTTCATCTGAACCTGATGCCTCTTCCCATTCTTCAGGTTAAGGTTGTTGCAACTTGCAAACCAAACTTTGAATTTGAACTCGAATTCGTAAGTTTTTGCATGGAGGAGTTTTTGAAGACAGCTGGCCTTCATTTGAGATAAGATGACAGAAATTGAGCATTTTAACTTTCAACATAGTAGAGGATTGCAATTTCTGCAGTTTCATTGCTAATATTGTATGTAGCGTACCATATACCAGGCTTAAGAGTTTAATATCAACTCTCTGATTATATATATAAGAGCCCTAGCAGACCTTATAGACATACACTAAGTCACAGTTAATCACCAACTTAGTTTCACTTCAGCCAAGTTAGTTTATTTGTCAAATTAACAAAAATGACACAAGTAGGTAAAGTATCGGACTGGTACTGGTTCTGGTACCATTATGGTATCAAGATAATAATACCATAACCTAGCCTTGCAGCAGTTAAATCATATCAGTCATGATACATGGCATTCCAGTCAGAATATCATTTTAAGAACACAAATACACAGTAGAAAATACATTTCTTATATGGTCTATTTGCAAATTAGCTTAAAAAATTCAGTAATATTGTTCAAATAAATGAAAATATCATTGAGTTCAAATACCAACATAAGAAATTATGAATGTTTTGAAAACAGATAAGATGTTCTAGAAATTTGTAATACCCAGAAATTATGTCTAAAGTTAACTCTACTTATCGACTTAAATGATATAATTGAGCCACTTTCAGCGATGGATTGCTATCGTACCACTAAGGAGATTTGTCCAAGGCATTAACTTGGTCATTAGAGAACTTGAGAGACTGACCACACATGCCACCTTGCTACCTGGTTCGAGTGCTTGATCTCTACCACTTGCATCTATAACCAAATAACTTCCTACATAATGAGAAACCCAATTTATCCTTCATTAACTCAAATCAACCAGAAAAAGCAGCAGTACTGTACTATTGTGTCTAAAAAATAAATAAATTAGACAGAATGTTCTTTGGATTTTTATCAACATTTATAATACGAGGAGTAGATTACTACCACTTTTGATCCAAAAGCCCTTCTGAAACTTTGCCAGAAATAAGGCTAGGGATTATAACAGGTCACAGAATGGCAATTAATAAAGGATTGTCGATGAAACATCAAATGGTAATTAATAAAGGATTTTAACAGTTCACAGAATGCCAGCAGGAGTGTTTTTATAAAAGATTGTTCATGGTATTATATTTTGTGTGGAAATTATAATAGGTCTTGTACTCTTGTCTAAACGAGAGTACAAACAATAATACTTTCAAGTTTCAACTTATATAACTAAAAGTAAAACAAAATACCAACTAAGAGATTAACCAAATTATCAAATAAGACAACATATTGAAAAAACCTAAATAATAACGCTGTCATTAGTCATTACATAGGTATAATTCTTTATGCCAGAGTTGGTACCTCAACTAAATTGGAGCCTATGAGGGAAATGACTTGCATGATGCTTTCCCCTTCTGTTAGAGAGAGAATTTTCTTCAGAAGCCTTTCTTAGGTTCTTCCTCCCAGACTTCATTGTTTGTCTCAATTTGACAGAATATAATAGTAAAGTACTGAAACAAGAGATCGAGGAATTCAGAATCAGAGAAGGTTTCAGCTGAAATGGATCCGGTTAAAAAGGTTTTAAAATGCAGTTTACATGTTCAGAATTGATTCATCAATGCGGATTTTTATCAGTGATAAAATGGATGATAAAATGTTTTTATGTACAACTGATAAAATTGTCACTCAATATTTATGAGTGTTACACTTTATAAGTATAATTAGTTAATTACTGTATGAAATATGAATAAATGGCAGCTGGATGCACGTGTAACATAATAACATTAAATTTGCATAATTAAGCAAAAAGTACTAGAGAAACCAGATGCAAACTACTCAGAACAAACTAAGATATAATTTTATTTTTTTTGTATTATCATTCAAATCAGCAGGTAACTGAAATCGCAGTGCTGTGCTATAAAATTTTTCTGTGTAGTGTCATTAAGCTAGTATCTAAATAAGTGAATCTAATTCATGTTTATACATTTTAAAATTATAAAATACGGTCCCCGCAGCCTCTATTTAACTAAAATATGGACTAAATCAAAAGTTGGCTGGTGCGGTATCGTACCAACCATAAAATGTGTACTTACTAAAAGTCTAAAGAATGAACCCTATTGTAATTAATTGCTTGGTGGATGGTTGAGATATCATACTACCTATTTTACAATCGGCGACCGGGGATGGGGGGTGATCCAAACGGCGGAGCAGGTGGACCAGCACGTTGCAAGATCGAGGAAAGACCAGTGGTGACGGCGATGGAGATGGAGGAGAGCCGGGCCTTGATTGGAAGAAAATAAAGTGGGTTCCTGGGCTTGATTTCTTATTCCAGTGAAAACCCGAAAAAATTATAAATAACTTTAATTAATTACGAAATTATAAAATAATCCATTTTTAATATTTTTTTTAACAATGACTTCGCAGTTTCGGAATCTGAGATTCCGAAACTAAAAATCCTTAGTTTCGGAATCTGAGATTCCGAAACTAGCTAGTTTCGGAAACTCAGATGTCGAAACTAGCTAGTTTCGGAATCTCAGATTCCGAAACTAGAATGTCGCTTATTATATAAGCGGGGACCCTTCATTTCTCTCTCTGTCGCTTTCATTTGGTCTCCGCCTCCGCCGAAGAGAGAAGAGCTCTCAGGTAAGTTTTTTTTTTTTTTTTTTTAATTCATTTATTTATTTATTTATTTAGTTATATTAGGTTAATAATAGAAAAACTAAAAATAATATTTCAAAAATATCAAAAAAATTAAAAAAAATCAGAATAAAATATGAATTAATTGCACGTCATATTATTACATAAACGTTACATAATATTTGTCATATTATTACATATAATAAATATTACAACATTCATACTAATATTACAAATATTAATGTCTTCCCCATCCTTGTATATTGTTACGGATTCGCGCACCAAGCTTAGCAAATCCTGTTCGTATTCCTCTGCCCCCAGCACTGCTTGTACTTTCTGTTTGCCCTCGCCCTCCTCTGCCACTCGATGCCTGCTGACTTGGATATCGCCCACTTGATGGCTGCTGACTTGGATATCGTGTTGAAGCGGATCGTGGGTCCGAACTTATTGAATTGCGACCTGGTTGAAGACCTTATATTCCAAGACCAAGACGACTTCATGTGCGAGGATCTGTACTAATGGAATTCCGGCTTGGTTGAACTGGATCGTGCAACGTGTTGGCCCCCGCCCTAGAACTTTCACACATTTCTCGTGCAGATGATTGACCTCGGTTCCTTGTGCTTGTTCTTCTCGTCCTTTGGTTGGTGGTTCGGCGACCGGATTGAACGTTCTCCATAGTTGTACGAGGTTCCTTACCTCTGTTTCTTTTATTTTTATTCTTCCGCATTGCATCCATCCACATCCAATCACGGTCCTTCTTGCGCCTTCCCCGATTAATCATTCTCCTATCAGGGTGAATCAAGGGTCCATCGTAGACAGGCCAATTCTCTTCGTCTCCGTAGCAGTGAAATTCACCGGATGACCATATTTTGAGCATATTCTCCGTGCTATATTTGTCATCTACAAAGTCATCTACTTCCCATCTGTATTTACTACAGACTGCAATAACATGAACACACGGTATTCCCGTCAGTTGTGGCTTTCTGCATTGGCATATGGCACGCCTTGTGGGTAGTTGAGGATCAGTTGGTTGGTAATCTCGTCTGATTAAAACTTTGTACTTCCACGTTATACCTGGCTCAGATTTCTCGTAGGGCACTTGAGCTTCAAATTCCCCACGCATATGATCAATGGTCACGACATTTATTCCAACTGTAAATATGGATTGATATGATTATATATTTATTTTAAAATAATATGTAAATATTAATTATTAGTAATTAAATTTTGTACCTGCTTTTAGAGTGCGCTTGGAAATCTTTTCTTGAATTGTTTTTGGCCATCGCTCTCCCTCTGCAGTTCTCTCAAATGATAGGAGTTTTCTCTCATTAAACCACGAGACCGTTTTGTACCAAGTCCCTTCCACTAGTCCAACAACTGGGAGTCTTCTCTCAGCCTTGTATCTACTGTTGAGACTCTCTGATCCATTACTCGTCATAAGCCCCCAACGAGGACCACCGTCATATGTCTGTGCCCACCTTTCAGGCTTGGCAGGCTCATTGTCATCTTGTTCATGCTCTTTCCCACACTTTGTCAGATATGTGATCGCTTCAGGGTGTGTCAATTGTAATTCGTTCCACATTCTTTCATATGCCCTCGGTTTTTTCTTGTTTGCCAACTTACTTCTAAATTTTTCCACCACAGACAGATCTCGACCACATGCCTTGAATAAATTTTCACAAACATGCTGCATGCAATACCGATGCACGGCATACGAAGGATTAGCACTCTCTTCCCATCCGTATTGAGGGCGTTTGAAGGTGTTTTTTATTCCCCAGTGGCGATCTGAAACAACACAAAATTTTTTCTTGTCCCCGATTACATAGTAACTGAGAAATTTCATGAACCAACCCCAACAAGCTTCGTCCTCAGTTCGCACTAATGCAAATGCTAGCGGAACCAACCGCTGCTCTGGGTCATAACCAACCGCCGCTAATAATTTTCCCCTATAGCGACCCGACAGAAACGATGCATCAATGCTGATAACTGGTCTAAGGTACGGCACCGCTGCGATGCAAGGACCGAATGCCCACGCTGCTGCAAGGAACATAGCTCTGTTGGGATTGCCACAAGTGGGAGCCAACCATTTTATTTGAGTCCCTGGGGTCGTCCCCTGAATGGCCAACAAAAGGCTTGGTAGTTTGTTGTATGCGTCCTCCTACGACCCGAAAAGTTGCTCGATTGCCTTCTCTCTCCCACGCCAAAGCTTGTTATAAGTCGGTTTGACATTTGGATATTTCAGCTCTAACATAGATTTGACGTCCTCTATGGAAATACCAAGATCTCTTTTTACTGCATTCCTTATGCAGTTGGCGATAACCGTCGCCGTCAGATTATCATGTGTAAATTCTCCGAATCTTCTCACACATGTATGTTCATATTCATTTTTTATTATTTTCCAAAATGTACCTTCCCTTTCTGTACGGGCATACAAATGCCACTTACATGAGTATACCTTACAATGTAAACTCAACAATTGGGGCGTACTTTTAGTGGTTTTGTGTTCAACATTATTTTCTACGGAGTAATGATTACAAGCTTGTTGTAATTGTGCTTTAGTGTAGAAAATATTTCCTTCGGCTAAAGGTCCTGAATTTTGTGGTATGGACGATTCTGGAATAGAATTCCTATACTCAGAGCAATCTAAAAATTGGAGAACAGGATGGTAAGTGTCTGTTCTTCCAGTAACATGATACCCTTGACCTCGGTTAACAGCCATATAGTGTTCGTCCAAATCCTGTGACTCTAAAAATTCTGCCTCTTCGTCAGTGAAGTCCTCGCCTGTGGCATATGCCGACTCATTACCCGGCCCACGGTCGTATGCCTCGTCAAGTTGCTCTATATCTGCTTCTTCTTCTTCTCCTCCTCCTTCTTCTTCTCCTTCTTCTCCTTGTTGTTGTCTACTACTCCCCTCTGGTTGTTCCCAAGGTGACCAAACATTTCCACTACTATTGTATTCATAATTCATTTGTTGTTGTTGTTCTGAACTTTGAGGATCTATACTACTAGGTTCCCAAGGATCCCAATCCAACGTTGCAGATTGAACTTGTTCATCATTATGTACTTCTTCATTATAATTATAATTAATAGCTTCTTCATTATAATTATAATTATAATTATAATCTGAGTACCCACCTAAGTAAAAAATAAATAAAACAAATATTATAATTCCAAATAGATGATATTTAAAATATTGGAGGAAACCAATAATATAATGTTATTGACATAATTTTTGGTTTACTAATTTCTACTTTCAGGATACATGGGGCTTAATATTTGGAATTTCTCTTTATATGACATTATATTCATGTATACGTAACATCATTTAATATTATAGATGATATTTATATATTAAAAAAAATTAAAGCTTGTGATAAACTTCTTATTATTTAATATCATGTATGCGTTAGGTAGTAACAAACTTGATGCAATATGTGGGGCACAAACTTCATACATAACTCACTTCTTATTAATTTTTCTTTGTCGACGTTTGTTGTTTGTCTTTCAAGAAAAAATATTATGATGTTATTATTTTTATGAATGAATAATTATATTTTTTATGAGAGAATGTACCTTCTACATCCGCTGGAAGCAAATCAACGTGCAGCTCAAGTCCTTGAAGCCGTCTAGTTCCCCAGCACTCGTGTTGGACATAACGCCATTCATTTTCTGAGTTCACCGGCAACTGCATTTGTTGAAACCTTCCTTCAATTATCATATTAAAACGGGAAACAATTCTCAAATTGTAATGCCCGCGATAATATCCTAGTGAAGATAAAATGGTATCTTTGACTGATTCATAATCAGTTCGTGAAGATGCATCGAAACTGAAATTGTTTGGTTGATTGTAAGGAGATTGATTAACGAAAACACGAATGGAATTCATATTTCTAATGGATATGAGATTTATGTGTGTGAAAATGATATATGATTCTCAGACTTAGAGACGAATTTATGTGTGTGAAAATGATATATGATTTTCAGACTTAGAGACGAATCACTTATTTATAACCCTTATGATCGGAATCCGAGAAAACGAAACTAGGAGACAACCGTATGAAATAATTGATAAAACACTATTTAAACAGTGAAATAATGTCAAAACAACGTCGCAACACTATAATTCAGCCTCAATGAGTGATTGAACAGTGAAATTTCTGACAAAATACTGTTTGGGCGGAAATCTAGCTAGTTTCGGAATCTCAGATACCGAAACTAGCTAGTTTCGGCATCTGAGATGACGAAACTAGCTAGTTTCGGAATCTGAGATTCCGAAACTAGCTAGATTCCCGCCCAAACAGTATTTACCCTATAAAACCCATTTTTTTATGTTTTACCCTATAAAACCCCTATTTTTTAAGTACTTTTGTTTTTATTATACTTTATTACTTTTACTATTATACTTTACTTTAGTACTTTTACTATATTATTTATATAAAATTTTAAAATAAAAAAAAATATTATTTATTAATACGTAAATTATTAATTTTTCAAATAGTATTTGGATATTAATACAATAATAATTTTTTTGTGTACTTTTGTTTTTATTATACTTTAGTACATTTACTATATTATTTATATAAAATTTTAAAATAATAACAAATATTATAAAAATTTTTAATTTTTCAAATACTTTCAAATAATATTTTTATATTATTTATGAAAACAACAAATATTAAAATTTTTATATTATTAATTTTTCAAATATTTTCAAATAATAATAAATATTATTAATTACAACAATTAATATTTTATTTTTTCCTTTAATGTAATAGTCTGAATGTATAGCCCTATGACATCTTCAAATATGACAAACGTGGTCTCATAATAGAACAGACGTGCTCTGAGAAAACATTATGATGGTCTGAAAAAGCTACGCGTGCTCTTAGAAAACATTATGATGGTCTGAAAAAGCTACGCGTGCTCTGAGAGAGCATTATGATGGTCTGAAAAAGTTTGACGTACTCTGAAAAAGTCTGAAAAATATCACATGGAATTTAATTCATACTTTTTGTACCATACACCAGAGCTCCATCTATATAGAACTCTCCAGGTTCAGCCAGACACAATAATCTCCAACTTCTCTCCAACTTCTCTCCAACTTCTTCTTAAGAACTTTACCACCATGGAAAAAGGAAATAGCTCAAACTCCAACAATACAAAAAACCCGAATCCAAGTGACATTGTGAAAAACTATTGGGGATCATTCTTCCATTCTACTCTCAACGAAGAACAAAAACAAAGAGGAGAATGGACCGCAGTGTGTCGTCAATGTTCTCAAACTTGCCAATACAATGTGAATGAACCGTACTATGACATTCCCTTAAAATGGCATTACCTCGACCACGTAAAAGAACAGAAAGAAAGAGAAAGGCCGAAGCGTTATGACTGGTCAGAATACTTACCATCTAAACCGAAACCCCAAGAACAATATGTACGCCAGCCAAAACCCTTCTCTATGGTTGAATCCATTTTTAATTTTCGTGGAGACCACACAGTGATATGTACAAAGTGTGGTGAAATTTTCAATTACCAAGAAACCATCCTGCGTGAGCACTACTCTTACCACGATCGCCGTGAAGCGGAAGAAAGAAAAGCTCGGTACATAGAAGCCGAAAGAAAAAAGAGGGAAGAAAGTGACAGACTTACACACGAGTATTGGAGTAGGAGAATAGAAGAGTCGGAAAAGAAAAGACTAAAAGAAGAAAAGGAGAAGGAGAAATGGCGAAAACAAATTCAGGACATGCAGATGCGCGATAGACTTCAAAAGGCAAAAAGAGAAGAAGAAAGAACAAATGCAGCAAGATGTATGGCAGAGATAGAAAAACAAGAGGCAGATGCGGCTTTCTGGAACGAAGCCGCTCATATGGCTGACAACGCCGGTGCCAGTAATCAACAGGACAATGAAAATGAAGAGGATGAACTATGGTGGGATGAAATTCTTCAATATGTAAAGAGTCAAGATCTCTAAGTTTTTAAACTCTAGAATGTCGTTTTTATTATTGTATTGGAGTAGTTTAGAATGTCGTTTTTATTATTGTGGTCGTTTTTATTATTGTTATTTAGTCATTGTAAATTATTTATGTTTTATAAATTCTTCTAACTTTTCTAATTGTATTAATTATTGTTCTTACAAATATTTCTAAGGTTGTTTTAATTTTGACAAAAAAAAAGATAAACATTAAATATAAAAATAAAATAATAAGCAACAAAAAAAAATTCAAAAGTGAAATTTAACCATCTTTCAAATATTCTTTCATAATTGAAAATTATTTAAGTTTTCAAAAAAGTTAGGTGAAAATTAAAAAAAAGTTAGGTGAAAAAAGTGGGTGGAAATTGGTATGATGAAATGTATAAAAAAAACAAAAAGAAAAAGTATAAAAAAACAAAATGTCTGTAAAATGTCGGGTAGATTATAGTTTCGGAATCTCAGATTCCGAAACTAAGTTAGAGAAAAAAATTAAAAATGAAATGTATGTAAAATGTCGGCAGATTCTAGTTTCGGAATCTCAGATTCCGAAACTGCGAAGTCATTGTTAAAAAAAATATTAAAAACGGATTATTTTATAATTTCGTAATTAATTAAAGTTATTTATAATTTTTTCGGAGTGAAAACAAAGTGGGTTCAGGAAGTGGGCCTAAACTCTATTTGTCAATCAAAGTTGCTTTTAGAATAATTTGGCAACCCAAATGGTTGTTTCCCCCCCCCCCCCCCCCCCCCAAAAAAAAAAATTAGAATAAATTAGTCGAGTATGACAATAAATAATCTAATCTAAGACTTCATTCACATGACAGGCGCAGAGATGAGTAGATTATTCTGGATAGGGACATAAAACAACTCAGTCTTTCATTTTAAAAAAAAAAATAAATGAGCTCCGTCAATGTTACTCTGGGAAGCCACTTATAATCAATCAACGTAATTCATGCCACAAAAATGTTGTTGACTAATTAAAGTCAATTTGTGTGACAAAACATCCCTTTAATAAACTTGCTAATGATAAGGCAGAGTACTGTAGAGTAGCCGGTAGAGTACTGTTCTGGGAATAGAGGAATACAAATCCGTCTCTTTTATTAGCTTTAAATTTAAAATTTAAGACATCTCTCTAATATGATACACATGTACCGACAAGCTATAAATTCTCTCAGCGCTGAACTCAATGACTTGAACAAAAATAAAGAAATAAACATAGCAATAAAATCATACAGAAGTAAATATAATTAATACGACACACCAGAAAAAAATTTAAATGAACTTCATCATATATATGAGCAAATTTTCAATTTTTGAATCCGAATTAACTCGAAATCAATAACATCATAGTACGGGGCTCTATCAGTTAGACACTGCCTTGACACTTTTCGTGTTTGCCTCATCAGCAAAAGCCGAAGCAGGGAATGAGCGGCCAATTCCAACCGCCGACTTGAAGTAAATCTTCTCCCCCTCTTCGATGCTCATCTCTACAATTGGCACCCAGAGAAGCATCTGCTTACTCTTGACGCCGGTCATCTTCTTCATCTTGCCATCCTCCACATAAGCTGTCACCTCCGTGTCGTACCTGACCTTGGTGTTGGTCCCCTTGAAGAAGTGCTCATATGGCGCTTTTTGTTTCATCCAGACAAACCCGGTCTCTCTCACAAGACCAGCCTCGTCCAGATTTTTTAAAGGCATGACACCTTCGGGAAAACCAAGCGCCTTTAGAAGTTCCATGGAATGGTTATAGCACTCTTCTGCACCATAGATTATCTCAGCACCAGAGCGGACATCATCCTTGGTGGTAGCAACTGCAAGGGAACCCATGACTTATTCTAGAGTTGATCGTTTGGATTATGGTTTTCTGAAAAAATGATATCCGTGACTTGGTAATTTTTGGCTGATTTTGATGGTGAGATATGATATCAGTTAGGGGGTTTTATTGAGAAAAGACAGTAGGTTGGTGGAGGGGAGTTGAGCTAACATATTAGTATAGGTTAGCTAACATATATGGCCAGATATGATTCTGACAACAACAATAACAACCAAACTTAATAAAAAATTTGACACACAGACGTAATGTGTTTGGGAAAGGTATGTGAGTTCAGCATATATATCTTGTATATATGCTTCCTCAAACAATGCATCATTAGCAGAAGTGCAGTTTTGATCGACGTTATCTTCAGTACTCCAAGTTAATTTGGACCATAAGTATCATTCAATTGGTAAAATACACACAAACATCTGCTCGATAATATTTTTCTATTAATCCTTATTTATCACCATGAAAGGACGCGTGTATTCATTGTTTTTCTCCTTTCTCTAAGGAGAATATTCTATGATATGTCAATAGTACGACAAATTTTTATTACATATATATATATTATATTTCATATATTTTAGGGATTGTTATGGAATTTTCGTGTTGTTTCCATTATATAGATATCTACGAATTCAAGAAATTTTATTATTATTTTTTTTTTGTAAGATTGGTTGAATATTTGTCTTGACAAATTATTTTATTTTATAAATAAATTTGATTTTCTTTTCTCTTTTTAAAGTGAAGTATGTCAAGAAAGAATCCTAATTTGATAAGAGACCAATAATAAAGAATCGGAATATTCTTTTTGTGACAATATTATATAATAAAGCATAAAGCATTGATATTCAAACCTTGTCTTCTGTTTTATATTAGTAAAACGGCCGAGACGGATAGATAAAAATTGACCACATTGGCAAGGGACATATCTAGAATAATCAAGTTTACTAGGATTTTTTTTTCTGATGCATAATTAATTACACCCAACAAACGAGAAACAGACATAGCACATAGGAGAGGGAGAAAAAAAAAAAAGGAGACGGTATAGATTCAACCTGCAATTGCAAACTTATCTATTAAAATAAACAAAGGGCAAAATGAACATTCACTATTTATTCAATTATTAATTTTTAGTTCAACTTAACATTACTAAAATTACCATGGGCAAATATGACAACTGAACATTGAATTCGGATAGGGATAAACCCAATACTAAAATTTTGATGGGTATAATTCCACTGACATAATTTTCATGGATATACACCCGATTTCCCGCTGTACCTAATTAGTGTCACTGATTGGTCGAAAACACCAAAAAGTTTTGATGGTTATTAAGCTTTTCGGATATTGTTCTTTTTGTTGTTGACATCTGTGTTGTGTTATTCTAATTGTTCCTATTGGCTTTAACATTAAATAAGAAAAAATGTTGTTAAACATAAGATGCTTGTACCAGAGCACCTGTAACAACTGTGAAGCAAGCAATACAATTTTGAGATGAACGTGTATGAGGTTTCTGTATATACATGCACTATACTGAATAAATACAAAAATTAGATATCATATATGGATGTTGTTTGTGCTGTTACTTTGAGAAAATTTACTTCTTTTTTTTTTTTTTTTTTCATTTTTGGGCGATTGATGTCGTCATGCCTGTTGTGTGCTGGCCTGCAACTCCTCAGCCGGTGAAAGACCAGCAATTTCGTTAAGAGGTTTCCAAATGAATTTCCTCCTGTAAAGATAAAACCATATATTATCACCAGTACATTTCAATGTAGACAGTTATCTTCTGATATTAGTTTCTAGAGTATTTGCACAAATAAGAAAAGTTCTTTTGCCCACGGCTTTACTCAAAAAAAAAAAAAAAAAAAAAAAGTTCTTTTCAAATTTAACATTAGTGTTTTGTTAGTTATGCACTGTTATAGGGTAGATTATAAGTGTGAGGTACTTGTATGGTTCTGGTACAAAGTTGTTAGGAATGGTATTTGGTAGTTTACTTGGTGGCATGAAAAGTAGGCTTGAGCCTATTTTAAGTAGTTTGGGTAGTATTTGTAATTAATTTCAGGCTCCGTCCGAGTAGGAATTAGTGGCTTACAACTTTTTTTTTCTTAGAAAAAAAACCCTTGCCAGTAAGAAGGGTACATTTTAGTAAAGAATAATTGTAATTTTGGGTTAAAACTTGATCTATGTGGCCAAAATATTTCCTGAGGGTTAAACATAAATGGGTCGCACTTCTATATTGTATTATCTAGCTACAATGTTGAGCATTCAGTTTTTGGGACATACATCAAATCAAGCATCAACCATAGTAAAGAGGCAAGCATTCAGTGTATTAATTGATGATAAACCACATTTAAATTTTTTATTTTCTTTTTTTTTTAATTTAATGAACTTTGAATTTGTAATAGCAGTCAATTGCAGTTGAAAAGTAATCTTATATTACCAGTTGCCACATTCAGCAATAACTCGGACTTTGGGCCGAAGGCTTGGAAGCAATGCCAGAAATTGCAACTCGGCCTTGGAAAGGACCTATATGTATATTTCACAATGAATCAATCAGCATCAGGAAAGACAATAAAATGTGCTTATTTTATTCAACGTTATACTATCTGTTTGGTAATTGATACTGGATTGGTCATATACGCCTATATCTTGTCTTTTAATTATTAAAATCATAAAGATATAATGTTGTCATGACATGCTACTAGACAAAACTGGCCAGATAGCACCCATACATCTCAAACTATTATGTGAAAATTTGAACATAGAAAAGAAAATGAATAGAATGGACTTTACTGAACAGGCCAGAATAGTGATGTCTACTGATTAATATCAGGCACAGAAAAATCTGATGTTTAGATTTACAAGCATTACACACAGTGCGTGCATATGCACAGAGCGAGAAAAAACAAGACATACCTTGGCTTCAATGATCCATACAACTAGACCTTTTGCCTCGGGAGGTAGTAAGTTAAGCCGATAGTCAACTTCTGGCGGAAAGTACCATCTTGCTATTGGCTGCCTTCCCAGGTGAGGCTGCATTCATACCATCAACAACAATTACAGTAAATTAAAAAATATATATAGTTGCAATATGACGACCACTTATGAACAATGTAAATTGATAATTTAATTATGCTAATACTACAAATAAAAATATGGTGATGCAGACTTACAGGGCAAACAGGATGGATCTTTGTCAGGGTTGTCTCGGGATCGCCCAACCCACGAGCAGAGAGATCAAGAAACACATATCCCTGGTACCGAAGCCGGGTCAAGTACCGGCCCTCGTACCCGCCTTCGTGTGGTGAGTACACTGCCAATGCCTTGTGCTTCTCCACATCCTCTAGCCACCTCCCCAAATCGGGCTTAAGCAAATCACCTCCAATAAAATCTGATAACCCGCCACACCGCACCGACCTCAACCGTAGCTTATTCTGGTATCTTCCTCCTTTAGCTAAAGCCGGTTGCACTGGTGAAAGTTTGTGCGGCGCCACTGGACAGCATAGCATTTTTCCTTTTTCTCCCTCTTACCTTTTTTTCTTTCTTTTTTTTATTATTATTATTATTTCTCTTTTTTGGGTAAGGAGGAAAATGTTGTGGTTAAGGGGTACACTGGGGCTTCATGATGTCTTCAACGTCCGTTTGGGGATAGATAAGTTTTTTTTTTTTTTTTTTTTTTTGATAAATGGGATAGATAAGTGATAGTGATTAACACCTCAGAGTCTCCCGTTTACCATTTCATTTTTTTTTCCCCTTGAATCGTGCCTTTGAATTCCGGGCCTAATTTAGTTTCTTTTGGAATGCAATTGATTTATGGGCCCTTCTATTTTTATCTTTAAGGCTATGTTGCATGGGTGCGGGTGCGGGTGTCGCGTCGGATTCGTTGCGGGTGCGGGGATGCGGCATTTTTCAAAAAACTCGGATACGGCAGTATATATAAAATAATAAAAATAATATATTTCTATAATTTATATATATTTTTAATTAAAAAAATAATTATGTATATTATTAATATAATGTTATTAACACACGGCTGGTTAATTAACTGGTTGGGTTTGAAAGTTTTTTCGAACATTTTGTGATTTCTGCATACTTCCTTCCTGAAGATTAAGCCCAATAATATAATATTATTGATTAAAATCTATCAATTGGGAGCCGTGAGTTTTTAAGTGGATATAATGATATATTAGTCCCAGCCCAATAAGCACGATGGTATATAACTAGTTATATATACCATCCTATATACGGACAGTCGGACACAATAAAAGGCCCAGCCCAATAAGCAGTGTTGGCTGTCCGAGTGTCCGGTTTTTAAGTGGATATATTAGTCCCACAATGAAATTCATCCTCTATACACGATGGTATATAAGTAGTGAGTTATCCCATTGGACAGACAAGTTGGACGGATCGCACGTGGTGTGCACGGTGGAGTTATTCTTTGCGCGCAGAAGACCGACGCCCGTGTCTTATAGCGAATCCTGACCGAATCCTTTGGTCAAACCTATTAAAAAAATCAGACACGCCACGTGGAGCGTCGGGTGCGAATCGCACGAGAATCCGCGTCGGACACGGGATACGCTGGGAAAATGTCGTGTCCATGTAACATAGCTTTAAGGTCTGCATCTTTTAGATGAACGATTTTAATCCTATGGGCTCTTTCTAACATAAAAAGGAAAGGACGATAGTTGTAAACTTGTAATTTGTAAATTGTAAGTTCTAACCAAACTAAGCATACTTTATTGGACTGGGATCCTCGGCAGTCAAAAAAAAAAAAAAATTGTATTAGAATTTTTTGTTAATATTTAAATTTTTTAAATTCAATTGTTTAATCCAAACCGTTGATTTTATTCAATTTTGCGGGCGATGCGTTTTCATATAAGTTTTATAAAATTTGAAACTGATTTGATACTTGATTAAGTGCTCAAGAAATGAACGGACCTGGTTTGATTAATTCTAATATGTTCATAATTTGAGCACTTTATCAAACATCAAATCAACTCCATGTAAGCAATAGAATTTTCTTATTTTATTGCGTTTGTGTATATACTGTTTCTTGTCAATAGAACCTCCCAAAAAAGTTATGAAAAACATATGGCATAATTTTTTAAGGGGAAAAAAATCCATCCAATGCACGAAAAAATATTTAAATATTTTTAAATTTGCTTTTGTGTTTTATCTGATGTATGAAATATGTATCCTATATAATTTGCGCTAGCCAATCTTTCATTTACAATTTTCATGTAGCAATATTTGTGTTTTATACCAACTAAATAAAATTGAATTATAAACTAAAAATATATATAATTTAATTATAAAAATCATAATAAAAAATTAATTTAATAAAAAACTTATGTATCGAGTGAAGCTCGATTCGATGTGCCCGCTAGTATACATACATACATGCATACATACATACATAGGGGGCATTTGATTGTGTAGTAAGGAATTACATAAGTTAAGGATGCCTAAATGTTTATGTAGTGTTATGTAATGGATGTTTGGTTGTGTAGTAAGGATGAGTAACTTAATGCATGCATATATTCGTGTCAAAAGACAAAAATGCCCTTACATTTGAATTAGCATTATGTATTAATAAGATGTTCTGACCTAATTATTGTTAATTATTAATTATTATACAAATTAATTAGTAATGATAATAATAATCATTTTTATGATTATGAAATATTAATAATTAGTAATTACTTTTAATTAAATATTATAAACATTATTAATTATTTAACAATAAAAATATTATTAATTAATTATTTTTAATTAATAATTATTATTTAATCGTTATTGTTAATAATTAATATTACTTGTTAAATATTATTAATTATTTAATAATAAAAAATATTATTGGTAAATTATTTTTAATTATGATTTTTTAATAATTATTGTTACTTATTAAATATTATTAAGTATTAATTATTAAATATTATGATTAATTATTTGTAAGGGTATTGTTGGAAAAAAAATTAAAGAGATGGTGCATAAGTTATGCACCCTTAAGGCGTCTTATGTAATGGGTGTTTGGTGACTTAAGGATGCATAACTTAAGTTATGCACCCGTTGAGTCACAAACAAACGGGGCCATACATACTTACCTACATACATACATACAAACATACATACATACATACATACATACATACATACATATATACATGCATACATACATACATTTTTTTTATATACATATACGTATACATGTATACATATAAGTTGTACACATTATACATATTACCTTTTAAATTTTATTTTTTTGAATATTTTTATTTTTTTTCTTTTGTAAATATAAATACTTTAAGGACTAAATGAAAATATTAAAAAAAAATTTCCTAAAAAACATATAACCATGTTTTGTCTTTTTTCTTAGCCCTGTACATTAAATTGTTCTGTTTTGTCTTTTTCCTCAACCATTACAAGCCGAAGTCAAACTAAATTGAAAATTTCAAATAAAATATTTGTATTAGAATCAAATACCGAAACACAATTTTTTTTGTCTTTTATCTAACATCGATAATTTAAACACCGATATCAAATGTTTTTTGTTTTGTCGTTTCCTAATATCGGTATTTAAAATACTGAGATCAACTTTTTTTAATGATTTTTTAAAGTTTTTTCTAATCTAAGACTTAGTATCGTTCTTCGAAAATTCGATTTTAGCTAATGTCAGACTTCAAAAGTCCGATATTACCATAACAGTTTTAAAATTCCGAATGTTTTCAGAAATGATATACACCATCCAACAAAAAACTATCCAATACCATCCAATTGAAACAGCACCATCCAACATGCCAAAATAGCTTTTTTTCCGCGTGCTGACGTTAGCACGCGTCCAGCAAATTTTTTTGACAAATTTCCGAAATTTTTTTGGTGCTGACGTCATCAAATATGTTGATTTAAGGGTTCAGTTAAATATTTTAAGGATTGAATTAAAGTATATAAGTATTCAGTTAGATGCACCAATAATTTGAAATTTTAGTGTTTTGTGTTCAGTTAAATATGTTAAGGGATTATTTAAAAGTATGTATGTGTTCAGTTAGATGCAGCAATAATTTAGAATTTTAGTGTTTTGTGTTCAGTTAAATACGTTAAGGGATGAACTTAAAGTGTCTATGTGTTCAGTTCGTTGCAGCAGAAATTTGATTTCGTAGTTTTTGTGTTCAATTAAACTAGTTAAATAAAAAAACAAAATGAACAGATACAACAAACATAGCAAACATTTACAATAACAATATGAACATTTACAACAATAAACTGAACATATATATAAATTTCGTAAGTAAGAAATAAATGATCATATTCAACATACAAAGTGAAATAATTATTGTTGCATCTAACTGAACACTTATACACTTTAATTCAATTCTTAAATCAGCATATTTGATGATGTCACCACCAAATTTTTTTCGAAAATTGGTTAAAATTTTTTGATGACGTCATGCTAACGTCAGCACGCGAGAAAGTTTGGATGGTAATTCGGTGGACGGTAGATAGTAATTACCGAATGTTTTTAATAATATAATTTTTCGGCCCAAAGTTCATAATTTCATATCGAGCATATAGCTAGTCGCAAAATTAGAATTTAGAGGGTTTGTGAGCTGCGCCGAATCTGTCTCTCTTCCGCTAGCGCTGTGTCTAGAGTAACGAGCGACTCTCCGCCAGTCTCTCTCTCTCTCTCTCTCTAGGTATGGGTTACAGGGTTAGGCTTTCTAGAAGGACAAGTCATCTTTCAAGCGTCTTTCAGTTTCAGGTCCCTCATTTCATAAGATTTTCTTCTTTTACGCCAGTGTTGTTTCTTGGGTTGATTTGGAACTGATTTCTCTCTCATCTCGTCTTCTTTCCGAGTGCATTAATTTTATCAATACTATTGATGTATAGTGTGAAACTTGGAAAATCTACTAGACTGGTATTGTTTTGTTGATCCCATTCTTGTACCATACACATGACCAGATTTGAAATGAATCTGCATAATTGTAATTACTTTGTGCAATTGTTAGTTCTTGCAACCTTTGGTTGGTTAAGTAATCTAATATGTTTCTTTATTAGCAGTATTTTTGTATGAGAATTTCATTCTTCCAAAGTATTGCTTGAAGTTGCCATTGGGTCAAATTGGGATCCTTAACTATTATCTTTGACTGAAAAATAACTTGCAATCTTGGCGTTATTACCCTTAATTGGTTCAACCTTTGGACTCTTTTCTTTGTCAGTGATATCTTGGTTGGGTCAAGTTTCTTCTTTCACAATTTTGATGTCACTTCTTTCACTAGAGTACAATTTTCTTTTTTCCTTCTTTATACAGTTCCTGTCCAGTTCTTGCTAATGGTACAGTGAATTGTAAAATTTTTCATATTTCTCAGATTCGTAGTAATGAAATGGTTTTGGTCTGTCAATATACTACTAGTTCAGATTGTAATAAATTTCCATGTTTTGAAATTTGAAGTCCTTAATATGGGTTTTAAACCCAGTAAGCCTCATGTCATTATATGTTACTAGGTTATATTTAATGCCTTTTCTTGCCATGCATCATGCATGGTAAACAGGTAAAGAGCTTAATTTTTTTATGTACTGTTTATCTTTCCCATACTTCAATCTGTTCCTTCTCATTGCAAAATGTTTTATATATCTCAGCAATGAAATGGATTCTGTTACATATCAACATACTAGTAAATTCATGTTATATAAAAAATTTCCATGTTTTGAAGTCTCTAATATTCTTTTGTTTCCAATAAGCCTCATGCCATTATGGGTTATCAGGTTTCATTTAATGCCTTATCTTTTGCATGTACGGCAAAAGCTTAAATTTCTTTTTCTACATTTTAGTCTAGTAAAATGATTGATTTAAATGTTTCCAGGATCAGATCAGAAGAACTGTAACAATGTCAGCCTCAACTGCTGCAATCCCAATTTCAACCCCCAACAATCACCAACTGAGCCTGGACTCGAACATGAATATTGAGGAAAGAAAGCGCATTATTGCCATAACCAAGAAACCTGAAACAAATGGGACCCCACAAAGTGACAAGACAAGGGTCGTCTCTGGACGTGATCTGAGCCATACAATCTGTAGTGATTCTGTCCTTGCACGTCCACGAGACATCAACTCTCCTGAATTGAAAAAGCAAGATGTTTTGCAGCACAAGAAATTACCCTCATCCAGACAAGGGAAGTCCAAGTGGGTGATTGTCAGCAATTTAATGTTTAAGGTGTGTGTTCTTGTCACGGTTATTTCTTGGATTGGCAATGATGCATGGAAATTGAAGTAAGGGAAGCCACTGTTTGGTGGACCCGCCACCCCTGAAGAGTGTATTTCTGAAGTTGAGGCTTATCTGAAGAAAACTACAAAAATGCTTCAAGTTCAAGTAGATCTTGTAAATAAGAAAATTGAAACTGAGATTGATAAAGCCCAAAAGGATGTGTTGACTCAAGTACAAGAAACCAGTACTGCTTTACATTCTTAGGTTAAGAAGCTTGAAGGACGTACCGACCGGCTGGACCAGTTAATGAACGAGTTTTCTGACACTGGTATTTTTCCAGAAAGGAATTTGAGGAATTTATTCAAGAATATAGAAACCACATTGGCATGTCAGATTCGACCGAGTTAAGCCTGAACAAGGTCTCATTGGATGAGATGAGACTGTTTGCTAAGGAAATGGTGGAGAGGGAGATTGAGATGCATGCAGCAGATGGCTTGGGGATTGTGGATTATGCACTGTGGTCAGGCGGAGCCTGCGTCGTCAAGCACTCTGAGCCGTTCACGGGAGGCAAGATGAATTGGTTTGCAGCAAAGAGGAGGGGCAGTGTGCACTCCAATGCACAGAAGGTGCTCGAGCTGAGTTTTGGTTAACCAGGTCAGTGTTTTGCTCTTGAAGGAAGTAGCTGGTTTGTCGAGATCAAGCTAAGATCAGGTATTGTGGTTCAAGCTGTCACCTTGGAGCATGTTGCTAAGGTAATTATATGTCAGTTTACTCTTCTTTTTGGTAATATCTATGTCTTTTTGAGATGTTAAACATAAGTAGATAAATAAAAGAAGACAATTTTGAATAACATTTATTGTGTTTTCAATTGACATCTTACTGTGTTTTATTTATCTACTAAAGTTGCACCAATTGTTTGCTGAGGTCATATCTAGCAAAAGACGACCAAATTATACCCAGTTCTTTTGCTCAACATTAACAAATTTGGTTGCAAGTCTCTATGAGTAATCAGGCTATATGCATCTGATTGGCTTGCTTTATTCTGTGATAAATGTTAAACACTTTCTGATTCATGTTAAAGCAATTCTTAGTTTGCTGTCAAAAATACGGGGACACACTATACACTGTTTTGGTTTACTGTTAACATCTCTACTTTTTTTAAGTGTTTGCTGAAAATTAAGAAATTATTGCTTGTTATTTGCCAAATGATTATATACTAAAAAATAGAATCTCACTGAGTAGCAGTGATCAGAAGAGTTTTGAGATATTTTGGGTTTGCAAGAAAGAATGCATTCTGCAATCTGTGTGGGATGCAGTCAGATAATCAGATCAAGTAGCAGTAGCGGTACTGTGCTTCTCTCTATATATACAGTTTGTATCAGTTCGTACCATAAAACCTTGTGTCGAAAATGAGACTTTCATACTAAGCATGCACTGTAATACAGAGGGTGGCCTATGACCGTTCTAGTGAACCAAAAGATTTCCAGGTGACTGCTTGGCACGAAGATCCTTACGATGATGCATCCATGCGGGCCCAACACGTAGTGCACATGGCTGAGTTCACTTATGACCTTGATAAAACCAATGCTCAGACCTTCAGTGTTGACACCAGCCACTCAGACCAGCAGCTCGTAAACATGGTGCGGCTCTCTTTCTCCTCCGACCATGGCAACTCTGCCCTTACCTGCCTGTACCGCTTCCGGGTTCATGGGTTTGAACCTGGCACACCTAGCTCTCTCAGCCTCCAGACTTGACTGGTTCTGGGACCAGCGATAGTATGATCCTTTACTTACAGTTGTTCCTTATGGTAATTTCTGAGAGATTTGTACTTCAACAGATTTAGCTAGCTGTTTCTATTCCCCTTTTTATTTTTTCCGATTTTGTATTGTGGTGTAGCTTTGGTTAGGATTGGTTCTCTTTCTTGTTGTTGCTATGTTTTAGTTTTGATTTCCCATTTTTAGTGCATAGTGAAGACTAAAATTTGAAGGTGGTATTGCCTTTTGATTAGTTGAACTAAATACAATTTTAGCCATGTATGCAGTATTAAATTGTATGCAATTTTTGGTGTAGTTCTAAAATTTGATTGTTTTGCTTTTGTGCTGTTACTAAACAAATTTGAGCTGGATACCTTGGCTAGGGTTACTGTTCGAATATAATTTTCTGTGTTGTAAATAAGGTTTATTAGTTTGATAATTGTAATGTGTTGATTTGTAACCATGAAAATGGGCTTGGATTGGGCCTAAGATTGTCGACTTGAAATTCCAAAACCTGGCTATATATGGACAAAATTTGCAACCTACTTCTCTTTCAAAGGAGACTTAAATTGTAAATTACTGTTCAGGACCTTCAGGTTGAGACAGAAGTTATGATAATACGTCTTTATCTCAGGATATGAAGCCAAAACCAATTTAATTAATAAAAGATGATTGATTTGGATTCTTTACAAAGCAGCCAATGTTTTTCAATTTGTTCAAACATTGGGGGGTCAAATGTATTGAACTTATCTACGTATCGAAGATTTTGTCGGTCAGTAAATTCAAAATAGCACTCAAATCCTATGTAATTAATAAAGACTACAGTTTTAGTACACATTACGATTTACGACGAATAAAGAGAAGGAAGAAAAAAGGTTCTCGTTAGTCAATAAACTTTGTCAGAATCTTCCGAGCAACAACAAAGGTCATATAAAAATATCTAAATCAGTACACTGCGGAATCAAGAGTCTTCACGATTGATTGCTCATACTTTTAGGCAAATAATTTTGTCCTTTAGTGACTTTGTTGGAAATTTAGTTTAATTGCACTAAATCTGATATTATTTAGTATCCAAGAGTGCATTACTTGACGCAATCCTAAAATAGCCTAATAAAAGATCTAAACTTAATATTTCTTGTAAACACAGAGGCATTCTAATGATCAAATTCTCTATTTAACCACAAAAAAATTATGTTTAGTCCAGACAAAATTTTCCCTGTAATTCAATTATTCAATTCTTAATTTTGTTATGTAGTGTAATGGTGCTTTATTCTCTTATTTTCCAAGCAAAATAAATCTTTTGTCATCATATTCTTCAAATTGTTTCGTATCACATGCCACAAATTATCTTCAGATTATGGTTTTTCTTCAACTGCTTCTAAAACTATCCTCGATCCTCAGGGGCGGAGCCAAGATTGATGGATTTGCAGGGGTGGAAGGGGCATAAAGTACCCAATTTTAATTAAATTAAGCAAGCTAATATGCCATATTTTCCATAGCAGACTCAATTCCTGGAGGCCGGAGGGGGATAAAGCCCTAAGCATCTCCTCCTTTCGCTCCGCCCGTGTCAATCCTCGCACTTTGTTAATTGCATTGCAATCTGCCAAGCTTCTTCTATGCTGATTTCTGGATTTCCTCTCTTGCTTGACACTTTAAAATCACTTCAAATCCCTGCTGCATTTTTGCAGTTTTCACTTTTCAACACATATATTTACACAATTTAGTAGTTCTGTTTTCCTAGCATATATATTATACAGGTAGTTTTTTTTTTTTCATGAGCCAATTTTTACATCTGCCTTTCTAGTCTCTACTGATTCTCCGAAGATCATTGAGAAGCACCAACCACAAAACTTCACCATAATAAACACTACTCAACAAAAAGCTAAAAACGTTCTAGCACAAATTTAGAACTATATCTTTACAAATGCTTGATAATACCGTGCATTTTATTACTGTTTTTTTTTTTCCCTTTTACTTATCGTTCCTTTTAAAATCACTTGATGTTCACAGCTTCTTTTGCCTCTCTGCCTAATTTTTTTCATAATTAAATATACTTTTAATTACTACATTGTTTTTCTTTTCTGATGTTTTTTTTTTTTCATTATATTGATCCCTCTTTAATCTCACTTCCGAAATGACATAATCTTTTATGGCTTCACAACTTCCTTTTTTTTTTTTTTGCAATTTTTTGCCTTACAACTGTGTTTGAGAACCAATTTGATTTTGTTGAAAGAGACAAAGAGTCACGAATTAATTTAGAACTTTCTCTTGCTGAACATTTTATGACAGAATCTCGAAATAGATGCATCACTTGAATCCTACATAATTAATTTATATGTACATGCAATACATGACCTAATCGTAACTGCTTAGAAAATATTGCTGTATATTTCATGCATCAGAAAATTACAAAAACCACTCAAAATTCAAAAAGGAAAGAAGAAGGACATCTCGTGAGAGACAGTCATGATGTAAATCCTACCAAGTCCTTCAACAACGAATCCAAGTCCCATTCCCAATTTCCTTCAACAATGAAAGTGCTTGCAAAATTACTCAGGTTATTTGCATCTCCTGAGCACGAAACTTGGTTCAACAGTTGATATCCACTTGGCTGGTACTCTTGCAAATGTGGCATGTGATTGATACTGCTCTGCTGGATCGAACCAAAAGGACTTGGTTGTGGAGAAGATGACAGAGGTGTCGTGTTATGAAAGTTGCATGTGTGCTTGTTTGTGTATGTCACTTGGAACAAAGGCATGTCTAATTTGTTAGTTGTTTGTTGCACTAACTTCTTCGCTTGGCATCCTTGTTCTTTGTATGTGCATCTGAAATAGCTCCTGCATGTAGGTGTAGAAAGAAAAAAACAAAGCACATTAATTTTTTCTTTGATGCTGTATCAAGCTTTTTATTTTTTATTTTGAAGAAAAGAAGGTAGCAAAGACTTAAGTAATGGAATGCGTATTAAGTGAACGGGACTGAAGATATCATAAAAGCTACATCAGGTACTGCCTACCTTGGAAAATCAGAGCCACTAATCTTCTTGTCTCCATATTTTCTCCACTGATACCCATCATCATATGGCATGCTTGTATTATTTATCCAAGAACTTTCTCCTACTCTGTATGTCACAAAAATTATATATCATTATTTGCATTCTACGAAGAATTAATCAACTACAATCATATCTATATTAGATTCTCATGTTTATCATTCTTATTTCCAAAATTTGTAATAGAAGTGTCAGGCTAATAATTCATACGAGGATGCTTGAATTAGTACTGATCTCAAGCTATTTTACACAAAAAAATTGTTAAATTGCTTTCTAAATGCTGTAAAACAATAGAATACTGTTATGAACTTATGGAGCATAGATATAAAAAGTTTACATTTTCTTGATGAAGAACTGATAATAGAGATTTCAACCTTTCCACATAAATCATTCAAAAAGAAACTTGAGAACTTATTTAACTGAATTTTTAACTAAGAAGAATGATTGCACATGCCTTCTTCTTTTGCCCCTTCCATTCTCTGATCTCTGATCGGAATTATAAGAAGTCACACTCTCATGGCTACTATGAGCTGGAGAATCCGACTCAATCACTACCATATCTGATTTAATCTCAACTTTAGTTACACCAGACCTCATAATACAAAGTGCATGATTTAAAGATTGCAAAGCTTCTCTGAAAAGAGTCTCAGCCAGCTCATGCATAGGGATGGCTTCCCCTCCTTTCCTTGATTTCAACTGGAGAAGGTACTGCAGTTGTTTGATTATGTCATAACCTCTACCAACTTCCTTAATGGCTACCTCTTGCTCACTGTTTGAGTTTCTCATAGGCATAGAAGACATTGCTCTTCGTCTGTTGTCTGTTAGCTTTATGTTATTTTGGAGTGAAGGTGAGAGAATGATCATGATCTGCGGGTTAATGTATTTATATCTGAATAATATATATGTATACATTTGTGCAAGTTGTGTTTAAAAAAAGACGAACAGAATATAAATATCTAGGAAAACCTTCAATTCTTGTTAATCACTCGTTTATTGATGTTTAGAGAAGAAATTAACGAATTCTGTGGTTCCTACATGTAGCAAGGTTAGAACTAAAAAGTTTAATATTCAGAATTTCATGGTTTTTATCCCTTTTCTTATATAATCTAATAACCACTTAACTATAGAATGCACTGCAATTATTATTCATACATTAAATTCTTAGTTAATTCAATCAGAACTCTTCCACCGAGACTCTGTTCCAATAGGAAATAGGAAAGCTATAATAAATTATAAAGTAACCAGCTGCACATCTTGAAGCAAAGTAATGCCACAGAAGATCTTTCCAGAGCATGTGCCACTGATGGTGGACTTAATTGGTTGCTTCAATAGGCTGACTTTATCCAAAAAAGTAAGTCAGTGTCACTTGAATGTTCATTTTTTTTTTTTTTTTTTTTTTTTTTTTTTTTTTTTTTTTGAAAAAGAAGCCCGTAGGCAACTTGAATGTTCACTTTGGCCATGTTTTTGGTTGGGTATCAACAGAGCTGTCAACGGAATGCCATTTCGCACGTTTTTGTTCTATTCCATCTAGAAACGGAAGAAAAATGAGTTTCGTTTTTAGAAACGGAACGAAAACGGAACAACATTTCGTTTCGTTTCAGGAATTTATCGTGAAAAATCAATGCAAAATCGAAATGGAACATTAATTCTGTTCTGTTTAACAGAAACAGAACGCTCTTTCTATTTCGTTGACTGGAACGGAACGAAAATGGAACTGGTATGTTCCGTTCCTTTTCTGCACATTTGACACCCCTAGGTATCAATGAGGATTGAGGAATAATGTTCTTAATTTCTTATTCAAGTAATTTAGCAATACTCAGAAAGCATATTTAATTTGAAGTAACAAAACACACCCATTTAAACTGAATAATAGAATAAATTTTTATTTGTAAATAAAAACTTATTCATGATATGCTAAAAACCTGAAACATTACATAATCTGTAGAAGGTGTGGAAGGAAAGCTGATATTCATGTAAGGCAAAATTGGAAAAGGCAATCGTTGATTTATTCCCCATAAATTAATCAATACTGGGCCCACTCTGCCTGAAGCAATCATAGTGGAATATTCAATTCTGATGATAAGTTAGAATAGGGGTCACATCTAATATCTTCCCTAATGGGGAGTTGTCCCAGGGTGCTAGTTAATAAATTAAATCATAAGAAAACGTAATTAAGCACGTGTTTAATTGTCGCTGTTACAATACTTTATATGAAAGTTCAGGATATATGTAGTCATCAAACAAAAACTAAAAACGTTAGTTGAATTGCAAGGACCATTTTATTGGAGCACTCTATACAGATGCCCTACAAGCAATAGGAAATTACAATCAGCATATAACTATAGAAAAAATTTTCAGCATGGGTGCTGTGACCTGTGAGTAAACTATGCTTGCGCATTGCGCGAAGCGCATTTGTGTGTTTGGATGAGGCAAATAATAAGGCATAAAAAATAAAGATTTAAAAACGCGTGTCTAGCCATATTTTTTATTCTTATGTTTTAGTTTTGTTGGTATATGAATAAGGACCCGAATAAGCTCAAATTTCTTATTCTTGTGTCGTTTGAATTTCAAAAAATAAAAAAATTTGTAACTTAATCTTATTCAATCCCTTATACGTACGGTACGCATTGGCCCGTTGGGTCCTCATTTTACTCACAAGATTACCTATAATAATTATAAATATAAACCGCGTTGGGCAGTACATGCACAGTGATTGACTGATTGTGAGATGCTGAAATGATAGAAATGTGTGCTTCCTTCAACCAATTGCTTTCATTTATGAAAAGAAAAGGATGAAAATAATTTATAGGGTAGAGAAAGAAGAAAAAAAAAGAGAAGAAAAGAAATTTTTTTAGAACTAGCTCGTAACGTTTATAATTTATTATTTTCCAAATAAGAGTATATAATAGAAGAAAAATGGACTACCCGACATGAAAATTACATTACAATAATTTTTCTACTCGCTCTTTTATACACTCTCCCAACTTTTGCCTTCCTTTTTGTTCAATTTATGCGAACGAATTCGAAACGAATATTCACGAAGAAAAGTGGCAAAGTAAAAGGGTAATAAAAAAAAATAAATAAAAATGTGTGGGTGTCAGAATCATTTAGTTAAATGTAATTCGACACTCAAATTATTGTGAAATTATAGTTTTTCTAATTTATGAAACATGATATTTTGTAACTATTCGTATGTCGGATATTATCGCTCATAAAACTAACTCGATTCACCATCATACAATAATCTGACAACGCAATGTTTTGTTTCTAATTTTTGTGATCCTTTTTTATTTTCATTTTCATCGTGCTTCCATCTCTCTTTTTTGTGTTTCAAGTATAATAACCTATTCATAATCAAACATTATTAAATATTAATATTTTAAATTTATATTAATATGTCAAATTTCGAAGCTCGTTGGATTAGTAAGAATAAACTCGATATAAATTAAACGATGAGAGAAAATGAAGGAAAGACTTAAGAGGAGCCGCATATTTTGACCACGCAACCACCCAGCACCACGTGCCGAATATTTTCAACTGCTATTTGTATATATATTTTTTAGTATGTAAGATGTAACTGCTATTAGTAAATGTTGTAAAGGTCGATATAGAAAATCTTGCAAAGATTTGATAGGGTCCAGTAGTGTTTTTGGCAGATAGCTGGAATATTGCCTGCAATTTTTTACGGTCAACATAGGGAAATTTTGTCAGCATGACATGGCTATATAGCCTCATCCGCATGGCATCAGCCTTAACTTGTCCCTCCTAATTGCTTTTGACTCTTGAATAAAGGTCATCTGAATGAAGGTTCTGAGGTAAAATTATAGTATGAAAGATACAAAATTGTCATGTAAAGATAATAACATGGTACCAACAACCCAGCAATTATTAGTTTATTACATCCACAAACAAAAATAAAACAATCTATATTTTACTGTTGAGATAGTGAGGGAATCCCACCAATCTTCAACGTCAGCTTTGCATATCAGCATATGTATAACTTCTGTATGGGTGGGCCCAGTTGTAGTGGTCCGGGCGTCCGGCATCCAAATGTGATGGCAACGTCTACATTGTTTTTATGATTTTATTATTGAAATCATATTTCCATATTCCAGCCCAAAATTACATGACTAAATATTGCGCAATATTATATGCTTAAAGTCTAATTAATAGCTTTAATTTGGTACAACTTTTTGAAAGCACACGTTCTTATGATTTTATCTAACGGACGGATATAAATATTAAATAGTCCAACAGATGCTGCAGTATATAACAACAAATATATTTCTGTAAGTAGCAGAGGTCTCTGTTTTCTAATTTAAATTATATATTATCCAAAGAGTTGCGCACTGGGTTTTGATTTTTATATCTCAAGAAACAAATATAAATGCCTCCCTTTTAAGGTCCTTCCTCGTAGAGATTTTGGTGTATTTGGTTGGGTATGAAATTATAAAACTTGAAATTACTATTAACTTTCTAACTTTCATCAACCAAACACATGCGCTCTTTTTATAGCTTACATTAATGTTTCTTGGAGTTCAAATGCTTAGAGAGTTTCTCCTTTAAATTTCGTTTTTTAATTGTTGTGTACTCTTCTTTTTTTTTTTGTCTTTTTCTTACCATCTCTTTTCTTTTAGCCTCTTTGTAAATATATTGTAATTTTTCCTTATAACAAAAAATTCTGGTGTACTTCTCACCGTCTAGCCTTTTTTTTTTAAAAAAAAACACACGCACACACACACCTGTGAGACGTCAAATTAATTTTCAAATCTAACTCCACTAGAAAATGAATTTAAGATATCTTAAATACACAATCAAATGTATATATAACTTCTTCTCAAAACTTTTAAAAAGCTACAACCCCTCTAAATTCTAATCCTATGATATATACTCCGTTTTTCTGGTCAATATTATACTTTTGACGTATGTAGGGCCGGTGATGTCATGCAGTGTAATTCTTCACATTAGTTTTTGTTTTATAATTAAGCATGATTACTTGATTTGCTCGACATTGATTTTGGGCCATATATCCTTGCAAAAGACAAATCTTTGATTAGTCAAATAACACGTTTTATTTCGCTAAACGAAGGATGGATGTGAGGATATTTTAGTTTGAGTATATATATAGTTATAGTATCTAGTAATTGCATATTGCGAGCCTAACATTTGGGAAATTGATTTGACTAATGAAATTAAAACTTTACAAAAATATACCATTTTATGTATTTACATCGTATGACCATATGTGACAATGCGTAGTAGATTAGAAACTCTGGTCAGTTCACACTTTCATGTGTTATATATCTCCAATGATTTTGATCGTCAGCATGGACAAATACCTAGCTAAATACTATCATTTCATTTCAGAGAAACACATGCAATCTTAATTAAGAGAAACAAAAAAATTATTATATTTGGAAGGAGACACATAATTATATATATAGTGTTGCACTTGAGACAAAAAGAGAGGGTTAAATGTCTTCTTCTCTGGAATTCCAAACAAGTCAACAAGACAATCTACAAGGAAACAAATTATTTTAATTTATTACTAGAAGGTTTGTATTTTTTTAGTCTAGAATGAATGGCCGGCCAATTCGATTGATTAGGTAACACAGAGGTTTTGTAGGTCCCTGAATTAATATAAATTAGCTTTCAAATCACTGCCAAGAAATTAACACTTTCAGACTAGCGTTTTTCACATATTATACAAAAAAACAGTGTTTATTGCTAGGTATTATATACTTTACCAGAATCTGCCAAGCAACTGCAGATGGTCATAGGATGACTGAGCTAATTAGTCCTCTGCAGATTCAAGTCTTCAGAACTATAACTGCATAATGCAAATCCAACCGATTGCTAGTAGAATTTTTTCCTGGAAATTTTTCTTCTATAAATTTTTAATAATTAATTTCATTTTAAACATGTTAAAATGTATATATGATGTCAGACATCACATATATACAAAAATGGAGCTATCATCCCCCCCCCCCCCCCCACCCCCTAAAAAAAAAAACAGTTTGTTGCGAACACTAAGATTATATCAGCTATTTATCTGCATTGAAGTTTAAGAGTATCGTGTGTCAATTATTTACAATAAATTACAACTATAAGAGAATCTGTCGGTCCAATAATCTAGCCAAACTATGTACAAAAAGGCAACAATGAAGTTTACACTACCACAAAAACAGGCTTTTGTAACGGGTCATCTGTAACACTTAAATTGAAACCCGTTACAGATATGTCGGGGGAGCGCGTGAAAAAAAAAGCGGAAGTAATCTGTAACGCTTTTTATAAATTAAGCGTTACAATTTTCCTTTAAAAAAAATATATATTATTCTGTCAAAGATTCTGTAATGCTTATTAGAAAATAAGCGTTACAAAATCCCCTATTTTGAATTTTTTTTTTGGGTGGAAGAGGTATAAATCCATCTCCTCTCTCTCAATCTGTTTGATATACTAAATTTCAAACCCTCTCCTCTTTCAAAATCCTCAGCCACCACTCTCCTCTCTCAAAACCCTCTCTCGATCTCTCTCCGGCTGCCAGCCCTTCGGCCACCACTCTCCTCTCTCCACCACCATTCTCTTGAAACCCTCTCGACAACCGTTTCTCCCTCAAGCCACTCTCTTACCCACTCGACAGAACTCTCCTCTCAACAGCCCCTCAAGCCACTCGATTTAGAGCAGCTGCAGCGACCGACTCGACAGTCCCTCTCCACTTGAAGGTCGACTCGACATGTAAATGGTTCGATGAATATCAACAATTGCATGCATGTGAATTTGAATGATATTATAGGGGTGTTGTGAAAATTAGTGGAATTATGTAAATTCTTAAAAAAATAGCCGCTGTTGTGTTAGTGAATTTGAATGATATTATAGGGGTTGTTGAATTTGAATGATATTATGTTTATGTAAATGTTATTACAGAAAAATTTGGGTATGTGAATTATGTGAATTGCATGAAAGGGACTGTTTTGGGTATTTGAATTATGTAAATCGATCTTGTTGATTTGTGCATAAATATATGTAAATTGCATAAAATTGGGTTATGATATACTATGGGGTTAAATACTTGCTGTTGTGGGTTATGATATTTTTGATTGACTAATAATATTTTTTGAAAAATGAAAAAATTATAAAATTAAATCTGTAACGCTCTTTTTATAAAAAGCGTTACAGATTAGACAAATCTGTAACGCTTATTATGAAAAAAGTTACAGATATGGCTAAATAAAAAAATGAAATTAATTTTTGTAACGCTTCTTTCATAATAAGCGTTACAGATTAGACGAATCTGTAACGCTTATTATGAAAGAAGCGTTACAGATTGAGTACTCTGTAATCCATTTTTTTCAGATCTGTAACGTTCTATAAATCTGCAACGGGACCTACAGTAACGTGTCCATGAACGTTACAGATCATTTTTTTTGAACGTTACGGAATCTTAATTTTGGCGTAGTGTTATGCTCATACAAGTGTACTTGTTGAAGATTATGCTGATTCGTGTGCCATTCCAAGAAATAAATTACTCACAATTCACAATGAAGAAGGATTCTATTTTGATATTTATTGTCGTTTTGTCCTTATTTGTGTTCTTTTTTTTTTTGGAAGAAAAATAGGGGTCAACCCCTACTTATTTGTGTTCTTTAGTTTGCTTTAATTACTAACTTGAAAATGTGGCTTGTACCAGATGGATCCACTTTTGAGAGGAACTTTGAAATTGCTTTGGCCGCGCACCTATTTCAATTGAGGAGATTCTTGTCTCATGATGCTCTTGATCATGCATCGATATATAATAATCGCCAAATCAATATTTAAAAAAAAAAATACTCAAAGTCAATTAAACTATTTTGCATTGTTGTATTGTATATGCATATATATATATATTAATATATAGGAACGTCAATCTACATATGGGGGAAAAGAAATGAGTTACATATCATGGTTTAAAAGAAATTTATGTACACCACTCTCTAGTCAGACATTACACAGTCCAATAACAAAATTCAAGAGCCACAACTGTTTATATGAAATTCAGCCGACACTAAAGAGCGTAACAAAAATATATAAAGGTTGTTATTGCATTGATAATATTGCAAGCAACAAAGGAAATATTATGGTATACAATAATTAGAAAAATATATAGAAAGCTGGATGATGGAAGATAAAATGCGTATTCAAATTTGTGCCTAATTAATTATATGTCTAACAGTTTACAACAATAAAAATAATGATAAATTTTAAAATTAAGTGCATGTTTCTTCCGAAATATCATAAACACATGTAATACATCCCCTCATAACGTTGTTCATTAATTATTATCTTCTTCAGGAATATGTTAAATCTTACATGCAACGTACTATGGCTATCTATAGAGGACAATCATATGAAGGAAAATCTACCAAATCCCTCAACAAAGAATCCAGGTCCCATTCGCAATTTCTTTCATTCATGGAAGCACTTGCAATAATCTGCCTTAGGTTTAAATCACCAAAACATGAACCTTGATTTAATTGTAGAGGCCTACTTGGTATTCGCTCTTGCAAATCCACCTTTTGATTGACACTGTGATCTTGTTCGATTGAACCAGATGGACTTGTTTGCGGAGTAGGTGATGGGGATCTTGTTTTTTGTAAATTGCATGTGTGCTTATTTGTATAGGTCACTCGGAATGATGGCATATCTAATTTGTCGCTTGTTTGTTGCACTAGTTTTTTGGCTTGGCATCCTTGTTCTTCTTTGTATGTGCATCTGAAGTAGCTTCTGTGTAAGAAAATAAAACTAATTATATTAGTTGTCAATTCGATACTGCATCATTTTTTTCAATAATATTAGTGACTTAATTAACTATGTTTGGACTGATATGAAATCACGCTAAAGGACTATTCTGAAATATTATTCAGCTTTTGGATGAGTTATTGGTAGTTGTTTAGAATAATGGAACACCTTGCTATTTCTCTATTCTAAATCTAATAAACAAAATCGAATTAACAAGTATTTCAAAACTCAATTTATCATTATGCCTAGCTAACCTAATTCATTATCCAAAGGGTATCTAAGTATTTTTTTTTTACAAAGATGCACGGAATAATACTTGAATAATTAGAGGATCTAAATCAAATACTTATACCTTGAAAAGTTTGAGCCACTAATCTTCTTGTCTCCATATTTTCTCCACTGGTAGCCATCGTCATATGGCATGGTAGTATTAGTTATCCAGGAATTCTCCGCTACCCTGTACGTATATCAGCAATGATATTCATGCAAACACAGAGAGATTGAAACTGTAATTATGAATATCACTAATCCAGCTTTAGTGACTAATTTCCTGTAAATATACATATGCATGGCTTATATATATGGTTGTGTTATCATGCATATTCAATTATTCATTAAGCAAACTTGATTAATTACATCTGGAAGCAAAGGAAATGCTTCAAATTAAATATACACAGACAGCGTGAAAAATGCGATACCATATTCTTCCAGTGATAAGTATGCAAATCTCAATATGACAATTGACTGATTACGGGAATTACCTTCTTCGCTTGTTCCTTCCATTCTCAATTCTTTGATTTGATTCGTCAGAACTGCCACTACTATGGACCGGTGAATCCGACTCAATCACCACAATCTCTGATTTAACATCCACTTTACTCACACCGGACTTCAGAATACATAGTGTGTGGTTCAAAGCTTGCAAACAATCCCTGAAAAGAGGTTCTGCCAACTCCTGCATTTGTATCGCATCATGTAATTTCCCGGATTTCAACTGGAGAAGACCCTGTAGTTGTTTGATTATGTCATAACCTCTCCCAACTTTGCTAATGGCTGCCGCAAGCTCAAGGTTTGAGTTTCCGGCCATAGTCAGAGATATATTGCTTGGTTGGTTGTTTATTTGTTCTTTAAATCTAATTTCCAACTGTTTTGGAGTGAACATGAAGGAATGGCTAAGTTACTGTATTTATATCTAGAGAAAGTTTGTATACTTATTAAGAAGGGACTAATAAAGAGAAAGTTCAAGGAAGACCTCTCCCTCCCTTTCATCACGCGTTTATTGGTGATTGGCAATGAAAGACCTTTTGTGCCTACAAACATGCATGTTGCATACAAGAAGCTACTTTTGGTCCTGTTGTTGTTGAAACGACTAAACAACAATCAAGAACAATCTGAACTTTCTCTAAAACACGAAATTTCTGTATGCAACAATAACTCTGTTACAACTCTCTTATAAACTACTGTATTTAAATACAATACAAATGCTGAAAATGGAACACTAAGAATTGTGTTGGTATACCGACACAAATACCATAACTCCTAAATTACTCTTACCTAAATTAACTAACTACTAATAGCACAATAATTCAATAACAGTACTGCTCAATTTACTGGTACGAAAACAGAGGTCTAAGTATAGAATTCTATTTCTTATCATCTTCAACACTCCTCCTCAGCGGCAAAATGATTGCATCTGAGATACACCTATGTGTTCCCTGTTGAGCTCAAACTTCTCCTTTGGTAGCACCTTTGTAAAAATGTCTCCAAGTTGTTCATTAGTTCCACAAAATTTCAGCTTCACCTCTTGCTTCTCCACCGCATCTCTAGTGTAGTGATACTTGATAGCAATGTGCTTAGTTGTGTCATGGTTGATTGGATTCTCACTAATTGCTATGGCTGATTTTCTCACTAATTGCTATGGCTGATTTGCTATCACTATAGATTGTGACTGGTTCTTCTATTTTTCTATTGACATCCTCTAGAATTCTTTTGAGCCAAATAGCTTGTGCAACAGCTCTTGCTGTTGCATCATATTCTGCCTCTGCTGATGATAATGCAACAATTGTTTGCTTCTTGGATGACCATGAGCAAATACTAGAACCAAGCGAGAATGCATAACCTGAAGTACTTTTCATATCATCTTGACATCCAGCTCAATCGCTACCAGTATAACCAATCAACTTTGAATTTTTAACTGGTTTGTACCGAATCCCATATGCAACAGTACCCTTAATATACCTCAAAACTCGTTTTGCCGCTGTAATATGATATTGAGTAGGACAATCCATGTATCTTGATAAGAGGCTTGAACTGAACATGATGTCTGGCCTTGTTGCACTCAGGTACAACAAACTTCCAACTAAACTACGAAATTGAGTTGGGTCTATTTTTGTCGAGCCATCTTTTCTGAATTTTTCATTTGGAACTAGTGGTGTTGTAACACTCTTACAATCTTGCATCTTGTTCTTCTTCAATATGTTCTCTGCATACTTCTTTTGAGATATGAATATCCCTTCTTCACCTTGAGTTACTTCTATACCCAAGAAGTATTTCATCAATCCAAGGTCACTCATTTCATAGGTGTTCATCATGTCCCTTTTAAATGCTTCCATCATTGCTTCATTGTTTCCGGTGTAGATTAAATCATCAACATATAAAGCAACTATCAAAATATGAGTACCTTGTTTCTTCACATAAAGAGTTGATTCCGACTTGCTCTTCTCAAATTGGTTGTTCAAAAAATATTTATCAATTTGACTGTACCATGCTCTCGGAGCTTGTTTCAGTCCATAGAGTGCCTTGTTCAATTTGTAGACTTTGTTTTCTTCTCCTTGAGCAAAAAAACCTTCAGGTTGCTCAACAAAAATTTCTTCATCAAGTTCTCCATTTAAAAATGATGATTTGACATCAAGTTGAAAGATACGCCATCTTTGTTGTGCAGCCAAGGCTATGATTGTGCGAATTGTTTCCAAACGTGCAACGGGAGCAAATGTCTCAAAATAGTCAACTCCAGATTTTTGCTTGAACCCCTTTGCGACGAGCCTTGCCTTGAACTTTTGAACTGAACCGTCTGGATTTAACTTGGTCTTGTAGACCCATTTAACACCTATTACACTTCTATTCATTGGCCTGTCCACTAACTCCCATGTACTATTTCTTTCAATCATCATAATTTCTTGCTTCATGGCTTCTCTCCAATTTTCATGTTGTTCAGCTTGCTCAAGCGATTGTGGTTCAACTATAGAGAAATTGCATCTTTCGGTTCTCTCATAAAGTTCAGTTAAGGTTCTAACTCTGAGTGGAGGAGTTTCTGATGAATCATCACTTGAATTCATGTCCATTGTAGGCGAATTAGAAGCACCACCAGATTGTATATTGTCATGAAGTTGTACAGATGAGTTTCCACTTGAATCTCGGCTGGTTGTTGTTTGTGAAGTATGAATTGGAGCTGTTGGTTGTGTAGAAGTGCTGTTGCTTGTGTCTCGGCTAGAGGCTTGGCTAGGATCAACTATGTTTTGCCTCTCATGATTGTCATGATGCTGAAATATGATCACCGGCGCTTGTTGAATTTCTTGGCTGTTTTGATTATCATCCCAATTGTGAACTGCTGTCTTATCAAAAATTACATCTCTACTAACAACCAGTTTCTTCTTCTCAAGATTATACAATCTGTACCCTTTGGTTCCAACCATATACCCCATAAATATACATCGCTCACTTTTATCATCAAACTTAGATCTGTGTTCTTTTGGCACATGTGCATAGCATATCGAACCAAAAATTTTTAGATGGCTAATGTTAGGAGTTATTCCACTCCATGCTTCAATTGGGGTTTTATTTGGAACAACTATGGTTGGACTTCTATTATGGATATAAACAACCAAGGACACTGCTTCTGCCTAGAATTTAATCGGTATGCCCTTGTCTTTGAGCATGGATCTTGCCATTTCTACTATGGTTCAATTTTTTCGTTCTGCAACTCCGTTCTGCTGAGGGTATAGGCTGTTGTAAGCTGTCTTTTAATTCCATGATCTTCACTGTCACACCCCGACCCAACGCGGGACCAGGGCATGAAGTGGGGCACCAATATCACATCCATCCAGCAGCCTGTCAACCTACGTCGCAAGAAATAAAAGCAAACGGAGTCAGCTACAAAGCCGAGTAACCGGTTATGTAACGACGCAGCTTCTCTATACTTAATTAATATAACAAAAAGTCAACCGATCGGATTAATCCACACATCAATATCAAATAAACAAAATGTAATTCACAGAGATCAACGGGTCTAGATTATCTCAAATCAATTTCTCATATCACTTTCTCTTTTGCGCGAATCCCTCTCTAGGCGATTCCGCTTCACATTCCATATCACTTCACATTTCAAATCACATATCACTTATTTCAAATCACATATCACTTCACATTTCAAATCATATTCCATATCAAAACAAATCAAAGACCCGTTGACTCGTAAAGTACATCAGCCACAATTCTCATATATCAATTCAATCAAAACCAAACGATAATATCAAATCAATCAATCAATACGAAATTAAATATAGAGAAGTCCGGTTACCTGATTAAGCATTGACTTTCCGAAAGGTCATGCGACGTAGTAAAAGAAATTCCAAGTGATTATACCACAAAAGTATCAAAGAGGATGACTCAAGGAACGGCGGCTCACACGAAAAGCCACGCCATTGACAGATCGGACGATCAGACAATAAGGTTGTGACCGAAAGAGATCAAAGGGTGAGCCGAGACCCGTCGGCTGGCTCGAAGGCTAACGGATCGGGTTTGAAGCGGGTTTAGGGTTTGGGTCGGGTTAGGGTTTTGAGGTGGTTTCGATTTTGGAAGAAAGAGGTGTTGCAAGTAGGTGGGGGTGGTTGACTGGGCTTGGATCGGTGGAGGAGAGGAGTGGCGGAGCTTCTCCGGTGGTGGGGGGGCCAAACCCGAGAGGAAAAGAGAAGGGAAGAGAGGAGGCCAATTTTCGGGGTGGAGAAGAGAGAGTGAGGAGGTGGGGTCGGTCCTCCGACGCGGTGGAGAAGGGGCGGTGCCGAGAGGGAGGAGCAAAGGCCGGAGAAGTGGAGGGGGGGCTTAGGTGAAGTGAAAGAGAGAGACAGAGAGAGAGTTCGGGAGAGAAAGAGAAGAGGGGGGAGGGGCTCACGGGTAGGGTAGGGATTTTCTCCCATAAATCCTCTTTTTTTTTTTTTTTTTTTTTGGGTACGGGGGTTCACATTCTTCCACCCTTCAAAGAATTTCGTCCTCGAAATTCAAAATGAGGTACGAATCAAAGGAGATGAACTCAAAATAACATCAAACAAATTATTTCAGAAAAAACCAAGTGAGACATATCAAGCAACAATTAAGTCACGACACAAGGAAGATATAAAAAAAAGGAGATGATAACAAACTCAAACACAGAAACAATCAAAGTTAATTTCAAATTATTGGTAGCACCATAATATCAAAATTTATTCTTTCTTTAATGGTGACTAGTCAAAAAAAAAAAGGATAAATCTAATATCACATAAAATCAATTAACAAAGCTAATAGTCAGTCAGTTTGTTCGATTCTTGTGCTAATAACAGAAAGAGAATTCAATTGAAGGTCTTTAGAATCACAAAGAATGAATTAGACACAAATCAAATAGGAACAAACGATGCAAACTCAAAGGAAACGACAACGGACCCAAACACAGAGCCGAGGAACGAATGCTCTGATACCACCTGTCACACCCCGACCCAACGCGGGACCAGGGCATGAAGTGGGGCACCAATATCGCATCCATCCAGCAGCCTGTCAACCTACGCCGCAAGAAATAAAAGCAAACGGAGTCAGCTACAAAGCCGAGTAACCGGTTATGTAACGACGCAGCTTCTCTATACTTAATTAATATAACAAAAAGTCAACCGATCGGATTAATCCACACATCAATATCAAATAAACAAAATGTAATTCACAGAGATCAACGGGTCTAGATTATCTCAAATCAATTTCTCATATCACTTTCTCTTTTGCGCGAATCCCTCTCTAGGCGATTCCGCTTCACATTCCATATCACTTCACATTTCAAATCACATATCACTTATTTCAAATCACATATCACTTCACATTTCAAATCATATTCCATATCAAAACAAATCAAAGACCCGTTGACTCGTAAAGTACATCAGCCACAATTCTCATATATCAATTCAATCAAAACCAAACGATAATATCAAATCAATCAATCAATACGAAATTAAATATAGAGAAGTCCGGTTACCTGATTAAGCATTGACTTTCCGAAAGGTCATGCGACGTAGTAAAAGAAATTCCAAGTGATTATACCACAAAAGTATCAAAGAGGATGACTCAAGGAACGGCGGCTCACACGAAAAGCCACGCCATTGACAGATCGGACGATCAGACAATAAGGTTGTGACCGAAAGAGATCAAAGGGTGAGCCGAGACCCGTCGGCTGGCTCGAAGGCTAACGGATCGGGTTTGAAGCGGGTTTAGGGTTTGGGTCGGGTTAGGGTTTTGAGGTGGTTTCGGTTTTGGAAGAAAGAGGTGTTGCAAGTAGGTGGGGGTGGTTGACTGGGCTTGGATCGGTGGAGGAGAGGAGGGGCGGAGCTTCTCCGGTGGTGGGGGCGGCCAAACCCGAGAGGAAAAGAGAAGGGAAGAGAGGAGGCCAATTTTCGGGGTGGAGAAGAGAGAGTGAGGAGGTGGGGTCGGTCCTCCGACGCGGTGGAGAGGGGGCGGTGCCGAGAGGGAGGAGCAAAGGCCGGAGAAGTGGAGGGGGGCTTAGGTGAAGTGAAAGAGAGAGACAGAGAGAGAGTTCGGAAGAGAAAGAGAAGAGGGGGGAGGGGCTCACGGGTAGGGTAGGGATTTTCTCCCATAAATCCTCTTTTTTTTTTTTTTTTTTTTTTTTTTTTTTTTTTTTTTTTTTGGGTACGGGGGTTCACATTCACAGAATTTCATAAATTGGTTGGATGTGTATTCTCCTCCTCTGTCGCTTCTTAGCACCTTGATTTTGAAATTGCTTTGATTCTCAACTAGCACTTTAAACTTTTTGAACACTTCAAATGCTTCTGACTTTTGTTTGAGAAAATAAACCCATGTCATCCTTCTAAAATCATCAACAAAGACAGGGAAGTACCAGTTTTGTCCTTCAGATGGTGTTTGCATCTTTCCACAAATATCAGTGTGAATCAACTCTAGTGGTGAACTTGCTCGCCATGCAGCTTTTTTGGGAAAAGATTGCTGATGTTGCTTGCCTAGAATGCATCCTTCACATATTTCACTATTTGAGTTGATCTCAGGTAGGCCTTGCACCATCTCCTTTGACTGTAGTAGTTTCAATGCTCTGAAGTTGAGATGACCAATCATCTTGTGCCAAAGAACTGATTGATCAACAGTATCATGGTTTGAAGAACCATATATGGAGCATGCTTCAAGTTTAGAGCAAAGTTTTTGTTGTCCTCCATCCCAATATTCACCATCACTTGGCCATGTCGATCAACTATCTTACAACCATGCTTCTCAAAGTATGCTGCATAACCGTTTTGAACAAGTTGTCCCACGCTAAGAAGATTTTGCTTCAAGTCTGGTACGTGTGGCACATCCCTTATGAACTTTGGGCCCATCTTCGTGTGCACTACAATATTTCCTTTGTCCTTTGCTTGAACTAATGTGCCATTTCCCATGCTAACATTAGTTTCAGATGAAGTGTTGATTTCATGAAAAATCTGATGATTACCAGTCATATGATTTGTGCACCCACTGTCTAAATACCAAACATCACCTCTATCTTCACTTGCAGAATGACATGTATAGAAGATTGTTTCAAAAGTTTCCCTTTGTTCAATAAAGTTGGCTTGAGTCGGCTGTGTGGTTCTTCTATAACTTGCTTGGTTTGCTGAAATTCTTTTGTTCTACAAAGCCGAGCTATATGCCCTTTTCTTTTGCATTTGTTGCACTGTTTTGTAGACCAACAATATTTGGTGTCATGGCTATCCTTCTTGCAGATATCACACCAACGTCTTGCTTACTTGATTCTACACCACCTTCTCTTTTTTGAACAAAATCAGATTTGAAATATGAACTTGCCTTGAAAGAAGTTTCATTAGACATGTTTCTCTGCAATTTTCTTTCTTCATGTGCTTCAAGGGAACTAATTAACTGTTGTATGGGTAGAGTTGTAAGGTCTTTAGACTCCTCTATAGCAGTAACAATAGAATCAAAACTCTCAGGAAGGCTAATTAACATCTTTTCTACAAGTTTTTGTTCAGTTATTTCTGTTTCGCCAAGTGAACGCATCGGATTCACCAAATCCATAACTTGTGAGAAATACTCTTTTACCTTCTCCGAGTCTTTCATTTGCATATTCTGGTATTGTCTGCGTAGGGTCTGCAATTTGACAACTTGTACCTTTGCTGATCCTTTGAACTCTTGTTGCAGCACTTTCCAAGCATCTTTTGCCATGATTTCGTTGATAGAAGATATTTTCTGCTACCCCTTGTGGAATAAGGAATAGAGCTTTAGCATCTTTCATCTTGTCTTCCCTCAACTGCTTCTTTTCATCTTCTTTGAGTTGATGATCGGCAGGATATGTGGTATAGCCATCTTGAACGATATCCCACAAACCTTGTGAGAGCAACAGAGTCTCCATCTTCACTTTCCATATGCCGTAATTGTTATCGGTCAGCATAGGAGCAGGGAATTGCGCCATTGTTGCGCCCGAAGACATCTTCGACTTTCTATTGTGCGCCCTTTAAGGCTCTGATACCAATTTGTTGAAACGACTAAAGGACAATAAAGAACAATCTGAACTTTCTCTAAAACACGAAATTTCTGTATTCAACAATAACTCTGTTACAACTCTCTTACAAACTACTGTATTTAAATACAATACAAATGCTGAAAATAGAACACTAAGAATTGCGTTAGTATACCGACACAAATACCATAACTCCTAAATTACTCTTACCTAAATTAACTAAGTACTAATAGCACAATAATTCAATAACAGTACTGCTCAATTTACTGGTACGGAAACAGAGGTCTAAGTATAGAATTCTATTTGTTATCATCTTCAACAGTTGTATCACATCTTTTTATTTTGTTAGTTTCCAGTACTACAACTAAAAGCTCAAGATATCAGGTAATAAATCCATTATTCATATATTAAGAACAAAAGCTAAAGTACTCTGCTTAAAATTTTCAAATAAACACGAGAACATAAATAAATATGTAATTAATTAAACTGTGAAAACAATAATGACATGGTAGTTACCAAGCAATAGGGGCGACACAGAAGATCTGTAAAGCACATGCGCGTTAGTGTTTTGGACTAAGTTGGTTGGTTGAGTAGCGAAATTCATACAAAAGAATGATGCCATTTATCTCACTTTTATCTCCAATATATTGATTATTTTCTCACTAATTTCACATGGTCATCACTATATTAAAATAGATCATCCAAAACATGCAACTTTTTTTTATATTAGTTTCAAATTATGCAGCGATTTTTAACGCCACCCAGTTTCATTATGTAAATGAAACAAACCAAAAACAAACATTCAGTTCATCTTACTGACTAAGATCGCCAGTTTCAAACTGATATGACCCTATACTGAATTTTCCAAACTAACTCTCTACCTACAATATTCATAACCTCATAACAACGCAAAACATAACAATTAAAAAGTCCCAAGACACAAACAAACACTAACTGGCAGACTGCCAATTATTACAAAACATAGACTAAAGAGTAAGATTCTTTTTATAAATTGAAGTTTCTCAAGCTGCTGTCGCTATTTCCATATTCTCTATGCGTTCTATCATCCCTTGCAACATCAAAGGTCCTGGCATCATTTGAAGTGGTATGAGTTCCCAGTCCATGGGAAGCCACTTGTTAACTTCTTTTTCTTCCAACTTCCACGTACCTAGCCAATACAAAATCAAATGATTAATAATCAACAATGTCTGTTTAACTGTCTTCACATCTATTTGGTTAAAAATAAAATCATTCCTAATTTTCCAAATACACCAACAAGAGGCACTAAAAATAGTTAGGAAGACATTTTTGGTTTTATTGGGTAAATGTATAGCAAAATCCATTATATCTCTTATAGTATAATAGTATGCCAAGTCTGGAACCGATCCTGACAATCCCCTAACCAAAACCAAAGTTTTTGCGCAAAAGAACAATTAAGGAAGAGGTGATCACAGGTCTCAAGTGGCCACAAAAGATACAATTGGTACTACTAGATCAACATTTTCTACTTAACATATCTTTAGTTAAAATCCTATCATGAGTCAACAACCACATAAATGCTCTGATTTTATGAGGAATATTCAGTTTCCATAAGATATTGGCCTTTTCCATATGAACCCCTCTGAATTTAAGAAAAATATAAGTAGAGTGAGTAGAAAAGCAATGCTTAGTATCCCATTTCTAGCAGATAGAATCGAATATATCGGTCTGAATGTGATGAATGATATTCATCAAAGCTTGCCATTCTTGGCCTAACACCCCACTTAAATGTCTATTAAAAGTTAAACACCCCCTTGAGAGAGGACTACCTCTTCCACAGTAAAATTTTTGTTATTACACAGTTGATATAGAAAATAAAACTCAGTTGCTAAAGAACAATTATTGTACCAAGTGGCATTCCAGAAATCAACAGATTTACTATTCCCTAGTTTATAAAAGCTAGAAATAGCACCAATATGATGAGTAGACATCACCCCTCTCCAAAAATGTGAAACTTTACCTAAGCTATTTGTATCGCTTTTATTTGTTAGTATTTTGACTGTACTTGGCACCCAATTATGACCCAAAACTTGTTAATATTTGACATTTTGCTGTATTTCCCCAGAATTTGGCTTTGCCATCGCTTCTATTTGTTTGACACAGGTTTTGATGAAGATTCAAGGAAAACAGACCCAAAGAAGCTTCTCCACGCTTATTTGCACGCCAGACGACTCATTTCTGGCGCTTGGGGCACATTCCAGACCGACATGCGGGCCACATGCCACGATCCGCTCAGTTCAGACCTGATTTCGGACTTTCTATGCTCAATTCGACCTGGACAAACTCCTGTTCGGGTCGAAATCCGAGCCGTAGCTCCCATTCCACTCCAAGTCCAAGTCACTGCTCTGTCCATGTTGGACAGATTTCTCTCCAGGTCGAATTGACCACTCTCCAGCCCGAACTTAGTGCCTCTAGGTTGGACAGATTTCTGTCCAGGTCGAACAGAAGCCTCTCCAGTCCTCCAGCCTGGCTCCAACCTGGACCAGCTCGTGCCTGGGTCAAACTGCTCGCTTGGGAATGTGATTTTGCATTGATGACTGCCCAGCTGGCCCCTGATTGAAGCCCTGGAGGCCTCTGGCTTGTTCCTCAAGTTGGAGAGCCTCTACAAAAGGTCTCTCTCTGCCTAGCAGAGACCTTCTCCTTCCTTCCACGTTCTATCTGGATCTGGGGGTTGCCCTAGCCTCCATCTTGGAGGAGGCGGCCTCCATGGCCTCCTTCACCTTTCCAGCCCCATTTTCCACCACAAAGCACCATTTCTCATAGTTCCTTGGGGTTCTTCATCGATCCTGGCTGATTTCTCCACTGCTCGAAGCGACGGTAGCAAGCAGTTCAGATCTCACGCTCTCCACTCTTCCACTGCCCTTGAAGACGAAGTACAAGCTTTCAAGGGAGTATTTTGGTTTATTCCTTTGATGTTTTACACTTTATTCTCGATGGCTTGTATCTCTACTGTTATTTCTATTATTTACTAGTTCTTTTATGTCTTAGGGTAGGATTATGATGTATGTTTAGTATGATGTTGTGATGAATGATTGGCTTGATATTTGACTTTGTTATTTGTCTGCTTAGTATTATTTTGATGCTTGTTTAATCCTATTGCTTGAACTAATTTACTTCTAAATGATTGGCTACATTTAGTTAAGTTACAAGGTTAGGTTAATCAATTGGAGTTAAACAATGTACATGGGATAAGTTGTAGATTTGAAAGGGGAGACTAGTTAGCAGCGAAAGTTGTAACTTCTAAATAGTTTGAAAGAACATTTAGATATCCTTAAGAACGCAAGTAGACCAAACTTAAGAACATTATTTACTGACACGAAGTTAGGTTAGTGAACTTAAGAGGGCTAGGTAGAGTCCTGTGCTGGGTTCTAACCCAAAAGGCGAAAGTTGAGGGTTAGAACTCGTGTTACAGCCGGTCCGGGCCCTGAACATTATCCAAGTCAAGCCTTGAACTCATTTCCAGACCTTCTGTTCGACCCGTACAAGTCTTGTCCGGGTTGGACAAAAGTCTGGAAGTACAACTCATTTCCAGACGTTCTGTCCAGGTCGAACTGCCGTCAGTTCGGGTTGGACAGAGCCTTGGAATCCGTGATTTCGGGATTTATTGCCAAAGTAATCGACTCCAGAATTTTCGGTGCTAAACCTAAGTTGTTTCTGATCCCTAGGACACTTTTATTTATTATAAAAAGCACCAAAAAAACTCTGTTTGTTAGCTTCTATTATTTAGAATTGTTTTAAGTCTTGTTTTAGAGTCCAAAATACCAAAAACATCTATTTCTTGCATTTTTATCTTTGTTTTCTTCCAATCACTCTTTTTTTTTTCCTGTCTAGCTTTTGAAAACCAGTAAGTCCGGTAATCATTAATCCGTCCCTTGGGTTCGACCCTAAAGCTTAACTAAAACGACTAGTGAAGTTAGGTTCTAGGTACAAATTTTATTTGATACTTAGGGTTCCTAAAACCCCTTCATCAGCTATTATTATAATATTTATGCCTCACTATTTCTTTCCATTCTGAATAATAATGGGGATTATTGTACTTCCACCACCATTTTAGTAAAAGAGAAGTATTCGTAATAGAAAGATCTAAGACCCTCATTCCATCATCCTGTTTTGTCATACAAATTTTTGTCCAATTTACTAAAGCATACTTCTTTCTTTCACCTATATTACCTTGCCATAGAAAACGACATCTAAGTTTATCTATATTTCTCCGAATTAACTCAGGCATCTTAAACATGGAGATTGTGTACAGAGGGATAGCACTGATCACTGAGTTGAGTAAAGTAATTCTACCTCCTAAAGAAAATAACTCTCCTTTCCATGATTGCAATTTCTTTTGAATTTTATCAAGTACTAAGTGCCAATCTCTATTGTAAAGTTTTTTATAATGCAAAGGGATGCCATGATAAGAAATAGGAAAAGCTCCAACCTGACACCCGAAAATACTAGCAAGCCTATTACTTTCTTCTAAAGAGATATTAATCGGAATTAATTCAGTCTTGGAAAAGTTAATTTTCACACCAGTAGCAGCTTCAAAACCTAACAAAGTCCAAAGAGCTCTGTCCACATTAATATCATTTGCCTCTAAGAAAAAAATGGTGTCATCCGCATAGTGAATATTCACTATGGGATAACCATTCCTAACATGAGGACCTAACCCCTTAATTAGGCTATTCTGGGTAGCTCTATTAAAAAAATTTGCATAAAGTATCAGCAGCTAGATCAAAAAGATAAGGGGATACTGTGTCCCCCTGTCTCAACCCCCTTTTACAAGGGAAGTAAGCAGTAGGAGATTCATGAAAGTTGTATAAGTGCTAGCACTATAAAAAAGAAGTTCGATCCAGCTAACCCACTTATCACCAAACCCTCTTTTCTTTAACACATTAAGCATATAGCACTAGTTTGTTCTATCATAAGCCTTCTCAAAATCGATTTTAATAGCTACTCCTTTTTGTTTACTAGTTGTACAGCTATGTAAAATTTCATGTCCTAAAATGACATTATCTAATATAAATCTACCTCTTAAGAGACCAGCTTGAGCTGTGTCAACTAAGGAGTTGACAACCTTTTCTAACCTATTTGTTAATAATTTGGTAATGACTTTAACACTACAATTTACCAAGCTAATAGGTCTATATTGTGTCACTAAAGTAGCTTCATGTTTTTTAGGAGCTAGACTAATCATAGATTTATTGAGCTTGCTGAGTTGAATCGTACCTTGAAAAAAAGCATTAACTATACACAGTAAATCATTTTGAACTAAAGACCAAAAATCTCGGTAAAAGCTAAATTAAAACCATCAGGCCCAGGAGCTCCTAAACTGTAAGAATAAAAAACTGTTAGAAAGTGCATAATTTTAATTTTTCAACTAACATTTAGCTTAATTAACAATTAAACACAAGAGGAACTAGCGCTACACGTTTCTCAAAACAATGAGAAACGTGTAGGAAGAAATATACCTCTCATGAAATCGCATTCATGAGGCTCAAATCCATGGCATGGGAGTCGATGGGGTGCGTCTCCTACGCCTCTTCTTCTCCCTTGGATGGCGCTGGCCTCAAGTCCACCAAGAGAATCAACCATGCTCTTCTCCTTGATACTAGCAAAGGGAAGAGAATAGCTAATACTTGCTTGTTCTCCAATCAAGTAACCATTCAATTAATTGGATCTAAGTTCAACACATGAACCCTATAGATGGATGAGAAAGAGAGAGCAAGGAGGAAGAAAATCTGAAATTTTCTTCTTCCTTTGGATGGTGGCGGCTAGGAGAGGGAGGAGAGAGAAGTGTGGATGCTAGGGTTGGCTCCCAAAGATGACCCCTTTATATAGCCAACAACTCTCATCCTCACTTTACATTTATTATAAGTTTGCCACTAGCCCTAGGCACCACCTAATGGGCCTTTTGTGGGCTACAAGTTGTGTTTCCTTGGACTATTAAATCAATATCTTTTATCACTCTTTCATCTAAAGTTAAATCGGACTTTTAATTAACCAATTAATTAGAAAATCCAATAGGCTCAAACTAATTAAAGTATGTTGAATATAATTAATTATTAACTCATTAATAATTAATTTAGGATTAGCAAATGCATTAATTTATTTCAATATGATCCCTTTGACTTAATTAATTATAACAGTTCATAACAGTATATAATTAATTAAAAAACTTATCATATTTTCATAACACCCATTGTCATGAACAAATAATTAATACATTGTATGGTCAAAACTCTATTTGTGTGACCCTTTGAGGATTTTTGCTATGTTGGCCATGGAGAATAAATCACTATTTATTTCCAATAATCATAAGCGGTATCTAGCAACACATTATGATTCCCAATTCACATAAATAATGTACCGTTACAATATCTCAATCCTGCATAAGAAATAATAGTATTTCCTTGTCTGATTCTTATATCAGATGATATCATTGCATAATCCAAGATAGAAATGTGTCATTCTTGCAGATTATACATTTCTTAATCTAGAGTTGATCGTCTAGTTTGCATGCATACGATCCAACTCCATCAAGGGGCCCAAACAGATATCATCACTCATTAAGTGTATTAATGAGGGACATACGGTTTTCTTGATGAACAACTTTTCCCCGCACAATTCAAGAGAGCATAAATAAAGTCCGTATAGCAGCCTTTATCAGGAATCAACGTTAGACGATATTTATAGAACCTATCCTCATGTGGAAAAGTTGAACATCTCAAACTTAGAATCAAACTCATATGAAATAAACAATGACACATAACACAATCCATATGTTTATTTCATTGGGTCAAGTCATGTACTATGTTCCAATAACATACACATATGCAATTAAGTTGGTAACTCCTTACCTATGATTTGTAGAACTTAATCATCACTTAACTTGCATACTAATCTTTTATGATAATTAATGTTCCTTGTTAATTATCAAGATTATGGACGATTTAGATTTATTATTGTCATTCTAATGAATGATCCACAGAGATCTACAATTCAGATTATCAACCTGAATGATCTGTCAATAATAAATTCTAGAAACAAATGATTAAATATCATCATTAATATAAACTAGAAAATAAGTCATTAAATATTGACTTCTAGGACATAACTTCAACAATAACAACTGCCTTAATTTCTTGAATGCTAAAAGGCTGTTCTAAGTAATCTTTATCTTCTGAGGAAAGAATATCCTCACTATACCAAAAATCAGCGTCTAAATAAGCCCCCTGAACTCCTTCAGAACCTAGCAAGTTTCTATAATAATGCCACACATGTTTTTCAATCATTTTGTTATCATCAACTAACTGCCCATCAATTTCCATATGATAAATGCTATGTTTTTTGAAATTGTTAGACGCTATTTTATGGAAATAAGCAGTGCTATTATCTTCTTCCTGTAACCACTTAGTTTTTGCCCTACTTTTCCAATAAATCTCCTCTTCCAGATAGATATCATCTAATATTTTTTTTATACCGAAACCACTGTTCTTGTTCTACCTCATTCAATTCTCTATTCTCTCGCAGTTTCTCTAAAACATGTAGGGTATCTAAAGCTAATTTTTTTTTTCGCTATCAAAATTTTTTTTCCATCCTATCATCTTTTTTTTTTTAAGTATTTCATTTTCTCAGCCCAACTTTCTCCTATATTATTTTGTAAAGGAAAATCTACCCACTATTTATGAACTAATTTAACAAAATGAGGATCCTTGGCCCATAAAGGATCATATCTAAAGATATTGGATTTAATAATATGATCTTCAGTAGTAACTAGTAAGCATCATAGGATAGTGGTCAGAATAGTAAGAAACTAAATCCTGAGTTCTATTTGTTTCTATAGATGCTATCCCAATCACTAGAAGCAAGAAATCTATCCAACATTGCTGATTGAATACCATTAGTCCAAGTATATTTCCTAGAAGTTAGTTTATAATCTAACAACACATTATTATGAATGAACTTGTTACACTTCCTACTAATCCTTAGATCAAAATTATTACTATTTTTTTCCTCCCGAAACCTAATGGCATTGAAGTCCCCACATAACAACCAAGGACAGTGCCAATTATCTCTTATGTTTTGCAATTCTGACCAAAATTCATTCTTTAGCCTAGCTGCCACTGGTCCATAGACTATGGAGAAAAGAAAAACTATATTATTTTGTCTATCCTTTACTTCTAAATGCATAGAAAAAGTCCTATATTCTACTTTCATAACAGCAAATTTGGAGGGATCACAGCCAAAAAGAATCCCTCCTGACCTACCCTTGGAGGGTAACCAAAACCAACAAGTGATTCTATTAGAAAGAGTATTTAAAATTCTGTCGGTGAAAAATTCTTTTTTTGTTTCCTGAATGGCTACCATATCTAAATTGTGATCCTTAATCATATCTATTAAAACCTGTCTTTTAAGAGATGCATTCATCCCTCTTATATTCCAACACAATACTTTCATTTAATCACTATCATGTCCCTAGCAGCATTGAGAACCACAGTTGTGTACTCTGGTTTCCCTTTGCCTTTCTTTAAAACATCTAATAAAATATCCTCAAAGTTTTTCCTATCCATATGCTGCATTCTATGAATGATGTCACTTTGTTGTTCTATAGTTTCACCTAATCTGATTTTATAAATGTTGAACATCTCAGCTATTTCTATTTCAGTGAGTCTATTAAAAGGGAATCTATCTAAAAGAATTGAACCTTCATGATGCTTTGTCCCAATTTTGCCAGCCTTCCTTTCTCTAGCCCTGCTGAGCACTGAGCTTGTCACCCCATGAATTTCAGCCTATTGCTTCTCCTAGGTTGAGTAAAGCCCCCTCCCAGAGTAGCGAGAGTGCTCTTCACCATCACCTGAGAATTGTCACTTGACATTGTGTCCAATATCAGAGGGTTGACATTACTGGTCCCTGGAGAGATTGTGCTGGTATGAATAGGGTGCATAGAGTCACAGTTCATTACTGCCACTGAAGACTTTTCTCTCTCACAAGTTTTGGGCTGAACCTCATCTGGCAGAGCATACCCTTTGACTGGGGTTTGCGAATCAGCAGAGATACCTGCACTGTTCTAGCTATGAAACTCCTTCTCTGTCACCATTGGTGGTTCTTTCTGGTAACCCTCTGCTAACTCTTTCCCCTTAGTGTATGGCTATTTCCCAACCACCTGTTGAACCCCCACAGTTGCAGGATTGTCTGACGTTTCACCAACAAACTGACCATTTAAACCAAGCAACTGCTGAGTCATCCTATCTCTCTCAATTTGTTGCAGTAACTTATCAAATTCTGAAACAGAGATAGTACCAATATCATGGTGAGTAGAATGGGAGGATTGGTCATCTGCATCTGATCTCCATTGGTATTATCAGCTTGTGTTTCAGCCGTGCTAGATTTGTGTTTTTTAGTGTTGTTCATACCTCCCCCATTGGGCTTCCCTGCTCCCTGACGTGGTGGAGGAGGAGGTGGGCCCCTCCTATTACCATTCCCCATCATAACACTCGGGTTTTCCACCTCCAACAGGATGTCATATCTTCCAACAAACCCTGAGGGATCACGGTATTTGATCCAAGTGCTAGGTGGTATCAGTTGCGGATCACAGATTGCTACCTTCACTCTAGCAAAACGCCAGTCCAAATAATTGGTTGTGCGTGGATCCAGATCAAGTACCACACCCCCCATGTCATCAAAGAGTCGATCAAACTCTTCAAAGTGCCACAGTTTCATTGGAAAACCTCTGATTCTCACCCAAACTGGTATCAGCCTCAATCCTTCATCATACGATGGATCCTAAGGCTCAATCGGTATCTCCTTGTTCGCCAGTCTCACCGATTGTTTGGCCAGATTAGCGTCGAGCCAGAAGCGAGACGACGCTTGAATCAGGTATCTCTCATCATCAAACACCCGCATTACCCACTCATGGCGAGGTGCAATGCGCTGGAGAGCTCGTTGCAGGCGATATGGGCCCCATCCCTCCAGATCATGGATGAAAAAGCTCATGTTGAAAGCATTGTCGAGCTTCTCCGTGTCATGAGAGGCAGTGAAGGTGAGAATTGGTCTTGGCATGGTGTGTAGACCCTTCTCAAACCCTAGATTTGAGAACTCTCGATGCACTGTTTGCGCTTGCTCTCGCCTCTTTGGATTATTGGGAGGATTAGGTGGAGACGAAGAGCGAGGTTTTAGCGTAGCGATGTCTATCACCTCTGAGCATATATTGGCTTTGTGACCTAGTTTGTTGCATAAGAGACAAACTAAGCCGTTTGGACAATCACGCGCAAGATGTCCCTTATCCAAACAACGAAGACATCTCGATTCGACACAAATTTTGTTTAACCTAGCTCGAATCGGCTCGCCTTGAGTCGGATTAGCTTGATCTCCAATTAGTCTCCAGTACTTGAGCGGTTGCACAGGATGGTTTATAAGAGTATGTGCATATGAGATCCCACCTGGATTCGCCATTGCTGACGTCACCAAGCACTACGAAAAATCGCTCCAAAACAACACAAAACCTTACTCTTCAACCACAAAACTCCCAGATTAAATAGATCTAAGCTCAAAAACAAAGAATTATAATCAAAAACCGAAAAAAAAACACTCCAAAAGTGCACAAAACGAAGCACACACGCTATCTAAACCATTACGAAAATAAACACAAAGAGCTAAAAAGAGATATCAAACTATAGATCGGAGAGTGGAGAAGAAGCGAATCTATAAAATTTTCTAAGATCTCAAAGAATTTTGACAATTTTCTCAGAAAAAATTATGCAGCGATTTTCTTTTGCTTTTACCAGTGTCCATATAAATTCAATTTGTAGATATCTAATGAAACCTGTGAGTTTGATTAATTTTGAGAAAAATGGCGTAAGATTATATCTTCTAGCCTTTTGTCTAAGATACATTACAATAGAGCGTCTGAACCGGCACAACAGCTTGAAAAATATTAAATAATAAACGTAAATAAATAAGAAATAAATATATATGTGTGTGTGTGTGAGAGAGCATACTTTATATGAAAAATCTCAAACCATGCTTTATTTTGAGCAATTTGCTCACCAATCAATGAGAGTTTTCTAATGAAGGGCCGATTTATATGGGTATGTTTGCTCTGTATACAAACTGTTATTACAACTAATTTGTCGGCTCACAAATTATATGCTAGTTTTAAATGCTATTTCATTAAGTATTAAAAACTTATTTAAATGGTAAGTTTATTAAAATCCAGATTTCCTCTTATTAAAGTAGGATTTACTTTGATATACGAGGCAGAAACGGTATATGTTGTACTGTTGTCAACATATTAGCATTTAGACTACTATATATAACATTTTTCATATGTGTTTACAATAAAATAATTCAAGTTCTTTTGAGATGCTTGAAAAATGAACCATATATAACATTGATATGTTGAGATTTTTTAAATGTGGTGCATCTCTGTATTCCTCGGTTTTGTAGTAATTTAAAGTTGGAGACCATTGACTGGTATTCTAGTAATGAGATGAAAGGAAATTATAAATTAGAAAACTGGAATCTACTTTATTGATTGCTCACGAGATCTTTGAACTTTCGTATTTTTTTACTACTGAAATGGTCATTGTCATTTACCTTATATTCTCTGGCAAAATTTTTCTATTCTCTATTCATCTTTAATGGAATTAATTATGTTTAAAATATAGCAAGCGGTTAAGAGTGCTTTTCCCACAAATTTCGTGGTGCTAAAAAATTTATTATCATTGCATTAACCATATCTAATAAAGTTTGATTTTTACGATAAGCTATACATCCTTAGATTGAGGTGTACAAGGGGCTGTTACTTCATGAATAATTCCATTTCACAAAAAGTTGCTAATAAATAATGTTTTCTCTGCTGTATGGTAGCAAAATTGAACTTCCACTTCTAAATGCCAAGAAATAAATCTTTTTTCCTTCTTGCAAAAAAAAGGTTTTTCTGCACAATCATACTTTAAAAAATTATATATATATATATATATAATGATTTTTAATTTCTATTTAATATGCATGATTAGTGTAAAAATCTAGTCCATTCATGCAAAACAGCAATTATTTGACTGATGATATAAAAGGACATGTTTTCTTTCTCACGAAGGATTGGTATGATTATGTTACTGTTCTTTACACGTCTAATATATATATTGTTTGGGAATCGTATCCTCTGAGTGCCTACCTCATATTTCGAGCGTTGGATTACGATCCAACGTACCGCTCGCAGATGGGAGAAAATCGCTGAAAAGCTCATCCCTGCCCGACTGCCCTCTTTCCCGATTCCTCTTTAAAAAATAAAAATATTACCCTCTTCCTCCTCACGACCTCACCTCAGCCATTACTACTAACCCTGGTGTCGCACTTGCCACTACGCCACTTTTTATTTATAGAAACGGTTATATATATGTTAATAGAAACGGTTTGGCAGCGGTACTAAAAATAGGTGGTGCTAAAGAGTTATAAAAAATCGTTTCTAAAAATGGTGTTGCTAAAAACAACTAAGATTTTGTCAGAAACTTTAGAAACGGTCTTTAAGGAAAACCGTTTTTAGAAATAGATTAGTCGAAACGGTTTATTAACAAAAAACCGTTTCTAACAAAACATAGAAAATTAATGATTTATTATTCGGTTTTTTCCAAGAATTTGTTTGAAACGGTTTTTAAATAATAACCGTTCTTAATTTAAGTAGTTTAGAAACGATTATTAAATACAAAGCGATTCTATTCCAAATCGTATTTTAAAAAATTTAACAAATTCAATTAGAAATGGTTTTTAATAAATAACCGTTTTTATTATTAATCTTAGAAATGGTTATTTACTAAAAATTATTTCTAAGTAACAAACCGTATATTTAAAATTTGAAATACTTCTTTAATTCATTAAGAACGGTTTTTTATTAAAAATTGTTTCTAGAAGGATGCCTTTTCAACGGTTATTACTTAAAATCCGTTTCTAATAATAAATTGCAATAAAAAAATATTTTTCATTTTGGGGGCTAGCCCCATTTTTGCTAGCCATAAAAATTTGTACCAAATTAAATTGGTATATCACAACAAACGCAATTAATATATCCAAACAAACAATTCATATATCAAAAAGAAACAATTTAGTTAACAACAATAAATATATCGTACCAAATATACTAATTCACAATATTCGATCCAAATATAGAACTTATACATGCCTACGAAAATATGCATAAAAGTCATTTAAAGTAAGATTAATATCTTTGTCACTATAAGGTTCACCTTGTGGTTCCAAAACCTGTATTAATTTAAACAAATTCAATTAGTAAAAATAAAACTATTTGGTTTCAAAGTAATTCAATTAAACTTAATATTAACTAAACTCTAATTAATTAAAAAGTTTATAATTCATACTTCTGGAAGCCGTCTGTATCCTATGTAATAAAAAAGAATCAGCTGCAAGTTCCTCATCGCATAAAACTCGCAATCAACACCATTCGGTTGACGTGGACTCTACAAGTTGTGTATCGTTTATTTTGCAATTTATTAAATCCAATAAATGAGAAATTAAATGAAACTATTAGTTGAGTTGTGTACCGGAATGAAGTGAATATCGAAGTTAGAACCTAATTTTAATCTGGATAGAGCACTGCAACATTAAAATATAAAGTTAGAAGAATTAATTTGAAGATATTTACATAGTAGATAATAAATGTGTTGAGTAAAACAACATACGTGTGGCATGCTTTTATCATTGGAGAATCAAACATGCCGTCATTCAATGAATCCACAATCCACATCTTTTTTCTCGAGGGATTTGCAATAATAACTACAAAATGATTCATACAGGTACATATTAAACCTTGTTAGTAAAATTAACATTAAACTGCAAATTCTTAATTTCTGGAGTCAAAATTAGAAAATTTGTAACTAACACATTGTGATGTATAACATGATAACATGACTTTCTTTGGCCGAAAGCAGTCATCAAGTAAGACAATGTGCCTGGCACATTCTCAATCGCATAAGATCCAGCGCTTTTTTAGGATCGAAAAACTTGAATTCCTTTATTTGCATCTCCTTGCAATAATCCCTAGCCCACCTGCATATTATATTTACATATGTAATTCGATAATATTGATTCAATTTAGAGACATATATATATTATATGTTATTGCAATAGTCATCAATCGATTATTGTTAAGTTGGAAAATTACTTACATGGTCCAAACTTTCATGATTTGAATTTGAAGCATTTTCCTTTTGAAGACGGCGTCGATGTCATCGAAATTGACAAGGAAGGAGTCTAATTCTACGTTTTCGAACTTAGCCTTAATTTCAAAATGCGTCATAGAAGGGTCCACCATCATCATATAGCTGTGCAGTTCTAGGGCGTTAGGCCCAAGCCGTCGCAATTTCTCCAGGGTGCAAAACGGTTGTCGCATTTTCACTTCTCCGTCCACCAAGAACGCACCCAGATCGAAATCCTCATCGACTCCTTCTGATTCCTCCTCAACTTGCTCTTCCTCTTGATGTTTTCCTTTGTTTTTCGCAAATGATGGCGATACTTGCCTCATATGCCCCTTGAAATCAACAAATTAGTCATGAACTCATAATTTTCAATTTAATTAATATTAATTTAGAAAAGTTTGTTAGATTTACCAATTTCGATAAATCGAAATCCACAAGATGACTCGGCCACCTTAGAAATGAGCTCTGGAGCATGCCGAGACGATCGTTTGTGTTGGGAGGTGGACAAGGTGGCGACAATTCAGAAGCATGTTGGAACACTTCTAGGAGTTGTACCCTGAACTCGTCATTACCCAATGGCACTCCGTGGACAATCTCAGGCATGGATGACCGTGCAAATACCATTGCTCTTGCAACGTACACGATATTAAAATTATCTCCTGGGAGGAAGAGCAAGGCTTCCATGGAACCCTGCAATTATAAGCCAATATGAAACATAATTAAATATGCTAAACCCTAAATTCTATATATTTTGCAAGCAATATTCTATATATACCTGAATATTAGGGCCAGGAATCGGATGTGGCTGATTGTTGCTACCCTGTGATAGCATAATAATTGCTTGATTCGTTATTGGATCGTAGTTCTGCGGGATTCCTTGATGCCTTGGGACCACATCCGCGAGAAGTTTTGCTCCGTTTGTCTAGCTCTGCACTCGCTTGTTCACTTCCTCTTGTAGCAACCGATCGACTTCCTCTTTGGTGTAGCCCCTGGATGTCCTCGTACCCTTGCCAAACACTTGTTTCACGCCGGAATAATGAGGGTATCCTCTCAACCGTCCTGAGTGCTCTCGGGTCCCAATTGTAGTTGTCAAGATGTCATTTTGACGATACGCTTGAAAATCACCGGACTTAGCTAAATCAACCTGTCACGAAAGAAATTCAAGTAAGTCTAAGTTGACTTCGTTGGATACATCAATTTCATATTTGTAGAGTTATCACGCATACCGCTTTGTCAACAATCTGAGCAACCTTATCATTTGTACACCTAAGTTCACCATTTTCATCCTTCTTGGCGCGTGCCCTGCACCATCTATAACTCCTGCTATCTACTTCCTCGCTAATGACGGATGTCGCACCATGGACCACCTCTCGTTTTTTCCAAGTCTTTTTTGCACTAATGTAACCGTCAGATCTGAGTGTGTGGTGCATGTCCTTCTTGGCGTCATTTTCTTTTCCTTTCCTACTCAATTCCTATTAGCAAAATTCAAAAGACTTGTAAGTATAGCAAAAAAAAAGTTAAGCTATTATTATTGGCAAAAGATTTGTTTTCATACCTGAAACTCAGGGCTTCCATAATATTCATCGAATTCGTCCCATTCTTCTTGTGCAATGTTATGTACATCAAACGGTTGCTCTCCATCTGCTGGCGGATTTAATCTATATCTCTTATTCTACAATAAGAAGAAAGAAAGTTATAATCATAGTTAATCAAGCGATTATTATTTAAAGTGATGTTAGAAAAAAAAATTCTTACCAATCTGCACTTATGAGCCCTCCATCTAGTGGCACACGCCGAAAGAATCTTCTTCCTAATTGTAGGTGGACAATCAGCCGATATATTCCATGTCATGGCTATAGAGGCGTATAAGTCAATTTTCATCTCTTTTGGCACTAATGCCCACCTTTTATAGCTGCATTAGAAGCAATTAATGCCACTATCATATTCAAATTCATATAAACATCATTCACATTCATATATTTATATTTGTACCTGATGGGAATCATATTTCTTGTTTTTTGTGCCACATTCCTCTTGAATTTAGTAGCATTATCACCGGTAGGCGCGCCTTCATCGTCGAATTCGATCTTTAAAGGTATACCAGCAGCTATCTTCTTTGCCGTCTTGTTGCATTTTGCCGTTGATCTTTTTCCCCTTCTACTATCGGATAATGGTATCAATTCAGTTGCATTCGGATTTGGCATCAATTCCTCATCCTCATTCAAAACATTATCATCATCCATATTTGTCACTGGGATCTCATCCGGATTCGACATGACTGCAAATTGAAAGCAAAATCATCACAATCAATCAATTAGGCAATCAAATCAATTAATTAGAACATCAATTCATAATCATTAAGAATAATTAACCTAAGTATACAATTCTAGTATTTCATTGATTTTTTAAAAATTTTGGCATGACCTTCCCTATATATGAGCATTTTACCAAAAAATTTCAATCAAACCCAAACCCATTCACATTCACATTCAAAAAAGAAAAGAAAATTTCATTTCTTTCATTTTGCAATTTAATTTATTAACTAACAATAGCATTATTTCACCAAGTCCTTATATTTATTTCTAATTTTGTTCTCATAATCATGCCATAAATCTATAACATGCAAAATGTCAATTGACATTTCAAATCCTTATACTTATTAATCAAATTGGACATTTCAAATCCTTATTAATTTCACCAAGTCCTTATACTTATTAATCAAATTGGACATTTCAAATCGGTCAAATTTAATTGACTAATACTACAATCCAACTAAGCAATATTCTACAATCAAATTGGACATTTCCTTGTGGACATTTCACCAATCCGTTAGAAATTGAGATTAAATCGGCCAAATTCAATTGCATTTTTTGGTTTTAATTCAGTCCTTAAATAATAGAAATTGAAGAATTGAAACAATAGAAATTAATAGATGGAGTAGAGACATACCAATTAAAGAGGCAAGAGGCAAAGATGCGGAGAGGGGTCGGCAGTGGAGGCGGAGAGAGGGTTTAGATGTAGTTAGGCAGTGGAGGCGGAGAGGGTGGCAGTGCAGAGGCGGAGAGGCGGTGAGGGTTTAGAGAGGCAGTGCAGAGGCGGAGAGGCGTTTGAGGCAGAGAGAGGGGTTTAGAGAGCTAGGGAGATAGAAAATTTTCGGGACAAAACGAGGGAGAGAGAGAGAGGCTAACTTCGTTCAAAATTTTTTACCGTTAGAAACGGTTTTTAACCAAAAACCGTTCCAAACTAAAAATCGGTTTTTTAAAAAAAATAAAACTGGACTATTAAAAATGGTTTTTAACAAAAACCTGTTCCTACCATAAATAGAATTTTTTTTAAAAAACAAGATGGATTGAAACGGGTTTTAAATAAAACAACGTTTCTAGTAATTACGAAAAATCTTTCTTGTTTTTCTAGATTTCTGTTTTTAATCTTTTCTGAATTTTTATTATAATTACGAAAAATCTTATTAATTAATATATCTGTTTTTTTAATTTTTGGTTTTTTTAAATTTGGGATGGAGATAATAATAATATCAAATATTAAATAATTGTTCTATACATTATTATAATATCAAATTTTAAATAATTGATGTATACATAATTTTTTAATATTCTGTTTTTAAAATTTTTTAATATCAATTTCGATTTTTTTCCTTACTGTTTTCTGGTTTTTTGTTTTAAATTATAATATATAATATATAATAGAAAATAAATTACATAATCTTATTAATTAATATATACTCATGTTTTTATTTCGGTTTTTTTATATACATTATTCTGTTTTTAATTTCTGTTTTATTATTAAGTTATAATTCGGGATGGAGATAATAATAATCTCAAATTTTAAAAAATTGCTCTATACATTATTATAATATCAAATTTTAAATAATTGATGTATGCATAATTTTTTAATATTCTGTTTTTTAATTTTTGAATTAATGTTTACATTTTTTTTTATTTTTCACCGTTGAAACACTTTTTAACTAAAAACCGTTCCTACAAATCAAATCTGTTTTTTTTTTAAAAAAAAACAAGACAAATAGAAACGATTTTTAAATAAAAAACCGTTTCTACTAATCAATTTCTATTTTTTTCCTTACTGTTTTACTGGTTTTTTGTTATTAATTATAATATATAATATATAATATAAAATAAATTACATAATCTTATTAATTAATATATACTCATGTTCTTATTTCTGTTTTTTTTTATATACATTATTCTGTTTTTAATTTCTGTTTTATTATTAAGTTATATACATTTCGGTTAATTTCTGTTTTATTATTCTGTTTTTATTTTTATTTCCTAATATTCTCATGTTTTTATTCTTTTGATTTTTTGTTTTTTTTTAAATAATTTAAATATGTCTTAGAAATACTAGAAATAGTAAACAAAATACAAAATCTTAAAAGTTCTAAAAAAATAGAAAAAAGTCTTAAAATACCAAAAAAAATATGCGAACTCAATTTCCTTTCTTCTTTGGTGATTTTGGTCGATCTACCCACACGCCTACTTCTTAGTTATTTGTACACAAATTAGTTCTAACTCTTCAGCTGGTAGCGGCGTTCCATCGATACCTGTGACAAATTAGTACATTTCAATAATATTTGTAGAATTTCATTGAATTGTTGTCAATTATTATATATACTTGTTGAGAATGGTGCTATTTCATCGAATTGGTCATATTCTTCTTCGTCTACAACATCTTCAACACCAACAATGCGTCTTTTTCCTTGAAGTACCACATATCGTGACATGTCGGCCGGATCGGCAATATAAAAAACTTGCATTGTTTGTTTGTTTGCAAGTATAAAGGAGTCATATGCATATCCCAACTTTCTCAAATCAACAGTTGTCATCATATATGTTTGTTTCTTTGTTTCCCAAGTACCACATGTCGTGACACGTCCACCCCTTTCTTCCACAACTCATCAAGGTCTTCTATCAACGGAGCCAAATACACATCTATATCATTGCTCGGTTGTTTTGGACCAGCAATGAGCAACGACATCATCATATATCTTCTTTTCATACATAACCAGGAAGGAAGGTTGTAAATAACCAATAAAACCGGCCATACGCTACGATTGGTGCTCATGAGACCATAAGGATTCATCACATCCGTGCATAGTCCTAATCTCAAATTTCTAGATTCATTGCCGAAATTCGAAAAAGAACTGTCTATGTTCTTCCACTAGGTCGAGTCTGCGGGACGTCTGATCATTGTATCTTTCTTTCTGCCTTCCGCGTGCCACCTTAGTAGTTTAGCATCTCTTGAGTTACCGAAGAGACGCTCGAACCTTGTATTATCGGCAGATACCATATTGTTTTCGCAGCTGGCCCTTTTCTACAACTCTCTTCATCATCCTCTAAATCATCGTCCCTTAGCCTGTACCGTGATGCATTGCAAAATGGACATTTATGAAGATTCTCGTACTTGTTCCGAAATAGTATGCAATCATTCGGACATGCTACAATTTTCTTTCTTCCCAAATTCATAGGACATTATAATTTCTTATCCTGATAACATGTATCCGGCAATGTATTTTCTGCTGGAAGCATTTCTCTTAAAAGACCGAGCAAAAATGTGAAACTTTTATCGCTCCAATTATTCTTGGCTTTTAGGTTACACAATTTAAAAACAGTTTTAATTTTGAAAAATTTATCCTTATCACAACCGAGATATAAAGGTGTATTACAATTTTCATCATACTTTTGAAAAATATCAGGAATTTGATCATCAATAAAACCATCTGGTATTTTATTCATCATTTCATCCAAATCATTTTCTCTATTATCATCACCCACAAATATATCATCCCCAACATCATCACCCATAAATATATCATCCCCAACATCATCACCCATAAATACATCATCCCCAACATCACCCACAAATACATTCTCTACACTGTTCTTCGAAATCTGATACATTAATGCTTTTTCCAACATCAGTATGATCTTCTGACTTTTCTCCATGATAAATCCACCGGAGGTATTTAGGTGTTGTCATCCATCCACGCTCAATCAAATGAGATTTAACCATTTTGCTATCATGCCACTGCAAGTTAACACAACGCTTACAGGGGCATAGAATTTTAGGCTTTCCGGTCTTCTTCCGATGTTCTTTTGCACATTCTATGAACTCTCCAACCACTCGATGAAAATCATCCGATATCCGTGAACTAAACATGTACATCTCCCTTTGATCCATCTGTGAAGATCACAATATATATCCAAAAGTCAGGGTTTAAAGATTATAGGTTCAATTTATCACATCAAGTTTTCAAGCCGGTTACCATCCTAAACCACTCTTTGGATACTCTGTCTCATTAGCGAGCGTACGCTAGATGCAATCTGGTGTTTGAGAAAAATTCGGCAGCATTTCCTCTTATGTTCCCTGAATACGCCAACACACGATTGCTCGTGTGGACGCATTCGTGGGAACATAAGGAGAAATGCTGCATAATTTTTCTCAAACACTAGATTGCATCTAGTGTACCACTCGCTATCCTAAATGAGACAAAATATCCAAAGAGCAGTCCCAAAATTAGGGACTATCCGAGGTTAATCCCTAATGGATTAATCTCGGACGGGCACGATCTAAAATAGTTCAAATTTCAGCATTTTGGTCCTATATGTTGGAGTTATGTCCTAGAAGCCAATCACTATGGCTACTTCTGTGGTTTATGTTATTGATGATATTTTATCATTTGTTCCTTGATTTATTTATTGATAGATCATTCAGGTTGAGGATCTGAATTGTAGATCTCTATTATTCATTTGTTCATAAATGACAATAATAAATCTAAAGATGTCCATAATCTTGATAATTAACAAGGAGCATTAATTATCAGATAAGATTAGTATGCAAGTTAAGCGATGATTAAGTTCTACAAATCATGGGTAAGGAGTTACCAACTTAATTGCATATGTATATGTTGTAGAACATAGTACAGGACTTGACCCAAATGAAATAAACATATGGATTGTGTTATATGTGTCATTGTTTATTTCATATGTTGTTGATTCTAAGTTTGAGATGCTCAGCTTTTCCACATGAGGATAGGTTCAATAAATATCGTCTAACGCTGATTCCTGATAAAGGCTGCTATACGGACTTTATTTATGTTCTCTTGAATTGTGCGGGGAAAAGTTGTTCATCAAGAAAATCGTATGTCCCTCATTAGTTTACCTAGTGAGCGATGATATCTGTTTGGGCCCCTTGATGGAGATGGATTGTTTGCTAGCAACTTGTACAATCATCTCTATATCAAGAATTGTATAATCTGCAAGAGTGACACATTCCTATCTTGGATTATACAAGGATATCATGTGACATAAGAATCAGACAAGGAAATACTAATATTTCTTATGCAGGATTGAGATATTGTAACGGTACATTATTTATACGAATTGGGAGTCATAACGTGTTGCTAGATACCGCTTATGATTATTGGAAATAAATGATGATTTATTCTCCATGGCCAACATAGTATAAATCCTCAAAGGGTCACACAAATAGGACTTTAACCAAACTTGCATTATTTATTTGTATTGGGGAATACAAAAACTTGATGAGTTGATTAATTAATTATATACCGTTGCGAACCGTTATGATTAATTATATCAAAAAGGATCATGTTAGAATAAATTAATGCATATGCTAATCCATTAATGATTATCAATAAATTGATAATTATGTTGTTCAACAATATTTAATATAATTATAGGAATTATATTGAATGTATATATGGACTTTCTTTTGAGCCGAAATAAGAAGCAATATTATTGGCCCATTTAACAATTAGTTTAATGGCTTTAATTAAGAGGAAATACAAAATGGAAATGGCCCATTTTAGCCCATGTCTTGGCCGGCCACATGATGGCACATTTGTAATTAGTTACAAATGGGGTTAGGTAGAGATTAGCACTATATAAGGACCACTTGAGATGGCCTAAAACCCTAGTTGCTTTTCTCTCTCTTCTCCCTCTCCTAGCCGCCACCATTCCTTGGAGAAAATTTCAGATTTTCTCCATTGATTGGACCATCCTCTTGCTTCTTAATCTAGTTCATGTGTTGAACAAAAATTCTCTACACAATTACTTGGTTAATTGATTGAAGAGACACTAGTTGGATTAGCTTCTCCCTCATCCTTGCTAGCACAAGTTGAAAAGGGATTGGTTAATACTCCTTGGTGGACTCGAGGCGGCCGGCCGGTGATTTGGAGGAGTGGAGAGCACGCCACCGACTTCCACGCCTTGGAAAACCTCCTTGATACGATTTAAGGAGAGGTATAATCCTCCTACACTCTTTCTCTCTTGTGTGTGAATGCCTTGCACTAGATCTTGTGATTTGCTTGTTCTTAATGGGATTAATTAGTTGTAATTAGTCTAAAATTAAAATATGAGCATTTCCTAACAGTGGTATCAGAGCTATGGTCGTGCTTAAGGTTTTTCACACTTAATTAGTTGAGAAATTCGTAATTAATTAAGTTAATTAGTGATGTGCATGCTTGCTGGCCCTGGAATGGCTGTTTTCTGTCTTGTTGCTTGTTTTTCGTGGTGTAAAGCTCTCTGAAATTTTTTTCCTTCTTATTGGAGGTTGTAGCCCTTTGAGGTGTGGTTGTTTTCCCACTGGAATCATTGAAATTCGATGTAAAATGAATTTTTAGTGATTTAAACGGTAACGGTGCGCAGATCTGTTATTCTGCTGCACAGTTCTGTTGTTGTGGTTGGTAACAAATAAGTTTGTATACAAAGTACCTGTATCTTTTAGATAGGATTAATCTAAACTTGATGCTCTTTCTGGATGTGTAAATTTTGTTGCATATTTCGGATCTTATGTGGGCGTTCAAGGATGAAAAGTGATGAAGTTGTCAGATCTGTTTTTTCAAACAAACTGATTGTTTTGAAAAACTGTACTTATTGAGAAACTTTTATGGAAAAGTGTTTAAATGGAAATGTTCTCCTTTAAGTCTGGAATCTGTGAAAATTAATTTCATAGATTTTCATTGAGATTTGATACCTCAACCGAGTGAAACCTTTTTGGTCGACGGTCAGTTCCAGAACAGGATACCTTGCTTAAATGCTTGTTATCTCATTGATCTTGAATATAACTTATGGATTTTCTTTTCATGGAATGATAGCCTATTGTATGTAGTATTTTTCTATGTAAATTGTTTGCTGGAAAAATATCAAGGGGATGATCATACAGATCAAAAGGTAGAGACCCTTAACAGAATTTTCTCTAACGGTGCTTCGCGCACAATCTGAGGATTTGTCTTTTTTGGTTCTCCCTGATGGTAATTGATCTCTCCTTGAGTTTTTTACAGGTAACCACATCTTTTGTAAGGAGTTCTCTGGATTTATTTCGGATTTTTTGGAGACCGAATTATTTTGAATTTTTTCGGGCCCCGAATTTCGTATTTTAATTAGTTAAAATAGTTTCTAATTAATCATTTTGTTGAAAGGTTAATTAGAAGACTCCTTAAATACCCTCCTTTCTGTTTTGATGGTTAGATTTAATTTAAAAGGGCTTAAACAATTAGTTGTTAAGGTTGAGCCTTCTTTGCATTCGAAAAAACTTGAGCAACAAGTATGCACAAAGATTCTAATTAATGAAATTAATTAAGGACAAGTGTATCATGTATATTGTATATGTGCTAACTTTGTTTTGTAGGAGGATGTGGGTTTGATATGGCTCAAGATGTCAATGCCTTGTGTGTTGTAATATGTTGTGAATGCATGTGATTGCTTGTAAAGTGGCCTAAGGTGCCTTGATCATTAATTGGTTAATTTTTGATGTAACTTGTGAGGCTTGCATGCCCCTAAGGCCTAGGCGGGGTTTTAGGAATTTATCACATGTATTTATTTCCCTTAATTATTAGATAGGATCTTAGTAATTAGTGGGAGGGCTTGATTAGATTAGTCTCGTTACATGGAGATGCGACGAAGATTAATGCAAGCGGGAGCCATACAAACCCACGGCAATGTTTGAGATGCATATGATTATGTGATTGTTTGAGAATGCCTTGAATTGTCATAGGTAGGTATGGGTGTATGCTTACACGACCACCAAACAAGAGTCACATAAATTGTTTTGTCCCAAATTTCGATTAAGTTAATTCGTCCTCCTTCTCTCTATCCCCTTCAAGACAATTGATTGTTTATTGATGCATTCCGCCGACGCGGACATCGTACTCCATCATTGTAGTCGGGGTGTAAATCGGATTTGCAAGGAGCAAATAGAGAGAAGTTACTTTTCAATGGATCCTAATCAGATTGGACATTGGGACGAAGTTCGCGATGCGAACCAAGGATCATAAAGTTGTATGATCGGTTAAAGAGAACCTACCCTATATTAGTTGGCTTGATGTTGTGCCGACGCCATCATCATTTCAACGAAAGTAGGGGACTTGGAAATCCATTACATTTAGGGACATTAATTTAATGTAGTGGAAGTTTTACTTTATGGAAGTTAAAACAAAAGCATAAACTAAATGACCTTAAATTTTGATATTGTTGTAGATGTCTTCCTCGTCTTTTACGCTACGTTCTCTTCTTGAAAAAGAGAAACTTGCCTTCAATGGTGCCAATTTTTTGGATTGGCACCGCAACCTTAGGCTTGCCCTTAGGTTTGAGAAGAAGGAGTATCTCTTGACCACTCCCTTACCTCCTCTTCCTGAAGAGAAGGCTCCCAAAGAGGACCATGAGAACTATGAAAAGCATCATGGAGACGACATAGAGATGTCGGTCTTGATTGTTGCAGTCATGGACAATGAGCTCCAAAAGGAGTACATTGATAGTGGTCTTGGAGTGTTTGAAATCATCTCTCGTCTCTCAAGGATATTTAAGACCAAAGCTCGCACCGAAAGGGGCAAACTCATCAAGGCCGTCGCCAACACTCGTTTGGCGGAAGGTCATGAAGTTGGCCCACACGTCATGAGGATGGCGGGGTTGTTTCGGCAGCTTGAAAGCCTTGACACGCCCTTCCCACCGGAGGCTGTCCAAGACTTTATTCTCAACTCTCTTCCTCAGAGTTACTCGGGGTTCGTTGTGAACTACCGTATGAATGGCATGGATAAAAGTTTGGAGGATCTCCAAAACATGCTCATGGAAACCGAGGAGAGTCTCAAGAAAGAGAAAGGGTCTAAGGATGTTCTTGCTGTGAATGACAAGGGAAGGAAGATCAAGAAGAAAGCCCGGAAAAACAAGAGAGGCAAAGGCCCGGTGACGCCCCAAGGCTCGTCCAAGGGAGCTCCCGTGGGTTCAAGGAAGAAGAAGAACCCGGCCACTTCCGATACCGTGTGCTACTATTGTAGCGACAAGGGCCATTGGAAGAGGAACTGCCCCAAGTACCTTGCTGATAAGAAGGCTGGAACCGTCCGTCCTTCTACTTCAGGTATATTTGTCATTGAAACCCTTCTCGCTACCTCAAGCAATGACTGGATATTTGATACTGGTTCATGCGCTCACATTTGTCGAAATGTGCAGGCACTAAAGAGTAGGAGGCGGCTTGAGAGAGGCGAAGTTCAACTCCGCGTCGGTAACGGCACGTGCATATCCGCTATGGCCGTTGGGAATGTGGAATTGTCTTTGCCTTCTGGTTTTGTGTTGGAACTCAAGGATGTTTATGTAGTTCCATGTATCACTCGAAACATTATCTCTATCTCATGTTTGGACTTGGATGGTTTTGATGTTGTAATAAAGAACAAGTGTTTGACTTTGTTTCGTGATGAAGTTCGTTATTGTGTTGCGCATTTATCGAATGGTCTTTATATGCTTGATTGTAATGAACTTGTTTTGAGTGTTGAGAATGACAATAGGAAACGTAAGATTTCTCAAGAGAATGCAACTTTGATGTGGCATTGCCGCTTAGGTCACATCAATGAGAAGCGCATCAAGAGATTACAAACCGTTGGTCTCTTGGATCAATTCGCTTTCGAGCCTATTGACACATGCGAGTCTTGTTTGATGGGAAAGATGACCAAAGCGCCTTTTCCCAATAAAGGGACGAGGGCAAGTGGCTTATTGGACCTTGTACATACCGATGTATGTGGACCTATGAGCATTTGCGCACGTGGTGGTTATTCATACTTCATCACTTTCACCGATGATCATAGTAGATACGGGTATATCTACTTGATGCGGCACAAGTCCGAATCCTTTGACAAGTTCAAAGAATTCAAGAATGAAGTTGAAAACCAACTTGGTCGTAAGATCAAAGTTTTACGTTCCGATCGTGGAGGAGAGTACTTGAGTCATGAGTTTGGTGATTATCTAAAGGAGTGTGGAATAGTTCCACAACTCACTCCGCCGGGAACACCACAATGGAATGGTGTATCCGAAAGGAGGAATCGAACTTTGCTAGACATGGTTCGATCGATGATGAGCCAAACCGATTTGCCTAAATCGTTTTGGGGTTATGCATTAGAGACCGCAGCTTTTACACTAAACCGTGTTCCGTCTAAGTCCGTTGAGAAAACACCTTATGAGATTTGGTTTGGTAAGAAACCAAGCATGATGTTTCTCAAGATTTGGGGTTGTGAAGCTTATGTGAAAAAGCTAGTGAGCGATAAGCTTGGACCCAAATCGGACAAGTGTCATTTCGTAGGATACCCTAAGGAAACAAAGGGATACTACTTCTATAACCGTGTCGAGAACAAGATAGTTGTTGCTCGTCATGCCGAGTTCTTGGAGAAGGAATTTCTCGCAAGAAGAAGTAGTGGGAGTAATGTGGTTATTGAAGAAATTCAAGAACCACCACAAGACATGCCTCAAGTAGGTAATGTAGTTATTCCCAATGAGGTTCGAAATGAGGTTGTAGCCGAACCCGTTCCACAAGCCGTTGTGGAAGAGGTTCAAGAGAATGCTCCCTCAAATGAGGACTCGAACATATCGCGAGTCGATTATGTTCAAGAAACTCAAAGTTTCGAGGATCAAGAACCAACTCCACAAACCGTTGTGGAACAAGTTCAAGAACCTCAAGAACCTCAAGCACCAATTCTACGAAGGTCTACAAGGGAAAGTCATCCACCCGAAAGGTACTTGGGTTTGCATGATGCCCTCGTCATTGCGAATGACGAACCTTTGACCATTGATGACATGATGAAGAAATCCGACTCCAAGGAATGGCTAAAAGCCATGGAATCCGAAATGCAATCCATGTATGACAACAAGGTTTGGACCTTGGTTAACCTTCCCAACGGAGTGAGACCCGTTGAGAACAAGTGGATCTTTAAAAGAAAGGTCGACATGGATGGCAACTTGACCATTTACAAGGCACGACTTGTTGCGAAAGGTTACAAGCAAATTCATGGTATTGACTATGAAGAAACCTTCTCGCCCGTCGTCATGTTCAAGTCAATTCGGATCTTGTTAGCAATTGCCGCTTTTTATGACTATGAGATATGGCAAATGGATGTCAAAACCGCCTTCCTAAATGGAAATTTGGAAGAGGATGTGTACATGACACAACCCGAGTGTTTTGTGGATCCTAAGAATGCTAACAAGGTTTGCAAGCTTCAAAGGTCCATTTATGGATTGAAGCAAGCATCGCGGAGTTGGAACAAGCGCTTTGATGAAGAGGTCAAGAAGTTGAACTTCATTCAAAGCGAAAAGGAACCTTGTGTTTACAAGAGGATTAGTGGGAGCGTGGTCGTATTTCTTGTTCTTTATGTTGATGATATACTCTTGATCGGGAATGATATTCCCGAATTGAATGATGTCAAGGATTCATTGAAGAAAGTGTTCTCAATGAAAGACTTGGGCGAAGCCGCCTACATCCTAGGAATCAAAATCTATAGAGATAGATCTAGGAGGTTGTTAGGCTTGAGCCAAGATGCATATATTGGCAAGGTGTTGGAAAAACACAAAATGGCTAGTTCCAAGAAAGGTTACTTGCCTATGTCACATGGCATATTCTTGAGCAAGACTCAATGTCCGACGGAAGATGCAGATAGGAAATTCATGAACAAGTTTCAATATCCATCTGTGGTCGGATCAATCATGTATGCCATGCTATGCACTCGCCCCGATGTGGCACATCCGATTAGTGTGACTAGTCGATACCAAGCTAACCCTGGTATGCCACACTGGATCGCAGTCAAGAATATCCTCAAGTATTTGAAGAGAACACAAAATAGCATCCTCGTGTACGGTGGAGACCAAGAGCTCGTTGTAAGTGGTTACACCGATGCTAGTTTCCAAACCGATCGAGATGATGCTAAGTCACAATCCGGCTATGTATTCCTGCTCAATGGTGGTGCCGTAAGTTGGAAAAGTTCCAAGCAAGAAACTACGGCCGATTCCGTCACCGAAGCGGAATACTTAGCGGCTGGTGAAGCAGCGAAAGAAGGCGTTTGGATTAAGGAGTTCTTGACCGAGCTGGAGGTGGTTCCAAGCATCTCAGGTCCAGTGGATCTCTACTGCGACAACACGGGAGCCATAGCTCAGTCCAAAGAGCCTAGGTCTCACCAAAAGACCAAGCACATTCTACGACGATTCCATCTTATCCGTCAGTTTGTGAATGACGGGTGGATCAAGGTCAAGAAGGTGGACGGTGCCGCGAACACAGCGGACCCTCTAACAAAGCCTTTGTCTCGAGCCGCACATGAGTTGCATGTTGCATCCATGGGGATTAGGCGTATGCCTGAGTGGCTTTGAGTTGTATCTTTTACTTTGAGGCTTTAGTATGAGACATGTATATTTTGGATATTACATTGAGTACTATGCACTTGCTAGAAGTCATTGTTGATTGACTCTAGGCCAAGTGGGAGATTGTTGGAGTTATGTCCTAGAAGCCAATCACTATGGCTACTTCTGTGGTTTATGTTATTGATGATATTTTATCATTTGTTCCTTGATTTATTTATTGATAGATCATTCAGGTTGAGGATCTGAATTGTAGATCTCTATTATTCATTTGTTCATAAATGACAATAATAAATCTAAAGATGTCCATAATCTTGATAATTAACAAGGAGCATTAATTATCAGATAAGATTAGTATGCAAGTTAAGCGATGATTAAGTTCTACAAATCATGGGTAAGGAGTTACCAACTTAATTGCATATGTATATGTTGTAGAACATAGTACAGGACTTGACCCAAATGAAATAAACATATGGATTGTGTTATATGTGTCATTGTTTATTTCATATGTTGTTGATTCTAAGTTTGAGATGCTCAGCTTTTCCACATGAGGATAGGTTCAATAAATATCGTCTAACGCTGATTCCTGATAAAGGCTGCTATACGGACTTTATTTATGTTCTCTTGAATTGTGCGGGGAAAAGTTGTTCATCAAGAAAATCGTATGTCCCTCATTAGTTTACCTAGTGAGCGATGATATCTGTTTGGGCCCCTTGATGGAGATGGATTGTTTGCTAGCAACTTGTACAATCATCTCTATATCAAGAATTGTATAATCTGCAAGAGTGACACATTCCTATCTTGGATTATACAAGGATATCATGTGACATAAGAATCAGACAAGGAAATACTAATATTTCTTATGCAGGATTGAGATATTGTAACGGTACATTATTTATACGAATTGGGAGTCATAACGTGTTGCTAGATACCGCTTATGATTATTGGAAATAAATGATGATTTATTCTCCATGGCCAACATAGTATAAATCCTCAAAGGGTCACACAAATAGGACTTTAACCAAACTTGCATTATTTATTTGTATTGGGGAATACAAAAACTTGATGAGTTGATTAATTAATTATATACCGTTGCGAACCGTTATGATTAATTATATCAAAAAGGATCATGTTAGAATAAATTAATGCATATGCTAATCCATTAATGATTATCAATAAATTGATAATTATGTTGTTCAACAATATTTAATATAATTATAGGAATTATATTGAATGTATATATGGACTTTCTTTTGAGCCGAAATAAGAAGCAATATTATTGGCCCATTTAACAATTAGTTTAATGGCTTTAATTAAGAGGAAATACAAAATGGAAATGGCCCATTTTAGCCCATGTCTTGGCCGGCCACATGATGGCACATTTGTAATTAGTTACAAATGGGGTTAGGTAGAGATTAGCACTATATAAGGACCACTTGAGATGGCCTAAAACCCTAGTTGCTTTTCTCTCTCTTCTCCCTCTCCTAGCCGCCACCATTCCTTGGAGAAAATTTCAGATTTTCTCCATTGATTGGACCATCCTCTTGCTTCTTAATCTAGTTCATGTGTTGAACAAAAATTCTCTACACAATTACTTGGTTAATTGATTGAAGAGACACTAGTTGGATTAGCTTCTCCCTCATCCTTGCTAGCACAAGTTGAAAAGGGATTGGTTAATACTCCTTGGTGGACTCGAGGCGGCCGGCCGGTGATTTGGAGGAGTGGAGAGCACGCCACCGACTTCCACGCCTTGGAAAACTTCCTTGATACGATTTAAGGAGAGGTATAATCCTCCTACACTCTTTCTCTCTTGTGTGTGAATGCCTTGCACTAGATCTTGTGATTTGCTTGTTCTTAATGGGATTAATTAGTTGTAATTAGTCTAAAATTAAAATATGAGCATTTCCTAACACTATATGACAATACAACTAATAATGCAAATGCCAAACAATTAATTAATTAACTATGCATGCTACAAATTAATAATTTAAGAAATTGAAATTATCAAGGGTTAAAATAGAAAATTACCAAAATTATCTCGAAACGATGATTTTTTTCGATTCAATAGAATCACCTTTTCTCCCTCTTCCTAATTTATCAAATCAAAATGAAAAAAATCAATGACAAATACAAAACATTGCTTAAATTATAAATAATAATTAAATCATAAAATAATTAAATAATATACCTCAAAAGATATTTCGGAAAACTTCTATTTGCTCTCCTTTACTTTCTTTTTCTATTTTTCAATTTTTCCTATTTTTTCTAAATTTTTAGCTAATTTAAATGGATGGTTTTGGATTACAATAAATGCTTCGGTTTTGGAGGAACACACTAAGTACTAAATGCATCGGATTGGGCCATTGAGGAAGAAAGGAGTAGGTATGGAAATTAAATCTTCTTTTAATTTTTGAAACGGTTTTTATTAAAAACCCATTTCAAATAACCAACAAAAAAAAAAACACGATTAATTAATTATTTGAAACAGTTTTTCTAAAAACTCGCTTCTGATAATGGTTTGTTACAAAATCCGTTTCTAATAGTTCAAAAAAAAAAAAGAAATAGGACGGTTAAGCTTTGAAACACTTTTTTACTAAAAACCGTTTCTACAAATGATTCAAATTTAAAACGTTTTTTTTAAAAAACCGTTTCTACTAAGTTCTGAAAAAAATAATAAATACGGTTCATTATTTGAAACACTTTTTTACTAAAAAGCGTTTCTAGTCAATTTTATTAGTGCAAACGGATTTTCAGAAAACCGTATCTAATAACTAACCGCGTTTTTTTTTGGCCAAAAAGCATTGAAACGGTTTATCATAAAAAACATTTCTAAAAATAAGCACTGATAATTTCGCCACTGACTATTTTTACAAATGATTTTTTTAAAAACCGTTTCTAACGTGGTGGTTCTAATAATCTTTTGTGTTGTAGGGTGCTCCGCCGGCCGTCCCCGCTGCTTCATCACCGTTCCACCGCCCCTTGTTGCTTTGTCACCATTCAGTCATCTCTCGCGACCGAACTCTAGATGGCTTGCCGCGATAGCACTAGTAGGGGAGATTAGAGTAGAGGAGAAGAGTTGGGCTAGAATTTGTGTGTTACAGAAAATTGAGTGCTGGTCTCCTCGCCTCATCTCTCTCGCCAGATGAACGGGAACCCTGGTTTGTGATCCTCTTTGCATTCTGTTGATTGTATTTGACATTATCATTTGGGAACATCTGAGATGTGGTTAATTAGATTTTATTTGAAATAGGAGCAAAGAAGGCAAATAGATTTAATTCTCTTGGGCTCTCGTACACTCTAAAGACCAGGGATGACAATTGTGGCATCACAATGCTAGAAGGTGTTCTCTTGTCAGGTCTCGTTAAGAATTGTTTATGTGTATTAGTTGAGTTGTTTAGAATAAGTCAATATTTGTTTGCAATTACCATCAAAAAGCTATTTGACATTGGTAATTTAACACCTTGTGAAAATCATGCTAGGTTTGTCATGTATTGGTACCTTGAACTTGAACATTGAATTTGTTGTTGGTGCAAACTTTGAGTAGCTTGTTTTGATCATTGGAAAAAAAAAAGCTACTTGACTTCCATCTTGCAAATAACTACATTATAGAAGTATCCAACTTGTTAACCACTGCCTTGAGGTTTGTTTAGCTTCCTTTTTTTGTGTAATTTTTTTGTAATTTTTATTTGGCAGAGCTTGTTAAATGTGAAATCCGGCAGCATTTGATATTTTCATAAACTGTCAGAATATTTGCTAAAATGTGACCAATATGTTTGAAACTCAGGATGATTCCAGAGAAAGCTCCTCCTTTGCAGCTAGAGAAAGGGGACATGTGATGCCAGCTTGAACTCTCAGGGATGGTATGGGTTTATGAAGTAGTGTAGATGGTTGCATCACTGGTGAAATCAGTTATGTGCTTGGTTTTCTGTAATAAACATTTGTTTGATTGTAATTATTGATGTCTTGATGAAGCTGAGATGGGTTCTCACTTCAAATAATTCTTTTTCTTCCTGTTTGTAATAATTAGAACCTTCATATGTTATAATTGGAAAGGGAGATAATACAGAGGTATTGGTACCATTAGATAACGGTACCGGTACCAGTTCTGTCGACGGGGCTAAGTGATTTTTGTATAACTGTGTTGACATTATAAATATTTTGAAGGTTTTATGAGTATGTACTTTTGATGTACCGGCTTTCTTATTCCAATCTTTTTTTTTTCACGTTTTATATACTTCTGATGTACTAGTGTTTCATGGGTTATAGAGATTGAAAACAAGCATACACAATTCCATGTCATAAAATATAATGTGAAGGAAATAATCAAAATAAATGGTTGGAAGTTTAGTTGCTTTCATGACATAGTGAAGAAGGTACCAATCTGGGTGCTAATGGGTACCAATGACGTTTCAGTCATCCAGACTTTGAATGTGCTTTTATTTATTTATCTTCTGTTTTGAAGAATCAAGTTTATCATAAACGAAACTATTTGTACTTTGTATAATTCAAGTCAAGCAATAGAATTTAATTTCTTTATAATTTTATCTGTTTAATTTTAGCGCAACTCCAATTTTTAACAGTTGTCATGGACTCATGGTGAAGAACTCATAATATATATGCATGAACTCCAATTTTTATAACAGATTATAAAAGACACTCAGAGAAATTTAGTAATTAGTTGTAATCTCCTTAATTATATTCTTTTGGAGGGGGGAGGGGTGGTCCACCCAGTAATTAGATGCATTTTGCAATTTTTCTCAATTGCAAAGATTTTCTATTATAGTCTCAATTGCATTGTATGTTAGCCTCTACACTGAAGTTCCATATCATTCCCCAAACGAGTTTTAATTTCTATGATACATCAAAGAATCTTTGCTAAGTTGCAGAAAATTCAAGAAACGAGAGAAGCATGTAAAACACCAACACATACTAGCACAGTTGCATGATGCACAACCTTAATATAAGACACACTAACAACAACAAGAGAAGAAATTAGGCACTTGCTACTTGTAAAAAAAAAACATAAAAATAAGTACTCTGTGAAGATTTGTAAAATTGTAAGATCAATAAAAAGAACATCAAATCATATTTCGTGCTAATGTGAACTATATATCTCTGTAAAAGTACATGTCGGGATGGATTTCTTTGCTCACAACACCATATATCTGCAATAGAAGGACAGATTAGCAATATACAACATAAATATCTACGACAAATTCATGCCCATTGCATTGTTCTACTCAGACCAGCAACACTGTTTGAGATCACCAATTTGCATGATAAATTGATGAATGATACCAATCAGATTTTTCCTATTTGGATACCACCAATTTACATTAAAAGGCAGAAGTGAACTTTTAGAACTATCTAATTTTAAAAATATGATCAGCCATTGGATTACACAAACTTTTAGAACTATCTAATTCTCCGTAACTTTGTGACATCCTGCCCAATAATCAATAATCATTACCTGTACTGTAAACCATGATAATCAGGAAGAATTAAACATATATCTAATTATAACCTTCATGGCGAGGAAGATGAGGTCTTGGCGCTGGAGCTCAACGAGGAGGTCGGTATGAAGGAGGCGGGACATGTGAGAGCACATAAACTGGTCGAGGCGAGCAGAGGCGGCTGCTGAAGGCAAAGAGGCGAGGCGCTTGAGTTATTGCACAACGAAGATTCCTTCCTTACCCATCTCCTTCTTCCTCCGCCATATAGAGAGGGTCGGGCTCGATGTCAGAGAAGAAAACAAGGGTTTTGAACCTAGGGTTTCACTTAGTTAGGGGATGGCGCACCGATCCCGGCTGAGGAAGATGTAGGCCTCGGTTCGCCGGAGTAAGAGCATGGAATCGCCTTAGTGGGAAGGAAGGAAAATAGAGAAGAGGGTAGTTAAGAGGAAGTGGGCCCCGCTTACAGAGAACCCGACAACGACACTCGGGCAAGTTAGATGGACTTCGGCGATAAGATTTTTTTATTTTTTAGAGAGAAATCGGGAAAGAGGGCAGTCATGCCGGGATGAAATTTCAGCGATTTTGTCCCATCTGCGAACGGTACGTTGGATCGTAATCCAACGCTCAAAATGTGAGGTAGGCACTCTACTCACCTTTTAAAGGTGAGCAGAGGATACGATTCCGTATTGTTTGGGTGGCTAGATGCTGGACTTATGGAACCAAAGAAACAGACGAATCTTCTCCAATAAAGAGAAATATTTGGTGATACTTATTGAGTTTATTTGCCTATTTGCACATTTTAAAAAAAAAATAAAATAAAATAGTTTATTGATGCTGAGGCAAAAAAACTTTGTGCAGTTTATTTTGGAGACGAAAGTTCGAAGTGTTATATATTTTGTGGCATGTATGTATTCCGTTTGGTAAAATTTTATGGCTTGTCTATAAAATTATTTTAATATATTTTTCTCTTAATGAAACTTGTTAATTTGATTATAATCTCCAAACAAACAAAAAAAAATCAATCAGTTTAATAAGTCCATTTCTTAACTATCATTAAGTTAGAGTTACTTTTGTATTACATATGCTCATTGAAACGTTAATCTACGTACTATTGGGATATTAAATGAGGAGTTTATACTGCGGAATAGCAAATTAAGTTCGACAAATACAACTGTCTATATACAATTAGTTGACACTAAAGTCTAAAGAGGATAACAAAACCAATGTATGCAGGTTAATTGGCACTAGAAGGACATATCGAACTTCACTCGATGTAGATATCGATAATAAGAATATTTTTATTATGTTTCTATATAGATTAATTATGTTAATTTTTGGATATATGATTAAGATATATTTATCTTTAGAAATATAGTTTAGTTAGTGTAGGTTTGATTTGATTAAATTTAAAGAGTTTGATCAATTTAAAGAAAAAAAATGTGTGTAAATATAGTTATAGTTATCTGAAATAATATGATTAATATGATTTATATTATGTTGATATTATTCATGAAATATAATATGTTTATAAATGACTTAAATAAAAATATATATATCGTAAAAAATCTAATATTTTTTTCTATTTTCAATTGAATGAATTTAATTTATATATTGTAAACCGAAATTAAAAATGGTGATGAAGAGAAATTAAGGTGGAGAGAGACTCTAAGTAACACAAAAAAAGATGGATACATGATGAAAATGAAAATATGAAGGGGTCACAAAAGTCAGAAACAAAACAATGTGTTGCCAAATTATTATCAGATGTTGAACCGAGTCAGTTTTATGAGCAATAACACCCGACACACAATTAGTTACAAAGTATCACATTACAGAAATCAGAAAAATGCTATTGCACAACTATTTCACAATGCTTGGAGTGTCGGATGATATTTAACAAACAAATCCCGACACCCACACATCTTTATTTATAATATTGATTACATTGATAATATTTTGTTTTCAGTAAAGAAATGTTCTATACCATGAGAAAGACATAGAAAGGGACGATGGAAGTTAAAATGCTTATGGTTAACAGTTTACAAAAAAAAAACATAATAAAAAAAAAATTTCTCAACAACGAATTAAATTGTAATACATCGCTTCATAATTAAATTGTCCGTTGTCCATTTATTATTCTCTACAGGATTATGACCCATACTGTCTACAGGGGACAATCATATGAAGCAAATTCTACCAAATCTCTCAACAACGAATCCAGGTCCCATTCACAATTTCTTTCATTCATGGAAGCACTTCTAATAATCTCTCTTAGATTTAAATCACCAAAACATGAAGCTTGAATTAACTGTGGAGGCGCACTAGGAATACTCTCTTGCAAATGCAGCATTTGATTAATATTGTTATCTTTTTCGATTGAACCAAACGTACTTGTTTGTGGAGTATGTGATTGAGATCTTGTTTTTTGAGAATTGCATGTGTGCTTATTTGTATACGTCACTTGGAATAATGGCATATCTAATTTATCGCTTGTTTGTTGCACTAACTTTTTGGCTGGGCATCCTTGTTCTTCTTTGTATGTGCATTTGAAGTAGCTTCTGTGTGAGAAGAAAAAAGTAATGTTAGTTTTTAATTTGATACTGCATCGGTTTTCTAAAAACTAATTACTTAATTATTTAATACTTTGTTTGGATTGATAGGAAAGGATGTTTGCTCAGGTAGCGACAATTATTATTCTGCATTTCAAATTTTCAATGATTTGGCCCTCAAAAAAAAAAAAAAAAAAAAAAAAAAATTTCAATGAGTCGGAGATGTTGATCAGAATAATCGCTAACCTGGGTAATTCACATTCTAATAACCAAAACTTGAATTACGACTATTTTGAAAAATCCAATTTGCCATTGAACCTCGCTAACTCCTAATCTAAAGGTGCCCTATGTATATATTTTTCACAAAATTTTTTTAATTAGGTTGAAGAAAACTTAAATTTGTAAAATCCAAATCAAAACATACCTTGAAAAGTTAGAGCCACTAATCTTCTTGTCTCCATATTTTCTCCATTGGTAGCCATCATCGTATGGCATGGTAGTATTAGTTATCCAGGAATTCTCCCCTACCCTGTTGTTAAGCAACGATATTATTAATTCATGTCAATACAAAGAGAGTAAAAATATATGCATGAATATCAATGAAATCTTAATCTAGTTACACTACTGTAAAGATAATAGGAACCTATATGACTTAATAGTTGGCGTTATCCACTTATCATGCAGAATAATTAATCAAACTTCAATGAATACGGCAATGTACCTTCTTTTTCTGCCCCTTGCATTCTCAATTCTCTGATCTGATTCGTAAGAAACCACACTGCCACTACTATGAACTGGTGAACCTGACTCAATCACCACAATCTCTGATTTAACCTCAACTTTACTCACACCAGATTTCAGAATACATAATGCGTGGTTCAAAGCTTGCAAACCATCCCTGAAAAGAGGTTCTGCCAACTCCTGCATTTGTACCACATCCTGTCCTTTCCTCGATTTCAACTGGAGAAGACCCTGCAGCTGTTTGATTATGTCATAACCTCTCCCAACTTCGCTAATGGCTGTTGCAAGCTCAGGGTTTGAGTTTCCCATAGGCAGAGAAGGATTGATCGCTTGTTTGATTATTTGCTTATTTAAATGTAATTTCGAACTGTTTTGGAGTGAAGATGAAGTTATGGTTAGGTTACTGTATTTATATATAGAGAAAGTTTGAATTCTAACTTCTAAAAAGGATCTAATTAAAGAGAAAGTTCAAGGAAGACCTCCCGTGTCTTTTGATCACGCGATTGTTGGTGATTAGCAATGAAAGACCTTCTGTGGTTCCGTAAGTGTTGCATACAAGAAGCTAATTTTCATCTTGAAGTCTGATAAACAATTTTCATCTTGTAGTTTTCGAGTTTTCGGGAAAAAAAAGTTTCTAGTAAAAATAACAGCTAACCAATATTCATAAATTAAGGAACAAAAACAAGTACTCTGTTTGAACCTTGCAAAGCCAAATGCCCAAATGCTAGAACATAAATAAGTACAGATAGTAATGACAGGGTAGATAGCAAGTAGAGGCGACAGAGAAGATCTGTATAGCAAATGCGCTTGTGGGGTGGACTGAATTGATTGGTAGAGTATAGAACTTCAGAAAAAAAAGAATGTGGTCAGTTATCCAAATTTATGCTCACTTTTATCTCCAATTTATTTGTTTTCTCACTAACTTCACATGGTCATAACTATATTTAAAAAGATCATCCGAAACATGCAACTATTTTTTATACTATTTTCCAATTATGTTTAGACTATGCTTTAGTAATTACGCGTCCATATAAATTCAATTTGTAGATATCTAAAGAAAAGTTGGAGTTTTATTTTGAGAATATGGGTACAATTATTTCTTCGAACTTTTTGTCTGAGATACATTACATTGAAGGTTCAAACAGGCACAACAGTTGAAAAGAAATTTTTAAAACATAAATAAAAAGAATATGTATATATAAGCATGCTTTTTTCAATTTTCACTTTTTGTTTCATATTTTCCTTAGACAAATTTATTTAACTACTCAAAGAATTCTGTTAGATCAGTCAAATTTATATTTTATGAAATTCTCAAACAGTGGTTCATTTTGAACAATATGCTCCAATGAAAGAGAGATTTTAATGTAGAGCTGTGAGATGAATCATTTTGCCTAAGCAAGCTAATAGAGAAGCTATTGTAACAGTATACAAATTGTCGCCTGACAACTTATGTCAGTATTAAATGCCATGTCATTAAGTTCTAACTTCTAAATACCCATTTTTTTGTGATTGTCACCTGACCCTCAAAATAATTAAATAAATAAATACCCATTTTGAATACTAAGTTTATTCAAGAGATCTATATATATTTCCTCTTAATAATTAAATTAGAATGTGTTTATGTTTTCTGATCGAATTTTTAATTTGAAAACATATATATTAATTAGCATTTTGACTCTATAACGTTTTCATATGATTTTAGATTAAAGTAAATGAAGTTCTTTCGATAATCCTGAGAAATGAACTAAAACTTGGTTTTAGTTAGCGACCATTGACTAAGAATAAGATCAAAGAAATTATTATTTAGAAAACTGGAATATATCTACTTTATTGATAGCTCACCAGATTTGCTTGAACTTTTCCCATTTTTTCTCTGTTGGAGTTATGTCCTAGAAGTCAATATTTAATGACTTAATTATTTAGTTTATGTTATTGATGATATTTGATCATTTGTTCCTGAATTTTATTATTGACAATTCATTCAGATTGAGGATTTGAATTGTAGATCACTGTATTTCATTTAATAGTAAATGACAATAATAAATCGAAATTGTCCATAGTCTTGATAATTAACAAAGAACATTAATTATCATATAAGACTAGTATGCAAGTTAAGCGATGATTAAGTTCTACAAATCATAAGTAAGGAGTTACTAACTTAATTGCATATGTATATGTTACTAGAACATAGTACAGGATATGACCCCGATGAAATAAATATATGGATTGTGTTACGTGTCATTATTTATTTTATCAGTGTTTGATTCCAAGTTTGAGATGGTTCAGTTTTTCCATATGAGGATAGGTTCCATAAATATCTTCTACTGCTGATTCCTGATAAGGGCTGCTATACGGACTTTATTTATGTTCACTTGAATTGTGCGGGAAAAAACTGTTCATCAAGATAACCGTATGTCCCTCATTAGTTCAACTGATGAGTGATGATATCTACTAGGCCCCTTGATGGCGATGGATTGCTTGCTAGCAACTTGTGCAATCATCTCTAGATCAAGAAACGTATAATTTGCAAGAATGACACATTCCTATCTTGGATTATACAAGGATATCATGTGACATAGGAATCAAAACAGTAAGAAACTCATTTCTTATACAGGATTAGATGATTGTATTAGTACATTATTCATTTATGCGAATTGGGAATCATAACGTGTTGCTAGATACCGCTTATGATTATTGGAAATAAATAGCGATTTATTTTCATAGCCAACATAACATAAATCCTCAAAGGGTCACATAAATAGAACTTTAACCATACGTGCATTATTTGTTTATTTGTAGTAGCGAGTACTGCAAAAATATGATAAGTTGATTAATTAATTGTATACCGTTGTGAACAAGGTTTGGAAATAACAAAATATGGCAACGTTGTTTATGGAAACACCGAGCCTTAGATCTTTTGCCTCTCTCTTCTTATTCCCTTGCGCAAGAAATAAATGAGTAAAAAATTTTCTCTCCTAGGTGCCTCTATCTTTCTCTCAATAGCTCATGTGTTGAGAGTTAATTTTTCTTCCATGAAAAATAGTTAATCGCGCGAAGAAAAATCAAAAGGGAATTAGCTATCATCTCAAAACAAGCTAGCACTTGTTTATAGACTTTGGTTAATCTTCTAGGTGGACTAGAGGCAGCGAAGGTGCGCATCCATTGACTGCTAAGCAAAGGTCGAGCCTTCTAGTTACGATACTAGAAGAGGTATAATCTCCTACACGTTCTCTTTTATATATTAACTGCTTGAATAACTAGATCTGTTAATCGTGCATCTTAATTGCTTATTAAATGTTAATAAAAATTAAAATTGTACAAGGACTTGAGTTCGTAACAGTGGTATCAGAGCGCTGGTCGTTATTCAAGTTTTTAACATTTTAAAATCAAGAATTAGTAATTAATTAAGTTAATTAGTGATGTGCATGCTTGCTGTTCTGGAAAAAATTGTTTTTCTGTCTTGTTGCTTGTTTTTCGTATTGTAAAGCTTTCTACAAAAATTTTATTTTTCATGGAGGTTGTAGATCTTTGAGTCATAGTTCTTTTGGAGCTAGTTTCACTATTTTCTAAGCAGTTGTGAATTTTTAGTGATTTAAATGGTGACGGTGCGCAGATTTGTATGGCAAAAAAGGACGTATTTTACAAAATAATCGAAGTCGTCAGATTTGTTGCATATTTCGGATTTTTGGGACATTCAAATGTGGAAAGAATCGAAGTCGTCAGATCTGTCTTGCTGAACAAGTTAGTTGTTTTTGGGCAAACTGAATTTATTGAAGGACTTTTTTAGAAAAGTATTTAATTGTTCTATTTCGAATTAGGATTCTTTCAATAATTTTTCAATAAAGTTTGATGCTTCAACTGGGTCAAATAGTTTCGGTCATCAGTCTGTTTCAGAACAAGGCTTCTTGTTTATTTGCCTTTTAACTTGATGATCTTCAATAGACCTTGGTATTTTTCTTTCCATGGTTAGATAGCCAACTGCATATGCTAGTTTTTCAGTGTAAATTGTTTGCATGAAAATTGCATGTAAGATGATCCTACAGACCAAAAGATTGAGATGAAAAATAGAAAATCCGATATCGGTGCTTCACGCATGAAATCTGAATTTGTCTTTTTTGATTCTCCCTGATGGTAAGTGATCTCTTCCTGAAATTTTTAATGGCAGTTAGAATCATGATGAGGAATTTGCATGATTTATTTCATAATTTTTGGAGACCGAAAAATTTTGATTTTTCTCGAGTCCCGTTTAATATTTTAATTAGTTAAAATATTATTTCTAATTAATCAATTGGTTGAAATGTTAATTAGAATACTCCTTATATAATCTCAGATTTTGTTTTGGATTGTTGAATTAAATTTCAAAGGTTTAAACAAATAGTTGTAATGTTAAACTTCTTTGCATTTGGAAAAACGAGCAACAAGCATACACAAAGATTCTAATTAATGAAATTAATTAAGAACAAGTGAACCATGTGTATTGTATATGTGCTAACTCATTTTTGTAGGAGGATCGTGGATTTCGTATGGCTCAAGATTTCAATGCCTTGTGGTTTGTAATTGTATGCATGTGTGAATGTGTGTAATGCGGCCTTTGGTGCCATTAATTCATTTTGATTAATTTTAATGTAACTTGTGAGGCTTGCATGCCCCTAAGGCCTAGGAGGGTAGGATTTTTCTACATGTATTTATTTCCATTAATTATATGATAGGAGCAATATATTTAGTGGGAGGGTTTGATTTAGATTAGTCTTGCTACATGGAGATGCAGCGAAGACTGATATGCAAGCTGGAGTAATACAAACCCACAAAAATGCTTGTGTTTGAGATGCTAATTATGTGAATGTTCGTATGCTATGAAATGTCATAGGATAGGTATGGGTGTATGCAAACACGACCACCAAACAAGAGTCACATAATAGATTTGTCCCAATTAATTTGATTAAGCCGACCGCCCTCCTTCTCTCTATCCCCTTCACGCCGTTTGTCTTCTTATGACGCGGTCCGCCATAGCGGACGTCATGGTTGCCACTCGAAAGTCGGGGTACAAATAAGATTTGTTAGGAGCAAATAGAGAGAGGTTGCCTATCGATGGACCCAACAAGTTTCTTGGACATCGGGACGAAGTTCGCGTTGCGAACCAAGAATCATAAAGTTTAATGATTGGTTGGAGAACCTACCTTGTCTAGTTAAGTAGGGTGACATGCCATAGCAGGCTCTACTTGATGAAAATGGGGATCTTGAAAAACCAACTACATTTGGAACATTTATTTATGTAGTGGGAGTTTTGTTTATCATTATAAACAAAACATTGCATAAACTAAAAGACCTTAAATTAAAATTGTTATAGATGTTAAATGTGTTAATTTCGTTACGATCAATCTTTGAAAAGAACAAACTCGTTTCTAAAGGTACTTACTTGGAGAAGTAGTTCCGATTCCTAAGACATGTTCTTAGAGAAGAGAAACTTGAGCATGTTAATTCCCAAATTCTTCCTCGACCTCCCAAATAAAGCATCGCGTGATGATTAATAGACTTTTGCAAAAAGTTCTTCAATAATAAAGCGGATACCGATATCCACATCTTAAGATCTTTAGACATTTGAATTAGAGAATTCACACGGACTAGCTTGGCTCATATGCTCTCGTCCACTTACTCAAGAATGAGTTCTTAGAGAAAGTAGATGTTGACTCAATCATTTATGATCAAGTAATAGAGCATGAATTGAGCAAGAGAGACTTCTTTCAAGAAGGTACATGAATGTTCCATTCGCTTGCGAACCGAAATGTTTGAGTAGCTAATTGGCAACTAGAGATATTGAGATCTCCAATATCAAGGATTGTTGTTATTGTTATGTAATCTCTCCCTAATTGATGAAGGATATAATGTTACCTTTCGCACACTTGTTGGTACAAAAAGGTGATTAGTTAAGTATTAAATGACTACTTGACTAAGGTATGAGTTGAAACTTCGAGACTCTTATGTGACCGTGTGTCACATAAGATGTTTCATTTACCGTTTATTGAAGGTATTTGAAAAGTTGTCCGAAGTACCATGATTATTGTGTTCTAATTCTTTAATGAGTATTTGTCATTCAATTTGTCTCACTATCTCTAATTCATACTAGTAACTTTGTACTAGTTCATGTACTTGCGTTTAATGAAATGTGTAAGCAATGAAGAATGAGAGAAAGTTAGAGAATAGTAAAGTAAACTCCGTATAAGAAAATGGCTTATTCGTTTAAGTCACTACCGTTAGATACGTAGACTTGTCTTTACTAATAGGAATTGTAGGTCGAGTACCTCATTCCTTATATCCTAAAATTTTATCTCTATTCATGTAGATGATGGATGATTAGGTTTTGTAAAAGACAAGTGATGTTCTTTTATTGTGGATTTGTTTATATGATTTTCATGCCTATTGCTTGAATATGCTTGAAATAAATAAATGAAATTTGAATGACAAATAGAATATATAAGACTTCACATAAAGTGTTTGACTTTCATGTGAAATAACCACTTAGTTACATACATAAACGAGAATCGCATTATGAGAGTCTACATAGCGTAGAGCTCGTGGATCAATTCGATTGCGAATCAATTGAGACATGCGAATCATGTTTGTTAAATGACAAAAGCGCCTTTGATCTAGAAAGGTTTAAGGACAAGTAACTTGATTAGGACTTGTACATGTCGATGTATATAGAACTATAAGTGCTTGCGTAATGAAAGGTTATTGATACTTTACTACTTAACCAACGATCATAATAGATATTAACGTATCTATTTGATAAGGTATAAGTATGAAACATTTTGACAAGTTCAAAGGTGTTCAATAGTAAAGTTGAAGAAATCTTTCTACAAAAGGTATAAAGTCTTACAATGGATCATAGTAAATATCTGAGTCATATGATTTGATGTATTATCTAAAAAGTGTGAAATTGTTTCACAATTCACTCCATGAGGAACATTATTTTAGAATAGTGTGTCCAATAATGGAGGTATCGAACATCATTTGATATAGTTCGATCAGTAATAAATCGAATTGACTTAATCGACTTATATTAGGGATTCGTGTTTGAGGACAATATTATTTACACTGAATAATGTTCCATCGAAGTCCATTAAAAAAGATATCTTACGAGATTTGATCTCTAAGTACATTGTTTCTCAAGATTTGGTGTTAAGAAGCTTATTTCAAGTTTGTTGATTGATAAGCTTGGATCGAAATAGGGCACTAATATTTTGTAGGATACCTTGAACAGACCGAAAGGTACTACTTATACGAACATGATAAGAACAAGAGAGTTGTTTCTCATCATGACGTAGTATTGGAGAATAACTTTCTCAAGAAGAAGTAGTAGGAGTAAGGTGAGCATTAAAGGAGATGCATCACTACAAGAAAAACTTATGGAAAACTTGTCACTCCATATATGGTGCTTAGTGGAAGTAGAGCAAAACTTTATTCACAAACTGTTGTGAAAGGAAGTGTGCTCCTTCCAATGAGGACTCAAATGTCTCACGAGTTGATGATATTCGAAAAACTCAAGATATAAATGAGGATCAAGAACTTATTCTACAAACCGTTGTAGAAATAGTTCGTGAATCTCGAGCACTAATCCTACAAAAGTCAACGAGAGTAACTGCCTAACCAAAAGATGCATAGGCTTCACAATACCCTCATACTTGACATATGAGGATACATTGACAAATAATGAAACGATGGAAGGACCCGATTCCACAAGTGTGGTTTAAGTCCATATGATCTTTAAATATAATCCATGTATATCAACAAGGTACAGACCTTGGTTGATGTTTATGAAGGAGTAATCCATGAAGAACATTTAGATCTTTAATGAAAGATTGATATGGATGATAGGTCGACTATATACAAAGCACAGCTTCTTGCTTGTAGCTATGTCTAAGTCGACAACTAGTCGACTCTATACAAAGCACAGCTTCTTGCTTGCAGCTATGTCTAAGTCGATAGCTAGTTGACTGTATACAAAGCACAGCTCTTGGCTTGTAGCTATGTCTAAAGTCAATAAAGATCATTCTAGCAATTGTTATGTTTCATATATATTGATATATGGAAATACACATCAAAAATCGCCTTCTTTGATTGAATGAAGGAAGAGGTTGTGTATACGATACAAACCGAAAGTTTTATGTTGATGTACTGTTGGAAACATATGTATGCTTCAAGGATCCATTAATGGATTGAAGCTAGTATTGTGGAATAAACATTTTGACAAGAAATCTAAGGAGTTGAATTTCGTCAAAAGCATCTTGTATAGACAAGAGATTCAGTGGGAGCATAATTGTGTAACTAATATTGTATAAGGTAACAAAATTGGGAATAACATTGAAGAAACGAATATTGTCAAGATCTCATTGAAAAATATTTTCTTAATGAGAACTTGGACAAGATCACCTAAATCATAGGAAACAAAATCTATGGAGATAGATTATGATGGATGTTAGGTTTGAGCTAATGTGCATAAAATGATGTAGTGTTGTAGAAACATAAATGGTGGACTCCAAGAAAGGATGTCTAACCACGTTATATGACATACACTTGAGTTCGACTCGGTATGTTGCGACTCAATTCAAGAAGAGTGCAAAAAAGACAGTTTGAGCATTCTTCTATTATGAGTTTCATTATGTAAGCCATATTTATGCATATGTCCCGATGTGTTGTACCCAAGGAGTATGACAAGCAGTTGTCAACTGGATACAAGGAAAAACACATTTTGACAATAATCGGGAATATCCTCGAGTATCGTATGAGAAAGAGAGATATTTTTTCATCAGTTAGGAAAAAAAAATAGCTCGTATAAGTTGTTACACTGATTCTTATTTCAAAAGATTGATAAATCATAATTGAGCTACATATTTTGCTTAAAGGTGGTATTGTAAGTTTAGAAGGTGTTCTAAACAGAATATTACAACCGTTTTCGTCACAAAATCGAAATGCATAGCAACTTGTGAAGCAACGAAAGAGGATAGTTTGGATCGAAAGTTCTCAGTCAAGCTAATATGGTTCTATGCATCTCGAACCATAGCTTAGTCTCACAGAACCCAATATCGTATTGATTGTCCAAATATGATCTATGACAATATCACTTGATCGCATATGATAATGATCAAGAACATATACGTAAGAATATATATGTATTAGGTCAAACAACATGGATAGTTTCGCGAACACAGCGGAGATTCTAACATAACCTCTACCTTAAGCTGTACACGAGATGAAATTGTTCATCCATACGTAATGGACGTATGAGTGGCTGGTTTTAAGTGTATTATTTTATGAGGTTCAAGACATGTATATATGTAGATATATGACATCGTTCTCAAATCTCGTTGGCTAGAAGTCACTATTGATTGACTATAGGCCAAGTGGGAGATTGTTGGAGTTATGTCCTAGAAGTCAATATTTAATGACTTAATTATTTAGTTTATGTTGTTGATGATATTTGATCATTTGTTCCTGGATTTTATTATTAACAATTCATTCAGATTGAGGATTTGAATTGTAGATCACTGTATTTCATTTAATAGTAAATGACAATAATAAATTGAAACTGTCCATAGTCTTGATAATTAACAAGGAACATTAATTATCATATAAGACTAGTATGCAAGTTAAGCGATGATTAAGTTCTACAAATCATAAGTAAGGAGTTACTAACTTAATTGCATATGTATATGTTACTAGAACATAGTACAGGATATGACCCCGATGAAATAAATATATGGATTGTGTTAAGTGTCATTATTTATTTTATCAATGTTTGATTCCAAGTTTGAGATGGTTCAGTTTTTCACATGAGGATAGGTTCTATAAATATCTTCTACCGCTGATTCCTGATAAGGGCTACTATACGGATTTTATTTATGTTCACTTGAATTGTGCAGGAAAAAACTGTTCATCAAGATAACCGTATGTCCCTCATTAGTTCAACTGATGAGCGATGATATCAACTGGGCCCCTTGATGGAGATCGATTGCTTGCTAGCAACTTGTGCAATCATCTCTAGATCAAGAAAAGTATAATTTGCAAGAATGACACATTCCTATCTTGGATTATACAAGGATATCATGTGACATAGGAATCAAAACAATAAGAAACTCATTTCTTATGCAGGATTAGATGATTGTATTAGTACATTATTCATTTATGCGAATTGGGAATCATAACGTGTTGCTAGATACCGCTTATGATTATTAGAAATAAATAGCGATTTATTTTCATAACCAACATAGCATAAATCCTCAAAAGGTCACACAAATAGGACTTTCACCATACGTGCATTATTTGTTTATTTGTAGTAGCGAGTACTGCGAAAATATGATAAGTTGATTAATTAATTGCATACCGTTGTGAACCGTTATAATTAATTAACTCAAATGGATCATATAGAAACAATATAATGCATATGGTAATTTCAAATTAATTATTAATATGTTAATAATTAAATTCGTTCAACATATATTTATTATACTGAGCTAGCTAGTCGGTCTTTTATTAAATCAGTTAATTAAAAGCCTGATTTGAGATTAATTAATGGAGTTGATTAATAGGCTAATATAATATGTTATATAGCCTATAATCATGCACAAAATTTCAGCAATGAAGGGATAATTTTGTCAAGACAAAATTATGGAAAGAGAGCAAGGTTTGGAAATAACAAAATATGGCAACGTTGTTTATGGAAACACCGAGCCTTAGATCTTTTGCCTCTCTCTTCTTATTCCCTTGCGCAAAAAATAAATTAGTATAAAATTTTCTGCCCTAGGCGCCTCCATCTTTCTCTCAATAGCTCATGTGTTGAGCGTTAATTTTTCTTCCATGAAAAATAGTTAATCGCGCGAAGAAAAATCAAAAGGGAATTAGCTATCATCTCAAAACAAGCTAGCACTTGTTTATAGACTTTGGTTAATCTTCTAGGTGGACTAGAGGCAGCGAAGGTGTGCATCCATCGACTCCTAAGCAAAGGTCGAGCCTTCTAGTTACGATACTAGAAGAGGTATAATCTCCTACACGTTCTCTTTTATATATTAACTGCTTGAATAACTAGATCCGTTAATCGTGCATCTTAATTGCTTATTAAATGTTAATAAAAATTAAAATTGCACAAGGACTTGAGTTTCTAATATTCTCCCCGCTGAAATAGCCATTGTCATTTACCTTTTTTCTTTGACAACATTCTCCTGAACTTCTCTATTTAATCTTTTGAATAATTTTCACGAAAAAAGTTGCTCTTTGCTCCAAAAGTAAAATTTAACTTCCACCATGTCAAGAGTAAAATCTTTTTTGCTTGTAAAATGTAAATAATAGGTTTTTCCGTATAATCTTACAATCAGCGTTCAAATAATCACTAAACAGGCGCCTAGTAGAGAAGGTAAGTAGTGCATTATATTTTTTTTTTATTAATTTCTGTTTATTAAGCATGATTACCGGTATAAGTCTGGGCCATCATTGCGAAAAAGCAAATCTTTGATTGGTTAAAGGACACGTTTCTTTCCTCACCAAGGATTGGTGTGAGTATCTTTTCTTTTGGAAGGTTGGATATCATATCAGTATATAGATTTGAGTATTTTACTGTTTGGTATATAATAATTATATGGCGTGCCTCACATCTGATAATATAATATTGCTAAACAGACTATTAGATAGATACTTTGTTGAAAAAGCAAATCTTCATGCTTTGAACAAAAATGCTCTGACGTACAAACCGCATATATGCATAAAGCTCTTATATAATGTACACGTTTTTCTTGCTATTAGAGATGTGCTGAGTTTAATGCATGTCTGTAAAACAAGAGAGAACGAAGAAGGGGGAAAAAAAATGAGAATTGCTTACCATCATCCCCTCCGGCGATTCATTAATGACGTATTTTTTCCCTTCCAATTCCAGCATCCTCATTAATGACGCATTTTCCTCATCCCCTCCTTCCTTCTCTGTGTTCTCCCTCATTAATGACACGTTTGTCTTCCTCCTTTCTTTCCTGTTGTTCCCTTCTTCTCTAAAATTTCTTTTGTTTTTTTTTTCTAAATGAGACGACTTTTCCAGAACAGTTAGAATTTGAACTAGAACAATTAGCTTTTTTCAGAACAATTAGTTTTCGGAATTAGAACAATTAGACTCTGAAACTAGAAAAATTAGTTTTCAGAATTTAAACAATTAGTTTTCCAGAACATATTAATTAGATCAATTAGGTTCTAAACTAGAACAATTATTTTTCATAACTAGAACAATTAGTTTTTCAAAACATATTAACTACAACAATTAGGATCTGAAACTAGAACAATTAGGTTTTGAAACTAGAACAATTAGTTTCTAGAACATATTAGCTAGAACTATTACTTATATTAACTATAACAATTATATTCGGAACTAGAACAATTACGGAGGAGGAGGGAGGAAAACTGAGGGGAGGGAGAGAGAAATTAATTAGCACTGGAGGAGATGAGAACAGCGTAGGTGTTGGCATCAAGAAAGGAAAGAGGGGATGGGGATGAGGATGGCGATGACCGCTGCATTAATTGTAGGGGATGAGAGGATGAGGGCAAAAATAGAAAGGTAGTTAGAGATTAATTAATCACTTTCTAGCACTACAACAGAAAATGTTTTTAACGGCACCCTATTTACGGCAGGTTCTTAAAAACCTGCTGTAAGAAATACACAGTGGCATTTTAGTAAATAAAAAGAAGTTTATTTATGGCAGTTAATAACAATAGGCGCCGCTAAAGTATGTAGAAAAGAATTCGCTGATTGCTTACGGCTATTAATAAAAGAACTGCCGCAAAAAATATTTTTTTACAGCATTTTTGTTTCATAACAGCCGTAAGAAACTTGATTCCAAAAATAAATAGAAAACGATCCCCTGCTGCCTTAACCGTAAAATATTCAGTTTCACAATTAATGTCTCTGCAGATTAGATTTAAATGTTAAAACCTTTTCTAAATATTCACTAATCAAACCGTTTATAATTTTAAGAGGCGATGGTAATTTAATTTTCTGAAACTAAATATATATATTTTTTTAGTGCACCTGTTTGCTCTCACCATTCATGTTATCACGGTAATTAATTGCGGTTTGAAACTAAATGCATTGATTATTATTTTTTTTTACGTAATCACATTTTAATTCTATATATATTTCCAAATTAGAAATACATGTTTATTTTTTGTCCAAAACCCAAAGTTAGGTATTTTGAACCAGATACATGTTGATTATTGTTTTATTGTTTATTGTATCTACATTCCATGTGTTTGTGTTTTTTCCATTGCAAGAAATTTTCTCTTGTTGTCATCTTATTTATGTAATTTATCTATTTTTTTTAAAAAAACGCACCTTATTTGTGAAATTTCCCTATTTATTTTTAAGAAAAAAATGGCCGTCATCATTTGACGCGGAGATTATTATTTTTACGAAAAAAAATTTTCTTGCATCTTCTTTTTATCCAATTGTACTTTTTTGGTTGCTTATCATGACGCATATTTTTATTGTAGCTTATTACTACTAATTTTTCAGCTTTAGTTTTTACGTCAACTTTTGAATGTTTCGTTTAAAATGAAATATATAAGTGTAGGTACAATATTAAATAAATATATACAGTGTTAAGTTTTGTCGTATTTGTATATCAAATAAAAATGTCACTGGTTGAAATCTTGATTCTCTTTTTATCCGATAGAATACCTGTTATGTTTTGAAATTAAAATCTTACAAGAAACAAATTTTACTATTTTTAGATTATTTTTTACTATTCTTCTAGATTTTCAAAAGAATGGTTTAAAAATAAATTTATTAATGAGTCTTTTAAGGACCACTTGATATAGAGACGGACTGGACATTTTAGATTTTATATCTTAAATTAAATATTCAAAAATGACGTTCCATATTTTTCGTTTATTTTTTTTTAATATGTTCCTTAATCTGTGTAAATTTTGCATCCGTTTCTAAAAATGACTCAACATATTTTAGAGTTGTATTTTTAATCCAAATGAAAAATTATTGTACTTAATTAATGAGGTCAATATATATCTAAAACAAACAACTTCTTCTTTCCCCTTTTTCCCATAACCAAATCGCCATTAATTAATTCCCAAACCAAACCAGACAATCCTTTTAAATAAATTACTTGACATGTAGTCGCAGTTTCGCTGCACTATGTTTTTTTTTTAGATTATCAAAATTTTTGATGTAAAACATAAAAAAAAAAATTATCAAAATTTGTAAGATCAAACTTAGTAATTTTCGCCATAGAATTCCATCAATATTATAAATAAAGATGTGTGGGTGTCGGGATCCTTTAGTTAAATATGATCCGACACTCCAAGCATTATAAATAGTTGTGCAATAGCTTTTTTTCTTATTTCTGTAATGTAATACTTTGTAACTAATTGTGTGTCGGGTGTTATTGCTCATAAAACTGACTCGGTTCAACATCAGATAATAATTTGACAACACATTGTTTCGTTTCTGATTTTTGTGACTCCTTCCTATTTTCATTTTCATCATGTCTCCATCTCTTTTGTGTTGCTTAGAGTCTCTCTCCACCTTAATTTCTCTTCATCACCATTCTTAATTTTGATTTACAAAATAAAAATTAAATTCATTCAATTGAAAATAGTAAAAACATCAAATCTTTTACGATATATAATTTTTTATTTAAGCCATTTATAAACATATTGCATTTCATGAATAATATCAACATAATATAAGTCATATTAATCACATTATTTCAGATAACTATAACTATATTTACACACATATATATTTTTCTTTAAATTGATCAAACTCTTTAAATTTAATCAAAACAAATTACCTACAATAACTAAACTATATTTTTAAAGATAAATATATCTTAACTATATATCAAAAAATGAACAAAATTAAACTATAGAAACATAATAAAAATATTCTTATTAGAGATATCTACATCGAGTGAAGCTCGATATGCCCTCTAGTTATAATAAACTTGGTATAAATTTACTGCCCAAATTTTTTTTTGCAAAAGTAACTTCTAATTATAAGAATTATAAGAAGGGTAAACTTATAACATAAAATTAGATCGATCAATCATTGAAAATTAGAGGGCTCGGATCGCATGTCATAGAAGGGATAATGCAGACCACAATTTTTAATTAATAGTATAGATTAGGCATGAACGACTTTAGATTTATATTAAATTCTTAAATTAAATAATAATTGGTACAAATATTTTTATTATATTTAACCAAAAAAATAAAACTATTTTTATTTATAAAATATGTTGTCATGAATTTTAATTAATAGTATAAATTAGACATAGAAATGAACTACCTTTTTCAAATATATTTAATTTTTTAATTAAATAATGATTAGTTTGACAATTTTTAATATATATTTAAAAAAAAGAGAAAATTATTTTTAATTATAGAAAAAGCAAATAAAATTATTTTTAACTGTAAAAAAAAGCGGTCACGGGATTTAATTATATTTTTGTTTTATTTAGGATTAGCGAGCATACGCTAGTTGAGATATGTTGTCTGAGAATAATTCGGTTCACATATGGATCGCAATAATTGGATGTACGAAATGCCGCGGAATTCGTTCAAATTTATAACAAAAAAGAGAGAGTTTTTTATAATGCCAAAAACCATTAGGAGTTAATAGGTTGGTCCAAAATTCTCTGTCCTTATCCTGATTGTTAGATTTGGAAAATAGTATATAAAATGATTAGGGAACTGATGTAGGAATGATGTACTGGTAGATGAAAGTATAAAAAAATAAAAAATGTTGTTAGAAATTTAAGGAATTTTTTTTTTTTTGAATTTTAAGGATTTTTTTTATAATTTTTCAGATTTTTTATATTTGTTGAAGTTTTTTTTATTTTGTAATAAAAAAATAGCATAAATAAAAAACCCAAACCAAAAAAAATATAAATGAAAAATCTGAACAAAAAATAAAAATGAACAAAGGCGGTTTTATTTTTTTCGCACCGTTTTTTCATAATATGCGTAAAAACTGTTTTTCAAAACAATAAAAATCATAGAGCTATTAATTGATCCCTCCCTCACACCTTCACTATACAGTTTACTCAATCGATCTCTCCTAGGAACCTGCTCCCTCGCTATACTCGTCGTAGCCCTCCTCTCACCGACGTCGACGCCGATAGGCCCTGCCGCTTGCCCTCCTCTCACCGCCTAGAGGTTAGTCTTCCTCTCCTCCCTCCGCCTTCTGCCTCCCTAAACCGGCCTCTCTAGCCTCCGCCTTCCACCCCCGCCGCCTTCCTCCTCCATCTCTTCCTCTCGATTCCCCACCTCCGAGACCCGATTCCCCCCTCTAGACCAGAACCCTAGACCCTAAACCCGAATCCTAAACACTAGATCCGAATCTAAACCCTAAACATACCCATAAGGAATAGTAACATACAATTATATTGTAATTTTAACTAAAGTTAATTAATTCGAAACTTTGTAGAGATATGTTCAGATGAAGATGAATGGAATGATGGTCTTATTGCCACCATTCGTGAAAAGGTCTGAATTTCTTCTCATTTTAAATCCAATATCAGTATACTATCTTAAGTTGAACTTTTGTAATGGGTAAATCTTTTCAAAATTTCCACCTTTCCCAGATTGAACCAAAGCTGCAGTTAAACCAGGTCTTGTGCAAAGCCCCAATTGAATCTTGTTCAAATAATTTTGGTATAAATTTACAATTTTCTGTGAATAAGACTGATAGGCGATAGGGCCTTTGTTTGGTATTAGCCATCAGATAATCCATTTTTGCTTCTCTTTTATCAATTTTGCTAAAAGGTCCATTTAGGCATCAGTAGATAAAACATTTTAGCAGGAATTTACCTCTATAGGTTCATATAGAGGCTGATAAGAAGGCTCTTCAGGGCAAGACAAGTATGCTGTCAGATCAACAGCAATCAAGGATTGCTTATAGAATAAAAAACAAGGTACTATAATCTATCTTATTGTTATTATAATACAACTTAATTAGCTCATTTATCTAACTCAATTGATTATGAATTTCATAAGCCCACAAATCCAATCCTCAATGTAATTGTAACACTTGGTATTTCTTCTACAATTTGCTTACTGCTGGCGACATATACTAATTATTATCTTTCATTTTTGTGACACCAAAAGTTATATATCCAAGAGTTGAATCATATATTACGAGAGGTCAATGCACACAATCTCCTGTGTTTTCTTTTTTGTAGTGTGCTTCTCTCTGGTTGATGCTGATGGAAACCGTACCATGCGGCTTTGTCTATCAAGTGCCGTCAAACTTCAGGTATTCAGTATTTTTATTAGCCTTGGCCTGATTGATTACTGTTAGTATTTCTAGTGTACATTCCAAAAGTGGAAATGCCCATAACTAAACTGTCCTTTATTTCATGCAAATGAGTTTAGGAGAGAGGATTTCAAAGGCGCCAAGGTGATGTTCTCTTTTACTTCATCTCTAGTGTTCTTTTTATTTATTTTCCTGAAATTAATGGGCTGTTTAGTGTTAATTTTGCATAGTTGTAATATATATTTTTATTTTATTTGGTGCAGTGGCTAGTCGTGAGATATGCACGTCAAAACTTAGAACAAATAAGATAGATTACTAGCTATCTACTTTGGTTCTGTGACTTTGGACTGATTTGGTTTCATCTCTAGCCTATCCAAACTCGTATGGGACTAAAAGCTTTGATGTTGTTGTTTTTATACTACTTTCAATTTCTCATTTTTTTCTTTAGGAGATTTTTTTATTTTTATATGTTTCACTTTCTTTTTGAGCCGCTATTTTGTGTCTGTGTTTGATAGGTTATCTATTGTCTAGATTGTGCAAGGATTGGCATACTGTATGAGACATCTTTTGCTGGTATGTGAACATTTCTTGAAACATTTATGAGCACATAAATAATGCAGACATGCTAAGACTTCTTTGAAAAAAATTACAAAGAATGAAAACCCAACTTGTTCTTACCTTATAGTTATACTTTCGGGACACCTTGTTGTATATTCTATTTCCTCTTCAAAATAAAAAAAAAACCCCAGGTTACTAATAACAAATAAATGTCAGATGTACACTTACCAACAATGGGAAATCTAAAAAATGGCTTCTCGTCCTGGCCCCCTTTAAAGGAAGGGGAAACTAATATTCTGCTTTTTGCTCTTTATATACAAACAAGCAATACAGGAGCTTCGTAGGGGTTAAAAGAATGCTTATTCTTTTGTAGAAGGTTGATAGAATGCTTATTCTTTTGTAGAAGGTTGATAGAAAACAAGGAATTTTGATGATAAATACTTGTACTTTTGGATTACAAGAATTTAGTTGTACTTTCTGAATTTCTGATTGTGTATTTGATTGTATGTGAATTTATATATGCAATTTTCTATGAATTTATACGATTTGATTTTCTGTATACAAATTGTGATATTATGTGAATTTATGGCTAGCAAATATGTATGCTTGGGGTAGCCACCGAAATGAAAAAAAAATAATAAATGTTGTCTTCTACAGCGGTGTTTAATATTTAGATTAATAGCTGTAAATAAGATATTCTACAACTGCATTTAACAAATAACAGCCGTAAAAAATGAGTTTTTACGGCAGATATTTAATAATAGCCGCTGTACAAAACCACAAAATCACACACGTTTCTTCTCAAAAAATTTGACAATTACGGCGGTTGTTAACTATTTTTAGCGTCCCCCTCCATTTGCAGCACCCTGACCCCGCTGTTAAAAACCCTTAATTAATTGCCGTAAATAATGAAATCTGTAGTAGTGTAGAAATAGAAACGCGTTTCCAGAGAATGATAAGGATAATTGATATCGGATGATCCTTATCAGCCCCGCAAAAAAATTTGTCTTGCACATCTCTGCTTCGATTTCTGAGCGTGTCTGTTTTTAATACATTCTTGCTTTACTATTAGATATGTTTCACCGAGAATTTTGTATCTCCTTGTACTTTGCAGCAAGTCAGACTATAGGGATATTGAGTGTCAACCAAAGGAACCGAACACGAATTTTTTATATGTTTTGAAATTAAACCAGCAACCTTATCATAAAATGACAAAAAAAAAAAACGAAAAGAAATAAAATAAAACCAAGAATGGACTGGAGAAGAATGCCAAAATGTAAAACAAAAAACTAAATCTCTAGCAAAGACGTAACAGTTTTTATATTTTTTGTTAATTAATTAAGAAACATAGCAAAGAAGGAAAAAAATCATAAAATTATTTTGTAAAAATTAGATTTCATGACTGAGAGTAACACATCTATAATGGAAGTAATGGAGGACGTGACTTCAAATTCATCTACAAGATCCGTTGTGAATATTCAAATTTCAAAACGTTGAAAACTTAACCCATCCTTCGTTAAAAAAAAAAAAAAAAAAATCACTTGAAATGATCTTGCATTTGCAATAGACATATTGTTACAACTTACAAAGGGATATGCAATAGACATATAGGAGGCATAACACAAGTAATAGATTTACAAGTTTGGTGAATCAAAGTTGACTTAAATAATAAATAAGGAAGGTTCGAAATTTTAATGACCTAGGAATTGTACTTTTTTCTATCAGGCCATGCATACAACTAGAGTTGAGGAGACGATAAAAGTGTTTTAGATTTTATGTGGAAACCAGAGCATGGATGTAGCTGTTTACCTAGTGTATATATATATAAAAAAAAAATAGGGTTTAGCCCGGGCTTATCTGTGAGGTTACTAAGGCCATAAGTTTAAAACATCAAGGTCGTAGCATACCGCTGTACCATTCCAGCTTGATTGAACTAGGAATACTACTGGTTTTGAAAAACAGGTTGGATTTATTTGGGTGTCAGAAACTTGACATCTGCATACAACTAGAGTTAAGGGGGTGAATGATAAAATATTTTTATATTAATATAAGAAAATAATATATATCAAGGACGTGGTGTGTTATTCAAATTTTCTTCAACATCCATGCATCCCACTGCCACTACTGTTTTTAAAAAATTAATTATTTTCATGATTTAATGTAACATTTTCCAATGCTTTGTCGGTCTCCATTGCATAACTATCATCATCAATTTGTATGTGTTTGCTTTTGGTTCAAATACTTCAAGTTCCAAGGACGAAGTTTTTAATTTGAAAATTATCTTAAGTGTGAATAGGACAAAATTTGAAAATTATGGTCGGATTTTGAGAATCTGATCTTAACAAAAAAAATTTGAATAGGACAAAGTTTTTAATCAAATTTTGCCGATTTGTTAGGATCGGAATCTCAAATTCCGAAACTAGCTAGTTTCAGAATTTGAGATTCCGAAACTAAGTAGAATTAGTTTCGGAATCTGAGATTCTGAAACTGCGCAGTCATTTTTAAATTTTTTATTAAAAACGGATTATTTTAAAATTTTCCAATTAATTAAAGTTAGTTATAATTTTTTCAGCTAAAAATCTGATTGTGCTTTGTCTTGGACTTCTTTTCTCGGCTCGGTTAGGTAATTTCTTTTCTTTTCTTACACTACAACAGAAATTATTTTTAGAGACACCCCCTTTAGAGGCGGTTTTCCATAAACACGTTTCTAAAAATAACCAGTGGCATTTTGGAAATTTTTGTCGATTATTTTTAGAGGTTGTTTTTAACAAAAACCGTTTCTAAACATTTTTGCAAAAAAAACAAAAATGGCGGTCTATCTTTAGAGGCGGTTTTTACAAAAACCAGCCTCTAAAAATTACATTATTAGAGACGGTTTTTACTAAAAGACAGCCTCTAAAAATGAAGACTTTTTCTGGATTTTTTTCGCATTTTTAGAGGCGGTTTTTTCAAAAATCAGCCTCTAAAAATATGCATTTTTAGAGACGGTTTTTACTAAAAAACTGTTGGAGTTATGTCCTAGAAGTCAATATTTAATAACTTATTTTCTTAGTTTATGTTAATGATGATATTTGATCATTTGTTCCTAGAGTTTATTATTGACAGATCATTCAGGTTGAGGATCTGAATTGTAGATCTCTGTGGATCATTCATTAGAATGACAATAATAAATCTAAATCGTCCATAATCTTGATAATTAACAAGGAACATTAATTATCATAAAAGATTAGTATGCAAGTTAAGTGATGATTAAGTTCTACAAATCATAGGTAAGGAGTTACCAACTTAATTGCATATGTGTATGTTATTGAAACATAGTACAGGACTTCACCCAATGAAATAAACATATGGATTGTGTTAAGTGTCATTGTTTATTTCATATAAGTTTGATTCTAAGTTTGAGATGTTCACCTTTTCTACATGAGAATAGGTTCAATAAATATCGTCTAACGTTGATTCCTGATAAAGGCTGCAATAAGGACTTTATTTATGTTCTCTTGAATTGTGCGGGGAAAAGTTGTTCATCAAGAAAACCGTATGTCCCTCATTAGTATACCTAGTGAGTGATGATATCAGTTTGGGCCCCTTGATGGAGTTGGATCGTATGCATGCAAACTAGACGATCAACTCTAGATCAAGAAATGTATAATCTGCAAGAATGACACACTCCTATCTTGGATTATACAATGATATCATGTGACATAAGAATCGGACAAGGAAATACTATTATTTCTTATGCAGGATTGAAATATTGTAACAGTACACTATTTATGCGAATTGGGAATCATAATGTGTTGCTAGATACCGCTTATGATTATTGGAAATAAATAGTGATTTATTCTCCATGGCCAACATAGCATAAATCCTCAAAGGGTCACACAAATAGGACCTTGACCACACAATGCATTATCTATTTATTCGCAACAGTGAGTATTGCGAAAATATGATGAGTTGATTAATTAATTATATACCGTTATGAACCGTTATAATTAATTAAGTCAAAGAGATCATACAGAAATAAATTAATGCATTATCTAATCCCAAAATAATTGTTAATGAGTTTATAATTAATTTTAGATCAACACATTTCAATATAAATGGTTATATTGATTAATTGGGCCGTTATTTAATAAGAAAATATATAGCCCAATTATAGAGCAACATAATGGGACTTTAATTAGGTGAATTAAAGACCCAAATGAGTTTGTGAATTGCCTAAACTGAAAAGTACATAGGTTTCACAACATCCTCGTACTTGACATATGAGGATCCGTTGATAAATAAAGAAGCGATGGAAAGACCCGATTCCACAAGTATGATTTGAATCTATATGATCTTTAAGTGCAATCCATATATATAACAACAAGGTATAGACCTTGATTGATGTTCATGAAGGAGCGATCCATCAAGAACATTTAGATCTTTAAAGGAAAGATAGATATGGATAACAAGTCGACTATGTACAAAGCACAAGTTCATGATTGTTGCTATGTCTAAGTCGATAACGAGTTGACCATGTACAAAGCACGGCTTCTCGCTTGTAGCTGTGTATAAGTCAATAAAGATCATTCTAGCAATAGTTATATTTCGTATATATAGATATATGGAAAGATACATCAAAATCGCCTTCTTCGATTGAATAAAGGAAGTTGTTGTGTATTTGACACTAACTGAGGATTTGTTGTATTGCTAGAAACACATATATATGCTTCAATGATCCATTAATGGATTGAAGCAAGTATTGTGGAAATTTGAATGAACAGTTTTGACAAGGAACTCAAGGAGTTGAACTTCGTCAAAAAGGTATCTTGTATAGACAAGATAGTCAGTGGGAGCATGATTGTGTTACGTGTATTGTACAAGATACAAGACATTAATTGGGAATAACATTAAGAAAATGAATATTGTCAAGATCTCATTGGAGAATGTTTACTCAATAGAGAACTTGGGCAAGTCACCTAAATCCAAGGAAACAAAATCTATGGAGATGGATTATGATGGATGTTAAGTTTGAGCAAAAATGTGCATATAATGACAAAGTGTTATAGTTACACGAAAAGATAGACTCCTGTAAAGGATGTCTAACCACGTTGTATGGCATACACTTGAGTTCGACTCGGTGTGTTGCAACTCAATTCGAGAAAAGTGCACGATACAATTCGAGCATCCTTCTGTTATGAGTTTCATTACGTACCCCATACTTATGCACATGCCCTATGTGTTGTACCCAAGGAGTATGACAAGCAGTTGTCAACTGGATACAAAAGAAAAACACATTTGGACAATAATCAAGAATATCCTCGAGTATCTTATTAGAAAGGGTGATATGTTTTTCATCTGACAAGATGAAAGAAAGCTCATATAAATTGTTATATTGATGCTAGTTTTCGAAAGATTGATATAGATACAATTGAGCTACATATTTTGTTTAATGTGGTGTTGTAAATTTAGAAGGTGTTCTAAATGGGATATTACAACCGTTTCCGTCACCAAAAACAAAATATATATAGCAACTTGTGAAGCAATGAAAGAAGGTAGTATGGATCGAGAAGTTCTCAGTCAAGCTAATATGGTTCTATGCATCTCGAACCATAGCTTAAACTTGAAGAACCCAATATTAAATTGGTGATCCAACTAAGATCTATGACGATGGCACTTGATCTCACATGATGATGATCAAGAACACATATATAGGAGTATATATGTATATAGGGTCAAACAAAATTGGATAGGTTCGCGAACACAGCGAACACTCTAACTTAACCTCTACCTTAAGCAATATACGAGATGCAATTGTGCATCCATGCGTGATGGACGTATGAGTAACTTGCTTTAAGTGTATTATATCTTTTGAGGTTCGAGACATGTATATATATGGATATATGACATTGTTCTAAATTCTTCACTGGCTAGAAGTCACTATTGATTGACTCTAGGCCAAGCGGGAGATTGTTGGAGTTATGTCCTAGAAGTCAATATTTAATGACTTATTTTCTTAGTTTATGTTAATGATGATATTTGATCATTTGTTCCTAGAGTTTATTATTGACAGATCATTCAGGTTGAGGATCTGAATTGTAGATCTCTGTGGATCATTCATTAGAATGACAATAATAAATCTAAATCGTCCATAATCTTGATAATTAACAAGGAACATTAATTATCATAAAAGATTAGTATGCAAGTTAAGTGATGATTAAGTTCTACAAATCATAGGTAAGGAGTTACCAACTTAATTGCATATGTGTATGTTATTGAAACATAGTACAGGACTTGACCCAATGAAATAAACATATGGATTGTGTTAAGTGTCATTGTTTATTTCATATAAGTTTGATTCTAAGTTTGAGATGTTCACCTTTTCTACATGAGGATAGGTTCAATAAATATCGTCTAACGTTAATTCCTGATAAAGGCTGCTATAAGGACTTTATTTGTGTTCTCTTGAATTGTGCGGGGAAAAGTTGTTCATCAAGAAAACCGTATGTCCCTCATTAGTATACCTAGTAAGTGATGATATCAGTTTGGGCCCCTTGATGGAGTTGGATCGTATGCATGCAAACTAGACGATCAGCTCTAGATCAAGAAATGTATAATCTGCAAGAATGACACACTCCTATCTTGGATTATACAATGATATCATGTGACATAAGAATCGGACAAGGAAATACTATTATTTCTTATGCATGATTGAAATATTGTAACGGTACACTATTTATGCGAATTGGGAATCATAAGGTGTTGCGAGATACCGCTTATGATTATTGGAAATAAATAGTGATTTATTCTCCATGGCCAACATAGCATAAATCCTCAAAGGGTCACACAAATAGGACCTTGACCACACAATGCATTATCTATTTATTCGCAACAGTGAGTATTGCGAAAATTTGATGAGTTGATTAATTAATTATATACCGTTATGAACCGTTATAATTAATTAAGTCAAAGAGATCATATAGAAATAAATTAATGCATTATCTAATCCCAAAATAATTGTTAATGAGTTAATAATTAATTTTAGATCAACACATTTCAATATAAATGATTATATTGATTAATTGGGCCGTTATTTAATAGGAAAATATATAGCCCAATTATAGAGCAACCTAATGGGACTTTAATTAGGTGAATTAAAGACCCAAATGAGTTTGTGAGGTGGCCCATATAGGCCCAATTCGTGGCCAGCCATAGGGTGGTAAGAGGTGTAATTTTGGGAAAGTTTTCCCTAAGGTTTGAGCTCTATTAAAGGACCCCTTTGGAGGCTCCAAGAGCTAGTCTTTCTCTCTCCTCTCTTCCTTCCCTTTGTGGCTGCCACAAACCTCCTCTTTTCTCCCTCTTTTGCTCATGTATTGAGCTCTCTTCTCCATTTAAATGCAAGATTTAATTGCTAGAAGAGAGAAAGCTAATGGGATTAGGCTTGTTCTTGGGTGTGCTAGCACATACCTTGAGAACGTGGTTAATCTCCTTGGTGGACTCGAGGCCGGCGGCACAACCATGGTGGTGGTGGTGGAGAAGGCACGCCATCGACTCCCATGCCATGGATTCGAGCCTCATGAATGCGATTTCATGAGAGGTACAATTCTCCTACTTGTTCTCATTGTTTTGATGTGTGAATGCTTCTAGCACTAGATCTATGGTGTTTAGTTGTGATTTCTTACTATTTGATGGCACAAAAAATAGAATTAAATACTTTCTAACAGTGGTATCAGAGCACAAGGTCGTGCTTAAGCTATTTTGCACATTAATTAGATGAGAAATGTGTAATTAGTTGAATAATTAAGTTGCTGCCTTTGTTTGCACTCTGGAACTCTGTTTTTTCCTAGGTTTTCTGTGTTTTTCGCATAGCAAAGATTTTATTTCGATTTTTCTTTTTGATGGATTTGAAAGAGGGATGAATTGTGAGCATTTTACCACTGGTTTCATTTTAATCCAAGTTACTATGGATTTTTAATGAATTTTTCCGTGACGGTGCGCGGGATTGGTTCCTGTGCGACCAGATCTGGTTTTGTGGGCATTATCTTAGTTATCTTGATAAAGAGACCCTAATTTTATTGGCTAGGAATGAATTAGACTTGGAGTAATTCCTTCCATACCAATTTGGTGGTATGGATCGAAGTCTTTCTATTTTTTTGAATCGATGAAAAACAAGAACAGTCAGATTGGTTTTCTGTACCAATTGGATTATTTTGAAAACTGGTATTGATTGAGACTTTTTATAGAAAAAGTGTTTAAATAGAAAACTTCCTTTTGAAGTTCTGAATCCATGAAAATTAATTTCATGTCAATCGGACCAGTTTTGGTACCCCAATCACTCAAATTCATTTTCGTCGACGTGCTGTTCCAGAACAGGGGGCTTGTATTCAAATCCCTTAAACTTGATGATTTTGAATGAGTAAAAATTGAAAATCTTTCATGGTTATTAGCCTTGTACTTGTGATTGTTTACTGTAAAATTGTTTTGCATTAAAAGTTTTTGGAAGATGGTCAAACAGTCCAAAAGGTTGAGGCCAAAACCTGAAACTTCAAACCGGTGTTTTAATACACAACCTGAAGTTTGATAATTTTGGTTCTCCCGATTGGTAAATGATATCTTCTCGAAATTTTTACAGATAGTTTGTCTCTTGATAAGAATTGTTCATGATTTTTTCTGGATTTTTTGGAGACCGAAAAATTTCTTGATTTTTTCGGGTCCCATTGAATTAAAGGCGTTTGTTCTAATTAATCAAATAGTTGATATGTTGATTAGAACTCTCCTTGCTGTCATCCATTGGATTTTTTGAATGTTGATTTTATCAAAGAGTTTAAGCAATTAGTTGTTTGAATGTTAAACTTTCTTTGCATGGAAAACACAAATTAGCAAACAATACGCAAAGACACTTAATAGCTCACTAGTTATGAACAACTTAGACATATATTTGTATATTGTGCTAACTTGTTTTTGTAGGAGGATGTGGGTTTGATATGGCTCAAGATGTCAATGCCTTGTGTGTTGTAAAATGTTGTGAATGCATGTGATTGCTTGTAATGTGGCCTAAGGTGCCTTGATAATTAATAATTGATTAATTCTTGATGTAACTTGTGAGGCTTGCATGCCCCTAAGGCCTAGGCGGGTTTTAGGATTTTATCACATGTATTTATTTCCCTTAATTATTAGATAGGATCTTAGTAATTAGTGGGAGGGTTTGATTAGATTAGTTTCGTTACATGGAGATGCGACGAAGACTAATGCAAGCGGGAGCCATACAAACCCACGACAATGTTTGAGATGCTTATTATTATGTGATTGTTTGTGAATGCCTTGAATTGTCATAGGTAGGTATGGGTGTATGCTTACACGACCACCAAACAAAGTCACGTAATTGCTTCTGTCCCAAATTAACTTGATTTAGCCAAATCGTCCTCCTTCTCTCTATCCCCTTCAATACAATTGATTGTCTATTGATGCATTCCTGCCGACGCGGACATCGTAGTCCATCATTGTAGTTGGGGTGTAAATCGAATTTACTAGGAGCAAATAGAGAGAAGTTGCTTTACAACGGACCCACTCGGATTGGACGTTGGGACGAAGTTTGTGGATATACTTATGATATCTCACAAATCAAGAATCATATGGACAAGATATGATTGGTTGGAGAACCTACCTTATCTAGTGGTTTTAGGTGTCATGCCGACGCTGTCTCCTATTTCAACGAAAATGAGGATCTTGGAAACCGACTACATTAGGGACATTAAATAAATGTAGTGGGAGTTTTGTTTATCATTATAAATAAAACATTGCATAAACTAAATGACCTTAAATTGAAATTGTTATAGATATTAAATATGTTAATTTCGTTGCGATCAATCTTTGAAAACAACAAGCTCGTTTCTAAGGTATTTACTTGGAGAAGTAACACCGATTTCTAAGACATGTTCTTGGAAAGGAGAAACTTGTGCATGTTTAATCCCAAAAACGTTCCTCGACTTCCCGAACATAGCTTCGCAATGATTGATTAGTTTCTACGAAAATTATTCAATAAAGCGAATGCTTATATCCTTTTAGAAGTTCTAGACCTTTGAATTGGAGAATTCATAAGGAATAGACTAGACTTCTGCACTCTCATCCACTTACTCAAGAAGACGTTCTTAGATAAAGTAAAAATAGACTCAATCATTTATGATCGAGTAATGGAGTGTGAGTTAACCAAGAGAATCTTCTTATAAGAAGATAAATATTTCATTAGCTTGCGAACCGAAAGGTTTGAGTAGCTAATTGACAACTAGAGATATTAAGATCTCCAATATCAAGAATTGTTGATATTGTCATACAATCTCTTTCTACGGATAAAGGATATATTGTTTGCACACTTGTTAGTGCTAAAAGTAATTAGTTAAGTATTAAAGGAATACTTCACCAAGATATGAGTTGAAACTTTGAGACCCTCACTAGCGACCGTGTGTCACATGAGATGTTTCATTTGCCATTTATGGGAGGCATTTGAAAGGTTGTCCGAAATACCATGATGTTCTAAACCTTAAGATATTTGTCGTTCAAATTATCTCACTATCTCTAATTCACACTAGTAATTAGGTGCTAGTTCATGTGCTCGCATTTAACGAAATGTGTAGGCAATGATGAATAAGAGAAAGTTCGAGATAAGTAAAGTAAACTCCGTTTTGGAAATGGTTTATACGTCTAAGCCGCTACCATTGAATACGTAGAGTTATCTTTACTAAATAAAGAGTTTGTTTAGGAATTTGAGGTTGTATACCTTATTCCAAACATCTCATAAAACCTTATCTCCGTTTCATATTTGATGATGGATGATCATGTTTTGTAATAGAGAAATGTTGTTCTCTTATTGTTATGAATTTGTGTATAAGATTTCATGCATCTTGATTGAATTTGCTTGAAATAGATAAACAAATTTTGAATGACAAATGTGTAAGACTTCACATAAAGTATTTGACTTTTATGTAAAATAGTCGCTTAGTCGAATATAAACAAGAATCGCATTATGAGAGTCTACGTAACGTGGAGCTCGTAAATCAATTCGATTGCAAATCAATTGAAATTCATGCGAATCGTGTTTGTTAAAAGACAAAAGCACCTTTGAACTACGAAGGTTTAAAGGACAAGTAACTTTATTAAGACATACATATTGATGTATATAGACCTATAGGACTTGTGCAATTGAAAGGTTATTGACACTTTACCACTTGACTAATGATTATTGTAGATATTAACGTATCTATTTGATATGGTATAAGTATGAATCTTTTGACAAGATCAAAATGATTTTAAGAGTAAAGTTGAAAAACTATTCAATAAAAGCAAAAGTCTTAAGATGGATCATGGTAAATAGTTAAGTCATATAGTTTGATATATTACCTAAAGAGTATGAAAGACGTTTCACTACTCGCTCCATGAGGAACATTGAAAAATGTATCCAAGGATGAAAGTATCGAACATTGTTTGATATAGTTCGATCGGTAATAAATCAAATTGACTTGCTCGACTCATGTAAGGGATTTGTGTTTGAGGACAATATTGTTTACACTGAATAAAAATTTCATCGAAGTCTATTGAGAAAGATATCTTACGAGATTCGATCTCTAGATATATTGTTTCTCAAGATTTGGTGTTGAGAAGCTTATTTCAAGGTTCGATTGATTGATAATATTGGACCTAAATAAGACGCTTAATATTATGTAGGATATCTTGAACTAACCAAAAGGTACTACTTCAACGAATATGATAAGAACAAAGTAGTTGTTGCTCATCATAACGTAATCTTAAAGAATGATATTCTCAAGAAGAAGTAGTGGGAGTAAAGTGAGCATTAAAGGAGTTTATGCGTCACTACAAGAAGTACCTTTATAGGAAACTTGTCACTCCATACATGGTGCTTAGTGGGAGTTGAGCGGAACTTAATTCACAAGCAGTTGTGAAAGGAAGAAGTTTATAAGCACGCTCGCTTCTAAAGAGTACTCAAACATCTCACAAATGGATGATGTTCGAGAAACTCGTGCAATATATTAGGATCAAGAACTTATTCTACAAGTTGTTGTAGAAGTAGTTCATAGACCTCAAGCACCAATCCTACAAAGATCAACGAGAGTGAATTGCCTAAACTGAAAAGTACATAGGTTTCACAACATCCTCGTACTTGACATATGAGGATCCGTTGATAAATAAAGAAGCGATGGAAAGACCCGATTCCACAAGTATGATTTGAATCTATATGATCTTTAAGTGCAATCCATATATATAACAACAAGGTATAGACCTTGATTGATGTTCATGAAGGAGCGATCCATCAAGAACATTTAGATCTTTAAAGGAAAGATAGATATGGATAACAAGTCGACTATGTACAAAGCACAAGTTCATGATTGTTGCTATGTCTAAGTCGATAACGAGTTGACCATGTACAAAGCACGGCTTCTCGCTTGTAGCTGTGTATAAGTCAATAAAGATCATTCTAGCAATAGTTATATTTCGTATATATAGATATATGGAAAGATACATCAAAACCGCCTTCTTCGATTGAATAAAGGAAGTTGTTGTGTATTTGACACTAACTGAGGATTTGTTGTATTGCTAGAAACACATATATATGCTTCAATGATCCATTAATGGATTGAAGCAAGTATTGTGGAAATTGGAATGAACAGTTTTGACAAGGAACTCAAGGAGTTGAACTTCGTCAAAAAGGTATCTTGTATAGACAAAATAGTCAGTGGGAGCATGATTGTGTTACGTGTATTGTACAAGATACAAGACATTAATTGGGAATAACATTAAGAAAATGAATATTGTCAAGATCTCATTGGAGAATGTTTACTCAATAGAGAACTTGGGCAAGTCACCTAAATCCAAGGAAACAAAATCTATGGAGATAGATTATGATGGATGTTAAGTTTGAGCAAAAATGTGCATATAATGACAAAGTGTTATAGTTACACGAAAAGATAGACTCCTGTAAAGGATGTCTAACCACGTTGTATGGCATACACTTGAGTTCGACTCGGTGTGTTGCAACTCAATTCGAGAAGAGTGCACGATACAATTCGAGAATCCTTCTGTTATGAGTTTCATTACGTACCCCATACTTATGCACATGCCCTATGTGTTGTACCCAAGGAGTATGACAAGCAGTTGTCAACTGGATACAAAAGAAAAACACATTTGGACAATAATCAAGAATATCCTCGAGTATCTTATTAGAAAGGGTGATATGTTTTTCATCTGACAAGATGAAAGAAAGCTCATATAAATTGTTATATTGATGCTAGTTTTCGAAAGATTGATATAGATACAATTGAGCTACATATTTTGTTTAATGTGGTGTTGTAAATTTAGAAGGTGTTCTAAATGGGATATTACAACCGTTTCCGTCACCAAAAACAAAATATATATAGCAACTTGTGAAGCAATGAAAGAAGGTAGTATGGATCGAGAAGTTCTCAGTCAAGCTAATATGGTTCTATGCATCTCGAACCATAGCTTAAACTTGAAGAACCCAATATTAAATTGGTGATCCAACTAAGATCTATGACGATGGCACTTGATCTCACATGATGATGATCAAGAACACATATATAGGAGTATATATGTATATAGGGTCAAACAAAATTGGATAGGTTCGCGAACACAGCGAACACTCTAACTTAACCTCTACCTTAAGCAATATACGAGATGCAATTGTGCATCCATGCGTGATGGACGTATGAGTAACTTGCTTTAAGTGTATTATATCTTTTGAGGTTCGAGACATGTATATATATGGATATATGACATTGTTCTAAATTCTTCACTGGCTAGAAGTCACTATTGATTGACTCTAGGCCAAGTGGGAGATTGTTGGAGTTATGTCCTAGAAGTCAATATTTAATGACTTATTTTCTTAGTTTATGTTAATGATGATATTTGATCATTTGTTCCTAGAGTTTATTATTGACAGATCATTCAGGTTAAGGATCTGAATTGTAGATCTCTGTGGATCATTCATTAGAATGACAATAATAAATCTAAATCGTCCATAATCTTGATAATTAACAAGGAACATTAATTATCATAAAAGATTAGTATGCAAGTTAAGTGATGATTAAGTTCTACAAATCATAGGTAAGGAGTTACCAACTTAATTGCATATGTGTATGTTATTGAAACATAGTACAGGACTTGACCCAATGAAATAAACATATGGATTGTGTTAAGTGTCATTGTTTATTTCATATAAGTTTGATTCTAAGTTTGAGATGTTCACCTTTTCTACATGAGGATAGGTTCAATAAATATCGTCTAACGTTAATTCCTGATAAAGGCTGCTATAAGGACTTTATTTGTGTTCTCTTGAATTGTGCGGGGAAAAGTTGTTCATCAAGAAAACCGTATGTCCCTCATTAGTATACCTAGTGAGTGATGATATCAGTTTGGGCCCCTTGATGGAGTTGGATCGTATGCATGCAAACTAGACGATCAACTCTAGATCAAGAAATGTATAATCTGCAAGAATGACACACTCCTATCTTGGATTATACAATGATATCATGTGACATAAGAATCGGACAAGGAAATACTATTATTTCTTATGCAGGATTGAAATATTGTAACGGTACACTATTTATGCGAATTGGGAATCATAACGTGTTGCTAGATACCGCTTATGATTATTGGAAATAAATAGTGATTTATTCTCCATGGCCAACATAGCATAAATCCTCAAAGGGTCACACAAATAGGACCTTGACCACACAATGCATTATCTATTTATTCGCAACAGTGAGTATTGCGAAAATATGATGAGTTGATTAATTAATTATATACCGTTATGAACCGTTATAATTAATTAAGTCAAAGAGATCATATAGAAATAAATTAATGCATTATCTAATCCCAAAATAATTGTTAATGAGTTAATAATTAATTTTAGATCAACACATTTCAATATAAATGGTTATATTGATTAATTGGGCCGTTATTTAATAGGAAAATATATAGCCCAATTATAGAGCAACCTAATGGGACTTTAATTAGGTGAATTAAAGACCCAAATGAGTTTGTGAGGTGGCCCATATAGGCCCAATTCGTGGCCAGCCATAGGGTGGTAAGAGGTGTAATTTTGGGAAAGTTTTCCCTAGGGTTTGAGCTCTATAAAAGGACCCCTTTGGAGGCTCCAAGAGCTAGCCTTTCTCTCTCCTCTCTTCCTTCCCTTTGTGGCTGCCACAAACCTCCTCTTTTCTCCCTCTTTTGCTCATGTGTTGAGCTCTCTTCTCCATTTAAATGAAAGATTTAATTGCTAGAAAAGAGAAAGCTAATGGGATTAGGCTTGTTCTTGGGTGTGCTAGCACATACCTTAAGAACGTGGTTAATCTCCTTGGTGGACTCGAGGCCGGCGGCACAACCATGGTGGTGGTGGTGGAGAAGGCACGCCATCGACTCCCATGCCATGGATTCGAGCCTCATGAATTCGATTTCATGAGAGGTATAATTCTCCTACTTGTTCTCATTGTTTTGATGTGTGAATGCTTCTAGCACTAGATCTATGGTGTTTAGTTGTGATTTCTTGCTATTTGATGGCACAAAAAATAGAATTAAACACTTTCTAACAAAAACAGCCTCTAAAAATGAAGACTTTTTTCTGAATTTTTTTCGTATTTTTAGAGGCGGTTTTTACAAACAAAACAGCCTCTAAAAATATGCATTTTTAAAGACGATTTTTTATATAAAAAAACCGTCTTTAAAAATAAACAGATTTTTTATAACCCTTCCTTCTCCCCCAATCTGACGTTTCTCTCTAGATCTGTTGCTGCCTTTTTTTTTTTCCTCCCAAATCGAGATTTCCTGCACTAATCAAAACCACCTATTTAAATTAGCTAAAATTTTCGAAAAATATTTGATGTTCAAAAATATTTAACTATTAAAATACTAAAAATATTGAATGTTCAAAAATATCTAACTGTTAAAAATGCTAAAATATGTGATGTTAAAAAATATTTGACTATTAAAAATACTAAAAATATTTAATGTTAAAAAATATTTAACTGTTAAAAATACTAAAATATTTGATATTAAAAAATATTTAACTATTAAAAATACTAAAAATATAAAATTTTTAACTAATAAAAAAACAGAAAGTAAAAAAAAAATTAAAATTCGAAATTAATCTTTAGAGGCGGTTTTTAACTCAAAAACAGCCTCTAAATGTCATATCCAATTTTTAACCCATAAATAAAATCCAAAAAAAATCGGTAAAAAAATAATCAGAACTTATCTTTAGAGGCGGGTTTTAGCTTAATGCCCGCCTCTAGAGATTTCTGATTTTTTTTTTTAAACCGAAAGAAGAGGGGGCTATATCATTCAAAAACATTCCCTCCTCTCTCACCCGATCTCTCTCTCACCGTTCAATAAACACTCCTCCGCCGGCGCCCTCTCTACGCCTCTCCTCTCTCCGCCGAAACACCCTCTCTCTCCGTCGAAACACCATCTCCTCTCCACTAGCCGAAACACCCTCTCCTCTCCTCTTCGCCCTCTCCTCTCCCATCATCTCTCCGCCAAATCAAGCCGCTACACTCCTCTCTCACAGAAACCAAGCCGCTACACTCCTCTCTCGCAGAAATCAAGCCTCATCCGAACCGGGTCATCACCTTTCTCTCCCAACTCCCAAGCTCAAGGAACCCCATCATATTCCATTTCCCTGTACCTAGCTCGTGCTCACCAGACCCAAACCTCACTCACTAGTACCCATCTGGAGACCATAGACCTCTCGATTTTCCTCTCCTGGGTGGCTAAGGCGCTGGTGAAGAAGGCAGCAGAGACGAGGTTAACGCAATGATGATGCTCGGTGGTTGATTGGCCGACCCTTTTCCTTCCTCGACTCCTCTTTGCTCTACCTAATTTGAAGCAATTTCAGTTTGATTATTTCCCTTCTTTTTCTCCCTTTTTATTTGCTTGTTCTTATGCTGAAATTGAGATATTTGTGCGCACACTTTATAACTTTGTTTGGAACTGTTGTGCGTTGCTTAATTCAATTGGCTACTTGCCTAAATTCTTTGCTTGGCCTAATTAATCTGATTTTGATGATACACGCAGCTAAAGAGATTTGAATAATAATTGAATGCATAGTATATTAATTTGTTAAATACTTGTTTCTTGAAAAGCTATGCATGTGCAAGACCATCATGCTCCTGTTTTAGTTTCCATTAGTGCTTGTTATCCAATTATACTTTCACGTAGGTTATGAGACCTTAAATGATCGCTAAAAGCTAGGTACCAGTTCGGTTTTGCTAAATATCGCTTACTGGTACACTTACAAAAGACTTAAGTACTGATTTCTGAAGAAAACTTTCTGCTAAGGACCTATTAGTAAATTTCTTTGAACTAAGTAAGCACTGTTTTGTGAAAGATACTGTTATAAGGTCTATAATGTAATGAAAATGTATAAAATAAAATGATCTAGGGTTCTACTTGTAAAATTCCTATACTGGCGGGTCGGATCTATTTTTTTTTCCCTCTGAGCCGTGACTTTGTTCTGCCTGTGAAAATTTCATCTGAATTCCATCTTTTCATGGGCCAGATTATAAATAGAATTAGTAAATAAATTAACTATGAGATAATTTCTGTGCTGGACCGATTGCTTAATGAAAATTAAATTAAGAAGGGTTAATGACTCAATGAACTATCATTTGATCAATTTACTAAGACTTAATAAGGAATACTATTTTTTTTAAAAAGAACGATTCGGTAAATGAAGTGTAGGCCGAGAATTATTTTGAAAATAAAAATTTATGGTAAAGGACCGTATTAGATAAGTAGTTGTTCATGGCATGAAATTGAACGCAAACATATTTTGAGTAACTATACTAAAACATATAAACGTGCGTACAATAGAGCGTATGCACGTGGCGGGATTCTCCTCCTCGAATTCAGATTTGGTTCGGGGTGTGACACATGTATTACTTTGAATGACTGTTATGAATTGTTTGTATGATTGTTAGTTATGAATTGTTTGTGCTGTACCAATTGGTACAAAATGGTACTATTTCTGGCTAGCAAAAAATGGGGCTAGCCCCAAAATTAAAAAATATATATATTTTTTAATTCAGTTGTATTATTAGAGGCAGTTTTTTAGTAATAACATCCTCTAAAGATGCATCTTTAGAGGCTGTTACTTATTAAAAACCGCCTCTAAAGGTACACCATATCGAAAAAAAAAATTTCTATATCTTTAGAGGCGGTTTTTAATAAATAACAGCCTCTAAAGATACATCTTTAGAGGCTGTTATTTATTAAAAACCGCCTCTAAAGATACACCATATCGAAAAAAAAATTTCTATATCTTTAGAGGCGGTTTTTAATAAAAATCTTTAGAGGCTGTTTTTTATTAAAAACCGCATCTAAAGATGTAGAATTTTTTTTTTCAAATCTGATTTATTTTTAGCCACGCCATTTTTAGAGACGGTTTATTTGTATTTTTAACACCTCCTATTTTTACTAACTGTGTCAAACCGTCTCTAAAAATGCTTAAAAAACAACCTCTAAAGATGTTATGTGGTGTAGTGTTGCCTGATCCGCACCCCATGTCAATGGCTTCATTAGGAAATCATTTCGGCTAGTCTCCGTCCCTCTTTATATTGTGTGCCTAAAAAATTTTCTGCATCCGTCCTGCTTTCCTTGCATTGTTCTTTGATTAGGTCCCACCGCAATATATATAACTAGTAATACCAAAGGTTTAAATAGCGGTTAGCGGGTTCATAGCGGACATGCTTTTCGGTAGCAGTTAGCGCATAGCGGGTATTTAGCGGCCGCTATCGGATCAAAATATAAAACATTATCTACAAGAGTTATCAAATCATTTAAATGTCATGAGAATACATAATTTACATTAGATGCATAGTTTAACTAACTATATTTTAAAATATTAACATCTAGTTGTTCATTACCTCATTAGCATGTTCTAATTAACTCTGGAATTCCTGACCGATGTCTACTTCCATTCAAAACATTAAATTTTTCATTATAATATTTCAATACGAATTTAATTAAGTTTATCAATTTTGTACAAAATAAAAAATATTAAAAAATTAATTGCTAGCTTATCTATTCATTATCCCTAGAAGTTGAAGTAGAAGTTAGTCCAACTCCTCTTCTAATTTTCAAAAGACGGTAAGTTCAATTATGGTTGAATTTTAGAAAAGGATTTTTTATTTATGCAGGCGAATATATGGTTGAATTGTAGGTTAATAAAACCTGGGCTTTTGGACTTTTCCTCCTTATTTGGGCTGTTGAAATTGAAATTTAGCATATGTGACTGTGCATTTTATTAGATTTGTATAGTACGGCTATACACAACCGCTAACAATCAATTTTGTATTTAGCACGGTAGCGTATGACTAATATTAACGCTAACGAACCGATATTGCGCCGATAATTACCGCTATTTAAACCTTTGAGTAATACACTACTTATGAAATATATCCAACAATAATCTTGTTCTAGCAACAACAAAAACAAATATAACTTCACATTACCTAATTCACAAAAACGAATGAAACAATATAGGCATTTAAAAATAAGCAATTTTGAACAATAATGTAACATTTCAAAATCTTATATTCTTTTATTTTTAAAATTAATAGTTAATTTAGAATTATTTTATTTATTGTAAGGTAGTAATTTTATTTACCTTGAGAAGAATAATTTTTTTATGATTCTTTTTGTGGCACGGCCTTTTAGATATACTACCTTAATATTTTATTTAGAAATATCAATTTTGTAACTATGTTTTTAATTAATGCATTTAAATTGTGATGTGATCAATGACATTCGTTGATTTCTTGTGACCCTCTATCTTCCAAATTCGTTATATGCTTATTCGAATTTCCACTGAACTTGTTCTCAATACCTATGTCCAGTTACGATCAAAGTTAAGATATATTAGTTATGCGCCTCCCATTTCTTACTTCAGCGCCAACAAAATATGGTTATTCAAATTCTTTCTCTAATACAGTTATTTCCGTATACAATTTTAATGCTCAGTAGTCAGTTCTTATCTGAATTGGTAGTTATTTGAGACTGATATTAATAGGCACTACAGAGGTGGTTATAGATCATTTAGTCGGTTATATACTTTGTCTTCAATTCCGATACTCTATTCCATTTTTCTTTTTATAACCGAACCCCTTCCTGATCCATTCCCAATTATGTAATTACTTTGACCAATCCTTTATTCTACTCTCGAACTCTGTTTGAATGCGCAGAAGACAGTTGTGATTGGAGTTCTGAACTTTAATTTGGGTAAGAGTATTTTTATATCTTTCATTTATCATTTATCTCCATTTTGACTTCTTGTTACATGAAAGGAAGAAGGTTATTATTTATAATTATTTTTGTATAATTATTTTGAGTTTCGTGGAATATTAGATGTAATTAACTTATGTGCTGTCTTTGCTAAAAGTTGGTTACGTAGGATATATTAACGTTTTAATATAAGTACAACTTATATTGTTCTCTCTGTATTAAGTTAAATCCGAAATTTATTTGGATATTTTCAATACTACTTTAACATGTTGTCTCTACTTTCAAAAGTATATTAAATCATAAATCTGTTTTGTTTTATTGATGCGTTTTTGGTTCCAAAATGATTTTTGTATGAAAAATGTTAGTTACACAATATAGTTGGTAGTACCGAGTTTTTATTTTATAGGATACTGAATATTTATACGTATTTGGTATTACTTTTCTTATGGAACTAATCTTTGATAAATTAACACTTATAAAGTTCTTCTTTGACATTAAAATGAATATTAAAAATATATAATAGGAGCAGAAGATTAGGAGTGTGGAATTTCTCACGACTTTGTTGTTGGATTGGATGATCGTAAGTGAGTTAGCTATCATGTCAGGTGCGTGTTCCTGGACTTATTTGTAAAGTTGTTATCTATTTTATTGTACATATTATTTTCATAAATTGTTATTGCATGGCATGTTGAATCGGACATCTTTTGGGATAGTGATTAATGTCCCCTTTTAATTGTTGAAAATCTGCTTGAGGGGATAAAGTTTAGTGAGTATGGAATTGCATCATTAATATACATAACATAGAATGTATAATTGCATGCGCATCTCATAATTGTTAATTTAATGTTAATTAGTAAAGACAGTGGATATTAAAATGGTAAATGTTAAATGGAAGTGGATGATAACCGTTGTACCAGGCGTTTGGCTTGAGGGTCCTAGTACTAGCGCGCTCTCCAGAAGATATTCGTTCGCGACGGATAAGTGGGCTTCCTGGGATAGTGGATAAAGGTCAAACTAGTGGGCTTGGTAAGTGGGCCGTGTTATCAAGTGGAAATAAAAAGTAAAGTGAAAATGTCAAAGTTACAAGAAGTGGATTTTGAACATTGCATTAGAAAAGTAATTGCACATTTTGATATCATTAATTATTGTGGAATATAGCTCTATTTCAAGAAATTCTAACGAAAAAACTACTTAGTAGCCATTATTATTAGTACGGAGAATAGAAAATGATGTTGGATCATGTGTTAGAAAATTATATTCAATTAAAGTTGCATAGGTGATTTAATTGCATATTAATTATTATACAATGAATGGTCCTTCACTCTGTCGATATCTGTACTGCATTTAGTGATTTGCATATGTGATGCACCCTACAATGTGATGTCTCTTGCACTTTATATAATTATTAGATAGAGATACCTAATCATGTTGTCAGTATCTGTTTGGTAAAGTTTTACAAATCTCCGGGCTGGAACTGAATACCGCACCGAGAGAGTGTCCGATCTCTCACCCGTTTCCATTTTAATATGGGTTCCAGGTATTGAAGACGATGAATTCGAGCTTTTGCAAGAAAAGAGAGAAAAATAAACGGGTCAAATAAATATCACTAATTGTATTGTTCTATTTGTTTAAATATTTGATACATTGAACTAGCATGGGAGTCTCATATTCATCTCACCATGTTAGTCCTTGTCGTTTGTCAAATTCTTTTATTATTGAATAAATAAAGTTTTATGGCATTTTATGTATGAATTATTGGTATGTATGTGATGTTTACTTCGCCTTGCGTAGAAATACGCGGCGGGTTGTCAAAGTGCACTTGTGAGTCGTCTAAAAGGGACTCGGGGTGTGACAAATAAAATCCCGCACAATATCAATGTGGCCCCATGCGGAGCGAAAGGATCTTCAACTAATTATGCAGTTCAATGCTTGTAGATGTTACATTCATTTTTAATTTTACATGCTATTGACATCTTCATAAAACTATCATCTAAATTATAAACATTAAAATTATGGATTCTTTAATATTCATGTTGACGTACGCAAAATCTGAGTGAATTTCAAAAATTTGATCGACTGATCATCTATCAACAAAATAATTAACAATTTAAATTAATTATGGAATATTAAATGCCTCTTTAACAATACATTTACAATTTTACTTTCTTAAATTAATTATATTTAATTTATAAGTGAATATAAGCAATGTTTTTTATTTCCTACCCTTACCGTCCAGATAGCTGAAATCCGAAATTTTCTTGTATTTTGTCTCACAATATCGGATACCGCCGTTTTGGTCACTGGTATTTTTGAAATTTTTCAGTAAACGCTAGGGTTTTGATAACACTGAATATAAGTGAATGAGATGTGCCCTAGATAATGTAAGGGTCTGATCGAAATGAAAAATTATCAGCTCCGACGTCAAATGGATTTCTCTAGAAACTAAATCTATTGATCGGAACCGACCTTCAGCCGTGAGTTCAATTCGGTTTGCGCGATTTAGAGGGAAAATATAAGCCTGCCGAAATCACCAGAAAAGGTTGAAATTTGCCACGAATTGGTTTAGCGGAGAAAGGTTGAAAATTTTTGGACCTTTATACCCCTGCCGGTCTATCTCTCTCGATAAAGTTAAAAACTGAACTCCATAATTCTATTTGTTTTCCTTGCCGTCTTCCTTCTCTAGCAGAGTCTTCTCTCTCTAACGTAGTCAACACTCAACAACACCAGGCGTATTTGTCTAATTAATTTCATTATTTTTTTGTTAATTATGGCTATGTATTAATTAAAAGGCAGCAATTGGATTATAATTGGTTGATTTCAACAACTCATAGCACAGCGCGAAAGTGAGGAGTCGGTCCTCATCACCAAGTTTAACATTTCATTACGCAAGAAGGTAAGAACATGTGGCATAGCAACAACTTAGTTGTTTATAATTAAAAAAAAAAAATTAAAACAACTTAATTGTTTGTAATTATTTTTCTTTTAATTCTAGTTTTAGGTACTTAACACGGTTACGGTTCCTAATTTGATTAGGACTCCGATCATGTACGTGTATTAGTTTTTCTTAATATATACGAACTGATTTATAGATTCCGGTATGCAGCAGTACATACGATTTTGCTAATATGTACTAACAATGAGGAATCACTACAACAGAAATTATTTTTAGAGACACCCCTTTAGAGGCGGTTTTCCATAAACCCGTTTCTAAAAATTACCAGTGGCATTTTGGAAATTTTTATCGATTATTTTTAGAGGCGGGTTTTAACAAAAACCGTTTCTAAACTTTTTTGCCAAAAACAAAAAATGGCTGTCTATCTTTAGAGGCGGTTTTTATAAAAAACAGCCTCTAAAAATCACATTTTTAGAGGCGGTTTTTAAGAAAAAACAGCCTAGCCTCTAAAAATGAAGTATTTTGCTGGAATTTTTTCTCATTTTTAGAGGTGGTTTTTAACAAAAACAGCCTCTAAAAATATGTATTTTTAGAGGCTGTTTTTTATAAAAAAAAATATGTATAAAAAACAGCCTCTAAAAATGAAACAGAAAATATGCATTTTATCTTTTGTGAAGCCACGTAGTGCAAAAGTATCTTTCGCTGTTTGTTCAAACGATCCAGCATGCATGTTTGGAGACATGGATAGTTGAATGGAACTAAAGAGCAAATTTATTTTCCTGACGCTTCGCATTTTAAAATGACTTACAAGTTACAATTTTAAAAGACTAAATAATTGCATCCTTAATGCACCTTTTAATAAAGTTAGTTGAAAAATATTAATAAAATATTCAATTTAATAAAATATTTAATGTTAAAAAATAATTAACTATTAAAAATACTAAAATATTTGATGTTTAAAAATTTGTTAGTATTAAAAATAGTTAAAATAGTTAAATATTTAACTAAACAAAAAAACAGAAACTAAAAAAATATTAAATTCGGATTTGATTTTTAGAGGCGGTTTTTTATATAAAACAGCCTCTAAAAATCATATCCGAATTTAAGAAAATATTTCATGTTAAAAATATTCAAATATTAATAATACTAAAAATAATAATGTTAAAAAATATTTAACTATTAAAAATACTAAAATATTTGATGTTTAAAAATTTGTTAGTATTAAAAATAGTTAAAATAGTTAAATATTTAACTAATCAAAAAAACAGAAAAAAATATTAAATTCGGATTTGATTTTTAGAGGCGGTTTTTTATAAAAAACAGCCTCTAAAAATCATATCGGAATTTAATAAAATATTTCATGTTAAAAAATATTCAAATATTAATAATACTAAAAATAATAATGTTAAAAAATATTTAACTATTAAAAATACTAAAATATTTGATGTTTAAAAATTTGTTAGTATTAAAAATAGTTAAAATAGTTAAATATTTAACTAATCAAAAAAATAGAAAAAAAAATTAAATTCGGATTTGATTTTTAGAGGCTGTTTTTTATAAAAAACAGCCTCCAAAAATCATATCCAAATTTAAAATATATTTCATGTTAAAAAATATTCAAATATTAATAATAATAAAAATAATAATGTTAAAAAATATTTAACTATTAAAAATACTAAAATATTTGATGTTTAAAAATTTGTTAGTATTAAAAATAGTTAAAATAGTTAAATATTTAACTAATTAAAAAAATAGAAAAAAAAATTAAATTTGGATTTGATTTTTAAAGGCTGTTTTTTATAAAAAACAGCCTCTAAAAATCATATCCAAATTTAAAAAAATATTTCATGTTAAAAAATATTCAAATATTAATAATAATAAAAATAATAATGTTAAAAAATATTTAACTATTAAAAATACTAAAATTTTTGATGTTTAAAAATTTGTTAGTATTAAAAATAGTTAAAATAATTAAATATTTAACTAATGTAAAAAACAGAAAAAAAATTTTTAATTCGAATTTGATTTTTAGAGGTGGTTTTTTATAAAAAACAGCCTCTAAAAATCATATCCGAATTTAATAAAACATTTCATGTTAAAAATATTCAAATATTAATAATACTGAAAATAATAATGTTAAAAAATATTTCATGTTATATCCTTGCATCAATTTTTTATAATTTTTGACTGCAAGATTTTTTCATTTACTTTCGTAATTAGTTCACTAGAAAATTAAAGTTTTTTGTGTTATTATATTCAAATTGGTGTTTGTTCTACATTACCCTCAAAAAATTTAATTTCATAGGCAGTGGCGCCAAAAAATATTTGCTACAGATTTTGTTTTCTTTTTTTTTTACGATAAATATTTGGTAGACAAATTTCTTTTCTTTCTGACAAAAATATTGCTACAGATTTTGTTTCCAATTTTTTTGAGCCAATGATGGTTGGTACCCACTCATAGTTTTTATAACTAGAATATAATATTCTACTAGAATATAATATTCTAAAAATTCTTAAATAAATGATATTGTATAAGATTTTCCATTTGGACAATTAATGAAAATTATTTGCTTCTCTTTAATAAAATTGCTTATATAAGATTTTGTTTGGAAAATAATGGTATTTTTTCATCGACATAATTTACACAAATATATCTTATGAAAAAATTTCACTAACCATAATATTATGAATAGCAATGATGATCTACTATTGATGATGTTGATAATCATGATACTGATATATAGTATTGCACTTTAACTCTCTAGTGATTAAATAACATTATTTTTTTCTTTTTAATAAGAGAAGAGTTTCTCAATGCTATAAGTTTTTGACGCTACAAATGACATAACTTGTCAATTTCAATAATATTTTCAAAATTGTGAAATTTAATAAGAGAAGCATTTTCATATGACTTTTGTAAATTGGTGTCATTCGATACTCGATCACAAGGAAAAAATCAATGTGTTAGAACTAATTTATTATAGTTAAGAATATTCACTTATTTGTAATCACTTGATCAAATAACAAATAAACTCCAAAATTTAAATAAATTATATAGAAATACATCGTTTATTAAATTGAACAAGTTTAACATTTGGATTCAAAGTTTGGATTTTAAATTTCTAAATATTAATAAAATAAATAGATTGTGACATTTATAATACAAAAATTTGTGAAATTGAAATCCTCCTCTTTTAAAGAGATAGTATTTCACCTATAGTCGTAATTTGACTTCCAACAAGATTTCAATATGAAAAATTATAATAAACAATTGGGTTTGATCTTTTAATGGAAGGTACAAAAATAATTCATTTAAGAATTTTCTAACAGTTTTAGAAAATAATAAAATATGTAAAATAAATATATACTTTATCTTTAATAAAGTCATATAATAATCTCAGTCATAAATTATGTTTTCTCCGAAAATAAAAATGGTCTAAAAACATTCGTTAATAAATAAGAATATGTTTTATGAGGATGGTTCTAGTGGCAATATTTTTTGTTGTCCCTAAGTTGCACAACTTTATGTTTTCATTAATATTTTAAAATATAAAATGGAACAATCAAATCTAGATTGTGGATCTTATTAAATTTTAATACACAAATGACATATGTCACACATGAAGAATTGATTTAAATCAAATAGTATAATCATGAAAATCGATGCATCAAATGTAAGCAATATCTTTAATATATATACTTGCAAAGTTTTATTTAAGATTAATCATATATATAGATAATAAAATATTTTGAAACAATAATAACTCGATAGTTTTTTTTATCGAGGTTCAGTTATTTAGTAAAGCTTAATCATAGAAAAATTAAATTATATTGATAAATAATAGCTTATCATTTTTTTAGCGAGATCCAGTGTGCACCTCATTAATCGACAATACATAATTCTTTTTTTTTTTTTGAACATGGAAAAGAGCAATTTTAATTTCAAATTTAAAGAAAAATGCATACTTAATGTAAATGATTTATAAACCAAAAAACACTAATGTAATATATATGCGACCAACCATTCCAATGTGTATATATATACACACACACAAAAGCTAGTAGGTATTTTGGTAACAGATTCGAAAAAAATTCAAATTCATACACACACACAAAACCTATAAAGATACACCAGATTCGAAAAAAATTCAAATTCATACATCTTTAGAGGCGGTTTTTAATAAATAACAGCCTTTAAAGATGTATCTTTAGAGGCTGTTATTTATTAAAAACCGCATTCGCCTCTAAAGATACCCAGATTAGAAAAAAATTCTTGTATCTTTAGAGGCAGTTTTTAACGAAAAACAGCCTCTAAAGATATAGAAATTTTTGTTAAAAACTTCTATATATGTACTCTTTTTAGGTTGAGCCACGGGTGGCAAACTTATATATCTTGAGCTCATTCTTTGAGGGAGACATTCATATCTGTCAAAGGCATATATTACCAGGTAAATGTGTAACTTCTTTATCTTTGTTGTGTTGCTTTCTGGAAAGATTTTCTAAGGGAACTTCTCATTTTTTGCTTTCGCTCGACCTTGACTTTTGCACGAGTATCTTTTTATTATACATTGAAACTTCATAAAAATGGTAGGTACTAATTCTCTCATAGAAAAACTATTTGTTCCAGATCAAAAGAAATGTAACTTTCACATCTAATTTATTATAGGCTGAGGTGCAAGGGCAAAATGCCACAACATTGATGTATGGAAGCCGTGGCCAAGCTATGAAAGCCGTGTCCGATGGATGAAAGATGTGTCTGAAAGATGCTTCAATATGAGATAAGATGCCTTGCAATTTTCTTTCATTACTTTTATTTTCGGATGTATATTTGTACAACATTGTTTCTTTTATATTTGGATGTAAAGATTTTGGCTGATTTTATATACAAACTATTATTTATTTCTATTCGTCCTTTGAGTGGAAGATTTATTATTTTTGTGGATTACATTTGCTTATATAATTTATATGCGTGATTATCTCTGTTGCTTGTATATATAGAGTTATTTAATATGGTATATGGCTGCAGAGAGCAAAGATTAGAAAAAAAAAAAGAATATTATTTACCTTGTGTATTGGCTTTTATGAAAAAACGTGCACCAGAATATTATTTTCCTTTTGTAACGGCTTTTTATTATGAAATATATTTTTTTAATTGAGTTGTATTATTAGAGATGGTTTTTAATAAATAACAACCTCTAAAGATGCATCTTTAGAGGCTTTTTTTGTTAAAAACCGCCTCTAAAGATCACCAGTTTTTGGTGCTATCTTTAGAGGCGATTTTTAATAAAAAACCACCTCTAAAAATACATGAATTTATTTTTTCGAATCTGATTTTGAATCTGGACTTTGGGATATCTTTAGAGGCGGTTTTTAATAAAAAACAGCCTCTAAAGATACATGAATTTTTTTCGAAAACTGGTGTATCTTTAGAGGCTGTTTTTTATTAAAAACAGCCTCTAAAGATACATCAAATAGTAAACAGCATGAATTTTTTTTCGAAAGATCTTTAGAGGCGATTTTTAATAAAAAACAGCCTCTAAAGATACATCTTTAGAAGCTATTTTTTTATTAAAAATCGCCTCTAAAGATGTAGAAATTTTTTTTCGGATCTGGCCTATTTTTAGCCACGCCATTTTTAGAGACGGTTTATTAGCCATTTTTAACACCTCCTATTTTTACTGACGGTGGGAAACCGTCTCTAAAAATGTTTAAAAAATCGCCTCTAAAAATGTTATGTGGTGTAGTGAATCATAAGATAAATCTAAACACCCACTACTACAAAAAAGGCTTCTGCACCGGGTTAAAAAAAGGTGTTAGCACCGGTTAGCCAACCGGTGCGGATGGTAGGGGTGCTAAATGAAATAGACAACCGGTGCAATGAGGGTGGTGCTAATATAATGGTTAGCACTGGTTATGACATAGAACTGGAGCTAAACTGTTACTGCTTTGCACCGGTCTTCACATAATAACTGGTGCAAATTGAAAACCTTAGCACCGGCTATAAGTTATAACCGGTTGAAAGTTATATTTTTTTTTTTCAAACGTGGCTTCCAATTTGAATCGGTTTTTGTACTAAAACTGGTGCAAATTTTGAATTGGTTTTAACTGAAAACCGGAGAATTTTATTGTATTTTTTTAAAAAAAAATGTTTTAATCTGTGGTTAGCCCATGTTGCTAACCATATATTTCTATCATATATCAATTATGATCATGCCACATCAATTTGTAATCACAACACATTCAGTCAATCTAAAGAAGCATACAAATTATCTAAAATAAAAAACAGTCATAACTCACATACAAGTCATATAATCATGCCATGCCACATTAGTACATATCACAAAATCATGCATTCACATAATACCCCCCCTCCCAATCTCTTGCCCTTAACACAATCATTTTCCCCAACCCACCAAGTTCAGAAACATTAAGTAATGCTTAAATTCTAAATTCATAGTCTAACCATAAAAGTCACATAAGTGACTTAAACCAAAGCTCCTAAAAGTCTAAAGCAGCAAGTTATAACAACTTTAACAGCAAACACAACCTGCATTTCTCTAACCAAACATTTCTCATAAATTTTTGTCATACACATCAATCATCAAATAATTTTTCTCATAAACTCACCAAACATTTCTCTAACCTGATCAATTTGGCTATGAGAATACTGATGAGTGCCAGGTGAAAGAACTTGCATGCATTTAATGAAACAAAATGAAATAAGTTAGATTGAACAAGGTAATTTTAGAAATGAGAAAAACATAAATAAAAATTGATTTACGTACCGAAGGCAAATTTCTTGAAGTACCAAACTCGTTTACTATATTAACCATCGATCTCATAACATAATAGCCATATTGTGTTTCGTCCAATTGCGTAGGGCTCTGCAAGAAAGAAAAATAAAACATCTTTAGATTACAGATAGCAAAGCTTTAATTTGGAAACATGCTTTTGTGTGATAAACTTAAGCCTTTCGTTTCTGTATGGAATCCATACTATGGATCAAATCATGACTGACATTACCCGGTATGTAAGTTACATCCTCATTTACAGCATCTAGTTGTTCGCTTACCAATTTCCTTATTGTACCATGTCGAATCAGTGTATAAACCAATTAAACATACTAGCTATACTTAAGACAATACTAATTGACACCTAAACCACTCTCAAGCAGTCTCTGTACCGAACCCTACCTACTAGAATCCAAAATTACTCCAATTATCCTTTGTACCATCTTTCCCAACTGTCGTTTACCAAACCAGTGAGTAAACTGATTAAATATAATTTCCATATGTATATTTAAATTGAATGCCAAATGAACCTAACTAATTCAGTTATTGTAGGGTACACTAGGTACCTGCACCTCACCTCTAATATGCTTATGCCAAACCAACTTTAATTAGTACCAGCACCTCACCTCTCTGTACCAACCTTACACAAAAACCAAAAGACCTCATTGCACCACTGTTTAAGCTGGACAATTCCCTCAATATTCAGATGTAAAGCAACAAATATTAACCCAATTGAACCCAATTGATGTAGTCTAAGTTGCGTACCTCAATTTTAACCCAATTGAACCTTGTGCCACGCTTGTTCTTATTCTAGTACATCCAATAATGCCTTAGAGCTCTGCAAGACAAATAAAAAAATAAAGTGATCAAATGAGAAGTAGAAATTCCAACATTTATTATTTACAGAAGCATTAAATATAAAATTAGCACTTTAAATATGAATACATAGGAGTATTACTAGGTCTGGGTAGAATGGGAATACTTACGTATCCAGTGCCGTCTTGATATCCAATTTTAGAGCTCCTTCAGGATTTAGAGAATCCATAACATAAACAGTGGGTCCCGACATTTGGATAATAAGAAGTATCCAATGTACCCTACAATAACATATTTAATGTTGTGAGATAACAATGATTAGATAGAAGCAGCTAAGTAAATTAAACTTTAAAAGGTTAGTACTCTAACCCCTGAAGGAATGGCAAAAAGATGAAGGAAGACGCCTCTTTGACACTAAAAAGTATTTCTGCGATGTATCTATACGTTCCATCGAAATCTTCATCTATTTTTTTTTCTACACACTTTTCTGGATCCATAAACAAGATGTTTGTAAAACCAACAGTCTTACAAACATCTACTGCTAACCTGCATGGATATAAATATATGTCATATTTATTTTGTAAATTAATGTAAATATAAGAAATGATAAGTAATTAGAAGATCCTTACATGCAGCAAATTTTCAGGATCGAGACATTGACCCAATCGTTCTTCAGTACCCTCAGGATGTCGACCAAGTTCACAGTCATTATACCCTCATGGTTGAATTCAGAGAATGTGACGTCAAATACATTCTCATCAGGGGGTTGGGCCATCAACACTTTGTACAACAAGTTGCATTGCTTGCCAAGCCTTTGAAAATACATATCGGCGAGTAGAGGTTCACGTCCATTTTCTGACATCGCACTTGACGCCTTTGTGTTGGCCTTCTTATGCGGTGGCTCTGATGGTGTGGTATCCTTCAATTAACCATATTAGTCTTGCATACAACACAAACAGTATAGAAACCAAAATAGATACTGAAAAAAAAGAGATGAGCCATTTGTAAGGAATATAACTGTAAAAATTACAATTACAGAACAGTGTATAATTTCATGACTACATATGCACAACCAACAATCAACTTATATACTCAAGGAGCAATTAAGAAAAAAAAATAAAGAAATAAGCTTAAACAGATACCTTCTCACACAGCTCCACGTTGCTTGCAGGCCACCTGAGGTAATAACCCATCAGTTCACCTAGCCGATCTGTCCCGTCACTGGGTGGGAAAGGCACAATCCATGTACTGTAGCCGTCAAGGACGTCGTCGACATTAATCTTGACCTGACCAAACTCGAGGGGTTGATGATGTACTTTATCTCCGACCTAGGACGGAATAATAATCCCGCATGCAACCAATGTCCGCTCCCCAGACTCAGAGAGGAGGAAAAGATTGCATGGTGCGTCGACATGAAAGAATAATGGAATATTAATCAATCATAAACCCTAATAGTAAGTTCAAATATGAAAGAGTTTATAAATGAAGAAACATATCATAGTTTATAAACCTGAATTTTGTGAAGCGGGGGTTCAGCTAGGTTGTTTGAGTCCACGGTAGTTGGAAATTGAGCCTCTTGCCCTGCCTCCTGCCCTATATCTCCCTCCACCATCGGTATGTTCAAATGTGCAAACAAGTTTTGAAACATAAGTTCCCATCGGGCCTCGGTCATTGCTTTGCTTTTTTCATGTTCTTCCTTGCTGATGCAATTGTCGTGACATCTATGCTTCTTCGCTCTCCCATACACGCTGGAGCTAGTGGACCACCCAGAACATCCACGTAGTCTCACCAAATGATCTGGCTTTCCAGTTACAGCACATAATATCTCCTTTGGTGTAATCGAACTCTGACTACCTGATGCAGACATCGACTCCTGTCACAAGATGAAATCATGTTAGAATATCAGAGAAGACAACATAACAAACCTAGAGAAGTGAAAGAAAGGCACATCAGAGAACAACTTGTCATATTAATTATTGAATTTTAGAGGAGAATGAACATACCGCTCGCTTTAGGAGCTCTCGAGTCGCCTCATTTGGGATAAAGTAACGACCATCTTCTGTCTTTATAGCCCTTGCCATCAACCACTTGAAGACCTTCTTTTCAAATTGCAAGGTGATGCCTTGGGAGTCTACACACGATGCAATGATGGTGGTTTCTGACCATTTTTTCATCGCTGTTTTATACGCCCCGATCCAAGTCGGTGATGATGTTTATAAATCAGTGCCACTTTTGTCCCCTGCAAACTCTTCTCCAGATGACAAAATTCATAGAGTTAAGATACTATATGAAAATATCATTACACAATTTTTTTGTATAATAGAAGGGAGTTGTTTAATACCTTGAATCCTTGGTTTGAGACTGTCTTTTGAATTCCTTTCAATCAGCCTATGTGATATTATAATCATTACATGGATTTTGAGGATCTGCCTTTTTTATGTATTCATCCCTCAATTTGGTTTTCCAACCCTTCCAACGTTCACCCATAACTGAAATGCACTTCTTCTTCACTTTTTCATCATCAAACTTGATGTGCCAATAATCCTAAAAGAAATCCAAAGAATCATAATTAGAGTTTATAAGACATATAGTTTCCATTCAAAACATATGTAGGTTGATACATATCCTAATGCTATTCAAAACAGTTACCATGCAACAAAGAGATTACCCATTTCAAAATATAGAAGCACAATATTCCAATTTTAGCACTTTACCTTTATCGTCGTCCAGAGCAATTCTTTTAGCTCTTTTGGAACATATGGCCACGAAGTATATGTGATCTTCACACGGTCTCTCACCAGAATGCATAGTAGCTCAAAAATGTGGAGGCATTGTCACCTTTTGGCACACCTTCTTCATCAAACTCGATGGTCCTATCTAGATTCTTCTGGGTTCTTAACTTCGTACAAGTTGTTCTTGATCTTTTCGAAGGTTTTGACACAGATTCGTCCAATGACATCGCTGTTGTCGAATGGTCCGGCGATGACATGGCTGTCAATTAATTTGAAAACAAGCAACAATATAAGCAATTCATGAAAACCAAATAATAAATGAAGAAAATAATGTACAGTGCACAATCCAAATAAACCAATTATATTCATCTTTCTAAGGCCATACAAGGAATTATCAGAAGCATATCATATAAAAGCAATTATATTTATCTTTCTACGTTCTATCCTACTATCATGCTCTCTAATATACATATTGAATGATATTATTAGAGAGCATGTTTTACATAGACCATACATGATTGACAATGATGAAGGTTTTAAGACCTAAGTATCAAATAAATTTGTACCTAGAACCTAACTTCACTAGTCGTTTGGAGTAAGGTTTAGGGTCGAACCCAAGGGACGGATTAATGAGTACCGGACTTACTGGTTCACAAAAGCTAAACAGATAAAAAGGGATGTTTTTGAATAAAATAAAGAACTAATAGTAAAGTGCAAGAATGTAGATGTTTTTTGGGGTTTTTGACTCTAATAACAAAACTTAATCAATTAAACAAACACATGATAAATTTGTGGTTTTTCTAATGATAAAAAGGCGTCCTAGGGATCAGATTTCACTACGGTTTAGCTTCTAGAAAGATCAAACCAATTACTTTCATAATTAATTCGAACCACCAGAAATCCTGCCTTTAAGTCGGTCCGAACCAGACCAGTTCGGTCCGAACTGAGGGTACGGATCTGAGTTGTTGAACGTTACATTTGACTTCAACGATGCCACGAGTCTAGGCTGGCTGCAACTACAATCCCTAACTCTCAACTTTCGCCTTTCGGGCCAGAAACTAGCACAGGACTCTACTAAACTCGCCCAAGTACATTAGACCTAAACTGTCGTGTTGGCACAAGTTTACAAGGGTTTTACTATTTGTTTTCCTTGGTTATCTAAACACTCTTTGAAGCAGTTCAGAAGTTGTACCTTTCGGCACAACTAACCTATCCTTTCAGATCTGTGGCTTAACCCAAACACTTAACTTACTACTATTGTCAGTTTAAATTCGTAACTTAACCCAACCCTGCAGTAGATTCAGAAGTAAGATAAATCAAACAACAGCAATAAACTAAGCAACAATTAATTCCAAATAGATAAATAGCTTGTCAAGTATCAAGCATATCGTAACAACAACATCAAACTACACGTAAGCTACATCTTACCCTAAGACTAAAGTAAACTACTCAGACATCAAACTAAAACAACACATAACAACAGTAATAAAATAATAAAGATACATGTCCATCAATAAAGAAGTAATAAGCATGAAAAGAAATAACCAACTACTCCTTTCCTACTTAAACTTTGCTATCTAGAACTGTGGACGGTGAATGGATGATAGATCTCGCACTGCTCGCTACCGTCGCCTCAAAATCAGTGAAAGAATCAAGCGAATCGATGAAGAACTCAAAGGAAGTATGCAAAATCGTCCAGAGCCCAGAGAGATCTGCCGCCAGGGCAGAGGAGACCTTATATAGAAGCCTCGGGTGCTTGGGGAGCAAGCTAGGTCGTCCAGAGCATCAAATCTCACCAGAAATCAGCTTCCTAATTCAGAAAAACATGCCATATGCGTCACTTCGGGGCCAGACAGAGGTCAGTTCGACCTGGAGTGAGAGGACTCGCTGCAAGGGTCCCAGTTCGACCCGAACAGGAGAGGGTTCGGTCCGAACTGGTCATGGAGAAGTGAAAAATGTGCTAAGTCCGGTGCAGAGCCTGGTTCGGTCCGAACTGGAGATGTTCGACCCGAACTGAAGCATGGACTCAACGTCTAAGGTGGCATGAGGCCCGCATGACGGTCTGGATATTGTGCCTAGCGCCAGGAATGAGTCGTCTGGCCTAAAAGCAAGCATCCTGAGCTTCTCTGAGTCTGTTTTCCTCTTGTTCTTCATCAAAACCTGTATACAATGAGCTAAAGCGACGACAAAGCCGAATCCTGAAAAAAACACAAGGAAATGTCAAATAATAACAAGGTTTGGATCAAATTTAGGTGCCAAATACGGTCCAAATACCAACAAATAAATGAGATATCAGACAACATGTGTGCAACAGAAGAAGCAAGTACTGTATGCTATAAAGAAGCAAGTACTGTATCCAGACATGATCCCAAATGTGTATGCTACAAAGAAGAAAGTACTGTAATAAACAAGCTAGACATTTCACTTGTGATATCAAGTATGCTACAAAGAAGCAAGTAGTGTAACATGAAAGCCCTAATAAATACCAGAGAAAGAGAGAGACTTACTATCGAGAAAGAGAGGACGTTGGAGGTCCTTGATTTATACCTGAAAAAGCATACACATTAAATTAATACTTTTGTTTATCAAGTTAACAGGATATTAGCAAAGAGGCAAAAGCATACACATTTGGGATAAAGAAAAAACCCAAATATTATGTAGACTAGGAACCAAACTGTTATAGCGACCAATTCCTACTAAAACATATCAAAAAATGAAAAACTGACTAATCTAATTTGTAATCTCTTTTCAAAATTTAAATTAACTAGACCAACAAGCCTTAAGTTGAGACAGGAGCACACTCTTTCTAAAAACCTAATACAAACAAAAGAGGAATTAAACTACCACTCAAATTAACACAAAGCAACTAATTTAAGTACAAAAATTTCTGGGTACAACAATTACTTCCTCTTACCAATTTAAGTACAACAATTTAAGCACAAAAAATTCTGAGTAGGTTCTAAACCCTAAATCCAAAAATTAGAGAAAGGTGAAAATAAAAATCTCAGAAATTGAAAGAGACACTAACTGGGGGGTTCTTCTCTTCTATCAGCGAGACTTAAAGAGCAGCTAGGTGGGTCTCAAGATCGGAGAAGAGCAGCTAGGTTTAGTGACTTAGAGAGAGAGATGGGTCTCGAGATCGGAGAAGAGCAGCTAGGTTTAGTGACTTAGAGAGAGAGATGGGTCTTAAGATCGGAGAAATGAGGGATGGCTGAGAAATAGAGGGAATGTTTCGTTTTGAGTTAGAGAGAGAGAGAGATGGGACTTAGAAATGAGGGATGGCGGAGAAGAGCGGCAAGGTTTAGAGAGAAATGAGGGATGGCGGGCGCAGAAATAGAGGGAATTTGCGAAATTTCAGAGGGAACGAAAATTTAGAGTTAGAAAATTTGTAGCATCCCATTTTTAATTTGTAGCCTTTGATTTTTGTAGAGGAATTTTTTTTTGTTATTAGCTATGATTTTAAAATTAAGCATCATATATTTTATAGATTACCTATAGTACACAAAAGGCATAAAATAATCTTCGATAGAACTCATATCAATTTATTTATTTTTTGAATTTAGAATTTATCAATCAAATTTAAATTTTTTTTAGAATTCAGATTGTAAAAATAAAATTAAAATGAATATAGTATGATTTTGCAATGAAACCTCAAATTTATTTATACAAAATGAAGAAACAATTTGAAGCTTTCAATTTGAGTGATTCCAATAATTCAGACGAAATCATTTCAATGCATAATTCAATTTGAGTGATTCCAATACAACATGTAAAAAATATGCTTCTCATCTTCCAATACAAAAAACAAGCAACAAAATAATGCAAATAAATACAACTTCTCATCTTCCATGAAGCACGTTCCATGTAGCTTTTAACCAAGACCTGAAGCAATATTAACATCAATTAAACCAAGCAGTTATAAATGAACTGAAATTATCAATAACTTCCATTAAACCAAGCAGTTATAATTTTTTTAGACTTACATTAATTATGTAGTTTTCTTCCTCTTCTTTGATTTTTTCTTCGATTCCTGCGGTTCGATTTGATAATTAAACCTTCCTCGTGATCCGCCAAAGGAGTTACAATGAACCTTCTTCGTGATCCGCCAAAGGATTAGGGTTGTCATTATCATCAATTGGTAGTGGTTCGATGCCGGTAGAGAACGGAGGTATTGCATCAAATTGGTCATATTCTTCTTCATCCACAACATTTCCAACCCCAACAATCCGTCTTTTACCATGAAGTACAATGTGCCATTTTTTATCGGCCGGGTCATTAATATAAAAAACTTGCAAGGCTTGTTTATTTTCAAGTATAAAAGAGTCGTCCCCGTAACCCAATTTAGTGAAATCAATAGATATGAAACCGTGTTTGTCTTTTTTGACTCCTCCTTGGTCATTGTTGATCCATTTACACAAAAATAATGGTACCTTGAATTTTATGTAATCTAGTTCCCATATCTCCTCAATCCACCCATAATACGACATCGATTCACTTCCATGATCCCCAGATAATGCTACTACAGTGACTCCACTGTTTTGCACGGTGCTTTTACCATCTTGTTACTTTGTATACCAAGTAAATCCATTCATGTCGTACCCTTGGAAGGTACAAACTGTCGATCCGGGACCGTTCGCTAGACATTACACGGTTTCACTTACGGTGTCTGGTGACTGGGATTTTACTCTTAGTTGGAACCATTCTACAAACTTCAATTCATGCTCCCGGGTGATCTGCTTTTCACTTCTTAAAGGATTTTGTTCTCGCAACTCTGCAATGTGCTCATCCACGTAAGGCTCCACAATAGTGAGGTGTTGTAGGACTTTTAGAGGTGCTTTTTCCCCCATTACAAGCCCAGGCATAATAATTTTGGCTCCAATTGTGCCATGACCTTCGAGTCTACCCTCGTGTCGAGACTTGGGAATACCAATGGATTCAATTCCTTCTAGATAATCAGTATAGAATTCAATAACCTCTTCAACGGTATATCCTTCTATTATGCTTCCTTCGGGTTGAGATCGGCTTCTAACTAATCCTTTCAATTGACCCATTGCTCTTTCAAAAGGATACATGTATCGCAAAAATACTAGACCACACATTTTTATTTCCTTGACCAAATGAACGATCAAATGCACCATTGAGTCGAAAAACGACGGTGTAAAAAACATCTCGAGCTCGCAAAGGGTCTCCCCAACTTCGGACTGCAAGTCGTCAAGTGTTGTAGGAACAATCGCTTTGGAGCAAATCGAATTGTAAAAGTGACACAACTTGGTAATGGTGGTTATAACCTCATCAGAGAGTATTCCTCGAATGGCAACCGAGAGTAATTGGGTCAACAGAACGTGATAGTCATGTGACTTCATACTAATTAATTTACAATTCTTAATTGACACTTTCCTTGATATATTCGAGGAATAACCAGTTGGAACTCTGATTGACTTCAAACAATTCAACAAACTGAGTTTCTCATTCTTTGATAGAGTAAATTTTGCTGCAGGTAAGAAAGCTCGTTTTTTTCCATCATCCTCCCGTGCTGCTAACTGCAACCGAATTCCCATCTCAACCATATCCTTTATTACATTTATGTCATCTTTGTTTTTCCTATAATATTCAATAAACAAGCAACCAAACTTTCACAGATGTTCTTAATGATATGCATCACATCCAGGCAATGCCTAATCTGCAGATATGGCCAATATTCAAGATTCCAAAAGATAGACTTCTTTTTCCATATGCCTTTGGGAAGTTTTTTTGCAAATGGTTTACCGAATTTAACTTTAACGCCTTTTACTACAGCAAATACTTCTTTGCCAGATAATGGCATTGGTGCTCTTCTCTGCTCGACCTTACCATCAAATGCCATCTTATTTCGCCGATGTCGGTGATTTTATGGAAGGAAACGACGGTGCCCTAAATAAACGGTTTTGTTACAGTTATTCAACCTCAGAGAATGAGTATCTTCCGTACAAATAGGACATGCTTTGTTTCCTTTGTTCTTGTAACCCGACAAGTTACCATAAGCGGGAAAATCATTAATCGTGCAAAATATCATGGCACGAAGAGTGAAATTTTCTTGCAGATGTGAATCATATACCTGCACCCCTTCCCTCCACAATTTATCAAGGTCCTCTATTAACGGAGCCAAGAACACATCTATATCATTGCCTGGTTGTTTAGGACCCGAGATCAGCAACGACATCATTATGTATTTTCTTTTCATACATAACCACGGAGGAAGGTTGTAAATACACAATAAAACTGGCCATGTAGTATGCTCACAACTCATGATGCCATAAGGATTCATCCCATCAGTTCATAGTCCCAATCTCAAATTTCTTGGATCACTACCAAATTGCCCAAACGTTCTGTCTATTTTCCTCCATTCAGCAGCGTCGACGGGATATCTGAACATTTTATCCCATTTTCTACAATCTGCATGCCACCTTCATAGTTTTGCATTTCTTGGATTAAGAAAAGACGTTGAAACCGTGGTATTATCGGTAGATACCACAACACCTTAGCAGCTGGTCTTTTTTTCCAATCTTCAACTAGATCATCGTCCCTCGGCTTGTACCGTGATGCATTACATTGTGGACATTTATCCAAATGACTGTACTCATTTCGATATAGTATGCAGTCATTCGGACATGCATGAATTCTCTCTACTCCCAAACTCAAAGGACACAATAATTTCTTCGCCTTATAAACTGAATCTGGTATCTCATTATTCTCTAGAAGCATGTCTTTTAAAAGTTTGAGTAAAGCTGTGAAACTTGTGTCGCTCCATCCATTTTTGGCCTTTAGGTTATACAATTTAAAAATAGCAGTTAATTTTGAAAATTTTGTACAACCGGGAAATAACTGTATCTTACTTTCATTACCCAACTTTTCATAAATTTCAGGAACATCAACAAAATATGTTGCAACATCATTTATCATTTCATCCAAATCATCATTACATTCTACATTTATATTTTCCATAGGCTCTACATCAATGAGTGGATCTAAGTTTTCAGCACTTTCAACATCAAATTCATTCCCTACATTATTAGTTTCTAAATCCAATACATTCATACTAGCCTGAACATCAGAATATTCTTCGCCTAACTCTCCATGCCATGTCCTATATGACAATACAATCAATATGCAAATGCTAATTAACATTTAATATGCATCATCTTCCTTCCAATAAATAAAGAAATTAAATTAATGATAGAAATTAAACCTCAAAATAATAAGAAGACAGGGAGGTTCTCACGACGGCAAGAAGAGGGAATAGAGTGGATGGACAAACAAGATCTAAATAGAAGATCAAATAAAGCTTATTAATAATCAATTTCATTATAAATTATCCAAAAATACGAAATATTAAAGAAAATAATAGAAACTCACCGAATATAGCTCAAATTCAAATTTTTTTAGTTTCCGGCTACTCTCATTCTCTTCCTCTTTCTATTTTCTATTTTTTCTTAATTTCTTCTGATTTTTTTGAATTTTTTTCAAGATGGTTTTGTTGGAGTATTTAATGGAGCTTCAAAGCTGCTGGAATAAATTATGGAGGCGGCGCATTTGGGATCAGCAATGGAAGCACGACAAGTGGAGAAGCAATGCACTTCGATTGATATATACCTAATTTTATCTAAGCACCGGTTTTTGATAGAAACTGGTGCGAAAACAATCTGTATACGTATAATAAAATAAAAATATAAATATAAATGTCCATAGAACCGGTTTTATTTTATAACCGGTGCAAATTTTTATTCAGATTCACACCAGTTATTATATTACAACTGGTGCAAATGTAGTTAGAACCGGTTCTTATTTCATAACCGGTGCGAATTTGGAAATAGATTTGAACCGGTTGTTTGTAATAACTGGTACAAATGTTTTTCATATATTATTTTTTAATTCGTCTCTCATGAAAACTGGTTCTAAGAGTATTCAGCTTAATATCGATTTTGCCACCATTTTCTTCTTACACCTGTTGTTACGTATAACTGGTGCTAAGCAGGCGGTGCAAAAGCCTTTTTTCCCTGTAGTGACCCCAGAAAGGAGAGGAAATAAATAACATACTTTTTATATATTGCCAAACATAACTAATAGATTGATGTCAGATATATTAATTTAAAGAGACGAATAAATGGTAAAATGGTCAAATTTTAGGAAATGAAGTCATTTCTTTTCTATTTTCATAAAACATCCTATCACAAAATTCATTTCACTTCAATTATTTTTCTATTTGTTCTGATCAGCGAATTTCATTTGAAAATCATTTCTATTGAATTCTTTTCTTTTTTTTTTTTTTTTTGAAGAAATTAAGCAAGGGATCAAGCCCAAAACTTTTATACTATTGAACTCTTTTCTATTTCAATTGAACTTTTCTCAACTATCATTCCGATCAGACACTAAGTCAAATTTACTGATCAGGATCAACAGAAAATTTTCCTAAATTTAACACAATAATGACAAGAAACACATAAAAAAATAAAAAATAAAAAAAGCGAAGGACAAAAGTAAAGCAACCACCATATATAAATTAAACTGGGGTCCAATGTGTTGCATGAAATAATCATAGTTGGGTAGTTGAGTTATTAAATGATGATAAATACTAAAATTATTAATTATTTGCTGTCGTAAAGAGAGCGGTCCCCACGGCGGCGCTAGATCTTATCAGATGAACCTCAGACTTACGCACGTGCGTAAATTGACATTCTAACAATACTTCATAACTGCATGTTGAATAACATGCATCGCTGTTAAACAAAAGAATAGCTGAATTGCAGCAGATGCATGCATCTTATTCACAGATAAGATGAATTTGTCCTTTACAAGAACTTAATTATGTTTTAAATTCTATGTGATACGTACATACAAAATATGAAATTGCAAGTTGCAAGGAAGACAATTATTGGCTTATATAGTAGAAAGTTAAGACGAAACCTTGCTTGCACCCTGAGGAAAGCGAATTTGTCATAACAGAAAAGAAAAATCTAGTTTTAATTGTCAAAATACTTACATGCATGATAATCGATTGATTTGACAACGTTAACAATTGTCAAAAATTGGTAAAATAAAAAAATAATAACAGTTGTTGAGACCTGTATTGCGACGTTATATATATTTTTAGACAGTATTTGGGATAAGATATAGTGTTTGGTGAGGTCCCAATAATAAACCGATACAAGTCCCTTTTTTTTATTGTTGATATATTGGACGGCCCCTAGGCCAATGAAAAAATTGCGATGTAGTGTTTGATGAGGTCCTTCTTCTTTTGTTACGAGATTTTAATATGTAGATTAGATCGGTTAAATTAGATTTGTCAATTTGTAAAAATTCCGTCAAAAAAAAACCATGATATATAGAAAAATCTATGCATCAATAGTGCATATTAAACTTTACTTTTTTTCTTATTATATTTCCATATGCTCAAATCCTATCTAAAAAAAGGAAAATTATATCCAATCGGAAAAGCATGCAAGCCCCCAATCGCACAAGTGATTTTCCCCTTTTCTTTTCATTTTTCCGAAATAACAACCGAAAGAGAGCGAGAAAGAGAGTTATGTCGATTGAGAAGAGTGTGGTTACCACATGATCAGCCTTGGTTGGCACATGAATGCAGAAATTAAGAGAAGAGTGTGGTTACCACGTGATCAGCTATGGTTGGCACATGAATGCAGCAATTAATAATGATCAGCGTTGGTGGGCATGAACCTTTAAACATATACTCTCACTGTCACAAAAAAAGACATTCTGCAACAGTGCTTCTGCAACCTTTTTTTTCAAAAACGTTACAGACTGTTGGCGCGAAAATCTATTTTTCAATTTGTAACGTTTAAATTTATTAAACGTTAGAAATTTTGGTGCGTTTCGGCACAAAAAATTATGTGCAGACATTCTGCAACGTTTTTTATGTAATAAGCGTTGCAGATTTGCAACGTTTATTACATAAAAAACGTTGCAGATTTGCAACACTTATTACATAAAAAACGTTGCAGAATGTGGAGAAATTTTCACAATAACGTCTGTCTGACCATCTCTCTTCCCATTTCTCTTCCAAGCTGCACCAACCACACCAATTAATACAATTTATATCTCTAGATATTCCATTTTTTTCACTCCAAAAAATTAGCAAAAAATTTGCAAAAATTCAGAAAAAATAAGAATTAGAAAGAGGAGGAGGAGAGCAGATAGAAGGTAAAAAAAAAATTAAATTTGAGCACTATTTCATATTTTTCTATTTTTTTCTTATTTTATTTCGGTTTTATTGAAAAAAAAAATAGAAATTAATATGTGAAAAATCTAGAAAATTTAAATTAGAAGGAGAAGGAGAAGAACACTATATATTTGGTTAAAAATATTTGATTTTAGCTATATTTTATATTTTTTTTTATATATTTCGGGTTAAATTTATTAAATTAATTAGTAGTTTTGTATTGCATAATTTTAGGTCTCATTGAAGACGGCAAGAATTACATCGGAAAAGAAGAAGAATTTCGTCATAATATTGATGGTATATTGTACATAACTTTTGTATTTTTATTTATTACTAAATTATGCACGCATAAATAATTTGCATATGCATTTAATTTAATGGTATTGTCATATAGGACCAAAAATACCAATACAATACCAAATTTAGGTCGTTGCCCGTCCGACATTAATCCATTAGGGATTAATCTCGGATAGTCTCCGTTTTGGGACGGCTCTTTGGATATTCTGTCTCATTTAGGATTAGCGAGTGGTACGCTAGATGTAATCTGTTGTTTGAGAAACCCACGGATGCGTTTTCACGAGCAATCGTGTGTTGGCGCATTCAGGGAACATTAGGGGAAATGCTGTCGAATTTTTCTCAAACAACAGGTTACATCTAGCGTACGCTCGCTAATGAGACAGAGTATCCAAAGAGTGGGTTAGGATGGGTGACAGGCCTGACAACCTAATGTGACCAAATTGACCTATATATACCCTAACATTTCTCATATATTTTATTTATTCAGATGGATCGGACGTGGATGTACTTGAGTAATCATTTTTCGTCAGCATTTCTGAAAGGGCTTGAAGAATTTATGAGTTTTGCTAAAGAGCATTTGATAAGAGAGAATAAAGGTGATAAAATATGTTGTCCTTGTCGTATTTGTCAGAATTTAGTGAAATGGTCTAATTTTGAAGAAGTGAAATTTCATTTGATTAGAGATGGATTTCTGCCGGATTATACTCAGTGGACACTTCATGGAGAGACTGGGGGGAGATCATTTAATGCTGCAGGGAGTAGTAAAACTGTGTTAGATGATGAAAATGATGTATTTGATGATGAACATGTGTTTGATGATGAAAATATAGATAATACAGAATTGAATGATGATTTAGATGAAATTGTGAACAACATGGATGCAGATTTTGTTGATAATGCTTAGATATTTGGTATGTTACGTGAGGAAGATAAGATAAAGTTATATCCCGGTTGTGAATTGTCAAAACTTAATGCTGTTTTCAAACTGTTTAATTTGAAAGCTAAAAATGGATGGAGCGATGCCAATTTCACATCTTTGCTTAAACTTTTGCGTACAGATTTTCTTCCCAAAGATAACCAATTGCCAGATTCCATTTATAAGGCTATAAAGATGTTGTGTCCTCTGAAACTAGATGTAGAGAGAATTCATACATGTCCAAATGACTGCATATTATTCAGAGATGAGTACAAAGATTTGAATAAATGTCCAAAATGTAAAGCATCACGGTATAAACCGAGGGATGATCAGATTGATGAAGGTAGTAAGGGACCAGCAGCGAAGGTGGTGTTTTATCTCCCGATAATTCCAAAATTTGAGCGGCTCTTTGCTAATTCGAAGGATGCCAAATTGTTGAGATGGCATGCGGAATGTAGGAGAAGAGGTGATGGAATGCTCCGTCACCCAGCAGATTGTCCTGATTGGACGAACATCGACAGTAAATTTGAAGATTTCGGAAGTGAACCAAGAAATTTGAGATTGGGGTTGTGCACGGACGAGATGAATCCTTACGGCAACATGAGTAGCCGTCAAACTACTTGGCCGGTCTTATTATGTATTTACAACTTTCCTCCGTGGTTGTGCATGAAAAGGAGATATTTAATGATGCCCTTATTGATTTCAGGTCCTAAACAACCAGGAAATGACATAGATGTGTATTTGCGTCCCTTAATAGATGATCTTAAAAAATTGTGGCATGAGGGAGTGAAAGTATTTGATGCACACTCAAGAACTGAGTTCAACCTTCGTGCCATGATATTTTGCACAATTAATGATTTTCCTGCGTACGGTAATCTGTCGGGGTATAGGAATAAAGGAGCTAAAGCGTGTCCTATTTGTCAGGAAAATACCCATTCTGTTTACTTGAAAAACTCTAGAAAAATGATTTATCTGGGACACCGCAGATTTCTTAGGAGCCGCAAACGCCCTTACAGGCTTGACAAGGAAAAATTTGATGGTAAAGATGAGCATGGTAGGCCCCCCATGCCGTCATCTGCCAAGGCAGTATATCGACATGTTAAGCACATAGATGTGAAATTTGGAAAGAAATTTACAAAAGAGATTCCGAAGGGTATATGGAAAAAGAAATCTATATTCTGGGAATTTGAATATTGGCAGTCTCTGGAGATTAGGCATTGCCTAGATGCGATGCACATAATTAAGAACATATGTGAAGCTTTGATTGGTTGCTTGTTGGAAATTCAAGGAAAAATAAAAGATGGCGTGAATGAGAGGAAGGACATGGTTGAAATGGGGATCCGAAAGGAGCTACAGGCATAATCTAAGGGTAAAAAGTGAGATAGGCTACCTGCAGCACAATTTAATTTAACCAAGGCGGAGAAAAAAAGTTTGTTGAGTTGTTTAAAGGGGATTAGGGTTCCTTCTGGTTATTGCTCCAATATATCAAGAAAGGTGTCTATGAATGATAACAAATTGTATGGTATGAAATGACATGATTATCACGTCTTGCTGACCGTTTTACTTCCAGTCGCAATTCGAGGAATTCTGAAGGAAGAAGTGAGGAGGACCCTCACTAACTTGTGTGATTTTTTTCAACACAATATGTTGTAAGGTGATTGATCCAGAAATAACGGATAAGTTACAGAATGATGTTATTTCTACCCTTTGCGAGCTGGAGATGTACTTTCCGCCGTCATTTTTTGACTCCATGGTGCATATGACCATCCATTTGGTTAGGGAGATCAAAATGTGCGGTTCAGTATTTCTACGGTACATGTATCTTTTCGAAAGAGCAATGGGTCTATTGAAAGGGTTAGTACGTAGCCGATCTAAACCTGAAGGAAGTCTAGTGGAAAGATATGTTGCCGAGGAGGTTATTGAGTATTATACAGATTACTTGGAAGATGTCCAATCTATCGGTCTTCCAAAATCTTGGCATGAGGGTAGACTTCAAGGAAAAGGCACAATTGGAGCCAAAACGTGTAGAGTGGGTCTTGAAATGAGAACAAAAGCACATATGAAAGTGCTCCAACACCTTACCGTTGTGACACCTTACATCAACATGCATTTAATCGAGTTGCGCAAACAATACCCATCTCACAATGAGAACACGATTAACACACAACATCAATTAAATTTTGTGGAATGGTTTCAAGAAAAGATAGCTTCCCAATTAAAAGAAGGAACCGAGGTCGATGAAACCGTCAAATGTTTATCGAGGGGTCCTGATTCAGTGGTTGAAACCTTCCAAGGGTATGACTTGAATGGATTCAACTGGTACACAAAGCAACAGGATGGCAAAAGCACCGTGCAAAATAGTGGAGTCTCAGTTCTAGCTCTATCTGGCAATAATGGAAAACCTGCTACTTATTACGGGTGGATTGAGGAGATTTGGGAACTAGATTATATGAAATTCAAAATACCCTTATTCAAGTGTGCATGGATCAACAACCTTCGCGGTGGAGTAAAAAAAGACAAATTTGGGTTCACAATTGTTGACTTCAAAAAAAGAGCTTATGAAGATGACCCCTTTATACTTGCAAATAAGCAAGCAATGCAAGTGTTCTACATTGAAGATCCGGCCGATAAGAAACAACATTTTGTCCTTCAAGGAAAGAGACGCATTGCTGGCGCTGGAGATGTCGTTGACGAAGAAGCATACGACCACTTCGAGGAAACACCTCCATTTTCCACTGGTATTGATGATGCATCACAACCCGTGTCGCTTAGTCACAGGCGTGCAGACAACACCGAAGGCGTGTGGGTCAACAAGCGAAGGAAAAAAAGAAAAGCAGATGCATAGTTCCATGTGATTTCAAATATTCTAATTTAATATTCAAAATGCATTTACTATTTTAAATAATTAAATACTTACATTTTTCTTTTATTTTTGCAGGTCTTTTATTTAGTTGTATTTGTAATTTTATTTAATTGTAGTTTTAATATTTTATTTAGTTGTATTTTTTTAATTTCATTTAAAGTAAAATAAAAAAAGAAATTAAAAATGAAAAACATGCATGCATGGTATTTAAAGTAAAATAAAAAAAGAAATTAAAATTGAAAATCATGCATGCATGGTATTTAAAGTAAAATAAAAAAGAAATTAAAATTGAAAAACATGCATGCATGGTATTTAAAATAAAATAAAAAAAGAAATTAAAATTGAAAAACATGCATGCATGGTATTTAAAGTAAAATAAAAAAAGAAATTAAAATTGAAAAACATGCATGCATGGTATTTAAAGTAAAATAAAAAAAGAAATTAAAATTGAAAAACATGCATGCATGATATTTAAAGTAAAATAAAAAAAGAAATTAAAATTGAAAAACATGCATGCATGTTATTTAAAATAAATAAAAAAAGAAATTAAAAATGCAAAACATGCATGTATTTAAAGTAAAATAAAAACAGAAATTAAAAATGCAAAACATAATAAAAGTTGCGAAATTAGGTTAACATAAAATAAATTAACAGAAAACATTTAAAAAACATAAAACAATTTAAAACTAATCTGCAACGTTTAATATATAATAAACGTTACAGAACCCTACCATCTATAACGTTTATTACTTATTAAACGTTACAAAATATTAATATTTAATAATATAAAATTTTGAAAAAAATTATTTAAATAAAAAAGCTCATCTGTAACGTTTAATAGTAAATAAACGTTACAGAACACCCATTATCTGCAACGTTTAATTACTATTAAACGTTACAGAAGACCCTTGTGTTTGTTTTCCCCCCCGAACCCCTTCGATCAGTTCATTTTCAGTCGAAATTTTTCTAACTCTCAAAACCCTCCTCTCTGCTCTCAAACTCTCCGCTCAAGAAGTCTCGCCGCCAACAGCCGCTCTCAAGAACTCTCCGCCACCGCTCTCAAAAACTCTCCGCTCAACCTCTCTTCGACACTCAACAGCGCCGCCGACAGCCCTTCTCGACCACCTCGACAGCCTTGACAACCTCGACAGCCGCTCTCTTCAACCTCTGCATTCAAGGTAACTTCGTTCTCTCTTTTATTTTACTTGGCTTGGATCTGTTTGTATGGGTTCAAATTGGATTGAAATTGGTTGATAAATTGGGTTGCATCTGTTTGTAATGGGTTGAAATTGATATGAAATTGGTTGAAATTGGGTTGAAATTGGTTGATAAATTAGGGCTGTTTTGATAAATTGGGGCTGTTTTGATAATGGGTTGATAAATGGTTGATAATTGATAATTAATAAATGCTTGATAAATGGTTGAAATGCATGAATAATTTTTTATTGTACATAATTAATGCTTGATAAATGGTTGAAATGGGTTATTGGGTTTGATAATGAATTATTGGGTTTGATTATGGTTGAAATGCTTGGATTGTACATAAATGCATGATGGATATATATTGGATTTGATAATAGGTTATTGGTTATGTATTATAGATGTTAATGGGTTATGGATTGATAAATGTGGTTGTGTATTATCGATGATAATGGGTTATGGATGATAATGGGTTATGGATGATTGTGCATGTCTTTTTTTGGTAAAATGCTCAAATACAGGGGATGTTATGCCAAAATTCTTTTAAAATTAATGAAATACTAGAATTTATGGTCATGATTTTAAAATTGGGTTAAATTGCAAATATAGATGGAGAATGACATGAAGAATCAGAAGGTGGAGAATAAGGTGGTGAAGGAGAATGTGGAGAAAGAGATAGAGAAGGAGAAAGTGGAGGTGAATGTGCGTTACAAAAGATATGTTCCACCTAGACTTTTAAAAAATCCTCCGGTTAGAAGGTCTATTTCTGCGGTTCGTCACTTTCCTCCGGGTTGCGGTCGGGTTCCTGAGGATTTTGTGGCGAACGACAATGAGGTTCCGGAAGTGGAACCGGAAGAGGAGGAACCAGAGAAGAATAGCGTCTAAGGTGGTTAGGGTTAGGGCTTAGGTTGGAATTATGGTTAGGGTTTGTGTTAGAGTTTTATTTATGCATGGCTTGTGTTTGTTGTAGGGTTTGATGTGAACTTGTTTAATTTATCTAAATGAAATTTGAAGTTTTTAATCTAATTAATTGTCAAATGCTTGAACTGTTTTATTTATACAATTAATATTGCTTGAACATTTTCTAATCATTGTGAATTGCTTGAAAAATATTAATGTCTAATTTAATAGATGTCTTCTGAAGAAGAAATAGAACAACCTAACATGGAAGAAGTATCCGGCGAAGGGACGAGTCACAACAAAAGAAGTAGGACCAACATCGAAGAATTTAGGCGACAAAGGGCTGCAGGGCGCACATTCACTATTAAATTCGATGCCGAAGGATGCCCAATCGGCGCTAAGGTATTCGTTGCGAAATTCAGTACATACTGCACGTATCTAACTTGTGATTATGTCTAACTTGTGATTGTTTTGATAAGGGATCTGTTGCGAAGTTCAGTACATACTGCGCGTGTCTAGCAAAGGCAAGAGTGTCAATCACAATTGATGATTGGAACAAAGACGTTCCAGATGAATTGAAGGACGAGATGTGGCTTGATATCAAGGTATATTATTTCAGAACTTGTGATTATGTCTAACTTGTGATTTTGTATAACTTGTGATTGTTTTGACAAATTATTTCAGAAAACATTTAACATAGAAAATGATTTGGCCAAGAAGAAGACCCTCACAAACATGGGAAGAGCTCATAGGACCTTTAGGAGTAGGGTTGTCAGGGATTTCATTACACACCCCGATCCAAACAATCCCAAAAATGCATGGGACGTATACCCATTCACAAAGAAGGAATTTGAAGAGTTTTATCGGAAAAGAACAAGCAAAGACTTTTTGGTAAAGAGTCAAAGAGGAAAGATGTTGAGAGAGCAATGGAAAGATGTTCACAGGCTGGGTTCAGCCTGCTATAAAGGAAAGAAAGGTACATGGAATCCTACGGACACAATTACCATACAATCTGAAGGGGGCAGTTCAACAACCATAATCGTCGGCGACTTGGAACCGAGAAGTCAAAAGTACTTCATGGGAAGGGCCATGTCTACAGGCACAGAAGGTACTTAATTACAATGTGATTTGACATGTATTGAATTGTCATTTGATATTGAATGTGAGTTGATATTATGAACTTGATTTCATATAGATTCTTACACCTTCAACCCATCGAATACGGAGACTATTGAAGCACGGTCGATCGGTATCGCTTTCTCAAGAAGCCAATTCTGGGAAAATCCATCCTAAAGAAGTATTGAGTAAGGCAGTTGGGAGACCGGAATATCCTGGTAGAACGAGAGGAGAGTCTGGATGGATAAACATAACACATTTGTATGGGAGGAAGTCTAGGAAAGATGTGCATGAATAATGCATGTCACCGATACATATTACGGCCTTGATGGAAGCAGTGACAGAGAGATGTAAAAATGAGTTGAAGGAAGAGGTAAGGAATGAATTGAAGGGAGAATACTTTAGGGAGATGACAAATTTGCTTGTCATGAACGGAGTGCAAATTCCAGAGTTGCCATCTCAATTCTTTCAGGGTCAGGCTCCAGTTTTATCGGCCGAGGTGGACTCAGTAATGCCTAGAGGTGGCTCAAACTCTATCAATCCTCCGGATCCGAGTGGCGGTGATCAGGTTTATTTCATCTTATAATTCCTATCAAGTCCTTAATTTTTGGAAATTTATTTGGTAACTAACTAATTTGTTTGTAATTTGTAGGACTCCGTTCAATGCGATCTCTACTTGCATTCTTCATATGGAGAGCGTGTTCTCGTGGCCGAAGGGTTAATTGTTCCTTCACATGTTGGTCAGTTAGTACATGGGGTGCCTCTAACTGAAAACGATGTTTTAATCCAACTTTGCAAATGTGAGGATGAATACCGAGAATGGTATGTCCCTGGAAATTCACAGGAACAATTAGGCGCTAATTTAGGGACACGATTTGTGTGGCCGTCAGTTGATGTGGAACCACGACAAAAGGTATCATTATATGTTTCACTCATTTCTTTTATTTTAATTAATATGTGTGACTTAATTGATGAGAAACTTTAATGCAGGGTAAACGTCGACCGAAACCACGTAGAGAGAAAAAAAAGGGAAAGGAGATAGTGAAAGAAACAGATAAGCAAAGGAAGGAGAAGGTGGCGGTCTCAAGTAAGGGCTCTACAATTTTTCGTGATCTCCTCGACCAGATGCATATTGATAGACTTTCCTATTACGAGAGGAAAGTTTTTCCTCTATTCATTGTTGAAACTCACACCGGTGGGAGAGGAGTCGACTGAGCTTCCTGATTGCAACCCTTGGGGTACGCACACCGATGTGCCATTCACGTTGAACCTTTGCGATATTATCAAATGTTTCAAAAGAGAATCCCTAAACATTTCGATCATCAAGTTGTACTCCTGGTATGATTTCTAAACTTATTTTGTTTTGTTTCAAAAGGCATGGGTTCAGGTATGTTATTTTGGATGAAATTTAGGTATTGGATGACCGAACTTTCAAAAGGCATTGGATTCTCTAGTTTGATCACCATATGGGATCCAGAATTTTTACCTAAAGCTGCCTGGCAGGATCAGAAAAATTAAGGATTTAAAGTGAATATAATGAAGAGATCGTTTCTAGAGAATCCAGAATGTCAATATTTTCTTTTGTCGTATAATCAAGGGTGAGATCAATTATTATTAAATTAGTCAATAGTTTGTTTCTTTTCAAATGAAATCAATAAATTAATGTGTATTGCAGGTTTCATTGGACAGTTATTGTCATTGATATCAAGAAACGTGAAATTTATTTTGTGGATTCCTTGGTTCGCGAAGATCCAATATCAAATTTAACAATCAAGCCATTTATAACTTCGTAAGTTCCAGTTTCAAATTAGTTAACAAGATAATAATGATTGTGAGGAATCTAATCTAATTTAATTAATTGAATCGCATGCAGGGCATATAAAAATTATATGATGGAAAAGTCTGGAAAGAGTGTACGTACAAATCGGATATTCGATTGGTATGAAATAAAAGTACGAAATTTAACGAATTAGGTTTAGTTATTAGAGTTTCTAAAACTATTACAAATTCCTAACTACTTGTTTGAATTGTGATTTTGTAGGCTCCGAAACAATTAGGTGGTACAGAGTGCGGATATTTCACGATGTTGGCCATGAGGCACATATTAAGCTATGTCAAATCAACTGGACAATTACCCAAGGTATTGCTTTCTATTAATATTTACATATTAGGGTTTAAATTTAAACGGTTTAGGGTTTAAGGGTTTTAATTACATATTAGGGTTTAAACGGTTTAGGGTTTTGAATTGAAAATGTAGGAAATCGATCCTGTTGGATTACCATACTCGGAGCAAGACATTAACGAAATCGTGGATGAGCTTATGGAATTCGTTTATGGTAATGTATTTGGATGATTGAATTCTTGAAATTTGTAAATAAATTGATACTTTGTTGAATATGTGTTATGTGTTATGTTATTGAGAATTGTTTTGTTATTTTGATGTGTATTTATGTGTTATATTTGTGTGTTTTGGTAATGTGTAGATTGCATTTATATATCTGTTCTGGTACTGTTATGTACCAGTTGGTACGGCTAGCAAAATGGGCTAGCCACAAAATACAAATTGTGCATTAAAAAAAAATATTGCAACGTTTTTTACAAATAAAACGTTACAAATTATACCTATCTGCAACGTTTTTTAACAATTAAACGTTACAAATTATATTCGAATATTAAAAAAAAATAATTTAAATAATTTAAAAAATAATTTGCAACGTTTTTTATAAATAATGGTTGCAGATTTGCAGCGTTTTTTTTTTAAATTAAACGTTACAAAATGTGTCAGAAAAAGTATGGAAAAATTCTTTTTTTTAATAATCTGTAACGTTCATTTTATTATAAACATTGTAGATCTGTAACGTTTTTTCCATTATAAACGTTGCAGATCTGTAACGTTTTTTTGAATTTGCAATGTGGGCTTCTGCAACATGGGCCCAAACGTTACAGAGCATTTTTTTTGAACGTTGCAAAAAACGAAAATCTCGCGTAGTGTCTTTTTCCCCCTAAACTCGTGCATGTCGTTCTTCACAAATTAATCACTTATCATTTATCAAGGAACAGAAAATTTGTATTATGCTGTATTCAAACCTGACGTCTGTATATACAGTGACGGAGTCAGAAATTCTTATAATTAATGAGGTTCAAAAAATTTATAAAGAATATTCAAAAAATAATTCAAACAAAATATATTTATTAATTATAAATTTATTTTGTTACAAAAATTCGAACAATATATATTTTTTAAGTAAGCACGATGAAAATATATTATGACTCAAATGTAAGACTATTTTATTAAATTATAAGTCCTAATCGATTTTTCATCTTCTATCTGAAATCTTTAAAGTCTATTTCTTTGAATTCATGTAAAATAATAGCATTAGAAAATTCAGGTCAATGATATTATATACAACAAAGCATCAAACAATCATCCATTTATTGATCACACCATCAATATTTTTATAATTTGTACTTAATGTAGTCACTATTTTTTTTTAAGTTTCTTCATTCATGATCTAATAAAAATATTATATAATTATTTTATAGAGTTCATAAAAAAGTTCATTGTTTGAAACTATTTTCGGTGAAAATATTATTTTATTTTGAATAACAATACTATTAATATTAATTTTATTTAAATGAAACCTTACGGAAAAATGGAAAATGCTAACTTGATTGATCGAAACAATTATGATAATTTAATATAGCTTACCTTCTGGCACATTAAAAAAAATAAATAAAAATCTACGTATGGTTTCTTGATAACATAACAGACAACAACTTACATATTTAAGTTCATCAATTTAGAAATATATATCTAAGATTCAATAAGAAATAAGTATAAATATCTCACAACATAATGAGGTTAATTTTATGAAAAATATAATAGAAATCATTCATTAATATGCATCGGTGCTAATTATTACTCAATGTCAAGGCTCATGAATTATTGGGGGTGAAAAGCTCAAGAAGACAATCAATACTTGTGACACTTGAATATATATTTTCTATTTAATTATTTTTTCAACAAGAATAAATTGGCCGAATCACATATTTTTAATACACATTCATATTTGTGAGTATAAATTTGTATGCATAGTGGTATTTTTTATAATGGGGGTCATTTGACTCCCATTTTTTCCATTTAACTCCGCCACTGCATGTATATGAAGGAACAAAAATTCGTTAACCTAATTTCAAAAAGTCTCGTAAAATATACTTGTTTATGCATTTAACTACGTACATCTCTGGGTCAAATTTCGCGACGCGTAATAGGATAGAGATTTTGATTAGTTCACACAATCCATTTATCCCTTCTTCAAATGATTTAGTCGTTAGCGACTTAGCGCAGACCAGTACAAATATACTATGGTCTCTTTTCAATGAAAAAGAAACCAATGTTACAAGAAAACGTCATCAACTTATTGCTGGAAGGATACTTAACTATTGATAGTGTCGTAATTAAGACAAAAAAAAGATGATTAAATGTCTTTATCCCATGAATTTCAAGCAACCAAAAAATTAATAAAAAAATTATATTGATTCCTTACAAGCTTTTGGATCTATTGGCCAATTGGGTTGAAGTTAGGTACCAAGAAGGTTTACTAGGTCCCTAACTATAAATTAGCCTTCCAATAAGACTAGTAATACTTACAAGTTACAAAGTGGAGTTTTCACACATTATCTAATACTAGAGGGGCGTATCGAGATTCGCTCGATGTAGATATCTATAATAAGAATATTTTTATTATGTTTCTATAGTTTAATTATGTTCATTTTTTGATATATAGTTAAGATATATTTATCTTTAGAAATATAGTTTAGTTATTGTAGGTAATTTGATTTGATTAAATTTAAAGAGTTTGATCAATTTAAAAATATATATATGTGTGTTAATATAAGTTATATATAGTTATCTGAAATAATATGATTAATATGATTTATATTATGTTGATATTATTCATGAAATGTAATATGTTTATAAATGACTTAAATAAAAATATATATATCGCAAAAAATATGATGTTTTTTTTCCTATTTTTCAATTGAATGAATTTAATTTATATTTTGTAAACCGAAATTAAGAATAGTTATGAAGAGAAATTAAGGTGAAGAGGGACTCTAAGAAACACAAAAGAGATGGAGGCAGGATGAAAATGAAAAAAAAAAGAAAGGGGTCACAAAATTCAGAAACAGAACAATGTGTTGCCAAATTATCATCTGATGTTGAACTGAGTTAGTTTTATGAGCAATAACACCTGATACACAATTAGTTACAAAGTATCACATTACACAAAAAAATGCTATTGCACAACTATTTCACAATGCTTGAAGTGTCGGATGATATTTAACTAAAGGATCTCGATACCCACACATCTTTATTTATAATATTGATAATGAAGAAAGAAGAAGCATTAGAGTGCTATGGCTAGATATTGTCATTTACCAGAGTGTTTGATGTAATAGCCAAAGAAAACTAATCTAATTAGCTACGTTCAGATTCAAGTTTTATGAATTCAACTGCATGCTGCGCCAGGAATAATTGAATCTAGTTACATGGAAAACTTTTTGTCTCTAAATTGTTTTCTTTAAACATGCTAATATGAACATATGATTCTGTTCATACATTCTCTAATGTTGCATACTGAAGGTGCTTTTTCTACGAAATAAATTATTAAGTACATAAGGCTGCTTTGTGATTTGTAAATTAATGAACTACATGTTGTCTTTGATGGAGAAAAAAGTATGGAAATAGAGCTAATTAAGAGCTGTCTGTTACTTTCCCCTCATGTAACATTGAAATTGCCAAACACATACTAACCTTTAATTCAAACTATTACAAACTTCTGTGGATCTATCCTGTCAAATGCTTGAAAAAAACAAATGTTGATCGGATAATGTGTCTCATTTGATGATTTGGTTTGTACCTCTTGCCAAATATATTCATAAGGCAACAACGAAGTTAGGATCGTCAATTAATGATACTCATTTAACCGTTTGTCCGACCTATATCATATTCGGTAAGATAGATATGACTAAGTTTTTATTTTCCTTAAGCTATCGTGTATAGATACAGGTAAAAAAAATCGTTAATTTATTGAATAAAGGTACAACAAGACTATTTTGTACCCGTTATTTACTCATAGCATTATATATAGTTCATAATCTTTATCATAATCGTAAAGATATGATTACTTGATTCGATTAATGCAGTTTGAATAATTAGATAATTAGGTTGCCGAATGACAATGCAAAATTAAAATGTTCTTTACTTTTCATTTTTTTTAGTTCTACTTCTTTTCAATTTTCATTCACGTGGATATATATGAAAAGTTGATTGGTCTAGATAATTCATTTGGCCTCCAAGGAAAATATGTAGAAATATTGGTTTGAGGCGAATATTTCTTTCTAAGGAAAAATCGACCCTTCAAATCTTTTCAATTTAAATGTTCACCGTAGGAAAAAAAACAGAACTTTTGGGTTAATGAAGAAATTGCATTTTATTTCATTTGATATTGCATAATTAGTAGTTAGCTATATATATATATATATTTTTATAGCAACTGAGATGAGAAGGTATTATATGATTTTATTATATATATCTAAACTCTAAAGTATTATTTAATATTGCACTTTATTAATATATTTGTTTGACGTTATATATTTATTTATTCATATTATATTATTTTGTCGTTGAATTATATATTATGATTATTATTACCTCTTTTTTATCATTTTCCTACCATTACCGAAATTTCTTAATAGGTAAGGATATGGTACAATTGATGGTCTAGCTAATAGTACCCAAAAGTATCTTATAATAATCACAAGCGTACTATAATTCATTTGTATATAGTCGAGGTCGAATCCACAAGGACATTAAAAGTACCTAACTTACACTTTCACAAGGTTTAAATCTAGCAATTCAAATGTAGGGTCCAAACAAACTCAGATTTAACAATTACTAAAACTAGAAACAATCAATAAATAACAGCGAAATAAATTATTTTTTGGGAGTAATTTAGTTGCAAATATGATATAAAAATGTCAAGGGGTTCAATTTCCATCTTGGTTAGGTTTCAGACTGTGTTGGCGTGGGTTTTAGTAAAAAACTAAAAATAATTAATGGGAAGGAACTAGAAACATGAACCTCCTGATAAGTTTGGTTTCATATTTTTTTTTTCATTTTTTTTCTATAGAATCATATTTGTTCCAACTGCATTCGATCAATGAACTCAAGAAGAAACTAAAAAGGAGTAGATAAAGTTGTCAAATTACTGGTAAATTGGAATAACATATAGAGCAGTGGTAGAAAGGGAATTAAAGTGAAAGAGGAAGAGAAAAGAAAATAAGCATACAAATAGATCAACGAACTTTATTCAAATAAGTTTTCATGTCAGTTTACAAGCATTACCTCTTATTTATAAGTTACAATCACATGCAATTTTCTCTCCTGACCATGGTTTGAAAACTCGGCCGAGTCCGAGTCGACTCAGGCGAGTCAGAACGGACTCGGCGGAAGACGAGCCGATTTTTGGCAAGTTGGAACGGAATCGGGATGGGAAGCTGAATTAAGGCGAAATTTGATTGAAATCAGGCAAAATTAGATGAGAACTAGCATTTCAAAACAAATACCATCACTTCTTACTACCATTCCAGTGCATAAACTAGCTGAAAATTTTGAATTTATGCGATTTAATGTGGCGGCGAGGGAGAAAGGGGAAGCACGGAAAAAAAAATGGGGATGAATTAGTGAGAGGTTGGGAACGGGAACTGGGACTTTGGGAGAGAGAGGAGTTTGGCTTTTCGGATCCAATGTGGCAATACCAATGGAGAAGAGGTGAAGCGGGTTAATGGGTCATCTCGATAATATCATATTTCAAAAATTGTAATTTTTTTTACACTTTATCTAATTTTATGATTTCGAGTATTTTTTTTAACGAAACTATGAAAGAATTTTTGTTCCTAATTTTTCATATTATTTTATGATTTTTAAAGAAAAACTATGCTTTTGAACGATATAATAGTTAAAGGATTTTATTTTCAATAAATTGATATTATATAATTTTATATTATAGTTGATTTTTACTCATCAAATATTCACTTTATTAATTTTTTTTAATAGATATTTTTTTCAATTTTTTCATTTTTTTTCTAATTTTAAGAGATTAAAAATGATTATTTAAGAAAATCCGAGTTTTCGATCCGAGTCACCCGAGTTTTTCCGAGTCATTCGATTCGGCTCCTTAATTCAACACTCCGAGTCCGAATTTGGAAATACTTGATCGAAGAGAATCAAATTAGTTACAAGGTGAAATTTCCAAGTAAAGAGAAAGAAATTGAAAAATACTTGATCGTTATTGCTTGAATTTGGAGAGAAACCCATCTTCTTTCTAGAAAAAAAAATGGACGGAGAGCACGCTAGCGCTAGGATAGAGAGCAAAAGAGAGAGAGAGGGGAGAGCGCATGCACCAGAGCGAGCGGATGATAGTGAGGGAGAAAGGAGAAAGGAGAAAGGTTGAGCGATTAATTGTTTCATATTCGTTGGAAAGGAAGGAAGGAAAGTTACGGGGAGGAGTCACAATATTAAAAGTTACTTAATCAAACTTTCATCACATCCATTAATCTATTTTAATCAGATGGATGTAAATTTGTGGCAGCTAGGGCTGTGAATGAAAGTCGTTTACCCGTTCCCTATCCATACTGCATTCTATAAGATAGGTATGGATAAGATTTTATTTTCGTTAGACTAACAGGTATGACTATCAGTAAATAAAAACTTTCGTTAAGTTATCGGGTAAAGGTACGGGTATGGGCTATTTCGTAACAGGTAAAATTTTACAAAAATATATGTATATATAATCATGTTATTAGCATATTTCATAAATATATTATTAGCTTCAATCTTTATCCAAATTAATTTTTGTTAATGAAAAAATTAATTTGTACGCTATTATATTATAATTTATAATTTGTTATATAGATTTCTTTGAATTCCATTGATATGGGAATAAATTTCATGATTTTTTTATATAATGTATTATCTAAATGTTGTATTTTATCAATATATTTATATGATATTATTTATTTAGAAATTATATATATTTTATTAAATTGATAATATTATAGTTTCCCATTATGTACCGTTACCATACCCTTACCGTTAATTCTTAACAGATACAGGTAGGGTACGGATAAGGCCATTTTTTAACAGGTATGGGTAAAGAAAATTTTAATGGGTGCGGATAGAAAAATATCTTCTATCGTACCGTACCATATTATACCCATTGACAGCCTTAGGCAGTGAAACTGCGCTCATCTAATAATTATGACTCATGAATTTAATCCTTTTTTTTGTCTTAATGTTCTTAGCTACTTGCTAAACTATGACAAAGTTGCCAACTCCATCTGTTCACTTCTTTTTTTTTTTTGCTTTTTTGGATGTGTTTTTGGAAGTAACTTAATTATTTTCTTCAAGATAAATTAGAGGTCAAACTTTCCAACCTATTTTAAATTAAATTTTTATGAAAAAATATCCAATCGAATTTCAAACTTACGACCTTCCACTAAAGACACTCAAGATGTTACTTAATTGTTACAATTTGACTGCCTGTTTCAAATCGAGCAGCTTTTCATTATCAGTTGACACGTTTGATAATTCGTGGATACGTAATTGTCATAATTTTTGGAAATATTTTGCCCGCAAAGATGTTGTTTGGTCGGCTTGATCCCGGATTCTATCGAACGAAAGAAGTAGATAAATATTCTTCATAGGGCTATCAGTGGTACCCTTTTAACCGTTTACCCTACCCGTATCGTATTCAATAAGACGGGTATGGGTAAAGTTTTATTTTCGTTAAGTTATCGGGTATGGGTATGGATAGAAAAAAATTTCGTCAATTTATTGGGGAAGGGTATGGGTATGGGTAAGGCTATATCGTATTCGTTAATTACCGTACCGTTATATATATAGTTTATAATCTAAATCATAATGAAAAAAAAAAGATATAATTGTAAGATTCAATTATACGATAATAACAAACAAAATCAGAAAATTATAATTGTAAGATTCAATTGATATGTCAACAATTAAATTACTTAATTAAATTGCTAGATTTGATTGAGATAATAATGCACTAATTTGGAAAGATATGATGGTAAGATTCAATTGATATATTAATTTTTTTTTTCTGATCTTCATTCACGCACTACATTAAAAAAAAATATGATATTGTATAATTATTAAAAATACTAAACTTTTTCAAAAATCCCTTTGTTTGAGAAAATATTGTATAATTAGTAATTACTAATTAGTTATGTTTTTTTTTACAATTGAAAAGGAAAAATATTATATGATTTTATTATATTTAAAGTATTATTAAATAGTGCACTTTATTAATATACTTATATAATATTTTTGTTTATTCATATTGTACAATTTTTCATTGATTTATTAACATTATTATCCATTTTCTACCGTTATCCTACCCTTACCGTTAATTCTTAACGGGTAAGGCTAGGGTACGGGTAAAGTCAATTTTTAACGGGTAAGGCTAGGGTATGGGTAAAGAAAATTTTAACGGGTACGGATATGAAAAACGTCTCTACCGTATCGTACCCTACCCGTTGACAGCCCTAATTCTTCAACAAAGAAAAATACTTGCCTTATATATATTTTCTTTTTTATGACGTGACTTTCTGAGGTGACAAAGTTAATTACTAGATTTTATGTGTACTTATATATATTCCTTATATATAACAATAATTTAATTACTTCTTAATATTTTTGAAAGAACATTTTTAATAAAATATATTTGTTTGGTAACGTCAAATAATAATCAATTATTTTGAAATCATATTAATTTACTATCACTAATTGTGGTAATTGTCGAATTATGTATGCAATAATTGAAATCACATTACTTTACTATCACTACGTTGTGGTAATTGTTGAATTATATATGCTACATGGGAATTTCAATCCACATATATATGGGGAGAAGAAATATGAAGTTATCATGCTTCAAAACATACTTTTATATATTTTATAGCGTTATTGATCATCAAAAGCAAAGTTCGAGGGCCTTAACCGTCAATATGCAACTCGGTGCACATTGGGAGGATAATAAAGACACCATATATATATCGACTTTGTTGTGGCATTATGAGTTTAATTGCATCAGAGATATATGTACCGTAAGAAGACATATATTGCAAGGGATCATGAAAGTTCATAATTTGAAATGCTTTTGATTATGTTCTTATTGGTTATGCTTTCCCAAAAAATAACAATAAAAGGATCCAAAAAATCATTTTACAATCATAAATGCATGCAATACATCATATGAAGCATATTCCTCACTTCCGCTGTTGTCTATGTCATGCTACAAACTGATGGAAAATCACTGTAAAGTAAATAAAATAGTACGTCCTAGGTAAGCAGACAATCATATGAAGCATATTCTACCAAATCTCTCAACAAAGAATCCATGTCCCATTCACAATTGCTCTCAACCATGGAAACACCTGTAAAAATTTGTCGTAGGTCATCATCAAAACATGACTCTTGAACCCTACTCGGTATGCACTCTTGCAATTGCAGCATTTGATTTTTATCATTATCTTGTTCGATTGAACCAAATGGACTTTTTTGTGGAGTGGCAGATGGAGACATTGTTTTTCCGAGATAGCAAGTGTGCTTATTTGTGTATGTCACTTGGAACGAAGGCACATCTTCGTTCCTTGTTTGTTGCACTATCTTTTTCGCTTGACATCCTTGTTCTTCTTTGTATGTGCATCTGAAGTAGCTTCTGCAGAGATATATAAAAGTAGTATTAATTTATATTATTCCTTACTGCATCGATTTTCTTAAAAATAGTGACTTATTCAAAATTATAATAAATAATAACTATAAAACCGAAATTAAACCATTGCCTTGAAAAGTTAGAGCCTGTAATCTTCTTGTCTCCATATTTTCTCCATTGGTAACCATCTTCATATGGCATGGATGTATTATCTACCCAGGAATTCTCCACTCTATATTTCAAGCAACGATTTTACATTCAAACTCAGTCAGATTGAAAATATATATACTCATCAGTATGTCGTTAGCTTTAGTGATTGTCCCCTGACAAAGGCACACGGCATATGTGGTATTGCTATGATGGAAATTAATTATCAAATTAATTTTCATGTTACTACTAAGGAAAGAAACGCAGTTTAAAAAACTTATCCAAGGAACAATAATTGAGATGCTATGCTTCCAATGACATGATAATGCAAATATTAAAATAAAAATTGAATTAATTAACATATTGAAAAGGTCCGGAAAATGATTACAGGTATGTACCTTTTTCTTTTGCTACTTCCATTCTCAATTCTCGGATTCAACTCGTAAGAAATCAACTTGTCGTTAGTACCAGGAACCAGCAAGCCAGACTCGATCACTTTAATATCTGATTTAACCTCAAATTTACCCACGCTAGACCTCATAATGCATAATGCATGGTTCAAAGCTTGCAAACCCTCTCTGAAAAGAGGTTGAGCCAACTCATGCATATGTATGGCATCTTCTCCTTTCATCGTTTTCAACTGGAGAAGACCCTGTAGCTGCTTGATTATGTCATAACCTTTCCCAACCTCTCTGATGGCAGCCTCTCGCTCAAGGTTTGAGATTCCCATAGGTATGCAGAGAAGTATATTGCTCTCGTTTGTTTTGTTTACTTCTTTAGTAATTTTAGTTTCCTTTGGTTTTGCAGTGTACATGAAGGATGCTTTGGTTGCTGCATTTATATATTGCGAGAATGTGTGCATCCAAATATGCAACTTGTGTTTAAAAAACACAAAGGAGAAATTTCAAGGAAGACCTGCAATCTTATGAGTTATGACTTATGGCCACGCGCCTGTTTGCACTGGGGACAAGTATGAAAGAACTTCTGTGGCTCCTTAAATTTTGCATCGTGCAATAATTTCTTCTTGTAGTTGTGCGGTATTCAAGACTTAGTTTCTTAATATAAATATATATAGCAGCGAGACACCTCAGAAATTAATCCAAAATCCACTTATTAAAAACAAAAGAAACAGACTGTTTGCAATTTAAACCAAATAGAAGAACATAAATGATCAATAAAAAAAAAAAAGATAAATTAGAAAGTACTTGTGACCGGGTAGAAACTAAATAGCAGGGACGGCGCAAAAGATCTGTTTTTTTTTTTTTTCTTTTTTCATGGAAGAGCCACAGAAGATCTATTAACCGCATATGCTAGGCAGCTAGTGTAGTGGAGGCGGACTGAATTAGTTGCTCCAGGAGGTTGAACTTTAGTCGTGTAATGCATGTAACCTCAGACAAAGAATAAGGGAAAATCTGATATAACCCCCTAAAATCTTCTTCAATCAGATATAAACCCCTCAAATCTTTATAATCGGATATAAGTAGCCCCTCCAATTTTGTTTATTGTGGATATAAACCCTTTTGATTTAATTTAATCTTATATTAAATAAAAAAGAATACTTTCTAAAATATCTGACCAATATACCCTCGGCTTGCTCCTTCCTCTTCAATGATGATGCTTGCCTACGACTTTTCATCTTCCCAGTGTTTATGAAGATAAATTTTCTGATTCTTATCATATCACAAGATTATTCTCTTTCGAAATTTTAATTCATGTCTTTGTCTCGGCTCATCTCTCTATCTCAGCGAAATAAGAAAGCTTATTGTTGGACTTTCATAAAATGATATGTATTATAAGAAAAAAAAAAACAAATTAAATGTGGCATTAATTTCATATATATTGCCAACAGATAATATTAAATGGTCATATTGCTTATTTTTAATTAATTTACAAATATAGTCTTTTTTTTGTGATAAACGCTAGTGGGAAGATGAAGAGTTAAGGAACTTAATTGATTGGCCCAAGTTAGGTTAAAGTAGTTTATAGCATTATCCAGGATACAAGTAGTTTAAACAATCCATCAAGTACGATGAGTATCTGGTGAGAATTCGTTGATTTTTTCTTACGATGTTACTTGGACAATGAATATCCTAATATGCGGACATTAGTTCATTTATATGAGAAATGTTGATTGTAAGGAATTCCTCTGATCTTGCGAGTCTAGGCTACACGAAGACCAAGGGTATAATGGTCAAAGGTTTAAAAATATATATTTTTCAACTTAAATATGATTAAAATTAAACAAAAAGGTTTATATCCTTAGTAACCAACACACTACCAAAAAAAATACCTTTTGTAACAAGCCATGTCATAAACTTAAATATGATTAAAATTAAACAAAAAGGTTTATATCCTTAGTAACCAACACACTACCACAAAAAAGACCTTTTGTAACAAGCTATGTATGACGTTTTTAATAAAACACGTTACAGAGCTGTTGGCGCGAAAAAACCACATTTAATCTGTAACGTTTTATAATATTGAACGTTATAGAATTTTTCATTAATAAAAAAACCTGTTAGGGTTTCTGTGACGCTCTTTATGTAAGAAACGTCATAGAAGCTTAGACCTCTTCTATGACGTTTATTCCATAAAAGGCGTCACAGGTTCTTCAAATATTTTATCCTTAAAAAGATTCCACCTGTAATTTATTTTTACTATTTAATTTGAGAATAGCTATGGTGAACCATGGTGCACAGAGGGCTCCGTGAACCATGACCGTTTGATCGGTGGTTTTGCAATTTGACAAATCTAAATTAACCAATCCAATCTATATATTGAAATCTCATATGAAACCAAATTTTATAATTTTTGGAATTTTTTTGCTATTTTTTCCGAATTTTTTAAAGCTTGCCATTTTTGGACGATAATTAGTGAATTATCGTCCAAAAACGGAAAGTTTTAAAAAATTCGGAAAGAATAGCAAAAAAATTCCAAAAATTATAAAATTTGGTTTCATATGAGATTTCAATATATAGATTGGATTGGTTAATTTAGATTTGTCAAATTGCAAAACCACCGATCAAACGGTCATGGTTCACGGAGCCCTCTGTGCACCATGGTTCACAATAGCAATACTCATTTAATTTTCTGTAACATTTTTTACATAAAAGACGTCACAGATCTGTGACATTTTTTTCATAATAAGCGTCACAGATTTGTGACGTCTTTTATATAAAAACCGTCACAGAGCTTCGGATTTCAAACCCCTCTATTTATTTATTTTAATGTCCATTTGGAGTCCGACTCCTCTCTTTTATTGCCTCTTCTTACTTCTTCATGGATGTCCAAACTGATTTAAGTCTGAACCCTCCCCCCTCTTCCCCTAGCCACATCCCCCCTCCTCTTATCAGGCAAGCAATAATCACCTCTTCCTCTCCTCTTCCACCAACAGCCTCCTATTCACTTTTTTTCCCTCAGACCCTCCCTTTCCATCTTCTCTCGATTACATCGGCCTCCATCAGCTTTGTACGACGAGAGATAGCTTCGTGATTGAGGGATTTCACCGAAATTTTTAATAATGGAAATAAATGCATCCAAAATTTTAAAAGGCGAAAAGAACTAGTTTTTTTTAAAAAGGCAGAACCCTATTGCGCCCCTATAAACGACGCAATAGGGCTGAGGAAAATGATAGAAGTCAGCGCCTTATTGCGTCGTTCAAAAGGACGCAATAGGAGAAAAACGACAAAAATTTCAAATTGTGCTAGGATTTCCGTGACATCCTTTATTGCTTTCAGCAGGGGTGGGTTTCCTTTATTTTTCGACAGAGGAGAGAGAGAAAAAAGAAAGGAAGAGAGAAAAGAAGAGAGAAGGAGAAAGAGGGGAGGAGAAAAAGAAAGGAAGAGAGAAAAGAAGAGAGAAGGAGAAAGAGGAGAAGAAAAAAAGAAAGAGAGGGAAGAGGAGTTCGACCAGAGAAAGAAAAAAAAAAAGAAAGGAAGGAAGGAGAAAAAAAAAAGAAAGAAGGAGAGGAGGAGAGGAAGAGAAGAAAGAGAAGGAGGAGAGGAAGGAGAAGAGTGTGACACCCCGTCGAATACTGCAACTGGACAGCATACGACAGAGCGCCCGCCGCGGATGTCTACTGCACCCGCAAGGCTTAGTTGTGCTAATTTTACAAATTAGTGCTGATTAAATACAATTAATTGTTCATGTCAAGTATAAATTTATAATTAATAACTCAAATATAAAATAAATTATATTGCAGTCTGGTACATATAGGTTGCTAACCACAGTACCCAATGGCTTGCTACTCGTCTTGATGTCCAGCACTTGATCTGAAACCTGGAACCCACATCCAATTGTGGAACAATGCACAAAAAGCACGAAATGAGATAAATAAAATTTATCTCAGTACGGTATTCAGTTCCAGCCACTTGAGTTTTGATTATCATGTGTTGGAACTAGATACATGACTGAGTCAAACAATTTTCAAATCAAATCCATATTTATTTCAAATAAACATTAATTATAAAGTTTCGATCAAACAATATAATTATGAAATAAATTCAAAACTCTTCAAAATCATTTAAAATTCAAAGTATGATAACTAACATTTCAATTCCTTGGAAAAATAATTAATAGTATGCAACTAACGTGTAAAAACAATCACACCTTGTTTCAAGCAGACATAACAATATCAAATTAATTAAATCAATGCAATATGCAATGTGAGCTCGGCAATCACTTCCATAACAATTCAAATTTCAAAGTATAACAAATGCCGACTCATTTGGTTGGACAATAATCTAATATGCAAGTCTGGTTTCTTTTCTGATCATCAAAGTCAAATATGTCGCGAGACCCTTGTATGAGGGCCTACCTCGACCAATTCCATTCACGTCGCGAGACCCTTCTATGAGGGGCTACCCCGACCAATTCAATTCACATATCATTCAATCAAATAAATCATCAAACGTACACGCAAGCTGGGAACACTCACACTCCGGTCCATTCTAGACTAGACCTACTGAGTCCCGGTACATAAGCGCTTATTACACGGTGCTTGGTAGGATGGGTCATGACTCCACCTCCAAACATTACGAGTGTCTATCTCAACCACACAAGCTGTACTTACCTCAATCAATTCACATTTCAATCGGATACCATTCAATATGCCATTTTCCAATCATGCATCAATATTCATATTCACAAAATACTCTCATGAATGAAGATCAAATAATGAATTCAAAATGCATAATAATAATAATATACCACATATAATCAAAACTCGAGTGGAATCCGTACCTTAATCAGCAGCAAAATCCAAAGCAAAAGCAAGCAATCAAACTAATTCTACAATGCCTCCGTTATGCCAATTGCTCCTAAATTCTACTCATAACCTCCTGATCTCAATAACATAAAATTCCTTTTTAGTTTTAAGAATCTTAAGTAAACTCACTTTTATATTTAGAACAGTCCATATTTATTATCCAATATACTTAAAGTAAGTACTAATAGCCCTTACTTAACATCAGTTTATATTATACCAAAATACTTCTATCACAAGTATTAGTATGAGCCAGTACCCTTAATCAAGTTTCTACCTATATAAACATTTCATGCTTAAAGAGTTTCAACAAAAATTGTTTTAAATTTTCTAACAGAAATCAAGCTTTACATTGAAGCTAAGTTGTGTGCAAAATTATAGAAAGATTATTCTATACAATAATAAAGTTAATAATGAGACTCCAAAACTGATCTCATCGTTTTAATTTCCCTATAACCTTGCTGCCAAAAATCCATGAAAAAACTTTTTAATGTTATAAGAAAACATATATGTGCGTATGCATCTTACACCAACTTATCTCCTCTATGTTCAAGCTATAATACATTTATACAACACAAAGTTTCATGTTAATAGTAGTAGTGAGCGATTTAGAGACTGGACAATGGTTAACAACGCTGGAAATCAATACAAAATGGTAAAACAATAGTGCTTGACAAATTCTGGTACAACCAGTGAAGGGCATTTTTGGCAGTTTACAAAATATTCTTTATTTCAAGAACGGCTGAACAGAATTAAACAAAAATTTAACTGTGGATAAAACATGATAGGATGTAACTCCTGTAAAAATTTCATAATTTTTAGACATACAGATTAATTATAATAAATTTTCGAAATCAGACAAAAATCAAGTTTCAGAATCTGTTCCAGCAAATCGTACCAGCAAATAAGTCTGAATGTTTATGCTTTGAAACCCTTCAAATAAATATCTAAAAATTTTGCAAAAATTACAGAAGATGCCTCTGGATGTCTATTTTCAGTTATAAAAGTTTCAAGTCTTGAATGCAAACAGAGAATAAATGAAAAATCGAAAACCGCACTGGGGTCTGTTTGTTCCAGAAAACTGTTTTTTCTAAACTTGCCCTAGTTTCAATAATCTTGTAAAAATACCAAATCAACTCAGAAAAATTCATATTAGATATCAAAATTTTCGTTTGGAAGTCTAGTTTCAAACTAAATAATTCTCATTCCCAAATTCAAAACAGAATAACAGCCATAACTTAAAAACTGAAGCAAGGTCACAGTGATAACAGAAAATTGTAAATGTACTTGTTCACCAACTTACTTACCCAATTTCCGTGACAATAGGTGTGCAAAAATTTGAACGAGACTTTCCAGGTTTTCGATTTATGCTGCTGGGGAACTAGAGAACCTTTGCTTCCAAGATGACATTTGGTTTTCTTTTCTATGATTTTTCCGAAATTTTTGGTCAAGGTTTGATGCATCGGCTAAAGGGGTTATGTGAGCTCGATAGAATACAGAAATGGAAAAGAGGAGAAAGGATGCGCAAGGTAACCAGGGACCAGATCCTACAATCACGGAAAAATAAAGGGTCCTCCAAAGTTCCACAGTTCTTTAATTCATTTGCACATGGTACATGGTTAATCAATTGAACTAAAGACTAGCATCCAATGTGGGCTCCACATGACATAGATACACTATAGAAGGTAACAAAAATATAAAGTAATAAATTGGAAACATAAATTATTTTATTCTTAATATTATTTTTGTCTTTTCTTACAACATCGGCCATAGAAGAAAATCCATGTTTCCTTCATTCTAATATTAGCACTTCACCAATTAAAGTAAAATAAATATTCCTTATACCAAAATAACTATGAACAATATATATAATATATATATTAGAAACTTTGTATAACGCAAACTGGAATTTTAGAAATTTTCATATTTCTATTTTAGAATAACAGTGAGTATGAAATTTAATTTCATGCAAAGAAATTTATCAGAATAAAACCAAACAAGTGCACCCAATTTTATATTAAAAATAAATTCAGAAACAATAGAAATTCAGGGTATCACATTCCTCCCTCCTTAAAAAAAATTTCGACCTCGAAATTTATGCAAGTAGGAAATCAAAAGCTATTTAAAATATATTCTACTTTATATTTATGTTTTAGTTTACATAAATTAACAGTAAAGGAGAACCATTTGGGAAAAATAATTATGCCTAAGCATATTTCACTAATAAACACATACGTAATCTATACTACTGAATATAGCTCAAGCATAACAAAAATTAGCACATAAGAATATCATATAAGTCAATCAGGACAAAAAGTAGAACTCAAAGATTCGATAGTATTTAGTGAAACTCTCTTTACATTTCATAACTAACAACATATTGAAAGTTCTAGTTCAATTCTTATCTTTTAGGAAGCACAGTAATATCAAAATTATTCTTGGCTACCTTGGTGATCAGTCAAGAAAGTAAGGATAATTCTGGTATTATTGAGATTCAATTAACAAGTCTAATGATCAGTCAGCTTGTTTGATCCTTGTGCTAATAAAAGATAACAAGATCTTTACTCAAATAAGTTCCAAAAATTTGTGCATACTATAGTAAATTTTGAAATCCTTAACATTTCAACCATGCATTAATATAAAATAAAACATGCTCACTATAATAAACAAAATCCTTTAACATGCCATACCAACTTTTGTACACTTTTCAAAATCACTATATATTTCAAATATTAGAGAATAAGCCTTGTTACTTAATTGCACATAAATTGTTTCGACTTATAAAACATATCTTTAAAATTACCACACATGTATAGGTTAACCAAGCAACCATAAACAAATGAATGTGTTAACTTATGAACCCATATATCATATTTAAAACTATGCAATACAAACACAAAAATTTTTTTTTAAATTAACTAATCAACACACAAAGAATAGTCATTAAAGAAAATTTATTTTCAACACAATCACTATTTCAAGCAATAAATCACTTGATATTTAAACATGAAACAATCAAACAACTAATTATTAAATATACAAATACAAAGGAATTTGTATATTAACACACTTATAAATAAGCTAGACAAACATTAATCAGTTGTCACAGAAATTAAGAAATCAAACTTATTTACACTAGTAGCCCTTTAGACGTACCCCACTCACGCAACCTATTAGTCTGGTTTGGTTGTTAAATCATTCTCTGATACCATCTGTGACACCCCGTCGAATACTGCAACTGGACAGCATACGACAGAGCGCCCGCCGCGGATGTCTACTGCACCCGCAAGGCTTAGTTGTGCTAATTTTACAAATTAGTGCTGATTAAATACAATTAATTGTTCATGTCAAGTATAAATTTATAATTAATAACTCAAATATAAAATAAATTATATTGCAGTCTGGTACATATAGGTTGCTAACCACAGTACCCAATGGCTTGCTACTCGTCTTGATGTCCAGCACTTGATCTGAAACCTGGAACCCACATCCAATTGTGGAACAATGCACAAAAAGCACGAAATGAGATAAATAAAATTTATCTCAGTACGGTATTCAGTTCCAGCCACTTGAGTTTTGATTATCATGTGTTGGAACTAGATACATGACTGAGTCAAACAATTTTCAAATCAAATCCATATTTATTTCAAATAAACATTAATTATAAAGTTTCGATCAAACAATATAATTATGAAATAAATTCAAAACTCTTCAAAATCATTTAAAATTCAAAGTATGATAACTAACATTTCAATTCCTTGGAAAAATAATTAATAGTATGCAACTAACGTGTAAAAACAATCACACCTTGTTTCAAGCAGACATAACAATATCAAATTAATTAAATCAATGCAATATGCAATGTGAGCTCGGCAATCACTTCCATAACAATTCAAATTTCAAAGTATAACAAATGCCGACTCATTTGGTTGGACAATAATCTAATATGCAAGTCTGGTTTCTTTTCTGATCATCAAAGTCAAATATGTCGCGAGACCCTTGTATGAGGGCCTACCTCGACCAATTCCATTCACGTCGCGAGACCCTTCTATGAGGGGCTACCCCGACCAATTCAATTCACATATCATTCAATCAAATAAATCATCAAACGTACACGCAAGCTGGGAACACTCACACTCCGGTCCATTCTAGACTAGACCTACTGAGTCCCGGTACATAAGCGCTTATTACACGGTGCTTGGTAGGATGGGTCATGACTCCACCTCCAAACATTACGAGTGTCTATCTCAACCACACAAGCTGTACTTACCTCAATCAATTCACATTTCAATCGGATACCATTCAATATGCCATTTTCCAATCATGCATCAATATTCATATTCACAAAATACTCTCATGAATGAAGATCAAATAATGAATTCAAAATGCATAATAATAATAATATACCACATATAATCAAAACTCGAGTGGAATCCGTACCTTAATCAGCAGCAAAATCCAAAGCAAAAGCAAGCAATCAAACTAATTCTACAATGCCTCCGTTATGCCAATTGCTCCTAAATTCTACTCATAACCTCCTGATCTCAATAACATAAAATTCCTTTTTAGTTTTAAGAATCTTAAGTAAACTCACTTTTATATTTAGAACAGTCCATATTTATTATCCAATATACTTAAAGTAAGTACTAATAGCCCTTACTTAACATCAGTTTATATTATACCAAAATACTTCTATCACAAGTATTAGTATGAGCCAGTACCCTTAATCAAGTTTCTACCTATATAAACATTTCATGCTTAAAGAGTTTCAACAAAAATTGTTTTAAATTTTCTAACAGAAATCAAGCTTTACATTGAAGCTAAGTTGTGTGCAAAATTATAGAAAGATTATTCTATACAATAATAAAGTTAATAATGAGACTCCAAAACTGATCTCATCGTTTTAATTTCCCTATAACCTTGCTGCCAAAAATCCATGAAAAAACTTTTTAATGTTATAAGAAAACATATATGTGCGTATGCATCTTACACCAACTTATCTCCTCTATGTTCAAGCTATAATACATTTATACAACACAAAGTTTCATGTTAATAGTAGTAGTGAGCGATTTAGAGACTGGACAATGGTTAACAACGCTGGAAATCAATACAAAATGGTAAAACAATAGTGCTTGACAAATTCTGGTACAACCAGTGAAGGGCATTTTTGGCAGTTTACAAAATATTCTTTATTTCAAGAACGGCTGAACAGAATTAAACAAAAATTTAACTGTGGATAAAACATGATAGGATGTAACTCCTGTAAAAATTTCATAATTTTTAGACATACAGATTAATTATAATAAATTTTCGAAATCAGACAAAAATCAAGTTTCAGAATCTGTTCCAGCAAATCGTACCAGCAAATAAGTCTGAATGTTTATGCTTTGAAACCCTTCAAATAAATATCTAAAAATTTTGCAAAAATTACAGAAGATGCCTCTGGATGTCTATTTTCAGTTATAAAAGTTTCAAGTCTTGAATGCAAACAGAGAATAAATGAAAAATCGAAAACCGCACTGGGGTCTGTTTGTTCCAGAAAACTGTTTTTTCTAAACTTGCCCTAGTTTCAATAATCTTGTAAAAATACCAAATCAACTCAGAAAAATTCATATTAGATATCAAAATTTTCGTTTGGAAGTCTAGTTTCAAACTAAATAATTCTCATTCCCAAATTCAAAACAGAATAACAGCCATAACTTAAAAACTGAAGCAAGGTCACAGTGATAACAGAAAATTGTAAATGTACTTGTTCACCAACTTACTTACCCAATTTCCGTGACAATAGGTGTGCAAAAATTTGAACGAGACTTTCCAGGTTTTCGATTTATGCTGCTGGGGAACTAGAGAACCTTTGCTTCCAAGATGACATTTGGTTTTCTTTTCTATGATTTTTCCGAAATTTTTGGTCAAGGTTTGATGCATCGGCTAAAGGGGTTATGTGAGCTCGATAGAATACAGAAATGGAAAAGAGGAGAAAGGATGCGCAAGGTAACCAGGGACCAGATCCTACAATCACGGAAAAATAAAGGGTCCTCCAAAGTTCCACAGTTCTTTAATTCATTTGCACATGGTACATGGTTAATCAATTGAACTAAAGACTAGCATCCAATGTGGGCTCCACATGACATAGATACACTATAGAAGGTAACAAAAATATAAAGTAATAAATTGGAAACATAAATTATTTTATTCTTAATATTATTTTTGTCTTTTCTTACAACATCGGCCATAGAAGAAAATCCATGTTTCCTTCATTCTAATATTAGCACTTCACCAATTAAAGTAAAATAAATATTCCTTATACCAAAATAACTATGAACAATATATATAATATATATATTAGAAACTTTGTATAACGCAAACTGGAATTTTAGAAATTTTCATATTTCTATTTTAGAATAACAGTGAGTATGAAATTTAATTTCATGCAAAGAAATTTATCAGAATAAAACCAAACAAGTGCACCCAATTTTATATTAAAAATAAATTCAGAAACAATAGAAATTCAGGGTATCACAAAGAGCTCCGGCGAAGTCGATCTACTCCGACGGAAGCGGAAGAGAAGTCAATCAAATGTAGGTTAATTTTTCATATTTTTTTTGTAATTTATTTATAATAGGAAATTGTTTGTTAATGGTAGAAAATGGTAGAAATATGTTGATGGAAAATGATAGAAAATTGTTGGTTAATATTTAATAGCAATTGTTGATTAGAAAATGCATGTAAAAATTGTTGAAAATTGTGAGAAATTGATGCATGCAATTATGTAAATAAATTTTGATGGAAATTATGACATGCATGTAAATAAATTGTTCAAAATTGATATATGAAAATTATTACATGCAATTATGTAGATAAATTTTGATAGAAATTATGACATGCATGTAAATAAATTGTTCAAAATTGATGCATGAAAATTAATGCATGCATGCAATTTTGTTAATAAATTATGATGAAAATTATGAAATGCATGTAAAATAAATTAAACAAAATTGATGCATGAAAATAAATTTAGAACTTTGATAATTTTTAGTTTTGAAGGAAAAACTACTATATTGAAAAAATAGTATAATTCAAAAAATACTTTATTGAAAAATTGATGTATAAAAATAATTTATTTTTGCAGAACAATAATTTTTTTAATTAATTACATTTTTTCATTAATATTTGGATATCTTTAATTAAAATTTATTTTTTTGAATCAGATGAGTTCTGGACCAGATGAGGCCGGTCCATCTAGTTCAGCGCCAGGTGCAGCATGTACCTCGAGGGTGCGTAGAAGCAGACATCGTAGCTCTCGTCCGGCTCGGCACGGGCTGAATCAAACGAGTCGTGTGGGAGATCCTGATGATGGTCAAATATTATTTGTGCCACCATCTCAAATGCTGATCGGGTTATCACTGGAGGAGGTAAAAATTTTGTATTATATTATTTAATAAAAGTAATAATATTTATTATATTATATTATTTAATAAAAATAACAATATTTATTATATTATATTATTTAATAAAAGTAATAATATTTATTTTATTATATTTATTTAATAAAAGTAATAATATTATTCTATTATATTATTTAATAAAAGTAATAATATTTATTCTATTCTAATAATAATACAACACAAATTATCATATATATGCATTGTCAAACTCAATGACTTAATAATATAAAAAAATAACATTGTCAAATTAATATAATAATATAAAAAAATAACATTATCAAATAACACATATTTATCAAATAACACAAATTAATAATATATATACATTATCAAATTAGCAATTTTTTCTTTTTTCTTTTTCTTTCTTTTTCTCTTTTTTTTTCTCTCTTTCCTTTTCTCTTCTTTTATTTAAATGGCGCAGAAATTGAGAAAACACGGAAAAAAAAAAATAACGCCAGGCGTGTGGCGAGTTTGTCCTTTTCCCCATCCCTATTGCGCCCTTTTAAACGGCGCAATAGCAATGCGCATTTTTTAAAAAAAAAAAGATTCTTTTCGCCTTTTAAAATTTATGATGCATTTTTTTCCGTTTTCAAAAATTTCAAGGGATTTCACCTCCTCTCACCTCCGTTGTCACACCCCAAGACCGGGATGCCAACAGTCGCCGCGAATGCACAATTAACTTTATACACTCGCAAGGCTTACTTTTATCATTTTTTTTTGTAGCGTGCCAATTTTAAACACATTTAAATATTGCAGCAATTCAATTTCAAAAAAGAAAAGACTCAAATAAATGACATAACTACACACTCAAGCAATTTACTTTTCTAAGTTCTAATTCAACTACAAAACTGGAGTTCATTTTTTTTTCATTTGAACTAAAAATAGCCCTTAATTATATGTGATACGTGTCAGATGAGGTTGTGCCATAATTACATATGTCGCATGCATATAAGCATTTGTACCTACTTTAGTACCAAGCCATTCATTTTCTAAATTCAATAATTACATCTGCCCTCACGATTTTACTTAAAATAACAAAGAAAAGAAATACAAGAAATGTTACTCATCTTGGTCATTTTGGTTGTGATATTAACATAGGTACTATCTGTGGTACTGAATCAGTTTGGTACACAAGATAATTTTTAATTTTGAGGTACGGTTCAACTGTGACATAATTTTAAATATTAATTTCTTAAGTTTGCAATGATTACAAAATTCACCCAAAATTTTCTAATTTTCTCAAAAATAGATCTATATATCACATAGAAGATAAAAGTCCCAAAAGTATGCAGAACAACAAGTTTGCAAGTAACGCACAACAGGTTTTAAGTGTTAAGTGTACATGGCTGATGCAACATACAACAAAATCAGACATGCCAAAATCTATACACTACATGATACATAACAAAATTATTTATGGCCTACCACTCGCTGCACTGCCCTGTGCTCAAACCAGAACCTAGAACCCACAAAAGCGGAAAAAGTGAGATAAATACAATTTATCTCAGTGCGGTATTTAATTCCAGCCACATGAACTCCTATTGTACATGTTCCGGAACTAACTACCGTACCAAAATAAGGAAATAAGCAATAAATTATACAATCAATTTATATAACAAAATATATAACAAATAGAAACAGTGACATGAATGCAATACGAGCACGGCTGTTATCTCAAATCGTATTACAAATTTCAAATAATAACAAAAGCCGGCTCAATCTGGACAATAATATAATGCAATCCTGGTTATTTTAAGATCCATCAGTGATTACATTTCATTCCATATCATACCATTATAGCAATACATTTCAATTCCTTACTCAATTCCGACAATTCGAATAACAAATATACCACAAGTCAGGAACACTCTCCTCCCTTAGACCATTCTAGACTGGTACCGTGTCGGGATCCGGATCATAAGCGCTTAAGTCACGGTGTTTGGCCAGACGGATCATGACTCCGACTCCAAACAGATGGAGTGCCTTTTCTCAACCGAACAAGTGTACCAGAAAACAGTTTCTCAATTTATCAACTTGGCAACCATTCAACATGCAGTTCATTAAATAATTATTCATAATAATTCAATATGATAACTCAAGTACATATGACATGATAAAATATGCACACAATAAAATCAGACATGAGATGCGAATGGTTATTTCCTAGCATGCAAGTAAAGCTCACGTGGAATCCGCACCTGAGAAATAAAAAGGCAGCAGCAAAAGCAAACAAGACAATCCTAGTGACTCTCGCTCGTATCGGCTGCCCTCGGTTCTGATATACGATCACCCAACTCTAATTTAAAAAAAATAAATTACTAATAAGTTCTAATAACAACTTATAATAAAAGACTTAATTTAAACAATCAAACAACCAATGAGACGGTCCATAAGTGTGGTTAGTTTTTAAATGACATACTGTAATTTTGGTGCCCTGGAATCTGATTAATAACCTTGCAACCCCTTAGTACCAATTTTGGTACCAAGTGGTACCATACCAGCCCATCCCACAAACCCAAATTTAAACTTTGATTAAGAAAGAAAAGAAAATAAAAGATAGTAGGCACCATGGTCATGACAATCTAACGTGTAGGCTGGTTGGGTTATGGAACCTGTAATTTTTTCTGCCAAGCTCAACAATACTAATTAAGCTACACAAATAGAGGGACAGTTTTAAATCATAGTCATTGAACCTTTGGGAAAACTAATAATTTATCACATAACAATATTTTAAGGTCCTGTCTCAACAAAAACATTGAATAAATCACAGCAACAAATAAATTTTCAGAAAAGCCTCGCATACATATTCAATTTTTAAAATAACTTTACAATAAATGAAGGAAATTCTAGGAAATGTTCTTATTCAATTAGACCCTTAGAAATTAATTTCTTTTCACAATTTACTAGAATATTCAGTCAAGAAAGCAATCTGGGTCTGATATAAAATTTACAAAAGTCCATGAACTCCTAATAAAAAAATTAAAATAATACTAGAGTCCAAATACTCTTTGTAAATCCTTCGAATTTCAATTAATATATTCAACAAACTAATTTGTATCAAGACTTGTAAGAAATATAAAACAAATGAGATAAATGTCAAAATCGCTTGTGCACTGACCTTTAAATGCTCACTAATTAGTTAACCAAATTCTTGCTTTTATTCACCATCTGGAACCTAGTATCACCCATAACCAGCTGCGCCCTTAAATTAGATGAGGGTTTTGAGTATTGAAATAATTGGTTTCAGTAACTTTGAGCGGTGGTTTAAGGGTTTTGCAAGATAGCTTACTATTGGATTTCTTCCTCTAGTTGGAACCGTCCAAGGGAAATGCAAACTAGTGCTAATCTCGCGCGTTGCGCGATTCATTTCTATACGAATATGTTTTTAAATGATTTCTTAATAAAATGATCAACCATGTGGTCAAGATTGATAACTATAGAGTGAACATCATCCAACATAACTATGGAGTGAACATCGCGCGTTGCGCAATGTATTCATATAATTTTTTTTACAAAATTCAGAACGCTATATAAAAAATGCCATCAAAATTGAGAATACTATTGAAATATTATATGAAAGTTACCACAAAAAATACTAAATATTATTTTTTCCATAAAAAATTATGGACCACAAAAATCATGCCGCACAAAAAATTCACCCGAACGGCCACATTTAATCCGCTCACGCGGAGTGCATAACGGTGCAAGTTTATATATTGATAATACTAAAAGGAAAGTTACATAGCGAATAGTCAATGGAGGGTTTGGTGAAGATATTTTCTCTGGTGGTAACTTCTAGAGTGATAAAAGTGACTAGAAATGGATGCACATGGAATTCCCTTTATGGTTTGGAACATAGAATGGTAATAACACATGGGACCCCTTGTCATACTAACATATCAAGTAGACCAATCATTAAGAAGTTTGCAACTTAATGGATTTTTGGAGAAACCATTTTCAAAACCGACCCAAAATGAAAATTAAATTTTTTTCTTGCCTTATCATCATGTAAATCCAAAACAATACTAGTTTAAACCCAAAACAATTATAGTGCATACATTTTAGAAAACGATGGAAAAATCCAAAAACTTGATATTAACAAAATTATCTTATTCTTAGAATTAGTACAAATCAGATTTTTGTTTCAACAATTCTATTTAGATAACATAGAATAAGACAATCAGAACTGTACTAAAAATCAAGCAAACAATAAGAAGAAAAAAAAAATTCAACCAAAAATTCAAAGTACTCAAGAAATGAAAATCTTAGGTATGACATCCGTAATACTCTAAGAGTTGTTCATATTGTGAGAGAGGCGAGAGGAGTGGTGAAACCGAGCTGGAGCTGTCATTTCGGCTCTTTTAAGGGATCTGAAAAGAAGGCATTGACTGAGGTCAAGAGTAACACTCACACTCTTTCTATGGTGCTTCGGAGTGAGAGGGAGCTCTTGGATGCAATGTTATGTCCAGAGGAGACTAATATATATGGAGATGCAATACTTGGTGGAGAAACAAGAGAGGAGCTCGAACAAACAAAGCAAGTCATTCCTGCTCTCCAGAGGGAGGTCTCCTTACTAACGCACACCTCTATTGCCTTGTCCTTGATCATGCTAAGGTACTGGTGCTAATTTTAATTGATTTTCCTCTCCAATTTGATTTGCTTATTAAATGTCATTTGAAGTGCAACTGTGCATTACATGTGTTTGATGAAATGCTTACAAATTATGGCTGTCAATGGCGTGTGAAAGTAGCTTATTGTACAAACATATGCACAATTTTGATTAGCAATTGTAGAATCTAGGACATTCTTTGGGCTATTTAATTTTTACAATCTTAGCAGTAGTTATTATCATGGTTTGTACTCTTATCTCCTTGTCATAGCACCATACTAAGATGACCAACAAAATTTCTCAAGAGCAGGAGACGGATTGGGAATATGGGATATTAAGCTGAGACAAGTGCTAGATGGACTAGCTTGTAGTTATGTAATTTACAACATTTACTTTTTATAATATGATCGAAAACTTTAATTGCACGTTCCAAAAAAAATGACCAGCATAGATTTCCACTTTTATTCTAACTTACAGTGAAGTAAATTGTAAACAAAATTATATCTTGAATGTTGTTATTATAGCAGTATTGAGCAAATATTCACTTTTGACAATTTAATTTCTGTTTTTACTAGGTTCGATGGATGAAAGTCGTGTTCGATGGAAATCCATGGTCGAGGGATGAAATCCGTGATGGAAGATCTTATGATGATTTTTTTTTATGTTATGAAATGAAAGATACTGTAATTTTGTTAACAGAAAGAAAAATTCTTTAGTTGTGAAATTAATTGAATAATATTTGAATTAATTAATTTTAAATTGTTATTCGTGCTTGTTATCGTGATGGTGTATGCATGATTTTTTTTAAATAATAATTTTATTTATGCAATGAAGATGGCGCCTGGAATAACAGTGAAAACCAAAATTGCAAAATATATAGGATTCTGTAACGTTTAATTTGGTAAAAACGTTACAGATTTAAAGAAATAAAAAAATGAATTTATATTCTGTGACGCTTTTTAGGAACAGAGCGTCACAGATCTGTGACGTTTCTATCTTAATGAGCGTTACAAAAAGTACCGGCAAAAGTAATAAAAATTAAAATTATGATTCTGTAACGCCTTTTAGAAATTAGACGTCACAGATCTGTGACGTTCTATTCTTAAAAAGCGTCACAGATCTATGACGTTTAATTTCTAAAAGACGTTACAGATTCCTAACGTTTTCTAATTTAGTGATGGAGAAAATGGTAACGTGCCCATGAATGTTACAGAGGCTTTTTATTGAGCGTTACAGAACAGGAAATCTCGCTTAGTGACATTAGAGGGGATTATATATGATTTTAAAGATTTGAGGGGTTTATATCTGGTTGAAGAAGATTTGAGGGGTTTATATCCGATTTTGCCAAAGAATAAAGTCAGAGACTCATATTTATGCTCACTTTAGTACTTGTTTTACACAAATTTTTCAAATAATTTCAATTTGTAGAAACATGAAGAAACTTAATTTAGAGTTAAATTTCGAAAAAGAAAATTGTGCAAGATTGTATGCTCCAACCTCTTTTGCTGAGAAATATAACATAGAGCTTCTGATGAACTAGCACAGTATGCAGTAAAAACGAAATAAAATAACATAAAATGTAGCATATTCTTAACCCGGTATAAACAAATAAAATACTGAAACATTAATATGCCGAAGAACGATGTTGTCCATAATAATATTATTCCCAAAAGACGACATAAAATGAGGGAAGACGGGGTGATATGAAATTATATCTATACCTAATTATTTAGGTTCTTTTTGTCTTAAATTCATATTTAAGACAAAGAGGTGGGGTTAGCACTAACCAACTAATCTCAATTTACCAAATAACTTAAGGTTAGCTAAGGTTAGCACTAACTTTGTGCTAACCTATACTAATTCTCCCAAGATGTGAGTTAGCGGTTTATCCTTTATGGATTAGCGCTAATCATGTATTAATAATGAAAATTTATAATTAACAATAATTAATAAATAATAATTATTAATATTTAATAATAAATAAAATAAAATAATATAATATAATATAAATTAATAATATTAATTATGTAATAATAATTAATTTATTAAAAATAAATAATTAATAATACAAAATAATTGCATAAATTTAAAATAATCCGTAATATAAAATTATAATAATAGTAATAGTTAATTATAGTTATTATAATAATGATAATAATAATTTTTATTATAATTAATTATTATTATTATTATTATTAACTACTAATTAATAATAGTTGATTATAGTTATAGCACTAATAGTCGCTAAACTTAAAGTACTAACCTCAACATATGTACACAGCAAACAACATTTACTAATCTTAGACTAGCACTAACTTCATCCAATCTCTACCCATCTTTTTACCGTGTCCGCGTCGTCAGTAGCCATATAAAACTGTTGTTTGGAACGGCCTCCCTTTACGAGCGATTTGTTTTTACATAAGTTTTATTAAACTTGGAGTTGATTTGTAACTAAATCAAGTAGCCAACAAATGAACGAATCTGGTTAACTATCACTAATTAGTTCTAATACGTTCATTATTTGGCCACTTAATCAAATATCAAATCAACACCAAATTTTATAAAACTTATATGAAAATGAATTGTCCGTAAAATTGAACAAGATCAATAGTTTGGATTCAACATTTGAATTTTAAAATCTTTAAATACAAAAAAAGAAACGGTTGTTCCAAACAGCCGTTTTATACAGCTGCTACAGATGCGTATTGCTATTTTACTTTCCTAACCCCAAAAAAATACTACCCATATACCACAAACCCTACTAACTTTGTATTTACCATACGCACCCTAACCGTCAATCTACTTATTACAAAACCAGTCATGCGAAACAACAATAATAAAATAAAATAGTGAAATAATGGAACGGATAAAGTGAGACGAAAATTGTGAAGAGCATTCGGGGATAAAATCTTTCGGATGGGCGATCAGCAAGCATATAAATGGTTCCTATTTTCCTAAAAAAAAAAATAAAAAAATAAAAAAACAGAAAACAAATTTCTTTCAACTTCGAATCGACCATCCTTGCACCAAGTCAAATATTTGTCACAACAAATCCTAGGAAATGCAAAAAAATATATATATAACAAATCCTAAACAAGATGTTTTTTTTACGCTCCTACATGATGGAGAATCTTCAACAGTCTAATGGCGATAGTTATTAATTTAAAAAAAAAAAAACCATTGCTAAACAAAAAGAAAAAAAACGACGATTATTATGTAATAGCTGGTGGGTAAAATCTTTCACATGCCATTTAACAACGCTGGTTTTGATATTCTCAATTACTTTAGGATTTAGTAACAGCTTTTTCAACGGTAAGACCGTTATAAAGTTTTGTTTGAGGAAGGTTCCAAAACCACTACTTTTGAATGCCACAAGTTGCATCACAACTTCATATTTTATCTTGTTGACAGCTTCTGTCAACTATTTCAAAAAAAAAAAAACTTCATATTTTATCAATATAATAAAAAATTCAAATACTAAATCTAAACCGTTGATCTTGTTTAAGTTTTATAACCATTTGGATTTAGTATTTAATTTTTTTCAAATATTGATAGAATATGATGTGGCACCAAAAAAATGATGGCACCAGATTTTTTTTTTTTATTTGGTTGCTGAAACAAAATTTTGCTACAGTTCCTCGGGAGTAAATTAACAGCCGGGGCCGTAAAAAAAACCTAGCCCAGTCTGCATTCTATAAAAATTTAAAAAATTCAAAGAGGGTATATAGTGGTCACCACGCGGCAGTAGTTGGCTTAATTTGTGAAAAGAAATAATATATACACGTACACATTTTGCATTGTTACAAATAAACTATTTTAATAAAAATGTTGAGTAACATGCATTATCACTTAAAAGAACTGCAAGCATCGCTAATCGTATAGAAACTTGATTTGTCTTTGAATCTTTGTTTTTACAGGGCAACAAAATTACGAACTGCATGCAACTACGAAAAATATTTTCAGTGGAGTTGACAAAAAAAATTGTTAATTGTACCTTAATCCTATATAAAGCTGTTTGATTTCAAATAAAAGGATCATTAACAATATTTGTGCAACAATCTTAATTAGCAGTAAATTAAACTTTTAAATGTCTAATTATAAGTATATATGTTGAGTTCGCTTAATGATACAAATTAATACCCAAAAATATCCATTACAACAACTATAAAAATTAAAAAATGACAAATCCAATTTACCAAATATCGTAACATTATGAAGTAATTTAAATCAGACATGAAGTAAATGACAATTCATGGAATATCAATCCTTCTGGAGGCAATATATTACTTGAATGTAACTTTCAGCAGAGGAAATTTGTTTTACTGCATGAGCTGGGCTGGGACTATATATAAAACATCAGCAACGTTGCATCACTACTGATGAAAGAATCTTTTACTAATTGGAGTCTTAAAAAAATATATAAATATAACAATTAAAAAATACAATAGAAACCTTTGTACTGATTCTTTCAACTCGTCTGGAACTTTATCTATAGAATATCTTGTAGAATATGGCAAGATATTTTTGCACGGGAATTAACTATTATTATTACTTGTAGGAGGCTATATAAGTATAGATGGTACAATTTTAACAGAGTATAAAAATATATGTATAATTTAGAATTACATCAATTCACGTCCACAAACAAACAATTTCTTCCTAAGACCGTCAATAAAATCCATTTGCTTATTTATCTTATCCGTACCGTATTCAATTAAACGAGTATGAATAAGGTTTTATTTTTGTTAAACTAACAAGTAAGTGCATGAGTAAAGAAAACGTTTGATTAATTTTTCGAATACGGATACGAATAAGAACTATTTTGTATCTATTATCTAACGGATAAAATTTTCAAATAAATATGTATACATAATCACGTTATTAGCATATTTTGTAAGATATGGTATTAGTTTCGATCTTCATCATTTTTTTATGTTGATAAAAAAATAATTTGCACTCTATTCTACTATAATTTAAAAATAAGTTACATAATTTTTTGAATGTTAATTGAGACAAGAATAAATTTCATGATTTTATTCTATATATAAAGTATTATTTAAATGTTGAAATTTATCTGTATATTCATTTGATGTTATTTACTTACCAGACTATATATTTTTATTAAATTAATAATATTATTATTATCCATTATGTACTATTATTCTATCCTTACTGTTAATTCTTAACGGGTATGGATAGGGTACTGATAAAGTCATTTTTAAAGGGTATGGATAGGATATGGATAATAAAAATTTTAATGGATACGGTATTGACGGTCCTAATTGCCCAAAAGAGAGCTAGTTCCAGACCGTGAGATTTTAACGGAAAACAGAGGGCTATATGCACAAACTTCTTAAAACTGATCAGAAGTTCTTAGTTAATTTATTTTTCATATTTTAGTGGTTAATTCGGTGAAACGGTCCAACTTTACAGATGTTTAGGTAATTTTCCTAACTTAGTCTAGTTAAATGAAATTGCGACAACTGTTTCTTCTCTTGTTCCTGGATGAGTTGTTTTATGCATTGAATGATTAATAAATTATGTACAAGTTGAAGTACTTTTAGAAGCACCTGCATTTTTTGTGAAAGCTGTATAATGATCTTAGTCAAAATACAGCAGAGTAAGCGCTAAAAATAATCGTCATATATATGTTTCCAATTGGTGTATATATAGTTTCCAGCAAACGAGTAATTGACCGTAAAAAGACCAAAGTAAACTATAAATTACGGAACTGAATCTAGCTACATTATAGGTAGCCCACAATATCTGCTTGAACATTTTCCCCTTTTTTTCTTTTTTCTTTTTTTTTTTTTTTTTTTTTTTTTGAAAAACAGTCATCCAAAAGAGACGACCTGGATACTTTACTGATACAAACAAGTTCAACAAACAACGAGAGAGATCACAAGAAGTGATCTAGAGTAAGTAGCAAAAAAACAACAAAATTACATCTGTAAAGACAAGCCACAAACCTACTACAGTTTCTACTGAATAAACCACCCAACAACCACCAGCCTATCAAAAGAAAAAGAAAGAAAAGTTCAAAAGAAAAAAGTAAAACAGGTCTCTCCTCATATCCCCATTTTTTTTTCCCTATTTTCCACGATGCATGCCCGTCGTCATTATACCTTTTTTCCTTATATTTTCTGACCTCGTCCATTCAATCTTTTTAAATTACTAGCAAAAGATGCCCTCAATATGCGGGCAAATAAAAAAAAATAAAATTTTGATATTATTTTTGTTTCATATAAAACTTTATAAGTTAGACAATAAAGATACGGTAAAATCAATAATTTAGTCTTTCCTTTTAAATAAATAGTTAATTTGGTAGTAACTTAATTTTTTCTATAAAAAGTCTGCACTTAATCTAGACCACTGATTAAATCAAATTACATAAATCAATGGTCCATAATTGAAATAAGAATTGTTTAACATCCTGTTATATGACATGTTTACTCTTTTTCTATGAATTGTTTACACTTTTCGTATGCGTGCATTTATAAGTAGTAGAGATTTTTTTTTAACTTACCAATCACAAGTTTCTTTCCGGCAAATTATAATAACAATTAAAGAACATACCATACAAAGTACCAAAAGCACAAGCTGAGAACATCATGCTAGTCGATTACACCCAAATACGAACAAATTTTTTTAAAAAAATTATTATTTAAACCGAAAATTTGTATTATTGAAGTATATATTATTTAAAATTTCGGTTGGTCTTCTTCCAAAACTGTGGCAGCATAAAATTCGATTGCCCATTTATCAAAAAAGTCTTTAAATTTTTTAATCGCGCTAGAAAACTCGTTCTTCACAGAATTTCCATAAATTTCAATGTATTACTTTAATCAATTATTTATCGATATTATAAAATCAGATGAACACTAGCTAAAGCTGAAATTACTCATTACAATGAACAGATGACATTCCAAAATCTAACACTATAATAATAAAATTTAATAAGAAATAAAAACATAGGACGAACAAAAGCTACACTTCCATGATAAATTAAACTGGGGTCCAATGTTATATAATAAAAACCATAATTAAATAGTAAACAATTCCACGATAAATTAAATAATTAAAGTTGGGTAGTTGAGTTATATAATAAATTCTAAAATCCAGAAAAGAAGTCTTATTTGCTGCCATCAGGATGGCGGTCCCCACGGCGGCGCTTGATTTTGTCGGATCAGATTTCACACCTATATTCTCACGTGAATGAATTGACATCGTAACAATAATTTTAATCACAATGACCACTTAAACTACACGACACCTGAATTGTAGATGGATACAATATTTCCACGGATAACCTTTATTTCGTCGTCTTTAAGGACCCAAGTTTTTCATTCGGTCGGATACACCGGAAATAGGGAAATTGCAAGTTGCAACTAGGAAATACCTTTTGCATGTAAAATAGAGAATTCAGACAAGGCCTTGCTTGCACCCTGAGGAAATCTCGTTTTGTCATTTAATTTAATTATGAGCAATATGTCAGTTCCACCATTTTTTCTTGCCAAAGTTACCACAACTTTATATTTTGTCAATATATAAAATTTTTGACATTCAAATTTTGAATCCAAATCGTTGATCTTGTTCAATATAACAAGCTATGCGTTTTCATATAAATTTTATAAAATTTAGAGACGATTTGGTACTCGATCAAGTGGTCAACGAATGAACAAATATGGTTAACTATGAGAAATTAATTCTAATATGTTCATCGTTTCATCACTTAATCAATTATCAAATTGACTCCAAATTTTATAAGATTTATATGTAAAAGCATTACCCATTATATTGAATACGATTAACGGTTTAAATTCAGTGTTTGAATTTTAAAAATTTTAAATATTGACAAAATATGAAGGTCTATCGATCTAATCGTTTGTGGTACAGTGTGAGGGTCAAATCCACATGGACAGTACAATTGATTACCAGACTTTACTTTCTCACGAAAGCTAGACAAGACAATTTTTAAATTTTTATTATATAAGAAGGCGACTAACTAAATGCAATAAATTAATGTGTTTTTGGTATTTTAGATGATACAATATGCAAGGTAATGTCTTAGAGGTATAATTTTATCTATAATTAGGTTATGGAGTATCAAACCACCGACTTTCCATGCTGGACTTGACTTACGTGACACACAAAATCAATGTTTGAGGTAGTGTTTTGCCTGGACTAAGCAGAACGCTGCCCGTTATGCCTCATACTCCATGCAAGTGTTGTGTATTTGACTCATGTTTGATACTACGTGTTGTGAAGGGTATGATGATAATATCTAAACTCACAAACCTTCAACTTTCACCTTAGATAAGGATTTGGTAACGTACTAACCTAACGCCTCTTGAGTTGGAAAACCTAGACTTTTGTTTTAGAGATATCCAATTAAATTATGTTACTTAATAACCAAGTGTTACGACTTAGTTGGTCATCTTTCGATTTCTAACCTATCTCATGATAATCTTGTTAATTAACTTATCAATTCAAATATTAAGACCCTAACTTAGACGTGCGCATTCATCAAATAGAAAGAAATGATTAACAAGTCAAGTAACAAGATATAAAAATACCAACAAACAAATCACAATAGTATCATGCATAAAATTGAGTCTATAACATCCCTAAATAATAAATTACTCATACATCTTTAAGACATAATGAAAACTAGCCTAACATGATTGTAAAACAAACAATAAAAATAATGAAATAAGATACAACTCCATGATAAGAATAAATAAGACAAAAGGAAGAGATACGACAATATCTAGCCTAACATCTATCTAAATCGAGCCTGAAATCGTGGTTGGATCGGTTCTACCGTCTTCACGTCTAGAATCGCTCCAAAATTAATGTCATGGTCGAGTGCCGCAAGGGAGAGTCTAACGTAATGGCCAAAATTAAACCCTAAAGTACCGATGTAAATCATTTGTAGCATAGCTTAGGGGTCGGATCACAGGACGAAACTATTCCTAATTAAGTCCACCCGTAAATACTTGATTAAATCCAAAGCGGAAAGAAATAGAATTGTTGCGTTATTTTTTGTTTTTTGGTTTTCTAACAAGAAAATAAAAGGATACTAGGACAAACAAATCTGGGAAATTAGACAGCAAACCAAAACTAAACTCAAAAATAAATCTATTAAACAAATTATAGGTCTAGTCTCGAACACTTTTGACTTTTGTTAGAGGCAAGACAGACCGTTCCAGCTACGGAACAGTTCGGTCAAACCTCAGCTGACATTTTGGAACTATCCGTTCTAATACTGGAAATGTCCGCTTGGGCGATCCATTCCAGTGGTAGACTGGTCCGTTCTAGAGTGTGAATACTTAGTTAATTAGATTATTCAGGCTGCTAATTACGTGTTTATGAAAGTCTGGTAATTTACAATAAAGATAGGCTTAGCTCTAATTCTCGTTCAGGTCAAGTACATAAGTTCTACTACCTTGATTCAGGGGCTTTAGCTCATTCCTTGGATCTAAAGGTAAACCGTATCTCTCTGATGTGTGAGCTTATATACCCAAAAGTAACCTAAAATTAACCGCAAGCGTACAGTAAATTCGTTGGTACAGTCGGGGTCGAATCCACAGGGACAGTAAGATGAGTATTAAATCTTACTTATTCACAAAATCTAGACGGTAAAAGGAAAGGTTTTGGTCTTAATCAACAAGCAACAAAAACGATGAACTAAATGTAAACAAAACAATAGCTATTTTTGGTGTTTTTGGTGGTAAAATATGGTATAAAAATGTCCTAGGGTTCAGTTTCTACCTTGGTTAGGCTTTGGGCTGTCAACGCGCGTCGCTCTCGCGCCGCATCGTCGACTCGTGCGTGTCTGGAGATCTTGTGCGACCGCATAGGGATCCCATGCGACCGCACGGCCCTTGGTTAATGCCGAATCGACACAATAACATGATTTATGTCTCGTGTGGGACAGATCTAGTCATACCTAAAATCCTGAACCTCAACTCTCGTAATGTTGGTCACAGAACCTGGTATGGAACCTAGTCTAAAGCCCCTATTAGGTTAATTAACCCTTAACTCTCGTAATGTTGGCTTAATTACCTAAGTCCACTTGTTGATTCTCTAAGCATCAACAAGACTCTCGCCTAAGAAATTTGTCCCTCTCGGGCTTAAATTGGTCATCTCTCGGCTCCTAACCTACCTTGAGTACTTATTTGGTTCAACTAAACAATCTACACCCTTTGCCTAGATTAGATGCGGCCGTTCACCTAATAGGAGGTTCGATCAAGTAATCAAATACAAACAAGCATAATCATATAGAAATCAAACAAGTAGTACACAATAGAAATCAAGTATCAAGTCAAATCAACAATCCTAACCTCAGTTTCAACTAGCCCTAGAACATAACTAATCTAACTTAACATGATGCAAGAACAAGCAAAAGAAAGAAAGTAATTTGATACAAACTCCATGGAAACCAAAAGGGGAAGAGGAAGGCAAAAGCCCCTTCTCGAGCCTCATCTGACTTCTGAATCTATAAGGAGGAAGCTTGAGTGGAGGGATGAGGTGAAGAAGGTCGAAACGGTGCTTTCCACGACGACAAAGGGGTGGTGCGGTCGCACAGGGGTCACTGGAGGTGGATCGGGTTGGTTTCGGTATGAGGCGCCGCCAAGGAAGAAAGTGGAATGGAAGATGCCCTAATTTCGGCACTTTGAGCACCTTATATAGGGGTCGGGGTAAGGTTTGGAGCTTCATTGGGTCGCATAAAAGGCCTGTGCGGTCGCACCAAAGTCATCGGCCAAGAATTGAGTCACGTGCGCACCATCCAAGCCCAATACGGGCCTGTGCGGTCGCATGGGATCTCTGTGCGGTCGCACAGGATCTTCTGATTCATGCTTCGTGTGTCGATTCGTGTCGAATTACGTTGTTTTCGTTGTGAATTGACTCCATATTCCTACAAATCGAAATAAACCCAAGCAGTACCAAAATTCTACAAATACAAACAGAAAACAAGTAAAAGCAAATAAAATCAAGGACTTTGAGTTATCATTTGGGTTAAAGTCCGGCCTAAAACCATATATAAATATGTGGCATCAAATTCCCCCAAGCTTAAACCTTGCTTGTTCTCAAGCAATATTCTAAACCTAGAGGTTGGACAATACCTAAATCTTAACTCAAACTCCTTGATGGCCTACAAGTTGCAAAGTTAATTCAATCGATTTGATTCAAGTTTCATACATGAGTTAAAAGGAAAAGTGGTTGTGAAATTTAGGACAAGAATTTATACTCAAAATTTTCTAACAATTGGCTTATGCCACACTTGGTCCTCAAAGACCCAATTTTCAATTTCAATGTCCCTAGCTCCTCTATGATAAACAACATGCAAGACCAAGGTTGTTTGTCCGTTCTTTTCCATACCCTCCAAAGATTTGTAAGAAATATCTCTAGCGTGACAAGACGTGAGGAGTCTTTAAGAAAGATAGAAAAAGAGAAAGAGAGCAGAAAGGAAAAAGATAAAAGAATACATTGCTTTAAGATTTTATTTTATTTTATTTTTTTTTGTTTCTTCTTATTTTTATTTTTTTTGTTTTTTTTTATTTCGCAAGATAGAATTTGCCATTGTGGCATGAGAATTTACAGGAAAGAAAAGAAAAAGAAAAAGATAGCAAGAAGACTCCAAAATACACGCCAAAGATACCCTTTTGAACAAATCCGTGGAGGGCACAAATCCGTTCACTCGGAAAAATATTATGGTTTTTACTAATAGTGTTTACCACTGTGAAAGCAACCAATTTTCGGGTTTTATCTATTTGAATTCAAATCTCTTTTGGACTGTTTTTTTCAAAAACCAATTAGGAGAATACCTCAAGTTTAAATTCTTGCAATAAATCTCCCAACCAAATTCAGTTTAAATCATGTACCAAAACTCAGACCAAATAAACAAATCACATTGCAACTTATTTACATGCAAATTATATGAAATTACATGCAACTAAAATGATGCAATCACGTGCCAAAGGGTCTGTGCGATCACACGGTGAAATTTTTGTGGCATGCTTCGTGTGTCGATTCATGCCGAATTACGTTATTTTCGTTGTGAATTGACTCAATGTTCCTACAAATCAAAATAAACCCAAGCAATACTAAAATTCTACAAATACAAACAGAAAACAAGTAAAAGCAAATAAAATCAAGGGCTTTGAGTTATGATTTGGGTTAAAGTCTGGCCTAAAACCATATATAAATACGTGACATCACTCTCGATATTGGTAAAGTCTCAATCTCTCGACAACTTGGTTTAACCTCTAGAAAATTAACCTACCAACTAGTATTGAAGATATGTTTAGTTCAAGTTAATGAATTTATATCCTAACCTCTAGACGTGGCCTTTCTCTAATGAGATAGTCACAGTTTAAGTACCAAACATTCAATAACAGTTAACAATTAAAACAAAAGAAATAAAACATAAACAACAATAATTAACAAATTTAAACATTCATAATAAACTAGGTAACAAAGTCAAAAGTTCTCAACCATAGCCTTAACTACAACTACTCACAACTCATAGCAAAATACAAGCAAGAATAATCAATAAGAAAAACCATAAGAGAGAATAGCAATGAAGACACGACGATCAGCACGATTGATCTCTCTGAATTGCTGCTTTGCCCAATCTGGAACAGACCGGTCTAACCTGGAACGATACGTTCCAGGTAGGGTTCTTCATCTTCGACGGCGGCTGTGTCTTGAGATAGGTGGCTAAAATCCTAGAAAAATTCAATCTTTCTGTATTTGGTAGAGCAAGACTTTATACTTGTGTAGATAACCAACTTGGAGAGAAAAGATATGCAGAACCTTGGTTTCCTTAGAGAGAAAACGTGTGGAGAGAAGTTGACATATTCAACCTCGGCAGATTTGGCAAGTCTTTAGGACTTGGAACGATCCGCCTAAGATGTGGGATGATCCACCCCAAGTAAGTATGGCTGATGTCTGCTTCGTGTCATCTCATGCTTGGCTGATCCATCTCATCCTTGGACTGGTCCATTCTACTCCTCTGGAAATGTGCTCCTTTTATCGATTTATCGTGTTGAATTACTGATTATCGTGCAAAATAGTACATGGGCTACAACTGCACCATGCTTATAAAAAATGTTAGCAAAACAAAGATGAAAATAGAAAATTTAAGGGCAATTTAGGGTCTAAATCGGGTAGAAATGTGTGCATGAAAACCCCCTATCAGGTCCCACGCCTATTGGCACAAGAACAATAGTTGTAACGTGCCAAAGCGTAAGAGAATAGTGGGATATTGGATGGTATCGTAAGATCCGCCTTCTCCAAGGCAGGAGAATGACTTCTATAGTAGTTGAAGGTGTGCTAGGGTAGAGGAAGAAATTTTCATGGGTGGAATCTTGCCAAAATTCACTGCAGACCTTCCATATATGAGCATTCGGCTGGGCTAGGCCGAACAATTGGTCGAATGTCCTCAAAACATCGTGAGATAAGGCGTATAAGGGGAAGGAATCTTCCTTATAAGTTGCTGGGCTAAGCCGAACAGTAGGCTGAATGGGTCAAAATCGGTGCGGATTGAGACCTATGAGGGCCAGGCATGAGTAATCTAGCTTGTACAATGTTGAGGCACATTGTGTGAGGTCTTTCTTTAAGTCTTCAAGTGATTTCCTTGCACCATTTGCACCAAAATGCTCTATTATTAGGTTTTTACACCAAAGACTTACAAAACAGTTGAGAAGCAACGACAGTATCAAATCTTAGCAAATAGAGCATAAAACACGGTGAATAGAATGGGTTGAGTCATAATATAAGTATAAATTCCAGCCAAAATATGTATATAAATATGAGATATCACTATGCGAGTCGTATTTTAATGGGTTCAATATTCGGATTTGGTAAGATTTTAATTTTATTAACTCGCTTGTACTGGATCGGATTATATTTTTACTCTTGATAATCTAGTTTGTACCCATCTCATTTCGTTTGACTAAAAAGTTTTTATTCATATATATAGAGTTTAGCTACGGTGAGTCGCGACTCATGGACCCTCCGGTGAGTCGCGATCAAAACTCCTAGATCTAGTTCAAAATGACCGATCCAATCCGTCCAATACGATCTCCCTATTGAAATCTTCATGCATACCAAATTTTTCATTTTTTTGAAATTTTTAAGTATTTTTTTGAAATTTTAGAAAATCGTTAATCTAATTAATTCTGAACCATTCAAAAACAGCAATTTTTAAAAATCCGAAAAAAATACTTAAAAATTTCGAAAAAATGAAAAATTTGGTCTGCATGGAGATTTCAATAGGGAGATCATATTGGATAGTTTGGATCAGTCATTTTGAACTAGATCTAGGTGTTTTGATCGCGACTCACAGGAGGATCTGTGAGTCGCGACTCACCATTGCTAAACTCTATATATATCAAGGTTTAAAAATGCGATTTATGCTGTTTAACGGTTGAGTTATGATTTGTGATAAAACGGTGATAAAACGGTAATAGAACGATTATGCGGTGATAAACGGTCATGCGGGATGGCTAAAAATATAGTTATTTCAGTATAATCAGTGATAAAATGGAGCATTTTAAAAGCATGATATATATATATGTCACACCCCGTCCCAACGCGGGACCAGGGCATGAAGTGGGGCACCAATATCGCATCCATCCAACAGCCTGCCAACCTACGTCGCAAAGAAATAAACAAAGTCAGCTACAAAGCTCAGTAACCGGTTATTTAACGACGCGCTTCTCTATAACCAATTTATAACAAAATCCAAATGGAAGGTAAATCTAGCAACAAATTTTAGAATTTGTTGGACTTATCGATGCAGCAATCGATTTCTGCATGTTTACCCAACAATCCAATTTGTAGCACTCAGAGATATAGTTATTCCAACACACTTTCATTAAAAAGTAAGTTTCAATTAAATCCACAATATGCATAAAATAAATATATATAGTACACCTAAAACTGGTTTCATCAAAATCCTTTAATTGCTCAAATAAAATTTACATTTGAATAATCTAAATAATATCTAAGTTGAACACTTTTATAATTCTAACGTAATAATGCTAGATGTGATTAAAGATGCTAAAGATGCTGCTCTACCTAATATGACATGCCAAGAAATAAGAAAAATATCTGGAGAAACTGAGAGTGATAATAGCATAATAAAATACGGTGCATAAATAAGTATAATACGAGAGTCAAGCACCCACACTCAATGGTCAAATCATAAGTCACATAAAATCTAGATCAGTCTCACAAATCCCAATATGACAAGAATCGTGCCTGCAGAACAACCTGGTTGCCCGAAGCTGCTCCAATCTCAAACCCCGGCCAAAGGGAGTGAGCAGTAATACACGGTACCGATAAACTGAATACGTGGAGAGACGAGAGGAAGTCTGATATCATGACACATACCCATAGTCCAAGTCAAGTCCAACAGGGAATATAATACTATAATGCAATACAAATAACCATCAAGTGACCGCAGTACCGCTTGACAGTCGGTCTGCTGAGTGATCATCATAAACGCGTTGCCCACGATCGCTATCATAAGGAGACCACCGGCAATGGCTTGGGTGCAATCTACCGATAATGGAAACCCTAGGCAAAACGCTCTTATATCACTCGGTCTCACTATCCTGAACCATACCAAATGCAAGTGTTGTTTAAGGGCACTTTTAAGTATATTAATCACTTATATTAATATGAATGCACATCCCCAAATATATAAACTACTATTAAGTTAGTGACATGCATTTAGTGTTCATGCAGTGTTTACAATAAATAAATGATCAAAATCTTAACCTAAAGATTAATCAAGATCTAAAGCATACACATTTAATAATATAACCAGTCAACAATTTAATCAATAAATACATTTTCCAATCAATAAATATATTTTTCAATTAAAGGAGTTATCAAATACTCATGTAATAATTCAACAAAATTAATATATTATATCATGCATTTTTCCACAATTCATAATCCAACAAATAACATATATCTCAAGTCTATCAAATATCCAAGTGCTAGTATTTTCCAATATATCAATTCGGAATTGAGTTATAGAGAAGTCCGGTTACCTGATTAAGCGATCCAGAAAGAAAGAAAGACATCACGATTTTCGATGAGATCGTGCGACGTAGAAAGGAACTCCAATTGATCACACCACAAAAGTATCTAATCAAGTTTAGAAAAGATCCAATATGACTAACTTAGATAGATTCTCAGATTACACAGATCATTCAGATTACAAATTCTCAAATTACACAATTACACAGATAACTCAGATCAATTACATTATAAATCCTCAACTAAGTCATAAGAGATTAGAAAACACTTACCAAGGAAAGGACTCAAAGAATGATGGCTCGCCGACCAAATGACTCCATCGACAGATCGAACGATCAGACAACAAGACGGTGACCGAAAGAGATCAAAGAGTGAGCCGAGACCCATCGGTTGGCTCGAAGGCTAACGGATCGGGTTCGAAGCGGGTTTAGGGTTTGGGTCGGGTTAGGGTTTTGAGGTGGTTTTTGGAGGAAAGAGGTGCTGCAAGTAGGTGGGGGTAGTCGACTGGGCTTGGATCGGTGGAGGAGAGGAGGGGCGGAGCTTCTCCGGTGATGGGCGGCCAAACTCAGAGGAAAAGAGAGGAAAGAGGTGGGGTCGGTTTCGGGCGGAGAAGAGAGGGTGAGGAGGGGTGGCGGTTTTTGGGGTGCTCGGCGGCTCGAGGCACACCGGTGGAGGCCGCAGCGGAGGAGGGAGGTGGAGGGGGTGCTTAGGTGGTGTGAACGGGAGAGAGACAGAGAGGGGTTCGGGAGAGGAAGAGAGACGGGGGGAAAAGTCACGGGTAGGGACTTTATGTCTCGTAAATCCCACGCGATTTTTTTTTTTTTTTTGTACGGGGGTTCACAATATATATATATAAGAGTTGAACTTCTAAAATGAATTTTAATAATTAGTGTAGATGTCCAATGTAGATTGTTCTCTAGCGTTGTTGTTTTTTTTTTCACAAATATTATTTGTCAAGAATATTATGTGTTAAGACTTTTTATTTTATTTATGTGATTATTTTTATTTTTGCACAATTAAAATCATAATCCGTTGACCCGCCCTTTAATAAAACCTTAGATAAAGGGTGAAAGAGAGATTTAGATTCTCTGATATGCTTTTGAACAAAGAATCGGCTTTCAAAATCCATGCTGGTCCTTTAATACTTTAATAGCATACATTTTTTCAAAGTGTTGTTCCTTAATATTCGCATCAGCATGTCCTCTAAAATTGACATATCGCTAACGTGGACATGCATACACTGCTTTTCTTGCCACAAATTCGTCACCAATCGAGTTGGTTCAACTCGAATTGTACCAACCCAAGTTACAGTTGAAATTTTTAAGAGTTGAGTTCGAACAACTCGCGATTTTTTTTGTTCACCCGGAGGTCCCGGACACAAGTATCAAGCTCTTTGGATGGGCTGTTGTCAATGATTTTAATGTGACTTCGCAAAAGCACCCTCAAACATTATAAATATTAGTATATTACGATAAGTTTATCTAAAAGTAATTACGCATAGCCTATAGGTGATCTTGAATTAGTTTTGAGATGCTACAAACCAATTAGATAATAATAATATTAAATGATTACAAAGTTTGAAATGAAAAGGACTTAATTCGTCAAATTTCTGATAAGTACTGACTGGAATTGGAGTGAATAAGTTCAATCAACTCAAAATAAAGTTAATGTCATCCAGAGGTCACTGGGCAGACAAAACAGATGGGTCCAATTAAGAGTTTAATTAATTTAGGTCACATGTCGAATTTATGCAATTCATTGACTTCGGTCGTTCTTGGGTTAATTGCTACTGTCATGCTTATTAATTATTCTAGTCAATTCATTGCATGTGCCAATTATTTTGGTACCCGTTGCAGTTGAACTTAGGAAATTTGTACTTTGTGGATTTTGGTTTCAGGTTTGTGTCTTTCACGTATAAGTCGAGTAAATGTTAATATATAAACATCATATCAAATGTTAACAAATTGAATTACTTTTTTAAAAATTAATTAAAATTGATTGTATCTACCTTTCTCTCTCCGTCTTAATTTTTTTTTTCTTTTTTGATTCCTCCACATGTTAATTTATTATTAAAGATTTACTGAACCCTCAGAAAATACATATACTAATCAGAAGATGATCGAGTTAATCAACTGCAAAATGTATTATTAAAAATTTATTGAACCCTCAGAAAATACATATACTAATCGGAAGATGATCGAGTTAATCAACTGCAATGAATCTAGGTGCCCATAGATTTTGACAAACTTAATTAATGTTGTTAGTGGTATTTATTATAGCTAATTGTTAAAGGTAGGATGCCGGCCATCAGGCCTTGTTATGCACTAACAATAATTGGGCCCACTGTCCTACAATATTATTCAATACATAGAACTAATTATATATTAAGTATATTGCGAAGTGTAATCAACATCAACCACTAACACGTGGACTATTCAAATTTGACATCTTAGAGTATTCCGTTCTTTTATTTTTTTTATTTTTAATTAGAAACCATACAGATATATTATATATACCACCGTAGCTAGCGCTGGTCAAATTTGACGATCTGCTTGCGTAATTTTGGGAATTTTTCTGTCCGTGTATAAATGGGCTGCTTCCATAACGCGTTTAATTGTTTCCATCGACTGGGATAAAAAATCCTCCTAAAGAACTTTAAAAGATAATAACTTTTATATGAAAATCGTAAATATAGTAAATTTACAATTAGAATGCTGATCTCATTTTTGATCAATAATTAAGTCGTTATTGTCTTCGTCTGTTTCTAATTAATGTATCTTTCCAATACATGATTTGTTAGTAACAATATTAATATAACAACTTAATTGTTTTAAGTTATCCTAAATTTTCTCCGTGGAAGTACTATTAACAGCCCAATGTCTCAATCAACTCAAGCTTCAAATTTCAAGTAACTAGAAAGCACAACAAAAGGTAATCAATATGCTGTTTGAAATTGTGTATATCATACGATTGAAAACCAATCGTTGATTCAGTAGCTAAAAACAATACATATTAAGTAATGTTTATCATACTAACATATCCGACTATGATTCTTTGTCAATATTGAAATTTTAAAAAACAAAATTAAAAAGACTTCATGCCTCGTTCATTAAATCTTCCACTTATATGCAATGTTTTGAAAACAGGACCGTTCATTAAACTGGAGGAATCGGTTCAGGTGTTCAACGGGTTCTACCGGTTGAATCGATTTTACAAACGAGATGATTTTGTAATTATGATATAAATGTACGCTAATGTGTATGAGATTATAAAATAATTAAGTATTGGTCACAAAAGTACAACTTCACTTCAAAATAAACATGCAAAGAGAAGGTTGATGGAAGACCTCCCTTTCTTTTGATCACGCGCTTATTTGATATGCAATTGCAATGAAAGACCTGTAGCTTCTTACATGATAAAGATGTATGCAAGACGCTAATTTTCGTCCTATCGTAATCATGATTTAAGGTTCACAAAATAATTCGTAATTCATTTGTAAGAAGAGAACCAGATATTACGCCAGTAAATTTTTTATTCCATTTTTATCGGATCTTTGTCAAAAAAAAAGGAAAATAATTTCTGCTAAAATTATAATTAAAAAAGGATTGCATTAGTTGAAATCTGTATTGGAACGTCATTCTAAAGGGGAAGGGGGGGCATTAGGTGAAGAAAGAGATGAGAAGGGGGGAAAAGAAAAACGGACACCTAGAAAGTAAACGTTAGACGAATTTGATTATTTTGTATTTTGTATTTTATCATTACTTCATGAAATAGCCCCCACACCATATAAAAGAACAATGAGTTCGATAGATATTATGTGATATACACATACTTTATTAGTACTACTGATCCAATATAATACTGATCAAAACAACTATAAATTTATATAATACGATAACAAAATATTACTCTATAACCACCATTAAAAAATATAATTTTTTTTACGTCATCAATAATTAAATGTACACAGAATGCATGGTTTCTCAACGACAAAATCACTAGTTAATATAGAGATACAGTAACAGTAGCCGATTAACATCCAACTGCTTCAGGTACTGGTACAACAAATTGGTGCTTTTAAGAAAGATCTTGGTAAGGTCCCCGAATAATTAAATTTTCAGAAAGGCAGCTGGTATTTTAAGCAGCCCATTTATTCTGAAAAAGGCCAGTTTAGTCCTCGGTCCACATAGAAAATCAAATCTCACTGCATTTATTACAAATTCAAAAGCCCAACCCAAGAATCAATACATACTTATTTACAAATCTACACACTAGATCTAGCACGTAAACACTGATGTATCAGCTATTCGGTTGAATTGATATATAGTTGATGACGATCGCCAAACAAAACAACAAGATATATTGACTTTTCATCTAATAAGGAAACAAATTGAGTAACATATATGCATGTATCGTTGGTAGATTAAGAAACATATCTTTATTGTCTAATATTATTTTGTTTCTTTATAATAAACCACATATGAGGTGTGATACCCAGTAAAACTTCAAGCAAAAAAATAAATTTAAATAATGAAAAATTTTAACTATTTATTTCGGATTTTTAAAAATTGGAGGGTCCAAAATTAATTAGATTGAAGATTTTCTAAAATTCAAAATAAATAGTAAAAAAATTCAAAAAATTATAAAATTTGATCTCCAAGGAGATTTCATTATGAAGAATAAATTAAGCGGTTCGGATTTCCCATTGTAATATCAAAAATTGAGATTTGATCATGTTTGACGGGCTCAAGTGTCAAACGCGTTTGACTCTAGCATTACTCCAGTTGAGTAACCCTAAATTTTGAAAAAAAAAAATGAAACTTGATATTTTTAACAACTAAAAACAATATTAATTTTAAAGATTTAAAATCAATTAAATTAGAGACAACCTTATTAAAATCCCGTTCAATTGATTTATCTCGTCCGTTTACAAAATTTTTTGCGAAAATATTTGAATGAAAAATGTAATAACTAATTTATCTATGTAGTAAAACTTCAGTTAACCATTTTCTAATATTTATACAACTTGAAATTGTGTCAAAATCTAAATCTTATCGCTGGGTTTAGCTCAAAATCCAATTATACTGATCGAATAAACTAATTCTTAATTCCCTTGAATTCTGGCCGCTGGATTTGATTTATAATCTCCAAATTTTCTGCACCGTTGGATCTCCATCCATTTACCCCTCTGTTAATTGCCCCTCATTTTCCGTAACGGGTCACCCAGTCCCCTTTTTATTACCATCTTTATCCTTCGAATCCGACAAGTCCAGCAACTACTTTCTCTCTACTCTCTGACTCTCTCTCTCTCTCTCTCTATAGGAGCTTTGGAGCCTCTGCTTCACCCCTTCCCTCTCGATTCCGATAACCCACCAGGCTCACATCGTCTAATCCGTCAGCTAGACAGCTACTACCCCTAACCCTATGCCTACCCTCTGTTACTCGCCGCTCCCTCGCCCTGTTGCCGATTGCCACCTCAGCATACACTGTGGACCCACTCATCCCTTGTCTGTCGTGCCTACTTAAGCAGCCCTGGTCCTCTCTCTCTCTCACTCTAGAAATCCTATACTGGTAAGAACAGAAAGAAAGAACCGGGACAGTAGGGCTGAGCTTGGCCGGATAAGGAGGTGATTAGTGGAGACGGTGAGACGTGGCGTAAGGAGGTGGCACCAGCCAGGCAGATCGATTGCGTGATCCTTTATTCCTTTCTCCCTCTTGGTATTGTGCAAACTCCTTTGTCGTCCTTGATATTACTTGCTCCGTTGTGGGTTTGTCTAATTAATTACTTCTTTTACCTTAATCTGTGATGAGGCATGTGATTTGTTGCTGTGCCCTGAGAAATTTGTGAAGTTCATTTACTATCTTACCAATTACTAGTATTGAGCTTGTATCATTAAAATATTATCCACGTTACCTTATTTCTCAAATATGCTTAGTTGATTTGATTTGTTTTTCTAGTTATGCACGACATAATTAATGTCCATCAGTGTTCTTAGTCGATCATATCAATTTCCCTTTCCGTACTGGTACTAGACCTTAGTTTTTAAAGGGCATAATTGCAATGCTTTCTGATATTTAGGGTGTCAGTTTGAGATGGTCGGGAATAGGCCTATTTCCGGAATAGGCAATTTCATTCCTAAATTTTTCATTCAAATACTTTTGGAATTGGCAATTTCATTCCTAACACAATTTCCAATAACACTTTCCCAATATCACTTTTCTCACTACTTTTCATTTCAATAACACTCTTCCCAATGCTATTTCTAAACTCACCATCCAAACAATATTTCATATTTTCGGAATAGTCTCTTCCTATAATTCATGTGAATAGTATTTTTTCCTAAATTTATGTTATTCCTATCTTATTTCTAACTCATCCAAACGACATCTAGATTTGAAACATATATAAATCTGTAAATTCTTTCTGACATAAGGACCCAACTAAATTTTTACTTGCTGTGTTTGGGATGAAATTTGTTTGGTGTTGTCGGATCAAGCTGTTTTTCTTGAGTCTATATGAATCCATTTCTTGCTTTGTTTGGATATGTGTATTAAGTAGATATTAGCTTATAATCTTTTCACCTCATTTGGTAGTTACATGATGGATGACTTATAAAGTTGCATCTTGAGGCCGAGATCAATCAATGTTGGATTTTTAAATAAAGTTGTTGGTTATGAAGACAAATACCTAGATCTCATCTGACTTCTTTTAAACTATTAAAGTGCTAAGTCTTTCTATTCATTAAATAAAAATGTTCTTAATAATAGTTAGTAGAAATACAGATGCTTACAACACAAATAAATTATCAAATAATTTTGTAAAGCAAAATACATTAGATCAACACATTGATTTAAATTTAAATTTAGTCAACAGCTACTTTCCTAAAGTGAAAAAAGAAGGATAACTAAGTTATTGACATTTTTATATAAATAATAAAAGTAGCATAAACGTTTAGTCATTATTAACAGGGGATAAGTATATACTAAATAGTTATTCAACATCATGTAACACTTAACATTTTCTTTGTAATACAAATAATAAGTGTTTCATAAAATTATATGATACGATACTTGTACGCAATACTAAATACATAAATTATAAAGTGATCAGTATGAATAACAAGGTTTTATATGAAACATCAATATATGAAAGAAAATTGATAAATTATGGCTCCACTATAATCACACACGTTTTATACACTTTAATAAAATATCTTTTTATTATTATATTTTTATATAGCGTAAATAGTCTTAAAGTATTTTTAGTAAATAGAATAATATTTCCAAAACAGAATTCCTTTTTCAAAAAAGTTCAAAACCATAATCCGAGTACATCTGAAATTGTCTAGTTCTTACGTATGGTTGGGTACTTAATAACCAGAATTGGGTAGATCATGGATAGATTATTCGAATAGGTTTTAACGTGTGAGTTTTGTTTGTCAGGTGAGAGACATGACTTCTCTAGAGTAGCATACGAGTACTATCCCGAGAACCAAGCCGGTGTTGCAGGTCACGACACCACTGACCTTCTAACAGAGTAGTTATTTTTACACTCGACTTTTCAAGTGTGATGTCTTTTGAAACTTTGTAATTCTTTATGAAGAAATTATGAATTTCTTATGGATTTCTTTAAAATGAGCCCTTTCAAAATTGATAAATGTTCTTGCAATCAAGCATTTTTTTTCAAAATAAGATTTAGCTATTAGTTGGTATCAAATATTTATTTTTTATAGGTGTTGTCGACTAAATGGAACCGAGCTTTTTTATACCCAAATTACACTCAAAAATATGTCACAAGCGTACAACTACAGTTGAATATAATTTGAGGTTGAACTACAACGACGGATTGTTCAAATACGCAAGTTTCAATTCAAATTCTTCAATCAAGTGAAACAAGAAGAGTTGGTTTCAAAAGCAAGGTTCCAACAATTTTAAACTAAATAACTAAAAGTATTAAACTAAATATTCAGAAAACTAAAGATAAAAACTGAATGAAATGTGAATTAGGGGTCAATTGTTGCTAACTTGTGTTTCAGTTCCAGACACAAGCGACTTGACTACCTTCGTAGCAGTTCGCTTGCACACACTGGTTGACAGGACTTTAGTGGTTCTGTTGTTTCTAAGTTTGCACATACAACAATCAAATCATCCAAGCATCATGCTAAATCCTAACGAAGATTATACAAATCTAATTAGTTCTATTTAGCTTCCATGTAAATTAACTTAGCGGCTAATCGTACTTAATCTAACATTCGTTCAAGGTTAAGACTAACAAACCGTTATGATTAATTTCCTATCAAACCTAAGTGTCAAGTTTCGTTCCTTAACAAAGGCTTAATAGATCTGATCTTTGGGTCTTTGATATTTCTCAACTCTCGTTTATTGAGATTAGACTTCATCGTTTCCGATTCGTAGTCTAGGCATTCATCTTTCGATTAATTGCCATCTAATAGTTTGGTGCGAGTGAATTGTACTAAGTTTGGTTGGGTTTAAACTCCTAGGATTGAGTTTGGCCTTAACTCAAAAATATCAAATCTACTTGAAAATTTCATACGGTACTATATGTCACACCCAGTCCCAACACGGAACCAGGGCATGAAGTGGGGCACCAATATCGCATCCATCCAGCAGCCTGCCAACATACGTCGCAAAGAAATAAACAAAGTCAGCGACAAAGCTCAGTAACCGGTTATTTAACGACGCGCTTCTCTATAACCAATTTATAACAAATTCCAAATGGAAGGTAAATCTAGCAACAAATTTCAGAATTTGTTGGACTTATCGATGCAGCAATCGATTTCTGCATGTTTACCCAACTGTTAGGAAGTGTTTAATTCCATTTTTATGCCATCAAATAGCAAGAAACAACAACTAAACACAAGGGATCTAGGTTTCAACATCATTCACAAGCATTTTAAGATGAGAGTAGGAAGAATTGTACCTCTCATGAAATCGCATTGATGAGGCTCGAATCCATGGCATGGGAGTCGATGGCGTGCCTTCTCCACCACCACCACCATGGTTGTGCTGCCGGCCTCGAGTCCACCAAGGAGATTAACTACGTATTGTTGGAGTTATGACCTAGAAGTCAATATTTAATGACTTATTTTCTTAGTTTATGTTAATGATGATATTTGATCATTTGTTCCTAGAGTTTATTATTGACAGATCATTCAGGTTGAGGATCTGAATTGTAGATCTCTGTGGATCATTCATTAGAATGACAATAATAAACCTAAATCGTCCATAATCTTGATAATTAACAAGGAACATTAATTATTATAAAAGATTAGTATGCAAGTTAAGTGATGATTAAGTTCTACAAATCATACGTAAGGAGTTACCAACTTAATTGCATATGTGTATGTTATTAGAACATAGTACAGGGCTTGACCCAATGAAATAAACATATGGATTGTGTTAAGTGTCATTGTTTATTTCATATAAGTTTGATTCTAAGTTTGAGATGTTCACCTTTTCCACATGAGGATAGGTTCAATAAATATCGTCTAACGTTGATTCCTGATAAAGGCTGCTATAAGGACTTTATTTATGTTCTCTTGAATTGTGCGGGGAAAAGTTGTTCATCAAGAAAATCGTATGTCCCTCATTAATACACTTAATGAGTGATGATATCTGTTTGGGCCCCTTGATGGAGTTGGATCGAATGCATGCAAACTAGACAATCAACTCTAGATCAAGAAATGTATAATCTGCAAGAATGACACATTCCTATCTTGGATTATACAATGATATCATGTGACATAAGAATTAGACAAGGAAATACTTATATTTCTTATGCAGGATTGAAATATTGTAACGGTACACTATTTATGCGAATTGGGAATCATAACGTGTTGCTAGATACCGCTTATGATTATTGGAAATAAATAGTGATTTATTCTCCATGGCCAACATAGCATAAATCCTCAAAGGGTCACACAAATAGGACTTTGACCACACAATGCATTATCTATTTATTCGCAACAGTGAGTATTGCGAAAATATGATGAGTTGATTAATTAATTATATACCGTTATGATCCGTTATAATTAATTAAGTCAAAGAGATCATATAGAAATAAATTAATGCATTATCTAATCCCAAAATAATTATTAATGAGTTAATAATTAATTTTAGATCAACACATTTCAATATAAATGGTTATATTGATTAATTGGGCCGTTATATAATAGGAAAATATATAGCCCAATTATAGAGCAACCTAATGGGACTTTAATTAGGTGAATTAAAGACCCAAATGAGATTGTGAGGTGGCCCATATAGGCCCAATTCGTGGCCAGCCATAGGGTGGCAAGAGGTGTAATTTTGGGGAAGTTTTTCCTAGGGTTTGAGCTCTATAAAAGGACCCCTTTGGAGGCTCCAAGAGCTAGCCTTTCTCTCTCCTTTCTTCCTTCCCTTTGTGGCTGCCACAAACCTCCTCTTTTCTCCCTCTTTTGCTTATGTGTTGAGCTCTCTTCTCCATTTAAATGAAAGATTTAATTGCTAGAAGAGAGAAAGCTAATGGGATTAGGCTTGTTCTTGGGTGTGCTAGCACATACCTTGAGAACGTGGTTAATCTCCTTGGTGGACTCGAGGCCAGCGGCACAACCATGGTGGTGGTGGTGGAGAAGGCACGCCATCGACTCCCATGCCATGGATTCGAGCCTCATGAATGCAATTTCATGAGAGGTACAATTCTTCCTACTCTCATCTTGAAATGCTTGTGAATGATGTTGAAACCTAGATCCCTTGTGTTTAGTTATTGTTTCTTGCTATTTGATGACACAAAAATGGAATTAAACACTTCCTAACAGTGGTATCAGAGCACATGGTCGGTTTTAATACATTTTGTGCATTAATTAGATGAGAAATGTGTAATTAGTTGAGTAATTAAGTTGCTGCCTTTGTTTGTTATCTGGAACTCTGTGTTTTCCGAGGTTTTCTGTATTTTTTGCATAGCAGAGCTTTCGATTTTGTTTTTCTTTTTGATGGATTTGAAAGAGGGATAAATCTTGAGCATTTCACCACTGGTTTCACTTTAATCCGAGTTGTTTTGGATTTTTAGTGAATTTTTCCGTGACGGTGCGCAGGACTGATTCCTGTACGACCAGATCTGATGTTCTGAGCATTATCTGAGTTATCTTGATAAAGAGACCTTAATTTTCTTGGCTAGGAATGAAGTAGACTTGGAGTACTTCCTTCCATACCAATTTGATGGTATGGATCGAAATATTTCTATTTTTTTGAATCGATGAAAGACAAGAACGGTCTGATTGATTTTCTGTACCCATCGGATTGTTTTGAAAACTGGTATTGATTGAGACTTTTTATAGAAAAAGTGTTTAAATAGAAAACTTCCTTTTGAAGTCCTGAATCCATGAAAATTAATTTCATATCAATCGGACCAGTTTTGTTACCCCAACCACTCAAAATCAATTTCGTCGACGTGCTGTTCCAGAACAGAGGACTTGTATTCAAACTCCTTAAACTTGATGATTTTGAATGAGTAAAATTGGAAATCTTTCATGGTTACTAGCCTTGTACTTGTGATTGTTTACTGTAAAATTGTTTTGCATTAAAAGTTTTTGGAAGATGGTCGAACAGTCCAAAAGGTTGAGACCAAAACCTGAAACTTCAAATCGGTGTTTTAATACACAACCTGAAGTTTGATAATTTTGGTTCTCCGGATTGGTGAATGATTTCTTCCTGAAATTTGAACAGGTAGTTTGTCTCTTGATATGGATTGCTCATGATTTTTTCTGAATTTTTTGGAGACCGAAAAATTTCTTGATTTTTCGGGTCCCGTTGAATGAAAGGTGTTCGTTCTAATTAATCAATTAGTTGATAAGTTGATTAGAACTCTCCTTGCTGTCATCCATTGGATTTTTTGAATGTTGATTTTATCAAAGAGTTTAAGTAATTAGTTGTTTGAATGTTAAACTCTCTTTGCATGGAAAAACACAAATTAGCAAACAATACGCAAAGACACTTAATAGCTCGCTAGTTATGAACAACTTAGACATATATTTGTATATTGTGCTAACTTGTTTTTGTAGGAGGATGTGGGTTTGATATGGCTCAAGATGTCAATGCCTTGTGTGTTGTAAAATGTTGTGAATGCATGTGATTGCTTGTAATGTGGCCTAAGGTGCCTTGATAATTAATAATTGATTAATTCTTGATGTAACTTGTGAGGCTTGCATGCCCCTAAGGCCTAGGCTGGTTTTAGGATTTTATCACATGTATTTATTTTCCGTAATTATTAGATAGGATCTTAGTAATTAGTGGGAGGGTTTGATTAGATTAGTTTCGTTACATTGAGATGCGACGAAGACTAATGCAAGCGGGAGCCATACAAACCCACGACAATGCTTGAGATGCTTATGTTATGTGATTGTTTGTGAATGCCTTGAATTGTCATAGGTAGGTATGGGTGTATGCTTACACGACCACCAAACAAGAGTCACATATTTTGTCACAAACTAAATTGATTAAGTCGACCGCCTTCCTTCTCTCTATCCCCTTCACGTCAATAGCCAATTATGGCGCGGTCCGCCATAGCGGACGTCATGGTTGTCAACCTTGATAGTCGGGGTACAAATGAAAAGATTTGTTAGGAGCAAATAGAGAGAGGTTGCTTATCGATGGACCCAACAAGTTTTCTTGGACATCGGGGCGAAGTTTGTAAATATACTTAGATATTCACAAACCAAGAGTCGTATGGTTGATATGATTGGTTGGAGAACCTACCTTGTCTAGTTAAGTAGGGTGTCGTGCCATAGCAGGCTCTACTTGATGAAAATGAGGATCTTGGAAAACCAACTACATTGGGACATTGAATAAATGTAGTGGGAGTTCTGTTTATCATTATAAATAAAACATTACATAAACTAAATGACCTTAAATTGAAATTGTTATAGATATTAAATATGTTAATTTCGTTGCGATCAATCTTTGAAAACAACAAGCTCGTTTCTAAGGTATTTACTTGGAGAAGTAACGTCGATTTCTAAGACATGTTCTTGAAAATGAGAAACTTGAGCAAGTTTAATCCCAAAAACGTTCCTCGACTTCCCGAACATAACGTCGCAATGATTGATTAGTTTCGACGAAAATTATTCAATAAAGCGAATGCCTATATCCTTTTAGAAGTTCTAGACTTTTGAATTGGAGAATTCATAAGGACTAGACTAGACTTCTACACACTCATTCACTTACTCAAGAAAATGTTCTTAGAGAAAGTAAATATAGACTCAATCATTTATGATCGAGTAATGGAGTGTGAGTTAACCAAGAGACTCTTCTTATAAGAAGATAAATATTTCATTAGCTTGCGAACCGAAAGGTTTGAGTAGCTAATTGATAACTAGAGATATTAAGATCTCTAATATCAAGGATTGTTGATATTGTCATACAATCTCTTTCTATGGATAAAGGATATATTGCTCGCACACTTGTTAGTGCTAAAAGTAATTGGTTAAGTATTAAAGGAATACTTCATCAAGATATGAGTTGAAACTTTGAAACCCTCACTAGTGACCGTGTGTCACATGAGATGTTTCATTTGCCATTTATGGGAGGCATTTGAAAGGTTATCCGAAATACCATGATGTTCTAAACCTTCAGATATTTGTCGTTCAAATTATCTCACTATCTCTAATTCACACTAGTAATTAGGTGCTAGTTCATGTGCTCGCATTTAATGAAATGTGTAGGCAATGATGAATAAGAGAAAGTTCGAGACAAGTAAAGTAAACTCCGTTTTGGAAATGGCTTATACGTCTAAGCCACTACCATTGAATATATAGAGTTATCTTTACTAAATAAAGAGTTTGTTTAGGAATTTGAGGTTGTATACCTTATTCCAAACATCTCATAAAACCTTATCTCCATTTCATATTTGATGATGGATGATCATGTTTTGTAATAGAGAAATGTTGTTCTCTTATTGTTATGAATTTGTATATAAGATTTCATGCATCTTGATTGAATTTGCTTGAAATAAATAAACAAATTTTGAATGACAAATATGAAAGACTTCACATAAAGTATTTGAATTTTATGAAAAATAGTCACTTAGTCGAATATAAACAAGAATCGCATTATGGGAGTCTACATAATGTGGAGCTCGTAAATCAATTCGATTGTAAATCAATTGAAATTTATGCGAATTGTGTTTGTTAAATGACAAAAGCGCCTTTGAATTACGAAGGTTTAAAGGACAAGAAACCTTATTAAGACATACATATTGATGTATATATACCTATAGGTACTTGTGCAATTGAAAGGTTGTTGACACTTTACCACTTCACCAACGATCATTGTAGATATTAACGTATCTATTTGATATGGTATAAGTATGAATCTTTTGACAAGATCAAAAGGATTTCAAGAGTAAAGTTGAAATACCATTCAATAAAAGTAAAAGTCTTAAGATGGATCATGTTAAATAGTTAAGTCATATAGTTTGATATATTACCTAAAGAGTATGAAAGACGTTTCACTGCTCGCTCCATGAGGAACATTGAAGAATGTATCCAATAATGGAGGTATCGAATATTGTTTGATATAGTTCGATCGGTAATAAATCAAATTGACTTGTTCGACTCATGTAAGGGATTTGTATTTGAGGACAATATTGTTTACACTGAATAAAAATTCCATTAAAGTCTATTGAGAAAAATATCTTACGAGATTCGATCTCTAGATATATTGTTTCTCAAGATTTAGTGTTGAGAAGCTTATTTCAAGGTTCGATTGATTGATAAGCTTGAACCCAAATAAGACGCTTAATATTATGTAGGATATCTTGAACTAACCGAAAGGTACTATTTCAACGAACATGATAAGAACAAAGTAGGTGTTGCTCATCATAACGTAATCTTGAAGAATGATATTCTCAAGAAGAAGTAGTGGGAATAAAGTGAGCATTAAAGGAGTTTATGCGTCACTACAAGAAGTACCTTTATAGGAAACTTGTCACTCCATATATGGTGCTTAGTGGGAGTTAAGCGAAACTTCATTCACAAACAGTTGTAAAAGGAAGAAGTTTATAAGCACGCTCGCTTCTAAAGAGTACTCAAACATCTCACAAATGGATGATGTTAGAGAAACTCGTGCAATATATTAGAATCAATAACTTACTCTACAAGATGTTGTAGAAGTAGTTTGTTGACCTCAAGCACCAATCCTACTAAGATCAACGAGAGTGAATTGCCTAAACTGAAAAGTACATAGGCTTCACAACATCCTCGTACTTGACATATGAGGATCCGTTGATAAATACAAAAGCAATGGAAAGACCCGATTCCACAAGTATGGTTTGAATCTGTATGATCTTTAAGTGCAATCCATATACATAACAACAAGGTATAGACCTTGATTGATGTTCAAGAAGGAGCTATCCATCTAGAACATTTGGATCTTTAAAGGAAAGATAGATATGGATAGCAAGTCGACTATGTACAAAGCACAATTTCATGATTGATGCTATGTCTAAGTCGATAACGAGTTGACCATGTACAAAGCACGGCTTCTCGCTTGTAGCTGTGTATAAGTCAATAAAGATCATTCTAGCAATAGTTATATTTCGTATATATAGATATATGGAAAGATACATCAAAACCGCCTTTTTCGATTGAATGAAGGAAGTTGTTGTGTATTTGACACAAACCTAGGATTTGTCATATTGCTAGAAATGTATATATGCTTCAAGGATCAATTGATGAATTGAAGCAAGTATTGTGGAAACTGAAATAAACATTTTGACAAGTAAGTCAAGGAGTTGAACTTCGTCAAAAGTATCTTGCATAGACAAGATATTCAGTGGGAGCATGATTGTGTTACATGTATTGTACAAGATACAAGACATTAATTGGGAATAACATTAAGAAAATGAATATTGTCAAGATCTCACTGGAGAATGTTTTCTCAATAGAGAACTTGGGCAAGTCACCTAAATCCAAGGAAACAAAATCTATGGAGATAGATTATGATGGATGTCAGGTTTGAGAAAAAAATGTGCATATAATGACAAAGTGTTCTAGTTACACGAAAAGATAGACTCCTATAAAGGATGTCTAACCACGTTGTATGGCATACACTTGAGTTCGACTCGGTGTGTTGCAACTCAATTCGAGAAGAGTGCTCGATACAATTCGAGCATCCTTCTGTTATGAGTTTCATTACGTACGCCATACTTATGCACATGCCCCTATGTGTTGTACCCAAGGAGTATGACAGGCAGTTGTCAACTGGATATAAAGTAAAACACATTTGGACAATAATCGAGAATATCTTCGAGTATCTTATGAGAAAGAATGATATATTTTTTTCATCTGATAAGATGAAAGAAAGCTCATATAAATTGTTATATTGATGCTAGTTTTCGAAAGATTGATATAAATACAATTGAGCTACATATTTTGTTTAAAAGTGGTGTTGTAAATTTAGAAGGTATTCTAAATGGGATATTACAACCGTTTCCGTCACCAAAACAAAATATACAGCAACTTGTGAAGCAATGAAAGAATGTAGTATGGATCAAGAAGTTCTCAGTCAAGCTAATATGGTTTTATGCATCTCGAACCATAGCTTAAACTTGAAGAACCCAATATTAAATTGGTGATCCAACTAAGATCTATGACGATGTCACTTGATCTCACATGATGACGATCAAGAACACATATATAGGAGTATATATGTATAGAGAGTCAAACAAAATTGGATATATTCGCGGACACAGCGAATACTCTAACTTAACCTCTACCTTAAGCGGTATACGAGATGCAGTTGTGCATCCATGCGTGATGGACGTATGAGTAACTTTGTTTTAAGTGTATTATATCTTTTGAGGTACGAGACATGTATATATATGGATATATGACATTGTTCTAAATTCTTCACTGGCTAGAAGTCACTATTGATTGACTCTAGGCCAAGTGGGAGATTGTTGGAGTTATGACCTAGAAGTCAATATTTAATGACTTATTTTCTTAGTTTATGTTAATGATGATATTTGATCATTTGTTCCTAGAGTTTATTATTGACATATCATTCAGGTTGAGGATCTGAATTGTAGATCTCTGTGGATCATTCATTAGAATCACAATAATAAACCTAAATCGTCTATAATCTTGATAATTAACAAGGAACATTAATTATCATAAAAGATTAGTATGCAAGTTAAGTGATGATTAAGTTCTACAAAAGAGAGAAGAGAGCTCAACACATGAGCAAAAGAGGAAGAAAAAAGGAGGTTTGTGGCAGCCACAAAGGGAAGGAAGAGAGGAGAGAGAAAGGCTAGCTCTTGGAGCCTCCAAAGGGGTCCTTTTATAGAGCTCAAACCCTAGGGAAAACTTCCCCAAAATTACACCTCTTGCCACCCTATGGCTGGCCACGAATTGGGCCTATATGGGCCACCTCACAATCTCATTTGGGTCTTTAATTCACCAAATTAAAATCCCATTAGGTTGCTCTATAATTGGGCTATATATTTTCCTATTAAATAACGGCCCAATTAATCAATATAACCATTTATATTGAAATGTGTTGATCTAAAATTAATTATTAACTCATGAATAATTATTTTGGGATTAGATAATGCATTACTTTATTTCTATATGATCTCTTTGACTTAATTAATTATAACGGTTCATAACGGTATATAATTAATTAATCAACTCATCATATTTCCGCAATACTCACTATTGCGAATAAATAGATAATGCATTGTGTGGTCAAAGTCCTATTTGTGTGACCCTTTGAGGATTTATGCTATGTTGGCCATGAAGAATAAATCACTATTTATTTCCAATAATCATAAGCGGTATCTAGCAACACGTTATGATTCCTAATTCGCATAAATAGTGTACCGTTACAATATTTCAATCCTGCATAAAAAATAATAGCATTTTCTTGTCCGATTCTTATGTCACATGATATCATTGTATAATCCAAGATAGGAGTGTGTCATTCTTGCAGATTATACATTTCTTGATCTAGAGTTGATCGTCTAGTTTGCATGCATACGATCCAACTCCATCAAAGGGCCCAAACAGATATCATCACTCAAAAGGTATACTAATGAGGGACATACGGTTTTCTTGATGAACAACTTTTCCCCGCACAAATCAAGAGAACATAAATAAAGTCCTTATAGCAGCCTTTATCAGGAATCAACGTTAGAAGATATTTATTGAACCTATCCTCATGTGAAAAAGGTGAACATCTCAAACTTAGAATCAAACTTATATGAAATAAACAATGACACTTAACACAATCCATATGTTTATTTCATTGGGTCAAGTCATGTACTATGTTCCAATAACATACACATATGCAATTAAGTTGGTAACTCCTTACCTATGATTTGTAGAACTTAATCATCACTTAACTGGCATACTAATCTTTTATGATAATTAATGTTCCTTGTTAATTATCAAGATTATGGACGATTTAGATTTATTATTGTCATTCTAATGAATGATCCACAGAGATCTACAATTCAAATTCTCAACCTGAATGATCTGTCAATAATAAATTCTAGGAACAAATGATCAAATATCATCATTAACATAAACTAAGAAAATAAGTCATTAAATATTGACTTTTAGGACATAACTCCAACACCAACAACACAATTTGTAGCACTCAGAGATATAGTTATTCCAACACACTTTCATTTAAAAAGGAAGTTTTAATAAAATTCACAGTATGCATAAAATAAATAAATAAATAAATATAGTACACCTAAAATCGATTTCATCAAAATCCTTTAATTGCTCAAATAAAATTTGCAACTGATTAATCAAAATCATATTTAAATTGAACACTTTTATAATTCTAACATATTATTGCTAAGTGTGATTGAAGATGTTAGAGGTACTGCTATATCTAATATGACATGCCAAGAAATAAGAAAAATATCTGGAGAAGCTGAGAGTGATAATAGCATAATAAAATACGGTGCATAAATATAATATAATACAAGAGTCAAGCACCCGCACTCAATGGTCAAATCATAAGTCACATAAAATCTAGAACCAATTTCACCAATCCCAATATGACAGGAACCGTGCCTACAGAACAACCTGGTTGCCCGAAGCTGCTCGTCTGGACCCTATAGGAAGCTCAAATCTCAAACCCGGGCCAAAGGGAGTGAGCAGTAATACGCGGTACCGGTAAACTGAATACGTGGAGAGACGAGAGGAAGTCTGATAATCGTGGCACATACCCATGGTCCAAGTCAAGTCCAACAGGGAATATAATACTATAGTGCAATACAAATAACCATCAAGTGACCGCAGTACCGCCTGACGGTCGGTCTGCTGAGTGATCATCATAAACGCGTTGCCCACGATCGCTATCATAAGGAGACCACCGGCAATGGCTTGGGTGCAATCTCCCGATAATGGAAACCCCAGGCAAAACGCTCTTATTTCACTCGGTCTCACTATCCTGAACCATACCAAATGCAAGTGTTGTTTAAGGGCACTTTTAAGTATATTAATCACTTATATTATTATGAATGCACATCCCAAATATATATAAACTACTATTAAGTTAATGACATGCATTTAGTGTTCATGCAGTGTTTACAATAAATAAATGATCAAAATCTTAACCTAAAGATTAATCAAGATCTAAAGCATACACATTTAATAATATAAGGAACCAGTCAACAATTTATTCAATAAATACATTTTCCAATCAATAAATATATTTTTCAATTAAAGGAGTTATCAAATACTCATGTAACAATTCAACAAAATTAATATATTATATCATGCATTTTTCCACAATTCGTAATCCAACAAATAACATATATCTCAAGTCTATCAAATATCCAAGTGCTAGTATTTACCAATATAATCAAATCGGAATTGAGTTATAGAGAAGCCCGGTTATCTGATTAAGCGACCTAGAAAGAAAGAATGACATCATGAATTTCAATAGGAACATGCGACGTAGCAAAGAACTCCAATTGATCACGCCTCAAAAATATCTAGTTATGATTAGAAGATTCAATAAGATAACCAATTGAGGATTGATAAGATAAGATAGGACTCGATAGAAAAGGCGGACAAATATTGACAGGCTGATAACAGACATAGTTAAGATAAGATGGAAACTGATTTATACAATAACAGAACTTAATCAAGTTGTCAAAAAGATTCCAACTTAAAAGCTCAAATATTCGGGGATACTCTTATGATCATGCTTTGTATGAAATCATGCATTATCTTTATTAATTATAATCTCACAAACTATATTAATTAAGCCTTTACAAAATGCAATTCATTCTTTCATGCATTTAAATTATGTATGAACATGCAACTCATTTAATAAATATAAGAATGTACAACTATTGTAAATCATGCTATACATTACTAACATGAATATCAACTTAGATTATTAGGCATCTCTAAGATGCCATGCAATAAAATATATACTAATATATGAACTCTTGTTTTAGAAATCTAAATCAATAACATGCAAACTATTTTAAATCCATATGTTTAAATAACCATGACATGCCATGCAATACAAATCTAACCTCACATGCAACACTTATGCAATATTAGTCTTTATATTTTCTAAGTAATTACAATAAACATCATTTATCACTTTATAAATCTATTTATTAACTTCAAATACACATGCATGCATGATATGTTTATTGATCAAGGTTTAAGGCCAAACCCTAATCCAAACCCAATATAACCCCTTTTCATAATCAACCCTTAAAACCCATGAAAATCAACATTAGAACACAATCAGTAATTATCCCAACAAAATGTATGACATGCAAAACCTAAGATTTACCTTTCATATGCATGCAACCAATTACATAGAAAATAAATGCAAGACTTTGAATGAAAATAATGCCATATGCTTCACTTTGCCTATCATGTCTAAAATCCCCAATTATCAAGTAGCCACATACAATATACAGTCAATCACAAATTTAAATCAAAGATATACACAGATCAATCGGATTTCACAAATTCCATAAGATACACAATTACACAAATATCCAGATCAATCAGATTACAAATCCTCAACAAAATCATAAGAGATTAGAGAACACTTACCAATAGAATTTTAGATTAATTACAACTAATTAACCCCCATTAACAACAAGCAAATCAATAGATCTAGTGCTAAAGCAATCACACGTCATGAGAAAGGGGATTGAATCATTACCTCTCCTTAAATCGTATCAAGGAGGTTTAGATCCAATGCGTAGGAGTCGGTGGGGTGCTCTCCTTCTTCGTTTCTCCTCTTTAGTTGGCTCCAACCTCGAGTCCACCAAGAGGATTAACCAATCTCTTCAACCCTTGTGCTAGCAAGAGGAAGAGAGAAGCTAATCCTTGTTTTTCTCCAATTAAATAACTATTTAATTATTGGATCTATATTCAACACATGAACCCTATTAATAAATGAGGAAGAGAGAGCAAGAAGAAGAGAGAAAAATTGAGATTTTTCTCTTCTATTTTCGTCCAAATAGGAAGAGGGAGAAAGAGGTAGGTGGAGGCTAGGGTTTCTCATCCCAAATGGTCCCCTTTTATAGACCAACCACTCTCCCAACAAGTTGCACCAAATTACAACCATGCCATCCACATGGCTGGCCATAAATGGGCCTAGATGGGCTTTATAATTATTTAATTGTTCCTCTAATTCAATTAATTAGTGGCCCAATTAATTGCTCTCAAGTTGGACCTTTTATTTACCAATTAAATAAAGGCCCGTTAGCTTAAATTAATTACTCTAATCAATTCGTGTTGAACAAAATTAATTATCAATACCTTGATAATTATTTAAGGATTAGCATATGCATTAACTTATTTCTATATGATCTCTTTGACTTAATTAATTATAACGGTTCACAACAGTACACAATTAATTAATCAACTTATCATATTTTCACAATACTCATTGTTGTGAATAAATAAATAATGCACTATATGGTTAAAGCTCTATTTGTGTGACCCTTTGAGGATTTATGCTATGTTGGCCATGGTGAATAAATCACTATTTATTTTCAATAATCATAAGCGGTATCTAGCAACACGTTATGATTTCCAATTCGCATAAATAATGTACCGTTACAATATCTCAATCCTGCATAAGAAATAAAAGTATTTCCTTGTCTGATTCTTATGTCACATGATATCCTTGTATAATCCAAGATAGGAATGTGTCATTCTTGCAGATTATACATTTCTTGATCTAGAGTTGATTGTACATGTTGGCCAACCAATCCAACTCCATCAAGAGGCCCAAACAGATATCATCACTCATTAAGTATATTAATGAGGGACATACGATTTTCTTGATGAACAACTTTTTCCCGCACAATTCAAGAGAACATAAATAAAGTCCTTATAGCAGCCTTTATCAGGAATCAACGTTAGACGATATTTATTGAACCTATCTTCATGTGGAAAAGGTGAGCATCTCAAACTTAGAATCAAACTGATATGAAATAAACAATGACACTCAACACAATCCAAATGTTTATTTCATTGGGTCAAGTCATGTACTATGTTCTACAACATATACATATGCAATTAAGTTGGTAACTCCTTACCTATGATTTGTAGAACTTAATCATCGCTTAAATTGCATACTAATCTTATTTGATAATTAATGCTCCTTGTTAATTATCAAGATTATGGACATCTTTAGATTTATTATTGTCATTTATGAACAAATGAATTATAGAGATCTACAATTCAGATCCTCAACCTGAATAATCTATCAATAAATAAATCAAGGAACAAATGATAAAATATCATCAATAACATAAACCATAGAAGTAGCCAGAATGATTGGCTTCTAGGACACAACTCCAACATAGAAATGATTCAAGGAACGGCGGCTCACACGATAAGCCACGCCATCGAGAAATCGAATGACCAGACAACACAATGGTTACTAGAAGAGGTCAAGGAGTGAGTTTGTACCCGTTGACAGGCTCGAAGCCTAGCAGATTGGATTCGAAGCGGGTTTCGGATTCGGGTCGGGTTAGAGCTTGGTTTTGGAGGAAAGAGGCGTTGCATGTAGGTGGGGGTGGTCGACTGGGCTTGGATCGGTGGAGGAGATGGGGGCGGGGCTTCTCAGGTGGTGGGGCGACCTAGGCGAGAGGAAAAAGAGAGGGGGAAGGGTGGGGCCGAGATGGAGGGGAGGAGGAGTGAGGGTCGGATTCAGGGGTGCTCGGCGGCTCGAGGCACGCCGGTGAAGGCCGCAACGGAGGAGGGAGGTGGCTGGCGGACCTCATGAGGTGTGAGGCTAAGGGAACGGGAGAAACAAAGAGGGAATCGGAAGAGAGGGATAAGGGGGAGGGGCTCACGGGTTGGGACTTAGGGCCTGCTCCAGAAGGAGGAAGCCTGGGCTAAGGTATGGAAGAGTAAGGAAAAGAAGATGAAGGAAGTGTAGGAAAACATAGATAACTTGTTCCAGATTTCAAAATACATGTGTAGGGTTAATGATTGTAATCTCCTATCTAATTTATATATGGACCATATCGCCCTTCTGTTTTAATTGAGATTAAATTTTGTAGATTGAAAGACAAGAATATTTTCGGTAAAAAAAAAAATTGATTGTCGGTTTTCTTTGTTACACCCTGATTTTGGGGGTAACCATCCTTCTCCTTAAATAAGGTTTTAAGGAAACCTGGTTCCTTCCATTTTCTCCGGTTCACCCAGAAATTAAAATAGGAGCAGGTTACTTAGCTTACACTTCCTTACCTTAGTCCAGCTTTACTCCTTCTGGAGCAGACCCTTAAGTCCCGTAAATCCCCTTCTAATATCTTATTTTTCATAGTTACTAATTTAGTCAATTAAAATTTCAAGTTTAGATATTATCATTTAATATTTATAATTTTAGTATTGGCATAATATAATTAATTAGGAATTAAAGTTGTGAGATTCAAAATAGAGATTCTAAATATTTTTCGTTGTGATTTATGATGATGATGTTTGGTTTAGTACTTTAGAATGTCATTTCTCTTAATGCATATTACTATTTTTATAAATAAATTTATTTAGTTATTATTTCTGTAATTAATTTATCATCATGATAGTTTTGTAATTTCATCTTGTTATTATAGTTTAGCTTAGTTTATTATTTCTATTAATTTTCTGTATGTTATATTTCCAATAAAGTTTCACTAGTTATCATTCTTTTATTAATTTTGAGTTAATTTTATTTATTTTGTTGTTTATTTTAACAATTAAATTAATTGTCATTTTCTTTTTGGACGGGATATCACAATAGTAATTGTTTGTTCTTCAGTATTTTCTTATAGTTTTTCTAAAATATTCTCAGAATGTGAAAAATAAAACATGTATTTTAGATAATGCATATTTTTTTACAAAGATATTCTCAGAATGTGAAAAATATCAAAATAGTCCACTCATCAGCATTTGCAGATAACCCGAAAATCAACTTATATTTCATTCAAAGAATATATTAAGAAAAAAAAAGAAATTAAACTAACCCAAGAAATTAACTTTCAATGTACACAACATATCATGAAAATATCAAATACGGTAACATTTTTCAATTACAAATCATATGTATGGCAAGATTTTTTTTTTCCATGTTTAATTATGTGACATGAGCTATAACAAGTAATTAATAGCTACCTTTAAATTAAAAAGGATTAGGGGCAATCCGTAAAACAATTTTAGCGGGCCATTCTTTGTAGCTTTCAGGGCGTTTAAGGAAGATTTAATCCAACCAACATTTTCTTTGTAATAAAAAGTTTAAAACTATAAGAAAGAATGCTTTATTCAGAAATTTTATCTAATTTCAAATTGAAGAAAGAAAAAAAAAAAAAAAGTCGCCCAAAGTACATTTATTACTTTATTTTAATCATTCATGTCTATCTTAGCAGCTCTTTTTAGTTTGGAACCTCGAACGAGTACGTAGAATTAAGTTTTCTTGTTTATATTCTTATGAGTTATGACCGCTTTCTTTTTGAAAAGGAGAAGGCAGATTTACAAATCTTAAAACAGAGATATATTCATTAAGTAGTTGCTAATTGCAGAGAAACAAACATCTAATTGAAATAATTGAGGGGTAATTAAAGTTCTCCACTGAATAAGACATTTTGATATGTTGTGTCAATTACAAAATTTGTTGCGTGAAAGACATGAGAACCATTCTTTATATGGTACCAGTTATATAAGCTCTTATTATATACTAATTAATTCATATCATATTATAATTTAAAGGTATACTATAATTGAATTCTTACACAAGGGCCAATATGGAATCTAACCCCAAGTGTAGACCTTGCTTGTAACTAAAAAATCTGTAATTCAAAAGGCCAAAGCTATTACTATATAAAGCCTGCGAATCTCAATTCTTGTCACAGTTGTTCTCTTTAAAGCAAAAGATCGTTGAAATATAGCATTTATGTTTCTTGTTTTCGAAAATAATATTTGGCAAACGGGGAATTTCTATTCAGTTAGTTTGAGAACAGAAACTTTCAAAATATATAATTATTAAATAAAAGAAAATTGATTACTGTCATATGCAGTTTTGTCATTGCTTGGATAAAATGAACATATAAATAGACAAAGTGAATATATAAATTATCAAAGTGAATACATACAAACAAATAAGTTCAATAAAAATAAGTTGAATATGCATATAAATATCATAATAATGGATGACAAAACTTATTAGTTTATATATATTCACTTTGATCATCTTTGTGTTCATCTTGTCTATTTGATGTGTTCAATTTGTTCAAGTGATGGTAAGCGACATTAAAACTATAGATAACAATTATCATTTCTCAAATAAAATATTAATTAAAGACTTGTCAGTTTAGATTGGGCCTGTTTGTAGATAGTGCATAGGCCATTAGGCCCATAACAAAGCATCTATAAACAAGGCTTGCTAGTATATATGCTGACCTGCATTATTATTTGAATTCTTATTTACTCTTACGACTTAAATAAAAGATCCAGTACTTGATTTTAATAGTTTTCTATTTTCTAATATTCAATTGAAATATTGTAAAGTGCCTAATATAAATGGGTATTTCGCAGATCATATTTCAGGTGCACATATAGAGACGACAGAAATTGCAGAGCCACAAAACAAGTCCAACAGAAAGACTTCACTGATCCGCCTGTTTTCATTGTCACTTACAGCAGCTCACATTCATGCAACTCAGCATGCACAAATATACTACTTACCATCATCTTATGGGACATCCCGTGACATCCCATGGGCTAGCATCGCTGAAGGCCCATTAAGACTTTAACGAGTAAGCTGTTATTAGCTGTCACATGCATATCACGAGCCATTACGGTTATTTCTTCTTTTGAATTGTCTCTCTTTCATAATCGAAGAAATTTCTCTCTCTTCGGTAGTATCGATTCACCCTTTCTCTCTCCACGTTCAGATCAAAGCATTATCTTTATCACTGGAGCAATCTCAGCCTCTCTCTCGCTTGCGGCCTTGCTTTCACCTTCTCCCGATCAGATCGGATCGGATCGAAATCTACGTGATCTGTGTTCTCCATCGAATCCTCTGTTGGAAATCAATACAATACCATCTTCTCGGCTTTACGTTGCGAATTTTAGATCAAATACATCATTTTTTCTAGGTACTGATCTTTGTCTAGCCCTATCTCATCACATTAGATCACAAATTCTAATTCACTTTCACAATTTTTAATTCCGTTGTTTGATTTGTGATTTTATTTTGTTCAATTGTTGATCAGATCAATTTTCAGCATCGTTTTGACATTTAAGCCTCGCATTTGGCAGATTCGATCGGTTTATCTACTGGTTTTGAAGGTACTGATCTTAATTTTATTGCATCTTGGTTTGAAATTGGAAATAATTTCATATTCCTTCTAGTGTTTCAAATTAAATGAAAATCTATTGTCTGATATTGAAGTAATGATTTACCAGATTTGAATTGATTGTGTTCAAATCAATTGTCTGATTTATGATGTAGGTTCCTTCTAGTGTTTCAAATTAGTTTATTATATATCTTTTGTACAATTAATTGTGTGTATCTTTTGTACATATAATGGAGTACTGAAGTATATAAACTAATAACTAGAATTTGATGCTATATCTTTTCAATATTGTCCAAAAAAATAGTTTCAACTTAGTTTTCATTTTTTTTTGTTCATATTAATTCATATTGTCCAAAATCCGATACACTAAAAAATTTAGTTTCAGTTTTTTGCACTTTGTTTAATGAATTCTTAGTTATTTACATATAATTGAGTACTTAATTATGTAAAGAGATAATTGAAATATGTTGCTACATCTTTTCAATATTATGCAGAAATTTATATGCAGCATAGATTTCACCAATAAGGGAGTAACTACATCTTCGTATGTGTGTATTTTTTAACCAATAAGAGAGTAATTACATCTGCATTTTTACTTCTTTTAGGTCGGTCAGAAGGTACTAGTGATGTTGAGAATCAGTTTGGAGAGAAAGACAAAAAAAAAGACCTGATGATGATGGTGAATGCCATGATGGCAGATATAGTGGACGGGGAGACAAGCCCATGGATGAAAATAATGACATTGGAAAGGGAGGAGATGGCAGTGGTCAGTTTTTCAATTTTTGTTTACAAAACATATTTTTATTTTCATCTTGACAATTTTGTAAAGTATAATATAATTTATCACTGGGAGTATATAGTCATATATTAAGGAGTATATTTTAGCAAATATAGGAGTAACTACATATACATATGTGTAACTTTTTAACAAATAAGGGAGTAACTACATCTGTATTTTTTTCTTCGTTTAGGTGAGTCAGGAGGTACTGGTAATGCTGAGAATTTGTCTGGAGAGAAAGACAAAGAAAATGGACCTAATAATGATGGTGAAGATCATAATGGCAGAGATGGAGGCCGGGAGACAAACCCGTGGATGGAAACAATGACGATAGAAAGGAAGGAGATGACATTGGTGAGTTTTTCAATTTATGTTTACAAAGAATATTTTTATTTTCATCTTGATATTTTTGTAAAGTATAATATAATTTATCACCAGAGAATATATAGTTACATATTAAGGAGTATTTTTCAGCAAATAAGGGAGTAACTATATCTACAAACATGTGTATTTCTTAACCAATAAGGGATCAACGGTAGAATGATCTGAAATCTAAATGGGTTCAAAACCTCCCTCAACAAGTTAGAGCAGAAGACAGTGATCTTCTTATCCTGAGGATTCTGATTTGCAAGGTACTTACAAAGCCAGCTTCACCGTTTAAGGTGATTTACATAAGCGATTATATATTTCCTAATATGAGATTAGATCTAGGTAAAATGTTAGTTTTAAGGATCATGTTAGTTTTAAGGAATAAATATTCTGGTGTTCTCTATAATTACATAATTCACAGAAAAGATTATATATTCACTATTGTTGGTCTAAAATATATAGATTAAGGGAGTATAAATTTAAGTATGTTGAATAAGGAACATGTGTTAAGTATTTCGTGTTGAATACATTTATTAAGGGAGTATATATTCTAAAATTTCATTTTTTTTTCATATTAGTTTATATGTATATATATATATATATATATATATATATATATATATATAGAATATCTATTGTGAACCATGATGCATAGAAGGCTCCGTGCACCATGACCGTTTGATAGGTGGTTTCGCAAATCGACAAATCTAAATTAACCAACCCAATATATATATTAAAATCTCATAGAAAACAAAATTTTACAATTTTTAAAATTTTTTTACTATTTTTTCGAAATTTTTTAAAGCTTGCCATTTATGGACCACAATTAGTGAATTATCATCCAAAAATGGCAAGCTTTAAAAAAATTCGGAAAAAATAGTAAAAAAATTCAAAAATTGTAAAATTTTGTTTTCTATGAGATTTCAATATATAGATTGGGTTGGTTAATTTAGATTTGTCGATTTGCGAAACCACCGATCAAACGGTCATGATGTATGGCAGTCTCTACGCATCATGGTTCACAATAGATATTCTCTATTTATATATATATATATTTATTATGGAATTATTTCATTATAGAATCTGTCAAATGTGTCATTGCTTGCATGTTTTATCTTGGCAATTTTATAAATATAATATAATTTAACACCAGGGAGTATATAGTTACATATTAAGGAGTATTTTTTAGTTAATAAGAGAGTAACTACATCTGCATTTTTTGTTCTTTTAGGTGGGTCAAGAGATACTGGTAATCAGTCTACTTCTCAGACTGGAGAGAAAGACAACGAAAAGGGACCTGATGACAGTGGTGAGTTTCTCAATTTATGTTTACAAAGTATTTTTTTTTTCATCTTGACTATTTTGTAAAGTATAATATAATCTTTCGCCAGGGAGTATATAGTTACATATTGAGTACTTTTTAGCCAGTAAAAGAGTAACTACATGTGCATATGTGTATTTTTTTAACAAATAAGGGAGTAACTACATCTGCATTTTTTTGTCCTTTTCGGTGAATTAGGAGGTATTGGTAATGTTGAGAATCAGTCCACTTCTTAGACTGGAGAGAAAGACAAAGAAAAGGGACCCGAAGGTAGTGGTGAGTTTCTCAATTTATGTTCACAAATAATATTTTTATTTTCATCTTGATAATTTTGTAAAGTATAATATAATTTACCAGCGGGGTGTATATAGTTACATATTAAGGAGTACTTTTTAGTCAATAAGAGAGTAACTACATTTACATAAGTGTGTATTTTTAAACCAATAAGGGAGTAACTACATCTGCATTTTTTGTTATTTTAGGTGGGTCAGGAGGTACTGATAATGTCACACCCCGAACCAAGCCATACCTCGGGATAGACAACCCCGCCACGTGTACACAATCTACTGTGCACACATAAGGCTAATAAACAGTGTTACAGAAATAATATCACAAATAAAATCATATAATAAAGGATAAGTTTGTTTAAACAACAAAAGGGCCAGTAAACGTTTATACACCAAAAGTTTCCGGCCAAAGTCTAAACAAAATCCTAACAATGATAAAAATAAACTAACTACTCCAGTTCGGCTTGGTCTTTTGCTACGCCTTCCTCAGCTAAGCCATCCAAACCTGAACCTGTCTCCACAATCAAAGTATGTGGGATGAGTACATTAATACTCAGTGTGGTGAAAGAGTGAGCCTACAAGGTTCTGGTTAATATCTAGACAGAACTAAGCCATACTTAAACACTTTTAAAGTCCTATAAGTTAATGCAATTTTCTAAGTGTATAACAAAGTGTTAATGATGCAATTCTACCTATTATGACGTGCCCAAATAAAATAGCAAAGATCTGGTTTTGTGGAATAATATACGAGATAATATTATAATTATACGAGAGTCAAGCACCCACACTCAGTAGTCAATCATAAGCGTATCATAATCCAGAATCAATCCTCACATATCCCAATATGACATGGACCTTGCCTAAAGTAGATCTACCTAAAAGAATCATAGCTCGAGAGCCCCGAAGGCCAGCTCCAAGCCTACTGCCCCCGTCGAGGAGTAGGTCAATACCGGTATCGAAAACATAGGAGGTCGAGAGGTAGTCTATCAAATAAGCAGTAACAACCCCATAGAGTCCAGTCGAAACAAGAGGAATATACATATATATATATAACAACAACCTAACAATAATAAATGACTACCAAGTGACCGCAGTACCGCCTAATGGACGGTCTGCTGAGTGATCATCAGAAACGCGTTGCCCACGATCTCTATCATAAGGAGACCACCGGCATTTAGCTTGGGTGCAATCTCCCGATAATGGAAACCCCAGGCAAAACGAACTTATCACACTCGGTCTCTCTATCCTAAATCCACACCAGATGCAAGTATTGATTAAGGGCACTTTTAAGTTTATTAATTACATTAATATTAATATACGATGCATATCCTGTAAGTGCAATCTAGTTTTGAGTTAATGACATGTGCTTAACTGTTTATTTAATGTTAATGACATGATATGCACACAATTATTTAATGATCTAATCCTTATTCTAAAGATTAAACAAAACCTAAGGCATCCACACCTGGAAAAGTAGGGCGTAGAAGCTACTACTCCACTGGAGGGTCGATGGAGTCCTGACCTACGTCACCGTCCTCGTGCTCAGGGTAGTACTCGTCTCCCTGGTAGTCTGCCTGGTCACCTGGTGAACCAAACTATCGTTAAAACTAATTTAACGATTAAACCCAATTATCCCTTAACTAGTTTCAAGTTCTGGTTATGTTATCTTTAACCATACTTAACTTCTAATTAAATTAAAAAGGGACTCGGTATTAAAATATATTATTATACATAAATAGTTTATAAAAATAATTTGACGGAGTTCCGTTTAAAACTAGTTGAGAAGGAAAGTTAAGTTGCTAGTTTTGGAAATAATTTGTTAAGTTCCAATTATAAAATTAATGTGTAGAAAGACGTTTTTGACGATTCCTATAAGTCCAACTACGACGTTTTGAGACGTGGCAATATTTAGTTTGGTTTAGGAAATCATTTGAAAAGTTCAGTTAATACTTACATAGTGTTTTGCTCAAGTATGAAACACTTTTGATAAAACAACTAAAATAAGATAAAATTCGTTTTAAAAGATTAACGAAGAAAACTAAGTTTGTTTGAAAATATTTTGGGATCATACTGTGTCCGTTTAAGTCATAGTATCTGTATTGAAAATTATTTTACGGACAATCTAATCATTTCCCATTTGTAAAGCCAACGTTTTATTTCCGAATCCGACTCGTTTAATTTCTCGGCCAAAAAGCTTTTACTCAAAATCCGAATCAATTTGCCAACATAAAATATGCCATCACAATAATATAGTTCTAGTTTTAATTAATCAAAATCCAACTCAATACTATTTTCAAAAGTCCAACCAGCAACAAAGAAAAGGGCCACGCCAAGTTAAATAGCAAGGCCCAGACTTCCCGGATCCAACAGAAAAGAACAGAGCCCACACAGAGGAAATAACCAAAGCAAGAAAACAGGCCCGAAAGGCCCAGGCGAAACAAAACCCACAAGGAAATCCAGACGAATCCACACAAGAGAACACAACCCGACCCAAAACCCACACAAATTGCACCAAGGACCCTGAATCAAAAATATTCACACAGCCTTTACACTAAACACCCTAGTAACAGAATAAATTACGGACAAGTCCTAGGACAGTTCAAAAATATTTACAAACAAGTCCCTGGAAACAGAATTACTTCACAAAACAGTCCCTGACCTAAAGGAAATTCATACCAGTACCATCACAGGGGTGCAGAGGCTGGTACCAAGCCTGTACCAGCCTGGTAACAGGCCCACAGAAGCATACACGAGAGATATAGCACAATAAACAAGTTAACCACAGATCTACAACCTCACATAACCTATTACAAACCTATCTAAACATTCACAGAGCCAAATCGAGCCACACCACAAACCATCAACCATGAAAGACCAGTTCAAAGCATTTCAAAGCAAGCACAAGATTAAATTGAGGCATTCAATAAACAAGTCAAACAGAATAGCCTCCACTAGGCAAACACTACCTCTGAACCAACCACAAGTACACAAGTCATAAAATACACCATTACCAAACTCAACAGAAACCAAGACCACAAGCACAGTTCAGATTAGAGCTAATTGAGCAATTTCAACACAACAACAACTCGATAGCAACACAGTTTCTAACAGAGCATTCAATCAATCCATAGAGCCAACATCACACATACAAAGCAGTTCAAGTCACACACAGAGGCTATGCACAACTCCAACACTCAATTAATCGAGTTACCAAGCAAATACACAGAGCACAGTTCAATTTCGTGCAAGCCTCAACAATTCAATCACATCACAGAACAAAGGAAAAGAAATGGGGAAGTTGCAAACCGAGATAGTAAAGCAAGGAAGAAGAGAGGGGGGGGGGAAGTCGAGCTCAGCTACTGTCCAACGACACCACCACCGCCGTCAGTGTCAGCGCCACCACCTCGCCGTCGACCACCTCGTCCTCCGGCTACAGTCTCCACCTCTCCTTCTCTCTTTCTTTTTCCTTTCTCTTTTGTTTTTCTGTTCTTACCTGGGTCTATTAGGGTCTCGACAGAGAGAGAGAAGAGGGATGACTTATAGAGGGAGAAAAGGGAGTCAATCGGTTGAGGTGGCAGGTGAGCACGAGGTGTCAGGGGTTCGGTCGCGCGAAAGTCGCGCTTCTCTGCCAGAGGCGAGAGAGAGAGTGAGAGTTAGTACGAGCAGAAGAGGGGGAAGTCAAGGAGGTGGGTCCAGTAGGTAGCGAACTCGCGACTATCGCGAGTTTCTGTCAGGGGAGAGTGGGAGAGATTGACAGAGAGAAAGACTCGAGCGAAAAGGGGTCAACAAAGGTGCTTCGGCGGAGAAGCAGAGAGAGAGAGAAAGATAGAGGGATAAAAGGAGAATCCAAAGTTGATCCAACGGCTCAGAAAATTTCTGGGATTAAAACTCGATCAAACGGCCCAGATCAAAGGAAACTAGGAAAAACCAATTTCCAAGCACCAAAATTAGATTTTTAGCTATAAATACAATATGGAAAATTTATAAAAATAGATATTCAAATACTTTGAGGCATAAAACATGCAATTAGGCACATAATCATTATTTTTAAAGAAAATTTTTAATTGGCCGGAAACAACAATCTAATCGGATTCAAAAATAAAATCGTACTTAAATTACAGATGGGATTTACGATTAGACTTTTGTTAAATAAGTTAATTAAATTAAATTAGCTTCTGAAAAAAAATTATTAAGCTTTAACTTTTAATTTAAAAAGTTTTGGGTTTTTACAGATAATGTTGAGAATCAATATACTCCTCAGACTGGAGAGAAAGATAATGGAAAAACACCTGATGATGATGGTGAAGGGCATGATGGTAGAGATGGTGGCCAGGGATATAAGGAAACAAAAGATCCTAAAGGGAAGCAATCTTGTGAGGAAATAATGACGGTGGTTTATTTGAATAAGTTTGGATGAAAGTTTGGAAAGTTGTATCTTGAAATCTTATTTGGCCCTTCTGAAAAAAGTTTATACTCTCTTAGTATATTGAATATTTTTTGAAAAATCTAGGGTGCAATTTGTATCTTGAATATTTATTTTTATCCCTTATGAAAAAGTTTATACCCTCTGACGAAGAGTTATATACTACCTTAGTAAGTTAGTATCTTCAATGCATATTTAAACAACTTGGATAAAGTATATACTCCCGTTTGAAGAAATATATACTCTCTTACCAAAAAGTATAAATATTTAAGCACTTTTTGAATGCTCAATTAATCAGTTTTTGAATAATAATTATTCGAAAAATAAGTACTCCATTAATACGGATAATTTGATTGCGTGTGTAGAAATATATACTCCCTTTCTACTCTCATAGCGTTAAATAGTGGAATTTCATTAATTATAAACACATTTATATACTCCCCTACATCAAGTTAAATACTCCCAGTATCTAAATGACGTCAGTATTCAACTTTCAGCGTTATGATGGAGTCAGATTGCAACGGACATCGCTTATGGGCTTGATTTTTATCGCACATGGATCTATGGGATGGCAGGATGTCAAATTAATGGGATGTCCCATATCAGGACTGCAGCATGCATGCCAGATGCAGTAGTCTCAATCCAATCAGGCTCAAGTATGAAGAGAACCAATTTAATTAGCTGTGATTTTCCGAAAGACTCCATGTATCAAGACCAACAATTCTCAGCCTTTTATTCAAAACCATATCAGAATCGGTGGAATTCGACCCAGGATGTCGATTTCCCTTATCAAGGTGCAACTCCAGAGTTCATGTCTGCCGGATCTCAAATAGTCGATTCTCTCGAACCAGACTCAATGTATCATGAATCCTTACCGGATTATTTGACTCTGCAAGAGTTTGATGAGCTTGATGGACTTGATTTTATTGTAAAAGAATACATGAATTCTTCAGATTATGAATTTGTGTGGATAGGCAACTATTTTATAACTTTTTTTGTGCTTATTATACCTTTCTGAATATTATTTTGTGAAGTGATATAAAACATGTGTTAAATTGTATATTATAGAAGTATTAATACGTCCTCTTTGGTTTTCTTAAAATCAGACAAATTGATCGGACTAAAGCTCAGTACAAGTTTAACAACCCCCCCCCCCCCCCCTCCTTTTTTTTTCTAAGTGAAAGGTCGCAAGTTCGAAACTCAGCTGGGGGTCTTTCATAGACATTTAATTTAAAAATAAGTTGAGAGGCTTGACCCCCAATTTATCTTTTAAAAAAAAACTTTTTTTTATGATCTATCCCATTACCGAAATTTTCAAATTTGCAAAATTTCAATCTCTTTTTTCTTCTTTTCTTTTTTGGAAGGTGTGAAAGGGGCGGGGATTGATCAGAATTTAGATTTTGAAAGTTGGAGGGGCATTTGTTTTTCAATAAGTAACCGCAACAAAGCAACTATGCTTCAACTAATAGATTGATTTTAAAAAGTTTTCAATTTAATTTTCATTTGAGAAAGTATATGAAAATTAAGATTTGTTCTGAAATTTAATCGGTTGATTTTCTTTTTAAATAAGATATTTGTACACTGCACTCCAAATAAATCAAGTTTAAAATAATTAGGCATGGCGATCCAATATCCAAAACAACCCCAAAGTAATTTTTTTTTAAAAAAAATTCCTCTAAGTATAATTTTTGTTAATTTAGATCTCAATGTAAACACCAAATATCTGACCCTGACCAATCTGTTAGGTAAAAAAAGAAGGTTTGTCATATAGACGAAATTATCAAATATCGACGGTGTATCATCTTGTATGTAAGTGAGTGGTATAGATGTACCATTAAAGTTTGCAAATCATCATACAGTGGTCAATTATAGTCAACCCCTGCCTTAAAATATGCAATCATGAAGGAGACATCTCTATAAAACATTAATTATTAAGGGCCTCTCTTTAGACAATTGAAGCTAATCCTCCCTGCCCCTTTCCCAAAGAATTTCCTCCTATCAAACATCATACAACATAATGCTGTCTACTAAATCCATTGACACCTCTAACAACTACCGTAAACAATTGTTTATAACTATTGAATTTATAAAAATCAGAACGAGATTGATTTCCACAATATTTTGCGCAATAGAATACTATGATCTTTGTTATAGTTAGCAATTCACAACTCTAAATTAATTATAGATGTCTTTAAGAGGTTCAGACTTTAGACTTTATGCTTTATAATTAAATTGATAGTTTTGTATTAAAAAATTAGTATTTCTTTTTCTTAATTAAGTAATATTATATTTGTAGGCAAAATTTAGTTCCCCTATGTTCTTTGGTTTTGATGCTATTGAGACGATAGAAAGACGAGCATGGACCCGGAACAAATCCTTCAAGATAGAGAACTTTTTCTTAAGTCTAATTTAAGGACTTCGAACTTATTTCTGAGTTTAAATAAAAATAAACTATTCGTCTCTTACAGTCTTACTCGGGAAGGTGTTTTTTTCGGAGGTACGCATCATCGTCTTATATATCTTTTTCAGCTGGTGTTAGTGAAAATAGATCAAACGCAAAAATAAATGTCTTCATATTACCTGGTTTGCAAATATATATTTTTTATTTCAAAAAATTATATTATGAAAAATTCAAAATATAGAGCAAATCTATTTCGTTCAACTTGAAATTTGTGTTTTAGTTCTTCAAAATACTGTTAGTTTGTAAAATAATTACTGGGATCAAACAATTTATAGATAACACCAAATATCTGACCCTGACCAATCTGTTAAGTCTAAATGAGGAAAACGCATCGACAATTTAAACTTTTATAAGTAAGGAAAGCCCATTTATTATTGATGCATCATCGTCATATCAAATGTTCAGTCCAATAACATTTTTGTATTTCTCATTTTTCCAAATCCTAGCGGAACCTTCGGCCATCAATCCAAATCTTTATCCATCAACTCGTTCACTTTCACTTTTTGTTCTCTCTGTTCCTTTGAACCTTGAAAGTTTGAATTTGTTCCTTTGTTTGAATTCGTTGCTGTGCGTAGGTCGCTGTCACCGATTAACAACTTAGAAATTTCAAAGATCTTTTTGGGCGACCATGAGATTGCGTTCACATTACAATAAGCAAGTAGCTTCACTGCTCTTTCCTTCAAACGCAAAGAAGTACAATTTCACAAGAGAAAATGCAATCTTTTTCCTCACAAACGCAAACTAGTACAATTTCACATCAGAAAATACAAGCCTTTCAAGAAAGAAAAATTATCGCCCCCATCATCGCCACAATTTCTCTTTCATATGTACAAGCTCGGTATTATATTTTCTTTTTTTTAAAAAAAAAATGAGATCAATTTCTTCTATTTTTTTTTAAATTAAATATCCATAAGAAATTTAGTTGGATTTCAAACCCCACATCTACTGAAGTCCGTACTAATTTCGATTATTCATTAACGTTCTTAAAAGTTAGCTCTATAACATCAGACGTGATAATTTTTTATGCAATTGAATTAGCTTGATATCGTCTCCTTTGTATATTAAACACAATAAAAGCGTGTTAGAATTTATTGCAACAAGGTAGCAGAATTATATGCAGATCATGGAAGTTTCAGAAATTTACTTTAAAAAAAAAAATCACCTAACAATAGCATAGGCTTAGTTGGTACGGAGATTCTACTTTAATATAGATTCACTTTCATGTCCACTGACAAGATGCAAATAGAAACTATTTCCTTGATATTTCACATAATCTAAATTGTTCAATGTATTTCACATAGTCTAAACTATTCCTCTTGATATTTCAAGAATAAACAACTAGATCAATGTGTTTACACATAGTCTAAATTGTTCAACTTTATTTGTGACAAAGTAGAAACTTCCTTTATGGAGACATGATTACTTAGTCCATTTTTTATATAATATATATGTTACTAAAAATAAAATAAAAAGCAAAAAAAAAAAAAAAACGTGTTTTCAAAAGACGAAAGATATTGAAAAACCAACTCATATGAATTAGAATGGGAATTGCTTTCCTCACTCCCTCAAATTGGAGATTCACTCCTATATTTTTGGTCTAATGACCAAAATACCCTGATTTATTTGCATCTGCAAAAAATATGACGTAAGATCTTTGAGAATATTTCGGTCATTAATATAAATTTTGGAGTGGATCTCCAATTTGAGGGAGTGATGAAAGCAATTCCGAATTAGAATTTATATGGTTTTGCTTCCACACTTTGGGAAAAACTGTTCCCCCATAAATATATTATTAAAGTAAAATAGAAAATGTTCAAGGTTAGTAAAATTAAATTTTTTACTCAACTAAGAAAGTAGAATTAGAAAAAAAAAATAGTGTATTTAAAATATAATATAAATAACAACAAAATAGGAACATCCGAGCAAGTTCATTCTTCCCAAGCAACGCATCAATAATATTAATTAGTCGGTAGCACATTTTTTTGTTAATTAATGTATATGTATGCTCCAAACCAAAATGGAAAATTGCTTGCTTTACTGTAGGATGTATGTCCAAAATTGGTTATTAAATTAGAAAGCGCTTATTAAAAAAAATAACCTGAGAGGTAATATAATTTTAGAATACAGTTACTGAGACATTAAACATAGTATAGAGATTAAGACGTTCCACAAGTTATTAATTAAAAAAAAAAATGTATCAGTACTATAACTCCATTGAGGGCAATAGGAATGAATCCATATAACTTTACTTTCATACCACCCAGCGGTCTGTTTTTTATCACTTTGTGTTATTATAGAGGAATAATCATTTGTGTTATTAAATTTTTCACAAATAAAAAATGTTTATCTTATAGTTCTTGAATTTTTTTAAATTTAGGGGAGTGTTTTGCTTAATTGTTAATTAATTTATAATTATTCTATTATTTGATAATTTCAAACCAAATTGTTCACGAGCTAAAAATATTTAACTTACGATCTCGCATTCTTCTATTGACATTTGAACCGAAGAATCAGGTAGTAGACTGCTGCCAGCACATTTACTTTTGTAAAAACTTAAAAAGCAACTTACAAGGGACTGCACATTCAGCCGCACAGCGCGTGTAACGGAAGTATATCAAGAAAAGAAAAAACGCTGAAATGAACTGATCGGACGGCTATCAGGCTGTCGTCAAGGATAATGCATCGTACGCTCGGAAATGCGTCCAGTTCAATAGCCCAATCCATCTAACTTAATTATCCTCCTCCCAAATATGAATATTTAACATAAATTGTGTGGATTCTATTATTTATTTATTTATTTATTATTTATTTTGTTTCAAAACCTAATTTGAACAATTGATTTGATTGTCTTGAAGATAACAAGTGATTTTTCATGGCCATAAAAAACTAATTAAAGTACGGAACCGTCAGCAAAAGGTTATGGGCTCGAAAATTACGAGGAGATTTGTAAATTTCGATAAATGGAGAAATCTATCAAGCAATTTTATCTTTTATGTTGTTTTATAATTCGTACTTTATTATTAGCATCTTTGTTCGGTATTGATTTATATATATATATATAGAGAATATCTATTGTGAACCTTGGTTCATAGAGCCTTCCGTGAACCATAATCGTTTGATCAATGGTTTTGCAAATTGACAAATCTAAATTTACCAATCCAATCTATATATTGAAATCTCATAGAAAACCAAATTTTACAATTTTTGAAATTTTTTTACTATTTTTTTGAATTTTTTAAAACTTGCCATTTTTGGACGATAATTCACTAATTATCGTCCAAAAATGGCAAGTTTTAAAAAATTCGAAAAAAATAGTAAAAAAATTTGAAAAATTGTAAAATTTGGTTTCATATGAGATTTCAATATATATATTGGATTGGTTAATTTAGATTTGTCAATTTGCAAAACCATTGATCGGTCATGGTTCACGGAGCCCTAAATGAACCATGGTTCGTAATAGATATTCTCTCTATATATATATTAATTGTGATCCTTGAGGACTTCATGAGGTCACCTTAATTATTTATAGATAAATTAAAGGCTAAATAAATCTGATATCTATTTTAATATAGGTGCAAAAAAATTTGATTTTTTGTCCTAAATGAAATTGACCATTTACACAAATATTTATCATTGCATGCGTGTATATGAAGACAATTTGGTAATCAAGAATTCATGGTATGTTAGAGGAAATTTTTTTCTATTTTCTTAAAATTATAAAAAAAATTCTAATTCCATTTTTTTGCCTCAATTGGCCAAACCTGATATGCGATGACAATAATTTTGTCAGCTCATTGTTGATGTGTTGTTCACCTTGATACGTTTGTCGGTTTAAACATATCTGTTGTCACTGTCAATTTCAATAATAGAGATATTGCTTTACTGCTGGCGTGAGCAAGGCACTATGTTTTGTGTTCGCATGACAGTGAGACTAACGATCTAAACTTTAGTTACTTTAACAATATCATTTTCACTTAACTTTTTTTTTTGACCTAAAGATGAAACTCAATAATCGATCTCTTGTTCAGAAATATTGAAGCTTTATTATATATATTTAAACAATAATTATATGGTACAAATTGAAATAAGTGTTTGTTGTGTAGCCAGTCACCGGGCTATGAAGATCAAAATCGAACCATTCGCCTTGCCTTGAGATTCGTGCTCGACAAATTCTGAAAAAAAAATTGATTGCAAGTAAACGACAATTGTATGTATGCAGAGGACAGTCTCTCTCGGCAAGAGGATAAGTTTCAAGATTAAGAGACCAATTATACATACTTTCAAAGGCACGTGCTAGATTAATGTAAAAACTAAAAAGAAACAAAATCCAAGACTTTCATCAGCAATCAATATAAATGAAGAAACTATAGAATCCAGATCTGGTGTCGCGCGACACCAGTTGTAGCGCAGAGAGAGAAAGAGATCTGGCCGTCCGATTTTGATCTAATGGATAAGGGAGCCCCGTGCATTCCACCACTCCCGAAAAAAATTATTGGCCCGAAAAAAATGAACCGTCCGATCAAAATCGAACGGCTCCTGGGTGCGCTACAAGCCGTGTAGCGCTACACCAGATCCGGGTCCGAAACTATAAGCCGGAAAGGGAACGGGTTCTTGGCAGATAGTGGGGCCCATTCATAAATTTGCTGCAGATCTCGTTGGTATTTGGGCGCGTCTAATTACAAGTTACAACGATTCAACGAATGATGATGAAAGCAACATAATAATTGATCAACAGTACGTTTGTAGACACTAGACAATACCCGCCTAGCTTGAAAAAGCGCCTGTAAATCCTGCACTAGTACCGGTACAGTACCACGGTATGCAACTAAGCGTCCACCTTTTATATTAGGGGCACATCTTGCTTTTTATCCATTGAAACAATTAGAAATTCAAGATGTACAATTGTTAACGATTTATATCACTATAAAATAAAATAAAAAATTATGCCACAATTTATTGAAATGACCTTTATACTCTTTTGAATAACTCACTATTGTACAATAGAATTATTTTTATCATTTTAAATAATTGATCTTGCATCTAGGTGGAGATGCCACGTGAAGGTTTAGCCAATCGAGGTATTTGTTTGGACAATAGTTGTTTTCCCTTTGGGATTAAACTTGCTTGGATTGTAGTTATTTTTCTTTTGAATAAGAACAGAATTTTTTTTTAATAAAATAGAAAATCATGCATCAAGTAGACAAGAAGAAAGACAACTTGTGTTTTCATTGGGCGGTGCATAAAGAAACGAAGAAGGAAAAAAAGAAAAAAAAATGCTCTCCAAACGCAAAGACGAAGTGCTCGACCCTAAAGCAAAGTATATATATATATATATATATTGAAATCTCATAGTAAATCATATTTGTCGTAGTTTTACAAATTGAGAAATCTAATTAAACAAATCTAATCTATATATTGAAATTTCATAGTAAACCAAATTTTATATTTTTTTGAAATTTCTTTACAATTTTTTCGAAAATTTTAAAACCTGCTATTTTTGGAATTTCCTTATAAACCAAAATGAAAGTTGGTATCCAAAAAAGAAAAGTTTTAAGGAAAATGATATCCCGCACAAACCCTAAACCTAATGCCTACTCCTATATAAAGCGCCTCCAATGTCAAAATTAGAGATCTTTCTTTCCATTTTCGACTCATGGCAGCTGCCAAAAGCGCTACCCCACTTTTCACCATTCTCACCTCTGATGTACTCCGCATCAGAGGAATCGTACCCCGCACAGCATCTCCACCGTACCCCGCACAACACCACACCGTACCCCTTTATATTGTTTTGCAGGTTGCATCGTTGTCAACATAATTTACCCCGCATTAAAATTTTATAAACCAAAATGACAAATAAGTGATCCTTTCAAATGAGCTTTGTGTAACTAAGCATGACAATGGTTCGGGATTCGGAAAGTGTCCATTTTTTTCTTTTAGAAAACTTGGTTGTGGCTAGGGATTCGGAAAGTGTCCATTTGTGACATTTTGCATCATGCCCGTACCCCGTGCCGGATATCCCCAGGACCACATCCAAGTTTTTAATTGGTCCGAGTCCGACCAACCCTGCCTAACCACCATACATAAATACTCAAAGTTTTTATTTTATATCAATGAATATATATTACAATATAGTAATCGAATTATAAACAATTTAGTTAATTAAGTTTTTGGAAATTTAATTAATATTTAAAATTGCAGCTCATATTTTGATTTAAATATGAACATACACATAAGAATATAAATATAAAACAAAGATATGTAGGTATAGACAAATAATATATATATATACATATAGAAATATGATACTTAGTTTGTGTTCAACACTACATTTAAGAATATACATACCCCTTTATAAGAATATAAAAAATATCACATAAAATTGTTCAATACTACTTATTTCTTTTAACGACTTCTTATGCCTGAATAACAGTCTACTATATCCAAAACATCAAGCGTTAAAAATTGTATGGAACGGTTGATTCGAATCTGTTTATTATGACAGTTCTCATTAAGGAACTTTTTTTTAATTATAAAGGAGTGTTTAACTAAACAAATCCTTGCAATCTTAGCGTACATAATTGTAGATTGGGACTCCATAACGCCTCTTACGGAGGATATTATTGTCAACTACACCATCAAAAACGACAAGCATTAATTAAATTTAAATAAAAACAATGTCTAAAGTTGGGGATTGAAGTGGTCCTGGTTCTCTAGTCAAAGGTAGAGAGCACATGGCAAGATAATAAGGTGCATCATTTCATATAGCTTTTATAATGCTTTTAAGTGGATACTCAATGAGATACATTATTCTCAGCTTATGTAAAAATGTAGTCATCTTGAAGATAACACATGATGTCACGCATATCACCTCGGGTAGAAGTGAATTATTTTTTTATGAGTCTCCACTGTTTATTTATATTGAAACTTATACATACTCCCTGCATTTTTTTGTTTTGTTTTTGGTGGATATATATAGTTGATATTGTTTAAAAGAATTACTTATCGTATTTTCTGATTAAAAATATGTTTTACTAATCTAGTGACTAAGGGATCTTCGTTCAAGGACGTATCACGTATGTTCGCATCCAAAAAAAAAAAAGGAGGCATGTTCGAATTTCAGTAATAAAATTCCTTATTACTTAGACAGTCTAAAAATATAGTTATTGTATCAATTTATAATTAGATAACGAGTATTGTATAATTTTTTTTTAATTAAACAGTCTAATAGTAAAATTCTTTATTTTCCAGTAATAAAATTCTTTATTATCTCAATTTTTAATTAGAAAACGATATTGAGGCTCCAAAACAGTCTAAAAATATTGTTATCGTATCATCCGAAACTACTACAGGATAATGTTTTAAGTTAAAAAAAAGTATATTAATTCAAACCTCTTATTCTGTAAATTTTCAGTTACATTTCCTCAATTGATTTCGAATTATTTAAAAACACCACTTACCCAACAGAACTTTCCGTAGCTATGGTCGTAGAAAAAAGATCACTTACCCAACATCACTTGTCCTATTATTTAAAAAAATATATAAATAAGAAGGAGATCATGTAAATAAAAATTAGCTTCATGAAAAAAGATCTCTATAATTGAATTAAGCATTGGTGATAATAATTTCTCCCCAGGGGTATTTAAGAAAGAGTTTTCTTAATATCAGTACATATCCAGAAAGGCCGAGGCGGCAACTGAAATTAGGGTTTATTCGGATCAAGGCCGCCCAGCAGCTTGGGTGCGCTCAAATGAAGGAAAAGAAGTTCTTTTCACATGTACTTTAATATTAATTATGATAACTATCTCTGTTGACCTCAAAGCTCTTATCTATTTCATTATGTGGTTTTTCATGTGCTTCTAGATTTTATAAGTTAATTAAACTAATAGATTATAAGAGTATAATACCGATAATCAATGACTCTACCGTTTTTTTTTTAATAATATACTTTCAAAATTTATTAGCAACAAAAATATATAAAGAATATAACATGTGGAGCTATGCGATTTTTTTTTTAATATAAAAAAATAGAACGAGCATTATTCTGAATTTAGCTATATTCCAAGGATGTTTAAAATTATTTTTAATCAAGTGAAAAGTGCAATTGGAGTTAGCAACTTTCAATTGTTGGGAATTTTGTAATTTTGAGTTATAGACTTTTAATTTTTATTTCAATGTGCTCAATTACAGATGTGATCCCTCATAGTTTAGTGTAACTTGAGTTAGAAGTTCTTCTAACTTTTATTTCTATTGAGGATAAAATGCAGTTTATTTTTTTAAAACATTTGGTAACGTATATATATATTTTTTCAACTACCATAATAAGTCCTCAATTTTTAACCACCAATCCAAACTACTTTGGAATATATGAATTGATGGACTACTTCTATTTGCATGATTTCTCAAAATAGCAGTATAAAATTATTTTGTTTCACACATGTCGTACGATGTATAGAAGTTTTGACACTTGTGACATCACGCACTTGTTTTGCATATATTAATAAACTTTTTTTTTCAATTTAAGATAAAATTTTAAAATTAGCATACATTTGAACGATGAGACTGTATATCTCAACTTTTTCATAAAAAAAAAAGAAGCATAAAAATCATCTGCTTGTTTTTTTTTTTCAGAAAACTGCTAAAATACACTTTTGCCAAGTTAAGTGGAAATAAGTTGGGGTATATAATTGGGTTGCTTATAATAATTCATTTTATTATTATTTTTTTTTTTGTGAATAACAATTCATTTAAAATTATCGTCTCATCTGCAACCAAATTACCAATGAATCTTTCTCAAAAAAAAAAAAAAAAAACCAATGAATGGCCCACTGGGAACAGAGCACTTGCCATGTGGTAAGAAATTAATGTGTTCTGATATTTCGCGAGCGAAAACAGTGTGGCACTATGTGCAGCATGTAGACGATTCTAGAAGAATATCTTCAGTACAATATTGATAAGACACATTCTATAATTAGACCCACAATTCTAATATATGTTCCAGATTTCCATATCAAAAACTGCAACTATATTATTTTTTGGTAGGTATTAAAAAGATCAACTAGATAGATCTCCGATTTTTGTTTTATACATACGAAGTTTACATTCCACACATAAGAAGTTGCAGAAATCCATAAAATACACATATATAAATGATACATTGATCATTATTCAAAATATGACTCCCTTTATTAATTTCTACTATTTTGACAAAAAAAAAAAACTTGATTTTCTTGGACCTAGCAAAAGATGCTCTCAATATGTGGACAAATAAAAAAAATAAAATATTGATATTATTTTTTCACATAGAACTTTACATATTATAGGCAATAAAGATATGGAAAAATCAATAGTTTATTAGATTTTTTAAATAAATAGCTAATTTGGTAGTAATTAAATTTTTTTCTAATAAAAAATCTTGACCTTTTAATTTAAAATTAAGATCTAGACCATTGATAAGATCAAATTACACAAATCAATGATACATAATTAATATAAGAATTGTTTACACCCTTTTATATGACATGTTTACTTCTTTTATCTAAAATGTTTACTTTTTTTTAGGTGCTTTTATAAGTAGTAGAGATAAACATGTGTACTCTTATCGAGGCTAAATTGAAAAGAAGGTATTTCCAAGTAATTTATCTGACATAGAACTCAGATAGATATTATTAGCCACCATATATTGCGCAAAAATGAATATTTTGTGCGTGCAAACCTGAGACCTTAAATCTGTGAATTATTTTAAAATTATATTAGAAATAGTATATATACAATGTAGTATCACTGTGATTTAGTATAGCTAATGTAATAATTATATGTAGTTTAGACTTAGTATAGTTAAAGTTCTTAATATTAATTTTACAGTTGGAAAGAATCTTGCCTTTATGTGGGTCATAAGATTAAATTCATACCCTTGAAGATATAAATATAAATAATTAAATAGGAGAATCATTTGTGCTGCAAAAAAAGATTCTGTTTCTAACTTATTATGAACTTGTTAAGGCATTCATACATAAAGTTTTCTTGTCCAGATATGATATAGTACTTAAGGGCTTGTTTGGATGGGTTGGGAATAGTGGGAATAGTGTGGAAAAGTGGGAAGAGTAGGAAGAGTGGGAAGAGTGGGAAGAGTGCTATTCCTAGGTCGTTTGGATGGTGAGTTTAGAAATAGTGTTGGGAAGTGTGAAAAAGTAGAGAGAAAAGTGTTGTTGGGAAGAGTGTTGTTGGGAAGAGTGGAAAGAGTAGGAAGAATGGAAAGAGTGGCTATTCCCACTATTTCCCTATTCCCCGTAGCATCCAAACGAGCCCTAAAGTTTTGACAACACTGATCACTAAACAAAATGCCATAAATTTCAAGCCACAAGCTCGCTCTTATTATATTTGTCTAGAAAGATTATAAAATAAGTCACCAGATGACGTCATCGGCATTACATCATAACAGCGTTTTCTTGTCGTCTAGTGGACAAACCTTTTTCCATGATGTTTCCTTTCCTTATCCTTTGCCTTTCCTTTGCCTACATATGCCCCTTCTTAGAATTGCTCGAGCTCAACATCTTCTCTCTTGTAAGAGTGACAAGAGCAACTCAAAGAAGCAAGAGGTATCTTGCAAGAGAAATTGTGCCAAAAATGGCTGAATGTTCAGTGATCAACGTGTTGCAAAGAGGTCAAGAGTCAACCGACAAGCTAAAGGCGTTGTTGGTACAACTGAAGTTACCATCCGATCAAGTAGATCTTCTCCTCGGAAACATATCGGGGGCATTCTCTGAAGCAATTGCAATGTCACAAAATATTATGGCATCACCTGATCAGATATTGCCAAGTACAGATGAAAATGACATGTATACAAATTCAAGCAAGAAAAGGCGCACACAGGCGACCCCAAAATTTGGCGGTAGGAAAAGGTACAATGAACTTGGTTTTTCTTTTTTCTCTTAATTAACTTGGTTATGTTCTTACAATCACTTTCATGGGAGATGGTTTTAAGAAATTAGTTTGATTGCAGGGCTAATAATTCATGCAACAAGGTGCTAAGCAAAAGCATAGACGATGAATTTTCATGGAGAAAGTATGGTCAGAAGGAAATTTTTGGCGCAAAGTACCCTAGGTAAGGTCCTTCATAGCTTTACTGTCTTTTTTTTTTTCATAGAAAAGCAGAGTTCATTTTTCATAAATTGTGGCAGCAATAATGGTTTACTTTGGATCTTAACTCATGAGTTTGTGGTTTGTTAGTATAAATTTAATAGATGAAGTACCATGCCTTAAAAATAGGTCATTTTTTATTTTCTATAACTTGGATGTCATGACATGAAAATTAATTAGATTTGCAAACTTCAAATAGTTTCTATATTTCTGAATAAGTTCAAAAATTAATGCAAACTTTTGCCGTACATTATGTGGTAAAAGTAGAAACTAGAAAGGGGTATCTGGGAGTAGAAATATATACTCGGGATACTTGTCATGCGTTTTCTATTGATGCATTGCCAAAAGGAACCAAAATACTTGATTTCGAAAAATGCCAAAATAGGAAAACAAGCAAAGGGGAACCTTGTTTTAACAAAAGTAAGGTACTGATGTGCACTTTACCACAAGGAATTTATTAAACTGCCAATACAATTTACCCACTTGGTTGTGGCTGTCAAACCAATCATGCACCGAGTATAGCATTTGTTTTTGCCATTATCTTTCACACATTTAGTTAATGTGGGACCCAATTAACTTTTACTAGTTAAATGATACAATTGATAACTATTAATTACCAGCCACGTAGCAGCATGTCCATGTCCAAACTCCAAAGCAGACCCTTTGCAATTGCTACACATTATCTCTACTTATTATCTTCTAATAAGTAGAGATAATGTGTAGCAATTTGTGTGTATTGAAGCATATTTCTATGCACTTCAAAACAAATCTCACCATCATAAATACACACTGCCACACAATATCACACTTATTGACATGATATCAAAGCCTGTTCAGAAAAGCAAAACTAATCGTCAGTTAAATTTTATATTGTAGGAGCTATTTCAGATGCACCCACAAAAATGACCAGAATTGCCAAGCAACCAGACAAGTGCAGCAGTCTGAGAAACAACCTGACATGTTTGAGATCACATATATTGGAGAACACACATGCAAAGAAGCAAAGAAACACTGCCAACAACAAGATGCATCGTACATGATCAATTTCAATCCTAACACCAACAATGCTCTTATCCAACATTTCTCTTCACCTCCTCTCTCTTCTATCAAGCATGAGCAAGAAGAGGAAGTTATGAGCAACCAAACTTCCCCTGGGAGTATCATCTCTCATGAACAAAATATTCCAAGTGGCTTCTTGGACATGGAACCTATTCCAAGTGACAGTTTTAGCATGGATTTCGACGGCAGCTCACTCGAGTTGGAAAATATTGAGAGTATATTTTCTTTTGATCATCCGTGCTACTCTCTTTTCCCCACTATAGATGGTTAATTTGGAAGTTATTAGATTTAAGTTGGTTTCTATTTCGCTGCCTACGAAGCCATGTTTATACTATATAGCTAGCTTAGTGCAGAAACTTTTGTGGTTGGAGTGACTTTCTTTTTTTTTTTTTTTAGGGGGCTTATCTTTTTTTCCCATGTGATATATGATTATTTTGATCAGCCTTATGAAATAATATTAGAATTAACTATAGTGAACTTCAAAATGTCAAAATTGAGGCTAACTTCTTTTGCTCGACGCAAACATATAAATTATTTAAGTTACAATATGTTTTGAATTGCTCATATATATATTCTGAAATCCTAACCAAAGTGAATTGCTTCAGAACAATCTAGTACTCTCAGAGATTTACCTGCAAAGACCTGAACACCACCCCAATTTTCACCTGACATTATCTGATATGCACACATTACTTTTTTTTTTTGAAAATAGATATGCACACATTACTAATTAACTAAGCAGCGCAATAATTGAGAAAGCAGAGCAAGCCTCTACTAATATTGGAGAAAGAAATATGTGATACAAAGGCACTTATTAACAACACAAGTGCCTAGTCATGAATCATATGTTTCCGTTTTTTACCCTCTTGTATGCTCACTCAACTTAGCGAGCCTCCGTTTTTTTGAACTTCTTAAAAAGTCTGTCAAAATACAGGGGACTGACCCCTGTTATTCTCAGAAAAAGATTAACAAAATCTTACCTGGCTGAACGTACTTACCAAATGAATATACATATCTAACTCGGAAGAATGCCAATTAAACACTCGTAAAGAATGTTGTTTTTTTAAATATATTTGAATTTAGGATACCGATTTTAGTTAACATAGATTTCGGTTTTAAAAAATTGTAGCATTTGAACGTTGCAATCCAATGCAGTCCAAAATTTAAACTGTTCAATTCCATCTATGTATCAAACTATTGTAGAAAAATCATTTTATACATTTTTCTAAGAATTTTTATTTTGTACTTGAATAGGGAGAAAACGTTTTTTATTGGATGCTTAGAATTTTAAATATCAATAGTTTTCTTCTGGTCAACAAATGAAGGATGTCCGCAGAGGAATGTGGTCAAATTATCTGATACCATTAATTAAATTTCTTTATTTAAATGGTTGTGTTTGGTGTAGTAAAGTAAAAATTATTTTTACTAACAAAAATGAAAGCAATAGTAAATCTGATGAAGTAGATTAAGATAAAATAAGAACTTTCTTTTTTTACTTTTCTTGCAAATAGGGAGATATGAGTGGATGATAAAAATTACTCTTTTAAAATGTGATTTTTTTAAAAAATATGCATTAGGCATCGCATATTTTATATGGATCTGTATTTGTGATAAATTTTATAAATATAATAATAATTGCATTTCACATTGTATCGATATATTTAATTTATTGCTAGGGTCTCAGTCGAGTGCATGTTTGTTTGCAAAATTCAAACAGCGGATTCAAATAATTCAAATTATTTAATTTGATGTAATTTTCTGCAACATTAATTAATTAAATTTGATTTAGCATTAAGTAGGAAGCCTTAATTCAGTGCATGAAAGCACAGTTCTACATCTCGTCCCGCATCATGTATGGGAAACATGCCAATGCCATATTAAATCCAAGCTTGCCTCTTCAATAATAGGAAGTTTAGGTGGAATATGATTTTAGATAGGGTCGTCGGCGAAAAAATTGTGCCTTTGTTTACTTTTTAGCTTCATATTATTCCATAATGAGGTATTATCCGCTGATGTCATTTTTTAAGCAAGATGTGAGATCATGGCAATGATTTCATCAGATAATCTTCCCTAGAATGATTTTTTAATATAATAAATTAATTAAGTACTTCTTTTTTTTATTAATAAAGGTTAGCCTACGGCACTTTAAAAAAAAATTAATTAAGTAAAAATTAAATATTAGGAAATTAGTTGAAAAAGTGAAGACTGAAGAGGCGAAGAGCTAAAAGGGAGAAACATGAGAAAGATCCCATAATTAGGTCAAATTAGTTATACAAAAATTTTGATTAATTATATGAAATATTTAATTATGCATTTATTAGCTGACATGCGCGAAGCACAGATTTGATTTGTCTTCAACATATTTTTACAGCGACTAAAATGTATGTTGGAAATTAAGGCTTGAGTTTGGTTGGCTCAAATCAAATCTGCGCTTGTGTTGTAAAATATCTTGAAAAATTCAATTATAGATTTTGAATTATTTTTTTTCAAATTTTCAAAGATCATTTTTTGAAGTGTCAAGAACTAATTTTGTTAAAGACTTTTTTAAATTCTGAAAAAAAAAATAAGAATGAGTCAATATAAATTTTATTTTCGAATAATATTTCAATATAAAAAATTAAGTAATTCAAATTGATCATTTGAAAGTCGAATTTAAAAAAAAAAAACGAGTCCGAAGTGCGGGAGTTACTTTATTTATGCATATCTCATGAATTGTACTATTTTAATGTTATTTTTTTAGATAATCCAAACATGATCTAAAACATTTATTTCCACTAACTTTCAAAAAAAAAAATAGTGAATGCAAACACAATAACTTTTCAATATTTATGTTTTTTATATTTCAATTTTAAACTATACATACATCTGATGAAAGAAAAATAAATGCACTCTCGTTGTGAATATAAAGTATTTTTTTCATGTTTGGCACACGTGCAAAGTGGCTTCACATGGCATCCAATGTAGGGATCGTAAAAGACAAAGGAGGAAAAAGTGCTCGATGAAGGAAGTTGTTTGAAAATGCGAAAATAGAGAGACTCATTATATGATTCAGATGGGAATGAACCTATCTTAAATTAGTGGAATCAAAAGCACTAATTACTCCCACTAGTGAAGAACTTTCAATTACTTTCTCATCAATGGACCTGTCCTGAGAGCTGCACGATAAAAACCACTCTTTACGAACACATTTCCTGACGTAACAAGATTTTTCACGATCAATTTACGAACACGTTGTTCCATTTTATTGTTAATAGGTGTCAACGGCGTTAACTTTTTACAAAATAAAAAATAGCTCAAAGTTTCAGGCTGTTATATATGGCGTAGTTCTAATGTACGTCTATGTTTATAAAACATCGGTTTGGTATTTTTATATGTTTTTCATAAAAAAAAAAATTTGTTTATATCAAATCGAACTTCTATATTTTCCAAGCTTTTAAAAAACTCCTTTTTTCATTTTATCGCCGTTTTATCTTAATTTTGGTTCACATCGTACTACCGTTTTATCACCGATAAATGCTAAATCAACATCCAACCGTCAAACTGCATAAATCGCATTTTTTAAATCTTGATATTTTCAAAGTTATGCAATATTTTTATTTCATAGAAAACTAAATTATACATTTCTAACATTTTTTTTTGCCAATTTTGTGGATATTAAATTTCATTGTTATTGAATCCCCCTCTTCTTTTTATATGTTGTAGTGTTTTTCCCAATCTTTTATAAGTATCCAGTCAATGAAACACTCAACAGGTTTTTGCTATCTTATTTTTAAGCAAATATAATTATTTATTTTGCTTGGTTTTACATCTGTCAGAAATATACTTTAAATTCATTTTCACTTTTCAAATATGGTTGTATTAAATTTGAAAAAAAAAATAATAAAGCACCAAAGATGATATGGACTTCTTTTTTATAATTGAAGGTTGCAAGATTTGTCACTTGTCATTCAAACTGCACTTTAATGATATATATCAAATCAGGATAGAGATCTTTTGTATATACGTTTAGGGACCACATTCATCTATCAATTATAATTATAATTGTAATAAAGAAAATGAAAAAAGGATCTCCATTAGAATCATGAACTTTCCAAGAAGGCGGCTAACTAGGAAGTAGGAATTAAAAGAAGGGTCCCTGAGAAAGAAGGGTCCCTGAGGCTCAATTTGTTGTCGTTCATGTTCTGAAGTGGAATAAATAAAACTTATAAAAGCAAGCTACAAAGCCCACAGGCCACAGCACTTAGCAGAACACGCAACTATGGGCCCGGAGAAAAGTGGGTTTTCTTGGATAAGAAATATAAAACTTTATTTATATCCATTTCTCACCTAATTTTCACACCAACCAGGCTACCACAGTCTATTGGTTCTTTGGCATATTCTATATCAGATAATATTTTCAGGAATTTTTTTGCGAAAACCGTGTTGTCAACCAATTGCAAATAAACTTTTCTTCCTTCCTGTGAAATTAATTTGATTTTTTTTTCCCATTGAAATTTTTCCTATCATTAGTTATGTAGTATGGCGTTTTTAGAGTCTAGCAGTGTTCGTACTCAACGCGATACAACAATATTGGTATCTTAATAAACATAAATCATTAGTAATATGTTAAAATATCTTGCACACTTAATAATATATACTTTTGAATAGAAGGACCTCACATGAAATAGGTTAATTTGATGATATCTACAACCTTATTGGGCACTTGAAATTTAGAAAAGAAGTTCATAAACGTCAATATGCATTAGTGTCGTAATTGGGTTTGTGTTGGGAGAATTCTATACACAAGGGTCGATATTTATTTCTTAATACATTAGGCTATATTTTTCTTTGTGTTCAGACTAAAAATAATAAAAACTGAATAATAACTTCTCTATAATATCATTAACTAAAAGATTTTATTTGTGAAAATTTAAAAGATACAACAATTAAGCATAAAATCCTCCTTGATTGTCTTATCAAAGGGTTTCATGCATATATAATATGTAAATTAATTGCTCATCATATATTCGCATTTCAAATATCATCCACATATTATTGGCTAACTTATGCAAAAAAAAAAAAAAAAAAGATTCAATTGCTAAGAAGTTTAAACCAACAATCATGCAATCTCCAATAATTAATTATGTATTTTCATTTTTCAATGTGTATTTTTGCAATAGCTGAGTTTGTATCTGGCGACTAAAATAATAGTTTTGCAAGTTCAAGATGTCAGCGACCAGAATCTATCCATCAAGTTAGAATATTTCATAAATGGGTTAACATACAAACCAAAATATTGCGGACCAAAATATTTAATCCTGCTGCCTGCAGATGAGTTTTACATACAAACCAACCCAAAATTAAACAATACCACAAACAGGCCGATTTAACAGTTTAGGCCCAAACCTCTCCTCTCTCATTTCCTCTTCTACTCAGGTTTCACTTTCACTTCGTTTACCATTTCCAGTTTTACCGTTACTCACACAGTCACACTGGCCATCACTTCCGTGGGTAAGTGCTATCCTCCTGACAGGCAGGGCCCACTCACTTCTCCGTCGCTCGACGCTTCTCACAATCTCACTCCGTTGTTCATTCTCGCTTCTCTCGTTTGGATCCTCTCCCTGACCCCCTAGGCCCCCATCCTTGCAAGGTCAGAAAATGCGCCTCAATTTTTCCTCCCCTTTTGCAACAGTTTTCACTTCTTGGATAGAAAGCCTAAAGTCCAGTGTTTCCCTATTTGGGAATTTAATTGCCAATGAACACAATCACAATGTGAATGCTCTCGGTCTAATTTAGCTTCTTCTTTTTTCTTTTGTTTTTTTCTTTTTTTTTCTTTTTGGATAGACTAGGTAGTGGCAGGGTATTAATTGTTAGCTTCTAATTTAGCTTATTACAATTAGGTAGTTTATTATAAATGAAATGATTCTGTTTTTCGAGGAAGGGAATTGGTATCTCCGTATCTGATTCAGTAGAATTGGTCGCATATTACCTGCTTTGGTTTTAATTGTTTGTTACTTTCTAAACAAGTATATATAGGAATGATAAAGGGAAATTATTTTCTATTTAACCTTATTCATTCATTAATGTTATCATTTATTTATGTAGGTTTCAAACCCCAACTCCCCTCTCCCGCCATCTCCCCTGCCAAGTCCCGTGGCTCCTACTCCCTTGACTTGGTGTAGATGATTCTCAGTTTCTCACTTATGTTATTACGATCCCTCTCAGTCTAAAACCCATCGGTTTGAGTTGTCTTACATGAGCAGCAAATGTGTGATGTGTCTATGGCTCCTCCTGTGGTTGGCATGTGCTGAAGCATGATAATAGAGTGTCGTTGCTCAACCCATTACCAGAAGTTCCATTGATCTTCCTCCCTTGTTGGTTATATCTAGCTTGATCTAGATCTCACAGAGAGTAGTAAAATATTATCTTATCTACTTGTTCCAGGTATTTGATTAATCACTTTTCTTCTTTCATAAATGTTATTTCCCATTTCTTTTCTGCACTTTCTAAACTTAGAAACGAAGCATTCTACCAGTTTTTATAGGAAATTTGGAAACATAAAATTTAAGACTGCAGGCAGTTTATATGCTGTGGAGACCCGTAGGCTTTGAACAATTTTCTTGTAATGAAATTAGCACTTGAACTGAACTCTTTTAGTGAACTGAAATATAGAAAATTTTAATTTTCCAGTTAAATTTTAAGATGTCCACTAGTGATAAATTAGGATTTATGACAGCTTCTCGTGTTCTTCTTGGAGAATTTTTTTTTTCGTCGGAAATTACAAAAGAAACGAACTTAAAATTGGATGGGGGAAAAAATAAACGTAAAGAGTTAAAGACGCAATCAGCTGGGCTTTCCTTGCAGATATGAATCTATTTCCTCTAGGAGGGTACAAATGTCACATGATGGGCTGCAGCCTCTTGCAGCATCCTTTTTCATAACTTGGTAATGCATCCTTGACACCCCAATTATGGGTATCAATGCGAGTGCCTTAAAATATTTTGCACAAACATCCCTTGAATGCATTTTGATTTTGGTAAATGTCTCGACTCTTGAGACAATTTGGACTTCTGGGAATATGTTGATTTGATTTTTGAGATCCATAACTATATTCCCAGGAACCCATACTTTTGAATAAATTTCCTGGTTCTTTGCAGAACATCGTTCTTAACAAAAGTCATCATTTTTCTAAAACAAGTTAAAATTGTTTCTCTTGTAAAGGAAAAGAAACAATTTTATTAACACCAGCCAATTTTGTAGTAATAATGCATGCATAGCAGCAGACTTCTAACTGTAAGCATGTAAATGGTTGATTTGTGTATGTTGAAGTCCAACCTATAACTGAAGTCATGTCAATAAATAGTCCAAATTCAATGTAGTGTAGGTTTACGAACGCAAATTCTTACTGTAGGAATTGGAATGAAGTTGTCTCCCCTTTTTTTTTATCTTTCAATTTTCTACATGTAGCTCGTAAAGCATGGATATTTTGGTGGTTGATGAAACAGGCAATTTTCTGCTAGGTGAAGAGATTGTAGATTCATTGCAAGTATTGTAGGCAATGATTACAACAATCTGTATGAACAATTTGTTGCTTATATTTATCTTTGTGTTTGCTACTACTTTATTCAAATTTTTGTGTTGGTTTATGTTTAGTTTGTTTAGGGGCAATTTTATTTAAAATGGAGATTGTTGAGTCGTGTTTAAAATTACTTTAAGGCACATTGGACAGAGAATTTTAGTTTACGTTGTTACTAAATATGGTATATAATAATGGCCTTATATGATAGTTAATATTATTTTAATTCACGAACAGTTTGTATTTCTTTGTTTCACTTTCTCTTTTCTCTAGCTGACGAAACCACAACACTATCAAAAGTTTTTAAGAAATGTGTCAAATGTTTTGAGGAGAACTGAAATTAAAAGTGACTTTACAAGTAGGATACGAATTGCTCATCAGCTCTAAATCATTAGTCCTGTGTACATTATCATTAGACTTGACCTGCATGTGTTGTGAATATTATAGGTAGTTTAAGGCTTTTTTTAATATTTTATGCATTGCATGTCTTTTCTTGATTTTTATTGCTCAATTCAATACCAGTGTTATATCCAGCTTTCTTCATTCAACTGTATTGTTTACTTCGCATGGCATGAAAAATAGCATTAGTAAACTGGTACACCCAAAAAGTAAAAAGCACCAATTTGGAGTTAATAACTTATATTTTGATGATCTTATTTTACAGTGGGCATTGAACTAGAAAACTCCGTAAGTGGCAATATCAACACTGGAGCCTCTCCATCTTATTCTGAATTATTTCGTACTAAATTGCACTAGTAACAACTAGTGCTTATCTTAACACATGGAAAATAACTTGTGCTTTCTGATGAACCACAAACAACAGATGTTGCTAGACACAGTTCCTAGCAGTGGCAACAGCTGCAAGAGGCTTCTTCATTTCCAAAGATAGTTTCAGCACCTCAGACAGATCAATAGGATCACTCTCCACTGGGCCCCACTCAAAACGTTTCACAAGCCTAGCAACCCAAAGACTGACGGTGACTAGGCCAAGGTTTTTACCAGGACAGACACGCCGGCCGGCACCAAATGGTGCAAGTTTGAGGTCCCCACCACGGACATCTATGTCGACACCTCCTTCAGACACCATGAAACGGGCCGGGTCAAATTTGTCTGGGTTGGTCCAGATGGAAGAGTCATGGGTGATCGCCCACATGTTCACCATGGCAGTAGTACCAGCTGGCACTACCATGCCGTTGCTGAGTTGGATGTCATCAGTCGAGAGGCGGGCCCAGGAGAGGAGTGGACCGGGAGGATGCACACGTAGGGTTTCTTTGACAACTGCTTGGAGGTAAGGCATTTGTGCAACATGAGAATCCTGGATAGTACCAGTGGAACCCACAACAGAGTCTATCTCAGCTCTGAGTTTGGATTGAACGGTAGGATGAAGGATGAGCTCGGCCATGGCCCACTCTGTGAGGAGTGCTGTTGTATCAGTCCCACGAAAGATCATCTCCTACATGTGTAGATAAAAGACATGTAAGTAAATATTGAAGGAAAAAGAAAATGAACAGTAACAAATAGATTAATCTTAAAATAGAACTACCAGTGGTTGTTCTGGAGAAATAAATGTGATTAATGTTGTATCCTACTTATTAAAAATTCTTCTACTCTTTCATTACTGAATAGTCAAACCAACCCAAAACAGAAATAATCCCAATATTCAAAGGGAATTTTACGAATTCATGTTTAAATTCTTGTTTCACTTAGCATGTGAAATAAATCGAAACTAATCTTCACATGCTTCTCAGAATTTAACCAATACATAGCATGTGAGAGGCAGTTAGGCATCCAATGTTTCAGCTGTGTTGCCACCTTTACAGTATTATGCTAGGATACAATGTTTCAGGTTTTTGGCAGTTATAGCTAAATTAGGATTCAGTTTTCCATTGTTACATGTAAATGGATAAAAGTTATATAAAGCGTTAGCTAGTGACCTATTAACTTAAGCCATAATTTGTATAAATAAATAGAAATTATACACGTACCCAAAGGACTGCAACCATGCCGTCTTCACTGAGCTTCTCTTCCCTTCAAGAGAAAGCAACACATCCACAAAATCGCCATTGTCGGCTAACTGTCTCTCGCATCCTTCAAGGGGCTTCCTGTGCTCATCAATGATTTCAGAAACCAGCTTTCTGACACGCGGCACTAGATCAGCACACCGTTTCTCAACTCGTGACGGGTCGAACATTTTTGGTAACCACGAGAGGTGATCTGACCAGTTAAAGGCCCCCAGCAAAGCGAACCCTTCACGAACCATCTGCTTTAAAACCTCAGCATCGGCATTCCCTTCTGACAGATTGTACCGTTTCCCGAAAACACTCCCCATGATATTGTTCAAGGCCGCACCTTGCAGGTGATTCCGCAATTTGACTGCACCGTTACTGGCCATTTCTGACTCAATGCCAGAAAGCATGGTGCTGCAGTCAAACTGCCGACCGGGTTCATGAGCTGCAATGCGTCGTGGTGCAAAGAGGTGTGTCGAAGCGATGCGCCTGAGCATACGCCAGTATGTCCCACTCGGTGCAAACCCAATGGCTCGGGCAAACATCAGTTCACGTGCTGAACGTTTCAGTGGCCGGTCAGCGAAATTGGGATGAGTCAGGATCTCTTTTGCGACTCCCGGTTCAGAGGAAACAACTGCAGGAGTTGAACCAATGGAGAAGGCCATCAATTGAGTTGCCCGGTTAGACTTGGACAGTTTTGCTAAGGTACGGTGTGGTAAGCCCCGAGCAAGAGAGAAGATACTCCCAAATAGAGGGATGCCACGTGGTCCTGGGATCTGGGTGGCGCCTCTATGGGAGCGACCATTGGCCCAGGCAGGGCCACCTGATGAGAGAGCCCATGCAAGAAGGATAGCTGAAATAGAGGCAACAAAGAGTGAGACTACGAGAAGAGAATGGTCGGCAAGGACTTCACTGCTGAGAAAAGCCGGCAGAGTAAAAACCCACCAACTTGAGTCAGTAGAGGATGATTGGAGGACTAGTGCCATGGTTGATGATGTTTGAAGTGGTGTGAGGATAACAAAGGCTCCAGAGGGGTATTTATAGTGGCGCTTGCTATGGAGCAAAGGTGGCAACTGATCAATGGAGGTTATTTTGTTCTTACCTTGTCCACAAGATGAATCAAACAAAATAGTAAATGTAATGGATTTCTGTTTTAAAAAGCTGCCACTCTTCAAGTAATTGTTCTGAATTACCCATTCCTGTTTTGCTGTTTGTTCTTGTCATGTTCAGTTTACTAGTTGTCATCATTACTTCGAGCCTAATTTTGTTTCGAAAAAAATAGCTGTTGTTCATATTTTATATTCAATGGTTTTAAAGCCCTAAGGTTAGTCAATAATACAGTCAATGTCAGTTTGGAAGCTTTCAAAACTCAGCTTTTTTGGGAACAAAATTTGTACACTTCTATTTTTATTCATCAATAGTTTTGAGGCTCCATTTTTTGCAGAACTGATATGCGACATCTCAATTTTTTGACATCCCTGCCATCCCCGCGCCAAAGTCCATCTCCTGCTCTAAGCCCATAAAAGCCCAGCATTTTTATGCTCTCCCCGTCCCTTCAGTCGTCCCTCCCGCTCTCCCTCCCTTTCGATCTCCTTTTCTCTTCCCTGCCTTCCAATCTATGTTCTACCCTTCTATTTCTCTTCCACTTCTCCTCCATCACCACAATCCCTTTTCTCTTTTATTTTTCTCATTCCTCTTTTTCCTTATACAACCATATACAATACATTAATATACTCCTTTAATTACAAATAAGCACTCAGTTAATATATATAGATACTCCCTTCAATACAAAATATACTCTCTTAAGTTATAATATAATAAGTTACTCCCTTACATAAATATAATTACTCTCATGAGACAAGTTAAATACTCCTTTAAAAATAATTAGTTACTTGTGTACTTCCATAATAAAAGATAATTGAGAATATATTTGACACTCCCTTAATGAATCTTACATACTCCCTTAAAAGTAATTAGTTATTCCCTTAACACAATTACGTAGTCTCATAATAAAAGATAAATAAAAATATTTTTGGCACTTCCTTAATGAATCTTACATACTCCTTTAATTAAAATTAATTACTCCCTTATCACAAATTATGTACTTTCATAATTAAATATAAATTAAAACATATTTAATACTCGCTTAATGAATTTTACATACTCTCTTGTAATATTTAGATATTTTTTATCACGAATTATGTACTTCCATAATAAAAGATAAATGAAAACGTATTTGACAATCCGTTAATGAATCTCATATACTCCTTGTGAAGAAAAGAAGGGACGAGTAGAGAAAGTGGCTTTGAAGCGAGAAGAGAGGTGAGAGTGAGAGAGGCGTGGGGTGAAAGGTCGGAGAAAAGAGGGTGAGAGAAGGTGGGCACTGACTTTGTGAGAGAGGGATGCGAATAAGAAAGGGTGAAGAGAAGATAGACGGGGTGAGAGTCAGAGAGAGCGGAATTGAAAGTTCTGGGCTGGGCGCTGGACTAGTGAGCTGCGAATATGTGGGATGTCAAAGATGTCCCGCCTATAAGATGTCAGTTAGTTAATTTGATTTTTTTGCATTTCAGTTTGGAAAGTTCTCAAATAGTAATTCCAGTTTGTCTTGTCCAGTTTGTCCTCAATGTTCCATGTTACTTTTCTGATGATGTCCCTCCCATAAATGAACTTACTAGAGCCTAAATTTTGAAGCAACAAACAGAACAACCTTATATAAAAAATATTTGCAAATTGCGTAATTATATAAAAAGTACAAATCAGTGAAGTTGTGAAAAATAGAAAAAATTGAGGCTGATTAAATAGTGGAATTAATGAACCTTCTTATATATAAGTCAAGATTTGATTACTCAAATTTTAAAATATCTTAGTCATAACATGTAATACATTCAATCAATTCTGGAAAACAGTTAATGGAACAGAACACAATTGTTTTCCTATGCAGTTGGTGTAGCATACGTGAGACCATGTTTATGACAATATACTGTCATGATAAATGAAATTTGCATATATGTCTTGATTAATGAAACGATATGATGATAACAAATCTTTAATCAATGCTCAGATACTGATATAAGAAGCGCCCTAAATGGTTAAATCATTTCGTACTAGTGCCCATGAAGTCTAATTAAACTTCTATGAGATTTTTTCCAATTTTTCAACTGTCGAAATTATTTCTATTGAGTTTCTGGCGCCAGATAACTTTGGTCTGTCATTTGATGAATGGATTCCGGTGCTTTTTCTTTGGATCAGATGTATGCTCTTACCCTGGCAACTGCTGCGTTAATTTTGAATGATTTAGTAATAATCATTTAATTAACGACATTTTTTTCCTTTAATCAAGTACTACTAGAAGTAGGCACATCGGACATTGACTTTATCCCGATCAACAATGAAAACCGTCTATAGTGTATTTTGAAAAATGTTCTAAATATAGATAACACACAAAAATAATTACATTATTGTGTATTTTGAAAAAAAAAAAACATTTGCTAAAATTTGGCCTGACTGCCATAAAAAAAATAGAATCTAGATCTGTATATATCATTTATTGATATTGAAATAACAATTGTTTCATCCACTGTTAGTAGGTTGAACTGAATATAATAAATAAGAAATTGCTTCCATTCACTGGTGATTAAGGTTCTTGTTGATTGGGCCCCAAATTAATGTATGATGATTAGAATCGCAATGTATAGAAGATTGTTCCTTTTAATTGAAAAGAATCACAACAGTAAAATGATGTTTCTCAGGCAGTCGTTTTAAAAGACTGCTGAGGATCTGGTTCCGTTTCTTTCTCAGGGGTTGTGCATTTTGGGGAAAAAAAAGTGGGGAACTGGGCTGGGCCCATTTAATATTTCCAGCCCAACATCGCTTCTGTCCTCTTAGATGTTTAGTTCGTAGTTCGTAGCCCGTAGGTCCCAGTCTTCCTGCCCCACCGTCTAACTTTTGCAATCCTCTACAAACACAGTGAAGCGAACGAGGCAAGCACACAGCACACTTCTTCACTCCTCTCCTCCGATAACATCGATCCAGCCTCTCCATTTCTCGCAAAAGTTGTACCACCATGACAGACTGGGCCCACTCAACCCTCGATCGCTCGACGCGCCGCTCTTCCTCTCTATCGGCCACTCTCCCCCGTGACCCTTTAAGGTTCGAAGTTGCACCTCTTTTCTTTTCGTTCTTTTTCTCTTTCTTTCGTAACACCCTTTCAGTGGTTCTCTGTCTGAGTGTCTGCTACTCAGCCTTGCTACCTTCCTGCATGTGTTGAATTCCAACCCTAAAGCCCACTCTTTCCTTTTCTGGAATTCAATCTGATCGCCTTACTAATACTAGTATACAACACAACCAATATATGAATTTAGCTCTCATCTGTTACAACAAAGTACTTCTCTCTCTTTTCAGAGCAAGGGAATTGGTATCTGTATCATAATAGTACTGTTCATCTTGTTGGTCACATCTCTCACATCTTGTTGTCACTTCTCAAATCATTAATGATGTCTTTTCTTTTCTTTTATTTACGTAGGTTTCGAGCTCCACCTGTACTACTCACCATGCAACGTCGAAAGATGCGATGCGATTGGTCCTCTCTCCCAGAAGAAATCATATCCATCATATCTGACAAGGCCTCCACCACCAACAGAATGTACGTGCGTCTCCGTTCAGTTTGCACAGCATGGCGAAGAGCCCTCCCTCCCCGGCCCCGCCAGCTCCCCTGGCTTTTGATCCCCCAAAACCCTCGTGAATCCCGCAACCGAGTTGGTAGAGATAATTCTCGTGTATTATTTTACAGTCCCTCTCAATCCAAAACCCATCAGTTTAAGTTGCCTTTCCTGAGGGGTAAACGAATCTATGGCTCCTCCTACGGCTGGCTCGTGCTGAAGCATGACTATAGTGTGTGGTTGCTCAACCCCATCACCGGAACAGTTATCGATTTTCCTCCCCTTAATAAAGTATCCAATGGGAGCTCCTCTCTTCCTCGGTCCGAGCATCCCCGCCAACATTGCACACAAAAGGTGATGCTCACTTGCTGTCCTTCCCAACCAGATTGCATTGTCGTCGCTTGCGCTGCGGCAATGACTCCAAATTGGGAGTTGGTCTTCTGCCGAATTGGCGATACTCAGTGGACTGGACTGAAGCCGAGGGTTCTGCGTAAACGGCTATTGGATTTCACTGTCTGCAAAAACTCCGTTTACACAGTAAACAACAAAAAGGAAGTATTGGTTTCTAACCTTGAGACCCTTGCCACTTGGACCTATCCTTCCCATATCAAATATTGCCCTGCTCGTGACCGCATAAATCTGGTTGCAGATGGAGAATCTGATGAACCCCTTGTTATCAATACACCAGAATATCTCGGATACGGAAAGAAAGATAAATTTCATGTGTTTAAATATATTGATAATAAATGGTGTCGAGTGATGGACATTGGAAAGTGGAAGTTATTCCTCGCTCGTGATAATTGCACTATTCTGCCATTTGAGGAAGAGAAAGGGAATAAACTATATTATAATCGGATGCTTACTTCGACCAATCACTCTTACCACATTGGCATCGGTCAGGTGAATTTGAAAACTGATAACAATGTTACACTTCAAACTAGTCCCTTGGAGGTCAATCCTGATGCAATTGGAAGTTCACGGTGGTTTACACCTTGCCTTGATTAGATATTTTCAAGAAGTCGTAAACTATGATCCTCTACTTGTTCCAGGTATTTGATCGTTCACTTTTTTATTTTCCAAAAATGTTTTTTGTTACTAGTTGCATCAAAGATATATGTATGTTTTGTTTCCAACTGATTTGTTAGTCATCACAAATGAAAAGGACATTACGGATTCTAGTTGTTGAACTAATCAGTGCATCTGCCACATATGAATGCCCTTTCAGGAAAGGGCTTGGTAAGGTTGCAAAGTTGGTTGACTAATTTGCATGTAAAAATTGTAGGAAAAAAGGGGAAAATTGTAGAGGTCAGGCAAAGACCAGAGAGCTGTGTGATGAGGAACTCTCACATACAGCTCCGTGAAAATTAAGGGACTGGCAGAATTTTTTTTTTGTGGCTAATTGCAGGAGCAAGAGAAGGGCTGCTGTCTCCAGGCCTTGTGGTTGAGGGAGCGATGAGGGTGGGGCGTGCGTGTGTTGTTGTTGGGGGGGGGGGGGGGGGGGGGGGGGGTGCAGACTCGCAGAGGAGAGAGCAGTAGGGGCATGTTGAGGATCAATAGAGAGAGCCATATATGGCTATCAATCCATAAATTGCATTTCCTATTGTTTTGATTCTGCATTTAGCGCAAAAGCTTTCTACTGGCTTTTCTAGAAAATTTAAAAATAGTAAAAATACAATTAAAGCCTGCAGGAAACTTTATGGCAGGAGTCTCGAGGCTTGGAACAATTATTTTATTAACTAATAACTAGTTTTGGTAAAATCATAAATTTGGATGGCAAGTTGCATATCAAAGTGGAGAAAATTTTAATAATTTAAATTGAACATTGTCAGAATATGTGAACCAGTTGTAAATAACCAATCATATCTAACTTAAAAGGGGAAAATAAAACATAACTAGAGCTCTGGTAAAGGCTAGAATTTGTGGGATCAACTAAGGGAGCAAGAGAGGAGTGCAGTATTGCTTAATTCTCAAAGGAGATCACTAGAGAAATATTTCCCCTAGGATTTGGTCTCGAGGGAGGAGTGCAGCAGAAGAGCACTAGTTGTCTTCTAAAGTTTAATTAAAGAAATAATTGCATTTCCTATTTTTTCTCTTGCATTTTCCTAATAAATACTGGCTTTTCTAAAGTATTAAAAAAAATTATATTAAGGCCTGCAGTCAAGTTTATGGTGGAGAGTCCTGTTGAGCAGAATAATTTTCTTGTGTTAAAACTAGAACTTGAATTTTTGGTAAACTAAATGTAGAAAAATTAATTATCCAATTAATGTTTCAGCAGTGTTAAATTGGGATCAAAGGACACCACTTCTAGCTGTTCTTCTACAGAGAACCTTCCTGCAAAAATTTAAAATAAACAAAGTTGCAAAACTTCAATGTTAAAAATAATATATATAAAATAAATGAACTAAAGCATTCGGGCAAGTCAGCTGGGTTTTCTTGGGTATATGAATCAATTTATCTATTGTTACATTGGAGGCTGCATCCTCTTGCCCAAATAACTTTTCACAATGAGATAGTGTATCCTTGACACCCCCAATTATGGGAACCAACACATCCATTGGAAGTGCCTTAAAACATATTGCACAGACATGCCTTCGGAAGGGGATGAACACATTTTGATTTCAGTAATAACTTGAGACAATTTTGGCTTGTGGGAATATGTTTATTTTTTTAACAACAGCCCCAGGAACCCATATTTTTTAAGAAATTTCTCAGCTTTTTGCATACTTGCTTTTTAACTAAGGAATCTGGTGTCTTTCTTGAAGTAAGAAATGTTTGTTTAAAAGGAAAAAATCCTATTATTTTTTAATAACACCAGCCTTTGTTGTAATGATGCATGCATGCAGCATTGTTCTAGCCCAAATGCCTGCAAAAGGCTGAATTTGCGTAAGTTCAAGTTCAATCTGTAACTGAAGTCATGTTAATATAATAACTAGTCCAAATTCAATGTAGTATAAGTTGGCAGTTGCGTATTCTTATTGAAGGCATTGGAATCAAGTTATCTCACTAATTCTCTTTCATTTTTCTTTATGTAGCTGTTAGACAAAATAATTTGGCGGTTGATGAAACAGACAATTTGCCACTAGATGCAGTGGATGAATCTGGTTTCCTGGGCTGTCGACGATATAGCCGTTTTTCGGTTGTAGGTGTGATATTGTCTGCGAGGTTTTAGTTTCAAAACTGTCCATGTAGTGAACTAGTGATAAACTAATATTTTTAGTTATAATGAAACTGAGGTAACTTTGGTAATAGTAACTAATAGAAGGGTATTATGGTAAATCGATCTGTTAATTACATGTACTTTTGTAATTATGTGCTTGTTTGAATTATATCATTTATGAATATATGTGCTAATGTTCCATGCTTTTGCTTGGATATTTTTTATGTTTGTGGGGTGAGAATTTCCGTTTACTGGTACTGGTACGTGTGTGATGCCAATTCAATCTTGCATTGCAAGCAATTAATTACAATTTCTCTCCAATGTTTTCATTGTGTTCTATATATGCTCTAATCAATTAATGTTTGTCGCTCGTTTGCTGCATGTCTATCATTTTTGCATATGAAATATCTGTACCAACATTGGTACCTGGTAACCGGAACCAAAAGAACCACAATATGCTACTTTGAAAGGTGCAGAGCGCTTCAGCAGCTCCTTCCAGTGCACTGATTTTTCGTCTTAACTATATATTTATTTCGATATCCTAAAATTTATAGTCACTATTTACTACTAGACTTTTTAATTTATACTGTGCATTACAATTATTATTATTATACAAAAGCATTAGAGATAATTTTATTGAACCCTCATTCCATAAAGTATGTATAGTAATGTCAACAATTATTATTGACAACCTAGATACATACTATATTGATAAATCCAAATCATGATCAATAATATTACGACGCAAAATTATAACAGTATATTCGTGATGTATCAATGATGGACCAAATTGAATCATCTTCGAACTACAAATAATTAAAACCTTGATATGTATTATAAATATTTATAATTAACATGCAAAATTTTCTAAGAAATGATTGAGAGTAAGTTGAAATTAAACTATAAATTAATGTAAAATAGTCTAATCACGCGGGTAAAAGATATAAATCCTAAAACTTGTTAGCCAGTAAATGAATGACGTGATAGACAAAAAAAAAAATTGTATCTACCGATTAAACCTTAATTATCCGGAGTATTACAAAGAAAATGCCACAAAAATCATCTGATTCCGCGAAAAAGACGAAATGGTATCATCTTGAAAACAAAAAAGACGACAACATGGAACCAAACATGGAATTGCTTATTCAAAAGTTGGGAATCAAACATGGAACAAAAAATGGAATTAGAATAGAATTGCTTCTTCAAGGTCTTATTCTTGTTCCATGTATTTGGGTGAACAAGAGGGAACAAGCACGTGGGATTGGAGGAGAGAGAAACCCACTCACATCATATTCGGAATTGCTAATTTGCGTGACTTCCAAACACACCGTGGTATCACTGAGTTTTGAAGAGGCGCAAACGATATTTTTAAAAAATAAAAAATAAAAAATAGCAATAAAAGGCCTCATTTGGACATAATAAAAAGAAAGAATGGGTTATAAGATAAGAAATTGGCCGGTGAAAAGAATTTGTTCAGACTTTTACAAGTCAAGAATGAAAACAGTTGAAAATTAAACAAAAAGAACACAGAGACACCTGTGTTTGTTTTTACTGAAACAAGGAGTGAAATAAATAAAAGAGAGATTGATATTCATTTTTTTTTTATAATAAACTTGCCCGTAGGCATTTGCATTAAAAATTGAAATAACCTACACAGTCCATTGTTCCTATTCAGACTAACTTAGCCCATACTTATAAGGGAAACACAATATAAACCAACATTACCCACCTTTCAATCCCAACTTCCAGAAAACAAAACAGGGAAGGTCCCATTACCTACGTTACAAAGGAAACCCTCCCTTGATAAGCAACAAAAACCCACTTGCCAGTCACTGGCTAGTATGTCTAAAAAAAATATAATAAGCAACAAAAACTGTGCACATAAAATATCATAGATTCTTAAGTACTTAATAGCAATAAGGAAAGAGAAAACATCCTATGCCAGTTCCCACACAAAAAAGCACTAGGCGCAATTTTGAAATTCTGACCAAGACATTGCTGGGGATATATTTAATATTCTAATTTAAAATATATCCAGTAAAACAATCGTTCTGGTTGCACCGGATATGAGCCAGCCTAAATATGAAAGGATTCTTCACAGCTGAAATCGACAGAAAAATAATTAATTAATTACAACAAACTAAAAGCATAAAATCGAGTTAATGTTTATCAATTAATTAATTACAATAAACTCAAAGCATAAAATTAAGTTAATCTTTATCAAACATATAGATTATAGAATAACCACTGAAAATGGTCAAGACAAAATTTAAAATTTAATATGGTACGTCAAAAAATATTATAATATTAAAGACTCAGGAAAACTAACAAACTTCTTTGGTATTAAAATTGCTCATTCAATTAAATATTTATGAGCAATTCTGCCATCCGGTCTCTTTGGGCCCAATTTCACCCTCTGATAGACCCGCATAAATTGGTAAAAAATACAATTTTGACCGGACTCCAGAATTACCCAATATTTATTACTCTTCAAAAAAAAAGTCTGTTCTCGAAAAAAAAAATTACCCCAATAAAGATAAAATGCAAACTTGGTTCGTAAGGTGTCGTTTGGAATGCATGAGAATTGGCCAATTTTCGGAATTGGCAATTCCATTCTCCAATTTTTCATCCGAACGGTTTTGGAATAGCCAATTCCATTCCTAATACAATTTTCAATAACACTCTTCCCAATAACACATTTCTCTCTACTTTTCACACTTCCCAACGCTATTCCTAAACTCACCATCCAAACAACATTTCCAATTCCCGGAATAGTCAATTCCCACAATTCCTGTGAATAGTATTTTTCCCTAAATTTATGCTATTTCTACCCTATTCCTAACTCATCCAAACGACACCTAAAGTTAATTAATGACATATATAGGCGAGTCTACATGTAAATAATAATTGTCAATGTCACCCATTATTTTTTAAAATTACATTATTAGAGATCAATATTTGTTTGTATGTGTACATTTTGATCATCTATATATTCGCCTTGTCTATTTTTGTTTGTATGTGTTCATTTGATTCAGGCGATGGAAAATGATGACAAAACTATATATGGCAGTTATCATTTCTCCATTTTAGAATCCAAAAAAGAAAAAAAAAAAAGAACGCTGCAAACCGGACAAAAAAGGGAATTATTATCCTGGGAAGCACTTTCCCATTTTCCATTTTACTTCCATCTTTAATTTCTTACTATTAGGGAAAGAATGAATAAAAATTATAGAAGCAACTAGCATTTTGAGCGATTGAGTTTCTCCTATTTCGCAACAGATTAAAAGATTTCTTCTCATTTCCATAGGCTTCTCTTCTGATCTTCTTCCGCAAGGACAACTAGAAAAGGTACTATTGCTCAAATTGGTCCTTTTATATTCATCAAATCATTATTTTGTTTTAGTTTATTTTATAAGTATAATATATCAAAATTCTAGTTTGCAGCACAAATTTTAATTTGAAATACACCCTAATATATTCTTTTTCAAAATCTATTGATATTATTTTGTTAGATTGAGTATGAAGAAATTTTAAAACGACGGCAGCCTCATGATGATACTTCAAACTCTCAATCTCCTAAATGGGTTCAAGACTTCAAGCTAATCTAAAGATTACTCTACCGATCCAGTAAAGTGGCAAAAGATATTTTAGTACCCTCCAAATGAATGAGATGAAATTAGAATAAATTATTTAAATCGAGATCCAAATCAACCAAAAGCATGCCAGTATGAACCAGTTAAAATAGTGAGTGTATGATGAAAGTTCAATTCTAAATGATATGATGATTATATGGCATGGATGTCCGATATTTTTTAATTTCATTTACATTTAATGTGATAATTTAAATACTATAAATTTAGTGATCTCATTACAAAAATTTCTGACCTCGTAACTCGTTAACGAACTTAAGAACTGGGAAAACAAACCCTTGTTGCGTAGCATCTTCCAAGAAGTGACATTTTTTTTTTTTTTTTAAGTTACTTCTGTTTCTTAAGTAAATGCTTCCACGTGCAACACAAAAGTGGCACATTGTGTAAATTTAATTGTACGGCCGATCAGCATGAATTCAAATCTGTGTTGCGATACACCGCTGTGTTGCGCTACACATTGTGTAAATTTAATTGTACGGCCGATCAGCATGAATTCAAATCTGTGTTGCGATACACCGCTGTGTTGCGCTACACGCGGTCACAAGCCGTCTGATTTGAATCTGATGGATATGGGAGTCCCGTATATCTAATAGGTCCGAAAAAAATAAACCGCCCGATCAAAATCAAACGGCTGTGAGGTGCGCTACACGGCGTGTAGCGCAATACGGGATCAGGGTCCGATCTGCATGGGCAACATGTGGGGTTTTATCCTGTCGGGACAGCAAAATTTCGGAAGATAATTTAATATTTTCTTTCCCTACACCTTTTTTAAATGTATGCCATTATTATCTCTTAATTCTTATATATTTTAACGATTGTTTAATTAATGTCTACTGTGTTCGCAAATAATATTTAATTTAATGCGTTTAGATATTTTCAAAATAATGTAAAATTTTAAGTACCAATACAAAACAATTCGACTTCAATGACGGTGAATGCATTTGTTCAGATTTCAGAATATCTAAATTCAATCTCATTTTATCATTTTTTTAAATATATAATTGTCTAAATGCACGAGTTTGGAATGATTTGTCAATCGTTTAAAAATTTGAGATAGACTAACAAAAAATTCTTTAGAAGGCTTTATTTGTTTTCAAAAAGTTGGATTGCATGATTGCATCTTAATGATACATCTATATATACTTTTTGTTTCACGAACATTTTACTCAATTGGAGTCTCATATCAGAATATAAAATCACCAAATTGACAGTCAAACTCCTTATATAATAAAATATATGCCCCAAAGTTTATATGAACTAAATCTAACAGAAACATTTATTTTTGGCCAATGAAATGCTGTTGGAATGCATTTATGAATGACGCGCATCTTTCAATGTCATGAGTCAATTTGATATCTTATTTAGAGTCATAAAATCATCAAAACTGAGAGTTAAAATATTAACTAAAATATAAAGCCTTCCTTAAATATTATTGGAATTGATTTTTAAAAGACATGTATACGTTTAAGCAGATTTGATATTGAAATGCATGAAAAAGTGCTTTTTGTGTGCACCAATGAATATTTTGTAGTCAACTGAAAATTACTCAAAGTCAACCAAAAATTGATAGTCATACCCTACGTGTAACCTAATATATACTTTCAATATGTTGTGCTAAATATTATAAAATATCCATTTATTCTTGTTCAAAATTATCTTTCTTTGTTATTATCAAATAAAAGCCCGTAGACATATGATTGCTCTTTTAATGCATTTGAAGTGCATGGTGTGCATCTATGAACGTTTTTAGTCTATTTAACACTCGTTTGAATAATATAAAATCATCAAAACTGGAAGTTATGCTCTAGAAAATAACTTCTGATTTGGCTCAAATTTTATGAAAACAATTTATAAATATTACATATAGTTTTGGGCAAACAAGGCTGTTCAAAATATATATAAGAGTGCTTATGGAATATTTTATATAGTTTTTAGTAATTGAACGGTTCTCTATTTTATGTGTGGAGTTAAATTACATAGGTCACATATAATTGTCCTACAATGGATGAAACAAATTGCAACGGAATATGAAACATCAAACATTACATAGAATTTTGGTCATGTAGCATATATAAATTGACATTTCTTGATTTTTCTGCGTCTAGGACATGTATGGCAATTGTGCGGTAAGTCGTTATTTATTTCACATTTGAAAATCAATAAGCCGCACGAATAACTACACTTAACAGTACTGAAAAATGTGTTTTCTAAGGAGGGGACCTCTGTGCCTTCATTATGTAACCTTCCATGCGGTATAATCAAAACAATATGCAAGGAAATAGTATTTTAATTCCATTACAGACAAGTTCAGACCAAGTATTCACATAAAATCCTGTTCGAAACCTTAAAACATCTTTGACAGGAAAGAATACTATAGTTAATCATAAAAAAAGAAAGATTTAACTCTACAATCCAACATTTAGACACAATACATAAATTCGTTGTCGCAATTATCTTTAGATGTCATATGTGAAATATTTCAACGGTTGGTAAACAATATGGACATAAGATATTGATTAAATAGATTTCGGGTTAGAACTCTTATAAAAATAAAAATAAAGAACATACCAAATTGATGGGATTTTGTTTGTAGTGGTCTGTGAGAGAGTTGATGACAAGCAATAAATGGCAGGTGAATAAAAAATTGATTTTCCAATCAAGCTTAATCAATAAAATTTATTGTTTACCAATTTCCAAGCAGAGGATCTCATCTCATCTATGTATCTTCTATCTTGATGATCAAAAAAAAAAATGTATCTTCTATCTTTTAATTAATTAATTATTATTAATAATAAATAAATGGGATCCATCTGCTTTACTAATAAAAACATTATGCGACTAAATTATGCCACCAAACTGTGTAGCGATAATCGATCAACATAGCAACATCATGTTACACCATGTGATGCGCTACTTTTCGTCTCAGAAAATCTGAAAAATCTAGAGATGTAGAGAGAGTGAGAGAGAGAAGAGGAAGAGAGCACCAACCCAACACGTTGTTGCACTTGCGGTTTCTCACTTCACACATTCTCTCTTGTGCTCTTTCTCTCTCTACCGAACAGCCACAACAGAGCAAAAAACCTCTCTCTCTCTCTCTACCACCTCTGCACGAAACCCTAGAATCCCTGTTCGGAAGGAACCGAGGACGGTTCTATCTCTCCTCTTTCCTTCCCCACTTCCTCTCTTTCGTCTCTCTTTCTCTATGTTTTGAGGGTTTTGGAGCTTATTTGCCTGATTTGTGGGAGAAATCACAACTTTTGGTGCTTTTTCTTATTTCGTAAGGTGATATACAAAGGTAATTTCTGAGTTCCCTCTACTTGGTTTGCTAGATTGGTTTTTGAATTGATAAAAAGGATTGGGTTTATTTGATTTTTTCAATTTAAGCCTAGCATTAATTGGACAACTCAAATTCCATTTGATCGTTCTTCTGTAAATCAGAGTTCACTTTAGATGAATTTTTTATATTTTGTGAGGCGAAGTGGAAAGAAGTAGGTTACTTACTTTATTTTGTTGAATAAATAAAATAAACTTATAAACTTATTTTTGTGTTTTTGTTTTTGGGGCTTTACCTTAAGATCGGGTATTTACAATGTAACCCTTTGGCTAGGTGAGGTTTTAAGGCCTGGTCTTATTCTCCTTCTTCAATTCATTTGAATACTGGATTACTGAGGACTTTTTATTTTTTGTTATGAATTTCTTCGTTCAGAATGTATACTTAAAAAATTCAGTGTGGTCAACAAGCGTTTAAAAATTCCTTTTGCAGAATTGAAGGAATTTGTGTTTTACTGTACTGTAATGTAGTCCCTTATCCATTTGTTATTCCTTGTACAACCGCCTTTCTTTATTGGTTTGACTTTGTCATGTGGGTTTTCTTAAGTGTTAAGTTTCTTAAATTAGGCTAAATAGAAAACTAATTTAGCTTATTTTTAGTACTATATTGAGTGGAAATATAGTTATTCTCTTGGCTTTGCTCCTTTTTATGCAAATCTAAAGATATTGTTTTCCCCAAAATTTCTATTTCAGCTAATGGTTTTCTGCTATATTGTTATTCAGGTTTAGTTTCAATAAATTAATAATATCACGTCAATCAAAATGTAGTTGGCACTGTTTCTATCATGTACTTCACTTTCAAGGTTTTGACTCAACAACCTGGGGTTCCTTAAGTGTTAAGTTTCTTAAGATAAGCTGAGCATAAAAATGTGTAGCTTATCTTTTGATACATTAATAAGCAAAAATATATTTACTATTTGTTGCTTTGTGATTTTAAGGTGAGAAATTGGTCCACCCCTGCTACAAAAAAAATATATATTAATATTTAATAATAAATAAAGAAAAGAAGAACTAACACTGAAATAAAAATTCTGTCTGTGTAGCTTTCAATCCAGATATATCCTTTTCACCTTGTTTAGTTGAACTATTTTAGTAGAATTGTTTTACTGATGTCAATCAAGCAAAATCCCTTCATGCAATTAGCAGGAGGCAGTATTACCCACAACCCTGTAAAATAACTAAGCACATTTCTTGAGCTTGCAGGATGGGCAAATTGTGTAACCTATATTCCCAAAAAAAAAAAAAAAAAAATTGAAAAATATCCTATGCATCAGTCTACTCCCTGTCTACTTTAAGGATGCACAAATTGGTTAGCTAAGGAGTATGTTTGACTTCTTGGTATATTTAGATTCTTGGGCTTTCAAAGTTGTCCTACAAGCTTGATATCTGAGTATCCAGAAAAGGACATTACCATCTCTCTTAAAACTGTTTCTTTCTGTTTAAAATGTGCCAATTCTGTGACAGAGAATTGTCCTTCTTTATGTATCACCATATTTTGTAATCAACTAATTTTGACAGAGAATTGTCCTTCATTATATGATGTAAAGGAACCCTTATAGAACCAACAAGTTGTTCTGCCCTCCCCTCCCCTCCCCTCCCCAAAAGGTTTAAAGTTACTGACCTGCATTCTTTGACAGATATTCCAGAAAATGCTCCAGGAACTTGGCTTCTCTCTCCTCATTCTCTCGCTACTCCATTCATGTACTGCTCGGTTTGTGGTGGAGAAAAACAGCCTCAAGGTGACATCACCTGAGGACTTGAAGGGGATTTATGAGTGCGCAATTGGCAATTTCGGGGTGCCACAATATGGGGGCACCATGGTTGGGTTTGTTGTATACCCAAAATCCAATAAGAAGGCATGCAAGAGCTTTGATGAATTTGATATATCTTTCAAATCCAAACCTGGCTCCTTCCCTACTTTTGTCTTAGTTGATAGAGGCGGTTAGTTCCTTTTTCATTTTTTCTTCTAATGTGTGTAGTTACGGGGTATTACAATAATTCCAAACTGTTGGCGCAGAACCTTATTGGCATAGTAAGAAGTGTTATTAACTTCTTTGGCAAACTCTAGCCTTTTAGTGTTGGGGCAATTTAGCTCCTCTTGCCATGCACTCTCCAGCACCAGTTTGCACTACCAGTCTGGCCAGTATAGTACTTCTTTTATTCTGGCTTAGCTTGTTGAAAGTACATTATTGGGTTTTTACTCAATGTAATAATGACATAATACTTCTTTGGTACAATTCTGGTCTAACATTTAATTGTCTTTTTTTTCTGGGTTGCATGCAAATGAACTGCCAAAATTTCAAAACTTCCGTGTTTACTTTTTCTTATCCCATGTTTAGACTGCTACTTCACAACAAAGGCATGGCATGCTCAAAAAGCCGGCGCAGCCGCTATTTTAGTAGCAGATGACAAAACTGAGCCATTAATTACCATGGATACTCCTGAGGAAGAAGGTGGTACTGGTAGTGATGCAGACTACCTCCAGAAAATTTCCATTCCCTCTGCTCTCATCAGCAAGTCCCTCGGTGACAGCCTGAAAAAGTACATCGACAAGGGCGAGATGGTAAATGTCAATCTAGACTGGAGAGAATCTCTTCCTCACCCTGATGAACGGGTTGAGTACGAGTTCTGGACCAATTCAAATGACGAGTGTGGGCCTAAGTGCGAGGCTCAAATTGACTTTGTGAAGAACTTCAAGGGTGCTGCACAAATATTAGAAAAGAAAGGATACACTCAATTTACGCCTCATTATATAACTTGGTATTGTCCTGATGCATTTATTCTGAGCAAACAGTGTAAGAGTCAGTGCATAAACAAAGGGAGGTACTGCGCACCGGACCCAGAGCAGGATTTTAGCAAGGGTTATGATGGGAAAGATGTTGTTATGCAAAACTTGAGGCAGGTGTGTGTTTTCAGGGTAGCAAATGAGAGTGGGAAACCATGGGTTTGGTGGGACTATGTAACCGACTTTGCAATTAGATGCCCCATGAAGGAGAAGAAATATACTACTGAATGTGCCGATAAAGTTATCAAGTCACTAGGTGAGGTTTTTTGTCTATTGGAATCTTGCATCATTTTTTATGGTTTTTGTGTTTATAAGATGTTTTAGTGCTTCCCCCCTTGTACAAATTGTATCATATCAAATGCTTTCAAACATCAAGGGTCCATGTGCTTCAATCTAAAAGGGCTGTTGGCCTCTGGGATTATTGATTCATCAGTGAACAACTTAATTCACATAAATCCAGTTTTAAACTAGGTGTGTTGTTTCCACCATACCTTATCCAACACTTCAACATGTGCTGTGATGTAGAATACTAAGACCTCAAGAGACTACTAATGTGTTACAGAGGCGGTCCTAATTTTTGTTGGTTTCAGGTCTCAATCTGAAGAAGATAAACGAATGTATTGGTGACCCTGATGCTGACAAAGAGAACCCGGTGCTAAAAGCTGAACAAGATGCTCAGGTTTATTGTCATTGTTACTAATTTACTATAAGAAATATTATTGGTGTTGTAAAATTTTCTATTACATTACTTGCAACTTTCTCTATGTTGTATGTAACGAGTGAATTATATATTCAGATTGGGAAGGGTTCTCGTGGAGACGTTACTATACTCCCTACTCTCGTGATTAATAATAGACAGTATAGAGGTTGGTTTTCTGTTATTTTATTTTTTATCATGTTTTATTTTCTGATTTTTTGTTTACTTGTTTCATTTTCTTTTTTTTTTTGTTTCTAACCTTCAATTGTTGTATTAATTCAGGAAAGCTGGATAAGGGTGCAGTACTCAAGGCAATTTGTGCTGGTTTTAAAGAGACTACTGAACCAGCTGTTTGCCTAAGCGAAGGTACTTGTGCTTATATGTTGCCATCAACTTTTGTGCTTGTAGTATCAAAGATACAAAGTAGTAACTAGTCCAGTCATATTAAAATTGCCATACAACAATTAAAAGTAAGGTTTATGACTACTAATCTGATGCCAACTACAATGAAAGTTAACTACTAATTTGAGGTACCTACCAACTTTGTGATCTTTGACTGTTGGCAATTACTTTGGAGATAAAAGTTGATTTTTCATATTTTTATGGAAATAAAGCTGATTTTTCAATTATTTAATATAGCTTTCTTTTATGCTTTTCAGACATACAGACAAATGAGTGCTTAGATAATAATGGTGCATGCTGGAAAGATACAGCAGCTAATATCACTGCATGCAAGGTTAATTTGATAATATTGATTTAACAAATTTTCGGTGTTCCCTTGATACCTTGGAATATTTATGTTGTACATAATGATGCAGAAAAGCTTCTTAGACCAAACTGCTTGTGTTTTATTCATGATTTTTCGAGGATTGGTATATCCTCTTTATAATTTTCTGTAGCTTGTTATTGTTACAATGGCCTTTTTGATGTTCCTAAAATATAATTCAGGATACATTCCGTGGGAGAGTTTGTGAATGTCCAGTTGTGAATGGTGTAAGATTTGTTGGAGATGGTTATACTCACTGTGAAGGTATTTTACTGTCAGAATCTGATTATAAACTTTGCAGATGTAATACCGTCTTTTTGGGACAGATGCAACAATTTCTCTATAACTAAAATGACTTGTCACGTATTAGTTATGTAATGCCGTGATTTTATCTGCATTTTCTAACTTCTAATACTCTTTACACTTGGATTCCCATATTAGTTGCATTCATTGGTTGAAATTTGACAGGCAGAACTAAATGCGATGTTATGCCTATATTTTATACTTGTGCTAGAGTAGGTGGGCTGTATGTCCAATTTATATATTAGACATTTTGTGTTGCTTGATGTATGGTTTAAAAAAGTAGTATTTTACCCTCGCATTAATGAGGAACATGCACCCTTTGCTTGTTAATGATTATTTTTCTTGTATATTCACTCGTCACTCTCTTTTAAAAGTTATTTGTTCTAATTTAGAATATTTGATTTCTTATTTCAGCCTCAGGGTCAGGTCGATGTGATATAAACAATGGTGGTTGTTGGAAGGACACCAAAAATGGTGTCACCTTTTCTGCATGTGTGGTATGTAACTACCTTACTAAACTCTTATTATTGACACAATAATCTTGTTTCTATGAGGAGCTGAACCAGGTGGTATTCTAATTACCTTTAGAAGAGGGAAAAAGAGATGAACCAATTGTGTTTTTTTTCAATCAAATTGAAATCCTTATGTTTTATATGCAGGAGGGTGGATGCAAATGTCCTGCTGGTTTCAAGGGAGATGGTACCAAGACATGTGAAGGTATGCCAATTTTGGACAGTAAATACATTAACAGTATAAAATAGGTTTTTGTTTGCTTTTCTATTTTAATTTCTTTTGTCTAAATTTCAGAGAAGCATCCCTTTTTACCTCAATTTTTTTTTCTTTAATTTCAGTTTTGATTTGTGGTTCTGTGGTCGAACTAGATCTTAAGCATCTTGCTTTGATCAAATTGTCTGTTTTATTATCATAATTTCCTTTCCCTTTCTTCAAAACTTTTAACTTGAATTTTGGTTTAAAATATAAAATTTCAGATATTGACGAGTGCAAAGAAAAGAAGGCATGCCAATGCTCAAGCTGTAATTGTAAGAATACCTGGGGTAGCTATGAGTGCACCTGTGGCGGCGACATGTTGTATATTAGAGAGCATGATACTTGCATCAGTAAGATCACTCTCTAAGCCCCCATCTACTCACTAATACTGCACAGACAGTTTCATAGGCATCTTTAAATAATATTCTTTTAGTTTCATTGAGCAGTAATTTAGGGAAGTATTTCAGTGTATAAATTACTGGTTTGTTAAGTGCAAAAGACAAGCTATGAATTTAAGTGTGCTATTAGTAACATATGCAAATACATAAATATTTCAAAGAACAAATTATTGATGTGACAAAGTACGAAGGAAGATAACTATGAATTTCAATGAGCTATGCAACACAATTTGATTTTGCAGTAGAAAGAGAGAGGTAATTACTGATTACTCTGGGATAGAACATGTCATTTGGCAGGATATATAATAATAGGCTTGTTGGCATTTATAGGTAAGAAAGCAACTGCGCAGATGGGATGGGGATTTTTGTGGGTAATTTTCTTGGGACTTGCTGCAGCTGGAATTGCAGCCTATGCAGTGTACAAGTATCGCATCCGGGTAAGTCTGCTTGATGTGTTTCCTTTTCTTGTACTTCAGCTGCAGTTTTAGTGATGGAAACAGGTACCTAATTTATAGTTGTTTAAAATGTATTTTTAATGTTTGCAGAGTTACATGGATTCTGAGATTCGTGCAATTATGGCTCAGTACATGCCGCTAGACAACCAAGGGGAAGTGCCAAACCATGTCCAGCATGGTCAAATATGAGCTGCAGGAAGTGGACTTGTGTGAAATTTGGAAATGATGGAAAGAATGGCTTGTTGTCACCTCTTATCTATCAGTGTGCCATTTTTTGATGCGGTGCATTTGTAACTTGGCCTTGTTTACCTTGTACATTAATATGCAAGTTACTTGGGCTTTTACTGTGTATTAATTTACGTTAGGTTTTTTTTTTTTGTTGTTGTTTTGGCTATGTAATCATAATAGTTTAGAGATTATTAATAATAAGTTCAAGAGTTCCTTGTCCGAATTCATGGTCTATGACATCACTGGTTGATCGTCAGCAACATTTGTTTTTCTACAGAATTCAAGTTGTTCACTCAAACATAGGCGACCAAGGCACTTGTCGGTGTTTTTCTAAAAAAAAAAGTGATAAGATGAAAACGAACTAGCGTTGGAAACAAAAATGCAGGTAATTCTCAATATGCACTAAAGACTACAGTTTAATAGAAAACAATTGAAAAAGGGTTTGTTTGATTTAGTGAAATTCTTTTAATGTAACTTTGAGATGGAGAGGTATCTATAACTATTTTAGAAAATGTCAAGGGAGTTATTTTATTTTATCAAAGGATGAAAAAATGATGTGATATATGTACGCTAATGGATTCTAGTTACTAAAAGCGGAACGAACTTGGCACTTTAGAATAATGTATACTAGAGGAGTCAATATACCATTTAAAAATTATGTTTAGTTGAGGGTTCTAAAGTCCACGATTGTAAAATTATTTAATTTTCTTTAAATTTATTTTTTATAACAAATAGCAGCGGACTCGCATAAAATTGTGCCCAATCAGAAATTAATTATACCTTAACGGTAAATATATCAGATTGTAATTCTCATGCTTGTACTATCTCACCTCGTTACTTATCTCCGTTTCTTTTCCTTTTACATTTCTTTTTTTTTTTTTGTCACTATTTATTTGAATACACAGTTTTCTTTTCATTTGGGGAAAAAAATAATCAATGCAAATTTCTTGCGATATAAAAAATATGGATAAAGAAAAATAGGAATAAGAGAATTGTCAGGTTTGGCAAAAAAAAAAAAAAAAAAAATATATATATATAGAGTATTGCTATTGTGAACCATGGTGCACAGATGGCTCCGTGAACCATGACCGTTTGATCGGTGACTTTGCAATTTGACAAATCTAAATTAACCAATCCAATCTATATATTGAAATCTCATATGAAACCAAATTTTATAATTTTTGGAATTTGGTTTCATATGAGATTTCAATATATAGATTGGATTGGTTAATTTAGATTTGTCAAATTGCAAAACCACCGATCAAACGGTCATGGTTCACGGAGCCCTCTGTGCACCATGGTTCACCATAGCTATTCTCTATATATATAGAGAGAGTTTTGCTATGGTGAGTCGCGACTCACAGACCTTCTGGTGAGTCGCAATCCGGACCGTCCGATCCGCTTCAAAATTCGGACAGATCTGCGCGATGGATTGGCGCTGGATCGAATTAATTTTTTCCGTTCCGTCTCTTTTCTCTCCGTTCCCTTCTCTTTCTCTTTACTTCGTCTCTCTCTCCCTCTCTTTGAAAAGAAAAATCGATTCTCAGATCTAGAGAGCGTCTCTCTCAAACCCTAGAAAGCTGAGAGTGGATCGGCGCAGAGAGTTGATCCGAGTCTAGTGAGGAAACTGATTGGAGTGCCTCCTCTGGTAAAAAAATCGATTCTCAGCCTAGTTGATCGGAGCGCCTCTTCTCGTCGCTGTTGCTTCCTCTCTACTACCTCACGAATTGCGCTTCCTCCTCTTCGAGTTTGAGCTTCTTTAAACCAGGTTCTATCTCTCTCTAACCTAGTGGATGTTAACTGTTAGCAGTTAGCAATTCCTTGATTTTGCTCGACTTGCCTTCGATCTTAACTAGCTTCTTTTGTGTAAATCTTAACCGTTAGCAATTCATTGATTTGCGTAAATCTTTGTCAATTTCTTCTCTTAAACCATGTATATTGAACAGAATATTAATAAGTTGATAACAGCTGAAACACGCTGGGTCTAATCCAGGTCATTGGTAATTCTGTACTAATTTTTAGCTGATATTTGTTTCTACTGTAAAAATTAGGCCACATGTGACACATGTACTTATTTCTATTTAATTAGGCCATTGGAGACACATATTCTAATTTCTGTTTCTTTCTATTGTTTAATTGGGCCCTTGGAGAGAAATATTGGCGATAAGTGAAGAGTGAGATAGCAGCAACAAAGGCCATATTTCTGTTTTGATTTGGCTATTATATTTTAAATTTGGCTATTATGCCTTCTGTATGCAGTATGCTTATGCACTGTTAATTTCTATTTATATGGATTGCTTGTCCACTGTTAATTTATGTTTTTAATCTTGGATATGCTTGTGCACTGTTAATTTATGTTTTAAATCTTAGATATGTTTATGTACCATGCTTCTACTGTGTACAAATTTATATACCATGCTTATAATGTGTACAAGTTTATGTACCTTTCTGTTTTTATAGCACTGTTTTTTCTGAAGCACAAACTGGTTAGAAGCTGTACCATGCTTGGTACAGCTTATGTGCACGATTGCATGGTACAGCTTATGGGCTCGTTTGGATGATAGTGGGAATAGGGGAATAGTGTGGAAAAGTGGGAAGAGTGGGAAGAGTGGGAAGAGTGCTATTCCTAGGTCGTTTGGATGGTGAGTTTAGGAATAGCGTTGGGAAGTGTGAAAAAGTAGAGAGAAAAGTGTTGTTGGGAAGAGTGTTGTTGGGAAGAGTGGGAAGAGTGGGAAGAGTGGCTATTCCCACTATTCCCCTATTCCCACTATCATACCATGCTTGGAATAGTTGGGTTTTCACGTGTAGTTGGAAGCACAAACTGTTTCTGAAGCATACTATTTTCACGTGTAGTTGCTTATCATATGCAGCTGCTTGGTATCACACGATTTGGTACAGGTCATGCTTGGTACCATGCGTAGAAATAATCAACTACATTATATATCATATGCACCAGAGAGTGCTCCCTAGTTCCTTTCTTTATTCAAGTTGCATATTGCACTCCTTATATCAACCAATTTGTATATTATTTACATTGAGGCAAATATACCAAAAAGGAAAGAAACTAAACAACTTGAAATACATGGTACTTCAAATGAGAATCCATTTAACATACATTCATCCATTACAATCTATTAGAAGCTAACATCAATTACATTCAATTATTAGAATCTAACATCAACTACAATGCACATGGTACTTCAGTATTTCCTTAGCATTTTTTCTCCACTCTCAAATAGGCAAATTAACCCTCGTACAACAAATAGAAAACTAATGCAACTAAAATAACTATTATAACAATGAGTCTTTTTTCCTTCAACTCCTGAGCCTTCTTCTCACCTTCAAAATTCTTCAAGCTACTGAGTAATTCTTGACATCTACAATAATTAATATCTTAAAACATTCAATTTGAAAAGTTATTACATTATAAACAAAATAGTGAAAAAGTACCTCATAATTTCTGCATCCAAGAAACCTTCGGCCTGGATTAGAATTGTCCACGTTGTTTTCAAAACAGTGACCTCGTTACAATGACAATTTGGAAAACCAGTGCTCACATTTGGAAGGGGATTAATTGAATGAAATCTGGACAAATATTGAAAGAGAAGATATTCATAAAGCTAGTGAAGGATAAATAAATGTTCAATGGGGATTAGTTGAATGAAATCTAGACAACCACCTTAATATGAATTGATAAATAAGTACAACATTATCTAATAGTTAGCAATCAAACTTTTGTCAGTACAGCATTATCTAAATAAGTACAGCTGATTATTTGTCAGTACAGCATTATCTAAATAAGTACAGCTGATTATTTGTCAGTACATCATTATCTAAATAAGTGTAACGTTATCTAAGTACAACATGAGATCTAGACAACCACACTGTCAGCACTAGACTCAGGTTCCTAACCAATTCTCCCTTCCGTTTTTCTTTTAATTCTTCTTCTTCGCTAATGATATAACTTAATGGTCCTCATAACTAGCTATCTAATATAATACGAAACCAAAACCATAATCATCACTTTCCCCAATTACATTATTAATTTCCCTTCATTTTTTAATTAATATTTTCCTTAAAACATGCTGACGCACTTCAAATTGTTTTGCTATTAATTATCACAGAAGTAAAATCGGTGGATTAAAGCTCTAAATTGTTTTGCTATTGCGGAAAAAAAAAATTGCAAGTTGAAACCCAATGTCAGAGAAGAGAAAGAAGTCAAGCCACAGGTTCAAACGGAAACCTAGGCCAGAGAGGAAAAGAGGTAAGAAAACAGAACCTCGATCGTAGAGAGAGAGGCGAGAGAGTGAAAACTAATTAGGTCGTCGAAGGAACCCTAGGTTTCGCTTGCGACTGAATCCCGCGACGGAATTCCAGTTCTCAAACAAGAAGCAAGACATGCAGCAATGGGCGCTAGGAGATGCTCTGAGGCTCCGATCTACTCTCAGCTTTCTAGGGTTTGAGAGAGACGCTCTCTAGATCTGAGAATCGATTTTCCTTTTCAAAGAGAGGGAGAGAGAGACAAAGTAAAGAGAAAGAGAAGGGAACGGAGAGAAAAGAGACGGAACGGAAAAAAATAATTCGATCCAGCGCCAATCCACCGCGCAGATCTGTCCGAATTTTGAAGCGGATCGGACGGTCCAGATTGCGACTCACCAGAAGCTCTGTGAGTCGCGACTCACCATAGCAAAATATGAGAATAGCTATGGTGAACCATGGTGCACAGAGGGCTCCGTGAACCATGACCGTTTGATCGGTGGTTTTGCAATTTGACAAATCTAAATTAACCAATCCAATCTATATATTGAAATCTCATATGAAACCAAATTTTATAATTTTTGGAATTTTTTTGCTATTTTTTCCAAATTTTTTAAAGCTTGCCATTTTTGGACGATATATATATATATTGTTGAACTGAAACCTTTCGTTGATACTTGATAGTCATTAACTCATTTAATAATTTTTCCTTCTTTGGTTGAAAAATATAATAGGGGTTGGAGAAAATCCACTGCAATTTAGAAAGCATAGACAGCAGTACTATCACCGAAGGAAACCATCCGATCAAATAGAAAGGTTGAGATTTTGATCGAACAGACCTTAATCCACATGAAGCCGCCACTAGTATTTCCAGTACTTGCAGCGGATCCGTAGCGGATTAGTGGTAGTCTAGTCTTGACCCAAAATTAGATTAGAGCTCCGTATTTTGAGCGAGAACGAATAATAATGGATCGACAGTTATGCTCTCCCATTATACCCCGGACCAGCATACCCCACCTTCTCTTCTTTCTTTTTCCCTCCTCTCTCTCTCTCTCTCGCTCTCGCTCTCCCCAAATCTAAATCTCTCTTCTTCCGATCATTCATCCATCGCTTCCATCCGTCTCTATCTAGGAGGAAGTAAGATTCTGCGTTGAGTCGGAGGAACCGGCCAGCTGGTGGTAACTGGTAAGCTTCACCCCTTTCATTTCCCTTTCTATTCAATGCTAGGAGGAAGGTCTTAATACAATAGGTGAGTGCCGTGTGTGTGTTTTGGGGGTTTGGGTGGACCAGTTGGCAAGTATATCTGTCAGCTTTTGGTCACAATTAAACATGATTGCTGAATTTTGTGAGATAGTCTTTGCTTACCATTTGCTACATGAGACCACTACTCATTTTTTTATGATTTGAAAAAAGAACAAGTAACTTAGATTTTGCCATTGGAACCATACTTGGTCCGATCCAACCCAAAGGTTTCCAGGTCAGGTTGGGTTAGCATTAAAGTTGACTCATTCTGACACATTGCATCTTAATGTTGACCAATTACACGAAGATTCAATTTCCTCCTATAAGAGTAAAACTTTGAATTGTAAGTGCTTATCTTGTTTAAACCTACAAAAGCAGTAACTGATACTTCAATACTTAAGTTTAACAGATTTGAATTTGGAAGCATGGAAGAATCTCCCCGGACGCTTCATTCAAAGCTGAGGCTCTGGGAATACCCAGACAAATACATTTTTGAGCCAGTTGATGGTGTGACTGATTCTATTCTTCAAGTTAATCGAGCTGATGGATCCATGGAAAGCATAGGTACTTTCTTTTTGTGGGTTTGATATTTTATGAATGGACTTATATAATTTTTGGCATTAATATAAAAAATTAAATATATATTACTTATGAGATCAAGAAATAACACAATCTGGAACCACCACAGGGACACTGTTATATGAAAATTTGTACCTGACCCTCTCCATATGGGGCTTTCAGCACTATACATTCTTAATTTTATTCAAATTTGAAAGACGTTTTGAAAAATTGAGTGACTTATTTTTTGAGAAATTGTCTAAATTGGCTGCAGGAGAGATGCCGCAACACATGCAGAATGCCAAAGTGACAACTGTGTATGGTGTGCTCGGAATGATTAGACTTTTAGTTGGTAATTTACATCTTTCCTATACAGAACCCTTGTTTTTTATACCATTTATTTACTATATAAATTGTTTAAAAATTGCCAGCTGGACTGACTGTCACTTATGCAAACCCTGATGGGCCAGGCCTGATAACAGTTCCATCTACCATCAAAATAGTGCAACTTTTGTGTGAACGTCAAATCTAGAGCGCCATACCATGCACTTAATTGTCAACCTGCCAACAAGAATGCGTTAGTTTAATTTGCTGATTAGGTGCCTAGGCGTGCGATTCCTATTTGGTGCTCTGGAAAGATTTTTATTTCTTCTTCCTTACAATTCAATGCAGCTTCATCCAACCCAGAATCATTTTGACCTCAACTCTTGTACCAGTACATGGTATTTGGTACAGAACATGTACATGCCAGGCTTTCTAGTTATAAATAACTAAATATGTTACTTTTGAGCAATTGTTTGCTGCTTGCTTTGTCTTAGGGTTCTGTTTGTTTCAATAAATGAACTTGCAGCCTTAATGTCTCTAAATATGTCAACTTGTAGTTATTGTTGGGTATTTTTTTCAGTGCTGTACCAACCAATAGTGACAAGTTAACATCTTATGTATTAAATACCATGCAGGGTCATATGTTTTAGTAATAAAAGGGAGAGAAAATGTGGGGACTTACCTAGGTCATCCTATTTTCAAAATTTCTTCTCTTCAACTCCTCCCTTGTGACCGCTCTCTCAATACGTCCTCAAATGAACAGGTATGTTCATTTATACTGGAAAGTGATTCACACCATGCATGCCTTTAAAAGAACTATATAAAACCTCCACACCTTTTTCTTATCTACTTACTTACGATGCCCAACCATCTCTGTTTATTATTGGATAGTTAACATTATTGGCATGCCAGTAAGAAAGAACAATAGGTATTTTGGTGTTTGTGTAGATTCAGAAAGGACCAGTGTATTGTATAGTTAATATGTTCTTGTTGCGTGCATTAGTGCATGGTATTTTCATGTGTACAGTATCATACTTGACATGAATTCTTATTTGTATATTTTTTCAGTGTTTTGTTTAGAAAGTTTTTTTTTTATTTACAATATTTCTATGTTGACTATATCAGAAAAAGATGGAGGCAGAGTTCACAGCTTTGCTGAAGGCTTCACAGAAGATTTCTGGCTTGTACTTATCTTATGAAGTCAACATAACCCTTTGGTTCGGCTTTTCTTCATTTTATTCTACATTATACCTGCTTTTTGTCATTCTTTCTTTTTCCCTTTTTGTGGCTATGTAAAACTTAATTAACTTGTGGTGCTAATCACAGCTCACAGAGGCTGTATGAGTTGGGTAATGAATCGAAATCCCTTCCTCTTTGGAGACAGGTGTGTTGACCTAATATGAAACTCTTTTTGTGAGTGATGGATTTTTTTTGTGAGGTGTAAAATAGTGACTTATTTGTGGGTATGTTTTTTTAATGACAATTTTCAGGCGGAACAGAGGTTTCTTTGGAACAATTATTTGATGGAACCACTCATCGAGAACAAAGTAGAGAATTTCTATCTTCCCTAGAACTATAGACTATGCTATACCACTTTAATCACTCCTGAGTTCTGACCTACCTTTTTTCTTTTCAGCTGGACCAGTATCTGATACCTGTCATCCAAGGATGTATCCATCGTTTCTCATCATTATGAAAATTTAAACTTCTTGACTTGTTGTTTACACTTATTAATGTGGTCAATATTCCACATCGTTTCTTAATATTTATTAGTTCCTTGACCAAATTTCAGATTTTGAGACCTTCAATACAAACATTGGTCCCAAAAGTGTTAATGTTACCATAATTGCCCGTAGATGTACACGTAGGACAGGTAACTCTCTCCCTCTCTCTCTCCAATCCCGCCGCCCCCTCCCTCCCTCCTCTCTTTTTATCTAACCTTTCTAATAAGTCAGATGTCTTGTGGATATTTTATTTCCTTGGAAAAAAGGTACAAGGATGTGGAGGAGAGGTGCTGATAAGGAAGGATATGCAGCCAATTTTGTTGAAAGTGAACAAATTGTCGAGTACAATGGTTGCACAGCCTCTTTTGTGCAGGTATTTATCTGTCTTTGCTTGTGTTTCTCTCTGTTTGGTAAACTGATCATAACTTTGAATTAATTATTTACTTGATTGGTTCTAATTAATAATTGGACATGGAATAAAAGAATTTTTTGAATGTGCATTCAAATTAGCATGAATGAAATTGATGCATCCAGCCTTTCTGTTTTTAGGTGAGAGGTTCTATACCATTCATGTGGGAGCAAATTGTTGATTTGACATACAAGCCTAGCTTTGAAATAGTCAGACAGGAAGATGCGGTACAATATTTTTTTTCCTTTTTCTTATATATATGTATAATTTTATATTACTATTTATTGATTTGTTTTTCTATCCATTTGATAGCCTCGTGTGGTAGAACGCCACTTTCTCGACTTGAATAAAAAATATGGAGCTGTTCAGGCTATTGACCTTGTCAACAAAGTACCGTACTCTTTTTTGTAATATTGCTTTCATTGTTGTGTAACAGATCCTATTTTTTTTTCTTTTCCTAATTTTTTGTGTTTTGTGATTTCCCAATTTTTTGTTTCAGCATGGGAGTGAGGGGCGTTTGCATGAAAGATATGCTGCCTCCATGAATCCTATTCTCAGTGATGACATAAGGTTCACAATGCTTCCATTATTTTTATCTGATTTATCTTGCATTTTTATTTTAGATTAGCTAATATTAGTTGACACTTTCTGGTAAGTGCTTGGTTTATCTGGTGCTTAATTGTCTCTTTATATTTCATCATGTGTAAATTACAGATATTTGCATTTTGACTTCCACAAGATATGTGGTCATGTACATTTTGAGCGCCTTTCTCTCCTCTATGATCAAATTAAGGAGTACCTTTCAAAGCATGGGTACATCTTGTTCTCTCTCTCTCTCACTCTCTCTCTCTTTCTCTCTCTCTCACACACACACACAAACATATGCATGCACACACTCACATGCACAAAAACACACACACAGATGCATGCACGCACACATTTTGTGCGTTTTAATTTGTAATATAGTTTTTAAGTTCCCAGTCTTTGCTTTTGCCTTGGTTGTTAGATATTTTCTATTGAACGAAAAAGGAGAGAAAGTGGCTGAGCAGACTGGCATCATTAGAACTAACTGCGTTGACTGTTTGGACCGCACCAATGTCACTCAGGTATTTACACAATTTCTTCCCTCTATTTGATTGCAATTGACAGTAAGAAGCTATTGCTTAAATGTCATGTTTTTGCTACCTTTCAAGAAGTGAACCTTTTGGGCTTGTATTGGAAGTCTAATTCTGTTAGAGTGCTTTCTGTGACATTTGGATTTGTTTCAAGTTAAAAGTTTGATACATACTCGAGTGGTTAATTGTATAGAGTATGATTGGGAGAAAGATGTTGGAAAGCCAGCTCAGAAAATTTGGTGTTCTTGGTGAAGGCCAAGAGATTCGTGATTTCTCTTCTTTTGACACTAGCTACAAAATCTGTAAGTCTTTTTTTTTATATAAAATTTATTTGCTTAATTTGTTATTGTTATTACTGGTGTAACTTCTTTCTAATTTTCAGTGTGGGCTAATCATGGTGATGAAATAAGCATTCAATATTCTGGAACTCCTGCACTCAAGGGTGATTTTACACGGTACAGTTTTTTTTGCTCAGAAAATTTCAAATTACAAACTAGGAACTCAGTTAATTATATTCCATTATTTGGTCTGGGTGATGATCAGGTTTGGTAAGAGAACTTACCAAGGTATAGCAAAGGATGGGTGGAATGCACTTTCTAGGTATTATCTCAACAATTTTGCTGATGGTACTAAACAGGTACATGGCTTATTCTTTATAATTGTTAGTTCTCCTGCATTACTGGATCATATGGTGGGTATTTTTTATATTCTTATCATTTTTTTTTTAAAGGATGCAATTGATCTGCTTCAAGGGCATTATATAGTATCAGTGAGCAGAGATATGGCTCCTACTAAACGAGGGCTTGTTGAGACCTATGCTGTACTCTTCTAATAAACTTCTTTTTCATTTAGTAAGATAAGTCAATAATTGTGGGAACTTACGTTTTCCTTTTTATTGCAGTCATTCCGTGTGGCATTTGCACTAATTTTCATCAGTTTTTTATTAGCATTGATGTCCCTTCGACAAGGTGAAAGACAATTTTCTTTTTTCTGAATTTATCTTTTTGCATGACATGAGGATCAGAAGTCCTCAAATCACCTCCAGTGGCAATGTCTTGGTCAACTGTGATAAATGTGGTATTTTTTTTTAACATATTTTAATTGAAGGAGCAAGTTCCTTTTTATCATTAAAATTAGGAAGATACCTGATACCATTATATTACATGAAAACTATCAGATATAACACAAATTATATGATATATTTCTACATCTTCTTATGCCTTTATTCAGTTTATTGTCTTCCCATTGTCTCTGATAGAAAGATTAAACCTAAGTAAAAACCAGAACAACAATCTTCTTCTGTTCTTTGGCACTAGCAAATTTGGTCGGGCATGAAATATGTCAACCATCATTTTTTTTTTTAATTCATCTATTTTAATATTAACAGCAAGAAGCAGCACCCGCCATTTACTGGAGTCTTTTGCATGGACTGGGCTCACATTGGGCATAACTGCCTTTGTTAGGGCACATGGTCGCCACTTTACAAACCGACCTCGTTTTCTTACAACACACTATTGATATTTTACCATTTAAATATGAAGTTGCTTAAAATTACCAACATTTTTTTGTATGTACATGATTCCCACCAGTACTTCGGCACCATTGCTGGGTTGTCTTATATTTAGGTCATGTTTAATAGCACCGTTCTTTTGAGGAGCGTAATGTAAATGTTCCCCAGACCCCAGTACAGATACAATTTTGTCATCTTCTGTTTCTGCTCTTTTTGTAATTTTATTGATCAATTGTGTAATAATGACATTCACGTTGTATCAACTTTCAAGTGTGTTTTTGTAACAAATTTTTTTTGTGGACTCCGAGTATTTAGTTTAAATTTAACTTGTGTAGAGGCTCTAAAAGAAAAAAGTTATGAGTTCCGTTTTTCTTTGGGACCTTGGAGTAAGAACAATATGTTCCGTTTTCTTTTAAACCAGGAGTAACTTTGTGGATGGATGGAGTAAAATAGTACATAGTAATTGATAGTAATTTGAGAATGAAAGGTCATGATATTTTTCTCTAGCAATTCCGTTTGGTTTTCGGCTATCTAATAAAAAGTATTCACAAATGCACCATCTCCTTGCTCTCTTCGTTTTTCTGTAATTGTATAGTCTATTCGAAACGCTTCAACTCTATTTCACCATCCAATTATTTACCAAACTACTGTCTTACAGAAAATTGACAAACAATGTATTTCAGTGTCGTAAACAAAAATGTAGGCATTTCAGCTTTTGTAGCATGTTAACAAAGTACAAGTAATTTCTTCTAGATACACTCCAGACTCATATCACATAAAAAAGTTCATGGTTATTTTTCATTAAAAAACAAAAGGTACAGAAAAATTAATGTACGTACCGTACGTCAAGCCTCCATTCATCAACAAAAGATAAACTTTGAAGATGATTTTATTAACACGAATTCAGAGATGCATTAAATAAAACAGAACAGAACAACGCCTGCTCCACTACATCAAGCACAAAATTAACTACAAAGCATATTCCAGCTGCTACTATAATTTAGGAAAGAGGAAGATAATATATTATCATAGGAAAAAACAAACAAATCACAGCATTCTACACAATAAACAACAGATCAGACGCCACTAAACTCTCTAGTTATTCCACATAAAAATTTCGAGCCTAAGACATCATCTCCTTAAATTTGATTTGACCACATGGAGTATCCTGGTGAAGCAAAAGAAGCTGCATAGTTGCGAATTTGATGAATATAGTTTTTATTTGTATCAGAGCATCTCATGCAATATACAATGAAGTACCTAATTTAGGATTCTAATCTTCTGAGCTTGGCTGACTGGTGGGACCCTTACTTTGATCACTTCTTGTCAGCATCCTATAAACATAGAATCCTGCAGCTGCAGCGCTGCAAAAGCAAAAGAAAAACTACTGAGATACATAAAAAATTTTGATCCATTAGTTTTAGATGAGTCTCTTCAAAAGGTTCTCCATATTCTTTGTCAGATAAATTACTGAACCGTCCAGATAATAAATCATAAAACAATTATAATCGAATAAAAAAAAATAACCTGATGAGCATGTGTACAAAGTTCAGCAATGTGCCACCCTTCAGTAATACAAAATGGCCCAAATTAATCAGTACACATTAAAAAATTCCATATTGTTGCATTAATATAACATTAATCAAAATTCATACAAATAACTAATAATTTACCTGCCTAAAGACCGTCAGTGCCCTAAGGAAAATCACGATTGCAATTGCTGCAGGATGAAGATGCAGATATGAACACAATAAGTTTCCAAAATGGATAAATAGATTAAAAAGAAGTCAAAGAGTTGTTCCCAGGTTGCAATTTATCATCCAATGAAGACTGAATACTAATTGTCCTAATAAAAGACCTGGATTAAGCATGATTTCTACAATCGGACTTCAATGTAAGCGCTTTAGTGGTGCAATTAAACTATAGTCTAATCTAAATCCACACCTAATTTTCATTTGGAGGATATGCTTCAGGCATACGTAAATTTAACCATGCAGCCTCTATTAACTCGAATGTTTTTAACCCAACAAATAAATATGAGGTCACAAAAAGTACAACCTGAAAAACATAGGTTTGTGCTTTGAATAAGTGGAGACTCAACTAACTAATCTAATTTGCACCAGTAAACCTAAATTCACACTTATGCTTCAACTGAGACTCAATTATCTTTTCACCCAACAACAATTTAACTGGGCAAAAACATAAAATGGGTAAATTTGAGTATACATGATTGCTAGTAGCTTTTATAGAAGCACGCAAGATATTTCAATTTTACACAGTAAACATAAAACATTGATATTTTGTAAAGGAAAAAAATTAAATTATCACGAAAGGAAAAAAAAAAAAAATAGTTTAAGATCACAGTATTAATTACCAGTTTGCCCTTTAAAGAGAAGTCGAGATGCACGGCCACTATTATAAGAGCGTTTACTCCATACAGCTAAAGCCACTAGACCACTACCAAGAATTATACCAAACCGGACAGCAGCAATACTTCCATATATCATGAAGGTCAAAAATCCCAATATTGCCAAGTATGAACCTGCAATTTACATATTTGAGGTAACATGCATTTATAAGTCAATTCTATGTTATAGTCCTCATATAAGTCAGTATGGTATGGCACATTACATAGCTCTGGCAGTCAAGAGAAAAATAGAAAATCAGGGTCTACGACACAATATATCATTATTAAAGGCTGCCTTAGCAGCAAACAGAACTAAACCAGAAAGGAAGAAGTTTAGAAGCTACCAAAAATATCTAGTAACAAATCAGCACTCGTATGATACTGATACAAGCCTGACTAGTACAGTACAAGCTAAAATTAAACAAAACATTACTATTGAATGTGGACCCAAAACCACCAAGTCTCTTCATATCAACTAGTAGGTGCTGACCAGCACCTAGAGCTATTGAGCCAAACATATTACTCAGAAGTTTGAAACAGCAAAACTCTTAACCAATCAACCCTAAAGCAATTGAACTAAGAAAAAATATTGGAGACTTAATCTAGATTATTGCAACCATTTGGAACTAGTAAGGTATGCTTGTACCAAGAATGACAGGTAAAACATGACTAAAAACTGTATTATTAACTCATAGAGGTACTTGAATAGTATTGATAGTTATGACACTTTTTCAGGTTACTGTACCAACTCATAAAGCAGTATTATCACAAATGCAAGCATCCGAATCCATACCATATACAACTCCGACATGATAATCTTGGACATCATCGATGTTCTTCACCTCGGAACTCTCTTTTAAGACACCTACCAATTCTTTAGTTGATTCTGGCGGGTTTTCAGACACCCTAGCTAAATACTCCTGTCCCTCTTCGCTAATTTCTTTTGCTATTTTACTCAAGTCATTTTGGGCCTTTGCAGCTTCTATTTTTAACTTTTCTGACAGAGTCAATAAGACCTCTGAGGCTTTCTTGGAGTATATGTCATATGCCTCTTCTGACATGGCTTTAAGTTTAATAGCTTCTGATTTGAAATATTCAAGAGAATCTTTCCATGCTTCTTCCGAATTTTCAACTTTTATGTCACTTTCATTTGTCTTTTCTGAGTCAGGAACTGGTTGCTGTAACAAAGCAAATACATAATTTTTACAGTCCTTCATGGGAATAATTAACATATATGTACAGAAAGAGGACTATACAGTTTAAAAACATAGCACCAACAGTATAGAGTTTCTTAAATGTAGAGATCTTTGTCTAGTTTCTAATGTACACAGTCATATTTAAACACTAATAAGAAAAGAGAATCATGTACTTAAGAAAAGCAAATTCCTATTATAATGGTTTTCCAACATACAAGCAGATTTCAGTGACAAAAAAGTGATCCAAAGCAAACGGAAAGTATTTATTAATTAAAAATAAGTGCAATTTTATTTTTTTTTTCAATTTTTGAGGGAAGCACTGTGATATTATTAGCTAGCAGTAATGAAAAATCATAACTTGAGAGGAATTGGAGATGCTCAACTTTGATCATGTAAAACTGCACTTTGCAAACTACTTCCCAATGGTTTGAGTGTATGAAAAGCTAAGAATAAACTTTCACTTTTGAAAGCATAGAACAGAAAAAAAAAAAAAAAAAAAAGGCAGAACTTACAAATGGAGGCTTCTTTACTTACAGGAGAAGAAATGCATATTAAAATAATTGCAAAATGAAGACACCTTAATAAAATGATAAAGCATGGTAATTTCTTATGAGAAAACAATGATCATACAGGATGCTTTGGTAAAAAGAAACGTCAAAGTTATGAAATTGTACATCTTTTTTCTTCATATAAGGCCTTCACCAAGCCATCTGAAGACGACACAATACTGTATATAATTTTTATTGACACTTTAAATCATAATGGAAGGAAAAAAAAAAAAAACCAAATGAGAAGGAACTGTGGCATTGCGTTCTATAAATAAATTACATTTTGGTACAACTAAAGCACCGCAAGTCTTTAGCAATGCTAAACTAATTAAAATATGAGCAGAGAAGGAACTGTGGCATTCAGAATACTACTTAATTGAACTAAGCGTCAATCAACCATTAATGGATAATTAACAAGAATAATCAAAAGATAAACACAGAACAGCTAATAGAAAACGAACCGAATCTTCATGAGAAGACGCGAACGAAATAAGGCGGGAGACGCCACGGCTGTCCACGTGGATGCTCCGACGACATGTGGCGGGTTGCAATTGGGGCAAATTCAAGCGGCGGAGAGACACGGGAGCAGTGGGAAGACGGAGATGAAAATTGGATATGTAATTGGGGGTCTTGAGAGAAACAAAGCTCCTCTGGAGACACAAAGCCATGGCGCAATAGATAGAGAGAGAAGATGAGGCAATTAAGGATTTAAGGCAGGTTGGTAAGAGAGAGAGAGAGAGAGTAAAAGGCGGCGAGGTCGAAGAGAGAGAAAGAGAAAGGGAAAAATGAGTGAGGTGAGGTGAGGTTTGGTTTCGCTTTTGGTTTGGGGTTTCCAAGGTTTTCAGGAGGTTTTGCTTTTCGGAGCTTCATTTTATTTGATTTGGTTTCACTCGTAATTTACTATATTTATGTGGGATGATTTCAGAATTATCTGACTCTTTCATTGCAAATCAGACGGCATCCATCACCTTCCACATTAATACTTGTTACTTGTTAGAGATCGTAAAGCAGAATGACACCGACCAGTGATAAACTAGTTATTAGCAAACATACCCACCAAGGAACCAATGAGTGGTGGGTTAATAAAAATTTGAAAAAAATATTTATACTTCGACAAAAATAAAATCACTATCTCAATAAAATTTTTTTATTGAAATATTTATTTCTTAATGAATGAAATTATTTGAAAAATAACAGAAATTTTTTTTACCTATGTGATATATTTTCAAAACAAAAAAATTATTATTATTTTAAGGAAGTTTTCCATATGTTTTTTTTCCCCAAAAACAACGCATAACCAATCAACGACAAGTTTCTTTATATTCAAGTGAAAAGCTATAAACTTATATCTATCAACCATTGACTTACATGATCCATATTAAGGTTGCATAGAGTAAATAATTTTTTACACCTTTCGTCTAATTATTTTAATCTTTCAATGAATACATGCTTTTATAAGTAAATAGGGATTACAATAAATAAAAATTGGGGGTCATTTGGCATGCATTAGTTTAGTGTAATCTTTAGGGCGTTTGGTAACAACATAGATTAGTGGGATAAAAAATTAAAGTTAATATTTTTAGCCAATTGTAGGTTAACAAAGTAGTTTATTAACCTTGAAGTTAGGCTAAGATCATGCATACCAAACGCCCCGTAGTTAGTAAACTTATGAATTCAATACTCACCTAATTTCATTGTTATGGAATCTATAGTATTTATTAAAAATCGTGACTGTGCTTTCAATAATTAAAAATATTTTTCTCCTTTTTCATTTTCTAGAATTAAAAATAAAATAGTTTTCTCTTTTTTTTAGTTAAATATATTAATAATAATTGTATCAATTGTTAAAGAATTAAATAAATTTGAAAATCTAAGATAGTTCAAACCTAATTATTATTTGGCATGTTCAACCGTAGCTTTAAATTCCTATACCATAAATTTCATAAAATTGAAATAATATCATATAATCTAACTTGTAGTATAATCATTACAAATGATAATCAATAATAATTTTTGTATAATGAAACTTAATTTGTCGCAACAAACTCGATGCATCCTCTAGTGTTTATTACATCTAAAAACGCATATCGTGCCGGACTGCCGGTCTCTTATCCTGGTACTGCACTTTATTAACCATAATTAAAAAAAAAAACATTTCCTTGAATCAGCCCGTTCTCGCCATACATATAACATATTATCTCTACTACTTATAAATGCACGTAGAGAAAGGTCGCAACAAAAATCACCAAGGGGGTTCAAACAATTGTTAACATCAATTATAAACCATTGATCTGTGCAATCTACGGTTTAGATCTGTATTTAACGCTAAGGGTCAGACTCTTTGACATGAAAGGGTCGTGGCGCTGATGGTTTGTATCAAATTCGCGACACTCCGCTCAGGGAGTTCGATTCTCCGTATAACCCACTTTTTTATTTTGCGCCCATTTCAATTTTTTCCGCCGTTTCCTAAAAAAAGTTTATGCGCTGTTCTATTTGTTTCGTACAGAAGAGATTGTTTCATACTCTCCCTCCCCTCTCCCCCCCTCTTTTTTCTCATCGCAAAACCTCCAAATTTTCTCAGAAAAGGAAAGCCAAAGGTGGCGATGTGGTCCCCCTCCGCAGCTCCTGTTTCGACTTCATGCTTTCATCAATCCTCCACTTCTTGGTCTGATCGCCGCCTATCTTCCCCTCGCTTCTTGGAGGTAGGGTTGGAGAAACCAACAGCGATTCTGGTCATGGCCGTCCCTGTGACAGTGATCGCGGTGGCTTTGGTCTCCTTTTGCATTAGGTGCTAGATCGGTAGAGAAAAACAGGAGAATAATGCAAGGTATTTATATTTCTTTTTTGCTCTTTCATTTTTCTGGGTTAAGGTAAAATCTTGATGCTTTGATTATTTTTCTAGGTTTTCGGCTGATGGCTGTAACAATAGAGAATAGAGAGGAATAGAAAATGTATTTCAGAATAATTGAATTATTTTGTATTGAATTTCTTAGTCTTTACAAAGGCCAGATACGCCTCTATTTATATGAATACAATGAGAATTAATGCCCTAATTTCACTAACTCCTATTGGTTGCTATCAATCTGACTGTAGTAAGATTTTGTGTTCATGTATGCGCTGGAATACCAGCTATGCTTCTGTTGTGCAGATGGTCCAGAGAGTCTTCAACTGATATGCTGATATTTCCATCAGTTTATTAGAATCAGAGGTGTCCAGTACTGGTATAACAATGGCAAAAAGGATTTGGTCTAATATGTTCTGATATGTTCCAATTTGATCTGGTATGTGCTCTTTCCCATTTGACAAATAATCAAATTTTCCTTATCATAAAAAAAATGGTTAATCAGGGGTACTCAGTTTTTTATTTATTTCTAATATGTTGATAATTTATGTTTTGTACACAGTTGTAATTGCTTTAATTTTAAGTTTTTTGTTTTCTTTTACTAAATACAGGGTAATTCGACAGTATTTGATGGGCAAAGAACATAACTAATTAGAAGAATGCTATGATATTTAGTGCTTGCTCGGTGAGTTTGCTATCATGTGATTATCATATTTATCATTTTTGGTTCCTTCGCATCCACAAAATAGTGTTGTCGGTCTTCCTGTTGAGTTCCTTTCTTTGTCCCCCTTTTCGTTTCTGTTTTGTCAGAAATTTCTCTTGCACGGTCGGAAACTTGGGATTTTAAGTTTTTCATCTTTTTCTTCCTAATTTGCTTTCAAATTGAGCAGTCGCACTCAATTTTTAGCTCATTTCTCTTTCTTATTTCTCTATTGCAGCTTTCTAGGTTGTAAATCTGAAGCTTTTGGAGGGTGTTTCCAACCAGTTTTGGTACCATTTTCCATCCTTGTTTAGATTTCATACCGTCTTCACTCAAATAAGAAACTTGGATGAGACTGGTCCCGCAGGTTAGTGAGTCAAATGTTGCACAAGATTTTTTTTTCCTTAATAATGGATTGTGTTGCTATTCCTAAAGTCTGAAAATGCAACTGCATTGGTTGGTTTGTAAAACGATATGGTTGCAATAAAGAGTTTGAAGAGTTTGTAAAGTCTGAAATCTTATCTACTTTTCCTCTATGAATTCTCTGGTCAAATTTGCTTACTGGCGATTTCATTGAATGCACAAAAATGATAGAGGCTATAATTTGAATATTGACTTTCACAAATGTGCGACTAACATTAATGATATTGGATAAGGCATGGAGAATAAAAGGCCTCTTCTTCTGGCACACTGACACTCTTAGTTTTTTTTACCAGATTGGACATTTCTGTATTGACTGTCTTTTAGTTTAGTAAATTTTCAATTACCAAATGATCAGGTTAAATTTGTCTCGAAGTTCAAAGTTTTTATCTCTCTTTTGCTTAAATGTATTTGTACTGGTTATTATTTTAACTTGCAAGACATTATTTAATTCCCATAAGTCATTAACTTGGCATGGAAATTAACGTGCTCATGTCATTTTTTATTTGTCTTTTGTCTTTTTTTTTATTTTGATTTATATTTATATATTTCGGGTGTAATCAGTTGCACCATGATTCTCATGCACTCGACTATGATAGTTACAAAGGAGTCACTTGACTTATCATTTAAAGATATGATAATCTGCTATTTCATATCTTTTTTTATTTTAGGAAAAGGGTCATTTGACAAAGAAGATGAGGTTGCATCTCATAAGGGAAATGAGAATGAAGATTGATGGAGAAGTTTAGTACAAGTAGCTTAATGTTTTATTGTCAATAATGGAGATCATCTCCCTACATGTAAATTGTGGTAACTGTTAGGGTTGGTGGTTTTAGGGCTGCTTCAATTAAGACATGGTTTTTCTGTTTGAACATGATACTAACAGAGTAGCTTTGTTGTTCAAGTTAGAGAGCAGGATAGTTTCTAATTGTCGGGTCAATTAAAAAGATAGTTTTTCATGAGACTAAATCGCTGGAAGGTAGCCTAAAAACTAGATAAAAATTGTTTTTTTAATATAGATAGATAAAATAATTATTATTATTGTTGTATTGTAGTGTGATCAAGAAGCATGGTCAAGCGTTACCAAGGTTGATGCAAAGGGCAACCAAGATACTACCAATGTTGGTGCTTTCTAGCATGAGTTGTTACTGATATGGCCCTCTATTGGTGTATATTTGGGGTGACATCTATTTTATGACATAATACTGCCTTATCTATTGATTTTTTATAATTATTTTTTTGAAATGCAGTTTATATCAAAGATACTTGCACTTATTTCCACCTCTCTTCTATCATTACAGCATACGTAAAGTATTACATTTGATGGATATTTAGTTTTAAAAGGAAATTAACATAATTTTAAACTTTCTTAGCAATCGTAACTCAATGCTCATTTATTTCCATTTTCATTTGCGTTTATTGGAATTTTTTAGTACTTTAAATATATTGCATTTGCTTACTTTTTCATTTTTGTCTGTTTAGCAAAACAACGTTGATTTTAAATATTGAAAATGGACAACATGTTCATGTCGAGTAATATTTTCACATATTAAAGTCCGCCCGCACATTGAGCGGGCACTGCTGCTAGTAAAATAGAATGGATTGACTAAATCTCAGCTTAATAAAAGCCCTCAAATAATAACATCCGCTTCCAGAACGTGGGAGTCCAGCACAGTTGGTCAGTGGCTCCGCCGTTATCCTAGAGGTAACGGGTTCAATTCCCGCTGGGCGCGGAAGAGGGATAAACTCTATTTAATAGAGTTGGGCTATGCCTCTATAAATAAATGGCCTTTCTTCCAAAAAAAAAAATAAATAATAACATCCGCTTCCAAGTTCCAACAACACAAGCACTGGAAGAAAAGCACCACTGGTTATTCTATATATTTGATAAACATTAATAACTCAATTTCATGCTTTGAGTTTGTCGTAATTAATCAATTGATAAACATTAACTCAATTTCATGCTTTTAGTTTGTTGTAGTTAATTAATTATTTTTCTGTCGATTTCAGCTGTGAAGAATCCTTTCATATTTTTTTTTGTGAAGAATCCTTTCATATTTAGGCTGGCTCATATCCAGTGCTAACTAGAACGATTGTTTCACTGAATATATTTTCAATTAGAATAAATATATCCCCAGAAATAATATTCCTAATTTGAATACCAATCTCTCTTTTATTTATTTCATTCCTTTTTTTTTCAGTAAAAACAAACAGAGGTGTCTGTGTGTTCCTTTAATTTTCAATTGTTTTCATTCTTGACTAGTAATCCTCTAAAGTCTGAACAAATACTTTTCACCGACCAATTTCTTTTCTCATAAGTTATAATCCATTCTTTCTTTTTATTATGTCCACATGAGGCCTTTATATTGCTATTTTCTTTTTCTTTTTCTTTTTTTTTTAAAAAAAAAAATCTCGTTTGCGTCTCTTCAAAACTCAGTGATACCATTTCGTCTTTTGGCGGAATCAGATGATTTTAGTGTCATTTTCTTTGTAATACTTCGGAAAATTATGGTTTAATTGGTGGATAATTTTTTTTTTTTTTTTTTTTTGTCTATCAGGTCGGTCATTTACTTGCTAACAAGTTTTAGGATTTATATATTTTACCCTCGTGATTAGACTATTTTACATTAATTTATAGTTTAGTTTCTATTTACTCTCAATCATTTCTTTGAAAATTATATGTTAATTATAAATATTTATAATACATATGAAGGTTTTAATTATATGTAGTTCGAAGATGATTCAATTTACAATGTGCATCATTGATACATCATGAATATACTGTTATAATTTCGCGTCGTAATAATATTGATCATGATTTGGATTTATCAATATAGTATGTATCTAAGTTGTCAATAATAATTGTTGACATTACTATACATACTTTATGGAATGAGGGTTCGATTAAATTATTTCTAATGCTTTTGTAAAATAATTATAATCGTAATGCACAGTATAAATAAAAGGTCTAGCTAGTAGCAAGTAGTAACTATGAATTGTAGGATACCGAAATAAATATATAGTTGGGACGAAAAATCAGTGCACTGGAAAGGAGCTGCTGAAGCGCTCTACAACTTTCAAAGTAGCATATTGTGGTTCTTTTGTTTCTGGTTACCAGGTACCAATGTTGGTACAGATTTATCAAGAGCAAAAATGATAGACATGCAGCAAACGTGCAAAAAACATTAGAGAGAAATTGTAATAAATTGCTTGCAATGCAAGATTGAATTGGAATCACACACGTACCAGTACCAGTAAACGGAATTTCTCACCCCACAAATATAAAAAAAAAAAAACACGCAAAAGCATAGAACATTAGGACATATATTCATAAATGCTATAATTCAAACAAGCACATAATTACAAAAGTACATGTAATTAACAGGTCGATTTACCATAATACCCTTCTATTAGTTACTATTACCAAAGTTACCTCAGTTTCATTATAACTAAAAAAAGAAGTTTATCACTACTTCACTACATGGACAGTTTTGAAACTAAAACCTCGCACACTATCACACCTACAGCCGAAAAAAGGCTATATCGTCGACAGCCCAGGAAACCAGATTTATCCACTGCATCTAGTGGCAAATTGTCCGTTTCATCAACCGCCAAATTATTTTGTTTTGTCTAACAGCTACATAAAGAAAAATGAAAGAGAATTAGTGATATAACTTGATTCCAGTGCCTTCAATAAGAATATGCAACTGCCAACTTATACTAAGTTACTAACATTGAATTTGGACTAGTTATTAACATTACTTCAGTTAAAGATTGAACTTCAACTTACACAAATCAGCCTTTTGCAGGCATAATGGGCTAGAATAATGCTGCATGCATGCATCATTACAACAACGGCTGGTGTTATTAAAAAAAAATGTAGGATTTTTTTCCTTTTAAACAAACATTTCTTACTAGTTTAGGAAAACACCAGATTCATTAGTTAAAAAGCAAGTATGCAAAAAGCTGAGAAATTTCTCCAAAAATATGAGTTCCTGGGACTGTTGTTAAAAAAAATAAACATATTCCCACAAGCCAAAATTGTCTCAAGATATTACTGAAATCAAAATTGTCTCAAGATATTACTGCAATATGTTTTAAGGCACTTCCAATCAATGTGTTGATTCCCATAATTGGGGGTGTCAAGGATACACTACCTCATTGTGAAAAAGTTATTTAGGCAAGAGGCTGCAGCCTACAATGTGAATTTATACCAATAGATAAATTGATTCATATACCCAAGAAAACCCAGCTGACTTGCCCGAATGCTTAAGTTCATTTATTTTATATATATTATTTTTAACACTGAAGTTCCGCAACTTTATTATTTTTAATTTTTGCAGGAAGGTTCTCTGTAGAACAGAAAGTGGTGTCCTGTGATCCCAATTTAACATTAATCGGATAATTAATGTTTCTACTTTCAGTTTACTAAAAATTCAAGTTATAGTTTTAATACAAGAAAATTATTCTGCCCAACAGGACTCTCAAGTTACATAAACTTGACTGTGGCCTGCAGGCCTTATTATAATTTGACATTAATACAAGAAGATTATTCTGCGCAACAGGACTCTCCACCATAAACTTGACTGCAGACCTTATTATTATTTTTTTTATACTTTTGAAAAGCCAGTAGAAAGCTTCGGTATTAATTAGGAAAATGCAAGAAAAAAAATAGGAAATGCAATTTATGTCTTTAATTAAACTTTAGAAGACAACTAGTGCTCTTCTGCTGCACTCCTCCCTCGAGACCAAATCCTAGTGGAAATATTTCTCTTGTGATCTCCGTTGAGAATCAAGCAATACTGGCAATGTTAGATGGCCATGGAAGCTTTTCTCATGTTCTTTCTTCTCAATTTGCCCTGCTGCTCTCTCCACTTCAGACCCCAAATCTGCAAAATTTAGAGGCCTGGAGGCATTTGATTCTCTTGCACCTTCAGTTGATCCCACAAATTCTCGCCTTTACCGGAGCTCTAGTTATGTTTTATTTTTCCTTTTTAAGTTAGATATAATTGGTTATTTACAACTAGTTCACATATTCTAACAATGTTCAATTTAAATTATTAAAATTTTCTCCACTTTGATATGCAACTTACCATCCTATTTAGGATTTTACCAAAACTAGTTATTAGTTAATAAAAAATGTGTTCCAAGCCTCGAGACTCCTGCCATAAATTGCCTGCAGGCTTTAATTGTATTTTTACTATTTCTAATTTCTAAATTTTCTAAAAGCCAGTAGAAGCTCTGGTGCTAAATTCAGAATCAAAACAATAGAAAATGCAATTTATGGATTGATGGCCATATATGGCTCCCTCTATGCCCCTACTGCTCTCTCCTCTGCTCCCCCTCCCCCAACGCGCGCACACACACACATCCCACCCTCATCGCTCCCCTCAACCACAAGGCCTGGAGACACCAATCCTAAACCACAAGACTAGGAGACACCTGATTCTCTAGCTCCTGCAATTGGCCACATAAAATCTGCCTGTCCCTTCTCAGGGAGCTGTATGTGAGAGTTCCTCATCACACAGCTCTCTTGTCTTTGCCTGACCTCTACAATTTCCCCCTTTTTTCCTACTTAAGTTAGACAAGTCTGCTTATATAAAAGTTTGCAGAAAGATCCTCCACAATTGAACACATAATTTTGTTTCATCTCTACTCTTAATTCACAACTGGCAGGCATTCTGAAAATTTCAATTAGAATTTCTACTCACTGGTTTACTACTAAGTTCCACATGAAAATTTAGTCGACAAACTTTGCAAATTATGTAGCTGTTTCCTGAAAGGGCATTCTTATGTGGCAGATGCACCGATTAGTTGAACAACTAGAATCAGTAATGTCCTTTTCATTTGTGATGACTAACAAATCAGTTGGAAATAAAACATACATATATCTTTGATGCAACTAGTAACAAAAAACATTTTTGGAAAATAAAACGTGAACGATCAAATACCTGGAACAAGTAGAGGATCATAGTTTACGACTTCTTGAAAATATCTAATCAAGGCAAGGTGTAAACCACCGCGAACTTCCAATTGCATCAGGATTTACCTCCAAGGGACTAGTTTGAAGTGTAACATTATTATCAGTTTTCAAATTCACCTGACCGATGCCAATGTGGTAAGAGTGATTGGTTGAAGTAAGCATCCGATTATAATATAGTTTATTCCCTTTCTCTTCCTCAAATGGCAGAATAGTGCAATTATCACGAGCAAGGAATAACTTCCACTTTCCAATGTCCATCACTCGACACCATTTATTATCAATATATTTAAACACGTGAAATTTATCTTTCTTTCCGTATCCGAGATATTCTGGTGTATTGATAACAAGGGGTTCATCAGATTCTCCATCTGCAACTAGATTTATGCGGTCTCGAGCAGGGCAATATTTGATATGGGAAGGATAGGTCCAAGTGGCAAGGGTCTCAAGGTTAGAAACCGATACTTCCTTTTTGTTGTTTACTGTGTAAACAGAGTTTTTGCGGACAGTGAAATCCAATAGCCGTTTACGCAGAACCCTTGGCTTCAGTCCAGTCCACTGAGTATCGCCAATTCGGCAGAAGACCAACTCCCAATTTGGAGTCATTGCCGCAGCGCAAGCGACGACAATGCAATCTGGTTGGGAAGGACAGCAAGTGAGCATCACCTTTTGTGTGCAATGCTGGCGGGGATGCTCGGACCGAGGAAGAGAGGAGCTCCCATTGGATACTTTATTAAGGGGAGGAAAATCGATAATTGTTCCGGTGATGGGGTTGAGCAACCAGGGGCGGAGCCAGGATTCGAATTTGGGGGGGACAGTGGGCAATGGCTGACATCCATTATTTCTGATGTAATTATTTTACTAGTTAGTACAATACTACTGTTTTTTTTACCAGTATCATAACATAAGGGGCATAACTGAATATAATCAACGCAAAATTCTTTGCAAAATAATAGTTGAATGAGTTATGCATAATCTATTAAATTTTGACAAATTATCCATTTTGTACTAAACAAAATCAGAACATCAAAACAAAATTAAAGATGTGCCTTAATTTTTCACATAATCATTCAACGAGTACCGAGAACGACAAAACATTTCAAGGGCAGAAGAAACCTGGCACGTGCTAAATGGTAGCGACAGAGGTGGGAAATCTGTCGGAAATGGAGCGTCAAAGTGTGACAGGGTGTTGAGCCGCGCAACCGGACAGACTCCCTTCCCTTTCGGTTTTCCCTTGCGTTGCTAAATTGTGAATTCACAGAAGACGAGAGATATTTGGGGCCGAACATGGGCTTTTCTTTTTAGTTACATTGTTTCTTGTTAGAGCCCAATAAAATAAATACAAAGAAATAACGTAAGGACAGGCCGAACTTGGGGTAATATGCATCTCTGACTTCCTAGTTACTATAATCATATATATCTAGTTTTGAACTTTCCCAAATATTGAGGGGGGCCAGGCCCCCCCTTGCCCCCCTACTGGCTCCGCCACTGTGAGCAACCACACACTATAGTCATGCTTCAGCAAGAGCCAGCCGTAGGAGGAGCCATAGATTCGTTTACCCCTCAGGAAAGGCAACTTAAACTGATGGGTTTTGGATTGAGAGGGACTGTAAAATAATACACGAGAATTATCTCTACCAACTCGGTTGCGGGATTCACGAGGGTTTTGGGGGATCAGGAGCCAGGGGAGCTGGCGGGTCCGGGGAGGGAGGGCTCTTCGCCATGCTGTGTAAACTGAACGGAGACGCACGTACATTCTGTTGGTGGTGGAGGCCTTGTCACATATGATGGATATGATTTCTTCTGGGAGAGAGGACCAATCGCGTCGCATCTTTCGACGTTGCATGGTGGTAGTACGGGTGGAGCTCGAAACTTACGTAAATAAAAGAAAAGAAAAGACATCATTAATGATTTGAGAAGTGACCAACAAGATGTGAGAGATGTGACCAACAAGATCAACAGTACTATTATGATACAGATACCAATTCCCTTGCTCTTAAAAGAGAGAGAAGTACTTTGTTGTAACAGATGAGAGCTAAATTCATATATTGGTTGTGTTGTATACTAGTATTAGTAAGGCGATCAGATTGAATTCCAGAAAAGGAAAGAGTGGGCTTTAGGGTTGGAATTCAACACATGCAGGAAGCTAGCAAGGCTGAGTAGCAGACAGAGAACCACTGAAAGGGTGTTACGAAAGAAAGAGAAAAAGAACGAAAAGAAATTAAAGAGGTGCAATTTCGAACCTTAAAGGGTCACGGGGGAGAGTGGCCGAGAGAGAGGAAGAGCGGCGCGTCGAGCGATCGAGGGTTGAGTGGGCCCCGTCTGTCATGGTGGTAGAATTTTTGTGCGAGAAGGAGAATCGGGATCGCTGTGTATCGGAGGGGAGAGAGAGAGAGAGAGAGGAGAAGAGTGAAGAAGCGTGCTGTGTGCAGTGTGCTCGCTTCAGTAGAGGACTAGAGGGATGTCACGCAAACGAACTTAAGACGGTGCGTCGCTGGGACCTACGGGACCAGGATCCTCTGGACGTTTTTTTTGAAACGTCCAGTGGACGTCTTGATCGGAGCCGTCCGATTTAAATCAGACGGTTCATTTTTTTCGGGCCAATATTTTTTTCGGATGTGGTGGAATGTACGGGGCTCCCTTATAGCCGTTGAGATTAAATCAGACGGTCCAGATCTCTATACGTCCACCAAACGTCCAGAAAATGGACCGAAAATTTTAAATGGGCCCAGCCCAATTCCCGACTTCTTTTTTTCCCAAATGCACTCCTCGTGAGAAACGTCATTTTCTGTTGTGATTCTTTTCAATATAAAAAAAAACAAAACTTCAATTCGCCATTGTGTCAAAACAATCTTCTATAAATTGCAATTCTAATCATCATACATTAATTTGGGACCCAATCAATAAGAAGCTTTATCACCAGTGAATGAAAGCAATTTCTCTTTTAGAATATAAAGAAACGACATATTACATATATATTATATAGTAAAAGTATGTTGCGTATTTAGTGTGAAGACGAACAGGCCGTGGCCCATAAGCCCCAATACGGAGAAGTAATGGAATAAGGGCTATGGGGATGAGACAGACCGAGTCCCTAACTCCCTTAGCATGCTGTCTACATGTGGACTGAACATAGTTGGACATTTATGGAATAATTTTTTTTTTAATTTGGGTTGAATTTCATTCCAAGTCGAATTGCTAAAACTTATGGAGAAATTATGGATAAATATGGACAAAAGTGTAAACATGTTCAATTTGAACGGATCGAATTGTTGGATGCATACAACTAGGACTAAGCTTAATTAGATGTCTTAAATCGATATGTTCTTATTGAGATACTATCTAAAAAGTTTTTAACATTGTGTATATAGTGTCCAAAACTTGATCTACATGATTAATTTATGGACAAATCGTGAACTTTATTCGATTAAAAGATGACCCGGATACGGATGGAATGTTATTATATATTATGGACTTGTTTTGGTCATGGACTTTAACTCTTCATTAGTAAACTGAGCTAAACTTAGGTTGGATAACATCCATTGGGCTCTCTTGTGTCTCCTTTCTTAAAGCAATCTAGGATTTGCATATTTTCTCTTGAATCAATTATAGAATCCACCTCAAAATTACTAGAGAGTGTGGATGAGTGAAAGAGGAAGGTGATAGTTGGATGATCTCTATGTGTTTGTAAGAAAACTTCTTGATTAGTGGAGTTTGCACAATTGCTCCCATGGTTTTTCCTATTTGACTTTTTCATGTAAAATCTTATCCTTTTTTTTTCTATGCTTAATTGTATGTTTGTCATTTTGTTCTCAGTTAGTACAATTATAGTTTCATTCTAGTAGGTATTGATTTTATGTTCGACACGTATGACATGAAATTACCCCTATTAATTTGCTTTTGTTGTGTAGGGCACCGGTAATAGGTATTGTCCAACAAATGATATCAAAGGGTGTTGGCTCATAGGTGTTAAGGATAGAAGTTTGAGACTTAGATTGATGTAAATCTAAATTTTTGTGTTCAGTGGTTACACATGTAGTGATAAAATAAAGAAAGCTATTGAAGTTGAGAAGTTGAATGATAACAATTGGACAATTTCAAAAATGTTGATGTAAGATTGCTTTGTGCTAAGGGATTTGGATTTACCATTGATGATATCAGATACACAACTTATACATATGTAGGATCATGAATGAGAGTTGCTAGATCAGAAATATTTGGCTACTATAAGACCGTATATTTTACCATGTATCTTGTTTGATGTCTACCAATGTAACACCACTAATGAGATTTGTACCATATTGGAGAAGTTATAGAACCAATGGGTGTGAATGAGATGCATGCTATGAAATGATTATTTCTCTTACAAATGAAGATGACATATCAATAAGAAGTTGAGAACACATGTGAGAAAGTTCAACTCGATTGCGGCTCAACTGAAACCCTTGAAGGTAAACCTTGATAAAAAGATTTTATTCTTGCTACTCTTAAGTTCTTTACTTACGAGTTAGGATACTCTTGTGACTGTCATTGCAAATAAAATGGGCAACCAATTCAAGTTGAGTGACGTTGTTGCTTCATTGATGAATGAGAATAGTAGAAAGACTAAAATCTAATTAGGAATCGAACCAAGTGATGCATTGATGGTTGAGATGAAACGTCGGTGACTAGAGGTAATTCATCAAATAAGAATATGGATATCAAAGTAATGAAAATCAAAATCTTGAGGTAAAAAAATTTCTTGTTTGCGTTGAATGAATGAAGGACACTTGAAAAATTTTCTTAGTTAGGATCTTCTGATGTTACACTACTAGATTGGACATAAATTTTTTTAGGAAAGAGAACTATGGGAATGGAAAGAATGTATCATTGGCAAAAGGAGAGGTGTGAAGTTTTAGGATGGGATTAGCAAGAACAAAAAAAAAAAGGATCTTGGATTGTTTTAGCCAGCCATAAATCATTCAGAAATAAAACTATCGACACAAACGAATTATAGTAGTAAAGTATTTTGTTGGAACACAAACAAAGTTGTTTTGGATAAGAGAAAAGGATCATGAACATAACGAGTTCTCAGTCAAAATAAACAAGTAGAGTGAAGTAGATTTGATATATGAGAGTCAATATGACTCAGTATAGTTGATTGTGGGAGATCATTATTTTTAGAGTGGACATACTAGAGAATATAGAATGTTCATGTTGAAGAAAGAAAATAGTAATGTCAAGATCTATGGAAGCTGGATTAGTGGAGAATGTCAGCTATCAATTCCTTTCTAATACTAATAAAATAGAGTAATTCAATAATAATTTTTTGAAATGATTGCAAGTCTTATAAGAACTAACAATAAGAAATTAATATATTACAACTTCAAAAATATAAAAATAATTTCTCATTTACAGTTTTGATAAATATTAACTAGCAAGGAACCATCTTGTTTTAGATTTTATAAAAAAACTAGTAAAACTTGACTTGGCCCCTAATGATAATAATAACTAGATTACTCAACATATTATGGACATTAATTAGTTGTACTTAATCATTATCCAAATTGCAATCACACACCTAGCAGTGAAAAATAAACAATAAACAAGCATATGATTGTATTTATTGTAGACATACTAAAGCTACTAGGTATAGATGTGTAGTGCATATATCTATTTGGTATTATAATTTTTTGAAGTAATATGGAAACCAATAGTCAGAAATTTTAATTTGTATTCTCTTTTGCAAAATGGAAAAAATACCTCATAATAATAAGGCGATGAAGAATTGCAGTCTTGAGGTTATCAAAGGTTGAACAATTTCGGAGGATATGTTCATGCATATCCTTGACATAAAATAAACAATTTATATAAAAATAATAAATGAATAAAAAAGAGTAAAAATTTGATAAATCTTAAAAGAAAGCCAAGGTTTACCTCATAACTAGTTTCGGCCATTGTTTTAAAAAAAAAAATCAATTCATGGCTACCAAGCAATTTTAAACTGGTTGATCTGGGGTTGAAGAATTGAATTAGTTGAAGATTTTAATTTGGGAAAATTGTTGAATATAGAAAAGAAGGATATTTGAGAAGAAGAAAAATTACGGCCGAGAAGAAAAGACTCGGTTGCTTCACTCGGCCGAGAAAAAAATGTTGAATATATAATGATTTTTTTGACGATTTTACCCTTGAATCTAACGATAAAACTTAGATCATTTGGCTATAATAATGACTCAAATAGTCTTTTCTCTTTAATCTGACGTAGAACCCTAATTTACACATTGACATAAATGTCCTTGTTTTTAGAAAATACTCCCTCGTCATCCTTTTGACCCTCTTAACGAATACAAACAATTCTCAATTATCTTTTATCTCTGACTAAAGTCATTTATTTCGTGCTCTCTCTATTAAACAAGATTATTGTGAGCGATGACAACCATTATAGATTTTAAATAATTTTCTACGGCCAAAAGTAAAGGATACTTTCAAATGATCGAGGGTATTGTTGACCTAAGTACATTTCTCAAAAACTCGAGTAGTCAATCTAGATTGAACTGCTACTTTCTATCACAATAATCTTGCAATTTATCTCGAGTGCAATTATATTACATGCCTTAAATATATCTCTATTTTGAACTATTGTGTAACTCAATGGGTAGTTATCGTATTGAGAATTGATTGGAAAAAAAGTATTTCTAAAAATTTATTGCATGATTAGTTCAGTTTTAGAGTAAGTTTCAAATGTGAAGTTGTGTAGGATATTATTGAAATTATTTAGTTTATTTCTTTAGTATGTTCTTGTAGTGGTAGTCTTAATCGGTAGACTGTAATTTAGAAAATTGATAAAGTCTAAAAGGATAACATAAAAATATCAATTTGCATTAAAATTACTCTGTTCAATGTACAATTGGCACAGCTGTGCTAATACTTTTTTATTTTCGTGAGAACCCAAATACATAGATGTGACGAATCAATTAACGACATTTTGTTAACATATGACGCTAATTAATTACCTTGTATGGTAACATGGAATTCTTGTACATCATTAACATAAATTTAAATACTATATTAAATCTTTTAATTCTAGATTGAAACTACTATTTCCTATTACATATCTCAATTTGTAAGAAATATCAATCCATTTGTAGTGTATTTGCCATAATCTCAATGTCACTTAAACAATAGACGGCTAAATAACCCCCAACTATTATAATAACAATTTATAAGAAGTGTATATTTAAAAATGAGCACTTGAATCTGCTCTGCTTGCTATTAACATTGGAAACTTCTTACTAGAGCCAGTGGCGGAGATACATGTTAGCGGGGGTCAAATGTTCCCATTAAAAAAAAAATTACTACCTACCATATAAAAAAATGCAGTTATAAGCTGAAAAATTTAATGGGTATAACAACTGAACCCCATAAAAATTATATGCTTTTCTATTGGTTGAACCCCATAAAAATTATATGCTTTTTTATTGGTTGAACCCCATATAAATGTATAGATGTATGGTTGTCATATCGTTATTTGGGTGAAGTTAATATTTTCTTTATAAAATATAGAAAGATCTTGAATGAGACAAAAAAGTAAAGTTAACACCTTTTTGTATCTCATTTCCCATTCTATTTCCAGCGCACCAGAGACACAAAAAGATATAGCTAATTGTGCAGCAAAAGAGATATTGAAATCAATAATGAGTGATTTAGGAGACGATTTTTTTTGTATTTTGGTGGATGAGTCATGTGATGTTTCAAAAAAGGAGCAAATGGCGGTTGTTTTGCGTTATGTGAATAAGAGGGGCATTGTCTTGGAGCGATTTATTGGGATTGTTCATGTTGAAGATACATGTGCTTCAACTCTCAAGGAAGCAATCACATCTTTACTTGGCGAGCACAATTTGAGCTTGACAAAAATACGAGGTCAAGGTTATGATGGGGCTAGCAATATGAGTGGCTCATTCAATGGTCTTAAAAGTTTGATATTGAGAGAAAATCCTTCTGCTTATTACATCCATTGTTTTGCCCATCAATTACAATTAGCACTAGTTTATGTTGCAAAGCGAAATGGTAATGCCGATTGGTTTTTTATTTTGATGAATCAAGCCATTAATGTGGTTGGAGCTTCCCCAAAGCGACGAGACTTGCTTCATGAAAAGCAAGCAATTAAGATCATAGAAGAATTGAGTCACAATGGTTTGCAAACGGAAGTGGCTCAAATCAAGAACTCGGTCTCCCAAGACCATGTGAGACTCGTTGGGGTTCCCATTATAAGTGCATTTTAAATTTTATTGCAATTTTTTCTTGTATCATTGATGTACTTGAGATGGTGGAGGAAGAAAGTACGAAGTAAGAACAAAGAACGGAAGCAAGTCGTCTTCTAAAGTTCATACAAGATTTTGATTTTGTTCTAATGATGCACTTGATGAAAAATATTTTGGGAATCACAAATGAGCTTTGTTCAGCTTTGCAAAAGAGGGATCAAGATAATTGAAAATGCAATGTCTCTTGTGAGAGTGGCAAAAGAGCATTTGCAAGTTGTTAGAGATAATGGATGGACGTCTCTTTTAGATGAAGCCTCTTCTTTTTGCAAGGAACATGCAATAAACATACATAACATGGAAGAAAGATATGTACTTCAAGGTAAATCGGCCCGTAAAGCTCGGCATATTACTTATTTTCACCTATATCGTGTAGAGATATTTTGTGCAATTATAGATACACAATTGCAAGAGCTTAATAATAGATTTGATGAGATAAATTCGGAATTACTTCTATGTATCTCTTGCTTGAATCCAAGTAATTTATTTGGATCATTCAACAAAGAAAAGTTGATCAAGTTGGCTTCCTTCTATCCTAGTGAGTTTTCTAATTCAAGTCTTTTAGCTCTTCCAAATCAATTAGAAAACTTCATTGCCGATGTGCGTACAATGAATCAATTTTCTAACTTGAAGGGAATTATTGAATTAGCAAGAGCAATGGTTGAGACCAAAAAGCATAAAGTGCATTCACAAGTTTCTTTGTTGTTGAAATTAGCATTAATCTTGCCGGTTGCAACGACATCCGTTGAGAGGGTCTTTTCGGCAATGAATTACATTAAGAATGACTTACAGAATAAAATGTGTGATCAATGGGTAAATGATTGTTTGGTCATTTATGTCGAGAAAGAGATCTTTGAGAAGGTTACCAACACCGCCATACTACGTCGATTTCAAAATATGAGACCTCGGAGAGTTCAATTGGATGATGAAGATTGTAGTTAGAATTTATAAGTTTAATGTGCTATGTATGTATTTTTTCTCCTTTTATGTACTCGCTTTTAAATTATTTTTGTACTTTTGTATTTTGTAAACTTTTGAACCGTTATTATATATAAGATGTGAATTTATAATTACATACAATTAAATGTATGAATATTGAAAATTTTTTGAACTCCATTCTAGAAATTTCTGGCTCCGTCACTGACTAGAGCCTAGGGTAAAAATGTCGTACCATACTACCAAGTTATGTTGGATACAATTGAAAATTATATAACAATGTTGGGAAAAATACTAAATATTAGTCCCAATCAATATGAATGTCAATCACCAATGAATGAAAAGAATTATTTACTAGGGGCTAATCGATCGAGTTTCGCTCGAAATTTGACATATTAATATAAATTTAAAATATTATTATTTAATAATGGTTGATTATGAATAGATTATTATGCTTGCAATACAAAAGAGAGATGGGAATAGGATGAAAACAAAAATAGAAAGGGATCACAAAAATGTGAAACAAAAAATTACGTTGCCAAATTATTGAATGTCAATGAAGCGGGTCAGTTTTATGAGCAATAATACATGACACATAAATAATTATAAAATATCACGTTACAGAAATTAAAAAAAAAATGTAATTTCACAATACTTAAAGTGTCGAACCACATTTAACTAAATAACCCCGACACCCACACATCTTTATTAATATTTTTATTGTATTTGTTATTTTTTATTTATTAATTAATCAGTTCAATCAACAACCAGTAAATGAAACAATTGTCATTTCAATTTTTGTTATATCAATCCGGTCAATTTTTAGCAAATATGTTTTCAAAATACACGACAATAATGTAGTTATTTGATGGGTTCCCCTATATTTAGAAAATGTTCTTTTGTTATCAGTGTAAATAGTCCGATGCATGGTTGATTGGTATAAAGGGAATGTCTAATGTGAAACCTTGCTCGTAGAGTAATAGTAAATGGAAAAAAAGTAAATTAAATGATTACAAAATCATTCAAAATTAACGCTGCAGTTGTCAGGGGTAAGAGAATCTGATCCAAAAAGCAAATGAATTCTTTCAATCAAATGCCAGACCAAAGTTATGTGGCGCCAGAAACTCGAAAGAAATTATTTCAATTGTTAAAAAATTAATAGGAAAAAAAATTCATCGAAGTTTAATTAGACTTCATTAATCGGCATTATTATGGAATGATATATCCATTTAAAGTCTTCGATGCTTATAGCAATGATTTGTTATGATCACCAGCAAATATTTAATTAAGGCTTTATGAAATCAAAACTAAAAAGAAATACACATGAGTAATGAATCAAGATGACGTAAAAAGGGGCCTACGGCCCTTTTCCTCTTCAAAAAAAAAAAAAAAAGATGACGTAAAAAATATATTTCTTCATTCGTTTCATAAATCAATATAAAAATATTATCAGAAACATGGTCTCACGTATAATACAAATAGACGATAAAAAAAAAACCGTGTTATGTACAAATTAATATAATTTTATGTCAATAAGATATTAAAAAATTTGATTAATCAAATCTTGTCTCGTATATACACTAAGGATCATTAATCCCACTGTTAAATTGCCCTCAACCTTTTCTATTAGACAAAACATCACAGATTTGTTAGGATGGTCTATTTGTTGCTTCATATATAGTTTAGGCTCTATTAAGTTGATTTATAAAAGGAAAATTATCAGAAAAGTAACTGGAATATTGAGGGCAACCAGACAAGATAAACCGAAAGCAGGAATAACTATTTTGAGAACTTTCCAAACTGAAATGCACAAAAAATGGAGCCTCAAAATTATTGATGAATAAAAAAAGAAGTAAATAAACTTTTTTTCCAAACAAAAGCCGAGTTTTGAAAGCTTCCAAACTGACATTGAATATAAAATGGGAACATTAGCAATTTTTTTCGAAACAAAATTAGGCTTGAAGTTATGATGACAACTGCTTAGCAAACTGAACATTACAAGAACAACCAATAACACAAGAATGGGTAATATTATTTCAGAATAAATACTTGAATATTGGCAGGTTTTAAAACAGAAATCCATTACATTTATTTTGTTTGATTCATCTGTGGACAAAGTTAGAACAAAATAACCTCCATTGATCACTTGCCAGTTGCCACCGTTGCTCCAGACCAAGCGCCAGTATAAATACCCCTCTTGTGCCCCTGTTATCCTCACAGCACTTCAAATATCATCAACCATGGCACTAGTCCTCCAATCATCCTCTACTGACTCAAGTTGGTGGGTTTTCACACTGCCGGCTTTTCTCGGCAGTGAAGTCCTTGCCGACCACTCTCTTCTCATAGTCTCACTCTTCATTGCCTCTATTTCAGCTGTCCTTCTTGCATGGGCTCTCTCGTCAGGTGGCCCTGCCTGGGCAAATGGTCGCTCCCACAGAGGCCCCACCAAGATCCCTGGACCACGTGGCATCCCTCTATTTGGAAGTATCTTCTCCCTAGCTCGGGGCTTGCCACACCGTACCTTAGCAAAACTGTCCAAGTCTAATCGGGCAACTCAACTGATGGCCTTCTCCATCGGTTCAACTCCTGCTGTTGTTTCCTCTGAACCAGGAGTCGCAAAAGAGATCCTCACTCATCCCAATTTTGCTGACCGGCCACTGAAGCGTTCGGCACGTGAACTGATGTTTGCCCGAGCCATTGGGTTTGCACCAAGTGGTACATACTGGCGTATGCTCAGGCGCATTGCTTCAACACACCTCTTTGCACCACGTCGCATTGCGGCTCATGAACCTGGTAGGCAGTTTGACTGCAGCACCATGCTTTCTGGCATTGAGTCTGAAATGGCAAGTAGTGGTTCAGTCAAGTTGAGGCACCACCTGCAAGGTGCGGCCTTGAACAATATTATGGGGAGTGTATTCGGAAAGAGGTACAATCTGTCAGAAGAGAATGCGGATGCTGAGGTTTTGAAGCAGATGGTTCGTGAAGGGTTCGCTTTGCTGGGGGCATTTAACTGGTCAGATCACCTATCCTGGTTACCAAAAATGTTTGACCCATCCCGGGTTGAGAAACGGTGTGCTGATCTAGTACCACGTGTCAGAAAGCTGGTTTCCGATATCATTGATGAGCACAGGAAGTCCCTTGAAGGAAGTGAGAGGCAATTAGGCGACAATGGTGATTTTGTCGATGTGTTGCTTTCTCTTGAAGGGGAGGAGAAGCTCAGTGAAGATGATATGGTTGCCGTCCTTTGGGTATGTGAATTGTTCTATTTATCTATACAAAATATGGCTTCGGTTGACAGTTCACTAGCTAAAGCTTTATATAGCTTTTTTTTATCCATTTATATGTAGTATGGAAAACAGAATCCTAAATTCCTAATTTAGCTGAAAGCCTAAAGCAGCCAGAAACCTCAAACAATGGCTACCTAATTAACTGCCTCTCACATGCTTTGTGTAGGTTAAAATTCCCTGATGCCTGTGTAGTTCGATTTATATCACATACTATGTGAAACAATAATTTGTAGAATTCTCCTTGAAATGGGGACCTTTTTATTCATTATGGTCTGTTTTGTGTTGTTTTGACTATTCAGTAATGAAAGTCTAGAAGAGTTTTTAAACAGTAGGATACAGTATAAATTACGTTGTATTTCTCCAGAATCACTGGTAATTCCATTAATAATAAGATTAACCTATTTGTTGCTTGTCATTTTCTTTTTTCCTTCAGTATTACTTACATGCCTTTTATCTACACATGTAGGAGATGATCTTCCGTGGGACTGACACAACAGCACTTCTCACAGAGTGGGTCATGGCCGAGCTTGTCCTCCACCCTACCGTTCAATCCAAACTCAGAGCAGAGATAGACTCTGTTGTGAGTTCCACCGGTACCGTGAACGATGCTGATGTGGCACAAATGCCGTACCTCCAAGCAGTTGTCAAAGAAACCCTTCGTGTGCATCCCCCTGGCCCACTCCTCTCCTGGGCCCGCCTCTCGACTGATGATATCCAACTCAGCAATGGCATGGTTGTGCCAGCAGGTACCACTGCCATGGTGAACATGTGGGCCATCACCCATGACTCTTCCATCTGGACCAATCCGGACAAATTTGATCCAACCCGTTTCATGGCATCTGAAGGAGGTGTCGACATAGATGTCCGTGGTGGGGACCTCAAACTTGCACCGTTTGGTGCTGGTCGGCGTGTCTGTCCTGGTAAAAACCTTGGTCTGGTCACCGTCAGTCTTTGGGTTGCTAGGCTTGTGCAACGTTTTGAGTGGGGCCTAGTGGAGAGTGATCCTGTTGATCTGTCTGAGGTACTGAAATTATCTTTGGAAATGAAGAAGCCTCTTGCAGCTGTTGCCACTGCTAGGAACTGTGCCTAACAACCTTTGTTGTTTGTGGTTCGTCAAAAAGCACAAGTTGTTACTAGTGCAATTTAGTACGAAATAATTCAGAATAAGATGGAGAGGCTCCAGTGTTGATATTGCCACTTACGGAGTTCTCTAGTTCAATGCCCATTGTAAAATAAGATCATCGAATTAAAATATATAAGTTATATATTTATCTACAAATTGGTGTGTTTTACGTTGAGTGTACCAGCTTACTAATGCTATTTTTCATGCCAGGGAGGTGTTAACAAAATAGTTGAATGAAGAAAGCTGGATGTAACACTGGTTTTGAATTGAGCAATAAAAATCAAGAAAAGACATGATGCAATGCGTAAAATATATATTAGAAAAATCATTAAAAAACCTATAATTTGCACAACACATGCAGGTCAAGTCAATGATATTGCAAACATGATTAATGATTTACAGTTGATGAGCAATCATATCCTACTTGTACTGTCACTTTTCAATTTCAGCTCTCCTCAAAAAGTTTGAAGCATTTCTTCAAACATTTGAAACAAGATATAAATATTAGTTACAACGTAAAACAAACTTCATAGTTTAATGGGCCCTTAAGTATTTCAAACACGACAATCTCCACTTTCAATCAAATTGCATCTATAAACCAATACAGAAACTAGAATAAATTGCTAAGAAACACAAATATGAATATAAGAAGCAAATTCCTCCACTCCACCTAGCAGAAAATTCTCGTTCATCGACCAAGAAAATTCTCCAATACTATATCAAATTTCATCCTCCAGATACCATTTTCCCTTCCACCAAAAACAGAAGCACTTTATTATATAATAAATTACGTAATTCTAATAAATAAGAGATAAATTAGACCGAGAGCATTCACATTTTGAGTCTGTCCTTTTTATTTAAGAAGTTGGGTCAGTACAAAATAACAAGTAGCGCTTAAATCAAAAGTAAGAGGAAATGAGAGAGAAGGGATACGGGCCCCGCCTGTCAGGAGGATAGCACTAATGGGAAGAAAATCGACGGTAATTAGACTATTAGAGGAGGAAGCAGAAGAGAGAATGAGAGAGAAGGGATATGGGCTATAAACTATTAAATGGCCTAGTTTATAGAATTTGCTCAAGTTGGTTTCCGAAGTTCCCTATTTCTGTCTGTACTATGTTTGATGTTTTAATGAAAGCCTAATAGCGTTTAAATCTTCAAAAAAAAAAAAAATAATAATAAAAAAATCTGCTGGATTTAATTTTCGGTCCTAATAAATCTATGTCGATGAGAAAACTGCCGATTGTTACAGCAAGGATGTACGAAGTACAAGCCGATTTCAAAATTACGAAAAAGAAGCGGATTTCAACCTCCAAATACAAACTTAGCGACAAATTGATCCCTTATACGCTTATATTAATGCGATTCCTTCTTACGACTAATTGAGCATTTATGCTTATAAATCGATCCATTATTACATCTTATAAATGCATTAATAAGGTGATCCTTTGTTACACCTAATTAATCATTTATGCTTGTACGGTAATCACTTATTATATCTGACAAAACTTTATAACATGATCCCTTATTATAACGATCTTATTATTTATATTTATAAGATGATCTCTTATCGTATCTAATATATGCACATATAAAATAATTATTTGTTGCGACAAACTAATCATTTTCGCTTATTAGTTGATCACTTATTACAACATCTTTAGGACTAGAAAAACAGATGATTTAGAAAACAAAAAAGAAGATCGGAGGGAATAAGGCTGGAGGACGGAGGAAGGGAGGCCGATGGTCGGAGGTGAGGGAGGGAGTTTAAGAGAAGGGACGAAGGACAGAAGGTGACAGAAGTATACATCAACTTTAAGAGGGATATCAAGGTTCCATACAGTATATTTAAGATTAATTGATACTCCTCCATTGTTGAGGTAAGTATACATGGACTTTACAATAACAACTCCTGATTTATCCTAATTCCAAATAACACTATTTGATTCTGAGTTGAGGCCTAGACTAGCTAACATACAAATGGCATTATGTTTTTCTTCCTGGGCCACCTCTTTTCAATCTAAAATTTGGATTACTTTTATTCCAAATCTAAGCAATAGAAAAATGATTTTTTTTTTTCATTGAGATTTGGAGGCATATCAGTCATTAATGTGTTTTTCAATCCTCTATCATGCCAAAAGGAGGTGTTTTTTCCATTGCCTATTACTTTAGTACACCATATCTTCACTATATTCATAACTCTTTGAATATTTATCTAGAAAGGGAAAAGTTAGAATATAATTGTGGAATTTATACTTGCATTTAATTGTCAAAGTTATGTCTTAGAAGCCAATCATTATTTGGTTACTTCTATGGTTTATGTTATTGATGATGTTTTATCATTAGTTCCTTGATTTATTTATTGATAGATCATTCAGGTTGAGGATCTGAATTGTAGATCTCTATGGTTCATTTCTAATTAATGACAATAATATATCTAAATTTTCCATAATCTTGATAATTAATAAGGAACATTAATTATCAGATAAGATTAGTATGCAAGTAAATGTTAGGATTTCGTGTGTATGTCAAGGAAGCGGAATTTTAAAAATTTATTTGACTCGATACACAAAGGACTTTATTTATATGACAACAGCAAGCAAGATCGCAATTAAACATTTAATTAAGCAACTCATGTGCACAATAAAATATCAAATAACTTTGTTTGATGAGAGAGAATATTATACCGAAAGAGATTGTCAAATCTCTTAGTAGAGAGAAGTCGATTTCTCTCTAAGTCTCTTAGAAACCTTCGATTCTCGCCGTTACTATTTAGCGTTTTTCTTTCTCTTGGTTTACCTTCAACCGAAACAACAAACTCAACAAACACTTCGATAGATGGATGGTGAGTTTCAAGCTTAGATTCAACCACCTTAGATCTTCAATCAACGAACTATTTGATTTCTTGGTGGCTAAACTAAATATGCAAAATTATGTATAATAGAAATTCTTTTTCTTCTTTTCTTTTTGCGCAAGAGAATGATCAGCACACACATGCACAAAAGGGAAAAGCCATATAAAAACAATTGGAGTCGGCCATTTAAGGAAGGAGAGAGAAAAATAAAATTTCAATTTTCCAATTTCCAATTTCCAATTTCCTTTTTTTTTTCTCCTTTGCGCAAGAAATTGCAACCGAAAAATTGCACAAAACAAAATTGGAAAATATGTTGGCCAATCAATGGATAGAAATAATTTTCCAAAAAGAAAAGTATATTTCCACATAAATCCTTTTATACAAAAGTTATATTTTGCAACTCGTTTAGTAAATTAATTCATGAACTAATAACATGAAACATATTATTACAATATATGATGTCCATATTTGTAACATAGTAGAATATACCAGATTGGATTGAATCAATTGAGTTAATTTTAAAAATAATATTAAGAAAATTAATCTATAAAAATAGTATTATCTTTAAGAAATAAATCCGAATCAACATAAAAATCGATTTGAATTCGGAATCTTTGATCTTGTGTAATATCTAAAATTTATTTATATTATTCTAGCAAAATCAAAGTTTAAATTATATTGAAATTTAATATCAAATTAATTAGATTTTAATGAAAATAATTCTAAAAACAACTCTATATGAGTTGCAGCATCCTAAGTTACAAAGTTCCTGTGACATTATGAAAAATATCACGCTCATAAAATAAAATGAATAATCTAAATAACTGCATAGTATATAAACAACGATAATAAATAAAGCAACAAAAGTTGAAAATTATAAAGTGTAGAACCATCAACGTGAATAATCCATTTCATGAAAGAGGAAAATTTTGTCACATTAATATCATAAAATAATCTTTGAGAATTGGGAATATAATACAATGACACCAATCACATGAAATAAACGATATTAAAACAAATACGATTAGATATAAGCCTGACTTTAAACACGGTAAAACGGTACAAAATCATGAGAACTAATTTATAGAAATGTTTAGTAATAAACGCTGAAATTTTGGGGATCAAAATTAATTAAAAATTCTGAAATTGTAACTATCAAATTTAAATTTAATATACTAACTATCTGATTGATCAAGGCCGTTGGATCTTAATGAAAATTTCAGAATTTTCTTTGCCGTTGGATATTTTGACCCCAAACATTATTAACTCTTTAGTTTCTATCTCTCCTGCTTCAAGTCTGACCCCATCTTTTGTTCTTATCCTTCTCCCTATCTACTGATTGGCTCGAGTAAGGAGCAGCTCTCACTCCGTTAGATCAAAATCAAGTGTGTTCTCTCTCGAATCTCTTCGTTCTTATCTCCGTTGAACCAAGGTTCAACCTTTGTAAATTGGTAATCATTTGATGGGCAACGTGGTGAACTTGGGTTGGTTGTGTTTATTTCTTCTTTCTGCCTATAACTCGTGCACCTCATATTGGAGCCACGTTACTCGTTCCTTGTCTTTCTTTGGTATACCTCAGTTCTCTCTCTATCTCTTTTGTTATGGGCTGAGGATTGAGGGAACGAAAGAATAAGAAAAGAAGGAAAAATAATAATAATAATAGGCCTTGATTCGGCTGAGATGGGTGCTGGTAAAATAAGTGAGGTAGAAGGGAAAAGGAATAGAAGTCGAGATGGTTCCTGGTAATTTTTGTTTGCGATCATAGTTTCCTCTTTCTCTTGTGTTATGATGACAATAACGGGTAAGAGAATAAGGGAGCAACAAAGGAAGGGCAGTATAGAGAGAAGAGGGACTAAATTAAAATGGCATGATGCAGCTATTCCTGTTAGGTATACTCCTTGAATTACTTTCGAGTTTTCCTTCTCGTAAATTCAAGAGTACCTCAATGTTTGGGTTAAATACCGGCTTTTGAATCAACCATGTACATGTTTTCTTCCTAGTGTTCATTATGCAGTGTTGTTACGGCCTTGGTACCACCTCTGTACCAGTTCGGAACAGCTCACAGTTGGATGCTGGTAAATTAAACCATAAGAATCATGAACCGTGTTGTTTAAAGCTTAGAAATTTATTAATATAAAAGTTTAACTGAACTACGAAATCTATGTGTTAAAGAATTGGATTATGTTGGCCTATAGATTATTACATTAAATATATGAAACTGAAGATGTTTGATAAAATGTATAAAAGATAAGAGCTTTGATAATAAAGATTGTATTATGAGTTAATTGATAACAGATTGTACTGGCCTTATGTTTATATAGGCCAGCGACTTCTATTCCTGGCAATACATCCGAAAATAGCAATTATTATCCTAATTACATTTTACTAATCCCCTGACCGGTATATGATATTGCTTATCTCTAATAACGCATGATCAAGGACCTTTTATTTTACTCGAACCTATCTTCTGTATTTTCCAAGTATGTTGACTCTGCTAAAACATGTCAAGCCAAATTTTGATAATTGAATAAGCTTAGCTAGTTAGTGATTTACAATGAATAATAAAGTTAAGTTAATAAGTAACGTGGGTGCGGAATTAAAACATAAAAACAAAATTTAATAATGAATGGATCAAATAATTGAGTATGGAAACCAATGGGGAAACTGACCTTGTACTAGAGATACATATGAATCATGAATCATTTTACGTTATAGTTTAATAACTAATAGTCAACAATTCTTTATATTTTCAACATAAAGATACGAAATAATATGCAAACTGTCATTTTCTTTAATAAGCTATTATACTAGAAATGTCTTAAGCAATTTGGTTAAGAACTTAAGATAGATTTTTAATCACGACTTATTTATCTATAACAAAATCAGTTGCTTATAGACTACATTCAAATTAACTAATAATATATTTCAAGACAGAAAATTATCATAACTTATTAATGACTAGAAAGTCAAAACCAATTATTGAATAACTAGATAAAATATTTAAAAATATATTTTAAAATATAATCCCTTCAATTAAGAATCTAGATTTTATCATCCAAACCCAGACCAGTCTGGTTAACCAAGTTTGTTAGAATGGTAACCTAAGAACAATCTTAGAATGGGATATTAGGTTTATCTAGGTATTCTATATAACCGTTAAATGGTCATTAAGACAGTCACTCCTTTCTTGTTAGGAAAATAATCTAGGATCGTTAATACGAGATTATCAAGCCTAAGGACCGTCAAGCAGGAAAACTCCGAATATGATGGTTGTCAAGCACTCGGGGCATCATAGGATACCGATAAACTACGATCAAGCTTGCTATTCAGGTGCGGATACGTGGATTTTTATAGAAATTCAATCCTGGTAACTTTAAATTTATGCATGGCATGTTGCTGATTCCGTTGAATGCATTATACAGTAATCATGTAGATTTAGGAACATATATTATAACTCAAAAACTCATGTTGAAAAGATCTCCTTTGTTAAAATGGTTATACAGCCAGGCGAGTTTGCATATTCATTTGTTATGAATGAGCTGAGTTGTGCCAGCTCAATATAATATTGCCTGATAATTTGGAATTGTGACTGTGCATGATTGAGACTGTGTGGTAACTGAGAAGAATATGGTAATGATTCACATCACGACTGTGTAAGGGCAGTGTGATGTACTGAAATGATAGTCAAAGCCACTCTCCGGAGTCAGTCGGCCACCGGCTTCGGCCAGTTCGGTAGCGCTATTTGAATATGGAATTCTCTTTTGCCGGCCCAGGGTTAGAGATACGTCTCTTTTGTCTGCCCTAGGGTTAGGGAAAGGTCACCCTTTTGCTGGCCCAACCGGTTGGGTTAGGGGACCTGAGTGTGTTTTTAGTGTCATACTGTTATGGACTGATATGCTTGGACTGGTATGCTCATATGATATGCTTATATTCCCTTTTGCCACCTGGTCTAGGGATACATCCCTTTTGCCGGCCAGGTAAGGGAAAAGTTTTCTTGAAATCTTGATTTGTCTGTGTGCATGTTCATGGAAAAATGGATATAATGGAATCATTCTTGGTCCGTAGATTGTTGTGAAAATGGTTGGATAATTTGCATTTGTATTGCATGAGTAATTTGACTAATTCTAGTTATTTGATTGATTAATGAGTTACTTATTCATGTTGATTATTATGGGTGTTACTTTCAGGCTAAGATTTCAACTAGAAATCCACGTCTGGAACTAAAACCCGCACTGAGAATTTATTTCTCATTCCGTGTTTTTACATGTTTCCACAATGGATGTGGGTTCCAGGTTACAGAGACGGGCTCGATCAAGTCAAGTGAAGAATAAACCAAATATCTTGCCATGATGACTCATTGAGTCATAGGATCTAACATGGTAAATCATGGTAAGTTGGAACTTGTACTATTCTTAAAGAAAAAAAATGGTAGGAAAACGCCTTGCAGATACATAGAGATTGTGTACTCGCGGCGGGATTGTTATATCCTATGTGTCGGGATGTGACAGTTCCGCCACAGAAAATCCAAGGGAGAAAGTTTTGATAAAAAAAAAAGTCGGATGGTGCGCTGGCACCATCTTCTTCCCCTTCTCTTTTCTGTTTCCTTCTTCGATCCGTCTGATCGCCTCATCTCTTCTCCGATGAAGTGAAGTGCGATTTTTTACGAGGGATGGGTTAAGGCCAACCAATCGATTATGAAAAATTATGTATGCATACATATAAAATTTATTCAAAAAAATAGATCTAGGAAGCTTTATCAGCAACCCAACAATTAAAATACTATTCTAAATATTTTCAGAAGTAAAAAATTATGTAAAATAATGCAAAAGTATAAAATTAAAAAATTTCATTAGAATTTTATAATTTTTCTATTGTGTATATAAAATTTTATACATCAATAAATTTGGAAAGGCTTGGAACAATTATATATCTGAAATAGCATAATTAAATTATCAGATTTAGAAATTTGAAAAAATATTTTTGAATTCTATAATTATTAAATTTATAATACTGAATATTTCATATTTTTGTGAAGAAGGATATAAATTTTTTTTATGGCCAATTGAATTAATAAATATCCTCAAATAATTTGAAAAGTACCATATATTCCATATTTCACAATATTTTATGATTAGATTAAAAATAGCTTTAAGGCATGATTAGATTTTTTTTATAATTTTGGAATCATTTATACAAAATTTAATGCACAAATAAAATTGCAAATTTCTTTGAATAATTTAAAACCTAATAATCTTTATGAAATTATGAAGATTCAGTTTTATGAGTTTCAAAAGATTATTTCAAATATTTTATAAGTCTATAATTCTAAAATTTTATATCACACTAAATTCTTCATATGTCCTTGAGTAATTACATAAATTTTCATAGCCAAATGATTTTTTTTTCAAGGCCTCAAAACAGTTAAAAACTTAAACTCTCAATGGAAATTAAATTTTATGAGATTCAAAAAATTATTCAAAATATTTTATAAGTCTATAACTACAAAAATTTATATCACTAAATCCTACATATTTCTATGAGTATGGATATAAATTTTCATAGCAGAATAAGTTTTTAAAGGGATCTTAACAATTTAAAAACAAAACTATAATTTATCTGAAATTTATAAATAGAGGCTTCCATTAATCCGTGAAATGGAGATGATGGGGCCTGAAATGATGATGTCATGATGATATCATAAAAAACACCGTAGAAAATGTCCCTCAATTTGGAGTATTTTTTTTTTGTTGTAATTTCTCAATCATAAATTACATTAATTTGATATACGAGTAATTAACTAATAATAGAGCTTACAAAATTATTATTAAGTTTTGAAGTTTCCTTTTTTATATTGATTTGAGGACGTTATCCAAGATATCATATACAATTAAAAGATGATGAAATACAAAAAGGAAATTGATGAAATGTAATTCATGTTTAATTATGTCTACTATAAAAAATGTTCAAATTACGTTACATTTGATATATAGGTAACTCATGGAACTAGCAGACCTTCGTACATAATAGTAATGCTATAATCAAACATATAGAACGTCAAACACGATTCAAACGTCAGCCATTAAAATTTCAAACGGTCAATCTGAACCACTCAATATGATCTCTATATTAAAATATCCTTGAAAATCAAATTTTATATTTTTCCGAATTTTCAAAATTGGAGAGTTTATAACTTTTTAGATTGAGTATATTCAAAAATTAAAAAAAAAATAGTAAAAAAAATAGTAAAAAAAATTGAAAAAATATAGAACTTGGTCTCCATGGAGATTTTATTACGGAAAATAATTTGAACGGTTTGAATCGGTCATTCTAATCTCAAAATTAAAATTTTATCATATTGAACGAGTGTATATGTCCTAGTACACTAGCCAGTCCCTATAAATTATAATTCACTTTTGAAGTTCTTAATTTTAATTTGAAAAATATGTATAGTTGTAAGTTTTTGTTCTTACTTCTTAGTCAAGTGATCTCTCGTTTCTTTGACTATATAGCAGTAGACACCCAAAAGTTTGATTTTCCAATTGAACCGATCGGCATTGAAAAAGTCGCTAAGCCTTATAACCCTTCTGTTCTGTGTATCAGTGTATGCATTTTTAATTCACCAATATATATTTGTACTTTAGTCGTATTTTGGACTGTGTTTATCGGAATAAAAATCATAATTATCCTTAACACACAATATTTTAGACCGTGCAAACAAGCCTGCACTTGTCTAAAAATAAGAAAGACAGCTTCAACCGACCACTCTTTGCACCATCCAAACACAGCCAAAACTCAACCTTAAGTTTGATTTTCCAAATATCCTCTGTGTGTGTCTCTCTCTCTCCTTCTGATGCACACACACTCTGACATTCTTTCATGGACAACCACCACCAGTCCCAACGCCTCGCCGACCCTCCCCCAGGCCCGACCAACCCTGTCAATCCTGTTCCAACATACATTTCGCTTGCAACCCAGAACTTTCACCGACATCATGACCATGAGTATAGTCATGAAGTCGACAACTGCCAACGTCTCGTCTGCTTCTCTTGTACATTCCTCTTTTTCTCTATTCTCCTTTTCCTTGTTACCTTTGTTTCCGTCTTCACCATCATCAACCCTAAAGTCCCCAAATACACGATGTCTTCAATCATAATCAATTCACTGCATGTAAATCCTGAAAATGCTATTGTATCAGCCGAGTTTACGTTATTTATTAAGGCAAATAACCCTAATAAACGTATCGGGATCTTGTACCGTGATGCCGGTAAAGTGACTGCTTTATTCAGAGGTAACACATTGTGTAGGGGTGAGATACCACAATTCCTACAGCCCGGGAACAATATCTCTCTAATAAAGATTGGTATGAAGGGAGAGACAGAGATGGGTCCAGATGATAGGGCATTATTATTAGAGGGCATTGCAGGACCACCTTCGAGTGAAGGCTTGGAGTTGGATGTTCTAGCACAGGTTCCAGTTGCCATCCAGCTTGACAACGAGGTCACTATTTGGAATTTTAGAGTTGATACATTTTACACATTCATGGTAAATATCATCGCACCGAGGCAACCGGTCAAGATCGTGAGGTCACAACAATTTTTCGAGGTCGACTTTATGGATTGGATGTAGTTATTTTGAATTTATAAGTTATGAGGTTGAGGTTATGGAATTATATTTTAGCTGTGCAACTTTCATTATTTTTTTTTTATAATTTCTTGTATTAATTATGGCCGTTAGTAATTCACTGCGTGAATTGTTGGTTTGGAAATTAGAATATCGGATCTTCCATTTTTTTTTTGCCTCAAAATTATTGTTGATTAAGACTAGGATGTACTGATACTATCTTAATATGTCTCAGTATATAACTATATGTGACAAATAACATCAAACTCATTCAAATAGAAAAATTATAATCACAAATTTACTTTACATCGATCACCAGAATAGACAATTGCTTTGATGTTCAATCTAACATTCGCCGGGGATAAATTTAACGATTTGAAAAAAAATTTAATCGGTCATCAAACAATCTGTGGAGCATTAAACTTGATTAATAATGTCTTCCGATATGACAGCTAACGAAAAGGCAATTTTAGATTTAAAACTTTGGCGTAAATTTTAGCTTTTGCATCTTTTACTGTACTATCAGAAGTGTATACTTAACGCTGTGCTCCAGGCGTTGAGACATAAAGGAATGAAAAGTTAGATAAAGTTAGGGGACGGAAGTAGAAGGGTCAAAGTTTACTTTAGTAAAATATTTACTTGCTCCAGTCACATATGAAAGTGAAGGAACCGAGAGAGGGTAACATATGAAAATGACTACTTTATTCTTTAGTAAGAGGTTTTGTTCCATTAGCATGTGGCTCTTTTTGTCATTTGACAGACTTTACTCCATGTACACCCCGATTTCAGGGTAACAATTTTGTTGATTTTAATGGAAAGATCTTACACTCTCTTTCCTTACTTTCCACCGGTCTAAAACTCTGGAGCAAGTAAATCTGTTATTGTTACTTTACTCTCCCTCCCCTTCCATCGAAAATCAGCGACTGGAGCAGACCCTAAATGTTTATCTGCACCAAGTTAAGCTTTAAAATCTTCAGATTTATTGAATCTTAAACTTTGGATAAGAAGATATCTTACTTTTTACATCATTTCAAAGAACCTGGCACCAAATTAATCAATATAGGTATCAATTAAATTCATGCTTCACAAATAAAAATTACGGCATGCTAGCGTTGGCACCAAACAATTAAGCCTAAACCCGACTTAAGCATGCCACATTGGCATCCTACAACAGTCCTTTCCCATCAGGTGACAACAATAAACTGAAGAGGATCACATCAGCTCATATCAATTTGTACCTTTTTTTTTCAATTGTTAATTAAAGCCTCAAATCAGGTACTAGGCAGCTGAATTCACAATTATAAAAAAGGAAAATGACTGAAATAATTGTGATCTAAAAGAAACATGTGAGAAAACAATTTAATTTGACTCAAAAGTCAGGCTTGAATCTATATAATCCAACTAATATTAAATATAAAGGGATATTTTGCTATTTTAAAACAAACTTATCATTTAGCAACCACGACAACCAATTTAACGGTTATACAAATAAAAAGATAAATTTAAATATTTTCTTTATAGTTTAGCTAGATTGCGCGTTGATTTTGTGCAATTTGAAAATCAATTGATCATCTATCAAGCGGTTTGAAAACATAAGGTTTCAGTTTAGCAATATGCTTGATCCATGGCCTAATAATTCGGAAATTGTATAAAAGTTTTTACACACAAATTGTCTAAAATGGACAGAACATATCCACAATTTCAATATAGATTGCGGATATGTTCTCTCTAGTTTAGATGATATGATATATGACGACAGTCAAAAAAATTTATAATAGAGAGTTAATCCTCTTTATATATTAGTTTTAATATGTACGTGCAACACCAACAGTATTGAATCAAGAACAGCTTGAATGCCAACAAATTAGCCTATATACCTGAAGACTCTTATATTTCATCCGAAAATGAACTTTCGAAACTACTCAAAAAAAGCAATGATGCTTCTAAGAAAACATTAACCGATTATGAAATTACCTATCTGATGAGAAGTTAATAATTCCTAACAAAACATTAACCGATTAGACTAGTTTCACATGATTTGACTTGATTTTACTATCTGATGAGAAGTTAACAATTCCTACCAAAATAATTGATGGTTTTAGCAACAAATGAGGAATATACATTTTTTTTTTTACTTTTTCCCCAATTATCCATTTGTGATAAATATATATGTTTTTGCGGAAACTCCATCCCATGCTGATATTAACCAAGGCCTGTTTCGTTACTTCATTTACAAAATAAAAGGAAGTCACGATCGCTCCATGATATACACCAAGAGAAAACTTTCTGATATGAAAATTTAAGATAATTCAGTATTCCAAATTCCAAATGAAACAAATCAAATGAGATCGTCGACAGTAAAAGGGCTCTAGCAGGAAAAAAACATTAATACAGAAATTAATATATTTAAGGAGAAAACTGTCTAAGCTCGAGTGACATATTGACCAGATCTGGTATCCACTACCACTTCTTCTCCTGCTTCCACAAAAGGGGGTACACTTACTATAGCACCTGTCTCAAGTTTTGCTGGCCTCGACCCCGCTGTCAAATATAGTTTTGTCAGTGACATATTGGTTATATCCGGCTGGCACAACCACAGTACCAATATTCATTGGTACACCCAACACACTACTTACTACAGGATAAGCTGTACTAGTATGCAGCAAAATATCCAAATAGTGCAATGCATTGTACCGGTTTGCTCAGATCAGGTCAGGTCAGGTCTGGTCTAGTCTGATACTGGTATAAACATGCTGATATTGTAACACACTAACAAATTACATTTCAATAATGATAGAATTAAATGCTTCTCATAGCTTGAACCACCACCTGTTTCACATTGCTTTCTGTTAGTTTTTTTTATCTTATAGATGAAACACATTTCCTTTCTAAATTATACCCTAGGAGCAAATAAATAAACGAAATGAAATAACAAAACATGTGTTTGAGATATATACATCTAGTGGCATCGCCTGAAACAGGAGCATCAGCTTCTGCAACCTTTAATTTAACATGTATGGGAAGCTCAAAATCAATTACCTGCCATTTGAAGCGCACACTTAGAAAATTTTCTTATTTAATAAAACAAAAATAAAGAAAATTGTTTCCCAAGTTCTTTGCTTTATTTTGCCAGATCTTGGAAGCCAGTAAAAATTATTCCCACCCCCCCCCCCCCCCCCCCCCCTCTCGCACCCACACAGACAGAACCGAAAATGAAATAAAAATAAACACACATACATTTCCATTCCAGAAGAGAACACTGCACTCAGCACCTTCTTTAAGAAACATTTTTCTGTCACCTACATCTTTCTCATTCAACCTCACTTCTTCAAAAGTGCTCTGTATTATACCCACTTAATGTAAATCATCAATGTAAGAACTAAGAAGCACGCAGTCAAAATGGAACACAATAATCAAATAAGTTGAACAGAATTTTTTTTTTAAAAAAAAAAAGAGAGTACCATATCCATGAAAACATATTGATCACCATCCTTGTATGTATATTGCTTAGTTTCTTTCAGTATGTTTGCCTCATCTAACTGAAATTAAAACGAATGAATAACAATTTAGTTAGCCATTTTTGCTATGTACAGACCTAACATGACCAAATTGGGAAATGACTGGGACTAGTAGTACACAGTCTTTGTTCATGCTCTTATTAAACTGTTGGTAGATTTTGGGTATTTAACCACTGTCAAGAATCTCAAGATGAGAATCATGAAATCCAGGCTAATCGCAAGTTAAATAAATAAATTACAATCAAGAGGCTCAGTTGTGAACAACAACATCTATTTTTCTGTTTTCTAAGAAACATATTAAATAACAATGAATAATAAGAAGTTAATAAGTTAACAAGCTATAGTTTACCGTACTTCCAGCCCTAAATGTTTTCTCAACTGTGTTGCCAGTGATATAATTTTTCACTTTAGTCCTTATAAATGCTGCACCTTTACCAGGCTTCACATGCAAAAACTCTAAAAATAACAAAATAAGATAAGAAAGGAAAGCAACTCAGATTCTTCAATATGTGTTTAAACATAGGTATTGAGATATGGCTTTATTTCTAATAGACTGGTTAAATTTTGTAACATGCCAAACTGAATATAAATAATTTCCTGACACAAAAAAATTGCCAAAGGACAAAATAAATTTCTTATGGTCTGGTTGAGATTACAACAGTTCCCAAGTACCACATTTTGCCCAAAATGGAAAAAAGGGGTAAAATTCTTAAATTCAGTTATATTCAATTACATTAATCAAAGGAAATGGTTAAGAGGGTAGAAAGCAAACCAAGCACTTTCCAAGGAGACCCATCAAACTCAATATTGGTGCCAACTCTTATATCATTGCTTGATAGCGCATATATCTCTAGAAAAACCAAACAAATACAACAAATGTTATCATTCAAACCGCATTTCTTTAGAAAGAAGTAGTCCCCCCATGGAGAAAGAGGGACAGGGATATTGGTTACTTGTTAATGGCGAACGGAGAGAGAGGAAGCGACGACGTGGCTGAGGCGGTCGCAACGGAGAAGAGAAACAGAGGCGTCCATTGGGGGTGAAACGGAGAGAGGCCATTCCTTCGTTTCCTCTCTCTTTCTTTGGTAGAGTACTAGAGTGGCAATGGCCTAACACTGCTTGCTTCGCTTTGGTTGGATAAGAGAACCCTTTCCTCTGCAATTATATGACATTAATCTCTTGTGCAATGCCAACGTAGGCCTTTAAACAGGCTTCACTGGGCCTTTTAACGTTGTACGTGAATGCAAAGTTTTAAGCCCATAAACATTTCGCAAGGTCTTTTAAAGAGCATTTAAGCCCATGAGTAATGTGGGTCCAACCTATCAGTGAGTGAATGTCTACTGTAGAAAATCCCTCGAGAAGGCCTTTATCAAATAAATAAATTGTCATATGCGTTTGGAAAACCCTAGATCGGAGCGGCGTCTCTCTCTCTCTCTCTCTCTCTCTCGTTGCTATGGCGCTTTTTCTATTTGATTCTTATACCTGGTTAATCATGTGTTTGAATTTGATGGGTCGATCTGTTACGACTTACGATTGATTCGTTTTGCTTGTGTACAAATCTTTCCCCTTTTGGTTTGGTGAGCACGCCAACCTTTTGTACAGAAGGTGTATATCGTTTTTTCTTTGTTTCATCCGGATTTCTAGTAATCCATGGAATGATCTGGGGTTTTTCGAAATAATCTTAGTATTGGATTTTAAAATCTTTTTTTTTTTTGAATTGTACAATTGCGACTTTTATGATTTAACTGCACATTTCGGATCTAATGTTACTTTGCATAATTTCTATGTTCATCTTTGTTAGATTTTTTTTTTTCTGTGCAGCAATCTTTCCAGCTAGAAATTATTTGACCTGTTCTCTGTTTTTCTGTTATAACATTTGAGCAGCTATGATGAGTAACCTTTTTGTTATCCTTGCACTATGAGGTTTCCACTGAAGAAAATCTATGGGGAATGTAACTCTGAGTTGCTCTTTGCATTTCTTTTACAAATCTATTCACGTTTTTATTTTATTTTCGTTTTCTCTGGATCTATGATGCGATTATTCTGCGTTATCTTCCAGCAAATTTCCATTCTAAATATGGATTTGTTGACAAATACTAGTTTACTGAGATCCAAAAATTGTGAATCAAACCACCGTTTCATGGTTAAATTGTTGATGTTTATGGATAAATTATGTGACGTGCTTCATGATTTACTTATGTATAAACTTAATCGAAAGTTATTTATGATTTGAGTAGTATAAAAGGGTTCAAGAATATAATATCTTATAGTTTATTTATATATTTATTAATTTTGATGATGTAAAGAAAGCGTGATAATGTCAAGTCATTCTGTACAAACCAAGATATTGGAGTATAATCCATTAAATAGTTGCAAAGTTCTAATGAGAACTAGATCTCTCGTCTCTTCAATTAATGGTGGAACAGACTGCTGATACAATTTGGATAATGGAAGAGAAAAAACTTTATCGTTAGCACTGTTAATTGTTTGGTATATCCAAAGATTTGGATAAAAAAAAAGAGAAATAAAAATAATCCTCAGAATTTACTAATTTTTAAATAACAAAATTTTCAGCTTCAAATATTAGAATTGATCTTACTATTTAAATTTTTTGTTATGATTTTAAATTTTAAATTGGTTGTGTTCAGTTGGTTTTAATTGTCTGATTTATGCTGGAGATAGAATATATTGACAATTTAAATTTTATTTGACAATCCATGATGACCAATCAAAACAAATGGTTATCTATAGTTTAGATATGTAGTGTACCCAACCAATGGGCAATGGTTAAATTTTATTAGCACTTAATCCATGACCTTCAAGCCCTACTAATTCGTATTTGCCCTCTAATATATATTTTTTACGAAGAATAATATGTATTTTTATTTTTAATATATGTTATTGATAAGTTTTGTGGCAAGTTAGTCAGGATCAAAACCTAAACCAAGTCGGTTAATTATTAAAAAAAAAAAAAAAAGCTGACGGTTAAATAATTTTAAAATAATCGATATTAATTTTGAGGGTTGGTTTGCGCCAAGCATAAAATTTCATTAAGAAAAAGTTATTACACAATACAAGCTGGTACGAAGAGCACCAATCCAAAGAAAAAGAAAAAAATAAATAACCAGGTACAATCTTACCACGATCTCACAGTTTGCTCAATATTCTGTAATACCGTCGGTATAAAGACCGTTGCTTTCCTAACTTTCCAAGTGAACCAAGCTTTTGCAAACCTAACATGCCCCACAATTTACGCCTTGAAATAATTGATATTAACAAACAAAATTTGAGTCCGTTTTTAGTTTGATTCGAACTGGCTCAACTCGATCTAATTACGAATCAAACTCAAATTGAAAACAGTTCCTCTGAGTTCAATTTATTGAGATGCCGACTCTCCCCCTTCAGCAAACAATAATTTCTTCACTAGAAGCGATGTACAAAAGTTTCAGAATTGCTAATCATTCATGAAATGAGCTAGGATTTGTCTAAATAATCTTATTATCGAATATATAAATCAATTTTTCGAATGGAACAATTGCAACTTTAACGACTTAGCAGCACATTTCGGATCTACCATTACTACTTTGCATAATTCAATGTTCATCTTTGTTTAGTATTTTTTGATCAGAAATCTTTTCAGGTGCAAATTATTTGACATGTTTTCTATTTTTTTAATTACATTTGAGCAGCTATGATGAATTAAACCTTTTTTTTTTTTTTTTTTTTTTTTAGTTAAGAACTTGATAGAGGCTAGCAAGTAAAACAAACTAGAAAAAGAAAAGGCCCTAAGCATCTAACAATGTTTTACAAAAAGCTCTTGGAATTAAACCTTTTTGTTATCCTTGCACTCTGAAGTTTCCACTGAAGAAAATCAATGGGGAATAGAACTCTGAGTTGCTCCTTACATTTTTTTTTTTTAAATTATCTATGTTTTTAGTTTATTTTCATTTCCCCTGGATCTGTGATGCGATTATTCTGCATTATCTTCCAGCAAATTTCCATTCTAATTATGGATTTGTTGAAAAGTACCAAATTACTGAGATCGAAAATTTTGTGAATCAAACCACCGTTTCATGGTTAAATTGTTGCCGTTTATGGAGTCTTTTAACATGATACTTAAGAAAAGTTGTGCTTTACCAACCGTCCCTAAAAAAAAAAAAAAAGATACTTAAGAAAAGTTACGTGACGTACTTCATGATCTACTTATGTCCAAACCTAATCCAAAAGTATTAAGTAGTATAAAAGGAGGGAATAGTACAATATTTGATAGTTTACATATTTTATTTGGACGATGGAATGTCTGCGAGGTAATGTTTATTTGTACAATCGTAAGATATCAGAGAATAATCGATTCAATAATTGCAAATTACATCTTACTGGGAAACCGACCGAATTTGTGGAGTTTTTTGGGAGCTTGTGATGAACATTAGAATACATACATAGATGGAGATCAAATTATTGTAAATTCAAATATTAATATTGATTTTACTATTTAAATTACTTGTTTTTAAATTAGTTGTCGTTTCAAAAAAAAAAAAAATTGGTGTCCAATTGGGTAATTTTCACAACAAATTTATGTGACAACTGGTTAAATAATTATCGTACTTTGATCATCTATTAAATGGTGTGTTTGGATGTCGTATGAACAAGTTTTGAATAAGTGGTTCACATAATATGTGCTCAAGGTTTTGCTAAAACAAAATCTATTTTATCTTGTTCATCCAATTGGAACAAGCAAATATCTTGCTATAATCCAATCATTTATAGCAACTAAAATTAGAAATATATTTTAGATTATATAAAGAACTTAAATATAAACGATTGTGATCAAATGACTTAAAATGAATGCACGCTTGAAATTATCAAATGATACTCAGAATTTGTATTGTTTGCACACATTGTATGCGTAATTATTATGTTTAAGACAATCATTTTAAATAAATACGATAAAAAACATATTATAGACTACATAAAGAGTTTTAAGCTAGATTACTGTGATCAAATAACTTAAAATGAATGCAAAATCTCTTGAAATGCTCAAATGATGCTCAGAATATTCATTATTTGCAAATTCTATGCGTAATTACAATGCATAATCCAATCATTTTGAATAAGATAAGAAACATATTCTAAACTATATACAGAACATAAATATAGATTATTGTGAACTAATGACTTAAAATGAATGCAAAATCACTTGAAATGCTCAAATCATGCTAAAAATGTTCATTATTTGTACATTACATGCATAATTACTATGTATGATCAATTATTTACAGTAAGTAAGATCAGAAACAGATTAAGACAATATAAAGAGCTTAAATATTGAAAATTGTGATCAAATATCTTAAAATGAATGCAAAATTGCTTGAAATAATCAAATGATACTCAGAATTTGCATTGTTTGCACATTGTATGCGTAATTAGTAATTACTATGTATAACCCAACAATTTTAATAATTATGATCAGAAACATATTCCCAACTATATTAAGAGCTTAAATATTGATTATTGTTATCAAATGATTTAAACTGAATGCAAAATGGCTTAAAATGCTCCAATTCTGTGCAGACAGCTTATTATTTGCACTTTATGTTCATAATTGCCAGGTATGAGCCAATCCTTTTTTATTTGTTAAGATCATAAACTTATCCTCCACCGTATAAAGAGCTTAAATATAGATTATCGTGATCAAATTACTTAAAATAAATACACAATCGCTTGAAATACTCCAATTCTGTCCAGAACACTCATTATTTGCACTTTATGTTTGTATTTGCCAGGTATAATCCAATTCTTTTAAATTTCTAAGATCATAAACTTATTCTCCACTGTATAAAGAGCTTAAATAAAGATTATTGTGATCAAATGTCTTAAAATAATTGCACAATCGCTTGAAATGTTTCAATTCTGTCCAAAACACTCATTATTTGCACTTTATCTACGTAATTACCATGTATAATCCAACTCTTTTGAATTTTTAAAATCAGAGACTAATTGTCCACTGTAAAAAAAATTTTAAGATAGATTATTGTGATAAAATGATTTAAAATGAATGCACAATCGCTTAAAATACTCCAATTCTTTCCAGAACGCTCATTATTTACACTTTATGTGCGTAATTGCAATCTATAATCTAATTCTATTTAATTTTTAAGATCATGCACTTATTCTCCACTCTAAAAAGAGCTTAAAATAGATTATTTTGAACAAATGACTTAAAAAGAATGCACAATCGCTTTAAAAGCTCCAATTCTGTCCAGAACGCTCATTATTTACACTTTATGTTCGTAATTTCCTGGTATTAGGCGATCTTTTTTAATTGTTAAGATCATAAACTTGTTGTATAAAAAGCTTAAATATAGATTATTGTGATCAAATGACTTAAAAATAAATGCACAATCGCTTAAAAATGTTGCAATTCTGTCCAGAATGCTCATTTGCACTTTATGTTCGTATTTGTCTGGTATAATTCAATTCTTTAGAATTTTTAAGATCGTAAGATTATTATCCACTGTATAAATAGCTTAAATATAGATTATTGTGATCAAATGATTTAAAATGATTGCACAATCGCTTGAAATGCTCCAATTCTGTCCAAAATGTTCATTATTTGCACTTTAACTGCTTAATTGCCATGTATAATCAAATTTTTTTGATTTTTTACGATCATAACTTAATCTCAACTGTATAAAGAGATTAAAGATATATTATGGTGAACAAATTACTTAAAATGAATGCACAATTGCTTGAAATGCTCTAATTCTGTCCAGAACGCTCATTATTTGCACTTTATGTTCTTAATTGCAATGTATAAGCAAATCCATTGATTTGTTAGGATCACAAACTAATTCTCCAGTGTTAAGAGCTTAAAGATGGATAATTGCTATCAGATGACTTAAAATAAATGCACAATCACTTGAAATGATCTAATTCTATCTAGAACACACATCATTTACACTTTATGTACGTAATTGCCATATATAACCTTATTCTATTAACCTTCGAAAAACAAAACCTAATTCTATTAAATTTTTAATATCATAAACATATTCTTCACAGTATAAAGAGCTTAAAGATAGATTATTTTGATCAAATAACTTAAAATGAAAGCATAATTGCTTGAAATGCTTCAATTCTGTCCAGAACGCTCATTATTTGAACTTTATGTTAGTAATTGCCTGGATTAAGCCAATCCTTTTTGTTTGTTAAGATAAAAAACTTATTCTCCACTGTATAAAGAGCTTAAAGATAGATTATTGTGATCAGATGACTTAAAATGAATGCACAATAGCTTGAAATGCTCCAATTCTGTCCAGAACGCTCATTATTTGCACTTTATGTGCGTAATTGCCATGTATAATCCCATTCTTTTGAATTTTTAAGATCATAAACTTATTCTTCACTGTATAGAGATCTTAAAGATAGATTAATTTAATCAAATGACTTAAAATGAATGCACAATCGCTTGAAATGTTCCAAATCTGTCCAGAACGCTTAATATTTGCACTTTATGTTCTGGCCAATCCTTTTTATTTGTTAAGATCATAAACTAATCTCCACTGTATAAAGAGAATAATTTAGATTATTGTGATCAGATGACATAAAATGAATGCACAATCACTTGAAATGCTCCAATTCTGTCCAGAAACGCTCATTATTTGAATTTTATGTGCATAATTGCCATATGTACTGTATAAAGAGCATAAAGATAGAATATTTTGATTAAATAATTTAAAATGAATGCACAATAGCTTAAAATGCTCCAATTCTGTCTAGAACATTCATAATTGTCAGGTATAAGCCAATCCATTTTATTTCTTGAGATCATAAATTAATTCACCACCGTATAAAGAGCTTAAAAATAGATTATTGTGATATGATTACTTAAAATGAATGCAAAATCTCTAGAAATGGTCAAATTATTTCCAAAACATTTATTATTTGCACTTTTTGTGAATAATTGCCAGATAGCCAATCCTTTTGAATTGTTAAGATGATAAACTTATTTTTCATTGTATAAAGAGCATAAATAAAGATTATTGTGATAAAATGACTTGAAATAAATGCACAATCGATTGAAATACTCTAATTCTGTCCAGAGCGCTTTATGTGAGTAATTGCTAGGTATTAGCCAATCCTTTTTAATTTATAAGATAAAAAAACATATTATCCACGGTGTAAAGAGCTTAAAGATGGATTATTATGATCAAATGACTTAAAATGAATGCACAATCGTTTGAAATACTCCAATTCTGTCCAGAACGTTAATTATTTGCATTTTAAGTACGTAATTTCCAGGTATTAACCAATCCTTTTTAATTTTAAAGATGATAAACATATTTTTCACTGTATAGAGAGCTTAAATAAATATTATTATGATCATAGGACTTAAAATAAATGCATAATCACTTGAAATGCTTCAATTCTTTCCAGAACGCTCATTATTTGCCCTTTATGTGAGTAATTGCCAGATATTAGTCAGTGCTTTTTAATTTTTAAGATCATAAACTTATTATCCACTGTATACAGATCTTAAATATTGTGATCAAATGACTTAAAATGAAAGCACAATTCCTTTAAATGTTCCAATTCTGTTCATAACGTTCATTATTTGCAATTTTTGGTCATATTTGCCCGGTATAATCCAATTCTTTTGAATTTTTAAGATCATATACTTATTCTTCACCATATGAAGAGCTTAAAGAGAGATTATTGTAATCAAATAACTGAAAATGAATGCACAATCGCTTGAAATTGTCTATTTCTGTCCGGAAAGCTCATGATTTGCAATTTATGTGAGTAATTGTCAGGTATTAGCTTATCCTTTTAATTTGTTAAGATCATACACTAATTCTACACTGCATAAAGAACTTAAAGATAGATAATTGTGATCGGATGACTCAAAATGAAAGCAATCACTTGAAATGCTACAATTCTGTCCAAAACGCTCATTATATGCATTTTATGTACGCAATTTTCTTGTATAATCCAATTATTTTGAATATTTAAGATTATAAACTTATTCTCCACTGTATAAAGAGCTTAATGATAAATTATTGTGATCAAATGACTTAAAATGAATACACAATTGCATGAAATGCTACAATTCTTTCCAGAATTCTCATTATTTGCACTATATGTGCGTAATTGCCATCTATAATCTAATCCAAAAATCCTTCATTTCTCGCTGCCTTATTCTACAGTAACGTGCACTACGATATGAGCTGTCTGATTCCCCTGTCCATGCGATAGATTTCATCCTCGCCATCCCTCTCCGCTTTGAGTTTCTGGCGTAGGTTTTCTGTCATCCTCTCTCTCGATCGCTTCCGTGGTGCTTCTCTCTGCAAGACACTTATTAGTTTCTCCTTCTCCAATCCATTCACGGATACACCACACCAGATCCTTCCAAGGACCCTTTGGCTCTCTCGAGAAACTTCTCTCTATTTCTCCGTACCCCCCTCTCTCTCGCTTCTTCTCCAACTCTCTCCCTCCTCTCTTCATACCTAAGACCAATGGCGACGTTTTGATTTGCTTTCTGAAGAGAAACCCTAAGTAGTCGTCTGCATCGAAACATCTGGTGTGGGTTAAAGCACAGATAAGATCTGTGGAAGGGGACGGAAGTTGTAGAAGCAGCTTCGTCTGGAAATTTCTGTGTTCTCAAAGGTCAGTGGCCTAAATTGCTTTCTTTCTACTTTAATCTCGAAGAAGAGTTCACTAATTAGCCATCTATGGATCTGCTCATCTTCATTTCGTTAATTTGTTTGGTCGTAAATTACAATGGAAATACATATCTCCTTCCCAAGAAACCCCTTTATTTCTTTCCCCTTTTTTCTTTATTCATACTATTACATCTCCTCACACAAGGAAACATATTCTTTTCATACAAGGAAATAGTCTCTGGACGTGCCATCAATACTTCTAACTTGGAGACGCCTAGAAGTTTCATTTCAATGCCCGATACGTGACCGTTCTGGGTACTGTTCTCCCGAACACACAACCGAACACCACTGTTCTGGATCCCATGTGGCCATACACACACACCCACATGCTTGTTTCAACACTCGTGCGGCCATACACATAGCCGAACACATCTGTTCTGGGTCTTGTTCGGTAGTACACACAGCCGAACACCACTGTTCTGGATCCCGTGTGGCCATACACACAGCCACATACTTTGCTTCCAATTTTGATGCTGCCTAGAACCTTCCTTGTATGTCAGATGCGTCCATTCTTGGTACCATTCGGCTTGGCTGGACCGAACACATAGCCGAATGTCTTGTATCAAGTTGGCATGTACAACTTGTCATGTCAACTTGACCTTTTGCAGCACTTTCTAACAGTTTTGACTGAGCATAACATCTACATATCCACAATTTTCACCTTACAAATGAATTAACATTGTTTATTTTGATTTTACTAGTTTTTTCCTTATTGTTTTTCAGGGTACATATCAGATATCCTGTCTTTTAGCTTCGTTTTTTGCTACAGGAACGTCATGCCCACTTAAGTTCTTTTATGGACTTTGGTACGTGTTCCTCTCTTTTTAAGTTCATGTTTCCCTACTTACATAGGAGCGCAAGTAGCTCAACAGAAAAAAAAAATGTGAAATTTAGAAGAAATTTGCAACCAACTCTTCCAATACAGACTATACAAAAACCTCAATAAAATCATTACTGTCGGACTACTGAAACTATTGAACAATACAGCTTATAATTAAGGATAGATCCTTTTAGAGTCAATATCGAAATAGATAATACTATTTCTCAACCATGCTAATCGCATATCATTTGAGGGTCGTTATTGTACTAGTATGCACCCTAGGTACAGTGTTATTGAAGTCTAAATGGCTTATCTATTTTGTAGGAATTTTTGGAATGGACAAATCATCATAAGAAGCTCTCTATAGCGTCATAACTCAATCATATGGTACTTTTTAAATAGCTCTTCTGCATGTATTATACTTATATATATATATATATATATATATATATATATATATATATATATATATATTCCTTTTTCTTATTAGAAATGAGATTTTTGATCGATAATTAATAAGACCTTTGTATAGTGCTTGCTTGGGAGGTGATGATGAATGTACCATTTAATGCCTACTATGTAGAATCTATGAGGTTGCCTTTTTTTTTTCCTTCCGTTATTTATAATTATTTTCGTTATTTAGTGCCTACTATATATGTAGAATGTGTTGTTGAAAGTATGCTTCAAATTATTTTTTCTCTTTGTTGTGGAATTTAATTGCAACAAAATTGGCACAACCATTTCCATTTTATTGTATTTGCTTAAAGGTACTGTATGTGCTTTAGAAGTCAAGTTATTTGTGCATTGATGCTTTGTCATATTTTCAGTTGTTTTTTAATTGTAAAGTCATCTATTTATATTCTTTTTACTTTCTACTTTAAATGGAAAAATGCTGCATCAGATTGAGCGATACCGCTAATATCTTACAGCTGGATTTACTTGCTGATTTTTGAATTTTTTTTTCAGTTTTTTTTTTGCGATCGCAACTTCATCGCGCGAAGAACCTAGTTCTTTTCAATTTTTAAGAGCATAAACTTATTCTTCACTGAAAAAAAGAGCTTAAATATAAATTACTGTAATCAAATGACTTAAAATGATTGCGTAATTTCTTAAAATGCTTTAATTCTGTCCAAAACGCTCATTATTTGCAATTTATGTACGTAATTGCAATGTATAATTCTATTTTTTAAAATTTTTAATATCATAAACTTATTGTCCACAGTATAAAGAGCTTAAAGATGAATTATTTTGATCAAATGACTTAAAATAAATGCACAATCGCTTTAAATGGTCCAATTTTTTTCAGAACGATCATTATTTTCACTTTGTGTTCTTAATTGCCAGGTATAAGCCAATCTCTTATATTTGGCAAGATCATACACTAAGTCTCCACTGTATAAAGAGCATAATGTTAGATTATTATGATCAGATGACATAAAATAAATGCACAATCACTTGAATTGCTCCAATTCTGTCCAGAACTCTCATTATTTGCAATTTATGTGTGTAATTGCTATGTATAATCCAATTCTTTGAATTTTTAATGTCTTAAACTTATTATCCACTGTATAAAAAGCATAAAGATAGATTATTTTGATCAAATGACTTAAAATGAATGCACAATTGCTCGAAATGCTCCAATTTTGTCCAGAACGCTCATTTTATTTGCACTTTATGTTCATAATTGCCAGGTATAAGGCAATCCTTTTTATTTGTTGAGATCATAAACTAATTGTCCACTGTATAAAGAGTTTAAAGATATATTATTGTGATCTGATGACTTAAAAATGAATGCTCAATCGATTGAAATGCTCCAATTCTGGTCAGAACGTTCATTATTTGCACTTTACGTGAGTAATTGCTAAGTATTAGCTAATCCTTTTTAATTGTTAAAATGATAAACTTACTTTTCACTTTATAAAGAGCTTAAATAAAGATTATTGTGATCAAATGACTTAATATAAATGCACAATCGATTAAAATACTCCAATTCTGTCCAGAGTGCTACTTGTTTGCACTTAATGTGAGTAATTGTCAGGTATTAGCCAATCCTTTTTAATTTTTATTATCATAAACTTATTATCCACTGTATAAAGAGCTTAAAGATAGATTATTATGATAAAAAAATACTAAAATGAATGTACAATCGATTGAAATGCTCCAATTCTGTGCGGAGAGATCATTATTTGCACTTGATGTTCATAACTGCTAGCCATAAGCCAATCCTTTTTATTTGTTAAGATCATAAACTTATACAGTGCAAATGACTTAAAATGACTTAAAATAAAGATTATTGTGATGAAATGACTTAAAATGAATGCACAATCGCCTGAAATGCTCTAATTATGTCCAGAACGCTTATTATTTGAACTTATTGTTCGTATTTCCCATGAATAATCCATTTCTTTTGAATTTTAAGATCATAAACTTATTCTTCACAGTAAATAAACATAAATATAGATTATTGTCATGAAATGACAAAAAAATATATGCACAATAGCTTGAAATGCTCCAATTCTTTCCAGTACGCTAATTATTTGCAATTTCTGTTCATATTTGCCAGGTATGATCCAATCCTTTTGAATTTTTAAGATCATAGACTTAAAAAGCTTAAAAAAGATAATTGTGATCAGATGACTCAAAATGAATGCACAATCACTTAAAATGCTACAATTCTGTCTAGAACACTCATTACTTGCACTTTATGTACGTAATTGCCTTGTATAATCCAATTGTTTGGAATTTTAAACATCATAAACTTGTTCTCCACTGTATAAAGTTCTTAATGATAGATTATTGTGATCAAATGACTTAAAATGAATACACAATTGGTTAAAATACTCCAATTTTTTCTAAACCGCTTATTATTTACAATTTATGTGTCTAATTGCCATCTATAATCTAATTATATTAAATTTTTAAGATCATAAACTTATTCGTCACTGTATAAAGAGCTTAAATATAGATTACTGTGATCAATTAACTCAAAATTATTGCACAATCTCTTCAAATGCTCCAATTTGGTCCATAACGCTCATTATTTGAAATTTATGTACGTGATTGCCATTCATAATCCAATTATTTTGAATTTTAAGATCATAGACTTATTCGCCACTGGATAATCAGCTGAAAAATAAATTATTGTGATAAAATAACTTAAAATGAATACACAATCGCTTGAAATACTCCAATTCCGTCCAAAACGCTCATTATTTGCACTTTATGTTCATAATTGCCATGTATAAACTAATCATTTTTATTTGTTCAGATCATAAAATAATTCTCCATTGTATAAATATCTTCAAGATAGATTATTGTGATCTGATGACTTAAAATGAACACATAATCAATTGAAATGCTCCAATTCTGTTCAGAAAGTTCATTATTTGCACTTTATGTGAGTAATTACTAGGTATTAGCCAATCATTTTTCATTGTTAAGAGTATAAACTTATTTTACACTGTACTAAGAGTTTAAATAAAGATTATTGTGATCAAATCACTTAAAATAAATGCACAATCGCTTGAAATGCTTCAATTCTACCCAGAACGCTCATTATTTGCACATTATGTGAGTAATTATCAAGTATTAACCAATCCATTTTAATTTTTATGATCATAAAATTTTTATCCACTGTATAAAGAGTTCAAAGATAGATTATTGTGATCTAATGACTTAAAATGAATGCACAATCGCTTGAAATGCTCCAATTCTGTCCAGAACGTTCTTTATTTGCACTTTATGTAAGTAATTGCCAGGTATTAGCCAATACTTTTTAATTTTTAAGATCATAAACTTATTATTCACTATATACAGAACTTAAAGATAGATTATTATAATAAAATGACTTAAATGAATGTAAAATTGATTGAAATGCTCCAATTCAGTGCAGACAGCTAATTATTTGCACTTTATGTTCATAATTGCAGGGTATAAACCAATACTTGTTATTTGTTAAGACCACAAACTTATTCTCCGCTATATAAAGAGCTTAATGAAGGATTATTGAGATCAAATGACTTAAAAATTAAAATAAATACACAATTGCTTGAAAAATGCTTCAATTCTGTCCAGAACCTTAATTATTGCACTTTAAGTGAGTAATTGCCATATATTTGCCAATCCCTTTTAATTTTTAAGATGATAAAGTTATTTTCACTGTCTGAGAGCTTAAATAAAGATTATTTTGTTCAAATGACTTAAAATCAATGCATAATCACTTGAAATACTCCAACTCTGTCCAGAACGCTCATTATTTACACTTTATGTGAGTAATTGCCAGGTATTAGCCAATCTTTTTTAATTTTTAAGATCATAAACTTATTATCCAATGTATAAAGAGCTTAAAGATATATTATTATGATCAAATGAATCAAAATGAATGCACTATCACTTGAAATGCTACAATTCTGTCCAGAACGTTTATTATTTGTAATTTATGTGAGTAATTGCTAGGTATTCGCCAATTCTTTTTAATTTTTTAGATCATAAACTTATTATACACTGTATAAAAAGTTTAAAGATAAATAATTATGATCAAATAATTAAAATGAATGCACAATCGCTTTAAATGCTCCAATTCTGTGTACACAGCTCATTATTAGCACTTTATGTTCATAATTTTCAGGTATAAGCCAATCCTTTTTATTTCTGAAGATCATAAACTTATTCTCCACTATATAATGAGCTTAAATATATATTATTGTGATCAAATAACTTAAAATGAATGCACAATCTCTTGAAATGCTCCAATTCTGTCCAAAACGCTCCTTATTTGCACTTTATGTTCGTATTTGCCAGGTATAATCTAATTCTTTTTATTTGTTGAGAACATAAAGAACATAAATATAGATTATTGTGGTGAAATGACTAAAAATAAATCCACTATCGCTTGAAATGCTCAAATTCTGCCCAGAACCCTCGTTATTTGCAATATTGTTAATATTTTCCAGGTATAATACAATTATTTTGAATTTTTAAGGTCATAGACTTATTCTACAATATAAAGATCTTAAAGATAGATTATTGTAATCTAATGACTTAATATTACTGCACAATCGCTTGAAATGCTTCTATTTTGTCCAGAATGCTCATTATTTACACTTTATGTGAGTATTTTCTAGGTATTAGCTAATCCTTTTTAATTTTTAAGATCACAAACTTATAATCAAATGTATAAAGAGCTTAAAGATAGATTATTATGATCAAATGGCTCAAAATGAATGCACAATCACTTGAAATGCTACAATTCTGTCCAGAACGTTTATTATTTGTAATTTATGTGAGTAATTGCCAGGTATTCGCCAATTCTTTTTAATTTTTTAGATCATAAACTTATTATACACTGTATAAAAAGTGTAAAGATAGATTATTATGATCAAATGACTTAAAATGAATGCACAATCGGTTTAAATGCTCCAATTCTGTGCTAACAGCTCATTATTAGCACTTTATGTTCATAATTGCCAGGTACAAGCGAATCCTTTTTTACTTTTTAAGATCATAAACTTATTCTCCACTGTATAATGAGCTTAAATATATATTATTGTGATCAAATAACTTAAAATGAATGCACAATCGCTTGAAATGTTTTAATTCTGTTGAGAACTCTCATTATTTGCACTTTATGTTCGTATTTGCTAGGTATAATCTAATTGTTTTTATTTGTTGAGAACATAAAGAACATAAATTATAGATTATTGTGGTAAAATGACTTAAAATAAATGCACTATCACTTGAAATGCTCAAATTCTGTCCAGAACTCTCGTTATTTGCAATTATTGTTCATATTTGCCATGTATAATATAATTATTTTGAATTTTTAAGATCATAGACTTATTCTCTACACTATAAAGATCTTAAAGATAGATTATTGTAATCTAATGATTTAAAATTAATGCACAATCGCTTGAAATGCCCCTATTCTGTCCAGAAAGCTCATTATTTGCAATTTATGTGAGTAATTGCCAGGTATTATCCTTTTTATTCGTTAAGATCATAAACTAATTCTCCACTGTATAAAGAGCTTAAAGATAAATAATTGTGATCAGATAAATCAAAATGAATGCACAATCGCTTGAAATGTTACAATTCTGTCCAGAACGCTTATTACACATTTTACGTGCGTAATAGCCTTATATAATCTAATTATTTTGAATTTTTAAGATTATAAAATTATTCTCCACTCTATAAAGAGATTAATGATAGATTATTGTGATCAAATAATTTAAAATGATTACACAATTGCTTGAAATGCTCCAATTTTGTCGGGAACGCTCATTATTTGCAATTTATATGCGTAATTGCCATCTATAATCTAATTCTGTTCAATTTTTAAGATCATAAACTTATTCTCCACTGTATAGAGAGTTTAAATATAAATTAATGTGATCAAATGACTTGAAATGATTGCACAATTGCTTGAAATAGTATAATTCTGTCCAGAACGCTCATTATTTGTACTTTATGTGCGTAATTACCATGCATAATCCAATTCTTTTGAATTTGTAAGATCATGGACTTATTCTCCAATGTATAAAGATATTAAAGATAAATTATTGTGATCAAATGACTTAAAATGAATGCACAATCCCTTGAAATGCTTTAATTCTGTCGAGAATACTCCATATTTGTACTTTATGTGCGTAATTGCCTTCTATAATCTAATTCTTTTGAATTTATAAGATCATAAACTTATTCTCCACTGTATAAATAGCTTAAGGATAGATTTTTTTGATCAAATGACTTAAAATGAATGCACAATCGTTTGAAATGCCCCAATTCTGTCCAAAACATTAATTATTTGCACTTTAAGGGACTAATTGGCACGTATTAGCCAATCCTTTTTAATTTTTAAGATGATAAACTTATTTTTCACTGTATAAAGAGCTTAAATAACGATTATTGTGATCATATGACTTAAATAAATGCACAATCGCTTGAAATTCTCCAATTCTTTCCAGAACACTCATTATTTGCTCTTTATGTGAGTAATTTCCAGGTATTAACCAATCATTTTTAATTTTTAAAATCATAAACTTGTTATCCACTGTATAAAGAGCTTAAAGATAGATTATTGTGATCAAATGACTTAAAATGAATGTACAGTCGTTTGAAATACTCCAATACTGTGTAGACAACTCATTATGTACACTTTATGTTCATAATTACCAGGTATAAGCCAATCTTTTTTATTTTTTAAGATCGTAAACTTATTCTGCACTGTATAAAGAGTTTAAATATAGATTATTGTGATCAAATGACTTAAAATGAATACACAGTCGCTTGAAATGCTTCAATTCTGTGCAGACATCTCATTATGTGCACTTTATGTTCATAATTGGCAGATATAAGCCAATCTTTTTTTATTTTTAATATCATAAGCTTATTATTCACTGTATAAAGAGCTTAAATATAGATTATTGTAATCAAATGACTTAAAATAATTGCACAATCGCTTGAAATACTCCAATTCTGTCCAGAACGCTCATTATTTGCACTTTATGTTCGTATTTGCCAAGTATAATCCAATTCTTTTAAATTTTTAAGATTATAAACTTATTCTTCTCTGTATAAAGAACATGAATATAGATTATTGTGATGAAATGACTATTAATCTTGTAGTGTCACGAATACCACACTTTACTTATTTATTTTAAATTTTAAATTTTAAAATTTAATCATCCGATCAAAACTATTGATCTTGTTTATTTTAACGACGGATGCATTGTATTTTTAAAAAGGATTCGCTTGATATTTGATCAAGAGTTCGAAAAATGAGCAAGAGTTCGAACATATTAGAATGTTCGAAAAAGGATTCGCTTGTTTATAAGTTTTTAAGTTTATTTGATACTTGATCAAGAGTTCGAAAAATGAACATATTAGAATGAATCTATTATAGTTATTTTGATTCGTTCGTTTTCGACCTCTTGATGAAGCAACAATTACTTTAAAAATTATAAAATTTTATGACAATGCATCCGTCGTTAAAATCAGAAGATCAACAGTTTGGACCAGAAGATTAAATTTTCAAATATGAATTTTAAAATAAAAAGTAAAGTGTCGCTCTTAATATACTAGCGCAGGTTGACTCCCGCTTTGACCGCTGTAACTCCACATTTCTCCTAACAGTGATTTTCATTTCATTTTCTGTTGCAATAAGTAAAAAAAGAGGCGGGTCTGTGTATATTGAGAGCCGCTGCAACGAACAAACACAGAATGCGGTATGCGGATGCAGCATACAAAAAACCCGTTAGATTCTTCTCCAATCACATGGTTGTATGGCCTTGTGGGCCCGTCAGTTTTAGAATCATTTACACCCGGTCTAGGTGATCCTTCTTTTCCTTTCCAATTATTTCTTCCTTTCCTTTTCCACTCCATGTCCATCCCATTATTCATCTCTCCCTGCAAAGCACGTGGCTGAGAAAACCATCCCTTCCATTTTTTTCTTTTTTCGTCTTCATTTCATAAATTAATGAATAACTCCATTTCATCAATTTCCATATAACATATATTTCACTCTTTAAATTATTTCAGGTTTTACTAACTTTATTTTTATGTAAAATTTTATTCGCATGATTACAAAATTATAATGATTATGTTGCATAAATATTAGCTTTTGACTTAATATTATTTTAAATAATTTTTAAATTCTCATGTTATTTATAATATGAAAAATATATTTTACGTTTTTTATTATTATTTGAGTTCCTTCTCAAATTTTCTTTGCATGCTCGAAGTTATAGAAGATCCAATAAACTATTTTTTGTTTTAGACCTTAAAAAATTTTAGAAATTATTTCTAATTAACAAATAATAACTAATCCAATAAATAAATATTCTGTCCATACTATAAAAATTATGATCATTCCAATAACACTAAATTTTTTTTGAACTAATACTTTATATTATTTTTTTAATTACATGTAATTATATTATTGTATTTCGATCTATTTGACCATTTTGAATTAAATTTTATAAAATTATATATTATCCACAATCAACGAAAATAAGTTTTATTCTGCAGCGCACATATAGAACAAAATATTATTTGGTAGAAAATGAAGAGAGAAAAAAAAGAGATCACGTAAATTATGAATATAGATCTATGATAGCAAATCTAATAAAAAATATCAAAAAATAAAAATTGATCGCGCAACGCGCGAATTCCCTAGTTCCTGGAATGAGCTGGGATTCGTCTAAATAATCTTAGTATTGAAGTTAAAATCAATTTTTTGAATGGCATAATTGCAACTTGTTATGAATTGGCACACAGTTCGGATCTACGGTTACTTTGCATAATTTATTTTTTTCATCATTTTTTTATTTTATTTTCTGATCAGTAATCTTTTCAGCAATGACAAATTAATAAACCTTTTTGTTATCCTTGCACTATGAGTTTCCACTGAAGAAAATTAATGGGGAATGAAACTCCCAGTTGCTCATTACATTTTTACTAATTTGTCTCTGTTTTTATTTTATTTTCATTTTCTTTGGATCTACGATGCGACTATTCTGCGTTAACTTAGCAAATTTCCATTTAAAAGTTGGATTTGTTGACAAATACTAGTTTACTGACATCCAAAAATTGTGAATTAAACCACATTTCATGATTAAATTGTTGATGCTTATGGAGTCCTTTAACACGATACTTAATAAGAAAAATTATGTGAGATACTTCATGATTTACTTAGGTACAAAACCTAATCGAAAAGTGCTTTTCTATGTTTATGATAGAATAGTATATAAAAAAAGAAGAATATAACATTATATAGTTTCCATATTTTTATTTGGATGTTGTAAAGAGTGCGTGATAATGCCAAGTCATTTATAGTACAAAACAAGATATTAGAGTACAATCCAATGAAGAGTTGCAAAGTTCTAACAAGAACAGGAGCTGTCGTTTTTTCAATTAATGGTGGATAAATCTAGAGAAGCTAAGAGATGCACACTCGAGGGCTGATTGGCTGACACCATTCTCTACTAAGGCAGATGCGGCTTATTTTTTTTTCTCCTTAAAATATAATAATTTTTTCTACTTCAAACATTAGAGTTTATTTTTCCATTTAAATTATTTGTTATTTAAATTGTTGTGATTTGACTGATTTTAAATAGGTCGCTTTCAGTTGGTTCAGAATTGTCTGATTATTGTTTAAGAGAGATTATATTAACAATAAAAATTTTATTTGACAATATTAATGAATTTTTGGTTTTTTTTGGCAGTTGACAATTGATAATAACCAATCAACTCAAACGGTTATCAAAATTCGAAAAAAAAAACTATGTTGCTTAGATATGTAGTGTAACCAACTTATGTTTCAATATTATTAGCACTTAATCCATGACTTTTAAAAAGTGTTTTGAATATCGTACCCGCTATATTAATTAAGTAATTAATTAATACCCTTTATACTGAAAAATGCCGAACATAAGTACTAGTTTACTGTATGTATTGTTAGAACTTATATGGTGGTAAGTTGTAATTGTTATCATAATTGTTCATTTTTAATATAGATATGTTATTGCTTATTATTACTTTTTTAGTATTAAGATTTAACAATTTTTTAATCCGGCATATAAGTGTTAAAACGTTAAATAACCACTCTGCTGTTTAATTTCGGAAGCGTTTTTTCAAAAGCTAATAAATTTATATATGGAGCTATAAACAGCGAAATATTTTGTTACGTACCTTAAATCATAAGGCATAAGGTTTCCACTGAAGAAAATCCAAACCGAATGAATGTAATTCTTGGTTGCAATTTAGGGATGTGTTTGATACTCTGATTGAACAAGTATATATAGGCTAAAAAGTAAAAACTAAACAAATTATATACGAAAGAATAAGACTATTTATATCGTATTTCTTATACCATATTTTAACTCATTTCTAAATTAATTCCGTTTACACTGGCACACTGCCTCATCGTTATGTTTCCGCAAGTTCCCCTTAATATATATGAATTTGTTGACATATACTATATTACATTATTACTTAGATCAAAAAATTGTAAATCAATTCTATATTTTATGGTTGATATGTTTAAGTTCACGGAGACGCTATGTTTATGAGAAATCAAGCAAAAAATATGTGAAGCGCTTCATGATTTAATTATGTATATCAATATCACGCATAATGAATGTTTCTTACGAGTAATTAGTATAAATAAATGAAAACATAGCATTTGTCTCTCTACATATTTTCTTTTAGTAAGAAAGACTATGATAATTCAAGCTAGTTTGTTCGAAGTCCAAATTAAGTTTTTTTTTTTTTTTTTTTGAAGAAAGCAAGGGGTCCAAGTCCAAATTAAGTTATTAGAGGATAATCAATTAAATAATTCCAACGTTGTTATGCAGATAAAGTTCATGCCACTGGGCGCCGGGCCCTCTTTAATTTTGGTAGGGTTATTCGTCTATCAAATTCAGGGGAGCCTAGTGTGTATTTCATCAATTCATATATTATGTAACATTGAAACTTGCCGATTCCAATAAAACAAAGCATTCCATTTCGAGATTTATATGAAGTTGTTGAGATTTTCTTAAAAGTTCATTTTTATAAATTTAAGATTCTTGGTTTTACGGCTAATGGCCTTCAATGAGATGTACTAGTATTGTTCTTCTTCTGATCTTACCTCATTTTTTCTATTGTAGTTTTATTTTTTTTCCTAGTATAACTTGTGTTATATTATTACTCTAAAAAGATTTAAGATGAATATATGAAAATGTTTTTACTAATATTTTGTGTTGTTGAGATAAATCTATAATATTAATAAAAAACAATGACCGCATTTTTTTCTTCTATAATTGACCTTATTTTTGCATTTTCTATTTTTGTTAAATATAATTTTCTATTTTTGTATTTTCTATAATTTAAAATAGTTTTCTCTTTTTTTGGTTAAATATATTAAAAACAGTCGTACCAATCACTATTTAATTTAAGAATTAAATATATTTTGAAATCTAAGTTAATTATTGCTGAATTATTGTCATCTAAAAAAACATAGCGAATCAAAACTGCAAATGCCATGCCCTAGTACAATTAAATTTGGTGACAATTAATAATTTCAACTGTTGATCATTTAATTTATGAATGGAACCTTCCACGACTTGGAATAATTTTAATAAAAAGAATAAACAATGAGAAAAAAATAGAAAAAAGATTCTATAGAGTAGCAAATTTGATTTCGTACAAACTTTTAATATCAAGACAGCATTGAAAGACTTAATAGGAACGTTCAGACATAGAAGACATGAATACATGATTTAAACTGATAGTATTTAATTTGAAATTATTTTGTTCGTATACAGAAAAATTTAAAATTTTATATTAATTATTGTTTATTCTAATAATATTTTCTGCTTTTATGTATATATGAACATATATACTTATGTCAACTTTAATTGTTTATGAAACTATATTATTGTAGAGGTAAAATAAAGCAAAATATATTTAAAAAAAATAAAAGGCTTAAAAGGCATTTAATAGTGAAATAAGCCAGAAGTTAATTTGGGGCCTCTCATCATCTCTACTAAAAATTTATTCTCGGCGTTGATTTAATTTCATTACACTGGATTTGTGATGCGACTAATCTGTGGATTTGTAGGGGGGAAAAACTAATTTTCTGAGGTAAAAAATGGCGAGTCAAGGCTAATATCATGGTTAAATGACATATTATAATATGGATTTGTTTACGGACAAACTAGTTCACTGATATACACCGATCATAAATTCATAATTGAAGCCTATGTGTCATGGTTAAATTGTTTTTAAGTTCATGGAGGTCTTTTATTCATGACACAAGAAACTAAAGATATGTGACATGTTTCATGGTTTAATTATGTACCTGCATAATGAGAAGTTCCTGATAATTAAATTGTATAAAAGAGATAATGAAGCCCCGCATCTTATTTTGGAAGTGTCCTGCATGTGCTATATATACAACATTTCATAGTTTATATTTTCTCCAGGCAATTGTAGGAAGATCAATAAACCACATGTTAATTTCAAGACAGTTTGTGAAAACTCAGTTATTAGAGGATAATCATTTAAATGATTTTGAAATTATTATGTAGGTATAATGTACAGCATTGAAACGCAGCGTTTCAACTTAAATAATTTTATAAATTTACCAAAATGAAAAATATTCATTACACATGTGACCAATTTGTTCCTTTCAGCATTAGGTGTGGTTTTTGTGAGATTCATATTAAAGGTTGAAATATCTTTCAATATCCATTATTAAAATTTCAAGTGGATACATTTTCCAGGTGATGTATTATTTATAGTTGAGGTACATTCTCGTCTTTTGGGTTACTGTTGTCGTCTTTTGGGTTACTGTTGTTGTAAATTTATTTTAATTTTTTCTAGATTGAATTATAATTTACATTTTTGGCCGAAAAACCTGACCAATTAAATTTGACTGAAGCAATTAAAAATCTAGTAATTTAAGAGAATAAAAGAAAATCAATATATCTTGACCAATCTGTGATACTGATTGATAAAATAGAAGTTGGTTGCCATATTTTCTCAAGTGTTTATTTAATTTTACGATGAAACCGCCTGCGACTTGGACCAAATATGACTAGGTAGGTATCAGCGATGACAAAAATAAAATTTAGGTAGGTATCAGCGATGACAAAAATAAAATTTATTGAGAACAAATGAGTTCAGGGATAAGTAACCAAGTATCCGTATCATATGGTCATGGTCATAGCGTTGCAACTTTGACTCTCCTTTCCATACCAGAATCACTCAATTTTTAAACACACTGGACAGATCCTGTTCCCGGATTACTATATAATATATCGATCCTGCTGCATGTGGTTCTTACTGATATGAAATATATTTATATTCTGTTGGATTAATAAAATATGCCCGCACAACGAGATCTTATAACTAGGAAAACTGGATATATCCATTTACTAAAAACTGGAAGCATGAAGGTATGGGTTTGATGGCGGCCACGAGTCTCACTGAAAGAGTCTAACCTACCAAATACGAATTATCGCTCCATTTCATTGTGACATCATTGTGAGGTCCTTCAATTGTTCAATCCCAATCTCTTAATAATGCATCGATTTTTCTACATAAGTTTCAGATGTGATCAGAGAAGGACATTGAAATACTGTCAAGTTACTCAAAATAAATGAACAAATATATTTGTTGTTTTCTATATATGAGTGCATAATTTAAAACTTGAAATTATAATGATTTAACTTATTAATAGTTAAGCAAAAGCCAAGTATAAATAAAAAGATTACAAAGTGTTATTTTCCAATAAAGGACGTGAAGTGTTATCTAAAATGTGTGGTTTGAAATTATTCATGAAAATAATTAATGTAATACCTGCATAATGTCTTTTGATTATTCCTAACATCTATTCATAACTCACGCCATTTTACACACTCGCAAAATACATCATTTATTTTTTTTTATTTGACAGTTGAAACGTGATTTATTCATACTGGGTATATTATATACTTTAAAAAATTTAATTACATGAAATAAGTAAGATCCATATTTATTATTTAATCATTTTATGAAATATTAAATAAAAATAAAGCTTCATAATTTAATACACAAATTATAAAAGTCAGATATGTTTTATAAATTTTTTAAGATATAATTCTCAATGTCCGTGTCCCAATTCTTAGACCTGACCCGCTGACCGTTCCCCCAGTGAGGTTACCAATGGAGAAGATGTGAAAAGCGTCCCTGCGTCGAATCAAAGTGGGTAGTTAGCGAATGAGTACAACACACCTACCTCCTGAGACCAAAGAGATTAAGAGAGCATTTAAACTCTTTCCCTCATTCACAACCTCTCTCAGAAATACTCTGACTAGCAAGAAGAATCCAATCTACCTTCTTTCTCACTCTCTCTATCAATTGTTCTTACTTACCTCTTCATCCTTTGACAAGTAAGATCACAATCTTGCCATTGATGTACTTGATGCTTGATTATTTTGCTCATTTTTGGCTGACTATGAGGTTTTGTTTTGTTGTTAATTGTAGTGGCATCAGAGATGGTGATGGTTGATGATGTGGCTTTTGCACCCGAGCTAACTCTCACCAAGCCCCTTGCTCTTTTGGGAACTGGTAATTATTTTTTTATTTAAGCATATTTTCTGCGATGATTATTTATCAGCTTTTAGCCAATCAAGGGTGAAATTAGAAAATTCAATTTGTTACGAGGCATTTAGTACTTTATAAAATATTACTGATTATAAATTTAGTTTTATACTTTTATTCAAGCATATAGGTTTCTTTTTTACATGGTTCCTTACAAAGGTCTAATTATTTTTAGAAATGATGAATTAGAAAATTTTGAGCAATATTATTAAGATATGTAAATAAATCAGTATTTTTAAGTAAACTAAGCTGATTCTGTTCTAGAAATTTTTTTGAGATTTCATGGAAAACAGAGAAAATGATATAGTGTTATATACTCACACGCAAAAAACAATCATGAACAGGACAATGAAATAAAATTATTGAATAGGAAATTATAACTAGCATTTTGTTGGCAAGTTATTTTCTTTTCAATTTTAGATATTTGGTAGAATAGTGTTGTTAACTTTTGACACGATTAAAATAAAATTGCATAAAAAAAAATAAATTTCAGAAATTCATTGGTAGAAATATCAGTCATTACCACCTAAAGTTCAGCAAAAATCTCATATTTTATTCTGCTTTACAGGTATCACTGATATTGAAATTCACTTCCTTCAAATCAAATACAATGCAATCGGGATTTACATGGAAAAGGATGTCATCGCACATTTGTCCAGCTGGAAGACTAAGAACGCAACCGAAATAGCCGATGACGACACCTTCTTCGAAGCCCTTGTTTCAGGTAAAATTTTAAACTCACAATTTTTTTTGCACAGAATTATCTAATCAAATGCACGCCTGTCAGTCAATTTCCATTTTAAGTTTGGAATAATGCTAATGAGATGCATAAATATGACAATGTAGCTCCGGTGGAGAAGCTGTTCAGAGTTGTGGTGATTAAGGAGATCAAGGGGTCACAATATGGTGTCCAGCTCGAGAGCTCTGTCAGAGACCGCCTGGCAGCTGTCGACAAGTATGAGGAAGAGGAGGAGGAGGCTCTTGAGAAGGTCACCGATTTCTTCCAGACCAAATACTTCAAGAAGGATTCTGTTATCACCTTCTCTTTCCCCACCTCTAGCAAAGCAGAGGTATATGTTCACATTTTACTTGCATTTTTCTGTTATTTAAAAAGAAAAGTTTGGGCAGCCAACTTCCATTTCGTTGCCCTGTATCGTAATAGGAGACAATTGTGCAGTATGTGAAATTCTGGCACTAAATTTCTGGTATTCTTGTGTGTAGATATCCTTTGTGACAGAAGGCAAGCCAGAGGCAAAGCACACAGTGGAAAACGCTAATGTGGTAGAGATGATCCAAAAGTGGTACTTGGGCGGTAGCCGTGCCGTGTCTCCAACCACCGTTAAAAGCTTGGCAGAGAAATTTGCTGCTTTGCTCGCTCAGTAGTTTGATTTGTTTGCTTAGTTTATTATCTTGTCCGATAGGCAATAATTTGAGCTGGGAATTGTTTGTGTGTTGTTGTTTTTGGATTAGTGTAATGTTTAATTATTCATTAATCAAAATTCTTATGAGATTGTGTTATTTTCCCTTGTAAATGGGATTATGGTTTTTGCTGACGGGCTCCTTCATAGGGCTACTTCTTTGAATTTTTCTGTAGTATCCTCTCAGTAAATATTACATACAAATAGTCAATCTTCATCCACATCAACAGATGTTTAAAAGTATATGAAATATGAGGATTGAATATATTTTTTGATGATAAATGCTGCTTCAAGCTAATTTAGTGTTTACTTGGGTTTCATCTGACAGACTGACACAAACACTAAACTAGTTTTGTGATTCGCGGTGACCATCCATTGCTGAAGTTCATTCAAGGAAACCAACATCTTATGCGGCCCAGAAATTAAATACAAAAAGCCCAATAAAAATAACATTGGGGAAAAAGGCCATGAGCTGCTAACAAGACTTTTTTTTAAGATAGGTTTGGCAGGCGCTACTAACAACTTTACGGGCTTGTTTAGATGGATTGGGAATAGTGGGAATAGTGTGGAAAAGTGGGAAGAGTGGGAAGAGTGGGAAGAGTGCTATTCCTAGATCGTTTGGATGGTGAGTTTAGGAATAGCGTTGGGAAGTGTGAAAAAGTAGAGAGAAAAGTGTTGTTGGGAAGAGTGTTGTTGGGAAGAGTGGCTATTCCCACTATTCCCACTATTCCCAAAGAACCAAACAAGCCCTACAGTCTTTACTAGAATAATTCAAACAGCTTAAACGTACGAAGCTAGATTGTATTATTTTCATGCCTATTTTCCTTATTTTTGTGAGAAAAATAATCAGGTCAATATTCAATTATTTCGATTATTATTTTATTCTGCTTATGTAGCAGCAGTACCTTACACAAAAAGGAGCCAATTGATGGAATTTTAGTAAGCCAAGCTAAATTACATATAAAAAGAGGCGCTATACGCCTATACCTGAAAGCAAAAATTCAAACCACCCAATTAATCCAAAATTAATGAACTACTCCAACTATATACCATATAGACCGGAAACTTCTGGACTCTTTCTGGAGTGTAATGCTGGAAGCAACAGCAAAATAGAACAAGTAGCGAGACTGAAAGAAAAGTAGATAGCATTTAAGGTTACTTTTTGTTGGTTCTGCGTGAGTCTCATGACATTCATTGATTAGAGAAGGACACTAAACCATTTTGAAAGGGATACAACCTGACTTTGCCTAATGACCTATACGTGTCAAACAGTATAAGTACTAAACATTATGTATTGTCTATTCTGTATTGCAAAAAGGCTTAATAATTCGTGGGTCTCTTCCGCTCATTTTGTTTTTTCTTGTTTGTTTAGTATATGCGTATTTAAAATATATAAGCATTCATATTATTACTATCTCAAATTTCATATATTAAGGAAAAAGAAAAGAAAATTTGAAATTTGAAATCCAACAAGCTTAATTTGTCCTGTATGTACCAAGTACCAACTACCAACAACAATGCATCTTATAACTACGAAAAACCGCTAAAACTAAGATGTGATCAGAAACATGGATTCTTTAACGGATAGTATACAATGGTATCAATTTAACTTAATTTCCTACACAAAAATTTGGCATATATATCCACAACAGCCGGTCGATGTGATATGTATGCCTAGGCGTTTGTCTTGTAATCCTCTTTGATTTGTATGCTCGCCAAAGTATACCTAACAAATCACCATCCATGTATCTGTGCAAGATGAAGGAGCCATTTCTCCACTGTCATCTCCCCTCGCTAATTTCCACAGTTACATGAGCAGGCGCTGTTGGACCCGGCTCCTGCGAACTGGCTCCTCCCTTATTATCATCTGTCCGATCAACAATCGAGCTACGGCATGTGGGGCAGGACGGGTGTGCCGCTAGCCATGTGTCAATACATCGAACATGGAACCCGTGATGACATTTGGGCAAAACCCTAACCTTCTCTCCATCAGCAAAATCCCCCAGGCAAATCGGGCACTCTGTTGCTGGGACACTGGTACCCGGCCCGTAAACCTCCACTGGGATTTTGCGAAGAGCACGTTTCTTCAACCCGGGACTGGTGGCAGCCTGCCCGGACAGCTGCTGCTCCATTGCAACCCGACGACCGCATCGGAGTGCACACCGCACAATGGTGTTGAGCCCAAGTGCGCAAATCAATGCGCAGAGCAGTGCAGCCAGGATGATCACCATGTTGGTGTCGAAATTGGCATCATCACCGTCGCTACTGCTGTTGTTTTTGCTGTTCTGCAGAAAATCTGTGCCTATTGTCATGCCGGGAGATGGTGTGTCACTAATTCTCTTGACAAATTTGGAATAAGAGAGAGAGAGAGACACAAGTGTGGATTAAAAATTTTTGCTGGTTGGATTTCTCTTTCCTAAGGTTGTTGCTGATTACTTAATTGATGATATGTGGATTCTTGAAAGATGGGGCATGGAGAGAGGGAAGTTAAGAGAGAGAAGCAGAAAGAGACTGAGGTGAAGGGGCAGAATCTCGGTACGATAAGTTTGCCTCAAGCGTTCTCTTGCTGCATGATTGGTGATGCACTGATGCTAGGCTAAGCATCACCTAAATTGGAGAGATTTTTATTTTTCTGGTGGAAGTGGTTCTGGGGTCATATATATACCTATACATCAAGCCTTCCATTTTGTCTGCAACTTGATGGTTTCGGTGACTTGCCAAGAGTAAGTGAGGTTTTATATTAGATGTATGGTTTGGTTGACTCAGTGTGGAAATAAAGAAATGTGTACTATTTCTCCACTTAAATGGAGAATCCCCAACTAGCTAGTCATCATTATATTTTTTATATTAAGGTTGTAAATTTGTCTAATTGTCACAAACTTGACTTCTTTTAGAAGTTCTTTAGTGAACTTTGTTTTGTTCTTTACATGTAATTGAATCTTTACATTATTCAATTAAAATCTTTGTTGTCTATTTTAGTGATGACGTTTAACTTCAGTACTTACTACTTAGACAAAAATAAATAAATAAACATATAAAAAGGATGAAGCAAAAATTGTTCATTGTTAACACACATATAAATTCTGCTGCAGGATAATGCTTTCATTTTTGTGAAGTGTTTTAAACTGAAATAAGTTCAAAATTAAACGACGTACAAAAGAAACAAATTAATATGAAATTAAAACTCAATGATGAATAAATACATTTTAAATAGCAATTTTCGAATAGCATTTCTAAGATTTTTATCGACTTACCAGCAGACAACAAATGTTTTAAACAGTTATTTAAGATCTTACTCCAAAGCATGTACTTAATTTTTTATTATGGAATTATCAGCCCATGTAACATTCTTAGTTTAGTCTTCGTTGACAGCCACTGCCATGTGTTTGGAAAAGGATAATATTTATTGAAATTAACTGTGAATTTGATTGTATCATGCAGATATTCAATTTATTAGTGATATTAAGAGGCCAAATGACACATTGAGCTAATTTCCCTGGTTTAAGAAATACATAAGTTTCTCAGCTGTTTTTTTTTTTTTTGTTATCAAGATCACTAAATATAAGTGGAGACAAAATAATGAAAGTCGAAAATCGTATCTAATTTTAGTTAAATAAGGCAATGTTCTTATGTGGAAAATGCATATTCGAAGTAATTATAGATGATAATTGAGTGTGCAAAAATGGCAGGCGTAAACTTTTTTACTAACTCAAAAAACTAAAAAATAAAAATAACAACAGTCACAATCCTTCAATTCAATAGACTTCGTGTGAGGCGAAGCCCTTAATTTCTTAAAAATTTAAGAAAAATGGAGAGGTTGGTTTCAAGTTTCATCATAGATTAGTTGAAGGAAGTTTAGTCCACAAAAACTTTTACGGACTTTTAAATGTTTTGAATAAAAAATGTATCATAAATTAGAAAGTGAGGGAAGAGTGTGTTTTGGTTTATAGAGATATAAGATCCCACCTAATCATAGTTAGAGTAGGCAAACATAGCCCCATTTGGTTTGGCTTTGAAGTCATAACCAAACCTTGTCAATGCATGTTGGCCAAGGAATTAAAAGTAACAGAGCAGTTTGATATTGTCTTTGTCTTAATCTATATTCAATATGAAATAAGGAGATGGAATTTTCCATTAAGGGTGAACTTAAAATTCTTTTGTTGGAAAGAATACGAGGGCCACAATAGAATTTTCTTTATGAAGCCTCAGACTCAATTTTACAATCCCCCGGTATCTCTGTTTTTAAGTACGTAAATATATTTTATGAATTATATTATGAAAAACATAGACCATATGTTCCTACCCCTGCATAAGAATAATAAAAAAAAACAATGAAATTTAGTTGGAAATGGTCCACATCTAAAATTAAATTGCAAAAGAATAATCAAAGTTAGGAGATCTTATGAACAAAATTAAAGAGACTATCCAAGGGTCGGAATCCTACCTTATTCCAAATAATAACGACTCTATTTTGGCTAAAATCAAATGTCATTTTCATGCTTAGTTGTATAAGAGGAGTCGTTTTTTCCATCAGTACTGTGTTAGCCCAAAATTTCTTATCGTGAGTTCAAATTTTCTCTTTAAATATAATATGTAATTTAATTAATCAAACAACGCTTTCCAGTATATATAAAACTTTATTGTCATGAATAATACTCCTGTAGATGATGACGTGGCATATATGTAGTATTAAATTTTAACTTTAATACATGGTCGTGTATGTTACGACTAGATCCCTATCTTATTTTCCAAAATAAAAAGGAAAAAAGAAAAATATATATACCGCATGATGAATTGGCATTTATATTACACCATTTCTTGAGATGAAAAGATCTGTACCAAAGAAATCTCTTATGACATTATATATAATCTCATATTTTTTTAATGGAAAAGGAAATTTAATTAGGATAAAGAAATATA